>JALAZF010000241.1:0-4800000 GCA_022829125.1 Lathyrus tuberosus | reverse complement strand
CTGTAACATTTGAATTACATTTCCAGATTTATATTCCTCATGACCGCGACATGCGCGCCGATCTTCAAACTACTTAGAAAAAATCAAACCTGTGTATGGACAGAAGACTTCAAAAAAGCATTCGACAGCATCAAAGAGTATATGTTAAATCCACCTATCCTGCCACCTCCAGTAGAGAGAAGACCACTGATTATCTACCTAACAATCTTGGAAGACTCAATGGGTTGTGTACTTGGCCAACAAGACGAAACAAAAAGAAAAGAGTCTGCCATCTACTATCTGAGCAAGAAGTTTACCGACTGTGAAACTCGGTATACTATGCTTGAAAAAACTTGATGTGCCTTGGCTTGGGCCGCCAAACGTCTTCGTCAGTACATGATTTGTCACACTTCTTGGTTGATCTCCGAAATGGATCCAATCAAGTACGTTTTTGAAAAGCCTGATCTCACGGGAAGGATCGCCCGTTGGGAGATGTTGTTGTCAGAATACGACATCGAGTACCATGCTCATAAAGCCATCAAAGGGAGTATTTTAGCCGATCATTTGGCTCATCAATCGATTGACGAACAAGAATCAGTCGGATTTGACTTCCCAGACGAAGATGTCATGTACTTGAAAATGAGAGATTGCGATGAACTGCTACCCAGTGAAGGGCCAGAACCAGGTTCCTAATGGGGACTAATCTTTGACGGAGCTGTCAAAAATAATGGAAACGGAATTGGGGCAATCATTGTAACACCTCAGGGTACCCACATTCCTTTCACTACCCGACTGACATTCAAGTGCACAAACAACGAGGCTAAATACGAAGCTTGTATCATGGGTCTCGAAGAAGCAATTGACTTAAGGATTAAGAACTTGGATGTGTATAGAGACTCAGCCCTAGTTATCAATCAGATCAAAGGAGATTGGAACACATAACAATCAAGACCGATTCCTTACAAAGATTACGCAAGAAGGTTGTTACCATTCTTCAACAAAATTGAGTTTCACCATATCCCTCGTGAAGAGAATCACATGGATGATGCACTAGCTACTCTCTCTTCCATGATTAGTGTAGGTCAATGGAACGACATACCTAAGATTGACATAATACGCCTAGAACGACCCGCTTACATCTTCATGATCGAAGCAGTCATAGATGACAAACCTTGGTATCACGATATCAAATGCTTCCTTTAGATAAAAGAGTACCACCTGAGGCATCCAAAAAAGACAGAAAGACTCTCAGAGACTGTCTGGTAGTTTCTTTCTGAGCGGTGATACACTCTATAAGAGAAACTTTGACACAGTCTTGCTCCGATGTGTAGACGGGCCAGAAGCAAACATGCTGATAAAAGAAATTCACGAAGGAACCTTTGGCACTCATGCTAACAGACACACAATGGCGAGAAAAATTATGAGAGCAGGGTATTATTGGTTGACAATGGAATCCGATTGCTACAAGTACATGAGGAGATGTCACAAGTGTCAGATATACTCAAACAAAATCCATGTACCGTAAACACATCTCAAAGTTCTTTCTTCTCCATGGCCTTTTTCCATATGGGGAATCGACGTGATTGGTATGATCGAACCCAGGGCTTCAAACGGACATCGGTTTATTCTGGTAGCCATTAATTACTTCACCAAATGGGTCGAAGCAGCGTCATACACCAATGTAACCCGACAAGTGGTGGTCCGATTTATCAAGAACAATCTCATCTATCGTTATGGTGTTCCGAGTCAGATCATTACAGATAATGGATCTAACTTGAACAACAAGATGATGAAAGAGTTATGCGCTGAGTTCAAGATCGAACACTATAACTCATCTCCCTACCGACCTAAGATGAACGGAGCGGTAGAAGTGGCTAACAAGAACATCAAGAAGATTGTTCAAAAGATGGTTGTAACCTACAAAGACTAGCACGAGATGCTACCCTTTGCTCTTCATGGTTATCGCACATCTGTCCGCACTTCAACATGGGCAACCCCTTTCTCTCTAGTATATGGCATGGAGGCAGTGCTTCCCATAGAAGTAGAGATCCCATCAATCCGGGTATTGATGGAAGCTAAGCTAACAGAAGCTGAATGGTGTCAAAGTCGACACGATGAACTGAACCTAATAGAAGAAAAGCGAATAACGGCACTATGCCATAGGCAGTTGTATCAGCAAAGAATGAAGAAAGCGTTTAATAAAAAGGTCCGACCTTGCGTCTTCAGGAAAGAAGACCTCGTGCGCAAGAAAATACAATCATTTCTCACTGATTCTCGAGGCTAATGGACTCCGAATTACGATGTCCCCTATGTGGTCAAGAAAGCCTTCTCAGGCGGTGCTTTGAGACTCACAACCATGGATGGAGAGGGGTTTACCTACCCCACAAATGTTGATGTAGTCAAGAAATACTTCGCCTAAAAAAAACTAAAAAAAAAACGTCTCGGGGGATTGAAAACCCGAAAGGGCGGTCCAGGCAAAAACTAGGGATTTATGGCAAGTAACTACATCTAACACGGGTAAATTCCCCAGCAGTAACGTCATCCATCAAGAAAACTCCAGTCAGGGTCATCTTCGACAGAGCTCAAGATGCCCGAAATTCAAAGTTGGTTGAAGGATAACAGTTGTTATGTTTCAATGTAGCCCTTTTACCTTAAATTACCATTTTCTAAACTTTGTAATAATCTATGGGATCACGCGCTTGGCTGATTACCATCCAATTAATAAAACTTGAGCCCTAGTGCTTTTGTTTACAATTCTGATTTGTTTTAGCTTTACAGAATGACATTTTTAACATGATCAAGGATTCTTGAAATAAAACAAAAATGAATTTACTTATAAAATTTTTTTTGCTTTTAAAATAAAAATGGCAATTCTTTTGACTGTTGAACATCAAAAGAACATCGATCGCTTCTCCGAAGGTGATTGAACCTCAAAGTGCAGAATCAAAGTACTCCTTCTAAACCAGTGCACCTGAATGAAGGATCAACTGTTTCAGATGCCATGTTTCATCTGACATCCCCGGCAGAGTACGTATCTCTTAAGACCGATTGAACAACTCTTTCTCCCCACGGGGACTATTTCTCCTAAGCAAGGCAGAATCACTAGCTTGGACCAATGGTATTTTTCATCCCCCGCAAGTGGCCGAGTATCCAGTCCTGTTCATCTACTAGTCTGTATGTCGTGTCAGTTTTGTCAGCATAAAATTGCATACATCATGCATAATTGATTCACATTCATATTCATATTGCATCACTATCACTCCAGTCGGTCTTGTTCCCAAGTGATAAAAGTCCTCTCAATCGAGAAGGTAAGTTAAACATGTATCTTCAAGTTGTGACATAAAAAAAACTTTTGAGATCATACTAGAAGGTGAGTTGAAGACATAACAGAAAGAATATTGGTGTTTAACTTACTACCCAGATTCAGATACATGTTTAACTAATCATAATGGTTTATAAAGCTGATGTGAAGATTGTAGCAGAAAACCTACCTCCACAATCATCTCAAAGTGTTCCTTATTCTTTGAGACCATAATCCATTTGTGATGGATTCTAACAACAATCTTTCACAGCTCTTTACCATCATTGATATCCTTCACCATTTCAAACGATCTTGCCATGTTGATTGGTGATGTTCTCTCAAGTTAGACTGATGTATAGACCTTTGGTTGGGTGCATGATGAAATCTATGGAGCTCTGAAGAAAAAGGAGAGTTGCTTGAAACCAGTTTTGAGGTGTAGAAGAAAAAATGTGAGATGTTGAGAATAGGGAAAATGGAAAACGCAGCTAGTGATGAATTCTAACATTGTGACAAAATTTGTTTCAGTCTAATTTGAGTACAAGGAGTGTCGGGTTCGGTTCCCAATACTCAATGTTAATCTTGTTAGCCAAAAGCAGATTTCTAGTTGCATGGGTTAGTGTGAGTCAACTGAATGAAAACAAAGTGCTAAAGCATGTGCATAAGTTTGGTTGGGTTTAAATGAGATACAAATCTTGTTAAATTTAGTTGATATTAGACAAAATTTGCTACTAAAAAAGTGACGTGGATGGATTAGCAAGAATGTTAAAAATGTTATTTCTAGGACAACAAAAATTCTTATATTATAGACAAAAAGATAAATGCATGATTAAAAAATATTTAAATAAAAGAAAATAAATAGTTAAACAACATGCAGTAGTAAAATCACATAGGCATGTAAATTCAAAGACACTAGATCCTTTTTCTATTTTTTCTATACTTTTAAAAAATGTACAATAATTGTTTATATTTTCCTATACCTATCTCGCACTAATTCTGTTTCATTCCCCGCCGAATTCCCAAAATTCAATTCCACCAAATAGATACTTCTTCGTCTTATAAAAAGTGTCTTAGTTATATTTTTTTTTACTTAAAATAATTGTCCATTTATATTACTAATATAATATTTATTATTATTTTTTCACTATTATACTCCTATTTTCTAACTTTTACTTTATTCAACTACGCTATTAACAATATTTAATAAGGATATTATCTTAAATGATATTAATTTTTTTATTAAAACCAATACATTTAATATTTTTTTTAAAAACCGTGCATTGTCCAAATAAGACACTTTTATTAGACGGAGGGAATAATAAAAATCGAGTCATTTGAGTGGATGACATGACATTAATCTGATACGGTTGAGTTCAGTTAGTAAATCATCCATGGCCACTTTACACTGCAATTCTCTTTTTCTCAACAAAATCTCTCACTCCATTACAACACACTCTTTCAACCCACTTTTCTCATCTCCAGGTTTTATCCCAAATCTTCCCACTTCAATTTCCACAAATTCCACTGTATTTAACCCCAAAGTTTCCAGATTGGCATGTAACGTTTCTGCTGACAACGCACCAGTATCCAATTTCTCTGTAACTGATTCCTATATACTCACATATTTAGAGGTGCATTTTAGGGTTCTTCCACTTTCACTTGTTTCTCTTCATTTTCATGCTCCTTTGACATGGATTGGGTTGTTTTGTGTTTAGGGAAATAGTTGGCTGTGGAATGTGGGAGGAGCAAATATATTGGTTGATCCAATTTTGGTCGGTAACTTGGATTTTGGAATTCCTTGGCTATATGATGCTTCTAAGAAATTCTTAAAGAACTTCCAGGTATCTTTTGAATTTTATTACCTCTGTTATTAGTGCTACATGGAGTGGAAATTCATGATCTTGCTATAACCTGTATATGCTTCCATAGTGCAGCTCAGTGATCTTCCTGAAATTGATTGCTTACTCATTACTCAAAGCCTTGATGATCACTGCCATTTGAAGACGCTAAACCCTTTTTCTCTGAAATTTCCAAATACTAGAGTTATAGCAACTCCTAATGCTAAGAGCTTACTGGACCCTCTTTTCAGAAATGTAAGTATGTATATTTTCGTTCGATATTCTGTCTTCTGTTTGATTGTTGAAAGCTGTATTTGTGTATTAAGTATTTAAATTTGAATGATGCAATGCAATTGTATGGTGTATTTTGGTTTATCTAATCTGAATCATGCCAAGATAAAATACATCAAAATGATGTTTTTATCTTGGCATGATTCAACGATTAACCAAAATAGGATTATGCGTATACGCCTAATCGTTGAGGGCAAGCATAATTCCAAAATTGTGGGATTTTACTATTTAAATTGAGATTTAACTATTATGGCTAGGAGCCTAGGACAAACTAGACTATCTAATTCTTAGTTGGTTACTATTGTTACCATTCTATTCTCTTCTCTCTAATTGTATTTTTATATTTATATGTAAATATTTTCTCTGTTAGAAGCCGTGTTTAAAAACCTGGGCCGATGTTCGACTTGGTCAAAGTTCCAAATCACTGGTCGGGCAAGTGAGTCACTAGTTGAACTGCACGACTGTTAACCCGAGTAATTTATTTTCTACTAGTTGAATGTTGACAAATGCACTAATTTGATTCTTTACTATTAAGGTATTCCTTGTATGTAATTAACTTTTATTAGGATTGGTTTAGTCCTATTTATTCCCTTAATTAAAGAATTCTCTTTGTATAGTTTACAATATAAATAATATCAAGGAGAGAGCTAATATCTCAAGTCAATCAATACCAAAACTCTATTCTAAAGTTGGTACAGATCTCACATTCACTGGGCCTGCCATGAGTGTGAAAACTCTAGCTGTCACAGTCACATACGATACGAAACTGCCCTATTAGTATTAACAGTCCAAAACAATCAACCCTACGTGAGACACTGACCTCACAATAAGACTCACTGTCATCTTATCAGCCAATCCCTGAATTTCCGCCGTCAACTGCTGCCGCACGCGCTGTCATACGTGTTTCTTTTGCCATCAGTCTCGCGGGAGTGTGAAGTCCACACGCCTCCTTTCAGGCCTCCGACAGGGTTGCATCCGGTCCCATTCTTCTCGTCAACCACCGCTCTTCCTGTTTTGACCTAGTTTGGTTTGTGGGTCCCACTTTCTCGGTGTTTTATGCGCTTTTTGGTACTTTTCAGATTGTTCTGTTCTCTGTAGTACTGGTCCTTCTATTATCGTCAAATATGAGTTCAGTGTCTGATCTATCAAAAAAAAGACACAGCAAGCAGACTGACAAATGTTCTATCTTTTATGGCAATCCATTAAGTCTTCCCTGATTCATTACTGTTATTAGACAACATGTTATGGTAGACGTATTTGTCAGAAAATTGTGTCCTGTGAGGTTGCTACTTCAATTGTTGGTTCTAATGACCATTTGGCAGACATATTCATAAAGGCTCTCCGTGGACAAAGAGCTTGAAGGGATATTCCTGTATGCACTGAGTTGATTCTTTACTATTAAGATATTCTTTGCATATAATTATGCTTTGATTAGGACTGATTTAATCCATATTTATTCCCTTAATTAAGGGATTCTCTTTGTACTATTTTCACTATAAGTTACATCAAGCTGAGACCTAATCTCTAAAGTCATTCAATACTAAAACCCTATTCTTAAGTAATGTTACTCCCTCGTCTCATAAAAAATGTTCTATTTAAGCAATGCGCGATTCGTAAGAAAATGGTTAGATGTGTTGATTTTAATGATAAAACTAATATCATTTATTAAAATACCCTTATTAGTTATAGTTAGGGGAGTAATTGAATATAGTGAAAGTTAATAAATAAAGTATAATAATGGAAAAAAAAATAAATGTTACATTGCTATATAAAGAGACAATTATTTTGAAATAGAGAAAAAGCGCAAATGACACTTTTTATGAGAAAGAGGGAGTAATATTATCAACATATCATTGTCTAAACAAAAGAAGACTTATTATATAAATGTCGGCAAATTTAACAAAATCATCAGCTGGCCCGATGGTTGGCGAGCCTTCCTTGGACACCCTGGGTTTCGATATCGGGTCTCCCTACCACAAGTTTATTTTTTATTCTTTTAGGAGCATATGCGAGTGACCCAAGAGACCGGGTCAACGAACTTGCCAACGGTTTGTGCAGTTGAACCGTGGTTCAATGGCGGCGTAATGTCTAAATGCAGAACTGATCCAACACCTGACTGGACTGGCACTGGTTCCCTTTGAACTGGTTCAAAGTTACTAAACATAGATTTAATAAATGAAGTATCGGCAGTATTCAGTTATTCATTTGTTTAAACCAGTTTCTATCATTTAGTTGTACTCTTTTACTTCAACTTGGTTTTGTTGACTGAACACCACATTTAAGTTCTGCTCATCAATATACCAGTCAACAGTTAGCAAGCAATTGAAACCTTCAGTATTCATGAAGCACTGGGTCATATGATGTATAGACAAGTTTTGGGTTATCTACTTATGTTTTTTCACCTAGTTTCACATATTTTCAGGTTACATATATAGAACCTGGACAAAGCTCTGAAATTGAAACAAAAGATGGTTCTAAGATTAGGATTAAGGCTACAGCAGGACCAGTTCTTGGACCACCTTGGCAATGTCCTGAAAACGGGTAAATACTGTTGAAGTTTTCTGGTATATTTTTCTTTTATGCATGTTATTCTCCTGTTTATATCCATCTTATTTGTTACTAGCTCGCATAGAGCCACATTAGGTTTAGTGAAGGTTAAAATTGGAAGGTGAAAGTCACACCAAAAGTTGGTATCCCCTTCATATATAGATGTAGATTAATTTAAATTCTATTGAACAAAAATTAATGGTTTTGTGCTGCATGTGTTGTAGGTATCTTGTTACATCTCCACAGGTGCAATTGTCTCTCTACTATGAACCTCACTGTGTGTATAATCCTGGCTTCATTGAAAAGGAAAGAGCAGATATTGTGATCACACCGGTCGTAAAACAGTTATTGCCCAAGTTTACATTGGTTTCAGGACAAGAAGATGCAGTGAAACTTGCAAAGCTTCTTCAAGCCAAGTAAAGCTTTTGTAATTACTGTAAAAATCAAAAGAAACATAATTCAATTCAAATGTGCCCTTGTCAAAGGTCCAAAAAGCATTCTTGCAAAATACTACAGTGTGAAAATTTGTATCTGCAAATAGAAACTTTTGGAGAAGGAAAATAAGTTTTGGTCAAAATATTTCAATTAAGGATCATTTAACCATTTAAGTCATTAGTTACTTCAAATAGTATCTACTACCCTTAGCCACTCTTTGTATCATTAACTAGTCAAATGGTTTATAAAAAAAAGTTAAATGGTTAGTTGTTCCTCAATTGAAAATATTTTTCCTAGAATCCGTTTTTGATTGTTTTCCCTATAATATTCCGGTTTATTTGGAAAATACATTTGAACATTTTGGTGATTTTGACCCTTTTTTTTAAATAAATTTTTTGGTTATAAATGTGATTGTATTTCATAGTTTTCTATGTATATGTTAGGTGAAATTTTTTTGTATTTGATAGGTTCGTCGTGGCAATGAAAAATGGGGATTTAGATAGCCAAGGGCCTCTTGCAAGCATAATTCAGTCAGAAGGAACAATAGAATCATTCAAGGTTAGATTTCTCCAAATTATGTACAATTCTTTCACTTCAAAGTCTCTAGCCAGAGAGTTCTTTTAAGTGTTTGATTTGCTCATGATCATCTCATGTGATAACAATATCGTTAACATATACAATGAATAAAGTTACCTTTCCTGCCAAGGAATGTTTGACTAGCATAGTGTGATCTGATTCGCCTTGCATGAATCCATATTTTTTGACAACTCAAGTTAATCTTTCAAACCACGATCTAGGGGATTGTTTGAGACCATACAAGGATTTTCAACAAGCTCTGTAGAAGAATTATATCCATTTAGTTTTTTTTGCTTCCTTTTGCACTTTGTAAATTCTGGCCTTTACAGTTTTATATTTATCTTAATCAGCTAAACCTAGTGTCTCTCATGTACAATGGATATGAACTTATTGCAACTACAAGAACAAAAGTAATCGAGGATTGGTGTGTTTGGAAGAGTTTATTTAGGTTTATCTTAAATAAATAGTAAGCACTTGCTCAAGTCTTTGTGAGAGCTTATAAAAATAGCCTATAAAAATGTCTGTAAGTTGTTTTTTAACTTTTTCACAATAAGTGCACTACATAACTTACGAAAACAACTTATGCCTAAATAGCTTATCCCTAATCGTTTATGTAATTAGAACTTACTTAGTTAGCCTAGCCAAACAAACCGTTGGTCCATTACTGATGAAAAACTCCCTAATGACTTTATTTGCTGTGAAGTTACTCTCTAGTCTATCTTTTTGGTTGTATGCTAAGTGATTCTATCTTCAAATTGTTCTGCAGGAGCTTCTATCAAAAGAATTACCAGGTGCGAAGGTTGTAGAGCCTACCCCAGGAATTCCAGTTGAAATTCCCGCAAATTAAATTTGTGGACTTCTTGCTCCCGTTCCCCCGAAGTACAACATGAAATCACAATTTCTTAATGTTAAATGAGCCTTACTCTCACAATGGTGGGACTAGGCTTATTCATCCTTCAGTTTTGGAAGGAGATCCAAATAGTTTGCTCAAACCAAACTGAATTTGTTTGGTTCACACGTTTTATGTTTCCCAGCCATGTCGAAAGTTAAAGAACTGAACTGCATTTGATGGTGAACTAAACCAAACTGTGTGCAAACTGTCTGAACTGAACTGTTATTAAACTGGCTAACTCAATCTTTAGCAGTCTGTTCACCAAACCTTAACTGCAAATCGTCTTTAGTAATTGACAAGAACTCAATTATACTGCTTGCAAGGCATAAATTAAATTTACTGAAGAACCAAAGCAAACACCAAAAAAAATAATTACAGCACGGGTAATTATCATAGCAAAAGTAAATTAAATATATTTGTTATTCATTATTAATGAGAGGAGTGTTAGTAACTAACACTCTTTAATTGATCAAAATTCACGAGAATTACATCAGATCACGTGAGTTTCATGTAAATTTGGTAGAATACACGAGTTTAAAATTTTAACCAACAAAACAGTATGTTGAAAAATGTGTTACGTTATAATAAATTAGAAACCTATTACTATTTTTTTTTGAAAGATTTATCTAAAATGTCAATTTAAAATAATAATGTGTGTTATCTGTCAAAGTGTCAACTTAAAATAGTAATATTTTATTTACAATGTTAATTTAGAAGAATAATGTAAATTATTACATTCATGTAATAAGTGTAATTTTAGTACTATAAATACTCTATTTTGGTTCATGTAAAAATAAACAATTTTTTCGAGAAATCTGAGAGAGATCATACTACTTTCTTCTCTTTTTATTTTCTTCTTTTGATTCAAATATTCGGTTTTTTTCAACACGTTATTAGCACAATCGTTTTTTGTTAGAATTGTTTACTAGTACTAGGTACACCATCTATCTTTATCACTTTATTATTATTATTATTATTATTATTATTATTATTATTATTATTATTAGGGTTAATAGTCATTTACCCTCTGCAATATAGGCAAGTTTTGATTTACCCCTCTTTAAAAAAATAATTTTGGATAACCCCCTAAAATTTTGGGGTACCCCCTAAGCGTGTAAAAACCAGGGGGTAAATAAAAAACAAATATTTTACAGGGGGTAATTTTTTTACCTGGGGGGCAAAAGACTTAGAATTTTAAAATTTCAGGGGGGTAATCAAAAATTTTTTTTAAAGGGGGGTAAATCAAAACTCGCCTATATTACAGGAGGGTAAATGACTATTAACCCATATTATTATTATTATTATTATTATTATTAGCCCCGATTATAGAAAACTGACACTCCGTCAAGTGATTTATAAATAGAGTGACTATTATCTTTATTAATACTTGATCTCTTGTTATAGTAAATTGGCAACCCGTCAGTGATTTATAACTAGAGTGATTATTATCGTCGTTGTTGTTTTACCCCTTATTATAGATAATTGACAACATGTCAAGTGTTCTATAATACATGTTACTATTTGATCTTACTGGATCAGAAAAGAGATCTGTAGCCAGCAACACGTCGTGAGCTCCTAATTCGCCGGTGGTGGAAAAGAGGAGGGGGTGTACCTGCAAGGCACTCCGATGCTAAAGTAAGTTTCAGCGAGAGAGAGAAAGCAAGTACATAAAATGTAGAAAGTTAGAATACCTGACCCTCTTGTGGAAGAGGGTATTTATAATGTGCCCCCAGCGCTGGGACAACAGTTATCTGCATTGGGTTGGATCATTAGACCCAATACAGATAACTGCCAGGATCTATGTGGCGTAGGGAAGACCAGCACGTGGTCTTCGTCCTGGGTCAACTGCCCCGTGAACTTCAGAAGGTGAAGGACCTATTCTCTCGGACGCGGGTAGCTGGCTGATGACGTGTCCCCGCGTGGGGAGCACGTGGAAACCGTCGAGAAGACGCATGAAGAGCGTTCCCCGTGCGAGTTGATTGATTGGGCTTTCATTGGGCCCTCCCTGACGAGGAGCTGGGTTGGGCCGTGCCCGACGGTGGGCCAGCCTCTGACCTAGTCCTGAACAGGAACCCCCCAAGTCATTGCTTCGAAGCATAGGAGTAATGACTTAAGAGTCAATTCTTGTGTCGAGGAGGGACGCAGGGACTTGCCAGGAGGAGCATCGCTCGTGCTCGAGGTGCTGAGCTCGCGAGGCTGTGCGCGTAACTAGACGTAGAAGCCATTGATCGTGTTCGACAGCGGAGCTTATCTGTGGTCGACGACATGGTCAACCAGGAGTTTATCCCGAGGATAGGTGTTCGCGAATTGTTACCAACTCCTCCCGAGGAAGTGTTCCCGGCAGTGCAATGGTCAGGCATCGTGCTCAACAGAAGTGAAAGGGCGAACACGTCATTTCCTCGAGCCGTGCGAGGGGACTTGAAGGGACGTGCGTGATGTCTCCTTGAGCCATGTGTCAGGAGCAATAACTGCCTATGACGTCTACGCGTAGGGATGCTTGAGTGCCTAGGGGACGCTTCGCTTCCCGCGCCAGAGGTTATAAATAGGGGGGACTGATTCATTTGAACGCTCATAATATTCAAGCAAAATAATTCTTCAAAGTCTCTCTGCTCTCCAACTGCCTGTTTGTCGTCGTTACCGCCGTCAACCCCTTCCTCCGCCGTCGTTCTCTCCAGACTTTTCTTTGTATAAGTAAGTATTTCACTCTTTCTCCAGAATTTATGAGTATTCTGGGGAATTTCTTGAGTCTCCGATGAAGTTTCCGGGAAGCTCATGAAGTTTTCGGCGACCTTTCCGGGGAGTCCATGAAGTTCCCGGAAAACTCATGAAGTTCCCGACGAAATCATGAAGTTTCCGATGAAAATACCTGGGACTTCATGAAGATTATGGGAAAATGCATGAAGTTTCTGATGAAGGTCTCGGGGACCCCATGAGGCTTTTAGCGTCCTCACTGGGCTGACGTCGGGGGCTTCCTCCCCGCAGGGGCCAGGAAAGGACCTCGCGTCGGGGAGACCTGTTCCCTTTGACGCTCATGGTAGGAAGTTTTTCCCGTCGAGGATACTCACCTGAGCAGTGAGCTTCGCGCCTTATGTCGAGGAGAAGTTCCTCATGACCATGCGCTTGTCGGCAAGGGCTTCGGTCGAGGACGTGTGTCGAGCATTTCCTCGCCCTTTCACTTGATTTGCAGTGGAAGGGTGGATTTGTCCTCGCCCTTATCGTCGACAGCTTCACTCCCGCCAAGTGTGTGACCAAGGACGGGAGCTTTGTCCGGGACGACAACGGGGAAATTACCCTCGAGGCCCGTCTAATCAACACCAAGGCTCTCCTCGAGTGCGGTTCCAACGAGGAGGCCTTGAGGCTCTTAGGTAGTGAGTGTTTTTATTTGTTTGCCTTCTTGTTTCTCCTTGTTATATTGACTCGTTCGTTTCTTTGTTGCAGGTCAGATGTTGAACCTCCAAGAACGCATAAGGTGGGAAGAAGGCTCCCAAGGGCCATGTCGCTCAAGTCCAACAGATGGCGAGGGTCGACCAGCATCCCAGGGGTTCCTCCTCCTCACCTAGGGGAGTCATTCTCCCATTTCTCAAGAACATCCGGGAAAGAGGCCGCGTTTAGAGGAGTCTGGGCCTGTCGACCTCATTGAGGGCGTTCTCGGGGAAAGGTTTGTGCTGCCTTCTTACCATCGTAACTGGGAACTCTTCGTCGCGGAAAACTCTCTGATCGTGCCTGAGGCAGAGGCAAAAGCGATTCTAGGGGTTGACCAGGCGACCACGAGAAAGGCGTTGTCCGAGGACGCGACTGCTATGATGAGGGTCCTTAAGACGACCTTGGACCTCAATGATGAGACCCGTCTCCTCGCCGAGGTGAAGGAGTTGAAGGCGGAGATCGTAACCCTTGAGGCGGAGAAGCTCAAGGTGGAGAATGACTTCGTCGACTACAAGGAGAGGTATAAGATCCAAATCAGTCTCTACCGCGAGCTAGAGGAGATGCCACAAAAGGTGACCAAGGCCGACGAGGAGAATGGACGGTTCCAAGCGAGGGTCACTGAGCTGGAGGCTGCCGCCACGCCCGCCGAGGATGAAAGTGCCAAGGAGAAGCTCTTGGTAACCCGGGGTGATTTTTTTTCCCGGATCCGGGAGCTCGAGCAAAACTGTCTGTGTACCCTCGAGCTAGGTTTTAATATCGCGGTCAGCTCCAAGTGGTTAATCCTGAGCTTCAACTTGTCATTGATGGGATAGGGCCTTTCCACCAGGTCGTCGGCGGCCAGGTAGTTGCTCCAGCTGGGCTTGGTGGAGGAGCCGATCAACCGAAGAGGAGATCTAGCCCGAGGAGGAAACTGATGTTTAGTTTGCTTAGTTTGGCCTGCGTGCCGTATTTTGTAATTTGATTTTGCCTGGACTGCGCACCGTGGCATTTAATATTTGAACACCGGGCTTTGCCCGTCATTTGTAATATAACGTTTCTTTTAATGTTAGGCTTTTTTGCATTTTGTGTGTGTTATTTGTTGGGTATTTATTTTCCCCGTTGGCGTGGATGCAATATCGTGTTTGCTTGTTTTTATTTAGTTGGGGTCTTTGCTCGATATAAATGATCCTCGAATATGCAGAGAACTGGTTGAGTGGTTGGAGTTGGGTTCCGACCGTCGACGAAGCTAAGATCTCGGTCGAGGACTTTGCTCCGTGGCGTGAACTTCCCATCGCGAGCTAGGCGTTCTGCCTAATTGGTATGACAACGACGAAGCTTGGTTGACGTGTCCCCGTCGGATCAAGAGTCTGCTCGCACACACAAGAGCGGGCTCTTGTCTTTTTGTTTCAAGTTTGTAAGTCGCGCTTGTACCCTAGTGCGCTCCTGTGGTCGGGATGTACTTCGATGTAGTCAAACCAAGTACGCAGAGGGCAATGTTTAACTGTAATATTGTTTGAGCTTTTCAGCGTTCCATGGTCGAGCAAGTTCCTCCCCGAGTAGGTTTTCGAGGTAGTAGGCCCCGTTTTCCATTTTCGCGCGGACACGATATGGGCCTTCCCAATTCGTAGTGAGTTTGCCCTCGCGCGAGTCTTTTTGGTTTCTCCGCAGGACTAGGCTTTCTATTTGGAATTCGCGTTTAATGACTTTGTTGTCATGTCGCAAAGTTATCTTTTGTTTCAGCGAGGCTTCGCAGAGGG
Source organism: Lathyrus tuberosus (assembly GCA_022829125.1). Taxonomy (NCBI): domain Eukaryota; kingdom Viridiplantae; phylum Streptophyta; class Magnoliopsida; order Fabales; family Fabaceae; genus Lathyrus; species Lathyrus tuberosus. Next base: position 4,784,985 of record JALAZF010000241.1, on the reverse strand, counting down.
CTGCCCCCGATCGGATTTCCTCGACCAGATCGAGCTCCTCTCTCAGTGCCTCGTCGTTCGTCTCCTCGTCGAGGGGAGATTCGGTCCTCCTAGAGGGCTCTCTAATTTCTACTGGAATAACTACCTCAGTTCCGTAAGTTAGTTGGAACGGGGTCTCCTCGATGTTCGAGTGTGGGGTCGTCCTGTAGGCCCAGAGCACACTATGTAGCTCCTAGACCCACCTCTTTTTGGTTTCACCCAGTCTTTGTTTTAGGCCTTGCAGGATCACTCTGTTCGCAACTTCAGCCTTCATGTTTTTTGCGGGTTCTCGACAGACGTGAAATATTGCTTTGTGCTCAGCTTAGTGACGAAGTCCTGGAAGTTTCTGTCGGTGAACTGTGTTCCGTTGTCGGTGATGATTGCTTGGGGTACGCCGAACCGGGCAAATATGTTCCTTTTGTAGAAATGGAGTATGTTATGTGCCGTGATTTCAGCGAGGGCCTCGGCCTCTATCCACTTCATGAAGTAATCGACGCCGACTATCAAGTACTTGTTCTGGTACGATCCTATGGTAAAGGGGCCGAGGATGTCCATCCCCCACCATGCGAAAGACCATGTGGATGAGAGCGTTTTGAGCTCGTTGGGAGGTGCCAGGTGCATGTCCCCGTGGCGTTGGCACTTGTCACATTTCTTTACGTGCTCCTTTGCGTCCTGTTGCATGGTGGGCCAATAGTATCCTGCTCGCAGGGCTTTCTAGGCGAGGGATCATCCCCCGAGGTGTTGAGCATTGATCCCTTCGTGGATCTCCTGAAGTATGTGGGGGACCTTGGACTCCTCGACACACTTGAGGAGAGGAATGGAGAATCCATGCCTGTACAACTTGTTCTCGATCAAGACGTAAGAGCAAGCTCGGCGTCTGACTACAGTAGCCTCCTTGGAGTCGTTGGGCAGTTCCTCCGTGCTAAGGTACATGTATACCGGGGTCATCCAGGAGTTGATGTCGCTAATGGCATTTATATCGACGTTCGAGGTGGGTTTCTCAATGCTTGCCCCAGAAAGTACCTCATGGATGACAGACTTGTTTCTTCCCTACTTCTTTGTGCTCGCGAGCTTTGAAAGGATGTCTGCCCTGGTATTGTGCTCGCGGGGAACATGCTTCACCTCCCCGGAATCGAACTTTTTCATCCTCTCTTTCACCAGGGCTAAGTACTCGACGAGGTTGTCGTTTTTGGCCTGGTACTCTCCCCGCATCTGAGAGGTGACGAGCAGGGAGTCGGTAAATATCTTCACCTCTTTTACACCAAGGTCCCTGACTAGGCGCATCCCGGCGAGGAAGACCTCGTACTCGGCTTGGTTGTTCGAAGTCGAGAAGGATGGAGCGAGGGAGACCTCAATCAAGATGCTTTTTTCGTTCTCAATAATGATGCCCGTTCCACTTCCTGTCGAACTAGATGCCCCGTCGACCTAGAAGGTCCACTTGTGGGCTCCGTCGACCGGGGAGATCGAGGTGGTCATTTCTGCGACAAAGTTGGCTAGCACTTGAGCTTTGAGGGCCTTCCTGCTCTCGAACTGGACGTCAAACTCAGAGTGCTTGAGTGACCATTTGAGCATCCTACCCCCCATGTCGGGACGGCCGAGTAGCTGCTTCACGGGCTGGTCCGTCCTAACCACGATCGTGTGGGCCAAAAAGTAGTATCGCAACCTTCTGGCTGCATTGATGAGGGACATAACGACCTTCTCGATTTGCTGGTACCTGAGCTCGGGGCCCTGTAGGGCTTTGCTAGTGAAGTAAATTGGTTTTTGTCCCTAGGGGGTTTCGCGAATGAGAGCCGCGCTGATGGCCTCAGTCGCGACGGCGAGGTACAAATATAAAGTCTCGTGTTTTCTGGTCGTGATAAGACTGAGGGTTGCGAGAGGACTTGTTTAAGGTGGAGGAGAGCTTGCTCGCACTCCTCGATCCATTCGAACGTGGCTTTCTTGTGCAAAAGTTTGAAAAATGGGAGTGCATGTTGGGCAGACTTGGCCACGAAGCAGGACAACGAGGTGAGCATCCCGTTCAAGGATTGGATCAATTTCTTCGAGATCAGCGTTGGGAACTCAAAGAAAGCCCTGCACTTGTCGGGGTTCGCCTTGATTCCTCGCTCCGTCAAATAGAAGCCAAGGAATTTTCCTGCTCGAACACCGAAGGTGCACTTCTCTGGATTGAATCTCATCCTGCATCTCCTCGTCGTGTCGAAGACTCTTCTGAGATGAGCAGAGTGGTCGGGGTTTTTCTCGTGATTTCACGATCATGTCGTCCATGTAGACCTTGAGCATGTCCCCGATCTCACCTCGGAAGACTTTGCTCATAATCCGTTGGTAAGTAGCACCGACGTTTTTCAAGCCGAAGGGCGTTATGTTGTAGTAATAATTGCCCGACTCGGTCATGAAAGTCGTGTATTGCTCAACAAAATCCTTGAAGGAGACAATTCAGGAAAGTCGACAGTTGATCCAGAGGAAATGACAATGAAAAAGTCGAAAGTAAATCGGATAATCAAACTCCTCTTTGATGATGGATTACAAACACAATACCCTAACGCAAAAGATCCCAAGATATTATGGGACAATCTTAAGGAAAGATTTGGACAATAGAGGAAAGTTTTATTGACCTCTTGATAGATTAGTGGAACAAATTAAGGTTCCAAGATTATAAAAATGTTGTTGCATATAACTCTAATATGCACCAAATTATAGCACAATTAGAATTCTTTGGCATAATTATAACTAAAGAAGAAAAGTTGGAAAAATGATTTTCAACCTTCCATGCATTCTAGATATTGTTGGAACAACAATATAGAATGAAGGAATTTTCTGAATATTTTGATTTAGTTGTAGCCCTTCTAGTGGCAGAACAAAATAATGAGCTCATTATAAAAAAAATCAGTCACGTTCCACAGGAACAATAGTATATCCTGAGATAAATGCTACAACATTGAATCAAGGGCATGATGTTTATAACTGTATTAAAAGACGTGGTGGCTATGCTCGATTTGATGGTCCTAGTCGAGGTGGATATCATAGTCAAAACCATTTTTCGGCCAAGGTCGTGGACAAGGTTATGTCAATAATTATAGGTCTCCCAATCCTATGGTTTCCTCAAATCCTCCAACCATAAAGATGTGATCTTAAGTTGTGGGGATTTTCTCAATGTGCCACTGATAGGGTCAAGAGGGTATATAAGTTATAATCCCATTCTATCTATAAGGTAATTGGGGCACTCTTGAGCTTATAAACCTGAAGATAAGTTATTGGAGGGTTTCATCTTACAAGAAGTGACCGCAGATAATCTTGCTATTCTTAGAATTGTTCATGCTCGGAGGAAGCTCATCAAAGGAAAGAGTGGCCTTAAAAGACCTAGGGAGGAATCCATAATTTCCTACTCCCAATGGATGAGGGAAAGGTAAGTATAGTAAAGTTACCATTCGTTTTGGATCATCCTATAGAATCAAGGGCTCCCACACCAGTTGTGATCTCCATGGAAGAGGGAGAAAATCTCAAGGACACCATCCTACAACTGAGGAGGAAAAAAGAAGAGTTGGAAGGGTAGTTCTATCATACTATGTGCGGGAAAAATCAATTAAATAGAAGTCTTCATGAAGCACTAGAACGACTCAGGATTAGTGAAGGGTTGACCAAGGTGAAAGAGGAAAATAATGAAAAAGCTTATGCCGACCTCAGAGTTTTGAGTTCACGCCTTAAAGCCCACATGGATGAATGAGATAGAGCTTAGAACCAAAGGGACGAGTGAAAAAATATCTGGTTAAACTCTACTCAAACTCAGAAGGAATTTAGGGAAGGATATGAAGGACGGATCCAAACTTTGGAAGCTGGAGTCCAAAGCTTGGTCAATGCACCCCGTGAAACTAAGAGTCAAGCTATGGACTCAATGTTGCGAAGAAGATCTGAGGAAGAACTTCTTGCCAAATGTCCATATGAATGGAGGCAAGCTTATGAAGAGGTTTTGGAGCTTAGAAGAAAAATGGATCTCCTCGAAGAAGCCTATGAGGAATTGAGAACATGGGGCATCTATATTGAAGGGTATAGTCAACAAATGGAGGGCATCATTGAGGAAGATAATGTAATCATGTTGGACCTTCAAGACAAGGAAGAGTATTATAGGGAAAAGTATTTAAAATTGGTCATATTATCCAATGACCTAATTTATGAAGTTCCCCGAAGTCTAAGAGCGGCGGAATACATGGCGGACATCTTCAAGCCCAAGAAGGAAATCATTGACTTCCTCAAATTATGTCGTCATATGATGGAGGAATTTAGGGCCAAAATTAGGCAACATTGTTAGATTCCCTTTATGTAATTGTTTTCATTTTTTCAATTTGTTTTCCTTTAGTTATGAACAAGTTGAGGGTTTTCCCCTTGTTGGTTTCTTTTATGAATAATGTTTAGGCATCTTTCCCTTGTTATTTTTCATTGAGATTAATAAAATATTTGAATTTCCGTTATTCTTGACTTTGCTTATAATTGATGAATGGTTAAGATTCCTACAAAAAAAATATTTTTGCATATTCATACATTAACATGCATACATATAAATAATAAAAAAAACGAAAAATCATTTTTCTTCATCATCTTCTCCCAGAATCATCGGACATAACAATTTGACTTCCCAACCTCAAATTCGAGCTCATCAAAGGAATGCCATAGAGCAATTAGAACTAAATCAAACCGCTCTCAGAGGAGACGTTGATACTGTCAAGGGAAATGAGGAAGAGATGAAGGACAAGATTGATCAACTGACCCGCGCCATCCAAAACTTGATAGCTAGGGAGACTGAGCCTAGCAACAAAAGGAATAATCCAACTCCTACCCCTCAATCTGGGGATAATAACCCTCTATCGGGCTCTATCGTAGATCTTAAACATGAGGAAGCTGAAGCCTCCAAATAAAGAGCTAGTGCCCAACCCCCCGGAGGATCTGTTCCTCCACCTATTCTTAATGGGGCATCCCGTCCTACACAGATACCCATTTCCAATGAGACCTCTAATATGAGGAGGAATATTCAAGACAGGTGGTCCATGAAAACAAGCTGAACGCTGCTATTGAAGGACGAAGGGCCGAGGAAAAATATAAAATATTTGAAGAAAGTCTAAGGGCTGTTGAGGGATTCAATGTCTTTGGAGTCAATGCTTTGGAAATGTGCCTAGTACCCAATGTAGTCATACCTCCTAAGTTCAAAGCACCAGACTTTGAAAAGTACAAGGGCATCAGTTGTCCTAAATATCACCTCCGGATGTTTGTCCAAAAGATGGCTGCTTACACTGCAAACGAGAAGCTGATGATGCATACCTTCCAAGACAGTCTAAGTGGGGCATCCTTGGATTGTTATATGCAATTGGAGATGGTTCATGTCAAGACTTGGGAAGACCTTGCCAATGCCTTCTTAAAGAAATACAAGTACAACATGGACATGGCCCTTAACCGTATGCAACTACAGAACATGTCACAAAAGGGCAATGAATCTTTCAAGGAGTATGCTCAGAGATTGAGGGAACTAGCTTCTCGCGTGCAACCCTCATTGCTAGAAAGTGAACTGGTGGATATGTTCATGGGAACTCTACAAGGCCCATATTATAAAAAGATGATTGGTTTAGTATCAAATGCATTCGCTGACCTAGTTATAATTAGGGAAAGGATAAAGAATGGCTTGAAAAGTGGGAAGATTGAGAAGTCATCTTTAAATCAACATAGCAATAAAAGTACACTAGAAACAATTCAAAGAAGGGTGAGACCAATGCTATTACTGCTGATAGGTATGCTTAGATACCCTATAATCCTTATATGTTTGCAGCAGCTGCTAATCAGTACCCACCACAGGCGTATCCTACGCCTCAAATCCAATAGTCTGGTGCACCGCCTCCACAAAATCAGTAACAACAAAACATGTATCCTCTAAGGGATCAAAAAAGGCCATGGAAAGACTTTGACCCCATACCTACATCATATACTCAGACCCTACCGTTCTTAATTCAAAAAAGAGTGGTGGAAATTAAACCTCTAACACCTCCTCCCACACCTCCTCCTTGAGGATATGATGCTAATGTTAGATGTGACTATCATGATGGCCCTCAAGTTCAAAGTACAGGAATTCCTCGATCAAAAGATTATCTCCTTCACTCCTGAAAATCCAAATATGGGAAATAATCTGTTGTCAGGGCACGCTGGGGAAAATGTCACTGCAATTGAAGGGTTAGAGGATGATGTCCTTATCAGAAGGGTAGACCAAGTAAGAACCCCAATGACTAGGATAAAGGAATTATTGATTGGCTACGAGTTATTTGAAAAATTACACACTGATTGTAAGGTTTATCTGCTTAGCCCTGACAAATGTGGAAAGATGAAAAGGGTTCTCCAACAACTGATGGATCAAGGAGTGGTCCAAATTGGACATTCAAGGAAGATAAACGAAATTTCAGCTATAGTACCAGCTTGTCATCAACCACAAATTTCATTTTTTGATGAAAAGTAGATGTGACTGCCCCAGCGACATGGATCCATGGCCTTCCCAACAGACAACTATAGCTGGGGTTGATGTCCATCACCTGAAAAGTTATGTCAAAAACATGGGGACCAATGAGAATAGGTAACTCCACCTCTCCAATCACAGATCTCCTAGAGCCATCAAAAGCCTTTACAATAAGAGAACTGGGCTTCATTTCTACCCATTCACATGCAAGCTTTGCAAGAGTCCTTTTAGGAAACACATTGAGGGATGAACCTGTGTCCACCAACACCCTAGCCAAGGTATCCTCTTCACATTTAATAGAAATGTGCAAGGCACGAATATGATTATTACCTTCTTTAGGCAATTCTTCTCCATCAAAGCTCAAAGTGTTACAGGCGGTGATGTTGGCTATCACATTATCAAATTGTTCAACAGTAATGTCCTGTGTCACATGAGCTTGGGCAAGAAGCTTTTGCAAAGCATTGCGGTGTACGGGAGAGCTCATGAGGAGAGATAATATGGAAATCTTCGATGGTGTCTGATGCAATTGATCAATAACCTTATAGTCACTCCTTTTGATAATTCTGAGAAACTTTTCATCTTCATTGATGGAAACAATATCCCTGTCCTTGGAAGGGACAGTAGTAGCATTTTTTGCACTTGAGGTACCACACGGATATGAGGGTTATAATTCAACCACTGCGGGTCATTTTTCCTGGCCCTGCTAGATTCGTCACCTCATCATTCACAACCTTTAGCCCCTTTTCTGAATTTATAGTTTTTTGATCACCATTAGTGACTCCATAATTCTAGGGCACAACTATTGTGTTCCTAAAAGCAAAAGGTCTTCGTTCAATAGATGACTATGGTACATAAACCATCCTCTTTCCTTGAACAGTAGTCACAACTGGATATAGAAGTTTAGAACCAGGCATAGGGAGATTAAAAACAGGTTCAACCTCTTTGTAAGCGGATTCAACTCTTTTGAACACAGGAGTTGGTAGATTAAATACTGGTTCAATTACAACCACCTCACTATTTTTCACACATTTGCTTATCTGAAGCACACCTTGATTAATTAAAGCTTGGACATCCTTTTGGACCCCTTCACAACCTTTTGACTGAACAACACACTTGACATAATTCTTGTGGCATTCTTTGGCTAAACCAACTTCAGACAATTTGGCATGGAATTCTGGCAGCGGAGTTTTGATGTCTTTTACATCACAGATCAAAACTTCATCGATCCCTTCTTCTATAGTATTGACAGATGCCCCATGGGCGGGGCAGAGGATTACTTTTCACATTTGGATTTGTACTGTTGAAAGACAAAATCTTCTTCTCAACCAACTCCCTTACAATGTGTTTTAAAGCGTAACAGCCCTCAAGATCATGACCAGGGGTGCCCTCATGGAAAGGACAATGGGCATTGGGATTGTAATATGGTGGCAATTTCTCTGGTGGAGGACCCAATGGTCTTGGAGTTGCCAAGCCTTGTTCAATGAGGAACAGATATAGCTTTGTATATGTCATAGGGATATGGGGTATCAGTGGCCTCCCTTTATGCGTTCTATTATGACTCTGACTATTCTGAAGTTGAACAGGGTTTTGTTGAGGAGCGTTGGACGCTTGCTGATGTTGAGGAACTTGTTGAAAAATAGGTTATTGTTGATTGAAAGTGGGAGTAACAACTGCCACATATGATTGAGGGGCATACAGATACACCGGCTGTTGAACGAACTGTTGTTGTTGCTGACGTTGATTCTTCCAAGAAAGATTTCTGCTACGGGAAGTCGTGACGGCGTTGGTATCTCCTTCCTTCTTCTTTTGGAAACCACTAGAAGGCCCTTTAACTGTATCTTTAGAACTACCCATTGAACCACTCATTTTCCCATTCTTTAGACCCAATTCTATTTTGATCCCTACGGCCACCAAATCAGAAAAGTTAGCAGTGATGCTGCCCACCATTCTTTCATAAAACTCTGGCCGTACAGTGTCAACAAACTAGTCTGCAAGCTCTTTTTCTGATAAAGGAGGCTCTACTTGAGAGGCTATTTCCCACCATCTTTGGGCGTACTATTTAAAAGATTCAGAGCTTTTTTGTGACATGCTGAGCAACTGCCTTCTATTTGGCGCAAGATCCATGGTATACTTATATTGTTTTATAAAAGCATCAGAGAGGTCTTGAAAACAACGGATCCGTGACTGATCCAAACTTAGATACCATTTTGAGGATTCTCCTTTCAAACTGTCTTGGAAACAATGGATCGTTAGTTTGTCATTGTCCACGTGAGTTGCCATTTTGAGATAATACATAATCAAATGATTTTTAGGGCAAGACGCACCTTTATATTTGTCAAAGATCGGTGTTTTGGACTTGGTTAGAATCACCAACCCAGATACCAAGCACATTTCACGAGCAGCGGCTCCAAATATTTGATCCCCTCCATAGCCCTGAGTCTTTTCTCAATCAAATCCACATTTTCTTTTAGCTTATCGCGTTTCTCATCTTCATATTCAGACCCATCGGGTATGTCATAAACTTGATGATGGTCGTCATAATAAGGTTGATTTATACAAGTATGCACAACAGCGGGTGTAAAAGTCGGAACTACGTTGGAAACATCAGTTGTTAATGGAACTGTCTGTTGAGTGGAGTCATGAACTTGTGGTTGAGGAACAAAACCTGGCGGGAGTCCAAACGGAGGTAGAGTGATAGGAGTACTAACTGGAAGAGAGTCTACCATGGGGTTTGCAATCTCGGAAACAACAGTTGTCTGGGTATCCATCTTGGCACGAATAACCTGCAACATCTCCATGATATGTCTAACATTGCCACAGAGGTCTTCCAACTCGTTGTTGATGTGATCAATCTCGTGCTCTTGATCTGCCATTCTTTTCCTGGCTTGAACACGGGTGTTATACTGGTGTGGAAGATTCAACCTGGAAATTGGAGATTACAAGACGAAATGAGTTTTTATGAAAAGAAATGCAATGCAAATGTGACAACAAATGCAAGATGCAAGATGCAATGTAAAAAAGCTTCACGGAACTTAAATATTTGCAAACATCAGGATATATCAAAAAGGAACTCATTTCATTAATTCAAAAGAGGATTACAAAAATTTTTAGTACTTCTTATAAGAGTCCTAAACCGAAAGCTAAATAAAAGCTAACAAAATTCCTAAGGAGATTCTCCTAGCAGCCTCAAGTTGAGCTTCTTGATCTGCTCCTCCATCTGAGTCTTCTCGAGAGTAAGCCTATTCATGATCAACTTCTAAGGAGTCGACTGAGGGCTAGAGGAAAATAAATCCTCTTGCACTTTCCTCTTCTTACAAGAGAGTACTTCTTCAGCCTTTGCCTGTAGTTGTCTTTGGAGTTCTGTATTCTCGCTGATGACTACTTGATACTTGTTCTCCCAAGCATCTATTTCTTGATGCGCTTTGCTTATAATGATCTTCAACTTCTCTGCTTCTGACATGAATATCAGAGTAGGTTCCTTCTTCAGGGTTATAGGCTCTTGACGAGGATAAGGCATCTTCAGCTCGATGGCCATATCTCAGACCCATTGGAGATAGGGTTCCAAAGAAACACAATTGGTCTTCCCTATGTCTTTCTTCCCTCTCCTATGCAAATGGCTCCAAGCACTCAAAATCTTCTTCTTGAGCTCTTTGTTATCATCTTCATCTTTGAAGAAAATACTCTCAACATGAACACTCTTGGGCTTGTCCTTCAAAGGATATCCTAGCTGATGGCGAGCCAAGACGGGATTGTAGCTGATTCCTCCTTTGGTACCAAGAAGAGGTACATTAGTAAAATCCCCACAACTATCAATTATCACGATTCCATCATAGACACAATTTTACCAATCAATGTCAGAGTGGGTAAGAGCTATAATCTTCTGTAACCACCAATCATTCTTAAGATCCCAAAACGAGCTTGATTTGGGCAAGTGAGAAATAAACCACTTGTACAATAATGGCACACATCATGTGATCATTCATTTTCTATGGAAGTTCCTCAAGTGGACTGAGGGATAAGTATCTGCTAATAAGGTTGGTACTGGATTCTTCTTTAGGAAGATCTTGATAGCATGGATGTCAACAAAGTCTTCAAAGCTTGGGAAGAGGAACACTCCATAGATAAGTAAGGCAAGAATAGCCTCAAATGAATCCATGATCATGTGATCTGCATAATACTGAGCTCTCCCAATCAAAAACTATGTAGTCAAACCAAAGACTCCTCCTTTGGTGGTCATGTTATCTTGAATTTCAGACAATCCCAAATGTGTGGCTTTGGTGATGTCTTGCTCTTTAGGATCTTTCTCCAAGAAAGGAAAAGGAGACTTGTCAAGAATAGGCAACCCAACTAGATAGGAATACTCCTCCAATCTAGGCACAAGTTGGTTTTCAGGAAAAGTGAAACAACTGTAGACTGGATCATAAAACTGAAGGAGTGTGAAGAGAAGTCCATCTTCCATCTTAGTCTTCAACAGTGATAACAACTTCCCATATTTGTTCTTGAACCTTTCTCGATCTTTAACCAAAGCTCCTAATTCCTTAGGTCACCCAAGCTAGGACTCTTGAAAGTTTACTTAATAGTTTTTCTTCTGTCATTATCCATGGTTATCCTATGATGTTTGCAAACAAGAGCTTAAGTTCCATGAAACCTTTTATGAACAATGATGCTTATGAATGCATGTATGCACAAACATAACAAGATCACACTCAAACATGGTGTAAGGCTTGCATGAAGTCAAAGTTTCACCCCTCCCATTTGGTATGTACTAGGGTTTACTGTACCTGTACAACGGGTTCTAACAAGTTCCCAAAGACATTATCCCATCTTTCGGATATTATCAATTTCCCAATTACTCAGTAGTTAATAATATTTTCAAGAGAACCTCTTTTGAGTGTAGTATCGCGTATCAACTATTTTGGGACTACTCCCTCATAGTCATTGCACTACGTTCCTGACAAGGCCAAGTGAGGTTAAAGGTGACTAAAGGTTCTCAGCTTCGTAGGCTCAATCAAGAAATAATATTGTTTTCACAATCTCTTGATCAACAATACTTATTCTCAAAAGTGCCTCCACTGAGTGGTGATTTCTAAAGTTAGCTTTGTCGGGAATCAACTCCTTATAAGCCTTCTTGAATATACCACCTTCCTATCTTATTTTGCTCTCAAGTACAAGGTCGGGAGTTATCTCACCACAAGGTAACAACCCAAATGGATAAACAATCAAAACAAGCAAACAATAATATAGCAAATACAAGTAAGTTAGGCTTAACCCTCTTAATATAATGTCCCCAGTGAAGTCGCCATTTTCTGTTGCGGTGAGAATTGGATATCAAGCTATTAATTAAACTTGAATCACAAATCTTTCAAAGATTCACCACCGAGCTTTGATTTATCCAAGGGAAAGGGTAAAGATCATAAAAATCCCTAAGTTTTCAATGTAACAATAATGCCAAGAGATTTTGGGGGTCGGGGTTGGTTATAACTAGGGAACATGTTAGCGTCCTAAGTATCTATATTATTCTATAGGAACCTCTTACTAGTATTTGTGATATTTTTTTCTATTGTTTTGTGTTTGGTTTTATGGTGAGAGATAGGAACCTAAAGGTTTAGTCACTAAGTATGCTCACCAAAACTTCGCGGTCTTGTGCCTACATATCCTTACAAGGATGGAATCAGAGCATTTGTAGTTCACCTTACTAAGGATGAATGAACACTTTGATTATGATAAAGGTTCAAAGGGGAGCTAAGTGTTATGTCTTAACACTTACTTGACTTGACAAAGTCAAAATATTGTACATTATATCCTAAATCTAAGTTGTAAAACCTAATGACTCTAACAAGGTCAAAGGGAATGAGTAATGTTAAGCTATCTATGACACTTGAGTCAATAGAGAGACTTTCCCTTGGATTAAGGAATAAAAGGAAACTTGAGGATGGAAGCTAACAAGCTAACATCACTTGGGGGGATTAAAGGGAAATCGTGATTCAAAAACGCATCGGAATTTAAATTTTCCCTTTAGCGATCCTTACGAAAGATCATGATCAGTGATAGAATGGTTACCTCTTGTGGAGATGAAACCTTTGATTCTAAATCGAGGGAATGATCACGAGTGTTATACGATGAACAACGCCTCTACTCAGTCCACACGAACAGCTTCCTTCAGTCTCAGTGCTAGCTGCTACGATTGAAGGTTTTGAGTGAGAGATAGAGAGAAGGAAAATATGGCTAGGGTTTCACAGCTGAATTTTCATCAAGTGTTTATGCTTCAGCACAAGGGTTATATTTATAGAACCTTTTGTGTGGGCTACAAGCTAAATCCCACTTAAGTGCACACACACCATATCTCATGATGTACCGTATATCACTTAAGCACGCGGTACCTTACCACAATCTGTATTCCACTTAAGTGCACCGTACCTTACGGTGTTACATATTTACATAAGTACATCGTACCTTACGGTGTTCCTTATTTACTCTACCTCTTATCAAAGTGTCCTTATGTGTGAGACCCTGTAGGATTTCGCGACGTTGGTAAGTATATTAAATCATGCATTTAACATAATAAACAGTGAGCGGTATCTCGCAACACATCACTGCTACCCAAGTCACGAAATTGTCATGTGATCTGACAAAACCTTTTGTGATAGTGCTTGTGTGTACAATTAGCCTTTTGCCCTTATGTCTATATTGAACACAAGGCATATACCGTGTCATCCTTGTTCAATTCAATATTGGGCCTTTAGACATTTATCCTGTTATGCAGGATGGGAAAATTCCATCTAGGTCACTCATGTCCCTCAGCATGCTTTATGAAGTACCCATCAACTGTCTTTATAGTCATCCAATTATGGACAATGTTTGATCAACAATAAAGTACTTGACTCTACATCTAGGGTCCATAGTGGTTTTAGGTCGAAGGGTGGTATACACCACTATCACCATGAGAGTAACTTATGACACTTTGCATAACATTTTATATAGTACTCTCATAGTGGGTCAATCCAGTATAAATATTACTCCTAATATTCATACCTATGTTAAGACTTGATAACTCCTTATCCATGATCCATGAGATGTGATCATCAGTCTATCTACATAATAGTCTTAATGCTTTAAGGTTATCCCATTTCACATTAAAGCTCGACTACGGATACTTTAAGAATATTGTTCTTATGTTTAATGGAATCTCATGATTAAGTCACACTTAATATTTCATTAAACGAACTAGCTATTCTAGGGACTTTATCAATTTGGAAAACAAACATAATAAAGAAATGCCTTTTATTATTAATAAATAATTCGATACAAGTACCAAAAGTATTGGCCTCTAGGGCTTACACCAACAATCTCCCACTAGCACTAGAGCCAATCAGGCATACCCCTAATACCCATAGATCTAGTATGGCCATCATGCTTTTGCTGCACAAGAGGCTTTGTTAGTGGGCCAGTAATGTTGTCAAGTGTAGGTACTCTGCATATCTTCACATCTCCCTGATCTATTATCTCTCGAATGAGATGATAAGGCCTAAGTATGTGTTTGGATTGTTGGTGAGATATAGGCTCCTTAGCTTGTACGATGGCACCATTGTTATCACAAAAGAGATCAATGGGATCCACAATGCTAGGGACTATGCCAAGTTCACTAATGAACTTTTTGATCCAAACAGTTTCCTTTGCTGCATTTGAGGCAACAATGTACTCGGCCTCAGTTGTAGAATCTGCAACTGTTTCTTGCTTTGAACTTTTCCAGCTCACAGCGCCACCATTTAGGCGGAACACATAACCAGATTGCGATTTAAAGTCATCCTTATCTGTCTGGAAGCTAGCATCAGTGTATCCAATTACCGTGAGCTCTTCCTGACCTCCATATATCAAGAATGAATCCTTAGTCCTTCTCAAGTACTTAAGGATATTCTTGATAGCTACCCAATGAGTATCATCGGGATCAGATTGGTACCTACTTGTTGCACTTAAAGCATACGAGACATCTGGTCGAGTACATAACATAGCATACATGATAGATCCTATTGCAGATGCATATGGAATCTTATTCATGCGATCCCTTTCTTCCTTAGTTGAAGGAGATTGTGTTTTTGATAGACACAGGCCATATTGCATAGGTATGAATCCTTTCTTGGAATCATGCATATTAAAGCGTCTCAGCACTTTGTCTATATGTACTCTGACTTAGGCCAAGCAGTTTTTGTGATCTATCTCTATAGATCATGATTCCTAATATATAGGTTGCTTCACCAAGGTCCTTCATAGAAAAGCATTTCCCTAACCAAGTTTTTACTTGTTACAAGGTAGGGACATCATTTCCAATGATTAATATGTCATCTACATATAATACCAAGAAGACGATCATGCTCCCACTAACCTTCTTGTAGACACAAGGCTCATCTTCATTCTTTATGAATCCATATTGTTTTACAGTTTCATCAAAACGAAGATTCCAGCTTCTGGAAGCTTGCTTCAATCCATAGATTGATCGCTGTAACTTACATATCTTTTGGGCTTCTTCTGGTATGTCAAATCCTTCAGGTTGTGTCATGTACACATCCTCAAGAAGATTCCCATTAAGGAAAGCAGTCTTAACATCCATCTGCCATATTTCATAATCATGATATGCAGCGATAACAAGTAAAATCCGAACAGATTTAAGCATTGCAACTGGTGAAAAGGTTTCATCATAGTCTACACCATGAATTTGTTTATAACCTTTAGCAACCAGTCTTGCCTTATAGGTATGTACCTTACCATCCATGTCAGTCTTCTTTTTGAAGACCCACTTGCATCCTATAGGATTAACTCCTACATGAGGCTCTACCAAGGTCCAAACCTGGTTTGTGTACATGGAATCCATTTCAGATTTCATGGCTTCTAGCCACTTCTCAGACTTAGAACCAATTATGGCCTCTTGATAGGTTACAGGCTCATCTTGATCCATGAGTAATACATCACCTTGATCATTTATGAGATATCCATATCTCTTTGGTTGGTGACGTATCCTGCTCGACCTACGCTGGTCTTGTTCTACTTGAGCAAGTTGCTCTTCCACAACTACTTGTGGTTCCTGCTCTAATTCCTCCATAGGTGTATCAATGCTTTGTGATTCTTGAATTTCTTCAAGCTCTACTTTCCTCCCACTGATTCCTTTGGAAATAAAGTCCCTTTCCAAGAAAACTCCAGTTCGAGCGACAAACTCTTTGCCCTCAGAAGGATTGTAGAAGTAATACCCTCTTGTTTCTTTAGGATGCCCCACAAATAAGCATTTGTCAGATTTAGGCTCAAGCTTAGTTGAAATTTGTCATTTCACATAAACTTCACAACCCCAAATCTTCATGTAAGACATATGTGGTTTCTTACCACTCCATATTTCATATGGTGTCTTTTCAACCTTTTTGGATGGAACACGGTTAAGTGTGTAAGCTGTTGTCAGTAGTGCATGTCCCCAAAAGGAGTTTCGAAGATTGGCTTGACTCATCATGGATCAGACCATGTCTAACAAGGTTCGATTTCTTCTCTCAGATACGCCATTCCATTGTGGTGTTCTAGGAGGAGTGAGTTGGGATAGAATCCCGCACTATTTTAGATGGTCATCAAACTCTAGGCTTAAATATTCACCGCCTCAATCTGATCGAAGAGTTTTAATATTCTTACCTAGTTTGTTTTGTACTTCATTCTTGAACTCCTTGAACTTTTTAAAGGATTCAGATTTGTGTTTCATTAAATAGACATAACCATATCTACTGAAATCATCGGTAAATGTGATGAAGTATTGAAAACCTCCTCTGGCTGGTATGTTCAGTGGTCCAAATACTTTAGTATGTATGAGGGCCAAAAGATCATTAGCCCTTTCACCTTTTCTAGTGAATGGGGACTTTGTCATCTTTCCAATTAAACAAGATATGCATGTACCATATGATTCGTAATCAAAAGAGTCCAATAGTCCATCTTTATGGCGTTTGGAGATGCGTTTCTCATTTATATGGCCTAAGCAACAATGCCAAAGGTAACTTGGATTTAACTCATTAGGTTTCATCCTTTTAGTATTAATGTTATAAATTGGCATTTCAAGATCAAGGACATACAATCCATTGTTCATTTGTGCAGTAGCATAGAATATATTATTCAAATAAATCGAGCAACAATTATTCTTTATTATAAATGAAAAACCAAACTTGTCCAAACAAGAAACGGAAATAATATTCCTGCTAATTGTAGGTACATAATAAAAGTTCTCTAACTAAATTATTAAACCACTAGGTAAAGTCAATACATAAGTTCCTATGGCTAAAGCAGCAACCTTTGCTCCATTGGCAACTCGTAGGTCAACTTCACCTTTTGCCAAAACTCTACTCCTTTTTAGCCCCTGCACATTGGTACAAATGTGAGAACCACATCCAGTATCTAATACCCATGATGCAGAAGTAGATAAATTTATTTCTATTACAAAAATACCTGAAGTCGAAGTCTCCACTCCATTCTTCATATCTTCCAGGTACTTTGGGCAGTTTCTCTTCCAGTGTCCGGTCTTACTGCAATAGAAGCAAGTGCCCTCCTTTGCTATACCTCCACTAGGCTTCAAAGCAAGCGCAGTATGTTTGGGTTTGGCAATTTCCTTGCCTTTCCATTTACCACCCTGCTTGGTGGGCCTTTTGTTCCGTTTCTTTCCATTACTGACCATCATAATGGATTTCCCTTTTGACTTCAGATTTTGCTCAACAGTTCTTAACATGCCTAGCAATTCAGGAAGAGTTTTGTCCATATCATTCATGTTGAAATTAAGGACAAATTGACTGAA
This sequence comes from Lathyrus tuberosus, assembly GCA_022829125.1. Taxonomy (NCBI): domain Eukaryota; kingdom Viridiplantae; phylum Streptophyta; class Magnoliopsida; order Fabales; family Fabaceae; genus Lathyrus; species Lathyrus tuberosus. The sequence goes on along the minus strand of JALAZF010000241.1, from coordinate 4,767,679 downwards.
GCTTTCTGGCAACGATTGCAGGATCAAATCAGTCGCAAGCTCCTTTTTGATGTGAAATCTCAATCTTTCAAGGTTCTCCACATACCCAGTCATCTTGAGTACATGGGGACCTACAGGGGTTCCCTCAAATAGCTTGGCCTGAAAAAGGGCTTTTGAAACTTCAAACCTCTCATGCCTTGCCTGCTCTTGATAGAGCAACTTCAGGTGTTCGATCATATCGAACGCTGCCATGTTTTCATGTTGCTTTTGCAATTTAGAATTCATGGTAGCCAGCATGAGGCAAGCAGTTTCATTGGCATCATTGACATGCTTCTTATAAGCATCTCTTTCAGCCTTAGGAGCAAAACTAGAAGGCTCCTCCTCAGGAACAGGTGTCTCTAAGACCTACAGCTTTTTGTCATGTTGAGGACAATCCTCAGATTTCGGTGCCAATCCAGAAAATTTGTCCCAGACAATTTTTCCTTATCAAGGATTGATCGCAAAATGTTGTTAGATGTGTTTGTTGTCATGGTAATCTACAAAATAGAATGGAAAATTATAAGTATCATTAAAACAACATATTCAATTAGGCTTTTAATTAAATATGCTCCCACTATTTTACTCAAACCAAATGACCCTCACCATTTGATTCGGAAAATCCCGTTGGAAGATTTTCTAGTGGATCGAGATCCATATTTCACTTTGTTTTAAGTCAGCGTTAGGCTGATTACACAAAAATCAGCTATTTAGGTAGGAACTCCTTCCAATTGTATCCAATACAATTCTCGAATATTTCAGTTGGGTGAATAACTCCTTATTCTAATCCATCACATGGTATATTCCCAACTCTTGCTTCTAAACGTATATAATCTTATTATATTTTGTTTAGTTAAGTTTGACCCATTGTTTTAGAAATTGGATATTACATTTATCCCATCGCATCTTACTAATATAGAACATGCACCTCGCGTTAGGAGAAACCTACATTATTCGATACTAGTCTTGATGAGTTCTAAAACTTGGAAATCATAAACTTAATATTTCAATTTGAGGGAATTTTCATTAGTTTGATCTCACCGGCTTATTTATCATATAAATCGTCTCTAACATGCATCAACATACATACACATGCATCAACATACATACACATGCATCAACATACATACAAAATGAAACAGTTATGGCCCCTAGCGCAATTGTTCTCCCAAGCCAATGAGAGAACCTAAGTTAAACCTAATAACGATTTACACTTCTCCAAACAAGATCTCCAAGGTTGTCCTCGTTTGATCTTGTAGTCTTCTTCTTCTTCATAACATTACATTACATTAAAGAATACTCGTTTTACATACGAGGGAGTGAGATGAGAAAAGAAGTTACATCAAGAGATTAAGAGAGAGGCACGACACACATGTCATATTTTAAAATCCCAAAACAAAATAAAGGAAAACTAAGGCCATAACTGATCACCACAAGCGAAAAATAATAAACACACTTTTATTATTATTAATTTAAATCTTGTTAATTAAATGAATCAAATTAAATTTCGGCGAATGATCACACACATAATTTTTTTCTTAATGAACAATTCATTTGAAATCAGCGTCGTTTTTCGTATCAACACTTGATACTTTCCATAAAATTAAAGCACAACTTTTGTTCCATCAGAACCCTAATCGCAGACCTTTTAGGCAACACAACCCTTGTGCTGTCATGAACCCTAATGCAACAATTTCATATCGTCAAAATGCCATGATCAATAATTCAGTATGATTGATCCATATTCCACTGCTTCACCATACTAAAGTCAGTTTCTAAAGCAAATGAACACGGATCGCTCAAAGGAATAATGATCATTACACGATTTAAATGAACGAAATAGAAACAGTATATCCAATATACCATCTTTGCATCAAATTTAATTATATCACATATACAATTTTGGTCGATCATATTTGTGTAACTTAAGGACGATCGATATATCGCTGCTTCACCATACATTTGTCGGTTCCGAAGCATAGTCAATATCAATCGTCCAAATCGTACACAACCTCATGCCAAAATTGAATTTCTCAATTTAATTTAATTTGTTATGCATTTTAATCGAATTAAAACAAAAAATAAAAAATAAACACTTATCTGATGCATGGTTTCGTAAGTGGCTCTGATACCACTGAAGGGAAATCGCGACTCAAAAACGCAGCGGAATTTAAAATTTCCCTTTAGTGATCCTTACGAAAGATCATGATCAGTGATATAATGGTTACCTCTTGTGGCAATGAAACCTTTTATTCTGAATCGAGGGAATGATCACGAGCGTTGTACGATGAACAACGCCTCTACTCAGTCCACACGAACAGCTTCATTCAGTCTCAGTGCTAGCTGCTACGATTGAAGGCTTTGAGTGAGAGATAGAGAGAAAGAAAATACGGCTAGGGTTTCACAGCTGAATTTTCATCAAGTGTTTATGCTTTTGCATCAATAAAGGAAAAGGAGACTTGTCAAGAATAGGCAACCCAACTAGATATGAATACTCCTCCAATGTAGGCACAAGTTGGTAGTCAGGAAAGGTGAAACAATGGTAGACTGGATCATAAAATTGAAGGAGTATGAAGAGAAGTCCATCTTCCATCTTAGTATTCAACAGTGATAACAACTTCCCTTATTTGTTCTTGAACATTTCTCGATCTTTAGCCAAAGCTCCTTATCTCATTAGTTCACCCAAGCTAGGACTCTTGAAAGTGTACTTAATAGTTTTTCTTCTATCATTATCCAAGGTTATCCTATGATGTTTTCAAACAAGAGCTTAAGTTCCATGAAACCTTTTATGAACAATGATGCTTATGAATGCATGTATGCACAAACATAACAAGATCACACTCAAACATGGTGTAAGGCTTGCATGAAGTCAAAGGTTCACCCCTCCCATTTGGTATGTACTAGGGTTTACTGTACCTGTACAACGAGTTCTAACAAGTTCCCAAAGACATTAGCCCATCTTTCGGATATTATCAATTTCCCAATTACTCGGTAGTTAATAATATTTTCAAGAGAACCTCTTTTGAGTGTAGTATCGCGTATCAACTATTTTGGGACTACTCCCTCATAGTCATCGCACTACATTCCTAACAAGGCCAAGTGAGGTTAAAGGTGACTAAAGGTTCTCAGCTTTGTAGGCTCAATCAAGAAATAGTATTGTTTTCACAATCTCTTGATCAACAATACTTATTCTCAAAAGTGCCTCCACTGAGTGGTGATTTCTCAAGTTAGCTTTGTCAGGAATCAACTCCCTATAAGCCTTCTTGAATATACCACCTTCCTATCTTATTTTGCTCTCAAGTCCAACGTCGGGACTTATCTCACCACAAGGTGACAACCCAAATGGAGCAACAATCAAAACAAGCAAACAATAATATAGCAAATACAAGTAAGTTAGGCTTAGCCCTCTTAATATAATGTCCCCAGTGATGTCGCCATTTTCTGTTATGGTGAGAATTGGATATCAAGCTATTAATTAAACTTGAATCACAAATCTTTCAAAGATTCACCACCGAGCTTTGATTTATCCAATGGAAAGGGTAAAGATCATAAAAATCCCTAAGTTTGCAATGTAGCAACAATGCCAAGAGATTTTGGGGGTCGGGGGTTGGTTATTCCTAGGGAAGGTGTTAGCATTATAAGTATCTATAGTATTCTATAGGAACCTCTTAATAGTATTTGTGATATTTTTTGCTATTGTTTTATGTTTGGTTTTATGGTGAGAGATAGGAACCTAAAGGTTTAGTCACTAAGTATGCTCGCCAAAACTTCGCGGTCTTGTGCCTACATATCCATACAAGGATGGAATCAGAGCATTTGTAGTTCACCTTACTAAGGATTAATGAGCACTTTGATTATGATCAAGGTTCAAAGGGGAGCTAAGTGTTATGTCTTAACACTTACTTGACTTGACAAAGTTAAAAGATTGTACATTATATCCTAAATCTAAGTTGTAAAACCTAATGACTCTAACAAGGTCAAAGGGAATGGGTTATGCTAAGCTATCTATGACACTTGAGTCAATAGAGAGACTTTCCCTTGGATTAAGGAATAAAAGGTAACTTGAGGATGGAAGCTAACAAGCTAACATCACTTGGGGTATTGAAGGGAAATCGCGATTCAAAAGCGTAGCGGAATTTAAAATTTCCCTTTAGCGATCCTTACGAAATATCATGATCAGTGATATAATGGTTACCTCTTGTGGCGATGAAACCTTTGATTCTGAATCGAGGGAATGATCACGAGTGTTGTACGATGAACAACACCTCTACTCAGTCCACACGAACAACTTCCTTCATTCTCAGTGCTAGTTGCTACGATTGAAGGCTTTGAGTGAGAGATAGAGAGAAGGAAAATACGGTGTAGCGCGATTTTTGTGGTTTCGAATCACTATCGCTTTGGTACTACAGTTCGATTCATTTTTTATCCTATTGAGCTGATTAAGGAAGGGAAATAGATGTCTCCAATTAACCCTGCTTGCAAACTGAGGTTAAACAGTCAAAACTGTTGGTTTACAGATGCTGTCAAAATAGGGGGGGGGGGGGTTCTCCCTTAGTGTTATTTGCTAAAAACAGTGTCTAGGCTATTGGTAAGATGTTAGGACTGATGCTTTTCGATTGATGTATGAAGGTACGGGATTTTGGGTTTTGGATTAGTATGCTCACTAAGATTTTTCAATCTTATGCCTACGTATTCCCGTTTAACAAAACAGGGAAATCAGAGCGATCGTAGTTCCTCCTATTCTATGGGAGGAAAAGGATTGTTTTGGTGTCTTGTTCAAAGCCCAAGACGTGAAGCTAAATGTGGTTTGTATCTTGTTCAAAGCCCAAGATGTGAAGCTGAAGGGTCTATTTGTATCTTGTTCGAAGCCCAAGATGTGAAGCTAAAGGGTTTTGACTTTAGAGAGAATTTGTCATCTCTAAAAGGGGCTATTTGGTCTGTTTGCCACAACTGTTGGGTGACTGGTTATAAAGGAGAATTACTTTAACTGGGATATATGAATCCAGCAATGCCATAATTTCCTTTATAGGGGATTTTTAACCTGAAGGAGAAGACTTTAACTCAGTTTAGAGCAATGCCATCTTTCCTTAGGAATTTCTCATGCTAAAAGAGGGACAGTGGCGTGGATGTAAATAATCCAGAGGCTTGAGGCTTACAACAATTTAGATGAAGGAAAAGGAGTTGTTGATGTTTGTATCCTGTGAGCAAGGCACATATTTTGATGCTAAAAGGTTGATTGACTCAACCGGGGTTTTCTTATACAAAGCCTAAGAGGAGGCTATTGACCCCAACAAGAGGGTGTTTTTATGTGTCTCGTACGAAGCCCGAGAGAGAGGCTAAAAAGGGGTTGACTCAACAAGAGAGTGCTAACAAGTGACTGACTCAACAAGAGAGTGCTTTTATATATGTCTTGTACGAAGCCCAAGACGGAGGCTAAAAAGTTTTGACTCCACATGAGGGTCTTTTATACTCAATAAGAGAGTGATTTTTATCTCGTACGAAGCCCGAGGTGGAGGCTAAAATTGGGTTGACTCATCAAGAGAGTCTTTTATACTCAACAAGAGAGTGTCTTAGTATCTCGTACGAAGCCCGAGATGGAGGCTAAACAGGTTTGACTCAACAAGAGAGTCTTTTATACTCAACAAGAGAGTGTTTTAGTATCTCGTACGAAACCCGAGATGGAGGCTAAAAGTGCTGTTGACTGTTTCAGTTTATTGACAGGTCCAGTATGTTGGATAAAAGAGAAAATCAGTTCTTATGAAGGGAACAATTAAAGGTATTGTTGTGCTTTGGGACTGATCAAAGGATCAGGTTTATTTCCTCTTCTTTAAGGAAACAGGGAATCCAAAGGGTATTGAGACAGTCCAAGTCTACTGGTGTTTTGGAGAAATTGATTCTCGGATATTGAATGATCTTTGTATAATGCCCAAGAGAAGGCTGGTATGTTAAGGGATGAAGGTTAACCCATTAACAGGTCTGACACTTGACTCAGAAAGACAGCTCTAGAAAATTGATGACTAGGTTCTGTTTCTATACCTGTAGAGGTCTCTGGGTCCTTGTACTAAGCCCAAGAGAAGGCATGAGAGCTTTTAAGAAGCCGAAGGGTCCTTGTACAACGCCCAAGAGGAGGCGGGGATGCTTTTAAGAAGCCTGTGGGTCCCCAAACCCCGAGAAGTTCAAGACATGCCATTCACCAAGAATAGATCAAGCCAGGAAAGTTCGAGAATTTGGAAGAAACTCAAGAGATGCCATTCACAGAGAAAAGATCATCTCTGGGGAGTAGAGTCTCTTTGACAGTGTCTAAGGGTGACAGTCTGAGAAAAGGGTTCACCGAGAATACTGCCTTTCACGTCTCCATATTGTTTAACCCCAATGTCATACCCCAAATTTTGACCACTAAGATTCCCCATCATTGTGCAAATCATCATCACAATATGGATGGACCATTATACCTCATTAGTCTCCCCAAAGATGGGTGAGCATCCACTACAATCAAACTTAGGGTTCCAAGCCCTCTCAGAGCCCTTAGACAAAGGATCAATCAAGGAATGACATGATATTTAACTTTTCTAGCCTCTCAAACATCCACAATGGATCAAGAGGACTCCCACATCAAGGATCAAGCACAAGGTTGCAGCATTCCAAGTGGATTAAGCCTTAAGATCGCCAGTGTCACCAAATTAGGGTTTGGTCGACCAGGGCCTCTGTAACGACCCGAAAATCTAAATTAATTATTTAATTATTTATTTAATTGATTTAGAAGGAACTAAGAGGTTTTTGGATAATTTGGAAAATTATGGATAAAATGAGTATTTTAATAATTTCAATATAATGGGTAATCATTTATTTAGATTATTATTATTGTTATTAAAAATAATAAGGGAAGGACAAGGTGGTCATAAAAGAAAAGAGGTAAGGGTAGAGCTGGAAGTTCCTAAACTGGGATATTTTGTCTAAAGAGGGAAAAGGTCGATCATTTTCTAACTGATCGTGTTTTGGTGAAGAACTCAGAGGAAGAGAAGGAGAAGAACCTCAGGGCTTGAAGATTCTGAAGAATCTTAGAGAAGGAGGAAGAACCGCTAAATTTCTCTGAGGTATGGGGAGTTATCATTGTTTATTATAGTTTTATAGGAATTGGAGATGAATAGATTAGGGATTGTATGAGTTGTGTTGATTTATAGGATTGTTGATGTAGAATGAGTAAATTGATGAAAGTATGATGAATTTGATTGATGCATATTACTATATGTGTGTTTTGTGAGTGTTTTTGAGCAAATTTTGTGTAGAATACTGATTTTTGGGGTAATCGAAGTTAAAAATGCAGAAAAGCACTTTTCAGGAAAAGTTGGGTTTTGTCGCATCCTGACACGGGCCGTGTCACAGGACACGGGCGGCCGTGTCAGCTTGCTGGTCGTGAAATGGAAAATTGATTTTAAAAAAATTGGTCACAGTACTTCTGACACGGGCCGTGTCACAGGACACGGGTGGCCGTGTCAGGCTGCTGACTTGCTACTTTTTTTTGATGTTTTGGAATTGTGTCCCAGGTCTTCTGACACGGGCCGTGTCACAGGACACGGGCGGCCGTGTCAGACCTCTGTGTTTGCTGTATTTTGTCTGTTTCGCATTTTGGGTGCAGGTTTCCTGACACGGGCCGTGTCCCAGGACACGGGAGGCCGTGTCAGCCAGCTGTTTGTGTTGTTTTGTTGTTTTCTTGATGGTTTCATGACGTTTTCTCGTGCTGATCTTTTGTTGTTGAGTGTTGTTGATGTAAGATGATAAAACATGACTGTATGATGAATGCTTGTTATTTATGAAATGAATGATGCGCACGTTGGTGTCCGATGAATTGCGAAGTTTTAGCATCATTGCATTTCATAGCATTTTATGTTGGGACTTCGGTCCATTGGTAGCTTCAATCCCACTGTGCGGATTGAAGTGATACGTTGATTACGATGTGCTCCATTTGGAGGGTTGATGGCCAAGTGTCCATCCACGTTGAACCGGTACCACATGCACCCTTTGCATCTCATTATGGTTGACATTGCATATGAATGATGAAATTGTGATTCTGTTGTGAAGATTACGTTGATAATCCCATGATATTAGTGTTGATGATGATATGATGTTGTTCATTAATGATGCCATAATGTTGTTGTTAATGATGCTATGATGTTGTGTCACTTATTCTGTTTATTTTCCATGTCGTATATTATTATAATGAATTGTGATTTCTCACCCTGCCTGCTTGAAAATGTTGCCTCTTATGTGGGTAACTTGCAGATGACCAAGAGTAGCTCCGCGGTGACGAAGGAGGTAGCTTGGAGTGTCTCGTTTATGTCGTTTAGTTTAGAGGTGTCCTGCTCTGTGTCATGTAACATCGGGTTGGGTTGAATCGCGAACTTCGTGTTCTTTTGAATTATGTTGGAATTTTATACTGATGATGTCGTTCTAGATTGGATTAAGTTTCTTATGAAGTATTAATTGAATTTCAAATGACAAGTTGATTCCGCTGCAAGATTATGATTTCTTTTGATGATGTTTGAATGACCCGTGTTACGGGACAGGATTATGAGAATTGTATGATGTTTGGAATATGTACACCCTTGGTTGTGAATTTTACTCTGATATCATGATTTATTCCTTTAAAACTGTATGTGGGGTAGAAGGGTGTTACAGCCTCCATATGGAAATTTTCCTCTGGGCATGAGCCAATCCTTCAAAGCATAACCTAATATGCTCCATGGAACCTTATGTACCCAATCATCAAGTCAATTTAGCCTCAGGGGATGCATTCACTAAAAATCAGGAATTAGGGTTTCTTGACCTAATTCACCCCTAAGTTGACTTTTGGGACAAATCAAGAGCCAACACCTCAAGAGAGGATTTAAGGGTCTCTAATAAACCACATTGATCCATTTTCAACAATGGATTGATCCAAGAAGCTTGAGCAACAAGTTTAGAGTTCATCAGAACCACAATTAGGGTTTCGCAAGAAAAGTCAACTGTATCTTTGACTTTTGACCAGGACATGCTTCCAGACCGTAGGACATGATTCAATACACCCTATAACACCTATGAAATCAATCCATCAAGTTTGATTTAGGTCAATGACTTAATTTCATAGAGGATCGCACAGTTTGGAATTCATCTGATAAAAAGTCAACTGTGAACGAAAGTCAAACTTTGACTTTTTGAGATTTTTCACAATTATGGTTCCTTAACCCTAAAATGATGTTAATGTGTGATTGGAATCATCATTCATCAAGAAAAATCAAGAAAATTGGGATAACTTGTAAAAGGGGTAACCATAAAAACTTAGAAAATTTTCTAAGTTATGGAACAAAGTGGCTAGGGTACCAACTTTGGAGGATCATAACTCCTAAACCACAAGGCCATTTTCCCCATCCAAAGCTGGATTTGTAGCTCTCATGGCACTCTACAAAAGCTTCAAACATAACTCATTCCAATTCCTAATCGATTTTGAGTTATGGAATGATCAAAATCACAAAAAGTGAAAATGTCACTTTTTTCCAGCACTTAGTGAAATTTTCACTAAGTCAGAATCTGCTTTCACTTTTTTCCAAATGTAGGGGCATTTTTCACTTGGATCCAAAATGTATCAAAACCAATTATGATCAAACAGTTGTTGTATCATATGAAGGCTTTCCAAAATGGCCAAGAACTCCATCAAAGTCCACTTGAGCCATGAGATATAACAATGCTAATATGCCTTGCTGCAAACTGTCATGGCAAGGCAGATTTTGGAGCTTTGCTCGATTTGCTCAAATTTTGAAAAGGGCTAGCAACTCTATCCATCTGAACACCTCAAGGGGGGACCAAGGAGGAACCAACTCTGATCCCAAGCCTCCCAAGTCTTTGGAACCAAAAATAGCATGCCAAACCTAGAAATGCCTAAAAGAGGGACAAGACTCCAATTTTGGATTGGAGCATTCAATGGATGCACCAAGGTGGCATGGACTGAGCCATTTCCAACTGAATTCAGTCAAGACTTATCCAAGACCAAGGGGACCAGCAGCCTGTGCCCTAACCTCTAGTCAATGGCTAGAGGAGACTTGGATTCTCATTGCTCAACATTGGCAAAACCTCTGCTGCAGTTGCCATTCACTATTGCAGCCAAAACTAACTTGCTCTACTATAAATAGAGCTCAATTGTGTTCAGTTTGAGTACACCAAAGCACTACAACACTTACTTTCCTCAAAATCTCTTTCTCTAGGAAAAAATACATTCTTTAGCAAGGTAACTCTGAGTTTTTGAGTTAGAGAGCAATTCCACCATAACTTATGATCCAAACACATCCAATATATCATATCTAAGCTGTCCAAACTCTCACAATTGACCTGTAACACCAAAATCACAAAGTCACATCTCAAAACCTCAAAATAGGACTTTTGTGCATTTTTTAAGCCATGTCTTGATTCAGTCACGTTCCAAACCAGATAAAACCTCAAACACACTCCAAATATCATCCTTGAACTGTTCCAAATGGTTCCCCCCATCTGGAACACCATTTGAGAGAGTTGCTATTTTGGTCACTTTTGCCCCTTTTGCAAGAAAGAGCTCAAACTTGTTCCTGAGGTTTCAGCTGATTCCTACCATCCTAAAAGCTTCTAAGAGATCATTTGAGGTTGTTCAAAGCATCAAATCATTTATGGAACAAGTGGCTTGGCAGATTGCATAAAAGCTCCAAAAAGAGGTAAGCATCACAACTTGGATTCTTTGAACCATGCTGTCTTTTGATGTCCACTGATCATGCATCCTTATACATGTTATATGTGTTGTGTTTGCACCAGTTTATCATGTAATTCATGCCTGTACCAAGAGATGGCATAGAAAATGCAAATCATGGCCTATTTCAAAACCACTATCGAGGTTTTCAATAGGAGCATGATCTGAAAAAATACTGCCACCATTGGATTCCTTGTGAAATTCTAGGCAGGATAGACCTAAATTTTGTCCCAATCCATGGAGAAATGAGAAAGTTATGGCCTTCACGTTTTCAATCAAAATCTTGCCTTGCCTTGCCTTGGGCCAGGCCAAAAACAAGGCAAGCCTTGTATATTTGTGGTTGTGTTTCAATCAACGGATGTATCACCACCCCAGTGGTAAGGCGCACGCCCTATACACAAGAGGTCTGGGGTTCGAATCCCCCTCGCCCCAGATCCTCTTTTTTCTATTTTCTCCATTTTTTTATTGTTTTTCTTATTATTTTTAATGATTTGAAAAATTAATAACTCCCTCAATTTTAATTATTTTTTATTGGTTCTTTTTGAAAAAAATCAAAAAAATATTACAATATTTTATTCCACAAAAAAATTAAATTTATAATATTTATTTAATATAAGTAGTATTTTCTTGAATAAATTCCTTTTTAATTTATTTTTAAACATTTAAAAGTGAATATTTACTTTGAAAATCAAAACTGTCATACCCCAAATTTTGACCACTAAGATTTCCCATCATTGTGCAAATCATCATCACAATATGGATGAACCATCATGCCTCATCAGTCTCCCCAAAGATGGGTGAGCATCCACTACAATCAAAATTAGGGTTTCAAGCCCTCTCAGAGCTTTAGACAAATGATCAATCAAGGAATGACATGATCTTCAACTTGTCTAACCTCTCAAAGTAGCTACAAAGGATCAAAAGGACTCCCACTCCAAGGATTAAGCACAAAGCTGCTCCCTTCTAGGTGGATCAAGTCTCAAGATCGATAGTGTCACCAAATTAGGGTTTTGGTCGACCAGGGCCTCCAGATGGAAGTTTTCCTCTGGGCATGAGCCAATGATCCAAAACATAACCTAATATACTCCATGGAACTCCATGGACCCAACCATCAAGTCAATTTTGCCTCAGGGGTTGCATTCATAAAAAATCAGGAATTAGGGTTTCTTGACCTAATTCACCCCTAAGTTGACTTTTGGGACAAATCATGAGCCAAGACCTCAAGAGAGGGTTTGAGGGTCTCTAATGAACTATATTGATCCATTTGGAACAATGGATTAATCCAAGAAGTTTGAGCAACAAGTCTCAATTTCATCTGCACCACAATTAGGGTTTCGCGAGAAAAGTCAACTGTAACTTTGACTTTTGACCAGGACATGCTCCCAAACCCTAGGATCTGCCTCAATATACCCCATGACACCCATGGAACATGTCCATCAAGTTTAATTTAGGTCAAGGACATGATTTCCTGAAGAATTGCACAGTTTGGAATTCATCTGATAAAAAGTTAACTGTGCACAAAAGTCAACTTTGACTTTTTGAGATTTTTCACCAAAATGGATTTTTAACCCTAAAATGATGTTAATGTATGATTTGAATCATCATTCATCAAGAAAAATCAAGAAAAGTTGGATAACTTGTAAAAGGGGTAACCATAAAAACTTAGAAAATTTTCTAAGTTAAAAATAAAGTGGCTAGGGTACCAACTCTGGAGGATCATAACTCCTAAACCACAAAGCTATTTTTCCTCATCCAAAGATGGATTTGTAGCCCTCATTACCCTATACAAAAATTTCAACTAGACCTAAGTCCAATTCATTAAGGATTTTGAGTTATGGAGTGATCAAAATGGCTGAAAAATGAAAATGTCACTTTTTCCAACACTTAGTGAAATTTTCACTAAGTCCAAATCTGTCTTCATTTTTTTCCAAATGTAGGGGGATTTTTCACTTGGATTCAGAAGGGATCAAAACCAAACATGTTCAAACAGTTGTTGTATCATGTAAGGGCTTTCCAAAATGGCCAAGAACATTGCCAAATTCCATTTGGGCTATGAGTTATGACATTGTCAAGTTGCCTTGCTGAAATCTGTCAAGGCAAGGCAGAATTTGCATTTTTGCTCGATTTGTCAAAATTGTGCAAATCCAAACACTCCTATCCACTTGGACACAATTGAGGATTGAATCTAAAGGGGACAATCACTGAGCCAAGCCTCCAAAGTCCTTGGAACAAGAAAAAGCATGTTGAACCTAGAATTGCCAGAATAGGGACAAAACTCCAAATTTGGATTGGAGCATTCAATGGAAGCATCAAGGTGGCATGGACTGAGCCATTTTCATTTGAATTCAGTAAAGACTTATCCAAGACCAAGGGAACCAGCAGCCTGTGCCCTAACCTCTAGTCAATGGCTAGAGGAGACTTGAACTTCCATTGGCCAACATTGAACAAACCTACTCAGCAGTTGCCATTCACTATTCCTTGCAAAACAAACTTGCTCTACTATAAATAGATCTCAATTGTGTTCAGTTTAAGTACACCAAAGGCCTACAACACTTGCCTTTCTCAAAATCTCTTTCTCTTGGCAAAAATGTCTTTCTTAGCAAGGTAGCTATCAGATTTTGAGCTAGAGGGAAATTCCACTCAAACCAATCACACACACACCTCATATACATCACATATGAGCTGATCAAACACTTAAACAACAACTAGAACACTGATTTCTCAGAATCACCAGTCAATTGCTCAAGGTTTTAACCAAAATGCAATTGAGATGCCATGAATTGATCCAGCCAATTTCAATCAAGTCCAAGCATTCAAACACACTCCATAGGGTGTAGGGAAGCTGTTCAGATAATCACCACTCATCTGTAACACTTCCAAATCAAAAATCACATTGCACTTGCTGTCACGGTCTAGAGGTAAGCATATACTTGGTCATCTCTCAATCCATGCACATTTCCTCGCACAATAATTTGGCCATATGTTCATAATCATGCATATAATGTTTCCCCTCAATTAATTGCATTGTTTGAATCGTGTATCAAAAATCCTAGCCTTCATGCAGAAATTAGGGTTCTTGAGGATTTTTCGTGATTTCTTGTTATATGTTTAATTTAAATGAAATTAATTGACATAGACATGATCGTGAGGTTGAGACGAGCATAATGATATGTGGATTACATGATATGATTAAGTATTCAGTGAGATTGGAGAGAAAATGCAAATCTGAGAATCTCAGAACACACGCGTGTTCTTCAGCTTGTTCTTGGCGCCATTTTTCCAAATTTGAATATTTGAATTTTGTGGTTTTATTTAATTGATTCAAAAATTAATTTCTCTCTGAGTTTTAATGATTTTGAGTTGATTCTTTTTTTAATAATTCACAAAAATGTTAAATTATTTTATTTTAACAAAAAATCCCAAAAATATTATTTATTTTGTATAATTGATATTTTTGCAAAGAATTAATGTTTTAATTGTTTTTAACATTTAAAATATTTTTTCCACCTTGATTTTGCAACTTTTAATGCTTTCTAATTATTTTGTAGGTCAATACTTAATTTTTGAAGCATTAATCCAAGATCACAATTTGTTTTTCATATTTTAAACAATTTTGATCATTTTAATTGAATTTTTATTCAATTAAATACATTTTTGAAAACAAATTAGGGTTTTGGATTAATTCAACCCTCATAAATCATTTTCAAAACACCTTGGGCCTCTAATAGAGTGTAAGACCTAATCCTTTTTTTGACCAAATCATTTTTGGGCCTCAGTGTATTGTATAAGTCCCGATACCGTAAAAAACAAACGACGCGATCGTCGCCTTTTGAAAAAAAATCAATTAGGCCTCTCCTTGAGCTATAAGACCCATTCAAAACTCTTGGGCCTCTAATAGAGTGTAAGACCCAATCCCCTTTTAACCAAAACATTTTGGGCCTCACTTATTGTATAAGTCCCTCTGCGTTAAAAGAAAATCTCGGCGCGATCGCTATTTTAAACGAAAAATCATATGGGCCTACCCTCGTGTTATAAGCCCCACTCTTTTTCTTTAAACTTTTTGGGCCTCTTGAGAGAGTGTAAGACCCATCCCTTTGTATAGAAAACCTTTTTTGGGCCTCAATCACTTGTATAAGTCCCTTTGTACAAATTCAACAGTGCGCTCACTGATAAAACCATGGGCCTCTCCTTGAGCTGTAAGCCCCAAAATCTTTCTTTTTCAAAGCACTTTCTCCTTTGATTTTGAATATACTGTTGTTTTTCAATCTTTCTTTGTTGGACAACTAACCAAACAACATGGAAGCTCTACAACCGAGTAAGTGGTTATTGCTTTTATTTACCGCTTTCATATACATATAACTGTATTGTGGGGCTGTTTCACTGTAAGTCTTCTTTCATAAACTCATATCAACTGTGTAATAATAGTATAAATATTTAGAGTTTCCCCGGCAACTACGTCTATCATTAAGCCCGTTGATCACTCTTAGAAATAGTCTAAATTAGATCCCCATAGGATTACCAGACACAGTCTTCCCTCCTCTTGGGGTTAAACAATATGGAGATATGAAAGGCAGCATTCCCTGTGAACCCTTTCATAGACTGTCACTCATAGAAGTTGTCAAAGAAACTCTATTCCCCAGAGATGATCTTTTCTCCGTGAATGGCATCTCTTGAGTTTCTTCCAAATTCTCGAACTTTCCTGACTTTGATCTATTCTCGATGAATATCATTGCCTTGAATTTCTCGGGGTTTGGGGACCCACAGGCTTCTTAAAAGCACTTGTCAAGAAACTCTATTCCCCAGAGATGATCTTTTCTCCGTGAATGGCATCTCTTGAGTTTCTTCCAAATTCTCGAACTTTCCTGACTTTGATCTATTCTCGGTGAATAGCATTGCCTTGAATTTTTCGGGGTTTAGGGACCCACAGGCTTCTTTAAAGCATCGGCCTCCTCTTGGGCATCGTACAAGGACCCACAGGCTTCCTAAAAGCAACCCCGCCTCCTCTTGGGCTTAGTACAAGGACCCGCGGCTTCTTAGAAGTATTCACAACCTCCTCTTAGGCTTCGTATAATGATCTCTCCCCCCGGGAATGATTGCCTTCTCTTGGGCTTCATACAAGGACCCGTCGGCTTCTTAAAAACTTCCATCCTCCTCTTGGGCTTCGTACAAATTGTCCCGACGGCCTCCTAGAGGTATAGGAACAGAACTTAGTCATCTTCATAGAACAATCCTTTCATAGAGTCTACTACTGTTTCTCAAAGCATAGTACAAAAGATGAAACTCTAGACACGGACAGTCTAACCTCCTTGAGTCTCAAAGACATTCTCAAGTGACCCATTCGTTAAATAGGAAGGAAACCTGTAGACTCGGACAGTCTCAATACCCTTCGGATTTCCCACTTCCTTAAAGAACAGGAATAACCCGGATCCTCAAATCAAATCCCTGAGTACAGTGTTGCTCATATAAGAACTGATTTTCTCTTTCAAAATCAGTATACTGGACTTGTCACTTAACTAAAACAACTTTTAGCCTCTCTCTCGGGCTTTGTACGAGACACGTAAGAGACTCCCTCACTGAGTCAATCACCCCTTTTCGCCTCCATCTCGGGCTTTATACGAGATACGAAAAGGTTCTTATTGAGCCAAACAAACAACAACCTCCATCTCGGGCTTCATACGAGATACAAAACAACTCTCTTGTTGAGTCAAATAGCCTTCATCTCGAGCTTTATACGAGATACCAAAAGATTCCATCGTCGAGTCAAAACCTTTTAGCCTCTCTCTCGGGCTTTGTATGACACACCTTTTAGCCTCCTCTTAGGCTTTATATAAGAAAACCACTGGTTGATCCAATCAACCTTTTAGCATCAAAGCTGTGCCTCGTTCACAGTACACAAATATCAACAACTCCTCCCCCTTCATCTAATCGCTGTAAGCGGCAAGCCTCTGGATCATCTACATCCATGCCACTGTCCCTTTTTTAGCATGAAAAATTCCTAAGGAAAGATGGCATTGCTCTACACTGAGTTAAAGTCTTCTCCTTCAGGTTAAAATCCCCTATAAAGGAAATTATGGCATTGTCGGATTCACACATCCCGGTTAAAGTAATTCTCCTTTATAAACAGTTGTGACATACAACCCCCTCTTTAGAGATGACAAATTCTCTCTAAAGACAACACCTTTTAGCTTCACATCTTGGGCTTTGATCAAGATACAAATAGACTCTTCAGCTTCACATCTTGGGGTTTGATCAAGATACAAATCACCTTTCGCTTCACGTCTTGGGCTTTGAACAAGACACCAAAACAACCATTTCCTCCCATAGAATAGGAGGAACTACGAACGCTCTGATTTCCCTGTTTCGGTAAACGGGAATACGTAGGCATAAGATTAAAAGAAAAATCTTAGCGAGCACACTAAACAAAAACCCAAAATCCCATACTCTCATGTATCTATCAAAAGCATCAGTCCTAACATCCCAATCCTTGTTCCCCGCCAGAAACCTGTCTGTCAAAATAACACAAGAAAGGCCCCACCACATTGATCGCATCTGTAACCTAACAGACCACTGTTTAAACTCAGTATGCAAGCAGGGTTAATTGGAGACATCTATTTCCCTTCCTTCATCAGCTCATAATAGGATAAAAAATGAATCGACCTGTAGTAAGCTCAACCGCAGAGAGCGACCAGCGCTTAAGAACCGCGTCCAAAATCGCTCGCTACAAAAACCAAATAAGTTTTAGTTTATCTTGTGATTAAAATCTCATTTTTCAAACCCTCAACAAAAATCACAAGTGGTTTATTCAAACTTATTTGGTATTTTTATCATATATATTTGATTTTCTTTAAATATTTATATTTAAAAGAAAACAAATTTAGGGTTTCCTTGATTTTCACTCAAACAAAACTTTTAAACACTTTGGGCCTCTAATAGAGTGTAAGACCCAATCCCCTTTTAACCAAAACAATTTTGGGCCTCAGATATTGTATAAGTCCCTCTGCGTTCAAAAATCAAACCCTTTAGGCCTACCCTCGTGTTATAAGCCCCATTCTTTAAAAACCATTGGGCCTCTAGTAGAGTGTAAGACCCAACCCTGTTTGAAAACCAAAATAAATTGGGCCTCACTTATTGTATATGTCCCGATACCTCCAAAAAGTTCGACGCGATCGTCACCTTTTAAAACAATCATTTGGGCCTCTCCTTGAGCTGTAAGCCCCACGACTTGTACAAAAATAAACCTTTGGGCCTCTTGAGAGAATGTAAGACCCATCCCTTTGTACATAAAACCTCTTTGGGCCTCAGTCACTTGTATAAGTCCCTGTACAAAACAACAGTGCAATCACTGATAAAACCTTGGGCCTCTCCTTGAGCTATAAGCCCCAACAATCTTTTCAAAGCACTTTCTCCTTTGATTTTGAATATAATATTGTTATCAAAGCTTTCTTTGTTGAACAAACTAACCAAACAACATGGAAGCTCTACAACCGTGTAAGTGTTTACTCGCTTTCTTTATCCGCTTTCATATATATAACTATATTGTGGGTCTGCTCACTGTAAGTCTTCTTTAAAAAACTTTTATATACCTGTCAAATATCAACTATGTAATACTAGTATAGTTATTTAGAGTTTTCCCCGGAAACTACGTCTAGCACTAGGTAAAGTCCTGTTGGTCACTCTTAAATACAAACAAAACTAGATCCCCATAGGATTACGAGACACAGTCTTCCCTCCTCTTGGGGTTAAACAATATGGAGACGTGAAAGGCAACAGTCTCGGTGAACCCTTTCTTAGACTGTCACCCTTAGAAATTGTCAAAGAAACTCTACTCCCCAGGGATGATCTTTTCTCCATGAATGTCATCTCTTGAGTTTCTTCCAAATTCTCAGACTTTCCTGGCTTGATCTATTCTCGGTGAATGGCTTGTCTTGAACTTCTCGGGGTTTGGGGACCCACATGCTTCTTAAAAGCATCCCTGCCTCCTCTTGGGCATTGTACAAGGACCCATCGGCTTCTTAAAAGCTCTCATGCCTTCTCTTGGGCTTAGTACAAGGACCCAGAGACCTCTAAAGGTATAGGAACAGAACCTAGTCATCAATTTCCTAGAGCTGTCTTTCTGAGTCAAGTGTCAGACCAGTTAATGGGTTGACCTTCATCCCTTAACATGTCAGCCTTCTCTTGGGCATCATACAAAGATCATTCACTACCCGAGAATCAATTTCTCAATACACCAGTAGACTTGGACAGTCTCAATACCCTTTGGATTTCCCATTTCTTTAAAGAACAGGAAATATCCCTAATCCTCTGATCAATCCGAAAGTACAACATTACCCATATAAAAACTGATTTTCTCTTTATCCAACATACTGGACCTGTCACTAAACCGAAACAGTCACCAGTACACTAGCCTCCTCTTGGGCTTTGTACAATGATTCTCCCCAGTGGAGCTAACCTTTTCAGACTCTCTTGTTGATTCCAACTCCTTTCAGCCTCCATCTCGGGCTTCGTACGAGATACAAAAACTCTCTTGTTGAGTCAAACACTTTAGCCTCCATCTCGGGCTTCGAACGAGATAAAAATCACTCTCTTGTTGAGTATAAATGACTCTCTTGTTGAGTCAAACATTTTCAGCCTCCATCTCGGGCTTCGTACAAGGTACAAAGACTTTCTTGTTGAGTCAAACATCTTTAGCCTCCGTTATGGGCTTCGTACAAGACACATAAAAAGCACTCTCTTGTTGAGTCAGTCACTTGTTAGTACTCTCTTGTTGAGTCAACCCTTTTAGCCTCTATCTCGAGCTTCGTACGAGACAACAAATAAAAGGCACCCTCTTGCTGGGTCAATCGCCTCCTCTTAGGCTTTGTATAAGGAAAACCTCAGTTGAGTCAATTAACCTTTTGGCATCAAATCTGTGCCTTGCTCACAGCATACAAACATTAACAACTCCTTTTCCTTCATCTAATTACTGTAAGCGGCAAGCCTCTGGATTAAAAATGAATCGACCTATAGTACCCCAGAGCGGCAGTGCTTAAGAACTACGTCCAAAATCGCTCGCTACAGAAAAATGGCGCCCACCGTGGGGCCACATAGGGAATCTTGTCCCTCTTATCTCTCTGGTTGAAACCCGAGTGCTCAAAATTTCACAGAAATGACAGCTCTGCTGGGGAGTCATTGTCTATATAGGATCATAAGACTAGAGGTCTAGGATGATTAAGATAAATATATATACTGCTTTTCCTAATTGATATCTGTGTTTATTTTTCTGCTAATGGGAATGCGTGTGATGCCGCATGTGGAAAGATTGAGTATACACCTAAGATAGGTGATGGCAATGCGGGTAATCTTACTGGGAGTGAATTCCAGTTAAGAGCCCCCGATCGACCATCAAACTCAGTGGAGACTCCCTTTGCAGATACATTGCCTATACGACTTCGGTTGTTAAAAGTAGCGTGGTCGACTGGGTTATCTGAGAAGCTGAGGTTTTTAGTAGACTTAAGCCATTTTGTAGTGCGGAAGCTATCAGAAATAGTTGTCACGCGATGCTACCCTCATTTGAGATCACTCTAGGATACATCAGCTCGCTGGCGATCCGTTTGCTGTTGTTATCCCTGAGGGGTCAATGATTTTGCGGACAGGTACAAAAAATCACCAGTATAAACCTTTGGGGGCAGGGGTAGAGCCTTGACTTCATGACGCCGACCCTTTGACCCCTTGTTTTTTCTATGTTTTTGTGTGCTGCATTCATACATTCATTTAAAAAACATTAAAACAAAGAAAAATCTTCTCTTCTAGTCTCTCTTTTTCAAATTAAACTGAGACAATGATTGCAAATATCAGAGAGAAAGGAGATTGCGCTAATGGATTTCGGTAGAAGGAAAACTCATAAGTGAAGGTGCGAGAAAGACACAAGAAAGGGGGGTTTGAATTGTGTATTTACTCTTTTTGTAACTTTTCACATCTTGTTAATTTGATGCTCAAGAACCTTCAATGTTCGTTGAGAGATTCTGATCTATTAACTAAAGAGTATGAGAACCGTATAAGTTCTGTTCATAAGATACGATACTCAGAACTTGCAGTGCGGAAGCTTATCAGAGATAGGCTGCAAGGTTCTGACTTTGCTTAATATGAGGTTCTAATTTTCAAAGGAAGAACATAAACAGAGATACTAAGCAAAAGAGTAAAGGACACACGATATATCCTAGTTCACCACGCGGACTAATCCAGTCCACCCTCCTCAGGTGATTTCTCCTTGAGCACAAGGACTTAATCCACTATAACCAAATCATGATTACACTTGCACGGCCAACAGCCGGTGACTAACCACTTGCACAGCCGCACTGTGACTAACAACCCAATGAACCGTTCAGGGATCCAACAGGGTATAACGTTCATTGACCGAGCAGACCCATTGCTGGGATTTCACAGCTAGCCGTTCAGGGATTCATCACAATGAATATAACGCTACTGACCATATTTCAGGATTTTCCACAATGACCCTCAGCCATTGTCATCTCAAGTATCTGACCACCACGTGATCTACTCAAGGGCCTCAACTCACAGCTGAACCGTTCAGGGATCCCATCAGGATATAACGTTCACTTGAGGAGTCTCAATTCATCTAGTTGAATTGGCAAACTGGAGATTACAAATTGTGCTTCTTAATAAGCAAGTTTCTCCTAGGTTTAAGTACAAAGAACACATACATGTGTTCAAGCAAGTTTTGAGCAATCAGCTCCTTGCTTTCCTAAGAAACTACAAAGATGTATTTAGATATTATGATAGTTGACATCTTGTAGATCTTCTTCTTCTTCGTCTTCTAGTTGAGCAAGCTTTGAGCAGCAACCCCTTGCTTTAGATCTTCAATGTAGCTTTGACGAGAACGTAGGTTGATGACTTGACTGATCTTTAATTGTTGTCTTCTTCATCAACAGCTTCTGTTTGATTGTTGTTGTTGTATTAATTTGTTCTTTGAATTCAACAACAATTTCCATGAGTGAATTAATGACAGCTTTGAATATTCTAAGTGTTACAACGAGAGCTCATCGTTGTTGCTATCTTCACACAATGACTTGGTCAATTTTGTAGATAAATAATTTAGTTCGTAATTCTACAAGTGATCGACACATCAGAAGCAGAAACTCTTTCCATTAAATAGCCAGTAGAAATATAGCCGTTAGAGAATATTGTTGGCTGTTTGGAAAAGAGACGTTGTGATATAATGAGTTGTACTGACACATCTTCTTTTTGCAGAGGAGGAAGTGACCAGACATCTTTTCTTGGGAAGTGTGTACATTTAACTCACAACGGTAATATTTAGACTTCGAAACTTTAGTGACTTCTGATGTTAATTTGATGAAGCATGAGTGGAGTCTTTATGGCAGAATATCTGATGCTTCAAGTATTCCGTTAATTGAAGAAGTCCATTAGGAATCAGTCTTCAGAACTTCAGCACTTGGTCTTTAAGAACGTTATCCTTTTCTGCTTTAAGTCTTCCGAATCTTCAGAGCTTGTCTTCAGATTCTTCAGAACTTCTTGTTTGAAACCTTGATCTTCAGAACTCGTCAGTCTTCAGATTCTTTCTGCACTTGGTCTTCAGCGCCTTCATCCATCAGAACTTTAAGTCATAGGAGTCTTCAGAACTTTGGTTCTTTCTGAGTGTACTTCTTCAGAGGCTTCGCTATCTTCAGAATCTTAATCACTTTCAGAGAGCATCCACAAGAGCATTGCAACAACAATCTTGGCATCCTTGGATCTGGCTGATTATGACTAGATAAACAAGCGTTCTTGCTTCTTGCGACTTTAGTCACACATAGTAACTCCGCATATACATATATTCAATCATAGTACATCTGGCTGGTGTATGTTGGTTCTGATGTCTTTAGTTCTTATGATCTGCACACAACACACGTTAGACCATAAAATGGTTCTTTCACAAATACTTATTGTTATCATCAAAACATAGATTGACTTGTAGAGACAATTCTTGCTCTCATAATCTCCCCCTTTTTGATGATGACAAAACCAAGTATTTTGATTGAACATTTTATACAAGGTAATCACCAAAGCAAACAAATTCAGAGTGTGGAACAACAGCTCCCCCTGAATGAGTTATCCTCAAAGCTTTATCTGAGATCATTTAGGATTTTATATAATCCAAAGATATACAAAGTAACAACTTTAGTTGCCAGAACAGAAATAGAAAAGAGTTACTTTTCTATCTTGTCCTTAGGAAAGCGAAGAGTCTTTAGCATCTGGACAAGTTCAATAGAACTTCAATCTTCGGATCTTCAAAACTCAGTTTCCTTTGTTGTCATATCAAAGCTTGTTATCTTCAGAGTTGTCTGTAGCATTTCTAATTTTTAGTAGATTCAATTGAGCACAGAATTAGAGCAGTTCTTCGACTGATAAACATAGCTTCGCTGTATATCAGAAACTGTCTTTTGAGACACTCCCCCTGAGTTTCAGGCTATATGAAGATTTTAGGTTTTGCATTTTAGTCTTCTGGGTAATTGTAACGCCCCAGTTTTGGTTATTTTTATTTAATTGAGTCGTTTCGATTATTTTATTATTATATTATTTTATTTCTGACTATTATGTGAAAATATGTTATTTTTCATCGTGATTATATTTTGTCGCGTTTTGGGAACGTTAGTGAGATATTTGAGTGTAGGGGTATTTTGGTCTTTTATCAGGTAGATATTATATTTTTTCATAGAAATAGAAATAGAAAGAGAGAAAAATAGAAAGGAAAGAAAAAGAGAAGAAGAAAAGTAGAGAGAAAGAAGAAGAGAAGAAAAAGAGAGAAACTTGGGAAAGAATAATACTATACAACCGACTTTCTAAACACGATTTAATCGGGTAAGGGTGTGAAACTCGATTATCTTATGCTTGTGTATGATTATATATGTATGTGTTTGCATATGCTATTGTCTTTCTATAGTTTTGGATTCTAGGTTGAAATGAGAAATATAATGAGAAATCGATGTTTTCACGGTTGAAAATCGGTGTAAACGTAGTAGAATACTTGTTACGATGATTGAGTTATGTTTTGATTGCTATATGTTGGTTTGGAAATGTTTTGGTGGAGAAAATATGGTTTTGGGATGATCTGGTGCGCTACTGGGTTTTGCTGAAATTGCAGGTTCGCACTGCGAATGGCCAGCGAATGGGTGGCGAGCGTTCACGTGAGGTTCGCACTGCGAACGTTGTATTATTTTTCATTCTGCCACTGTTCGCTGGAGGATTTGCACTGCGAATGGGGTAGCGAGCATTCGCTGGGAGTTCACACTGCGAACGTTGGGAATTTCTAGGTTATTTTGCTTCTACCACTGTTCGCTGGGACATTCGCACTGCGAATGAAGAAGCGAAGGACTCGCTAGGAGCTTCGCACTGCGAACATGACAGCTTTTCCCAATTTGTTTTCTTTATAACTTTTGATCCGTGAGTCGGTTTGAGGCGTGGTTTGATGTGTTAGAAAGCTTGTGAAATGTTCTTTATTATTGTCATGGTTTTGAGATTGTTGGCCGATTTAATTATGTCGGGAATCTGGAAATGTGTTGTGTGTCGACTTTTACCGTTTTAACTGTGTGTATTTGAGGTGTTATTACGCAACATGCTTGAGATATAGGTTGTATGACTTGTGTGCGGATTATATGATATAAATGCATGCGTTTAGATGTTGTGAAGATGATTTGTGGCCTAAGGGCGAGAAAATGCAATGTGTGGTATTTGACGATATATGCATGATTTCGTTGATTGAGATGATTGCATATATGTGTGCATTTGAATGTCATGAGTCATTGTATGCCAAGCATCATGATATGCATTCTTGTGATGTCGTGTGCCCTAGTGGGTGTGAGCGACGAATCGATTCCAGAGGGAATCCGCTATAACATCGTGTGCCCGTGTGGGGTGTGAGCGATGATTATAGACGATCGTGTGCCTGTGTGGGGTGTGAGCGATCGGGTTGTGTGCCCGTGTGGGGTGTGAGTGATCCATAAACGTTGTGTGCCCATGTAGGGTGTGAGCGATGGGGAAAATCGTATGCTCGACGGGGAGTTACATTAAGTAACGAGCGATGATTCCAATAGTTCCTGAGTGAACTAGTGTTGAGATTGATGGATGGATGGTATCGTATATGCAGTGCATAGAGTGGTTGTGTCGGTATCTGTGCATTTGTATAAATCATGAATGGATTGATTTTGTGTGGAATTGTGATTGGAAATGATGAGTTGAAATATATATATATATTGGTGTTGGTGATAATTGTATTGTGTATGATTGATATGCATTGGTGATGGATAAATGAGATAAGTATTGTGTTGTGTTTTGTTTGGATTCTGTTGTACATTGTGGTGAGAATATTTTACGTGTGTAATTTTGTGTTATTATATAATTATATGAAATTATATTATGATTGTTTTTCTTACCCTTCTGCTGTTTTATAATGCTCTATGAGGCAGTGCAGATTAGATTGCTAGAGGTCTTTTTGTGAAGCTTAGGTCTTCATTCTTTTGTCGGTCGGCTCTGATTTGTGGTACCGGGTAGTTAGGGAGACAATTGTGATATATGTGTATATGTACATGTTTCTTTTGGGATTGTACACGTATTATTGTATTTGGCAGACAGACTTTTCATGATATATATATATATATATATGAGATTTTAGTACAGATTTTCCGCTTGTATTCTGTATCTGAATTGTGGGTAGTAGGAACTAAGTTCCTCTGTTAATTGCTACCTGATTGTTGCATATCTTTATGAGCAGGTTTATGTGTATTTTGTTTCAAATTGATGTGACCCCTCGGTCTATGCCGTGAATGTTTTAAATATACTCTGATGAAATTTTGAATTTTATTTATCGCTTTAATAGCTTGGGGGTATATATTGGGGGTGTTACATTAAGTGGTATCAGAGCCTGGTTTGTGTCAGTTTGTGTCAGTCTGTGTCGGTGTTGGTGTTTGGGGTGAGCTGTTTGTTAACCATAGTTATTGTTATTGGAAATGAACAGAATATGGCTGGTAGGAATGACGTTGCTTTGGCTGCTGCTATGCAAGCTATGGCTCGGGCTGTGCAGGGTGCACCTAATGCTGCAGGTAATGATGAGTTCAGGAAGAACAAACCGCCTGTCTTCAAAGGAAGATATGATCCTGATGGTGCACAGATTTGGCTGAAAGAGATTGAAAGGATTTTCCAAGTGATGGATTGTGCTGGGGATCAGAAGATGAGACTGGGTACTCACATGTTACTGGAAGAAGCTGATGATTGGTGGGTTAGTACTCGTCATGTGTTGGAAGCTGCAGAGGAGGAGATTACTTGGGCTGTGTTTAGCATTGAGTTTCTGAGGAAGTATTTTCCTAAAGACGTAAGAGGAAAGAAGGAAATTGAGTTCTTGGAATTAAAACAAGGTAATATGTCTGTTGTTGATTATACTGTTAAGTTTGTGGAGCTTGTGCAGTTTTATCCTCATTATGCCGAAGAGACTGCGGAATTTTCTAATTGTGTAAAGTTTGAGAACGGATTGCGTCCTGAGATAAAGCAGGCAATCAGTTACCAAAGGATTAGAAGGTTTTCTGATTTGGTAGACTGCTGTAGGATTTTTGAAGAAGATAGCAAAGCTCGTTCTACTCACTATAAGAGTGTGAACGAGAGGAAAGGGAAGCAACTGTTTCGCAGTGGTCCTTATGTGACACCAGCTGATAAGGGTAAGCAAAGGGGTACTTTTGATCGAAGGCCCAGTGGGGGAGGAATGTCTAATCCTCTGAGATGTTATAGGTGTGGTGACCTAGGACATCGTCAGTTTGAATGCAGGAAAGATATGAGGAAGTGTACCAATTGTGGAGGTTTAGGACATATTGCAGCTGATTGTAAGAGGCAAACTGTGGTGAAGTGTTTCAACTGTGGTGAACCTGGTCATATTAGTACGAAGTGTTCGAAACCGAAGCAAGCTCCAGCTGGTGGGAAAGTTTTTGCTTTGGCGGGAACTCAAACTTCAAGTGCAGACCGTCTGATCAGAGGTACTTGTTTTATTAATAGTACGCCTTTAGTTGCTATTATTTATACTGGAGCGACTCATTCGTTTATTTCGTCTGAGTGCGCAAAGCGTTTGAATCTTGTGTTGTCTTTGATGGGTGGTGATATGGTTATTGATACTCCAACAATGGGGTCAGTAACTACTTCTTTGGTTTGTTTAAGTTGTCCTTTGACCATTTATGGTAAATAATTTGAGATGGATTTGGTGTGTTTACCGTTGGAGGGTTTAGATGTGGTTCTGGGAATGAGTTGGTTGCACTTCAATAAGGTTCATATTGATTGTTATCATAAGCTAGTAAGGTTTCCTTCTCTTGAGGAAGACGAAGACTTGAGTTTCTTGTCCACCAAAGAGTTGAAGAAACTTTTGGCGGATGAAGCCCAGTTGTTCGGGTTGTTTGCTTCGTTATCTATGGATAGTCAAGTTTCACTTGATGTGTTTCCTGTTGTGTGTGATTTTCCGAAAGTGTTTCCTGAGGATATTTCAGATGTGCCGCCAGAGAGAGAGGTGGAGTTTTCTATAGATCTAGTTCCTGGTACTAGACCTGTATCGATGACACCATATCGAATGTCAGCATCTGAGTTGGTTGAGTTAAAGAAGCAATTAAATGAATTGTTGGAGAAGAGGTTTCTGAGACCAAGTGTGTCGCCTTGGGGTGCTCCAGTTTAATTATTGAAAAAGAAAGATGGAAGTATACGGTTGTGTATTGATTATCGCCAGCTGAATAAGGTGACGATTAAGAATAAATATCCTCTTCCGAGAATTGATGATCTGATGGATCAGTTGGTAGGTGCTTGTGTGTTTAGTAAGATTGATTTGAGATCAGGGTATCATCAGATAAGGGTGAAAGAGGAAGATATTCAGAAGATAACTTTTAGGACACGGTACGGTCATTATGAATATTCTGTGATGCCGTTCGGGGTTTCTAATGCGCCAGGTGTGTTTATGGAGTACATGAATCGTATTTTCCATGAGCATTTGGATCGTTTTGTCGTGGTGTTTATTGATGATATCTTAATTTATTCTAAGTCTCGGGAGGAGCACGCGGAGCATTTGCGTATTGTTTTGCAGGTTTTGAAGGAAAGGAGACTTTTTGCCAAACTGTCCAAGTGTGAATTCTGGTTGCCAGAGGTGAGTTTTCTTGGACACATAATTTCAGGTAGTGGTATTGCTGTGGATCCATCTAAAGTAGAGGCAGTTCTACAATGGGAGGCTCCGAGATCCGTTACTGAAATCCGAAGCTTTTTGGGTTTGGCCGGATATTATCGAAGGTTCATTGAAGGTTTTTCTAAGCTAGCACTTCCTTTGACCCAGTTGACTTGTAAAGGGCAAGCGTTCATTTGGGATATTCGGTGCGAGGAAAGTTTTAATGAGCTGAAGAGAAGATTGACGACAGCTCCGATTTTGATTTTGCCGAATCCTACTGAACCATTTGTGGTGTATTGTGATGCGTCTTTGATAGGTCTAGGTGGGGTGCTAATGCAAGAAGGTAAGGTCGTGGCTTATGCTTCGAGGCAGTTGAGAGTGCATGAGAAAAATTACCCTACTCATGATTTGGAATTAGCGGCTGTGGTCTTTGTGTTGAAAACTTGGAGGCATTATCTCTATGGTGCAAGATTCGAAGTCTTTAGTGATCATAAAAGTTTGAAATATTTGTTTGATCAGAAAGAATTGAATATGAGGCAGCGGAGATGGTTGGAATTTTTGAAGGACTACGACTTTGGCTTGAATTACCATCTTGGTAAAGCTAATGTAGTAGCCGATACGTTGAGTCGGAAATCGTTACATATGTCCGCTTTAATGGTTAAGGAATGGGAACTTTTGGAAGCTTTTAGGGACTTGAGCTTGGTGTGTGAAGTGACATCCGACATCGTGAGGCTGGGTATGCTAAAGGTTACTAATGATTTTCTGATGACTGTTAGTGAGAAACAGAAGCTGGATGTTGATGCGTTGTATTCGCAAGTGCACGAATCGCGTCAGAGTAATATATAAAGTTATCGTATCCACAGAGACCAAATGTCGATCTAACGATTTCCGTTTGTTACAGTGCTTATCTAAGGCAGTTCAATTCAGGGTTTACTAATGCAGAGGAAAATAAATAAAAGTAAATGACGAGGTAATAAAATTCAGACAAAACAATAGGCTTGAATGTAATTCTCATAACCGATAATATTTCTATATTCATCAACAGAACTACTTACGGGCAATATCTTCTATTTTAAGAAAAGAATTCAATTTAACAGGAACTGTCGCTTTCGCGTAGTCAGAACCAAGTTTACCCTCTAAACTAACCCCTTTATTGTCACTTATAAAAAGGCGCGCATTGCGTTAGAGTCATGGAAAACTTACTTTTAAGAAATGTAAATTCTAAACTAAACAGAAAAGTATTTTGACCTGAAATCTCTAAACTAAAGAGGTTCAAAATGAACCAGATTCTAATCCCACTAACGCGTCCAAAAATAGTTTTAAAATCTCTTTTCTAAAGTGTTAAAAATCCCTACTCAACTGAGCAAAGCGCTTTCGCTGTATTTGATCAGTTGAGAACTAAACAAGTTCACAAATGGTTGGACGACTTTCGATCTTACCCAACATTGCTTTTAAGTACAGAAAACTTGTGTTAAAGATTAAAACAGCCCTTAAGTATTTCTATTAACATATAGATGTATTACGGCGGTTATGGTCTTTACATTCTTACCTATCTAAAACTTAGCCAGCCATGGTAGTTATAACAGTCATGTTAATTCTTATCATGTATGGAATTAAGTCTTTTGAAAAGTAAAGTTTTGAAAAGTAAGGCAAGACAATAAATAAACAAAATAAAGCAAGTGCAAGAAATAAATGAAAGTAAATGCGATTAAAATAAAACCTGCTCCAAAGCGGAGTCTTTAAATCTGGTACAATGCACGGAAAAGAAAATGCTGGCAAGATTACTTCTACCAAAGTGCTCCAACTTGATTACAGACACTCCAAGACTTGATTACAAACTCGATCACACACAGTGCAATAACTCCTCGATGTGAGAAGATTACCGCTTTACAAGAGTGAAATTTATGCCTAGGGTGAAGTAAACTAAGATTGGATGATTCTAAAATTCGAGTCCTGAGAGTATTTATAGGCAAAGTTGGCAAGGTGCAAAGACAAAAGTGACCTTGGCTTGAAAATGGGCGGGAAACTGATTTTGCCTTGTCGCGCCCGCGACAGGCCTACCGCGCCCGCGACAAGAAGAAACTGGCAAAGGTCGTGGGAGCATGGCAGTTGAGCAATGGAGATCATGGGACACGTCGTCGCCTACCCTGGGGCGTCCGCAACAAGAGAAGCGACAAGAGTAAATTGCTGCCAAACTTGAATTCTTGCTCCTTTTGCACCCTTTTCCGTCTGGGACCTTGATTTTATTGAAAACCTGAAAACAAAGGAAAACATAACAATAACAAAGCAAAAATAATAGAAAAACAACTAATATGCATGTGAAATCAGAGTCGAAAATACAGTATAATTTAGTGTCATCAAATTCTCCCACACTTAGACCTTTGCTTGTCCTCAAGCAAAACATTTAAAGCTCATAGAAAAATCAGTGTCGATCGATGATTTTTGGGCGAAAAGGGCTTCTAAGTCCGAGTCTGGATGCAGTGGTCGGTACTAACTGAGTGAACCAAGGGCATCGTGATGACACTAATCCGCAAATACGGACATAAACTTCACTCCTATTCCAATCAACCCATTATATCCCACAATACATAGGCCTTCCTTTTCCATCTCTTTTGAGTCCTTTTCATTCAAGCGCAATCACATTAAGCCCATTTTCCGCACATGCTTCATGGTAGAGCGACCTGTTAGTGATTCTGATCTTTTCATACTGGATTTCTGGCACAAGGAACTGTGTAAAATCCTTTTATTCCTCTCAAGTGCAGTTGTGGGGGATCGGATCGTAATCCGCCCTACCGAGTTCAGTGCCAGATACCTCTGAACCAACTGAAATGAGCAAGTTAAACATCTTATTACTTTTTTTCCTTTTTCTTCTTTTTTCTTTTTTTTTTTTTTTTTGAATATGCACTCAGATCAGTCACTTATATTCGTCAGTCTCCTACTTAGAACATGTTTAGGCCGGAGCTGATTGCTGAAATAAACTACTAAGGATGATTTTGAAATGAAATTAGGGCCATGGTACATGGGGTTTCAGGTGTGATTCTTATATTTACGAAGTTCATGGTGTAAGGACGATACTGATGTTTCAAAGGTTCTCCCAAGTCACCGCATCCTAACCCGAACCTGTCTTAAAGCCCAAAATTTTTTCAGAACAACACTTTTTTCTAGGAAAAAATTTATTATTATTATTTTTTTTGTGGGGCTAAAAATGTGGGAAAAAATGAAGGTGAACAAAAAAAAAATACTTATACTAATGACTCTTTAAACACATGCATTTTCTAAAACATAAACAAAAGTAAATAACTGAAGGAAAATAAAAATAAACTACTAAAACGACGAAAATAAAAACGATAAAATCTCCTCCCACACTTAAATCGAACATTGTCCCCAATGTTTCGAAGTAAGCTAAGGAGAAAGGAACCTGGCAAAACTAGTGAGGACCGTTGGTGCCCTCGCCGCCCTGTGCTGGATGCTCGGAACGACGGGATCTGCTACGGTGACGGTCTCGCTGGTCCATCCTAGCCTGCAATTCTGCCTGAGCAGCTTTCACCTCACGAAGGTTACCTAAGATGGAACCCTGAGTGGCCTCCATAAGCTGAAAGTGCTGATGATTATATTGCTGTTGACGGGACTGCTCACTGGTGATCGCAAGCAGAGTACGGGAGATGGTCTCGTAAGATTGGTCTACTCTCCGCCGCGACTCTTGCATAAAGCTCATCTGGTCTGCCATCTGTTGCTGAATGGAAGAGAGCAGGTCTTCATGCCGTGCTTCTCTAGCCATATGGTCTCGCCACATCTCCGTAATATAAAATTCGGGAGCAGCTCCTGCAAAAGTGTTAGAAGCAGATGGTGCGGTGTGTGATTGTGTAGGGCGAGAGGGGGACACACGCTCTCTACGGTCATACTCATCATCTGTGTTGGACCCCTCATTGTCATGGTCATTAGGAGGAATTGGACCTAGAAAAGGTGGGGCAGTAAGGTTATAGATCCAGTTCCTCTCGAATCGTACATCTGTACGTCTACTGCACGACATAACAATTGATTCGATGGCTACCCCGTGAATCATCAACTCATAACCACCAGCCCTCCTTGATCGGCACAATTTCATGTCTTTCAGAAAATTTAAATTAATTGTACGAGGGGGCAGTGGTTCTAAAGTAGCTATCTCATCATTCAAATTTAGTGCCCGAACAATAGACGTAATGAATCTGCCAAAAACTATCGGTCCACCCTTATTTACCGTTAAGCACATGTGGGCGATCATAAATGGAACCGGATTGATTCTTACATTTGTGAGGCATCCTTGCAAGAACAAAAGTTCTTTGCTATTAACTTTGTTTTGATTCTCCCGGCCAAAAATAGAGCATGCCAAAAGATATCTGAAAATTCTTATGGTCGGGTTATGAATGGTCGAGGCGAGTATTCCCTTAAAGGAATCAACAATAGTATCTGACAACCTGCACCAGAAGGCGAATATCCCGACTGACCATTCAGCATCTGAAGGAGCCTCACAAACAGCACCCTCCCCATGAGGGAATCCCAATAGACCTGCTAGTTCGTCGATACTGTACTCATACTCAACAGCAAACAGTCTAAAATGCACGGTACCGACTGTGCTAGCAGTGTCGGGACGAACAGTATAAACCAATGAACTCAAAAACTCAACCGTCATCCTCTCATAGGCGGGTTCTTTTGTGGTGAAAACAGTGCCTAAACCTACAAAGTCTAACAAATGGAAAACGCTATGATGAACCCCTAAAGCGTGCAAGCAAGAATCGTCGACATACCTCGTCGAGAGAATTTCTCGATCCTGAAGCTTTTGAAGTTGCCGCTTCTGCCTATTCCCGGCTTGTCCTTCCCGAAGAATGACTCCGTTAAACTACATTGATGAAGATGGTGAAGAGGGTGGAAGAAAAGTGGCATGATAATGGTTGGATTTTTATGGGTTTTTGTTGATGGAAATTGAAATGGAAAGTTAAGAGATGATTGGTGAATGCTAGAGATATGAGTTTCAATGAGGTTTTATAGGGATTTTTCGGAGGGAAAAAATGGGTTTGAAGAGGTTGGAGGTTCAAAAATGGTGGAAATGGAGGTTCTGTCCCGAATTTACAGGGACGCTGTCGCGGGCGCGACGAGAGTAAATTCGCTGATGGGCCTCAATTTGGCTTTTTGAATGGGCTTTTTGTCCTTCCTTTGGCCTTGGGGGGTCTTTTTAGCATTCCATATGTCCTAAAAATGTAGTTTTGCACAAAATTTTTACAAGCATATATATATATATATATATTTATAATAAATTTTTTATATAATTTGTCAAAGAAAAATAAAACAAAAGAAAATATTAGCATATAAACATAAAAAACTCAAACGTTAATATAAATCGGAAATATATCAAATGCAAATAGTAGGAAATATGTCTGGGTGATACTGGAAGTAAATCAATGCATAAGAAATATAGTAAATAATACGAAAATGGAAATCAAGATATCTGGTCATCAGTCTGGTCATCTCCACGGAGTCTCGCTATCTCACGACGGAGCTCCGCCATGTCTTCATACAGCACATCGTACTCAGTATCGTGGGTCAGCTCTGACACTTCCATCCTCAGGTGTAGGTCAGCAAGAGTCTGTTGGAGATCTGCTATCTCCTGGCGCATCATTGCCATCTGGGTCTGCATATCTGGAGTACCTAATGAATGATTATTTGACCATACCGTGGTCCTGTCAGGTGGTGGAGCTGGAACGTACTCTGGCTCTGGGCAGGGTCGTGGTGCGTCTACCGTCTCACCGTGTCCTTCTAAGGCATATGTCCAGTTTGCTGGGTCATGGACACTGGTCATAACAGGATCTAGCAAAGTGAAATGATGTATGGTCTCACCATCGATCAGGAGTCTGAACTGAGAGGGATTAAAAGAGTTCCTTCTCATCAGCCCCCGATCTAAACAAAGATCAACATCCATGGTGGTATGGCTGCAGTAGGGAGTCAAATGAAATAGCTTTCGGCCAAGGCCTAGAGCAGCAACAATCTCAGTCACATTACCTCCTACATGTATAGGTCCTCCTGCCCAGGTGGCAACACCACTAAAAGAGTACAACATAAAGTTACCACAAGCTAAACGACGCGACTGATTCGCACAAAACATGAAAAATATGTCCTCCTCAGTAACGTGGTCATCAGTATCTGCTCTCCCAAAGAATGTATGGGCAATGATCATCTGAAAGTATCAGAGAGCTGGGTTATGGATAACCTGTGAAATGTGAGTATCAGGGTCAGGGCCTCCACCTCCAGAGATGTCACTCCAAAATCTCTCCACGTCTCTATTCATGAAGTAAACCATGGGCAACTCAGGGATAGCGCCAACTCCAGTCTTAAATCCAAGAAGATCACCGAACTCAGTATGGGTGAATGAATACTCTGTGCCAAATAACCTGAAGCTGGTGTGGCCATCTGGTCCTAAGTACGGATCATAGGAAAAAGAGCTGAGGAACTCCAGAGTGAGGTTCCTATAGGTGGGATGCAAATCATCAGTGTACTGGTCCCATTTGAGCTGGTGGGCCAAGTATCGGACACTGGGCTCTATGCCCAAAGCTTCCATGCAATCACTGTCTGGGCAGCGAGTGGGTGCCATAGGTCTGAGTGAAAGCATCGCATAATGCTCTCTCTGAGCGTCGTCTCTAAAGGTCACGTGCATGTCGTCGACTGGTGGCATCCTGAAAGAAAAGGTTAGGAAAAACAGGCCCTGAAATCAAACACACAAAACAAGTTAGACATATATGTACAAACAAGCAAACAAACGTAAATCAAAATAA
Organism: Lathyrus tuberosus; assembly: GCA_022829125.1. NCBI lineage: Eukaryota > Viridiplantae > Streptophyta > Magnoliopsida > Fabales > Fabaceae > Lathyrus > Lathyrus tuberosus. Next base: position 4,732,941 of record JALAZF010000241.1, on the reverse strand, counting down.
AAGAAAATAAATACGAAAAGGTAAAGAGCCATGGGTTGCCTCCCATGCAGCGCTTGTTTAACGTCGTTAGCTCGACGAGTTCAAGTCATGTATCTAGTGCGAGGATAGGTGGGTCTGTTAACGTGAACCTGGAGTAGTATGCTGGAATGTCACCTCCTTCGTAATGCTTAAGCCTTTGTCCATTTACAACGAACGGACTGCAAAATTTGTTCTTAATTTCCACTGCCCCGAATTTTAGGACTTTGGAAACTTCGAACGGGCCCGTCCATCTAGATCGAAGCTTACCTGGAAAAAGTCGCAGTCTTGAATTGTATAGAAGAACAGGGTCACCTATGTTGAAGTCTTTCTTGACGATTTTCTTGTCATGCCATGCTTTGGTTCTCTCTTTATATATGATGGCATTTTCATAGGCTGATTGTCGGAGCTCTTCTAGTTTATGTATGTCTAAGATGCGTTTCTCACCAGCTGCTAGGTAATCAAAATTTAAGGTTCTGATGGCCCAATATGCGTTGTGTTCCAATTCAAAGGGTAAGTGACATGATTTTCCGTAAACTAGTTGGTAAGGGGTTGTTCCAATGGGAGTCTTGTAGGCTGTCCTGTAGGCCCACAGTGCTTCTGAAAGCTTCTGTGACCAATCCTTTCTGGATATCGAGACAGTTTTTTCTAAGATATGCTTGATCTCTCTATTGGATACTTCTACTTGGCCACTGGTTTGCGGGTGGTAAGGTGTGGCTACTCTATGTTTAACTCCATACTTCCTCGACAGTTTGTCAAAAATCCTAGATATAAAATGTGATCCTCCATCACTTATGACCAGTCTGGGCACTCCGAATCTAGGGAATATATTCTGCTTGAACATCTTAATCACTACTCGGGTGTCGTTTATGGGTGCAGCTATAGCTTCAATCCATTGGGACACATAATCGACAGCGACTAAAATATATTTGTTTCCTAAGGATGATGGAAAAGGTCCCATAAAGTCGATTCCCCAAACATCAAAAAGTTCTACTTCTTGAATGTTTCTTAATGGCATTTCATTTCTCCTCGAGATGTTTCCGGAGCGTTGACACGGGTCACACTTGGTTATATATGTATGAACATCACGCCATATTGTTGGCCAATAAAGACCAGCTTGTAAGATTTTAGCGTGAGTCTTAGATGTGCTTGCGTGTCCTCCGTAGGGTGCTGAGTGACAATGTTCTATGATATGGTGCACTTCTTCCTCTAGAACACACCGGCGAAAGATTCCGTCAGTGCCTCTCTTAAAAAGGAGTGGTTCATCCCAATAGAAATGTTTAACGTCATTGAAGAACTTCTTTTTCTGCTGATAACTGAGGTCAGGAGGTATTATATCTGCAGCAAGATAGTTAACAAAATCTGCATACCAAGGTACATTATTTACCGCTAAGGATTTTTCAGAATCTTCTAGGGTTTCTAAACTTACATCTCCAATTGCATCTAGCTTAGCGATTAACCTGTCATAAGCAAAGTCATCATTTATGGGTACTACATCAGGTTTCAAGAACTCAAGCCTGGAAAGGTGATCGGCAACTACATTCTCGGTGCCTTTCTTATCTCTAATATCAAGGTCAAATTCTTGCAATAAAAGTATCCACCGGAGTAACCTAGGTTTAGCATCCTTTTTATTCAAAAGGTATCGGATGGCGGCATGATCAGTGTAAACAATTATTTTGGCTCCCACCAAATAGGATCTAAATTTGTCTATGGCGAAAACTATGGCTAGGAGTTCTTTTTCTGTGGTTGCGTAGTTTAGCTGAGCGGCATCTAGAGTTCTACTGGCGTAGTAAATCACATGTAACTTCTTATCAGATCTTTGCCCTAGCACTGCTCCTACAGCGTAATCACTAGCATCACACATGATTTCAAAAGGTTTTGTCCAATCTGGTGGTTGCATAATGGGTGCTGAGATTAAAGCTTGTTTTAAAAGGTTGAATGCTTCGTTGCATTTTTCATCAAAAATGAACTCGGCATCTTTCATCAGAAGACCTGTCAAAGGTTTAGTGATCTTAGAGAAATTTTTAATGAGACGCCGGTAAAATCCGGCATGTCCGAGAAAACTTCGAACTTCTCTAATTGTTTTGGGTGGTTTAAGATTCTCTATCACCTCGATCTTGGCTTTATCAACTTCAATGCCTTTTTCAGAAACGATATGTCCTAGAACTATACCTTCAGTGACCATGAAGTGACATTTCTCCCAATTTAATACCAGGTTTACTTCGACACATCTCTTCAAGATCTTTTCAAGGTTGACTAGACAGTTATTGAAATCAAATCCGCATACTGAGAAATCGTCCATGAATACTTCCATAATTCCATCAAGATAATCAGCGAAGATTGATAATCAAGATAATCGTCCATGAATACTTCCATAATTCCATCAAGGTAACAGCGTTATCTTGCCCTCGAGGGTTCTGTTGAGGTTGTCCAGGAAATTGTCCTCCAGGAGTAGTTTGGGGTGCTTGCTTTAAGGCTACCTGAGAGATCTGGGTTTCAAGCGTCTTGCTGTGGGTGGCCATTTGATCCATTTTGGTTCCTAGTTGGGTAAGCAGCTCATTCAAATGAATATTCTGATTTAGGAACTCTTTGTTTTGCTGGGCTTGTGCTGTCATAAAATCATTTAGCACTTTCTCAATATTTTGCTTAGGTGGCACTGCTTGCATAGGTTGGTTTTGTCTAGGTGCTTGATTGTTGGTTGATCTCGGAGGTGCTTGGTTTTGGGTAGGGTTATTATTTTTGTAGGAAAATTAGGGTGATTCCTCCATCCAGGGTTGTAAGTATTTGAGAACGGGTTTCCTTGGGCATAGTTGACTGGGTCTGGGTTAGTCTCGTTTAACAGATGGCAGTCAGCTGATTGATGACCTTTAGTACCATAAAGTTTGCAATCCGACACTACTGCTGCTGCAGCGGTTGGTTGTGCGTACATTTGATCGATCTTGAGGGCCATAGCATCCATTTTGGCTTGAATCATGTCTATAGAGCTTACCTCATGTTTACCTCCCTGGGCTTCTTTCTTTTCCACTGTTGCTCTTTCGTTTCCCCATTGATGATGGTTTTGAGCCATATCTTCAATGAGACCACAAGCGTCAGGATAGGGTTTGTTCATCAGGGCACCGCCAGCGGCAGCGTCGATGAACATCTTTGTGTTATAATGAAGTCCGTGGTAAAAGGTATGTATAATCAACCATTGCTCCAAACCGTGGTGTGGACAAGCCCTTAGAAGGTCTTTATACCTCTCCCAAGCTTCAAATAGTGATTCTCCTTGGTTTTGGGTAAATCTTGTTATTTGGTTTCGGAGAACGGCTGTTTTGCTTAGGGGAAAGTATCTGGTAAGGAATGCTCTCCTAAGGTCTTCCCATGTTGTTATAGAATTGGCTGGAAGGGAATCTAACCAAGTTAGGGCTTTGTCTCTAAGGGAAAAGGGAAATAGTCTTAAACGAATCGCCTCAGGACTAGCACCATTGGTCTTAAAGGTGTTTGACAACTGGATAAAGACTTTTAGATGTTGGTTTGGGTTTTCAGATGGTAGTCCTGCGAATTGGTTTTGTTGAACTAGTTGTAATAGGGACGATTTTAGTTCAAAATTATTGGCAGGTATGGTAGGGTTAACTATACTAGAGCTCGGTTCTTCGTCAGCAGGCTGAGCAAATTCCTTAAGGGGTCTTTGGTTACGATCTTCGGCCATAGCTTGCTTAATTCGACGAAGCCAAAGTCGTGCGCGAGCGTAACGTTCTGGTTCCACTAAAGGATCTATTACACTACTGGAGCTGCGAGATCTTCGTATCGACCAGTTCGTGCGGCCCTAGTCTAAACGGTGATAACAAACGAAATTCGAAATTTGGAGAAATTGGTCCCCGGTAACGGCGCCAAAAACTTGATGCGTTGTATTCGCAAGTGCACGAATCGCGTCAGAGTAATATAAAAAGTTATCGTATCCACAGAGACCAAATGTCGATCTAACGATTTCCGTTTGTTACAGTGCTTATCTAAGGCAGTTCAATTCAGGGTTTACTAATGCAGAGGAAAATAAATAAAAGTAAATGACGAGGTAATAAAATTCAGACAAAACAATAGGCTTGAATGTAATTCTCATAACCGATAATATTTCTATATTCATCAACAGAACTACTTACGGGCAATATCTTCTATTTTAAGAAAAGAATTCAATTTAACAGGAACTGTCGCTTTCGCGTAGTCAGAACCAAGTTTACCCTCTAAACTAACCCCTTTATTGTCACTTATAAAAAGGCGCGCATTGCGTTAGAGTCATGGAAAACTTACTTTTAAGAAATGTAAATTCTAAACTAAACAGAAAAGTATTTTGACCTGAAATCTCTAAACTAAAGAGGTTCAAAATGAACCAGATTCTAATCCCACTAACGCGTCCGAAAATAGTTGTAAAATCTATTTTCTAAAGTGTTAAAAATTCCTACTCAACTGAGCAAAGCGCTTTCGCTGTATTTGATCAGTTGAGAACTAAACAAGTTCACAAATGGTTGGACGGCTTTCGATCTTACCCAACATTGCTTTTAAGTACAGAAAACTTGTGTTAAAGATTAAAACAGCCCTTAAGTATTTCTATTAACATATAGATGTATTACGGCGGTTATGGTCTTTACATTCTTACCTATCTAAAACTTAGCCAGCCATGGTAGTTATAACAGTCATGTTAATTCTTATCATGTATGGAATTAAGTCTTTTGAAAAGTAAAGTTTTGAAAAGTAAGGCAAGACAATAAATAAACAAAATAAAGCAAGTGCAAGAAATAAATGAAAGTAAATGCGATTAAAATAAAACCTGCTCCAAAGCGGAGTCTTTAAATCTGGTACAATGCACGGAAAAGAAAATGCTGGCAGGATTACTTCTACCAAAGTGCTCCAACTTGATTACAGACATTCCAAGACTTGATTACAAACTCGATCACACACAGTGCAATAACTCCTCGATGTGAGAAGATTACCGCTTTACAAGAGTGAAATTTATGCCTAGGGTGAAGTAAACTAAGATTGGATGATTCTAAAATTCGAGTCCTGAGAGTATTTATAGGCAAAGTTGGCAAGGTGCAAAGACAAAAGTGACCTTGGCTTGAAAATGGGCGGGAAACTGATTATGCCTTGTCGCGCCCGCGACAGGCCTACCACGCCCGCGACAAGAAGAAACTGGCAAAGGTCGTGGGAACGTGGCAGTTGAGCAGTGGAGATCATGGGACACGTCGTCGCCTACCCTGGGGCGTCCGCGACAAGAGAAGCGACAAGAGTAAATTGCTGCCAAACTTGAATTCTTGCTCCTTTTGCACCCTTTTCCGTCTGGGACCTTGATTTTATTGAAAACCTGAAAACAAAGGAAAACATAACAATAACAAAGCAAAAATAATAGAAAAACAACTAATATGCATGTGAAATCAGAGTCGAAAATACAGTATAATTTAGTGTCAATAGATGTGAAGTTTGTTGATTTGATGTTGGTTGGAGAAAAAGATGCGAATAGTGATTTTAAAGTGGATGTTAATGGTGTTTTGAGGTTCCGAGGTCGAATTTGTATTCCTGATGATGCGGAGTTGAAACGAATGATTTTGGAGGAAGGACACCAGAGTAATTTGAGTATACATCCGGGAGCGAATAAGATGTACCAAGACTTGAAGAAGATTTTCTGATGGTCTGGATTGAAAAGAGATGTGGCTCAGTTTGTTTATGCATGTTTGACTTGTCAGAAATCGAAGGTAGAACATCTGAAGCCTAGTGGTTTGTTGCAACCGTTGGATATTCCTGAGTGGAAATGGGATAGCAATTCGATGGATTTTGTAACAGGGTTGCTGAATACACTGAGGGGGCATAATGCTATTTGGGTGGTTGTAGATAGACTGACTAAATCGACGCATTTCATTCTGATTGACATCAGTTTTTTGTTGGAGAGGTTAGCTGAGATTTATATCAGTGTGATTGTGAAGTTGCATGGTGTTCCGTTGAGCATTGTTTCTGATCGAGATCCGAGGTTTACTTCGAGATTTTGGGAAAGTTTACAGAAGGTGTTGGGTTCTAAATTGAGATTGAGTTCGGCTTATCATCCGCAAACAGATGGTCAGACGGAGAGGAAGATTCAGTAGTTGGAAGATTTGTTGAGGACTTGTGTTCTTGAACAAGGTGGTGCGTGGGATAGTTATCTTGTGTTGGTGGAATTCACGTATAATAACAGTTTCCATTCGAGTATTGGAATGGCACCGTTTGAAGCGTTGTATGGACGAAGATGTCGAACACCGTTGTGTTGGAACGAATCTGGTGAGAGTTCAGTGGTTGGACCAGAGTTGGTGCAACAGACTACGGACAAAGTGAAGCTTATTCGTGAGAAAGTGAAGGCTTCTCAGAGTAGACAGAAGAGTTATCATGATCGGAGGCGGAAGGATCTTGAGTTTCAAGAGGGCGATCATGTATTTCTGAGAGTTACGCTGGTAACAGGTGTTGGAAGGGCGTTAAAGTCGAAGAAACTTACTTCTCGGTTTATTGGTACTTACTAGATATCCACGAGAGTGGGTGCTGTGGCTTATAGGGTGGCGTTGCCGCCGAATCTGTCGAATTTGCATGATGTGTTCCATGTTTCATAGCTTTGGAAGTATGTTCCAGATCCGTTGCATGTGATTCCGATGGACGAGGTTGAGGTAAGGGATAACCTTACGGTTGAGGCATTACCGGTGAGGATTTTAGATCGCGAGTTGAAGCGGTTAAGGGGCAAGGAAATTGCACTTGTGAAAGTGCCGTGGGGAGGCGCTGCTGAGGGAAATTTGACTTGGGAGTTGGAGAGTCGGATGCGGGAGTCGTATCCAGAGTTGTTCGTCTCAGGTATATTTTCGAGGACGAAAATTTCTAAGTGGGGGAGAGTTGTAAAGCCCCAGTTTTGGTTATTTTTATTTAATTGAGTCGTTTCGATTATTTTATTATTATATTATTTTATTTCTGTCTTTTATGTCAAAATATGTTATTTTTCATCGTGATTATATTTTGTCGCATTTCGGGAACGTTTGTGAGATATTTGAGTGTAGGGGTATTTTGGTCTTTTGTCGGTAGATATTATATTTTTTCATAGAAATAGAAATAGAAATAGAGAAAAATAGAAAGGAAAGAAAAAGAGAAGAAGAAAAGTAGAGAGAAAGAAGAAGAGAAGAAAAAGAGAGAAACTTGGGAAAGAAGACTACTATACAACCGACTTTCTAAACACGATTTAATCGGGTAAGGGTGTGAAACTCGATTATCTTATGCTTGTGTATGATTATGTATGTATGTGTTTGCATATGCTATTGTCTTTCTATAGTTTTGGATTCTAGGTTGAAATGAGAAATATAATGAGAAATCGATGTTTTCGTGGTTGAAAATCGGTGTAAACGTAGTAGAATACTTGTTACGATGATTGAGTTATGTTTTGATTGCTATATGTTGGTTTGGAAATGTTTTGATGGAGAAAATATGGTTTTGGGATGATCTGGTGCGCTGCTGGGTTTTGCTGAAATCGCAGGATCGCACTGTGAATGGCCAGCGAATGGGTGGCGAGCATTCGCGTGAGGTTCGCACTGTGAACGTTGTATTATTTTTCATTCTTCCACTGTTTGCTGAAGGATTCGCACTGCGAATGGGGTAGTGAGCATTCGCTGGGAGTTCGCACTGCGAACGTTGGGAATTTCTAGGCTATTTTTCTTCTGCCACTGTTCGCTGGGACATTCGCACTGCGAATGAAGAAGCGAAGGACTCGCTAGGAGCTTCGCACTGCGAACATGACAGCTTTTCCCAATTTGTTTTCTTTATAACTTTTGATCCGTGAGTCGGTTTGAGGCGTGGTTTGATGTGTTAGAAATCTTGTGAAATATTCTTTATTATTGTAATGGTTTTGAGATTGTTGGCCGATTTAATTATGTCGGGAATCTGGAAATGTGTTGTGTGTCGACTTTTACCGTTTTAACTGTGTGTATTTGAGGTGTTATTACGCAACATTCTTGAGATATAGGTTGTATGACTTGTGTGCGGATTATATGATATAAATGCATGCGTTTAGATGTTGTGAAGATGATTTGTGGCCTAAGGTAGAGAAAATGCAATGTGTGGTATTTGACGATATATGCATGATTTCGTTGATTGAGATGTTTGCATATATGTGTGCATTTGAATGTCATGAGTCATTGTATGCCAAGCATCATGATATGCATTCTTGTGATGTCGTGTGCCCTAGTGGGTGTGAGCGACAAATCAATTCTAGAGGGAATCCGCTATAACGTCTTGTGCCCGTGTGGGGTGTGAGCGATGATTATATACGATCGTGTGCCCGTGTGGGGTGTGAGCGATGATTATATACGATCGTGTGCCCTTGTGGGGTGTGAACGATCGGGTCGTGTGCCCGTGTGGGGTGTGAGCGATCCATAAATGTCGTTTGCCCGTATGGGGTGTGAGCGACGAGGAACATTGTATGCCCGACGGGGAGTTACATTAAGTAACGAGCGATGATTCCAATAGTTCCTGAGTGAACTAGTGTTGAGATTGATGGATGGATGGTACCGCATATGCATTGCATAGAGTGGTTGTGTCGGTCTCTGTGCATTTGTATAAATCATGAATGGATTGATTTTGTGTGGAACTCAGTCTAGATAGTTCTTATTTCCATGGAGTCCGCACAGGAACTGGAAGCTTCTACTATGCTTTGGATTTTTGTGATTGCATTATCCTTAAAGGACTTTAATGCATCATTCATGGTTTTTGATCTTTTAGATGGGGGTTCCTCATTGTCAACCATTTTCTGCTTCTTACTTCCTTCTTTCCAATTTGTGAGTTCTTGAAGTACATCAGTAATATTCTCCATGTTGATCCAAGCACTGATATCTTCATCCTTAAATCTATTCAGATAGTTTCCGACCTCTGCCTGATTGTAAGTGGCAAATTTTGGAAAATCTTTAACTGGAACCCTGGGCGATAGAGTTAGTTCCCTAAAGAATGTATTGTCTAGAGTGGGGTCTTCTTTCATAAGATCCTCAAACTTAAGAATCTTCCCAGCGCTTTTAAGCAGCTTTCTTAATTCACCTTCATCGATTAAAATGTCATCCACTACCCCAGATTCAACTAAAAGGTCAGAGATGAGTCGTCCGTATGGAATAAGTTTGGTCTCTAGATTAGAACCATTTCTGGAGTTTCTTATGGCTTCCTTCAGATGTTTGAAGAGGACGGAGGGGAGATTGAGCTTAATTCCTTTTAGGAGAAGGAACAAGACACACTTCTGAGTGTCATTGAGTTGATTTGCAGGAAGATGATGAAAAACGCTTCCCTGCAAGATTCTGAACCAAACTTGTAGTGGTTCTTTCAGGTTTGAGAGTACTTGGTTCTCAACTGTTATTCCTTCTTTGAAAATAACGGCTATGACTTTGGCTTCTCTCTCCTCACTGAGTAGATCCTTGGTAATTCTGAATCCATTATTCTTATTCTCCAAGAGATCTGCAATAGTCTTTTCTGATATGTAGACTCTTCTTCCAAAGACCGATGAACTAATGAGAGTCGAGACTGCATTAGCATGAATCAAGAACTCTTTAACCAAATATCCATAGGTTGGTCCTTCCAACCTCTTAAAATAGTTACTCCATCCTTGTGCTTCCGTTGAGGGAGTAATATTACATCCGTTCGACTTTAGGTTGTTGAAGTTTATAATCATTTCTGACAAAACGACAAGATGATCAACTGGATTTTGTATGGTTGTGAGAGCTGAAGCATTTTGTGAGACGAAGGCCATTTTAGATGATGAGGAGTTAGAAGGTAATTAGGTCAGAAGATTTAGATGAGTAAGGGATGTGTAGCTGTCTAGTGCTTTTATAGATGTGAAACTAGGGTAAATTTATGGAGAGTTTGAAACCACACCGATTGATTTTCCTAGAAGCATTAAGTAGCGTGGGAAAGATGGTTAATGATTAATCAAGAATCATAACCCTAAAAACGAGTGACGAAACCGCTACTTAATTAAGACCGGTGAGCGATTCTATAATTTCTATTAAAAAAATATGCCTATCTATTGGTAGATAAGTAACGAATTTTAATTAAGGATATTGTGAAATTAAATCGATCATAAAAGTATTTCTTAATTAGAATACTTAGGAAAGAGAATATATTAAGTTTAGATCATAGGGGCATACAAGGAGGGATCCTAGAAAAACTTATGATCTTAAGAGAAACTTAATTTCTATCTAGGTAAAGAAGGTTATAGGTTGACAGAACTCGGGAAGGATCTTCTCAGTCATTCCATTTCTTCTGCAATGACTAACCACTCCTTGAAGATCAAGAATATGAGAGATGACCCTGCAATAGGGAACTTGGTAGATAGTGTCTTCCCTTGACAGGTTAATTTCTTCCTTTAGATGATTGTACATGGATTGAGGTAGGTTTATTTTGATTCTAGAAATTAAAAAGAAAATAAACAATCTCTCCATGTCAGATAACCATCCTCCTCCTCTTTCTCTCGGTCTAAAGTTTGTTACCATTAGATTGTACCAATCTTTACCAACTGGAGTGAGAGTGCAAGGTTGAGTGGGATGCCCCTCTGTTTTGAAAATGACGTGCAGGTGTATGTCAAATCTATGGTTGCTGGAATTTCTTTCCACAGTCACACCATCTTCAACGCACCTAATAGCTTTAGCTATGATGGTGGGGTTGATCAAGACTGGATATCCAGCAACTACGGACAAAATAGTATTTTTGCCATAGTCATATTCAAGTACACGTGCATTTGCCCAGAACTCAGTTACAAGAGAAGGGAAGATAGGTCCAACAAGCATGTCGAAATAGTTTTCCCAATTCTGAAATATAATACCAGAGAGAATACTAGTTTTGTTGATAAGGAGATACTCATATGCGTAGGAGCAGTATTGAGTGAACAGTAAATTTCATTTGATAATCCCATTCATAAATAACAGATTACATCTGTTTTGAATGTTTCTTACTTCTCATTTTCTTGATCCATAGAACTTGTTTTGTTCCGATACAGTTCCTAAGATATGGATTTGAATCTTAAATGACAAACTTTGAGAATTGTTTGAGTTCTCCTTTCATAGCCCGAATTCAGTCTGCGTTTGTGAGAGTTTCTTTTCTTTGTGAGATGACTGATTTCATCAGTTCAGTGAGAACCTTTGAGAGGTTATTCAGGAAGGAGTTGACATATCAACATCTGACTTTGTTCCTCAAGGTTGTTTCAGAACTTGTTCAGAACCAAAACTTCGTCATGTCCCATGTGTACATCACTAGTCATGATTTGCATGAACCTCTTGTTCTCACAATGATGATCAACTTATTTGGGGTTGTTCACACATATCTATGAGTTAACTAATTTCTTCAAACGAACATCATTAACGTCATCTTTTATGACATCAGTTGGAGAACCTAGATACCTGAAATGATATCATCCAATTTCATAGCACAAGTGGTCCTGAGAACACTTGATATGTTGAAAATCAGATTATCCACATTTTATCTTTACTTGGATGATTTTAGGTTGTTGGAGCTTGATCACCGAACCAGTTAAGAGTTCATTCGGAATCAACTGAGTCTTTGGGATTCAGTTCTCCATTGAATCTTTTGATCATTCTAGATTCTGACATTGAATCATTTCTAATAATTTGAATTTTTCAGATTCTGAATTTAATAGATTTCTTTATGAAATTCAAGGTCTTAGAATCAACAAGTTTCCTTCTTTACACGAAGAGATCCAGAATGAGTTTTTAAATGAGAAAGTCAAGGGTGGACCTAATCCGTTTCTTGAAAACATCTCAAAAACTCATAACGAATTAATCTTCAGCAAACAAGATTTCTTGCTTTCTGATGATTCATCTTTTAATTATATACGTGGTTTTATCCACACGTATTTTCCAGAATGAGCATTCAACAGATACTTCCTTTTATCTGATGAATTTATATTATCAATTGATTCTTCAACTTTAATGAGGCTTCATCTAGAATCAGTGACTTGCCTTCGAAGTAATCAGATTGATTACAATTTTGTACACAGTTAACTGCTGAACTGTTACAAAAATTGTAAGTGGATTTCATTCTCACCAAGAGTACTTCTACGCACCACGTCTGGATCTTTTTCTGACACTGTTAAGTGTTTGATGTGAATCAATAACAAAACCGGAGCTCTGATACCAATTGAAGGTGCGAGAAATACACAAGAAAGGGGGGGTTTGAATTGTGTATTTACTCTTTTTGTAACTTTTCACATCTTGTTAATTTGACGCTCAAGAACCTTCAATGTTCGTTGATAGATTCTAATCTATTAACTAAAGAGTATGAGAACCGTATAAGTTGTGTTCATAAGATACGATACTCAGAACTTGCAGTGCGGAAGCTTATCAGAGAAAGGCTGCAAGGTTCTGACTTTGCTTAATATGAGGTTCTGATATTCAAAGGAAGAACATAAACAGAGATACTAAGCAAAAGAGTAAAGGACACACGATATATCCTGGTTCACCACGCGGGCTAATCCAGTCCACCCTCCTCAGGTGATTTCGCCTTGATCACAAGGACTTAATCCACTATAACCAAATCATGATTACACTTGCACGGGAAACAGTCGGTGACTAACCACTTGCACAGCCATACTGTGACTAACAACCCAATGAACCGTTCAGGGATCCAACAGGATATAACATTCATTAACCGAGCAGACCCACTGCTGGGATTTCACAGCTAGCCGTTCAGGGATTCATCACAATGAATATAACGCTACTGACCATATTTCAGGATTTTCCACAATGACCCTCAGCCATTGTCATCTCAAGTATATGATCACCACGTGATCTACTCAAGGGCCTCAACTCACAGCTGAACCGTTCAGGGATCCCATCAGGATATAACGTTCACTTGAGGAGTCTCAATTCATCTAGTTGAATTGGCAAACTGGAGATTACAAATTGTGCTTCTTAATAAGCAAGTTTCTCCTAGGTTTAAGTACAAAGAACACACACATGTGTTCAAGCAAGTTTTGAGCAATCAGCTCCTTGCTTTCCTAAGAAACTACAAAGATGTATTTAGATATTATGATAGTTGACATCTTGTAGATCTTCTTCTTCTTCGTCTTCTGGTTGAGCAAGCTTTGAGCAGCAACTCCTTGCTTCAGATCTTCAATGTAGCTTTGACGAGAAGGTAGGTTGATGACTTGACTGATCTTGAATTGTTGTCTTCTTCATCAACAACTTCTGTTTGATTGTTGTTGTTGTGTTAATTTGTTCTTTGAATTCAACAACAATTGCCATGAGTGAATTAATGACTGTTTTGAATATTCTAAGTGTTACCCCAATCTGTTGCTTTTGTTGATTCAAGGATTTCTTTAGAGTGGAGTAAGCGTCTGATGGGCTTAGCTGCTAAGGATATTCTGTGGGTGGACAAAGGATTAGTAGGGGCTGATATTTTGCATAGCTGTGGTCGGTATCCTAATGTACCCTTGATTGGAAGAAAAGGGGGTATTAATTACAACCCGTCTCTGGCTATTAGGCAGTTTGCATATGCTCTAAAAGGTCCTCCGGCTGGGAAAGATTTAGAAGAATCTTTGTACTTTCACATGACCGATGGTGTGGCTATTGCACAAGAAGCTTCTCAAGCTTGGCTTAGCAGACAGAAGATAGGTAAGGCCGTTCTGGGCAAACCTAACAATCAGGCTTTCCTTCCTTATGTAGATTGGGTAAAACAGAGAGTTGAGGAGTATTACTTGCCTTTTGATCGAGCACCTATGCTGTACCCAGAAAGCGTGGATGAAAGACTCACAGTACCATTCGAAGAATTCGATAAGCAGCGTAAGTTGGTATTTGATTTAAGGGTGGAAAGCTCTGACATGAGTCGTCGACTACAGAGTGCTCTACGTGATAACTTGGAGTTGAAATGGAAGGTTCAAGACATGACTACGTACCTAGAGAAAAAAGAGAAGGATTTTGCTGATAGGGCTCAACACTTCAAAAAGATCAGTATGGCTGCTGATTCGTCAGTCAACGCTAAGAGGAAAAACAAGAAGCTTTTGACTAAAGCAGAGGATGAGCTGGCCACGTATCAGGATATGTGGAAGGAAGCCAAGGTTGAGAACGAAGAGCTGCAAGAAGAGCTTCAGGTAGTGAAAGCGAGGAAAGACCGTTACTTTTCCAAATGGAAAGAAGCCCAGAAAGAAATTGAAGAGCTTAAGCTGCAAGCGGGAATCAAGAAGTCAAAGCACGAAGGTAACGATGTTGAAGAGCAGATTGCTAGGCTGAAGCAGGATGTTGAGAAGAGGAACAGGTTGATCAAGGGTTTACTAGAAAGACCTGCTCATCCAGATACTGTGAACCTTCTTGAGGAGATTGAAGCCGGTTTATTTGGAATTGACTTGTAGTATTTCTGTTGCTTGTTTTGTTGTGATTACCATCAGGATTGTTGATGGAATCACTTTTGATTGTATTGAACCTATTTGTATGACTTCTTATGCTATGTTATTGCAATGTTTGTTTCGTTGGCTATCAGTTGTTTGAAAGGGGTTATCTTGTGATTGATTCTGCGGTATTTCTGGATTCGGATTTATTTTCCGATGTTGGGTCCGATCCCTTGCCCAAAGCTGGAATCAAAGCAGATTCGGCCTGGAAATGTTTAAATATGATTGTTTGCATTTTGCATTTGCATCCTCATAATCATGAGCATTTTTGCATAGCAGGTACCTGTTGCAGGAGATCTCTAACCTTTATTTGGTTTTAGGAACTATAGCTGAGAATCATATTCATCGTTACTCAACTCGAGGAAATCAGGCTAGAGCTATGGATCAAATGCAGAGTGACTTGGCTGAAATGAGGGCAAGAATGGACTAGTTCATGACTCTCATGATTGGAATGGCAGAAAATCAAGAAAGATTGAGGATTCTGGTCACGCGTCCAGAGGGCACGCTTGGAGTTAATCAGAATGGCAATGGCACTCCTCCTCCTGTTGGCAATCCCCCTCCTGTGGGTAATCTGGGTAATGGAAATGGCAGAAATGTTGGTGGTGTTCAGGAAGATGGTCAAGAAGACCAATTTACTCTGTTGGATGTTGAGATGGGTGCTCCTAATGACAAAAGGTACGATGAGTTGGCTGAAAAGATATGGGCTATGGAATACAAGAATTCTATGGGTATTGATGTTACTAGTTTGGGGCTGGTACCAGGGGTCAGGATCCCTCCAAAATTCAAGCCGCCTACTTTTGATAAATATCATGGCAATACGTGTCCCCAGACACATATCCAAGCTTATTTTGGGAGGATCTCAGCTCATACAGATGATGAGAAGTTATGGATGCATTACTTTCAAGACAGTCTGGCTGGAGCTTCTTTGACCTGGTATATGAAATTGAATAGAGCTGTTGTGAGAAGTTGGAAGGATCTGGCTGAAGCATTCCTAAAGCAGTACCAGTACAATATTGACATGGCGCCCAATCGCACTCAATTGCAGGGGTTGTCACAGAATGCTAAGGAAAGTTTCAAAGAATATGCACAGAGGTGGAGGGAAATGGCTGCACAGGTTCAACCTCCTTTGTTGGATAGAGAAATGGCAGACATATTTATGGGCACCTTGCAGGGGGCATATCTTGAAAGATTAGCTGCTTGTCCATTAACCGGATTTGCTGAGATAGTGATTGCTGGAGAAAGAATAAAGAGTTTGTTGAAGCTTGGAAAGATTCAAGATGTGAGTGGGGCTGGCTCTTCTGGGACGAAGAAACCATTTGCTAGTGGTCAGAAAAGAAGAGAAGGTGATACAAATGCTGTGTTTAGAGGACGAGGCAGAGGACGTTTTCAGGGTTATCATCAGGTGGGTGCAGTGAAAATCCCAGCACCGTCTGTTCAGCAGCAACAACCCCAATAGCAGGTTCAGCAGCAACAACAACAACCTCCTTTCCAACAGAGGTCTAGGCAGAGGGATCGTAAGATTGACCCTCTCCCTTTGACTTATTCTGCGTTGCTACCACAGTTACTCCAGTTGAAGTTGGTTGAGCTCCGCACTATGAGGCCTCCTGCCGCTGGCAACTTGCCTCCTAATTTTGATGCTAACGCACGATGCGAGTTCCACTCAGGTGCTCAGGGGCACTCCATTGAAAGATGTTGGGCTTTTCATCATAAAGTGCAAGACTTGATTGATGCTAAGGCAATCAATTTCTCTCGGCCTCCTAATATTATTCAGCACCCCATACCTAATCATGGTGCGGCAAATGTGCATGCTGCGGAAAATGTGCATGCTATCGAAGATGGAAAGCGATTGAATTTGGTAGCAGATATCAATCAGGCGAAGACTTCTTTGTTGGTTGTAAAAGATCGTTTGTTGAAGGGACAGGTGTTCCCGGGCTGTAATCAAGACTGTTCTGAGTGTATGAATCAAGAGAATGGCTGTGATAAGTTGAAAGCGGGTTTGCAGAATCTGATCAATGAAGGATGTCTACAGTTTGACAGGGTTGTGAAAGAGACTGATGAGGTATCAACTGTGACCATCTATTATACTCCCGCTGAGATCCAGGTGCCTGATAGTACAGTTCCTGTAGCAAGTGTTGTGCAACAAAGACCTAGTCCTGTTACCATCATGGTGCCAGGACCAGTTCCGTTTACAACTACACAGGAAATCTCGTGGCACTATGGGGCAGACATATATTATTATCCCGCTGAGATCCAGGTGCCTGCTAGTACAGTTCCTGTAGCAAGTGTTGTCCAAGAAAGACCCAGTCCTGTTACCATCACGGTGCCAGGACCAGTTCCATTTATAACTACAAAGGCAAACCCATGGCACTATGGAGCAGACATATATTATGAAGGTAAAAAGCAAGAAGTTGGGTCATCGGCCGGTTCGAATATTGATAATGTGGGTGGTGTAGGTGGTTTTACAAGAAGTGGAAGATTGTTTACTCCCCAAACTTTGCGCAGTGATCAAGAAGCTGAAGTTGCTGCAAAAGCTAAAGGAAAACAGGTGGTCGAGAGTGTGCCTGTACCTGAAACTGAGAAAAAGATTACTTTTGATAATGAGATGGAAGAGTTCATGAGAATAATTAAGAAAAGTGATTATAAGATTGTTGATCAACTGAATCAGACCCCTTCGAAGATTTCAATTTTGTCACTGTTGATGTGTTCTGACGCGCATCGGGAGGCTTTGTTGAAAGTGTTGAAGAGTGCATATGTGCCACAGGAAATCACTGTAAATCAGCTTGAAGGTGTAATTTCCAATGTTAATGTCAGCCATGGTCTGGGCTTCACAAGTAGAGATTTGACTGCTGAAGGAAGAAACCACAATAAAGCTTTGCACATCACAATGGAGTGTAAGGGTGCAGTGTTGTCTCATGTACTGGTGGACACTGGTTCCTCACTCAATGTCTTGCCTAAGAAGACACTAATGAAGCTGGAAGTTGATGGTTTGATTTTAAGGCCTAGTGAATTGGTTGTCAGAGCATTCGATGGGACCAAAAGATCTGTGTTTGGTAAAGTTGAATTGCCCGTGCAAATTGGACCGCAGGTGTTCAAATCCACATTCCATGTGATGGACATACAACCTGCATATAGCTGCTTATTGGGTTGCCCTTGGATTCATTCAGCTGGGGCTGTTACATCCACCTTACACCAAAAGCTGAAGTATGAGTTTGAAGGACAGGTTGTGACAGTGTGTGGTGAAGAAGATATCTTTGTTAGTCATTTGTCGACGTTTAAGTATGAGGAAATGGATGGGGAAATTCACGAGATGCTTTGCCAATCATTTGAAGCAGTAAATATTGACAATGTGCCTGAGTCTTCCGCTGCACCAGTTGGAGCCGGTACCTCCATTTCATCCTACAAACAAGCTGTTGAGGTCGTCAGAGCTGGCAATACGCAAGGCTAGGGCAAGTTGATAGAGACACCAATGAAGGAGAACAAATTTGGCATTGGTTATCATCCCTATATGACTTCAGAGGCGGAAAGCAGTGGACCCATCACTTTCAGTAGTGGGGGAATTATCTTCACAGATCAGTCTTGTGCAGCTACAGAAGATGGTGTTGGCAGTGACTGTGACCTGGACAACTGGGTACGCCCACGTGCTCCGGGACAACAAGTGCAGAACTGGTTTGTTGAAGAAGTCGTTCGGGTTACTCTTCAGACAGAGTAATTTTTTATTTGTTTTTCTAATCATAATGCATGTCAAAATTTTGCGCTCTGCCCAAGGCGTATAGATTCATTTGTAGGGCCACCCTGTTTGCATTTGCAATTTTAATCATCAATAAAGGACGTTTTGCACTCAAATTTTTGTTCTCTGTCTTTCAGTTTTTATTTTTTGCACAAATTTAATAAAATGGCAATGTTTCTTTTTCTGTTTGTTTTACAATAATAAACCATGAACCCGTTCGTGCAGACTTGATCCTCCGGATTCCATTGATAACGATTTTGCTATGGCTATGAATGACTTTGACAAACCGATTTATCAAGCCGAAGAAGGGGATGAGAAGGATTGTGAACTCCCTGAGGAACTTGCCAGATTGTTAAAACAAGAGGAAAGGGTCATCCAGCCTCATCAGGAGACTGTAGAGATCATCAATATTGGTACTGAGGACGTCAAGAAAGAGATCAAGATTGGTGCCTGCCTGCAAGCAGATGTGAAGAGAGCTTTGATTGAGTTGTTGTGTGAATATGCTGATATCTTCGCCTGGTCGTATCAAGACATGCCAGGGTTGGATACTGATATTGTTGTACACAGGCTGCCACTGAGAGAAGAATGTTCGCCCGTTAAACAGAAACTTCGTCGGACTCACCCCGACATGTCCATAAAGATCAAAGAAGAAGTTCAGAAACAATGGGATGCAGGATTTCTTGCTGTGACTCACTATCCTCCCTGGGTTGCCAACATTGTGCCGGTACCGAAAAAAGACGGAAAGGTTAGAATGTGTGTGGATTATCGAGATCTTAATAAAGCTAGTCCGAAAGATGATTTTCCACTGCCACACATTGATGTACTGGTCGACAATACAACTCAGTTTTCAGTGTTCTCGTTTATGGATGGTTTCTCCGGGTACAACCAGATCAAGATGGCACCTAAAGATATGGAGAAGACCACGTTCATTACTCCGTGGGGTACATACAATTATAAGGTGATGCCTTTTGGGTTGAAAAACGCAGGGGCAACGTATCAACGGGCAATGGTAACTTTGTTTCACGACTTGATTCATAAAGAGATTGAATGTTATGTGGATGACATGATTGCCAAGTCAAGAACAGAAGAAGAATATCTGGTTAACTTGAAAAAGCTGTTTGAAAGGTTGAGGAAGTTCCGCTTGAGATTGAATCCAAATAAGTGCACTTTTGGGGTGCGTTCTGGAAAGCTGTTGGGTTTCATTGTGAGTGAAAAAGGAATTGAGGTTGATCCTGCCAAGGTGAAAGCAATACAAGAAATGACTGAGCCGAGAACGGAAAAAGAGGTTCGTGGTTTTCTGGGTAGATTGAACTACATTGCAAGGTTCATATCTCACCTAACAGCCACGTGTGAACCAATTTTTAAGCTGCTAAGAAAAGTTCAGACGGTCAGGTGGAATGACAATTGCCAGTTGGCATTCGATAAGATAAAAGAATACTTGCAGGAACCTCCAATTCTCATACCTCCAGTTGAAGGAAGACCTTTGATAATGTATTTGACAGTGCTTGAAGGTTCTATGGGTTGTGTTCTCGGTCAACACGACGAGACAGGTAGGAAGGAGCATGCTATCTACTACCTGAGCAAAAAGTTCAATAATTGTGAGTCTCATTACTCAATGCTTGAAAAGACATGCTGTGCACTTGCATGGGCCGCAAAGCGATTGAGGCAATATATGATTAGGCACACAACCTTGTTGATTTCCAAAATGGATCCTATCAAGTACATTTTTGAGAAACCAGCGCTAACAGGCAGAATTGCACGATGGCAAATGGTTCTGACAGAGTATGATATTCAGTACACTTCCCAAAAGGCCATCAAAGGAAGTGTCTTGTCAGACTATCTTGCGCAACAATCGATTGATGATTACCAACCCATGAAGTTTGATTTCCCTGATGAGGACATCATGTTTCTCAAAGCCAAAGACTGCGAGGAACCACTCCTGGAGGAGGGGCCAGACCCTGAATCCAAATGGAGTCTGATGTTTGATGGGGCCGTCAATATGAATGGATGCGGAGTTGGAGCAGTTCTTATCACGCCGGAAGGTGTTCATATGCCTTTCACTGCCCGAGTAACTTTCGGATGCACCAACAATGAAGCAGAGTATGAAGCTTGTATAATGGGGATTGAGGAGGCGATTAATTTACGGATTAAGACCCTAGATATCTTTGGTGATTCAGCTTTGGTAATTAATCAGGTGAAAGGGAGTTGGTACACGCACCAAGCAAATCTGGTTCCGTATAGGGATTATACAAGAAGATTGCTGACATTCTTTACAACAGTGAAGTTGTACCATATTCCTCGAGATGAGAATAGGTTCTTCCATGATCAAAGTGCAAGGATGGAATCATGTACCTAAGATTGATGTGTCTCGTCTTGACAGACCTGCATTTGTGTTTGCTATTGATGCAACGTCTGATGACAAGCCATGGTTTCATGACATCAAGTGTTTCTTGAAAAGTCAAGAGTACCCGCCAGGGGCATCTACTAAAGATAAGAAGACGTTGAGAAGGTTGTCTGGTAGTTTCTTCTTGAATCAGGATGATGTGCTGTACAAGCGGAATTTTGACATGGTTCTCCTCAGATGTGTGGATAAATATGAGGCAGACTTGTTAATGCAGGAAGTACATGAAGGCTCTTTCGGTACCCATTGTCGCTCCCGAAAGATTCGCATCCAACGGTACAAACGCGAGAGTGGCGCAAAAGAACACAGAGTCGCCAGCAAAGTGTATTTATCCCGAGAGAGGGAAAGGAAACATTGCGTAAACCTTAAAGAAGGGAAAGAACATGGCCACGCGACCAAGAGAAACGGGTACGGGAGTCGGTTACGCGAAGGGAAGGTGTTAGCACCCAACACGTCCATCGTACTCGACGGGATCCACGCTTGCTGTCTGCATCAAAGGGTGTCGTCGTCTGGAACTCCACTGCTACTGGACCGGAGAAGAAACGAGAATGGAAAAGAACGGAGAAACGAAGGAGAAAAGAAAAAGAAGTGACTCGATAGGACATCGCTCGTCCTACGCCTACGTACTCCCTCAGTGCAATGGGAAAGTCAGAGTCAACATAGTTCGGACGGGAACTAAGGGGAGGTTTGCTCGTCAGGACATCGCCGTCTTGTGCCTACGTATCCTCAATCGGACGAGAAAGAGGAAATCAGAGCAGTCGTAGTTCGACCTACGGGTCGAAAAGAGACAGAGAGGTGAAAAAGAAAGGTTGTGAAAGAAATGTGCTCGGAGAGATCTCGCACGATCTCCTGCCTACGTATCTCACTCGCACACGAGAATTAGAGCGACGTAGTTCCCCTCACTAGGGAAGAAAGGAAAGGATGGAAGGGTCTCAATCGCAAGGGTGCGAGAGAAGAGTCTCGATCGCAAGGGTGCGAGAGAAGAGTGCTCGCCAAGGATAGGGATCCTCGTGCCTGCGTATTCTCAATCGGACGAGAGAGAGGAATCAGAGCTCACGTAGTTCGTGGGAACGACCACGGATTGGGAAGGAAATTGGTGAAAAATGGAGAAGGTAGCCCGCCAAGATCTACGCAATCTTGTACCTACGTATCTTTACTCGGACGAGAATAAAGAATCAGGGCAGTCGTAGTTCATGGGAACGACCACGAAAGAAAACGAGATCGGCCTCGATCGCACGGGTGCGAGAGAAAAGAGTCGGGACTCACGGAAAGTCTAAAGGGGAAACTGAATCCTACAAGTTACCATGCAAAATGGCCCTAAGGTCAGGATTAGGAGGGAGCTAACCTAATGTTGTCATGCTTGGATTGAGAGCCTAATGTTTATCCTACTCCGAGCTTAATAAGAAATTAAGTCGGACTAGGAGCCTTAAGGGAGCATGTGAATACAGAGTAAATCAACAAGTAAACACCAGACAACTCAATCACAAAGAGAAAATCAAATATGAAACCAAGTAATTAATCAGGAATTAAACAGAATAGGCAATTAGAATCATGGTCAACAATTAATAAAAATATCCAAGTTAAAAACTAAAATACTAATTAAAAATCAAGATCAAGAGTATCCAAGATAAAAATAAAGTGCAAATCGAGATCAAGATTAAATTCTAAGTAAAAGAGTTAATCTAATATTAAACCTAAATTAAATCAAGTTAATTTCTAATTAAATCTATTTCTAAAATTAATCTAAAAAACAAATTTAATTCTAAACTGATTCTAAAGAAAATTAATTCTAAAATTATCTAATCCAAATTCAAGATTAATCTAAATAATAGAACTAAAATTTCTAATTAAAGTTTAATTCAAAATTAATCTAATTCTAAAATTAAACTAAGATTAGGAAAAAGAGCAATTCAAATCCTAATTAAAACTAAGGTCAATTAGAATTAAAAACAATACTAAGAAAAAGAAAACAAATCAATTAAAAACAATTAGAACAAAAATAAAACTAAGAGGGGTGCAAGAATGTTCCAGGGGGTGTTAAAAATAGTTCAGGTGCTGGGCCTTAGAACTCAGGCCCAAAGGAGATTCTATGCAAACACAGGGGGGTGCGGAGTGTTTAGAGTGTGTGGAAGTGAAATCCGGGCGTATGGGCCTTTTGGTTATTGGTCCAATGAAATGAATCAGCAAAAACCAGGGGGGTGTGCGAGTAACTTGGCTGTGTGAATAAGAAAAACAAATGGGCTCTAAGCCTGGTCCGGTTCAGCTTGGCATAATGTTAGTAAAGAACAGAAACCCTAATGGTCTCCCTCAAACGCCTCTCAACATTCCTCTTTCCTCTGCTTCCTGAAGAAAACGCCGCCGGAAATCCTCTTCGTCCGCTTTCCTCTTTCAATGGCGCCATTCATCTTCAACCTTATCAAAATGAAACGATCAAAACGTCCTACTCCCTCACTGTGCCAACTTCTCCATTCTCCACCTTCTTCCCAAATCGACGCCATAAACCTCGCCTCCGTCTCGCTGTTCCCATCTCCGTCTCAAACTCACTTTCTCCATTCAACAAAAACTTTGTCATCAATTTGCACCGCGAGAACAACTTCTCCCTGCGTCAACTTCGTCATCACCATCAACGTCTCCGTCGTCTTCTTCGCGACCTCACCTTCCTCCGCCGTTACAAGCTCCACCGAAAGCTCTACTTCCTCCGTTCGCTATCGATCGCTCAACCTACAATCGCTCAACTCGCTCAACGTACATGACACAGATCGAATCAACAGCAAGCCACAAATATCTTGCTCAAACATCAAACAATCACAAATACCTTACTCGAAAATCAAACATTCACAAAGGAAACAACATATGATTAAGATTTGAGTTAGAAGAACGAACTCACAAGGTCGGAGCCAGTCCGACGATTCCGACTTCAGCGACGGTAAGTTTCCGATCTCATTTTCTCCTGTTTCCGTATCGTTACTTCTTCCGGCTCAACCTTGTTTTTCTCTTTCTTTGTTGCTGCAATTCACTATCTCATTCTTCTTCTTCGATCTGAAGTCGTTATTGTTGTTAATGTGAATCTGCTTCTGCGATTATGAACTCTTGAATGTGGAATTGTAATGAGTTTGTTGTGGATTATGAGAAACTTAGTGATGCTGCTTGGTGGTGGTTTCTTTTTTTTTTTGCAGAAAACTTAGAAGGTTATTGAAGAGATGATGTTGAAGAAATATGGTTGGGATAGTTCGTGATTTTTTTGAAATGGGCGGATCAGTAGCGTATCAGTGGTTTTCTGCAGCTTTGTGAATGAAGATGAAGGTTAAATGAAGATGGTGAAATTTGGTTGAAGAATGGTTTTGCAGGTGAATTGAAGTATGTGGAAGGATGAAGGTTGAAGTGTTGTGGTTTCTGGAGGTTTTACATTGAATATGATGAAGCTCTGAGAGAGTTGAATCGAATCGTGAGCAGCAGCTTTTATATGCAAGTTTGGGGAGGGTAGAATAGTACTTCATCTGTGAAATTCTGTTAGGATATTTTGTTGTGAGCTGTGAAAAAAATCGTCATGCGTTTTTGCACTTGCCATTTGAAAATGGTTTTCTGTTGAAAAAGTTGTCACACCTTTGTACTGCTATCATTCTCCTTTTTACTTTTTTCTTTGCTTTGTATATTTTGATGGACTTTCTGTTAAAAAAATATGAGAGTCCACGAGGCATCTTCAACATTAGCTCCTCTAGATGTGTAGCAATTTGGCACTTGTTTTGGATTAGGCAATTGATTATGGATTTGGAATGAATTGGTTTGTTTGAAATTAAATTGGAAAAATGGTTAATTAAATAAAAATGGATAATGGATTTTTGGTTTAAATGAAAATGGATATTAACAATTGAATAATGGGTATTAAAAAAAATGGATATGAATTAAAATGGATATTAAATGAAATGGATATGAACTAAAAGAGTGGTTTTGGACATGTGAATGGATATTTGGAAATGTGGATATGATAAAATGGATTTAGAAATTAGAAATGGTTTATGAATAAAATAAAAGGTAAGTGGATAAAAAATGAAAATGGTTGATGGATTAAAAACAATGAGTTTGGATATGGATTATGGATAGAAAATGGATAACCAAATGAATTCAAAACCAATCACCAACTTTCCACAAGCCTCTGACAAAATAGTCACAGCTACCACTGAACAATCTGACCACTCACCTGATCCACTGAAGAATCTTAACCGGTAACTATCCACCAGCTAAACTGTAAATAAGAACTCCAATTCTCCCTGGTATGCTGATAAATCTCGAAGAAGATGATTTGAACTGAGAAGAAATTAAAACCTGATTCACACCAATGAACCTCTGACCCAAAGCCTTTGATGTATCTTCTGAACAAGAAAACCTCAGAACTTGACGCACCTCTGAATAGGAAAATACTGATAATAAGAAAAACCTCTCGATCCCATGTCTTAGGAACCCAATGCAAATGATATGAATATGAATATGAATATGACCCACTAAATGCAAAAATGAGAAAGAAACATAAGCCAGAAAAAGGGTAGGGCAAATTTTGGGGTGCTACAGCTGCCCCTATTCAATCGACTTGGACCTGAAAGGACGATAGCAACGGCTTTCAGACATTCAAGGTAGAAGGTGATTGAATACAAAGAGAACCCGGAAATTTGCAACCTGTGGGGATGATGAAAAAAGTTATTTAAGAGGACGGCCGCAGACGAACTCGAAAAGGGTAGACCAACCGAAGGCGGACTACGCTAGGGGATATAAAGGTAATACGAGGCCATGCCGAAGGTGGGCTCGAAAAGGAAAGACCAGGCCGAGGGTGGGCTTTCAAAGAAAGACTAAGCCGAAGGTAGACTTTCAAACAAAGGATATGAGACCATGCCGAAGGTGGGCTAAAAAAGAAAGACCAAGCCGAAGGTGGACTCTCAAACAAAGGATACGAGGCCATGCCGAAGGTGGGCTCGAAAAAGAAAGAATATGAGACCATGCCGAAGGTGGGCTCAAAAAGAAAGACCAAGCCGAAGGTGGACTCTCAAACAAAGGATACGAGGCCATGCCGAAGGTGGGCTCGAAAAAGAAAGAATATGAGACCATGCCGAAGGTGGGCTCAAAAAGAAAGACCAAGCCAAAGGTGGGCTTTCAAAGAAAGACTAAGCCGAAGGTAGACTCTCAAACCAAGGATACGAGGCCATGCCGAAGGTGGGCTCGAAAAAGAAAGAATATGAGACCATGCCGAAGGTGGGCTCAAAAAGAAAGACCAAGCCGAAGGTAGACTCTCAAACAACGATATGTAGAATCGACAGCTCTACAAAGATGACTCCGCCGGGGACAAGAGAAATCTAAACAGACAACTCTGCAGAGAAGAAATCTCAACATCGTCGAGGAATTGACGAAGATAACACATTGTCATAGGGATGACAGGAAGAAGATGAAACCCAAGAAACACCTCGTCAAAGGGTTGACGGGAAGAAAACCTAACCGAAGAGAACGCATTGTCATAGGGATGACAGGAAAAAAAGATGAAACCCATAGCAAGAAAAGTGAACCCCAGAACCGTACTGATTATTTATCCGAAGAACCACATTGTCGTAGAGATGACAGAAAGAGGATGAAACCCATATCCGAAGAAACACCTTGTCATAGGGATGACAGAAAGAAGATGAAACCCAAGAAACACCTCGTCAAAGGGTTGACGGGAAGAAAATTCCACCGTAGGAATACATCGTCATGGGGATGACGGAAAGAAAACTGAACATATCCGAAGGTACACAACCTGAGCTCGGAACACATCGTCAAAGGGGTTTGACGGAAAGAAACTGAACATATCCTAAGGTACGAAACCTGAGCTCGGAACACATCGTCAAAGGGTTGACGGGAAGAAAATGTCTGCTGAGGAATGACTTGGCATTCTCTCTGGGGATATGTCACTGTCTAACTGAAAATTGATTCGGGCTTCTGTACAAGGTACCAAATCCGGCTTATGCTTCGCATGCATATGTTTGAATTTTCTTTCTATGGCGTAATGCTCCATACGAAATGGAAATGCTACGCATTTGAGGATGAAATGCAAATATGCTTACGATATGCAAAAGAGACCCCTCCAGCAAAATAAATGCTGAAGAGAAGAGGCCAACTCCGCTGGGGATGACAAACTGAACTGTCTCCGAGGTTACAAACCCTGCCGAGGAAGTCACACTGACCGACCTTCCTGATATAACCACTGCTGAAGATGAAACCCGAAGAGAACTCCCACTCCGTTGGGGATTACGAATAAACCTTGAAGATGGACCCCAAAGATCTGTTACGGAAGAGGTGCCAATAACCATTGGACTCTGAATCTGGTGGGGATGTCAACCACTGTTGATCAAGCCATTGAGATGACTATCACCTGCTCGGGGAATGAAGTCAATAACAGCGAACCTACTGGAGAATATCATTGAACTTAGCCTGTGGTCGGGGAAACACCCTTAACCTGCTGGGGAATACCAGCCATCACCAACACCTCTGCTCGGGGAACGACGGTTGATGATATCTACTCTGCTAGGGGACAACATTGAGCTTACTCCTCTACTGGAGACTTACTTTCTACCCTTACTCTGTTGGGGAGAGAAACTCTACTGGGGACGTCACGTGTCGACCACCAACATGAACCCTGCAGATGTGATATGACCAAAAGATGCCTTGATACAGCATAACCTATAAAGGAACCTGTCTTCGAGAGGTTTCATGAAGATCTTATATATCTTGCCCCATGATCTTGATTAACCGTTCTCCTGAGAAATACCCTTTTGCTTTGGGGGTGACCTGCCCCAGTCTTGAAGTGATTTTGCCCTTGACTAGCTGATCTGTGAAGGAGTAACTCTGACTGACTGACCTTTGAGAGATTTGTCGAAGCTCGACCTGATTGCCCCAGATTAGTTGAATCTTGGAATGAATTGCCCCTTTGATATGACTTGCCCCTGCTCAACGGAGTACTCGGGCACTTTGCATCTTATCTTGATTAATCCTTCCATTGCAGAAACTTTCCTGAGTCAAGTACTTACTCGCAAGTAAAACACTTCGTTTTAAAAATGACAATTTTAATGCAATGCATATGACAGCTTTGAAATCCAAGTCTGTTCACTGGAAAAATTGCGACATATAGTGAATGAATCACTAATCAACATGTCACTGATACCAACATGAATGGTAAGAAGATCCTTTTAGGAGTCAGGTTCGACGCAATCTTTACCAGAGTATGCTTTCAAAACAACCCTGCTTCAATTAGGTCTTTTGAAGGTTGTATCGTGGTCTGGTTCACGGTTTGAGAAAGAAAGGATATAAGGCTCAAAGTTTTGTTTTGACCCACCCATTCTCCTTGATGTTCTCCAGTCCTACGTTCAGCTAACTTGACACAAGCGCTCACCTATCAAAAAGGTTAATGAATGGTAAGAGGATAGAAGGACCCACACGGTTTTCGAAGTGACAGTCACCCCTTTTTTCTTTGGTGTCGGCGGTCATACGACTTGTTCTTTATTTGAGGATTTTTCTTTTTCCATTTTTTTCTCTTTTTATTCTTTTTTGTTTTTCCCTGATTTTTCCTGGACTAATTCTTTTGATTTTTTTCGATTTTGAAGTCCAGCGGGATGCCCTAACTTTTGCCTAAGTCACTTGTTTTCAAGTTTCGACTTAGCGGGCTTTCTTTTTCTTTTGATTCTTTTTCTCCTTTTTTTTTCCTAACAAATCGTGTGACACTGGCTTGTCTGACTTGTTTGCAAGGGTTGTGACTGCCTCACTCTCCGGTTGGTGAGGGATAACCGTTGTGATTTGATCCTCGAATGGGACACTCCTTTGAAATTTGAACGCTTGGTCAAATTAACTGACACCTACCCTGTCCCAGGTTAAGATTGAGGGTTTTTTTGTTTTCAGAAAGAATCTCCTACTTCTAGGCTCAAAGGGGTTGACAAGGGATTATCTTCCTTATATCTCCGGTGTTTGGGAAGTTGAAACAATGCTTGTACATCATCAGCAGGGTTTTGTTCAAAAGCATACCATCAGAAGTTCTGCGTCTTTGAATTTCATCATCCTCCCCCAGATCCTGCTTAAACAAGTGTTAGATACCAATAAAGAAAATATAAGTGAACACAAATGGATTTAACCAAAACATGCATATTCATTTGATTATCATTATCAACTGAAAACAGACGAGTTTTACAAATGAGTTTTCACTTTAACAGAAAAGAAACTACAAATGCAAACAAATGACATGATCTAAAAGATTGCCAGCTTTAGGGAACTGGGCTTTCCAAGCTTGACTTGCTGCTGAACTAGCCATCTTCAGAAATGCTCATCGAAGTCAGTCTGATAAAAACTTGCGCCATTGCTCTCGGTGTCTTCTTCCATGACCTGAACTGATAAACCCACATGACTGGATGAAGGAGAGTCGTGGATCTGAATACCCTGAGGTGTGAATGAGAACATGTTGGAGTCAAGAAGTGTCTAGACCTTACTCCTAAGCACCTTACAATCTTCAGTTGAATGCCCCTGTGCCCCAGCATGGTAGTCACAACGGGCATTGACATCAAAACCTGGTGGATACGGAAAAGGCACTGGCTTCAATTCCTTCGGCACTATCAATCCACCTCTTATCAAATCTGGCAGCATCTGACGATATGACATTGGTAGTTGAGTGAAGTGCCTCTCTGGCTTCCTAGGTCTTTGTCGGGCGTGCTGACGCGGCTGACGGCGATATGACCGTTGATTCTGAGATCCAGAAGATTGCTGACTCTGAACAGTTGATGCATCTGAATATTGAGGATGAGATGGTGGATGTTCCCAGATGGAATTACTTTCTTCCTCCCATTCTTCTTGAAAACTGACAACTGATTCAATTTCACTAACCGGGAAGTTCGAGGCGCCTTGGATTTTTCCACACTTGATACCGAACTCAACGCGTTCTCCAAGTATTACCAAGTCAGAAAATTTTAATACAGTAATCAACTTATCGAAGTATGGTCCTTGCAAAGTATCCTTGAACATATCAACCAATTCTCTTTCCAAAAGTGGTGGTTGAACGCGAGCAGCTAACTCTCTCCATCTCTGAGCATACTCTCTGAATGATTCGTTATCCGCTTTAGATAGACCTTGCAACTGCAGGCGGCTAGGAGCCATGTCAAGATTATAATTGTACTGCTTTACAAAGGCATTGGCTAGATCTGACCATGATCGGATGCTACCACTTTCCAACTGCATATACCAACTCAATGATGCCCCACTCAGACTGTCCTGGAAACAGTTAATCATAAGCTTGTCATTATAGACATGTGAGGTCATTCTTCGGCTAAACATCATCAAATGTAGCTTCGGACAGCTATCCCCTTTGTATTTCTCAAAATTCAGAATCTCAAATTTTGGAGGTAACACAAGGTCGGGCACCAAACACATGCTCGCAGCATTCAAATCAAGAGTATCACGCTTCATTAGGGCATCAAGCTTCTCTTCCAACACACGACATCTTTCATCAAACTGAAAAACCCGTGGGTCCTTAGGCTTCGCCTTTGGAATTACCCCTTGGAAATTTGGCACAGAGAAGGCAAAGCTCTGATAGTCGGTGGCATTAAGAGAAGAAGAATGTCCATCTCAGACAATGGCACGCTCGTGTATAGCTTGATTCTCAGCAGGGATTCGCACATGCTGTGCTTAAGCAACATTGTTCACTGGAGGTGGAATGACATTCCCAGTAACTGAAGTCCTCTGAACAGTGGCCTCCCCCCTATTCATGGCTGTCATAGCTTCCACAAGTTGATCCAACTGACTCTTCATCAATTCAACATCGGCCCTAGTTACAAACTGATTATGTTCCCCTGAATTCATGATGATCTCCCCAAAAGCTGATTCAAGTCCGATGAGAAAGTCTAGAAATCAACTGCGGTTCAGACAAAGGATGGATGAGCTCTCTGATCAGGCCGGAGAAAGATATGCAAAAATGATGCAAGATGCAAATGCAAATGCAATATGAATGCAGCAGACATGGGATCAAATCTTCCACATATTCTGAATAACTGTTGTGCTGCTGACTGACAAGTTCACAAGTCTGCTCTAAAGAGAATACCAGAATACCAGAATACCGGATGATCAGAATACCAGAATACCAGGCTGATAAGTCCACACTGATAAGAGAACCAGAATACCAGGTAGGATGAAAGTTAAGGTTACCTGCAAACCTGTAAACAACCCGCCCCTCTCACATGTGGGTGCTAAGATCCTCAGTATCCCGGGTTCTCAGGTCGAGAAATGATGATACGTTCACCATATCTGGTTTGGCATCATCATCAATCGAGGAGGCCTCAACTGATTCTCCAAAAACGAAAGATCCTCAGCTTCAGAGGTTTGAGAAGCAATAGCACATTCAGCCCGAAGAATACAATGCTAACGCCAATCAAAGAGGTCGTCTGCTGATTCACTTTCAAAAGAAGGATCCTATGGCAAGTTCCCAGCATTGGGTCCTCGGATCGAGAGTGTGCAATGGGTTTGCCACAGAAAATGGGCTGCCACCGTCACATCCCGGGAGGAGTGCCGCAACTGAGTCCTCGGGAATGGTCATCAGAGTCGACAATTCCTCCAGAGAATAACTACTGGCCTGTATCAACATACAGTAGCAGATAGCTCCGGATATAACCTTTTCTGATTGTAGGGATCATGATCACCCGCACGTGGCCAACACCACGGGAGCGTCGTGCCTGCCCACGCTAAAACCTAGGTGTATGCTCGAGCCTGGGTAGTGGGCTCATCTCTCAGAATATCCCAACCCGCCAAACAGAAAAAATAGCCAGCACAACACAGTAATATCCAGAATGACAGTAATAAAATGCAATGCAATGCAGTAAAAGCTGTAAAAATAGTAAAGCAGATAACATAGCAAATACAGTAATATACAACAAAGCAAAGCACCACAAAACAAACACCCAACTAAAGCAAACAAACAAGCGCTAGGATCGACTCGCTAAAGGGGATGGACCAGCATAGGTCAACCAGAGTCCCCAGCAGAGTCGCCAGCTGTCGCTCCCGAAAGATTCGCATCCAACGGTACAAACGCGAGAGTGGCGTAAAAGAACACAGAGTCGTCAGCAAAGTGTATTTATCCCGAGAGAGGGAAAGGAAACACTGCGTAAACCTGAAAGAAGGGAAAGAGCATGGTCACGCGACCAAGTGAAACGGGTACGGGAGTCGGTTACACGAAGGGAAGGTGTTAGCACCCAACACGTCCATCGTACTCGACGGGATCCACGCTTTCTATCAAAGGGTGTCGTCGTCTGGAACTCCACTGCTACTGGACCGGAGAAGAAACGAGAACGGAAAAGAACGGAGAAACGAAGGAGAAAAGAAAAAGAAGTGACTCGATAGGACATCGCTCGTCCTACGCCTACGTACTCTCTCAGTGCAATGGGAAAGTCAGAGTCAACGTAGTTCGGACGGGAACTAAGGGGAGGTTTGCTCTTCAAGACATCGCCGTCTTGTGCCTACGTATCCTCAATCGGACGAGAAGGAGGAAATCAGAGCAGTCGTAGTTCGACCTACGGGTCGAAAAGAGACAAAGAGGTGAAAAAGAAAGGTTGTGAAAGAAATGTGCTCGGAGAGATCTCGCACGATCTCCTGCCTACGTATCTTGCTCGCACGCGAGAATCAGAGCGACGTAGTTCCCCTCACTAGGGAAGAAAGGAAAGGATGGAAGGGTCTCAATCGCAAGGGTGCGAGAGAAGAGTCTCGATCGCAAGGGTGCGAGAGAAGAGTGCTCGCCAATGATAGGGATCTTCGTACCTACGTATCCTCAATCGGACGAGAGAGAGGAATCAGAGCTCACTTAGTTCGTGGGAACGACCACGGATTGAGAAGGAAATTGGTGAAAAATGGAGAAGGTAGCCCGCCAAGATCTACGCAATCTTGTGCCTACGTATCTTTACTCGGACGAGAATAAAGAATCAGGGCAGTCGTAGTTTGTGGGAACGACCACGAAAGAAAATGAGATCGGCCTCGATCGCACGGGTGCGAGAGAAAAGAGTCGGGACTCACGGAAAGTCTAAAGGGGAAACTGAATCCTACAAGTTACCATGCAAAATGGCCCTAAGGTCAGGATTAGGAGGGAGCTAACCTAATGTTGTCATGCTTGGATTGAGAGCCTAATGTCTATCCTACTCCGAGCTTAATCAGAAATTAAGTCAGACTAGGAGCCTTAAGGGAGCATGTGAATACAGAGTAAATCAACAAGTAAACACCAGACAGCTCAATCACAAAGAGAGAATCAAATATGAAACCAAGTAATTAATCAGGAATTAAACAGAATAGGCAATTAGAATCATGGTCAACAATTAATAAAAATATCCAAGTTAAAAACTAAAATACTAATTAAAAATCAAGATCAAGAGTATCCAAGATAAAAATAAAGTGCAAATCGAGATCAAGATTAAATTCTAAGTTAAAGAGTTGATCTAATATTAAAAACTAAATCGAAAATTAAACCTAAATTAAATCAAGTTAATTTCTAATTAAATCTATTTCTAAAATTAATCTAAAAAACAAATTTAATTCTAAACTGATTCTAAAGAAAATTAATTCTAAAATTATCTAATCCAAATTCAAGATTAATCTAAATAATAGAGCTAAAATTTCTAATTAAAGTTTAATTCAAAATTAATCTAATTCTAAAATTAAACTAAGATTAGGAAAAAGAGCAATTCAAATCCTAATTAAAACTAAGGTCAATTAGAATTAAAAATAATACTAAGAAAAAGAAAACAAATCAATTAAAAACAATTAGAACAAAAATAAAACTAAGAGGGGTGCAAGAATGTTCCAGGGGGTGTTAAAAATAGTTCAGGTGCTGGGCCTTAGAACTCAGGCCCAAAGGAGATTCTATGCAAACACAGGGGGGTGCGGAGTGTTTAGAGTGTGTGGAAGTGAAATCCGGGCGTATGGGCCTTTTGGTTATTGGTCCAATGAAATGAATCAGCAAAAACCAGGGGGGTGTGCGAGTAACTTGGCTGTGTGAATAAGAAAAACAAATGGGCTCTAAGCCCGGTCCGGTTCAGCTTGGCATAATGTTAGTAAAGAACAGAAACCCTAATGGTCTCCCTCAAACGCCTCTCAGCTTTCCTCTTTCCTCTGCTTCCTGAAGAAAACGCCGCCAGAAATCCTCTTCGTCCGCTTTCCTCTTTCAATGGCACCGCTCATCTTCAACCTTATCAAAATGAAACCATCAAAACGTCCTACTCCCTCACTGTGCCAACTTCTCCATTCTCCACCTTCTTCCCAAATTGACGCCATAAACCTCGCCTCCGTCTCGCTGTTCCCATCTCCGTCTCAAACTCACTTTCTCCATTCAACAAACCCTTCGTCATCAATTTGCACCGCGAGAACAACTTCTCCCTGCGTCAACTTCGTCATCACCATCAACGTCTCCGTCGTCTTCGTCGCGACCTCACCTTCCTCCGCCGTTACAAGCTCCACCGGAAGCTCTACTTCCTCCGTTCGCTGTCGATCGCTCAACCTACAATCGCTCAACTCGCTCAACGTACATGACACAGATCGAATCAACAGCAAGCCACAAATATCTTGCTCAAACATCAAACAATCACAAATACCATACTCGAAAATCAAACATTCACAAAGGAAACAGCAAATGATTAAGATTTGAGTTAGAAGAACGAACTCACAAAGTCGGAGCCAATCCGACGATTCCGACTTCAGCAACGGTAAGTTTCCGATCTCATTTTCTCCTGCTTCCGTATCGTTACTTCTTTCGGCTCAACCTTGTTTTTCTCTTTCTTTGTTGCTGCAATTCACTATCTCATTCTTCTTCTTCAATCTGAAGTCGTTGTTGCTGTTAATGTGAATCTGCTTCTGCGATTATGAACTCTTGAATGTGGAATTGTGATGAGTTTGTTGTGGATTCTGAGAAACTTAGTGATGCTGCTTGGTGGTGGTTTCTTTTTTTTTTGCAGAAAACTTAGAAGGTTATTGAAGAGATGATGTTGAAGAATATGGTTGGGATAGTTCGTGAGTATTTTGAAATGGGCGGATCAGTAGCGTATAAGTGGTTTTCTGCAGCTTTGTGAATGAAGATGAAGGTTAAATGAAGATGGTGAAATTTGGTTGAAGAATGGTTTTGCAGGTGAATTGAAGTATGTGGAAGGATGAAGGTTGAAGTGTTGTGGTTTCTGGAGGTTTTACATTGAATATGATGAAGCTCTGAGAGAGTTGAATCGAATCGTGAGCAGCAGCTTTTATATGCAAGTTTGGGGAGGGTAGAATAGTACTTCATCTGTGAAATTCTGTTAGGATATTTTGTTGTGAGATGTGAAAAAAAATCGTCATGCATTTTTGCACTTGCCATTTGAAAATGGTTTTCTGTTGAAAAAGTTGTCACACCTTTGTACTGCTATCATTCTCCTTTTTACTTTTTTCTTTGCTGTGTATATTTTGATGGACTTTCTGTTAAAAAAATGTGAGAGTCCACGAGGCATCTTCAACATTAGCTCCTCTAGATGTGTAGCAATTTGGCACTTGTTTTGGATTAGGCAATTGATTATGGATTTGGAATGAATTGGTTTGTTTGAAATTAAATTGGAAAAATGGTTAATAAAATAAAAATGGATAATGGATTTTTGGTTTAAATGAAAATGGATATTAACAATTGAATAATGGGTATTAAAAAAAATGGATATGAATTAAAATGGATATTAAATGAAATGGATATGAACTAAAAGAGTGGTTTTGGACATGTGAATGGATATTTGGAAATGTGGATATGATAAAATGGATTTAGAAATTAGAAATGGTTTATGAATAAAAGAAAAGGTAAGTGGATAAAAAATGAAAATGGTTGATGGATTAAAAACAATGAGTTTGGATATGGATTATGGATAGAAAATGGATAACCAACTGAATTCAAAACCAATCACCAACTTTCCACAAGCCTCTGACAAAATAGTCACAGCTACCACTGAACAATCTGGCCACTCACCTGATCCACTGAAGAATCTCAACCGGTAACTATCCACCAGCTCAACTGTAAAT
Organism: Lathyrus tuberosus; assembly: GCA_022829125.1. Lineage (NCBI taxonomy): Eukaryota > Viridiplantae > Streptophyta > Magnoliopsida > Fabales > Fabaceae > Lathyrus > Lathyrus tuberosus. The sequence goes on along the minus strand of JALAZF010000241.1, from coordinate 4,697,340 downwards.
AAGAACTCCAATTCTCCCTGGTATGCTGATAAATCTCGAAGAAGATGATTTGAACTGAGAAGAAATTAAAACCTGATTCACACCAATGAACCTCTGACCCAAAGCCTTTGATGAATCCTCTGAACAAGAAAACCTCAGAACTTGACGCACCTCTGAATAGGAAAATACTGATAATAAGAAAAACCTCTCGATCCCATGTCTTAGGAACCTAATGCAAATGATATGAATATGAATATGAATATGACCCACTAAATGCAAAAATGAGAAAGAAACATAAGCCAGAAAAAGGGTAGGGCAAATTTTGTGGTGCTACACCCATGCCGGAGGACATGCAATGGCTACGAAATTGTTGAGATCAGGATATTACTGGTTGACTATGGAGTCAGATTGCTGCAAGTATGCCCGCAAGTGTCACAAATGTCAGATCTATGTAGACAAAGTGCATGTTCCTCCAAACTCGTTGAGTGTCATGTCTTCTCCTTGGCCCTTTGCCATGTGGGGCATTGATATGATCGGAAAGATTGAGCCTACTGCTTCAAATGGCCATCCTTTCATCTTGGTCGCCATTGATTATTTCACCAAATGGGTTGAAGCAGCATCTTATGCCAACGTCACTAAACAGGTAGTAGCTCGTTTCCTGAAATGGGATATCATTTGTCGCTATGGAGTGCCCGAGAGAATCATTACTGATAATGGTTCTAATCTGAACAACAAAATGATGGCTGAGCTGTGCCGGGACTTCAAAATTGAACACCACAATTCTTCTCCATATCGCCCGAAGATGAATGGCGCTGTGGAAGCGGCCAACAAGAATATTAAGAAGATTGTGCAGAAAATGGTGGTCACCTACAAAGATTGGCATGAGATGTTACCGTTTGCTTTGCATGGGTACCGAACGTCAGTGCGCACGTTTACTGGGGCAACCCCATTCTCACTTGTATACGGTATGGAGGCAGTACTGCCGGTTGAAGTGGAGATTCCATCTCTCAGAGTCATGATGGATGTCAAGTTAGACGAGGCTGAATGGGTGCGCGCCAGGTTTGATCAGTTGAACCTTATTGAGGAGAAACGATTGGCGGCTGTGTGTCATGGACAGTTATACCAACGGAGGATGAAGCGGGCATTTGACCAAAAGGTGCGTCCTCGGGTTTACAAAGTGGGAGATGTGGTACTCAAAAGGATCCTTCCTCCAAGTACAGATCACAGGGGCAAATGGACTCCTAACTATGAAGGCCCATTCGTGGTTAAAAAGGTTTTCTCAGGCGGAGCCTTGTTACTTAAAACCATGGATGGCGAAGACTTTTCATCCCCTGTCAACTCAGACGTAGTCAAAAAAAACTTCGCATAAATAGACCCGCTGGACAAAAAAAAGAAGAAAAGTCCAGGAAAAAAAGGGCATCCCGACGAACCACAAAAACAGAATAAAAAGGTTCGGGCAAAAATTAGGGATATAAAATAAAAAATTGTACACCCGGTGAGTTGAAAATCCGCAAGGACAACTCAGGCAAAAAAGGGTATCCCGGTAGATTGAAAACTCGAAAGGGCGGTCTACGCAAAAGAGGGATTTAAGCGAACGACTACGATCTGAGTTATCTGTACTCCATCATCCGTTTCAACAACTGACATTCGAAAGGGTAGAAATCGGTCTGATCATTCCTCAGAAGGCAAGGTCGAGGAGTCTTGAAGACATACTGGCCATAGCAGAATTGAAACTCAGTGGAACGCCGTTTTCACATTGCCATTAGGATAGTTTCTTTTCTCAATTTTCAGCGATCGCCTCTTTCCAGGGATTGCTTCCTGATGTAATTGCCTATTCTGGGCCTTTTGATCAATAAATTGAATTTCAGTTAAAAGCTTCTTATTTTGTTTTACTGCTTTGTTTGCAGAAACGTCCGAATTTTTGATAAAACATTGCATTTGAAAACATGGTGGCTTCACAATAACACGTGCAGAAAAACATTTAGAATTGCTTTGAATGTTGAATAATCCTAGATGGTGGATTCAAACCACACAATATTCTGGGGCATGTGTGTGTTTCCTTTTGATTGCAGGTAACAGAGTCAGATGATTTTAAGCACAAGACGAGTAATCATTTATTCCCACGCAGGAGACTGGGGCATTCGTGTTCAGGAAATGGTTTACTTGTTACCCTTTTGTCACAATGTTTACTGATTGAGTCCATCAGATGGTTGACGGTCATTCGCGACGTCTCGGTATCAGGGAATGGAATTCAACTGGGTGTCGTTGTATCTTATTAAGTCAATTCTCTCATTCAGTACTTCCAACAGCTACAAGCTTTTCTGTGTCGATAACAGTTGCGAATCCCCAGTAAAGTTGTTTCGCAGACACCGAAGTTGATGATTAATACCCAGTGAAGTCGTCAGGAGTTTGAAGATGCTTAATCTCCTATAAAATCCTCTTATGACGTTTCTTCAGGTACGTCTTGTATCATGGAGCAGGAAGCAAGTTGTTGACCCTCCCGAGCATGGGGCATTTTGGATTTCCCCAGCAAGAGATATTCCAGGTCTATCATCCCCAGTAGAGTTTGAGGACGTTTGGTCTTCTGTAAAATCCTCTCAAGAGACGTTCCCTAGCACGAGATGCTTTAAAGCAGTTTTTCTCCAGCAGAGTTGATGATAAACCCATTATCCCCAACGGAATCGTCAAACGGAAATTTCGCCTAACATGGGGCATTGTGGCACTTATCCTAAGCTCAACAGCCTTATTCCTCAGCAGACTACCATGGAATTGCTTTGGGCTTCCCCAACAGATATATGGACTTTTTCCCAGCAGGTTGCAGTGAAATGTTCTAACCAAGATTCGCATATCCCCGACAGAGTAGCCCTGATCCCCAGCAAGATCGTATCTCTGGTAGCGGTATCCCCACAGAGTTCAACTTTGAATCTTGTTAACAGTACTCCCCAGCTGAGTTGTTTTGTCCCCACAGAGGCCTGTTGATCAACAAAATCTATTCCTCGGCAGAGTGTTAGTACATGCTTTCCCCAGCCGGATAACAGGTTGAGACTCCCCGCAAAGGATCTCAGGTTTGATAGATCCTCAAGCAGAGTTTTGATGACTTTTCTTCCCTAGCAAGACGTCATGTAAAGAAATTCTCATCCCCAGCAGAGTTGCGGTGACCAGAATTCATCCCCCAAACAGATGAAATAATTCCTGGCAGAATCATCACTCCCCTCATGTTTCAAAGTCCAATTTATTTTTGGCAAACTTGACAATTTGAAACAAACAGATTGTTTATTCATTCTCCAGCAGAGATATTATCCTTTCAGGAATCTCGGAGATCAAATCATTGGTTGTTGTTCCTCAGCAGAGTCAGCAGAGATGTCTGACACGGATGTAGAGCGTAATCCAATATTGGAATTGCTAAAGTCCACCCGTAGTGTGGCAAGCCAGTAGTCATCTGGCATTGTTAAAAGACGTTATCAAAGTCCAACCGTAGATTGGCGAAAGGTCCATCCAAGCGTGGCAAATCATTGGAAAGTCCAACCGTAGATTGGCGAAAGGTCCATCCAAGGGTGGCAAATTCTCAAAGTCCAACCGTAGCTTGGCAAAAGTCCACCTGTAGTGTGGCAAGTCAGTAGTCGAGTGACTCCCTTTAAAAGACCGCAGCTAAGTCCAACCGTAGATTGGCGAAAGACCATCCAAGGGTGGCAGATAATCAGCTAAGTCCAACCGTAGATTGGCGAAAGACCATCCAAGGGTGGCAGATAATTAGCAAGTCCAACCGTAGATTGGCAAAAGTCCCCCGTAGTGTGGTATCTCAGCTACAAAGTCTAACCGTAGCTTGGCAAAAGTCCACCTGTAGTGTGGCAGGTCAGTAGTCTTCTGACTCCGTTCAACAAGACAATCCACCCGTAGTGTGGCAAGCCAGTAGTCGTCTGGCGTTGTACAAAAGACATTGTTAAAGTCCACCCGTAGTGTGGCAAGCTAGTAGTCGTCTGGCGTTGTGCTAAAAGACGTTGTTAAAATCCACCCGTAGTGTGGCAGGCCAGTAGTCATCTGGCGCTATATAAAAGACATCTCTCCAGTGGTTTTCTTCATCACCAGAGTTTTGTTCAAGCAGAGTTCGTTTGGTTGGGTTTATCCCTTTTCTTCTTCCCTGCGGAGTGCAAATTTTTGGGTTATTGTCAGTATTCAATCCCTCCATACCTTGAAAGGCTGACAGCAATCGCTATCATCCGTTCAGGTCTACAGTGATTGAATAGGGGCAGCTGTAATACCCCAAAATTTGCCCTCTCTTTTCTTCATATCATTTAGCATGAGTTTTCATTTGCATTGCATTGCATTCAAGCATAGAAAAACAAAGCATCAAGCATTTTGCATTGCATCCTGCATAAAGGCATGTGATCAGGTGTTTTTCCAAGGTGTTCATCATCCAAAGCTAAAGAAGAAGACCAAGTGTTTCTCACAAGCTTCAAGGATCTCTTACATCATGTGTCATCTCCATTTGATATCACAAGTCATTGAAAGAAAGGAATTCACCAAGAAGACTGGACAGTGCATGATCTCCTACACAAGGCTGTCAAAAGTTGGGATCTGACCCCCAAATGTGCAAGCTCTTTGAGTTTTTATCACCTCCAAAGGACATATCTCATCTTTGTTTGAGAGGATACACAACATATTCAGAGGAATTGAGATTTGGAGGATGTGTTTTTTCCTAATAACCAGAGGGTGCCAAAACTAGGGTTGGACCTAAAATCAGTTTATTTTTTATTTCTTGGGCAAGACTTGATCTCATGGCATTCCTTATGTTCTTTAGTGTCCAGGGGAGGAGTCTTGGCCATTGGTTCTTTGAGGAAGATGTTTAATGGATCAGTTACTTGTGTAATAAGCAAAAGTCAACAGTTCAAAAGGAGAAAGTCAACTGTGGAATTTTGAGCTTCTTCTCATGGTTTTCAATGTCTCACATCCTCTTATGGTCTTCAAATTCCAAGTTTCATGTCATTCATCAAGAATCAAGGGTTTGTGCAAAAGATACTAAATATGGAAAATGACCTATAATGAAAACTTTCCATTTTTGGCAACTTTTACATCACATTCAACTTGACTTTTCATCATCAAGGAAGCTCCAAGTGAATTTTCCTACAACATTAGAGTTGAAGATCTTTCTCTCCCATTTCCAAAAAGTACTAGAATATTTCCATATCATTTGTGGAACTCTAGTTATGGCCAAAACAATGCAAGGTGTTTTTCATGGATTCCTTATAAGTCAAATTTCCCACTTTTTGAATTTTTGCACAAATGGACTTGTAATGTTCCCAATTGCTTCATGCCATATTACAATATCAAAATACAAGTCAAGAAGATCATTTGTGGCCTTTGAATCAATTCATGCCATGCCATATTTCTCATTATTCTCACAAAGTGCAAAAATGCCAAATTAATTCAAAACTTGCAAACCAAGAAAGTACAAGGCCCAAAATCAATTCAGAAGTAGTACATGAGTAAATTGGAGGTGATTTTTGCTGGGTACAAGGGTTTCCCACGTGCAAATTGGTGGTGGTGGTGTAAAATGCATTTTTGGAATTTCACTCAAATCTCATTAACAAGAATTCTAATCACTTCCTAATCCTAATCAGTGAACTAATGAATGGTATATATGCTTACTCATGCCCTCACAGCTAGGGTAGAAGCTCTCATTTGCACACTTGTGGTTTTTTGCTCTCACACTTCCTCTCGTTGAATCTCATTCTTCTTGGAGCTTCTCTGAGTTTTCTCTTCACAATCTTGATCAGTGAAGAGAATAGAGCAAGAATCCACCGTTGTTTTGAGCTCATACTGAAGATTTCATCAAGTGCCATTCAAGAGGGATCATCTTCAAACTTCAAGATCTAGCCAGATTCAAGCCTCTATTTGCATTTATTTTGCAAATAGAGATCAAAAGGAGTTGATCTGCAGCATTTGGAAGGATTTCTTGGTGTATTTCGTGTTCTTCAAGGTTCAGGTTGGTGAATTTTTCATACTCACAGAACTTGAATTTTTGGTATGCAAAATGATCTATGATGTGCACTGATTATTCTGAGCTATTTTATTTGAAGTTTGGACGTGTGGTTTGTGCATAATGTTGATTTAAAGTTTTAGATCTAAACTTGTTTCTCTTCGATTTGCATTATTGGTTGGTTATTTGTGAAAAATAATTGCATATTTGAGATCCTTGCGTTTTTCTGGTCAAAATGGAGTACCTATATGTATTTTCTAGAAAAAAGTGCACAGCAGCTCACCGGAGAGGGTGGCCGGAGCCCTAGCTCCGGTGGCTGCCGGAGAACCAGTCTGGCGAAGGTGTCAAGCAGAGAAGAAGCAATCTGGCAGTTCATTTCCAGATCTGATGGCCGTCCTTGCGCCACTTGTCTTGTTTATTTATGTTTTTAATTTGTGATTGCGTGCTTGCCAACCATGAGTACTACCGTGCATCCTATTATCATAACCTTTGTTCTTTTTTTTTATATTTTTGATCATGTGGTTGTGGTGGTGACACCACATTAATGAGGTCACACGCATGGCACATGGCTGGTGCATGGTGTACCGGTCGTTCGTGTGGGTGCATGAGCACGTGTTTATTATGTGTTGAGTGATCATGTCCGCTGATTTTGATTACCTCTTGATGGCGTTGACTTGTTCTCGTTCGTTGGATTAGGCGATTGGCTGAGATTTATTGCTGAATTTTGACCTCTCCCTTGCTCCTTTGACTTCGCCCTTGGGCTCTCTCTCCTTGGGCTTTTATTTTTCGCACCCCCCCTTGGGCCTCTATCATTTTGCAACGTGTTTTCTCTACTGTTTACACCCCCTGCATCTTTCATTTTCTTTTATTTTGTTATTTGTTTTGTTTTTAATTTCTAAAATTATTTTTATGCATTAAAAAATCATACAAAAAATCATGAAACTCATTTTTAGTTTTATCAAATTTTTACATATTTTATTTTCTCATTTAATTTTATTTTTGGCATCTGTTTTAATTAATTGCTTTATTTTCTTTTCTTATTTGTTTCACTTGCACACACCAACTTGTGAAATTTCTTTCTCATCATCTATAATACATTTTTAATCCATTCTTTTTGCATCTGTTAGGTGACATATTTTATTGCATAAAAACATTTTTGTTTCATTTTTAAAACTTTTCCATATTACATTTTTGTCCCTTTATTTTGCATGTTGAATCATTGTTCTTATGTGATCTTTGCCCATTTGTTTGAGATACTTAGTTTGTGATTTTTGATTTGATATTTTTGTACATGCTACTTGACTAAATTAGCTTCTGTTTGATTTTTTTTTGGGATTTTATTAATTCACTTTGCTATTTTTGGTTGAGTGTTGTTTGTGATGCAAGTTTGATTGAGGTATACTTGGATGCATGATCTAGTTTGAATGCATTTGCTCACTTGTAATGAATTGATGCTTAAGATGTTTTTATGATATGATCATGTTCTGTTTGAGCTTACTTATGGCTTTGGAATCATCCCCATTTGATCATTTTTCAATTTGTTCTTGATTTTACAAGTTGATGTTGTTTTGGACTTGAATCTTGTGATATGTTCAACCTAATCTTGTGATGTTTCCTTGCTTGATCTCAACCAATGCATGAGGCCTTTTGTTTGATTTGTATGACATGCTAGAGGTTCTGACCTTCTTGGTTTAAGGTGCTTTATGTGACATGTTCTCACTCTTTGCTTCACATGTTTGTTTGTTTGTTGGCATGAATGATAAGTGGATGCTTTGATTAACTTTGATGCATGTTTTGAATGTGTTGCTTAAGGTTTCATCTTGCATGACTTGAGTTTGATTTTGGTATGATGTTGATACATATGCTACTTCCCCTTGAGTTCATTGCTTGGTTTTCATCTCACTTAATCATCATGGTTTGATTTGTATGATGCATATCATCATCATTGGTTTTGTGGTTTCTTTGGCTCATAATGCATCATAATGTGAAACATTCTTGCATGTTGGATTAGATGAGCATGATATGAATTGAATTCTGACTTGGTTTCACTTTCATCTTATTTTATTCATGTCATCTTTGTATGAGCTCTTAGTGTGCGAAATTGTGAATCTTGTGCAAGTTTACTTGCATCCTTTCTTGTGTGCCTTCACTTGTATACTTGATATGTGCTTATATGATCTTTGAAGCATGTTCTATGTTATGATTTGGATTTGATGATTATGGTGTGCTTGCTGCCCTATCTCTTTTCTTTTTCTTCCTTTCTCTTTTCTTCTCTTTCATTCTTTCTCATCCCATGAATCTCAAGACTTATTCAAGTCTTGGATTCTTTTCCCCTTAGAGCTACCTAGTCCAACTTAATTTTTGATTAAGCTTGGAGTAGGATTAGCATTAGGTTAGGTAGTCTTTTCTCCTAAACCTCACTAACCCTAGGATATCCATGCATGATAACATTAGGACTCTTAGTTTCCCTTTAGAGTTCCTTTGCGTTTTCTCTCTTCTCATCTCAAAAGAAAAGTAAAAAACACTTAATAAAGGTTAACGTGTATTGCGCTTGAGCCTTATATGTGGGAAGTGGGGAACGAGGGGCTTCCTCTCATTCTTCTAGGATACCTAGTGTACGTCCTATTGGGGACGATGCGCGAAAGTATTCGTTCCTATATTTAAGACGTTGGTTCAATGCAAGTTGCAAATAGCGGTAAAAGACACTTCTTTCTAAAAAACTTCAAAACCAACAATAACGTCTTTCCTTCGGGAATTCTTTTCTCATCTCACTCACTCTCAACGTACGAACGTGCTCCTCCTCGTTCTCTTGCAAGATGGTAACGCACTCGGACCAGCGAGCCTGCAACACCTGAGCTAGAACGTCATCCGTTCCCAAAAAACACAAACAAAGCGACCCTCGTTGAGGGGAACTACGTCGCTCTGATTCTCATGTTCCCGATGAGATACGTAGGCAGTGGTGTAGGGCCCATTCGAGCACTTCTTTTATTTTCCCTACATTTTCTCTCTTTCTCTTTCCCTTCCTTTTCCGGTTCTCTAGCTAGCAGTTCCTTTTCCTTTCTGGTAGCAGCAGAGCTCCAGACGACGACGCCCTTTGATCGAGACAAGCAAGCGTGGATCCCATCGGGTACGATGGACGTGAGGGGGTGCTAATACCTTCCTCTCGCGTAACCGACTCCCGAACCCAGTTCTCTTGGTCGCAATACCATGCTCTTTCCTTCCCTTCAGGTTTATGCGGTGTTTCCTTTCCCTCTCTTGGGATAAATACACATTGCTGGCGACTCGGTTTCGGTGCCACTTTCGCGTTTGTACTTGGATGAAAATCCCGAGAGCGACATCTTTCTCTAATGAATTTGGCGGAGCACGGCATCCTTCCGGATCACAATCCTCGTAGATCATTTCGACATCTGATCTTGGTATAAATCTCAGACTTTCTGTAGGAAAGCAAAATGGCGTAGGCACCTCCTCCTGAGACATATAACCGTCCTCGTTAAGGTAGGACTTCCACTCTTCATCCGTGTCAGAGGGATCTTCCTCATTGATAGCATGTACTGCCTGAGACACTGGGTGAAGGAAACCTCTACTGTGGAAGAAATTTTGAAGGGGATGAAGACTTTCATCGTTGGCAGCTGTCTGGGTACAGGTTGCAGAAAAACCAAGACCCTTCTTTGTTTTATTGTCAGTGGTAATGACAAGCTATCCCCATCCTTTCGTATCGGTACTCTCGACCGCTTTGATAGCATCTTTGTATGAGGAAATCGAGGTTCCTCCTCCGAACATATTGTTCTTGCTCACTGACAGTGCTTGGAACTAAGTTCCAATAACCTCCTCGGGTTCTATATCAGTAGATGATAACAAGTTGCTTACAAGCAAGGCTTGTTCCCCACAAACCATGACAAGTTGACCGTTCTTGACGAACTTTAGCTTTTGGTGGAGGGTCGAAGTGACCGCTCCAGCCTGATGTATCAAAGGTCTTCCTAATAAACAACTGTATGTTGCCCGGATATCCATGACCTCGAAAGTGACTTGGAAAGTGTGAGGACCGATAGTTATGGGAAGATCAACTTCGCCGATAACTGCTTTTCTCGATCCGTCGAACGCTTTGACGACGACCTCGCTGGTTCTCATCGGAGGGCCCTTGAATGATAATTGCATCAAAGTAGACTTCAGCATAACATTCAGGGCTGACCCTGTGTCTACCAGTACGCTGGCTAAAGCATCATCCTGGCAGTTAACTGTAATGTTGAGCGCCATGTTATGACGGCGACCCTCTTCGGGTAATTCCTCATCACTAAATCCCAAATTATTGCAGGAAGTGATGTTAGAGACAATTCTATCGAACTGTCTAATTGTTACATCTTATTCCACAAAGGCTTGCTCCAAGACTTTCTGTAGAGCCTCCCTATGCGCTTCTGAACTGAGTAGCAGTGATAACACCGAGATCTTTGAAGGAGTTTGTAACAGTTGATCAACAATGTTATACTCACTCCTTTGGATGAGCTTCAGCATCTCATCATCATTTTTCGAAAGGTCGGGATTACTGGATTGACCGACTGGTGGATCGGGAGCTTCTGTCTGAAGTTCCTTTTCTTTGTTAACTTCCCTAACCCCTAGGTTGAAGATTCTACCACTCCGTGTTACTTGACTGATGTCTGCAATATTCACAACAGAGGGTAATGGAATTTACTTTCCATTTTCAACTATCATTGCACCATATTTGTAAGGGATAGCCTTAGTTGATTCATACGGTAGTGGTCCTGGTAGACAGATGACTATGGGAACTTTCTGATTTTTCGGATCATCATAAGTAACCTCGATCTGTTCCCGGTTGGGAACTTTAGATTCGTCAAGTAGAGGAATAATGGCAAAAACATCCCTGGTCCTGTGATGACCAGAGATTGTGACAACATCTTCAATTTGATCGGCAAGGTAGTTCGGCATCCAGTTGATGGGTCCAGAACCCGGATATGGACGAATCTCTCCACGATCCACCTGACCCTGAAGAGCTGCTCTCACAAGGTAACACCCTTGGTTACTTTCCGAACAGACGCTACAACTGTCATAGTTGTGTGGTGGCACCTGGCCCCGCCCACTTTGAATACAATGTAACCTTACTAGGTTAGCTTCCACAGATCGGGCATCCTGACTTTGACGCCGAGTGGGGTTTCTGTTATTGATACTAATCTGCTGAGTATCTTCATCCATATAGATTGGCATCCACCAGTTATTTAACAAGTGCTGTAGTGCCTCCTGGACAAGAGTACAACCCTGATCATTTTCACAACCCGCTTCACAGCTTTGATAGTCATGTGATATTAAGAATCCGAGTCGGACCTGCTCAGCATGTAACTCTACCAGGTTGGTATTCATCACGCGAATATCGAAGATTTAAACCATGTTGATCTGATAAGGGTTCCTATCATGGTAGTCTTGGATCCATCCAAGATCCATCTGACGCTGGAGGGCCTCTTGTATGAAAGAGCATCCCTGCTTGTTTACCGAGCAAGTTAGACAGGAACTGTAATCATGCCGCGACAGATTATGATACTGGCTTTGCCATGAGTGTATCGCCACCAAGTTGGCATTCATCGCACGGATGTCGTGGTTTTGAATGACGTTAGAATTCGTGTAAACCATGTTAACTCCCCGAACTCGGTGTTCTTGGATCCATCCGAGATCCATCTGTTCCTGTAGAGCTGCTTGCACTACAGAACATCCTTGGTTGTCTTTAGAGCATATATCACACTGATGATAGTTATGAGGTGGCACATGGCCATATCCGCTCTGTCTATAATGCATCTTGACCAGATTGGTCTTTAACAAGAGTACATCGTGAATTTGATAGACATCGTTAGTCTCTTTCTCAATCAGATTGACTGCAGCCTTCTCATGTTGAGGCAGCGGGTTCGTAAGAACATTAGGATTCGTATCCTTGAAGGATAAGACCCCGCTCTTAACAAGTTTTTGCACGTCGGACTTGAAATTGAGACAAGTCTCTATGTTATGCCCTGAACCTCCTTGATGATAAGGGAAAGTTTGATCCACCTTAAACCAAAAAGGCAGATTTTCCGGTACTGTAAGAGGAGATTTATTCTGAACGTGCCCCTTAGCCAGTAGTAATGGAAACAGTTCTGTGTATGTTACGGGTATAGGATCAAATCCTGGTGGCCGTGTTGTACGGTTGTTGTTGTATGGAGGACGAGCCTGTTGAAGAGGCTGTTGTGTCCTTTACTGGTCAGGTTGGCTCTGCGCAACCTGAGGTTGATACTTAGGAATAGGCGCAGGGTTGATAGCAGGAGTCACAACTGCTACCGGTTGATAACGCTGTCTTTGCTTTCCGAGAGAGATATTCCCAATATCTTGCTCTTTTTTCTTAGGGAGAGTACTACCGTATTTTTTTAGTACCGCTCGGCGATCCAGTGTCTTTTACCAAACGTCCTTCTCGGACGGCTTCCTCAAGACGTACGCCCATGCCGACCATTTCGGTGAAATCACTGGGCGCACTGGCAACCATTCGGTCATAGTAAAATGAGCTTAAGGTCTTTAAGAAGATCTTTGTCATCTCTTTTTCCTCAAGAGGTGGACAAATTTGAGCGGCAATTTCACGCCACCTTTGAGCATACTCCTTAAAGGTTTCCTTGTCCTTTTGCGACATCGATCTGAGTTAATCTCTGTCGGGTGCCATGTCCAAATTGTATTTGTATTGTTGGACGAAGGCATTACCAAGATCTCTGAATGTTCTAATCGTAGCACGGTTTAAACCCATGTACCATTTGAGTGCGACACCAGTTAAACTATCCTGAAAGTAGTGAATTAGTAGGTCCTGATTCTCCGTTTGGGCTGACATCCGCCGAGCGTACATCACCAGATGGCTCTGAGGGCAAGAGTTACCCTTGTATTTTTCAAAGTCGGGCACTTGGAACTTGTGCGGAACTTTCACATTTGGGACCAAGCAAAGATCTACGACGTCCTTTCCAAATAGATCCTGACCGCGAATGGCTTGCAGTTCCCTCTGCATTTCCAGAAACTGCTCCTGGAATTCATCCATTCGGTCAAACATAGAGTCCTTCTTACCAGAAGGTATCGGTGGAGTCTGTCCTTCCGGGACAGTGTGCACCACAGGGGGTGGTACCGTGACTACGGCAGTGAGTCTTGGCGCTTCCCGAAGTTTGTAACCTTCAGGAGTCTTCAGCATGCCCCTGGCATCTTCGCTTTCCCGAAGTTTGTAACCTTCAGGCCCAGCGGCTTCTGTTGTGACTCCCTGATCTTCAGTGATCGGCGGAACATATCCTTCCGGGATATAATTAACAGGCATGCCCCAAGGACGATCCCTCGGTATCTGATACCTAGGATCATACCTCTCTACTATGGGCATTCAGGTGATCTCTGAGATCACAGTTCGTTGTAACTGAGCTTCTGCCATGGCTTGCATGTCGTTACGAAGCTTTCTCATATCCTCTCTCAGAGCGTCGATCTCTTCTTTCAACTCTCTGTTTTCTTCCTCAAGATCATCCATCTTTTTCTGACGACTGACCCGAGTATTATACGAATGAGACAGTTTGACTCTAGAATCGAGACACAAACGTGAGATTCGTAGGTAAGAAGAATATGCGATGTGAGAATGATGAATGCAATGATTATATTAATTATTTTAGGTTTAATTAAAATAAACTTCGACAATTAGATTGCAAATATCAAACAGTGGGGAAACCCCTTTTTATTGAATTCAAAGGATTACAGAAATGGAAATACAGTAGATTACAAGGTGCAGAAACAGAAACCTAAGCTAATGGGTCCTGAGTTCTCTCTGAAGAGAAATCAGGTGCTGATTCTGGTATCTTCCTTTTCTTTAACCGGGGCTCCTGGGCCGTTGTCGGGTTGTTATTCCTTTGCCAGGTGAAAGGAGTGAACAAATTACTTTGGTCATCTTGATTCTCTACAGCATGTTGCTCCAAAATTTCAATCAGAGCATCTTTTTCTTTCAGTAATTACTGTATTTTGATGTACTCTATGTCGAGGGTGCGGTACTTGTTCTTCCAAGACCTTCTCTCCCGTTGAACTTTGTTGAGAGTAACCTGAAGCTTTTCAGTTTCCGTCATGAAGTGCATGACAGATTCCCTCGGTGGAAGAATTCCGTAACGAGGATAAGGCATCTTTAGCTTGAGAGCTCTAATTTGTACCCAATGGAGATAAGGCTCCACCGAGACACAGTCTGGTTTTCCTAGAGACTCTCGTCCTTTCTTATGAACATGCTTCCAAGCTTGCACTATTTCCATCTTCAGTGCTCTGTCATTTTCTCCTTCCTTGAAGAAAAGACCTTCCAGATGAACACCCAGTGGGATGTGTCTCATCGGGTATCCATATTGACGGCGAACCAATACCGGATGGTAGTTTATTCCTCCTTTAGTTCCTATAAGGGGGACGTTGGGGAAGTTTCCACAACGGTCAATGATCCTGATTCCCTCATAAATCCTATTGCACCAATCTATATCAGAGTTGGTAAGAGACATGATCTTCTGCGACTACCTTAAGACACTCTTACAATCCCAAAAAGCAGCAGACTTGGTCAAGTGAGAGATAAACCATTTGTAAAGCAAAGGTACACAACATGTGATCTCCCCTCCTCTGTACAAATTCCCCAAGTGTACAGAATGATATGCATCTGCGAGTAAGGTCGGCAAAGGGTTTCCAATGAGAAAAACCTTAATAGAATTAATATCGACGAAGTTATTGATGTTAGGAAACAAAAATAACCCGTAGGTGAGCAAGACAAAGATGCTTTCAAAAGCAGTCACGTTTCCTATACTGGCAAAATACAGGGCCTTCTTTGTCAAGAACTGGGCTGGCAAACCTTGGATGCCACCCATAGCGGTCATGTGAGTCCTGACCTCAGACTCGTCCAAATGAATTGCTCTTGCAATTATCTGATTCTTTGGAATTTCTTCCAGTCTAGAAAATGGAGCTCGATCCGTAATGTGTAGATCGATCAGATGAGAATACTTCTCCAGCGTTGGTGCGAGCTGGTAATCCGGGAATGCGAAACAGTGATAAATCGGATCATAAAACTGAATGAGCGCATCTATGATTCCCTCAATCACATGGACTCTTAACAGTGGTAGCAAACCTCCGTGCTTGGATCTGAAAGCCTCAGGGCTAGTGATCATCCTCGCTAACCTTCTCAAATCCTCTAGTTTTGGAACCTTGAAGGTATACTGGTGAGTTCCCTTTCTACCGAAATCCATTAGTGCAATCCTTTTCTCTGATATTTGCAATCACAGTCTTAGTTTATTTTGAAAGAACAGAGAGACTAGAAGAGAAGATTTTTTAAATGTTTTAATGTTTTTTAGATGAATGCATGAATGCAGCACACAAAAACATAGGAAAAACATGGGGTCAAAGGGTCGTTGTCATGAAGTCAAGGCTCTACCCATCCCCAAAGGTTTATACTAGGGTGATTTTTGTACCTGTACTCATTATCATCAGCTCCTCCCAGGAAAGCAAAACAACAAGCGGATCGCCAGCGAGTTGTAGAGCAATCTTAGAGTAAGTGCCATTCACCGAGATTAGATCACCAGCCTCAAATGAGGGTAGTATCGCGTAACAACTATTTCCAATAGTTTCCGCACTACGAAAAGGTTTGGCTCCTTAGCTTCTCAGACTTAACAACCGGCCCATTGTCTAGGTGAGAGAATGGGTTGCGTTGGCCAGCCTCCACTGAGGTTGATGGTCGACCCCGTCGCCATCACTTATCTTAAGTGTATACTCAATCTTTCCACATACGGCATCACCCGCATTCCCATTAGCAGAAAAATAAACATGTATATCAATTAGGAAAAGCAGTATATATATTTGTCCTAAACATCCTAGACCTTTAAAGCTATGAATCCTAAGTTCCTGACAGAAAATGGGTTCCCCAGCGGAAGCCCCAATCTGTGGTATTTACTCAAGAGGTGAAAAGGAAGAAGAAAAATAGAGACGGGCCCCACGGTGGGCGCCATTTTTCTGTAGCGAGCGATTTTGGACGCGGTTCTTAAGCGTTGGTCGCTCTCTGCGGTTGAGCTTAAAACTACAGGTCGATTCATATTTTATCCTATTGTGAGCTGATGAAGGAAGGGAAATAGATGTCTCCAATTAACCCTGCTTTGCATACTGAGTTTAAACAGCGGTCTGTTAGGTTACGGATGCTATCAATGTGGGGGGCCTTTGTACTAGTTATTTGTATTTTCGCCAATACTGGTTTCTCTCTTTTTACCTTGACAGAAGGTTTCTGGCGGGGAACAAGGATTAGGATGTTAGGACTGATGTTTTTGAATTACTGCTTTTGATATGGGATTTTGGGTTTTTGTTTAGTGTGCTTGCTAAGATTTTTCTTTCAATCTTATGCCTACGTATTCCCGTTTACCGAAACAGGGAAATCAGAGCGTTCGTAGTTCCTCCTATTCTATGGGAGGAAATGGGTGTTTTTGGTGTCTTGTTCAAAGCCCAAGACGTGAAGCGAAAAGGTGATTTGTATCTTGTTCAAAGCCCAAGATGTGAAGCTAAAAGTGTTGACTTTAGAGAGAATTTGTCATCTCTAAAGAAGGGTTTGTCTGTCACAACTGTTGGGTGACTGGTTATAAAGGAGGATTACTTTAACCGGGATACGCGGATCCTAGCAATGCCATAATTTCCTTTAAAGGGGATTTTAACCTGAAGAGGAGGCTATCATTCCCGGAGGAAGAGATCATTATACGAAGCCTAAGAGGAGGCTGTGAATACTTCTAAGAAGCCGTAGGGTCCTTGTACTAAGCCCAAGAGAAGGCGGGGTTGCTTTTAGGAAGCCTGTGGGTCCTTGTACGATGCCCAAGAGGAGGCCGATTGCTTTTAAGAAGCCGATGGGTCCCCAAACCCTGATAAATTCAAGGTAAGCTATTCACAAGGAATAGATCAAGTCAGGAAAGTTCGAGAATTTGGAAGAAACTCAAGAGATGCAATCCACGGAGAAGAGATCATCTCTAGGGAGTAGAGTTTCTTTGACAAGTGCTTTTAAGAAGCCTGTGGGTCCCCAAACCCAGAGAAATTCAAGGCATTGCTATTCACCGAGAATAGATCAAAGTCAGGAAAGTCCGAGAATTTGGAAGAAGCTCAAGAGATGCAATTCACGGAGAAGAGATCATCTATGGGGAATAGAGTTTCTTGACAACTTCTATGAGTGACAGTCTATGAAAGGGTTCACAGAGAATGCTGCCTTTCATATCTCCATATTGTTTAACCCCAAGAGGAGGGAAGACTGTGTCTGGTAATCCTATGGGGATCTAGTTTAGACTATTTCTAAGAGTGATTGAAACGGCTTTACCTAGTGCTAGACGTAGTTGCAGGGGAAACTCGAAATATCTATACTATTATTACACAGTTGATATGAGTTTATGAAAGAAGACTTACAGTGAAACAGCCCCACAATACAGTTTATATGTATGAAAGCGGTAAATGAAAGCGATAACCACTTACTCGGTTGTAGAGCTTCCATGCTGTTTAGTCAGTTGTTCAACAAAGAAATATTGAAAACGACAGTATATTCAAAATCAAAGGAGAAAGTGCTTTGAAAAAGAAATTTTTTTGGGACTTACAGCTCAAGGAGAAGCCCAGGGTTTTATCAGTAAACGCATTGTTTGAATTTGTACAGAGGGACTTATACAAGTGACTGAGGCCCAAAAAGGTTTTCTGTACAAAGGGATGAGTCTTACACTCTTTCAAGAGGCCCAAAGTGTTTTTGAATGGGTCTTATAGCTCAAGGAGAGGCCCAGGGTTATTTTTCAAAAGGCGATGATCGTGTCGTTTATTTGAAAATGTACAGAGGGACTTATACAACGAATGAGGCCCAAAAATATTTCTGTACAAGTGGGTTGGGTCTTACACTCTCTCAAGAGGCCCAAAGTGTTTTGAAAATGATTTATGAGGGTTGAATTAATCCAAA
Organism: Lathyrus tuberosus; assembly: GCA_022829125.1. Lineage (NCBI taxonomy): Eukaryota > Viridiplantae > Streptophyta > Magnoliopsida > Fabales > Fabaceae > Lathyrus > Lathyrus tuberosus. The sequence continues at coordinate 4,679,431 of JALAZF010000241.1, read as the reverse complement.
AATCCTAATTTGTTTTCAAAAATGTATTTAATTAAATAAAAATTCAATTAAAAATGATCAAAATTGTTTAACATATGAAAAACAAATTGTGATTTTGGATTAATGCTTCAAAAATTAAGTATTGACCTACAAAATAATTAGAAAGCATTAAAAGTTGCAAAATCAATGTAGAAAAAAATCTAAAATGTCAAAAACAATTAAAATATTAATTCTTTACAAAAATATCAATTATATGAAATAAATAATATTTTTGGGATTTTTTGATAAAATAAAATATTTTAACATTTTTGTGAATTATTAAAAAAAGAATAACCTCAAAATCATAAAAACTCAGAGAGAAATTAATTTTTGAATCAATTAAACAAAATCACAAAATTCAAATATTTGAATTTATGAAAAAGGCGCCAAGAACATAAGCAAGAACACGCGCGTTTTTCTGGGTTTGGCTGATTTGCGTTTTCCATCCAATCTCACTGAATACGTAATCATATCATGCAATCCATATATCATTATGCTCGTCTCAACCTCACGATCATGTCTATAACACTTAATTTCATTTAAATTAAACATACAACATGAAATCACGAAGAAACCTCAAGAACCCTAATTTCAGCATGAAGGCTAGGATTTTTGATACACAATTCAAACAATGCAATTAATTGAGGGAAAACATTCCATGCATGATTATGAACCTATGGCCAAATTATTGTGCGAGGAAATATGCATAGATTGAGAGATGACCAAGTATATGTTTACCTCTAGGTCGTGACAGCAAGAGCAAATTGATTTCTGAGTAGGAGGTGTTACAGATGAATTGTGATGATCTGAACAGCTTCCCTACACCCTATGGAGTGTGTTTGAATGCTTGGACTTGATTGAAATTGGCTGGATCAATTCATGGCATCTCAGCTGCAACTTGATTGAAAATTTGAGCAACCAGCTGGTGATTTTGTGAAATTGGTGTTTCAGAAGTGATCTAAGTGTTTGATCAGCTCATATGTGATGTATGTGAGGTGTGTGAGTGATTGGTTTGATTGGAAAAGCTCTCAAACTCAAAACCCGATAGCTACCTTGCTAAGAAAGGCATTTTTGCCAAGAGAAAGAGATTTTGAGGAAAGCATCTGTTAGATGGCTTTGGTGTACTCAAACTAATCACAATTGAGCTCTATTTATAGTAGAGCAAGTTTGTTTTGCAAGGAATAGTGAATGGCAACTGGTAAGTAGGTTTGGCCAATGTTGTCCAATGGAAATGCAAGTCTCCTATAGCCATTGACTAGAGGTTAGGGCACAGAGCTTTGGTTCCCTTGGTCTTGGATAAGTCTTGACTGATTTCAGATGAGAATGGCTCAGTCCATGCCACCTTGATGCTTCCATTGAATGCTTCAATCCAAATTTGGAGTCTTGTCCCTATTTTGGCCATTCTAGGTTCAACATGCTATTTCTTGTTCCATGGACTTTGGAGGCTTGGCTCAGTGATTGTCCCCTTTAGATTCAATCCTCAGATGTGTCCAAGTGGATAGGAGCATTTGAATTTGGCTGATTTTGGTAAATCGAGCCAAAATGCAAAATCTGCCTTGCCTTTGACAGATTTCAGCAAGGTAACTTGACAATGTCATATCTCATGGTGTAAGTTGAATTTGGCAATGTTCTTGGCCATTTTGGAAAGCCCTTACATGATACAACAACTGTTTGAACATGTTTGATTTTGATCTCTTCTGATTCCAAGTGAAAAATCCCTCTACATTTGGCAAAAAGTGAAGCAAAATCTGACTTAGTGAAATTTTCACCAAGTGTTGGAACAAAGTGTGATTTCTTGATTTTGATCATTCCATAACTCAAAATCCTTAATGAATTGGACTTAGGTCTAGTTGAAGTTTTTGTAGAGGGTAATGAGGGCTACAAATCCATCTTTGGATGAAAAAAATTGGCCTTGTGGTTTAGGAGTTATGGTCCTCCAAAGTTGGTGCATTAGTGGTACTTTTTCCATAATTTTTTAGAAAAATTTCTAAGTTTTATGGTTACCCCTTTTACAAGTTATCCCACTTTCTTTGATTTTTCTTGATGAATGATGATTCAAATCATACATTAACATCATTTTAGGGTTAAAAATCCATTTTGGTGAAAAATCTCAAAAAGTCAAAGTTGACTTTTGTGCACAGTTGACTTTTTATCAGATGAATTCCAAACTGTGCAATTCTTCATGAAATCATATCCTTGACCTAAATCAAACTTGATGGACATGTTCCAAGGGTGTCATAGGGTATATTGGGGCATGTCCTAGGGCTTGGGAGCATGTCCTGGTCAAAAGTCAAAGTTGCAGTTGACTTTTTCCTTAAATCCCTAATTGTGGTGCAGATGAAATTTAGACTTGTTGCTCAAGCTTCTTGGATTAATCCATTGTTACAAATGGATCAATATAGCTCATTAGAGACCCTCAAACCCTCTCTTGAGGTCTTGGCTCTTGATTTGCCCTAAAAGTCAACTTAGGGGTGAATTAGGTCAAGAAACCCTAATTCCTGATTTTTTATGAATGCATCCCTGAGGCAAAATTGACTTGATGAATGGATCCATGAGGTTCCATGGAGTACATTAGGTTGTGTTTTGGATCTTTGGCTTTTTCCCAGATGAAACTTTCCATCTGGAGGCCCTGGTCGACCAAAACCCTAATTTGGTGACACTGGCGATCCTGAGGCTTGATCCACCTAGAAAGGAGCAGCCTTGTGCTTAATCCTTAAAGTGGGAGTCCTTTTGATCGATTGTGGATGTTTGAGAGGTTAGACAAGTTGAAGATCATGTCATTCCTTGATTGATCCTTTGCCTAAGGCTCTGAGAGGGCTTGAAACCCTAATTTTGATTGTAGTGGATGCTCACCCATCTTTGGGGAGACTGATGAAGCATGATGGTTCATCCATATTGTGATGATGATTTGCACAATGATGGGAAATCTAAGTGGTCAAAATTTGGGGTATGACAATTTCCCCACTGTTTGATATTTGCAATCCAATTGTCGAAGTTTACTTTGAATAAACAAAAAATAATTAATAATCATTGCATTCATCATTCTCATAAACGCATTCTTCTTACCTACGAATCTCACGTTTGTGTCTCGATTCTAGAGTAAAACTGTCTCATTCGTACAACACTCAGGCCAATTGTCAGAAAAAGATGGATAATCTTGAGGAAGAGAACAGAGAGTTGAGAGAAGAGATCGACATTCTGAAAGAGGATCTGAGAAAGTTTCATAACGACATGCAAGCTCTAGTAGAAGCTCAGATGCAACAACAAAGGACTGTGATCTCAGAGATCACATCTACGCCCATAGTGGAGAAGTATGATCCTAGGTACAAAATGCCGAAAGATCGTCCCTGGGGCATGCCACTTAACTATATCCTGGAAGGATATGTTCCGCTGATCGCTGAGGATCAGGGAACCACAGCTGGAGCCGCTGGGCCTGAAGGTTACAAACTTCGGGAAAGCGAAGATGCCAGGGGCATGACAACAACTCCTGAAGGTTACAAACTTCGGGAGACACCGAGGGTCTCGGCCATAATGACAATACCACCACCCGTGGTACACACTGTCCCAGAAGGACAGATTCCCCAGATACCTTCTAGTGGAAACGAAAGCATGTTCGACAGAATGAATGAGTTCCAGGAACAGTTCCTAGAAATACAGAAAGAACTGCAGGCCCTTCGTGGTTAAGATTTATTTGGAAAGGACGCCGCAGACTTTTGCATGGTCCCTAATTTGAAAGTTCCACACAAGTTCCAAGTGCCCGACTTTGAAAAATACAAGGGTAACTCTTGCCCTCATAGTCATTTAGTGATGTACGCTCGGTGAATGTCAGCTCAGACAAAGAACCAGGAGCTACTAATTCATTACTTTCAGGATAGTTTAACCGGTGCCGCATTAAAATGGTACATGGGTTTAAACCGCGCTACGATCGGCATGTTCAGAGATCTTGGCGCTGCTTTTGTTCAACAATATAAATACAATTTGGACATGGCACCGGACAGAGATCAACTCAGATCAATGTCACAAAAGGACAAGGAAACCTTTAAGGAGTACGCTCAGAGATAGCGTGAAATTGCCGCTCAGATTTCTCCACCTCTTGAGGAAAAAGAGATGATAAAGATCTTCTTAAAGACCTTGAGCTCATTTTACTATGACAGAATGGTCGCCAGTGCACCCAGTGACTTCACAGAGATGGTGGGCATGGGAGTTCGTCTTGAGGAAGCAGTCCGGGAAGGACGTTTAGTAAAAGACGCTGGATCATCAAGTAGTACAAAATGATACGGTAGTGCTCTCCCTAAGAAAAAAGAGCAAGATATCGGGAATATCTCTCTCGGAAAGCAAAGGCGACGTTACCAACCGGTAGGAGCTGTAACTTCTGCTATCAATCCTGTGCCTGTACCTACGTATCAACCCCAGGTTGCGCAGAGCCAACCGAATCAATAGCAATTTTAGCAAAGGACACAACAGTCTCTTCAGCAGACTCGTCCTCCATATAACAACAGTCGTACAACGGGACCTCTAGGGTTCGACCCTATACCCATGTTGTACGCAGAACTGCTTTCATTACTACTTGTCAAGGGGCATGTCCAAACTAAGTCTCCTCTCATAGTACCGGAAAATCTGCCTTTTTGTTTCAAAATGGATCAGACTTGTCCTTACCATCAAGGAGGACCAGGGCATAACATAGAAAACTGTCTCAGTTTCAAATCCGATGTGCAAAAGCTTGTTAGGAGCAGGGTCTTATCTTTCAAAGATACGAATCCTAATGTTATCACAAACCCGCTGCCTCAACATGGGAAAGCTGCAGTCAATTTGATAGAGGGAGAATCTAACAACATCTGTCAAATTCATGATGTACTCTTATTAAGGGCCAACTTGGTCAAGATGCATTGTAGACAGAGTGGATATGGCCATGTGCCACCTCATAACTATCACCAGTGTGATATCTGCTCTAAAAACAATCAGGGATGTTCTGTGGTGCAATCAGCTCTACAGGAACAATTGGATCTCGGGTGGATCCAAGAGCACCGAGTTCGGGGAGTCAGCATGACCTATAAGAATTCCAACATCATTCAGAACCACGACATCCGTGCAATGAATGTCAACTTGGTGGCGATACACTCAAGGCAAAGCTAGTATCATAATCTGCCGCGACACGATTATAATTCCTGCCTGACTTGCTCGGTAAACAAACAGGGATGCTCTTTTGTACAAGAGGCCCTCCAGCGTCAGATGGATCTTGGGTGGATCCAGGACTACCATGATAGGAATCCCTATCAGATCAACATGATTCAAATCTTTGATATTCATCTGATGAATACCAGCTTGGTGGAGTTACATGCCAGGCAGGTCCAACTTGGTTTTCTCACTTCTCATGATTATCTGAACTGCAAAGGATGTTGTGAGAGTAACCAAGGGTGCACTCTCGTTCAGAGAACTTTACAACACTCGTTAAACCACTGGTGGCTTCCAATCTATATGGATGAAGACACGCAACAAATCAGTGTGGTTGATGGGAACCCTACTCGGCATCAAAGTCAGGATGTCCGATCTACGGAAACAGATCCAGTGAGGTTACACTGCATTCAAAGCGGGCGTGGCCAGGTGCCACCACACAACTATGAACGTTGTAGAGTCTGTTCAGAAAATAACCAAGGATGTTACCTTGTGCGGGTAGCTCTTCAAGGACAGTTGGATTGTAAAGAGATTCACCCGTGTCCGAGTTCCGAGACGTTGTCATAGTCTCTGATCATCAACAGAACAAGGATGTTTGTACCATCATCCCTCTATTGGACGAATCAAAGGTTCTTAGTTAGGAACTGATTGAAGTTACTTACGACAGTCAGAAAAATCAAAAGGCTCCTATAGTTATCTATCTACCAGGACCAGTGTCGTATGAATCAGCTAAGGCGATCCCTTACAAATACGGTGCAACAATAATTGAGAATGGAAAGGAAATTCCATTACCCTCTATCATAAATATTGCAGACATCAGTCGAGTAACACGGAGCGGTTGAATCTTCAACCGAGGGGTTGGAGAACCTAACAAAGAAAAGGAACTTCAGACAGAAGCTCCGGATCCACCAGTCGGTCAATCCAGTGATACCGACCTTTCAAAAAACAATGATGAGATGCTGAAGCTCACACAAAGGAGTGAATACAACATTGTTGATCAGCTGTTACAAACTCCTTCAAAAATCACAGTGCTATCACTTTTACTCAGTTCCGAAGCCCACAAAGAGGCTCTACAGAAAGTCTTAGAGCAGGCCTTTGTGGAGCAGGATGTGTCAATACGACAGTTCGATAGCATCATCTCTAACATCACTTCCTGCAACAACTTAGGATTCAGTGATGAGGATTTGCCAGAGGGGGGCAGAAGTCACAACATGGCGCTCAATATCACAGTTAACTGCTAGGACGATGCTTTAGCCAGCGTACTGGTAGACACAGGATCGTCCATCAACGTTATGCCGAAGTCCACTTTAATGTGACTATCATTCAAAGGATCCCCGATGAGGGCCAGTGAGGTCATCGTCAAAGCATTTGACGGGTCTCGGAAAGCAGTTATCAGCGAAGTCGACCTTCCCATAACTATCGGTCCTCACACTTTCCTAATTACTTTCCAGGTCATGGACATCCGGGAAATATACAGTTGTTTATTAGGAAGACCTTGGATACTCCAGGCTGGGGCAGTCACTTCGACGCTGCACCAGAAATTGAAGTTCGTCAAGAACGATCAACTCGTCACGGTTTGTGGAGAACAAGCCTTGCTTGTGAGCAACTTGTCATTATCTACTTGTGTAGAACCCGAGGAGGTTGTTGGAACTCAGTTCCAAGCACTGTCGGTGAGCAATGAGAATCAATCAGAAAAAGGAACCTCGATTTCTTCATACAAAGATGCTCTCATGGCAATTGAAAGTAACAATACGAAAGGATGGGGACAGCTTGTCATTCCTACTGATAATAAAACAAAGAAGGGTCTTGGTTTTTCTGCATCCTGCACCTAGACAGCTGCTAACGATGAAAGTCTTCATCCCATTCAGGATTTCTTCCACAGTGGAGTTTTCCTTCACTCAGTGCCTCAAGTAGTCCATACTATCAACGAGGGAGATTCCTCCGACACGGAGGAAGAATGGAAGTCCTATCTTAACGAGGACGGTTATATGTCTCAGGAAGAGGTGCCTACGCCATTTTGCTATCCCGCACAGAGTCCGAGATTTATACCCAGGTTAGACGTCGAAATGATATATGGAGATTGTGATCCGGAAGGATGCCGTGCTCCGCCAAATTCATTAGAGGAAGACACTCTGATGAAGGATAACTTTGACCATGACTATTATGGCCCAATGGATGACCTGCCTATCTGGCAGCCGTACCCAGAAGACTTGGGGCAAGAAAATCATCCGAACAATAAAAATCAGGTGAGCATCATTAAACAGAATACCCCCGTCCCCACCATGTCATGGGATCAACACTCAGGTTATTCAGAACCTATCCAGCACGCAATGAATTGGCAAAGCTTGCCGGACTAGAATTCATCAATTATGCTTTTCTTGAGGTCAACGTCATCGAGAGAGATGACTCCTCCCGTTCCAAAGAAGTGTGGGACACCTTGGGACAACCAAGTGGAAAATTTGACTTCATGGTCAAGTACACCGCTCCCGAAAGCTCTCGTATCAGGTTCGAAGATATCCAGCCAACTGGATGGGGAGATATACCTGAGAGCACCAATACTATGCAAAATACAATAGAGGAATCCTCCTACGACAACTCTGCCTGGGAAACAGATTCCAATGATCCTGCTCCGCCAGAAATCAACGTTATTTCTGAAGACAAATCAAGGAAGGTACCAGACTTTGTGATTCACCGAGGAGTTCGCCGCCAATGGGTCGCTGTCGATGTTCCGAAGATTGTTCATAAGTTAAAGTAATTGTCGTCTTTAACCTTTCACCCTGCCCAGGTGAAACGGATGTTTTGATAAGGCTCGCTTTCTGTAATTATTCCTCTTCGCTTCGCCCAAAGCGACAGAGTTTTGTTTTATAGGGCTGTTGTTTCAAGAATCGACTTGTTCATTAATAAAATAACGTCGTTCTGTAATTTCCGCATTAATTGTTGTTTTCTTTTTGCTTTTTCTGAAAATGGTAATCCTAATAAACAAATCAATCATAAAAACGAGCAGTTTTCAAAGGAAAAACACTGCACACACTCTTGCATTTTCTCTATCTCTTCTAAACACAAATCATCACATCATGCAGATTGCTTGTTTTAAACCCCGTTGAAACATACGATCCAATGCCTTCTCCCGACTTTGAGTTCCCGGTATTTGGGGCTGAAGAAGAAGTGGACGACGAAATTCCAGAAGAGATCTCCCGATTACTCAGACTAGAGGAAAAGTCCATTGAACCTCACAAAGAGCCATTGGAAACGATCAATGTAGGTTCAGAAAAAGAGAGAAAAGAAATCAGGATTGGGGCACTGCTCAGTCCAACTGCCAAAGAGAGTTTGATAAAGCTTCTCAAAGAATTTCCCGATGTATTCGGTTAGTCCTATCAGGACATGCCAGGGTTGGATACCAGCATCGTGGAACATCACTTACTTTTACGGTCAGAATGTCTGCCAGTAAAACAGAGGTTGAGACGGACTCATCCAGACATGGCCATCAAAATCAAAGAGGAGGTACAGAAACATATTGACGCAGGTTTCATCGCCACGTCAGAATATCCTCAATGGTTAGCCAACATCGTACCAGTTCCAAAAAAGGACGGAAAAGTCAGAATGTGTGTCGATTATAGAGATCTAAACAAGGCTAGTCGAAAGGATGACTTTCCCTTACCACACATTGACATGCTGGTTGACAGTACAGCAAAGTTCAAAATTTTCTCCTTGATGGATGGATTCTCGGGCTATAATCAAATAAAAATGGCGCCGAAATACATGGAGAAAACTTCGTTCATTACCCCATGGGGTACCTTTTGTTACAAGGTAATGTCGTTTGGTTTGAAGAACGTCGGGGCAACCTATCAAAGGGCCATGACTACTCTGTTTCATGACATGATACCCAAGGAAATCGAAGTATATATCGATGACATGATTGCCAACTCTAAAATAGAAGAGGAGCATGTGATCCACCTGTCAAAACTATTCGAGCGGTTGAGAAAGTACAAACTCCGCTTGAATCCCAATAAATGCACCTTCGGTGTCCGTTCAGGGAAACTTTTAGGGTTCATCGTCAGCCAGAAAGGAATTGAGGTTAATCCTGACAAGGTCAAGGCCATTCAAGAAACGCCTTCTCTGAAAACTAAAAAACAAGTCAGAGGATTCCTGGTACGTTTGAACTACATCTCCAGATTCATATTCTTCATGACCGCGACATGTGCGCCGATTTTCAAATTACTCAAAAAGAACCAGGACTGCGTTTGGACAGAAGATTTCTAAACTGGCTTCGACAGTATTAAGGAATACCTGTTGAATTCGCCGATTCTATCACCTCCAGTGGAAGGAAGACCACTGATCATCTACCTCACAGTCCTAGAAGACTCCATGGGTTGTGTACTTGGCCAACAAGACGAAACCAAAAGAAAATAGTCTGCCATCTACTGTTTGAGCAAGAAATTCATCGACTGCGAGACTCGGTACACTATGCTTGAGAAAACTTGTTGCGCTTTGGCTTGGGCGGCCAAACGTCTTCGCCAGTACATGATTCATCACACTACTTGGTTGATCTCCGAAATGGATCCAATCAAGTACGCACTTGAAAAACCTGCTCTCACGGGAAGGATTGCCCGTTGGCAGATGTTGTTATCAGAATACGACATCGAATACCATGCTCAAAAAGCCGTTAAGGGAAGTATTTTAGCCGATCATTTGGCTCATCAACCGATTGACGATCAGGAATCAATCGGGTTTGACTTCCCAGACGAATATGTCATGTATCTAAAAATGAAAGACTGCGATGAACCGCTACCTAGCGAAGGGCCAGGACTGCGTTTGGACAGAAGATTTCTAAACTGGCTTCGACAGTATTAAGGAATACATGTTGAATTCGCCGATTCTATCACCTCCAGTGGAAGGAAGACCACTGATCATCTACCTCACAGTCCTAGAAGACTCCATGGGTTGTGTACTTGGCCAACAAGACGAAACCAAAAGAAAATAGTCTGCCATCTACTGTTTGAGCAAGAAATTCACCGACTGCGAGACTCGGTACACTATGCTTGAGAAAACTTGTTGCGCTTTGGCTTGGGCGGCCAAACGTCTTCGCCAGTACATGATTCATCACACTACTTGGTTGATCTCCGAAATGGATCCAATCAAGTACGTACTTGAAAAACCTGCTCTCACGGGAAGGATTGCCCGTTGGCAGATGTTGTTATCAGAATACGACATCGAATACCATGCTCAAAAAGCCGTTAAGGGAAGTATTTTAGCCGATCATTTGGCTCATCAACCGATTGACGATCAGGAATCAATCGGGTTTGACTTCCCAGACGAATATGTCACGTATCTAAAAATGAAAGACTGCGATGAACCGCTACCTAGTGAAGGGCCAGAACCAAGTTCCCAATGGGGACTTATCTTTGACAGAGCTGTCAATCATTATGGAAACGGAATTGGGGCAATCATCATAACACCTCAGGGTAGCCACATTCCTTTCACCGCCAGACTTACGTTCAAGTGTACAAATAACGAGGCCGAATACGAAGCTTGTATAATGGGTCTCGAGGAAGCAATTGATTTGAGGATCAAGAACTTGGATGTATATGGCGACTCAGCCCTAGTCGTCAATCAGAACAAAGGAGATTGGAACACATACCAATCAGGATTGATTCCTTACAAAGATTATGCAAGAAGGTTGTTACCTTTCTTCAACAGAATCGAGTTTCATCACATCCCTCGTGATGAGAACCATATGGCTGATGCATTAGACACTCTTTCTTCCATGATTAGTGTAGGTCAATGGAACGACTTACCCAAGATCGACATAATGCGCCTTGAACGGCCCGCTTACATCTTCACGATTGAAGCAGTCATAGACGACAAACCTTGGTATCACGATATCAAATGCTTCCTTCAGAAACAAGAGTACCCACCTGGGGTACTAAGAAAAGACAGAATGACCCTCAGAAGGCTAGCAGGAAGTTTCTTCCTGAGCGGTGATACCCTCTATAAGAGAAACTTTGACATGGTCTTACTTCGATGCGTAGACGGGCCAGAAGCAGGCATGCTGACGAAAGAAATTCACGAAGGATCCTTTGGCATTCATGCCAACGGACACACAATGGCGAGAAAAATTCTAAGAGCAGGGTACTACTGGTTGACAATGGAATCCGACTGCTACAAATACATGAGTAGATGTCACAAGTGTCAAATATACTTCGATAAAATCCATGTACCGCCAATGCATCTCAAAGTTCTCTCTTCCCCATGGCCTTTTTCCATATGGGGAATCAACATGATTGGCCTGATTGAGCCCAAGGCTTTGAACGGACATCGGTTCATCCTAGTCGCCATTGACTACTTCACCAAGTTGGTCGAAGCAGCGTCATACGTCAATGTAACCCGACAAGTGGTGGTCCGATTTATCAAAAACAATATCATTTCCCGTTATGGTGTTCCGAGCCAGATCATTACTGATAATGGATCCAACTTGAACAATAATATGATGAAAGAGTTGTGCGCTGAGTTCAAGATCGAACACCATAACTCATCTCCCTACCGACCCAAGATGAATGGAGCAGTAGAAGCGGCTAACAAGAACATCAATAAGATCGTTCAAAAGATGGTTATAACCTATAAAGACTGGCATGAAATGCTACCCTTTGCTCTTCACGGTTATCGTACATCTGTCCGCACTTCAACAGGGGCAACCCCTTTCTCTCTAGTTTATGGCATGGAAGCAGTGCTCCCCATTGAAGTAGAGGTCTCATCAATCCGGGTATTGATGGAAGCTAAGCTAACAGAAGCTGAATGGTGCCAAAGCCGGCACGACGAACTAAATCTGATTGAGGAAAAATGAATAACGGCACTATGCCATGGTCAGTTGTATTAGCAAAGAATGAAGAAGGCGTTTGACAAAAAGGTTCGACCTCGCGTCTTCAGGAAATGAGACCTTGTGCTCAAAAAGATACAATCATTTCTCACTGATTCCCGGGGCAAATGGACTCCAAACTATGACGGCCCCTATGTAGTCAAGAACGCTTTCTCAGGCGGCGCCTTGAGACTTGCAATCATGGACAAAGAGGAATTTGCCTACCCCACAAATGTTGATGTAGTCAAGAAATACTTCGCCTAAACTAAAAAAAAAAACGTCTCGGTGGATTGAAAACTGGAAAGGGCGGTCTAGGAAAAAATTAGAGAAATGATCAAAAATCATCCCGGTGGGTTGGAAATCTCAACGTACAATCCAGGCAAAAGTTAGGGATAATGGCAAGTAACTACATCTGATCAGTTCAACTCCTCAACGGTAATGCCATCCATCAGAAGAAAAGCTCCAGTCACGGTCATCTTCGATAGAAGCTCAGGATGTCCCGAATTCAAAGTTGGTAGAAGGATAATGGTCGTTATGTTTCAATGTAGCCCTTTTTCCCTTAAATTACCATTTTAAAACTTTGTAAATACTCTATGGAATCACGCGCTTGACTGATTTCCATCCTATCAATAAAATTTGAGCCCTTGTGCTTTTGTTTGTAATTATTATTTATTTAAGCTTTATAGAACGACATTTTAACATGATCAGCGATTCTTGAAATAAAACAAAAATGAATTTACTTGTAAAATTTTTCTGCTTTTAATAAAGATGGCAAATTCTTTTGACCGTTGAACATCGAAAGAATATCGATTGCTTCTCCCAAAGGCGGTTAAGCTTCAAAGTGCAGAATCAAAGTACTCCTTCTAAACCAGTGCGCCTGAACGAAGGATCAGTTATGTTAGATGCGAGTACTCCATCTGACATCCTCGGCCGATTTCTCACCTCCTAAGCCCGACCAACGGTTGTTCCCCACAGGGACTATCTCTCCTAAGCAAGGCAGAATTGCTATCTGGACCAGTGATTCTTCTTTGTCCCCTGCAGTGGGCGAGTATCCAGTCTTGTTCATCTACTAGTCTGTATGTCGCGTCAGTTTTGTCAGCATAAACATACATACATCATGCATTGTTGATTTGTATTCACATTCATATTGCATCACTATCACTCTAGTCGGTCTTATCCCCTAGTGATAACAGTCCTCTCAATCGAGTTGTCAGTTCTTCCTCGTAAGGAAATATCGCGTCTGAACAATCTCTCTCCTCCAATTTATTTCTGGATTAGAGTTGGTTCCTTGACCACTTTGATAACTTGAACCCCTGGAAAACAAGAAAACGTTCGAAAAATGTCACTCTTCGCCATTGAAGATGATACCTTCGCTTTCCCGAATTAAGGAAAATCCCCACAGAAAGCCTCACAACTACAGACTCTCAGCAACACATTGATTTTTCTCTCCAAAAAGTCAATGTTAATGAAGTCATCAGCACCTCAAAATTGGATCACATCATATGGCATTTCTCCGAGAAGATCTCCGAGAAAAGTATGATGTAATATCTCCAAGCGGAAACAGTCTCTCAAGAGACTCGTTTTCCCTGATAGAGTCGAAAAATGGCGTCTCTAATAGAGAAGTTTGTACCCCTCTACAACTCAGACGACTGGTTTCCCCAGCAAGTCTGACATCAAAACTTTTTCCGTCAAATGGCATCTCCCCAGGAAAATTCAGTTAAAAGTTTGAGGAAAACCGCTACGAGTAGCGTCCCTTGTCAAGAAAGTTTATTGACAAAAGAAACTAAGACCAGTTCCTTGGTAGGAAACCAGGATCGAGGGGAAGTTATTTTCAGAAACTGAGACCAGTTCCTTGGTAGGAAACCAGGATCGAGGGGAAGTTTACATCAGAAACTTAGACCAGTTCCTTAGTAGGAAACCAGGATCGAGGGAAAGTTTAAATCAGAAACTAAGACCAGTTCCTTGGTAGGAAACCAGGATCGAGGGGTAGTTTATTTCAGAAACTTAGACCAGTTCCTTGGCTGAAGACCAGGATCGAGGGGAAGTTTACCTTTTCTAAGCATCATCGCTTAGCAAAGGAAGATGAATGCGTAAGCTACCATTCATAACCTCCATCAAAATTTCGGGTATTCTGATATTTAATCCTCTTGCACCCCGAATGCCCGAATACCTTCTGTTGTACCCCAAATTTTACCCTCATCTTTTTGCTAGATGCTATGTGAGTTATTTTCTCTGTTTTTATCTTAAATTTCTTTTTATCTATTTGTGCCTTAATTTATGTAGCATTTATTTTATTTATCTTATCTTAATTTAATTTTAATATGTTTTATGTTTATTTATTTTGAATTTTAAATATTTTAATTGATTATCAGCTTAATTAATTAATTTAGTTGATGATTTAATTTTAGTCTAATTTGTTTGATTTTGAATTAATTATCCTTTTTATTATTTTGGTTAAAATTTAGTCAAAGTGCCTTAATTTTAATTTTAAAATATTTTATTAATTGAAATTAAGTTAGATTTTATTAGTAATTAATTTAATCATCATTAGCTTTTCTTTTAAAATAATCTTAAGATTTTAACTTAGGTGAGGTAATTTAATTTAAGTGTCATTTAATTTTGGTTAAGGAAAAAATACGTGTACCATTTGGTCTTTATTGGATTTATGGAAATTTTTTATTGGAGGATGAATAAAACCACTGGCCAATCAGAAGGCATTATTTCTCTTTGACTTTTCAACGACCATTTTGGACCAATTGAAACCTTACGCGTGTCAGGAACAGTTTTCTTCTTCCTCTTTTTCGTTTCCTTTTCGTTTTTGCAGATTGAAACCAATTCCTTCAACCCTTTGCAAGCTCAATTCAAATTCACTTCATCAAATCTTGGCGCCACAAATTCAATTTCGTTCTGCCCTAATGTTGCCTCAATTGCTCCATGGGATTTCAATTGCACAAAGCAAAGCTTCAACCTTCCATTCTCATCATTTTCTGCGCCACCTGCGAGAGGAGCAGAGCAACGTTGCTCTCACTTTCCCAAAGAACACATACATAGGCTGGCAACAAAAGTAAGGTGGGAAAATGCTACCTGTTTCAACTCTGCAATGCCTGCTGTGTGCTCAGAATGGAGGAGCGTTTGCCTCCTCAGAATTTCAATATTTGAGTCTCTTTTCAAAACTCTAGCCGTTACCATGGGAGGAGGACTAATTCTGACCCGACCCATAGCACCAGCGCAATCTCCTTGCCTATATAAAGAGGCTTAGTTTTAGTTCTCATCATCAACTTTTTTACTCAAACACAAAAAAACACTTTAATTCTCGAGTAAGTTCAGCAAGTATCAAATTTGGGAGGTGTTGTGAGAGGAAGAGCATTCAAGGCTTCAATTGGTATCATTCTAATTTCCCTTTTATTTTATTATGCTCATTTAGTATCGTTCTTGCTCATGATCATTCTTACTTGTATGATGTTTGTTATTCTAAATGTTGTTACCAATGTTGTTATGAATGCTCGTGGCCATCTATAATGTCCAATGCCCTGATGTTGTTATGGTGTCAAATATGAATACCTCCATGTGTTGAACTTTTGTTTTTGTCGCTCAGAGGTTATTGATGTCTAATCTATAGTTATCTTTTTAGTATGGCTCCAGTGTTGACATGTCTAAAATATGCTTTGAATCAGTTTTGCCTTAACTAATACTGCTGAGCTATGTTTGAGTTTCATTGATTTTTTTTACTTGACTTGGTAAGATTTCCAAATGAGTTTTGTCTTCTGTAGTTTATGATATTTGGTCTTTTGCTTGTTGATTTCTATGTCTAGTTGAGTTATGTTCTGTAAATCATTTTAGCATAATCACAGCCACCAATTTTCACTTTGCACATTTAGATTGATATGTTAGTAGGTTGCCATCAATTAGTTGTTTTGTCACTTTGAAATAATAAACCTGTTTTGATATGCCATTTACTTGTCACTTGAATGATGTGCATCAGTTCTGCAGTATTACATCTACCATATCATACTTGTTTTCTATGTGTCATTTTGATTGACATTTGGTATAAGCATGAACTTATTGTATGTATGCTTGGCCTTAGTTTAATCTATCTATGTGTTGAAGGTTGATGTGTGAATTGCTAAAGTATGCACACGGTTATGCTGAGTGTTTTAATCTAAATCTGAGTTGTTGTTATTTCTTGGTCTAAGTCTTAATATACCAGCCATATGTTGAAGTTGTGCATTGCATCTTGTTATCAGCTTGTATGTCCAACACCACCCCTAAACTTCTGATTATTTTTGAATTGAATGACTGAGTATACTTTGATTGGTTACTAGCTGTGATTGACTGTCTTAGAAATCCTAGGCCAATCTATTTTCCACACACTACCACATGTATGATCTATTGTTAATAACATGAAGCTTTGAACTGTTGCTTTTAAGGTGAACTCACTGACAAATATTCAACTCTGTTTGTAACCATTTATTCTAAGGAGTTTTTTTTTACTTGAACTGTTGTTGTTACATATATTCATGTGTGCAATGTTCTTTTCTTTTGGTTCAAGTGTGAGTTACTATCTTGGTAATATGTCAAATTCATTCTTAGTTTTAGCCATGTATCACAATATTGCACATTTGGTCATCATAATATGTCGCACTATGCATACTATAGCTGCCATTTGAATTTGACTATGCTTAGAAGACTTGATCCCATGCCATGCTACACTTGATTAGACTGTACGATATGCCTCAAATGATTATTGACTTGTCTCCAAAATTGTGAACATGATTGCCTAAACCTTATCCTCTTAGTATGTGTGCAAATTAAAATTATGTCCATAAGTGTATGTATGCTTGCCAGTCCAAGTTTGTTTTCATTTGGGAACTTTGTCTGTGTGATATAGTGAGGTACTATGTTGATCATTGTTATCCCTTAGAGCTATGTCACTTCATACTATGTATATGCCAACTGATGTGTTTTGATCAGTGTTACTGTTGAACTTTGCACCTGACCTTGCTCTTTGTGTGATTTAGAAATGTGTATTCTTTTGTGAACTTGATCTGTGATTCCAACCTCAGTGACATAGCATGTTGAATTTTGAATGAGTATGAATCTATGTGCTTTTTTTTGTGTATGCCACACGTTGATGCTTGACTGCATATACTATCATACCAAGTGACTTGCTTTCAAATGTTCAAACATATTCTATGTCTTTGTAAATTTGTACATCTAATATGTCAAATTGTTGAAGTATACATAATCTGTCCAAGATCTCTACTTCTATCTATGCATGATCTGCTTGCATCTATACTTACCCTAAATGTTTTTTTAGAATAGTTGACCTCTTGAAGTGTTGCATATCAGTTTTGTGATGAACATGCCTTGATGAATATGTCAAATTCTCTGATTTGTCAAAACCTTGCCTTTTTTGTCTCTTATTTGCTTTACAAGTCATTGCTGTCATATTAGGATATGTAGTTTTGCCAAACATGTTGAGAGGTACTCTTGCTCATGTTTAAGTTTTAATGTGAATCATGAACTATCTTTGTGGTGCCATTCACTTAATATACCTACTGCCAGAATGTGGAGTCTTTCTCTTTGTCAACTTACATGTTTTGTTGAATGCTGATTGCTTAAGCCTCAAATGCTTCTATATGTGCCAGTCTTATGTTGGTCTTTATTAATATGTCTCTACATGCTTTGTTATCATATTCTAACCTTTATGCACGAATGATATGCTACAATTTCACACCAATTTGTTTTTGAGTCCTTATGTGTGTGATAATGTTTCTGTTATGCATGCAGGGCACAGTTAGTATTCATGTATTTGAATTTATCATGTACTCCATCTTGCTTATATGCTTGATTTGTTTGAATTATAATTTCAAAGCATGGAAATCTTAAATTAAAGAAAGCATGTTCTGCCCCTGCCTTTTTTTTCTTAACTGTTTGAACCTTTAACTTTGGTCTTGGTGTATTCATATTATATGCTTTATCACTGCTGAGTAATAATCAAAGATTTAGTGGTCAGAATTGCTACACTTTTCACTTACCTTGCCTGATCCCTAAAACTGATGTGTTTGACTGTTATTTTGTTGAACTATGCAACTGACTTCACTCTTCATGGTTAGCTTGGAAATGTTGCTTTGTGTTAGACCTGGTTCATGTATTCATCTTGATGTCATAACATGTTTCACATTGTGCACATTTATTCTTTTCTCCATTTTGCCAATCCATGACAGTTTGTTGCTTCTAACTTGAATTTCTTCTCATGATGTTGTATCATATGCTAACATGAACCATCCATGCTTTATGAATATCTTGAAACGTTGATTAGCCAGATATGTGTGCAGTTCACTCTGCCAAGTTTTGTTTTATGTCACAGCTTCTTTATTTTCATGTTTTCAACACTTCTGACCCCCCTTACTTTGTGGCCATATGGTGTGTTGTATGACAAGGTTTAGTGTAAACATGTTACATGTTTAAAATCTTGCTTCCCTGCTGAGTGAATTGGTTTTTATTTTGTTTAATTTGGATGTGTATTGGTTGAGTTACAATCGCTTGAACATGGCTGTTTAAAATGTTTAAAACCTGAACCATGGTGGTAGTATAGGGCACGCGCGTGTTTGGTTTATTTGGGGTTATGAACTTGTTTCACTTCATATGATTTTTGAGTTGTATTATTACCGGATGAAATACGCCGTCCCAACGGTCACACACACTAGCACGCCTTCGCCTTTAACTTGCCTTGCACGGGTTCGATCCTGCAGATCAACCCTTTTGTTTTTTGATTTTTCATTTCGCCTTGATATTTTATATATTTGTGTTTGCACTTTGTATTCAATACGCGCGCGCAGCCCAGTTGGTCTTGGTTTTGTGCTGCTGAATCCAAGGGCGTAGGTTCAAACCCTATATGTGACACTTCCTTTTTTTGGTTAAAATCATTTTCTTGGTATCTCATAATTTCTTTTTTATCTCAAGCTTATTAAAAATTCAAAAAAAAAAAAAACAGTTATTTATCTTTTAGAAAATTTTAGTTTTATTCTAAAAACTCCAAGAATATTTATTTTATTTAGTAATTTATTTTCTTAAATATTTATTTAAGTTGATTTATTATTAATGTGAGTTTCCACTCACTTTATCTTGGTTAATTTGTTTAACCTTTATTTGTGGCCTTATTGATATTTTGAATGTTTGATTTTTTTTAAATTCATTTTTAATCTATCTTATCATTTGATTGTTGATTGGTATTGTTTAACTTTGAATATCATCTTAATTAATCTTTTATTCATGACCATGTCTTGACTTATGATTTGTGATATATTTCTCAAGTTTAATATCTTTGGTTTGTCTTTGTCTACTTGATATCTTGATATTTATCTCATGTCTACTCATCATGTGTCATGAAACATATTGCCATCCTCATGCTTATGTTGCTTTCATTAAATATCTTATATCAAATGTTTCATCTTCTATGACTTTTATTTCTTTTATCATCATTTTTCCCCTATTCCAAAGGAAGGTGAAATACATTGACTTTTAAAGTCATTAGCCCCCACCTTAACCTAAGTAATCTCTTAGGAGATAATTTTATTTCTTGGCCTCATCAGAGCCATAGAAATTACAACTAGCCTTAGGAGAGAGTTTTTAAACTCTTAGTGATATTCATCCTAATGAATTTATCACTTACCCTACTAACTAAAACAAAACATAGGTCCATTCCAACTAGATTTAGATAGTTCTTAAACTCTACAATGAGCTTATACTCATTTCCCCTCTGAAGATTGACCATAGTCAATAATTCAGTAGAAGTAGAACTACGCATACTCTGATTCTATTCCCGAGGATACGTAGGCGTAAGGTACGATACCTTATCGAGTATACTTAGATACTAACCCCTAGGGTTTCAACCTTTAGCATAGAACCTTTAACAAACATAAGATAACATTAACAAGAGGTTCCCGTAGAGTACTACAGACGTTTAGGGTGCTAATACCTTCCCTAGGCGTAACCAACCCCCGAACCTTAGATCTCTTCCCCTTAGGTTTTTCTAACGATCTTGAACCTTTCCTTTGGATAAATCAAAGTCGGTTGTAAAAGAAAATGATGCAAATTAATTAATAATTTGTTATCCGATTTTCACCGCAACACCTTCGCCATTCACACCTTCGGGTCCAAGAAGATTAAATAGGGGCATCTGTCATACCCCAAATTTTGACCACTAAGATTCCCCATCATTGTGCAAATCATCATCACAATATGGATGGACCATTATACCTCATTAGTCTCCCCAAAGATGGGTGAGCATCCACTACAATCAAACTTAGGGTTCCAAGCCCTCTCAGAGCCCTTAGACAAAGGATCAATCAAGGAATAACATGATCTTCAACTTGTCTACCCTCTCAAACATCCAAAATGGATCAAGAGGACTCCCACATCAAGGATTAAGCACAAGGTTGCAGCATTCCAAGTGGATTAAGCCTCAAGATCGCCAGTGTCACCAAATTAGGGTTTGGTCGACCAGGGCCTCCAGATGGAAATTTTCCTCTGGGCATGAGCCAATCCTTCAAAGCATAACCTAATATGCTCCATGGAACCTCATGGACCCAATCATCAAGTCAATTTAGCCTCAGGGGATGCATTCACTAAAAATCAGTAATTAGGGTTTCTTGACCTAATTCACCCCTAAGTTGACTTTTGGGACAAATCATGAGCCAAGACCTCAAGAGAGGATTTTAGGGTCTCTAATAAACCACATTGATCCATTTGCAACAATGGATTGATCCAAGAAGCTTGAGCAACATGTTTCAAGTTCATCAGAACCACAGTTAGGGTTTCGCGAGAAAAGTCAACTGTATCTTTGAATTTTGACCAGGACATGCTCCCAAACCCTAGGACATGATTCAATACACCCTATAACACCTATGAAATCAATCCATCAAGTTTTATTTAGGTCAAGGACTTGATTTCATAGAGGATCGCACAGTTTGGAATTCATCTAATAAAAAGTCAATTGTGCACAAAAGTCAAACTTTGACTTTTTGAGATTTTTCACAATTATGGTTCCTTAACCCTAAAATGATGTTAATGTGTGATTGGAATCATCATTCATCAAGAAAAACCAAGAAAAGTGGGATAACTTGTAAAAGGGGTAACCATAAAAACTTTGAAATTTTTCTAAGTTATGGAACAAAGTGGCTAGGGTACCAACTTTGGAGGATCATAACTCCTAAACCGCAAGACCATTTTTCCCCATCCAAAGCTGGATTTGTAGCTCTCATGGCACTCTACAAAAGCTTCAAACATAACTCATTCCAATTCCTCATGGATTTTGAGTTATGGAATGATCAAAATCACAAAAAGTGAAAATGTCACTTTTTTCCAACACTTAGTGAAATTTTCACTAAGTCAGAATCTGCCTTCACTTTTTTCCAAATGTAGGGGCATTTTTCACTTGGATCCAAAAAGTATCAAAACCAATTATGATCAAACAATTGTTGTATCATATGAGGGCTTTCCAAAATGGCCAAGAACTCCATCAAAGTCCACTTGAGCTATGAGATATGACAATGCCAATATGCCTTGCTGCAAACTGTCATGACAAGGCAGATTTTGGAGTTTTGATCGATTTGCTCAAATTTTGCAAAGGGCAAGGAACTCTATCCATCTGAACACCTCAAGGGGGGACCAAGGAGGAACCAACTCTGATCCCAAGCCTCCCAAGTCTTTGGAACCAAAAATAGCATGCCAAACCTAGAAATGCCTAAAAGAGGGACAAGACTCCAATTTTGGATTGGAGCATTCAATGGATGCACCAAGGTGGCATGGACTGAGCCATTCCTAACTGAATTCAGTCAAGACTTATCCAAGACCAAGGGGACCAGCAGCCTGTGCCCTAACCTCTAGTCAATGGCTAGAGGAGACTTGGATTCTCATTGCTCAACATTGGCCAAACCACTGCTGCAGTAGCCATTCACTATTGCAGCCAAAACAAACTTGCTCTACTATAAATAGAGCTCAATTGTGTTCAGTTTGAGTACACCAAAGCACTATAACACTTGCTTTCCTCAAAATCTCTTTCTCTAGGCAAAAATACCTTCTTTAGCAAGTGACCTGTAACACCAAAATCACAAAGTCACCTCTCACAACCTCAATATAGGACTTTTGTGCATTTTTCAAGCCATGTCTTGATTCAGTCACTTTCCAAACCAGATAAAACCTCAAACACACTCCAAATATCATCCTTAACTGTCCCAAATGGTTCCCCCCATCTGGAACACCATTTGAGAGAGTTGCTATTTTGGTCACTTTTGCCCCTTTTGCAAGAAAGAGCTCAAACTTGTTCCTGAGGTTTCCAGCTGATTCCAACCATCCTAAAAACTTCTAAAAGATCATTTAAGGTTGTTCAAAGCATCAAATCATTTCTGGAACAAGTGGCTTGGCAGATTGCACAAAAGCTCCAAAAAGAGGTAAGCATCACAACTTGGATTCTTTGAACCATGCTTTCTTTTGATGTCCACTGATCATGCATCCCTTATACATGTTATATGTGTTGTGTTTGCACCAATTTATCATGTAATTCATGCTTGTACCAAGAGATGGCATAGAAAATGCAAATCGTGGCCTATTTCAAAACCACTATCGGGTTTTTCAATAGGAGCATGATCTGAAAAAAATACCACCACCATTGGATTTCTTGTGAAATTCTAGGCAGGATATACCTAAATTTTGTCCCAATCCATGGAGAAATGTGAAAGTTATGGCCTTCACGTTTTCAATCAAAATCTTGCCTTGCCTTGCCTTGGGCCAGGCCAAAAACAACGCAAGCCTTGTATATTTGTGGTTGTGTTTCAATCAACGGATGTATCACCACCCCAGTTCCTCTTTTTGATATTTTATCCACTTTTTTTTATTGTTTTTCTTATTATTTTTAATGATTTGAAAAATTAATAACTCCCTCAATTTTAATTATTTTTGATTGGTTCTTTTTGCAAAAAATCACAAAAATGTTGAAATATTTTATTCCACAAAAAATTAAATTTATATTAGTTATTTAATATAATTAGTATTTTTGTGAATAAATTCCTTTTTAATTTGTTTTTAAACATTTAAAAGTGAATATTTACTTTGAAAATCAAAACCAAATAAGTTTTAATTTATCTTGTGATTAAAACCTCATTTTTCAAACCCTCAACAAAAATCACAAGTGGCTTATTCAAACTTATTTGGTATTTTTATCATTTTTATTTGATTTTCTTTAAATATTTACTTTTAAAAGAAAACAAATTTAGGGTTTCCTTGATTTTGACACAAACAAAACTTTTAAACACTTTGGGCCTCTAATAGAATGTAAGACCCAATTCCCTTTTAACCAAAACAATTTTGGGCCTCAGATATTGTATAAGTCCCTCTGCGTTAAAAGAAAATCTCGGCACGATCGTCAGTTCAAAAATCAAACCCTTTGGGCCTATCCTCGTGTTATAAGCCCCATTCTTTAAAAACCATTGGGCCTCTAGTAGAGTGTAAGACCCAACCCTTTTTGAAAACCAAAATAATTTGGGCCTCACTTATTGTATAAGTCCCGATACCACCAAAAAGATCGACGCGATCGTCGCCTTTTAAAACAATCATTTGGGCCTCTTCTTGAGCTGTAAGCCCCACCACTTGTACAAAAATAAACCTTTGGGCCTCTTGAGAGAGTGTAAGACCCATCCCTTTGTACAGAAAACCTTTTTGGGCCTCAGTCACTTGTATAAGTCCCTGTACAAAACAACAATGCAATCACTGATAAAACCTTGAGCCTCTCCTTGAGTTGTAAGCCCCAACAATCTTTTCAAAGCACTTTCTCCTTTAATTTTGAATATAATATTGTTATCAAAGCTTTCTTTGTTGAACAAACTAACCAAACAACATGGAAGCTCTACAACCGAGTAAGTGTTTACCCGCTTTCTTTATCTGCTTTCATATATATAACTGTATTGTGGGGCTGCTCACTGTAAGTCTTCTTTCACAAACTTTTATATACCTGTAAAATATCAACTGTGTAATACTAGTATAGTTATTTAGAGTTTTCCCCGGCAACTACGTCTAGCACTAGGTAAAGCCCTGTTGGTCACTCTTAAATACAAACAAAACTAGATCCCCATAGGATTACCAGACACAGTCTTCCCTCCTCTTGGGGTTAAACAATATGGAGACGTGAAAGGCAGCATTCTCGGTGAACCCTTTCACAAACTGTCACCCTTAGAAATCGTCAAAGAAACTCTACTCCCCAGGGATGATCTATTCTCCGTGAATGGCATCTCTTGAGTTTCTTCCAAATTCTCAGACTTTCCTGGCTTGATCTATTCTCGGTGAATGGCTTGTCTTGAACTTCTCGGGGTTTGGGGACCCACAGGCTTCTTAAAAGCATCCCCGCCTCCTCTTGGGCATTGTACAAGGACCCTTCAGCTTCTTAAAAGCTCTCATGCCTTCTCTTGGGCTTAGTACAAGGACCCAGAGACCTCTAAAGGTATATGAACAAAACCTAGTCATCAATTTACTAGAGCAGTCTTTCTGAGTCAAGTGTCAGACCAGTTAATGGGTTGACCTTCATCCCTTAACATGCCAGCCTTCTCTTGGGCATCATACAAAGATCATTCACTACCCGAGAATCAATTTCTCAACACACCAGTAGACTTGGACAGTCTCAATACCTTTTGGATTTCCCATTTCCTTAAAGAACAGGAAATATCCCTGATCCTCTGATCAATCCCAAAGTACAACATTGCCTATATAAGAACTGATTTTCTCTTTATCCAACATACTGGACCTGTCACTAAACTGAAACAGTCACCAGTACACTAGCCTCCTCTTGGGCTTTGTACAATGATTCTCCCCAGTGGAACTAACCTTTTCAGACTCTCTTGTTGAGTCCAACTCCTTTCAGCCTCCATCTCGGGCTTCGTACGAGATACAAAAACTCTCTTGTTGAGTATAAAAGACTCTCTTGTTGAGTCAAACACTTTAGCCTCTATCTCGGGCTTCGTACGAGATAAAAATCACTCTCTTGTTGAGTATAAATGACTCTCTTGTTGAGTCAAACATTTTTAGCCTCCATCTCGGGCTCTGTACGAGGTACAAAGACTCTTATGTTGAGTCAAACATCTTTAGCCTCCGTCCTGGGCTTCGTACAAGACACATAAGAAGCACTTTCGTGTTGAGTCAGTCACTTGTTAGTACTCGCTTGTTGAGTCCACCCTTTTAGCCTCTATCTTGGGCTTCGTACGAGACAACAAATAAAAGGCACCCTCTTGTTGGGTCAATCGCCTCCTCTTAGGCTATGTATAAGGAAAACCTCGGTTGAGTCAATTAGCCTTTTGGCATCAAATTTGTGCCTTGCTCACAACATATAAACATCAACAACTCCTTGTCCTTCATCTAATTTCTGTAAGTGGCAAGCCTCTGGATTAGTTACATCCACGCCACTGTCCCTCTTTTAGCATGAGAAATTCCTAAGGAAAGATGACATTGCTCTACACTGAGTTAAAGTCTTCTCCTTCAGGTTAAAAAATCCCCTATAAAGGAAATTATGGCATTGCTGGATTCATATATTCCAGTTAAAGTAATTCTCCTTTATAATCAGTCACCCAACAGTTGTGACAAACAGACCAAATATCCCCCTTTAGAGATGACAAATTCTCTCTAAAGTCAAAACCCTTTAGCTTTACATCTTGGGCTTTGAACAAGATACAAATAGACCATTCAGCTTCACATCTTAGGCTTTGAACAAGATATAAACCACATTTAGCTTCACGTCTTGGGCTTTGAACAAGACACTAAAACAACCTTTTTCCTCCCATAGAATAGGAGGAACTAGGATCGCTCTGATTTCCCTATTTCGTTAAACGGGAATACGTAGACATAAGATTGAAAAATCTTAGGGAGCACACTAATCAAAAACCCAAAATCCTGTACCTTCACACATCAATCGAAAAGCATCAGTCCTAACATCCTCACAAATAGTCCCGACATTTCATTCTTAACAAAATAAGCAGAGAGAGGCCCACAATCTAAACCGCATCTGTAAACCAACAGTCATATGTTTAAACTCAGTATGCAAGCAGGGTTAATTGGAGACATCTATTTCCCTTCCTTCATCAGCTTCAATAGGATAAAAAATGAATCGACCTGTAGTACCCCAGAGCGACAGTGCTTAAGAACCATGTCCAAAATTGCTCGCTACACCCAAGAGGAGGGAAGACTGTGTCTGGTAATCCTATGGGGATCTAGTTTTATTTGTATTTAAGAGTGACCAACTGGGCTTTACCTAGTGCTAGACGTAGTTGTCGGGGAAAACTCTAAATAACTATACTAGTATTACATAGTTGATATTTGACAAGTATATAAAAGTTTGTGAAAGAAGACTTACAGTGAGCAGCCCACAATACAGTTATATATATGAAAGCGGATAAAGAAAGCGGATAAACACTTACCCGGTTGTAGAGCTTCCATGCTGCTTGGTTAGTTTGTTCAACAAAGAAAGCTTTGATAATAATATTATATTCAAAATCAAAGGAGAAAGTGCTTTGAAAAGGTTGTTGGGGCTTACAGCTCAAGGAGAGGCGCAAGGATTTATCAATGATTGCACTGTTGTTTTGTACAGGGACTTATACAAGTGACTAAGGCCCAAAAAGGCTTTATGTACAAAGGGATGGGTCTTACACTCTCTCAAGGGGCCCAAAGGTGTTTAAAGAAAAGGAATGGGGCTTATAACATAAGGGTAGGCCCATATGATTTATTTTTTGAATTGGCGATCGCGCCGATATTTCTTTAACATACTGGGTCTTATACAATGCATTGAGGCCCAAAAAGTTTTGGTTAAAAAAAAGGGTTGGGTCTTACACTCTATTAGAGGCCCAATGATTTATTTTTGTACAAGTGGTGGGGCTTACAGCTCAAGGAAAGGCCCAGAGATTTATCTAAAAAAGGCGACGATGCCGTTATTTTTGAAAATACAGTGGGACTTATACAATGACTGAGGCCCAAAAAGTGGTGTATTTACAAAGGGTTGGGTCTTACACTCTACCAAGAGGCCCAAAATGTTTTAAAGAAAGGAAATGGGGCTTATAACACGTGGGTAGGCCCAATTGTTTTTCGTTTGAAATGGCGATAGCGCCGAGATTTTTGAAAATGCAATGGGTCTTATACAATGCCTGAGGCCCAAAAAGGTTTTGGTTTTCAAAAGGGATTGGGTCTTACACTCTATTAGAGGCCCAAAGAGTTTGAAAAAGTTTGATGAGGGTTGAATTAATCAAAAACCCTAATTAGTTTTCAAAATGTATTTTAATTGAACCAAAATTCAATCAAAATGATCAAAATTGTTAAACATGTGTGGAAACAAATTGTGATCTTGGATTAATGTTTCAAAAATCATGTTTCTATCCACAAAATGATTGGAAATCACTAAAATTTGAAAAATCAAGAGGGAGAAAATATTTTAAATGTCAAAAAACAATTAAAACATTAATTCTTTACAAAAATATCAAGTATATGAAATAAATAATATTTTTGGGAAAATAAAATATTTTAACATTTTTGTGAATTATTAAAAAAAGAATCAACTCAAAATAATTAAAATTCAGAGAGAAATTAATTTTTGAATCAATTAAATAAAATCACAAAATTCAAATATTTGAATTTTCAAAAAGGGCGCCAAGAACATGGCAAGAACACGCGCCACCCTCTGTTTCTGCAGATTTACGTTTTCTATCCGATCTCACTGAATACTTGATGATAACATGCAATCTACATATCAATCTACTCGTTTTCACCTCACGATCATGTCTATGGTCTTTAATTTCATTTGTTTTAAGCATGGAATAAGAAATCAAAGAGAAACCTCAAGAACCCTAAAACTTGCATGAAGGCTCAGAAATTCCATACACGATTCAAACAAAGCAATTGATTGAGGGTAAACACTCTATGCATGATTATGAACATATGGCCAAATTATTGTGCAGCAAAAAATGCATGGATCATAGAGTTAGAAGAGCTCATGCTTACCTCTTGCAGCTGGTGATCGTGTTTTGTGTTAGAGGTGTTACAGCTTGGTTCCAAGGATATGGACAGCTTCCCTAGGTTCTATGGAGTGTGTCTGGGTGCTTGGAGTGGATTGAATTGAGCTGGAACTTGATTTGGCACCTCAACTGCAAATTTGTCAAAAACTTGTGCAGATGGCTGGTGATTTTGAGAATCTGGTGTTCCAGATGTTGTTTAAGTGTTTGGATCACATCTATATGATGTTTATGAGGTGTGTGTGTGTGATTGGTTTGGTTGGAATAACTCTCAAACTCAAAACCCGATAGTGACTTGCTTTGGAAGGCAATTTTGGAGTGAAGGAAGATATTTTGAGGAAAGCATCTGTTTGATGGCTTTGGTGTACTCAAACTGATCGCAATTGAGCTCTATTTATAGTAGAGCAAGTTTGTTTTGCAAGGAATAGTGAATGGCAACTGCTGCATAGGTTTGGCCAATGTTGATCAATGAGAATCCAAGTCTCCTCTAGCCATTGAGTAAAGGTTAGGGCACAGACTGCTGGTTCCCTTGGTCTTGGATAAGTCTTGACTGAATTCAGTTGGAAATGGCTCATTCCATGCCACCTTGGTGCATCCATTGCATGCTCCAAAACAAAATTGGAGTCTTGTCCCCACTTTAGGGATTTCTAGGTTTGGCATGCTATTTTTTGTTCCAAGGAGTTGGGAGGCTTGGGATCAGATTTGGTTCCTCATTGGTCTCCCCTTGAGATGTTCAGATGGATAAGTGTGTTTGTCATTTGCACAAATTTGGCAAATCGAGCAAAATGCACAAATCTGCCTTGCTTTGACAGTTTTTAGCAAGGCATATTGCCATTGTCATATCTCATGGCTCAAGTTGAGTTTGGTGAAGTTCTCGGTCATTTTGGAAAGCCTTCATATGATACAACAACTGTTTGATCATAATTGGTTTTGATACTTTTTGGATCCAAGTGAAAAATGCCCTTACATTTTGAAAAAAGTAAGACAGATTCTGACTTAGTGAAAATTTCACTAAGTGTTGGAAAAAAGTGACATTTTCACTTTTTGTGATTTTGATCATTCCATAACTTAAAATCTATGAGGAATTGGAATGAGTTGTAGTTGAAGCTTTTGTAGAGGGCCATGAGAGCTAAAATCCAGCTTTGAATGGGGGAAAATGGCATTGTGGTTTAGGAGTTATGATCCTCCAAAGTTGGTACCCTAGCCACTTTGTTCCATAACTTAGAAAAATTTCTAAGTTTTTATGGTTACCCCTTTTACAAGTTATCCCACTTTTCTTGATTTTTCTTGATGAATGATGATTCCAATCACACATTAACATCATTTTAGGGTTAAGGAACCATAATTGTGAAAAATCTCAAAAAGTCAAAGTTGACTTTTGTGCACAGTTGACTTTTTATCAGATGAATTCCAAATTGTGCGATCCTCTATGAAATCAAGCCCTTGACCTAAATCAAACTTGATGAATTAATTTCATAGGTGTTATATGGTGTATTAAATCATGTTCCAAGGTTTGGGAGCATATCTTGGTCAAAAGTCAAAGGCACAGTTGACTTTTCTCGCGAAACCCTAATTGTGGTTCTGATGAATTTGAAACTTGTTGCTCAAGCTTCTTGGCTCAATCCAGTATTGTAAATGGATCAATGTAGTTTATTAGAGACCCTCAAATCCTACTTTGAGGCCTTGGCTCATGTTTTGTCCCAAAAGTCAACTTAGGGGTGAATTAGGTCAAGAAACCCTAATTCCTGATTTTTGGTGAATGCATTCCCTGAGGCTAAATTGACTTGATGATTGGGTCCATGAGGTTCCATGGGGTATATTAGGTTACTCTTTGAAGCATTGGCTCATGCCCAGAGGAAAATTTCCATCTGGAGGCCCTGGTTGACCAAACCCTAATTTGGTGACACTGGCGATCTTAAGGCTTAATCCACCTAGAATGTTGCAACATTGTACTTGATTCTTGCTGTGGGAGTCCTCTTGATCCATTGTGGATGTTTGAGAGGTTAGACAAGTTGAAGATCATGTCATTCCTTGATTGATCCTTTGTCTAAGGCTCGAAGACGGCTTGAAACCCTAAGTCTGATTGTAGTGGATGATCACCCATCTTTGGGGAGACTAATGAGGTATGATGGCCCATCCATATTGTGATGATGATTTGCACAATGATGGGAAATCTTAGTGGTCAAAATTTGGGGTATGACAGATGCCCCTATTTAATCTTCTTGGACCCGAAGGTGTGAATGGCGAAGGTATTCGTACATTCGGGGTGCAAGAGGATTAAATATCGGAATACCCGAAATTTTGATGGTGGTTATGAATGGTAGTTCATGCATCCTTCTTATTTTGCTAAGCAATGATGCTTAGAAAAGGTAAAAACTTCCACTCGATCCTGCTCTTCAGCCAAGGAACTGGTCTCATTTTCTGAAATAAACATCCCCTCGATCCTGGTTTCCTACCAAGGAACTGGTCTAAGTTTCTGATATAAACTTCCCCTCGATCCTGGTTTCCAACCAAGGAACTGGTCTCAGTTTCTGATATAAACTTCCCCTCGATCCTGGTTTCTAACCAAGGAGCTAGTCTAAGTTTCTGATATAAACTTCCCCTCGATCCTGGTTTCTAACCAAGGAACTGGTCTAAGTTTCTTTCGTCAATAAACTTTATTGACAAGGGACTCTATGTGTAACGGTTTTTCTCAAACTTCTCGCCGAATTTTCTTGGGGAGATGCCATTTGATGGGAAAAACTTTTGATGTCAGACTTGCTGGGGAACCCATCTGTCTGAATTGTAGAGGGGTACAAACTTCTCTATTGGAGATGCCATTTGTTGACTCTATCTGGGGAAAACAAGTCTCTTGAGAAACTGTTTCCGCTTGGGTATTTACATAATACTTTTCTCGGGATCTTCTCGGAGAAATGCCATATGATGTGATCCAATTTTGAGGTGCTGATGACCTTTTCGCCAGCGGATTTTACGGAGAAAAACTGTTGTATTGTCGAATCTCTGATTAAGAGGCTTTCTCTGGGGATTTTCCTTAATCCGGGAAAGCGAAGATATCATATTCAATGGCGAAGAGTGACATTTGCCGAAAGTTTCTCTGGTTTTCTCAGAGGTTCAAGTTATCAAAGTGGTCAAGGGCCAACTCTAATCCAGAAATAAACTGGAGGAGAGGGATTGTTCAGACGCAACATTTCCTGATGAGGAAAGAACTGACAACTTGATTGTGAAAACTTTTATCACTAGGGGACAAGACCGACTAGGGTGATAGTGATGCAATATGAATATGAATGTAAATCAATAATGCATGATGCATGTGTGTATATGCTGACAAAACTGACACGACATACAGACTAGTAGATGAACACGACTGGATACTCGGCCACAGTGGGAGATAAAAAGTATCGCTGGTTCAAGAGAACAATTTTTCCTTGCTTAGGAGATATAGTCCCTGTTGGGAGCTATGTTGGTCTGGCTTAGGAGGTAAGAACTCAGCTGAAGATGTCAGATGGAGTATTCGCATCTGACATAACTGATCCTTCGTTCAGGCGCACTAGTTTAGAAGAAGTATTTTGATTCTGCACTTTGAAATTCTATTACTTCTGGCGAAGCGATCGATGTTCTTTCGATGTTCAACAGTCAAAATAAATTGCCGTCTTTATTTTAAAAGAAGAAAAGTTTGACAAGTAAATTCGTTTTTGTTTCGTTTCAAGAATTGTTAATCATGTTAAAATGTCATTCTTTAAATCTAAAACAAATAAGAATTGCAAACAAAAGCACAATGGCTTAAATTTTATTGATAGGATGGAAATCAACCAAACGCATGATTCCATAGAGTATTTACAAAGTTTGAAAATGGTAATTTAAGGGAAAAGGGCTACATTGAAACATAACGACCACTATCCTTCTACCAACTTTGAATTCGAGACATTCTGAGCTTCTGTCGAAGATGACCTTAACTGAAGTTTTCTGATGGACGGCAGGACTGCTACTAGGGAATTTGCTCCTGTTAGACGTAGTTACTTGCCATTATCCTTAACTTTTTCCTGGATTGTACTTTGAGATTTCCAATCCACCAGGAAGATTTTTTTGATTATGTTTCTAATTTTTGCCTGGACTGCCATCCACCGAGACATTTTTGTTTTTTTTTTAGGCGAAGTATTTCTTGACTACATCAACATTTGTGGGGTAGGCAAATTCCTCTCCGTCAATGGTTGCAAGTCTCAAGGCACCGCCTGAGAAAGCTTTCTTGAACACATAGGGGCCGTCATAATTCGGAGTCCATTTGCCCCGGGAATCAGTGAGAAATGATTGTATATTTTTGAGCACAAGGTCTCCTTTCTTGAAGATACGAGGTCGAACCTTTTTGTCAAATGCCTTCTTCATTCTCTGTTGATACAACTGAACATGGCATAGTGCCGTTATTTGTTTTTCCTCGATCATATTTAGTTCGTCGTGCCGACTTTGGCACCATTGAGCTTCTGTCAGCTTAGCTTCCATCAATACCCGGATTGATGGGATCTCTACTTCAATGGGGAGCACTGCCTTCATGCCATATACAAGAGAGAAAGGGGTTGCCCCTGTTGAAGTGCAGACAGATGTGCGATAACCGTGAAGAGCACAGGGTAGCATCTCAGGCTAGTCTTTGTAGGTTACAACCATCTTTTGAACGATCTTCTTGATGTTCTTGTTAGCCGCTTCTACCACTCTGTTCACCTTGGGTCGGTAGGGAGATGAGTTATGGTGTTCGATCTTGAACTCAGCACACAACTCCTTCATCATCTTATTGTTCAAGTTAGATCCATTATCAGTAATGATCTGGCTCGGAACACCATAACGGCAGATGATTTTGTTTTTGATAAATCGGACTACCACTTGTCGGGTTACATTAGCGTATGACGTTGCTTTGACCCACTTGGTGAAGTAATCAATGGCTACCAGGATGAACTGATTTCCGTTTGAAGCCTTGGGTTCAATCATGCCAATCATGTCGATTCCCCATATGGAAAAAGGCCACGGGGAAGAAAGAACTTTGAGATGTGTTGGCGGTACATGGATTTTGTCTGAGTATATCTGACACTTGTGACACTTCCTCATGTACTTGTAGCAGTCAGATTCCATTGTCAACCAATAGTACCCTGCTCTTAGAATTTTTCTCGCCATAGTGTGTCCGTTGGCATGACTGCCAAAAGATCCTTCATGAATTTCTTTCATCAGCATGTTTGCTTCTGGTCTGTCTACACATCTGAGCAAGACCATGTATAAGTTCCTCTTATAGAGTGTATCACTGCTTAGGGAGAAGCTGCCTGCTAGCCTTCTGAGGGTTTTTCTGTCTTTTCTGAGTGCCCCAGGTGGGTACTCTTGTTTCTGAAGGAAGCATTTGATACCGTGATACCAAGGTTTGTCTACTATGACTGCTTCGATCATGAAGATGTAAGTGGACCGTTCAAGGCGCATTATGTCGATCTTAGGTAAGTCGATCCATTGACCTACACTAATCATGGAAGAGAGGGTGGCTAAGGTATCAGCCATGTGATTCTCTTCACGGGGGATATGATGAAACTCGATTCTGTTGAAGAATGGTAACAACCTTCTTGCATAGTCTTTGTAAGGAATCAATCCGGATTAGTATGTGTTCCAATCTCCTTTGATCTGATTGACGACTAAAGCTGAGTCGCCATATACATCCAAGTTCTTGATCCTCAAATCAATCGCTTCTTCGAGACCCATAATACAAGCTTCGTAGTTGGCCTCGTTGTTTGTGCACTTGAATGTAAGTCTGGTAGTGAAAGGAATGTGGGTACCTTGAGGTGTTATGATGATTGCCCCAATTCTGTTTCCGTAATGATTGATAGCTCCGTTAAAGATAAGTCCCCACTGGGAACCTGGTTCTGGCCCTTCACTGGGTAGCGGTTCATTGCAATCTTTCATTTTTAAATACATGACATCTTCGCCTGGGAAGTCAAACCCGATTGATTCCTGATCATCAATCGGTTGATGATCCAAATGATCGGCTAAAATACTCCATTTAACAGCTTTCTCAGCGTGGTACTCAATGTCATATTCCGATAACAACATCTGCCAACGGGCAATTCTTCCCGTGAGAGCAGGTTTTTCAAAGATATACTTGATTGGATCCATTTCTGAGATTAACCAAGTAGTGTGACGAATCATGTATTGGCGAAGACGTTTGGCTGCCCAAGCCAAAGCGCAGCACGTTTTCTCAAGCATAGTATACCGAGTCTCGCAGTCGGTGAATTTCTTGCTCAAATAGTAGATGGAAGACTCTTTTATTTTTGTTTCGTCTTGTTGGCTAAGCACACAACCCATTGAGTCTTCCAAGACTGTGAGGTAGATGATCAGTGGTCTTCCTTCCACTGGAGGTGATAGAATTGGTGGGTTCAACAGATATTCATTGATACTGTCGAAGGCGGTTTGCCAGTCTTCTGTCCAAACGCAGTCCGGATTCTTTTTGAGTAATTTGAAAATTGGCGCACACGTCGCAGTCATGAGGAATATAGATCTGGAAATGTAGTTCAAGTGTCCCAGGAATCCTCTGACTTATTTTTCAGTTTTCGGGGAAGGCATTTCTTGAATGGCCTTGACCTTGTCAGGATCAACCTCAATTCCTTTTTGGCTGACGATGAACCCTAAAAGTTTCCCTGAACGGACACCGAAGGTACACTTGTTGGGATTCAAGCGGAGTTTATACTTTCTCAACTGCTCGAATAGTTTTGACAGGTGGGTCACATGCTCCTCTTCTGTTCTAGATTTGGAAATCATATCATCGACATATACCTCGATTTCCTTGTGTATCATGTCATGAAACATAGTAGTCATGGCCCTTTGATAGGTTGCCCCGACATTCTTCAAACTGAATGGCATTACCTTGTAACAAAAGGTACCCCATGGGGTAATGAACGAAGTTTTCTCCATGTCTTTCGGCGCCATTTTGATTTAATTATAGCCCGAGAATCCATCCATGAAGGAGAAGACTTTGAACTTTGCTGTACTATCAACCAGCATGTCAATGTGTGGTAAAGGAAAGTCGTCCTTTGGACTAGCCTTGTTAAGATCTCTGTAATCGACACACATTCTGACTTTTTCGTCCTTTTTTGGAACGGGTACGATATTGGCTAACCATTGAGGATATTCTGACGTGGCGAGGAAACCTGCGTCAATCTGTTTTTGTACCTCCTCTTTGATTTTGACGGCCATGTCCGAGCGAGTCCGTCTCAACCTCTGTTTTACTAGAGGACATTCCGATTTTAATGGTAAACGATGTTCCACGATGCTGGTATCCAACCCTGGCATGTCCTGGTAGGACCAAGCAAACACATCGAGAAATTCTCTGAGAAGCTTTGTCAAACTCTCTTTGGCAGTTGGATTGAGTAGTGCCCCAATCCTGATTTCCTTTCTCTCTTTTTCTGAACCCAAGTTGATCGTTTCCAACGGCTCTTTGTGAGGTTCAATGGACCTTTCCTCTTGTCGGAGTAATCGGGAGATCTCTTATGGAATTTCGTCATCAACTTCTTCTTCAGCCCCAAATACCGGGAACTCAAAGTTGGGAGAAGGCATTGGATTGTATGTTTCAACGGGGTTTAAAACAAGCAATCTGCATGACGTGATGATTTGTGTTTAGAAGAGATAGAGAAAATGCAAGTGTGTGCAGTGTATTTTCTTTTGAAAAACTGCTTGTTTATTTTGAATTGTTTTTTAGGATTACCATTTTCTGAGAAAAGCGAAAAGAGAAAACAACAATTAATGCGGAGATTACATAACGATGTTATTTTATTTATGAACGGTCAATTCTTGAAACTACAGCCCTATAAAACAAAACTCTGTCGCTTTGGGTGAAGCGAAGAGGGAAATTTACAGAAAGTGAGCCCTATCAAAACATCTGTTTCACCTGGGCAGGGTGAAAGGTTAAAGACGATAATTACATTGACTTATGAAAAATCTTCGAAACATCGACAACAACCCATTGGCAGCAAACTCCTCGGTGAATCACAAAGTCCAGTACCTTCCTTGATTTGTCTTCAGAAATGACGCTGATTTCTGGTGGAGCAGGCTTACAACAGTAAAGATAATTATGGATCATTTGGAATTTACTTTTGCTATCACTATCTTGAATCACATAGGTATACTTTTGATATGGATTATTCATGCTTTCATGAAAATGTGATCGATCAATAGCAAGCGTAACTTTTGGCTTAAGAGCCTTGTCCAATTTGGCCTTGAGGATTCTCACCTCTCGTTGCCAAATATGACAAGTGTCACAACCCCAATTGAACCAAGAGGTAGGGTCCTCTTCAACCTGGGCTTTTGATGTGTCCACTATAGAGTTTTTGAGGGCTTCCAATTCCTTTTCGGAATCGGAAACCTTCTTCTCCAAATACGTGAAAATCCTTTTATTTGAGGTTAAACGTTGAAATGCTTCCTTAGCCTCATAGTGTAACATGTCAAAAGCCTTTTGTAACTCTAAATGCGACATAGTATTAACATGATCATATTTAGAATGCTTTACCTCTTTTGCTTTGTTGTGGCGTGCCATAAGACAAAAGTTAACGGATTCACTTTCTCACTTGAGGAATCATCTTTCTCCGACTCACTATCGCTTTCCCAAACGATGTATGCTCGTCAGGACTTATTGGACTTTTTGTTTGAGTGACTCTTGTCATTATCCTTATCTTTGTCTTTCTTTAGAGATGGACAATCCGACTTGTAGTGCCCGGATTTTCCACAGTTGCAGCACGTCCCTTTTACCTTGCCATTTTTATTTCCTTCGCTTCTAGATTGCTTCCTAAACTTGACTAGATTTCTATCCGAGTGTTGAATATCGTTCTTACGAACATATCTATTGTACCTCTTCACAAATAAGCCCATATCATCACCGGATTCTTCATCTTTGTCATTATTGGTTTCATCATCACTTAGCTCTTGATGTGTGGACTTTGAACAAGAAGCCTTAAGAGCTATCGACTTCTTCTCCGTATCTTTTGCCTTCTCTTTCTTGATAATCTTTTCATGTTTATCCAAGCTAATGAGCACTTTCTCATGCTCATCGAGTTTACCAAAGAGTGTTGTGAGGTCTAGTGTAGCGAGATCGTTGGTCTCCTTAATAGCGGTGACCTTCGGTTGCCATTCCCTGTTAAGACACCTCAGAATTTTGTTAGAAGCAACCTCATTTGGAATTGGTTTACCAAGAATATGCAATTTGTTGATAATGTGAGTAAATCATTTTTGCATATCCTCAATGGTTTCCCCTTGCTTCATGTAAAACAAATCAAACTCTTGCATTAGCGTATTAATACGAGCCATCTTAACATCATTAGTGCCTTCGTGGGCTACTTGTAAAGCATCCCACATGGCTTTGGCCGTTTCACAATGGGAGACTCGATAATACTCATCAACCCCCAAGGAGGAGATGATCATATTACGAGCCTTCCAATCATAGCTGTACTTTTTCTCGTCCTCCTCAGTCCATTGAGCTTCGGGTTTAGGAACGACAACGCCTTCCGCGTTAATCATAGTAATTTCCATGGGACCATTTAAAATAACGTTCCAAACCTTCCGATCTATGGAATTAATATGGACGCGTATACAATACTTCCA
Organism: Lathyrus tuberosus; assembly: GCA_022829125.1. Taxonomy (NCBI): domain Eukaryota; kingdom Viridiplantae; phylum Streptophyta; class Magnoliopsida; order Fabales; family Fabaceae; genus Lathyrus; species Lathyrus tuberosus. The sequence goes on along the minus strand of JALAZF010000241.1, from coordinate 4,641,739 downwards.
GTAGCTATAATTTTTGCCTGTAAAAACTGGAGCTCTATTATTAGCCTCTTTAGGTTCGTTCGCCATGATCCAAGAAGTTTTACCGAAGCACCAGAATTAACCGGAGCTCGTGATACCACTTGTTAGGCGATGGCTATGGATCTAGAAGGGGGGTTGAATAGATCCCTTGAGTTTTACACGCAAATGGTTTCGAAAATTTAGTTTAAAAAAAATTGTTTAACGAAAGCTACCACTGGATAGAACGTCTACAACGAACCTTCTACTAAACGGATCGGATATGCACGAATATATCGAGAATGAGTATGGAAGAGAAAAATTCAGTTTGATTACTACACTTAAAAACGCAGTCAACAAAATATTACTTGCTTGATGTTTAATCTAAACCAATGAGGCAAAATGATGAGCAAGTAAAAGCAATGTGTTCAATTTTTGCTTTGAAACAAATTATCAAACACCTAGTGTGCGTAAACACACTAAGTGCATAATTTCTGTGGAATGTAATATAGAGCTGCTCCAAGATATAGTTCAAGGAATTGTATCAATTTAACAAATAGTTTCTCAGCTCAAAATTACACTACACCAGAGATTTCGATAAATTGCGACTTCACAAATTCAAATAAACTTAAATGTAAAAGAGTTAAGGGAAAGAGGGAACAAACGAGATCTGATTAGGCAGTTCCCCAATCGTTATCGCTTTGGGTACCTCGGCCCCCAATTCCACAATTGGAATTGATATATATATATATATATGTAGCTGTTGCAAATTGCTTATTACAAGAGAAAACTATGAACATCCAAACCTCGAACGTCTTCGATCGTTGATGCAGAATTTTCTCTCCCCTTGATTCAAGATGAATCAAGTCCTTCGAATATGGTTGATCCAATTACTGTCCCACGCTACTAAACTGAAAGAAGCCTCCGTTATTCGGTAACCTTCACTCGATCAATTGCGATCTACCAAAGATTCAAACCCAAACCTCTCTTCTACGATCCTCTGATTACAGCTACTAAACCGAATAATTGCACCAATTTCTGGTTACCTTCGCCCAGCCGAATCCCTGTAGAATGAGACGGTTTATACAAAAACCCCCAAAATCTATCTGATTCTTGGAGGACAAAACCAACTGGTTTGATTCAAGAAACACCTGCCAAACTCTCAACCCAGAAGATGAAGATCACACTTCCTAAATTCTGAACGTTATCACTTCGATCAATGGGCAACACAAACAAAGATGATTATGTGTGATTGTTTTGTTTACTCAATGAAGGAGATGAAGATGAAGAGAGAAATGGCATATATTTTTCACGTTTCTTGTTTTTTTTTTGAATAATGAGATGACCAAAACTATTTATAGGAAAATAAAATGACCCACACAAAATAATAACAGAAATAACAGAAGAAAAAATTAAGTGAAAAACACTGATTCAGGAAATCATGCGTCGACCTACAACCTCCATGCGTCGGCACATAGATCCAAATTTTTGTGTCATTTAAGTAATGCGCTTTCCCGCAGGTTTTTCTAGGTTAGTGCATGAACTGGGAGGTTAGCGCATGAACTGGGAGGGTCAGCGTATGAACTGCATTTTTTCAGGAAATTCAATTTTCTGCGCATTTTCACCTGACCAAGTTCAGAAACACATACTAGACACTACTAAAATGATAATGGAAATTTATTTATGGGAAAGACAAGGTCCTATGCATCTAGACACATGAACGATAATGATTAGACGCAATATGCTCGACACGTGAAGTGATACCGCTCAAATTACAATCTAATTTCTGACATATTTGTTGACATCATTAAAACAAAGTAAATAGGAGAATATCCCTCACATACTCCCCCTTTTTGATCATGGAAACACTTTCTTAGCTGTCATGAGATTTGTAATTTGAGAATGAGCAAAGTGAACAAAGCTCCCCCTATCTTTAACACTTGGTTAATCCCTGTTAAAATTTCTGCTTGTTGTTATTCTTCTCCCCCTTTGACAACATCAAAAAGAAGAAAAGAAGGTGGTCAAAATAAAACACTATAATACGTAAGGAATCATCACAGATTTGCAACGTACAAACATCAACACGCATCCACATATGATACAGCTAATGTAAAATTAGGAATGGATAAATAAGGAACAAAAACATAAAAGCAATACATTCAATCCAGAAGAGTTCAAACAAACGTAAGCAAAAGTCAAAGTTAAGCAACAGTAGAAAAAAAACAAACCACAAAACATAAATGCAAGCACAAATGAAATATGATGCCCTAAACTCTATGGCCATCTCCCCCTAAATGGATGACCTCTTCCCCTATATTGTTTGCTTGGTGGTGGGAAGTCCTCTAGATGTAGGTTGAGTTCAAGCAATGTGTTGTTTAGGGTTCCAAGACTATTTGTCAGGTTCTGGTTTTGTTTAGTCAAGTTGGCGTCCATCTGATTGAAACGATTCATAGCGGCGTTAGCAAAATTGTTGAAGTTGGTAATGTGAGATGAAACTTGATTAGACAGATTGGTGAACCATTCTTCCTGAGCAGCGTAGCGAGTATCTTGCAGAGCTTGAAATTCTTGATGTTGAAGAGTCAATTCGTTCAACCTAGCCAGAATTTCTTCAGGAGCCTGCGGATCATGCTGAGACGGTGGAGTTGGAGGAGCAGAATTGTCAGTTTGCTGCCATTCATAGTCCTCACCATAGGTTGGAGGAACATAGGCGTTTCCAGAAACAGTCCAGTAATTTTGTTGCCACTGACCCCAGCCCTGATTTTCAGAAGGTTCTTCAGGTTGATAACCCATCCATGCCTCATTGTCCTCTTCTTGCATAACCACATCTTCATCATTAACATTTTGATTAGCATTTTCTGGAACATCCTCATTATCATTTCCTTCAAGTTGAACAGGCTCATTAGGTTCAGGATGGGTGGATCGAGGTCGATAAGTAAACTTGTTCTCATGTGAATCCCAAAAGTAACCCATCATGGTAAGGGTTTTGGCAAGGAATTGTTGTTCAGCTGTAATATGATTGTGACAAATCTTTGGAACAGGAATATAAAGTGATGCAAAATGTTTGCAACAACTGATGCATAACCAAGTGCCGAAAGTTTGCTGGAGCTGCGAGAATCGAACATCCTATAAGCAAAATAGTATGGCCAGTTGATTTTGATCCGATTCTTTAGGATATAGATGAGATGAACCTCTGCCTGCTCAACTCTTGAGTACCCTCCTTTCTTAGGCCTCAAGATGCGAGCAACAATCCATTGAAGAATTCATTCTTCAAATTTCAGATGGCCGGTAGTGACACTTTTCGGAAATAAGCCACTTTCCACAACATCAGCTGTATATGGTTCCCGTAACATCGAATTCAGAGCAGTTTTGAACTTATAGTTCTGAACAAAAGTTTTATCAGTCACCTTTGGGAGAGTGTCATCAGTGTCCAATGCAAACAGTGTAGACCATACATCATTGGTCACTTCATATTGTGCATTATTCATAGAAAATCTAAATTCAGCCCCCTGAAATTTACCCTTGATACCACAGTAGAACAACCGAGTCAAATCTTCACTATACCTATCATCACATTCTAGAAATTCACTAAGATTTTGAAAATTCAGAAGTTCAGAAATCTCAGGAATGTGAAAATCTGGACCCATCAGAGGATAAAAACCATGTTGTCTTATAACCGCACGGTTACAGAACAGTTGCTTAAAAGGATTAGTTAGTCTTTCAGAAATTAAAGACTTAAAGGTTACCCGTTGTGAAGATGATGTGCTGGTTATGAAGATGAACCTTTTGTTCCCCTTCTACTAGGATTTCTTCTTGAAGCCATGGTTGATGAAGAGTTGAAGGAAGATGATGACACTTGATTTTCGCAGAAAGTGAAGAGGAGATATGTGCAGCCCTTAGAAACCCTTGTATAAGTAATATAGAGAATTCACTCTTGGTGGGTTTTTGATTTCTAGGGTTTTCGATGAGGATTTAGGGGAGAGTAATGGGTATTTATGAGGTTTAATGGAGGAAGATAAGGAGAGATTGACCATAAAATATGATGAGATGACATGCAATGAACATACATCAATGTGCAATGAAAATATGTAGTGAAAATAGGCAGTACTAGGTCGGTGCACGCTTTCCAAGAGAGCAGAGATTCTGAATTCTGCATTTATGCGTCGACCTGTGGACCGCGTGCGTCGGCGCATGATTCACGAATTTTCTTAAAAAATTGAACATTTGGTTATGCACTATCCCGAAAGTTTTTACTAGGTCAGCGCATAAATCATGCGTCGACGCATGCACATGCAAACTTGATCCAGAAATGAAATTTTTTGCAATTTAAGTTCCAAACAAATAAATAGACATGTACACATATAGAACAAAACATCCACATGAACGATATGTGCTCAAAATACAATAAACATCAGGATTAGGGTACTTAATATGGCACAAAATATGATAAACATCTATAAATCAGAACGATATTACCTTGATCACCATGACGATAAGAGCCCTCACATATAGCTAAATATCTCTTTGCATTGTTAGTTAAAAGAATAAACAAGCATATATATATATGTGAAGATCACTATCTTAAAAGATTATTAAGCACGATCTGAGATATCGAGAATGCCAAGTTCCCTACTGATGTGAAAGAAAGGCTCTGTAGCTAACGGTTTTGTGAAAATATCAGCAAGTTGATTCTTAGTGTCAACATGCTCAAAAATAACATCACCTTTCTCTACATGATCCCTAAGAAAATGATGGCGTATTTCGATATGCTTGGTGCGTGAATGCAATACGGGGTTCTTAGTTAGATTAACCGCACTAGTGTTATCGCACAAAATTGGAATACGTTCAAATTTTAAGTTGAAATCAAGTAATTGTTGTTTAAGCCATAAGACTTGAGCACAACAACTATCGGCGGCAACGTATTCCGCCTCGGCTGTTGACAAAGCAACGGAAACCTGTTTCTTGCTATGCCAACTCACCAAGGAATTTGCGAGAAAGTGACACGTGCCACTAGTACTTTTCCTATCCAACTTGCACCCAGCAAAGTCGGGATCGGAATAACCAACTAAGGAAAAAACGCTACCTTTGGAATACCACAGCCCATACTTTGGAGTACCAGACAGGAATCGAAGTATGTGCTTAACAGCTTTTAAGTGGGATTCCTTGGGATGTGCCTGATACCTCGCACACATGCATACACTAAACATTATATCGGGACTTGATGCGGTAAGATAAAGAAGAGATCCAATCATACCTCGATACTTCTTTACCTCAACATCCTTACCCTTTTCGTCACGATCAAGATTAGCACTTATATGCATAGGAGTGTCTATTGCTTTGCAGTTTAGCATATCAAAACTTTTTAGTAACTCAATACAATATTTTGTTTGACTCACGAATGTGCCCTCTTTAAGTTGTTTGATTTGCAATCTGAGGAAATAGTTGAGCTCCCCCATCATGCTCATTTCAAACTCCCCCTGCATCAAACTAGAAAACTCCTTGACCAAGGTCATGTTAGTAGACCCAAATATAATATCGTCAACATAAATTTGTACCAAAATTAAGTGTTTTCCTTGACGTCTAATAAAGAGGGTTGTGTCAACCTTTCCTCTTGAATACCCTTGATCAAGTAAAAATTTGCTTAGACGTTCATACCAAGCCCTAGGGGCTTGTTTAAGTCCGTACAAAGCTCGTTTAAGTTTATAGACATGATCAGGATATTCATGGGATTCAAAACCCAGAGGTTGGGCTACATAAACCTCTTCATTTATGTATCCGTTAAGGAACGCACTTTTAACATCCATTTGGAATAATTTAAAGTTCTTTGTGCAAGCATAGGCAAGTAGAAGGCATATGGCCTCGAGTCGGGCAACCGGCGCATAAGTTTCCTCATAGTCGATTCCTTCCTCTTGGTTATAGCCTTGCACTACAAGCCTAGCTTTGTTACGCGTTATTACTCCATTTTCATCAAGTTTATTCCTAAACACCCATCGGGTGCCGATTACTCGATGATCTTGCTGAGGGGGGACAAGGTCCCAAACCTCATTTCTCCTGAATTGATTTAGTTCATCTTGCATTGATAGAAACCAATGCTCATTGAGTAACGCCTCCTTAGCGTTTTTAGGTTCAACTTGGGAGACAAAAGCAGAGTAATAACAAAAGTTACTAAGTTTAGAGCGAGTGGTTACTCCCTTAGAGATATCACCGAGAAGGTTGTCAATTGGATGGTCTTTTGAAGACTTCCAAGCTGGAGGAAGTTCATCTTTATCAGAATGATGATCATCCTCACTTTTCACGGGTTGATGATCCTTTTCCTCCTCAATACGCACTGCTTCAGGCTGATCAGTTCCCTTATCAGTGTCCTTGAGTATGTCTTCAGGAGGTACACCTGCACCATGAAAAGAACTACCTTCTCTAACATTTTTCGGATAAGACTTGTCAAAGGTAACATGAACTGACTCTTCAACTACACGTAACCTTTTATTATAAATTCTATACGCTTTACTCAACTGAGAGTATCCAAGAAAAATACCCTCGTCGGCCTTGGCATCGAATTTACCAAGAGTCTTTTTCCCATTGTTTAACACAAAGCATTTGCAACCAAATACATGAAGGTGAGATATATTTGGCTTACGCCCTTTTAAAAGCTCATACGGTGTCTTGTTTAGAATAGGTCGGATGAGCACCCTATTCAAAACATAACAAGCCGTACTTATGGCGTCGGCCCAAAAGTATTTTGGTAATCCACCATCATTGATCATAGTCCTTCCAAGTTCCTCCAAAACTCTATTTTTACGTTCCACTACCCCATTTTGTTGAGGGGTACGTGGTGCGGAAAAATTATGATCAATTCCGTTGGAATCACAAAATGCTTCAAATAAATGATTTTCAAACTCACCCCCATGGTCACTTCTAATTGACCCAATGTTTGTGTTTAACTTGTTCTGAGATAACTTAGCAAATCGTTCAAAGGCCGAAAAGGTACCACTCTTATTTTCTAAGAAAATGGTCCAGGAAAACCTAGAAAAATCATCGACTATAACAAACCCATAATAGTTACCACCTAGACTTTTAACCCTAGATGGTCCAAAGAGGTCCATATGGAGGAGCTCAAGGGGTCTCATAGTTGAAACGATGTTTTTAGATTTGAATGAGATCCTTGTTTGCTTCCTCATTTGACACGCATCACAAAGGTGATCCTTTGTGAATTTAATTTTGGGCAAACCGATGACTAGGTCTTTAGAGACTATTTTGTTAAGCAAATCAAAGTTGATGTGAGTCAGTCGTCTATGCCACAACCATGAATCTTCATTCATAGCGACTAGACACTTGTCTCCATTCAACAATACCTCATTTAAGTATAGCATATAGACGTTGTTCACCCTCAAGCCCTTAAACACATTCTTTTTGTCGCTATCTTCAACTATGCAACAATCCTTTGAAAAAGATACTTTATAATTCTTGTCACATAGTTGACTAATGCTTAAAAGGTTGTGTCTAAGGCCTTCCACAAGAAGTACATCAGAGATAGTAGTAGATGAGGGGTTACCTATACTACCTTTACCAAATATCTGTCCCTTGTTGTTATCTCCGTAGGTGACAAACCCTTTTTTCTTCGCCACAAAGTCGATAAAAAGAGATATGTCTCCGGTCATATGTCTCGAGCAACCACTATCCAGAACCCATCTTTTTTCGGTGGTCTCAAGACTTTGTACCTACAAAAACAATCAAGGGAGAGTAGGTACCCAATTCTCATTGGGTCCTTTAAGGTGAGTGAAACCAAGACCGCACTTGGGCAACCATTGGTAGATGCCTTTCGGAATAAGAAACCTTCTGAAGCGGCATTTTGCAATAGTATGACCAGGCTTACAACAGTAAAGACAATTACAGATCATTTGGAATTTACTTTTGCTATCACTATCTCGAATCACATAGGTATACTTTTGATATGGATATTCATGCTTTCACGAAAATGTGATCGATCAATAGCAAACGTAACTTTTGGCTTAAGAGCCTTGTCCAATTTGGCCCTGAGGATTCTCACCTCTCGTTGCCAAATATGACAAGTGTCACAGCCCCAATTGAACCAAGAGGTAGGGTCCTCTTCAACCTGGGCTTTTGATGTGTCCACTATAGAGTTTTTGAGGGCTTCCAATTCCTTTTCAGAATCAGAAACCTTCTTCTCCAAATACGTGAAAATCCTTTTATTTGAGGCTAAAGGTTGAAATGCTTCCTTAGCCTCATAGTGTAACATGTCAAAAGCCTTTTGTAACTCTAAATGCGACATAGTATTAACATGATCATATTTAGAATGCTTTACCTCTTTTGCTTTGTTGTGGCGTGCCATAAGACAAAAGTTAATAGATTCATTTTTGTCACTTGAGGAATCATCTTTCTCCGACTCACTATCCCTTTCCCAAGCGATGTATGCTCGTCTAGACTTGTTGGACTTTTTGTTTGAGTGACTCTTGTCATTATCCTTATCTTTGTCTTTCTTTAGAGATGGACAATCTGGCTTGTAGTGCCCGGATTTTCCACAGTTGTAGCACGTCCCTTTTACCTTGCCATTTTTATTTCCTTCGCTTCTAGATTGCTTCCTAAACTTGACTAGATTTCTATCCGAGTGTTGAATGTCATTCTTACGAATATATCTATTGTACCTCTTCACAAATAAGCCCATATCATCACCGGATTCTTCATCTTTGTCATTATTTGTTTCATCATCACTTAGCTCTTGATGTGTGGACTTTGAACAAGAAGCCTTAAGAGCTATCGACTTCTTCTCTGTATCATTTACCTTCTCTTTCTTGATACTCTTTTCATGTTTATCCAAGCTAATGATCACTTGCTCATGCTCATCGAGTTTACCAAAGAGGGTTGTGAGGTCTAGTGTAGCGAGATCATTGGCCTCCTTGATAGAGGTGACCTTCGGTTGCCATTCCCTGTTAAGACACCTCATAATTTTGTTAATAGCAACCTCATTTGGAATTGGTTTACCAAGAACATGCAATATGTTGATAATGTGAGTAAATCGTTTTTGCATATCCGCAATGGTTTCCCCTTGTTTCATGTAAAACAAATCAAACTCTTGCGTTAGTGTATTAATACGAGCCATCTTAACATCATTAGTGCCTTCGTGGGCTACTTGTAAAGCATCCCACATGGCTTTGGCCGTTTCACAATGGGAGACTCGATAATACTCATCAACCCCCAAGGAGGAGATGATCATATTACGAGCCTTCCAATCATAGCTGTACTTTTTCTCGTCCTCCTCAGTCCATTGAGCTTCGGGTTTAGGAACGACAACGCCTTCCGCGTTAGTCATAGTAATTTCCATGGGACCGTTTAAAATAACGTTCCAAACCTTCTGATCTATAGAATTAATATGGACGCGCATACAATCCTTCCAGTAGCTGTAATTTTCGCCTGTAAAAACTGGAGCTCTATTATAAGCCCGTTTAGGTTCATTCGCCATGATCCAAGAAGTTTTACCGAAGCACCAGAATTAACCGGAGCTCGTGATACCACTTGTTAGACGATGGCTATGGATCTAGAAGGGGGGTTGGATAGATCCCTTGAGTTTTACACGCAAATGGTTTCGAAAATTTAGTTTTAAAAAAAATTGTTTAACTGAAGCTACCACTGGATAAAACGTCTACAACGAACCTTCTACTAAACGGATCGGATATGCACGAATATATCGAGAATGAGTATGGAAGAGAAAAATTCAGTTTGATTACTACACTTAAAAACGCAGTCAACAGAATATAACTTGCTTGATGTTTAATCCAAACCATTGAGGTAAAATGATGAGTAACTAAAAGCAATGTGTTCGATTTTTGCTTTGAAGCAAATTATCAAACACCTAGTGTGCGTAAACACACTAAGTGCAGAATTTCTGTGGAATGTAATATAGAACTGCTCCAAGATACAGTTCAAGGAATTGTATCAATTTAACAAAGAGTTTCTCAACTCAAAATTACACTACACCAGAGATTTCGATAAATTGCGACTTCACAAATTAAAACAAACTGAAATGTAAAAGAGTTAAGGGAAAGAGAGAACAAACAAGATTTGATTAGGAAGTTCCCTAATCGTCCTCGCTTTGGGTACCTCTGCCCCCAATTCCACAATTGGAATTGAGATATATATATATATATATATATAGGTAGCTGTTGCAAATTGTTTATTACAAGAGAAAACTATGAACATCCAAACCCTCAAACGTCTTCGATCATTGATGCAGAATTTTCTCTCCCCTTGGTTCAAGATGAATCAAGTCCTTCGAATATGGTTGATCCAATTACCGTCCCACGCTACTAAACCGAAATAAGCCTTCGTTCTTCGGTTACCTTCACTCGATCAATTGCGATCTACCAATGATTCGAACCCAAACCTCTCTTCTACGATCCTCTGATTACAGCTACTAAATCGAACAATTGCGCCAATTTCCGATTACCTTCGCCCAGCCAAATCCCTGTAGAAAGAGACGGTTTGTACAAAAAACCCCCAAAATCTATCCGATTCTTGGAGGACAAAACCAACTGGTTTGATTCAAGAAACACCTGCCAAACTCTCAACCTAGAAGATGAAGATCACACTTCCTAAATTCTGAACGTTATCACTTCGATCAATGGGCGACACAAACAAAGATGATTATGTGTGATTGTTTGTTTACTCAATGAAGGAGATGAAGATGAAGAGAGAAATGGCATATATTTTTCACGTTTCTTGTTTTTTTTTTTTTTTGAATAATGAGATGACCAAAACTATTTATAGGAAAATAAAATGACCCACACAAAATAATAACAGAAATAACAGAAGAAAAAATTAAGTGAAAAACACTGATTCAGGAAATCATGCGTTGACCTACAACCCCCATGCGTCGACGCATAGATGCAAATTTTTGTGTCATTTAAGTTATGCGCTTTCCCGCAGGTTTTTCTAGGTTAGCGCATGAACTGGGAGGTTAGAGCATGAACTGAGAGGGTCAGCGCATGAACTGTATTTTTTCAGGAAATTCAATTTTCTGCGCATTTTCACCTGTCCAAGTTCAGAAACACATACTAGTCACTACTAAAATGATAATGGACATTTATTTATGGGAAAGACAAGGTCCTATGCATCTAGACACATGAACGATAATGATTAGACGCAATATGCCCGACACGTGAAGTGATACCGTTCAAATTACAATCTAATTTCTCACATATTTGTTGACATCATTAAAATGAAGTAGATAGTAGAATATCTCTCACAATATTCAAACCTGATACGAGAGCTTTCAGGAGCAGTGTATTTGACCAGGAAGTCAAATTTTCCACGTGGTTGTCCCAGGATGTCCCACACTTCTTTGGAACTGGAGGATTCATCTCTCTCGATAACGTTGACCTCGGGAAAAGCATAGTTGATGAATTCTAGTCCGACAAACTTTGTGAATTCATCGTCGTGCTGGATAGGTTCTGAATACCCTGAGTGTTGATCCCATGACATGGTGGGGATGGAGGTATTCTTTTCAATGACGCTCAGCTGATTTTCATCGTTCGGCTGATTTTCTTGCCCCAAGTCTCCTGGGTACGGCTGCCAGATAGGCGGGCCATCCATTAGGCCATAATAGCCGTGGTCAAAGTTGTCCTTCATTAGAGTGTCCTCCTCTAATGAATTTGGCGGAGCACAGCATCCTTCCGGATCATAATCTCCGTATATCATTTCAACATCTGACCTTGGTATAAATCTCGGACTCTGTGCAGGATAGCAAAATGGCGTAGGCACTTCTTCCTGAGACATATAACCGTCCTTATTAAGATAAGACTTCCATTCCTCATCTATATCGGAGGGATCTCCCTCGTTGATGGTATGGACTGTTTGAGGCACTGGGTGAAGGAAACCTCCACTGTAGAAGAAATCCTGAATGGGATGAAGACTTTCATCGCTAGTAGCAGTCTGGGTACAGGTTGAAGAAAAACCAAGACCCTTCTTTGTTTTGTTATCAGTAGGAATGACAAACTGTCCCTATCCTTTTGCGTTGTTACTTTTGATTATTTCGAGAGCATCTCTGTACGAGGAAATCGAGGTTTCTTTCTCTGATTGATTCTCATTGCTCACCGACAGTGCTTGGAACTGGGTTCCAACAACCTCCTCGGGTTCTACACAAGTAGACGATGATAGGTTACTCACGATCAAGGCTTGCTCTCAACAGACTGTGACGAGTTGGTCGTTCTTGACGAACTTCAGTTTCTGGTGCAGCGTCGAAGTGACTGCCCCAGCCTAGTGTATCCAAGGTCTTCCTAATAAACAGTTGTACGATGCCCGGATGTCCATGACCTGGAAAGTGATTAGGAAAGTGTGAGGACCGATAGTTATTGGAAGGTCGACTTCGCCGATAGCTGCTTTCCGAGACCCGTCAAATGCTTCGACGATGACCTCACTGCCCCTCATCGGGGGTCCTTTGATTTATAGTCGCATTAAAGTGGACTTCGGCATAACCTTCATGGCCGATCCTGTGTCTACCAGTACGCTGGCTAAAGCATCGTCCATGAAGTTAACTGTGATATTGAGCGCCATGTTGTGACTTTTGCCCCCCTCTGGCAAGTCCTCATCACTGAATCCTAAGTTATTGCAGGAAGTGATGTTAGAGATGATGCTATCGAACTGTCGTATTGACACATCCTATTCCACAAAGGCCTGCTTTAAGACTTTCTGTAGAGCCTCTTTGTGGGCTTCGAAACTGAGTAAAAGTGATAGCACAAAGATCTTTGAAGGAGTTTGTAATAGCTGATCAACAATGTTGTATTCACTCCTTTGGATGAGCTTTAGCATCTCATCATTGTTTTTTGAAAGGTCGGTATCACTGGATTGACCGACTGGTGGATTGGGAGCTTCTATCGGAAGTTCCTTTTCTCTGTTAGGTTCTCCAACCCCTCGGTTGAATATTCGACCGCTCCGTGTTACTCGACTGATGTCTGCAATATTCACGACGGAGGGTAATGGAACTTCCTTTCCATTCTCAATTATTGTTGCACCGTATTTCTAAGGGATCGCCTTAGCTGTTTCATACGGTAATGGTCCCGGTAGATAGATAACTACAGGAGCCTTCTGATTTTTCTGACTGTCGTAAGTAACTTCAATCAGTTCCTCGATAAGAACCTTTGATTCGTCCAGTAGAGGGATGATGATACAAACATCCTTGTTCTGTTGATGATAAGAGATTATGACAACGTCTCTGATTTGATCAGCGAAGTAGTCCGGCATCTAGTTGATTGGCTCGGAACTCGGACACGGGTGAATCTCTTTATGATCCATCGGACATTGAAGGGCTACCCACACAAGGAAGCATCCTTGGTTATTCTCAGAGCAGACTCTACAATGTTCATAGTTGTGTGGTGGCACCTGGCCACGCCCGCTTTGAATGCAGTGCAACCTTACCAGGTTTGTTTCCATAGATCGGACACCCTGACTTTGACGTCGAGTAGGGTTTCCATTAAGCACACTGATTTGTTGCGTGTCTTCATCCATATAGATTGGAAGCCACCAGTGGTTTAATAAGTGTTGTAAATTTCTCTGAACGAGAGCGCACCCTTGGTTACTCTCACAACATCCTTTACGGTTCTGATAACCATGTGAAGTGAGAAAATCGAGTTGGACCTGCCTGGCATGTAACTCCACCAAGCTAGTATTCATCAGACGAATATCAAAGATTTGAATCATGTTGATCTAATAAGGATTTCTATCATGGTAGTCCTGGATCCACCCAAGATCCATCTGACGGTGGAGGGCCTCTTGTACAAAAGAACATCCCTGTTTGTTTACCGAGCAAGTCAGACATGAATTATAATCGTGTCGCGGCAGATTATGATACTGGCTTTGCCTTGAGTGCATCACCACCCAGTTGACATTCATTGCACAAATGTCGTGGTTCTGAATGATGTTGGAATTCGTACAGGTCATGTTGACTCCACGAACTCGATGCTCTTGGATCCATCCGAGATCCAACTGTTCCTGTAGAGCTGATTGCACAACAGAACATCCCTGATTGTTCTTAGAGCAGATATCACACTGGTGATAGTTATGAGGTGGCACATGGCCATATCCGCTCTGTCTACAATGCATCTTGACCAAGTTGGCTTTTAATAAGAGTACATAATGAATTTGATAGGTGTTGTTAGACTCTCCCTCTATCAAATTGACTGCAGCTTTCTCATGTTGAGGCAGCGGGTTTGTGAGAACATTAGGATTCGTATCCTTGAAAGATAAGACCCCACTCCTAACAAGATTTTGCACGTTAGATTTGAAACTGAGACAATTTTCTATGTTATGCCCTGGTCCTCCTTGATGGTAAGGACACGTCTGATCCATTTTGAACCAAAAAGGCAGATTTTCCGGTACTGTAAGAGGAGACTTAGTTTGGACATGCCCCTTGACCAGTAATAATGGAAGCAGTTCCACGTACAACATGGGTATAAGGTCAAACCCTAGTGGCCGCGTTGTATGGTTGTTATTGTACGGGGGACGAGTTTGCTGAAGAGACTGGTGTGTCCTTTGCTGAAGTTGTTGTTGATTAGGTTGGCTTTGCGCAACCTGAGGTTGATACATTGGAACAGGCACTGGGTTGATAGCAGGAGTTACAGCTGCTATTGGTTGATATCGTTGCCTTTGCTTTCCGAGAGAGATATTCTCAATATCCTGCTCTTTTTTCTTAGGGTGAGCACTACCGTATCGTTTCGTATTGCTTGACGATCCAGCGTCTTTTACTAAACTTCCTTCTCGGACGGCTTCCTCAAGACGAACTCCCATGCCCACCATCTCGGTGAAGTCACTGGGCGTACTGGTGACCATTCTATCGTAGTAAAATGAGCTTAAGGTCTTTAAGAAGATCTTTGTCATCTCTTTTTCCTCAAGAGGTGGAGAAATCTGAGCAGCAATTTCACGCCATCTCTGAGCGTACTCTTTAATGGTTTCCTTGTCCTTTTGTGATATTGATTTGAGTTGATCTCTGTCCGGTGCCATGTCCAAATTGTATTTATATTGTTGAACGAAAGCAGTGCCAAGATCTCTGAACGTGCCGATCGTAGCGCGGTTTAAACCCATGTACCATTTTAATGAGGCACCGGTTAAACTATTCTGAAAGTAGTGAATCAGTAGCTCCTGGTTCTTTGTCTGGACTGACACTCGCTGAGCGTACATCACCAAATGACTTTGAGGGCAAGAGTTACCCTTGTACTTTTCAAAATTGGGTACCTGGAACTTGTACCGAACTTTCACATTGGGGACTAAGCAGAGGTCTGCGGCGTCCTTTCCAAATAGATCCTGACCGCGAAGGGTCTGCAGTTCTTTCTGCATCTCCAGGAATTGTTCCTGGAACTCATTCATTCTGTCGAACATGCTGTCGTTTCCACTAGAAGGTATCTATGGGATCTGCCTTCTGGGATAGTGTGTACCACGGTTGATGGTATAGTCATTATGGCCGAGACTCTCGGTGTCTCCTGAAGTTTGTGACCTTCAGGAGTTGCTGCCATGCCCCTGGCATCTTCTCTTTCCCGAAGTTTATAACCTTCAGGCCCGGCAGAACATATCCTTCCGGGATAAAGTTAATAGTCATGCCCCAGGGACGATCTTTCGGCATTTTGTACCTAGGATCATACTTCTCTACTATGGGCGTAGATGTGATCTCCGAGATCACAGTCCTTTGTTGTTGCATCTGAGCTTCTGCTAGAGCTTGCATCTCGTTATGAATCTTTCTCAGATCCTCTTTTAGAGTGTCGATCTCTTCTCTCAACCCTCTATTCTCTTCCTCGAGATCATCCATCTTTTTCTGACGATTGGCCCGAGTATTGTACGAATGAGACAGTTTGACTCTAGAATCGAGACGCAAACGTGAGATTCGTAGGTAAGAAGAATGCGTTTATGAGAATGATGAATGCAATGATTATTAATTATTTTTGTTTATTCAAAGTAAACTTCGACAATTGGATTGCAAATATGAAACAGTGGGGAAATCGCGTTTTATTAAATTCAAAGGATTGCAGAAATGGAAATACAGTAGATTACAAAGTGCTGAAAAAGGAAATCTAAACTAATGGATCCCGAGTCCTCTCTGAAGAGAGCTCAGGTGTTGGTTCGGGTACTTTCCTTCTTTTTGATCGGGGCTCTTGGGCCGTTGTCGGGTTGTCATTCGTTTGCCAAGTGAAAGGAGTGAGTAAATGCCTTTGGTCATCCTGATTTTCTACAGCATGTTGCTCTAAAATGTTAATCAAAGCATCCTTTACTTTTAACAGTTGCTGTTTTTTCTTGCACTCCATATTGAGAATACGGTACTTATTCCTCCAAGAACTCTTCTCCTGTTGAACTTTGCTGAGAGTAACCTGAAGTTTTTCCATCTCAGACATGAAATAAAGGGCAGAGTCCCTTAATGGAAGAACTTCCTGACGAGGGTAAGGCATCCTCAGCTTGAGAGCTCTAGTTTGTACCCAATGGAGATAAGGCTCCACCGAGGCACAGTCTGGTTTTCCTAAAGACTCTCTTCCTTTCCTATGAATGCGTTTCCAAGCGTGCACTATTTCTGTCTTTAGTGCCCTGTCATTTTATCCTTCCTTGAAGAAAAGACCTTCCAGATGAGCATTGTGCGGGACATGCCTCATCGGGTATCCAAATTGACGACGAACTAAAATTGGATGATAATTGATTCCTCCCTTAGTTCCTATAAGGGGTACATTTGGGAAATTTCCACAACGGTCAATGATCCTGATTCCGTCATAGATTCGATTGTACCAATCGATGTCAGAGTTGGTAAGAGACATGATTCTCTGTGACCAACGTAAAGTATTATTTTGATCCCAAAATGCAGCAGACTTGGGTAAGTGGGAAATGAACCATTTGTAAAGCAAGGGTACCCAACACATGATCATTCCTCCACTGTATAAATTCCTTAAGTGTACCAAATGATACGCATCTGCGAGTAAGGTCGGTACGGGGTTTCCAATCAGGAAAATCTTAATGGCATTGATATCTACAAAGTTATCGATGTTGGGAAACAAAAATAACCCGTAGGTAAGCAAAACAAAGATGCTCTCGAAAGCGGCCACGTTCCCTATACTAGCAAAGTATAGGGCTTTCTTTGTCAAGAACTGGGCTGGCAAACCCTGGATGCCACCCTTAGTGGTTATGTGAGTCCTGACTTCTGACTCGTCTAAATAAATTACTCTTGCAATGGTTTGATCCCTTGGAATTTCTTCCAGTCCAGAAAAGGGAGCTTGATCAGTAATATGTAAATCAGTCAGGTGAGAATACTCCTCAAGTGTTGGTGCAAGCTGATAATCCGGGAATGTGAAACAGTGATAGACCAGATCGTAGAACTGGATTAGTGTGGACAGGATTCCTTCAATTACGTGGACCCTTAACAAGGACAGCAGTCCTCCATACTTGGCTCTGAAAGCCTCGTGGTTGGTGATCATTCTCGCCAAACCTCTTAAATCCTCTAACTTTGGAACCTTGAAGGTGTACTTATGAGTTTTCCTTCTACCGAAATCCATTAGCGCAATCTCCTTTCTCTCTGACATTTGCAATCATTGTCTTAGTTTAATTTGAAAAAGAGAGACTCGAAGAGAAGATTTTCTTTGTTTTAATGTTTTTTAAATGAATGCATGAATGCAGCACACAAAAACATAGAAAAAACATGGGGTCAAAGGGTCGGTGTCATGAAGTCAAGGCTCTACCCCCCCTCCCCAAAGGTTTATACTGGTGATTTTTTTCCCTGTCTGCAAAATCATTGACCCCTCTGGGATAACAACAACAAGCGGATCGCCAGCGAGCTACTGTATCCTAGAGTGATCTCAGATGAGGGTAGTATCGTGTGGCAACTATTTCCGATAGCTTCCACACTACAAAATGGCTTAAGTCTACTAAAAACCTCAGCTTCTCAGATAACCCAGTCAACCACACTACTTTCAACAATCGAAGTCGGATAGGCAATGTATCTGCAAAGGGAGTCTCCACTGAGTTTGATGGTCGATCGGGGACTCTTAACTGGAATTCACTCCCAGTAAGATTACCCACATTTCCATCACCTATCTTAGGTGTATACTCAATCTTTCCACATGCAGCATCACACGCATTCCCATTAGCAGAAAAATTAACACAGATATCAATTAGGAAAAGCAGTATATATATTTGTCTTAATCATCCTAGACCTCTAGTCTTATGATCCTATACAGACAATGACTCCCCAGCAGAGTTGTCATTTCTGTGACATGAATTTAGGGTTTCATCCCTTGAGAAGGCAAGAAAGAATGCCTCCCACTGTGGTCGCCACTTTTCTGTAGCGCGATTTTTGTGGTTTCGAGTCACCGTCGCTTTGGTACTACAGTTCGATTCATTTTTTATCCTATTAAGTTAACTAAGGAAGGGAAATAGATGTCTCCAATTAACCCTGCTTGCAAACTGAGGTTAAACAATCAAAACTGTTGGTTTACAGATGCTATCAAAATAGGGGGGTTCTCCCTTAGGGTTATTTACTAAAAACAATGTCTAGGCTATTGGTAAGATGTTAGGACCGATGCTTTTCGATTGATGTATGAAAGTACGAGATTTTGGGTTTTGGATTAGTATGCTCGCTAAGATTTTTCAATCTTATGCCTACGTATTCCCGTTTAACGAAACAGGGAAATCAGAGCGATCGTAGTTCCTCCTATTCTATGGGAGGAAAAAGGTTGTTTTGGTGTCTTGTTCAAAGCCCAGGACGTGAAGCTAAATGTGGTTTGTATCTTGTTCAAAGCCCAAGATGTGAAGCTGAAGGGTCTATTTGTATCTTGTTCGAAGCCCAAGATGTGAAGCTAAAGGGTTTTGACTTTAGAGAGAATTTGTCATCTCTAAAAGGGGCTATTTGGTCTGTTTGTCACAACTGTTAGGTGACTGGTTATAAAGGAGAATTACTTTAACTGGGATATGTGAATCCAGCAATGCCATAATTTCCTTTATAGGGGATTTTTAACCTGAAGGAGAAGACTTTAACTCAGTTTAGAGCAATTCCATCTTTCCTTAGGAATTTCTCATGCTAAAAGAGGGACAGTGGCGTGGATGTAAATAATCCAGAGGCTTGCCGCTTACAGCAATTTAGATGAAGGAAAAGGAGTTGTTGATGTTTGTATCCTGTGAGCAAGGCACAAATTTTGATGCTAAAAGTCAACCGAGGTTTTGTTATACAAAGCCTAAGAGGAGGCTATTGACCCCAACAAGAGGGTGTTTTTATGTGTCTCGTATGAAGCCCGAGAGAGAGGCTAAAAAGGGGTTGACTCAACAAGAGAGTGTTAACCAGTGACTGGCTCAACAAGAGAGTGCTTTTATATATGTCTTGTACGAAGCCCAAGACGGATGCTAAAATTTTTTGACTCCACATGAGGGTCTTTTATACTCAACAAAAGAGTGATTTTTATCTCGTACGAAGCCCAAGGTGGAGGCTAAAATTGGGTTGACCTATCAAGAGAGTCTTTTATACTCAACAAGAGAGTGTTTTAGTATCTCGTACGAAGCCCGAGATGGAGGCTAAACAGGTTTGACTCAACAAGAGAGTCTTTTATACTCAACAAGAGAGTGTTTTAGTATCTCGTACGTAGCCCAAGATGGAGGTTAAAAGTGCTGGTGACTGTTTCAGTTCATTGACAGGTCCAGTATGTTGGATAAAAGTGAAAATCAGTTCTTATGAAGGGAATGATTAAACGTATTGTTGTGCTTTGGGACTGATCAGAGGATCAGGGTTATTTCCTGTTCTTTAAGGAAACGGGGAATCCAAAGGGTATTGAGACTGTCTAAGTCTACTGGTGTTTTGGAGAAATCGATTCTCGGATATTGAATGATCTTTGTATAATGCCCAAGAGAAGACTGGTATGTTAAGGGATGAAGGTCAACCCATTAACAAGCTTGACACTTGACTCAGAAAGACAGCTCTAGAAAATTGATGACTATGTTCTGTTCCTATACATGAAGAGGTCTTTGGGTCCTTGTACTAAGCCCATGAGAATGCATGAGAGAATTTAAGAAGCCGAAGGGTCCTTGTACAACGCCCAAGAGAAGGCGGGGATGCTTTTAAGAAGCCTGTGGGTCCCCAAACCCCGAGAAGTTCAAGACATGCCATTCACCGAGAATAGATCAAGCCAGGAAAGTCCGAGAATTTGGAAGAAACTCAAGAGATGCCATTCACGGAGAAAAGATCATCTCTGGGGAGTAGAGTCTCTTTGGCAGTGTCTAAGGGTGACAGTCTGAGAAAGGGTTCACCGAGAATGCTGCCTTTCATGTCTCCATATTGTTTAACCCCAAGAGGAGGGAATACTGTGTCTGGTAATCCTATGGGGATCTAGTTTTGTTTGTATTTAAGAGTAACTAACAGGGCTTTACCTAGTGCTAGACATAGTTGCCGGGGAAAACTCTAAATAACTATACTAGTATTACACAGTTGATATTTGACAAGTATATAAAAGTTTGTGAAAGAAGACTTACAGTGAGCAGCCCCACAATACAGTTATATATATGAAAGCGGATAAAGAAAGCGGGTAAACACTTACTCGATTGTAGAGCTTCCATGCTGTTTGGTTAGTTTGTTCAACAAAGAAAGCTTTGATAACAATATTATATTCAAAATTAAAGGAGAAAGTGCTTTGAAAAGGTTGTTGGGGCTTACAGCTCAAGGAGAGGCCCAAGGATTTATCAGTGATTGCATTGTTGTTTTGTACAGGGACTTATACAAGTGACTGAGGCCCAAAAAGGATTTATGTACAAAGGGATGGGTCTTACACTCTCTCAAGAGGCCCAAAGGTGCTTAAAGAAAAGGAATGGGGCTTATAACACGAGGGTAGGCCCAGATGATTTGTTTTTTGAATTGGCGATAACGCCAAGATTTCTTTAACATACTAGGTCTTATACAATGCATTGAGGCCCAAAAAGTTTTGGTTAAAAAAAATGGTTGGGTCTTACACTCTATTAGAGGCCCAATGATTTATTTTTGTACAAGTGGTGGGGCTTACAGCTCAAGGAGAGGCCCAAGGATTTATCTAAAAAAGGGGACGATCGTGCCGTTGTTTTTGAAAATACAGTGGGACTTATACAATGACTGAGGCCCAAAAGTGGTGTATTTACAAAGGGTTGGGTATTACACTCTACCAAGAGGCCCAAAATGTTTTAAAGAAAGGAAATGGGGCTTATAACACGAGGGTAGGCCCAATTGTTTTTCGTTTTGAAATGGAGATCGTGCCGAGATTTTTGAAAACGCAGTGGGTCTTATACAATGCCTGAGGCCCAAAAAGGTTTTGGTTTTCAAAAGGGATTGGGTCTTACACTTTATTAGAGGCCCAAAGAATTTGAAAAAGTTTGATGAGGGTTGAATTAATAAAAAAACCCTAATTTGTTTTCAAAATGTATTTTAATTGAATCAAAATTCAATCAAAATGATCAAAATTGTTAAACATGTGTGGAAACAAATTGTGATCTTGCATTAATGTTTCAAAAATCATGTTTCTATCCACAAAATGATTGGAAATCACTAAAATTTGAAAAATCAAGAGGGAGAAAATATTTTAAATGTCAAAAAACAATTAAGACATGTGAATTATTAAAAAAAGAATCAACTAAAAATCATTAAAATTCAGAGAGAAATTAATTTTTGAATCAATTAAATAAAATCACAAAATTCAAATATTTGAATTTTCAAAAAGGGCGCCAAGAACATGGCAAGAACACGCGCCACCCTCTTTTTCTTCAGATTTGCGTTTTCTATCCAATCTCACTGAATACTTGATGATAACATGCAATCTACATATCAATCTACTCGTTTTCACCTCACAATCATGTCTATGGTCTTTAATTTCATTTATTTTAAGCATGGAATAAGAAATCAAAGAGAAACCTCAAGAACCCTAAAACTTGCACGAAGGCTCATAAATTCCATACACGATTCAAACAAAGCAATTGATTGAGGGTAAACACTTTATGCATGATTATGAACATATGGCCAAATTATTGTGCAGCAAAAAATGCATGGATCATAGAGTTAGAAGAGCTCATGCTTACCTCTTGCAGCTGGTGATCGTGTTTTGTGTTAGACGTGTTACAGCTAGGTTCCAAGGATATGGACAGCTTCCCTAGGTGCTATGGAGTGTGTCTGGGTGCTCGGAGTGGATTGAATTGAGCTGGAACTTGATTTGGCACCTCAACTGCAAATCTGTCAAAGGCTTATGCAGATGGCTAGTGATTTTGAGAATCTGGTGTTCCAGATGTTGTTTAAGTGTTTGGATCACTTCTATATGATGTTTATGAGGTGTGTGTGTGACTGGTTTGGTTGGAATAGCTCTCAAACTCAAAACCCGATCGTGACTTGCTTTGGAAGGCAATTTTGAAGTGAAGGAAGAGATTTTGAGGAAAGCATCTGTTTGATGGCTTTGGTGTACTCAAACGTATCACAATTGAGCTCTATTTATAGTAGAGCAAGTTTGTTTTGCAAGGAATAATGAATGGCAACTGCTGCATAGGTTTGGCCAATGTTGATCAATGAGAATCCAAGTCTCCTCTAGCCATTGACTAGAGATTAGGGCACAGGCTACTGGTTCCCTTGGTCTTGGATAAGTCTTGACTGAATTCAGTTGGAAATGGCTCACTGCATGCCACCTTGGTGCATCCATTGAATGCTCCAAAATAAAATTGGAGTCTTGTCCCCTCTTTAGGGATTTCTAGGTTTGGCATGCTATTTTTAGTTCCAAGGACTTGGGAGGCTTGGGATCAGAGTTGGTTCCTCCTTCGTCTCCCCTTGAGGTGTTCAGATGGATAAGTGTGTTTGTCATTTGCACAAATTTGGCAAATCGAGCAAAATGCACAAATCTGCTTTGCTTTGACAGTTTTCAGCAAGGCATATTGCCATTGTCATATCTCATGGCTCAAGTTGAGTTTGGTGAAGTTCTTGGTCATTTTAGAAAGCCTTCATATGATACAACAACTGTTTGATCATAATTGGTTTTGATACTTTTTGGATCCAAGTGAAAAATGCCCTTACATTTTGAAAAAAGTAAGACAGATTCTGACTTAGTGAAAATCTCACTATGTTGGAAAAAAGTGACATTTTCACTTTTTGTGATTTTGATCATTCCAAAACTTAAAATCCATGAGGAATTGGAATGAGTCGTAGTTGAAGCTTTTGTAGAGGTCCATGAGAGATACAAATCCAGCTTTGAATTGGGGAAAATGGCCTTGTGGTTTAGGAGTTATGATCCTCCAAAGTTGGTACCCTAGCCACTATGTTCCATAACTTAGAAAATTTTATAAGTTTTTATGGTTACCCCTTTTACAAGTTATCCCACTTTTCTTGATTTTTCTTGATGAATGATGATTCCAATCACACATTAACATCATTTTAGGGTTAAGGAACCATAATTGTGAAAAATCTCAAAAAGTCAAAGTTGACTTTTGTGCACAGTTGACTTTTTATCAGATGAATTCCAAACTGTGCGATCCTCTATGAAATCAAGTCCTTGACCTAAATCAAACTTGATGGATTGATTTCATAGGTGTTATAGGGTGTATTAAATCACGTTCCAAGGTTTGGGAGCATTTCTTGGTCAAAAGTCAAAGGCACAGTTGACTTTTCTCATGAAACCCTAATTGTGGTTCTGATGAATTTGAAACTTGTTGCTCAAGCTTCTTGGCTCAATCCATTATTGCAAATGGATCAATGTAGTTTATTAGAGACCCTAAAATCCTCCTTTGAGGCCTTGGCTCATGTTTTGTCCCAAAAGTCAACTTAGGGGTGAATTAGGTCAAGAAACCCTAATTCCTGATTTTTGGTGAATGCATCCCCTGAGGCTAAATTGACTTGATGATTGGGTCCATGAGGTTCCATGGGGTATATTAGGTTATGCTTTGAAGCATTGGCTCATGCACAGAGGAAAATTTCCATCTGGAGGCCCTGGTCGACCAAACCCTAATTTGGTGACACTGGTGATCTTAAGGCTTAATCCACCTGGAATGCTGCAACATTGTGCTTGATTCTTCCTGTGGGAGTCCTCTTGATCCATTGTGGATGTTTGAGAGGTTAGACAAGTTGAAGATCATGTCATTACTTGATTGATCCTTTGTCTAAGGCTCAAAGAGGGCTTGAAACCCTAAGTCTGATTGTAGTGGATGCTCACCCATCTTTGGGGAGACTAATGAGGTATGATGGCCCATCCATATTGTGATGATGATTTTCACAATAATGGGAAATCTTAGTGGTCAAAATTTGGGGTATGACATACGACTAGGGTTTCACAGCCAAATTTTCATCAAGTGTTTATGCTTCTGCACAAGTGTTATATTTATAGAACCACTTGTGTGGGCTACAAGCTAAAAAGCCCACTTAAGTGCATGCACACCATATCTTATGATGTACTGTATATCACTTAAGCACGCGGTACCTTACCACAACCCGTATTCCACTTAAGTGCGCAGTACCTTACGTTGTTACATATTTACTTAAGTACACCGTACCTTACGGTATTCCTTATTTACTCTACCTCTTATCAAACTGTCCTTATGTGTGTGACCCTGTAGGATTTTGAGACATTGGTCATTATATTAAATCATGCATTTAACATAATAAATAGTGAGCGGTATCAGCAACACATCACTGCTACCCAAGTCACGAAGTTGTCATGTGATCTGACAAAACCTTTTATGATAGTGCTTGTATGTACAATTACCCTTTTGCCCTTATGTCTATATTGAACACAAGGCATATACCGTGTCATCCTTGTTCAGTTCACTATTGGGCCCTTAGACATTTATCCTGTTATCTAGGATGGGCAAATTCCATCTAGGTCACTCATGTCCCTCAGCATGCTTTATGAAGTACCCATCAACTGTCTTTATAATCATCCAATTACAGACAATGTTTGATCAACAATAAAGTACTTGACTCTACATCTAGGTTCCATAGTGGTTTCAGGTCGAAGGGTGGTATACACCACTATCACCATGAGAGTAACTTATGACACTTTGCATAACATTCTATGTAGTACTCTCATAGTGGGTCAATCAGTATACATATTCTTATACCCCAAATTTTGACCACTAAGATTTCCCATCATTGTGTAAATCATCATCACAATATGGATGTACTTATATATCTCATCAGTCTCCCCAAAGATGGGTGAGCATTCACTATAATCAAGCTTAGGGTTTCAAGCCCTCTCAGAGCACTTAGACAAAGGATCAATCAAGAATTGACATGATCTTCAACTTGTCTAAACTCTCCAACACCCATATAGGATCAAGAGGACTCCCACATTAAGAATCAAGCACAAAGGTGCAACATTCCAAGTGAATCAAGCCTCAAGATCACCAGTGTCACGAAATTAGGGTTTTGGTCGACCAGGGCCTCCAGAGGGAAATTTTCATCTGAGCATGAGCCAATGCTTCAAATCATAACCCAAGATACTCCAAGGGACCTCACATTCCCCATCATCAAGTCAATTTAGCCTCAGTGGAAGCAATCATAAAAAATCAGGAATTAGGGTTTCTTGACCTAATTCACCCCTAAGTTGACTTTTGGTACAAAACATGAGCCAAGACTTCAAGACATGATTTTAGGGTCTCCAATACACTACATTGATCCATTTGCAACAATGGATTGATCCAAGAAGCTTGATTCACAAGTTTCAATTTCATCTGGACCACAGTTAGGGTTTTGAGGAAAAAGTCAACTGTGCCTTTGAATTTTGACCAAGACATGCTCCCAAACTTTGGGACATAATTCAATACATCCTATAACACCTATGGAATCCATCCATTAAGTTTGATTTAGGTCAAGGGCTTAATTTCATAAAGGATCGCACAGTTTGTATTTCATCTGCTAGAAAAGTCAACTGTACAAAAAGTCAAAGTTTGACTTTTTTATTTTTTGGTCAACCAGGGTTCCTTAACCCTAAAATGATGTTAATGTGTGATTGGAATCATCATTCATCAAGAAAAACCAAATAAAATGGGTTAACTTGTAAAAGGGGGTAACCATAAAAAACTTAGAAATTTTCTAAGTTATGGAACAAAGTGGCTAGGGTACCAACTTCCAAGATCATAACTTGAGATCCAAGTAACCATTTTGGATGATCCAAAGATGGATTTGTAGCTCTCATGGCATACTTTAAAAGTTTCAACTACATCTCATTCCAATTCCTCATGGATTTTAAGTTATGGAGTGACCAAAATGGCAAAAAAAATGAAAGGCACTTTTTTCCAACACTTAGTGAAATTTTTACTAAGTCAGAATCTGCCTTATTTTTTCTCAAAAGTAGAGGCACTTTTCATTGTAATTCAGGTTGGATCAAAACCAAAGTTGGACATCACATTGAAATAGGATATATCAGCTTTCCAAAATATCCAAGAACCCCATGAAATTCCACTTGAGCTAAGAGTTATGACAGCTGCAACATGCCTTGCTGCAACTGTCATGGCAAGGCAGATTTGTGCATTTTGGCTCGATTTGATTAATTTGTGCAAATGACAAACAAGTTTATCCATCTGCACACCTCAGGGGGAGACCAAGGAGGAACAAACACTGATCCATAAGCCTCCCAAGTCTTTGGAACTACAAGTAGCATGCCAAACCTAAAAAGCTAAAGATGCTTCAAGACTCCAATTTTGTTTTGGAGCATTCAATGGATGCTTAGAGGTGGCATGTATCAAAGCAAAGATGGACACTTCAGTCATGCCTTATCCTTGAATTAGGGAACCATAGGCCTGTGCTCTAATCTCAAATAAATGGCTAGAGGAGAGTTGAGATTCCAAAGTGATACAAGTGGCCACAGACCTGTACCAGTTGCCATACCCTATTCCTTGCAAAACAAACTTGCTCTACTATAAATAGAGCTCAATTGTGATCATTTTGAGTACACCAAAGGCCTATAACACTTGTCTTTCTTAAAATCATCCTCTCACTCTAAAAAATGCCTTTCTTAGGAAGTCACTATCGAATTTCTCAGTAGAGAGCAATTCCACTCAAACCAATTGCTCTAACACCTCATATACATCATACCTGAGCTGATCAAACCACTTCCAGCCATCTGGAACACCAAAATCACAAAGCTCCAAATCCACCTTAAGCCCATATGCAGCTGAGATGCCATGAAGTGATCCAAGTATTTCCATTCAAGTCCAAACATTCAAACACACTCCATATGGTGTAGGGAAGCTGTTCAGATCATCACAACTCATTTGTAACACCTCCAACTCAAAGATCAAATTGTTCTTGCTGCCACGACCTTCAAGTAAGCCTAAACTTAGTCATCTCTTAGTCTATGTATATTTCCTCGCATAATACTTTTGCCAAATGTTCATAATCATGCATAGAATGTTTCCCCTCTATTAATTGCCTTGTATGAATCGCGTGTGGAATTTCTGAGCCTTCATGCATAATTTAGGGTTCTTGACGTTTCTCTTTGATTTCTTATTCCATGCTTAAAATAAATGAAATTAAAGACCATAGACATGATCGTGAGGTGAAAATGAGTAGATTGATATGTGGATTGTGTGATTTCATCAAGTATTCAGTGAGATTGAGGAGAAAATGCAAATCAGGGCAAAACTCAGAACACGCGCGTATTCTTGGGTGTTCTTGGCACCCTTTTTCAAAAATTCAAATATTTGAATTTTGTGATTTTTTTAATTTATTCAAAAATTAATTTCTCTCTGAATTTTAATGATTTTGAGTTGATTCTTTTTTTAATAATTCACAAAAATGTTAAAATATTTTATTTTACAAAAATTTCCAAAAAATATTATTTATTTCATATATTTGATATTTTTACAAAGAATTAATTTTTTTTTTAACATTTAAAATATTTTTTCCTTTTTGATTTTCCAAACTTAATTGGTTTCCAATCATTTTGTGGATAAAAACATGATTTTTGAAACATTGATCTAAGATCACCACTCATTTTTCACATGTTTTCAATCATTTTTATTAATTTTTAAACAAAATTAAATCCTTTTTAAACAAAATCAGGGTTTTGATTAATTTAACCCTCATCAATCATTTTCAAACACTCATGGGCCTCTAATAGAGTGTAAGACCCAACCCCTTTGTAAATAAACAATTTTTGGCCCTCAGACATTGTATAAGTCCCTCTTTATCTTTCCAAAAGTTCGGCGCGATCATCGCCTTTTTAACAAAACCAATTGGGCTTCTCCTTGAGCTATAAGACCCATATTTGTTCATTTTTAAACTCTTTGGGCCTCTAATAGAGTGTAAGACCCAACCCCTATTGAAAGCCAAATACATTTTGGGCCTCAGACATTGTATAAGTCCCCCGACGATTTTCAAAACGACGGTGCGATCACTGTCCACCATGGGCCTTTCCCTGAGTTGTAAGCCCCACCATTTGTACAAAAATAAACTTTGGGCCTCTAATAGAGTGTAAGACCCAACCCATTTTTTGAAACGAAAATAATTTGGGCCTCAGATATTGTATAAGACCCACTGTGTATTCAAAAACCTCGGAACGATCACCAGTTCAAACATCAAATCATTTGGGCCTGCCCTCGTGTTGTAAGTCCCATTCCTTTTCTTTAAATAATCTTTGGGCCTCTCCTTGAGTTGTAAGACCCATACCTCTGTACAGAAAACCTTTTGGGCCTCAGTCATCGTATAAGTCCCAGTACAATATTATCAACTTCCCCTTTTGATTTAGGATCAAATATACAGTTATTATCAAAACTTTCTTTAATTTCTTTGAACAACTAACATTACAGCATGGAAGCTCACGCACCTGTAAGTTTTATCCTCTTTCATTTACTTGCTTTGATATATATAACTGTATTGTGGGAAGCGACGCATGGTTAGTCTTCTTTCATTCTTTTAAATACATGTCATATATATATTACTGTATTGTGGGGCTGCTTCACTGTAAGTCTTCTTTCATATCCTTTTACATACTTGTCATATATCAACTGCATATATACTAGTATAGTTATTTAGAGTTTTCTCCCGACAACTAGGTCTAGAACTAGGTAAAGCCCTGTTGGTCACTCCTAAATACAAACAAAACTAGACCCCCATAGGATTACCAGATACAGTCTTCCCTCCTCTTGGGGTTAAACAATATGGAACAAAGAGAAAGGCAGTATTCTTCGTGAACCTTTTCTCAGACTGTCGCCCCTAGAGATTGTCAAAGAAATTCTACTCCCTAGAGTTGATCTATTCTCGGTGAATAGCATCTCTTGATTTTCTTCAAACCTCAAACTTTCATGAAATGATCTCTTTTCGGTGAATTGCATTTCTTGAACTTCTCTCGGTTTGGGACCCACAAGCTTCCTAAAACCATCCCTGCCTCCTCTTGGGCATTGTACAAGGGACCCTTCGGCTTCTCCGAAGTTCTCATTCCTTCTCTTGGGCTTAATACAAGGACCCTGAAGACCTCTTAAAGGTATAGGACAGAACTTAGTCATCCTTCGTTTGAGTTGTCTTTCTAAAAGGAGTCAAAACCCTCAGACCAATTTTAGGGTTGATATTCATCCCTTAAAAGAGTCGGCCTCCTCTTGGGCATCATACAAAAGATAAAACTCTTCCAGTAGACTTGGACAATCCAAATACCCTTGAGTCTCAAAGAGATTCTCAAGTTCCTTTACCATGTATAGGAAAAACCCCGAATTTTGGATTAATCTCCAGCAAGATGTGAAACTGGTGGGTTCTAAAACCTCGTATTTCTCCCAAAATTCCCCAAACCAGGGTCAGTTTACCATCAGGATATCACTATCTCAAATCAAGACCTCAAGGTTTCTGATCTATCAACTCTTCTGCATTCCCCTGCAAGAGTTGATTGCCCATTTGGACCTGCCTCGGGATCTCCAGAATCCCCTGCAGAAGTCTAGCCTCCTTTTAGGCTTTGTATAATGATCCTTCCTCAGCGAAGTCAACCTCCTCTTGGGCTTTGTACAATGATCTCCCCAGCGGAGCTAACCTTTTCAGACTCTCTTGTTGAGTCGGTCAATTCTCAAGACTCTCTTGTTGAGTCAAATCACAGTCTCAGACTCTCTGTTTGAGTCGACCAATTTTCAGACTCTCTTGTTGAGTCAACCCTTTTAGCCTCTATCTCAGGCTTCGTATGAGACAAATAAAAACACTCTCTAGTTGAGTCGATAGCCTCCTCTTAGGCTTTGTATAATGATTTACCCTAGAAGGAGTTAGCCTCCTCTCGAGTTGTGTAGATTGATTTCTCCAGCTTGTTCAGCCACAATCCCGGGCTTTGTACAGGACAGATAAAAGTACTCTCTTGTTTAGTCAAACCCTTTTAGCCTCCATCTTGGGCTTTGTACGAGATATAAACCTTCATAAGCTTGGGACAAACATTTTTCTCCCACGAAATCAATTCCTCCGAGCCTTCATTAGGCTTTGAAGAATAAACTCCTAAGTAGAGTCAAACTCTTTTCCGCCTCCATCTTGGGCTTCGTACAAGATAGATAGCGCTCTCCAGCAGAGTCAAAATTGTTTAGTCTCCGTCTTGGGCTTTGTACAAGACACTTAAAATATCCTCAGTCGAGTCGATTAAAATTCCCATTTCAGCCTCTATCTTGGGCTCTGTAAAAGACACATACAAAACTCCCCGGCAGAGTCAAAAACCCCTTTAGCCTCAATCTTGGGCTTTGTACAAGACAGAAAGAATATTTTCCCCGGAAAAGTCAAATTATTAGCCTCCTCTTAGGCTTTGTATATGTAGCGAGCGATTTTGGACGTGGTTCTTAAGTACCGTCACTCTGGGGCACTACAGGTCGATTCATTTTATATCCTATTGAAGCTGATGAAGGAAGGGAAATAGATGTCTCCAACTAACCCTGCTTGCAAACTGAGGTTAAACAGTCAAAACTGTTGGTTTACAGGTGCAGTTTTAGTTCGTGGGCCTCTCTCTGCTTATTTTGTTCAGAACAAAATATCGGGACTGTTCATGGGGAATTTGTTGGGATCCTGCGCCAGATTGGATGGAGGTAGGGGACTTTGGGGTTTTTTTATTAGTGTGCTCGCTAAGATTCTTTTTCAATCTTATGCCTACGTATTCCCGGGATAGGGAAATCAGAGCGATCGTAGTTCCTCCTATTATATGGGAGGAAATGGTGTTTTGGTGTCTTGTTCAAAGCCCAAGATATGAAGCTAAAGGTGGTTTATATCTTGTTCAAAGTCTAAGATGTGAAGCTGAAGGGTCTATTTGTATCTTGTTCGAAGCCCAAGATGTGAAGCTAAAAGGGTGTTGACTTTAGAGAGAATTTATTATCTCTAAAGGGAAATATTTGGTCTGTTTGGCACAACTGTTGGGTGACTGTTTATAAAGGAGAATTACTTTAACTGGGATATGCAAATCCAGCAATGCCATAATTTCCTTTATAGGGGATTTTCAACCTGAAGGAGAAGACTTTAACTCAGTTTAGAGCAATGCCATCTTTCCTTAGGAATTTATCATGCTAAAAGAGGGACAGTGGCCTGGATGTAAATAGTCCAGAGGCTTGCCGCTTACAACAATTAGACGAGGGAAAAGGAGTTGTTGATGTTTGTATGCTGTGACCAAAGCATGATTTGATGCTAAAAGGTTGATTGAATCAAACGGGGATTTCTTTATACAATGCCTAAGAGGAGGCTATTGACCCAACAAGAGGATGCTTTTGTATCTCGTACGAAGCCCGAGATAGAGGTTAAAAGGGTAGACTCAACAAGAGAGTGTTTTTATATGTGTCTTGTACGAAGCCCAAGACGGAGGCTAAAAGGGTTTGACTCAATAAGAGAGTCTTTTATACTCACCAATAGAGTGATTTGTATCTCGTACGAAGCCCGAGATAGAGGCTAAAAGAGGATTGACTCAACAAGAGAGTCTTTTATACTCAACAAGAGAGTGTTTTTGTATCTCGTACGAAGCCCGAGATAGAGGCTAAAAATGTTTGACTCAACAAGAGAGTCTTTTATACTCAACAAGAGAGTGTTTTGTATCTCGTACAAAGCCCGAGATGAAGGTTGCAAAGGTTAACTCTGATGGGGAGAATCATTGTACAAAGCCCAAGAGGTGACTAGGGTTACTGTTTCAGTTGTGTGGCAGGTCCAATATGTTGGTTAAAAGAGAAAATCAGTTCTTATATGGGTAATGTTGTACTCATGGATTTGATCTGAGGACCGGGATTATTTCCTGTTCTTTAAGGAAACGGGGAATCCGAAGGGTATTGAGACTGGCCAAGTCTACGGCTGTTTTTTCCTATTTTTGAAAGGAACTTGAGAATGTCTTCGAGACTCAAGGAGATTAGACTGTCCAAGTCTAGAGTTTTATCTTTTGTACTATGCTTAAGAGAGATCAAGAGACAGTAAGTTCGCCGTAGGAAGATCTAGACTCTTTGAAAGACTGTTCTATTAAGATAACTAATTTTTGTTCCTATACCTTTAAGAGGTCGTCGGGATAATTTATACGAAGCCTAAGAGGAGGCGAGATAAACTTTTAAGAAGCCGAAGGGACAATTTTTACGAAGCCCAAGAGGAGGCTATCTTCCCGGAGGAAGAATCATTATACGAAGCCTAAGAGGAGGCTGTGAAAACTTCTAAGAAGCCGAAGGGTCCTTTTACAACGCCCAAGAGGAGGCGGGGATGCTTTTAGGAAGCCTGTGGGTCCTTGCACTAAGCCCAAGAGGAGGCCGATGAACAGTTCCAAAAGGGGTTTCACTTGGAACATTGGCCTTCTGTATATGAACTGTTCAAGGGGGAGATTTCTTAGATCTAGTTATCTAAAATTGTTGTAAAAGAGAATTCTCATGGTTTAGGTTATGTTGAAATATCCGGGGAGAACGTCGGAGGTAAGGAGACGAGGTTTTGTCTAGTTCTAGACGTAGTTGCTGGGGAAACTCTAAATATCTATACTAGTATTACACAGTCGATATGAGTTTATGAAAGAAGACTTACAGTGAAACAGCCCCACAATACAGTTATATACATATGAAAGCGGTAAATGAAAGCGGGTAAACACTTACTCAGTTGTAGAGCTTCCATACTGTATTGTTAGTTGTTCAACAAAGAAATTGGAAATAACAGTATGTTACAAAATCAAAGGAGAAAGTGCTTTTTGAAAGGAAAATTGTGGCTTATAGCTCAAGGAGAGGCCCAGGGTTTTATCAGTGATCGCACTGTCATTTTGTACAGGGACTTATACAAGTGACTGAGGCCCAAGAAAGGTTTTATGTACAAGGGATGGGTCTTACACTCTCTCAAGAGGCCCAAAATGATTGAAAGTGAACAAAGATGGGTCTTATAGCTCAAGGAGAAGCCCAATGGTTAACTTTGAAAAAGCCGACGATCGCGCCGAGGTTTTGAAAACATCGTGGGTCTTATACAATGACTGAGGCCCAAAAGTTTTTGGTTTCAAAAGGGGATTGGGTCTTACACTCTATTAGAGGCCCAAAAATGGTTTTGAATGGGTCTTATAGCTCGAGGAGAGGCCCAGATGGTTTGTTTTAAATGGGCGATGATCGTGCCGAACTTTTGAAATACAATGGGACTTATACAACATTTGAGGCCCAAAATAGGTTTGTATTTACAAAGGATTGGGTCTTACACTCTATTAGAGGCCCATGAGTGTTCGGAAAAGTTTGTTAGGGTGAAAATCAATAAAACCCTAGTTTCATCATTTTTTAATATAATTATTCAAAGAAAATTAATACAAATGATAAAAATTCCAAATAAGTTTGAATAAACAACTTGTGATTTTGGTTTTAGGTTTGAAAAATGAGGCTTTCATCACAAGATGAATTAAAACCTACTTGGTTTTGATTTTCCAAAATGGATATTTATTTTTAAAAGGTTTAAAAACAAATAAAAGACATTTATTCACAAAAATACTAATTATATTAAATAAATAATATAAATCTAATTTTCTTGGGGAATAAAATATTTCAACATTTTTCTGATTTTTTGCAAAAAGAACCAATAAAAAATAATTAAAATTAAGGGAGTTATTAATTTTTCAAACTATTAAAAATAATATGGAAAATAACAAAATGTGGGAAAAATAGCAAAAAGAGGATCTGGGGCGAGGGGGATTCGAACCCCAGACCTCTTGTGTATAGGGCGCACCCTTACCACTGGTGTGGTGATACATCCGTTGATTGAAACACAACCATAAATATACAAGGCTTGCCTTGCTTTTGGCATGGCCCAAGGCAAGGCAAGGCAAGTTTTGACAAGAAACGGGAAGCTCCATAACTTTCTCATTTCTCCATGGTTGGGGACAAAATTTATATGTATCTGGCCTAGAATTTCACAAGGAATCCAATGGTGGTGGTATTTTTTTCAGATCATGATCCCTCCTCAAAATCCGATAGGGGTTTTGAAATAGACCATATTTTGCATTTTCTGTGCTACATCTTGGTACAGGTATGAATTACTTGATAAATTGATGCAAACACAACACATATGACATGTAGAAGAGATGCATGATCAGTGGACTTCAAAGCATGCATATTTTGGAAAGTTCAAGTCATGATGCTTACCACTTTTTGAGCTTTTGGAGTTTTTTGTGAAATCTGCCAAGTTTCTTGTTCTAGAAATGGTTTGATGCTTTGGACACTCTCAAATGATCCCTTATAAGCTTTTAGGATGATTGGAATCAGCTGGAACCTGTAAAAACAAAAACTGGCCCTTTCTTGCAAAAGGGGTTAAAATGGCCAAAATAGCAACTCTCTCAAATGGTGTTCCAGATGTTGGGAGCCATTTGGGACAAATCGAGGATGATATTTGGAGTGTGTTTGAGGTTTTATCTAGTTTGGAAAGTGACTGAATCAAGACATGGCTTGAAAAATGCATAAAAAAAGCCTATTTTGAGGTTTTGAGAGGTAACTTTGAGATTTAAGGATTACAAGTCACTTGTGTGAGTTTGGACAGCTTAGATATGACATATTGGATGTGTTTGGATCATGAGCTATGATGGAAATGCTCTCTAACTCAAAAACTCAGAGTTACCTTGCTAAAGAAGGTATTTTTGCCTAAAGAAAGTGATTTTGAGGAAAGCATCTGTTTGATGGCTTTGTTGTACTCAAACTGAGCACAAATGAGCTCTATTTATAGTAGAGCGAGTTTGTTTTAGGATCAATAGTGAATGGCAACTGCAGCAGAGGTTTAGCCAATGTTGATCAACAGGAATCCAAGTCTCCTCTAGCCATTGACTAGAGGTTAGAGCACAGAGCTGTGGTTCCCTAGTTGTCGGATGAATCTTGACTGAATTCAGTTGGAGGAAGCTCAGTTCATGCCACCTCTAAGCATCCATTAAATGCACTAATCCAAAATTGGATTCTTGTCCCTCTTTTAGGGATTTCTAGGTTTGGCATGCTACTTCTTATTCCAAAGACTTTGGAGGCTTGGATCAGTGTTTGTTCTCTTTAGATTTGATCCTCAGATGTGTCCAAAGTGATGACAAGGCTTGGAATTATCTGATTTTTCCAAATTGAGCAAAAGTGCAAAATTCTGCCTAGCCTTGGCAGTTTTCAGCAAGGCATATTGCCATTGTCATATCTCATGGCTCAAGTGGAATTTGATGGAGTTCTTGGCCATTTTGGAAAGCCCTCATATGATACAATAACCGTTTAATCATAATTGGTTTTGATACTTTTTGGATCCAAGTGAAAAATGCCCCTACATTTGGAAAAAAGTGAAGGCAGATTCTGACTTAGTGAAAATTTCACTAAGTGTTGGAAAAAAGTGACATTTTCGCTTTTCCTTATTTTGATCATTCCATAACTTAAAATCCATGGGGAATTGGAATGAGTGGTAGTTGAAGCTTTTGTAAAGGGTAATGAGAGCTACAAATCCAGCTTTGGATGGGGAGAAATGGCTTTGTAGTTAAGGAGTTATGATTCTCCAAAGTTGGTACCCTAGCCACTTTGTTCCATAACTTAGAAAATTTTCTAAGTTTTTTATGGTTACCCCTTTTACAAGTTATCTCACTTTTCTTGATTTTTCTTGATGAATGATGATTCCAATCATACATTAACATCATTTTGGGGTTAAAGAACCATAATTGTGAAAAATCTCAAAAAGTCAAAGTTTGACTTTTGTGCACAGTTGACTTTTTGTCAGATGAATTCCAAACTGTGCGATCCTCTATGAAATCAAGTCCTTGACCTAAATAAAACTTAATGGATTGATTTCATAGGTGTTATAGGGTGTATTGAATCATGTCTTAGGGTTTGGGAGCATGTCCTGGTCAAAAGTCAAAGATACAGTTGACTTTTTCCGCGAAACCCTAACTGTGGTTCTGATGAAATTGAAACTTGTTGCTCAAGCTTCTTGGATCAATCCATTGTTGCAAATGGATCAATGTGGCGTGTTAGAGACCCTCAAATCATGTCTTGAGGTCTAGGCTCATGTTTTGTCCCAAAAGTCAACTTAGGGGTGAATTAGGTCAAGAAACCCTAATTCCTAATTTTTTTAATGAATGCATCCCCTGAGGCTAAATTGACTTGATTATTGGGTTCATGAGATCCCTTGGAGCATCATAGGTTATGCTTTGAAGCATTGGCTCATTCCCAGAGGAAGATTTCCGTCTGGAGGCCCTGGTCGACCAAACCCTAATTTGGTGACACTGGCGATCTTAAGGCTTGATCCACCTAGAAGGGAGAAGCCTTGTGCTTAATCCTTGAAGTGGGAGTCCTCTTGATACTTTGTGGATGTTTGAGAGGCTAGACAAGTTGAAGATCATGTCATTTCTTGATTGATTCTTTGTCTAAGAGCTCTGAGAGGGTTTGAAACCCTAAGTCTGATTGTAGTGGATGCTCACCCATCTTTGGGGAGACCAATGGTTCATCCATATTGTGATGATGATTTGCACAATGATGGGAAATCTTAGTGGTCAAATAGTAGATGGCAGACTCTTTTCTTTTTGTTTCGTCTTGTTAGCCAAGTACATAACCCATTGAGTCTTCCAAGACTGTTAAATAGATGATCAGCGGTCTTCCTTCCACTGGAGGTGATAGAATCGGCGGGTTCGACAGGTATTCCTTGATACTGTCGAAGGTAATTTGGCAGTCTTCTGTCCAAACGCAATCCTGA
This sequence comes from Lathyrus tuberosus, assembly GCA_022829125.1. Lineage (NCBI taxonomy): Eukaryota > Viridiplantae > Streptophyta > Magnoliopsida > Fabales > Fabaceae > Lathyrus > Lathyrus tuberosus. Next base: position 4,604,682 of record JALAZF010000241.1, on the reverse strand, counting down.
TTCTTTTTGAGTAATTTGAAAATTGGCGCACATGTCGCGGTCATGAGGAATATGAATCTGGAAATATAGTTCAAACGTCCTGGGAATCCCCTGACTTGTTTTTCAGTCTTTGGAGAAGGCATTTCTTGAATGGCCTTAACCTTGTCAGGATAAACCTCAATTCCTTTCTGGCTGACGATGAACCCTAAGAGTTTCCCTGAACAGACACCGAAGGTGCACTTATTGGGATTTAAGCGGAGTTTGTACTTTCTCAGACGCTCGAATAGTTTTGACAGGTGGGTCACATGCTCCTCTTCTGTTTTAGATTTGGCAATCATGTCATCGACACACACTTCGATTTCTTTGTTTATCATGTCATGAAATAGAGTAGTCATGGCCCTTTGATAGGTTGCCCCGACGTTCTTCAAACCGAATGTCATTACCTTGTAACAAAAAGTACCCCATGGGGTAATGAACGAAGTTTTCTCCATGTCTTTCGGCGCCATTTTGATTTGATTATAGCCCGAGAATCCATCCATGAAGGAGAAAACTTTGAACTTTGTTATACTGTCTACCAGCATGTCAATGTGTGGTAAGGGAAAGTCGTCCTTTGGACTAGCCATGTTTAGATCTCTGTAATCCACACACATTCTGACCCTTCAGTCCTTTTTCGAAACTGGTACGATGTTGGCTAACCATTGAGGATATTCTGACGTAGCGAGGAAACCCGCGTCAATCTGTTTCTGTACCTCCTCTTTGATTTTAACAGCCATGTCTGGATGAGTCCGTCTCAACCTTTGTTTTACCGGGGGACATTCTGATCTCAATGGTAGATGATGTTCCATGATGCTGGTATCCAACCCTGGCATATCCTGATAGGACCAAGTGAATACATTAGGAAACTCTTTGAGAAGTTTTGTCAAACTTTCTTTGACAGTTGGACTGAGCAGTGCCCCAATCTTGACTTCTTTTCTCTCTTCTTCCGATCCTAAGTTGACTGTTTCCAGCAACTCTTTGTGAGGCTCAATGGACCTTTCCTCTTGTCTGAGTAGTCGGGAGATCTCCTTTGGAATTTCGTCATCATTTTCTTCTTCAGCCTTAAATACCGGAAACTCAAAGTTGGGAGAAGGCATTGGATCGTATGTTTCAACGGGGTTTAAAACAAGCAATCTGCATGACGTGATGATTTGTGTTTAGAAGCGATAGAGAGAATGCAAGAATGTGTGCAGTGTTTTATATTTTATTTTGAACAATGCTCTTTTTTTTTAGGATTACCATTTTCTGGGAAAAGAAGAAAGAGAAAACAGCAATAACTGCGGAAATTACAGAACGACGTTATTTTATTTATGAACAAGTCGATTCTTGAAGCTACAACCCTATAAACAAAACTCTGTCGCCTTGGGCCAAGCGAAGAGGGACATTTACAGAAAGTGAGCCCTATCAAAACATCCGTTTCACCTGGGCAAAGTGAAAGGTTAAAGTAAAGATGGCAATTACTTAGACTTATGAACAATCTTCAGAACATCGACAGCAACCCATTGGCGGCGAACTCCTCGGTGAATCACAAAGTCTGGTACCTTCCTTGATTTGTCTTCAGAAATAATGCTGATTTCCGGTGGAGCTGGATCATTGGAATCTGTCTCCCAGGCAGAGTTATCGTAGGAGGATTCCTCAGTTGTATTTTGCGTAGTATTTGTACTCTCAGCTGTATCTCCCCGTCCAGTTGGCTGGATGTTTTTGAGCCTGATACGAGAGCTTTCAGGAGCGGTGTATTTGACCTTGAAGTCGTATTTTCCGCTCGGCTATCCTAAGGTATCCCACACTTCTTTGGAACTGGATGAGTCATCTTTCTCGATGATGTAGACCTCAGGAAAAGCATAGTTGATGAATTCTAGTCCTGCAACTGTTGCAAATTCATCGTCGTGCTGGGTATTTTCAGGATAACCTAGGCGTTGATCCCATGACATGGTGGGGACGCAGGTATTCTCTTCAATGATGCTCAGCTGATTTTCATTGTTCGGCTGACTTCCTTGCCCCAAGTCTCCTGGGTAAGGCTGCCACATTGGCAGGCCATCCATCGGGCCATAGTAGTCGGGGTCAAAGTTGTCTTTCATCAGAGTGTCCTCCTCTAATGAGTTTGGGGGAGCGCATCATCCTTCCGGATCACAATCTCCGTACATCATTTTGACATATGACCTTGGTATAAATCTCGGGCTCTGTGCAGGAAAGCAAAAGGGAGTCTGCGTTTCGCCCTGAGACGTATAACCGTCCTCGTTGAGATATGACTTCCATTCTTCCCCCGTATCAGAGGAATCATCTTTATTGATGGTATGCACGTCATGAGTCACTGGTTGAAGGAAGCCTCCAATGTGGAAGAAGTTCTGAATGGGATGAAAACTTTTATTGTTCGCAGCCGTCTGAGTACACGTTGAGAAAAAGCCAAGACCTTTCTTTTTCTTATTGTCAGTAGGAATGACAAGCTGCCCCCATCCTATTGTATTGGTATTCTCGACCGCTTTGATAGCATCTTTGTACGAGGAAATCAAAGTTCCCCCTTCGGATTGATTGTCCTTGTGTAGCGAAAGCGTTTGGAACTAGGTTCCGATTACCCCCTCCATTTCTACATAAGTGGATGACAATAAGTTACTTACGAGCAAGGCCTATTCTCCACAGACTGTGACGATTTGGTCGTTCTGGACGAACTTTAGCTTTTGGTGGAGGGTCGAAGTGACCGCCCCATCCTGATGTATCCAAGGTCTTCCTAATAAACAACTGTATGTTGCCCCGGATGTCCATGACCTGGAAAGTGACTTGGAAAGTGTGAGGACCGATAGTTATGGGAAGGTTGACTTCGCCAATAACCGTTTTTCTGGATCCGTCAAATGCTTTGAGGACGACCTCGCTGGTTCTCATCGGAGGTCCTTTCAATGATAATTACATCAAAGTGGACTTCGGCATAACATTCAGGGCTGACCCTGTGTCTACCAGTACGCTGGCTAAAGCATCGTCCTGGCAGTTGATTGTAATGTTGAGCACCATATTATGACGGCGACCTTCTTCAGGTAATTCCTCATCACTAAATCCCAAGTTATTGCAGGAAGTGATGTTAGATACAATGCTATCGAACTGTCTGATTGTTACATCCTGTTCTACAAAGGCTTGCTCCAAGTGTTTCGGTAGAGCCTCCCTGTGCGCTTCTGAACTAAGTAATAGTGATAATATCGAGATCTTTGAAGGAGTTTGTAACAGTTGATCAACAATGTTGTATTCACTCCTTTGGATGAGCTTTAGCATCTCATCATCATTTTTTGAAAGGTCGGGATTACTGGATTGACCGACTGGTGGATTGGGAACTTATGTCTGAGGTTCCTTTTGTTTGTTGGGTTCTCTAACCCCTCTGTTGAAGATTCTACCACTCCGCGTTACTCGACTGATGTCTGCAATATTCACGACAGAGGGTAACAGAATTTCCTTTCCTTTCTCAATTGTTGTTGCACCGTATTTATAAGGGGTAGCCTTAGTTGATTCATACGGTAGCGGTCCTGGTAGATAGATGACTATGGGAGCCTTCTGATTTTTCCGACCATCGCAAGTAATTTCGATCCGTTCCTGGTTGGGAACTCTCGATTCATCAAGTAGAAGGATGATGGCACAAACATCCCTAGCCCTCTGATGATCACAGATTGCGACAACGTCCTCGATTTGATCAGCGAAGTAGTTGACTGATCCATAACTTGACCATGGTTGAATCTCTTTGCGGTCCAACTGACTTTGAAGGGCTGCTCTCACGAGGTAGCATCCTTGATTATCCACTGAGCAAACTCCACACCGCTCATAGTTGTGTAGTGGCAGCTGGCCACGTCCGCTTTGAATACAATGTAACCTTACTAGATCTGTTTCCATCGACCGAACATCCTGACTTTGATATCTAGTAGGATTCCCATTAGTGATACTAATTTGTTGGGTGTCTTCATCCATATAGATTGGAAGCCACCAGTGGTTCAACAAGTGCTGAAGTCTTTCCTGGACAAGGGCACAACCCTGATCGTCTTCACAACCCGCTTTACAGCCCTGATAATCATGTGATACCAAGAACCCGAGCCGGACCTGTTTAGCATGTAACTCCACTAGGCTGGTATTCATCAAGCGAATATCGAAGATTTGAATCATGTTGATTTGATAATGATTCCTATCATGGTAGTCTTGAATCCATCCAAGATCCATCTGACGCTGGAGGGCGTTTTGTACAAAAGAGCATCCCTGTTTATTTACCGAGCAAGTCAGGCTGGAATTATAATCGTGACGCGGTAGATTATGATACTGGCTTTGCCTTGAGTGCATCGCCACCAAGTTGACATTCATCGTACGGATGTCGTGTTTTTGTATGATGTTGGAATTCGTATAAACCATGTTAACTCCATGAACTCGGTGCTCTTGGATCCATCTGAGATCCATCTGTTCCTATAGAGCTGATTGCACCACAGAACATCCTTGATTGCTTTTAGAGCAGATATCACACTGGTGATAATTATGAGGTGGCACATGGCCATATCCACTCCGTCTACAATGCATCTTGACCAAGTTGGCCCTCAATAAGAGTACATCGTGAATTTGATAGGTGTTGTTAGACTCTCCCTCTATCAAATTAACTGCAGCTTTCTCGTGTTGAGGCAGCGAGTTTGTGAGAACATTCGAATTCATATCTTTGAAAGATAAGACCCCGCTCCTAACAAGCTTTTGCACGTCGGATTTGAAACTGTGACAGTTTTCTATATTATGCCCTGGTCCTCCTTGATGGTAAGGGCAAGTCTGATCAACCTTAAACCAAAAAGGCGGATTTTCTGGTACTGTAAGAGGAGACTTAGTCTGGACATGCCCCTTGGCCAGTAGTAACGTAAATAGTTCTGCGTACGATACGGGTATAGGATCAAATCTTGGTGGTCGCGTTGTACGGTTGTTGTACTATTTAGGACGATCCTGCTGAAGAGGCTGTTGTATCCTTTGCTGAAATTGCTGCAACTGCGGTTGGCTTTGAGCAACCTGAGGTTGATACATAGAAACAGGCGCAGGGTTGATAGCAGGAGTTACAGCTGCTACTAGTTGGTACCGTCGCCTTTGCTTTCCGAGAGAGATATTCCCAATATCTTGCTCCTTTTTCTTAGGGAGAGCACTACCGTATTTTTTAGTACCGCTTGTCAACCCAGTGTCTTTGACTAGACGTCTTTCTCAAACGACTTCCTCGAGACGCACTCCCATACCGACCATTTCGGTGAAGTCGCTGGGCGCACTGGCAACCATTCTGTCGTAGTAAAATGAGCTCATGGTCTTTAAGAAAATCTTTGTCATCTCTTTTTTCTCAAGAGGTGGAAAAATTTGAGCGGCAATTTCACGCCATCTCTGAGCGTATTCCTTAAAGGTTTCCTTGTCTTTTTTCGACATTGATCTGAGTTGATCTCTGTCTGGTGCCATGTCCAAATTGTATTTATATTGTTGGATGAAGGCAGTGCCAATATCTCTGAAAGTGCTAATCGTAGTGCGGTTTAAACCCATGTACCATTTTAATGCGGCACCGGTTAAACTATCCTGAAAGTAGTGAATCAGTAGATCCTGGTTCTCTGTCTGAGCTGACATTCACCGAGCGTACATCACCAAATGGCTTTGAGGGCAAGAGTTACCCTTGTACTTTTCAAAATCGGGTACTTGGAACTTGTGCGGGACTTTCACATTGGGGACCAAACAAAGGTCTGCGGCGTCCTTTCCAAATAAATCCTGACTGTGAATAGCCTGTAGTTCCTTCTGCATTTCCAGGAACTGCTCCTGGAATTCATCCATTCTATCGAACATACTTTCCTTTCTACCAGAAGATATATGTGGAATCTTTCATTCCGGGATAGTGTGCACCACAGGGGGTGGTACCGTTACTACGGCAGTGAATCTTGGCGTTTCCCGAAGTTTGTAACCTTTAGGAGTCCTCATTATGCCTCTAGCATCCTCGCTTTCTCGAAGTTTGTAACCTTCAGGCCCAGCGGCTTCTGCTATGATTCCCTGATCTTCAGTGATCGGCGGAACATATCCTTCCAGGATATAGTTAACAGGCATGCCCCAGGGACGATCTTTCGGCATTTGATACCTAGGATCATACTTCTCCTCTATGGGCATTGAGGTGATCTCTGAGATCACAGTTCTTTGTAGCTGAGCTTCTGCCATGGCTTGCATGTCATTACGAAGCTTTCTCATATCCTCTCTTAGAGCGTCGATCTCTTCTTTCAACTCTATGTTCTCTTCCTCGAGATCATCCATCTTTTTCTGACGATTGTTACGAGTATTGTACGAATGAGACAGTTTGACTCTAGAACCGAGACACAAACGTGAGATTCATAGGTAAGAAGAATACCTGATGTGAGAATGATGAATGCAATGATTATATTAATTGTTTTTTGGTTTAATCAAAATAAACTTTGACAATTAGATTGCAAATATCAAACAGTGGGGAAAACCCCGTTTTATTGAATTGAAAGGATTGCGGAAATGGAAATACAGTAAATTACAAGGTGCGAAAACAGAAACCTAAGCTAATGGGCCTCGAGTCCTCTCTGAGGAGAACTCGGGTGCTGATTCTGGTACTTTCCTTTTCTTGGACCGGGGCTCTTGGGCCGTTGTCGAGTTGTCATTCCTTTGCCAAGTGAAAAGAGCAAGCAAATTCCTTTGGGCATCCTGATTTTCTACAGCATGTTGCTCCAAAATCTCAATTAGAGCATCCTTATCTTTTAGCAGTTACTGTATTTTGGTACACTCCACATTGATAATGCGGTACTTGTTCTTCCAAGACCTCCTCTCCTGTTGAACTTTGTATAGAGTAACGTGAAGTTTTTCTATTTCAGTCATGAAGTACATGACAGGTTCCCTTGGCGGAAGAAATCCGTGACGAGGATAAGGCATTTTTAGCTTGAGAGCTCTAGTTTGTACCCAGTGGAGATAAGGCTCCACCGAGACACAGTCTGGTTTTCCTAGAGACTTCCGTCCTTTCTTATGAACATGTTTCCAAGCGTGCACTATTTCCATCTTTAGTGCCCTGTCATTTTCTCCTTCCTTGAAGAAAAGACCTTCCAGATGAGCATTACACGGGACATGCCTCATCGGGTATCCAAATTGACGACGAACTAAAACTGGATGGTAATTGATTCCTCCCTTAGTTCCTATGAGGGGTACGTTGGGGAAGTTTCAACAACGGTCAATGATTCTGATCCCGTCATAAATCCTATTGTACCAATCTATATCAGAGTTGGTAAGAGACATAATTTTCTGCGACCAACGTAAGGCACTCTTATGATCCCAAAAAGCAGCAGACTTAGGCAAATGGGAGATAAACCATTTATATAGCAGGGCTACAAAGCACGTGATCATTCCCTCGCTGTATAAATTCCTTAAGTGTACAAAATGATACTCATCTGCGAGCAAGGTTGGTACGGCGTTTCCAATCAGAAAAACCTTAATGGCATTGATATCGACGAAGTTATCAATGTTGAGAAACAGAAATAACCCCTAGGTGAGTAAAACAAAGATGCTTTCAAAAGCAGTCACGTTCCCTATACTAGCAAAGTACAGAGCCTTCTTTACCAGAAACTTGGCTGGTAAACCTAGGATTCCTCCTTTGGTGGTCATGTGAGTCTTGACTTCTAACTCATCCAAACAGATTGCTCTTGCAATGATTTGATCCTTTGGAATTTCTTCCAGTCCATAAAAGGGAGCTTGATTAGTAATGGGTAGATTAATCAGATGAGAATACTCCTCCAGCGTTGGTGCGAGCTGGTAATCCGGGAATGTGAAACAGTGATAGACCGGATCGTAAAACTGAATGAGTGCCTCCAGGATTCCTTCAATTACATGGACCCTTAACAAAGGTAGCAGACCTCCGTACTTGGCTCTGAAAGCGTTAGGGTTAGTGATCATCCTTGCTAATCCTCTCAAATCCTCTAGTTTTGGAACCTTGAAGGTATACTTGTGAGTTTTTCGTTTACCGAAATCCATGAGCGCAATCCTTTTCTCTCTGACATTTGCAATCATTATTTTAGTTTAATTTGAAAAAGAGAGACTAGAAGAGAAAATTTTTCTTTGCTTAATGTTTTTAAAATGAATGCATGAATGCAGCACACAAAAACATAGAAAAAACATGGGGTCAAGAGGGTCGGTGTCATGAAGTCAAGGCTCTACCCATCCCAACGGTTTATACTAGTGATTTTTGTACCTGTCTCTCAAAATCATTGATTCTTGTCGAGATAACATCAGTGGGTCGGGAACCGTGCTAGGTGATGTATTTCAAAGAATCTCAGAAGAGGGTAGTATCGCGTGACAACTATTTCCGATAGCTTTCGCACTACTGAAAGAGGTTTTTCCTAGGTTTATACTCAATCTTTCCACATGCGGCATCACACGCATTCCCATTAACAGAAAAATAAACACAGATATCAATTAGGAAAAGCAGTATATATATATATTTGTCCTAATCTCCTAGACTTTTTAAGAGTTATGAATGTTATGATCCTAACAGAAAATGGCTCCCCGGCGGAGTCGCCATTCTGTGGTACCTTCCCAACTTAAAGGTTTTTGACCTAAGATCCTAGTGAGGGCCGATCCTAGCAATAATGGCATTCCCCAATGGAACCGTCATTCGGTGATACCTTGTGAACCAAAGGACTCGTCCTAAGAGAAGGTTTCATCTAGAGAGATAAGAGAGACAAGCTTCCTTTGATTGGCCCCACGGTGGGCGCCATTTTTTCCTGTAGCGAGCGATTTTGGACGTGGTTCTTAAGCACCGTCGCTCTGGGGCACTACAGGTCGATTCATTTTTTATCCTATTGAAGGTGATGAAGGAAGGGAAATAGATGTCTCCAACTAACCCTGCTTGCAAACTGAGGTTAAACAGTCAAAACTGTTGGTTTACAATGCGGTTTTAGTTCGTGGGCCTCTCTCTGCTTATTTTGTTCAGAACGAAATACCGGGATTGTTCATGGGGAATTTGTTGGAATCCTGCGCCAGATTGGATGGAGGTAGGGGACTTTGGGGTTTTTTGATTAGTGTGCTCGCTAAGATTCTTTTTCAATCTTATGCCTACGTATTCCCGGGATAGGGAAATCAGAACGATCGTAGTTCCTCCTATTATATGGGAGGAAATGGTGTTTTGGTGTCTTGTTCAAAGCCCAAGACATGAAGCTAAAGGTGGTTTATATCTTGTTCAAAGCCCAAGATGTGAAGCTGAAGGGTCTATTTGTATCTTGTTCGAAGCCTAAGATGTGAAGCTAAAAGGGTGTTGACTTTAGAGAGAATTTGTCATCTCTAAAGGGGAATATTTGGTCTGTTTGGCACAACTGTTAGGTGACTGATTATAAAGGAGAATTACTTTAACTGGGATATGCGAATCCAGCAATGCCATAATTTCCTTTATAGGGGATTTTCAACCTGAAGGAGAAGACTTTAACTCAGTTTAGAGCAATGCCATATATCCTTAGGAATTTCTCATGCTAAAAGAGGGACACTGCCGTGGATGTAAATAATCCAGAGCTTGCCGCTTACAACAATTAGACGACGGAAAAGGAGTTATTGATGTTTGTATGCTGTGACCAAAGCATGATTTGATGGTAAAAGGTTGATTGAATCAAACGGGGATTTCTTTATACAAAGCCTAAGAGGAGGCTATTAACCCAGCAATAGGATGCTTTTGTGTCTCGTACGAAGCCCGAGATAGAGGCTAAAAGGGTTGACTCAACAAGAGAGTATTTTATATGTGTCTTGTACGAAGCCCAAGACGGAGGCTAAAAGGGTTTGACTCAATAAGAGAGTCTTTTATACTCACCAAGAGAGAGATTTGTATCTCGTACGAAGTCCGAGATAGAGGCTAAAAGAGGATTGACTCAACAAGAGAGTCTTTTATACTCAACAAGAGAGTGTTTTTGTATCTCGTACAAAGCCCGAGATAGAGGCTAAAAATGTTTGACTCAACAAGAGAGTCTTTTATATCCAACAAGAGAGTGTTTTGTATCTCGTACAAAGCCCGAGATGAAGTTTGCAAAGGTTAACTCTGCTGGGGAGAATCATTGTACAAAGCCCAAGAGGAGGCTAGGGTTACTGTTTCAGTTGAGTGACAGGTCCAGTATGTTGGTTAAAAGAGAAAATCAGTTCTTATATGGGTAATGTTGTACTCATGGATTTGATCTGAGGTCCGGGATTATTTCCTGTTCTTTAAGGAAATGGGGAATCCGAAGGGTATTGAGACTGCCCAAGTCTACGGGTGTTTTTTCCTATTTTTGAAAGGAACTTGAGAATGTCTTCGAGACTCAAGGAGATTAGACTGTCCAAGTCTAGAGTTTTATCTTTTGTACTTTGCTTAAGAGAGATCAAGAGACAGTATGTTCACCGTAGGAAGATCTAGACTCTTTGAAAGACTGTTCTATTAAGATGACTAATTTACGTTCCTATACCTTTAAGAGGTCGTCGGGACAATTTGTACGAAGCCCAAGAGGAGGCGAGAAAAACTTTTAAGAAGCCGAAGGGACAATTTGTACGAAGCCCAAGAGGAGACTATCTTCCCGGAGGAAGAATCATTATACGAAGCCTAAGAGGAGGTTGTGAAAACTTCTAAGAAGCCGACGGGCCCTTGTACAATGCCCAAGAGGAGGCGGGGATGCTTTTAGGAAGCCTGTGGGTCCTTGCACTAAGCCCAATTCTACGGTTGAACGTCGGAGGTAAGGAGACGAGGTTTTGTCTAGTTCTAGACGTAGTTGCCGGGGAAACTCTAAATATCTATACTAGTATTACATAGTCGATATGAGTTTATGAAAGAAGACTTACAGTGAAGCAGCCCCACAATACAGTTATATACATATGAAAATGGTAAATGATAGCGGGTAAACACTTACTCGGTTGTAGAGTTTCCATACTGTATTATTAGTTGTTCAACAAAGAAATTGGAAATAACAACATGTTACAAAATCAAAGGAGAAAGTGCTTTTTGAAAGGAAAATTGGGGCTATAGCTCAAGGAGAGGCCCAGGGTTTTATCAGTGATCGCACTGTCGTTTTGTACAGGGACTTATACAAGTGACTGAGGCCTAAGAGAGGTTTTCTGTACAAGGGGATGGGTCTTACACTCTCTCAAGAGGCCCAAAATGATTGAAAGTGAACAAGGATGGATCTTATAGCTCAAGGAGAAGCCCAATGGTTAATTTTTTAAAGGGCGACGATCGCGCCGAGGTTTTGAAAACACCGTGGGTCTTATACAATGACTGAGGCCCAAATGTTTTTGGTTTTAAAAGGGGATTGGGTCTTACACTCTATTAGAGGCCCAAAAATGGTTATGAATGGGTCTTATAGATCGAGGAGAGGCCCAGATGGTTTGTTTTAAACGGGTGATGATCGCGCCGAACTTTTGAAATACAATGGGACTTATACAACATTTGAGGCCCAAAATAGGTTTGTATTTACAAAGGATTGGGTCTTACACTCTATTAGAGGCCCATGAGTGTTCGGAAAAGTTTGTTAGGGTGAAAATCAATAAAACCCTAATTTCATCATTTTTTAATATAATTATTCAAAGAAAATTAATACAAATGATAAAAATTCCAAATAAGTTTGAATAAACAACTTGTGATTTTGGTTTAAGGTTTGAAAAATGAGGCTTTCATCACAAGATGAATTAAAACCTACTTGGTTTTGATTTTCCAAAATGGATATTTATTTTTAAAAGGTTTTAAAACAAATAAAAGACATTTATTCACAAAAATACTAATTATATTAAAAAATAATATAAATCTAATTTTTGGGGGGAATAAAATATTTCAACATTTTTGTGATTTTTTACAAAACGAACCAATAAAAAATAATTAAAATTGAGGGAGTTATTAATTTTTGAAACTATTAAAAATAATATGGAAAATAACAAAAAGTGGGAAAAATAGAAAAAAGAGGATCTGGGGCGAGGGGGATTTGAACCCCAGACCTCTTGTGTATAGGGCGCGCGCCTTACCACTAGGGTGGTGATACATCCGTTGATTGAAACACAACCATAAATATACAAGGCTTGCCTAGCTTTTGGCCTGGCCCAAGGCAAGGCAAGGCAAGTTTTGACAAGAAACGGGAAGGTCCATAACTTTCTCATTTCTCCATGGTTGGGGACAAAATTTATATGTATCTGGCCTAGAATTTCACAAGGAATCCAACGGTGGTGGTATTTTTTTCAGATCATGATCCCTCCTCAAAATCAGATAGGGGTTTTGAAATAGACTATATTTTGCATTTTCTGTGCTACATCTTGGTACAGGTATGAATTTCATGATAAATTGATGCAAACACAACACATATGACATGTAGAAGAGATGCATGATCAGTGGACTTCAAAGCAATGCATATTTTGGAAAGTTCAAGTCATGATGCTTACCTCTTTTTGAGCTTTTGGAGTTTTTTGTGCAATCTGCCAAGTTTCTTGTTCCAGAAATGGTTTGATGCTTTGGACACTCTCAAATGATCCTTTAGAAGCTTTTAGGATGATTAGAATCAGCTGGAACCTGCAAAAACAAAAACTGGCCCTTTCTTGCAAAAGGGGTTAAAATGGCCAAAATAAAAACTCTCTCAAATTGTGTTCCAGATGTTGGGAGCCATTTAGGACAGTTCAAGGATGATATTTGGAGTGTGTTTGAGGTTTTATCTGGTTTGGAAAGTGACTGAATCAAGACATGGCTTGAAAAATGAAAAAAAAAACCTATTTTGAGGTTTTGAGAGGTGACTTTGAGATTTAAGGATTACAGGTCACTTGTGTGAGTTTGGACAACTTAGATATGACATATTGGATGTGTTTGGATCATGAGCTATGATGGAAATGCTCTTTAACTCAAAAACTCAGAGTTACCTTGCAAAAGAAGGTATTTTTGCCTAAAGAAAGTGATTTTGAGGAAAGCATCTATTTGATGGCTTTGGTGTACTCAAACTGAGAATAAATAAGCTCTATTTATAGTAGAGCAAGTTTGTTTTGGGATCAATAGTGAATGGCAACTGCAGCAGAGGTTTGGCCCATGTTGATCAATAGGAATCTAAGTCTCCTCTAGCCATTGACTAGAGGTTAGAGCACAGAGTTATGGTTCCCTAGTTGTTGGATGAATCTTGACTGAATTTAGTTAGAGGAAGCTCAGTTCATGCCACCTCTAAGTATCCATTAAATGCTCTAATCCAAAATTGGAGTCTTGTCCCTCTTTTAGGGATATCTAGGTTTGGCATGCTACTTCTTATTCCAAAGACTTTGGAGGCTTGGATCAGTGTTTGTTCCCTTTAGATTTGATCCTCAGATGTGTCCAAAGTGATGACAAGACTTGGAATTATCTAATTTTTTCAAATCGAGCAAAAGTGTAAAATTCTGCCTAGCCTTGGCAGTTTTCAGCAAGGCATATTGCCATTGTCATATCTCATGGCTCAAGTGGAATTTGATGGAGTTCTTGGACATTTTGGAAAGCCCTCATATGATACAATAACTGTTTGATCATAATTAGTTTTGATACTTTTTGGATCCAAGTGAAAAATTCCCCTACATTTGGAAAAAAGTGAAGGCAGATTCTGACTTAGTGAAAATTTCACTAAGTGTTTGAAAAAAGTGACATTTTCACTTTTCTTGATTTTGATCATTCCATAACTTGAAATCCATGGGGAATTGGAATGAGTGGTAGTTGAAGCTTTTGTAGAGGGTAATGATAGCTATAAATCCAGCTTTGGATGGGGAGAAATGGCTTTGTGGTTTAGGAGTTATGATCCTCCAAAGTTGGTACCCTAGCCACTTTGTTTCATAACTTCGAAAATTTTCTAAGTTTTTTATGGTTACCCCTTTTACAAGTTATCTCACTTTTCTTGATTTTTCTTGATGAATGATGATTCCAATTATACATTAACATCATTTTGGGGTCAAAGAACCATAATTATGAAAAATCTCAAAAAGTCAAAGTTTGACTTTTGTGCACAGTTGACTTTTTGTCAGATGAATTCCAAACTGTGCGATCCTCTATGAAATCAAGTCCTTGACCTAAATCAAACTTGATGGATTGATTTCATAGGTGTTATAGGGTGTATTGAATCATGTCTTAGGGTTTGGGAGCAGGTCCTGGTCAAAAGTCAAAGATACAATTGACTTTTTCTGCGAAACCCTAACTATGGTTCTGATGAAATTGAAACCTGTTGCTCAAGCTTCTTGGATCAATCCATTATTAAAAATGGATCAATGTGGTGTGTTAGAGACCCTCAAAACATGTCTTGAGGTCTGTCCCAAAAGTAAACTTAGGGGTGAATTAGGTCAAGAAACCCTAATTCCTGATTTTTTTGATGAATGCATCCCCTGAGGCTAAATTGACTTGATGATTGGGTTCATGAGATCCCTTGGAGCATCATAGGTTATGTTTTGAAGCATTGGCTCATGCCCAGAGGAAGATTTCCATCTGGAGGCCCTGGTCGAACAAACCTTAATTTGGTGACACTGGCGATCTTAAGGCTTGATCCACCTAGAAGGGAGAAGCCTTGTGCTTAATCCTTGAAGTGGGAGTCCTCTTGATCCTTTGTGGATGTTTGAGAGGCTAGACAAGTTGAAGATCATGCCATTTCTTGATTGATCCTTTGTCTAAGAGCTCTGAGAGGGCTTGAAACCCTAAGTCTGATTGTAGTGGATGCTCACCCATCTTTGGGGAGACCAATGGTTCATCAATATTGTGATGATGATTTGTACAATGATGGGAAATATTAGTGATCCAAATTTGGGGTATGACAGTATAATGATATCCATAAAGAGTCATACTCGTTTTTGCCTCAATCTTGGGCTTTGTACAAGACACTAATATATATGCTCTCTTGTTGAGTCGGTCATATTTAGCCTCCTCGCAGGCTTTATATAAGGAAATCCCATAGCCGAGTCAATCAGTCTCTTAGCTTCAACCTTGGGCTTTGATCAAGGCACACAAAAATCAACAATCCCTCTTTAGAGATGACAAGTTCTCTCTCATTCGAAACTTTTAGCTTCAATCTTGGGCTTTGAACAAGATACAAATCAAAACCCTTAGCTTCAATCTTGGGCTTTGAACAAGACACAAAAACATTTTTTTCCTCCCTTAGAATAGGAGGAACTACGATTGCTCGGATTTCCCTATTTCGTGTAAACGGGAATACGTATGCATAAGATTGCGAAATCTTAGCGAGCATACTAATCAAAAACTCTAGGTCCAGTACCTTCATACATCAAAACTTAGGTCTAGTACCTTACCGAAAGCCTCGGGCAAGCCCGAACATCAACAAAAACTCACTCACTCACTCATACTTTCCCAAGAAACTTTCCCAACCCACTACCAGATAAAGACCATCAATTACAAAGCGATAGAACCTAATGCTAATATCATGTGGATAACCACATATAGGATGGGTAATTGACAACTACCCATTGTATAACCTGACCCCGACTCCCCGAATCTCTTAAGCGTTTGTTCAGTTAAACATTCGCATGCAAGGTTAGTTTTAGATACCTTCCCTTTCCCTTTCAGCTTCATGGGATAAATAAGAAATCAGAAAGTAGCACCCCTTTCTCCGCGAGGAGGAAAACCCAAATTCAGCGATAAGGTGGTTGCGTCACCGACAAAAATCGCTCGCTACAGTAAAATGGCGACTCTACTGGGGATTCCTTGTATCTTTGTCTTTGGGGCATCGTCCCCATTTCCCACAGAAAATGGCGACTCTGCTGGGGAGTCATTTTATTTTGTTAGGACGAGGATTATTATAGCTCTTAAGATGTCTAGGATGTTAGTTTTTGGAATGAATATATATATATATATATATATATATATATATATATATCGCTTTTCCTAATTGATATCCATGTTTATTTTTTTGCTAATGGGACTGCGAGTGATGTCGCATCTGGAAAGATTGAGTATACACCTAAGATAACTGATGGCACTAGACGGGTAATCTTACAGGGAGTGACTCCCAAATAAGAGATCTCGGTCGACCATCGAATCAGTGGAGATTCCCTTTGCGGATTAAATGCCTATACGACTTCGGTTGTTGAAAGCAGATTGTTCGATTGGGTTATCTGAGAAGCTGAGGATTTTAGTAGACTGAAACCATGTTACTATTTTGTAGTGCGGAAGTTATCAGAAATAGTTGTCATACGATACTACCCTCATTTGAGATTACTCTAAGATACACCAGCTCACTCGGGTGATTCCAGCCTCCTGTTGTTATCCCAAGAGGGGTCAATGATTTTGAGGACAGGTACAAAAAATCACCAGTATAACCTTTGGGGATGGGTAGAGCCTTGACTTCATGACACCGAACCTTTGATCCCATATTTTTTCTATGTTTTTGTGTGCTGCATTCATGCATTCATTTCATTAAAAAACATTAAACAAAGAAAATTTCTCTTCTAGTCTCTCTTTTTCAAATTAAACTAAAGCAATGATTGCAAATATCAGAGAGAAGATTGCACTATGGATTTCGGTAGAAGGAGGACTCACAAGTACACCTTCAAGGTTCCAAAACTAGAGGATTTAAGAGGTTTGGCGAGGATGATCACCAACCCTGATGCTTTCAGAGCTAAGTATGGAGGACTGCTGTCTCTGTTAAGGGTCAATGTAATTGAAGGAATCCTGTCTACACTCATTCAGTTCTACGATCCGGTCTATCACTGTTTCACATTCCCGGATTATCAGTTAGCACCAACACTGGAGGAGTACTCTCACCTGACTGACTTACCTATCACTGATCACGCTCCCTTTTCTGGACTGAAAGTAATTCCAAAAGATCAAACCATTGTAAGAGCAATCTATTTGGACGAGTCAGAAGTCAGGACTCACATGACCACTAAGGGTGGAATCCAAGGTTTTCCAGCTCAGTTTTTGATAAAGAAAGCTCTGTACTTTGCTAGTATAGGGAATGTGTCTGCTTTCGGGAGCATCTTTGTTTTGCTCACTTACGGGTTATTTCTGTTTCCTAACATTGATAACTTCGTTGATATCAAAGCCATTAAGATTTTTCTGATTGGAAACCCCGTACCGACTTTGCTTGCAGATGCTTATCATTCTGTACACTTAAGGAATTTGTATAGCGGAGGAATGATCAAATGCTGTGTACCCCTGCTATACAAATGGTTCACTTCCCATTTGCCAAAGTCTGCCGCATTTTGGGATCATAAGAGTATTTACGTTGGTCACAGAGAATCATGTCTCTTACCAACTCGGACATCGATTGGTACAATCGAATCTATGATGGGATAAGAATCATTGACCGTTGTGGAAACTTCCCTAATGTACCCCTCATCGGAACTAAAGGAGGAATTAATTATCATCCAGTTTTAGTTCATCATCAATTCGGATACCCGATGAGGCATGTTCCGCATAATGCTCATCTGGAAGGTATTTTCTTCAAGGAATGGGAGAATGACAGGGCACTAAAGATAGAAATAGTGCATGCTTGGAAACATGTTCATAGGAAAGGAAGAGAGTCTCTAGGAAGACCAGATTGTATCTCTGTGGAACCTTATCTCCATTGGGTATAAACTAGAGCCCTCAAGCTGAGGATGCCTTACCCTCGTCACAAAGTTCTTCCGTTAAAGGAACCTGTCCTTTATTTTATGTCTGATGCGGAAAAGCTTCAGGTTACTCTAAACAAAGTTCAACAGGAGAAGAAATCTTGGAAGAACAAGTGTCGTATTCTCAATGTGGAGTGTAAGAAAATATAGCAACTATTGAAAGATAAAGATGCTCTGATTGAGATTTTAGAGCAACATGCTGTAGAGAATCAGGAAGACCAAAGGAACTTGCTCGCTCCTTTCACTTGGCAAAGGAATGATAACCCGACAACGGCTCAAGAGCCCTGATCAAAGAAAAGGAAAGTACCAGAACCAGCACCTGAGCCCTACTCAGAGAGGACTCGGGACCCATAAGTTTAGATTTCCTTTTACAGCACTTTGTAATTACTGTATTTCCATTTACACAATCTTTGAATTCAATAAAATGGGGTTTCCCCACTGTTTGATATTTGCAATCCAATTGTTGAAGTTTCTTTTGATTAAACAAAAAATAACTAAATATAATCATTGCATATCATTCATCATTCTCGCATAAGCGCATTCTTCTTTTCTACGAATCTCACGTATGTGTCTCGATTCTAGTGTCAAGCTGTCTCATTCATACAATACTCGGGCCAATCAACAAAAGAAAATGGACAATCTCGAGGAAGAGAACAGAGAGCTGAGAGAAGAAATCGACGCTCTGAAAGAGGATCTGAGAAAACTTCACAGTGACATGCAAGCTCTGGCAGCAGCTCAGATACAACGGACTGTGATCTCAGAGATCACATCAACGCTTATAGTGGAAAAGATTGATCCTCGGTACAACATGCCTAAAGATTGTCCCTGGGGCATGCCACTCAACTATATCCAAGAAGGATATATTCCGCCGATCACTGGAGATCCGGAAACTGCAGCAGGAGCCGCTGGGCCTGAAGGTTACAAACTTCAGGAAAGCGAAGATGCTAGGGGCATGACAATAACTCCTGAAGGTTACAAACTTCGGGAGGCGCCAAGAGTAACTGCCTTAATGACTATACCACCACCCGTGGTACACACTGTCCCGGAAGGGCAGACCCCTAGATACCTTCTGGTGGAAATGAAAGTATGGACAACAAAATGAAGGAGTTCCAGGAATAGTTCCTGGAAATGCAGAAGGAACTGCAAGCCATTCGCGGTCAAGACCTATTCGAAAAAGACGCCGCAGACCTTTGTTTGGTCCCCAATGTGAAAGTTCTACACAAGTTCAAGGTGCCCGAATTTGAATAGTACAAGGGTAACTCTTGCCCTCAAAGTCACTTGGTGATGTACACTCGGAGGATGTCAACTCAGACAGAGAACCAACAGCTACTGATCCACTATTTTCAGGATAGTTTAACCGGTTCTGCACTCAAATGGTACATGGGTTTAAACCGCACTAAGATCATAACTTTCAGAGATCTTGGCGCTGCCTTTGTTCAGCAGTATAAGTATAACCTGGACATGGCACCAGATAGAGATCAGCTCAGAGCCATGTCACAAAAGGACAAGGAAACCTTTAAGGAATATGCAGAGAGATGGTGTGAAATCCCCGCCCAGATTTGTCCACCTCTTGAGGAAAAAGAGATGACAAAAATCTTCTTAAAAACCTTGAGTCCATTTTACTACGACAGAATGGTTGCCAGTGCGCCCAGTGACTTCACTGAGATGGTTGACATGGGAGTTCGTCTTGAAGAAGCAGTTCAAGAAGGACGTTTAGTTAAAGATGCTACAGTACCAAAAGATACGGTAGTGCTCTCCCTAAGAAAAAAGAGCAAGATATTGGCAATATCTCTCTCGGAAAGCAAAGGCGACGATACCAACCAGTACCAGCTGTAACTCTTGCTATCAACCCTGCGCCTGTTCCTACGTATCAACCTCAGGTTGCTCAAAGCCAACCGAATCAACAACAATATCAGCAAAGGATGCAACAACCTCTTCAGCAGGCTCGTCCTCAATACAACAACAACCGTACAACGCGACCACCAGGGCTCGACCCTATACCAATGTTGTACGCAGAACTATTTCCATTACTACTGGTCAAGGGGCATGTCCAAACCAGGGCTCCTCTTACAATTCTGGAAAATTTGCCTTTTTGGTTCAAAGCGGATCAGACTTGTCCTTACCATCAAGAAGGACCAGGGCATGACATAGAAAATTGTCTCAGTTTCAAATCCGATGTGCAAAAGCTCATCAGGAGTGGGGTCTTATTCTTCAAGGATACAATTCCGAATGTTCAGACGAACCCACTGCCTCGACACGAGAAAGCTGCAGTAAACTTGATAGAGGGAGAATCTAACCACAACTATCAAATTCATGACGTACTCTTATTGAGAGCCAACCTGGTCAAGATGCATCGCAAACAGAGCTGATATGGTCACGTACCAGCTCACAATTATCACCAGTGTGATATCTGCTCTAAAGATAATCAAGGATGTTATGTGGTGCAGTCAGCTTTACAAGAACAATTGGATCTCGGGTGGATCCAAGAGCACCGAGTTCGTGGAGTCAACATGACTTATACGAATTCCAACATCGTTCAAAACCACGACATATGTGCGATGAATATCAACTTGGTGGCAATGCACTCAAGGCAAAGCCAGTATCATAATCTGCCGCGGCACGATTACAATTCCTGTCTGACTTGCTCGGTAAACAACCAGGGATGCTCTTTTATACAAGAGGCCCTCCAGCGTCAGATGGATCTTGGATGGATCCAGGACTACCATGATAGAAGTCCTTATCAAGTTAACATGATTCAAATCTTCGATATTCGTTTGATGAATACCAGCTTGGTGGAATTACACTCTAAGCAAGTCCAGCTCGGTTTTCTGACTTCACATGAGTATCAGAACTGTACAGTATGCCATGAGAGCGATCGAGGATATGCTCTTGTTCAAAGAACTTAGCAACACTTGTTAAACCATTGGTGGCTTCCGATCTATCTAGATGAAGACACACAACAAGTTAGCATGAATAATGGTAACCCCACTAGGCATCAAAGTCAGGATGTTCGATCTATGGAAATAGACCTAGTAAGGTTACACTGCATTCAAAGCGGACGTGGCCAGGTTCCACCGCACAACTATGAGCATTGTAGAGTCTACTAGGAGAATAACCAAGGATGCAACCTCGTGCGAGCAGCCCTTCAGAGTCAGTTGGACCGCAAAGAGATTCAACCATGTCCAAGTTCTGGGTCAATCAACTTGATGCCCAACTATTTCGCTGATCAGATTAAAGATGTTGTTGTAATCTCTGATCATGAGAGGACTAAAGATGTTTGTTCCATAATCCCTCTGCTTGACGAATCAATAATTCTTTTGGACAGCAGGAAAGTTCCCAACCAGGAATTGATTGAAATTACTTACAATGGTCAAAAAAATCAAAAGGCTCCTGTAGTTATCTATCTGCCGGGACCAGTACCGTACAACTCTGATAAGGCGATCCCTTACAAATACGGTGCAACAACAATTGAGAATGGAAACGAAACTCCATTATCCTCCGTCGTGAATATTGCCGGCATCAGTCGAGTTACTCGGAGTGGTCAAATCTTTAACCGAGGAGTTGGAGAACCTACCAGAGAAAAGGAGCCTCAAACAGAAGTTCCCAATCAGCCAGTCGGTCAATCCAGTGATCCCTACCTTTCAAAGAACAATGATGAGATGCTGAAGCTCATCTAAAGGAGTGAATACAACATTGTTGATCAACTGTTACAAACTCCTTCAAAAATCTCGGTGCTGTCTCTTTTACTAAGTTCCGAAGCTCACAGGGAAGCTCTACATAAAGTCTTAGAGCAAGCCTTTGTGGAACAAGATGTAACAATCAGACAGTTCGACAACATCATCTCCAACATCACTTCCTGCAACAACTTAGGGTTTAGTGATGAAGAATTGCCGTAAGAAGGCAAAAGTCACAACATGGCGCTCAATATTATAGTGAACTGCCAGGACGATGCTTTAGCCATCATACTGGTAGACATCGGATAGGCTCTGAATGTTATGCCGAAGTCTACTTTAATGCGACTATCATTTAAAGGATCTCCGATGAGAGGTAGTGAGGTCGTCGTCAAAGCATTTGGCGGATCCTGAAAAAAGATTATCGTCGAAGTCGATCTTCCCATAACTATCGGTCCTCACACTTTCCAAGTCACTTTCCAGGTCATCGACATCCGAGCAACATACAGTTGTTTGTTGGGAAGACCTTGGATACACGAGGCTGGGGAAGTCACTTTGACACTTCACCAGAAGCTGAAGTTCGTCAAGAACGACCAACTCGTCACAGTCTGTGGAGAGCAAGCCTTGATCGTGAGTAACCTATCATCGTCCACTTGTGTAAAACCTGAGGAGGTTGTTGGAACTCAGTTCCAAGCGCTTTCGGTGAGCAATGAGAATCAATCATAGGAAGGAACCTCGATTTCCTCGTACAAAGATGCTCTCGAAGTAATCAGAAGTGACAATGCAAAAGGATGGGGACAGCTTGTCATTTCTACCGATAACAAAGCAAAGAAGGGTCTTGGTTTTTCTTCAACCTGTACCCAGACTGCTACTAACGATGAAAGTCTTCATCCCATTAAGAACTTCTTCCACAGTGGAGGTTTCCTTCACCCAGTGCCTCAAGAAGTACATACCATCAACGAGGGTGACTCCTCCGAAATAGATGAAGGATGGAAATTCTATCTCAAAGAGGACGGTTATATGTCTCAGGAAGAAGCGCCTATGCCATTCTGTTTCCCCACGCAGGGTCCGAGATATATACCAAGGTCAGATGTCAAGATGATATACGGAGATTGTGATCCGGAAGGATGCCGAGCTCCACCAAATTCATTATAGGAGGACACTCTAATGAAAGACAATTTTGACCATGACTATTATGGCCCAATGGATGGCCTGCCTATCTGGCAGCCGTACCCAGGAGACTCGGGGCAAAAGAATCAGTCGAACAATGAATATCAGCTGAGCATCATTGAAAAGAAAACCTGCGTCCCCACCATGTCATAGGATCAACACTTAGGGCATTCAGAAAATACCCAGCACGACGATGAATTTTTAAAGTTTGCGGAACTCGAGTTTATCAACTATGTTTTTCCCGAGGTCAACGTCATCGAGAGGGATGACCCCTCCAGTTCCAAAGGAGTATGGGACACCGTAGGACAACCAAGTGGAAGGTACGACTACCTGGTCAAGTACACCACTCCGGAAAGCTCTCGTATCAGACTCGAAGACATCCAGCCAACTGGATGGGGAGATTTACCTAAGAGTACAAACACTGTGCGAAATACAACAGAGGAATCCTCCTACGACAACTCTGCCTGGGAGACAGATTCCAATGATCCTGCTCCACCAGAAATCAGCGTTATTTTTGAGGACAAGCCAAGAAGGAAAGTACCTGACTTTTTGATTCACTGAGGAGTTCGCCGCCAATGGGTTGCTGTCGATGTTTCAAAGATCGTTCATAAGTCTAAGTAATTGTCGTCTTTATCTTAACCTTTCACCCTGCCCAGGTGAAACGGGTGTTTTGATAGGGATCACTTTCTGTAAATGTCCCTCTTCGCTTTGCCCAAAGTGACTGAGTGTTGTTTTATAGGGCTGTAGTTTCAAGAATCGACAAGATCATAAATAAAAAACGTCGTTCTGTAATTTCCGCAGTTACTGCTGTTTTCTCTTTTTGCTTTTTTAGAAAATGGTAATCCTAAAAAACAACCAATAATAAAAACAAGCAATTTAAAAAAAAAAAATACACTGCACACACTCTTGCATTCTCTCTATCTCTTTTAAAAACAATCACCACGTCATGCAGATTGCTTGTTTTAAACCCCGTTGAAACACACGATCCGATGCCTTCTCCCAACTTTGAATTCCCGGTATTTGAGGCTGAAGAAGAAAATGACGAAGAAATTCCAGAAGAGATCTCCCGGCTACTTAGACAAGAGGAAAGGTCCATTGAACCTTGCAAGGAGCCGTTGGAAACTGTCAACTTGGGTTCAGAAGAGGAGAGAAAATAAGTCAAGATTGGGGCACTGCTCAGTCCAACTGTCAAACAAGGTTTGATAAAGCTTCTCAAAGAGTTTCCCGATGTATTCGCTTGGTCCTATCAGGACATGCCAGGGTAAGATACCAGCATCGTGGAACATCATTTACCGTTGAGACCAGAATGTCTGCGGGTAAAACAAAGGTTGAGACTGACTCACCCGGACATGGCCATCAAAATCAAAGAGGAAGTACAGAAACAGATTGACGTAGGTTTCCTTGCCACATCAGAATATCCTCAATGGTTAGCCAACATAGTACCAGTTCCGAAAAAGGACGGAAAGGTCAGAATGTGTGTAGACTACAGGGATCTAAATAAAGCCAGTCCAAAGGATGACTTTCCTTTACCACACATTGACATGCTGGTAGACATTACCACAAAGTTCAAAGTTTTCTCCTTCATGGATGGATTCTCGGGCTATAATCAGATAAAAATGGCGCCGAAAGACATGGAGAAAACTTCGTTCATTACCCCATGGGGCACATTTTGTTACAATGTAATGTCGTTCGGTTTGAAGAACGTCGGGGCAACCTATCAAAGGGCCATGATTACTCTGTTCCACGACATGATACACAAAGAAATCGAGGTATATGCCGAAGATATGATTGCCAAATCTAAAACAGAAGAGGAGCATGAGACCCACCTGACGAAGTTGTTTAAGCATCTGAGAAAATACAAACTATGCTTGAATCCTAACAAATGCACATTCAGTGTCCGTTCAGGGAAACTTTTATGATTCATCGTCAGCCAGAAAGGAATTGAGGTTGATCCTGACAAAGTCAATGCCATTCAAGAAATGCCTTCTCCAAAGACTGAAAAACAAGTCAGGGGATTCCTGGGACGTTTGAATTACATTTCCAGGTTTATATTCCTCATGAACGCGACATGCGCGCCAATCTTCAAATTACTCAAAAAGAATTAGGACTGCGTTTGGACAGAAGACTTCCAAACCGCCTTCGACAGTATCAAGGAATACCTGTTGAACCCACCGATTCTATCACCTCCAGTAGAGGGAAGATCATTAATTATCTACCTAACAGTCTTGGAAGACTCCATGGGTTGTGTACTTGGCCAACAAGACAAAACAAAAAGAAAAGAGTCTGCCATTTACTACCTAAGTAAGAAATTCACTGACTGTGAAACTCGTGTCTTCAGGAAAGGAAACCTCGTGCTCAGGAAGATACAATCATTTCTCACTGGTTCTCGGGGAAAATGGACTCCGACTATGATGACCCTATGTGGTCAAGAAAGCCTTCTCAGGCGGCGCCTTGAAACTGGCAACCATGGATGGAGAAGAATTCGCATATCCCACAAATGTTGACTTAGTCAAGAAATACTTCGCCTAAATAAAAAAAAATAAAAAAAATGTCTCAGTGGATTGAATACCCAAAAGGGCGGTCCAAGCAAAAATTAGAGACATAATCAAAAATCATCCTAGTGGATTGGAAATCTCAAAGTACAATCCAAGAAAAAGTTAGGGATTAATGGCAAGTAACTACGTCTGATCAGTTCAAACTCCTCAGCAGTCATACCATCCATCAGAAACTTCCAGTCAGGGTCATCTTTGACAGAAGCTCAGGATGTCCATAATTCAAAGTTGGTAGAAGGATAGTGGTCGTTATGTTTCAATGTAGCCCTTTTCCCTTAAATTACCATTTTCTAACTTTGTAAATACTCTATGGAATCACGCGCTTGGCTGATTTCCATCCTATCAATAAAATTTGAGCCCTTGTGCTTTGTTTGTATTTCTCATTTGTTTTAGCTTTACAGAATGACATTTTAACATGATTAACGATTCTTGAAATAAAACAAAAATGAATTTACTTGTCAAATTTTTTCTGCTTTTAAAATAAAGATGGCAATTTCTTTTGACTATTGAACATCGAAAGAACATCGATCGCTTCTCCCAAAGGCGGTTAAGCTTCAAAGTGAAGAATCAAAGTACTTCATCTAAACCAGTACACCTGAATGAAGGATCAGCTGTGTCAGATGCGAATATTTCATCTGACATCCCCGGCAGAGTTCTTACCTCCTAAGCCCGACCAAGGTTGTTCCCCCACAGGGAATACTTCTCCTAAGCAAGGCATAATTGCTATTTTGGGACTAAATGGTGCTTCCTCCTTCCCAGCAGTGGTCGAGTACTCAGTCGTGTTCATCTATTAGTCTGTATACCATGTCAGTTTTGTCGGCATAAACATACATACATCATGCATTATTGATTTACATTCATATTCATATTGCATCACTATCACTCTAGTGGGTCTTGTCCCCTAGTGATAAAAGTCCTCTTGTCAATCGAGTTGTCAGTTCTTTCCTCATCAGGAAGTGAATCATCTAAGTAATCTCTCCTCCAGTGTATTTCTGGATTAGAGTTGGTCCTCGACCACTTTGATAACTTGAACCTCTGAAAGGCAAGAAGACAGGCGACAAACGTCACTCTTCATCATTGAAGATGATATCCTCGCTTTCCCGGATTAAGGAAAATCCCCAGAGAAAGCCTCGTAATCGAAGACTCTCAGCAACACATTGGTTTTCTCTCCAGAAAGTCAATATTAATAGAGGTCATCAACACCTCCAATTTGGATTACATCATATGACGTTTCTCCGAGAAGACCTCGAGAAAAGTATGATGTAAAATCCCCATGCAGAAAGCAGTCTCTCAAGAGACTCGTTTTCCCCAGTAGAGTCAACAAATGGCATCTCCAATAGAGAAGTTTGAACATCTCTACAGCTCAGACGAATGGGTTTCCCCAGGAAGTCTGACATCAAAACTTTTTCCCATCAAATGGCATCTCCCCAGGAAAATTCGACGAGAAGTTTGATGAAAACCGCTACAAATAGCGTCCCTTGTCAAGAAAGTTTATTGACAAAAGAAACTGAGACCAGTTCCTTGGTAGGAAACCAGGATCGAGGGGAAATTTATTTCAGAAATTGAGACCAGTTCCCTGGTAGGAAACCAGGATCGAGGGGAAGTTTATATCAAAAACTAAGACCAGTTCCTTGGTAGGAAACCAGGATCGAGGGGAAGTTTATATCAGAAACTAAGACCAGTTCCTTGGTAGAAAACTAGGATCGAAGGGAAATTTACTGACAAAGGAAACTTAGACCAGTTCCTTGGCTGAAGACCAGGATCGAGAGGAAGTTTTACCTTTTCTAGGCATCATTGCTTAGCAAAAGAAGATGGATGAGCACACTGCCATTCATAACCACCATCAAAATTTTGGGTATTCCGATATTTAATCCTCTTGTACCCCGAATGCCCGAATACCTTAGCCATTCACACCTTCGGGTCCAAGAAGATTAAATAGGGGCATCTGTCATACCCCAAATTTTGACCACTAAGATTTCCCATCATTGTGCAAATCATCATCACAATATGAATGTACTTACATATCTCATCAGTCTCCCCAAAGATGGGTGAGCATTCACTACAATCAAGCTTAGGGTTTCAAGCCCTCTCAGAGAACTTAAACAAAGAACCAATCAAGAATTGACATGATCTTCAACTTGTCTAAACTCTCCAACACCCATAGAGGATCAATAGGACTCCCACATTAAGAATCAAGCACAAAGGTGCAACATTCCAAGTAGATCAAGCCTCAAGATCACCATTGTCACCAAATTAGGGTTTTGGTAGACCAGGGCCTCCAGAGGGAAATTTTCATCTGAGCATGAGCCAATGCTTCAAAGCATAACCCAAGATACTCCAAGGGACCTCATAGACCCCATCATCAAGTCAATTTAGCCTCAGGGGAAGCAATCATCAAAAATCAAGAATTAGGGCTTCTTGACCTAATTCACCCCTAAGTTGACTTTTAGGACAAAACATGAGCCAAGACTTCAAGACATTATTTGAGGGTCTCCAATACACTACATTGATCCATTTGCAACAATGGATTGATCCAAGAAGCTTGATTCACAAGTTTCAATTTCATCTGGACCACAATTAGGGTTTTGAGGAAAAAGTCAACCGTGTCTTTGACTTTTGACTAAGACATGCTCCCAAACTTTGGGACATGATTTAATACATCCTATAACACCTATGTAATCCATCCATTAAGTTTGATTTAGGTCAAGGGCTTAATTTCATAAAGGATCGCACAGTTTGGATTTCATCTGCAAGAAAAGTCAACTGTACAAAAAGTCAAAGTTTGACTTTTTTATTTTTTGGTCAACCAAGGTTCCGTAACCGTAAAATGATGTTAATGTGTGATTGGAATCATCATTCATCAAGAAAAACCAAAGAAAACGGGTTAACTTGTAAAAGGGGTAACCATAAAAATCTTAGAAATTTTTTAAGTTATGGAATAAAGTGGCTAGGTTACCAACTTCCAAGGATCATAACTTGAGAGCCAAGCAACCATTTTGGATGATCCAAAGATGGATTTGTAGCTCTCATAGCATACTTTAAAAGTGACAACTACATCTCATTCCAATTCCTCATGGATTTTAAGTTATGGAGTGACCAAAATGGCAAAAAACGTGAAAGTGACTTTTTTCCAACACTTAGTGAAATTTTCACTAAGTCAGAATCTGCCTTATTTTTTCTCAAAAGTAGACGCATTTTCATTGAAATTCAGTTTGGATCAAAACCAAAGTTGGACATCACATTGAAATAGGATATATCAGATTTCCAAAATGTCCAAGAACCCCATGAAATTCCACTTGAGCTAAGAGTTATGACAACTGCAACATGCCTTGCTGCAACTGTCATGGCAAGGCGGATTTGTGCATTTTGGCTCGATTTGCTTAATTTTTGCAAATGACAAACAAGTTTATCCATCTGCACACCTAGGGGGGGACCAAGGAGGAACAAACACTAATTCATAAGCCTCCCAAGTCTTTGGAACTATAAGTAGCATGCCAAACCTAAAAAGCTAAAGATGCTTCAAGACTCCAATTTTGTTTTGGAGCATTCAATGGATGCTTAGAGGTGGCATGTATCAGAGCAAAGATGGACACTTCAGTCATGCCTTATCCTTGAATTAGGGAACCATAGGCCTGTGCTCTAATCTCATGTCAATGGCTAGAGGAGACTTGAGATTCCAAAGTGATACAAGTGGCCACATACCTGTACCAGTTGCCATACCCTATTCCTTGCAAAAAAAACTTGCTCTACTATAAATAGAGCTCAATTGTGATCAGTTTGAGTACACCAAAGGCCTATAACACTTGCCTTTCTCAAAATCATCCTCTCACTCTAAAAAATGCCTTTCTTAGCAAGTCACTATCGAATTTTTCAGTAGAGAGCAATTCCACTCAAACCAATTGCTCTAACACCTCATATACATCATACCTGAGCTGATCAAACCACTTCTAGCCATCTGGAACACCAAAATCACAAAGCTCCAAATCCACTTGAAGCCCATATGCAGCTGAGATGCCATGAAGTGATCCAAGCATTTCCAATCAAGTCCAAACATTCAAACACACTCCATATGGTGTAGGGAAGCTGTTCAGATCATCACAACTCATCTGTAACACCTCCTACTCAAAGATCAAATTGCTCTTGCTACCACGACCTTCAAGTAAGCCTAAACTTGGTCATCTCTTAGTCTATGCATATTTCCTCGCACAATACTTTTGACAAATGTTCATAATCATGCATAGAATGTTTCCCCTCTATTAATTGCCTTGTATGAATCGAGTGTGGAATTTCTGAGCCTTCATGCAAAATTTAGGGTTCTTGAGGTTTCTCTTTGATTTCTTATTCCATGCTTAAAATAAATAAAATTAAAGACCATAAACATGATCGTGAGGTGAAAACGAGTAGATTGATATATGGATTGTGTGATTTCATCAAGTATTCAGTTATATTGAGGAGAAAACTCAAATCTGGGCAAAACTCAGAACACGCGCGTGTTCTTGGGTGTTGTGATTTTATTTAATTAATTCAAAAATTAATTTCTCTCTGAATTTTAATGATTTTGAGTTGATTCTTTTTTTAATAATTCACAAAAATGTTAAAATATTTTATTTGTTATATTTGATATTTTTGAAAAGAATTAATTTCATATATTTGATATATTTGATATTTGATATTTGTTATGTTAAAATTTCCCAAAAAGAATTTATTTCATATATTTGATATTTTTGAAAAGAATTAATTTTTATTTGTTTTTTAACATTTAAAATATTTTTTCCTTCTTGATTTTCCAACCTTAATTGGTTTCCAATCATTTTGTGGATAAAAACATGATTTTTGAAACATTGATCCAAGATCACCACTCATTTTTCACATGTTTTCAATAATTTTTATTAATTTTTAAACAAAATTAATTCCTTTTTAAACAAAATTAGGGTTTTGATTAATTCAACCCTCATCAATCATTTTCAAACACTTATGGGCCTCTAATAGAGTGTAAGACCCAACCCCTTTGTAAATAAATAATTTTTAGGCCTCAGACATTGTATAAGTCCCTTTGTATATTTTCAAAAGTTCGGCGCGATCGTCGCCTTTTTAACAAAACCAATTGGGCTTCTCCTTGAGCTATAAGACCCATCTTTGTTCATTTTTAAACTCTTTGGGCCTCTAATAGAGTTTAAGACCCAACCCATGTTGAAAGCAAAATCCATTTTGGGCCTCAGACATTGTATAAGTCCCCCGACAATTTTCAAAACGACTGCGCAATCACTGTCCACCATGGGCCTCTCCCTGAGTTGTAAGCCCTACCCTTTGTACAAAAATAAACTTTGGGCCTCTAATAGAGTGTAAGACCCAACCCATTTTTTGAAACCAAAATAATTTAGGCCTCAGATATTGTATAAGACCCACTGTGTTTTCAAAAACCTCGGCACGATCGCCAGTTCAAACATCAAATCATTTGGGCCTACCCTCGTGTTGTAAGTCCCATTCCTTTTCTTTAAATAATCTTTGAGCCTCTCCTTGAGTTGTAAGACCCATACCTCTGTACAAAAAATGTTTTGGGCCTCAGTCATCATATAAGTCCCAGTACAATCTTATCAACTTCCCCTTTTGATCCAGGATCAAATATATAGTTATTATCAAAACTTTCTTTAATTTCTTTGAGCAACTAACATTACAACATGGAAGCTCACGCATCTATAAGTTTTATCCGCTTTAATTTACTTGCTTTAATATATATATAACTGTATCGTGGGAAGCGGCGCATGGTTAGTCTTCTTTCATTCTTTTAAATACATGTCATATATATATTACTGTATTGTGGGGATGCTTCACTGTAAGTCTTCTTTCATATCCTTTTACATACTTGTCATATATCAACTGTATATATACTAGTAGAGTTATTTAGAGTTTTCCCCGGCAACTAGGTCTAGAACTAGGTAAAGCCCTGATGGTCACTCCTAAATACAAACAAAACTAGACCCCCATAGGATTACTAGATACAGTCTTCCCTCCTCTTGGGGTTAAACAATATGGAACAAAGACAAGGGCAATATTCTTCGTGAACCTTTTCTTAGATTGTCACCCCTAGAGATTGTCAAAGAAATTCTACTCCCCAGAGTTGATCTATTCTCGGTGAATAGCATCTCTTGAGTTTCTTCAAACCTCGAACTTTCATGAAATGATCTCTTCTCGGTGAATTGTATTTCTTGAACTTCTCTCAGTTTGGGACCCACAGGCTTCCCAAAAGCATCCCCGCCTCCTCTTGGGCGTTGTACAAGGACCCTTCGGCTTCTCAGAAGTTCTCTTGCCTTCTCTTGGGCTTAATACAAGGACCCTGAAGGCCTCTTAAAGGTATAGGACAGAACTTAGTCATCCTTCGTTAGAGCTGTCTTTCTAAAAGGAGTTGAAACCCTCAGACCAATTTTAGGGTTGATATTCATCCCTTAAATGAGTCGGCCTCCTCTTGGGAATCATACAAAAGATAAAACTCTTCCAGTAGACTTGGACAGTCTAAATACCCTTGAGTCTCAAAGACATTCTCAAGTTCCTTTACCATGTCTAGGAAAAACCCCGGATTCTGGATTAATC
This sequence comes from Lathyrus tuberosus, assembly GCA_022829125.1. NCBI lineage: Eukaryota > Viridiplantae > Streptophyta > Magnoliopsida > Fabales > Fabaceae > Lathyrus > Lathyrus tuberosus. The sequence goes on along the minus strand of JALAZF010000241.1, from coordinate 4,573,124 downwards.
TCCAGGAAGATGTGAAACTGGTGGGTTCTAAAACCCCGTCTTTCTCCCAAAATTACCTAAACCAGGGTCAGTTTACCATCAGGATAACACTATCTCAAATCAAGACCTCAAGGTTTCTGATATATCAACTCTTCTGCATTCCCCTGCAAGAGTTGATTCCCCATTTGGACCTGCCTCGGGATCTCTAGAATCCCCTGCAGAAGTCTAGCCTCCTCTTAGGATTTGTATAATGATCCTTCCTCAGCAAAGTCAGCCTCCTCTTGGGCTTTGTACAATGATTCTCCCCAGCGGAGCTAACCTTTTCAGACTCTCTTATTGAGTCAGACAATTCTCAAGACTCTCTTATTGAGTCAAATCACAGTCTCAGACTCTCTTGTTGAGTCGACCACTTTTCAGACTCTCTTGTTGAATCAAGTACTCTCTTGTTGAGTCAACCCTTTTAGCCTTTATCTCGGGCTTCGTACGAGACAAATAAAAGCACTCTCTAGTTGAGTCGATAACCTCCTCTTAGGCTTTGTATAATGATTTACCCTAGCAGGAGTTAGCCTCCTCTCGATTTGTGTAGATTGATTTCTCCAGCTTGTTCAGCCACAATCCTGGGCTTTGTACTGGACAGATAAAAGTACTCTCTTGTTGAGTCAAACCCTTTTAGCCTCCATCTTGGGCTTTGTACGAGATATAAACCTTCATAAGCTTGGGACAAACATTTTCTCCCATAAAGTCAATTCCTCCGAGCCTTCATTAGGCTTTGAAGAATAAACTCCCAAGCAGAGTCAAACTCTTTTCCGCCTCCATCTTGGGCTTCGTACAAGATAGATAGCGCTCTCCAGCAGAGTCAAAATCGTTTAGCCTCCGTCTTAGTCTTTGTACAAGACACTTAAAATATCCTCAGTCGAGTCGATTAAAATTCCCATTTCAGCCTCTATCTTGGGCTTTGTACAAGACACATACAAAACTCCCCCGCGGAGTCAAAATCCCCTTTAGCCTCAATCTTGGGCTTTGTACAAGATAGAAAGAACTGAAATTCTGGTATCAGATGTGTGATGTTAAGTGTGATGTCACAACAACACACTCTTCTAATATAAACAAGGCAATAACAAGCAGAAAATAACTCAATGAATTGTTCACCCAGTTCGGTCTAACTACCTACGTCTGGGGGCTACCAAGCCAGAGAGGAAATTCACTATTAGTAGTATTAAATTACAGACTCAACAATCCCAGTTGACATCTACCTAACTTAATCACTACCCAATGAAACTTCTACCCAAGAAACCACTTAGGTATGAGAAACCACTCACTCCCTAAATCACCTCAGTGATACAATCCAATGATTTCAAATTAAACACACTACTTGATTCTGCTTAACAGCTTTGATCAAGAACAATTAACAACTCAAAAATAGTAACACCAATTCAAACACGAATGGTTTACAAAACACACACGAAGACACAAATGACACTCAGTCTTTAGCTCTCTTTCTTCGTTCTCTACCAACAAGGGTTGAGGCTGCTTTTATAGAATTCTGACTTGGGCTTGGACCTCTTCCAAAATATCTGATTTGATTTGTTTTAAAACCAGAATTTAAAACAGAATTGATCTTCAAATCTTTTTAAATCTCTTCAAATCAGCCCTAATGTTAGTTACATGATCTGCTCCATGATCTGCAAATTATCTGATTGAAAATATCTTCTCCAATATATTCGCATCCAATCTCTATAACAGATCTCCTCAAAACACACTAACACGCGCAGCCCTAAAACATCACAACCTGATGTTTTGATGTTCTGATAACTGATGTCAAGACATCAAGTATAACATCAGCATATAAAACTTCAACCCTGCAACAGCTAATGTTAGGAATCATTGTTATGACATCAGACATATGACATCAACATTGTTCAACTTTGTTTTACCAAAATTCCAGCCAATACAAGAACTAACAATCTCCCCCTTTGGCTAATTTTGGCTAAAACAATCTCTGCCAACATCAGAGGTACCTGCAGAGGAAAAACTTCACAACCAGCAACAATCACAATCAAACTGCACACAGCTAAACTCCCCCTCAAAACAAGAACCAGTTGTTCAAACATGCACACTCCCCCTCAAGCCTAGAGCCACATCAGACAACTAGGCAACACATAAGCTAAACTTGGTATCCGAGCATAGGTTAAACTCTCCCCCTTTTTAGCCACAATTGGACAACTTCTACATCAAACTCAAAGATCTGACATCCATTACAACATGGTCAAAAGCAAGCTTCCCAAGGAACACAATATCCAAAAACTTTGACTGGTCAGTCGATACAACCAATGGATTCTTATTGAACTATAAAAACCAAGCCTTCTTCCTTCTAACAGAACCAGACAACAAACAAGTATGAGTCAGCCTAATAAAGATGCCGAAAAGCAACACGTGCAGGAGGTCAATAAACCAGATCCACTGAAGAACAAGAACACAACAAGGACAGCCGCTGGGATTTCTTCAGGAGCAACAAGAACAAGAAAAACAACAGAGACAAAAAACATCAAAAACCTCCAGTGCAACTCCATGCTTCTGATGATGAATGGGATGAAGATTGGAAAACTTTTCTTGATGCAGGGGGTTGGGATAATCTTTAGACCCTTTATATGTTGTTTTTGATGTACTAAAATCCAATCTTATATGCTTTCAGCAGTTGAATAAAATGTTGTTTCCTTTAAACATATGCAAAATCACAACTGCACAAATACTCCTTCCAGCACACCTAATCCTCATAAATGCAAATTCCCAATTTGCTTCTTAAACTTTCAAATTGATTTGCATCTAAGGCTTTAGTAAAAAAGTCAGCTAATTGTTTATCTGTAGCAACATGTTCCAAAGCAACTACTTTGTCTTCAACCAAATCTCTTATAAAATGATGCCTTATATCAATATGCTAATAGGGTTCTTAGAGATATTGATAGCACTCAGATTATCACAGTACAATGTCATGACATCTTGCTTGACATTGTATTCTGTTAACATCTGCTTTATCCAAACAAGTTGAGAACAACTACTCCCTGCTGCTATGTACTCAGCTTCAGCAGTAGAAAGAGACACACAGTTCTGCTTTTTACTAAACCATGATATAAGATTATTTCCTAAGAAGAAGCAACCTACTGAAGTACTTTTTCTATCATCAGCACTCCCTGCCTAATCAGCATCACAAAAACCACATAACTCAGTGCCTGATCCATGACGGTAAAGCATTCCATAGTCACTAGTCCCATTCAAATATTTCAGAATCCGCTTCACTTGATTCAAGTGACTAACTTTAGGCTCAAATTGATATCTGGCACATACTCCAACAGCAAAAGAAATATCAGGCCTGCTAGCTGTGAGATACAATAGACTTCCAATCATGCTTCTGTATAAACTTTGATCCACACTAACACCATGTTCATCCTTGGACAACTTTAAATGAGTAGGAGCAAGTGTCCTCTTGTGATTAGCATTCTCTAGACCAAACTTCTTCACTATGTTCTTTGCATACTTGCTCTGAGAAATGAATATGGAGTCCTCTATTTGTCTAACTTGTAGACCAAGAAAATAGTTGAGCTCTCCAACAAGACTCATTTCAAACTCAGACTACATCTGTTCCACAAAATGTTTCACCATTGCATCTGACATCCCTCCAAATACTATGTCATCAACATATATTTGAGCTATCATCAGTTTTCCTCCTTCCTCTTTAATAAAAAAAATCTTGTCAATCCCTCCTTTTCTGTAGCCATTCACAGCCAGGAATTCAGTAAGTCTTTCATACCAAGCTCTTGGTGCTTGCTTCAACCCATAGAGAGCTTTCCTTAGTTTGTAAACATGGTCAGGAAATGTTGGATCAATAAATCCTTTTGGTTGATCAACATACACCTCTTCATTTAAGTAACCATTCAAGAAGGCACTCTTAACATCCATTTGAAAAAGCTTGAATTTGAAATTACAAGCCACCCCTAAGAGTAATCTGATAGATTCCAGTCTTGCCACAGGAGCAAAGGTTTCATCATAATCAATTCCTTCAACCTGAGTGTATCCCTGAGCAACTAATCTTGCCTTATTTCTGGTGACCACTCCTTGTTCATCAGACTTGTTCTTATAGATCCACTTGGTGCCAATCACATTAACTCCATCAGGCCTTGGTACAAGATCCCACACTTCATTCCTTTTGAATTGTTCCAGCTCTTCATGCATGGCATTAATCCAAAACTCATCAGTCAAGGCTTCTTTGACATTCTTGGGCTCTATTTTTGAAACAAAACAAGAATTCGACACAACCTCTCTTAATATAGTGCTAACCCCTGATTTAGGATCACCTATGATAAGCTCCCTTGGATGGTCCTTTAGCACTCTAATAGATGGTTCTTTATTAGATTATTCAGGTTCAGGCTCAGTATCAATAGGACTGGGAGACCCACTTCTGTCTTCAGTTTCTGCTGTGACTTCTTCAACTGATGTTTCAACATCATCCAGGACATCAGCATCTTCCTGCTTATCAATGTCATCAATTACCACATTTATAGACTCCATCATAACCTTCGTTCTGGAGTTGAAAACCCTGTAAGCTCTGTTATTTGTAGAGTAGCCTAGAAAGATTCCCTCATCACTTTTAGGATCCAATTTTCTCCTCTGTTCACGATCTGACAAAATGTAACACTTACTTCCAAAAACATGAAAGTACTTCACAGTTGGCTTTCTCCCTTTCCACAGTTCATACAGAGTAGCTGAAGTGCCTCTTCTCAAAGTAACTCTGTTGTGAATATAGCAAGCAGTGTTCATGGCTTCAGCCCAGAAATGGTAAGGAAGCTTTTTGGCATGAATCATTGCCCTAGCAGACTCTTGAATAGTTCTATTCTTCCTTTCAACAACTCCATTTTGCTTAGGAGTAATTGGAGAAGAGAACTCATGATTTATGCCTTCAGTAGAACAATATTCAGCAAACTTGCTATTTTTAAACTCTCTTCCATGATCACTCCTTATTCTAATAACATTACTCTCCTTTTCCCTTTGGAGTCTTTGACAAAGATCTTTAAAAACATCAAACACCTCTGATTTGTCTTTAATGAAGCTCACCTAGGTGTACCTAGAATAGTCATCTACAACAACATAAGCATACTTCTTCCCTCCTAGACTTTCTACCTGCATAGGTCCCATCAAGTCCATATGAAGAAGTTCCAAAACTTTGGAGGTGGTGTTATGTTGAAGCTTCTGATGTGACATCTTGGTCTGCTTCCCTATTTGACAATCTCCACAAACTCTTCCTTCTTCAATATTGAGTTTAGGAATTCCTTTGACAGTTTCTAAAGATATTATTCTCTTCATTCCCTTCAGATGAAGATGTCCCAACTTTTGATGCCAAATTTTGACTTCATCATCTCTAGCAAACACACATGTTGAGGTACTTGAGTCTTGTTGCACCCATAGATAACAGTTGTCCTTAGACCTAACACCCTTCTTGATGACTTCTCCTTTCTCATTTGTGACATTGCACTCAGATTTTGTAAAGTCTACTTTGAATCCTTGATCACAAAGTTGACTAATACTGATCAAATTTGCTGTCAACCCTTTGACAAGTAGAACATCATCCAGTCTAGAAGCACCAGCATAATTCAGCTTTCCCATCCCCTTGATTTCTCCTTTGACACCATCACCAAATGTTACATGACCTGAAGATTGAAGCTTAACATCTACCAACAAATTCTTAACTCCTGTCATGTGTCTTGAACACCCACTATCAAAGTACCAGTCTTCTTTGGTAGAAACCCTAAGAGAAGTGTGACCTATTAAGCTGGTAATTTTACCTTTTGGAACCCATTGCTTCTCAGACTTGGTGACCTGACTACCTCTGTGAAAGTTCTGTCTGGGAACAAACTGATGTGCCTTCTGAGGATACCCATGTAGCTTATAACAGTAGGCCTTTATGTGTCCAAAACGCCTACAGTGATAACATCTCCAGCGCCTGAATTTCTTCCTAGAAGGAATCCTGTCAGGATGTTTAAACATCTGTTTTAACATCACTGGTTTAGAACTGGTAATAACATCATTAGAAGCTGCAACATTGTTGAATCCCAAACCACTTTTGTCTTCAGCAATTTTCCCAATACTGAGAATGTTTTCTAGAGCATCAGTACCATTGTTCAACAATCTGACAGTTTTGGTCATAGAATCCAGTTTAGAGTTAAGCATACTGACTTTATTTTCAAGTTCAGTCTTTTCAGCTTCTAACTGCACTATGGTTTTCTTCAGCTTCTCTCCTTCAAGAGACACTTGTTCACTTCTCATGCACAGTTCTTTATAAGAGGCAGCAAGCTCTTCATAGGTAACCTCATCATCACAAGAATCATCATCTGACTCACAAACCCCAATCATAGCTCTAACAAGCTTAGCTGATTCTTCTTCAGATTCACTCTCACTATCAGACCAGGAAGCAGATAACCCCTTTTTCTGCTTTTTGAGATAAGTAGGACATTCTTTCTTGACGTGACCATAACCTTCACACTCATAGCATTGAACTTCTTTGTCATGATTGGACTTTTCTTCATCTCTAGTTTTCTTCCCCTGATCTCCTGATCTGTTGGTGTCAGATGTGATGTTCTTGACATTAGGATTATAACTCCTATTTATCCTCTTCATAACCTTATTAAAATGTCTTCCCAACAAAACAATGGCTTGGGACAGCTCCTCCTGAGACTCAACACCATTCTCTTTCTTAGAATCTTCAGAACTAGATACCAAAGCTATACTTTTGGTTTTCTTTTCAGGTTCCTCTTCCATTCCTAATTCAAAGGTTTGAAGAGAACCTATCAACTCATCAACCCTCATCTTGCTGATGTCTTGGGCTTCTTCTATAGCTGTCACCTTCATTTTAAATCTTTTGGGAAGAGATCTAAGAATTTTCCTCACCAGCTTCTCTTTAGTCATCCTCTCTCCTAGGGCACTAAAAGCATTTGACAGCTCAAGGATGTTCATGTGGAAATCATGGATAGTCTCATCATCCTTCATCTTCAGATTTTCAAACTTTGTTGTCAAAAGTTGAAGTCTTGACATCTTGACTTTGGAGGTTCCTTCATGAGTAGTCTTCAAGATATCCCATGCTTCCTTAGCTACTTCACAAGTGTTGACCAACCTAAAAATGTTCTTATCAACACCATTGAATATGGCATTCAAGGCTTTAGAATTCCCAAGGGCAAGCTCATCTTCTTCCTTGGTCCATTCTTCTTCAGGTTTCAGTTTTGAGCTACCCTCTACTTCCTTTCCATTCTCATCCTTTTCCACAATAACAGGATGTTTCCATTCTTTCAAAATAGCCTTCCAGGCTCTGCTGTCTAATGACTTCAAGAATGTAACCATACGAGGTTTCCAATAGTCATAATTTGAGCCATCTAGAATAGAGGGTCTATTCACAAATCCACCAGCCTCCTTGTCCATTGCACTAGAAAGTATCAGCCCTAGATCTCACCCAGATGCAGAGCAGGATGCCTGCTCTGATACCAATTGAAATTCTAGTATCAGATGTGTGATGTTAAGTGCGATGTCACAACAACACACTCTGCTAATATGAACAAGGCAATAACAAGCAGAAAATAACTCAATGAATTATTCACCCAGTTCGGTCTAACTACCTACGTCTGGGGGCTACCAAGCCAGGGAGGAAATTCACTATTAGTAGTATTAAATTACAGACTCAACAATCCCAGTTGACATCTACCTAACTTAATCACTACCCAATGAAACTTCTACCCAAGAAACCACTTAGGTATGAGAAACCACTCACTCCCTAAATCACCTCAGTGATACAATCCAATGATTTCAAATTAAACACACTACTTGATTCTGCTTAACAGCTTTGATCAAGAACAATTAACAACTCAAAAATAGTAACACCAATTCAAACACGAATGGTTTACAAAACACACACGAAGACACAAATGACACTCAGTCTTTAGCTCTCTTTCTTCGTTCTCTACCAACAAGGGTTGAGGCTGCTTTTATAGAATTTTGACTTGGGCTTGGACCTCTTCCAAAATATCTGATTTGATTTGTTTTAAACCCAGAATTTAAAATAGATTTCATCTTCAAATCTTTTAAAATCTCTTAAAATCAGCCCTAATGTTAGTTACATGATCTGCTCCATGATCTGCAAATTATCTGATTGAAAATATCTTCTCCAAGATATTGACATCCAATCTCTCTAACAGATCTCCTCAAAACACACTAACACGCGCATCCCTAAAACATCACAACCTGATGTTCTGATGTTCTGATAACTGATGTCAAGACATCAAGTATAACATCAGCATATAAAACTTCAACCCTACAACAGCTAATGTTAGGAACCAATGTTATGACATCAGACATATGACATCAACATTGTTCAACTTTGTTTTACCAAAATTCCAGCCAATACAAGAACTAACAAGAACATTTTCCCCGGAAAAGTCAAACTTTTAGCCTCCTCTTAGGCTTTGTATAATGATATCCACAAAGAGTCAGTCTCTTTTTGCCTCAATCTTGGGGTTTGTACAAGACACCAATATATACGCTCTCTTGTTGAGTCGGTCATATTTAGCCTCCTCGCAGGCTTTATATAAGGAAATCCCCTAGCTGAGTCAATCAATCTCTTAGCTTCAACCTTGGGCTTTGATCAAGGCACACAAAAATCAACAATCCCTCTTTAGAGATGACAAGTTCTCTCTCATTCGAAACTTTTAGCTTCAATCTTGGGCTTCGAACACGATACAAATCATAACCTTTAGCTTCAATCTTAGGCTTTGAACAAGACACAAAAACATATTTTTCCTCCCTTAGAATAGGAGGAACTACGATTGCTCTGATTTCCCTGTTTCGTTTAAACGGGAATACATAGGCATAAGATTGCGAAATCTTAGCGAGCATACTAATCAAAAACTCTAGGTCCAGTACCTTCATACATCAAAACTTAGTTCTAGTACCTTACCAAAAACCTCGAGAAAACCCGAACATCAACAAAAACTCACTCACTCACTCATACTTTCCCAAGAAACTTTCCCAACCCACTACCCGATAAACACCATCAATTACAAAGCGATAGAACCTAATGCTAATATCCTGTGGATAACCACATATAGGATGGGTAATTGACAACTACCCATTGTATAACCTGACCCCGACTCCCCGAATCTCTTAAGCGTTTGTTTAGTTAAACATTCGCGTGCAAGGGTAGTTTTATATACCTTCCCTTTCCCTTTCAGCTTCATGGGATAAATAAGAAATCAGAAAGTAGCACCCCTTTCTCCGCAAGGAGGAAAACCCAAATTCAGCGATAAGGTGGTCGCGTCACCGACAAAAATCGCTCGCTACACATATTACTGCTAATATTCATACCTATGTTAAGACTTGATAACTCCTTATCCATGATCCATGAGATGTGACCATCAGTCTATATACGTAATAGTCTTAATGCTTTAAGGTTATTCCATTTCACATTAAAGCTCAACTACGGATACTTTAAGAATAGTGTCCTTATGTTTAATGGAATCTCATGATTAAGTCACACTTAATATTTCATTTACAAACTAGCTATTCTAGGGACTTTATCAATTTGGAAAAACAAACATAATAAAGAAATGCCTTTTATTATTAATAAATAATTTGATACAAGTACCAAAAGTATTGGCATCTAGGGCTTACACCAACAGGGATAACTTGACAAAGTTAAATAGAGTATAATCAAGTATGGATGATATGAACAAACATGATATTCAAACATGATGTCAATTTTAAAACAAATCAAAGTAAAATTCAAACATGATGTTAATGAAAGCATGACAAAGGTAAAACATATGGTCACAACCAAAGCTTAAAGATAAATGTGACTACATTTAGAGTAAGGACTTAACAAAGTCATGAATTGGACAAAGTAACTACCTAGTATATTCAAGAGTTCAAAGAACTTTTAAATCAATATAGTGACAACCAAGATAAACAAAGATGTTACAACATCTTAAACATTCATGAAGTATAGTTTTAACAAGACTAAGGCATCATGGACAACAAGTTAAGTTCAAAGTCAAAGCAAGCATGCATTAAGGTTAACTAACACCACTTAATCATGAATACATGACAAATATAGAAAAGTTATAACAACACTTAATCATGAATACAATTTAACATTCAAGCATGAATAAGTTATTACAATACTTAAGCATGGATGGAAACAATGTTCAAGTTAACATGTAAAAGAAAACAAGGTTCAAGTTGAACATGTAAAAGCTATAACAATACTTTAGACAAGGATGAAAGTTCAAAGATGAAATAAGGCATATACAAGTCAAGACATTACTTATCATGGTATTATTCAAATACAGTTAATCAGAAGCAGTCGGATCAAGATTCGGTAAATCACTTAAAGACCAATTAATCAGAAGTAGTCAGATCGAGATTCAGTAAATCTCTCAAAGACCAATTAATCAGGGGCAGTCGAATTGAGATTCGGTAAATCTCTCGAAGATCAGTTAGTCTGGGGCAACTCTTTCGCAGATCCACCAGCTAGCAGGGGCAAGTTTGTTTCCCAGTCGTTATTCCCACAGTTTGAAGGACAAGTCTGAGAACTTTGTCATGCAAATACAGTTAAACTGGGGAAGTTACGTCAAGATTTGTGAATCTCTCCAAGAGTTTGAAAACACTGAGACAACTTGTATGTTAATTCTTCTCTAAAATCCTCTTGATGGCTCCTTCTCGCAGACCATGTAATCTGGGACAGATGAGATTTGAAGGTTATTTGTTGCAAGATTCGTCGCTCATTGTGATAATCATTATGCAAGTTAGAATGCAGAGCTGCATTGTTCTTGTGACATCTTTTGCCAGCTCCCCAGTAAGTTTTTACATCAGTTGATCTTGGCAATTTCCCATGGATCCCCTCCTCCAACAAGGAAATCAAGCTCATAATGGAAATCCCTCAGGTGGAGTCATGATGTTTTGCCCAAGTGGAATACTCTTTTCCCCAGAGAAGGTTGTAACCTTGGAATAGAACTGTTGATTTTGTTTGTTCATCCCTAGTGATGGTCCAATCTGGTGAGGTTGGCTAGGTATCCTTATCGAGATGTTTATTTCATCTCCGGTGTATTTCCTCTTGTATGTTTTGTCAGCATAAGCATAAACATGGCATACATGCATTCATATATATGTATGGCATCCAAGCATTTTTGCTACCTTTCTGGTGTTTACCTGTTTTGAGTCACTTTGGAGTTTACCCCCCAGGTTACTAGGTTTGTCTATTCTTTCCAATAGGGTCATCACCTTTAGGCATAAAGTGCCCATCCTTTCTAAATTCCCCCCACAGGGCTTGATTCTGGTGGATGATGGTTGCTTTAGTTATCTTTTCCATGTTTGGATAAGATACACCCCATTTGAGTTCATTCCTCAATGGTTGGAGTCTTATTTGACCGTTTCTTTCTAGCTTTTTCCTAGATTGAACTTAGGTCCCTGGCAAGTGTTGTTTTTGAACCAGATTAGGTCGTCGAACCTTGTTCGAAAGTGCATTTATTTTGCACAGTGTCTCACAGGAAGAATCTATCACAGATCCTCATTGAAGACAGAAGACACTCTCCAGCAGTGTTGTTGTAACAACATCTCTTTGGAATTTATACCCAATAACAAGTGACAGTCTCCTTGAGAAGCTTGTTTTGTCCTTGATATTCTATGGTGATAAGTGGCAGTCTCTCCCGAGAAGCTTATCCGACCTTGGTGATATTTAACCTTTTACAATTACAATTGGTATTCCCCTGGAAGTCTGTTAGAAGGATTTTGTCAAAAAACTCACAAATGGTTTCTCTTGATTTGAGTTACCCTCTCCACGAGGATTTTATTGCAAGAGATGATTCCTCAGCAAATCCTTTGTCTAGTTCACTTGTACCAAATGGCATCTCTTTGAGAAAATCGATGAAGACTCTGTTGGTTTTTCTCTTTATTTGAGAAAATTTGCTCATAAAGCAACCTGCATGTATCTCTTTTATGAGATCCCCAGTAAAGTCCAGTTGTAACTGACATCTTTGTTAAGATCTTTGGTTGTTACCAATTTCTACCCTAAGTCCAGTGGTAACTGGCATCTTTGTTAAGATCTTTGGTTGTCTCTTATATTTTGTTAAACTATGGTTGTTACCTATGTTCCCTTGAAGCCCGGTTTTCACTAGCATCTCTATCCTAAATCCAATTATCATTGGTATTGTTAATCTGGTCGTCACCAATTCCTTTGAAAGTCTAGTAGTTACTGGCATTATTCAAAATCCAATGGTTATTGGTATCATTAATCTGGTCGTCACCATTTATTATCTTTTCCCCAGTCGTCACTGGTGCTCACCAGCCTGTTTACCTTTGGTTTCTTGAAATGTTGATCATTACCAATATTTCATTCCCCAATATAGTCTTCCTGAAATCCAATTTTCATTGGTAAGTTGTTTTGGTTGTCACCAACGTCCATTGAAGTCTAGTGGTTACTAGCATCAATCCATGTAAAATCAGTTGTTACCTTTGCTTACAGTCCAAGTCCAATTAATTTGGCACGTATAGAAGAGTCGTTACCCTGTACCTTTCCTAATGGTTCCTAAAGATCCTGTATGATCTCTTTATTTTAAGGAATTTCCAGAAGATTGGATGTTTGAAAACACCAATAATATGTGTTGCAAATCCTATGGTTATAAGGAACTCTTTTGGCACAGTAATCCTGTCGTTATGAGGATTCTCTTTATTCGTCATCCCTATTATTATGAGGGTACTTTCAACACATTCCTTTTGTTATAAGAATATGTCATATCTCCTATTATCATGAGGAACATTGGGATCAATCCTATTGCTATGAGGATCCTGTTTCACTGATTCTATCGTTATAAGGATCTGTTTTATCTCCTATTGTCATGAGGAACAATGGGATCAATCCTATTCCTATGAGGATTATGTTTCACTGATTCTATCGTTATAAGAATATGTTTTATCTCTAAAATTCAAGTTAAGCAGATCACTAAGATGTTAGACAGGATGTCGTGACACTTAATCTCTGCTCCACACAAGGATAATGAAGATCAGAATAAACAGCAGAAAGAAAACAACACACAACAATTGTTAACCCAGTTCGGTGATCAACAACACCTACGTCTGGGGACTACCAAGACAAGAAAATCAACTAAGTAGAATTGGTTCTAAGCTAAACTCCAACGTTTACAACTTAGCACCTAGAAACTACCCTTCCTAGATTTCTACCTAAGACACTCCTAGGTATGAGACCCTTCTCAATTCCCCTTCAACCACAGCACTGACTGAAAATTACAACTTAATAAATTGTCCTACTCAGGTATTCACGCAATACAAGAGAGGCTCACAAAAGTACAAACCCTAGTACTTTATAACAGCTGAAAACTTCCACACCAATTCTAGGTTAAATTCATCCTATTTATATTGCAAAACATAACTGGATTTGGGCTTCAAAATCGCGGTAATTCAGCTCCACAGAATCTGCGACCTATTCTTTTCTTCAATGCTAAGTCTCCAAAAATGTCTTCTTACATGAAACCGCATATTCTTTTTAGAATCAGAATCTCTGATTCCTCAATCTCAGATGCCACCTAGGACCAAATCATATTCTAATCATACCTGGAAAACAGACACAGTTATTCCAAACTGTAATAGACAAAGATGTCGAATCAACATGATAGGACATCTTGTTTAACACTTTAACCTGCAGTTAGTTCATCATGTCAGGACATCTTGTCCAACATCTTTCTGCTAAGTTAGTTTTACCAAAATTGATGCCAACCTCAAAGGCTTGGACTCATCAATCTCCCCCTTTGGCAAATTTTGGCTAAAACTAACTTCAATTAACCTGCAGACAACAAAAATCAGAACAGGGAGACCATCATCAGAACAGCAGTGGAACACAAAATCTTTTGTCTCCCCCTCAACCAATATCTTCTTCTGCAAGCAACACCAGCACTACTCCCCCTCAATGGTTAGTAGCAATCAACAGTGGTTAGTTAGTGATGTTAGTACTACTCCCCCTTTTTAGCCATAATATGACAAAGGCAGAAGAACTAACCCAAAAACCAATTAACCAGTATATAGTAATTAAAGTACACACCTAAACAAGAGTAAAAATTATCCTGGGCATTAAGCCCTTACAAAACCCAAAAAAAAACTTAAGACACAAAAACATAAAGTAAAGAAAAGACAACTCTCAGAAGTCATCTTCTGTCTCCTCATCATCCTCTTCTTTTGCATCATCACCAGAACCACCATCAGCAGCAGCATTAACTTCCTCACTGTTTTCTTCAGCAGCCTTCTCAGCATCTCCAGGGTTGACTCCAATGTCCTTGATGTGCTCAGCACACAAAGCTTGAATCAGTTGTACCAATTTTTCCTTCCTGGCTGTACTGGTCTTGATAATGTCATCAAGTTCCCTATAGGTGTCCTTGAGCTAGGCTATAGTTTCCTCTTTTGTAGTTGTTACAGCAGATGTTGGTGCAGATGTTGAAGCAATATATGGGACATGCTTTCTAACAAACAGCTTATAGTGCAGAGTCCGAGGGGGCTTCCTTCTCATGATATCATCACCAGGTAAAATTATCCCCGGATATTGTTGAAGAATCACTCCACAGATGAGTGAAGGAAAGCTAATTGGTAGCTTGATAGCTGAAGAGACTACCTATTTCAAGATTTGTTTGAAGATGTATCCACCGAAGTCAAATGGCTTTCCTTTTCCAACAGCATAGATAAACCTTCCAAGCCCAGTTGAAATAGTTGAAGTGTGATTGGTAGGGACCCAGTTCACCGTACCAATTCTGTGAAGAATGGCATATTTAACGCTTAGCTTCCCAGCTGACAGTTTCTCTTTGTTGGGCCAAGTCCTCACAGTATTCGTAGTAATTTCCCTACAAATTTGATCATTAGAATCTTCAATTTCAGCCTGAGGACCTTCAGGTCTACCAAGGAACTTGTTGATCTCAGCAGGAGAAAATGTCACAACATTTCCCCTAACATATACCTTCAAGTAGTCCTCACTTATTCGATCATTGCACCCTTTTGGAATATTAACTACAAACTCTTTGACCAGCTTCTCATAGCATGAGTCAAATTGAGAGACAGTCTTTAACAATCCAGCATCTTTAATCAAATCCATTACTTCCTTACACTTGAGGACATTCTGTCCCAGTTCTCTCTCTAGAGCAACTCTTCTGTGATAAACATGCTTCCACCTGTTAACACTTACAACATCATGAAATGAGATGTTGTCCATGGGAGCTTTAGGAAGCATAACGGCCTTTTTCTTAGAGGCTGGTTTATTTATAGGCATGATGTTTTGTCCTTCCTTTGCGCCATCATAGTCTGATTCATTGTCAGACTCTGCCTTCCTCTTCTTGTACCCAACAGTAACCTTGGTCCAAGGCCTATGGGGTCCAACTACAGATTTCTTAGTTTGCTTGTTAGAGATGTTTTTAGTGTCCACACCCTTATCATTTCTATTCATTAATCGTTCAGCCACACTAGGATTGAGACTTGTTGCAATGACTTCATCATAAGAGGGTAAGTCATCTAAATTAATAACTTTGTCAGCATGTTCTGAAGCCCCTTGTGTAGATGAAGATGTTTCATCATCTGTCTCAACATTTCTCACTATGGAATCAGCAAGTGTATGAAGGTTTCCTTCATCATCTCCACCCTTATCAGTATTCTCTCTGTCACATTCTCATCAAGAACTGAGTTTGTTGGCATAATCTGAGCTAGGGGTATAGTGATTCCAGCAACACTCATTCTATCCCCTTGACTTATGAGCCTATTCACTATTTTATCAATTCTTTCGTCCATGTTTAACTTTTCTATTCCCTTCCCAAGACTAGAGAAAGAAACAGAAGTATTCAAAGGATTACCTAGTGGGAAGTTTTTTTATCTTCTTACCAGAAGTTTGTCCGTTTTGCATGGCACGATAGCAAGGGGAACAACATCAATAGCATCTTCAGTATATAGCTCTTCAGGTTTTGACTTAGAACCAGATGTCGCTGCAGTATCCTTCTTGGTTGCTCTTGTTGGTGATTGTTGTTGCGACATCGTAACGTGATCATGATTTGCCTTATCTTTAATCTGGAGGGTGAGGGAGTTCGAGAAGATTTGTGTAGAGTGAGGGTATCTATTGCTGAAACGATTTTGGTTTATTTGATTTTTAAACCATGCGTACCCTTGAATAGTGTTCTCACTAACCAAGTAAAACCCTAATTTGTCCTTCAAAATTTTTCTTTGAATTTGTGTACCACCATAGAAGTTCAAGATGTCCCAGCAGGATGTCATAACATCCAGGATGACACTATACCATTACAGAACAATTCCAATTCCAGTGGTCTGAAGGCAATCATTATTTGCATTTATATCATCGGTTTCTATGATTGAGTCCTTTGTGATAGCATAAGAACATCTATTTCCAGCAATTTCCTTAATCATAGAGGCTTTTTGAAGAAAATTTTCAATCCTTGTGATAGTCAGATGTTGCAATATCCTATGTGTCATCTTGGTTAACCTTCCAATTTGTAATTCACCCATGTTCAGTTCTGAGGAGTGTTTGTGATGTTTCTCAATCTGCAAGGCTGTCCATACATAACAATTGTTCTTTGATCTGACACCTTTCATGATAACCCTATCTTTATCATCTACGACTAGACATTCAAATTTTGTAAAGTTAACCTTCATGCCTTGATCACAGAGTTAACTGATACTAATTAGATTAGCAGTTAGCCCTTTGACATACAGAACATTGTCAAGTCTAGGATTTCCAGTTTGATCCATTCTCCCAACTCCTTTAATCTTTCCTTTGGATCCATCTCCAAAAGTGACATAGTTGGAGAAATGAGGCTTTATATTCACCAGACAGTTCTTGACACCAGTCATGTGTCTAGAACATCCACTATCAAAGTACCACTTTTCTTCAGTATACCCTTTTTGAGCAGAATGGACTATTAGGGCTATAGACTCATTCTTTGGACTCATTTTCTTTCCTGCAATACTAGCCTTAGGATATCCATGTAGCTTGTAGCAGTAACGTTTAATGTGGCCATACTTGCCACAAAAATGACATTTCCAGTCATGTCTCCTCTGGTGTCTATACTGATGTTGAGACATTCTGTTAGACATCTTTTGTCTTCTTTCAAGATTGTATTCAAGATCTCTCTTCTTTCTTGATAGTTCTTGATTATTGTAGCCAAGTTCTCTGACATCTCCAGTATTCCTCCCAACCGGTAGTATCTTATCAGATCTGTTGCTGACCATTCCAACATTATCATGTTTGGATTTGAGCAGAGCAATTTCCTCTTGAAGATCAGATATGATACCAAGATGCTTCAATCTTTCAACCTCAAGGAGTATGATAAACTTATGTTGATCTTCTCCTAGATGACAGATTTTTGCACTTCTTGTGTACAACTTCCTGTAAGAGTTGACTAGAGCATCATGAGATAGATCTCCAATGTCTGATCCTACATCAGTGTCAAACACTCCTGTGAGTGCAGAAACCTGCTTTAGTGATTCTTCATCACTTGCAGAATCATCTTCAGACCAAGATGTAATGAGGCCTTTCTTTTCTTTCTTGAGAAAGGTAGGACACTCATATTTGATGTGTCTATATCCCTCACACTCATAACACTTGATCCCTTTTCCTTTGTCATCTTTTTTTTCATACTTAGAGTTTCTTCCAAGATTATTTCTTTTATGGTTATTGAATGGCTGAGGCTTGGCATTCGATCTTGATTCCCCCTCTATCTTCTTCAGCAATTGACTGTATTGTTTTCCTAGAAACACAACAACCTTAGACATCTCTTCTTTGGAGTTTGTCTTTCCTTCATCGTGTTCTGACACCAAGGCTAAGCTTTTCTTTTTCTCAGATCTTTTCATTCAGTGCCATTTCAAAATTTTGTAGGGAACCCATGAGTTCATCTACTTTTAAGGTGTTTATATCTTGAGCCTCTTCGATGGCTATCACCTTCATGTCCAACTTCTTAGAAAGAGACCTCAAAATTTTCTGGACAAGCTTTGCTTCTGGAATCTTTTCTCCAAGATCACTTGAAGTATTGGCAATGTCCACAATATTCATATGAAATTCTTGAATAATCTCATCCTCCTTCATTCTCAAGTTCTCAAACTTAGAGGTGAGAAGCTGAAGTCTTGAGGATTTAACATGACAAGTTCCTTCATGAGCAGTCTTCAAGATTTACCAAGCATCCTTTGCAACAGTGCAGTTCTTAATGAGTCTGAAGATGTTCTTGTCCACACCATTGAACAAGGAATTCAAGGCTTTGGAATTTCCTTGAGCAAGCTTATCATCGTCATCATCCCAGTCTTCCTCAGGTTTCAGCTCATCAGTGGATCCCACCCTATAACCACAGATTTCCAACATTTACCATCCATGGACTTGATAAATGCCACCATGCGCACTTTCCAATATTCATAATTGGAATTGTCAAGTATGGGTGGTCTATTTAGAATTCCTCCTTCTTTATCCATCAAACCAGAAAGTATTGTCCCTAAATCTCACCCAGATACAGAGCAGGATGCCTGCTCTGATACCAATTGAAATTCTGATTAAGCAGATCACTAAGATGTCAGACAGGATGTCATGACACTTGATCTCTACTCCACATAAGGATAATGAAGAACAAAATAAACTGCAGAAAGAAAACAACACACAAGAATTGTCAACCCAGTTCGGTGATCAACAACACCTACGTCTGGGGCTACAAATCCAATCAACTAAGTAGAATTGGTTCTAAGCTAAAATCCAACGTTTACAACTTAGCACCTAGAAACTACCCTTCCTAGATTTCTACCTAAGACACTCTTAGGTATGAGACTTGTAACGCCCCAGTTTTAGTTATTTTTATTTAATTGAGTCGTTTTGATTATTTTATTATTATATTATTTTATTTTTGACTTTTATTTGAAAATATATTATTTTTCATCGTGATTATGTGTTAGTGCGTTTTGGGAACGTTTGCGAGATATTTGAGTGTAGGGGTATTTTGGTCTTTTGTTTGGGTAGATATTATATTTTTCATATAATAGAAAGAAAAAGAGAGAAAAATAGTAAGGAAATAAAAAGAAGAGAAGAAAAAGAGAAAGAAGGAAAGAGAAGAGAAAGAAGAAAAGAGAGGAAAACTTGTGGATTTAGGAACTGATTCAACCGACTTTTCAAACGCGATTTAATCGGGTAAGGGTGCGAAACTCGATTATACTATGTTTGTGTATGATTATGTATGTTTGTGTGGAAGTTTTATTGGTTTTCAAATATAGGTCGAAATGAGATAAACGAGTAGAAATCGATGTTTTCGCGGTTGGAAATCGGTGTAAATGTTGTAGAACACTAGTTACCAAGATTGGGTTATGTTTTGATTATTATGTGTTGGTTTGGAAGTGTTTTGGTGGGGAAAATATGGTTTTGGGTTATGTAACAGCGCTGTTGGGTTTTGCTGAATTCGTAGGTTCGCACTGCGAATCCCCTAGCAAAGGGGAAAGCGAGCATTCGCTGGCTATTCGCACTGCGAAGGTGAGGGCGAACGTTCGCGTGAGGTTCGCACTGCTAACTTTGTGTTGTTTTGTGTTGTTTTCTTTCTGCCACTGTTCGCTGGGAGACTCGCATTGCGAAGGGGAAACGAGCATTCACTGGGAGTTCGCACTGCGAACTTTAGGAATTTTTTTAGGCTATTTTCCTTTCTGACTTGGTTCGCTGGGACATTCGCACTGCAAATGAAGTAGTGAAGGACTCGCTAGGAGCTTCGCATTGCGAACATGGCAGCTTTTCCCAATTTGTTTTCTTTATAACTTTTGATCCGTGAGTCGGTTTGAAGCGCGGTTTGGTGCGTTGGAAAGCTTTTGGCATGTTCTTTCTAATTAAAATGGTTTGAGACTGTAGGCCGATTTAATTATGTCAGGAATTTGGAATGGTGTCGTTTTGTCGACTTTTGTCGTTGTCATTGTGTGTAATTGTTGTGTATCATGCAATGTGTTGTTGATATGGATATTGTATGACTTGTGTGCTGTTGTGAAATGAAAATGCACGTGATACATGTTGTGATGATGATTTGTGGCCTAAGGGCAAGAAAATGCAATGTGTGGTATTTGATGATATATGCATGATTATGGATGTGTATATGTGTGCATTTGAATGTCATGAGTCATTGTATGCCAATCATCATGATATGCATTCTTGTGATGTCGTGTGCCCTAGTGGGTGTGAGCGACGAATCGATTCCAGAGGGAAACCGTATAACATCGTGAGCCTTATACAAAGAGGACTGAAAGCGATGATTATAGACGATCGTGAGCCTTTTACAAAGAGGAACGAAAGCGATCGGATCGTGAGCCTTATACAAAGAGGACCGAAAGCGATCCATAAACGTCATGAGCCTTATACAAAGAGGACCGAAAGCGACAGAGAACATTGTTTGCCCGACGAGGAGTTACGCTAAGTAACAAGCGATGGTTCCAATAGTTCCTGAGTGAATTAGTGTTGAGATGATGGATGGATGGTACCGCATTGCATTGCATAGAGTCGTTGTGTCGGTCTCTATGCATTTGCATAAATCATGAAAGGATTGATTTTGTGTGGAATTGTGATTGGAATTGATGAGTTGAGATATATATATATATATATATATATATATATATATATATATATATATATATTGTGTTGGTGATAATTGTATTGTGCATGATTGATATGCGTTGGTGATGGATATATGAAATATGCATTGTGTTGTTTTGTATTTGAATTCTGGTGCAAGTTGTGGTGAGAAGATTCTATATGTGTATGTTGGTGTTATTATATAATTATATGCAATTATATTATGATTGTGTTTCTCACCCTTCTGCTGTTTTAAATGCTCTATGAGGCATTGCAGATTAGATGCTGGAGGTCTTTTTGTGAAGCTTAGGTCTTCATTCTTTTTTAGGTCGGCTCTGATATGTGGCACCGGGTAGTCGGGGTGACCGTTAGTGATTATGCGTATATGTATATGTATCTTTTGGATGTACATGGTTGACTTTGTTTATAACAAACTTTTATGATATGTATATATGAGATTCAGTTACAGATTTTCCGCTTTTATTCTGTATCTAATTTGTGGGTAGTAGGAACTAAGTTCCTCTATTAATTGCTACCTGATTGTTGCATATCTTTATGAGCAGGTTATTGCGTGATTTTAATTCCTTTTAATGTGACGCTCTCGTCTATGCCGTGAATTGTTAATTATACTCTGATTAATTGTTATCGCTTTAATATCCTGGGGGTGTAGAAGGGGGTGTTACATTAAGTGGTATCAGAGCCAGTCCGTGTCAGTTTGTGTCAGTCCTTGTCGGTGGTGGTGTTTGGGTGAGCTGTTTGTTTAACCATAGTTGCTGTTATTGGATATGAACAGAATATGGCTGGTAGGAATGATGCTGCTTTGGCTGCTGCTTTGCACGCTATGGCTCGGGCTGTGCAGGATGCACCTAATGCTGCTGGTAATGATGAGTTCAGGAAGAACAAACTGCCTATCTTCAAAGGAAGATATGATCCTGATGGTGCTCAGATTTGGCTTAAGGAGATTGAAAGAATCTTCCGAGTGATGGATTGTGCTGAGGATCAGAAGGTGAGACTGGGTACTCACGTGTTGCTGGAAGAGGCCGATGATTGGTGGGTTAGTACTCGTCATGTGTTGGAAGCTGCGGAGGAAGAAGTCACTTGGGTCTTGTTTAGTGTTGAGTTTCTGAGGAAGTATTTTCCCGAAGATGTTAGAGGAAAGAAGGAGATAGAGTTCTTGGAATTGAAACAAGGTAATATGTCTGTTGTTGATTATACTGCTAAGTTTATGGAGCTTGTGCAGTTTTATCCACATTATGCTGAAGCGACTGCGGAGTTTTCTAAGTGTGTGAAGTTTGAGAACGGGTTGCGTCCTGAGATAAAGCAGACAATCGGTTATCAAAATATTAGAAGCTTTTCTGATTTGGTGGATTGTTGTAGGATTTTTGAGGAGGATAGTAAAGCTCGTTCTACTCACTATAAGAGTGTGAACGAGAGGTAAAGGAAACAGCCGTTTTGTAGTGGTCCTTATGTGTCACCAGCTGATAAGGGTAAGCAAAGGGGTAATTTTGAGAGAAGGCCAAGTGGAGGAGGTATGTCTAATTCTTTGAGATGTTATAGATGTGATGAAGTGGGACATCGTCAGTTCGAATGTAGGAAGGATTTAAGGAAGTGTTCCAATTGTGGAGGTGTAGGTCATGTCGCAGCTGATTGTACGAGGAAGAATGTGGTGAAGTGTTTCAACTGTGGTGAAGCTGGTCACATTAGTACAAAGTGTCTGAAACCGAAGCAAGCTCCAGCTAGTGGGAAAGTTTTTACATTGGCAGGAACTCAGACTACTAGTGCAGATCGTCTGATCAGAGGTACTTGTTTTATTAATAGTACACCTTTAGTTGCTATTATTGATATTGGAGCGACTCATTCGTTTATTTCGTTTGAGTGCGTGAAGCGTTTGAATCTTGTGTTGTCTTCGATGGGTGGTGAGATGATTATTGATACTCCAGCAATGGGGTCAGTAACTACTTCTTTGGTTTGTTAAGTTGTCCTTTTACCATTTATAGTAAAGACTTTGAGATGGATTTGGTGTGTTTTCCGTTGGAGGGTTTAGATGTGGTTCTGGGAATGAATTGGTTGCAGTTCAATCAGGTTCATATTGATTGTTATCATAAGCTGGTAAGATTTCCTTCTCTTGAAGAAGACGAGGAATCGAGTTTCTTATTTACCAAAGAGTTGAAGAAACTTTTGGCGGATGAAGCTCAGTTGTTTGGGTTGTTTGCATCGTTGACCATGGATAGTCAAGTTTCACTTGATGTGTTTCCAGTTGTGTGTGATTTTCCGGAAGTATTTCCAGAAGATATTTCAGATGTGCCGCCAGAGAGAGAGGTGGAGTTTTCTATAGATCTAGTTCCTAGTACTAGACCTGTGTCGATGGCACCATATCGAATGTCGGCATCTGAGTTGGTTAAGTTAAAGAAGAAATTGAACGAATTGTTGGAAAAGAGGTTTATGAGGCCAAGTGTGTCGCCTTGGGGTGCTCCAGTTTTATTGGTGAAAAAGAAAGATGGAAGTATGCGATTGTGTATTGATTATCGCCAGTTGAATAAGATGACGATTAAGAATAAGTATCCGCTTCCGAGAATTGATGATCTGATGGATCAGTTGGTAGGTGCGTGTGTGTTTAGTAAGATTAATTTGAGGTCGGGGTATCATCAGATAAGGGTGAAAGAGGAAGATATTCAGAAGACGGCTTTTAGGACACGTTATAGTCATTATGAATATTATGTGATGCCGTTCGGGGTTTCTAATGCGCCAGGTGTGTTTAAGGAGTACATGAATCATATTTTCCACGAGCATTTGGATCGATTTGTTGTTGTGTTTATTGATGATATCTTGATTTATTCTAAGTCCCGGGAGGAGCATGTGGAGCATTTGCGTGTGGTGTTGCAAATTTTGAAGGAAAAGAGACTTTTTGCTAAGTTGTCCAAGTGTGAATTCTTGTTGTCGGAAGTGAGTTTTCTTGGGCATGTGATTTCAGGTAATGGTATTGTTGTGGATCCATCTAAAGTACAAGCAGTTCTACAATAGGAGGCTCCTAGATCTGTTACTGAAATTAGAAGCTTTTTGGGTTTAGCTGGATATTATCGAAGGTTCATTTAAGGTTTTTCTAAGTTAGCACTTCCTTTGACCCAGTTGACTTGTAAAGGGAAAGCGTTCATTTGGGATATTCGGTGTGAGGAAAGTTTTAATGAGCTGAAGAGAAGATTGACTACAGCTCCGATTTTGATTTTGCCGAATCCTAGTGAACCGTTTGTGGTGTATTGTGATGCGTCTTTGATTGGGCTAGGTGGAGTGTTGATGCAAGAAGGTAAGGTTGTAGCTTATGCTTCGAGACAATTGAGGGTGCATGAGAAAAATTATCCTACTCATGATCTGGAGTTAGCGGCTGTGGTTTTTGTGTTGAAGATCTGGAGGCATTATCTCTATGGTGCAATATTTGAAGTCTTTAGTGATCATAAAAGTTTGAAATATTTGTTTTATCAGAAAGAGTTGAATATGAGGCAACGGAGATGGTTGGAATTTTTGAAGGACTACAATTTTGGCTTGAATTACCATCCTGGTAAAGCTAATGTGGTAGCCGATGTGTTGAGTCGAAAATCGTTGCATATGTCTGCTTTGATGGTTAAGGAGTTGAAACTTTTGGAAGCGTTTAGAGATTTGAGTTTGGTGTGCGAATTGACGTCTGACAGTGTGAGGCTTGGTATTTTAAAGGTTACTAATGATTTTCTGTTGACGGTTAGTGAGAAACATAAATTAGATGTGAAATTTTTGGATTTGATGACGGTTGGGGATAAAAGTGAAAATGAGGACTTTAAAGTGGATGATAAAGGTGTTTTGAGGTTCCGAGGTAGAATTTGTATTCCTGATGATGCGGAGTTGAAAAGGATGATTCTGGAGGAAGGACACCAGAGTAATTTGAGTATACATCCGGGAGCTAATAAGATGTATCAGGATCTGAAGAATATCTTTTGGTGATCTGGGTTAAAGAGAGATGTGGCTCAGTTTGTGTATTCATGTTTGACGTGTCAGAAGTCAAAGGTAGAACATCTGAAGCCTAGTGGATTGTTGCAATCATTGGATATTCCTGAGTGGAAATGGGATAACATTTCTATAGATTTTGTGACAGGGTTGCCGAATACTCAGCGGGGAGATAATGCCATTTGGGTGTTTGGGGATAGGCTGACTAAATCGGCGCATTTCATTCCGATTGACATCAGTTTTTCTTTGGAGAGGTTGGCAGAGATTTATATCAGTGTGATTGTGAAATTGCATGGGGTTCCATTGAGCATTGTTTCAGATCGAGATCCGAGGTTTACTTCCAGATTTTGGGAAAGTTTGCAAAAGGCTTTAGGATCTAAGTTGAGGTTGAGTTCTGCTTATCATCCTCAAACGGATGGACAGACCGAGAGAACGATTCAGTCGTTGGAAGATTTGTTGAGAGCATGTGTTCTTGAGCAAGATGGTGCTTGGGATAGTTATCTTGCGTTGGTGGAATTCACATATAATAACAGTTTCCATTCGAGTATTGGAATGGCACCTTTTGAAGCGTTATATGAAAGAAGATGTCGAACACCTTTATGTTGGCACGAATATGGTGAGAGTTCGGTGGTTGGACCGGAATTGATTCAACAGACTACGGAAAAGGTGAAACTTATTCGTGAGAAAATGAAGGCTTCTCAGAGTAGGCAAAAGAGTTATCATGATCGAAAGAGGAAAGATCTTGAGTTTCAAGAGGGCGATCATGTATTTTTGAGAGTTACGCCGGTGACGGGTGTTGGTCGTGCATTAAAGTCGAAGAAGCTTACTTCTCGGTTTATCGGTCCTTACCAGATATCCGCGAGAGTATGTACTATGGCTTATCGAGTGGCGTTGCCGCCGAGTCTTTCGAATTTGCATGATGTGTTCCATGTTTCACAGCTTCGGAAGTATGTTCCGGATCCGTCGCATGTGATTCCGATGGATGAGGTAGAGGTAAGGGAGAACCTTACGGTTGAAGCATTACCAGTGAGAATTTTGGATCGCGAGTTGAACGGTTGAGGGGAAACGATATTGCACTTGTGAAAGTGGAGTGGGGAGGCGCTGCTGAGGGCAATTTGACTTGGGAGTTGGAGAGTCGGATGCGGGAGTCGTATCCAGAGTTGTTCGCCTCAGGTATTATTTTCGAGGACGAAAATTTCTAAGTGGGGGAGAGTTGTAACGCCCCAGTTTTAGTTATTTTTATTTAATTGAGTCGTTTTGATTATTTTATTATTATTTTATTTTATTTTTGACTTTTATTTGAAAATATATTATTTTTCATCGTGATTATGTGTTAGCGCGTTTTGGGAACGTTTGCGAGATATTTGAGTGTAGGGGTATTTTGGTCTTTTGTTTGGGTAGATATTATATTTTTCATATAATAGAAAGAAAAAGAGAGAAAAATAGTAAGGAAAGAAAAATAAGAGAAGAAAAAGAGAAAGAAGGAAAGAGAAGAGAAAGAAGAAAAGAGAGGAAAACTTGTGGATTTAGGAACTGATTCAACCGAATTTTCAAATGCGATTTAATCGGGTAAGGGTGAGAAACTCGATTATACTATGTTTGTGTATGATTATGTATGTTTGTGTGGAAGTTTTATTGGTTTTCAAATATAGGTCGAAATGAGATAAACGAGTAGAAACCGATGTTTTCGCGGTTGGAAATCGGTGTAAATGTTGTAGAATACTAGTTACCATGATTGGGTTATGTTTTGATTGCTATGTGTTGGTTTGGAAGTGTTTTGGTAGGGAAAATATGGTTTTGGGTTATGTAACAGCGCTGCTGGGTTTTGCTGAATTCACAGGTTCGCACTGCGAATCCCGTAGCGAAGGGGAAAGCGAGCATTCGCTGGCTATTCGCACTGCGAAGGTGAGGGCGAACGTTCGCATGAGGTCCATACTGTAAACTTTGTGTTGTTTTCTTTTTACCACTGTTCGCTGGGAAACTCGCACTGCGAAGGGGAAAGCGAGCATTCGCTGGGAGTTCGCACTGCGAACTTTAGGAATTTTTTTAGGCTATTTTCCTTTCTGGCTTGGTTCGCCGGGACATTCGCACTGCGAATGAAGAAGCGAAGGACTTGCTAGGAGCTTCGCATTACGAACATGACAGCTTTTCCCAATTTGTTTTCTTTATAACTTTTGATCCGTGAGTCGGTTTGAAGCGCAGTTTGGTGCGTTGGAAAGCTTTTGGCATGTTCTTTCTAATTAAAATGGTTTGAGACTGTTGGCCAATTTAATTATGTCGGGAATTTGGAATGGTGTCGTTTTGTCGACTTTTGTCGTTGTCATTCTGTGTAATTGATGTGTATCATGCAATGTGTTGTTGATATGGATATTGTATGACTTGTGTGCTGTTGTGAAATGAAAATGCACGTGATACATGTTATGATGATGATTTGTGGCCTAAGGGAAAGAAAATGCAATGTGTGGTATTTGATGATATATGCATGATTATGGATGTGTATATGTGTGCATTTGAATGTCATGAGTCATTGTATGCCAAGCATCATGATATGCATTCTTATGATGTTGTGTGCCCTAGTGGGTGTGAGCAACGAATCGATTCAAGAGGGAATCCGCTATAACATCATGAGCCTTATACAAAGAGGACTGAAAGCGATGATTATAGACGATCATGAGCCTTATACAAAGAGGACCGAAAGCGATCCATAAACGTCGTGAGCCTTATACAAAGAGGACCGAAAGCGATCCATAAACGTCGTGAGCCTTATACAAAGAGGACCGAAAGTGACGGGGAACATTGTTTGCCTGACGGGGAGTTACGCTAAGTAACAAGTGATGGTTCCAATAGTTCCTGAGTGAACTAGTGTTGAGATGTTGGATGGATGGTACCGCATTGCATTGCATAGAGTCATTGTGTCGGTATCTGTGCATTTGCATAAATCATGAATGGATGGATTTTGTGTGGAATTGTGATTGGAATTGATGAGTTGAGATATATATATATATATTTGTGTTGGTGATAATTGTATTGTGCATGATTGATATGCGTTGGTGATGGAGATATGAAATATGCATTGTGTTGTTTTGTATTTGAATTCTGGTGTAAGTTGTGGTGAGAAGATTCTATATGTGTATGTTGGTGTTATTATATAATTATATGCAATTATATTATGATTGTGTTTCTCACCCTTCTGCTGTTTTAAATGCTCTATGAGGCATTGCAGATTAGATGCTGGAGGTCTTTTTGTGAAGCTTAGGTCTTCATTCTTTTGTCGGTCGGCTCTGATTTGTGGCACCAGGTAGTCGGGGAGACCGTTAGTGATTAGGCGTATATGTATATGTATCTTTTGGATGTACATGGTTGACTTTGTTTATAACAAACTTTTATGATATGTATATATGAGATTTAGTTACAAATTTTCCACTTTTATTCTGTATCTGATTTGTGGGTAGTAGGAACTAAGTTCCTCTGTTAATTGCTACCTGATTGTTGTATATCTTTATGACCAGGTTATTGCGTGATTTTAATTCCTTTTGATGTGACGCTCTCGTCTATGCCGTGAATTGTTAATTATACTCTGATTAATTATTATCGCTTTAATAGCCTGGGGGTGTAGAAGGGGGTGTTACAAGACCCTTCTCAATTCCCTTTCATCCACAGCAGTGACTGAAAATTACAACTCAATAAACTGTCATACTCAGGTATTCACGCAATACAAGAAAGGCTCACAAAAGTACAAACCCTAGTACTCTATTACAGCTGAAAACTTCCACACCAATTCTAGGTTAAATCCATCCTATTTATATTGCAAAACAGAACTGGATTTGGGCTTCAAAATCGCAGCAATTCAGCTCCACAGAATCTGCGACCTATTATTTTCTTCAATCCTAAGTCTCCAAAAATGGCTCCTTACATGGAAACCGCATATTCTTTTTAGAATCAGAATCTCTGATTCCTCAATCTCAGATGCCACCTAGGACCAAATCATATTCCAATCACACCTGGAGAACAGACACAGCTATTCCAAACTGTAATAGACAAAGATGTCGAATCAACATGATAGGACATCTTGTCTAACACTTTAACCTGCAGTTAGTTCATCATGTCAGGACATCTTGTCCAACATCTTTCTGCTAAGTTAGTTTTACCAAAATTGATGCCAACCTTAAAGGCTTGGACTCATCAATCTCCTATTGTCATGAGCAACATTGGGATCAATCCTATTGCTATGAGGATTGTATTTTGTTTTGCTCATCCTATTGTTATAAGGATACTTATTTTATCTATTGTTCTAGAGTGTCAGCCGGTCATGTTTGGACCTATTGATCAACTACTCTAGATATTCCCTGGTGGAGACCATCCTATGCTGTTTCGTTTTGAGATTTTCCCTTTCATCGTTGATCTCTCGTGAGAAGATTTTATTCTTGTCCCTCTTTCTCCGGTGATTTCTGGTCATGTTTGAACTTGTTGATCAATCACTTTGGATATCCCTAGTGTGGTTTCCCTCTTTCCCCCGTGGTGTTTTCTTGGGATGTTTCCAGTGTGGTCTTTTCTTTTCTCCAATAGATATTTGCTATTGGTCATATTGGTCTGCATTGTGCATTCAACATTTATCATTCCATCAAGAGCATCATACTAGAGTTCATTGCATGTCTGCACTATTCCTAGCATTTATTTAAGTCAGTTTTGTCTGTAGCATAGCATACCATTGCATCTAATGGAAAATTTTCTGGTTATTTTTGTATTTAAATACCCTCCACTTTGATTCCCTGAGGGTTGTCACCACTCAGGCAATCCAAAAAATTTATTTAAATAGGGGAAACTATCATACCCCAAATTTTGACCCTAGATTTCATCACCATTCTAGGAAGCATTACACATTATATTGCTAACCATAACCTTTGTTCAAGTTTGTTCCTTGTTTTTGCTTCATCAAATTAGGGTTTTGCTCAAGATAATCAAGGGAATCTTCACATGATCAATCAATGTTTTGGATTGATCATCAACCAATCAAGTTTGAATAAACTTAAGAGGCTTCTCCTTATCAATAATCAAGTGCAACATGGTCTCATTATAAGATCATTGGAGCTCAAATTCATCTGGTCACAAATTAGGGTTTTGCTTGGAAAAGTCAACAGTGCCTTTGACTTTTAATTAAAGCATGATCCCAAACCTTGGGACATGATCAAAAACACTCAAATACATCCTTGGAGTGCATCCATGATGTTTGAAAGATTCAAGAATGCAAGATCATTGAAGATCACACAGGTGAATTCATCTGGTACACAAGCTTTATCTGACAAAGTCAACCCTTTGACTTTTATGGTTTTTCGCCCAAATTGAAGTATTCAAGCCAAATTTATCAATACATGTTTGATCATTGAATTTGAGAATGAAAAACCAAGATTTGAAAGGTTTCTTGCAAAAGGGGCAAAGTTGAAGAAGTAAAATTTTTCTAAGTATGGAAAGAAAACCTAGTTTTGGCACCAACTTTGGAAGGTCATAACTCTCAATCTACACAACCATATTTTGTGCTCCAATGCTCAAATTAAAGCCCTCACATCATACTACAACTTTGTATGAAAGGAGTAAACCTCAAAAAATGCTTAGATTTTGAGTTATGAAGCTTCAAAGTTTTGAAAAATCTTTGAACACTTCGAATTTTTTCAAGGCAGATTTTGGTCCATAGAAGTAACAATCTTTGGATCCAGGTTTCACTATGATCCTTTGATATTCAAGACTATAGTCAAACGTGAAAGTTATAGAGCATGTTTGGGGATTTTCAAAAACTACAAGAACTCCTCCATAGCATTTGTGAGCAAGGAGTTTCAAAGAGAAGAAGTTGAGGTCCTAAACTTGATTTTTAGGTCATGACCATGTTGATTCATGTTGCAAAACCATTCCAAACCTGCATGATCTTGCTTTTCAGACCTTTTTTCTTCTAAATCTACCTTTGATCAGAAGTTTGTACTAGTTTTGAGGTACTACACAAAGGTTTGAGCATCAATTCAAAATTTCATTCCATTTATGGAGGTTTTGGCCATAAAGGTCACAATGCCACTCTTGAAAAGTGACTTTAATCACAAACCTGGTTTGCCTTGAGACCCCAACTTGTTTCTTCTTCAAAAGCAAGGTCTAAAAGATTCCAACCACTCAAGATATCCTTGTTCCTTGCATTGGAACCATGAAAACCATCAAACCATCAAATTGAATTCCAACCAAACCATGGAATCATCAAGTTACAATTCTTTCAAGACCATTGATCCCTCAACCTCTCCTATAAATAGAGGTTCATTTCACACTTCAAAGGACACAACATAACATCAGAAACATACTTGAGCAAGCATCAATCCCAGCATCTTGCATCAAGACCTCCATTGAAACCAAAAATCCCTTATTTGCAAAAGCACCTCCAAAACCTATTCCAGTCACCAAACCTCCATTCCAATCATCCACACAAACCATAAAACACCTCATAAGAGTGTCCAAACCATCATATTCATCCAAATCCTGAGAAATCAGAAAGTTAACTCTCAACACTAAATGTGTTGACTTTCTGCATAAATAAGCCAAACCTTCATTCTGACCTTCTCCAATCAATCCAAACCTTCAAACACCTTCCACTAACATACCTTGAGCTATTCCAAGTATTGGTTTGTGACTGTAACTCCATTTTCTTGGAGATCAGGTTTTCACTTCCCACTCTTGCAAGAGGATTCGTGTACAAGGAATGAAGCCATTTCAGTGCAAGTTGATCATCTTAAAAGTATCTTGGGAGTTCATAGAAGCTTTTTGAATCATCAAATAGTTTCTGTAACCAGTAGAAGAAGGCATTGAACCTTGCTCCAATAGGTAAGTGCATCTTGATTTACAACTATGTGATCCTGTTGTCATTTGCATACATTTGATATACCATGTTGTTTTCTATCATATGAGGACCATTTACCCTATGTTAATTGATTTTAATCCTTGCTATATGGAATTTCGTTTTAAATTTTTTATTTAGGGTTTATTCTGGTTCAGTCATGATTATTTGTTGGGTGATTGAAATAAATGAAGTTGAATATTGCAATTGAGTTCCTTATGAAAATGGAGCAACTTTCATGTTTGCATTTTTGGGTTTTATTGAGAAATGAAGAAGATGAGTTTCAGAGTTTTTGAAAATGGAGGAAGGAAGAAGATGATGGCGCCATGGTCAGTTTTTAGGGTTTGTTTTCATATATTATTATTTTTTTCCACATAGCTATCGGATGTAACAGGCCACCCCAGTGGTGCAACCTATTGCTTTGTCGTGTCATGTGTGTGCTATGTCTTTGGTTCGATCCTTGGTGACAACCCTTTTGCTATTTTCTGCACTTTTCATTTTGATTAAGCATTTAGGACTAGTTTTCAAATATATATTTATACGCGCACCCTTATTACAAGCCAATCACTTGGCTCAGTTGGTTAAGTGTTTTAACCTGACCCCCAGGATGCGTGTTCAAGTCCCATGAGGGCGATGTCCCTTATTTTTTTATGACTTATTCATTCAAGTTTCTTCACAACTTTGAAACACCACAACTCCTTCATTTTTTAGGCTTTTTGATCCATTCTTTTTGCTAGATGTTCATGTTGCTGCCTATTTTGTTGTGATACAAAAAGTTTCCTAAAAATATTTATTTTTATGGCACTTATTCATGTTTAAAGTATGTGATTCTTTAGGGTTTTTCTTAAGGACCATTTTGATTCTTTGGTTGATTCCTTTGATTTTATTTGCACATATGGACATGTTTGAACCATTTGCAACTTATGTGAATCTTGTATAATGTTATGGACTTGTGCATACTTGTTGCTACTTGATTTAATGCATTTTCAAGTGTATATTTACATGTAAATGTATGTTGAATTTCCAATCATACCATGAACTTTTGCTTGGTCATTTTTCCTCTAACATGTGATTCTCTTCCATGTTTACATGGCTTTGATGTGCATATATACCCTTGTTTGAGTCACACTATGTTTAGGTATCCTTAAACCTTTGATTCTTTTGTCTTAAACATGACTTTGAATACATGTTTGTATGCTTGAACTTTTGTGAGGTTTCCACTTTGTTTAAAGACCATGTTGAACCCTAATATACATATCTTGGTTGTTACCTATTTGTTTCAATATGTTCAACTTGTAACCATGCCTAAATGTTCAAGTAATGCCTTAACTTGTTCACAAGATGTTTGAACTTTAAACATGTCATCTTTAAGCATTCTCACATGCCATCCCTTGTATTTTTACATATTCACCCACCATGTTATTGTCATAAACATGTCTTGATGTTCAAGTATGATTGGTTATTACCTTTTACTTGTTTTAAATTGTATTCATGATTAAGTAATTTCTTAATTTATCCATGTTTGCTTTGAACCTTGATTGTTATCATAACTTGTATATGCCTTGCTTTCCTCAATGTTTAAGAGATGTTTCAACTTATACATGTTAACTTGAACTTTGAACCTTACCATGATTAAGTGTTGTTACAACTTATCTTCCTTTGTGTTGTATTCATGATTAATTGTTGTTACAACTTATTTTCTTTTGTCTTGTATTCATGATTAAGTGGTGTTAGTAAACCCTAAAGCATGCTTGCCTTAATTATGCACTTGAACTTATTATCCATGATACCTTGGTCTTGTTAGAAATATATCTCATGGTTGTTTAGATGCTATAACATCTTTGTTTGATTGAACTTACTTTGGTTGTCACCATGTTGATTTAAAACTTCATTGAACCTTTGAACATACTAGGTAGTTACCTTGTCTAATTCATGACTTTGTTAAGTCCTTACTCTAAATGTTGTCACATTTATCTTTATGCTTTGGTTGTAACCATATGTTTTACCTTTGTCATGCTTTCATTAACATCATGTTTGAATGTTACTTTGATTTGTTTTCAAATTGATATCATGTTTGAATATCAAGTTTGTTCATATCATCCATACTTAATCATACTTCTTTAAGTTTGCCAAGTTATTCCGCCAAATGATGTTAGCTTGTTAGCTTCCATCCTTAAGGCTGCCCTCTATTCCTTATTCCAAGGGAAAGTCTCTCTATTGACTCCATGTCGTAGATAGCTTAGCATTACCTATTCCCTTTGACCTTGTTAGAGTCATTAGGTTTTTGAAGTTTAGACTTAAGTTAGAATAGACAAATCTTTTGACTTTGTCAAGTTAAGTAAGTGTTAATACATAACACTTAGCTCCATTTTGAACCTTGATCATAATCAAAGTGTTCATTCATCCTTAGTAAGGTGAACTACAAATGCTCTGATTCCATCCTTGTAAGGATATGTAGGCACAAGACCGCGAAGTTTTGGCGAGCATACTTAATGACTAAACCTTTAGGTTCCTATCTCTCACCATAAAACCAAACACAAAACAATAGCAAACAATATAACAAATACTAGTAACCTTCCCTAGGTATAACCAACCCCCGACCCCCAAAATCTCTTGGCATTGTTGTTACATTGCAAACTTAGGGTTTTTTATGATCTTTACCCTTTCCCTTGGATAAATCAAAGCTCGGTGATGAATCTTTGAAAGTTTTATGATTCAAGTTTAATTAATATCTTGATATCCAATTCTCACCACAATAGAAAATGGCGACTTCACTGGGGAAGGCAAACTGGTGATAACCAAACTCAAGATAAAAAGCTAATGCAAAAAAGCGCATGTTGAACATGATGCAAATGATTATGGCATGCAAATGCTAACTCAAAAGAGACTAGATTTTGGTGGGGAGACTTTCACAGGGGAAATGAATCCTCCATTCTAGCAACTCAAACAAGTACCAACAGGATGAATACGGAGAACTTCTTTAAACTTGGTGATTATAATCAACAGATTGATTCAAAAGTATCGTCAGTTTCAACTTCAGTGGGATATTGCAAATAGTATAACAACGCAAGGTACAAGGATATCTTGAGTGGTTGGAATCTTTTAGACCTTGCTTCTGCAGAAGAAACAAGTTGGGATCTCAAGGCAAACCAGGTTTGTGATTAAAGTCACTTTTCAAGAGTGGCATTGTGACCTTTATGGCCAAAACCTCCATAAATGGAATGAAATTTTGAATTGATGCTCAAACCTTTCTGTAGTGCCTCAAAACTTGTAAAAACTTCTGATCAAAGGTAGATTTAGAAGCAACAAGGTCTAAAAATCAAGATCATGCAGATTTGGAATGGTTTTGCAACATGAATCAACATGGTCATGACCTAAAAATCAAGTTTAGGACCTCAACTTCTTCTCTTCGAAACTCCTTGCTCACAAATGCTATGGAGGAGTTCTTGTACTTTTTGAAAATCCCCAAACATGCTCTACAACTTTCGTGTTTGACTAAAGTCTTGAATCTCAAAGGATCATAGTGAAAACTGGCTCCAAAGATTGTTACTTCTAAGGACCAAAATCTGCCTTGAAAAAATTCTAAGTGTTCAAATATTTTTCAAAACTTTGAAGCTTCATAACTCAAAATCTAAGCATTTTTTGAGGTTTCCTCCTTTCATTCAAAGTTGTAGTATGTTGTGAGGGCTTTAATTTGAGCTTTGGAGCACAAAATATGGTTGTGTAGATTGAGAGTTTTGACCTTCCAAAGTTGGTGCCAAAACTAGGTTTTCTTTCCATACTTAGAAAAATTTTACTTCTTCAACTTTGCCCCTTTTGCAAGAAACCTTCCAAATCTTGGTTTTTCATGCTCAAACTCAATGATCAAACATGTATTGATGAAATTTGGCTTGAATACTTTAATTTGGGCCAAAAACCCTGAAAGTCAAAGGGTTGACTTTGTCAGATAAAGCTTGTGTACCCGATGAATTCAACTGTGTGATCTTCAATGATCTTGCATTCTTGAATCTTTCAAACATCATGGATGGATTCCAAGGATGTATTTTAGTGTTTTGGATCATGTCCCAAGGTTTGGGATCATGCTTTGATCAAAATTCAAAGGCATAGTTGACTATTCCAAACAAAACCCTAATTTGTGACCAGATGAATTTGAGCTCCAATTAACTTATAATGAGACCATGTTGCACTTGATTCTTGATAAGGAGAAGCCTCTTGAGTGTATTCAAACTTGATTGGTTGATGATCTATCCAAAACATTGACTGATCATGTGAAGATTCCCTTGATTCTCTTGAGCAAAACCCTAATTTGATGAAGCAAAAACAAGGAACAAACTTGAACAAAGGTTAGGGTTAGAAATATAGTGTGTAATGCTTCCAAGAATGGTGATGAAATCTAGGGTCAAAATTTGGGGTATGACATACCCCTTTTGCAAGAAACCTTCAAATTCTTGATTTTTCATGATCAAACTCATGGATCAAACATGTTGCCAGGGACTTTAGCTTGAGGACTTCAATTTTGACCAAAACTCTCAAAAGTCAAAGAGTTGACTTTACAGTTAAAGACTTTGTGTATTGGATGAAATTGACTGTGTGATCTTCAAAGATCTTGAACACTTGAGTCTTTTAAAAATCATGGATGGACTCCAAGGACGTATTTGAGCATTTTGAACCATGTCCCAAGGCTTGAGAACATGTCTTGATCAAAAGTGTAACACCCCGGTTTTTAACAGCGAGAGTGTATTTATTTTTCTTTTTAAAACAACAATAAAACATAAAGCATTCATGATGGTCCCTTTATAAAATACAATCAGTGTAGAAGTTTTCCTGTTTAAAATCTTCTTCAAAGTTAGAATCAAATTCTTGCCATAAGTTGCAAAATATTTTCACTACTAAAAACATTCTTTCCCAAAAAGTATTTGACGTTAAATAATGATCAATACATCTTACACAATAAACATTTATGTTATAATAACATACTTCATAATAGATGGAAAGGACCCCACTCTCAAACAAAACTCTAAGCTGATCTTTGGACTCTAACTGATGATGAATGGGTACTAAACCCTCGAGTAGAAATCTAGAGTTGCTGCTTTCGATTACCGATCCAATAACTGTTCTGTCACGTCTTTAAGAACAACTCAAACATCTAAGAACCTGGGGCATAAGTCCAGTCCACAATAATAGTAGAGGGTCACAATCTAAAAACAACATATATGAAAGAATACACACATACAAGTATAACATGATATATAACAGTCACAACATTATTGCAATATATAGATTAATGCGCAAATAGCCTGATGCAGCCTCTACATGAGTGTGATCGCCCTAATCGGGTTCCTCACATACATGAATTCCAGAATTTAACCTCTCCACAGAGAGTCGTGGATCCTTTCCACTAAAGGTGCAGCGTTCCCTACTGACACCAGGTGTAGTGTTCTCTACTACACCGACTCAATAAAATCCCGCAGGATTAGGTGGACTCCGTTCACTAGAGTCCTCACCCGGTGCAGTCCCCTCGACATACACACAACTATGATATGCATAAGTATATGCTTTCCCTACACATACTAATGCAACAATTACATAATCTCATCATACATAATCATAACCACATGTCAACTCATATATTTACTCAAAATGATATGAAAGCATATTCAAACGTTTAGCATCATAGCATAAACACATATTCATAATTGGGCACACCAACATTAAACATTCTCAATCAAGCACACTATTATCACAAATCCCCCTAATTGGGCACACAATTCATTCATGCCCACACATAAGCATTCAATCACATATAATATCGTTAGAAAGTGCCCTTACCTTGAAAAGCTTCCAATATACTCAACTTATGCTATACGAGTATGACCTGTCTCTCACAACGAAGTCTCCAATCTGTTTCACACTCTCTACCTTTTAAATTACACAACTTATTTAATTTATTACAAATACGACTACATTCATAATTAGGGAAATATCTTGGCCACGTACCTAATAATTCAATGTTAGGTTTTCTCATAGTTTTAATAACCTAATTAGGCTCCCACGACTTGGTAAAATTCTAATTTAAACACTTAGGAAATCATGAACTTCAAAACAATTTTCAAAACTTCAAATAGAATTAGGCAAAACGAGCTCTATCGATTTTAAAACAAAATTACTTTGAGCACAACCTCACTCTTAAATATTTTTTCGAAGATGGTACCTCCGGTATTCCGTTTCATTCGAAAGAAAATATTTTTCAGTTTAGGAAACAATGGTAAAACAGTTTCAAACTTAAAACGGCTATAACTCATTGGATCTTTATCGGGTCATGGCGAACCATATGTCCATTTTGATCGATTCAAAAAGGCATATCTAATGGTTAACTTCTTAGGACAAATTATCAATTTTAAAATGATCTAAATTCCTCTTTAATTTCGGCCAATATAAAAAATGAACTCAGGTATTTTTTTTCAAAAAACTAATTTAATTAATATACTTATAATATTACCAATTTCACATAAACAAAATCAACTTAGTTTAATTCCGCACCTAGAAACTTTTTCAAAAATTATAAAATTAAAACTTATAAAATTTAGGAGCAGCTTTTCTTTTCATAAGATTTCTTTCAAAAGTTGACGATACCAAAACATCAATAAAATAAAATTAATTAAATAAATTTTGAATGTGTGGATATCAATATATAATTCTATCTTATAATGATATTTGAAATAAAGATGAGCACATAAATAACAAAATCTTATTCCTACAATACACTTGACTAACAATAATTGTTTTAGATATAATTATTTAAAGTAAAAAATATATCTTAAAACAAGACAAATAGAAATCTAAGTCTATCTTTTTAATGTCATCTTGATTATTAAAAAAAAATCTATCTTTTAAAAAAATATATTAAAAAATGAAAAGGCTGTAGCGAGAAAGAAGGAGTAATTCCTTCAGTAAATTAAAATAAAATTTGAATTTGATAGAATCAAAATTTAATTTTAGTTAATTTAAAGGTTTAAGATTTTTCTATTCAAAATTGAAACCTAAACCAAATTAAATTTAAATTAACAACTAAATTTGAATTTCTATTTTATCTCTCATTCAAAAATAATAATACACTTTAAAATTTTGTCTATGTTTCCATTTTCCAACTCATTCAAAAATAAGATAAACAATTGAGAATTGTTAAAGAGAAAACAACTTCTTAATTGGAATTTTGATATAAATTTAGTTTTGAATATTTGATGATGTAGTTTAAAACTTATTTTAATATCTAATAAGATGTGTCAATAGCCTTTTTATATACACCAAAGTTCACAAGAAATAAACAACAACAACCAAAATCTAGTTTATTACCAAATAACAAATATAGATTAATTATTATTTTACTATACCTCAAGATCGTTGGTATAAACTGAAAGTTCAGCATAATCACCACAATAATTAGTCTTTCCAAATTCAAAATGAATATATCCAACATCCAAAATGTTTCTTCTCATATAGTAACAAGTTCTGAATTTCCAACCCAAGGATCGTGAATACTAATAAAGGTTTTCCACTTTGAGAAAGGAAAAGAAAGGTCATATTATCAGATTTAAATTTCTCTAGCTCCTAATCTTAAGATTAAGTTTCTAATTGATGAAAAGGCTGGAAAGAAGAAAATTTTGTGAACGTAATGGTGTGGTGATCGTTTTGCCGAGACAAAGAGAATGAATGCAAAGTGAACAAATTGGTTTTCTCATGATCATGTATTTGTATACTAAGCCATTTAACATGGGCCATTTGATTGAACAGTGGTATGTGATAAGGATGATCCCTAGCCCTTAGATCTTTCTCTCACATGCATAGTCATAATGACTTAGAAAAAAATATCATGATATTTTGTAAATTATACCCCATCAAGTTATTCTGTCCTGTGTTTGCTCTCAAACGAGTCATAATTCACTCACGAATAATTTTTTTGGGAATAGAAAAATTTCTACGTTAATCTTTTAATTAAAACAAAATATAATTTGTGAATAAATTATTATTTTGAATATATTTTTGCTTCTAATAATTTTTATTCGAATAAATATATGCTACTTAGCCTAGAAAAATATAATGAGATTAAACTCTAATTCTAGGCGATATATAAAACTCCTATTTAAATTTTGAAAACAATCGGAGTCCGTGAAAATTTAAACGACTGATATATTTTTCTCGTTTTATTAAGAAGAAACTTATTTTTGAAATTTTGAAACAATAGGAACATTCAAAGCTAATATAATTGTATGTTTGTTTTTAAAAGTCTAATTCAGACGCAACATAAGTTCAACAAAATTTGTCAAAATAGATAATTAAATAAAAAACGATAAAAGAACATATCATGATACTATTTAATATTTACAAATTTTAATTCCTCCTAATTTACTTTTACAGGTCTTACAATAAGTCAAAGGCATAGTTGACTTTGTCTGATGAAACCCTAATTTCTGACCAGATGAAGTTAAGCCTTGATGAACTTGTAATGAGACCAAATTGCACTTGATTTTTGATGGAGAGAGGTCTCTTGAGTGTATGCACACTTGGTAGGTTGATGATCAATCCAAGACATGGACTGATCAAATAAAGATCCTCTTGATTCTCTTGGTTCAAAACCCTAATTCACAGATGAAATCAAACAAAGAATATTGTACGAGATTAGGTTAGCAATGCAATGCATGATGCTCCTAGAATGATGATGGAATCTAGGGTCAAAATTTGTGGTATGACAGTTGCCCCTATTTAAATAACTTTACTGGATGGCATGAGCGGTGGCAACCTTCATGGAATCAAAGTGAAAGGTATTTAAATATAGAGATAACCAGAAATTTTTCCCCTAGATGCAATGGCATGTGTCATACCCCAAATTTTGACCACTAAGATTTCCCATCATTGTGCAAATCATCATCACAATATGGATGAACCATTAGTCTCCTCAAAGATGGGTGAGCATCCACTACAATCAGACTTAGGGTTTCAAGCCCTCTTTTGAGCCTTAGACAAAAGATCAATCAAGGAATGACATGATCTTCAACTTGTCTAACCTCTCAAACATCCACAATGGATCAAGAGGACTTCCACAGCAAGAATCAAGCACAATGTTGCAGCATTCCAGGTGGATTAAGCCTTAAGATCGCCAGTGTCGCCAAATTAGGGTTTGGTCGACCAGGGCCTCCAGATGGGAATTTTCCTCTGGGCATGAGCCAATTCTTCAAAGCATAACCTAATATACCCCATGGAACCTCATGGACCCAATCATCAAGTCAATTTAGCCTCAGGGGATGCATTCACCAAAACTCAGGAATAAGGGTTTCTTGACCTAATTCACCCCTAAGTTGACTTTTGGGACAAAACATGAGCCAAGGCCTCAAAGGAGGATTTGAGGGTCTCTAATAAACTAAATTGATCCATTTGAAACAATGGATTGAGCCAAGAAGCTTGAGCAACAAGTTTCAAATTCATCAGAACCACAATTAGGGTTTCGTGAGAAAAGTCAACTGTGCCTTTGACTTTTGACCAAGACATGCTCTCAAACCTTGGAACATGATTTAATACACCCTATAACACCTATGAAATCATTCCATCAAGTTTGATTTAGGTCAAGGACTTGATTTCATAGAGGATCGCACAGTTTGAAATTCATCTGATAAAAAGTCAACTATGCACAAAAGTCAACTTTGACTTTTTGAGATTTTTCATAATTATGGTTCATTAACCCTAAAATGATGTTAATGTGTGATTGGAATCATCATTCATCAAGAAAAATCAAGAAAAGTGGGATAACTTGTAAAAGGGGTAACCATAAAAACTTAGAAATTTTTCTAACTTATGAAACAATGTGGCTAGGGTACCAACTTTGGAGGATCATAACTCCTAAACCACAAGGCCATTTTTCCCCATCCAAAGTTGGATTCGTAGCTCTCATGACCATCTACAAAAGCTTCAACTACAACTCATTCCAATTCCTCATGGATTTTAAGTTATGGAATGATCAAAATCACAAATAGTGAAAATGTCACTTTTTTCCAACACTTACTGAAATTTTCACTAAGTCAGAATCTGTCTTACTTTTTTCAAAATGTAAGGGAATTTTTCACTTGGATCCAAAAAGTATCAAAACCAATTATGATCAAACAGTTGTTGTATCATATGAAGGCTTTCCAAAATGACCAAGAACTTCACCAAACTCAACTTGAGCCATGAGATATGACAATGGCAATATGTCTTGCTGAAAACTGTCAAAGCAAGGCAGATTTGTGCATTTTGCTCGATTTGCCAAATTTGTGTAAATGACAAACACACTTATTCATCTGAACACCTCAATGGGAGACCAAGGATGAACCAACTCTGATCCCAAGTCCTTGGATTTAAAAATAGCATGCCAAACCTAGAAATCCCTAAAGAGGGGACAAGACTCCAATTTTGTTTTGGAGCATTCAATGGATGCACCAAGGTGGCATGGACTGAGCCATTTCCAACTGAATTCAGTCAAGACTTATCCAAGACCAAGGGAACCAGCAGCCTGTGCCCTAACCTCTAGTCAATGGCTAGAGGAGACTTGGATTCTCATTGATCAACATTGGCCAAACCTATGCAGCAGTTGCCATTCACTATTTCTTGCAAAACAAACTTGCTCTACTATAAATAAAGCTCAATTGTGATCAATTTGAGTACACCAAAGCCATCAAACAGATGCTTTCCTCAAAATCTCTTCCTTCACTCCAAAATTTCCTTCCAAAGCAAGTCACTATCGCGTTTTGAGTTTGAGAGCTATTCCAACCAAACCAATCACACACACACCTCATAAACATCATATAGAAGTGATCCAAACACTTAAACAACATCTGGAACACTGATTTCTCAGAATCACCAGCCAACTGCTCAAGGTTTTAACCAAGTTGCAGTTGGGATACCATCTTCAGTTCTAGCTTGTTTCAAACCACTCCAAGCACCCAGACACACTCCATAGCACCTAGGGAAGCCGTCCATATCCTTGGAACCAAGATGTAACACCTCTAACACAAAACACGATCACCAGATGCAAGAGGTAAGCATGAGCTCTTATAACTCTATGATCCATGCATTTTTTGCTGCACAATAATTTGGCCATATGTTCATAATCATGCATAGAGTGTTTACCCTCAATCAATTGTTTTGTTTGAATCGTGTATGGAATTTCTGAGCCTTCATGCAAGTTTTAGGGTTCTTGAGGTTTCTCTTTGATTTCTTGTTCCATGCTTAAAATAAATGAAATTAAAGACCATAGACATGATCGTGAGGTGAAAACGAGTAGATTGATATGTAGATTGCATGTTATCATCAAGTATTCAGTAAGATTGGATAGAAAATGCAAATCTGCATAAACAGAGGGTGGCGCGTGTTCTTGCCATGTTCTTGGCGCCCTTTTTGAAAATTCAAATATTTGAATTTTGTGATTTTATTTAATTGATTCAAAAATTAATTTCTCTCTGAATTTTAATGATTTTCAGTTAATTCTTTTTTTAATAACTCACAAAAATGTTAAAATATTTTATTTTCCCAAAAAATCCCAAAAATATTATTTATTTCATATACTTGATATTTTTATAAAGAATTAATATGTTAATTGTTTTTGACATTTAAATATTTTCTCCCTCTTGATTTTTCAAATTTTAGTGATTTCCAATCATTTTGTGGATGGAAACATGATTTTTGAAACATTAATCCAAGATCACAATTTGTTTCCACACATGTTTAACAATTTTGATCATTTTAATTGAATTTTTATTCAATTAAAATACATTTTGAAAACAAATTAGGGTTTCTGATTAATTCAACCCTCATCAAACTTTTTCAAACACTTTGGGGCTCTAATAGAGTGTAAGAGCCAATCCCATTTGAAAACCAAAACCTTTTTGGGCCTCAGGCATTGTATAAGACCCACTGCGTTTTCAAAAATTTTGGCGCGATCGCCATTTCAAAACGAAAAACAATTGGGCCTACCCTCGTGTTATAAGCCCCATTTCCTTTCTTTAAAACATTTTGGGCCTCTTGGTTGAGTGTAAGACCCAACCCTTTGTAAATACACCACTTTTGGGCCTCAGTCATTGTATAAGTCCCACTGTATTTTCAAAAACAACGACACGATCGTCGCCTTTTTTTAGATAAATCCTTGGGCCTCTCCTTGAGCTATAAGCCCCACCACTTGTACAAAAATAAATCATTGGGCCTCTAATAGAGTGTAAGACCCAAACCCTTTTTTTTAACCAAAACATTTTGGGCCTCAATGCATTGTATAAGACCCAGTATGTTAAAGAAATCTCGGCGCGATCGCCAATTCAAAATACAGATCATCTGGGCCTATCCCCGTGTTATAAGCCCCATTCTTTTTCTTTAAACACCTTTGGCCCTCTTGAGAGAGTGTAAGACACATCCCTTTGTACAGAAAGCCTTTTTGGGCCTCAGTCACTTGTATAAGTCCCTGTACAAAACAACAGTGCAATCACTGATAAATCCTTGGGCCTCTCCTTGAGCTGTAAGCCCCAACAATCTTTTCAAAGCACTTTCTCCTTTGATTTTGAATATAATATTGTTATCAAAGGTTCCTTTGTTGAACAAACTAACCAAACAGTATGGAAGCTCTACAACCGAGTAAGTGTTTACCCGCTTTCTTTATCCGCTTTCATATATATATAACTGTATTGTGGGACTGCTCACTGTAAGTTTTCTTTCACAAACTTTTATATACTTGTCAAATATCAACTGTGTAATACTAGTATAGTCATTTAGATTTTTCCCCGGCAACTACGTCTAGCACTAGGTAAAGCCCTGTTGGTCACTCTTAAATACAAACAAAACTAGATCCCCATAGGATTACCAGACACAGTATTCCCTCCTCTTGGGGTTAAACAATATGGAGACGTGAAAGGCAGCATTCTCAGTGAACCCTTTCTCAGACTGTCACCCTTAGAAATCGTCAAAGAGACTCTACTCCCCAGGGATGATCTTTTCTCCGTGA
Organism: Lathyrus tuberosus; assembly: GCA_022829125.1. Classification (NCBI taxonomy): domain Eukaryota; kingdom Viridiplantae; phylum Streptophyta; class Magnoliopsida; order Fabales; family Fabaceae; genus Lathyrus; species Lathyrus tuberosus. The sequence continues at coordinate 4,528,634 of JALAZF010000241.1, read as the reverse complement.
ATGGCATCTCTTGAGTTTCTTCCAAATTCTCAGACTTTCCTAGCTTGATCTGTACGAATTCCAACATCATTCAGAACCACGACATCTGTGCAATGAATGTCAACTGGGTGGTGATGCACTCAAGGCAAAGCCAGTATCATAATCTGCCGCGCACGATTATAATTCCTATCTGACTTGCTCGATAAACAAACAAGGATGCTCTTTTGTACAAGAGGCCCTCCAGCGTTAGATGGATCTTGGGTGGATCCAGGACTACCATGATAGAAATCCTTATAGATCAACATGATTCAAATCTTTGATATTCGTCTGATGAATACCAGCTTGGTGGAGTTACATGCCAGGCAGGTCCAACTTGGTTTTCTAACTTCACATGATTATCAGAACTGTAAAGGATGTTGTGAGAGTAACCAAGGATGCGGTCTCATTCAAAGAACTTTATAACACTTGTTAAACCACTGGTGGCTTCCAATCTATATGGATAAAGACACACAACAAATCAATGTGCTTAATGGAAACCCTACTCGGCGTCAAAGTCAGGATGTCCGATCTATGGAAATAAACCTGGTAAGGTTGCACTGCATTCAAAGCGGGCGTGGCCAGGTGCCACCACACAACTATGAACGTTGTAGAGCCTGCTCGGAGAATAACCAAGGATGCTACCTTGTGCGGGTATCCCTTCAAGGTCAGTTGGATCGTAAAGAGATTCACCCGTGTCCGAGTTCCGAGATAATCAACTGGATGCCGGACTACTTCGCTGATCAAATCAGAGACGTTGTCATAATCTCTGCTCATCAACAGAACAAGGATGTTTGTACCATCATCCCTCTACTGGATGAATCAAAGGTTCTTAGCCAGGAACTGATTGAAGTTACTTACGACACTCAGAAAAATCAGAAGGCTCCTGTAGTTATCTATCTACCGGGACCGTTACCGTATGAAATAGCTAAGGCGATCCCTTACAAATACGGTGCAACAATAATTAAGAATGGAAAGGAAATTCCATTACCCTCCATCGTGAATATTGTATACATCAGTCGAGTAACATGGAGCGGTCGAATCTTCAACCGAGGGGTTGGAGAACCTAACAGAGAAAAGGAACTTCTGACAGAAGCTCCCAATCCACCAGTCGATCAATCCAGTGATACCGACCTTTCAAAAAATAATGATGAGATGCTGAAGCTCATCCAAAGGAGTGAATACAACATTGTTGATCAGCTGTTACAAACTCCTTCAAAGATCTCTGTGCTATCACTTTTACTCAGTTCTGAAGCCCACAGATAGGCTTTACAGAAAGTCTTAGAGCAGGCCTTCGTGGAACAGGATGTGTTAATACGACAGTTCAATTGCATCATCTCTAACATCACTTCCTACAACAACTTAGGATTCAGTGACGAGGATTTGCCAGAGGGGGTCAAAAGTCACAACATGGCGCTTAATATCACAATTAACTGCCAGGACGATGCTTCAGCCAGCGTACTGGTAGACACAGGATCGGCCATCAACGTTATGCCGAAGTCTACTTTAATGTGACTATCATTCAAAGGACCCCCGATGAGGGGCAGTGAGGTCATCGTCAAAGCATTTGACGGGTCTCAGAAAGCAGTTATCGGCGAAGTCGACCTTCCCATAACTATCGGTCCTCACACTTTCCTAATCACTTTCCAGGTCATGGACGTCCGGGCAGCGTATATCTGTTTATTAGGAAGACCTTGGATACACCAGGTTGGGGCAATCACTTCGACGCTGCACCAGAAATTGAAGTTCGTCAAGAACGACCAACTCGTCACAGTCTGTGGAGAGCAAGCCTTGATCGTGAGTAACCTATCATCGTCTACTTGTGTAGAACCAGAGAAGGTTGTTGGAACCCAGTTCCAAGCACTGTCAGTGAGCAATGAGAATCAATCAGAGAAAGGAACCTCGATTTCCTCGTACAGAGATGCTCTCGAAGTGATCAAAAGTAACAACGCAAAAGGATGGGGACAGCTTGTCATTCCTACTGATAACAAAACAAAGAAGGGTCTTGGTTTTTCTTCAACCTGTACCCAGACTGCTACTAGCGATGAAAGTCTTCATCCCATTCAGTATTTCTTCCACAGTGGAGGTTTCCTTCACCCAGTGCCTCAAACAGTCCATACCATCAACGAGGGAGATCCCTCTGATATGGATGAGGAATGGAAGTCCTATGTTAATAAGGACGGTTATATATCTCAGGAAGAAGTGCCTACGCCATTTTACTATCCTGCACAAAGTTCGAGATTTATACCAAGGTCAGATGTCGAAATGATATACGGAGATTGTGATCCGGAAGGATGCCGTGCTCCGCCAAATTCATTAGAGGAGGAAACTCTGATGAAGGACAACTTTGACCACGACTATTATGGCCCAATGGATGGCCTGCCTATCTGGCAGCCGTACCCAGGAGACTTGGGGCAAGAAAATCAGCCAAACGATGAAAATCAGCTGAGTGTCATTGAAAAGAATACCTGCATCCCCACCATGTCATGGGATCAACACTCAGGGTATTCAGAACCTATCCAGTACGACGATGAATTCACAAAGTTCGCCGGACTAGAATTCATCAACTATGCTTTTCCCGAGGTCAACGTCATCGAGAGAGATGGCTCCTCCAGTTCCAAAGAAGTGTGGGACACCCTGGGACAACCAAGTGGAAAATTTGACTTCATGGTCAAATACATCGCTCCTGAAAGCTCTCGTATTAGGTTTGAAGATATCCGGCCAACTGGATGGGGAGATATACCTAAGAGCACAAATACTATGCAAAATACAACTGAGGAATCCTCCTACGACAAATCTGTTTGGGAGACAGATTCCAACGATCCTACTCCACCAGCAATCAGCGTCATTTCTGAAGACAAATTAAGGAAGGTACCAGACTTTGTGATTCACTGAGGAGTTCGCCGCTAATGGGTTGGTGTCGATGTTCCGAAGATTGTTCATAAGTCAAAGTAATTGCCGTCTTTAACCTTTCACCCTGCCCAGGTGAAACGGATGTTTTGATAGGGCTCACTTTCTATAAATTTCCCTCTTCGCTTCGCCCAAAGCGAAGGAGTTTTGTTTTATAGGGCTGTAGTTTCAAGAATCGACCATTCATAAATAAAATAACGTCGTTTTGTAATCTCCGCATTAATTGTTGTTTTCTCTTTTCGCTTTTCTCAGAAAATGGTAATCCTAAAAAACAATTCAAAATAAATAAGCAGTTTTTCAAAAAAAAAATACACTGCACACACTTGCCTTTTCTCTATCTCTTCTAAACACAAATCATCACGTCATGCGGATTGCTTGTTTTAAACCCCGTTGAAACATACGATCCAATGCCTTCTCCCAACTTTGAGTTCTCGGTATTTGGGGCTGAAGAAGAAGTTGACGACGAAATTCCAGAAGAGATCTTCTGATTACTCCGACAAGAGGAAAGGTCCATTGAACCTCACAAAGAGCCGTTGGAAACGATCAACGTGGGTTCAGAAAAAGAGAGAAAGGAAATCAGGATTGGGGCACTACTCAGTCCAACTGCCAAAGAGAGTTTGACAAAGCTTCTCGGAGAATTTCCCGATGTGTTTGCTTGGTCCTACCAGGACATGCCAGGGTTGGATACCAGCATCGTGGAACATCGTTTACCATTAAAATCGGAATATCTGCCAGTAAAACAGAGGTTGAGACAGACTCACCCGGACATGGCCGTCAAAATCAAAGAGGAGGTACAAAAACAGATTGGCGCGGGTTTCCTTGCCACGTCAGAATATCCTCAATGGTTAGCCAATATCGTATCCGTTCCAAAAAAGGACAGAAAAGTCAGAATGTGTGTCGATTACAGAGATCTAAACAAGGCTAGTCCAAAGGACGACTTTCCTTTACCACACATTGACATGCTGGTTGACAGTACAGCAAAGTTCAAACTCTTGTCCTTCATGGATGGATTCTCGGGCTATAATCAAATCAAAATGGCGCCGAAAAACATGGAGAAAACTTCGTTCATTACCCCATGGGGGCTACCTTTTGTTACAAGGTAATGTCGTTCGGTTTGAAGAACGCCGGGGAAACCTATCTAAGGGCCATGACTACTCTGTTCCATGACATGATACACAAGGAAATCGAGGTATATGTCGATGATATAATTGCCAAATCTAGAACAGAAGAGATGCATGTGACCCACCTGTCAAAACTATTCGAGCGGTTGAGAAAGTACAAACTCCGTTTGAATCCCAACAAGTGCACCTTCGGTGTTCGTTCAGGGAAACTTTTAGGGTTCATCATCAGCCAAAAAGGAATTGAGGTTGATCCTGACCAGTTCAAGGCCATTCAAGAAATGCCTTCCCCGAAAACTGAAAAACAAGTCAGAGGATTCCTAGGACGTTTGAACTACATTTCCAGATTTATATTCCTCATGACCGCAACGTGTGCGCCAATTTTCAAATTACTCAAAAAGAATCAGGACTGTGTTTGGACAGAAGACTTCTAAACCGCCTTTGACAGTATCAAGGAATATCTGTTGAACCCACCGATTCTATCACCTCCAGTGGAAGGAAGACCACTGATCATCTACCTCACAGTCTTAGAAGACTCAATGGGTTGTGTGCTTGGCCAACAAGACGAAACAAAAAGAAAAGCGTCTGCCATCTACTATTTGAGCAAGAAATTCACCGACTACGAGACTCAGTACACTATGCTTGAGAAAATGTGCTGCGCTTTGGCTTGGGCAGCCAAACGTCTTCGCCAGTATATGATTCATCACACTACTTGGTTAATCTAAAAAATGGATCCAATCAAGTATATCTTTGAAAAACCTGCTCTCACAGGAAGAATTGCCCGTTGGCAGATGTTGTTATCGGAATATGACATTGAGTACCACGGTCAGAAAGCCATTAAAGGGAGTATTTTAGCCGATCATTTGGCTTATCAACCGATTGACGATCACGAATCAATCAAGTTTGACTTCCCAGACGAAGATGTCATGTATTTAAAAATGAAAGATTGCAATAAACCGCTACCCAGTGAAGGGCTAGAACCAGGTTCCCAGTGGGGACTTGTCTTTGACGGAGCTGTCAATCATTACGAAAACGGAATTGGGGCAATCATCATAACACCTCAGGGTACCCACATTCCTTTCACTGCCAAACTTACATTCAAGTGCACAAACAAAGAGGCCGAATACGAAGCTGGTACTATGGGTCTCGATGAAGCGATTTATTTGAGGATCAAGAACTTGGATGTATATGGAGACTCAGCTTTGGTCGTCAATCAGATCAAAGGAGATTGGAACAAATACCAATCAGGATTGATTCCTTACAAAGACTATGCGAGAAGGTTGTTACCATTCTTCAACAGAATTGAGTTTCATCATATCCCTCGTGAAGAGAATCACATGGTTGATGCCTTAGCCACCCTCTCTTCCATGATTAGTGTAGGTCAATGGTCCGACTTACCTAAGATCGACATAATGCGCCTTAAATGGCCCGCTTACATCTTCGCAATCGAAGCAGTCATAGACGACAAACCTTGGTATCACGATATCAAATGCTTCCTTCAGAAACAAGAGTACCCACCTGGGGCACTAAGAAAAGACAGAAAAACCCTCAGAAGGCTAGCAGGCAGCTTCTTCTTGAGCGGTGATACACTCTATAAGAGGAACTTTGACATGGTCTTGCTCCGATGTGTAGACAGACCAGAAGCAAACATGCTGATGAAAGAAATTTATGAAGGGTCCTTTGGCACTCATGCCAACGGACACACAATGGCGAGAAAAATTCTAAGAGCAGGGTACTATTAGTTGACAATGGAATCTGACTGCTACAAGTACACGAGGAAGTGTCACAAGTGTCATATATACTTAGACAAAATCCATGTACCGCCAACACATCTCAAAGTTCTTTCTTCCCCGTGGCCTTTTTCCATATGGGGAATCGACATGATTGGCATGATTGAACCCAAGGCTTCAAACGGACATCGATTCATCCTGGTAGCCATTGATTACTTCACCAAGTGGGTTGAAGCAGCGTCATACGCCAATGTAACTCGACAAGTGGTAGCCCGATTTATCAAAAACAATATCATCTGTCGTAATGGTGTTCCAAGCCAGATCATTACTGATAATGGATCTAACTTGAACAATAAGATGATGAAGGAGTTGTGTGCTGAGTTCAAGATCGAACACCATAACTCATCTCCTTACCGACCCAAGGTGAACAGAGCGGTAGAAGCGGCTAACAAGAACATCTAGATGATCGTTCAAAAGATGGTTGTAACCTACAAAGACTGGCCCGAGATGCTACCCTTTGCTCTTCACGGTTATCGTACATATGTCCGCACTTCAACAGGGGCAACCCCTTTCTCTCTAGTATATGGCATGGAGGCAGTGCTCCCCATCGAAGTAGAGATCCCATAGATCCGGGTATTGATGGAAGCTAAGCTTACAGAAGCTGAATGGTGTCAAAGTCGACATGACGAGTTAAACCTGATCGAAGAAAAGAGAATCACGGCTCTATGCCACAGTCAGTTGTATCAATAGAGAATGAAGAAGGCATTTGACAAAAAGGTTCGACCTCGCATCTTCAGGAAAGGAGACCTTGTGCTCAAAAAGATACAATCATTTCTCACTGATTCCCGGGGCAAATGGACTCCGAATTATGACGGCCCCTATGTGGTCAAGAAGGCTTTCTCAGGCGGTGCCTTGAGACTTGCAACCATGGACGAAGAGGAATTTCCCTACCCCACAAATGTTGATGTAGTCAAGAAACACTTCGCCTAAAAAAAATGTTTCGGTGGATTGAAAACCTGAAAGGGCGGTCTAGGAAAAAATTAGAGACATAATCAAAAAAGTCATCCCAGTGGATTGGAAATCTCAAAGTACAATCCAGGCAAAAGTTAGGGATAATGGCAAGTAACTACGTCCAACAGGGACAAATTCCCTAGTAGCAGTTCAGTCGTCCATCAGAAAACTCCAGTTAAGGCCATCTTCGACAAAAGCTCAGGATGTCCCGAATTCAAATTTGATAGAAGGATAGTGGTCGTTATGTTTCAATGTAGTCATTTTCCCTTAAATTACCATTTTCAAACTTTGTAAATACTCTATGGAATCATGCGTTTAGCTGATTTCCATCCTATCAATAAAATTTGAGCCCTTGCGCTTTTGTTTGCAATTCTTATTTATTTTAGCTTTACAGAATGACATTTCAACATGATCAACGATTCTTGAAACGAAACAAAAACGAATTTACTTGTCAATTTTTTCTGCTTTTAAAATAAAAACGGCAATTTCTTTTGACTGTTGAACATCGAAAGAACATCGATCGCTTTGCCAGAAGTAATCGAATTTCAAAGTGCAGAATCAAAGTACTCCTTCTAAACCAGTGCGCTTGAACGAAGGATCAGTTATGTCAGATGTGAATACTCCATCTAACATCTTCGGCCGAGTTCTTACCTCCTAAGCCCGACCAACATAGCTCCCAACAGGGACTATATCTCATAAGCAAGGCAGAATTGCTATCTTGAACCAGCGATACTTTTTATCTCCCACTATGGCCGAGTATCCAGTCATGTTCATCTACTAGTTTGTATGTCGTGTCAGTTTTGTCACCATATACATACATGCATCATGCATTATTGATTTTCATTCATATTCATATTGCATCACTATCACTCTAGTCGGTCTTGTCCCCTAGTGATAAAAGTCTTCACAATCGAGTTGTCGGTTCTTTCCTCGTCAGGAAATGTTGCGTCTGAACAATCTATCTCCTCTAATTTATTTCTGGATTAGAGTTGGCCCTTGACCACTTTGATAACTTGAACCTCTGAGAAGACCAGAGAAACTTTTGGCAAATGTCACTCTTCGCCATTGAAGATGATATCTTCGCTTTCCCGGATTAAGGAAAATCCCCAGAGAAAGCCTCACAACTAAAGACTTTCAGCAACACATTGATTTTGCTCTCCGGAGAGTCGATGTTAATGAAGTCATCAGCACCTCAAAATTGGATCACATCATATGAAATTTCTCCGAGAAGATCTCCGAGAAAAGTATGATGTAATATCTCCAAGCGGAAACAGTCTCTCAAGAGACCCGTTTTCCACGATAGAATCGACAAATGGCGTCTCCAACAGAGAAGTTTGTGCCCCTCTATAACTCAGACGACTGGGTTCCCCAGCAACTCTGACATCAAAATTTTTTCCCAACAAATGGCATCTCCCCAGGAAAATTCGACGAGAAGTTTGAGGAAAACCGCTACACATAGCGTCCCTTGTCAATAAATTTTATTGACGAAAGAAACTTAGACCAGTTCCTTGGTTAGAAACCAGGATCGAGGGGAAGTTTATATCAGAAACTTAGACCGGTTCCTTGCTTGGAAACCAGGATCGAGGGGAAGTTTATTTCAGAAACTGAGACCAGTTCCTTGGCTGAAGACCATGATCGAGGGGAAGTTTTTACCTTTTCTAAGCATTATTGCTTAGCAAAAGAAGAAGGATGTGCAAACCGCCATTCATAACCACCATCAAAATTTCGGGTATTCCGATATTTAATCCTCTTGCACCCCGAATGCCCGAATACCTTCGCCATTCACACCTTCGGGTCCAAGAAGATTAAATAGGGGCATCTGTCATACCCCAAATTTTGACCACTAAGATTTCCCATCATTGTGCAAATCATCATCACAATATGGATGAACCATTAGTCTCCCCAAAGATGGGTGAGCATCCACTACAATCAGACTTAGGGTTTCAAGCCCTCTTTTTAGCCTTAGACAAATGATCAATCAAGGAATGACATGATCTTCAACTTGTCTAACCTCTCAAACATCCACAATGGATCAAGAGGACTCCCACAACAAGAATCAAGCACAATGTTGCAGCATTCCAGGTTGATTAAGCCTTAAGATCGCCAGTGTCACCAAATTAGGGTTTGGTCGACCAGGTCCTCCAGATGGGAATTTTCCTCTGGGCATGAGCCAATGCTTCAAAGCATAACCTAATATACCCCATGGAACCTCATAGACCCAATCATCAAGTCAATTTAGCCTCAGGGGATGCATTCACCAAAAATCAGGAATTAGGGTTTCTTGACCTAATTCACCCCTAAGTTGACTTTTGGGATAAAACATGAGCCAAGGCCTCAAAGGAGGATTTGAGGGTCTCTAATAAACTAAATTGATACATTTTCAACAATGGATTGAGCCAAGAAGCTTGAGCAATAAGTTTCAAATTCATCAGAACCACAATTAGGGTTTCGCGAGAAAAGTCAACTGTGCCTTTGACTTTTGACTAAGACATGCTCCCAAACCTTGGAACATGATTTAATACACCCTATAACACCTATTAAATCATTCCATTAAGTTTGATTTAGGTCAAGGACTTGATTTCATAGAGGATCGCACAGTTTGGAATTCATCTAATAAAAAGTCAACTGTGCACAAAAGTCAACTTTGACTTTTTGAGATTTTTCACAATTATGGTTCTTTAACCCTAAAATGATGTTAATGTGTGATTAGAATCATCATTCATCAAGAAAAAGCAAGAAAAGTGGGATAACTTGTAAAAGGGGTAACCATAAAAACTTAGAAATTTTTCTAAGTTATGAAACAAAGTGGCTAGGGTACCAACTTTGGAGGATCATAACTCCTAAACCACAAGACCATTTTTCCCCATCCAAATCTGGATTTGTAGATCTCATGGCCCTCTACAAAAGCTTCAACTACAACTCATTCCAATTCCTCATGGATTTTAAGTTATGGAATGATCAAAATCACAAAAAGTGAAAATGTCACTTTTTTCCAACACTTAGTGAAATTTTCACTAAGTTAGAATCTGTCTTACTTTTTTCAAAATGTAAGGGCATTTTTGCCATTCACTATTCCTTGCAAAACAAACTTGCTCTACTATAAATAGAGCTCAATTGTGATCAGTTTGAGTACACCAAAGCCATCAAATAGATGCTTTCCTCAAAATCTCTTCCTTCACTCCAAAATTGCCTTCCAAAGCAAGTCACTATCGGGTTTTGAGTTTGAGAGCTATTCCAACCAAACCAATCACACACACACCTCATAAACATCATATAGAAGTGATCCAAACACTTAAACAACATCTGGAACACTGATTTCTCAGAATCACCAGCCAACTGCTCAAGGTTTTAACCAAGTTGCAGTTGGGATACCATCTTCAGTTCTAGCTTGTTTCAAGCCACTCCAAGCACCCAGACACACTCCATAGCACCTAGGGAAGTTGTCCATATCCTTGGAACCAAGATGTAACACCTCTAACACAAAACACGATCACCAGATGCAAGAGGTAAGCATGAGCTCTTATAACTATATGATCCATGCATTTTTTGCTGCACAATAATTTGGCGATATGTTCATAATCATGCATAGAGTGTTTACCCTCAATCAATTGTTTTGTTTGAATCGTGTATGGAATTTCTGAGCCTTCATGCAAGTTTTAGGGTTCTTGAGGTTTCTCTTTGATTTCTTGTTCCATGCTTAAAATAAATGAAATTAAAGACCATAGACATGATCGTGAGGTGAAAACGAGTAGATTGATATGTAGATTGCATGTTATCATCAAGTATTCAGTACGATTGGATAGAAAATGCAAATCTGCATAAACAGAGGGTGGCGCGTGTTCTTGCCATGTTCTTGGCGCCCTTTTTGAAAATTCAAATATTTGAATTTTGTGATTTTATTTAATTGATTCAAAAATTAATTTCTCTCTGAATTTTAATGATTTTCAGTTGATTCTTTTTTTAATAACTCACAAAAATGTTAAAATATTTTATTTTCCCAAAAAATCCCAAAAATATTATTTATTTCATATACTTGATATTTTTGTAAAGAATTAATATTTTAATTGTTTTTGACATTTAGAATATTTTCTCCCTCTTGATTTTTCAAATTTTAGTGATTTCCAATCATTTTGTGGATGGAAACATGATTTTTGAAACATGAATCCAAGATCACAATTTGTTTCCACACATGTTTAACAATTTTAATCATTTTAATTGAATTTTTATTCAATTAAAATACATTTTGAAAACAAATTAGGGTTTCTGATTAATTCAACCCTCATCAAACATTTTCAAACACTTTGGGCCTCTAATAGAGTGTAAGAACCAATCCCTTTTGAAAACCAAAACCTTTTTGGGCCTCAGGCATTGTATAAGACCCACTGCGTTTTCAAAAATCTCGGCGCGATCGCCATTTCGAAACGAAAAACAATTGGGCCTACCCTCGTGTTATAAGCGCCATTTCCTTTCTTTAAAACATTTTGGGCCTCTTGGTAGAGTGTAAGACCCAACCCTTTGTAAATACACCACTTTTTGGGCCTCAGTCATTGTATAAGTCCCATTGTATTTTCAAAAACAACGGCACGATCGTCGCCTTTTTTTAGATAAATCCTTGAGCCTCTCCTTGAGCTGTAAGCCCCACCACTTGTACAAAAATAAATCATTGGGCCTCTAATAGAGTGTAAGACCCAAACCCTTTTTTTTAACCAAAACTTTTTGGGCCTCAATGCATTGTATAAGACCCGGTATGTTAAAGAAATCTCGGCGCGATCGCCAATTCAAAAAACAGATCATCTGGGCCTACCCTCGTGTTATAAGCACCATTCTTTTTCTTTAAACACCTTTGGGCCTCTTGAGAGAGTGTAAGACTCATCCCTTTGTACAGAAAACCTTTTTGGGCCTCAGTCACTTGTATAAGTCCCTGTACAAAACAACAGTGCAATCACTGATAAATCCTTGGGCCTCTCCTTGAGCTGTAAGCCCCAACAATCTTTTCAAAGCACTTTCTCCTTTGATTTTGAATATAATATTGTTATCAAAGCTTCCTTTGTTGAACATACTAACCAAACAACATGGAAGCTCTACAACCGAGTAAGTGTTTACCCGTTTTCTTTATCCGCTTTCATATATATATAACTGTATTGTGGGGCTGCTCACTGTAAGTCTTCTTTCACAAACTTTTATATACTTGTCAAATATCAACTGTGTAATACTAGTATAGTTATTTAGAGTTTTCCCCGGCAACTACGTCTAGCACTAGGTAAAGCCCTGTTGGTCACTCTTAAATACAAACAAAACTAGATCCCCATAGGATTACCAGACACAGTCTTCCCTCCTCTTGGGGTTAAACAATATGGAGACGTGAAAGGCAGCATTCTCAGTGAACCCTTTCTCAAACTGTCACCCTTAGAAATCGTCAAAGAGACTCTACTCTCCAGGGATGATCTTTTCTCCGTGAATGGAATCTCTTGAGTTTCTTCTAAATTCTCGAACTTTCCTACCTTGATCTATTCTCGGTGAATGGTATGTCTTGAACTTCTCGGGGTTTGGGGACCCACAGGCTTCTTAAAAGCATCCCCGCCTCCTTTTGGGTGTTGTACAAGGACCCTTTGGCTTCTTAAAAGCTATCATGCCTTCTCCTGGGCTTAGTACAATGACCCAGAGACCTCTACAGGTATAGGAACAGAACCTAGTCATAAATTTGCTAGAGCTGTCTTTCTGAGTCAAGTGTCAGACCTGTTAATGGGTTGACCTTCATCCCTTGACATACCGGCCTTCTCTTGGTCATTATACAAAGATCATTCACTATCCTAGAATCGATTTCTCCAAAACACCAGTAGACTTGGACAGTCTCAATACCCTTTGGATTCCCCGTTTCCTTAAAGAACAGGAAATAACCCTGATCCTCTAATCAATTCCAAAGCACAACAATACCTTTAATCGTTCCCTTTATAAGAACTGATTTTCTCTTTTATCCAACATACTGGACCTGTCAATAAACTGAAACAGTCACCAGCAATTTTAGCCTCCATCTCGGGCTTCGTACGAGATAAAAATCACTCTCTTGTTAAATATAAAAGACTCTCTTGTTGAGTCAATCCCTTTTAGCCTCCATCTCGGGCTTCGTACGAGATACTAAAACACTCTCTTGTTGAGTATAAAAGACTCTCTTGTTGAGTAAATCCCTATTAGCCTCCACCTCGGGCTTCGTACGAGATGCCAAATCACTCTCTTGTTGAGTCACTTCCCTTTTAGCCTCCATCTCGGGCTTCATACGAGATACAAAATCACTCTCTTGTTGAGTATAAAAGACCCTCATGTGGAGTCAAAACCTTTTAGCCTCCGTCTTGGGCTTCGTACAAGACACATATAAAAGCACTCTCTTGTTGAGTCAGTCACTGGTTATCACTCTCTTGTTGAGTCAACCCCTTTTAGCCTCTCTCTCGGGCTTCGTACGAGACACCTAAAAGCACCCTCTTGTTGGGTTAATAGCCTCCTCTTAGGCTTTGTATAAGAAAACCCCGGTTGCTTCAATCAACCTTTTAGCATCAAAATCTGTGCCTTGCTCACAGGATACAAACATCAACATCTCTTTTTCCTTCATCTAAATTGCTGTAAGTGACAAGCCTCTGGATTATTTACATCCACGCCACTGTCCCTCTTTTAGCATGAGAAATTCCTAAGGAAAGATGGCATTGCTCTAAACGGAGTTAAAGTCTTCTCCTTCAGGTCAAAAATCCCCTATAAAGGAAATTATGGCATTGCTGGATTCACATATCCCAGTTAAAGTAATTCTCCTTTATAACCAGTCACCCAACAGTTGTGACAAACAGACCAAATATCCCCTTTTAGAGATGACAAGTTCTCTCTCATCAATAAACCTTTTAACTTCACATCTTGGGCTTCGAACGAGATACAAATAAACCCTTTAGCTTCACATCTTGGGCTTTAAACAAGATACAAACTACATTTAGCTTCACGTCTTGGGCTTTGAACAAGACTCCAAAACAACGTTTTTTCCTCCCATAGAATAAGAGGAACTACGATCGCTCTGATTTTCCTGTTTCATCAAACTGGAATACGTAGGCATAAGATTGAAAAATCTTAGCGAGCATACTAACCAAAAACCCAAAATCTCGTACCTTCATACATCAATCGAAAAGCATCAGTCCTAACATCTTACCAATAGCATAGACACTGTTTTTAGCAAATAACCCTAAGGGAGAACCCCCCCTATTTTGATAGCATCTGTAAACCAACAGTTTTGACTGTTTAACCTCAGTTTGCAAGCAGGGTTAATTGGAGACATCTATTTCCCTTCCTTAATCAGCTCAATAGGATAACAAATGAATCGAACTGTAGTACTAAAGCGATAGTGATTCGAAACCACAAAAATCGGGCTACAGCTTGCTATGCTATGTACAAAACTGACTCTCTCTGACAATGCTGGGAACAATGCTAACATGCAATGAACTCTAGTATGATGATTCATGATGAATGATAAATGCACAATGCAGAAAAAGGTGACAATGAGCAAAGACTCACTGGGGATATCATATACTAGTGAAAAAGAAAACAACACTAGGGATATTCAAAGTGATTGATCAATAGGTTCAAACATGACCGGGTATTACTGAGAACATCAGACAAGAGCAAGACCTTCTTACAAGAGATCAACGACAAAAAGAATCCTCATAACAATAGGATACAGAACAAGACGAGATCCTCATAACAATAGGACTAAGCAAACAAAGATCCTCATAACAATAGGATGAACAACAAAACAAGACTCTCATAATGATAGGGTGAGCAACAAGTCCTCATAATAATAGGAGATGAAACAAAGCTCCTCATAACAATAAGAGACAAAATAGATTCTTATAACAATAGATTCAACGAAACAGGTTCCTCATAACGATAGGATTAGAAGATGAGATCCACATAGCAATAGGATCAATGGAAAAGAATCCTCATAACAATACGATACAAAGCGGAGTAAAATCCTCATAATAATAGGATAGGCAACAAGATCCTCATAACAATAGGATTTATGGAAAAAGAATCCTCATAACATTAGGATACAAAGCAGAATAAAATCCTCATAACAATAGGGTTGCATCGCCAATGTCTTCATAACAATAGGAATGGCAGGCAACGGTAGAATCCTCATAACAATAGGATTACCGAGCATAATAGGATCCTTATAACCACAAGTTCAACAACGCACGTTATTGGAGTTTCCAAACATCCAATCTTCTGGAAATTCCTTAAAGTGAAGAATTCAAACATGATCTTCAGGAACCATCAGGAAAGGTACAGGGTAATTGAACTCTTTTGTACGTGCTAAATCAATTAGAGTTAGACTGCGAGCAGAGGTAACAATACCAGCTTTCGACGGATTGGTGCTAGTAACAACTAAACTTCAAGGGAATATTGGTGACAACCAAAACAGCTACCAATGACAATTGGATTTCAAGCAGACTTACTGGGGAAAGAAATATTGGTAACAAACAATATTTCAAGACACCAAGAATAAACAGATACCTGTGATAATTGGGGAAAATACATTTGGTGACGACCTTAGGAATAAATTTAACAAACGCGAAGCACTAGTGATAATCGAACTTCATGGGGAAAGCAAATTGGTGATAACTAACACCCAAGACAAGAAGCTAATGTTAAATGCGCATGATTGAACATGATATGAATGATCATGGCATGCAAATGCTGACTCCTGGAGAAACAAGGATTTTGTGGGGAAACTTTTACGGGGATATGAATCCTCGACATCAGTAACTCAAACAAAATGCCATAGGATGGACACCGGGGAAATATCCTGAAACTTGGTGCTCACATTTGATCAACGAATCAATCTAAGAGTGTTATCAGTTTAACCTTCAGTGGGAACTTTCAGCTGCAAATGGTATGACAATGCTTTTGAAACCTTGAGGCTTCTTGGGGATACCTAGGATTTCCTTTTCATCCTCGCATATATCAAAGAGACTTTATGTTTTATCAATGATGTTTTCAAAATGTTTTCTTTTCAAAAACCTTTTTATTTTAAAAATAATAATTATTAACAAATAAATGGCATTCTGCATAACAAGAAAAAGGTAGAATAAACATAAATGACAACAAGTGATAGGCAAAGTCTGTATTTTATTCAAGAATAGTAGCTTACAAATGGAAAAAGCCAATTGGAGTATTACAATTTTTGAAAATGGCAATAGGGAAAGGTTTAAATTGAATCCAACAACTACTACAATCCCTAATAACTAAAATGCCTCGGAACCTTGCTTTTGACGAGAGAGATTAGATTGATCTTTTGCTGATTCTTTAGTATTGGTAAATACCATATGATACAATCAAACGCCTTTTGTCCCTAATTTTTGCCTAGATCGCCCTTTCGGGTTTTCAATCCACCGGGACGCTCATTTTTGCCTAAGCCTCCCTTTCGGGTTTTCAACTTAGCGAGCTCTTTTTTTATTTTTATTTTCATCCCTAACTTTTGCCTGGATCTCCTTCATAGATTTAGATCCACTAGGATACCCATTATTGCCTAAGTCTCCATTTCTGGTTTTTAACTTGGCAGGTTTTATTTAGGCATAATATTTTTTGACTGCATCGGAGTTTACGGGATGTGCAAGTTGCTCATCATCCATTGTTGTGAGGATCAAGAAACCTCTAGAGAAAACTGTCTTCACCACAAATGGGCCTTCGTAGTTGGGCTCCCATTTCACACGAGCATCTTTTAGTGATGGCAAGATTTTCTTGAGTACCAGATCTCCCTCTTTGAATTCACGCAGGTGAACCTTCTTGTCGAATGCTCTCTTAAGCCTCTTTTGGTATAACTGCCCATGGCACATGGCTGTCATCTGCTTTTCGTCGATGAGGTTCAACTCGCCGTATCTACTTCGGATCCATTCTGCTTCTTCCAACTTGGTTTCCATTAGGATTCTCAAGGATGGTATCTCCGCTTCCATTGGGAGAACTGCTTCCATGCCATACACTAAACAGAATGGGGTTGCCCCTATTGAAGTGCGGACAGAGGTCTGATATCCATGCAAAGATAATGGCAGCATTTCATGCCAATCCTTGTAAGTCTTAACCATCTTTTGCAGGATTTTCTTGATGTGTTTGTTGGCGGCTTCAACAACTCCATTCATCTTTGGACGGTAAGGTGAAAATTATGGTGCTCGATCTTGAAGGATTCACATAGTTCTTTCATAGTCCTATTGTCAAATTAGTTCCATTGTCTATGATAATTCTACTTGGATTTCCGTAACGACGGATAATTTCCTCCTTGAAGAAGCGGGCAACCACTTGCTTTGTCACATTGGCGTAGGAAGCAGCCTCTACCCATTTTGTGAAGTAGTTGATGGCAACCAAGATGAAACAATGGTCGTTGGAAGCTTTAAGCTTGATTGCTCTAATCATATCTATGCCCCACATAGAGAAAGGCCACGGCGATGATAAAACATTCAGCAGTGTTGGAGGCACGTGCACCTTATCAGCATAAATTTGACATTTATGGCATTTTCTGGCATATTGGATGCAATCGGATTCCATGCTCAACCAGTAATATCTAGCTCTCAAAATCTTCTTGGACATAGCATGACCATTGGCGTGAGTTCTAAATGGTCCCTCATGAATTTCTTGAATTAATAGGTCTGCTTCACGTCTGTCGACACATTTAAGAAAAACCATGTCGTGATTTCTTTTGTACAACACATCATTGTTGAGAAAGAATTTGGACGCCAATCTTCTCAAAGTCTTTTTATCAAGAGCTGTAGCATCAGCTGGATATACCTAGTTTTGCAGATATCTCTTGATGTCGTGGAACCATGGCTTTATATCAGTTTCTTCTTCAACTAATTGGCATTAGGCAGGCTCGGTCTTTCGTTCAATCCGAATAAGCGGCGCTTCATTAACGAATCCTTCCTTCCACATGGAGGCTAGCATAGCCAATGTATCAGCTATATGTTTTTTAGACCTCGGGACGTATCGAAAAGTGACCTCATCAAAGTATTTGATTAACTCCACAATGTAAGCACGGTACAGAATCAGCTTTTTGTCACGGGTCTCCCACTCACCCTTAACTTAGTATATTACTAAAGCTGAATCTCCACTCACTTCAAGAATTTTGATTCGGAGATCAATAGCCGCTTCAAGGCCTAGAATGCATGCTTCATATTCAGAAATGTTGTTTGTGCATTTAAAACATAGCCTTGCTATGAACGGTGTAACGCCCCGGTTTTTGTTAGATTTATTTAATCGAGTCGATTTAATTATTTTGTTTTTATATTATTTTATTCTTGGTTTTTATTTGGTAAATATGTTATGTTTATCGTTATTATGTTTTATCGCGTTTTGGGAGCGTTTGCGAGAAAATTGAGTGTAGGGGTATTTTGGTCATTTTGCTTGGTTAGATATTATTGTTTTTCTTAAAATAGAAACATAGAGATTAGAAAGAGAGAAAAAGAAGTTTAAGAGAAATAGAGAGAAAGAGAAGCGAAAAAAACGAGTGAGAAGAAGAAAAAGAGGAAAACTTAAAGCTTAAGAAATCGATTCAACCGACACTTCAAAACACGATTAATCGAGTAAGGGTGCAAAACTCGGTTATTATATGCTTGTGTATGAATATGTAGGTGTGTGTAGCACGAATTTTTGGACGTGGTTGCGAAGCACTATCTCTTTGGGGTACTACAGCTCGATTCATTTTTTATCCTATTGAAGCTGATGAAGGAAGGGAAATAGATGTCTCCAATTAACCCTGCTTGCAAACTGAGTTTGAACAGATGACCGTTGGTTTACATATGCTACAAAGATTGTGGGTCTCTCTTAGGTTATTTTGTTAAAATAGTGCCCGGGCGATTGGTGGGAGGTTTAAGACCGATGCTTTTCGTTTGATATGTGAAGGTACGGGATTTGGGTTTTGGATTAGTATGCTCGCTAAGATTTTTCTTTCAATCTTATGCCTACGTATTCCCGTTTACCGAAATAGGGAAATCAGAGCGATCGTAGTTCCTCCTATTCTATGGGAGGAAATGGTGTTTTGGTGTCTTGTTCAAAGCCCAGGACGTGAAGCTAAAGGTAGTTTATATCTTGTTCAAAGCCCAAGATGTGAAGCTAAAGGTGGTTTGTATCTTGTTCAAAGCCCAAGATGTGAAGCTGAAAAGGTGTTGTCTTTAGAGAGAATTTGTCATCTCTAAAGGGGGTTTGTTTGTCACAACTGTTGGGTGACTGACTATAAAGGAGAATTACTTTAACTGGGATATGTGAATCCAGCAATGACATAATTTCCTTTATAGAGGATTTTTAACCTGAAGGATAAGACTTTAACTCAGTGTAGAGCAATGCCATCTTTCCTTAGGAATTTCTCATGCTAAAAGAGGGACAGTGGCATGGATGTAAATAATCCAGAGGCTTGCCGCTTACAGCAATTAGATGAAAGGAGTTGTTGATGTTTGTCTCCTGTGAACGAGAGGGAGGCTAAAAGGATTTGACTCAACAGGAGAGTGCTTTTAGATGGATCTTGTACAAAGCCAAAGACGGAGGCTAAAGGTTGACTTAACAAGAGAGTCTTTTATACTCAACAAGAGAGTGTTTTTGTATCTCGTACGAAGCCCGAGATAGAGGCTAAAAGGAGTGTTGTTTCAGTTGAGTGACAGGTCCAGTAGGTTGGTTAAAAGAGAAAATAAGTTCTTATAAAGAGACTGATTAAAGGTAAGGCTATGCTTTAGGATTGATCAGAGGATCAGGGTTATTTCCTGTTCTTTAAGGAAATGGGGAATCCAGAGGGTATTAGAGACTGTCCGAGTCTACTGGTGTTTTTCCCTACTTGAGAATGCCTTTGAGACTCAAGGAGATTAGACTGTCCAGGTCTAGAGTTTTATCTTTTGTACTATGCTTAAAGAAACAATAGTAGTACATCCACGGTAGAAAGATCTAGACTCTTTGAAAGACTTTTCTATTAAGATGACTAATTTCTGTTCCTATACCTCTAGGAGGTCGTCGAGACAATTTGTACGAAGCCCAAGAGGAGGCTGGAAACTTTTAAGAAGCCGAGGGATAATTTGTACGAAGCCCAAGAGGAGGCTCTCCTCCCGAAGGAAGAATACTTATACGAAGCCTAAGAGGAGGCTGTGAATACTTCTAAGAAGCCGTAGGGTTCTTGTACCATGCCCAAGAGGAGGCGGGGATGCTTTTAGGAAGCCTGTGGGTCCCCAAACCCCGAGAAATTCAAGATAGGCTATTCACAGAGAATAGATCAAGCCAGGAAAGTCCGAGAATTTGGAAGAAACTAAAGAGATGCCATTCACGGAGAAAAGATCATCTTTGGGGAGTAGAGTTTCTTTGACGATTTCTAAGGGTGACAGTCTGAGAAAGGGTTCACCGAGAATGCTGCCTTTCACGTCTCCATATTGTTTAACCCCAAGAGGAGGGAAGACTGTATCTGGTAACCCTATGGAGATCTAGTTTTGACTGTATTTAAAAGTGACCAACAGGGCTTAGTGCTAGACTTAGTTGTCGGGGGAACTCTAAATATCTATACTAGTATTACACAGTTGATATGAGTTTATGAAATAAGACTTACAGTGAAACAGCCCCCCCACTACAGTTATATGTATATGAAAGTGGATAAAGAAAGCATATAAGCACTTACTCGGTTGTAGAGCTTCCATGCTGTTTGGTTAGTTGTTCAACAAAGAAAAATTGAAAACAACAGTATATTCAAAATTTAAAGGAGAAAGTTTTTTGAAAAGATGTTGGGGCTTACAGCTCAAGGAGAGGCCCAAGGTTTATCAGTGATCGCACTGTCATTTTGTATAGAGGGACTTATACAAGTGACTAAGGCCCAAAGAAGTTTTTTGTACAAGGGGATGGGTCTTACACTCTCTCAAGAGGCCCAAGTGATTTATTTTTGTACAAGTGGTGGGGCTTACATCTCAAGGAGAGGCCCAGGGTCATTTGTTTGAAAATGGCGATCGCGCCGAGATTTTTGAAAACGCGGTGGGTCTTATACAATGCATTGAGACCCAAAATGGTTTGGTTTTCAAAGGGGGTTGGGTCTTACACTCTAATAGAGGCCCAAAAGGTTTTGAATGGGTCTTATAGCTCGAGGAGAGGCCCAGGGTTTTTTTCAACGGACAATGATCGCGTCGAACTTTTTGAAATACAACGGGACTTATACAATAAGTGAGGCCCAAAAATAGGTTTGTATTTACAAAGGATTGGGTCTTACACTCTATTAGAGGCCCAAAAGTGTTTGAAATTGTTTGATGAGGGTGAAAATCAAAGAAACCATATTTTGTTATTCTTTAAAAGTAAATATTTAAAGAAAATCAAATAAAATACCAAATAAGTTTGAATAAACCATTTGTGATTTTTGTTTAAGGTTTGAGAAATGAGGGATTAATCACAAGGTGAATTAAAACTCACTTGGTTTTGATTTTCAAAGTAAATATTCACTTTTAAAATGTTTAAAAACATTAAAAAGGAATTTATTCACAAAAATACTAATTATATTAAATAAATAATATAAACTTAATTTTTTTGTGGAATAAAATATTTCAACATTTTTGTGATTTTTTTGCAAAAAGAACCAATAAAAAATAATTAAAATTGAAAGAGTTATTAATTTTCCAATTAATTAATAAAACATGAAAATATTGGAAAAAATAGCAAAAATGTGAAAAAACACAAAATGGCATGGGTGGGGTTTGAACCCACGACCTCAAGGTTATAGGGCGCGAGCCTTACCACTGGGGTGGTGATACATCCATTGCTTGAAGTGAAACCACAAATATACAAGGCATGCCTTGTTTTCTAGGCCTGGCCAAGGCAAGGCAAGGCAAGTTTCGCCAAGAAACAGGAAGGTCCATAACTTTCTCATTTCTTAATGGTTGGGGACAAAATTTATATGCATCTGGCCTAGAATTTCACAAGGAATCCAATGGCGGTGGTATTTTTTTCAAATCATACTCCCTCCTCAAAACCCGATAGTGGTTTTGAAAAAGGCCTATAATTGCATTTTCTATGCTACACTTTGATACAGGCATGAATTACATGATGAATTGGTCCAAACACAACATATATAACATGTATGAGGTGTGTATGATCAGTGGATTTCAAAGCAATGCATATTTTGGAAAGTTCAAGTCATGATGCTTACCTCTTTTTGAGCTTTTGGAGTTTTCTGTGCAATCTGCCAAACTTCTTGTTCCAGAAATGGTTTGATGCTTTGGAAACTCTCAAATGATCCCCTAGAAGCTTTGAGGATGGTTGGAATAAGCTGGAACCTGCAAAAACACAAACTGGCCCTTTCTTGCAAAAGGGGTTAAAATGACCAAAATAGCAACTCCCTCAAATGGTGTTCCAGATGAGGGGAACCATTTGGGACAGTTCAAGGATGTTATTTGGAGTGTGTTTGAGGTTTTATCTGGTTTGGAAAATGACTGAATCAAGACATGGCTTGAAAAATGCACAAAAGGCCTATTTTGAGGTTTTGAGAGGTGCCTTTATGATTTTGGTGTTACAGATCACTTTTGATAGTTTGGATCACCTACATATGATGTTTATGAGGTGTTAGGACCATGAGTTGTGATGGAAATGCTCTCTAACTCAAAAACTCAGAGGTACCTTGCTAAAGAAGGCATTTTGGCCTAAAGAGAGGGATTTTGAGGAAAGCATCTATATGATGGCTTTGGTGTACTCAAACTGAGCACAAATGAGCTCTATTTATAGTAGAGCAAGTTTGTTTTGGGATTAATAGTGAATGGCAAATGCAGCAGAGGTTTGGCCAATGGTTGTGTAACACCTCAAAATTTGCCCTTTTTGTTTCTAACCTAACTGGTTTATGCTTCCTTTCATCTGCATTATTCATTCCTGCATTTTGAATTTTTCTTTTAAGCATGGGATCAAGGTATTCTTTCAGTAGCTCACAGCGTCATCAGATCCAGTATGATTGTTAACAGTGTTCAGAGTCAAGCAGATAGCTTTCCAAGTCTTTTGAGCATTTATTTTGCTCATTAAGTGATTGGATGATCAGAAACCCCGGCAGTCAATTTTTGATCAATTATTCAGCACCAGACAGTGTACTGTACAAAAGGACGATGTAAAGAGGATTTTGCTCATTAAGTGATTGGGAAATTTCTTTCTGAGTAAAGACGATGTACTGTACAAAAGGAATTTTGACATGGTCTTGCTACATTGTGTCGATGAGCATGAGGCAAACCTGTTGATGGAAGAAGTCCATGAAGGGTCTTTCGGTACCCATGCCAATGGGCATGCTATGGCTAGAAAACTATTGAGAGCGGGGTATTATTGGATGACTATGGAATCTGATTGTTTCAAATACGCCCGAAAGTGTCACAAATGCCAGATTTATGCTGATAAGGTGCATGTGCCGCCTACTCCTCTGAATATGTTGTCATCACCTTGGCCCTTTTCCATGTGGGGTATTGATATGATCGGAAAGATTGAGCCAACTGCTTCCAATGGGTATCGTTTCATTTTGGTTGCCATCGGTTATTTCACGAAGTGGGTAGAGGAAGCCTCGTTCGCCAACGTCACCAGACAAGTGGTAGCCAGGTTTATCAAGAAGGACATCATCTGCCGGTATGGAGTCCCGGAGAGAATCATTACTGATAATGGTTCAAATTTGAATAACAAGATGATGAAGGAGCTATGTCAGAGCTTTAAGATCGAACATCACAACTCTTCTCCCTATCGTCCGAAGATGAATGGGGCTGTTGAAGCAGCGAATAAGAACATCAAGAAGATTGTGCAGAAGATGGTAGTGACCTACAAAGACTGGCATGAGATGTTTCCTTATGCTTTACATGGTTATCGTACTTCGGTACGCACATCAACTGGGGTAACTCCTTTCTCACTGGTATATGGTGTGGAAGCAGTCCTACCATTAGAGGTTGAGATCCCTTCTTTAAGAATTCTGGCAGACGTGAACCTTGATGAAGCCGAGTGGGTGCGTTCTAGACTGGATCAGCTGAAACTTATTGAATAGAAGAGATTGGCAGCCATTGTACATGGTCGCTTATATCAGAGCAGGATGAAGAAAGCCTTTGATCAGAAAGTGCGTCCTCGGTGTTTTCAGGCTGGTGAATTGGTTTTAAAAAGGATCATTCCTCCTCAAATAGATCACAGGGGCAAATGGACTCCAAACTACGAAGGGCCATATGTAGTAAGACAGGTTTTCTCTGGTGGAGCCTTATTACTCTCAACTATGGATGGCGAAGATTTTACGTCCCCTGTGAACACAGACGTAGTCAAAAAATACTTTGCATAAAAGAGACCCGCTGGACACAAAAAGAAAGTCCAGGCAAAAAAGGGGCATCCCGGCGAACCATAAAAAGAAAAGGTTCGAGCAAAAATTAGGGATAAAAATAAAAGAATAAACCCGCAAGGTTGAAAACCTGAAAAGACAACTTTAGTAAAAATGGGTATCCCGGTGGATTGAAAACCCGAAAAGGGCGATCCAGGCAAAAGTTAGGGATTTAAAAGCAAGAGGCTACGATCTGCGTTCGATCTGTGAACACTTTTGATACATGGAAATTTCGAAGGAAAGGAATCAGTCCAGTAAGTCTTTTCGAAGGCCAGAGCATCTGCGGATAAGCGAGGCATACTGGGTCATAGTTGAATTGAATAATGGTGGATATCTTTTCCCCACATTGCCGACATGTGTATTTTCTTTTATTTATTTTTTTCAATTACCTCTTTCCAGGAATTGCTTCCAAATGTAAATGCCTATTCACAGGCCAATTTCATTCAATAAAATCTTCATTTCACTCAAAAGCTTTCCATTTGTGTTTTTACTTTTGCTGTTTTGTTTGTGAAAACGTCTGATATTTTGATAAAACATTGCATGCCAAAATGTTAAGCTTTGCGAAGCATAAAACAAAACAGTGGAAATTGCTTAGGCAGCGGTCATCGTAATGGTAAATGGAAGTAGTTATTTTGCACATAGAACTTTCTGTGATTATGTTTGCAGGATAACAGGTTTGTTCTTCCTCAGTAGAGCTACTTTCCTCGACATCGAGAAATTCTTCATCCTCAGCAGAACCCATCCCCCCTAGAAAGCAGTTTAAAGTGGATTTCTCCAAGGTGAATGTGGTTATACCTCCAGCAGAAGGTGTGTTGGATGTCTTTGAAAAGACTTTAGGTTCCCCACAGGTCCTGGTAACCACCTTCCTCAGGAGGTCATGGAGTGTATCTCCGTCAGCAACGACATGCTCTAATCCCCAGCAAGGTAGATTCTTTCATCCAACAGCAGCAGGTTGTTATTTTCCCCAACCAGAGAATTATCTTCCTCAGCAAAGCACAGAGGATTAGTTCCCCAGCTACGTAGTGGTGATTGATTCATCACTTTCTCAGCAAGCAGAAATTGATGTTGTTGCATCCCCAACCAGAGACTCATGGAATATCTTCTGTGGACAAAGATGTTATTTCCCCACAGAGTTCGAGCACTCATTCTCCTCAGCTAGTCGAGAAATGTTTTCCTCAACAGCAACAGTTTGCTAGTCATGGTCGGTACTCCCCTAGCAGGGTAAAAGTACTAATATTCCCCGGCAGGGTAAAAGCAAGTCCATCTCCCAACGGCAGGTTGAGCTCGGTAATGTCCCCAAGCAGGTTCAGAGTCGTTCGACTTGTCTCCCCAAATGAAGTTTGATAGTGATCTTCACAGAGGTTTGTTCAACAGCAGTTGATATCCTCGGCAGGTCCTAAGTCCAATTATTATTGGCACTCTTTCAGGTACAGGTGAAAGTCATTGGTAATCCCCAGCGGAAAGAATTTCTCTTCGGGTTCCATCTTCAATATTTGTTTTTATTCATCCCCAACAGATCAGGTATTCTCTCGGAGTTTCATCCAGCAGAGTTTGTGATCAAGATCTTCCCCAGCAGAGTGAGGCCTTCCTCAGCAGGGTCTTTTTATTTCGGAGGACAATTTAGTTTATCACCCCTGGTGGAGTTGCCTTTGTCTAGCATTTATTTTACTGAGACGCCTCTCTTGCATTGCATAAGCATTTTTGCATGGCATCCTCCCAAAAGCGTATCATTCCATTGATATGGAGCATTACGGAAAAATTCAAACATATGCATTCGAAGCATAAGCCAGGTTTGATATCCGTTACCAATTTCTGTCCCCAGCAGAAAGAGGTGTAATTCAGAAGATGTTGGTCAACATCACCCTCCAACCAGTGGATTTGTCCTTGTTGTTAGAATCCCCTACAGAGTTGTCTGTGTAGATTTCTCTTCCCCCGACGGAGTCATCCCCTTTACAGGTCGTAAGTCCGTTGATTTTACTTCCTGTACTTCTTCGGTTGTTATTCCAACTATTGGTTGGTACCCTTTGGTTATTCCAACTTTTGGTTGGTCCTCTTCTCGTTATTCTAACTTTTGGTTAGTATATTGCATTCCAACTCTTGGATGGTATCCTTTCATTCCAACTTTTGGTTGGTCTCCTTCGTTATGAGTTCGCCTTTGGTCGGCATTCTTGTTATCCCAACCTTTGGTTGGTACTCTTTGTTATCCTAACTTTTGGTTGGTACATTCTTGGTTATTCCAACTTTTGGTTGGTGCCTTTTGTTATCCAAACTATTGGTTGGTAATCTGTGTTGAGATCGCCTTTGGTCGGCGTTCTCGTTTATTCCAACTCTTGGTTGGTATCTTTCATTCCAACTCTTGGTTGGTATCTTTCATACCAACTCTTGGTTGGTATCCTTTCATTCCAACTTTTGGTTGGTACCCTTTTCATTCCAACTTTTGGTTGGTACTTTCCTTTATTCCAACTTTTGGTTGGTACCCTTTTCATCCCAACTTTTGGTTGGTCTCTGTTATCCCAACTTTTGGTTGGTCTCTTTTGTTTCATCCCAATTTTTGGTTGGTCTCTGTTATCCTAACTTTTGGTTGGTCCCTATTATCCCAACTTTTGGTTGGTCTCTTTTGTTTCATCCCAACTCTTGGTTGGTCTCTGTTATCCAAACTTTTGGTTGGTATCCGCTGTTTCTAAGCCCACCTTCGGTTGGCAGGCACTTTATTTTGTATTTCCCCGCAGGTTGCAAATATTTTCAGGTTATTTTGGTATTCAATCTCCATGTATCCCGATAGTCTGAAAGTCGTTGCTTCCATACTCTCGGATCCAAGAAGTTTGAATAGGGGCAGCTGTAACACCTCAAAATTTGCCCTTTTTGTTACTAACCTAACTGGTTTATGCTTCCTTTCATCTGCATTATTCATTTCTGCATTTTGCATTTTTCTTTTGAGCATGGGATCAAGGTATTCTTTCAGCAGCTCACGGCGTCATCAGATCCAGTATGATTGTTAACAGTGTTCAGAGTCAAGCAGATAGCTTTCCAAGTCTTTTGAGCATTTATTTTGCTCATTAAGTGATTGGATGATCAGAAACCCCAACAGTCAATTTTTGATCAGTTATTCAGCACCAGACAGTCGGTATCAGCAGTTTAATCCAAGTTTGAAAAACATTTCGCAGCATATTTCAAGTGTATTCCAGTGGTAATATCGGTCAGCAAGTTTTAGAGGTCTATCATGGTCCAGAACAGGTGGAACCGGGCGAATATCCAAGTTTCCCTCCTTTTGGTGCCAATTTTTGAATTTTTGAATGGAGTAATCGATTACTCAAAGTGAGTAACCGATTACTCTGGGCAAAATTGCAAAAAATGTGGCATTTTCAGCACTGCAGAATTTTAGGGTACTTTGTGGTCATGTGCTTGGCTTGTGCATGTGTGGGAAAGATCTAGAATTGATCTATTTTCATCATTTTCCACCCAAAATTCAAATTCTCTCCATCATTTTTCCACTATAATTCCTCATTTCATTCCCTAATTCATATTTCATCCCAATTTCCACTCACTTAACCTCACTCCCAACCCAAACTTAACTCTTAACCTAGGAGTTATTTAAACCAATTCGTTCCAAACCTCACCAACCTAGATCATTTTCACTCTCATTTTTCAGAATTTTGCTCTCAATTCTCTCTCACTTTTTTTCACTCTCAACCTCCATTTTCAACCACACTCAAAGTTCTCTTTCAAAGATTAACAAGCTCTTTATTGGAACTTGTTAATTCTTGAGCTAAAGCCTCTCATCATCACTACATTTCAGCTTTTCAATTTGAATTTTCGTGTGGATCTGGTGCTGATTTTTCAGAAGTGATTCTTGGAAGTGCTTTTGGAGTTTCATTGCTTATTTGCTTGGATCTTCAACTTTTGAGTGCAAGGAGCTTGTGGATCTTGGAATTCTCTACTTGGATTCATCAAATTCTGTTTACAATACTTACCAAAGCAAATCTCAGCTTTGTAGGTTTGTTAATCTTAGATCCATACTCATTTTAGCTTAATTGCAACTTATACAATGTAGATCCATAAATTTTGTTGTGTTTTGATCCATTTGCTTGATTTGATTTGTGATCTTGTTGTTTGATTGATGAAATTGGTGTTTGATTACTGATATTTGATGTGAATTTCGTGATTAATTGATTGCATGATCATTTGGATGTTTGCATAAGTGATTGGATGCTGAAAAGTGCTTTTCAAAGTGGATTTTCTGCCTCTGTTTCAGTGGTAATCGATTACCCTAACAGAGTAACCGATTACTCTGCCTAATTTTCACGTTTTTGGCCAAATTTCAACTGAGTAACCGATTACTCAAATTGAGTAATCGATTACCACTGCTGCAAAGTGATATTTTCTTACATTTTCCTGGTTGCTTGAGATCTGATGCATGCCTAAACTTCATGGATTAATATGTCATTGATTAGTGGGCTATTCTTGAGCTGTTGCACCTCATACTATTGCATGAACACGATTCTTCGACACGCGAGTCTTGGTTTTCGTTGATAAATGTTTACTTTTGCGTTGTTGATTAATGGATGCTATGAACACCATACACACAATTCTTTGAGCATGTTGATTGTGATTAAATGCTTATGTTGCTGGAATTGTGTTATGCATGCCTAATTGTTTCTATTCCTTGAGGTGCATGTTTATTCTGATTTGTGCAATGCTTAATGTTATGAATACCTTCATGATGTACTTTCTTCCATGTTGTTTTCAAGATTGTTTACCATGATATATGATGTGTTCGTGATCATAATACATGATGTTTGATGCGTGTTCACTTTGCCATGCTTGATTCGTATCCAAATGTATCGCATGCTGCCTGTTTCTACAGCTCTCTAAGTGTATGTGTGTTGTTGTATGTGCTGCTAGCTGACATTTTACACCATTTCTTGTGCTGAATTCTATGTTGTTGTATGCTGCCTTGTTTGTGTGCTGCTTTTTACCTCTGTTTTGGTGCAGGGACGTTGTGGTAGCTGCTGTTTTTATTTATTCGCTTCCTTTCCTCTTTCGTCTCTTTCACTCTTTTCTTCCCTTGGATCTCAAGACTTGTTTAAGTCTTGGATTCTGTTCCCCTTAGAGCTACCTAGTCCAACTTAATTTTCGATTAAGCTTGGAGTAGGATTAGCATTAGGTCTTAGGTAGTTGTTTCTCGCCTAAACTTCACTAACCATAGGACCACCCTTTTGCATGACAACACTAGGATAGTGATTCCCTTAGAGTCACCCTTCTTCCTTGTGTCTTCTCTTCTCATCTCATAACACTTCTAAAACACTTAATAAATATAATGAATATTGCGCTCGAGCCTTAAGTGTAGGAAATGAAGAACGAGGGGTCTCCCCTCCTCTTCTAGAGTGTTTAGCATATGTCCCATTTGGGGGCGACCATGAGATTCACTCGGTCCCGCATGGTAGACTTTAGTGCAATGTAAGTTACGAACTAACTTCAATCCACTTCTGTCTAAAAAACACAAAAACAAACTCAAATCTTTTTTATCCTTCGGGATTGTTAATCTCAACTCATTTTCAGAAAAGGGCATGTTACTTTCGTCTCGTCGCAAACAGGCATCGACCCTAACTGCCGGACGCAAATCTAACGTCGCTCATAAAAAACACTAACCGACCTTGTTAGGTCGAACTACGACTGCTCTGATTTCCTCTTTCTCGTCCGATTGAGGATACGTAGGCACAAGACGGCGATGTCTTGGTGAGCAACCTCCCCCTTAGTTTGTGTCCGAACTACATTGACTCTGACTTTCCCATTGCACGAGGGAATACGTAGGCATAGGACGAGCGATGTCCAATCGAGTCACTTCTTTTAGTTTTCTTCTTTGTTTCTTTGCTCTTTTCCGTTCCCGTTTCTTTTCCTTTCCAGTAGCAGTGGAGCTCCAGATGACGACACCCTTTGATCGAGACAACAAGCATGGATCCCGTCGAGTATGATGGACGTGTGGGGTGATTACACCTTCCCCTCGCGTAACCGACTCCCTTACCCGTTTCTATTGGTCGCGAGACCATGCTCTTTCCTCTTCCCTCAGGTTTATGCAGTGTTTCCTTTCCCTCTCTTGGGATAAATACACATTGCTGGTAACTGTGTTTTCCGCGCCACTTTCGCGTTTGTACCATGGATGCAAATCCCCGGGAGCGACAGGTTGCACTTTGGAATCCAAGTCTCCTCTAGCCATTGACTAGAGGTTAGGGCACAGGGTTGTGGTTCCCTTGGTCTTGGATAAGTCTTGACTGAATTCAGTTGCAAATGGCTCATTCCATGCTGTCGCTCTCGGGATTTTCATCCAAGTACGAACGCGAAAGTGGCGCGGAAACAGAGTCGCCAGCAATGTGTATTTATCCCAAGAGAGGGAAAGGAAACACTGCATAAACCTGAGGGAAAGGAAAAGCATGGTCTCAAGACCAAGAGAAACAGGTAAGGGAGTCGGTTACGCGAAGGGAAGGTGTTAGCACCCCACGCGTCCATCATACTCGATGGGATCCACGCTTGTTGTCTTGATCAAAGGGTGTCGTCGTCTGGAGCTTCACTGCCACTGGAAAGGAAAAGGAACAGGTACGAGAAAGAATGAAGAAACGGGGAAGAAAAGGAAAAGAAGCGACTCGATAAGACGTCCTCAGAGTCCTAGGCCTACGTATTCCCTCGGGAACGGGAAAGTCAGAGTCAACGTAGTTCGGACACGAACTAAGGGGGGAGGTTGCTCGCCAAGACATCGCCGTCTTGTGCCTACGTATCCTCAATCTAACCAGAAAGAGGAAATCAGAGCAGTCGTAGTTCGACCTAACAAGGTCGGTGTTTTTTATGAGCGACGTTAAGTTCGCGTCCGCCAGTTAGGGTCGATGCCTGTTTGCGACGAGACGGAAGTAACGTGCCCTTTTCTGAAAATGAGGTTTGAAACTTAACAATCCCGAAGGATGAAAGAGGTTTGAGTTTGTTTTGTGTTTTTTAGACAAAAGTGTTTTTTGAAGTTGTTTGTAACTTGCATTGCACCCAAGTCTACAACATAGGATCGAATGTTTCGCGTATCGACCCAAGACGGGACGCATGCAAAATGTCCTAAGAAAGTGAAGGAAGATCCCGCACTATCTCATTTACCACATATAAGGCTCGTGTGCAATACATGTTAATCCTTTATTAAGTGTTTTATAAAGATTATGAGATGAGAAGAGAAGACTCAAGTTGAAAAGAAAACACTAAATGGAATCTAATTTGTTCCTAATGTTATCATGCAAAAGTGGCCCTAAGGTCAAGGTTTGAGAACCTACGTCTAAAAAGAAGAGAGGGATAGAACTACCTAATGCTTATCCTACCTCACTTTAATCAAAGATTAAAGTTTAGCTAGGATCCCTAAGGGGTGTGGATAAGTTGTACACACAAAGCATTATATCATGCTATTCACAAACACACAAGAGAAAGTGAAAGAGATAAGAGCGAAGAGATATGAGTATGGATAAGCATCCACATAATCAAGACTTACCATATTCCCTACACAAAATGGTTAGTACCAAAACAATTCAAATATTGAAGTACAAGTGAAAAGGAGGAAGCAAACAAGTCCTAATGTTCTAAGGGGATGTTCTAAACACCAAACAAAGGCCAAACCAAGAAGGAAGAATTCCTAAGGGTTAGGAAACATCCTAAGTCAGTAGGTGTGTCTTAAGGGATCCTACTAATGTAAACATGCCATATGAAGCCAAACAAAAGCAAACTATGTACCAAACAATCATGCAAAGGCAATGTGTGTACCACTTATGAAAAATGACTGCTTATGAATGGTAAACATGTATTAATGCATGCACAAAAATCAATGTAAGAATTAAATAACATTTATGAATGCATATGAATGTCATTAAATGAACATACAAGTCATGGATGCAAGCATTTAAGAAATGGATCAAGAAGAAGTGAACAAACAACTATTGAAGTTTAACAATGAAACATACTTGTAAAGCAAGTAATAAATGAAAATGAAAGATGAACAATCATGCATATGGATCAAAGGCAGTAGCTCATGACATTTGGAATGGAATTTAGAAGCCAAGAATGTTCTTACAAAGTCCATACAAGTCTCACATTGAAGCACATTGAAGAATAAGAACAACTAGGTCCAAACAAATTCATACAAGTTCAAACTATGCACATACTAGACAAAACAAACCTAAAGAAGTCATGTAAGTGAAATGAATCATGTATGAACATCCAAGTCAGTAGCATATCACCCTTTACATGAAATGTAAATCAAAATAAGAATCATATAGTGTTCGTACATAACTCACATCACTACTTGTTAGAGGTTAAAAGCAAAACAAGTTCAAAATTGTCAAGCATGGATGATTTATGAAATGAGTGAAGATAGATGAAATTAGAATGAGCTAAAGGAACTTTAGACATGTCAAGGTCAGAGGGTATTTACCTCTAATAGGTCTCATATAAGTCCTAAAAGACATAGAAGAAATAGATCACACAAGGTTCAAACAAAATTAACAAACAATGTTCAATTAGGAGATTACACATCAAAGTCATAATGCAAAAAACAAATGGGCACTTGTGGGTCAAAAGAGCATTTACAAGTGTATGATCATGTCATAGGTCCTATGAGGTCATGTATAATGGAATGATGTAACAATTAAAAGCATATTACACAAACAAATGAAACTAAAGCAAGTTGAGCAAGTGAAGACAATTTGTGATCATATGAATTCAAATAGGTGAAATGAAGTTATGAGTCACACATGAATGATTAGATATGATCTAAAAAATAAAGTGAGTCAAGTTTGGATAGCTTTTAGGTCCCATAATTCTTCATGAAGAGGTGACATGCAACACATAAGAAAAAGTGGGCAAAGAAAGATCAAACACCAAGTATCAATCCATGTTCAATTAAGTCTATACAAATCAATCAAGGTTAAGAGTCAAGGACCTATAATATGGTTTTAGAAGACCTATAAGGATGCCTAAACATGTATACAAATGAATTCACAAGTATCATGTTGAATGGTTACACAATGAACATAAAGCCCTAGAACTAGCACTCTAAACATCTACACAAACAAGGTGCACTTTAACAATTAACACAAGCATGATTAAATGTTGTATAAATTCAAAGGAGACAAGTGAGATGGATTGTAATCATATGCTAAACAATATCCAAAATAATGAGCCAAAATTCATTTGTTATCATGTTTAAACAAGACCTATAATGTACACTATAGTCATTGAACAAACACATACAAGATGACATTCAAAAGCTAATCAAATATCACCTAAAAAAATCCTAAAAATTACATAATAGTTATCAATATATCCTAATATCTCATGTCAAATTCCATATGAAAAATCAGTACCAAACTTCTTATAGAAAATGATTAGTGCACCAAGTATCACATACTATGATCATTAAAGCACAACACAAATAAAATTCCAAACAGGCATCAAAATTAATCAAACATGGAAATAAAAATTACCAAAAATTAAAAGAGAGGTTTAGGACCAACCATGAATTTTCTCAGAATTTTTAGTGAAAAGGGACTATTTTTAAAAAAACCTTTTGAAACATGTATATAAAAAAGGAAGAAATGAGAAAATGACATGGGGGGTGCAACGAAAGCAAATAAGAAATTATAATACACGCTGGACCCAGAAGGAGGGGGTGTGCATATCAAAAGAGTTAGGCCCAATATAACAACTAGC
This sequence comes from Lathyrus tuberosus, assembly GCA_022829125.1. NCBI lineage: Eukaryota > Viridiplantae > Streptophyta > Magnoliopsida > Fabales > Fabaceae > Lathyrus > Lathyrus tuberosus. Next base: position 4,494,780 of record JALAZF010000241.1, on the reverse strand, counting down.
CTGCAGCACATGTGATGTTGCTCAGTCAACAAATTGACTTAATCATGGCTATTGGTTCAGTCAAACACGTGATGATCAAGAAAATACGCCCATCTAAGGGTCCAAAATGTACGCACATGATACCTTAACATGGAACTGCCACATGTGAACAATTATTTCAAAATAAATCAGAAAAAAGGATCACGTGCTAGGGAGGTGGGCTTTTAATGCATTGGCGTTTTCCCAGCCTTAGGATCCAATTCATTCAACGTCCAAGATTAGAACAAGAGAGCGGCCTGAGATTGTTAGGGTTTATGGATGGTGGCCGGACTGGTCTTTCCGGTCACCTTCTCCGGTGACCTCTCCGCCGTCCACGGTGGCTGACCAACCCAGAAAACGCACACGAATACACTATTCCACTCAAAAGTTCTGGAGGATTCCAAATATGGCCTTCGTTTTCAAAGATCAAGCATAAATCATCCAAATCGAAAGCAAACAACTGAGCCCTAAAAATTGAACTAAGCACCTAATGTGCATATCAACTAGCCAGAGTGTCCAACAAACCCTAGGGGACTTCCAAGCAGCGAAAAGCAAGCTTACCAGACATGAAAAAGTGCAAGAAGAGTTTGAAGCTGACCTGAACTTTTGGTGAAACTTTTCAATACAAGAACACCAGAGCAATCCTTGAAGTTGTAGCTCCACCACTGGCCAAATAAAGGCGAACTAATTCTGTAACTTTCCTTGAGATTCCAACTGTGAATTGAGATAGATCTTGAGATGAACAAGGTGAAGCAGCACTCCTTACTCCTGTGCCGTCAAAGCTTCCATGGATGATCTCTGGTGAAGAATAGACAAGGAAATGCCAGAAAAAGATGGTGGAAGAGGAACTTCGAAGTGAGAGAAGATTGAGAGATTTCTGAGAGTGAAAATTTGTTATGGGTGCAACCGTTTTTGGTTAGAGCTTGGTTCAATTTTATATATGCAGTTAAGGAGAATTAATCAAGGTTAGAGTTGAGTTAGAGTTGAGTTAGAGTTGGGTTATGTCCGAGTTGGGAGGTTTTGTTTAAGAGTGGGAAGAACATGGCATGTTATAGTGGTGATTAAGATGGAGGGTGGTGATGTGTTTCACTGAACTTGCAGCACAACAACTTGTTGTACAAGTTTCTATTCTTTTGGGTTTGAACTAATGAGGCAATGGTGTGTATTAGCATGGTATGCAATGTAAGAGAATGTTGGCTTTATATGGCAAGGTTTAGCACGTGCATGGCTGATGTGCATGAGAAATAACCATTCACATGTTTCATATCTTGGTGACAAGAACAACAAAGTCATGGTGATGACTTTACCAAGACATAACTCACTAATCAATGGATGAAATAACAAGACCTTTGGGTCCTTAGAAAGAGGAAATGGAGGAGAATAATGTTGGAGTTGAAAATACTTGGAATGGAGCCCCTTAACATGCTTAAAATTGACCATGAAAATCACAAGAACAACACTGCAGTTTGGACAAGTCTTGCCCTACCCGTGCCTGGCACCATGGCCTATGAGATAATCAGCTTGAGTTCACCACTTTGGGCCACTATAACTCTCAAATGGTTGACCAGATGAAAATTTGTCCAACACAAAAATTAAAGAGAAGATGGAAATGAACAAGATTGATGTTGAACAATTTTCCATTTGAAGCTTACATCATTGAGAAATTTGGCTTGGAAGTTGGATAAAACATGCACACAAGATGTTTGATGAAATGACTGCGTGCTGGCTCGCCCATAACTTGCCTTGCTGGTCAAAAATGCCCTACAAACCTCCAACTTTAATCAATCATAACTCTCTCAATTTTGATCCAATGGAGATGTTCTTGGTATGGATTTGAAGCTTGAAATGTGAACTTTTGATAGGCCTCCATAGCCCCTCTATTTGGTTCTTGGAACATGGAGAAAGAAAGCCCCAAAGTTGACCTCTCACCTTGCCAAAACTTGCCATAAATAGAAACCCTAATTTCTATTTTTGGCAACTTTGAACATTTCTTGATTTTTGATGAATCTTTCATTATTTATTGACCAAACCCTATCCAATGATCATGTTTGACATGAGGAACATGGTTTTGACCTCAAAAAGTAAAGAGTTGACTTTTTCCTCTACACAGTTGACTTTTCCCCAAATCTCCTACTTCTCAATCAATTGGGCAATTGAAACTCTTCCACATCAAATTAATGGACAAATCTTTATCCTTAGACCCTTGAGGAAATGCAGAATACCATAGAATCAAGTTTTTCCCAAAAAATCAGAAATAAACTGATTTTATGGAAAACCCTAATTTTGACCCCTCAGTCTAGGAGAAATCAGTACATCCTCCAAATCCAAATTCCCCTGAATATGATGTATATCTTCTCCAACAAAGATGGAATATGCCATTTGTAAATGATAAAAGCTCCAAGATCCTACCCATTGGGGTATTATGCTTCAGAATTCCAAAAACCCTAGCTTGCCCTGGTTAAGAAAACATGATTTCCTTCAATCTTCTTATTGAATTCTCATTTTGTGATACCTTGAGGGCTCAAATGGGATGAATTGAGATATGAAGAGCCCTTGTGACTTATTTGGAAAAGCTCTTCTCTTGTCCTTGGCCTTTGAACTATTTATGCCTTGAAACACCTGATCCCATGCCTTGCAACTAATGATGTGCATGATTTAATATGACCTATTATGCAATGCAAATGAGTGAAACATAAGCCAATTATTAAGGAAAATAAGAGGGAAAATTTTTAGGTGTTACACATGCCACCTTGGTGTATGCATTGAATGCTCCAATCCAAAATTGGAGTCATGTCCCTCTTTTAGGCAATTCAAGGTTTGGCATGCTACTTCTTGTTCCAAGGACTTTGGAGGCTTGGCTCAGTGTTTGTCCCCTTTAGATTTGATCCTCAGATGTGTCCAAAGTGATGACAAGACTTGGAATCATCTGATTTTTCCAAATCGAGCAAAAATGCAAAATTCTGCCTAGCCTTGGCAGTTTTCAGCAAGGCATATTGCCATTGTCGTATCTCTTGGCCCAAGTGGAATTTGGTGATGTTCTTGGCCATTTTGGAAAGCCCTCATATGATACAACAACTGTTTGATCATATTTGGTTTTGATACTTTTTGGATCCAAGTGAAAAATCCCCCTACATTTGGAAAAAAGTGAAGGCAGATTCTGACTTAGTGAAAATTTCACTAAGTGTTGGAAAAAAGTGACATTTTCACTTTTTGTGATTTTGATCATTCCATAAGTCAAAATCCATGAGGAATTTGGAGGGAGGTCAGTTTTAAGCTTTTGTAGAGGGTAATGAGATCTACAAATCAAGCTTTGGATGGTGAAAAATGGCTTTGTGGTTTAGGAGTTATGATCCTCCAAAGTTGGTACCCTTGCCACTTTGTTCATAACTTAGAAAATTTTCTAAGTTTTTATGGTTACCCCTTTTACAAGTTATCCCACTTTTTTTTATTTTTATTGATGAATGATGATTCAAATCATACATTAACATCATTTTAGGGTTAAAAAACCATTTTTGTGAAAAATCTCAAAAAGTCAAAGTTGACTTTTATGCACAGTTGACTTTTAGTCAGATGAATTCCAAACTGTGTGATCCTTTAGGAAATCATGTCCTTGACCTAAATCAAACTTGATGGACATGTTCCATGGGTGTTATAGGGTATATTGAATCATGTCCTAGGGTTTGGGAGCATGTCCTGGTCAAAAGTCAAAGCTACAGTTGACTTTTTCCTCAAAACCTTAACTGTGGTACTGATGAAATTGAGACTTGCTGCTCAAGCTTCCTGGATCAATACATTGTTACAAATGGATCAATGTGGTATTTTGGAGACCCTCAAATCCTCCCTTAAGGTCTTGGGTCATGATTTGTCCCAAAAGTCAACTTAGGGGTGAATTAGGTCAAGAAACCCTAATTCCTGATTTTTTATGTATGCATCCCCTGAGGTCAAATTGACTTGATGCTTGGGCCCATGAGGTTACATGGAGTATTTTAGGATATGCTTTGAAGCATTGGCTCATGCCCAGAGGAAAACTTTCATCTGGAGGCCCTGGTCGACCAAACCCTAATTTGGTGACACTGGCGATCTTGAGGCTTGATCCACTTGGAAGGGAGCAGCCTTGTGCTTAATCCTTGAAGTGGGAGTCCTCTTGATCCCTTGTGGATATTTGAGAGGCTAGACAAGTTGAAGGTCATGTCATTTCTTGATTGACCCTTTGTCTAAAAGCTCTGAGAGGGCTGGAAACCCTAAATTTGATTGTAGTGGATGCTCACCCATCTTTGGGGAGACTGATGAAGTAAGATGGTTCCTCCATATTGTGATGATGATTTTCACAATGATGGGAAATCTTAGTGGTCAAAATTTGGGGTATGACAGATGCCCCTATTTAATCTTCTTGGACCCGAAGGTGTGAATGGCGAAGGTATTCGGGCATTCGGGGTGCAAGAGGATTATATATCGGAATACCCGAAATTTTGATGGTGGTTAAGAATGGTAGCTTGCGCATCCTTCTTCTTTTGCTAAGCAATGATGCTTAGAAAAGGTAAAAAACTTACCCTCGATCCTGGTTTCCTTCCAAGGAACTGGTCTTAGTTTCTGAAATAAACTTCCCCTCGATCCTGGTTTCCCACCAAGGAACTGGTCTTAGTTTTTGATGTAAACTTCCCCTCGATCCTGGTTTCCTACCAAGGAACTGGTCTTAGTTTCTGATGTAAACTTCCCCTCGATCCTGGTTTCCTACCAAGGAACTGGTCTCAGTTTCTGAAATAAACTTCCCCTCGATCCTGGTTTCCTACCAAGGAACTGGTCTCAGTTTCTTTTGTCAATAAACTTTATTGACAAGGGATGCTATGTGTAGCGATTTTCCTCAAACTTCTCGCTGAATTTTCCTAGGGAGATGCCATTTGATAAAAAAGTTTTGATGTCAGAGTTGCAGGGGAACCCAGTCGTCTGAGTTGTAGAGGTGTATAAACTTCTCTGTTTGGAGACGCCATTTGCCGACTCTACTGGGGAAAATGAGTCTCTTGAGAGACTGCTTTCACGCTTGGGGATATTATATCATACTTTTCTTGGGATCCTCCCGGAGAAACGCCATATGATGTGATCCAATTTTGAGGTGCTGATGACCTTTTCATCAGCGGTTTTTTTGTGTTGAGAAAAACTGCTGTATTGCCGAATCTCTGCTTAAGAGGCTTCCTCTAGGGATTTTCCTTAATCCGGGAAAGCGAAAATATCATCTTCAATGGCGAAAAGTGGCATCGGTTGAGGGTTCTCTGGTCTTTCAGAGGTTCAAGTTATCAAAGTGGTCAAGGGCCAATTCTGATCCAGAAATAAACTGGAGGAGAGAGATTGTTTAGACGCAACCTTTCCTGACGAGGAAAGAACTTGACAACTCGATTGAGAGGACTATTATCACTAGGGGATAAGACCGACTAGAGTGATAGTGATGCAATATGAATGCGAATGTAAATCAATAATGCATGATGTATGTATGTATATGCTGACAAAACTGACACGCCATACAAACTAATAGATTAACATGACTGGATATTCGGCCATCGCGGGGCGAAGAAGTACCGCTGGTTCAAGATATCAATTCTGCCTTGCTTAGGGGAAACGGACCCTGTTGGGAGCGACGCTGGTCGGGCTTAGGAGATGAGAACTCGGTCGGGGAGGTCAGATGGAGCATTCGCATCTGACATAGGTAATCCTTTATTCAGGTGCACTGGTTTAGAAGGAGTACTTTGATTCTGCATTTTGAGGCTCGAACACCTTTGGAGAAGCGATCGATGTTCTTTCGATGTTCAACCGTCAAAAGAAATTGCCATCTTTATTTTTAAAAGCAGAACAATTTTAATAAGTAAATTCATTTTTGTTTCGTTTCAAGAATCGTTGATCATGTTAAAAACATCATTCTGTAAAGCTAAAACAAATATGAATTGCAAATAAAAGCACAAGGGCTCAAATTTTTTAATAGGATGGAAATCAGCCAAACGCGTGATTCCATAGAGCATTTACAAAGTTTAGCAAATGGTAATTTATAGGGAAAATGGGCTACGTTGAAACATAACGACCACTATCCTTCTACCAACTTTGAATTCTGGGCATCCCGAGCTTCTGTCGATGATGACCTTAACTGGAGCTTTCGTGACGGATGATGTAACTGCTGCTGAGGGACTTGCCCCTTTGTAGAAAGTAGTTACTTGCCATTATCCCTAATTTTTTCCTGGATTGTACTTTGAGATTTCCAATCCACCGGGATGATTTTTTATCATGTCTCTAATTTTTTCCTGGACCGCCCTTTCGGGTTTTCAATCCACCGAGACGTTTTTTTTAGGCGAAGTATTTCTTTTTTTTTTGTTTAGGCAAAGTATTTCTTGACTACATCAACATTTGTGGGGTAGGCAAATTCCACTCCGTCCATGGTTGCAAGTCTCAAGGCACCGCCTGAGAAAGCTTTCTTGACCACGTAGGGGCTGTAATAATTCCGAGTCCATTTGCGCCGAGAATCAGTGAGAAATGATTGTATCTTCTTGAGCACAAGGTCTCCTTTCCTGAAGACGCGAGGTCGAACCTTTTTGTCAAACGCCATCTTCATTCTTTGCTGATACAACTGACCGTGGCATAGTGCCGTTATTCGTTTCTCTTCGATCAGGTTGAGTTCGTCGTGTCGACTTTGACACCATTCAGCTTCTGTAAGCTTAGCTTCCATCAATACCCAGATTGATGGGATCTCTACTTCTATGGGAAGCACTGCTTCTATGCCATATACTAGAGAGAAAGGGGTTGCCCCTGTTGAAGTGCGGACAGACGTGCGATAACCGTGAAGAGCAAAGGGTAGCATCTCGTGCCAATCTTTGTAGGTTACAACTATCTTTTGAACAATCTTCTTGATGTTCTTGTTAGCCGCTTCTACCGCTCCGTTCATCTTAGGTCGGTAGGGAGATGAGTTATGGTGTTCAATCTTGAACTCTGCGCACAACTCTTTCATCATCTTATTGTTCAAGTTAGATCCATTATCTATAATGATCTGGCTTGGAACACCATAATGGCAGATGATATTGTTTTTGATAAATCGGACCACCACTTGTCGGGTTACATTAGCTTACGACGCTGCTTCGACCCACTTAGTGAAGTAATCAATGGCTACAAGGATGAACCGATGTCCGTTTGTAGCTTTGGGCTCAATTAAGCCAATCATGTCGATTCCCCATATGGAAAAAGGCCATGGGGCAGAAAGAACTTTGAGATGCGTTGGCGGTACATGAATTTTGTCGGAGTATATCTGACACTTGTGACACTTCCTCATGTACTTGTAGTAGTCGGATTCCATTGTCAACCAATAGTACCCTGCTCTTAGAATTTTTCTCGCCATTGTATGTCCGTTGGCATGAGTGCCAAAGGACCCTTCGTGAATTTCTTTTATCAGCATGTCTGCTTCTGGTCTGTCTATGCATCGGAGCAAGACCATGTCAAAATTTCTCTTATAGAGTGTATCACCGCTCAGAAAGAAACTGCCTGCCAGCCTTCTGACGGTTTTCCTGTCTTTCCTTAGTGCCCCAGGTGGGTACTCCTGTTTCTGAAGGAAGCATTTGATATCGTGATACCAAGGTTAGTCATCTATGACTGCTTCAATCGTGAAGATGTAAGCGGGCCTCTCAAGGCGCATTATGTCAATCTTAGGTATGTCGTTCCATTGACCTACATTAATCATGGAAGAGAGGGTGGCTAAGGCATCAGCCATGTGATTCTCTTCACGAGGGATATGATGAAACTCAATTCTGTTGAAGAATGGTAACAACCTTCTCGTATAGTCTTCGTAAGGAATCAATCCGGATTGGTATGTGTCACAATCTCCTTTGATCTGATTGACGACTAAAGTGGAGTCGCCATATACATCCAAGTTCTTAATCCTCAAATCAATCGCTTCTTCGAGACCCATAATACAAGCTTCGTATTCGGCCTCGTTATTTGTGCACTTGAACGTGAGTCTGGTAGTGAAAGGAATGTGGGTACCCTGAGGTGTTATGATGATTGCCCCAATTCCGTTTTTGTAATGATTGACTGCTCCGTCAAAGATTAGTCCCCATTGGGAACCTGGTTCTGGCCCTTCACTGGGTAGCAGTTCATCGCAGTCTTTCATTTTTAGATACATGACATCTTCGTCTGGGAAGTCAAACCCGACTGATTCTTGATCGTCAATCGGTTGATGAGCCAAACGATCGGCTAAAACACTTCCTTTAACGGCTTTCTGAGCGTGGTACTCTATGTCATATTCTGATAACAACATCGGCCAACGGGCAATCCTTCCCGTGAGAGCAGGTTTTTCAAATACATACTTGATTGGATCCATTTCGGAGATCAACCAAGTAGTGTGACGAATCATGTACTGGCGAAGAGGTTTGGCTGCCCAAGCCAAAGCGCAGCAAGTTTTCTCAAGCATAGTGTACCGAGTCTCGCAGTCGATGAATTTCTTGCTCAAATAGTAGATGGCAGACTCTTTTCTTTTTGTTTCGTCTTGTTGGTCAAGTACACATCCCATTGAGTCCTCTAGGACTGTGAGGTAGATAATCAGTGGTCTTCCTTCCACTGGAGGTGATAAAATCAGAGGGTTCAACAGGTATTTCTTAATACTGTCGAAGGCGGTTTGGCAGTCTTTTGTCCAAACGCAGTCCTGATTCTTTTTAAGTAACTTGAAAATCGGCGCGCAGGTCGCGGTCATGAGGAATATGAATCTGGAGATGTAGTTCAAACGTCCCAGGAATCCTCTGACTTGTTTTTCAGTTTTTGGAGAAGGCATTTCTCGAATGGCCTTGACCTTGTCAGGATCAACCTCAATTCCTTTTGGCTGACGATGAACCCTAAGAGTTTCCCTGAACTGACACCGAAGGTGCATTTGTTGGGATTCAAGCAGAGTTTGTACTTTCTCAACCGCTCGAATAGCTTTGACAGATGGGTCACATGCTCCTCTTCTGTCTTAGATTTGGCAATCATATCATCGATATATACCTCAATTTCTTTGTGTATCATGTCATGAAAAAGAGTAGTCATGGCCCTTTGATAGGTTTCCCCGACGTTCTTCAAACCGAATGGCATTACCTTGTAGCAAAAGGTAGCCGAAGGGGTAATGAACGAAGTTTTCTCCATGTCTTTCGGTGCCATTTTGATCTGGTTATAGCCCGAGAATCCATCCATGAAGGAGAAAACTTTGAACTTTGTTGTACTGTCTACCAGCATGTCAATGTGTGGTAAAGGAAAGTTGTCCTTTGGACTAGCCTTGTTTAGATCTCTGTAATCCACACACATTCTGACTTTTCCGTCCTTTTTTGGAATGGGTACGATGTTGGCTAACCATTGAGGATATTCTGATGTGGCGAGGAAACCCGCGTCAATCTGTTTCTGTACCTCCTCTTTGATTTTGATGGCCATGTCCGGGTGAGTCCTTCTCAATCTTTGTTTGACTGGCGAACATTCTGATCTTAACGGTAGATGATGTTCCACGATGCTGGTATCCAACCCTGGCATATCCTGATAGGACCAAGCAAATACATCGAGGAATTCTTTGAGAAGCTTTACCAAACCCTATCTAGTAGTTGGACTGAGCAGTGCCCCAATCCTAATTTCTTTTCTCTCTCTTTCCGAACCTAAGTTTACCGTTTCCAACGGCTCTTTATGAGGTTCAATGGACCTTTCCTCCTGTCTGAGTAATCGGGAGATCTCTTCTGGAATTTCTTCGTCATCTTCTTCTTCAGCCTCAAATACCGGGAATTCAAAGTTGGGAGAAGGCATCGGATCGTATGTTTCGACGGGGTTTAAAACAAGCAATCTGCATGACGGTATGATTTGTGTTTAGAAGAGATAGAGAGAATGCAAGAGTGTGTGCAGTGTATTATTTTTGAAAAACTGCTTGTTTTTATTAGTGAGTTTTTTATAGGATTACCATTTTCTGGGAAAAGCAAAAAGAGAAAACAGCAATTAATGCGGAAATTACAGAACGACGTTATTTATTAATGAACAAGACGATTCTTGAAACTACAGCCCTATAAAACAAAACTTTGTCGCTTTGGGCAAAGCGAAGAGGGAAATTTACAGAAAGTGAGCCCTATCAAAACATCCATTTCACCTGGGCAGGGTGAAAGGTTAAAGACGACAATTAATTTGACTTATGAACAGTCTTCGGAACATCGGCAGCAACCCATTGGCGGCGAACTCCTCGGTGAATCACAAAGTCTGGCACCTTCCTTGATTTTTCTTCAGAAATAACGCTGATTTCTGGTGGAGCAGGATCATTGGAATCTGTCTCCCAGGAAGAGTTATCGTAGGAGGATTCCTCTGTTGTATTTTGCATAGCATTTGTGCTCTCAGGTAGATCTCCCCATCCAGTTGGCTGGATGTCATCGAGCCTGATACGAGAGCTTTCAGGAGCAGTGTACTTGACCCTATAGTCGTATTTCCCACTTGGTTGTCCCAAGGTGTCCCACACTTCTTCGTAACTGGATGAGTCATCCTTCTCGATGACGTTGACCTCTGGAAAAGCATAGTTGATGAATTCAAGTCCTACAAACGTTGCGAATTCATCGTCGTACTGGACGTTTTCTGAATGACCTGAGTGTTGATCCCATGACATGGTGGGGACGCAGGTATTCTTTTTAATGATGCTCAGCTGATTTTCATTGTTCGGCTGATTTCCTTGCCCCAAGTCTCCTGGATACAGCTGCCATATTGACAGGCCATCCATCGGGCCATAATAGTTGTGGTCAGAGTTGTCCTTCATTAGAGTGTCCTCCTCTAATGAGTTTGGTGGAGCACAGCATCCTTCTGGATCACAATCTCCGTATATCATTTCGACATCTGACCTGGGTATAAATCTCGGACTCTGTGTAGGAAAGCAAAAGGGAGTTTGCGTTTCGTCCAGAGACATATAACCGTCCTTGTTAAGATAGGACTCTCATTCTTCCTCCATATAAGAGGAATCATCTTTATTGATGGTATGCACTTCTTGAGGCACTGGGTGAAGGAAACCTCCACTGTGGAAGAAGTCATGAATGTGATGAAGACTTTCATTGCTGGTAGTAGCTGTCTGGGTACAGGTTACAGAAAAACCAAGACCCTTCTTTGTCTTATTGTCAGTAGGAATGACTAGCTGTCCCCATCCTATTGTATTGGTGCTCTCGACCGCTTTGATAGCATCTTTGTATGAGGAAATGGAAGTTTCCTCTTCGGATTGATTGTCCTCGCTCACTGACAGTGTTTGGAACTGAGTTCCAATAACCTCCTCGGGTTCTACACCAGCAGACGATGATAAGTTACTCACGAGCAAAGCTTGTTCTCCACAGACCGTGACGAGCTGGTTGTTCTGGACGAACTTTAACTTTTGGTGGAGGGTCGAGGTGACCGCCCCATCCTGATGTATCCAAGGTCTTCCTAATAAACAATTGTACGTTGCCCGGATGTCCATGACCTGGAAAGCGACTTGGAAAGTGTGAGGACCAATAGTTATGGGAAGGTCGACTTCACCGATAACCGTTTTTCTGGACCCGTCAAATGCTTTGACGACGACCTTACTGGTTCTCATCGGGGGTCCTTTGAAGGATAATTGCATCAAAGTGGACTTCGGAATAACATTCAGGGATGACCCTGTGTCTACCAGTACGCTGGCTAAAGCATCGCCCTGGCACCTAACCGTGATATTGAGTGCCATGTTATGACGGCGACCCTCTTCAGGTAATTCCTCATCACTAAATCCCAAGTCATTGCAGGAAGTGATGTTAGAGACAATGCTATCGAACTGTCTGATTGTTACATCCTGTTCTACAAAGGCTTGCTCCAAGACTTTCTGTAGAGCCTCCCTGTGCGCTTCTGAACTGAGTAAAAGGGACAACACATAGATCTTTGAAGGAGTTTATAACAGCTGATCAACAATGTTGTATTCACTCCTTTGGATGAGCTTCAGCATCTCATCGTTGTCTTTTGAAAGGTCGAGATTACTGGATTGACCGACCGGTGGATTTGGAACTTCTGTCTGAGGTTCCTTTTCTTTGTTAAGTTCTCCAACTCCTCGGTTGAAGATTCGACCGCTCCGTGTTACTCGACTGATGTCTGCAATATTCACGACGGAGGGTAATGGAATTTCCTTTCCATTCTCGACTGTTGTTGCACCATATTTATAAGGGATAGCCTTAGTTGATTCATACGGTAATGGTCCCGGTAGATAGATGACTATGGGGGCCTTCTTATTTTTCTGACTGTCGTAGGTAATTTCGATTCGTTCCCAGTTAGGAACTCTTGACTCGTTAAGCAGAGGGATGATGGCACAAACATCCCTAGCCTTCTGATGATCAGAGATTATGACAACGTCCTCAATTTGATCAGCGAGGTAGTCCGGCACCCAGTTGATTGGTCTGGAACCCGGATATGGGCGAATCTCTCTATGATCCACCTGACCCTGAAGAGCTGCTCGCACAAGGTAACATCCTTGATTACTTTCTGAACAGACTCTACAACGTTTATAGTTGTGTGGTGGCACCTGGCCACGCCCGCTTTGAATACAATGTAACCTCACTAGGTCAGTTTCCACAGGTCGAACGTCCCAACTTTGATGTCTAATAGGATTTCCGTTAGTGATACTAATTTGCTGGGTGTCTTTATCCATATAGATTGGAAGCTACGAGTGGTTAAACAAGTGCTGAAGGGTTTCCTGGACAAGGGCACAACCTTGATCGTTTTCGTAACCCGCCCTACAGCTCTGATAATCATGTGATACCGGGAACCCGAGCCGGACCTATTTAGCATGTAACTCCACCAGGCTGGTATTCATCAAGCGAATATCGAAGATTTGAATCATGTTGATCTGATAGGGATTCCTATCATGGTAGTCCTGGATCCATCCAAGATCCATCTGACGTTGGAGGGCCTCTTGTATAAAAGAGCATCCCTGTTTGTTTACCGAGCAAGTTAGACAGGAACTGTAATCGTGTCGTGGCAGATTATGATACTGGCTTTGCCTGGAATGCATCGCCACCAAGTTGACATTCATTGCACAGATGTTGTGGTTCTGAATGATGTTAAAATTCGTGTAAACCATGTTAACTCCACGAACTCGGTGCTCCTGGATCCATCTGAGATCCATCTGTTCCTGTAGAGCTGATTGCACCATAAAACATCCTCGATTGCTTTTAGAGCAGATATCACACTGGTGATAGTTATGAGGTGGCACATGGCCATATCCACTCTGCCTGCAATGGATCTTGACCAGATTGGTCCTTGACAAGAGTACATCATGAATTTGATAGACGTTGTTAGTCTCTCCCTCTATCAAATTGACTATAGCTTTCTTGTGTTGAGGCAGCGGGTTTGTGAGAACATTAGGATTTGTATCCTTGAAAGATAAGACCCCGCTCCTAACAAGCTTTTGTACGTCGGATTTGAAATTGACACAGTTCTCTATGTTATGCCCTGGTCCTCCTTGATGGTAAAGGCAAGTCTGATCCACCTTAAACCAAAAAGGCGGATTTTCCGGTACTGTAAGAGGGGACTTAGTCTGGACATGCCCCTTAGCCAGTAGTAACGGAAATAGTTCTATGTACAATACGGGTATAGGATCAAATCCTGGTGGCCGCGTTGTACGGTTGTTATTGTATGGAGGACGAGCCTGTTGAAGAGGCTGTTGAGTCCTTTGCTGATTAGGTTGGCTCTGCGCAACCTAAGGTTGATACGTAGAAATAGGCGCAGGATTGATAGCAGGAGTCACAACCACTACTGGCTGATAACGTCGTCTTTGCTTTTCGAGAGAGATATTCCCAATATCTTGCTCTTTTTTCTTAGGGAGAGCACTACTGTATCGCTTTGTACTACTTGATGATCCAGTGTCTTTGACTAGACGTCCTTCTCGGACGACTTCCTCAAGACGAACTCCCATACTGACCATCTCGGTGAAGTCACTAGGCGCACTGGCAACCATTCTGTCATAATAAAATGAGCTTAAGGTCTTTAAGAAGATCTTTGTCATCTCTTTTTCCTCAAGAGGTGGACAGATTAGAGACTATTTCACGCCATCTTTGAGCGTATTCCTTAAAGGTTTCTTTGTCCTTTTGTGACATTGATATGAGTTGATCTCTGTCGGGTGCCATGTCCAGATTGTATTTATATTGTTGGATGAAGGCAGTGCCAAGATCTTTGAAAGTGCTAATTGTAGCACGGTTTAAACCCATGTACCATTTTAGGGCGGCACCGGTTAAACTATCCTGAAAGTAGTGAATCAGTAAATCCTAATTCTCTGTCTGAGCTGACATTCGCCGAGCGTACATCACCAAGTGACTCTGAGGGCAAGAGTTACCCTTGTACTTTTCAAAGTCGGGCACCTGGAATTTGTGCGGGACTTTCACATTAGGGACCAAACAGAGGTCTGCGGCGTCCTTTCTAAATAAATCCTGACCTCGAAGGGCCTGGAGTTCTTTCTGCATTCCCAGGAACTGTTCCTGGAACTCATTCATTCTTTCGAACATGTTGTCGTTTCCACCAGAAGGTATCTGTGGAATCTGTCCTTCCGGGACAGTGTGTACCACGGGCGGTGGTATAGTCATTATGGCTGAGACTCTCGGTGCCTCCCGAAGTTTGTAACCTTCGGGGGTTGCTGTCATGCCCCTGGAATTTTCATTTTCCCGAAGTTTATAACCTTCAGGCCCAGCGGTTCCTGCTGCGGTTCCCTGATCCTCATTGATCGGCGGAACATATCCTTCCGGGATATAGTTAAGTGGCATGCCCCAGGGACGATCTTTTGGCATTTTGTACCTAGAATTGGACTTCTCCACTATGGGCGTTGAGGTGATCTCCGAGATCACAGTCCTTTGTAGCTGAGCTTCTGCCATGGTTTGCATGTCGTTATGAAGCTTTCTCATATCCTCTCTCAGAGCGTCGATCTCTTTTCTCAACTCTCTGTTCACTTCCTCGAGATCATCCATCTTTTTTTGACGATTGGCCTGAGTATTGTACGAATGAGACAGTTTGACTCTAGAACCGAGCCACAAACGTGAGATTCGTAGGTAAGAAGAATACGAGACATGAGAATGATGAATGCAATGATTATATTAATTAGTTTTTTTGTTTAATCAAAATAAACTTCGATAATTAGATTGCAAATATCAAACAGTGGGGAAACCCCGTTTTATTGAATCCAAAGGATTGCGAAAATAGAAATACAGTAGATTACAAGGTGCGGAAACAGAAACTTAAGCTAAGGGGTCCTGAGTCCTCTCTAGGGAGAAACCGGGTGCTGATTCTGGTACTTTCCTTTTCTTGGACAGGGGCTCTTAGGCCGTTGTCGGGTTGTCATTCCTTTGCCAAGTGAAAGGAATGAGCAAATTCCTTTGGTCATCCCGATTATCCACAACATGTTGCTCTAAAATCTCGATCAGAGCATCCTTATCTTTTAGCGGTCGCTGTATTTGGTACACTCTACATTGAGGGTGCGGTACTTATTCTTCCAAGACCTCCTCTCCTGTTGAACTTTGTTGAGAGTAACCTGAAGTTTTTCCGTTTCAGTCATGAAGTACATGACAGATTCCCTCGGCGGAAGACCTCTGTGACGAGGATAAGGCATCTTTAGCTTGAGAGCTCTAGTTTGTACCTAGTGGAGATAAGGCTCCACCAAGACACAGTCCGGTATTCCTAGAGACTCTCGTCCTTTCTTATGAACATGTTTCCAAGCGTGCACTATTTCCGTCTTTAGTACCCTGTCATTTTCTCCTTCCTTGAAGAAAAGGCCCTCCAGATGAGCATTACGCGGGACATGCCTCATCGGGTATCCAAATTGACGACGAACCAATACTGGATGGTAGTTGATTCCTCCCTTAGTTCCTATGAGGGGTACGTTGGGGAAGTTTTCACAACGGTCAATGATCCTGATCCCGTCATAAATCCTATTGCACCAAGCTATATCAGAGTTGGTAAGAGACCTGATTTTCTGCGACCAACGCAAGGCACTCTTATGATCCCAAAACGCAGCAGACTTGGGTAAATGGGAGATAAACCATTTATATAACAGGGGTACACAGCATGTGATCATCCCTCCGCTGTACAAATTTCCTAAGTGTACAGAATGATACGCGTTCGTGAGCAAAATTGGCACAGGGTTTCTAATGAGAAAAACCTTAATGGCGTTGATATCGAGAAGCTATTAATGTTGGGAAACAGAAATAACTCGTAAGTGAGCAAGACAAAGATGCTTTCAAAAGCAGTCATGTTCCCTATACTAGCAAAGTACAGAGCCTTCTTTGTCAAGAACTAGGCTGGAAAACCTGGGAGCCCACCCTTGGTGGTCATGTGAGTCTTGATTTCTGACTCATCCAAATAGATTGCTCTTGGAATGGTCTGATCCTTTGGAATTTCTTCCAATCCAGAAAATGGAGCTCGATCAGTAATGTGTAGATCGGTTAGGTGAGAATACTTCTTCAGCGTTGGTGCAAGCTAGTAATCCGGGAATGTGAAACAGTGATAGACCGGATCGTAAAACTGAATGAGTGCCTCCATGATTCCTTCAATCACATGTACTCTTAACAGAGGTAGCAGACCTCCGTACTTGGCTCTGAAAGCTTCAGGGTTAGTGATCATCCTCGCTAATCCTCTCAAATCTTCTATTTTTGGAACCCTGAAGGTATACTTATGAGTTCTCCTTCTATCGAAGTCCATGAGCGCAATCTTTTTCTCTGACATTTGCAATCATTGTCTTAGTTTAATTTGAAAAAGAGAGACTAGAAGAGAAGTTTTTCTTTGATGTAATGTTTTTTAGATGAATGCATGAATGCAGCACACAAAAACATAGAAAAAACATGGGGTCAAAGGGTCGGTGTCATGAAGTCAAGGCTCTACCCCCCCCCCCCCCCAAAGGTTTATACTAGTGATTTTTGTACCTGTCTCTCAAAATCATCAGTTCTTGTCGAGAAAACACCAGCGGGCCGGGAACCGTGTTAGGTGATGTTTTTCGAAGAACCATCAGAAGAGGGTAGTATCACGTGACAACCATTTCCAATAGTTTCCGCACTACTAAAAGTGGTTTTTCCTAGGTGTATACTCAATCTTTCCACATGCGGCATCACACGCATTCCCATTAGCAGAAAAATAAACACAGATATCAATTAGGAAAGGCAGTATATATATTTGTCCTAAAGTCCTAGACTTTAAAGAGCTATGAATCCTATGTTCCTGACAAAAATGGCTCCCCGGCGGAGTCGCCATTCTGTGGTATCTTCCCAACTTTACAGGTTTTGACCTAAGATCCTAGTGAAGTCAACAAAAATCCTATCCCAGTGAAATCCCCAAAGAAACAAAGAAAAGAAAAGAGCCCCAAGGTGGGCGCCACTTTTCTGTGGCTTTTTTTTTTAAGGTTTCTACCTAAGAGATGGGAAAAGAACAAGATCTCGTTGTGTCCCCAGTGAAGTCGCCATTTTTTCTATAGCGCGAATTTTTGGACGTGGTTGTGAAGCACTATCGCTTTGGAGTACTACAGCTCGATTCATTTTTTATCCTATTGAAGCTGATGAAGGAAAGGAAATAGATGTCTCCAATTAACCCTGCTTGCAAACTGAGTTTAAACAGATGACTGTTGGTTTACAGATGCTACAAAGATTGTGGGTCTCTCTTAGGTTATTTTATTAAAATAGTGCCCGGGCGATTGGTGGGAGGTTTAAGACTGATGCTTTTCGTTTGATATGTGAAGGTACGTGATTTGGGTTTTGGATTAGTATGCTCGCTAAGATTTTTCTTTCAATCTTATGCCTACCTATTCCCGTTTACTGAAACAGGGAAATCAGAGCGATCGTAGTTCCTCCTATTCTATGGGAGGAAATGGTGTTTTGGTGTCTTGTTCAAAGCCCAAGACGTGAAGCTAAAGGTGGTTTATATCTTGTTCAAAGCCCAAGATGTGAAGCTGAAAAGGTGTTGTCTTTAGAGAGAATTTGTCATCTCTAAAGGGGGTTTGTTTGTCACAACTGTTGGGTGACTGACTATAAAGAAGAATTACTTTAAATGGGATATGCGAATCCAGCAATGCCATAATTTCCTTTATAGGGGATTTTTAACCTGAAGGATAAGACTTTAACTCAGTGTAGAGCAATGCCATATTTCCTTAGGAATTTCTCATGCTAAAAGAGGGACAGTGGCGTGGATGTAAATAATCCAGAGGCTTGCCGCTTACAGCGATTAGATGAAAGGAGTTATTGATGTTTGTCTCCTGTGAACGAGGCACAATTTTGATGCTAAAAGGTTGATTGACTCAACTGGGGTTTTTCTTATACAAAGCCTAAGAGGAGGCTATTGACCCAACAAGAGGATGCTTTTGTGTCTCGTACGAAGCCCGAGAGGGAGGCTAAAAGGAGTTTACTTAACAGGAGAGTGCTTTTAGATGTGTCTTGTACGAAGCCCAAGATGGAGGCTAACGGCTGACTCAACAAGAGAGTCTTTTATACTCAACAAGAGAGTGTTTTTGCATCTCGTACGAAGCCCGAGAGGGAGGCTAAAAGGATTATTGACTCAACAAGAGAGTCTTTTTGTATCTCGTACGAAGCCCGAGATAGAGGCTAAAAGGAGTGTTGTTTCAGTTGAGTGACAGGTCCAGTAGGTTGGTTAAAAGAGAAAATCAGTTCTTATAAAGAGACTGATTAAAGGTAAGGCTATGCTTTGGGATTGATCAGAGGATCAGGGTTATTTCCTGTTCTTTAAGGAAATGGCGAATCCAGAGGGTATTGGAGACTGTCCGAGTCTACTGGTGTTTTTCCCTACTTGAGAATGCCTTCGAGACTCAAGGAGATTAGACTGTCCAGGTCTAGAGTTTTATCTTTTGTACTATGCTTAAAGAAACAGTAGTAGTACATCCACGGTAGAAAGATCTAGACTCTTTGAAAGACTGTTATATTAAGATGACTAATTTCTGTTCCTATACCTCTAGGAGGTCGTCGGGACAATTTTTACAAAGCCCAAGAGGAGCCTATAAACTTTTAAGAAGCCGAGGGACAATTTGTACAAAGCCCAAGAAGAGGCTCTCTTCCCGAAGGAAGAATCCTTATACGAAGCCTAAGAGGAGGCTGTGAATACTTCTAAAAAGCCGTAGGGTCCTTGTACCACGCCCAAGAGGAGGATGGGATGCTTTTAGGAAGCCTGTGGGTCCCCAAACCCCGAGAAATTCAAGACAAGCTATTCACAGAGAATAGATCAAGCCAGGAAAGTTCGAGAATTTGGAAGAAACTCAAGAGATGACATTCATGGAGAAAAGACCATCTCTGGGGAGTAGAGTTTCTTTGACGATTTCTAAGGGTGACAGTCTGAGAAAGGGTTCACCGAGAATGCTGCCTTTCACGTCTCCATATTGTTTAACCCCAAGAGGAGGGAAGACTGTATCTGGTAACCCTATGGGGATCTAGTTTTGACTGTATTTAAGAGGGACCAACAGGGCTTAGTGCTAGATGTAGTTGCTGGGGGAACTCTAAATATCTATACTAGTATTACACTGTTGATATGAGTTTATGAAAGAAGACTTACAGTGAAACAACCCCACAATACAGTTATATGTATATGAAAGCGGATAAAGAAAGCATATAAACACTTACTCGGTTGTAGAGCTTCCATGATGTTTGGTTAGTTGTTCAACAAAGAAAAATTGAAAACAACAGTATATTCAAAATTTAAAGGAGAGAGTATTTTGAAAAGATGTTGGGGCTTACAGCTCAAGGAGAGACCCAAGGTTTATCAGTGATCGCACTGTCGTTTTGTACAGAGGGACTTATACAAGTGACTGAGGCCCAAGAAGTTTTCTGTACAAGGGGATGGGTCTTACACTCTCTCAAGAGGTCCAAGTGATTTATTTTTGTACAAGTGGTGGGGCTTACAGCTCAAGGAGAGGCCCAGGGTCATTTGTTTGAAAATGGCGATCGCGCCGAGATTTTTGAAAACGCGGTGGGTCTTATACAATGCATTAAGGCCCAAAATGGTTTTGTTTTCAAAGGGGGTTGGGTCTTACACTCTAATAGAGGCCCAAAAGGTTTTGAATGGGTCTTATAGCTCGAGGAGAGGCCCATGGTTTTTTTCAACGGATGATGATCGCGTCGAACTTTTTGAAATGCAACGGGACTTATACAATAAGTGAGACACAAAAATAGGTTTGTATTTACAAAGGATTGGGTCTTACACTCTATTAGAGGCCCAAAAGTGTTTGAAATTGTTTGATGAGGGTGAAAATCAAAGAAACCCTAATTTGTTATTCTTTAAAAGTAAATATTTAAAGAAAATCAAATAAAATACCAAATAAGTTTGAATAAACCATTTGTGATTTTTGTTTAAGGTTTGAGAAATGAGGGATTAATCACAAGGTGAATTAAACATCACTTGGTTTTGATTTTCAAAGTAAATATCACTTTTAAAATGTTTAAAAACATTAAAAAGGAATTTATTCACAAAAATACTAATTATATTAAATAATATAATATAAACTTAATTTTTTTGTGGAATAAAATATTTCTACATTTTTGTGATTTTTTGCAAAAAGAACCAATAAAAAATAATTAAAATTGAAAGAGTTATTAATTTTCCAATTAATTAATAAAACATGAAAATATTGGAAAAAATAGCAAAAATGTGAAAAAACACAAAATGGCATGGGTGGGGTTTGAACCCACGACCTCAAGGTTATAGGGTGCGCGTCTTACCACTGGGGTGGTGATACATCCATTGCTTGAAGTGAAACCACAAATATACAAGGCATGTTGTCGCTCCCGGGATTTTCATCTAGGTACAAAAGCGAAGGTGGCGCGGAAGAAAGAAAGAGAGTCTCCAGCCAGGCATTTTTATCCCAATGAAAGGGAAAGGTAATGCTGCACAAACCTGGGAGAAAGGAAAGAATGAGGTCTCATGAACCAAAGAGATAGGTAAGGGAGTCGGTTACGTGAAGGGAAGGTTATCGCACCCCTTCACGTTCGTCGTACTCGACGGGATCCACGCTTGAAGTACTGCTCAAAGGGTGATAAAAAAGATGCTGGAAAAGGAATGGAAAGAGAACAAGAAACAAATGTAGGGAAAATAAAAGAAGTGCTCGAATGGGCCCTACCCCACTGCCTACGTATCTCGTCGGGAACATGAGAATCAGAGCGACGTAGTTCCCCTCAACAAGGGTTGCTTTGTTTGTGTTTTTTAATGGAAACGTTAGAGTGCGCGTCCCAGCAGTTAGGTGTTGTAGCTCACTGTATGGAGACTTAGGCGTTACCTGTTTGCGGTGGAACGGACATGACGAGCCCTTAAGGAATAGAATGAAGGAGATGAGAAGAGAGTTGTTTGTTTGTTTTTGTATTTTGAAAATAAGTGTTTTGATTATTTTGTGTTTACAACGCATATTGTATTTATGTCTTTCACGTAGGATCGAATGCCTCGCATATCGACTCAAGACGGGATGTATGCTAAATGTTCTAAGAAAGTGAGGGAAGACCCCTCACCATCTTATTCTCACATGAAAGGCTCAAATGCAATATGGGTTATGCCTTTATTAAGTGTTTTTGCTTTTTGTTTTGAGATGAGAAGAAGAGAGACTCAAAGGTTAAGAAAGGTAAAATCTAATGAGGGAGACTAAGACTCAAACCCTAAAGTTATCATACGTAGATGCTCCTAATGGTTAAGTGTGGTTTAGAAACCTAACTCTAAAAGAAAAGAGAAGAAGAGTGAGTTCTAACTTACTTCCAAGATGAAAGTTAAGCTAAGAACTCAAAGGGGATGAAAGAGATTGAACAAAGAAAGCATTAGATGCTTATCACAATCACAACTTGAAAGCTTTAAGAGATAAGAGAAGAGGTTGTATGTGGGTGCACACCCACACACTTGACTTACCATTAGCCCCTGAAAATGTTAGCAAGAACAATTTGCCAGTAAAGAAATACAGAAAGAATAACAAGTAAAGATCAAACAAGCTAAGAACCAAAGAAGAAATGTCCTAAAGGTTGAGAAGTACTCAAGGTTAGAACTTATATTCTAAGAAAGTCCTCTAAGGTAAAGGTACCAAACACAATCAAACTTTGCACAAACAATGCCTTAAACATTAAAGAAATGCACCATGAAAGTAGTTGATGAAAGATAAGTAAAAATACAAAATGAACATGTATTTAGGCTTAAAGAAATGTCAAGGTCAGAAGTGTACATGATTTATGAATGCCTTATAATGCATATGAACAATCATACAAGTCATGGATGAAATGATTCAAGTATAAGAAAATAGATGAAGAAGTAAAAAGGAGAGAAACAAGTTTCAATTAGATGCACAAATTTACATGTTAAAGATGCATGACATATGAAATGAGTATGAGTGCATATAGACCAGTAGCATTAATTGATGATATGCAAATGATATTAATGAAATGGCATACACAATGCAAACACAAACCATGTAGAGCACAAGAAGAAATGATATGTGGAATTAGGTCAAAATGCAAATTAAAATGCATAAACACACACCAAAGGTAAACACAAATCAAAATGACATAGTAACTAACCAAGAAGGACCTATAATATTCAAGAAATGACCTATAAAACATCTCAACAAACAATGCAAGGTAACTTGGTCACATCACACCCAAAACACAAAAACAATTCACTTGAGGATCAACATGCATCAAGGCAATTAAGGTGAACCAAAACACGTTAAAAAGATGATAAAAATTTACAAGAATCATATCACATGTAGTACAACCAGGGAGCAAACACATCACAAAAATATAGGTCAAAACCTTTTAAGGATCATATTCAAACATGCCTCATAATTCACAAAGATCAAATATTATTGATGCACAAATATCACCTCTAACATCTAAGATAAAATGACTTTAAAAATCAACAAGAATATGGATTAAATGCATCAAGATATGTAATAGGATCAAACCAAATTCCATTCAAAAAATCAGAAAGAAACTAGTTCAAATAAATTGAAAATGAACCAAGTATCATGAAAAATGCATTTTAAAAGGAAAATAAAAGAAAATTAAGAAAATATGAGAAAAAATCTATAAACTCAGAATTAAAAATCATGGAAAATTATTTTAATGTGTCAAGATGGTTGGTGAATTTTTATAGAATTTTTAGAATACATTTGGTATTTTTGATAAGAGGAAATGGAACATGTACAAAAAAGAAAATTAAAATACAAAGAAAATGATGCAGGGGGTATGGCGAAAGTAAATTTTCAGTTTAAAATGGAATTGGGCTTAACGTGTGGTGTGTAAAAAGCAATTTAAAAACCCAGTCCATAAAGGCGCGTGTGTGTGGCATTAAGGTGTATACTCAGTCAAAGTTGGACCCAATCAGAACCACATGATCAATCAGTCAATGATAATCAAGAAAAATATAACAATCCAATGCATCACAAGGCATGCACATGATAACAACCATACGCCCGCACACATGCAAGCATCTGAGACCCAAAATGAAATCACGTGTGAGGCACATGTCTCATTAATATGATGGCAAGCTAATAAGCATTGGATCAAACAAAATCAGACGGCCACGTATTAAAATCCAAAACCCTAACTGAAAATGTCCACCGGCCGGAGAAGGACCTCCGATCATCTTATCCAGTGAAGCGCCACCACCTGCAACCTTCAAATTCTCCAGAAATTCACAAGCCATACATCAAATGAAAGAAAAAGTCACGTAGAAGATAGATCCACAGTTCAAATTCACAAACAATGCCTGATCAGAGAGAATCGAACAAGAGAAAATTGCCCTAGGTTCTGCAACTATGCTCTTAGAGAGCCTATCAACTAGCCAGATCGTTCGTAGCTTCTAGTAAGCTTCATAAACACCAAAACAAGCTAAAACAAAGTGAATTCGATGCAATAAAAGTTGAAGAAATTTGAACCTGAAACTGATGAAACCTTGAATCAAAAGAAAACCAGAGGTGATCTTTAAGTTCTTGAGCTTGAACTGAGCAAAATAAATGCTATGGAACTTGAGATCTTGAAGAAAACCAGAATGAAATTCCAACTGAACTGAAACTGCACTTGATGAATTGAACTTATTCTCTCTTATTCTTGATCAAAGATGAACCATTGATGATGATAAAGATGAAATATGGATGAAGATGATGATGAAATCGTGTAGAGAGAGAGAGAGAGAATTCAGAGAAATTCAGAGAGTGTTTTGTGAGAAATCAAGAAAAATGAAGTGTTGTTGTTCAATTCAGTTAGAGGTTTCTATTTATAAGTGAGTTTAAGATCTAACCGACTCAGTAGATGGTTAGAACCTGAGTTAGGTTAATTGTGGTGTTAGAGGCAAAGGATGAGGTGTGTTGAGCAATTTGAAGTGGAGAGAAGAGAACCGTGTGTTGTGTTTATGTTATGATGATGATAGTTAAATGAATGATGGTGATGATATTATGTTGTGTAGCAGCAGAAACTTGGTGAACAAGCTTGGTATTTTCCTCTTTGGTGCATGATAGCATGGCATGTCATGTATGTATAAGGATTGTGTTTGTCTAAAAGAAGTAAAGAGTGAACTGGTATGAAGTGTTTGATGTATGCGTGTGAATTGACCAAAACAAAACAATAAAAACTTCTCATGTTTGGTTATCAAAATGCAATGGAAACAATGAA
Source organism: Lathyrus tuberosus (assembly GCA_022829125.1). NCBI lineage: Eukaryota > Viridiplantae > Streptophyta > Magnoliopsida > Fabales > Fabaceae > Lathyrus > Lathyrus tuberosus. The sequence goes on along the minus strand of JALAZF010000241.1, from coordinate 4,470,154 downwards.
GTTGGCAACTGAAAATCTCTAAGCGTAGTACATGAAATGAGATGATTTTGGTGGCTATGGAAAGAGGGGACATCAAAGAACAATGTTGATGTTGAAATCAAATTGAATGGAAGCTTGGAAGATGATGCAAAATGATTTGGAACTCAAGTGGACAAACTGACTTTGGTGGGCAAGAAAATGCGCCAATGGGGCAAGCATTCTTGGGCATGTTTTCAGTTGTGAGCACCCCTCTTTGAACCCTCATATGACCCTTATGACTTGTTCAAATGAAACAATGTCTAACATCAAAGTTGAAGAGGACATGGAGATGAACAACTTTGATGTTCAACAATTTTTCATTTAAAGCCTTCTTGATGGAGAAAATTGGCTTGAAATTTGGCACACCACATGTTTGATGAAATTATGGCCTGGAGGCCTGAACTTGCCTTGCCATGACTTGGAATTTGCCTTGATTTTGCTCCACTTTGATTGATCATAACTCCCTCAATTTTGATCCAATGGAAGAGTTCTTTACATGGATTTAAAGCTTGGAATATGATATTTAATTGGCTTAACTTGGGCCTGAAGTTTGAAGCTTTTATCTTGAAGAAAGAATGCCTTGAAGTGTAGTGCAAAATGGTCCAAACTTGCCATTTTTGGAAACCCTAAATTTCTAAAAATGGAAACTTTGTACATTTCTTAATTTTTGATGATTCCTCCATCATTTCTTGATCAAATCTTGTCCAATGAACATATGTAACTTGAATTTCATGAATTTGACCTAAAAAAGCTAGGAGTTGACTTTTTCCTCTGCACAGTTTACTTTTTCCCCAATTTCTTGATTCTCAAGCAACTGACCAATTGAAACTCTTCTAAAATGAACCAATGGGCAATCTTCCATCCTTAGATACTTGACATCATGTAGAAAACATTGAGATCCAGTTTGAACCAAAATTTCATCAGGAGACTGCTTGAAACCAAAACCCTAATTTGGACTACTTTTGATAGGAGATGATGACTGCTCAATCTTCTTGATGAATTCTCATCTTCCAATGACTTGTGGGACCAAATGAGATGATATATGATATAAGATACCTTTGAGGCTTTTTGGGAGACCCTTGACTCTAGCTCTCTTGCCTTGGATGATCAATACTCTGAAAACCACTGATCACATGCCCTATGCTGAATGCAAAGATGAATGCTTTATTTTTCTATGACTTGAATGCAATGTAGTGCAATGAAAGCACATGCTAAATGATATGAAAAATGAGAGGGAAAATTTTGGGGTGTTACAAATGCCCCTATTCAATCACTGTAGACCTGAATGGATGATAGCGGTTGTTTTCAAACTTTTAAGGTATGGAGGGATTGAATACCAAGAATAACCAGAAAATTTGCACTCTGTGGAGAAGAAGAAAAGGGATATAAACCCAACCAAATGAACTCTGCTTGGATAAAACTCTGATGATACCCATAACACTGGAGAGATGTCTTTTGAACGACGCCAGACGACTACTGGCTTGCCATACTACGGGTAGACTTTAACAACGTCTTTTGTATGACGCCAGACGACTACTGGCTTGCCACACTGTGGGTGGACTTTATGAATGTCTTTCAAACGACGCCAAATGCTACTGGCTTGCCACACTGCGGGTGGACTTTAAGAATGTCTTTTGTACGATGCCAGATGACTACTAGCTTGCCATGCTGCGGGTGGACTTTAACAATGTCTTTTGGAACGATGCCAGACAACTATTGGCTTGTCACGCTGCGAGTGGACTTTAAGGATGTCTTTTGTACGACGCCAGATGACTACTGGCTTGCCACGCTGCGGGTGGACTTTTGCCAATCTGCGGTTGGTCTTGAAACTGTCTTTTAAATGGAGTCAGACGACTACTGACTTGCCACACTGCGGGTGGACTTTCGCCAATCTACGGCTGGACTTTACCCTGCTTTGCCACCCTAAGATGGACTTTTGCCAATCTGCGGTTGGACTTTACCCTGCTTTGCCACCCTAAGATGGACTTTTTCCAATCTGAGGTTGGACTTTATTGATTTTCCACCCTAAGATGGACTTTTTCCAATCTGCGGTTGGCCTTTGCTGATTTGCCACCCTAAGATGGACTTTTGCCAATCTGCGGTTGGACTTTGCTTTGTCTTTCAAATAAAAACGGACAAATGCCGACGGGCCATGCTGCACGTGGACTTTTGAAAGATGCCTTTTTTAGATGAATTCAGTTTACTACTGATAGGCCACACTGCGGGTGGGCTTTTGCAAAAATTCCAACACTGGATTATGCTCTACATACGTATCAGACATCCCTGCTGACTCTGCTGAGGAACAATGATCAATGATCTGCCCTCAGAAGCTCATGAAAGGATAATATCTCAGCTGGAGAATGAATGAACAATCTGTCTGCTTCGAATTGTCACGCTTGTCAAAAATAAATTAGACTTTGAGATATAAGGGAGTGATTACTCTGCCAAGAATCATTTCATCTGCCTGGGGATGAATTCTGATCGTAGCAACTCCGATGGAGGAATGACAACTTTCCGACTTGGCTGGGGAAAGAATGTATTAACACTCTGCTGAGGAAGAGATTCTGTGGATCTGCTAAACCTCTGCGGAAAAAAAACAACTCAGCTGGGGAGTATTGCTGACAAGATTCAATGCTGAATTCTGTGGGAATACAACCGTATTTAGCCCTAGTTGCTGAGCAATGAATTTACAGCCTCTTCTTGCTGAGAACAAACTGCCGGGGATACGATCTTGTTGGGGATCGGAGCTACTCCGTCAGGGATACGCAAATCCTGGTCGGAAGACATTCTGTTGCAACATGCTGAGACAAAGTCCCTAGAGATCTGCTGGGAAAACACAAAGAAAATCCACGGTAGTCTGTTGAGGAACAAAGCTATCGAGCTTAAAATAAGATCCACAATGTTCCACGCTAGGCGCACCTTCCGCTTGACGACTCCACTGGGCATAATGAGTTTACAACAAATTCTGCTGGGGAAAACCGCTTCAAAGCGTCTCGTGCTGGAGATGCCCCTTAAGATGGTTTTACAGAAGACCAAGCATCTTCAAACTCTTAGACAAATACCGAGACTTGTGCTAGACGTATTAAATGGGATGTCACTCTACTGGAGACAATAGATCTGGAACACATCTTACCGGAGGGATTTCAAGATGCCCCATGCTTGGGAGGGTCACAAACTCGCTTTTACCCCAGATTACAAGGCTGATCTGAAGAAATCATCCCAAGAGGATTTTACAGAAGATTTGGCATCTTCAAACTCCTGGACACTCACTGAGTCTTGAACGTTAACTGCGAGGTATGCGAAGTAACTCTACTGGTGAATTTGCAACCATTATCGACACAGAAAAGCTTGTAGCTGTTGGAAGTATTGAATGGGAGAATCGACTTAATAAGATACCACGATACCCAGTGGCCATTAACTTGTCGATATTGAATCGTCGTGAGCGACCGTCAGCCAAATGGTGGACTCAATCAGTAAACATTGTGACAAAAGGGTGACATGTGAACCCTTTCCTGAACATGATTACCCCGGCGTTCTACAAGAAAAAGGATATGCTCATATGCCCCGTGCTAAAAAAAATCCGACTCTAAACCATCACTTGTTGGGGGGAGCACCCAACAATGCTTGGCGCTAAAAATGACTCCTTGTTAGGCTTTTGAATGTAAACCTGCAACAAGAGAAATGCACACATATGTCCCGGAGACTGCATGGTTTGAATCCACCTTCCGGGGTTAATCAACATTCAAAGCAATTTTAAATGGTTTCCCTGCGCATGTTATTATAAAGCCTCAATGTTTTCAACGATGCAATGTTTTTTTTATCAAAAATTCGGACGTTTTTACAAACAAAACAGTAAAATGAAAACAAATAGGAAGCTTTTTTGACTGAATAACCAACTTTATTGATTGAAATGCCCAGAATAGGCAAGTACATCAGGAAGCAATCCCTGGAAAGAGGTGATTGCTGAAAATTGAGAAAAGAAACTAATCTAATGGCAACACGAAGACGGCATTTCACTGAGTTTCAATTCTGCTATGACCAGTATGTCTTCAAGACTTTTCGATTATCTTCACTTTCTAAGGAGAATGATTGGACTGATTCCTACCCTTTGGAGATTGCCAGTTTGAGTGAAACGATGAGGCAGTACAGATGACTCAGATCGCAGTCTTCGCTTAATCCCTCTTTTGCGTGGACCGCCCTTTTTGGGTTTTCAATCCACCGAGATACCCTTTCTTGCCTGAGTTGTCCTTGCGGATTTTCAACTCACCGGGTGTACAATTTTTTATTTTATATCCCTAATTTTTGCCAGAACCTTTTTATTCTATTTTTATGGCTCGCCGGGATGCCCTTTTTTGCCTGGACTTTTCTTTTTTATTTTTTTTTGTCCAGCGGGTCTATTTATGTGAAGTATTTTTTGACTGCGTCTGAGTTGACAAGGGATGGAAAATCTTCACCATCCATGGTTGCAAGCATTAAGGCTCCGCCAGAGAAAACCTTTTTAACCACGAATGGACCTTCATAGTTCGGTGTCCATTTTCCACTGTGATCTGTGTTTGGAGGATGGATCCTTTTAAGTACCAATTCACCAACTTGATACTCCTGAGGTCGCACTTTCTGATCAAATGTTCGCTTCATTCTTCTCTGATATAATTGACCATGGCAAATAACTGCTAATCTCTTTTCCTCAACTAAGCTCAGCTCATTGAATCGGGTGCGAACCCATTCTGCCTCATCTAGTTTGACATCCATCATAACTCTCAGCAAAGGAATCTCAACTTCAACTGGTAGGACTGCCTCCATACCATACACAAGTGAGAACGGTGTTGCCCCAGTAGATGTCTTTACTGATGTTCGGTACCCATGCAAGGCAAACGGTAACATCTCATGCCAATCTTTGTAGGTCACCACCATCTTTTGCACAATCTTCTTGATATTCTTGTTGGCCGCTTCAACAGCGCCATTCATCTTTGGACGGTACGGCAAAGAATTGTGATGCTCAATTTTGAAGTCCTGACATAATTCTGCCATTATTTTGTTATTGAGATTAGAACCATTATCAGTAATGATTCTTTTGGGCACTCCATAGCGACAGATGATATCTCTTTTCAGAAATCTGGCTACCACCTGCTTGGTGACATTAGCATAAGACGCTGCTTCCACCCACTTGGTAAAGTAATCAATAGTGACCAAGATGAAGCGATGGCCGTTGGAAGCAGTTGGCTCAATATTTCCAATCATGTCAATGCCCCACATTGCAAAGGGCCAAGGAGAAGACATGACATTCAACGGACTCGGAGGTACATGCACTTTGTCCACATAAATCTGACATTTGTGGCATTTGCGGGCGTATGAACAACAATCTGCATCCATAGTCAACCAATAATACCCTGACCTCAATAGTTTCTTTTCCATTACATGTCCTCCGGCATGGGTACCGAAAGAGCCTTCGTGCACTTTTTGCATCAACATGTTTGCCTCATGTCTATCCACGCATCTGAGCAGAACCATGTCAAAGTTTCGTTTGTACAACACATCCTCATTCAAGAAGAAACTACCAGCCAATCTCCTCAAAGTCTTCTTATCTTTGGTAGATGCCCCAGGCGGGTACTCTTGACTCTTCAAGAAGCATTTGATATCATGAAACCACGGCTTGTCATCAGACACTGCGTCAACAGCAAATGCGTGTGCAGGCCTGTCAAGACGAGACACATCAATCTTGGGTACATGGTTCCACCTTTGCACTTTGATCATAAAAGACAATGTGGCCAAGGCATCAATAAACTTGTTCTCATCTCGAGGAATATGGTACAGCTTTACCGTTGTGAAAAACGTCAGCAGTCTTCTCGTATAATCTCTATACGGAATCAGATGCGTCTGGTGCGTGTACCAATTCCCATTCACTTGATTGATTACCAAAGCTGAATCACCAAAGATATCGAGGGTCTTAATTCGCAAATCAATCGCCTCCTCGATCCCTATTATACAAGCTTCATATTCTTCTTCATTGTTGGTGCATTTGAAAGTTACTCGGGCAGTGAAGGGCATATGAACACCTTTTGGCATGATAAGAACTACTCCAACTCCGCACCCATTCATGTTGACGGCCCCATCAAACATCAAACTCCATTTGGATTCAGGGTCTGGCCCCTCCTCCGGGAGTGGTTCCTCGCAGTCTTTAATTTTGAGAAACATGATGTCCTCATCGGGGAAATCAAATTTCATGGGTTGATAATCATTAATAGGCTGATGCGCAAGATAGTCTGACATGATACTTCCTTTGATGGCTTTCTGAGAAGTATACTGGATATCATATTCAGTCAACACCATCTGCCAACGTGCAACCCGTCCGGTCAATGCTGGTTTCTCAAATATGTACTTGATAGGGTTCATCTTTGAAATTAACAAGGTTGTATGAGTGAGCATATATTGCCTCAATCGCTTAGCAGCCCATGCAAGTGCACAGCATGTCCTCTCAAGCATTGAGTATCGAGATTCGCAATCATTGAATTTTTTTCTTAAGTAGTAAATGGCGTGCTCCTTCTTACCCGTCTCGTCATGTTGACCGAGAACACAACCCATGGATCCTTCAAGCACAGTTAAATACATGATCAATGGTCTCCTTGGAACTGGAGGCATGAGAATTAGAGGTTCCTGCAAATATTCTTTTATTTTCTCGAAAGCCCTTTGGCAATCGTCATTCCTCCTGACCGCTTGTTCTTTTCTTAACAGCTTAAATATTGGTTCACAAGTGGCTGTGAGGTGAGATATGAACCGTACAATGTAGTTCAATCTACCCAGGAAACCACGTACTTCTTTTTCTGTTCTTGGTACAGGAATTTCTTGTATCGCTTTTATTTTGGCGGGATCAACCTCAATTCCTTTTTTGCTTACAATGACACCCAACAATTTACCGGACCGCACTCCGAAAGTGCACTTGTTCGGATTCAGCCTGAGTCGAAACTTCCTCAATCTTTCAAATAGCTTATGCAGATTGACCAGATGCTCTTCTTCTATTCGAGACTTGGCAATCATATCATCCACATAACATTCAATCTCTTTGTGAATCAAATCATGGAATAGTGTTACCATAGCTCGCTGATACGTTGCCCCAGCATTCTTCAACCCAAAAGGCATCACCTTGTAACAGAAGGTACCCGACAGGGTAATGAACGTTGTCTTCTCCATGTCTTCCGGTGCCATCTTGATTTGATTATACCCGGAGAAGCCATCCATGAAGGAGAATACCGAGAACTGAGCGGTGTTGTCAACCAATACATCAATATGAGGTAAAGGAAAGTCATCTTTCGGACTTGCTCTGTTTAGATCCCGGTAATCAACGCATATTCTGACCTTACCGTCCTTCTTCGGCACCGGAACAATATTTGCAACCCATGGTGGGTAATTGGTGACGGCCATAAATCCCGTATCTAACTGTTTTTGTACCTCCTCCTTGATTTTGAGAGCCATTTCTGGTTTAGTTTTCCGGAGTTTTTGTTTGACAGGGGGGCAACCTTCTTTCAACGGCAACCTGTGCACAACAATGTCTGTATCTAACCCCGGCATATCTTGATACGACCAGGCAAAGATGTCAACATATTCCCACAGCATACTGATCAGCTCTTTCTTCACCTCGGCCTACAGACTGGCTCCAATCTTAATCTCTTTCTTGGCGTCCTCGGAACCAATGTTGATAACCTCAATTGTCTCTTGGTGAGGTTGAATGACCCTCTCCTCCTGCTTCAACAATCCGGCCAATTCCTTGGGAACTTCACAGTCTTCTTCATCCCCCTCTTCGGCTTGATAGATTGGATTGTCAAAGTCATACTTGGCCATAGAAGAATCGTTATCAATGAAATCCAGGTGATTAAGTCTGCATGATTGAGGGTCATGCTTTATTTTAGAATGAGACTTTCTGAAAAAAGAAACAACAAAAATAAAACATTGCCATTTTATTGTTTTTCTGCAAAAATAAAAATGAAAGACAAGGAACATAAAATTTGAATGCAAAACGTCCTTTATTAATGATAAAAAACATTGCAAATGCAATTATGAGGCCCTACCAATGGATTTACACGCCTTGGGCAGAGCGCGAGATTTTAACATACAACAAAGAAGAACAAAGAAAATTACTCTGTTTGAAGAGTAACTTGAACAATTTCTTCAACAGACCAATTGCAAAGCTCTTGACCCGGTACACACGGGCGCACCCACTTGTCGAGGTCAAACCACTGTCGACGCCATCTTCACTTGCAGCGCACATCTGATTTGGATTAATGATTCCCCCGCTGTAGAAAGTAATCGGCCCCTTGCGTTTTGTTGCAGCAGCTTGATACGGATTATAGCCTATACCGAACTTATCTTCCTTTGCAGAGACTTCAATCAATTTGCCCCAGCCTTGGGCATTACCTGCTTTGACTACTTCCACTGCCTGTCTGTAAGAAGCAATAGAAGTACCCACCTATTCTTCGCCCTGAGAAGATACCGCCTATGAAGACGAATCACCAATATCGACTGCCTCAAATGCTTGACTCAGCATCTCGTGAATCTCTCAATCCATTTCCACGTACTTAAAGGTAGACAGCTGACTTACGAAGATGTCTTCCTCTCCACATACAGTCACCACTTGACCATCAACCACATATTTCAACTTTTGGTGCAACGTAGATGTCACTGCCCCAGCGGCATGAATCCACGGTCTGCCTAACAAGCAACTATATGCGGGATGAATGTCCATCACGTAGAACACGCACTTAAACACTTGAGGACCAATTTTTACCGGGAGCTCTACCTCTCCGAATACAGAACGTTTCGAACCATCGAAAGCTCTCACTACCAAATCACTTGGTCTTAGAATAATTCCGTCAGCGTCTAACTTCATTAAGGCCTTCTTTGGTAACACGTTCAGGGAAGACCCCGTGTCCACCAACACATGAGATAATACTGCCCCTTTACACTCCAGGGTGATGTGTAATGCCCTATTGTGATTGCGACCCCCTGTAGTCAAATCAAAATCTGTAAAACCTAACCCATGGCTAGCATTGACATTAGAAACAACCGACTCCAATTGATTCACAGTAATCTCTTGAGGTACATAGGCCATATTCAAGACCTTCAAAAGTGCCTCTCGATGAGCTGCAGAACACATAAGCAACGACAAGATAGAAATCTTTGATGGCGTTTGGTTCAACTGATCGACCACCTTATAATCACTCTTTTTGATAAGTCTCATGAACTCCTCGACTTCTTTCTCAAAAGTACCTTCTGCACAGATTCAGGAACAACAACCTCCTCTGTAGCCACCTGTTTACCCTTGGCTTTAGCTGCTGCCTCAGCTTCAACATTAGTTCTCAGAGTCTGTGGAGCAAACAAGCGTCCACTTCTGGTGAAGCCACCAAGACCTCCAACATTATAAATATTGGAACTACCCCCAGCTGGAGTTTCCACTTCTTGTTTTTCCCCTTGGTAGTAAACATCTGCACCGTAGTGCCATGGAATAGCCCGCTCACTAGTATAAGGAACTGGTCCTGGTACCGTGATAGTAACAGGACTCACTACAGTAGGCACAATGGTTGCAGCAGGCGCTGTCACTTGAATTTCAGCTGGCGTAAAATAAATGGTAACAACTGACACATCATCGTCCTTTTTTTCTCCCTGATCGAACTGTAGACAACCCTCATCAATCAAATTTTGAATACCGACCTTTAGTTTATCACAACCATTACTCCGATTCTTGCAATCAACACAACCTTTTTCACAGCCAGGGAACACTTGCCCTTTCAACAACCGAGCCTTCACAAAACTCAAAGGAGTCTTCACCCTGTTCAAATCAGTTACCAAATTCAAAACTTTCCCGTCTTCAATGGCGTTGACCTTTAGCACATTATGATCTGGCATAGGATTCTGAAGCACATTCGGTGGAGTTGAGAAATTAATTGCTTTGGCATCAATCAAATCCTGTACCTTATGCTGAAATGCCCAGCACTTTTCAGTGGTGTGCCCCGGAGCACCTGAATGGAAATCGCAGCGGGCATTAGCATCATAATTGGGTGGCAAGTTACCAGCAACAGGAGGTCTCATGGTATGAAGTTCGACCAATTTCAGTTGGAGTAACTGGGGTAACAAAGTTGAGTAAGTCATAGGAAGAGGGTCAATTTTGCGGTCCCTCTGCCTAGACCTTTGTTGGAACTGTGGTCGCTATTGTTGAACCTGTTGTTGTGGCTGCTGTTGCTGAACAGGTAGTGTTGGAATTGTCACTGCATCCACTTGGTGATAAGCCTAAGAACGTCCTTTTCCCTGTCCTCTGTACATAACACTTGTCTCGCCTTCTCTCCTTCTCTGCCCATTAGCAAAAGGCTTCTTTGTTCCTGAAGAGCTAGCACCACTGACATCTTGTATTTTTCCGAGCTTCAGCAAACTTTCAATCCTTTCCCCAGCGATTACAATGTCCGCAAACCCAGTTGAAGGACAGGCGGCCAACCTATCAAGATAAGTTCCCTGAAGAGTACCCATAAACATGTCAGCCATTTCTCGGTCCTGAGTGGAGGTTGAACCATGACAGCCAACTGGCGCCATCTTTGAGCATATTCCTTAAAACTCTCCTTTGCATTCTGAGCCTTACTCTGCAACTGAGTATGGTTTGGAGCCATATCCATGTTGTATTGATATTGCTTGACAAAAGCATGAGCTAACTCCTTCCAGTTCCTTACAGAAGTCCTGCTCAACTTTATATACCATTCTTAAGATGCCCCAGTAAGGCTGTCCTGGAAATAATACATCCACAATTTCTCATCATCAGTATGAGAGGCTATCCTTCCCACATAGGATTGAAGATGAGTTTTAGGACAAGTAGTGCCATTGTACTTGTCAAATGTTGGTGGCTTGAACTTATGGGGAATTCTTACTCCAGTAACCAATCCCAAGTCAGAAACATCAAAACCAAGAGTGTTTTGGGATTCAATGGACCTAATTTTTTCAGCGAGCTCGTCGAATCGGAGAGTGTTCTCATCTTCAGCATCTAACAGAGTGAATTGATCCTCTTGGTTATCTTCTACAACCTGACGAACCCCGTTATTTTTAGGAGGGTCCCCGCCTGTATTAACGCCAGCCTGATTACCATTGCCATTCTACACCTCTACCTATGGCCGCTCGACCATTGCCCTGAGTGTTTCCTGATTTTGAGCCATACCAGTCATTAATGTCATGAACTAGTCCATCTTGTTCCTCAGCTCAGCCAATTCAGTTTGCATCTGATCCATGATCTTAGCTTGGTTTCTGCGAGTTACGTACCGGTGGACGTGGATATCAGCTATAGTGCCTGAAACCAAATAAAGGTTAGAGACCCTGCAACGAGTACCTGAAAAGCAAACAACAAAATGCAGAATGATATATGCTATGCAATGTCATGTTTATTCATTTTGAGGCATTCCTTCCTTCGATTCCAGTTTTGACCGAAATGGAATAACGAATACACCTGCAATTGCCAATATTGATAGAACATCAGAGGTGCATATTAATGAATCAGAACACCCATCATATATGGCCCAGTGAGTGTGTGAACCATTGTATAATTTGACGAAGAATCCACCTCATAGGATCAATAATACCAAAACGAAATACCCATAGCATAAATGAAAACCCACAACTAGGTGTGGAACTGTCAAATACAAATTTGTTCTGAACAAATACAACTGAAAGCATGAATACAAACAAAAGAAAACCCATCAACAATCCTGATGGTGAGTTCTCAGAACAACAACGAAAATGCTTCAGACACTAAGCCCATACAAGTTTTCCCGAACCTCCTTGAGAAGTGCTTCGGTAACTGGATCATTAGGGCGCTCTGTAAGACTCCTGATCACCTGACTCCTTATCTTGACAGCTTCCTCCAACTTCCTGATTTGAACTTTAACAGCTAAATCTTTTAATTTCTTTACTCCAACGCGGACTTTCAGCTCTTCAATCTCTCGGTTAGCTGAACTAAGTTTCTTGAGAAATTTGCTTTCTTTACTCTTTAAATTCTTTTTCAACTCATCATTTTCAGCCCTGATTCCTGCTTCAATCTTCCTTCGACACTCGAAGAACTCATCCCATCTCTGCTGCCCTTTGGAAAGTGCATTTTCAGACTTTACCAACTGCTCGTTGATACGCTTGCACGCCTCGTTTAATGCCATCTCATTTTGTTTAATCTTGTGAATATAGACAGTGTCCTCAGCAATTCTTTTCTCATTTTTCTCATGATGCTCGATTAACTCTTGGACTTCATGCTCAACCTTACGCTTTTCACAAAGCGTCTTTCGGAGTCCTTCTCTTAGCTTCTCATTCATCTTAACTGCCTTGTCCTTTTCCGCCTTAAGCTTGCTGTATTCAATAACACTTATCATGGTCACAGGTTCAACAGCAACTGGATCTGACGGACCATCCATAGAGAATGGCAAAAGAGTGATCTGAGCTCTTCTTTTCAACCAGGCATCATACTGAGGAGAAGACACGTTATTGCACTTGCCAAAGACAACTTTACCTTTTGTTTGCAAATTACCCCAGGCTCCGGCCGCCTGCCTTACCAACAAAAGATTATCTTTCACAGGGAAAAAGAAGGATTATTCCAATTCGCTATCTTTCGGAGGATCTATTAAAGCAAATCCCAACTGTCTCCTTAAGATAACAAGATTGTAATTGATGCAACCCTTTATTCCCAAGAGTGGCACATTTGGATGTCTTCCACAACTACTGATAAAATTCCCACCCATCGTTCTTTGATTAAACCAACGAATATCTTTTGCTGTCAACTTAATCAGCCTTTTAGCCCAATTCATTGAAGGATGAGAATTCAAGAAAGCCTCGGAATTTGGTAAGTGTCTCATGAGCCATTTATGAAACAAAGGTGCACAACATCGAACCAATCCCCCTCGTTTCTTCTCATTCTTATAATACATAGAATAATACAAATCACCCAAGAGTGTAGGTATAGGATTCCTCAACACAAAGATATGGATGGCTCTCATGTCTACAAACTTGGCCTCATCAACAAACAACATAATCCCATAAATTCCAAAGGCCAGAATAGCACAAATTGTTTCCCATTGAGCCTTAGCAGCACACTCTTCAGCTTTGGCAACCAAGAAATCCAGATGAAAACCGGATAAACCTCCTTTGATGGCGAGGTTATCTTTTACCACAGGTACACTCAGATGGAGAGCTTTAGCTACCTCCTCATGCTTCGGGGGACGCATATCAGAGTTAAAAGGAATCTGGTGTTTGAGAGGCACACCTAGAAGAAAGGCATACTCTTCTAGCATCGAAGCCAATTGAAAGTCCGAAAAAGTGAAGCACCTTAACTGTGGGTCATAAAACTGCAAGCAAGTATGAATAACACTCCTCTCTGAAGTATTCAAATCATCAACCATAGTCAGAATCTCTCCATGAGCCTTTCGGAACATGCCCACATAATCTGGAGTAATAAAAGATACCATCTTCTGTAACTGACCCACCTTGGTGTCAAAGAACGTGTAATGCACATTATTCTTTCTTGGAACATCCATAGCTGTGAAGGGAACTGTCAACCGGAATCAAAAGGAAGTATACCCTGCAAATGAATAAACATGAGTGTTAAATGCAAAAATAAGAATGATGGTATGTATGCAAGGGCATGTGATCAATGTTGAACATATATTGCTGAACCCACTGTACTGTTGTCTGAATTTGGTGAGATACACAAAACCAGGATCAGAGGTCCAGTAACAAATCCATAACAAATAGGAACCAGTCATGATCAAAGGTTCAGTAACAAATCTAGAACAACAAGAAAACCAGATATGATGAAGGTCAATGGTTCCTGCACACCTGTAAACAACCCCCCCAATCTCATATGCATGTACTAGAAAGTGAGGATTCTCAAATTCAGATCTTGGAATGAGAGGTAATAGCACATTCAGCCCGAAGGATACAATGCTACCGCCATACAAAGAGATCGTCCTCTGATTCACCTCAAAATAAAGGGGGGTCATCCTAAAAGGTCATCCAGACTTAACAGCTCTTCCAGATAGCTCTACCAATGTGGCAGACCCATAATGCAGAATTCTCTAGAGAGAACCACATCCAGATTGTGTTTCATATTCCCTCCTCGCACCGAAATGGAGCGTGAGAGGATATGAAACACACTAAACATAAGTGCACTCAGGCCTGTGTACTGGGCCTATCTCTCAGAATACCCATCCCGCCAAACAGAAAACCAGCACAGCACAGTATAATACAGTATATGAAATGAAAATGCTGTAAATGCAATAAATACAGTAAAGTACAGTAAAGCGGTAATACGATAAACAGCAATACAGTAAAACAGTAAATACAGCAAAATACCGTATCAAAGTAAACACCCAATGAACAAAAACAAACAAGTGTTAGGATTGACCCGCTTAGGGAACCAGAGTCCCCAGCAGAGTCCCCGGCTGTCGCTCCCAGGATTTTCATCCAGGTACAAATGCGAAGGTGGCGCGGAAGAAAGAAAGAGAGTCGCCAGCCAAGCATTTGTATCCCAATGAAAGGGAAAGGTAATGCTGCACAAACCCGGGAGAAAGGAAAGAACGAGGTCTCGTGAACCAAAGAGAATGGGTAAGGGAGTCGGTTACGTGAAGGGAAGGTTATCGCACCCCTTCACGTCCGTCGTACTCGACGGGATCCACGCTTGAAGTACTGCTCAAAGGGTGATAAAAAAAGATGCTGGAAAAGGAATGGAAAGAGAACGAGAAAAAAATGTAGGGAAAATAAAAGAAATGCTCGAATGGGCCCTACCCCACTGCCTACGTATCTCGTCGGGAACATGAGAATCAGAGCGACGTAGTTCCCCTCAACAAGGGTTGCTTTGTTTGTGTTTTTTAATGGAAACTTCAGAGTACGTGTCCCAGTAGATAGGTGTTGCAGCTCGCTGTATGGAGACTTAGGCGTTACCTGTTTGCGGTGGAACGGACATGACGAGTCCTTAAGGAATAGAATGAAGGAGATGAGAAGAGAATTATTTGTTTGTTTTTGTATTTTGAAAAGAAGTGTTTTGATTATTTTGTGTTTACAACGCATATTGTATTTAAGTCTTTCACGTAGGATCGAATGCCTCGCATATCGACCCAAGACGGGACGTATGCTAAATGTTCTAAGAAAGTGAGGGAAGACCCCTCACCATCTTATTCTCACATGAAAGGCTCAAATTCAATATGGGTTATGTCTTTATTAAGTGTTTTTGCTTTTTGTTTTGAGATGAGAAGAAGAGAGACTCAAAGGTTAAGAAAGGTAAAATCTAATGAGGGAGACTAAGACTCAAACCCTAAAGTTATCATACGTAGATGTTCCTAATGGTTAAGTGTGGTTTAGAAACCTAACTCTAAAAGAAAAGAGAAGAAGAGTGAGTTCTAACTTACTTCCAAGATGGAAGTTAAGTTAAAAGCTCAAAGGGGATGAAAGAGATTGAACAAAGAAAGCATTAGATGCTTATCACAATCACAACTTGAAAGCTTAAAGAGATAAGAGAAGAGGTTGTATGTGGGTGCACACCCACACACTTGACTTACCATTAGCCCCTGAAAATGTTAGCAAGAACAATTTGCCAGTAAAGAAATAAAGAAAGAATAACAAGTAAAGATCAAACAAGCTAAGAACTAAAGAAGAAATGTCCTAAAGGTTGAGAAGTACTCAAGGTCAGAACTTATATTCTAAGAAAGTCCTCTAAGGTTAAGGTACCAAACACAATCAAACTTTGCACAAACAATGCCTTAAACATCAAAGAAATGCACCATAAAAGTAGTTGATGAAATATGAGTAAAAATACAAAATGAACATGTATTTAGGCTTAAAGAAATGTCAAGGTCAGAAGTGTACATGATTTATGAATGCCTTATAATGCATATAAACAATCATACAAGTCATGGATGAAATGATTCAAGTATAAGAAAATAGATGAAGAAGTAAAAAGGAGAGAAACAGGTTTGAATTAGATGCACAAATTTACATGTTAAAGATGCATGACATATGAAATGAGTATGAGTGAATATAGACCAGTAGCATACAATTGATGATATTCAAATGATATTAATGAAATGGCATACACAATGCAAACACAAACCATGTAGAGCACGAGAAGAAATGAGATGTGGAATTAGGTCAAAATACAAATTAAAATTCATAAACACACACCAAAGGTAAATACAAATCAAAATGACATAGGAACGAACCAAGAAGGACCTATAATATTCAAGAAACGACCTATAAAACATCACACCCAAAACTCAAAAATAATTCACTTGAGGATCAACATGCATCAAGGCAATTAAGGTGAACCAAAACACATTAGAAAGATGATAAAAATTTACAAGAATCTTATCACATGTCGTACAACCAGGGAGCAAACACATCACAAAAATATAGGCCAGAACCTTTTAAGGATCATATTCAAACATGCCTCACAATTCACAAAGATCAAATATTATTGATGCCCAAAGATCACCTTTAAACTCTAAGATAAAATGACTTTAAAAAGCAACAAGAATATGGATTAAATGCATCAAGATATGTAATAGAATCAAACCAAATTCCATTCAAAAAATCAGAAAGAAACTAGTTCAAATAAATTGAAAATGAACCAAGTATCATGCAAAATGCATTTTAAAAGGAAAATTAAATATAATTAAGAAAATATGAGAAAAAAATCCATAAACTCAGAATTAAAAATCATGGAAAATTGTTTTAATGTGTCAAGATGGTTGGTGAATTTTTATAGAATTTTTAGAATACATTTGGTATTTTTGATAAGAGGAAATGGAACATGTACAAAAAAGAAAATTAAAATACAAAGAAAATGATGCAGGGGGTGTGGCGAAAGTAAATTTTCAGTTTAAAATGGAATTGGGCTTAACGTGTGGTGTGTAAAAAGCAATTTAAAAACCCAGTCCATAAAGGCGCGTGTGTGTGGCATTAAGGTGTATACTCAGTCAAAGTTGGACCCAATCAGAACCACATGATCAATCAGTCAATGATAATCAAGAAAAATATAACGTTCCAACGCATCACAAGCCATGCACATGATAACAACCATACTCCCGCACACATGCAAGCATCTGAGACCCAAAATGAAATCACGTGTGAGGCACATGTCTCATTAATGTGCTGGCAAGCTAATAAGAGTTGGATCAAACAAAATCAGACGGCCACGTTTTAAAATCCAACACCCTAACTGAAAATGTCCACCGGCCGGAGAAGGACCTCCGGTCATCTTCTCCGGCGAAGTGCCACCACCTCCAACCTTCAAATTCTCCAAAAATTCATAAGCCATACATCAAATGAAAGAGGAAGTCACGTAGAACATAGATCCACAGTTCAAATTCACAAACAATGCCTGATCAGAGAGAATCGAACAAGAGAAAATTTCCCTAGGTTCTGCAACTATGCACTTAGAGAGCCTATCAATTAGCCAGATCGTTCGTAGCTTCTAGTAAGCTTCATAAACACCAAAACAAGCTAAAACAAAGTGAATTCGATGCAATAAAAGTTGAAGAAATTTGAACCTGAAATTGATGAAACCTTGAATCAAAAGAAAACCAGAGGTGATCTTTAAGTTCTTGAGCTTGAACTGAGCAAAATAAATGCTATAGAACTTGAGATCTTGAAGAAAAGCAGAATGAAATTCCAACTGAACTGAAACTGCACTTGATGAATTGAACTTATTCTCTCTTTTTCTTGATCAGAGATGAACCATTGATGATGATAAAGATGAAATATGAATGAAGATGATGATGAAATCGTGTAGAGAGAGAGAATTCAGAGAAATTCAGAGAGTGTCTTGTGAGAAATCAAGCAAAATGAAGTGTTGTTGTTCAATTCAGTTAGAGGTTTCTATTTATAAGTGAGGTTAAGATCTAACCAACTCAGTTGATGGTTAGAACCTAAGTTAGGTTAATTGTGGTGTTAGAGGCAAAGGATGAGGTGTGTTGAGCAATTTGAAGTGGAGAGAAGAGAACCGTGTGTTGTGTTTATGTTATGATGATGATAGTTAAATGAATGATGGTGATGATATTATGTTGTGTAGAAGCAGAAACTTGGTGAACAAGCTTGGTATTTTCCTCTTTGGTGCATGATAGCATGGCATGTCATGTATGTATAAGGATTGTGTTTGTCCAAAAGAAGTAAAGAGTGGACTGGTATGAAGTGTTTGATGTATGCGTGTGAATTGACCCAAGGAAAACAATACAAACTTCTCATGTTTGGTTATCAAAATGCAATGGAAACAATGAAGTTGGAAACTGAAAATCTCTAAGCATAGTACATGAAATTAGATGATTTTGGTGGCTATGGAAAGAGGGGACATCAAAGAACAATGTTGATGTTGAAATCAAATTGAATGGAAGCTTGGAAGATGATGCAAAATGATTTGGAACTCAAGTGGACAAACTGGCTTTTGTGGGCAAGAAAATGCGCCCATGGGGCAAGCATTCTTGGGCATGTTTTCAGTTGTGAGTACCCCTATTTGAACCCTCATATGACCCTTATAACTTGTTCAAATGAAAAAATGTCTAACATCAAAGTTGAAGATGGCATGGAGATGAACAACTTTGATGTTCAACAATTTTTCATTTGAAGCTTTATTGATGGAGAAAATTGGCTTGACATTTGGCACACCACCTGTTTGATGAAATTATGGCCTGGAGGCCTGAACTTGCTTTGCCATGACTTGGAATTTGCCGTATTTTGCTCCACTTTGATTGATCATAACTCCCTCAATTTTGATCCAATGGAAGAGTTCTTTATATGGATTTGAAGCTTGGAATGTGATCTTTAATTTTCTCAACTTGGGCCTGAAGTTTGAAGCTTTTATCTTGAAGAAAGAATGCCTTGAAGTGTAGTGCAAAATGGTCCAAACTTGCCATTTTTGGAAACCCTAAGTTTCTAAAAATGGAAACTTTGTACATTTCTTAATTTTTTATGATTCCTCCATCATTTCTTGATCAAATCTTGTCCAATGATCATATGTAACTTGAATTTCTTGAATTTCATGAATTTGACCTAAAAAAGTCAGGAGTTGACTTTTTCCTCTGCACAGTTGACTTTTTCTCCAATTTCTTGATTCTCAAGCAACTGACCAATTGAAACTCTTCTAAAATGAACCAATGGGCAATCTTCCATCCTTAGATACTTGACATCATGTAGAAAACATTGAAATCCAGTTTGAACCAAAATTTCTTCAGGAGACTGCTTGAATCCAAAACCCTAATTTGGACTACTTTTGATAGAAGATGATGACTACTCAATCTTCTTGATGAATTCTCATCTTCCAATGACTTGTGGGACCAAATGAGATGATATATGATATAAGAGACCTTTGAGGCTTGTTGGGAGACCCTTGACTCTAGCTCTCTTGCCTTGGATGATCAATACTCTGAAAACCACTAATCACATGCCCTATGCTGAATGCAAAGATGAATGCTTTATTTTTCTATGACTTGAATGCAATGTAATGCAATGAAAGCACATGCTAAATGATATGAAAAATGAGAGGGAAAATTTTTGGGTGTTACACATGCCTTGTTTTCTAGGCCTGGCCAAGGCAAGGCAAGGCAAGTTTTGCCAAGAAACGAGAAGGTCCATAACTTTCTCATTTATTAATGGTTGGGGACAAAATTTATATGCATCTGGCCTAGAATTTCACAAGGAATCCAATGGTGGTGGTATTTTTTTCAGATCATACTCCCTCCTCAAAACCCGATAGTGGTTTTGAAAAAGGCCTATAATTGCATTTTCTATGCTACACTTTGATACAGGCATGAATTACATGATGAATTGGTCCAAACATAACATATATAACATGTATGATGTGTGTATGATCAGTGGACTTCAAAGCAATGCATTTTTGGAAAGTTCAATTCATGATGCTTACCTCTTTTTGAGCTTTTGGAGTTTTCTGTGCAATCTATCAAACTTCTTGTTCCATAAATGGTTTGATGCTTTGGACACTCTCAAATGATCCCTTAGAAGCTTTGAGGATGGTTGGAATCAGCTGGAACCTGCAAAAATACAAACTGGCCCTTTCTTGCAAAAGGGGTTAAAATGACCAAAATAGCAACTCCCTCAAATGGTGTTCCAGATGGGGGGAACCATTTGGGACAGTTCAAGGATGTTATTTGGAGTATGTTTGAGGTTTTATCTGGTTTGGAAAGTGACTGAATCAAGACATGGCTTGAAAAATGCACAAAAGGCCTATTTTGAGGTTTTGAGATGTGACTTTGTGATTTTGGTGTTACAGGTCACTTTTGATAGTTTTGATCACCTACATATGATGTTTATGAGGTGTTAGGACCATGAGTTGTGATGGAAATGCTCTATAACTCAAAAACTCAGAGGTACCTTGCTAAAGAAGGCATTTTGGCCTAAAGAGAGGGATTTTGAGGAAAGCATCTGTTTGATGGCTTTGGTGTTCTCAAACTGAGCACAAATGAGCTCTATTTATAGTAGAGCAAGTTTGTTTTGGGATCAATAGTGAATGGCAACTGCAGCATAGGTTTGGCCAATGGTTGCACTTTGGAATCTAAGTCTCCTCTAGCCATTGACTAGAGGTTAGGGCACAGGGTTGTGGTTCCCTTGGTCTTGGATAAGTCTTGACCGAATTCAGTTGCAAATGGCTCAGTCCATGCCACCTTGGTGTATGCATTGAATGCTCCAATACAAAATTGGAGTCTTGTCCCTCTTTTAGGCAATTCTAGGTTTGGCATGCTACTTCTTGTTCCAAGGACTTTGGAGGCTTGGCTCAGTGTTTGTCCCCTTTAAATTTGATCCTCAGATGTGTCCAAAGTGATGACAAGACTTGGAGTTATCTGATTTTTCCAAATCGAGCAAAAATGCAAAATTCTGCCTAGCCTTGGCAATTTTCAGCAAGGCATATTGCCATTGTCATATCTCTTGGCCCAAGTGGAATTTGGTGATGTTCTTGGCCATTTTGGAAAGCCCTCATATGATACAACAATTGTTTGATCATATTTGGTTTTGATACTTTTTGGATCCAAGTGAAAAATCCCCCTACATTTGGAAAAAAGTGAAGTTTTCACTTTTTGTGATTTTGATCATTCCATAACTCAAAATCCATGAGGAATTTGGAGGGAGGTCAGTTTTAAGCTTTTGTAGAGGGTAATGAGATCTAAAAATCAAGCTTTGGATGGGGAAAAATGGCTTTGTGGTTTAGGAGTTATGATCCTCCAAAGTTGGTACCCTTGCCACTTTGTTCATAACTTAGAAAATTTTCTAAGTTTTTATGGTTACCCCTTTTACAAGTTATCCCACTTTTCTTGATTTTTCTTGATGAATGATGATTCAAATCATACATTAACATCATTTTATGGTTAAAAAACGATTTTTGTGAAAAATCTCAAAAAGTCAAAGTTGACTTTTGTGCATAGTTGACTTTTTGTCAAATGAATTCCAAACTGTGCGATCCTTTACGAAAACATGTCCTTGACCTAAATCAAACTTGATGGACATGTTACATGGGTGTTATAGGGTATATTGAATCATGTCCTAGGGTTTGGGAGCATGTCCTAGTCAAAAGTCAAAGCTACAGTTGATTTTTTCCTCAAAACCCTAACTGTGGTACTGATGAAATTGAGACATGTTGCTCAAGCTTCTTGGATCAATCCATTGTTACAAATGGATCAATGTGGTAAGTTGGAGACCCTCAAATCCTCCCTTGAGGTCTTGACTCATGATTTGTCCCAAAAGTCAACTTAGGGGTGAATTAGGTCAAGAAACCCTAATTCCTGATTTTTTATGTATGCATCCCCTGAGGTCAAATTGACTTGATGCTTGGGCCCATGAGGTTCCATGGAGTATTTTAGGATATGCTTTGAAGCATTGGCTCATGCCCAGAGGAAAATTTTCATCTGGAAGCCCTGGTCGACCAAACCCTAATTTGGTGACACTAGCGATCTTGAGGCTTGATCCACCTGGAAGGGAGTAGCCTTGTGCTTAATCCTTGAAGTGGGAGTCCTCTTGATCCCTTGTGGATATTTGAGAGGGTAGAAAAGTTGAAGATCATGTCATTTCTTGATTGACCCTTTGTCTAAAAGCTCTGAGAGGGCTGGAGACCCTAAATTTGATTGTAGTGGATGCTCACCCATCTTTAGGGAGACTGATGAGGTATGATGGTTCTTCCATATTGTGATGATGATTTTCACAATGATGGGAAATCTTAGTGGTCAAAATATGGGGTATGACAATGTGGGTTTGAATGTTTACTTGTTTTTCATAGTTTTTCAATTCTAGGTTGAAATGAGAAAAATGAATAGAAGTCGATGTTTTTACGGACGAAAGTTGGAATAAATCGCGTAGCAGAGTTGAGTGATGTTGGGTCGTGATTGAGTATGATTGTTGGATTGAAATTGGTTGTTTTTATAACTTTTGCGTTTTTGATATATATTGATGAATTTAGTGAATTGGAATTGTAATCGAGTTGAATGTGTTGGATTATGTCGGGTATTATTGTTATGGACTGTTATTTAATTGGTTAATGTTGTTGGTGTGATCCTGAGTGATTCAATCGGGGTTTGGTTGGATTTTCTATCGTTAAACCAGAGTTTTTGTGGTTCTGCAGCAGTGTTAACCGGTTAACCAAATGTGTTAACCGACAAACACGTGAAAATTTTGTATTAATTTTGTAATTATGTTGGATGTCCTTTTAAGTGGGAAAATATCGTAGTGTGTTGAATTCGGAGACCGGGGCTTTTTTCGGAATCGAAATCGGAGGTCTGGAAGGCATTTAACGGTCGAAAACTGAGTTTTTAGCAGAATCTGCGCATTATGCGCGACCCCCCAGGATTATGCGTCGACTCATGATCTGCGTGCGCTGACCTGGGCGAAATCTCCAGGTTTATGCGTCGATTCATAGTACCATGCGTTGGCTCATGATCACAGAATTTTTCCAAAATGTCAGATTTTGTTTTCTTCATAACTTTTGAACCGTAAGTCCGTTTTGGCCGCCGTTCGAAGCGTTGGAAAGCTAATGAGGTGTTCTTTCTTATAAAAATGGTTTAGAGATTAGTGGCCAATTTAATTGTGTCGGGAATTTGGAAACGTGTCGTTTTGTCGACTTTTACCGTCGTAATTGTGTGCGATTGATGTGTTATCATGCGATATGCTTTTGATATATAACGTATAGCTTGTGTGCTGTTATATGATGTGAATGCATGTGATGAAATGTTGTGATGATGGTTTGTGGCCTTATGGCAAATAAATGCCTTGTTTTAGGTTTGATTGCAATGCATGATTATTGATGTTGAGATGGTTCACATGGTTATATATGTATATGCATTTGATTGTCATGAGTCATTAGTATGCCATGCATCATGATATGCACCTTGTGATGTCGTGTTCCCTTGTAGGGTGTGAGCGACGAAACAATTTCAGAGGGAATTTGTTGTAACGGTCGTGAACCTTATACAAAGAGGACCTAAAGTGCGTTATAGACGTTCGTGAGCCTTATACAAAGAGGACCTAAAGCGATCAGATCGTGAGCCTTATACAAAGAGGACCTAAAGCGATCCATAAACGTCGTGAGCCTTATACCAAGAGGACCTAAAGCGACGGGGAACATTGTTTGCTCGACGGGGAGTTAGACTAAGTAACAAGCGATGGTTCCAATAATTCCTGAGTGAATTAATGGTGATGAGAATGATGGATGGAATGGTACCGCATGCATAGAGTCGTTGTGTCGGTCTCTGTGCATTTGCATAAGTCATGAATGGATTGATTATGTGTGGAAAATTGTGAATGGGATTGATGAGTTGATATATATATATATATATATATATATATATATATATTGGTGATAAATGTATTGAGCATGATTGATATGCCTTTGTGATGGATGCATGAATTATGAATTGTTTTGTTTTGTATTTGAACTATGGTGTACGTTGTGGTGAGAATGTTTTTACATGCGTATTTCGTGTTATTACATAATTGTATGCAATTATATTATAATTGTGTTTCTCACCCTTATGCTGTTTTGAATGCTCTATGAGGCGTTGCAGATTAGATGCTGGAGGTCTTTTTATGAAGATTATGTCTTCATTCTTTTGTCGGTCGGCTCTGATATGTGGCACTGGGTAGTCGGGGAGATCGTTATGTGATTATGTGTATACATATCTTTTTGGATTTTACATGTATGACTCTGTATATGACAGACAAACTTCTATGTTTATATATGAGATTTCAGTTGCAGATTTTCTGCTTTTATTCTGTATCTGAATTGTGGGTGTTAGGAACTAGTTCCTCTGTTTATGTTGCTACCTGATTGTTGCATATCTATATGAGCAGGTTGTTATATTTCATTACTTTGATGTAACGCTCCCGTCTATGCCATGAATGTTTTAATTATACTCTGATTTTTTTTTGTTATCATTTTAATTACTCGGGGTATAGATTGGGGGTGTCACATTAAGTGGTATTAGAG
The DNA here is from genome assembly GCA_022829125.1 of Lathyrus tuberosus. NCBI lineage: Eukaryota > Viridiplantae > Streptophyta > Magnoliopsida > Fabales > Fabaceae > Lathyrus > Lathyrus tuberosus. The sequence continues at coordinate 4,445,661 of JALAZF010000241.1, read as the reverse complement.
CCACTCCGTGTCGGTCATTTTGACCAAGTTATTTATTGTGCGACAGTTGTGTTCTGGCGAGCTGATTGTTTAACCATAGTTACTGTTATTGGATATGAACCGAATATGGCTGGTAGGAATGATGCTGCTCTTGCTGCTGCTATGCAAGCTATGGCTCAGGCTGTGCGGAATACACCTAATTCTGGTGGGAATGATGAGTTCAGGAAGAACAAACCGCCTATTTTCAAAGGATGACATGATCCTGATGGTGCTTAGATTTGGCTTAAGGAGATTGAAAAAATCTTTCGAGTGATGGACTGTGCTGAGGAACAAAAGGTGAGACTGGGTACTCACATGTTAAAGGAGGAGGTTAATGATTGGTGGGTTAGTACGCGTCATGTGTAGGAAGCTACAGGTGAAGTTGTCACTTGGGCTTTGTTTAGCAGTGAGTTTTTGAGGAAGTATTTTCCTAAAGATGTTAGAGGAAAGAAAGAAATAGAGTTCTTGGAGTTGAAACAGGGTAACATGTCTGTTACTGATTAAACTGCTAAGTTTGTGGAGCTTGTTCAGTTTTATCCACATTATGCTGAAGCAACTGCGGAGTTTTCCGAATGTGTGAAGTTTGAGAACGGGTTGCGTCCCGAGATCAAACAGGCAATTGGTTATCAAAGAATTAGGAGGTTTTCAGATTTGGTGGATTGTTGTAGAATTTATAAGGAGGATAGCAAAGCTCGTTCTACTCATTATAAGAGTGTGAACGAAAGGAAAGGAAATCAACCTTTTCGTGGTGGTTCTTATGTGGCACCAGCTGACAAGGGAAAGCAAAGGACTAATTTTGCTAAAAAGCCAAGTGGGAGAGGTATGTATAATCCTCTGAGATGTTTTAAGTGTGGTGACTTAGGACATCGTCAGTTTGAATGTAGAAAGGATATGAGGAAGTGTTCCAATTGCGGAGGTATAGGATATGTAACAGCTGATTGCAAGAGGAATGGGGTGAAGTGTTTCAACTGTGGTGAATCTGGTTATATTAGTACGAGGTGTCCGAAACCAAAGCAAGCTCAGGCTGGAGGGAAAGTATTTGCATTGGCAGGAACTCAGCCTACTAGTGCAGATCGTCTGATCAGAGGTACTTGTTTTATTAATAGTACACCTTTAGTTGCTCTTATTGATACCGGAGCGACTCATTTGTTTATTTCGTCTGAGTGTGCGCGGTGTTTGAATCTTTTGTTGTCGTCGATGGGTGGAGAGATTGTTATCGATACTCCAGCATTGGGGTCGGTAACTACTTCTCTGGTTTGTTTAAGTTGTCCTTTGACCATTTATGGTAAGGATTTTGCTATGGATTTAGTGTGTCTACCATTGGAGGGTTTAGACGTAGTTCTGGGAATGAATTGGTTGCAGTTCAATCGAGTTCATATCGATTGTTATCATAAGTTGGTAAGATTTCCTTCTCTTGAAGAAGACGAGGAATCGAGTTTCTTATCTACCAAAGAGTTGAAGAAACTTTTGGCGGATGAAGCTCAGTTATTCAGGTTGTTTGCATCGTTGACTGTGGATAGTCAAGTTACAATTGATGTGTTTTTAGTCGTGTGTGATTTTCCGGAGGTGTTTCAGGAGGATATTTCTGATGTGCCGCTAGAAAGAGAGGTGGAGTTTTCTATAGATCTAGTTCCTGGTACTAGACCTGTATCTATGGCACCATATCGTATGTCGGCATCTGAGTTGGTTGAGTTGAAGAAGAAGTTTAATGAATTGTTAGGAAAGAGGTTTGCGAGGCCGAGTGTATCGCCTTGGGGTGCTCCAGTTTTATTGGTGAAAAAGAAAGATGGAAGTATGCGATTGTGTATTGATTATCATCAGCTGAATAAGGTGACGATTAAGAATAAGTATCCTCTTCTGAGAATAGATGATTTGATGGACCAGTTGGTAGGTGCGTGTGTGTTTAGTAAAATTGATTTGAGGTCAGGCTATCATCAGATTAGAGTGAAGGAGGAAGATATTCAGAAGACGGCTTTTAGGACACGATACGAACATTACGAATATTCTGTGATGTCGTTCGGGGTTTCTAATGCGCCGGGAGTGTTTATGGAGTATATGAATTGCATTTTCCATGAGCATTTGGATCAATTTGTTGTTGTGTTTATTGATGACATCTTGATTTATTCTAAGTCTCGGGAGGAGCATGCAGAACATTTGCGTATTGTATTGCAAATTTTGAAGGAAAAGAAACTTTATGCCAAGTTGTCCAAGTGTGAGTTCTGGTTGTCAGAAGTGAGTTTTCTTGGGCATGTGATTTCAGGTAATGGTATTGTTGTGGATCCATCCAAAGTAGATGCAGTTCTACAATGGGAGGCTCCTAGATCTGTTACTGAAATTAGAAGTTTTTTGGGTTTAGCTGGATATTATCGAAGATTCATTAAAGGCTTTTCCAAGTTAGCACTTCCATTGACCTAACTGACTTGTAAGTAAAGCGTTTATTTGGGATATTCAGTGTGAGGAAAGTTTTTGTGAGCTGAAGAGAAGATTGACTACAGCTCTGATTTTGATCTTACCGAATCCTAGTGAACCGTTTGTGGTGTATTGCGATGCGTCTTTGAGTGGTTTAGGTGGAGTATTGATGCAAGAAGGTAAGATTATGGCTTATACTTCGAAACAATTGAGGGTTCACGAGAAGAATTATCCTACTCATGATTTGGAATTAGCTGCGGTGGTTTTTGTATTGAAAATTTGGAGACATTATCTCTACGGTGCAAGATTCGAAGTCTTTAGTGATCATAAGAGTTTAAAATACTTGTTTGATCAGAAAGAGTTGAATATGAGGCAACGGATATGGTTGGAATTTTTGAAGGACTACGATTTTAGCTTGAATTACCATCTTGGTAAAGCTAATGTGGTAGCCGATGCGTTAGGCCGGAAATCTTTGCATATGTCTGCTTTGATGGTTAAAGAGTGGGAACTTTTGGAAGAATTTAGAGATTTGAGTTTGGTGTGTGAAATGACATCCGATAGCGTGAGGCTTGGTATGTTAAAGGTCACTAATGATTTTCTGTTGACCGTTAGCGAGAAACAGAGGCTGGATGTGAAATTTGTTGATTTGATGACGGTTGGAGGTAAAGGTGTGAATGCTGACTTTAAAGTGGATGATCAAGGTGTTTTGAGATTCCGTGGTAGAATTTGTATTCCTGATGATTCGGAATTGAAAAAGATGGTTTCAGAGGAAGGACACTGGAGTAGTTTGAGTATACATCCAGGAGCTAATAAAATGTATCAAGATTTGAAGAAGATCTTTTGGTGGTCCGGATTGAAGAGGGATGTGGCTCAGTTTGTTTATGCGTGTTTGACGTGTCAGAAGTCAAAGGTAGAACATCAGAAGCCTAGTGGATTATTGCAACCGTTGGATATTCCTGAGTGGAAATGGGACAGCATTTCTATGGATTTTGTGACAGGGTTGCCAAATACTCAGAGGGGACATAATGCCATTTGGGTGATTGTGGATAGGCTGACTAAATCGGCGCATTTCATTCCGATTGACATCAGTTTTTCTTTGCAGAGGTTGGCTGAGATTTATATCCGTGTGATTGTGAGAATACATGGTGTTCCATTGTGTATTGTTTCAGATCGAGATTCGAGGTTTACTTACAGATTTTGGGAAAGTTTGCAAAAGGCGTTAGGTTCCAAGTTGAGATTGAGTTCTGCTTATCATCCTCAGACGGATGGTCAGACCGAGAGAACTATTCAGTCATTGGAAGATTTGTTGAGAGCTTGTGTTCTTGAGCAAGGTGGTGCTTGGGATAGTTATCTTTCGTTGGTTGAGTTCACGTATAATAACAGTTTCCATTCGAGTATTGGAATGGCACCTTTTGAAGCGTTGTATGGAAGAAGATGTCGAACACCTTTGTGTTGGCATGAATCTGGTGAGAGTTTGGTGGTTGGACCGGAGTTAGTTCAACAAACTACGGAAAAGGTAAAACTTATTCGTGAGAAGATGAAGGCTTCTCAGAGTAAGCAGAAGAGTTATCATGATCGAAGGAGGAAAGATCTTGAGTTTCGAGAAGGCGATCATGTATTTTTTAGAGTTACACCGGTGACAGGTGTTGGACGTGCATTAAAGTCGAAGAAGCTTACTTCTCGGTTTATTGGTCCTTATCAGATATCCGCGAGAGTGGGTGTTCTGGCTTATCGGGTGGCGTTGCCACCAAATCTTTCGAATTTACATGATGTGTTCCATGTTTCACAGCTTCGGAAGTATGTTCCGGATCCGTCGCATGTGATTCCATGGATGAGGTGGAGGTAAGGGAGAACCTTACGGTTGAGGCATTACCGGTGAGGGTTTTGGATCGCGAGTTGAAGCGGTTAAGGGGCAAAGATATTGCACTTGTGAAAGTAGCATGGGGAGGCGCTGCTGAGGGCAATTTGACTTGGAAGTTGGAGAGTCGGATGCGGGAATCCTATCCGGAGTTGTTCGTCTCAGGTAATATTTTCGGGGACAAAAATTTCTAAGTGGGGGAGAGTTGTAACGCCCCGGTTTTTGTTAGATTTATTTAATCGAGTCGATTTAATTATTTTTGTTTTTATATTATTTTATTCTTGGTTTTTATTTGGTAAAAATGTTATGTTTATCGTTATTATGTTTTATCGCGTTTTGGGAGCGTTTGCGAGAAAATTGAGTGTAGGGGTATTTTGGTCATTTTGCTTGGTTAGATATTATTTTTTTTCTTAAAATAGAAACATAGAGATTAGAAAGAGAGAAAAAGAAGTTTAAAAGAAATAGAGAGAAAGAGAAGCGAAAAAAAGAGTGAGAAGAAGAAAAAGAGGAAAACTTAAAGCTTAAGAAATCGATTCAACCGACACTTCAAAGCGCGATTAATCGGGTAAGGGTGCGAAACTCGGTTATTATATGCTTGTGTATGAATATGTAGGTGTGGGTTTGAATGTTTACTTGTTTTTCATAATTTTTCAATTCTAGGTTGAAATGAGAAAAATGTATAGAAGTCGATGTTTTTACAGACGAAAGTCGGAATAAATCGCGTAGTAGAGTCGAGTGATGTTGGGCCGTGATTGAGTATGATTGTTGGATTGAAATAGGTTGTTTTTATAACTTTTGCGTTTTTGATATATATATGATGAATTTAGTGAATTGGAATTGTAATCGAGTTGAATGTGTTGGATTATGTCGGGTATTATTGTTATGGACTGTTATTTAATCTGTTGATGTTGTTGGTGTGATCCCGAGTGATTCAATCGGGTTTTGGTTGGATTTTCTATCGTTAAACCAGAGTTTTTGTGGTTTTGTAACAGTGTTAACCGGTTAACCAAATGTGTTAACCGATTAACACGTGAAAATTTGGTATTAATTTTGTAATTATGTTGGATGTCCTTTTAAGTGGGAAAATATCGTAGTGTGTTGAATTCTGAGACCGGGGCTTTTTACGGAATCGAAATCGGAGGTCCGGAAGGCATTTAACGGTCAAAAACTGAGTTTTTAGCAGAATCTGCGCATTATGCGCCGACCCCCAGGATTATTCGTCGACTCATGATCTGCGTGTGCTGACCCGGGCAAAATCTCCCGGTTTAAGCGTCAACTCATAGTACTGTGCGCCGGCTCATGATCACAGAATTTTTTCAAAATGTCAGATTTTGTTTTCTTCTTAACTTTTGAACCGTAAGTCCATTTTGGCCGCCGTTCGAAGCGTTGGAAAGTTAATGAGATGTTCTTTCTTATAAAAATGGTTTTGAGATTATTGGTCGATTTAATTGTGTCGGGAATTCGGAAACGTGTCATTTTGTCGACTTTTACCGTCGTAATTGTGTGTGATTGATGTGTTATCATGCGATATGCTTTTGATATATAACGTATAGCTTGTGTGCTGTTATATGATGTGAATGCATGTGATGAAATGTTGTGATGATGGTTTGTGGCCTTATGGCAAATAAATGCCTTGTTTTGGGTTTGATTGCAATGCATGATTATTGATGTTGAGATGGTTCACATGGTTATATATGTATATGCATTTGATTGTCATGAGTCATTAGTATGCCATACATCATGATATGCACCTTATGATGTCATGTGCCCTTGTGGGGTGTGAGCGACGAAACGATTCCAGAGGGAATCTGCTGTAACGGTCGTGAGCCTTATACAAAAATGACCTAAAGCGACGTTATAGACGATCGTGAGCCTTATACAAAGAGGACCTAAAGTGATCGGATCGTGAGCCTTATACAAAGAGGACCTAAAGTGATCCATAAACGTCGTGAGCCTTATACCAAGAGGACCTAAAGTGACGGGGAACATCATTTTCCCGACGGGGAGTTACACTAAGTAACAAGCGATGGTTCCAATAATTCCTGAGTGAATTAATGATGATGAGAATGATGGATGGAATGGTACCGCATGCATAGATTCGTTGTGTCGGTCTCTGTGCATTTGCATAAGTCATGAATGGATTGATTATGTGTGGGAAATTGTGAATGGGATTGATGAGTTGATATATATATTAGTGATAAATGTATTGAGCATGATTGATATGCCTTTGTGATGGATGCATGAATTATGAATTATTTTGTTTTGTATTTGAACTATGGTGTACGTTGTGGTGAGAATGTTTTTGCATGCGTATTTCGTGTTATTACATAATTGTATGCAATTATATTATAATTGTGTTTCTCACCCTTCTGCTGTTTTGAATGCTCTATTAAGCGTTGCAGATTAGATGCTGGAGGTCTTTTTGTGAAGATTATATCTTCATTCTTTTGTCGGTCAGCTCTGATATGTGGCACCGGGTAGTCGGGGAGATCGTTATGTGATTATGTGTATACATATCTTTTTGGATTTTACATGCATGACTCTGTATATGACAGACAAACTTCTATGTTTATATATGAGATTTCAGTTGCAGATTTTCCGCTTTTATTCTGTATCTGAATTATGGGTGTTAGGAACTGAGTTCCTCTGTTTATGTTGCTACCTGATTGTTGCATATCTATATGAGCAGGTTGTTATATTTCATTACTTTGATGTGACGCTCCCGTCTATGCCATGAATGTTTTAACTATACTCTAATTTTTTTTTGTTATCGTTTTAATTACTCCGGGTATAGATTGGGGGTGTCACAAACGGAGTATAACCACCATCTGGATTTATCAGAATAACACCTATATCATGCCCACTGTAGTTAGAGGAACCATCGAACATCATCTTCCAACAGGAGCTGGCTCGGGACCCTCATCTGGATCTGGTTCTTCACAATCTTTCTTTACCAACATAATGTCCTCATCGGGAAATTCAAGCTTCAGAGGCTCATACTCTTCAACTGGTTGTTCTGCAAGGTAATCTGACAAGATACTCCCTTTAATAGACTTCTGAGTTACGTACTGAATGTCGTATTCGGATAACAACATATGCCAATGGGCAAGTCTTCCAGTCTGAGCAGGCTTTTCAAAAATTTACTTTATTGGATCCATCTTGGAGATCAATAAAGTAGTGTGACAGATCATATATTTCCTGAGATGCTTAGCATCCTATGCTAAAGCACAACAAGTTTTCTCCAAGAGTGAATATCTGCTTTCACAGTCAGTGAACTTCTTGCTCAAATAGTAGATGGCGTGCTCCTTTCGTCCAGTCTCATCATGTTGCCCCAGTACGCAACCCATAGACCCTTCTATCACAGTCAGATACATGAAAAGAGGTTTCCCTGGCACAGGTGGAATTAGGATTGAAGGTTCTTATAGATAACCCTTGATATTTTCAAAAGGTAGCTGACAATCGGAATTTCATTCAACTGCTTGATACTTTTGGAGCAGCTTAAAGATGGGCTCACAAGTAGTAGTTATATTGGAGATGAATCTGGAGATATATTTTAGTCTTCCAAGAAAACCTCTGACTTGCTTCTCGGTTTACGGAGCGGGCATTTCCTGAATGGCTGTAACTTTATCTGAGTCGACTTAAATCCCGCGTTGGCTAACAATGAATCCAAGAAATTTTCTAGACCGAACTCCAAAAGTACACTTAGCTGGATTTAGTCGTAATCTGAACTTACTCAAACAGCTTAAACAAATGATCCACATGATCCTCTTTGCTCTGGGATTTAGAGATCATGTCGTCGACATAGACCTCTATCTCCTTATGCATCATGTCATAGACCTGCATTTTTAAGACCAAATGGCATGACCTTATAACAATAGGTCCCCCAAGGTGTGATGCATGTATTTTTCTCCATGTTGTCAGGATCCATTTTGATCTGGTTGTAACCTGAGAAACCATCCATGAAAGAAAAGACAACGAATCTAGCAGTATTATCCACTAAGGTATCAATGTACAGAAGAGGGAAATCATCCTTTGGACTGGCTTTATTTAAGTCTCTATAGTCGACACACATTTGAACCTTTCCATCCTTCTTCGGTATAGGAACAACGTTGGCCACCCACTGAGGGTATTTTACAACGGCAAGAAATCCAGCATCAATTTGTCTTTTTACCTCTTCTCTAATCTTCAAGGCCATGTCTGGTCTTGTCCTTTGGAGTTTCTGCGTCACAGGAGGACAATCGGGTCGGAGTTATAGCTTATGAACAACGATGTCTATGTCCAAACCGGGCATATCTTGATACGACCATGTGAACACATCCAAATATTCTTAGAGAAGCTCGACCAACCTTGCCCAGACATCTGCCCCAAGTGTAGTGCCAATTTTGATTTCCTTTCTCTCCTCTTCACTGCCCAAGTTGATCGTTTCGAACTGCTCTTGGTGAGGTTGGAGATCTGTGTACTCATATTCAAGCATCTTAGCCAATTCATCTGGGATATCACAATCTTCCTCACCCTTTCCTTCAGCTTGGTTGATGGGTGCATCAAAGTTAGGAGAGATTGAAGAGTCATCGTATGAATTGGCTAAGATGCTTGAATACGAGTACGCAGATCTCCAACCGCACCAAGAGCAGGTCAAAACCATCAACTTGAGCAGTGAAGAGGAGAGAAAGGAAATCAAGATTGGCACCACACTTGGGGCAGATGTTAGAGAGAAGTTGGTAAAGCTACTCCAAGAGTATGTGGGCGTGTTCGCATGGTCGTATCAAGATATGCTCCGTTTAGACACAGACATTGTCGTTCATAAGCTACCACTCAAGGCCGGTTGTCCTTCTATCAAACAGAAACTCTGAAGAATAAGACCAGACATGGCCTTGAAGATCAGAGAAGAGGTTAAAAGACAGATTGACGATGGATTTCTTGGTGTTGTAAAGTACCCGCAGTGGGTGGCCAATATTGTTCCTATACCAAAAAAGGATGGAAAGGTTCGAATGTGTGTCAACTATAGGGATTTAAACAAAGCCAGCCTAAAGGATGACTTCCCTCTTCTGCACATCGATACCTTAGTGGATAATACTACGAAATTCACTGTCTTTTCTTTCATAGATGGCTTCTCAAGATACAACCAGATCAAGATGGATCCTGACGATATGGATAAAAATACCTTCATCACACCTTGGGGGACCTATTGTTATAAGGCCATGCCATTTGGACTCAAAAATGCAGGTGTTAATTACCAAAGGGATTTGGTTACACTCTTCCATGATATGACGCATAAGAAGATAGAGGTCTATGTCGATGACATGATCGCTAAATCCCAGAGCAAAGAGGACCATTTGGATCACCTATTCAAACTGTTCGAGCGTCTCAGAAAGTTCAAATTGCAACTCAATCTAGCTAAGTGTACTTTTGGAGTTCGGTCTGGAAAATTACTTGGATTCATTGCTAGCCAACGAGGGATTGAAGTTGACCCAGATAAAGTCAGAGCGATTCAATAAATGTCCGTTCCGCAAACCGAAAAGAAAGTCAGAGGTTTTCTTGGTAGACTTAACTACATCTCTAGATTCATCTTCAACATGACTGCTACTTGTGAGCCCATCTTCAAGCTGCTCCGAAAGGATCAAGCAGTCGAATTGAATTCTGATTGCCAGTTGGCTTTTGAAAAGATCAAAAGTTATCTCCAAGAACCTCCAATTCTGATTCCTCCTGTGCCTGGTAAACCTCTCTTTATGTATTTAACAGTACTAGAAGGGTCCATGGGTTGCGTACTTGGACAACATGATGAGACTGGAAGGAAAGAGCATGTCATCTACTATCTAAGCAAGAAGTTTACCGACTGTGAAAGCAGCTACTCGCTTTTAGAGAAAACTTGTTGTGCTCTAGCTTGGGCCGCCAAACTTCTCAGGCAATACATGATCTGCCACACTACTTTATTGATCTCCAAAATAGATCTGATAAAGTATATCTTTGAAAAGCCTGCTCAGACTGGAAGGCTTGCCCGATGGCATATGCTCTTGTCCAAATACGACATCCAATACGTAACTCAAAAGTCCATTAAGGAGAGAACCTTGTCAGAATACCTCACAGAACAACCAGTTGAAGAGTATGGGCCTCTTAAGCTTGACTTCCCTGATGAAGACATTATGTTGATAAGGAAAGATTATGAAGAACCTAGTCCAGATGAAGGTCCCGAGCCAGGCTCCTATTGGAAAATGATGTTCGATGGTTCCTCTAACTACAATGGGCACGGTGTAGGTGCCATTTTGATGAATCCAAATGGTGGTTATACTTCGTTTACAGCCAGACTAGACTTTTAATGTACTAACAACATCACCGAGTATGAAGCATTCATTCTAGGTCTTGAAGCGGCCATTGACCTTTGCATCAAAATTCTTGAAGTGAGTGGAGATTCAGCTTTGGTGATATACCAAGTTAAGGGTGAATGGGAAACTCGAGACAAAAAGTTGATTCCCTACCAAGCTTATATTGTGGAAATGATCAAGTACTTTGATAAGATCACTTTCCGACATGTTCCGAGATCCGACAATCATGTTGCTGATGCTTTGGCTATGTTAGCCTCCATGTGGAAGGTTAGATTTGTCAACGAAGTGCCACTCATCCAGATTGAAAGAAAGACTGAGCCTGCTTATTGCCAATCAGTTGAAGAGGAAATAGATGGAAAACCTTGGTTCCACGACATCAAGTTGTATCTGCAAAACCAAGAATATCTAGTTGATGCTACTGCTCTTGACAAGAAAACTTTGAGAAGACTGGCGTCTAAGTTTTTCCTCATCAATGGTGTGTTGTATAAAAGAAATCATGACATGGTTCTGCTAAGATGCGTTGACAAGCGCGAAGCAGACCTGTTAATGCAAGAAATTCACGAGGGACAATTTGGGACTCACACCAACGGCCATGCCATGTCCAAGAAGTGTTTGAGAGCTAGATATTATTGGTTGACTATGGAATCTGATTGCATCCAATATACCAGGAAATGCCATAAATGCCAAATATATGCTGATAAGGTGCATGTGCCTCCGACATTGTTGAATGTTTTAACATCCCCGTAGCCTTTCTCAATGTGGGGCATTGACATGATTGGAGCAATTGAAGCCAAGGCTTCCAACGGCCATCATTTCATCTTGGTTTCCATCGATTACTTTACAAAATGGGTAGAAGCTGCTTCATATGCCAACGTGACCAAGAAAGTGGTTGTTCGCTTCATCAAGAAGGACATTATCTTTCGTTACGAAATTCCAAGCAGAATTATTACAGATAATGGAACTAACCTGAACAACAAGACGATAAAATAATTGTGTGAGTCCTTCAAGATCGAACACCATAATTCTTCGCCCTATCGTCCGAAGATGAATGAAGCTGTTGAAGCTGCCAATAAAAACATCAAGAAAATCCTGCAAAAGATGGTCAAGACCTACAAGGATTGGCATGAAATGCTACCCTTTGTATTGCATGGATACCAGAGCTCCATCCGTAATTCAACAAGGGCAACCCCATTCTCCTTAGTCTACGGTATGTAGGCAGTTCTCCCAATGGAAGTGGAGATTCCATCCTTGAGAATCCTGATGGAAACCAAGTTGGAAGAAGCATAATGGATCCGTAGCAGATATGACGAGTTTAATCTCATCGACGAAAAGTGGATGACAGCCATGTTCCATGGGAAATTATACCAAAAGAGGCTTAAGAGAGCATTCGACAAGAAGGTTCTCCTGCGTGAATTCAAAGAGGGAGATCTGGTACTCAAGAAAATCTTGCCATCACAAAAAGATCCCCGAGGAAAGTCGGCTCCCAACTACGAAGGCCCGTTTGTTATAAAGACAGTCTTCTCAGGAGGATCCCTCATCCTCACAACAATTGATGATGAGCAGCTTGCACATCCTGTGAACGCCGATGCAGTAAAAAATTATTATGCCTAAATAAAACCCGCTAGGTCGAAAACCAGAAATGGAGACTTAGGCAATAATGGGTATCCCGGTGGTTCTAAACCTATGAAGGAGATCCAGGCAAAATTTAGATATGAAAAAAAAAATAATAAGAGCTCGCTAAGCTGAAAACCCGAGAGGGCGGCTTAGGCAAAAATGAGCGTCCCGGTGGATTGAAAACCCGAAAGGGCGGTCCAGGCAGAAGTTAGGGGCAAAGGCATTTGACTGTATTAAATGGTGTTGGCCAATACCAAAGAAACGACCGAAGATCAATCTAGTCGCTCTGGTCAGAAGCAAGGATCTGGGGCATCTTAGTTATTAGGGATTGTAGTAATTGTTGGATTCAATGTAAACCTTTCCCAATTTTCCATTTTCACAATTGTAATACTCCATGGAGCTTTCGCCATTTGCAAGCTAACATTCTTCAATAAAATATAAATTTTGCCAATCCCTTTATTGTCATTTATGTTCCTTTACCTTTTCTTGTTATACAAAACGCCATTTATTTGTTAATAGTGAGCTTTGGAAAATAAAAGGTTTTTGAAAAGAAAATGCTTTGAAAACGTCTTGATAAAATGTAAAATCTCTTTGACACATGGGAGGATCAAAAGGAATTTCCATATATCTCCAAAAGCTTCAAGGCCGCAAAGGCATTGTCATACTATTTGCAATATCCCACTGAAGTTGAAACTGACGATACTTTTGAATCAATCTGTTGATTATAATCACCAAGTTTGAAGAAGTTCTCTGTATTCATCCTGTTGGTACTTGTTTGAGTTGCTGGAATAGAGGATTCATTTCCCCTGTGAAAGTCTCCCCACCAAAATCTGGTCTCTTTTGAGTTAGCATTTGCATGCCATGATAATTTGCATCATGTTCAACATGCGCTTTTTTGCATTAGCTTTTTATCTTGGGTTTGGTTATCACCCGTTTGCCTTCCCCATGAAGTCCGATTATCACATTGCTTCGTGGTTGTCACCATGTATATTATCTTTTCCCCTGTCGTCACTAGCATTCACCGGTCTATTTATCCTTGGTGTCTTGAAGTATTGTTTGTCACCAATATTTCCTTCCCCATTAGATCTGCCTGAAATCCAATTTTCATTGGTAAGCTATTTTGGTTGTCACCAAAGTCCATTAAAGTCTAGTGGTTACTAGCATCAATCCATTGAAAGTCGGTTGTTACCTTTGCTTGCAGTCCAAGTCCAATTAATTTGGCACGTACAAAAGAGTCGTTACCTTGTACCTTTCCTGATGGTTCTTGAAGATCCCGTTTGATCTCTTCATTTTAAGGAATTTCCAGAAGATTGGATGTTTCAAAACTCCAATAATATATGTTGCAGATCCTATGGTTATAAGGAACTCTTTTGGCACAATAATCCTGTCGTTATGAGGATTCTCTTTATTCGTCATCCCTATTGTTATGAGGGTACTTTCAACACATTCCTTTTATTATAAGACTCTTGTCCTATCTTCTATTGTCATGAGGAACATTGGAATCAATCTTATTGCTATGAGGATCCTGTTTCACTGATTCTATCGTTATAAGAATCTGTTTTATCTCCTATTATCATGAGGAACATTGGGATCAATCCTATTGCTATGAGGATCCTGTTTCACTGATTCTATCGTTATAAGAATCTGTTTTATCTCCTATTGTCATGAGGAACATTGGGATCAATCCTATTGCTATGAGGATTGTATTTTTTTTGTTCATCCTATTGTTAAAGGGATTCTTGTTTTATTTGTTGTTCTAGAGTGTCGGCCGGTCATGTTTGGACCTATTGATCAACTACTCTAGATATTCCCCGGTGGAGACCATCCTGTGCTGTTTCATTTTGAGATTTTCCCTTTAATTGTTGATCTCTCGTGAGAAGATCTTATTCCTGACCCTCTTTCCCCAATGATTTTCGGTCATGTCTGAACTTGTTGATCAATCACTTTGGATATCCCCAGTGTGGTTTCCCTCTTTCCCTAATGGTGTTTTCTTTTCTCCAGCAGGTCTTTGCTCTTGGTCGTCTTGGTCGGCATTGTGCATTCAGCATTTATCATTCCATCATAGAGCATCATACTAGAGTTCATTGCATGTTTACACTGTTCCTAGCATTTATTTTAGTCAGTTTTGTCTGTGGCATAACATAACATTGCATCTAGAGGCAAAATTTCCAGTTATTTCTGTATTTAAATACCCTCCACTTTGATTCCCTGAGGGTTGTCACCACTCAGGCAATCCAGTAAAGTTATTTAAATAGGGGCAACTATAATACCCCAAATTTTGACCCTAGATTTCATCACCATTCTAGAAAAGCATTACACATTACATTGCTAACGCTAACCTTTGTTCAAGTTTGTTCCTTGTTTTTGCTTCATCAAATTAGGGTTTTTCTCAAGAGAATCAAGAGGATCTTCACATGATCAGTCAATGTTTTGGAATGATCATCAACCCATCAAGCTTACATACACTCAATAGGCTTCTCCTTATCAAAAATCAAGTGCAATATGGTCTCATTATAAGTTCATTGGAGCTCAAATTCATCTGGTCACAAATTAGGGTTTTGCTTGGAAAAGTCAACTATGCCTTTGACTTTAGATCAAATCATGATCCCAAACCTTAAGACATGATCCAAGACACTAAAATACATCCTTGTAGTCCGTCCATGATGTTTGAAAGATTCAAGAATGCAAGATCATTGAAGATCACACAGTTGAATTCATCTGGTACACAAGCTTTATCTGACAAAGTCAACCCTTTGACTTTTAGGGTTTTTAGCCCAAATTGAAGTATTCAAGCCAAATTTCATCAAGACATGTTTGATCATTGAATTTGAGCATGAAAAACCAAGATTTGGAAGGTTTCTCTCAAAAGGGGCAAAGTTGAGGAAGTAAAATTTTTCTAAGTATGGAAAGAAAACCTAGTTTTGGCACCAACTTTGGAAGGTCATAACTCTCAATCTACACAGCCATTTTTTGTGCTCCAAAGCTCAAATTAAAGCCCTCACAACATACTACAACTTTGTATGAGAGGTGGAAAACTCAAAAAATACTTAGATTTCGAGTTATGAAGCTTCAAAGTTTTGAAAAATCTTTGAACACTTAGAATTTTTTTCAAGATAGATTTTGGTCCTTAGAAACAACAATCTTTGGAGTTAATTTTCACTATGATCCTTTGAGATTCAAGATTTTTGTCAAACATGAAAGTTTTAGAGCACACTTGGGGCTTTCCAAAAAGTACAAGAATTCCTCCATAACATTTGTGAGCAAGGAGTTTCGAAGGGATGAAGTTGGTGTCACAAGGTTGATGTTCATGCCATTTTCACCACTTGTTCTTGGCCAAAACTCCAAACCATGCCCTATGATCCTACTTTTCAGGCCTCATTACCTCTAAATACATCCATAATCAGAAGGTTGCATGAAATAATGATGCATTACACAAGTGTTTAAGCCTTTGTTCAAAGGATCATGCCATTTTTGGAAGAAAGGTCACACTCCCATTTCCATAAAGAGGCTTTAACCCAATGTCAACTTGTCTTGAGCATTGTGAATGTTGCTTCTACATTCTAAAAGGTTTGCACTTAGAAGCAAGCTTTCTAAACTTTTCCAACAACTCTAGTAAGCATGGTACTTGTCTTGGAACTTCACAAAATCAAACAAACCATCATTTGAAATTGAACCAAATAAAAAACTCTTCAAGTTGCAATACTGCCAAAACCATTGATCCCTCAACTTCTCCTATAAATAGAGGTTCATTTCACACTTCAAATCACACAACATAACCTCAGAAACATATTTGAGCAAGCATCAATCCCAGCATCTTGCATTAAGACCTCCATTGAAACCAAAAATCCCTCATTTACAAAAGCACCTCCAAAACCTATTCCAGTCACCAAACCTCCATTCCAATTATCCACACAAACCATAAAACACCTCATAAGAGTGTCCAAACCATCACATTCATCCAAAACCTCAGAAATAAGAAAGTCAACTCTCAACACTAAATGTGTTGACTTTCTGCATAAACCAAGCCAAACCTTCATTCTGACCTTCTCCAATCAATCCAAACCTTCAAACACCTTCCACTAACATACCTTGAGCTATTCCAAGTGTTGGTTTGTGACTGTAACTCCATTTTCTTGGAGATCAGGTTTTCACCTCCCACTCTTGCAAGAGGATTCATGTACAAGGATTTGAGCCATTTCAGTGCAAGTTGATCATTCTAAAAGTATCTTGGGAGTTCATAGAAGATTTTTGAATCATCAAATAGTTTCTGTAACCAGTAGAAGAAGGCATTGGACCTTGATCCAATAGGTAAGTGCATCTTGATTTACAACTATGTAATCTTGTTGTCATTTGCATATATTTGAGATACCATGTTGTTTTCTATCATATGAGGACCATTTACCCTATGTCAATTGATTCTAATCCTTGCTATATGGAATTTCGTTTTAAAATTTTGATTTAGGGTTTATTCTGGTTTAGTCATGATTATTTGTTGTGTGATTAAAATAAATGAAATTCAATATTGCCATTGAGTTCCTTATGAAAAATGGAGCAACTTTCATGTTTTCATTTTTGGGTTTTATTGAGAAATGAAGAAGATGAGTTTCTGAGTTTTTGAAAATGGAGGAAGGAAGAAGATGATGGCGCCATGGTCAGTTTTTAGGGTTTGTTTTCATATATTATTATTTTGTTTCCACATAGCTACCTGTCATACCCCAAATTTTGACCACCAAGATTTCCCATCATTGTGCAAATCATCATCACAATA
Source organism: Lathyrus tuberosus (assembly GCA_022829125.1). NCBI lineage: Eukaryota > Viridiplantae > Streptophyta > Magnoliopsida > Fabales > Fabaceae > Lathyrus > Lathyrus tuberosus. The sequence continues at coordinate 4,428,674 of JALAZF010000241.1, read as the reverse complement.
TGGATGTACTTACGTGCCTCATCAATCTCCCCAAAGATGGATGAACATTCACTACAATTAAGAATTAGGGTTTTGAGCCCTATCAAAGCACTTATTCAAAGGATCAATCAAGAAATGACATGATCTTCAACTTTTCTAAACCTCTTAAATACCCATAATGGATCAAGAGGACTCCCACGTCAAGAATCAAGCACAAATTTGCCACATTCCAAGTGGATCAAGCCTCAAGATCGACAGTGTAACTAAATTATGGTTTTGGTCGAGCAAGGCCTCCAGATGAAAATTTTCTTCTAGGCATGAGTCATTGCTTCAAAGCACAACCCAAATTACTCCAAGGGACCTCATGGACCCAATCATCATGTCAATTTAGCCTCAGGGAATGCATTTACCAAAAATCAGGAATTAGGGTTTCTTGACCTAATTCACTCCTAAGTTGACCTTTGGGATAAAGCATGAACCAAGACCTCAAGACATGATTTGAGGGCCTTAAATACACTACATTGATCCATTTTCAACAATGGATTGATCCAAGAAGCTTGAGTCACAAGTTTCAATTTCATCTGGACCACAATTAGGGTTTTGAGGAAAAAGTCAACTGTATCTTTGACTCTTGACCAAGACATGCTCCCCAACCTTGGGACATGATTCAATACACCCTATAACACCCATGTAATCCATCCATTAGGTTTGATTTAGGTCAAGGACTTGATTTCATAAAGGATCGCACAGTTTGGATTTCATCCGATAAAAAGTCAACTGTGCACAAAATCAAGCTTGACTTTTTGGAGCTTTTCATAAATATGGTTCCCCTAAGTCAAAAATAATGTTAATGTGTGATATTGATCATCATTCATTAAGAAAAATCAAGAAAAGTGAGGTTTCTTGAAAAAGGGACAACCATGAGAAACCAAAATTTTTCTAAGTTATGGAATAAAAGTGGTTTTGGTACCAACTTCCAAGGACCATAACTTGAGATCCAAACAACCCTTTTGGGTGATCCAAAGTTGGATTTGTAGGTCTTGCTACACTCAACAAAAGCTTCAACTACCTCCAACACCAATTCTTTATGGATTTTAAGTTATAGAATGATCAAAATGGCAAAAAGATGAAAATGACACTTTTTCCAACACTTAGTGAAAATCTGCCTAAGTTACCAGCCTTGGACACCAATGTTCATGAGGATTTTTCAGTTGGATTCAAATAGATTCAAAACAAACTATGATCTGACATGTTTTGTATCATATGAGGGCTTTATATAAAGCACAAGAGCCTCTCACAACTCAACCTGAGCTGGGAGATATGAATCCCTTAAAATCACCATTTCCAACTGTCCTAAGCAAGGAAGATTTTGAGCATTTGCTCGATTTGGCAGAATCGGACAACTCCAAGCCTTGTCATCTATTTGGACACATCTGAGGATAAAACAAAAGGAGAATAATCTGATCCCCAAGCCTTCCAAGTCCAAGAATCTACCTATAGCCATGCCAAACCTAAAAGAGCTAAAAAGTGTCAAGACTCCAATTTTGTTTCAATGCATTCAATGGATGCATCAAGGTGGCATGAACTGAGGCAAGTTTAACTGAATGAGTCAAGCCTTATCTCAGAACCAAAAAACCATAGGCGTGTGCTCTAACTTCTAGTCAATGGCTATAGGAAACTTGAGATTCCATTTGATCATCATTAGCCACAGGCCATGCTGCAGTTGCCACACACTATTGCTGCCAAAACAAACTTAACACACTATAAATAGAGCTCATTTATGGTCAGTTCAAGTACACCAAAGCACCCAAACTGATGCTTTCCTCAAAATCTCTTCTTCACTTCAAATTTTGCCTTCTAACTCAAGTCACCGTCGGGTTTTGAGTTTGAGAGCAATTCCTACCAAACCAATCACACACACACACACACCTCATAAACATCATATGTAAGTGATCCATAACACAAAATCACATCTGGAACATCAGATTCTCAAAATCACCAGCCAATTGCTCAAGTTCTTGACAGAGTTGCAGTTGAGGTGCCACATCAAGTTCCAGCTCATTTCAATCCACTCCAAGCATTCAAAAACATTCCTTGGCACCAAAGGAAGTTGTCCAGATCATTGGAACCAAGCTGTAACACCTCCATCACCAAGCTCGATCACCAGCTGCAAGAGGTAAGCCTGAACCCTTCAAACTTTATGATCCATGCATCATGAATGAATTTTTGAGTTACCATCTTGTTTATACATGTATGTAGAGTAATAACCCTCAATCAATTGACATGAATCCATCGTGTATGGAATTTCATTGTGTTCATGCTGAAATTAGGGTTCTTGAGATTTTCAGTTGATTTCTTCCTCCATACTTTATATAAATGCAATTAAACTATATGGTTGTGATCTTTGTTCAAAAACGAACAAGATTGGTACTTGAATCGTGCAAACCCAATGAGAAATCAGGGAGAAAAGTGAGAAAACGCAAATCTGGAAAAACAGAGGGCGCGGGAAAGAACCAAGTGTTCTTTGCGCCATAATTCAAATTTTTGAATTTTAGTTATTTTGTTTAATTGATTCAAAAATTAATTTCTCTCTGAATATTTATGTTTTTGAATTGATTCTTTTTCTCAAAATTCACTAAAATGTTTAAATATTTTATTTTACAAAAAAATCCAATTTATATTATTTATTTAATATAGTTATAATTTTTTAAATTAATTTCGTTTTAATTGTTTTTAAACATTTTTTTAATGAAATTCCCACTTTGATCTTTCAAAACCAATTGAATTTCAAGCTTCCATATAATTAAGCATGATTTTTCAAAATATTTTTCAAAGTGTACAACTTGTTTTTAAATATATTTGATATTTTATCATTTATTATTTAAATTTCCTTTGAAAAAATGACATTTTTATTTAAAATTAGGGTTTCCTCACGATTTTAAATTTTCAAACACTCATGGGCCTCTAATAGAGTGTAAGACCCAACCCCTTTGTATAGGAAACCATTTTTGGTCCTCAGTCGTTGTATAAGTCCCGATACGATTTTAAAAAAATCTCGGCGCGAACGTTGCCTTTTAAACAAAAACCATCTGGGCCTCCCCTTGTGTTGTAAGTCCCATCTTTCTTTTTAAATAAACTCATGGGCCTCTAATAGAGTGTAAGACCCAACCCCTTTTGAAAACCAAACTAATTTGGGCCTCAGTCATTGTATAAGACCCATTGCGATTTCAAAAATCTCGGGGCGATCGCTATTTCATTTGAAAATCAACTAGGCCTACCCTCATGTTGCAAGTCCCATTTCTTTTCTTTTTCAAACCTTTAGGCCTCTCCTTGAGTTATAAGACCCAACCCTCTTTGTAAATATCACCTTTGTGGGCCTCAGTCATTGTATAAGTCCCAATACAATTTTCAAAACAACGGTACGATCACTATTTTTTATCTGGGCCTCTCCTTGAGTATAAGCCCCAACAATCTTTTCAAAACAACTTCCCTTTTGATTTAGGTTCAAACTCATAGTTGTTATCAAAACTTTCTTTAATTTCTTGAACAACTAACCATACAGCTGTTACTAAGGAAGCTTGCTCGCCTGTAAGTTTTTATCGGCTTTCTTTATATGCTTTCAAATATATATATATATATATATAACTGTATTGCTGGAAGCTTGCTCACCTGTAAGTCCTTCTTTCATATCCTTTTAAATACTTGTCATATATCATCTGTATATATACTTGTATATCTGCTTAGAGTTTTTCCCGGCAATTAGGTCTAGAACTAGATAGAACCAGTGGTCACTCTTTCAACAAGGTCAAAACTAGTTCCCCATAGGAATTCCAGACACAGTCTTTCCTTCTCTTGGGCTTAAACAATATGGAACAAAGAGAAAGGCATTATTCTCGGTGAAACTTTTCTCAGACTGTCACTATTAGAAATTATCAAAGAAATTCAATTTCCCAGAAAGGATTAATTCTCGGTGAAACCTTTCTTGAATTTCTTCAAACCCTAGAATTGTTCACTACAGAAAGGATTAATTCTTGGTGAAACTTTTCTGGAACTTTTCTTAAGTTTGGACCCACAGGCTTCCTAAAAGCATCCCCGCCTCCTCTTGGGCTTTGTACAAGGACCCTTCGGCTTCTTAGAAGTTCTCATGCCTTCTCTTGGGTTTAGTACAAGGACCCTGAAGACCTCTTAAAGGTATAGGACATAACTTAGTCATCCTTTGTTAGAGCTGTCTTTCCAATGAGTCAAAACCTCATATCATGTTTAGGCTTGATACTCATCCCTTAAAACACCTGCCTCATCTTGGGTATCATACAAAGATAAACCCATTCAATAGACATGGACATCCTAAATCTCAAATACATTCTCAAGTTCCTTATAAAGATGGGAAAAACACTGGTCATTTAATTAATTCCCAGTAAAGTCGAAACCCGTAGGATCTAAAACTCAATTTTTATCCTAAATTTACTCAGCCAGGGTCAGCTTATCATCAGAGCCTCAAGGCATCTGATACCTCAACTCTTCTGTAAACCCTCAGCAAATGTTGATTCCCTATTTTGGACCTGCCTCTGGATCTCAATAATCCTCAGTAGAAGCCAGCCTCCTCTTAGGCTTTGTATAATGATTTTCCTCAGCAGAGTAAAACTCAAAAGTACTCTCATGTTGATTCACCCTTTTTAGCCTCAATCTTGGGCTTTGTACAAGACAGATAATGACACTCTTTTGTTGAGTCGATTTTTCAGCCTCCTCTTAGGCTTTGTATAAAGATTTCCCTTGTAGAAGTTAGCCTCCTCTTAGGCTTTGTATAATGATTTCTCCAGCTTGTTCAGACACAATCTTGGGCTTTGTACAAGACAGATAAAAGTACTCTCTTGTTGAGTCAACCCTTTTTAGCCTCAATCTTGGGCTTTGTACAAGACAGATAAAGATTTCTTTCCCACAGAGTCAGTTTCTTTTCAGCCTCAATCTTGGGCTTTGTACAAGACACCATATAAATTTCCCTAAACAGAGTCAAACCTCTTTCCAGCCTCAATCTTGGGCTTTGTACAAGACAGATAAAACCATACTCTCCAGCAGAGTCAATCTTCTCCCTTTTAAGCCTCAATCTTGGGCTTTGTACAAGACACCTACAAATATCCCTCGGCAGAATAAAAAATCCTCTTTTAGCCACAATCTTGGGCTTTGTACAAGACAGATAAGTACCTCCCCTGTGGAGTCAATTCCTCCTAGCCTCTTCTTAGGCTTTGTATAATGATATCCCCAAAGAGTCAACTCTCTTTTAGCCTCAATCTTGGGCTTTGTACAAGACACATAAACACTCTCTTATTGAGTTAGCCTTTTTCAGCCTCCTCTTAGGCTTTGTATAAGGACTTCCCCAGGGGAGTCAATCAATCTCTTAGCTTCAACCTTTGGCTTTGATCAAGGCACATACAAAAACCACCATCCCCTCAGAGGAAATAAAAAACTCTCTGTAGGAAGACATTTCTCTGTATATCACTGCACAAACCAGAAAATCAAAACAAACCCTAATCCCAGGTAACTGCTGTAAGTGGCACACTTGTTGATTCAAATATCCAAGCTGTTGTCCATCTCTTATCCTGGTAAACATCCTCTCTTCCATCTAATTGTTGTAAGCGGCAAGCCTCTGGATTATTTACATCCACGCCATTGTCCCTCTCTTAGCATGAAAGATTCCTAAGGAAAAATGGCATTGCTCAACATTGAGTTAAAGATTTCTCTTTCAGGATAAATCCCCTATAAAGGAAATTATGGCATTGCTGGATTCTCATATCCAAGTTAAAGTAACCCTTCTTTATAAACAGTCACCCAACAGTTGTGATAAACAGATGATATGTCTTCTTTTAGAGATGACAAATTCTCTCTCAGTCAAACCTTTAGCTTCAATCTTGGGCTTCGAACAAGACACAAATACTCAACCTTTAGCTTCAATCTTGGGCTTTGAACAAGACACCAAATCTTTTTCCTCCCTTAGAATAGGAGGAACTACGATTGCTCTGATTTCCCTGTTTCTTTTAAACGGGAATACGTAGGCATAAGATTGCGAAATCTTAGCGAGCATACTAATCAAAAATCCTAGGTCCAGTACCTTCATACCAATCAAAAACTCTAGGTCCAGTACCTTCATACCAATCAAAAACTTTAGGTCCAATACCTTCATACCAATCAAAAACTCTAGGTCCAGTACCTTCGCTTCATACCAATCAAAACTGAGGTCCAGTACCTCACCAAAATCATCAAAAACTTACTCTCTCCCTCAAACATTCCCAAAGAAGAAACTTTCCCATTTACAGATAAACACCATCAAGTATAAAGCAGAACCTAATGCTAACAACCTGTGGATAACCACATATAGGATGGGTAATTGACAACTCCCCATTGTATAACCTGACCTCGAACTCCCAGAATCTCTCTAAGCGTCTGTTCAGTTAAACAAACGCGTGCATGGTTAGTTTTAGATATCTTCTGATTCTCTTCCAGCTTCACGAGATAAATAAGAAATTAGAAAGTAGCACCCCCTCCTACCATTGCGGTGAGGAACCCAATCTCTGCGATAAGGTGGTCGCGTCACCGACAAAAATTGCACGCTACACTACCGGATGTAACAGGCCACCCCAGTGGCGCAACCTATTGCCTTGTGGTGTCTTGTGTGTGCTATGTCTTGGGTTCGATCATTGGTGACAACCCTTTTGCTATTTTTTGCACTTTTCATTTTGATTAAGCATTTAGGACTAGTTTTCAAATATATATTCATACGCGCACCCTTATTACAAGCCAATCACTTGGCTCAGTTGGTTAAGTGTTTTAACCTGACCCCCAGGATGCGTGTTCAAGTCCCATGAGGGCCATGTCCCTATTTTTTTGTATGACTTATTCATTCACGTTTCTTCACAACTTTGAAACACCACAACTCCTTCATTTTTAGGATTTTTGATCCATTCTTTTTGCTAGATGTTCATGTTGCTACTTATTTTGTTGTGATACAAAAAATTTTCTAAAATTATTTATTTTTACGGCACTTATTCATGTTTAAAGTATGTGATTCTTTAGGGTTTTTCTTAAGGACCATTTTGATTCTTTGGTTGATTCCTTTGATTTTATTTGCACATATGGACATGTTTGAACCATTTGCAACTTATGTGAAACTTGTATAATGTTATGGACTTGTGCATACTTGTTGCTACTTGATTTAATGCATTTTCAAGGGTATATTTACATGTAAATGTATGTTGAATTTCCAATCATACCATGAACTTTTTCTTGGTCATTTTGACGCTAACATGTGATTCTCTTCCATGTTTACATGACTTTGATGTGCATATATCCTTGTTTGAGTCATAATATGTTTAGGTATCCTTAAAGCTTTGATTCTTTTGTCTTAAACATGACTTTGAATACAAAATGTTTGTATGCTTGAACTTTTGTGAGGTTTCCACTTTGTTTAAAGACCATGTTGAACTCTAATATACATATCTTGGTTGTTATCTATTTGTTTCAATATGTTCAACTTATAACCATGCCTAAATGTTCAAGTAATGCCTTAACTTGATTATATGATGTCTAAACTTTAAACTTGTCATGTTTAAGAATGCTCACATGTCATCTCTTGTATGTTTGCATCTTCATCCACATGTTATTGTCATAAACATGTCACTCTTGCTCAAGTATGTTTGGTTGTTACCTTTGTTTGTCCTAAATTGTATTCATGATTAAGTGATGTTTTAACTTATGCATGCTTACTTTGAACTCTGAATAATACCATTATAAGTAATGTCTTGACTTGTATATGCCTTATTTCATCTTTGAACTTGCATCCATGTCTAAAGTATTGTTATAGCTTTTACATGTTCAACTTGAACCTTGTTTTCTTTTACATGTTAACTTGAACATTGTTTCCATCCATGCTTAAGTATTGTAATAACTTATTCATGCTTGAATGTTAAATTGTATTCATGATTAAGTGTTGTTATAACTTTTCCATATTTGTCTTGTATTTATGATTAAGTGGTGTTAGTTAACCTTAATGCATGCTTGCTTTGACTTTGAACTTAACTGGTTGTCCATGATGCCTTAGTCTTGTTAGAACTATACTTCATGAATGTTTAAGATGTTGTAACATCTTTGTTTATCTTGGTTGTCACTATTTTGATTTAAAACTTCTTTGAACTCTTGAACATACTAGGTAGTTACTTTGTCTAATTCATGACTTTGTTAAGTCCTTACTCTAAATGTAGTTGTGACCATATGTTTTACCTTTGTCATGCCTTCATTAACATCATGTTTGACTTTTACTTTGATTTGTTTTCAAATTGATATCACGTTTGAATATCATGTTTGTTCATATCATCCATACTTAATCATACTCCATTTAACTTTGTCAAGTTATCCCCCCAAGTGATGTTAGCTTGTTAGCTTTCATCCTCAAGTTGCCTTTTATTCCTTAATCCAATGGAAAGTCTCTCTATTGACTCAAGTGTCATAGATAGCTTAGCATTACCCATTCCATTTGACCTTGTTAGAGTCATTAGGTTTTACAACTTAGATTTAGGATATAATGTACAATCTTTTGATTCTGTCAAATCAAGTAAGTGTTAAGACATAACACTTAGCTCCCCTTTGAACCTTGATCATAATCAAAGTGTTCATTCATCCTTAGTAAGGTGAACTACAAATGCTCTAATTCCATCCTTGTAATGATATGTAGGCACAAGACCGCGAAGTTTTGGCGAGCATACTTAGTGACTAAACCTTTAGGTTCCTATCTCTCACCATAAAAATCTAAACACAAAACAATAGCAAACAATATCACAAATACTAGTAAGAGGTTCCAATAGAATACTATAGATACTTAGGATGTTAACACCTTCCCTAGGTATAACCAACCCCGGCCCCCAAAATCTCTTGGCTTTGTTGTTACATTGCAAACTTAGGGTTTTTTATGATCTTTACCCTTTCCCTTGGATAAATCAAAGCTCGATGGTGAATCTTTGAAAGATTTGTGATTCAAGTTTAATTAATAGCTTGATATCTAATTCTCACCGCAACTGAAAATGGCGACTTCACCGGGGAATACTGTCGCAACTGTGAAAAATAATCGGCGGAAATAGAACAGAAGAGTCGCCACCGAACATTATTTATCCCGACGAAGGGAAAGGAAACGATCGAAGAAAACCTCAGAAAAGGGAAAGACATGGTCATCGCAACCATAGTCTGGGTTCAGGAGTCGGTTACGCGAGGGGAAGGTATTAGCACCCCCTCGCGTCCATCGTACTCGATGGGATCCACACTTGTTGTCTAATCAAAGGGCGAGTTTATCTAAATCCTAATGCTAAATGGAAACGGGAAAGGGAAAAACGAAAACGGAATCGCAAGAATCATCGCAATCCTATGCCTACTTATCTTCGTGGACGGATGAAGAATCAGAGTCGACGTAGTTCGACAGACTATGCACTAAAGGGGGAGGTTGCTCGCCAAGACATCGTCGTCTTGTGCCTACGTATCCTCAATCGGACGAAAGAGAGGAAGTTAGAGCAGTCGTAGTTCGACCTACGGGTCGAAAAGGGGCTCGATCGCACCGGGGGCGAGAGAAAAGGCTCAGTTATCAGATTGCTCTCGATCGTAAGGGTGCGAGAGAAGAGGGGAGTTAGTTGTTAGTGTGCTCGCCAAGGATAGGAATCCTCGTGCTTACATATCCTCATTAGGGAATGAGGAATTAGAGCATCCGTAGTTCACGCTACTATGGGAAAATGGGATCTCGATCGCACGGGTGCGAGAGAAGAGGTTCTGAACTTATCGAAGAAGTGAATTGACTTTGTTTGAGATGCGCATTGCACTAAAGTCTATGACATAGGAGCGAATGCGTCGCATGGTCACCCCCAAACGAGACATATGCTAAACACTCTAGAAAAGTGAAGGGAGACCCCTCATTCTTCATTTCCCATGTACTTAAGGCTCGTGGAGCACAATGCACATCGCCTTTATTAAGTGTTTTTATTTTTGCTTTTGTTTTGAGGTGAGAAAGAAGATTCAAAGGGCAAAAGAAAATCTAAGGGGAACTCACCTAAATGTTGTCATGCAATATGGCCCTAAGGTGGAGGATGAGAAAGGAAATTATATCCTAACGTTGGCATGCAAAGGCAAAACAGAACCAAGAAAATAAATAAAAAATAGCAGCTACAACAACGCTCCAGCGCGTGTACAACAGTAAATTCCAGCAAATGAACAAGAGAGCATTTAACAGGACTTGTATTCAGCACATAACAGATGTAAAAGGCATCAAGCGGCATGAATGCATAATGGACAGCATGTTAAAATCCAGAACAGCAGGTGTGGAAAGTCAGGCAGCATGTGTTCATGAACACTCAAACAATACAACACGCGAGCAACAATCGCAAATGAACATGCATAGCAAGGCAAACCAAACATAGAAATTGTAAGCATCCAAAATGAGCCACAAAGGTCATGTTAACAACTCACGAACGAGTAGGATCAACAAAGTTGCACAACTTAAGCATTCCCCTAAACATCATGCATAATAGACATCGAACACAAGCAAGGACCATGCATCACAAGTCCAACAAGTTAAGCTTTAATCAACAATCAACATGATTCAAATGTGTATGCAACGTGTTCACCGTGTCAAGAAAGCAACAACATAATCATGGATATTCATCAACGAAAACCAAAAGTCGTGTGTCGGAAAATCACATTCAAACTCTCACGTGAGATAAACCAGCTCAAGAATAATCCACAAATCAACATCATATCAATCCATGAAGTTTAGGCATGCCAAGGATCTCAAACAAGCAAGAAAAAGCATGAAAAACACATTCTGTCCCAGAGTAACTGGTTACTCTAATTGAGGTATCCGGTTACTCAGTTGAAAAATTGCCAAAAACAATGAAAATAAGGCAGAGTAACCGGTTACCCTGTTTTGAGTAACCCGTTACTTTGACAGAAAGCTGCTAAAAACGTGAAAATTAAGCAGGGTAACCGATTACCCTGATTTGAGTAACCGGTTACTCTGGGACAGTGGCAGAAAAATCAAGCTCCAAAAGCACTTTTTAGCAGCAGATGCCTTATCCAAACATCCAAATGATCATGTAATCAATTATGCACGAAATTACATTGAATTACAACAATCAAACATCAATTAGATCCAATAAACAACAACATCAACAATCAAATTCAAGCAAATGGATTAAAACACATTGAAAACCATGGATCTACATTGCATAAGCTGAAATTAAGCTAAATCAAGTATGGATCTGAAATTAACCAACCTACAAAGCTTAGAATTGCTTTGGTAAGTGTTGCAAACGAAAATTGATGAATCAAAGCAAGAAATCCAGAGATCTATGAAGCTTTATCAAGAACACTTGAAGATCCAAGCAATAATCCACAAATAAGCAAAAACTCTCCAAGAAGTGATTCCAAAACCTTGAATCTAGATCCAAACAAGTTGCTACTGCAGAATTGAACCAAGAATGATGATGTGAAGGAGGTTTAGCTCAAGAATTCACAAATTCCAATGAAGAATTTGAGAATTCTAGCAAAAGAGCTTTAATGGAGGTTGAAGGTGAAAAATGGAGAGTGAAAAAGTGGGAGAAACTTGAGAGAAAAATCTGAAAATTGGGAGTGAAAATGAGAGTGAATGAGTGAGGTTTGGAGCAATTTGATTTAAATATGGCTTAGGTTTGGAATCCAATTATGGTTTGGAGTGTGGGTTAGTAAGAGGAATTGAAATTAGGAGTGGAATTAGGAATGAAAGTGTTTGAATTTTGGAGGGAAATGGTGAAAATTGTGAAAATGAATCAAAATTGAATCAATTCTAGATCCTTCTCATAATGCACATGGAAATCACATGATCACAATTGGCTCAACAATTCTGCAGTACTGAAAATTGCTATATTTTTGCAATTTCGTCCAGAGTAATCGGTTACTCCAATTAGGGTAACCGGTTACTCTGTTCAAAAATTCAAAATCTTGGCGCCAAAAGGAGGGAACATAGTAGAATCACCTGTTTTCAACCGTTCTGAGCCATACTAAGCCTCTGAAGCCTGTCATTCAATATTGCCACTTAATCATGCCTGAAATATGTTGTGAATTTCCTTATCCACTTATAATATCCTGCTGAAAAAAATATTGTCCGGTGCCGAGTCACTGAGCAAAAATAACTGTTGGAGCCTCTGATAATCAAATCATCCGGGAGCAAAATAAATGCTCGAAAAGACTTTGAAAACCATCTGCTTAGCTCTGTATACTGCTGAAATGTCCTCTGAATTGGATGAAATGATGAGGTGCAAGGAATACCTTGATCCCATGCCCAAAAGAACCATACAAATGCAAAATGTGATGCAAATGAAAGGAAGCATAAGCCAAAAAGGTCAAGGAATGAGAGGGTAAATTTTGAGGTGCTACAAATACCAATTGTAATTGCAAAAGGTTAAATATCACCAAGGTCGGATAAGCTTCTCGGGAGAGACTGCCACTTATCACCATACAATATCAAGGACAAAACAAGCTTCTCAAGGAGACTGTCACTTGTTATTGGGTATAAATTCCAAAGAGATGTTGTTACAACAACACTGCTGGAGAATGTGTTATGTCTTTAATAAGGATCTGCGATAGATTCTTCCTGCGAGACACCGTGCAAAAAAGATGCACGTTCGAACTAGGTTCGGTGACCTAATCTGGTTCAAAAACAACACTTGCCAGGGACCTAAGTTCAATCTAGGAAAAATCTAGAAATAAACGGTCAAACAAGACTCCAACCATTGAGGAATGAACTCAAACGGGGTTTATCTTATCCAAACATGGAAAAGATAATTGAAGCAACCATCATCCACGAGAATCAAGCCCTGTGGGGGGAATATAGAAAGGATTAGCACTTTATGCCTAAAGGTGACGACCCTATTGAAAAGAATAGACAAACCCAGTTACTTGGAGGGTAAACGCCAAAGTGACTCAAAACAGGTAAACACCAGAAAGGTAGCAAAAATGCTTGGATGCCATGCATATGTATGAATGCATGTATGCCATGTTTATGCTTATACTGACAAAACAGACAAGAGGAAGCACACCGGAGATAAAATAAACATCTCGACAAGGATACCCAACCAACCTCACCAGATTGAACCATCACTAGGGATGAACAAACAAAATCAACAGTTCTATTCCAAGGTTACAATCTTCTCTGGGGGAAAAGAGTATTCCACTCGGGCATAACATCATGACTTCACCTGAGGGATTGCCATTATGAGCTTGATTTCCTTGTTGGAGGAGGGGATCCATGGGAAATTGCCAAGATCAACTGAAGTAAAAACTTACTGGGGAGCTGGCAAAAGATGTCACAAGAACAGTACAACTATGCATTCTAACTTGCATAATGATTATCACAATGAGCGATGACTCTTGCAACAAATAACCTTCAAATCTCCTCTGCCCCAGATTACATGGTCTGCGAGAAGGAGCCATCAAGAGAATTTTACAGAAGAATTGACATACAAGTTGTCTCGGTGTCTTCAAACTCTTGGAGAGATTCACAAATCTCGACGTAACTGCCCCAGTTTAACTGTATTTGCACGACAAAGTTCTCGACCTTGTCCTTCAAACTATGGGAACAACGACAGGGAAACAAACTTGCCCTTGCTAGCTGTTGGATCTTCAAAAAAGTTTCCCCAGACTAACTGATATTCAAGAGATTTTCAGAATCTCGATTCGATTGTTCCTGATTAATTGGTCTTTGAGAGATTTACTGAATCTCGATCTGACTGCTTCTGATTAACTGGTCTTTGAGAGATTTACCGAATCTTAATCTACCTGCTTCTAATTAACTGTATTTGAATAATACCATGATAAGTAATTTCTTGACTTATATATGCCTTATTTCATCTTTGAACTTTCATCCATGTCTAAAGTATTGTTATAGCTTTTACATGTTCAACTTGAACCTTGTTTTCTTTTACATGTTAACTTGAACATTGTTTCCATCCATGCTTAAGTATTGTAATAACTTATTCATGCTTGAATGTTAAATTGTATTCATGATTAAGTGTTGTTATAACTTTTCCATATTTGTCTTGTATTCATGATTAAGTGGTGTTAGTTAACCTTAATGCATGCTTGCTTTGACTTTGAACTTAACTTGTTGTCCATGATGCCTTAGTCTTGTTAGAACTATACTTCATGAATGTTTAAGATGTTGTAACATCTTTGTTTATCTTGGTTGTCACTATATTGATTGAAAACTTCTTTGAACTCTTGAACATACTAGGTAGTTACTTTGTCTAATTGATGACTTTGTTAAGTCCTTACTCTAAATTTAGTCACATTTATCTTTAAGCTTTGGTTTTGACCATATGTTTTACCTTTGTCATGCTTTCATAATCATCATGTTTGAATGTTACTTTGATTTGTTTTCAAATTGATATCATGTTTGTTCATATCATCCATACTTAATCATACTCCATTTAACTTTATCAAGTTATCCCCCCAAGTGATGTTAGCTTGTTAGCTTCCATCCTCAAGTTACCTTTTATTCCTTAATCCAACGGAAAGTCTCTCTATTGACTCAAGTGTCATAGATAGAGTCATTAGGTTTTACAACTTAGATTTAGGATATAATGTACAATCTTTTGATTTTGTCAAGTCAAGTAAGTGTTAAGACATAACACTTAGCTCCCCTTTGAACCTTGATCATAATCAAAGTGTTCATTCATCCTTAGTAAGGTGAACTACAAATGCTCTGATTCCATCCTTGTAAGGATATGTAGTGACTAAACCTTTAGGTTCCTATCTCTCACCATAAAAAGCAAACATAAAACAATAGCAAACAATATAACAAATACTAGTAAGAGGTTCCTATAGAATACTATAGATACTTAGGATGCTAACACCTTCCCTAGGTATAACCAACCCCCGACCCCAAAATCTCTTGGCATTGTTGTTACATTGCAAATTTAGGGTTTTTTTATGATCTTTACCCTTTCCCTTGGATAAATCAAAGCTCGGTGGTGAATATTTGAAAAATTTATGATTCAAGTTTAATTAATAGCTTGATATCCAATTCTCACCGCAACAGAAAAAGACGACTTCACTGGGGACATTATATAAAGAGGTTTAAGACTAACTTGTATTTGCTATATTATTGTTTGCTTGTTTTGATTGTTGCTCCATTTGGGTTGTTACCTTGTGGTGAGATAAGTCCCGACCTTCGACTTGAGAGAAAAATAAGATAGGAAGGTGGTATATTCAAAAGGCTTATAGGGAGTTGATTCCCAACCAAGCTAACTTGAGAAATCACCACTCAGTGGAGGAACTTTTGAGAATAAGTATTGTTGATCAAGAGATTATGAAAACAATACTATTTCTTGATTGAGCCTATGAAGCAGAGAACCTTTAGTCACCTTTAACATCACTTGGCCTTGTTAGGAACGTAGTGCGGTGACTATGAGGGAGTAGTCCCAAAATAGTTGATACGCGATACTACACTCAAAAGAGGTTCTCTTGAGAATATTATTAACTACCGAGTAATTGGGAAATTGATAATATTTAAAAGATGGGCTAATGAATTTGGGAACTTGTTAGAACCCGTTGTACAGGTACAGTAAACCCTAGTACATACCAAATGGGAGGGGTGAACCTTTGACTTCGTGCAAGCCTTACACCATGTTTGAGTGTGATCTTATTATGTTTATGCATACATGCATTCATAAGCATCATTGTTCATAAAACGTTTCATGGAACTTAAGCTTTTGTTTGCAAACAAAATAGGATAACCATGGATAATGACAGAAGAAAAACTATTAAGTACACTTTCAAGAGTCCTAGATTGGGTGACCTAAGGAGATTAGGAGCTTTGGTTAAAGATCGAGAAAGGTTCAAGAACAAATATGGGAAGTTGTTATCACTGTTGAAGACTAAGATGGAAGATGGACTTCTCTCCACACTCCTTCAGTTTTATGATCGAGTCTACCATTATTTCACCTTTCCTGACTACCAACTTGTGCCTACATTGGAGGAGTATTCTTATCAAGTTGGGTTTCCTATTCTTGACAAGTCTCCTTTTCCTTTCTTGGAGAAAGATCCTAAAGAGGAAGACATCGCCAAAGCCACACATTTGGGATTGTCTGAAATTCAAGATAACATAACCACCAAAGGAGGAGTCTTTGGTTTGACTACAAAGTTTTTGATTGAGAGAGCTAAGTATTATGCAGATCACATGAGCATGGATGCATTAGAGGCTACTCTTGCCTTACTTATCTATGAAGTGTTCCTCTTCCCAAGCTTTGAAGACTTTGTTGACATTCATGCGATCAAGATCTTCCTAAAGAAGAATCCAGTACCTACCTTGTTAGCAGATACTTATCACTCAGTCCACTTGAGGAACTTCCATAGAAAAGGAATGATCACATGCTGTGTGCCATTATTGTACAAGTGGTTTATTTCTCACTTGCCCAAATCAAGCTCGTTTGGGATCTCAAGAATGGTTGGTGGTCACAGAAGATTATGGCTCTTACCCACTCTAACATTGATTGGTACAATCGTGTCTATGATGGAATCATGATCATTGATAGCTGTGGGGATTTTTCTAATGTACCTCTTCTTGGTACCAAAGGAGGAATCAGCTACAATCCCGTCTTGGCTCGCTGTCAGCTAGGATATCCTTTGAAGGACAAGCCCAAGAGTGTTCATGTTGAGAGTATTTTATTCAAAGATGAAGATGATAGCAAAGAGCTCAAGAAGAAGATTTTGAGTGCTTGGAGCCATTTGCATAGGAGAGGGAAGAAACACATAGGGAAGCCCAATTATGTTTCTTTGGAACCCTATCTCCAATGGGTCCGAGATAGGGCCATCGACCTGAAGATGCCTTATACTCATCAAGAGCCCATAACTCTGAAGAAGGAACCTACTCTGATCTTCATGTCTGAAGCAGAGAAGTTGAAGATCGCTTTAAGAAAAGCGCATCAAGAAATAGATGCTTGGGAGAACAAGCATCAAGTAGTCGTCAGCGAGAACGCATAACTCCAAAGACAACTACAGGCAAAGACTAAAGACGTACTCTCTTGTAAAAAGAGGAAAGTGCAAGAGGATTTATTTTCCTCTAGCCCTCAGTCGACTCCTTGGAAGTTGATCATAGATAGGCTTACTCTCGAGAAGACTCAGATGGAGGAGCAGATCAAGAAGCTCAACATGAGGCTGCTAGGAGAATCTCCTTAGGACTTTTGTTAGCTTTATTTAGCTTTCGGTTTATGACTCTTGTAAGAAGTATTAAACATTTTTGTAATCCTCTTTTGAATTAATGAAATGAGTTCCTTTTTGATATATCCTTGATGTTTGCAAATATTTAAGTTCCGTGAAGCTTTTTTGCATTGCATCTTGCATCTTGCATATGTTGTCACATTTGCATTGCATTTCTTTTCATAAAAACTCATTACGTCTTGTAATCTCCAGTTTCCACGCTGAATCATCCACACGAGTATAACACCAGTGCTAATGCCAGGAAAAGAATGGCAGATCAAGAGCACGAGATTGATCACATCAACAACGAGTTGGAAGATCTCCGTGGTAATGTTGGACATATCATGGAGATACTGCAGGTTATTCGTGCCGAGATGGATACCTAGACAACTGTTGTTTTCGAGATTGCAAACCCCGTGGTAGACTCTCTACCCTTTACTACTCCTGTCACTCTACCTCCGTTTGGACTCCAGCCAGGTTTTGTTCCTCAACCACAAGTTCATGTCTCCACTCAACAGACAGTTCCGTTAACAACTGATGTTCCCAACGTAGTTCTAATCTTTACACCCGCTGTTGTGCACACTCGTATAAATCAACCTTATTATGATGACCATCATCAAGTTTATGACATACCCGATGGGTCAAAATATGAAGATGAGAAACGCGATAAGCTGAAAGAAAATGTGGATTTGATTAAGAAAAGACTCAGGGCTATGGAGGGGGATCAGATATTTAGAGCTGCTGCTTGTGAAATGTGCTTGGTATCTGGGTTGGTGATTCCAACCAAGTTCAAAACACCGGTCTTTGACAAATATGAAGGGGCGTCTTGCCTTAAAAATCATTTGATTATGTATTATCGTAAAATGGCAGCTCACGTGGACAATGACAAACTAATGATCCATTATTTCCAAGACAGTTTGAAAGGAGCATCCTCAAAATGGTATCTAAGTTTGGATCAGTCATGAATTCGTTGTTTTCAAGACCTCTCCGATGCTTTTATAAAACATTATAAGTATAACATGGATCTTGCGCCAGATAGAAGGCAGTTGCTCAGCATGTCACAAAAAAGCTCTGAATCTTTTAAAGAGTACTCCCAAAGATGGAGGGAAATAGCCTCTTAAGTAGAGCCTCCTCTATCGAAAAAAGAGCTTGCAGACTGGTTTATTGACACTATACGGCCAGAATTCTATGAAAGAATGGTGGGCAGCGTCACTACTAACTTTTCTGATTTGGTGGCCGTTGGGATCAAAAGAGAATTGGATCTAAAGAGTGGGAA
The DNA here is from genome assembly GCA_022829125.1 of Lathyrus tuberosus. NCBI lineage: Eukaryota > Viridiplantae > Streptophyta > Magnoliopsida > Fabales > Fabaceae > Lathyrus > Lathyrus tuberosus. The sequence continues at coordinate 4,410,163 of JALAZF010000241.1, read as the reverse complement.
AATGAGTGGTTCAATGGGTAGTTCTAAAGATGTAGTGAAAAGGCCTTCTAGGGGTTTCCAAAAGAAGAAGGAAGGAGAGCCTAACTTCGTCATGACTGCCCGTAGAAGAAATCCCTCTTGGAAGAATGAACGTCAGCAACAACAACAGTTCGTTCAATAACCGGTGTATCAGTATGCCCCTCAATCATATGTGGCAGTTGTTACTCCCGCTTTCAATCAACACCAACCTATTTTTCAACAAGTCCCTCAACATCAGCAAGCGTCCAACGCTCCTCAACAAAACCCTATTCAACGTCAGAAAAATCAGAGTCAGAATAGAAGGTAGGGAGGGAGGCCACCGATACCCCCTATCCCTATGACATATACAAAGCTGTATCTGTTCCTCATTGAACAAGGCTTGGCAAATCCAAGACCATTGGGTCCTCCACCAGAGAAATTACCACCATATTACAATCCCAATGCCCATTGTCCTTTCCATGAGGGCGCCCCTAGTCATGATCTTGAGGGCTGTTACGCTTTAAAACAAATTGTAAGGGAGTTGGTTGAGAAGAAGATTTTGTCTTTCAACGATACAAATCCAAATGTGAAAAGTAATCCTCTGCCCGCCCACGGGGCATCTATCAATGCTATAGAAGAAGGGATCGATGAAGTTTTGATTTGTGATGTAAAAGACATCAAAACTTCGCTGCCAGAATTCCATGCCAAGTTGTTTGAAGTTGGTTTAGCCAAAGAATGCCACAAGAATTGTGCTGAGTTGTCGCTACACGAAAAATGACACATAGTCGCCACCGAATTTTATTTATCCCAAAAAGGGAAAGGGAAATATCGATAAAACCTTTAGGGAAAGAACGTGGTCATCGCAACCAAGTTTTGGGTTCAGAAGTCGGTTATGTGAGGGGAAGGTATTAGCACCTTTCACATCCATCGTACTCGATGGGAACCATCTAAGTTGTCTAGCTAGAATGGGTGTTTTAATCTAAAATTCTACTTGCTAAAGGGAAAGAGAGTTATTTTTTTTATTAGGGTGCTCGCCAAGTATTGTGGCCCTTGTGCATACGTATCCTCACTTGTAAGAAGTGAAGAATCAGAGCTCCGTAGTTCGGACTACGGGGAAAATAGGAAGGGTGGACGATGCTAACGTGCACATTCTAGCAGTTAGGTGTATTGCGGTAAAACGGACATAACATGTCCTTTTGGGTGAAGGAAATAGAAGTGTGTGGAAAACAGAATATGGATAGAAGGTGGCTCGCCAAGATCATCGCAATCTTGTGCCTACGTATCTTCACTTCAAAGAAGTGAAGAATCAGAGCGTCCGTAGTTCGGCTTACGGGTAAGAAATGGGAAGTTTGTATGGACGATGCTAACGTGCACATTCTAGTAGTTAGGTGTATTACAACTCGCTCGTGGAGTCTTATGTGTTACCTGTTTGCAGTAGAACGGACGTAACATGTCCTTTTTTGGGGGAAGAAAATGGAAGTGTAAACGGAAGATAGATAGAAGGTGGCTCGCCAAGATCATCGCAATCTTATGCCTACGTATCTTGCATTCAGACGAGAATGAAGAATTAGAGCAATCGCATTTCGGCTACGGTTTGTTGGTGTTTTTTTATGGACGATGCTATAACGTGTGGGTTCTAGTAATTAGGTGTTTTGCAGCTCGCTCGTGGAGTCTTATGCGTTACCTGTTTGCGGTGGAACGGACGTAACATGTCCTTTTTGAAAATGGTTTTAAAGGAATCCCAAAAGAGAAAATGATTTGGATTTGTTGAAGTGTTTTTGTTAGGTTTTGAAAAGAAGTTTGAGATGCGTGTTGCACTAAGGTTAATGGGTAGAGGTGAATATTTCGAATGACCAAGCTGAGCGTCCTGTATTCAAAATACTCGGAGTGAGTGTAGGGAAGCTCCATTCTCACTCCTTCTCCACCACTTACTACACACATCGTGTTTATTAAGTGTTTCTGGATTTTATTGAGAAAAGTGCCACTTGACATTGAATCAAGGGTTTATTGATTATTGAGAAAAAGTTTGAAGTGATGCGAACAAGGTTGATGGCGATGCAAAAAGCAATCGACTTACAAGTTGGGGTATGGCTTGATATGTGGATCAAGCATGCTTTTGGGGTTTAGTCCTAATTCCTAAGACATCTAACTAGAGAAACAACGAAAACAAAATAACAAAGTACATCAAACGGGGGAGGGATACATAAAAAAAGTACGGGGGATGATCAATACGAGAAATAAAGAAGCTCATTGTGAGGTAGCTCAAGAAGAAGCTATGTGTGTGCAAGTGTCCTAGACTAAACAGTAAATGAAAAAGAAGTTGACAAATATTTTTAAGGTTTTAGTTTTATGATGTTTTTGTGCTTTTGTAGTGGAATGAGAAACAATAAAGGGTTAGACGACAATATAATGAAGATGCATGAGTGATACAATGATAATGAATAATGTACAAATGATAAAAGGGTAAATGATGAAACAGTAAAGAAGAGCGGTCTCATCTTTAATCAAGCATCTATGTCGATGAATCGACGATCCATGATTCTTAAGATGTTCATCGACCAAAATAAAAAGAATAAAAATCAAAGGAAAAAAACGGTCTCATATTGATCAAGGTTTCCGTCAATTTATCAAAATCAACCATCCATGAACTTTAAGTATATCATTGACCGAAATGAAATTAAGAGCAAATCCAAAAGGGAAATGAAAGCAGTCTCATCATAATCAAGATTTAAAGTCGACAAATCGACAAATCCATGATCATATTTGATATCATCGACCAAAGACAAAAAATCAAAAAGAAAATCGAAGAGAAAATCAAAAATCAAACGTACGATGGAAATGAAAGTAATCACAAAACATAAACCAAAGACATCAATGTCAAATTATTAAAACAAATTCCTAAAATAAAGAAAAAAACTATTTAAAATCAAATATCAACAATTAAAAAAGTAATTAGTATAAATACTATAGGTGATATTTTCAAAAACGATTAACAATAATATTAACAAAGAATTTTTCTAGAAAAAGTTATAAACAATAATATTAACAAAAGGATTTTATAATATAAAATTTTATAAATTAAAATAAACAATATTAACAAAAATGATTAACAAATTATTTAATAAAAGTAATTACAAACATGTCAACAAAAATTATTAACAATGATATTAACACAAAACTTAACCTAAATTATTAGCAAAATAAATTGATAAGAATTATTAACAAGATAAAAAAAAAGGGAGGGTGCAATCAATAAGCAAGTGTGCTATGTGAGAATCCTATGGGCCCAAGAGCCCATCATCTCCAACAAAAAACCAGGATGAAAGAAAAAATAAAGAAAATAAATTAGAAGGGAAGGATGTGTAAGGCGCAGGGTGAGAATAGCAATGGGTTTCAAAGCCCACCATTCGAAGTTGGGGCGCTAGACTCATGGCTAGCCGGGTCGGTTCTGACCCGGTTCGGTTTATGCTTAAAAAAAAGAAAAATAAGATGAGAAACCCTACTGAGTCAAAACACACGGCCGTTCAAAGAAAAAAGAAAAGTATTTCATCTTATCCCATTTGAAAACGGCTGAAACAAACCGTACAATCTTTCTATTTCTCTCTCACGATCGTCTCTCTTCGCATACGTCTTTGCTTCGCATGACTTTCACTTGTTGTAATGTGGTTCATCGTCGGAGATTAGTTGTTATCACGGCGGATCGGGGTTTGAAAGAGTGGCTTGCGACAGTTCACGACGGAGGGAGAAGGAAGTGAAGAGGTGGAGTTGTTTATGTGGAAAATGAATTGAAAGGGTGGATTGAAGGTTAATGATGAAGGTCGAAGGTGATTCGAAGGGATAGAGAAGGTGAGATGCTTTTTTGAAGAAAGATGGAAACTGAAGTATAGTTTTTTGTTTTGAGAAGCTGCAGAAGAATTGATATGGTGTTGATACTTCATTTTCAATTCCAGGTTTTTGTTTGGTTGCAATATTGTCCATGATGGTGATGCGCAGATGTTTTTGTAGTGTTGCTGCAGTTTTCTAGTTTTGCGCAGGGGTACGACTCAGTTTGCAGGATGTGTCTGGTTCACAGGCTGTGTTTTTTATGCTACATAATTGTTTTGATGCAGATGTTTCTGGCGTTGTTGTATTGTGGTAGCAAGTTTTGGGATACAGTGTCCAGGTCTTGCTCAAGTCTTGGTGCACATGGCTTATACTGGTTTTGCAGCAAAGTGTTTATTTTGGCTTTTTTTTTAATTTTTCTCTTGTTGTAATAATGAGGGCCATGTTCTAAATGATGGGCTTGCTAATTATCAATTGACGTAAATGGGCTTGCTAATTGTCAAGTGTTTATGTTATTTTTTAGATGTTTTTGAATGAATGGACATTATTTGGATAGTATTTGAATTGAGTTTTGAAGTGGATAATTGAATGGAAAATGGATTTGGAGAATAAAAAATGGATTTTCTGTGGATAAATTGAATTTAAATGGACAAATGGATATTGGATGGATATTGTGAAATTGATAATGAAAAGAGTTTAGAAATGGATTTGTAAAAATGGATATGGATAATGAATTGGAAACTGGATACTTAGTTTAGAGAAATGGATAATGGTGGACAAAAGTCGTTATGGGAATGGATATGCGCTTCCACTCTAAACAACACCTAAAACCTCGACAATTGAACATGACATGCCACAACCAAAGAAGATCCGCCTCGAATGAATCCATCTAATCCATGGCCACTTGAGTATTGATAAGCAAGAAAGGGCTTTTAAAATCAGAAGGTTATGAATTGAACTATGAATCTCAGTACACTGCACCAAACCCTAATTAAAAATAAAATCTGATTCTTGATGAAACACTTGGGATTGTGTCACATTCTTGCCTTCAAAACAGCTCATGTCACAGATGACTGATGAAACAAAACCACTTTATCTGACCAAGATTAAGTCACATCCCATTTGGAACTAAAAGAAAACTGCACCCACATTAAACTTGCTAACCTCTGAATTGCACAACACCCTGATCTAGGATCCTTAACCGCAAGTACTTGACTTTAATCCATACTTGTCCTCAAAATAGCCCATGATACAGATGACTTGAGATATTAACTGCACTGCAACTTCACTAAAACTCTAATTGAAATTCAACTAGCCCTGATGATTATTCACCTTGAAGCAACTGCCAATGCCACAGCCTGATAACTTGATCCTGAAACAAAACACTTATTTGCCCAAGATTAGGTTAAACTTCCAATGAATTTCCAACCAATACTGCACACACCCTTGACCTGATTTCAAGCGAATCTAAATTGAACGATACCTCTTCTTAAACAATAAAGCGATAAGAAACCATAATCTCCGTGCTTTGTGAGCTCAATGCAAATGAATGAATGCAAAGTCATGACCTAATGGGATGCATAGATGATGTAAATGTTATGAAAAGGGGAGGGTGAAAATGAGGGTGTGACACGAGTGTGTTATTCAGTCAAAAGGTTGTGAAGGGGTCCAATAGGATGTCCAAGCTTTAATTAATCAAGGTGTGCTTCAGATAAGCAAATGTGTGAAAAAGAATGAGGTGGCTGTAATTGAACTAGTATTCAATCTACCAACTCCTGTGTTCAAAAGAGTTGAATCTGCTTACAAAGAGGTTGAATCTGTTTTTAATCTCCCTAAGCCTGATTCTAAACTTTCAGATCCAGTTGTGACTACTGCTCAAGTAAAGAGGATGGTTTATGTACCAAAGTCATCTATTGAACGAAGACCTTTCGCTTTCAAGAACACAAAAGCTGTGCCCTGGAATTATGGAGTGACTGATGGTGATCAAAAAACTGTGAATTCAGAAAAGGGGCCGGAGGTTGTGAATGATGAGGTGACAAATATAGCAGGGCCAAGCAAAATGACCCGCAGTGGTCGAATTTATAACCCTCTTATCCTTGTGGTACCTCAAGTGCAAAAAAAGCTACTATTGTCCCTTCCAAGGACAAGGATGTTGTTCCCATCAATGAAGATGAAGAGTTTCTCAGAATTATCAAAAGGAGTGACTATAAGGTTATTCATCAGTTGCATCAGACACCATCGAAGATTTCCATATTATATCTCCTCATGAGCTCTCTCGCACACCACAATGCTTTGCAAAAGCTTATTGCCTAAGAACATGTGACACAAGACATTACTGTTGAACAATTTGATAATGTGATAGCCAATATCACAGCGTGTAACACTTTGAGCTTTGATGGAGGAGAATTGTCTAAAGAAGGTAATAATCATAATCGTGCCTTGTACATTTATATTAAATGTGAAAAGGATACCTTGGATAGGGTGTTGGTGGACACAGGGTCATCCCTCAATGTGTTTCCCAAAATGACTCTTGCAAAGCTTGCATGTGAAGGGGCGGAAATGAAGCCCAGTTCTCTTGTTGTAACGGGTTTTGATGGCTCTAGGAGGTCTGTGATCCGAGAGGTGGAGTTACCTATTCTCATTGGTCCCCATGTTTTTGACATAACTTTTCAGGTGATGGACATCAACCCCAACTATAGCTGTCTGTTGGGAAGGCCATGGATCCATGCCGTTGGGGCAGTCACATCTACTCTTCACCAAAAAATGAAATTTGTGGTTGACGACAAGCTGATAACCATATTTGGAGAAGATCTCATGGTGAGCAATCTTTCTTCCTTCAAATACATTGAAGCAGATGAAAACGTACTGAAAACTTCTTTCCAAGCGCTTGAAATTGCAAACGTGGTCATGTTTGAGGTAGAGGAGCCTGAGCAGAGGGTCTTTCCGTCTTTTGCATCTCTAAAAGGTGCCATTTCTGCTATTGAGGATGGTAAAACAGCAGGCTGGGGTGAAGTGATCAACATTAAAATCAATAAGGACCGCTTTGGGTTGGGTTACAAACCAACTAAGAAATCATCAACTCCTAACAAGAACCGACCAAGAGAAATCCAAGAAATATTCGTCAGTGCTGGCTTTCAAGTGAATGCAATTGTCGAAGACTTTGAAGACGAAGACATAAGTCACTTGGTATACTATTCTGATATGGCTTTAAGCAATTGGGATTCTGTGGAGATTCCCGAAATCCTCCCGTTATCAAAGTAATTTTTGTTGTTTTGTTTTAACGTTTTCAAAAATCCATAGTCGCGTCCAAGACTATAGGATCATTTTGTAAGGGCCCCCTTCTGTTTTTCAAAGATTATGAATGAAGGCGTTTTGTTAAATCCTTGTTATGTCCATTTACTTTTTTTTTTGCTTTTCACTTTTAAAATGAAAATGGCAATCTTTCATAACCACTAAAAAGAACAAAAGCATTCCCTCATTGCATCACCTTTTATTTCATTTTTAATAAAAGCAATCATCTAAAACATGCAGAATCATTGATACCCACATTGAACCTGATGACTCTCCAATCTCTCCTAACTTTGATGCACCCATTAAACAAGCTGAAGATGAGGGTGAGGAAGATTGTAACATCCCATATGAATTGGCTAAGATGCTTGAATACGAGTACTCAGATCTCCAACCGCACCAATAACAGGTCAAAACCATCAACTTGGGCAGTAAAAATGAGAGAAAGGAAATCAAGATTGGCACCACACTTGGGGTAGATGTTAGAGCAAAGTTGGTAAAGCTACTCCAAGAGTATGTGGGCGTGTTCACATGGTCGTATCAAGATATGCCCTATTTGGACACAGACTTCATCGTTCATAAGCTACCACTCAAGCCCGATTATCCTCCTGTCAAACAGAAACTCTGAAGAACAAGACCAAACATGGCCTTGAAGATCAGAGAAGAGGTTAAAAGACAGATTGAAGCTGGATTTCTTGCTATTGTAAAGTACCCGCAGTGGGTGGCCAATATTGTTCCTGTACCAAAAAAGGATGGAAAGGTTCGAATGTGTGTCGACTATAGGGATTTAAACAAAACCAGCCCAAAGGATGACTTCCCTCTTCCGCACATCGATACCTTAGTGGATAATACTGTGAAATTCGCTGTATTTTCTTTCATGGATGGTTTCTCAGGATTCAACCAGATCAAGATGGATCCTGATGATATGGAGAAAACTACCTTTATCACACCTTGGGGGACCTATCGTTATAAGGTCATGCCATTTGGACTAAAAAATGCAGGTGCTACTTACTAAAGGGCGATGGTTACACTCTTCCATGACATGATGCATAAGGAGATAGATGTATATGTCGATGACATGATCGCTAAATCCCAGAGTGAAGAGGACCATTTGGATCACCTGTTCAAATTGTTCGAGCATCTCAGAAAAGTTCAGATTGCAACTCAATCCAGCTAAGTGTACTTTTGGAGTTCGGTCGGGAAAATTACTTGGATTCATTGTTAGCCAACGAGGGATTGAAGTTGACCCAAATAAAGTCAGAGCAATTCAAGAAATGCCCGCTCCGCAAACCGAGAAGCAAGTCAGAGGTTTTCTTGGTAGACTTAACTACATCTCCAGATTCATCTTCAACATGACTGCTACTTGTGAGCCCATCTTCAAGCTGCTCCGAAAGGATCAAGCAATCGAATGGAATTCTAATTGCCAGTTGGCTTTTGAAAAGATAAAAGGTTATCTCTAAGAACCTCCAATTCTAATTCCGCCTGTGCCTGGCAAACCTCTATTTATATATCTAACAGTACTAGAAGGGTCCATGGGTTGCGTACTTGGACAACACGATGTGACTGGAAGGAAAGAGTACATCGTCAGGCAAGACTTCTTGCAGTTGGTAAACTTCTTGCAAACCTCTCTTAGATGTGCTCTAGCTTAGAGAAACCCGAGAAGTTCTTGCAACAAGTTCTTGCAAACCTATCTAAAAGCGAGTATCTGCTTTCATAATTGGTAAACTTCTTGCAGTTTTCTCTATCGTCAGGCAAGACTTCTTGCAGTATCTAAGTAAGAAGTTTACCAACTGTGAAATCAGATACTCGCTTTTAGAGAAAGCTTGATGTGCTCTAGCTTGGGCCGCCAAACGCCTCAGGCAATACATGATCTGCCACACTACTTTATTGATCTCCAAAATGGATCTGATAAAGTATATCTTTGAAAAGCCAGCTCAGACTGGAAGGCTTTCCCGATGGCATATGCTCTTGTCCAAATACGACATCCAATACATAACTCAGAAGTCCATTAAGGGGAGTATCTTGTCAAAATACCTTGCAGAACAACCAGTTGAAGAGTATGAGAGTCTTAAGCTTAACTTCCCTGATGAAGACATTATGTTGATAAGGAAAGATTATGAAGAACCTGGTCAAGATGAAGGTCTCGAGCCGGGCTCTAGTTGGAAAATGATGTTTGATGGTTCCTCTAACTACAATGGCCACAACGTAAGTGCCGTTTTGATGAATCCAGATGGTGGTTACACTCCGTTTATAGCCAGACTAGACTTTGAATGTACAAACAACATCATCGAGTATGAAGCATGCATTCTAGGTCTTGAAGCGGCCATTGACCTTCGTATCAAAACTCTTGAAGTGAGTGGAGATTCAGCTTTGGTGATATACCAAGTGAAGGGTGAATGAGAAACCCGAGACAAAAGGTTGATTCCCTACCAAGCTTATATTGTGGAAATGATCAAGTACTTTGATGAGATCACTTTTCGACATGTTCCGAGGTCCGAAAATCATGTTCCTGGTGCATTGGCTATGTTAGCCTCCATGTGGAAGGTTAGATTGGTCAAGAAAGCGCCACTCATCCGGATTGAAAGAAAGACTGAGCCTGCTTATTGCCAATCAGTTAAAGAGGAAACTGATGGAAAACCTTGGTTCCGCGACATCAAGATATATCTCCAAAACCAAGAATATCCAGCTGATGCTACTGCTCTTGACAAGAAAACATTCAGAAGACTGACGTCCAAATTTTTCCTCAATAATGGTGTGTTGTATATGTCGTAACCCAAAATTTGACCTCCCTTTTTGTTTTTGCATAAACATGTGCACTCGCATCGCTAGCATACGCGCTTGCATTTTTTCCTTTGTGTTTTGACTGCAGGAATATTCAGGTTTTCAAGCCCGATTAATCGCATCATCACAAGGTCCTCACATTATCAAAATAAGCACAAGACAAGGGTTTCTATGCATATTTATCCAAACAAGAAGTGGAAAATCGAAACCGGGACCTCAACACTTGTTTTGAGTGATCTGGGCAATTTTGCCAAATTTGTTGTTTTTCAACTGAGTAACAGATTACTCAAACAGGGTAACAGATTACTCAGTGTAATTTTGCCAAATTTGCTATTTTTTCAACTAAGTAACAGATTACTCAAATAGGGTAATCGATTACTCAGTGCGAATTTGCAATTTCCACTACATTTTGGGATAGCAGCCATGCACTCTCTTTGGTCTTTGTTTTTACTTGATTCTAGCATTGTGTGGAACATTCTAGACAGTTCAAGACCATTCAAGACATTTCCCTTACATTTATTCTATACTTCACTTTAAATTAAGTGCACCATGTTCCTTGTTTTCCAAGTAATGTGGATCCTTGGATGATGGAGTGCACCTTGGGATTGTTACCGAGTTGATCCTAACTAACCGAGTTAACTACCTTGACTCGGTGAGTCAAGTGTAACTAACTCCAACCCTAACTCCAAACCTCCCAAAGCTAAGTCCCAACCAAAGTCCAAACCTCTCACACTCCATACCAAAAGTCTATATAAACAAGGCTTCACTCATTTCACAAACCCTCCACAATCATTCACACAAATTCACAGTTTCTTCACTCTCAATTATCTCATTCTCCTCTGCATTTTTCTGCAACTTCTACACATTCCTCTTCATCTTCTTCACCAAACCTCACTAAAGCTCTTAATTCTTGAAGAATAATCACTTTTCACATTGAAAGTGATTATTTCTTGAGCTTAACCTTCATCATTATTCCATGCTACTAAATTTTGTGGAGCTTCAATAGCTTTTGGATTCATCTCATGTAATCACTCCAAACTTCTTCGGTGATAATTCACATTTCGGAGTTTTCATCGAAATTTGCTCGGTTTCGCTACGGTTTGAAGTGCAAGTGTAGAATTCTCTGGTTTTCTCTGGTTTTCCTCACTTATCTTCATCATATTTCAAGCACAATAATCACCAATCCAAATCTCCGGCTGGTAGGTTGGTCAATTCTCACTTAATTTATCGTTTCGCTCACTTTTGCGCGTTTCCGATGTAATTTCAATAGTTTTTACGGTTCGTTGGATAATGTGTTTGTGTGATCTTTGATGTTCATTTTTTATGCTTCCAATTAATGATTAATTGCTCCTAATTCATGTAATCTTCGTGCACAAAATCATACCATGGCATTTGGTAGTTTGGATAAGTGATTAGGTGTTGAAAACTACTTTTGAATAGCTGTTTTTTTGATGTTTTTTTGCCACTGTTACAGTGGTAATCGGTTACTCAAAGAGAGTAATCGATTACTCAGCCTTTTTTTCACCAAATTCTGCTATTTTTAAGCGAGTAATCTATTACCTACATAGGGTAATCGATTCCCACTGTAACAGATGGCCATTTTTTGGTGTTTTTCAAGCTTGTTTGGCATCCTTTCCTCCTCTAACTTCCATGGATTGATATGCTTAATATTTATGGATATTTTTAATGCTATTAACCTCTGTTTAAAGCATATTTACATTAATTCAATGATTGATTTATCAATTCTTGCAATTATGTGTGTTCTTGATTTTTGTTGGAACATGCTAAATCTTGCACAATCTTTGATCACTTGACACATGATTTGTGATACATGCTAATATTTGTATGGCACAGTTTTGCACTTTCATTTCATGATCACATTAAGTTTATTCTTTATTGAGCAAATTTAATCATGCATAATCAATAATTTACACCTTTTGCTTTAATGATTTTCCTTTCTCTTTGGAAAATTGTTAGCATAGCATTTCCCTTTGATTGGTTAATCGAAATCAAGTTTCGATTAGTTGATCTTCCCATTTCCTCTCTTTAGGCTTCCTTTAGACCTTTCTCTCTCGTTCCCCCCCGTGGAGTTGGAGTTTCACGTTGCGCCTTGCATCGGAGCACTGTACAAATTGACGCCGTTACGCTGTCCGTTTTTCTCCGCAGGAGCACTGTACAACATTGGAGCTGTTGCGCTGTCCGTTTCAATTTCCGCACTATACTTTGAGCGTTAGAGAAGGAATGAGGATGGTTGTCCTACCCTAATTCTGACTATTTCTTGGGTAATGGCATTTGGCCATCTCTTTCGAGAATAGTCACCTCTATCCTCAAGCTGTAGTGTTGCTCCTTCCCAATCAGATTCGATCCTTGATCACTCCTATCTATTCTCAATCTCTCCTTTTGATCAATCATCATCCTTCTTGGTTAAGATCATTATTCTTGCGCTAGCAATATCTCTCTCTGTTTCATTACTCCTTTTTTCTTGTAATCAATCATTGCCTTTAGATTCCCCTGAAGAATCTCAATCTTTTCTACGGTTAATCACAGTCTATTTGTTAAAACCGTAAATCCCCTGGAGTTCGCAGTCTATTCTTGGTTCTTCTCCCTTTGTTTGGTTTGTCACTGCTTACCAGTTAAAACACCAATTTTGCTCTCTTACTCAGTTAATCACAGTCCGTCTGTTAATCACTTAGCTTCTCTTGGGTTAATCACCTTCTCTTGGTTAATCACCCTTTTCTTCAGTTAATCACAGTCCATCTGTTAATCACTGAGCTTCTCTTGGGTTAATCACCTTTTCCTGGTTAATCACCCGTCTCTTCAGTTAACCACAGTCTGTCTGTTAAAATACTGAACCCTTTTGAGTTAATCACCTTCTCTTGGTAAATCACTCGCTTTTCTCTTCAGTTAACCACAGTCCGTCTGTAAACACCAAATTCCCCGCAGTTGGCAACCTCCTCTTGGTTCGAATTCTTGTACCCTTGGGTTAGTAACCTTTCTTTGGTTCAAATACCCTTTCTTCGGTTGAGTATTGTTTGTTCAATCAGTTTACCGAACCCGTTTGGGTCACGACCTTTTTTTCGGTCCTACACCCGTCCTTTTGGGTCACGACCTTCGTTCGGTCCTACACCCGTCCTTTTGGGTCACGATCTTTATTCGGTCCTACACCCGCTTTTCTGGTTAATCGCAGTTTTCTCTGCTAAAACCAATGCTTCTCTATTCCCACAGAATTGTAATCGTGTCTTTCTTCGATTAACCACTGTTCATCAGTTTATACACCGATGCCCGTCAGAGTCAAACACCTTCTCTCGGTTCAACACTCTCTTTCTTGGTTTATCACAGTCCGTCTGTTGACACCAGCTGTTTTTCCCCGCCAGGGTCCCACTCTCTTTCTTCGGTTAACCACTGCCAGCCAGTTAATATACCGAGTCTCCTTTTTCTCTTAGTTATGACACCATTCCTTTATTTGGATCCCCAGCGGAGTCCTTCCTATTCCCTTTGCTCTTACTTTCTTGGTTTCGACACCGATCAACTTTGTTATCCCCAGTAGAGTTTCTTTCACTCTTTTTCTTGGTTTGGACACCACTTCTCTCTTACTCTTTTATTCTCTTAGTTTTGACACCAATTTCCTTTCATTTTACTTTTCCGTTCACTTCCCCGAACTACGGAAGCTCTGATCTCTTAGTTTCTTCCATCTTCCTCCTTTCTTTCCTTTTCTTCATCCCTTGGTTCCATGAACTACGACGCTCTGATTTCCTCATTGCACTATGAGGGTACTTAGGCACGAGGACTTCGTTCCTCTGCGAGCACTTTCCTTCTTTTCTTTCTTTTCCCCATTCCTTTCTTCCCCTCCTTCTTTTAGCTAGAAGCCTTTAGATAGATAACCCATCCAAGCCTAGAAGAAAGCAAAATGGTTCCCGTCGAGTACGACGGATGCGTTAAGTGCTAGTACCTTCCTTTCGCATAACCGACCCCCATTCCCGTTTCTCTTCCCCTTGGGTTTTATCGATATTTTCCCTATCCTTTGGGACTAAATAAAGTTCGATGGAAACTCTGTTGTATCTTTGAGTGTGCGATTCACTCAGGTTGATTTCCAGCCATCTTCAGCTGGCGACTTTGCTGGGGAAAGATTGACCTCTTGTTGGTCCATCCCTTGAGGGGTCTCGCCTAGTTTTGTTTGCTTTTCTTGCTTGTTTGGGTGTTTATCTTTCGCACTTTGCTCGCTTTATCTTTTCCTTGTTTTAGCTTTATGTTTATTTATTGCATTTTTTACTGCTTTGAATATTCATATGCTGCATACTCTGGATATTTGCTATTTTCTGTCGTTGGCGGGTTGGGTTGCTACTTGAGAGATAAGCCCAATACCCGGGCTTGAGTATACATCCAGGATTAGAGTGGAAAGTAGTGTGACTTGTGTGGCATTTGGCCAGACTTAGTATACACGAAAATTCCACATCCAGACGAGGTTTTCTTTGGTAACATTCTATCCTGCGCATTTGGGGCAGACGATAGAATATAACCTGGAAAACTGTTGACTCTGGCGACCAGTCCCGAGGACTCAGTTGCGGCACTTCTCCCAAGGAGCGATAATGGCAGACCAGAAATGGCAAACCCATTGCGCTTCCTTGATCCGAGGACCCAAAGCTGGGAACTGGCCATAGGGTGATCCTTTTTTTGGGGGAATCAGTGGACGGCCTCTTTGTTTGGCGATAGTATTGTACCCCGAGGGATGAATGTACTATTGCTTCTCAAATCGAGAATCCGAAACTGAGAATCCCACTTTCTAGGAACTACCTGTGCGGGGGATATTGGGTTTTTTCTACAGGAAACCAAGACTCTTCCAACCTTTGTTCTCTCATTGTGTCAGATCTCGCATCAACACAACACTACCTTTGTAGATGTTCAGATTTGACTATTTAGACTATGCTGGCTTGTTGATTCTGGTGTTGCATATCATCTCATCATGTCAAATTAATTTTTGCATAAACATTCTAAAACTTTATTTTTTTCATAAATTACATTCATTCATGCCCGCATATGCACATCCCTTCATCCGAATTATTGCTCATCCTTGTCCGCATTCCTTGTAGCAAGACGACAACTCGACATCGGTATTTTACTCGCTCAAGCAAATCCCAAATCATGGCTGACTTCGAAGCTGAGAACACTGCTTACAAGGAAACTCTGGCACAATTCCAAGGTCGGATGGACCAGTTTCAGACGAACATGGATGTCATTATAGAGATCCTTCGTGCTCAGAGGGATACTGTTGCTACCGCCACTGTTGTTGCAACCACTACTGATGCAACTGTTGTCACTCCTGTTGTGACTGTTCCTCCTGTTGTTACAGCTACTTCTGTTGTCGTTGTTCCTTCTCTTGCTAGAGTTGAAATGCCAGTTGAGCTTGTGAATCAGCCTGCTGTTCAGCCTAGTCTGAATCAGATGCCCGCTGGTTTTCCTTGGGGCATGCCTCCGAATTACACTCCTCAGATTGCAAATAATGGTAGTGCCTTCATGCCATATCAGACTTTTGTTGCGCCCATGCCTAATGGGAATACTGCCGCCTATCCGTGGGTCATGCCTACTCCCGTCCCGCCTCCAGTGGTGAATGATGATCCTGATAATCTTCAGGCTCAAACTCATCAAACTGCCGGATTGGTTGATACTGAAACTCCTGATGATGAAAAGCATGTGTATAGAGGTCCTCCTATTCATGTTCCGGTTTCGTCTTAAGTTGCTCAACTTGTTGTTCTGAATGTTCATCCTGGGATGTTCTACCCTGGGGCCTCTTCCTCAGTTGCTGGGGTACCTCCTCCGAATTATCTGTATGGTGTTCCGATAGGTCAGAATGCTGGTCAGATGGTTAATCCGGGTTTGGTGTATCCTTCTCAGTACGCTCCTGCCGCTTCTCAACTGCCAAATCCTCAGATTCTTGTCAGGCCCACTAATCAGAATAGATCTGTTAACTACAAGTTGTTGGAAGACCGTATCAGAGCTATTGAAGGGTTTTCTGCTTTTGGCATGGAGGCCAAGGATTTGTGTTTGGTTCCAAATGTTGTGTTGCCACGGAAATTCAAGATACCTGATTTGGCAAAGTATAAAGGCTTGATCTGCCCGCGTAGTCACATCACTATGTACTGCAGGAAGATGGCATCCCATATTGATAATGATGAATTACTTGTTCATTGTTTTCAGGATAGTTTGTCTGGTGCTTCATTGGATTGGTACATGGGCTTAGAGCGCAGCAAAATCTGTACTTGGAGGGATTTGTCTGAAGCGTTCGTGAGACAATACAAGTATAACCTTGATCTGGCGCCCACTAGATTGCAATTGCTGAATCAGTCCCAGCGCTCAGCTGAAACATTCAAGGAGTATGCACAAAGATGGCATGAGATGGCATCTCGTGTGCGACCGACTCTCTCTGATAATGAGTTGGTTGACATCTTTATGGGCACATTGCAGGGATCTTACTACGAGAAAATGGTGGGTAGTTCTTCATCGAACTTCGCTGATGTTGTGACGATTGGTGAACGGATTGAGAATGGTTTGAAGAGTGGAAAGATTCTTGGAGCTGCTTCCCAGCAGCCGACCGCTAGAAAATCTCAGAACAGCCAGTCCAAGAAAAAGAAAGGTGAAGCCAACGCTGTGACAACTCAAGTTTCTTCTCTATATCAAGCTCCCATGGCTCCTATGCCATACTATCCATATCCCTACATTGCTGTTGCGCAGTATCAAAAACCTCCATATCAATATCATCCGCAACAACCAGTTCAGAATGCTCAGAATCAGCAACAAAATCAACAGAACAAAAATCAGCAGAATCAAAACCGTCAGAACAACAATAGTCAAGGAAGCCGTAAGCGTCCGAATTTTGATAGAATTCCGGTATCATACACGGAACTGCTTCCTTACTTGGTTCACCAAGGGGCAATTGTCCCCAAGCAGATTGCGCCTGCAATTCCTCCATTTGGGCCGAAGCACAACCCAAATGCGTCTTGTGCCTATCATGCTGGATACATAGGACATGCAACAGAGGACTGCTTTGTTTTCAAAACCAAGGTTCAGGAACTCATTGATAAGAAAGTTCTGACTTTTGCTGAGGAAGGACCCAACATTCAGAGTAATCTGTTGCCGAATCACGGTGGGCCTGCAGTTAATATGATTGAGGATAGTCCAAAGGCTGAATTAATCAAGGATGTTGACGAAGTAAAGACTCCGATGGCTGTGGTTTTCAAGAAATTGAATGAACACGGGCTGTTGAAAGGGTTGTATGGTAAGTGTCAGATTTGTGACGATAATCCCAACCAGTGTCGAAGGCTGAAGGGTTGTGTCCAGATTCTAATGAACCGTGGCGAAGTGCAATTTACCAGATCTAAACCTGTCAAGGAAGTTGTTGCCATCGAGTCGTTCACCATCGTCTATAGGAAGGTTCCTGTGGAATCCCCTAAACATAAGAAGGTGCAACCCATCGTGGTTTGTCCGCCGAAGTTGTTTCCGTATCAGAATTCTAAAGAGGTACCATGGAGGTATGGGTCTTCTGTGTTTTCTAGAGGTCAAGAGATAAGGTTCGCCGAATCTGGGATCGTGAATGTCACAGCTAGTGGAGGTATGACTCGTAGTGGACGTGTGTTTGCTCCGAAGGTTACTACAAAGCCTGTTCAAGTTCCAACTGTTGTTCCTTCTAAGGAAACGCCTACATTTGCAACCCCTGTTTGTCGACGAGGGGCATCTACTGCCGTTCCAGTACCGACTATCCCGTCTGAGGATATTTCAAAGAGCAAGGAGATCCTTGATGATCAAGAATTCCTTAAGTTGATCAAGAAAAGTGACTTTAAGATTGTGGATCAGCTGGGCCAGAATCCCTCGAGGATCTCAATCTTGTCCTTACTTATGAGTTCGCCTGCGCACAGATCAGCTTTGTTGAAAGTGTTAAATAGTGCCCATGTTATGCATGACATATCCGTCGTCGAATTCGATGATGTAGTGGCCAATATAACTGCAAGTTGGTATTTGGGTTTCAATGAATCAGAATTGCCTCCTGAAGGAACTGCCCACAATAAAGCACTGCACATATCTGTAACCTGCACAGAATCCTGTTATCTCGTGTTCTAGTGGATACTAGTTCTTCTCTCAATGAGATGCCTAAGGGCACATTGAGCCAATTACCAGTGGAAGGAATCGAGATGAGACCAAGTGCCTTAGTTGTCAGAGCCTTTGACGGTTTTCGAAGACAGGTCATTGGAGAAGTGGACTTACCCATCAACATTAGGCCGCATCTGTTTACCATTACTTTCCAAGTTATGGATATCAATCCAGCGTACAGTTGCCTACTGGGTCGTCCGTGGATCCACACTGCAGGGGCAGTTACCTCCACTTTGCATCAAAAGTTAAAATTCATGTTTGACGATCAGTTTGTCATTGTCTGTGGTGAAGAAGATTTGATTGTAAGTGAGTTATCATCTTTTCGATACGTCGAGACCGAAGAAGGCATAGCTTAGGTGTCGTTGCAGTGTCTCGAGTTCGAAGATGTCAGCGCTGCTTCAACTAGTCAAAGTAGATCACCACAATTGACTTTAGCGTCTGCTAAGAGTGCTAAGGAGACCATCAATAGAGGTGCCTTGCCAGGCTGGGGGCACGTGATTGATGTGGTTGAGAAGCATAATCGTTTTGGAGTGGGTTATCATCTTGGCCGTCGATCTGGTTCCACTGATCAGAAGCAAAGCAACTTTGTCAAGTTCCACAACGCGGGTTTCCAGCAAGGTGACATCGTGGCAGCTGCTGATGATGTTGGTCCCAGTAATCAGATTTCAAGCTTTGTACGCAAGTATCCGCCGGGTTTCAAGCTCAATAATTGGACATCTACCGTGATTCCTATGGTTTTCCCATATAACATGTAATGAATTTTGCTTTTTCATTCCCTCGTCCTCGTCCGAGATGAGTGGATAGCTTGTAAAGGGCCTCGCGCTTTTGCAATATTATGTGATCAACAAATGAAAGTTTTTTGCATTCAAAATCATGCTCTATTTTCTTTCTTTATTTTACTTTTGGCTAAAATACAGTTTTGGTCCCCCTGTTTGTCAAAATTCACGGTTTTGGTCCCCCCATTTTGTTTTTTAACAGTTTTGGTCCCCCACCCCTCACTATTCATGTACTGTTCATGTACGGACATGTACTGTTCATGTACAGACATGTACTATTCATGTACGGACCAGGTACTGTTCATCATTTTTTTGGGCCAAAATTGGAGTGGGGGACCAAAACTGTTAAAAAACAAAATAGGGGGACCAAAACCGTGAATTTTAACAAATAGGGGGACCAAAACTGTATTTTAGCCTTTACTTTTTCACAAAACAAATGGCAAAAGTTTCTTTTCTTTTTCACTTTTTAAATAGCCCATTCTAAACATATTCATAAACATGCAGAACTAATAAAGCATTGATAACAACATGGCAAACATCCATTGTAATTCTGGAATTCCAATTAACCAAGCCGAAGAAGATAGTAAGGAAGATTATAAATTACTGCCTGAACCGGCAAGGCTCCTTGAGCACGAGCGTAAAGAGATTCAACCACACAAAGAGCCAGTGGAAGTTGTCAATCTTGGTACTGATGAGGTCAGAAGAGAAGTTAAGGTTGGCGCATCCCTCGTAAAGCATGTACACTCCGAGTTGGTCAAGTTATTGAAAGAGTATGTTGATATCTTTGCCTGGTCCTATCAAGATATGCCTGGGTTGGATACCAATATCGTCGAACATCACTTGCCACTCAAGCCCGGATGTCCTCCTGTCAAGCAGAAACTCAGAAGGACTAGACCCGACATGGCACTCAAAATCAGAGAATAGGTAAAGAAACAGCTTGACGCTGGGTTCCTAGCCACTTTCGAATATCCTGAATGGATTTCCAACATCGTCCCAGTTCCCAAGAAGGATGGCAAAGTCAGAATGTGTGTGGATTATCGAGATCTCAACAAAGCAAGCCCGAAGGATGATTTTCCTTTGCCTCATATTGACGTCTTGGTGGACAACACTGCGCAGTTCTCTGTCTTTTCCTTCATAGACAGTTTTTCAGGATATAATCAGATCAAGATGTCCCCAACTGATATAGAGAAGACTACTTTCATCACGCCATGGGGTACATATTGCTACAAAGTCATGCCATTCGGTCTAAAGAATGCAGGGGAAACATACCAGCGTGCCATGACAACCCTCTTTCACGATATGATTCATAAAGAGATTGAGGTTTACGTGGACGATATGATTGCCAAGTCCAGAACTGAGGATGATCACCTGGTACATCTGAAGAAACTGTTTGACAGACTCCAAAAGTTTAGACTGCAGTTGAATCCTGCGAAGTGCACCTTCGGAGTTCGATCTGGTAAACTGTTGGGCTTTATTGTAAGTCGGAAGGGCATTTAAGTTGATCCTGATAAGGTTCGGGCAATTCAAAACATGCCGCCTCCCAAAACAGAAAAAGAAGTCTGTGGCTTTCTGGGCAGACTCAATTACATTTCAAGGTTCATTTCCCATTTGACGGATACCTGTGAACCAATGTTCAAATTACAAAGAAAAATCAATCGGTTGAATGGAATAATGATTGTCAGGAAGCATTTGACAAAATAAAACAATACTTGCAAGAACCACCGATCTTAGTACCGTCGGTTCCTGGTAGGCCTTTAATCATGTATCTCACCGTTCTCGATGAATGAATGGGATGTGTATTGGGTCAACATGATGACACTGGCAGAAAAGAACATGCGATATACTATTTGAGCAAGAAGTTCACTGATTATGAGACCAGATACTCACTCTTAGAGAAAACTTGTTGTGCTTTGGTCTGGGCTGCTCGACGCCTAAGACAATACATGATTTGCCATACTACTTTGTTGATATCCAAGATGGATCCAATAAAGTACATATTTGAAAAGCCTGCTGTCTCTGGAAGGATTGCTCGGTGGCAGATGCTGTTAACTGAGTATGATATCCAGCATGTTACCCAGAAAGCAATAAAAGGGAGCGTCTTGTCTGACTACCTTGCTCATCAACCTATAGAGGGTTATCAACAGATGAAGTTTGACTTTCCCGATGAGGATGTTCTATTTATCAGAGATTATGAGACTCCAGATAATGATATAGGACCCGAACCAGGGGTTCGATGGGCGCTCGTGTTCGATGGTGCCTCCAATTCTAAAGGTCGTGGAATCGGTGCTATCCTCATCTCTCCAACAGGTTTTCACCTTCCCTTCACTGCCAGATTATGCTTTGCATGTACCAACAATATGGCTGAATACGAAGCATGTATCTACGGTATTGAAGCGGCTATTGACATGAGAATCAAGATTCTTGAGGTCTATGGAGATTATGCCTTGGTCATTGGTCAAGTCAGATGGAACTTTGTGACTCGGGATTCCAAGCTGGTTCCGTACCAACAACACATAGCGAAGTTGATTCCTTACTTTGATGAGATCACTTTTCATCATATTCCCAGAGAGGAAAATCAACTAGTTGATGCTCTTGCCACTCTAGCATCCATGTTCAAGGTCAAGTGGAAGAATGAGGCTCCTCATATCCGCATTGATCACTTGAACGAACCGGCACACTATTTAGCAATCGAGGATGAGTCTGATGATAAGCCTTGGTTCTACGACATTAAAAGATATCTGGAAAAACAGGAATATCCCGAGGGTATCACCATCACTGACAAGAAAGCTCTTAGGCGGCTTTGCGCCAAATTCTTCTTAAGTGGTGGTATACTGTACAAGAGGAATTATGATTCCGTGTTGCTCAGATGCGTAGATAGACACGAAGCACACACGATCATAAGGTCCATACATGAGGGCTGCGAGGGTGTACATGCTAAAGGTCCTGCTATGGCCAAGAAGATCCTTCGGGCTGGGTATTACTGGACAACAATGGAGGTAGATTGTTACAACTTTGCCAAAAGGTGTCACAAGTGCCAAATCTACGGACACAAGATCCATGTGCCTCCAACTCCATTGAATGTCTTGACTGCACCTTGGCCATTCTCCATGTGGGGTATAGATATGATTGGAATGATCGAGCCGAAGGCTTCCAACGGTCACCGATTTATTCTAGTTGCTATCAATTACTTCACCAAGTGGGTTGAAGTTGCTTCTTATGCAAATGTTACACGATAAGTGGTTGCTAGATTTATCAAGAAAGAGATAATCTGTCGCTATGGCATTCCTAGCAACATTATCACGGACAATGCAAGCAACCTGAACAACAATATGATGAAGGAGTTATGTCAAGAATTTAAGATCGAGCACCACAACTCTTCACCATATCGGCCTAAGATGAATGGCGCCGTTGAAGCAGCAAACAAAAACATCAAGAGGATTGTCCAGAAAATGGTCAGGACTTACAAAGATTGGCATGAAATGCTTCCCTTTGCACTTCATGGCTACAGAACTTCAGTTCACACTTCCACTGGGGCAACTCCGTACTCACTTGTGTATGGTATAGAGGCAGTTCTACCCATTGAAGTCGAAATTCCTTCACTCAGAGTCATCATGGAAGCAGGTCTTGATAAAGCCGAATGGGTTCAATCCAGATACGACTAGCTGAATCTCATCGAAGAGAAGTGCCTTGTAGCCGTTTGTCATGGTCAATTGTATCAGAGACGCCTCAAGCGAGCTTTTGACAAGAAAGTTCTTCCTCGAACATTTTGTGAAGGCGAACTCGTGCTCAAGAGATATTCACCTGTTCACTCTGATCCACGAGGCAAGTGGACTCCCAATTACGAAGGACCCTTTGTTGTTAAGAAGGCCTTCTCAGGTGGAGCCCTGATCCTCACCACAATGGATGGGGAGGAGTTGCCATCGCCCGTGAACTCCGGTACAGTCAAAAAATATTATGCCTGAAAAAAAAATGAATAAAAGTCTGCTAGATTGACATCCGCAAGGAAAATCTAGGCAAAAATGGATGTCCCAATGGACCTAAAAAAAAAAAAAGAAATGTCCATGCAAAAGTTAGGGACAATGAAAAAACAATAATAGCCCGCTAAGTTGAAAACCCGAAAGGGCGACTTAGGTAAAAATGGGCATCCCGGTGGACGAAAAAAAATGTGAAAACATGTCTAGGCAAAAATTAGGGATAAAGGCATTGACTGTGAACACTTGAGCCTCTTTTTCCTCATGGCTAGACCTCAGACGGTAACAGAATATTCCAATCATCATCGACTGGTGCAAGGCGTTGGAACCTAGACTTACAGTGGATGGTAGCCAATGTTGTAATCAATGCAAAACATGGTTTCCCTTTTCTATTTACATTTGTTTTTCAATTTTATTGCAAATTTCCTCATCAAGGATTTTACATCCTTGTACACACTTTATGTACAAAAATTTCACATTCAATAAAATGCATTTTTGCTACCTCAATTTGTTTCCATTCCAGTACTTTGTTTTCAAAATAAACAATTATTTGTGATCACATAATACTAAAAAATGTTGAGAACAATAAAAAGCTGAATCAATAGAGAAAGCAATATGCATTGCATGTGTTACTGGTAACTCCTGCAGGGTGATCGGTAATATCCATTGGTAAGCCTAACGCCTAGCCGGCAATGGGATGGTTCTATGAAGAAGTTGTTGTTTACTCAGTAGTTCCTCAGCAGAGTCATCATTCTCCCCAGCAGGCTGCCTAGGTGTTTCCCAACAAAGATGCTTTACTCGCTGTTCCCTAGCAAGGGTTGTGCATTATCTCTTATAATTATGAACTATCTGTCACCAGCAGTAGTGGTTTCTTATCAGCTGAGTCAACATGATTCGGGAACTTCTTTTCCCTATGCAGAGCCAGTCTTGGTAGAAAGGATTGACTTGATTCTTTCATCCTCAGCCAGGATAGCCATGGTGATTTAGAAACCTGAGGTGCTCTCGGTTTCTTTCCTCGACAGAATGATCATCCTTCATGAGCTCTCTTCTCCAGCAGAGTTTGTAGTTATCTGTGGGTCCTCCCCCAACCGAGGGTGTCGAAGTCGTTTTGCTACTGTCCTCTGCCTAACCGTTCACACCGTGTCTTATCTTGAGCCTTTGCATTGCATGATATTAAGCATCATTTAGAAACGCATACATAGCATATGCATAGATCATACTCCCTCTCTTTTTGCCTGACTTATCTCTTAGCAGATTTTTCAACCCTTTTCACACTTGTTTGTTCAAACACTTTCAACTCTTCTTTTGGTGCCGTCGGCCAAATTCTTGAGCTACTCTTTTATTTAATCCCCTTTTACCTCGAATCATCGAAAAGCTGGCGCAATTCGTACATTCAGGTCCAAGAGGATTAAATAGGGGCAGCTGTCGTAACCCAAAATTTGACCTCCCTTTTTGTTTTTGCATAAGCATGTGCACTCGCATCGCTAGCATACACGCTTGTATTTTTTCCTTTGTGTTTTGACTGCAGGAATATTCAGGTTTTCAAGCCCGATTAATCGCATCATCACAAGGTCCTTACATTATCAAAATAAGCACAAGACAAGGGTTTCTATGCATATTTATCCAAACAAGAAGTGGAAAATCGAAACCGGGACCTCAACACTTGTTTTGAGTGATCTGGGCAATTTTTCCAAATTTGCTGTTTTTCAACTGAGTAACAGATTACTCAAATAAGGTAACAGATTACTCAGTGTAATTTTGCCAAATTTGCTATTTTTTCAACTGAGTAACAGATTACTCAAATAGGGTAATCGATTACTCAGTGCGAAATTGCAATTTCCACTACATTTTGGGACAGCAGCCATGCACTCTCTTTGGTCTTTGTTTCTACTTGATTCTAGCATTGTGTAGAACATTCTAGACAGTTCAAGACCATTCAAGACATTTCCCTTACATTTATTCTATACTTCACTTTAAATTAAGTGCACCATGTTACTTATTTTCCAAGTAATGTGGATCTTTGGATGATGGAGTGCACCTTGGGATTGTTACCGAGTTGATCCTAACTAACCGAGTTAACTACCTTAACTCGGTGAGTCAAGTGTAACTAACTCCAACCCTAACTCCAAACCTCCCAAAGCTAAGTCCCAACCAAAGTCCAAACCTCTCACACTCCATACTAAAAGTCTATATAAACAAGGCTTCACTCATTTCACAAACCCTCCACAATCATTCACACAAATTCACACTTTCTTCACTCTCAATTCTCTCATTCTCCTCTGCATTTTTCTGCAACTTCTACACATTCCTCTTCATCTTCTTCACCAAACCTCACTAAAGCTCTTAATTCTTGAAGAATAATCACTTTTCACATTGAAAGTGATTATTTCTTGAGCTTAACCTTCATCATTATTCCATGCTACTGAATTTTGTGGAGCTTCAATAGCTTTTGGATTCATCTCATGTAATCACTCCAAACTTCTTCGGTGATAATTCGCATTTCGGAGTTTTCGTCGAAATTTGCTCGGTTTCGCTACGGTTTGAAGTGCAAGTGTAGAATTCTATGGTTTTCTCTGTTTTTCCTCACTTATCTTCATCATATTTCAAGCACAATAATCACCAAGCCAAATCTCTGGCTTGTAGGTTGGTCAATTCTCACTTAATTTATCGTTTCGCTCACTTTTGCGTGTTTCCGATGTAATTTCGATAGTTTTTACGGTTCGTTGGATAATGTGTTTGTGTGATCTTTGATGTTCATTTTTTATGCTTCCAATTAATGATTAATTGCTCCTAATTCATGTAATTTTCGTGCACAAAATCATACCATGGCATTTGGTAGTTTGGATAAGTGATTTGGTGTTGAAAACTACTTTTGAATAACAGTTTTTTGATGTTTTTTTGCCATTGTTACAGTGGTAATCGGTTACTCAAAGAGAGTAATCGATTACTCAGCCTTTTTTTCACCAAATTCTGCTATTTTTAAACGAGTAATCGATTACCTACATAGGGTAATCGATTACCACTGTAACAGAGGGCCATTTTTTGGGTGTTTGGCATCCTTTCCTCCTCTAACTTCCATGGATTGATATACTTAATATTTATGGATGTTTTTAATGCTATTAACCTCTTTTTAAAGCATATTTACATTAATTCAATGATTGATTTATCAATTCTTGCAATTATGTGTGTTCTTGATTTTTGTTTGAACATGCTAAATCTTGCACAATCTTTGATCACTTGACACATGATTTGTGATACATGCTAATATTTGTATGGCACTGTTTTGCACTTTCATTTCATGATCACATTAAGTTTGTTCTTTATTGAGCAAATTTAATCATGCATAATCAATAATTTACACCTTTTGCTTTAATGATTTTCCTTTCTCTTTGGAAAATTGTTAGCATAGCATTTCCCTTTGATTGGTTAATCGAAATCAAGTTTCGATTAGTTGATCTTCCCCTTTCCTCTCTTTAGGCTTCCTTTAGAGCTTTCTCTCTCGCCCCCCCCCCCCCCCCCCCCCCCCGTGGAGTTGGAGTTTCGCGCTGCGCCTTGCATCGGAGCACTGTACAAATTGACGCCTTTACGCTGTCCGTTTTTCTCCGCAGAAGCACTGTACAACATTGGAGCTTTTACGCTTTTCGTTTCAATTTCCGCACTATATTTTGAGCGTTAGAGAAGGAATGAGGATGGTTGTCCTACCCTCATTCTGACTATTTCTTGGGTAATGGCATTTGGCCATCTCTTTCGAGAATAGTCACCTCTATCCTCAAGCTGTAGTGTTGCTCCTTCCCCAGTCAGATTCGATCCTTGATCACTCCTATCTCTTCTCAATCTCTCCTTTTGATCAATCACCATCCTTCTTGGTTAAGATCATTATTCTTGCGCTAGCAATATCTCTCTCTGCTTCATTACTCCTTTTTTCTTGTAATCAATCATTGCCTTTTGATTCCCCTGAAGAATCTCAATCTTTTCTACGGTTAATCACAGTCTGTCTGTTAAAACCGTAAATCCGCTGGAGTTCACAATATATTCTTGGTTCTTCTCCCTTTGTTTGGTTAATCATTGCTTACCAGTTAAAACACCAATTTTGCTCTCTTACTCAGTTAATCACAGTCCGTTTGTTAATCACTGAGCTTCTCTTGGGTTAATCACCCTTTTCTTCAGTTAATCACAGTCTGTCTGTTAATCACTGAGCTTCTCTTGGGTTAATCACCTTTTCCTGGTTAATCACCAGTCTCTTCAGTTAACCACAGTCCGTCTGTTAAAATACTGAACCCTTTCGAGTTAATCACCTTCTCTTGGTTAATCATTCGCTTTTCTCTTCAGTTAACCACAGTCCGTCTGTTAAAATACTGAACCCTTTCTCGAGTTAATCACCTTCTTTTGGTTAATCACTCGCTTTTCTCTTCGGTTAATCACAGTCCGTCTGTAAACACCGAATTCCCCGCAGTTGACAACCTCCTCTTGGTTTGAATACTTGCACCCTTGGGTTAGTAACCTTTCTTTGGTTCAAATACCCTTTCTTCGGTTGAGTACTGCTTGTTCAATCAGTTTACCGAACCCGTTTGGGTCACGACCTTTGCTCGGTCCTACACCCGTCCTTTTGGGTCACGACCTTCGCTCGGTCCTACACCCGTCCTTTTGGGTCACGATCTTTATTCGGTCCTACACCCGCTTTTCTGGTTAATCGCAGTTTTCTCTGCTAAAACCAATGCTTCTCTATTCCGACAAAGTTGCAATCCTGTCTTTCTTCGGTTAGCCACTGTTCATCAGCTAATACACCGATGTCCGTCAGAGTCAAACACCTTCTCTCGGTTCAGCACTCTCTTTCTTGGTTAATCACAGTCCGTCTGTTGACACCAGCTGTTTTTCCCCGCCAGGGTCCCACTCGCTTTCTTCGGTTAACCACTGCCAGCCAGTTAATATACCGAGTCTCCTTTTTATCTTGGTTATGACACCATTCCTTTATTTGGATCCCCAGCGGAGTCCTTCCTATTCCCTTTGCTCTTACTTTCTTGGTTTCGACACCGATCCTCTTTGTTATCCCCAGTAGAGTTTCTTTCACTCTTTCTCTTGGTTTGGACACCACTTCTCTCTTACTCTCTTATTCTCTTAGTTTTGACACCACTTTCCTTTCGTTTTCCTTTTCCGTTCAGTTCCCCGAACTACGGAAGCTCTGATTCTGCATTCTTCTGAATGTATGATACGTAGGCATGAGATCGCAATGATCTCGGCGAGCACACTTCCACCTTTCTTCCGTCTTCCTCCTTTCTTTCCTTTTCTTCGTCCCCTGGTTCCATGAACTACGACGCTCTAATTTCCTCATTGCACTATGAGGGTACGTAGGCACGAGGACTTCGTTCCTCCGCGAGTACTTTCCTTCTTTTCTTTCTTTTCCCCCTTTCCTTTCTTCCTCTCCTTCTTTTAGCTAGAAGCCTTTAGATAGATAACCCATCCAAGCCTAGAAGCAAGAGAAATGGTTCCCGTCGAGTACGACGGATGCGTTAGGTGCTAGTACCTTCCTTTCGCATAACCGACCCCCCGTTCCCGTTTCTCTTCCCCTTGGGTTTTATAGATATTTTCCCTGTCCTTTGGGACTAAATAAAGTTCGATGGCGACTCTGTTGTATCTTTGAGTGTACGATTCACTCAGGTAGATTTCCAACCATCTTTAGTATAAAAGAAATTATGACATGGTTCTGCTAAGACGCGTTGACAAGCGCGAAGTAGACCTGTTAATGCAAGAAATTCATGAGGGACAATTTGAGACTCACGCCAACGACCATGCCATGTCCAAGAAGTGTTTGAGAGCTAGATATTATTGGTTGACTATGGAATCTGATTGCATCCAATATACCAGGAAATGCCATAAATGCCAAATATATGCTGATAAGGTGCACGTGCCTCCGACATTGTTGAATGTTTTAACATCCCCATGGCCTTTCTTAATGTGGGGCATTGACATGATTGGAGCAATCGAACCCAAGGCTTCCAACGGCCATCGATTCATCTTGGTTGCCATCGATTACTTTACAAAATGGGTAGAAGTTGATTCATATGCCAACGTCACCAAGCAAGTGGTTGCTCGCTTCATCAAGAAGGACATTATCTGTCGTTATGGAATTCTAAGCAGAATTATTACAGATAATGGAACTAACCTGAACAACAAGACGATAAAAGAATTGTGTGAGTCCTTCAAGATTGAACACCATAATTCTCCGCCCTACCATCCGAAGATGAATGAAGTTGTTGAATCTGCCAATAAAAACATCAAGAAAATCCTGTAAAAGATGGTCAAGACCTACAAGAATTGACATGGAATGCTACCCTTCGCATTGCATGGATACCAGACCTCCATCTGTACTTCAACAAGGGCAACCCCATTCTCCTTAGTCTATGGTATGGAAGCAGTTCTCCCAATGGAAGTGGAGATTCCATCCTTGAGAATCATGATGGAAACCAAGTTGGAAGAAGAAGAAGAATGGATTCGTAGCAAATATAACGAGTTGAATCTCATCGATGAAAAGTGGATGACAGCCATGTGCCATGGGCAATTATACCAAAAGAGGCTTAAGAGAGCATTCGACAAGAAGGTTCGTCTGCATGAATTCAAAGAGGGAGATTTCGTACTCAAGAATATCTGGCCATCACAAAAAGATGCCCGAGGAAAGTGGGCTCCCAACTACGAAGGCCCCTTTGTTGTAAAGACAGTCTTATCAGGAGGATCCCTCATCCTCACAACAATGGATGCGATGCAGTCAAAAAATATTATGCCTAAATAAAACCCGCTAGGTCGAAAACCAGAAATGGCGACTTATGCAATAATGGGTATCCCGGTGGATCTAAACCTATGAAGGAGATCCAGGAAAAAGTTAGGGATGAAAACAAAAAATAATAAGAGCTCGCTAAGCTGAAAACCCGAGAGAGCGGCTTAGGCAAAAATAAGCGTCCCGGTAGATTGAAAACCCAAAAGGGCGTTCTAGGCAGAAGTTAGGGGCAAAGGCATTTGACTGTATCAAATGGTGTTGGCCAATACCGAAGAAACGACTGAAGATCAATCCATTCGCTCTCATCAGAAGCAAGGATCTGGGGAATCTTAGTTATTAGGGATTGTAGTAGTTGTTGGATTCAATGTAAACCTATCCCTATTTGCCATTTTCACAATTGTAATACTCTATGGAGCTTTTGCCATTTGCAAGCTACCATTCTTCAATAAAATACAACTTTTGCCAATCACTTTATTGTCATTTATGTTCCTTTACCTTTTCTTGTTATACAAAATGCCATCTATTTGTTAATAGTTAGCTTGGGAAAATAAAAGGTTTTTGAAAAGAAAATGCTTTGAAAACTTCTTGATAAAACGTAAAACATTTTTAACACATGGGACGATCAAATGGAAATTTCCATATATCCCCAAAAGCTTCAAGGTCGCAAAGGCATTGTCACACTATTTGCAATATCCCACTGAAGTTGAAACTGACGATACTTTTGAATCAATCTGGTGATTATAATCACCAAGTTTGAACAAGTTCTCTGTATTCATCCTGTTGGTACTTGTTTGAGTTGCTGTAATGCAGGATTCATTTCCCCTGTGAAAGTCTCCCCACCAAAATCTGGTCTCTTTTGAGTTAGCATTGTATGCCATGATCATTTGCATCATGTTCAACATGCGTTTTTTTTGCATTAGCTTTTTATCTTGGGTTTGGTTATCACCAGTTTGCCTTCCCCATGAAGTCCGGTTATCACATTGCTTCCTGATTACTAAATCCCCCCCTCCCCCCGTGGTTATCACCATGTATATTATCTTTTTCCCAGTCGTCACTGGCATTCACCGGTCTGTTTATCCTTGGTGTCTTGAAGTATTATTTGTCACCAATATTTCCTTCCCCAGTAGATCTGCCTGAAATCCAATTTTCATTGGTAAGCTGTTTTGGTTGTCACCAACGTCCATTGAAGTCTAGTGGTTACTAGTATCAATCCATTGAAAGTCGGTTGTTACCTTTGCTTGCAGGTCTTTTCTCCAGCAAGTCTTTGCTCTTGGTCGTCTTGGTTTGCATTGTGCATTCAACATTTATCATTCCATCATAAAGCATCATACTAGAGTTCATTGCATGTCTGCACTATTCCTAGAATTTATTTAAGTCAGTTTTATCTGTAGCATAGCATACCATTGCATCTAGGGGCAAAATTTCCGGTTATTTCTGTATTTAAATACCCTCGACTTTGATTCCCTGAGGGTTTTCACCACTCAGACAATCCAGTAAAGTTATTTAAATAGGGGCAACTATCATACCCCAAATTTTGACCCTAGATTTCATCACCATTATAGGAAAGCATTACACATTACATTGCTAACCTTAACCTTTGTTCAAGTTTGTTCCTTGTTTTTGCTTCATCAAATTAGGGTTTTGCTCAAGAGAATTAAGAGGATCTTCACATGATCAGTCAATGTTTTGAAATGATCATCAACCCATCAAGCTTACATACACTCAAGAGGTTTCTCCTTATCAAGAATCAAGTGCAATATGGTCTCATTATAAGTTCATTGGAGCCAAATTCATCTAGTCACAAATTAGGGTTTTGCTTGGAAAAGTCAACTGTGCCTTTGACTTTTGATCAAAGAATGATCCCAAACCTAGAGACATGATCCAAGACACTCAAATACATCCTTTGAGTCCATCCATGATGTTTGAAAGATTCAAGAATGCAAGATCATTGAAGATCACACAGTTGAAATTCATCTGGTACACAAGCTTTATCTGACAAAGTCAACCCTTTGACTTTTAGGGTTTTTGGTCCAAATTGAAGTATTCAAGACAAATTTCATCAAGACATGTTTGATCATTGAATTTAAGCATGAAAAACCAAGATTAGGAAGGTTTCTTGCAAAAGGGGCAAAGTTGAGGAAGTAAAATTTTTCTAAGTATGGAAAGAAAACCAAGTTTTGGCACCAACTTTGGAAGGTCATAACTCTCAATCTGCACAGCCATTTTTTGTGCACCAAAGCTCAAATTAAAGCCCTCATAACATACTACAACTTTGAATGAGAGATGAAAACCTAAAAAAATGCTTAGATTTTGAGTTATGAAGCTTCAAAGTTTTGAAAAATCTTTGAACACTTAGAATTTTTTTCAAGACAGATTTTGGTCCTTAGAAACAACAATCTTTGGAGCCAATTTTTACTATGATCCTTTTAGATTCAATATTTTTGTCAAACATGAAAATTTTAGAGCACACTTGGGGCTTTCCAAAAAGTACAAGAACTCCTCCATAGCATTTGTGAGCAAGGAGTTTCGAAGGGATGAAGTTGGTGTCACAAGGTTGATGTTCATGCCACTTTCACCACTTGTTCTTGGCCAAAACTCCAAACCATGCCCTATGATCCCACTTTTCAGGCCTCATTACCTCTAAATACATCTATAATCAGAAGGTTGCACGAAATAATGATGCATTACACAAGTGTTTAATCCTTTGTTTAAAGGAGCATGCCATTTTTGGAAGAAAGGTCACACTTCCATTTTCATAAAGAGGCTTTAACCCAATGTCAACTTGTCTTGAGCATTGTGAATGTTGCTTCTGCATTCTAAAAGGTTTGTACTTAGAAGAAAGCTTTCTGAACTTTTCCAACAACTCTAGAAAGCATAGTACTTGTCTTGGAACTTCACAAAATCAAACAAACCATCACTTGAAATTGAACCAAATCAAAATCTCTTCAAGTTGCAATTTTTCCAAGACCATTGATCCCTCAACCTCTCCTATAAATAGAGGTTCACTTCACACTTCAAAACACACAACATAACCTCAGAAACATACTTGAGCAAGCATCAATCCCAACATCTTGCATCAAGACCTCCATTGAAACCAAAAACCCCTCATTTGCAAAAGCACCTCCAAAACCTATTCCAGTCACCAAACCTCCATTCCAATCATCCACACAAATCATAAAACACCTCATAAGAGTGTCCAAACCATCACATTCATCCAAAACCTTAGAAATCAGAAAGTCAACTCTCAACACTAAATGTGTTGACTTTCTGCATAAACCAAGCCAAACTTTCATTCTGACCTTGTCAAATCAATCCAAACCTTCAAACACCTTCCACTAATATACCTTGAGATATTCCAAGTGTTGGTTTGTGACTTTAACTCCATTTTCTTGGAGATCAGGTTTTCACTTCCCACTCTTGCAAGAGGATTCATGTATAAGGATTGGAGCCATTTCAGTGCAAGCTGATCATCCTAAAAGTATCTTGGGAGATCATAGAAGCTTTTTGAATCATCAAATAGTTTATGTAACCAGTAAAAGAAGGCATTGGACTTTGCTCCAATAGGTAAGTGCATCCTGACTTACAACTATGTGATCCTGTTGTAATTTGCATACATTTGAGATACCATGTTGTTTTCTATCATATGAGGACCATTTACCCTATGTCAATTGATTCTAATCCTTGCTATATGGAATTTCATTTTAAATTTTTGATTTAGGGTTTATTCTGGTTCACTCATGATTATTTGTTGTGTGATTGAAATAAATGAAATTGGATATTGCCATTGAGTTCCTTATGAAAACTGAGCAACTTTCATGTTTGCATTTTTGGGTTTTATTGAGAAATGAAGAAGATGAGTTTCTGAGTTTTTGAAAATGAAGGAAGGAAGAAGATGATGGCGCCATGGTCAGTTTTTAGGGTTTATTTTCATATATTATTATTTAGTTTCCACATAGCTACCAGATGTAACAGGCCACCCCAGTGGCGCAACTTATTGCCTTACCGTGTCTTGTGTGTGCTATGTCTTGGGTTCGATCCTTGGTGACAACTCTTTTTCTATTTTCTGCGCTTTTCATTTTGATTAAGCATTTAGGACTAGTTTTCAAAGATATATTCATACGCGCACCCTTATTACAAGCCAATCACTTGGCTCGGTTGGTTAAGTGTTTTAACCTGACCCCTAGGATGCGTGTTCAAGTCCCATGAGGGCCATGTCCCTATTTTTTTATGACTTATTCATTAAAGTTTCTTCACAACTTTGAAACACCACAACTCCTTCATTTTTTAGGCTTTTTGATCCATTCTTTTTGCTAGATGTTCATGTTGCTGCCTATTTTGTTGTGATACAAAAAGTTTCCTAAAATTATTTATTTTAATGGAAATTATTCATGTTTAAAGTATGTGATTCTTTAGGGTTTTTATTAAGGACCATTTTGATTCTTTGGTGGATTCCTTTGATTTTATTTACACATATGGACATGTTTAAATCATTTGCAACTTATGTGAATCTTGTATAATGTTATGGACTTGTGCATACTTGTTGCTAATTGATTTAATGCATTTTCAAGTGTATATTTACATGTAAGTGTATGTTGAATTTCCAATTATACCATGAACTTTTGCTTGGTCATTTTCCCTCTAACATGTTATTCTCTTCCATGGTTACATGACTTTGATGTGCATATATACCCTTGTTTGAGTCATACTATGTTTAGGTATCCTTAAACCTTTGATTCTTTTATCTTAAACATGACTTTGAATAAATGTTTGTATGCTTGAACTTTTGTGAGGTTTCCACTTTGTTTAAAGACCATGTTGAACCCTAATATATATATCTTGGTTTTTACCTATTTGTTTCAATATGTTCAACTTGTAACCATGCCTTAACTTGATTATATGATGTCTAAACTTTAAACTTGTAATCTTTAAGAATGCTCACATGTCATCTCTTGTATGTTTGCATCTTAATCCACATGTTATTGTCATAAACATGTCACTCTTTCTCAAGTATGTTTGATTGTTACCTTTGTTTGTCATAAATTGTATTCATGATTAAGTGATGTTTTAACTTATGCATGTTTACTTTGAACTTTGAATAATACCATGATAATTAATGTCTTGACTTGTATATGCCTTATTTCATCTTTGAACTTTAATCCATATCTAAAGTATTGTTATAGCTTTTACATGTTCAACTTGAACCTTGTTTTCTTTTACATGTTAACTTGAACATTGTTTACATCCATGATTAAGTATTGTAATAACTTATTCATGCTTGAATGTTAAATTGTATTCATGATTAAGTGTTGTTATAACTTTCCCATATTTGTCTTATATTCATGATTAAGTGGTGTTAGTTAACCTTAATGCATGCTTGCTTTGACTTTGAACTTAACTTGTTGTCCATGATGCCTTTGTCTTGTTAGAACTATACTTCATGAATGTTTAAGATGTTGGAACATCTTTGTTTATCTTGGTTGTCACTATATTGATTTAAAACTTCTTTGAACTCTTGAACATACTAGGTAGTTACTTTGTCTAATTCATGACTTTGTTAAGTCCTTACTCTAAATGTAGTCACATTTATCTTTAAACTTTGGTTGTGACCATATGTTTTACCTTTGTCATGCTTTCATTAACATCATGTTTGAATGTTACTTTGATTTGTTTTCAAATTGATATCATGTTTGAATATCATGTTTGTTCATATCATCCATACTTAATCATACTCCATTTAACTTTGTCAAATTATCCCCCCAAGTGATGTTAGCTTGTTAGCTTCCATCCTCAAGTTGTCTTTTATTCCTTAATCCAAGGGAAAGTCTCTCTTTTAACTCAAGTGTCCTAGATAGCTTAGCATTACCCATTCCCTTTGACCTTATTAGAGTCATTAGGTTTTACAACTTAGATTTAGGATATAATGTACAATCTTTTGACTTTGTCAAGTCAAGTAAGTGTTAAGACATAACACTTAGCTCCCCTTTGAACCTTGATCATAATCAAAGTGTTCATTCATCCTCAGTAAGGTGAACTACAAATGCGCTGATTCCATCCTTGTAAGGATATGTAGGCACAAGACCGCGAAGTTTTGGCGAGCATACTTAGTGACTAAACCTTTAGGTTCCTATCTCTCACCATAAAACCAAACACAAAACATTAGCAAACAATATCACAAATACTAGTAAGAGGTTCCTATAGAATATTATAGATACTTAGGATGCTAACACCTTCCCTAGGTATAACCAGCCCCGACCCCCAAAATCTCTTGGCATTGTTGTTACATTGCAAACTTAGGGTTTTTTTTATGATCTTTACCCTTTCCCTTAGATAAATCAAAGCTAGGTGGTGAATCTTTGAAAGATTTGTGATTCAAGTTTAATTAATAGATTGATATCCAATTCTCACTGCAACAGAAAATGGCGACTTCACTGGGGAATACCAGGAGGGTTAAGCCTAACTTACTTGTATTTGCTATATTATTGTTTGCTTGTTTTAATTGTTGCTCCATTTGGGTTGTTACCTTGTGGTGAGATAAGTCCCAACCTTGGACTTGAGAGCAAAATAAGATAGGAAGGTGGTATATTCAAGAAGGCTTATATGGAGTTGATTCTCGACCAATCTAACTTGAGAAATAACCACTCAGTGGAGGCCCTTTTAAGAATAAGTATTGTTGATCAAGAGATTGTGAAAACAATACTATTTCTTGATTGAGCCTATGAAGCTGAGAACCTTTAGTCACCTTTAACCTCACTTGGCCTTGTTAGGAATGTAGTGCGATAACTATGAGGGAGTAGTCCCAAAATAATTGATATGCGATACTACACACTCAAAAGAGGTTCTCTTGAGAATATTATTAACTACCGAGTAATTGGGAAATTGATAATATCCGAAAGATGGGCTAATAACTTTGGGAACTTGTTAGAACCCGTTGTACATGTACAGTAAACCCTAGTAAGTACCAAATAGGAGGGGTGAGCCTTTGAATTCATGTAAGCCTTACACCATGTTAGAGTGTGATCTTGTGCATACATGCATTCATAAGCATCATTGTTCATAAAAGAGTTTCATGGAACTTAATCTCTTGTTTGCAAACATCATAGGATAACCATGGATAAGGACATAAGAAAAACTGTTAAGTAACCTTCTTGATCTTTAACCAAAGTACTAAACATTTTGTAATCCTCTTTTGAATTAATGATATGTGTTTCTTCTTGATTTATCCTTGATGTTTGCAAATATTTAAGTTCCGCAAAACTTTCTGCATTTGCATCTTGCATTTTGCATCTGTTGCGATATCTGTATTTTGCATTTCTCCAACATAAGCTCATTCTTTGTTTCCTCCAATTCATCACCTCAGTACTCAAGCTAAGTGAAGATGAATCATTTGGAACAAGAAAATCAAGCATTTCGAGAGGAGATTGCCGCTTTGAGGGCCAACATGGAAACTTTCTCTACCACAATGAAGGATTTGATAGACACCCAGGAGCAGGAAAATCAAGGGCTTCGAGACAAGGTTGAAAAATTGAAATTACCAAGAGGAATCTGACAAATTTGGTCAAAGATTTTGTCATATCTCAACGCCAAGATGGTTCTTCCTCCTCCACTAATCAGCCAACTGAGCGAATTGGTCAGTCTAGAGGCATCCCCGTGTCCTATGTCAGGTTGTTCTGTGTCCTCTTAAAAAAGGGATTGATCAAGAGAGAAACTCCGCCGGCTATTCCAATGATCCATAGGAGCTACTTCAAGACTGATGCCTTTTGTGCTTTCCACCAAGGGGCACCCGACCATGACATTGAGGAATGTTATGTCCTCAAGGAGAAGGTGAAAGAGTTTATCCAAAAGGGGGTTCTGTCTTTCAAAATATGCAAGCCTCAGGTTCAAATCACCCTTCTTCCTTGCACATGGTGGACTGATGCAGGAGACTATTTCTTAAGGCTTTGTCTTATCAGATTTCAAGTTTATTTGCTGTTTTTCATATGTAACTTTCTGAGTTTGTTAACGCGTTTGTTTTGGCATTGTAAGGACTTGTTATTTTAAATGATTAATGCAATGACTATGTTTTTCTTGAAGAAATCCATTCGTATTCACTCATTTAATTGTTTTTACTTTATAAATGCCAACACCACACAACCTCTTGCTTAGGCAAAGTTGGAAGGAGGATGATGAAATTAAAAATGCAAGATCTCTTGTTGTATGATTTTGAATAAAACTTGCTGATGATGTAAGGCATTGTTTCAATTCCCCAAACACTGGAGAAATAAGGAAGATAATCCCTCTTTAACCCCTTTGGGCCTTGAAGTAGGAGTTTCCTTTCATACAAAAAAACCCATCAACTTTAACCTGGGACTGGGTAGTTTTTTAGTGAAGCTGATCGAGCACCCAAACATTCGTAAAAAGGAGTGAACATCCGAGGATCCACTTCACCTATTCTTCACACATTAAGAGGCTAGA
This sequence comes from Lathyrus tuberosus, assembly GCA_022829125.1. NCBI lineage: Eukaryota > Viridiplantae > Streptophyta > Magnoliopsida > Fabales > Fabaceae > Lathyrus > Lathyrus tuberosus. The sequence goes on along the minus strand of JALAZF010000241.1, from coordinate 4,372,169 downwards.
ATTCAAATCCAATTGTTATTGGTATCTTAAAATCCAATTGTTATTGGTATCTTAAAATACAATTGTATTTGATATCCTAAATCCAGTCTTTGGTATCTAAGTCAAAACGACTTAGAGTCACGTGATTTGTTCAAAGATGAAAAAAGGAAGAGAAGAAAAATCCTGCTAAGTCAAAACCTATGAAGGAGACTTAGGCAAGATTGGGGCATCCCGCTGGACTTCAAGGTCAAAAGACTCAGTCCAGGCAAAAGTTAGGGAAAATAAAAGCACGAAAAGCGAAAACAAGGTCAAATCCAATTGTCATTGGTACCCACGTCGAATTGTCATTGGCATGTAGTTAAAAATCTGACTGACACCAATTTTTTCTTGAAGTCCAATTGTTATTGGCATGCTTGTTTGACAATCCAATTATTATTGGTCTTGGTAATCTGGTCGTCACCTGTCTTTTCTTAAGGTCCAATTGTTGCTGGCATTCTTGTTCCAAAACCCAATTGTCATTGGTACCTAAAGTCCAGTTGTTACTGACATCATGTTAAAAGTATTGTTTGTCACCAATCCGTTCTTCCTGGCATTGGAATCCAGTTGTCACTAAAATTCCTGTTTAAAAATCCTCCACAAATAGCAAAGTCGTGTGATCTTACGCCAAAAGCAAAAAGGTAGGTGACTGCCATGTCCAAAGCCTCAGTGTTGCATAACCATATTAAAACTCCTCTTGAGAGATGAGTGGTTGCATTAAGCTTAAACTGAATGTAGGATTGGAGAACATTAGGTAGAGGGGGATGGGTACAAATAAACTTTGGTCCTTTTATCCTTTATTTCATAAACCGTGAACCAAGCCATGCTACAACCCTTAAAAGACCTAATTGAAGCAGATTTATTTTGAAAGCATACTCAACGAGATAATGTTTCTTGACTCCTATTGAGCCATGCTCAAACTCGTGTTGGCTTTGCAAATGAAAATCAATGACACGTCCTAACTAGTGATTCAGAAACAAGTTATTGCGATATCTTTTAAAATAATAAAAAAATTAAGACAAACGTGCGTCTTGCATTAGCAGCTTCAGAATGAACGTTTTCTGCTTACTAACCGTTGATTGATGACATAGAAGCTTACATATGGACATCAGTGATGAGCTTAATCTTATGAGACTCTGTTGAGTAAAGGGCTAACGATTTCAAAAGAAGATCATACCCAGAGGTGTAACACCCCCAATCTATACCCCGAGGAAATAAAGCAATAACAAATAATCAGAGTATAATTAAAACATTCATGGCATATACGGAGGCGTCACATCAATTGAAACAAAATACAACAACCTGCTCATATAGATATGCAACAATCAGGTAGCACATAACAGTGGAACTCGGTTTCTAACACCCACAATTCAGATACAGAATTAAAGCGAAACATCTGCAACTGAATCTCATATATATATATATATATATATATATATATCATAAAAGTTTGTCTGTCATATACAGAGTCATACATGTACAATCCAAAAAGAACATATACATATACACCTAATCACAAATGATCTCCCCGACTACCCGGTGCTACATATCAGAGCCGACCGACAAAAGAATGAAGACCTAAGCTTCACAAAAAGACCTCCAGCATCAAATCTGCAATGCCTCATAGAGCATTTAAAACAGCAGAAGGGTGAGAAACACAATCATAATATAATTGCATACAATTATATAATAACACAAAAATACACATATAAAACATTCTCACCACAACTCACACCATAATTCAAATGCAAAACAACACAATTCATATCTCATACATCCATCACAAAGGCATATCAATCATGCACAATACATTTATCACCAACATATATATATATATATATATATATATATATATATATATATATATATATATATATATCTCAACTCATTAATTCCATTCACAGTTCCACACAAAATTAATCCATTCATGATTTATGCAAATGCACAGAGACCGACACAACGACTCTATGAAATGCAATGCGGTACCGTTCCATCCATCATTCTCATCATTAGTTCACTCAGGAACTATTGGAATCATCGCTTGTTACTTAGTGTAACTCCCCGTCGGTAAAACGATGTTCCCCGTCGCTCACACCTCTTTGTATAAGGCACACGACGTTTATGGATCGCTTACACCTTTTTGTATAAGGCACACGACCCGATCGCTCACACCTCTTCGTATAAGGCACACGATCGTCTATAATCATCGCTCACACCTCTTTGTATAAGGCACACGATGTTATAGCGGATTCCCTCTGGAATCGTTTCGTCACTCACACCCACTAGGGCACACGACATCACAAGAATGCATATCATGATGCTTGGCATACAATGACTCATGACATTCAAATGCACCCATATACACATCCATAATCATGCATATACAATCAAACACAACACAATGCATTTTCTTGCCCTTAGGCCATAAACCATCATCACAACATTTCATCACATGCATTCACATCATATAACATCACACAAGTCATACGATATAGATCAAAAGCATATTGCATGATAACACATCAAATACACACCATTAAAAGGTAAAAGTCGACAAAACGACACATTTCCAAATTCTCGACATAATTAAATCGTCCATTAATCTCAAAACCATTTAATAATAAAGAACGTCTCAATAGCTTTCTAACGGTACCAAGAACGCCTCGATCCGAATTACGGATCAAAAGTTATGAATTTTCAAAGAAAAGAATTTATTGAGAAACAGCCAGATTCGCCTGGCGGATCCCCCTTCGTCAGCACTTCGCCTGGTGAACTAGTGGGGAACCACAAATTTATAAAAACCCTAAGAGTTACAGAAGCTAACCCATTTCTGTCTCTCCGTTTTCGCCTGGCGACTTACGATTTCGCCTGGCGAATCCCCCTTGGCCAGCACTTCGCCTGGCAGTGGCGAGACCTAATTCGCCTGGCGAATCGCACCAGAACCAGAATTTTCTGCTGCGGGCTACATGGTTCCAAAACCCCCAAAAATCCCATTTTTCATCCCTAATCAATTCCAATAGCAAAACAATTATCAGCAATTGCTCATAAACACAGTGTGATCATACAACGCAATTTATATCGATTTCCGACCGCGAAAACATCGATTCCTAATCATTTTCTCATTTCCAACCTAGAAGTGAAAACTATGGAAAGGAAATAGAACATTCAAACACGCACATACATATTCATACACAAGCATAAGATAATCGAGTTTCACACCCTTACCCGATTAATCGTGCTTCGAAGTGTCGGTTGAATCGGTTTTCTTACTCTCCAAGTTTTTCCTCTTTTTTCTTCTTTTCTTTCTCTTTTCCTTCTTCTATTCTTTTCTCTGTATTTTTCTCTCTAAGTTCTATTTTAAATGAAAAACATAATATCTACCCATCAAAAGACCAAAATACCCCTACACTCAAATATCTCGCAAACGCTCTCAAAACACGATAAAACATAATCACGATGAAAAATAATATATTACCAAATAAAAGTCAAAAATAAAATAAAATAATAATAAAAATAATTAAATCGACTCGATTAAATAAATCTAACCAAAAACTGGGGCGTTACAACTCTCCCCCACTTAGAGATTTTCGTCCTCGAAAATATTACCTGAGACGAACAATTCCGGATACGACTCTCGCATTCGACTCTCTAACTCCCAAGTCAAATTGCCCTTGGCAGCGCCTCCCCACGCTACTTTCACAAGCGCAATATCCTTGTCTCTTAACTGCTTCAACTCGCGATCCAAAATTCTCACTGGTAATGCCTCAACCGTAAGGTTCTCCCTTACCTCAACTTCATCCATAGAAATCACATGCGACGGATCCGGAACATACTTTTGAAGCTGTGAAACATGGAACACATCATGCAAATTCGAAAGATTCGGCGGCAACGCCACCCGATAAGCCACAGCACCCACTCTCGCGGATATCTGATAAGGACCAATAAACCGAGAAGTAAGCTTCTTCGACTTCAATGCATGACCAACACCCGTCACCGGTGTAACTCTCAAAAATACATGATCGCCTTCTTGAAACTCAAGATCTTTCCTCCTTAGATCATGATAACTCTTCTGCCTACTCTGAGAAGCCTTCATTTTCTCACGAATAAGTTTCACCTTTTCCGTAGTCTGTTGCACTAACTCCGGTCCAACCACCGAACTCTCACCAGATTCATGCCATCAGAAAGGTGTTCGACATCTCCTTCCATACAATGCTTCAAAAGGTGCCATTCCAATACTCGAATGGAAACTGTTGTTATACGTGAATTCCACCAACAAAAGATAACTATCCCAAGCATCACCTTGCTCAAGAACACAAGCTCTCAGCAAATCTTCCAATGACTGAATAGTTCTCTCGGTCTGACCATCCGTCTGAGGATGATAAGCAGAACTCAATCTCAACTTGGAACCTAACGCCTTTTGCAAACTTTCCCAAAATCTGGAAGTAAACCTCGGATCTCGATCTTAAACAATACACAACGGAACACCATGTAGCTTCACAATCACACGGATATAAATCTCAGCCAACTTCTCCAAAGAAAAACTGATGTCAATCGGAATGAAATGCGCCGATTTAGTCAGCTTATCCACAACTACCCAAATGGCATTATGTCCCCTCTGTGTATTCGGCAACCCTATCACAAAATCCATAGAAATGTTGTCCCATTTCCACCCAGGAATATCCAACGGTTGCAAAAATCCACTAGGCTTCTGATGTTCTACCTTCGACTTCTGACACGTCAAACACGCATAAACAAATTGAGCCACATCCCTCTTCAATCCGGACCACCAAAAGATCTTCTTCAAATCTTGATACATCTTATTAGCTCCCGGATGTATACTCAAACTACTCCGGTGTGTCGCTCCCGGGATTTTCATCCTAGTACAAACGCGAAAGTGGCACGAAACAGAGTCGCCAGCAATGTGTATTTATCCCAAGAGAGGGAAAGGAAACACTGCGTAAACCCGAGAGGAAAGGAAAGAGCATGGTCTTGCGACCAAGAGAACTGGGTTCGGGAGTCGGTTACGCGCGAGGAAGGTATTAGCACCCTCACGCGTCCATCGTACCTGATGGGATCCACGCTTGCTTGTCTCGATCAAAGGGTGATAGAAAAGATACTGGAAAAAAGAACTGCAAGCTGGAGAACCGAAAAATGAAAGGAGAGAGAAAGAGAAACAAATGTAGGGAAAATAAAAGAAGTGCTCGAATAGGCCTTACCCCACTGCCTACGTATCTCATCGGGGGCATGAGAATCAGAGCGACGTAGTTCCTCTTAACGAGGGTCGCTTTACTTGTGTTTTTTAGGGAACGACTAACGTTCTAGCTCAGGTGTTGTAGGTTCGCTGGTCCGAGTGAATTACCATCTTGTAAGAGAACGAGAAGAAGCACGTTCGTACGTTGAGAATGAGTGAGATGAGAAAAGAATTCCCGAAGGAAAGACGTTATTGTCTGTTTTTGTCTTTTAAGAAAGAAGTGTTTTGAATGTTTTTGTGTTTCGTAACACATATTGTATTTAAGTCCCTCATGTAGGATCGAATGCTTCGCATATCGACCCGAGATGGGACGTATGCTAAACATTCTAAGAAAATGAGAGAAGATCCCTCACTTTCTTGTTCCCACATGAAAGGCCTAAATACAATAGGTGTTATGCCTTTATTAAGTGTTTTTTGCTTTTGTTTTAAGATGAGAAGAAGCGACTCAAAAAGAGGATCAAAGGTGAAAACTAAAAGGAGACTAAGACACACCCTAGTGTTAGCATGCTTGGAGATCCTATGGTTAATGTGGTTCAACAAACCTAATTCTAAAAGAAAGAAGAAGAAGAGCGAAAGAAACAACTTACTTCCAAAATGGAAGTTAAGTTGCTCTTAAAGAGGGATGAAAGAAAAGTTATTCAAGGAAAGCATGTAAATGCTTATCAAACACAAATTTGAAAGTTTAAAAGAAATAAGAGAATATAAGAGAGAAATGTATGTGGAACTAAGTCCACAAACTTACTTACCTTTAGCACCTACATGAAAATGGTTAACTCACAAAACTATTTACATGTAGGAAATAAAAGGAAAAACAACAAGTAATGATCAAATCAATTAAGGACTAAGGAACAAAGATCTTAAGAGATACAAATTAACCAAAGTCAGAATCTACACCATAAGAATGATCTCTAAGGTTAGGATACCAAACACAAATGAATTATGCCCACACAAAACACTAATCATCAAAGAAATGCATCATGGAAGAAATAGAGAAAGAATGAGGGAACATGTAAAGTGATCATGCAATTATGCTTCAAATAATACCAAGGTAAGAATGTGGATGACCTAAACATGTGCCTAAACATGATATGCAAATGTCATATGAGGCATACAATCAACCATCCAAACATTAAGAGTAATTAGGAGAAGAAGTGAGAAGATATGAATCATGAATTAAACATGAAAAGAAATTACTTAAAGTAAAAGTCAAACAAAAAAACAAGATGAAACTCAAATGTCTAAGGTTAGAAATGGTATGACATGTTGAAGATGCACAAATGATCATGGTATAAGCACATATCAATCAAGTCCATACAACTTAACAAGCATGCAAGAAGAAGTCACATAAAAGAATGAATGCTTCATACTTGTAAAGAAATGCAAAAGATGCAAAATGTCATACAAATATGAATGATTATGGATAGGTCAGTAGCAAGTCATGGATTAAAATGCAAATGAGATGATAACATGTTCATATTAGAAACACACAACCAAACATGACAAACATATGATGAAGACATAATAGAAATTAGGTCCAAAAGTCCCATAAGATGCATCATATAAAACAAAGAATCAACACATGCCAAATGGACTTAACAATGATCAAACACAACTTCTAAAAGTCTAAACATGTTACCTAAACCCAAACAAAAGACCTCAAATAATGGCATAAATGCCTCATGCAATGAAGGTTAAGGAAAGGCACATAAAGTTCAAGCAAAACTTCCTTCAAACACAAGCACACCAACATATGTCAAAGTGCATTTAAAAATTATGAAATTAGAATGTAAATGACCTCAACCAGTGACCAATCACACATCTAAATACCATACAAAAATTCAGAAAGGAAAAGCCTCAAACAATCAAGCAATAGTCACTTATGAACCATGACCCAAAGTGCAAATATGGAGGACCTAAATGCAATAAAAGAAAGTTCTAAAAATGAAACAGAAATATTTTTATTAAGTTTTGGATGTTATTTAAAAGATGCAAAAAAGATTGATGCAAAAATATTTAAGGATCTATGAGAAATAAATTTTTGAAATAAAGGTGTGAAAATAGAAACCAATTTCAAAAGAAATAAAAGAAAAAAAATGGATTAATATGCAAATTTTCACAAAATCACAATTAAAAAATATATAAAATTATTTTAACATTCTAAGATATCACATGAATTTTTATAGAATTTTTAATGATGTTTTGGTATTTTTAAAAATCAATTATGAAACATGTATAAAAAGAAATTAAAAAGAAAAAAAAAGAAAACAAGTAGGGGGTGCAGAGAAGCAATTTTCACGTTCAAAAATTAATGATGGGCTCAGGGTGGGGTGCAAACAACAATTAGAGTCCAAGTCCAAATAACGTGTGATTGTGTGTGACGCGTGTGCATGCAATTAACATACTGATGCCATCATAACCATACATCTAAGTCAACCCACACCAATCATTAAAGTACGCGCATCCAACAGTCCACGAGGAAGGCACATGATAGTTCCCTTACACGCACACACACAATCATCAAAATTCAAAAAGAAATAACATGTGAGGTGCACAATTTTCATTAATGTGTTGGCAACGCTATGGACGTTAGATCAATCAAACAGTCAAGATCAACAAAACCAATGCAATCATGTGGACATCACTGCAGGCACATATTAAATATCATACAATCACACGCATGCAATCACTTCATTAATGCGCTGGCATAATATTGACCACACGATGAAAACAAATCAACGGCCATGTTTAAAACTCAGAAACCCTAACCATTTAAACCCACCGGCCGGAGAAGGACCTCCGGTCATCTTCTCCGACGAGCAACCACCACCTGCACATCTCAAAATCTCCAGAAATGCATAAACATGATATCAAAATGAAGCTGGCGTTACGTACATCATGAATCCACCATTATTTTTCACATAATAAGCACATACATAGAGAACAAAGGAGATTAACAAATGGCCTAGGTTTTGAAACTATGCCTCTAAGAGGCCTATCAACTAGCCGGAGTTAGCAGAGCTCCTAATGAGCTAAAAACAAACTTCAAAACAATCTAAATGAGCAGAATAAGGTGAAGAAAATTTGAACCTGAAACTTGTAGATCTTGGAACAGTTGAGAAAACCAGAGATATCCAATTGATCTTCACCTTTGGAACTTCAATCTAAGCAAAATAAATGCTGTAGAATCTTGGAATGGAAAACAGAGAGAAAATCACAATGTTGCTGAAATTTCACTTGGAGAATGATATTGATTCAATGTATCTTCGCTTCAATGCCAAGCAATGATGATTATGAGTGATGGTGAATTCGTGTAAACTCAGAGAGAATAGAGGGAAATTGAGAGAGAAAGTTTGAAGTGTTGGAGAGGGATAGTGAAAAATGAGAGTTGAAAATGAATTTGTGAGTGAAGTTTCTATTTATATGTGTAGTTTAAAGTGAACCAGAGGTGGTTAAATGAGTGAGTTAAGGTGAGTTAATTGGGTTAACTGAGTCATCCCTAACTAACTGAGCCAAGTTAGTTAGGGCGAGTGAGGGGAGGAATGATATGGTGTAGCATGTCTAGGGTGTTATGGTGGAGTGGAATGAAAAGAATGGTGGTGATGGCAGGGCTGGTGGCAATGTGAAATCAGTGGTGCAGAGGAAACTTGCTCAACAAGCTTTAGTTCATTTCCTCTTTGGTGTATCATGGAGAGTATGGTATGGTGTATGTGAAATGTGTTTGGTTTAATGAGGCAATGGTTGTGTGGAAAGGTGTTCGTGCTAGCATGATGAAACAACAACAAACATGACATAACATTCTATTTTTTGCAGCCACCACCATTGCAAGTTTGTGGAGAGATTTCTTCATATGTAGTGGATGAAATCATGAGCTCTAAGTGTCAAATGAAAGATAGCACATCATAGAGCATGATTGATGTTGGTTTTGGATTGAATTAAAGCTTGGAAAAGGATGAAAAATAGCTTGGAACACAAAGGTTTGGAATTGGTTTATGGGCGAGGCATGTGGTGTCATGGCAAGGCAACATGGCGCATGGATTTTCAACATGGTCATACCAACTTGGAACCAACATATCTCCATCATAACTTGATCAAATCAAAATTTGTCCAACATCAACATTGAAGAGGGCATGGCAAGGAACAACTTTGATGTTGAAAAGTTTTTCATTTGGAGCTTTTATCATTGAGAAATTCAGCTTGACATTTGGCACAACAAGTGTTTCTCAAAATTATGGCGCGTGGGCCTGGGCATGCTTGGTCATGACTTGATTTTGGACCTACTTTTCTCAAACTTTGATCAACCATAACTCACTCAATTTTTATCCAATGGAGGAGTTCTTTATATGGATTTGAAGCTTAGAACATGAACTTTAATTGGATCAACTTGGGCCTGAGGTTTGAAGCTTTTATCTTGGAGAAAGATGGCCTCAAAGTAGGGTGCAAAATGGTCCAAACTTGCCATTTTTTGCAACCCTAAAGTTTCCATTTTTGGCAGTTTTGTGATTTATTGATTTTTCATTATTCATCCATCATTTCTTGATCAAATTTTGTCTCTTGAACATATGCAACATGAATTTCATGGATTTGACCTTAGAAAGTCAAGAGTTGACTTTTTTCACTGCACAGTTGAATTTTTCCCCAATTTCTTGATTATCAAGCAACTGACCAATTGAAACTCCTCTGAAACCAATTGATGAGCAATTTTCCATCCATATACACTTAAGAACATAGGGAATACCATGAGATCAAATTTTTCCCAAAAAATCAGAGATAAACTGATTTCAGGTCAAACCCTAATTTTGGCACCCTCTGGTTAGGAGGAAATAACACATCCTCCAAATCCAAATTCCTCTGAATATGATGTGTATCTTCTCAAACAATGATGAGATATGCCATTTGGAGATGATAGAAACTCAAAGAACTTGCCCATTTGGGGGTCAGATCCCAATTTTGACTGCCTTGTGTAGGAGATAATGCACTGCCCAATCTTCTTGATGAATTCTCCTCTTCCCATGCCTTTTGGATCAAAGTGAGATGACATATGGCTTGAGGACCCTTGAGACTTGTGAGAAACACTTGGCTCCTATTCTTTAGCTTTGGATGATCACCACCTTAGAGAATCAACTGATCACATGCCCTTATGCAAAATGCAATGCTAAATGCTTGATGTTTTGTTTTTCTATGCTTGAATGCAATGCAATGAAATGAAAGCTCATGCTAAATGATATGAAGAAAAGAGAGGGCAAATTTTGGGGTATTACACGGTGTCCTTCCTCTAAAATCATCTTTTTCAAGTCCGAATCATCAGGAATACAAATTCTACCACGAAATCTCAAAACACCCTTATCATCCACTTTAAAGTCACCATTCACACTTTGATCTCCAATCGTCATCAAATCAACAAATTTCACATCCAACTTCTGTTTCTCGCTAACGGTTAACAGAAAATCATTAGTGACCTTTAACATACCAAGCCTCACGCTATCAGATGTCAATTCACACACCAAACTCAAATCTCTAAATGCTTCCAAAAGTTCCTACTCTTTAACCATCAAAGCGGACATATGCAAAGATTTCCAGCTTAACGTATCGGCTACCACATTAGCTTTACTAGGATGGTAATTCAAGCCAAAATCGTAGTCCTTCAAAAATTCCAACCATCTCCGTTGCCTCATATTCAACTCTTTCTGATCAAACAAGTATTTCAAACTCTTATGATCACTAAAGACTTCGAATCTTGCACCGTAGAGATAATGCCTTCGAATATTTAATACAAACACCACAGCCGCTAATTCCAAATCATGAGTAGGGTAATTCTTCTCATGAATCCTCAATTGCCTCAAAGCATAAGCCACAACCTTACCTTCTTGCATCAACGCTCCACCTAAACCACTCAAAGACGCATCACAATACACCACAAACGGTTCAGTAGGATTCGGTAAGACTAAAATCGGAGCTGTAGTCAATCTTCTCTTCAGCTCACTAAAACTTTCCTCACACTGAATATCCCAAATGAACGCTTTACCTTTACAAGTCAGTTGGGTCAATGGAAGTGCTAACTTGGAAAAACCTTCAATGAATCTCCGATAATATCCAGCTAAACCCAAAAAGCTTCTAATTTCAGTAACCGATCTAGGAGCCTCCCATTGTAGAACTGCATCTACTTTGGATGGATCCACAGCAATACCATTACCTAAAATCACATGCCCAAGAAAACACACTTCTGACAACCATAACTCACACTTGGACAACTTGGCAAAAAGTCTCCTTTCCTTCAAAATTTGCAACACAACACGCAAATGTTCCGCATGTTCCTCCCGGGACTTAGAATAAATCAAGATGTCACCAATAAACACCACAATAAATCGATCCAAATGCTCATGGAAAATACGATTCATATACTCCATAAACACACTTGGCGCATTAGAAACCCCGAACGGCATCACAGAATATTCGTAATGTCCGTAGCGTGTCCTAAAAGCTGTCTTCTGAATATCTTCATCTTTCACTCTAATCTGATGATAACCTGACCTCAAATCAATTTTACTAAACACACACGCACCTACCAACTGGTCCATCAAATCATCAATTCTTAGAAGAGGATACTTATTCTTAATCGTCATCTTATTCAGCTGGCGATAATCAATACACAATCGCATACTTCCATCTTTCTTCTTTACCAATAAAATGGAGCACCCCAAGGCGATACACTCGGCCTCACAAACCTCTTTTCTAACAATTCATTCAACTACTTCTTCAACTCAACCAACTCAGATGCTGACATACGATATGGTGCCATAGATACAGGTCTAGTACCAGGAACTAGATCTATAGAAAACTCCACCTCTCTCTCGGGCGGCACATCTGAAATATCCTCTGGAAACACCTCTAGAAATTCACACACAACTGGAAACACACCAATTGCAACTTGACTATCCACAGTCAACGATGCAAATAATCCGAACAACTGAGCTTCATCCGCCAAAAGTTTCTTCAACTCTTTGGTAGATAAGAAACTCGATTCCTCGTCTTCCTCAAGAGAAGGAAATCTTACCAAATTATGATAACAATTAATATGAACTCGATTGAACTGCAACCAATTCATTCCCAGAACCACATCTAAACCCTCCAACGGCAGACACACCAAATCCATCTCAAAATCTTTACCATAAATGGTCAAAGGACAACTTAAACAAACCAAAGAAGTAGTTACCGATCCCATTGCTGGAGTATCAATAACCATCTCTCCATCCATCGAAGACAACAAAAGATTCAAACGCTTCGTGCACTCAGACGAAATAAATGAATGAGTCGCTCTGGTATCAATAATGGTAATTAAAGGCATACTATTAATAAAACAAGTACCTCTGATCAGACGGTCTTCACTAGTAGTCTGAGTTCCTGCCGATGCAAATACTTTCCCTCCAGCTGGAGCTTGCTTTGGTTTCGGACACTTCGTACTAACATGACCAGCTTCCCCACAGTTGAAACACTTCACCACATTCTTCTTACAATCAGCTGCGACATGTCCTATACCTCCACAATTGGAACACTTCCTTATATCCTTTCTACATTCAAACTGACAATGTCCTAAGTCACCACACCTAAAACATCTCAGAGGATTAGACATACCTCCCCCACTTGGCCTTTTATCAAAACTACCCTTTTGCTTACCCTTGTCAGCTGGTGACACATAAGGACCACCACGAAACGATTGCTTTCATTTCCTTTCATTCACACTCTTATAGTGAGTAGAACGAGCTTTGCTATCCTCCTAAAAAATTCTACAACAATCCACCAAATCTGAAAACCTTCTAATCCTTTGATAATCGATTGCCTGCTTAATCTCAGGACGCAATCCGTTCTCAAACTTCACACATTTGGAAAACTCTGCAGTTGCTTCAGCATAATGTGGATAAAACTGAACAAGCTCCACAAACCTAGCAGTGTAATCCACAACAGACATGTTACCTTGTTTCAACTCCAAGAACTCTATCTCTTTCTTTCCTCTAACATCTTCAGGAAAATACTTCCTCAAAAACTCCCTGCTAAACAAAGTCCAAGTGACCTCTTCACCTGCAGCTTCCCACACGTGACGCACACTAACCCACCAATCATCAGCCTCCTCCTGCAACATGTGAGTACCCAATCTCACCTTATGTTCCTCAGCACAGTCCATCACTCGAAAGATTCTTTAAATCTCCTTAAGCCAAATCTGAGCACCATCAGAATCATGTCTCCCTTTGAAGACAGGCGGTTTGTTCTTCCTGAACTCATCATTCCCACCAGCATTAGGTGCACCCTGCACAACATGAGCCATAGCTTGCATAGCAGCAGCAATAGCAGTGTCATTCCTAATAGCCATATTCTGTTCATATCCAATAACAACAACTATGGTTAAACAAACAGCTCACCCCAAACACAAAGACCGACATGGACTGGCACGAATTGACACAAACTGGCACAAACTGGCTCTGATACCACTTAATGTAACACCCCTAATCTATACCCTGAGGAAATAAAGCGATAACAAATAATCAGGGTATAATTAAAACATTCATGGCATAGACGGAGGCGTCACATCAATTGAAACAAAATACAACAACCTGCTCATATAGATATGCAACAATCAGGTAACACATAACAGAGGAACTCAGTTCCTAACACCCACAATTAAGATACAGAATAAAAGCAGAAAATCTGCAACTGAATCTCATATATATACATATCATAAAAGTTTGTCTGTCATATACAGAGTCATACATGTACAATCCAAAAAGAACATATACATATACACTTAATCACAAACGATCTCCCCGACTACCTGGTGCTACATATCAGAGCTGACCGACAAAAGAATGAAGACCTATGCTTCACAAAAAGACTTCCAGAATCTAATCTGCAATGCCTCATAGAGCATTTAAAATAGCAGAAGGGTGAGAAACACAATCATAATATAATTGCATACAATTATATAATAACACAAAAATACACATATAAAACATTCTCACCACAACTCACACCATAATTCAAATGCAAAACAACACAATTCATATCTCATACATCCATCACAAAGGCATATCAATCATGCACAATACATTTATCACCAACATATATATATTTCAACTCATCAATTCCATTCACAATTCCACACAAAATCAATCCATTCATGATTTATGCAAATGCACAGAGACCGACACAACGACTCTATGCAATGCAATGCGGTACCGTTCCATCCATCATTCTCATCATTAGTTCACTCAGGAACTATTTGAATCATCGCTTGTTACTTAGTGTAACTCCCCGTCAGGCAAACGATGTTCCCCGTTGCTCACACCTCTTTGTATAAGGCACACGACGTTTATGGATCGCTCACACCTCTTTGTATAAGGCACACGACCCGATCGCTCACACCTCTTTGTATAAGGCACATGATCGTCTATAATCATCGCTCACACCTCTTTGTATAAGTCACACGATGTTATAGCGGATTCCCTCTGGAATTGTTTCGTCGCTCACACCCACTAGGGCACACAAGAATGCATATCATGATGCTTGGCATACAATGACTCATGACATTCAAATGCACCCATATACACATCCATAATCATGCATATACAATCAAACACAACACAATGCATTTTCTTGCCCTTAGGACACAAACCATCATCACAATATTTCATCATATGCATTCACATCATATAACATCACACAAGTCATACGATATAGATCAAAAGCATATAGCATGATAACACATCAAATACACACCATTAAAACGGTAAAAGTCGACAAAATGACACATTTCCAAATTCTCGACATAATTAAATCGGCCACCAGTCTCAAAACCATTTAATAAGAAAGAATGTCTCAATAGCTTTCTAATGGTACCAAGAACGCCTCAATCTGAGTTACGGATCAACAGTTATGAATTTTCAAAGAAAATAATTTATTAAGAAACAGCCAGATTCGCCTGGCGACTTATGATTTCGCCTGGCGGATCCCCCTTCGCCAGCACTTCGCCTGGTGAACTAGTGGCGAACCACAAATTTAGAAAAACCCCAAGAGTTACAGAAGCTAACCCATTTCTGTCTCTCCGTTTTCGCCTGGCGACTTACGATTTCGCCTGGCGAATCCCCCTTCGCCAGCACTTCGCCTGGCGAACTAGTGGTGAGACCTAATTCGCCTGGCGACTTTCCAATTCGCCTGGTGAATCGCACCAGAACCAGAATTTTATGCTGCGGGTTACATGGTTCCAAAACCCCCAAAAATCCCATTTTCATCCCCAATCAATTCCAACAGCAAAACAATTATCAGCAATTGCTCATAAACACAGTGTGATCATACAACGCAATTTATATCGATTTTCGACCGCGAAAACATCGATTCCTAATCATTTTCTCATTTCCAACCTAGAAGTGAAAACTATGGAAAGGCAAGAGAACATTTAAACACACACATACATATTCATACACAAGCATAAGATAATCGAGTTTCACACCCTTACCCGATTAATCGTGCTTCGAAGTGTCGGTTGAATCGGTTTCTTACTCTCCAAGTTTTTCCTCTCTCTATTTTTCTCTCTAAGTTCTATTTTAAATGAAAAACATAATATCTACCCATCAAAAGACCAAAATACCCATACCCTCAAATATCTCGCAAACGCTCTCAAAACGCGATAAAACATAATCACGATGAAAAATAATATATTGCCAAATAAAAGTCAAAAATAAAATAATATAATAATAAAAATAATTAAATTGACTCAATTAAATAAATCTAACAAAAAACTGGGGCGTTACAAGAGGCATGTTTGCTTGAAAAAACTTCGCCAACAGGGGCAAGTTTGTTTCCCAGTTGTTATTACCGCAGTCTGAGGACTTTGTATTGCGAATACAGTTAATCAGAAGCAGTCAGATCGAGATTCAGTAAATATCTCAAAGACCAATTAATCAGGGGCATTCGAATCGAGATTCGGTAAATCTCTCGAAGATTAGTTAGTCTGGGCAACTCTTTCGCAGATCCACTAGCTAGCAGGGGCAAGTTTGTTTCCCAATCATTATTCCCATAGTTTGAAGGACAAGTCCGAGAACTTTGTCGTGCAAATACAGTTAAACTGGGGCAGTTACGTCGAGATTTGTGAATCTCTCTAAGAGTTTGAAGACACTGAGATAGCTTGTACGTCAATAATTCTGTAAAATCCTCTTGATGGCTCATTCTTGCAGACCATGTAATCTGGGGCAGAGGAGATTTGAAGGTTATTTGTTGCAAGGGCCGTTGCTCATTGTGATAATCATTATGCAAGTTAGAATGCAGAGTTGCGTTGTTCTTGTGACATCTTTTGCCAGCTCCACAATAAGTTTGTACTTCAGTTGATCTTAGCAATTTCCCATGGATCCCCTCCTCCAACAAGGAAATCAAGCTCATAATGGCAATCCCTCAGGTGAAGTCATGATGTTATGCCCGAGTGGAATACTCTTTTCCCTCAGAGAAGGTTGTAACCTTGGATTAGAACTGTTGATTCTGTTTGTTCATCCCTAGTGATGGTCCAATCTAGTGAGGTTGGTTGGGTATCCTTGTCGAGATATTTATTTCATCTCCGGTGTGCTTCCTCTTGTCTGTTTTGTCAACATAAGCATAAACATGGTGTCATACCCTAAATTTTGACCAGTCATTTTTATTTTTTCTCATTTCATTTGTCTATGTTTTCATACTGTGTCGTCTGCATATAATATCATATATTTTCTTCACGAATATTTTTTGAATTATTAGCCGGAATTAACGTGTTAAATTTTCAGGTATTTTTTGTCAAAACTGAAAAGTCAACTGTGAAAAAAGTCGATGTCTAGGCAGTTTTTAAAATCGAACTTTCAGACATCATTTTTAATCTATTTTTCGCGTACTTTAACCCGGTGTGCTTATTTTAATTTTTTGACTTTCCGGTCATCATGTTTCTGATCTGTCTGAGCCTTTTTAGCGAGTAAAATCAATTTCAAAATTTGACAAAACGGTGTATTTTTTCAATACATATTTTTTCTTGCTGATCGTTTTGGTGTGTTCATTTTATTTTTTGGACACTTCGATACGGACAGTTTTTATCGTTTTTTACCGGTTTCGGTTCCAATTTTAATTAATTTATTAATTAATCAAGATTTTAATAACTTAAATTTTATTAAATTTTTTTATTATATTTAATTTGTTTATTATATTAAATATATTATTATAATATATAATATAATTTTTGTTTTATTATTATTACACTACTAGTCTCTCTTTTACACTACTAGTCTCTCAAATTCACAATTTTCCTCCCATACTACACAAAGTGTCCGCCTCACTTTCTCTTTGTTTTTTTTCTCTGCTACTTTGATTCACCACATATTCCATATTTTTGTTACTATGCATTTTTAACCACTTTTCATTTTTCAAACATCTACATATTATAACATTTTTCCACAAAATTATTCCAACTCAATTCCAACATGAACTCCAATATTCAAAGATCATATGTCATGGCATGCATCATTTTCTTGATCAACAAGTCTTGAATTTACTATAAATAGGCAAGACATCTTCACATAATTCTTACACAAAAACAATGTTCTAACTTTGTTTTCTCACAATCTCTCCCTCACACATATATTTCTCTCTTTCATATTTCTCTATTATTTATTTTTTATTTTCTTATTTCTAGTTTTAGTTAGATTAATAAATATTTAAAAATGTAAAAAAATATTGTTTAATTATTAATTAATTTAGATATTTTTATTTAATATTGATTAATTAAATTATTAGTTAATCTTATTAAATACTAATATTTAAATTAATTGATAATTCTTCTTGTTGCCCGATTTTATTTCGTGACTTGCTTGTTTCCTCGATTAAATCCTGATGTTGTGCCTTGATTATTTCACGATGTTTTTCCGTGATTGTATTTTCTCTCGGTGTCACACGATGTTTTACCGTGTGTTTTCTATTTATTTTACACGATGCTTTTCCGTGTATATTTTTAATTGCCATGATATTTTTCCATGATGCCACGATGCTTTTCTGTGTACAATTTATCACATGATGTTTTTCCATGTATGTATATCTTTGATTCCACGATGCTTTGCCGTGAAGTTTCTGTTTATTTTACACGATGTTTTGCCGTGTATATGCTTTTATCCCGCGATGTTTTACCGCGTATATTTACCTAACACGATGTTTTGCCGTGTATATGCTTTTATCTCACGATGCTTTGCCTGTATATTTTTATCACATGATGTTTTTCCATGTATTCAGTTTCACACACGATGTTCTCCCGTGTATATTTTATCTGTCACGATGCTTTGCCGTGTATTTATTTATTCCGTGATGTTTTGCCACGTATGCATGTTCCCTTAGGATCTCTTAGTTCAAACTTAAATTTTCGATTAGGTTTGAAATAAGACAGACATTAGAATAGGTCCATCTTTGCATGATAACATTAGGTTAGATTTCCCCTCTCGCCACCGTTCGATTTAAACTTTATTTTATGTAGTTCGTGCCCCTTTGGGGTGAACTACGACCGCTCTGATTTCTTTTCAAAACATATTTCCTTATGATTTAGGTTCAAATTCATAATATGTTATCAAAACTTTTTTCAATTTCTTTGAACAACTAACAATACAGTTATGGAAGCTTGCTCACCTGTAAGTTTTTATCAGCTTTCTTTTATCAGCTTTTATATATATATATATATACTGTATTGTGGGAAGCTTGCTCACCTGTAAGTCCTTCTTTCATTCTTTTAAATACATGTCAAATATATATAACTGTATTGTGGGAAGCTTGCTCACCTGTAAGTCCTTCTTTCATATCCTTTTAAATACTTGTCATATATCAACTGTATATATACTTGTATATCTGCTTAGAGTTTTCCCCGACAACTAGGTCTAGAACTAGGTAAAGCCAGTGTTCACTCTTTCAACAGTCAAAACTAGTTCCCCATAGGATTTCCAGATACAGTCTTGCCTTCTCTTGGGCTTATACAATATGGAACAAAGAGAAAGGCATTATTCTTCGTGAAACTTTTCTCAGACTGTCACCCCTAGAAACTGTCAAAGAAATTCTACCCCCCAGAGATGATCTATTCTCGGTGAATGGCATCTTTTGAATTTCTTTAAGCCTCAGAACTGTTCACTAAATGATTCATTCTCGGTGAATGACATCTCTTGAACTTTTCTTTGGTTTGGGACCCACGGGCTTCCTAAAAGCATTCCCCGCCTCCTCTTGGGCTTTGTACAAGGACCCTCCGGCTTCTTAGAAGTTTCTCATGCCTCCTCTTGGGCTTAATACAAGGACCCGACGACCTCTTAAAGGTATAGGAACAAAACCTAGTCATCCTTTGCTAGAGCAGTCTTTCAAGAGTCAAAACATCAAACCAATTTAGGGTTGATTCTCATCCCTTAAAACACCAGCCTCCTCTTGGGCATCATACAAAGATAAACCTCTTCATACCCGTAGACTTGGACAGTCTTATCTCCTTTTGGTTCTCTAGAAACCCTCCAATTTTCCTAAAAAACACAGGAAAAACCCTTTCTTTTAATTTTTCATCCGATGCTTTCCCAGATATTCCTTCTATTTTCATCCGACGCTTTCCCGGATATTCCTTCTATTTTCATCCGATGTTTTTCCCGGATATTTATATCTCAATCTTTAATCTTTTCAATCTTTCAATCAATTCCCACAAACACCCTTTTAGCTTCAATCTTGGGCTTTGAACAAGACACCAAGCATCTTTTTCCTCCCATAGAATAGGAGGAACTACGATTGCTCTGATTCCCCTGTTTTCTTTAACGGGAATACGTAGGCATAAGATTGCGAAATCTTAGCGAGCACACTAAACAAAAACCTTAGGTCCAGTTCCTTACCAAAAACATCGAAAAACCCAAAAACAACAAAAATATCTTTTCAACATCTCTCAACCTTCCCAAAGGAGAAACTTTACCAATTTACAGAACAAACACCAGTAAGTAGAAAGTAGTAAGGAAAATTGCTAACAACCCATGGATAACCATGTATAGGATGGGTAATTGACAACTCCCTATTGTATAACTTGAACCCGAACTCCCCAATCTCTTAGCATTTGTTAAAGAAAACATTTGCGTGCAACGTTAGTTTGAGATAGCTTCCCTTTCCTTTCCAGCTTCATAGGATAAATAAGAAATCAGAAAGTAGCACCCAATCCCATTTGCAGGTGGATGTGAGCGGTCACCAAAACCGCACTACAGAAAAATGGCGACTCTGCTGGGGAACCAAACTAGGATTAGAATTCCTAAGAGGTCTAGGTTGTTAGAAATTTTTCTATATACTATATAAATATATATATCGCTGTTCCTACTTGATATTCGTGTTTATTTTTCTGCTAACGGGAATGAGGGTGATGCCGCATGTGGAAAGTTTGAGTGATACCTAAGATAGGTGATGGCATAGACGAATGGTCTTACAGGGAGTGATTCCCGAATAAGCGATCCTGGTAGACCATCAAATCAGTGGAGATACCCTTTGCGGATTCAGTGTCTAAACGACTTCGGTTGTTGAAAGCAGATTGTTTGACTGTGGTATCCATGAAACTGAGGATTTAGTAGACAGTAACCATGTGACTATTTAGTAGTGCGGCAGCTATCGGAAATAGTTGTCACGCGAAACTACCCTCAATTGAGATTACCCTAAGATGCTACAGCTCGCTCGGGTGAACCAGCCTGCTGTTGTCATCCCAAGGGGGGTCCATGATTTTGAGGGCAGGTACAAAAATTCACCATAGAAAAACCTTGGGGATGGGTAGAGCCTCGACTTCATGACGCCGAACCTTTGAACCCATGTTTTCCACATGTTTTTGTTTGCTGCATCCATGCATTGCATTTGCATCCCTTGCATATTTCATACATATGTCCGGGTCATCGTCAATTTATTCCAACTGTCTGTCTTTCAATCATCTGTAAATCGTCAAACTGGTTCCTCATCACCGATACAAAACTGAAACTTCAATCAACTTTAGCTCAGTTAGTTACCAAAGACAGAACAGCTCTGCACACCCCAAATTTTGACCACTAAGATTTCCCATCATTGTGCAAATCATCATCACAATATGGATGAATCATTAGTCTCCCCAAAGATGGGTGAGCCTTCACTACAATTAGAATTAGGGTTTCAAGCCCTCTCTGAGCTTTATACAAAGGACCAATCAAGGAATGACATGATCTTCAACTTGTCTAAACCTCTCAAACATCCCCAATGGATCAAGAGGACTCCCATCTCAAGGATTAAGCACAAGGCTGCAACAGTCCCAGTGGATTAAGCCTCAAGATCGCCAGTGTCACCAAATTAGGGTTTTGGTCGACCAGGGCCTCCAGATGGGAATTTTCCTCTGGGCGTGAGCCAATGCTTCAAAGGATAACCTAATATACCCCATGGAACCTCATGGACCCAATCATCAAGTCAATTTAGCCTCAGGGGATTCATTCACCAAAAATCAGGAATTAGGGTTTCTTGACCTAATTCACCCCTAAGTTGACTTTTGGGACAAAACATGAGCCAAGGCCTCAAAGGAGGATTTGAGGGTCTCTAATAAACTACATTGATCCATTTGCAACAATGGATTGAGCCAAGAAGCTTGAGCAACAAGTTTCAAATTCATCAGAACCACAATTTGGGTTTCGCGAGAAAAGCCAACTGTGCCTTTGACTTTTGACCAAGACATGCTCCCAAACCTTGGAACATGATTTAATACACCTTATAACACCTATGAAATCAATCCATCAAGTTTGATTTAGGTCAAGGACTTGATTTCATAGAGGATCGCACAGTTTGGAATTCATCTGATAAAAAGTCAACTGTGCACAAAAGTTAAACTTTGACTTTTTGAGATTTTTCACAATTATGGTTCCTTAACCCTAAAATGATGTTAATGTGTGATTGGAATCATCATTCATCAAGAAAAATCAATAAAAGTGGGATAACTTGTAAAAGGGGTAACCATAAAAACTTAGTAATTTTTCTAAGTTATGGAACTAAAAAATAGCATGCCAAATCTAGAAATCCCTAAAAAGGGGACAAGACTCCAATTTTGTTTTGGAGCATTCAATGGACGCACCTAGGTGGCATGGACTGAGCCATTTCCAACTGAATTCAGTCAAGACTTATCCAAGACCAAGGGAACCAGTAGCTTGTGCCCTAACCTCTAGTCAATGGCTAGAGGAGACTTGAATTCTCATTGATCAACATTGGCCAAACCTATGCAGCAATTACCATTCACTATTCCTTGCAAAACAAACTTGATCTACTATAAATAGAGCTCATTTGTGATCAGTTTGATTACACCAAAGCCATCAAACAGATGCTTTCCTCAAAATCTCCTTCTTTACTCCAAAATTGCCTTCCAAAGCAAGTCACTATCGGGTTTTGAGTTTGAGACCTATTCCAACCAAACCAATCACACACACACACCTCATAAACATCATATAGAGGTGATCCAAACACTCACATAACATCTGGAACAACAGATTCTCAAAATCACCAGCCATCTACACAAGCCTTTGACAGATTTGCAGTTGAGTTGCCAAATCAAGTTCCAACTCAATTCAATCCACTCCAAGCACCCAGACACACTCCATAGGACCTAGGGAAGCCGTCCATATCCTTGGAACCAAGCTATAACACCTCTAACACAAAACACAATCACCAGCTGCAAGAGGTAAGCATGAGCTCTTCTAACTCTATGATCCATGCATTTTTTGCTGCACAATAATTTGGCCATATGTTCATAATCATGCATAGAGTGTTTACCCACAATCAATTGTTTTGTTTGAATCGTGTATGGAATTTTTGAGCCTTCATGCAAGTTTTAGGGTTCTTGAGGTTTCTCTTTGATTTCTTGTTCCATGCTTAAAATAAATGAAATTAAAGACCATAGACATGATCGTGAGGTGAAAACGAGTAGATTGATATGTAGATTACATGTTATCATCAAGTATTCAGTGAGATTGGATAGAAAACGCAAATTTGCAGAAACAGAGGGTGGCGCGTGTTCTTGCCATGTTCTTGGCGCCCTTTTGGAAAATTCAAATATTTGAATTTTGTGATTTTATTTAATTGATTCAAAAATTAATTTCTCTATGAGTTTTAATGATTTTGAGTTGATTCATTTTTTAATAATTCACAAAAATGTTAAAATATGTTATTTTCACAAAAAATCCCAAAAATATTTTTTATTTCATATACTTGATATTTTTGTAAAGAATTAATATTTTAATTGTTTTTTGACATTTAAAATATTTTCTCCCTCTTGATTTTTCAAATTTTAGTGATTTCCAATCATTTTGTGGATAGAAACATGATTTTTGAAACATTAATCCAAGATCACAATTTATTTCCACACATGTTTAACAATTTTGATCATTTTGATTGAATTTTTATTCAATTAAAATACATTTTGAAAACAAATTAGGGTTTTTGATTAATTCAACCCTCATCAAACTTTTTCAAACTCTTTGGGCCTCTATTAGAGTGTAAGACCCATCCCCTTTGTAAATACACCACTTTTTGGGCCTTAGCCATTGTATAAGTCCCACTGTATTTTCAAAAACAACGGCACGATCGTCGCCTTTTTTTAGATAAATCCTTGGGCCTCTCCTTGAGCTGTAAGCCCCACCACTTGTACAAAAATAAATCATTTGGCCTCTAATAGAGTGTAAGACCCAACCCCTTATTTTTAACCAAAACTTTTTGGGCCTCAATGCATTGTATAAGACCCAGTATGTTAAAGAAATCTCGGCGCGATCGCAAATTCAAAAAACAAATCATTTGGGCCTACCCTCGTGTTATAAGCCCCATTCCTTTTCTTTAAACACCTTTGGGCCTCTTGAGAGAGTGTAAGACCTCCCCTTTGTACAGAAAACCTTTTTGGGCCTCAGTCACTTATATAAGTCCCTGTAAAAAACAACAGTGCAATCACTGATAAACCCTTGGGCCTCTCCTTGAGCTGTAAGCCCCAACAATCTTTTCAAAGCACTTTCTTATTTGATTTTGAATATAATATTGTTATCAAAGCTTTCTTTGTTGAACAAACTAACCAAACAACATGGAAGCTCAACAACCGAGTAAGTGTTTACCCGCTTTCTTTATCCGCTTTCATATATATAACTGTATTGTGGGGATGCTCACTGTAAGTCTTCTTTCACAAACTTTTATATACTTGTCAAATATCAACTGTGTAATACTAGTATAGTTATTTAAAGTTTTCCCCGGCAACTACGTCTAGCACTAGGTAGAGCCCTGTTGGTCACTCTTAAATATAAACAAAACTAGATCCCCATAGGATTACCAGACACAGTCTTCCCTCCTCTTGGGGTTAAACAATATGGAGACGTGAAAGGCAACATTCTCAGTGAACCCTTTCTCAGACTGTCACCCTTAGACATTGTCAAAGAAACTCTAACTCCCCAGAGATGATCTTTTCTCCGTGAATGGCATCTCTTGAGTTTCTTCCAAATTCTCAGACTTTCCTAGCTTGATCTATTCTCAGTGAATGGCATGTCTTAAACTTCTCGGGGTTTGGGGACCCACAGGCTTCTTAAAAGCATCCCCACCTCCTCTTGGACGTTGTACAAGGACCCTTCGGCTTCTTAAAATCTCTCATGCCTTCTCTTGGGCTTAGTACAAGGACCCAGAGACCTCTACAGGTATAGGAACAGAACTTAGTCATCAATTTGCTAGAGCTGTCTTTCTGAGTCAAGTGTCAGACCTGTTAATGGGTTGACCTTCATCCCTTAACATACCAGCCTTCTCTTGGGCATTATACAAAGATCATTCACTTTCCAAGAATCGATTTCTCCAAAACACCAGTAGACTTGGACATTCTCAATACCCTTTGGATTCCCCGTTTCCTTAAAGAACAGGAAATAACCCTGATCCTCTGATCAGTGCCAATACACAATAATACCTTTAATCGTTCCCTTTATAAGAACTGATTTTCTCTTTTATCCAACATACTGGACCTGTCAATAAACTGAAACAGTCACCAGCACTTTTAGCCTTCATCTCGGGCTTCGTACGAGATAAAAATCACTCTCTTGTTGAGTATAAAAGGCTCTCTTGTTGAGTCAACCCAATTTTAGCCTCCACATCGGGCTTTGTACGAGATAAAAATCACTCTCTTGTTGAGTATAAAAGACTCTCTTGTTGAGTCAATCCCTTTTAGCATCCACCTCGGGCTTCATATGAGATACCAAATCACTCTCTTGTTGAGTATAAAAGACTTTCTTGTTGAGTCACTTCCCTCTCAGCCTCCATCTCGGGCTTCGTACGAGATACAAAATCACTCTCTTGTTGAGTATAAAAGACCCTCATGTGGAGTCAAAACCGTTTAGCCTCCGTCTTGGGCTTCGTACAAGACACATATAAAAGCACTCTCTTGTTGAGTCAGTCACTGGTTAGCACTCTCTTGTTAAGTCAACCCCTTTTAGCCTCTCTCTCGGGCTTCGTACGAGACACCTAAAAGCACCCTCTTGTTGGGTCAATAGCCTCCTCTTAGGCTTTGTATAAGAAAACCCTGGTTGAGTCAATCAACCTTTTAGCATCAAAATCTGTGCCTTGCTCACAGTATACAAACATCAACAACTCCTTTTCCTTCATCTAAATTACTGTAAGCGGCAAGCCTCTGGATTATTTACATCCACGCCACTATCCCTCTTTTAGCATGAGAAATTCCTAAGGAAAGATGGCATTGCTCTAAACTGAGTTAAAGTCTTCTCCTTCAGGTTAAAAATCCCCTATAAAGGAAATTATGGCATTGTTGGATTCACATATCCCAGTTAAAGTAATTCTCCTTTATAACCAGTCACCCAACAGTTGTGACAAATAGACCAAATATCCCCTTTTAGAATTGACAAATTCTCTCTAAAGTCAAACCCCTTTAGCTTCACATCTTGGGCTTCGAACAAGATACAAACAAACCCCTTTAGCTTCACATCTTGGGCTTCGAACAAGATACAAATTGACCCTTCATTTTCACATCTTGGGCTTTGAACAAGATACAAACCACATTTAGCTTCACGTCTTGGGCTTTGAACAAGACACCAAAACAACCTTTTTTTTCCTCCCATAGAATAGGAGGAACTACGATCGCTCTGATTTCCCTGTTTCGTTAAACGGGAATACGTAAGCATAAGATTGGAAAAAATTTGGCGAGCATACTAATCAAAAACCCAAAATCCCGTACCTTCATACATCAATCGAAAAGCATCAGTCCTAACATCTTACCAATAGCCTAGACACTATTTTTAGCAAATAACCCTAAGGAAGAACCCCCTATTTTGATAGTATCTATAAACCAACAGTTTTGAATGTTTAACCTCAGTTTGCAAGCAGGGTTAATTGGAGACATCTATTTCCCTTCCTTAATCAGCTCAATAGGATAAAAAATGAATCGAACTGTAGTACCAAAGCGATAGTGATTCGAAACCACAAAAATCGCGCTACAGAAAAATGGCGACCACAGTGGGAGCCAAAGTAAGATCTAGTCATTGTCGTCCCCATTTTCCACAGAAAAATGGTGACCACAGTGGGAGGCATTCTTTCTTGCCTTCTCAAGGGATGAAACCCTAAATTCATGTCACACAAATGACAACTCTGCTGGGGATTCATTGTCTGTATAGGATCATAAGACTAGAGGTCTAGGATGATTAAGACAAATATATATACTGCTTTTCCTAATTGATGTCTGTGTTTATTTTTCCGCTAACGGGAATGCGTGTGATGCCGCATGTGGAAAGATTGAGCATACACCTAAGATAGGTGATGGCAATGCGGGTAATCTTACTGGGAGTGAATTCCAGTTAAGAACCCCCGATCGACCATCAAACTCAGTGGAGACTCCCTTTGCAGATACATTGCCTATACGACTTCGGTTGTTGAAAGTAGTGTGGTGGACTGGGTTATCTGAGAAGCTGAGGTTTTTAGTAGACTTAAGCCATTTTGTAGTGTGGAAGCTATCGGAAATAGTTGTCACGCGATACTACCCTCATCTGAGATCACTCTAGGATACATCAGCTCATTGGTGATCCGCTTGCTATTGTTATCCCAGAGGGGTCAATGATTTTGCGGACAGGTACAAAAAATCACCAGTATAAACCTTGGGGGGGGGGGGGGGGGTAGAGCCTTGACTTCATGACACCGACTCTTTGACCCCATGTTTTTCTGTGTTTTTGTGTGTTGCATTCATGCATTCATTTAAAAAACATTACAACAAAGAAAATATTCTCTTCTAGTCTCTCTTTTTCAAATTAAACTAAGACAATGATTGCAAATGTCAGAGAAAGGAGATTGCGCTAATGGATTTCGGTAGAAGGAAAACTCATAAGTACACCTTCAAGGTTCCAAAGTTAGAGGATTTAAGAGGTTTGGCGAGAATGATCACCAACCACGAGGCTTTTAGAGCCAAGTATGGAGGACTGCTCTCCTTTTTAAGGGTCCACGTAATTGAAGGAATCCTGTACACACTAATCCAGTTCTACGATCCAGTCTATCACTGTTTCACATTCCCGGATTATCATCTTGCACCAACGCTGGAGGAGTATTCTCACCTGACTGATTTACATATTACTGATCAAGCTCCCTTTTCTGGACTGGAAGAAATTCCAAAGGGTCAGACCATTGCAAGAGCAATTTATTTGGAAGAGTCAGAAGTCAAGACTCACATGACCACTAAGGGTGGAATCTAGGGTTTGCCAGCCCAGTTCTTGATAAAGAAAGCCCTATACTTTGCTAGTATAGGGAATGTGGCCGCTTTCGAGAGCATCTTTTTTTTGCTTACCTACGGGTTATTTTTGTTTCCCAACATCGATAACTTTGTAGATATCAATGCCATTAAGATTTTCCTGATTGGAAACCCCGTATCGACCTTACTCACAGATGCGTATCATTCGGTACACTTAAGGAATTTATACAGTAGAGGAATGATCACGTGCTGTGTACCCTTGCTTTACAAATGGTTTATTTCCCACTTACCCAAGTCTGCTGCATTTTGGGATCAAAAGAATACTTTAAGTTGGTCGCAGAGAATCATGTCTCTTACCAACTCTGACATCGATTGGTATAATCGAATCTATGACGGGATCAGGATCATTGACCGATGTGGAAATTTCCCAAATGTACCCCTTATAGGAACTAAGAGAGGAATCAATTATCATCCAATTTTAGTTCGTCGTCAATTTGGATACCCAATGAGGCATGTCCCGCGCAATGCTCATCTGGAAGGTCTTTTCTTCAAGGAAGGAGAAAATGACAGGGCACTAAAGAAGGAAATAGTGCACGCTTGGAAACACGTTCATAGGAAAGGACGAGAGTCTCTAGGAAAACCAGACTGTGTCTCGGTAGAGCCTTATCTCCATTGGGTACAAACTAGAGCTCTCTAGCTGAGGATGCCTTACCCTCGCCAGGAAGTTCTTCCATTAAGGGACTCTGCCCTTTATTTCATGTCTGAGATGAAAAAACTTCAGGTTACTCTCAGCAAAGTTCAGCAGGAGAAGAGGTCTTGGAGGAACAAGTACCGTATTCTCAATGTGGAATGTAAGAAAATACAGCAGCTATTAAGAGAAAAGGATGCCCTGATTGAGATTTTAGAGCAACATGCTGTAGAAAATCAGGATGACCAAAGGAATTTGCTCGCTCCTTTCACTTGGAAAAGGAATGACAACCCGACAACGGCCCAAGAGCCCCGGTCAAAGAAAAGGAAAGTACCCGAACCAGCACCAGAGCTCTCTTCAGAGAGGACTCAGGATCCATTAGTTTAGATTTCCTTTTCAACACTTTGTAATCTACTGTATTTCCATTTCTGCAATCCTTTGAATTTAATAAAACGGGGTTTCCCCACTGTTTGATATTTGCAATCCAATTTTTGAAGTTTACTTTGAATAAACAAAAATAATTAATAATCATTGCATTCATCATTCTCATAAATGCATTCTTCTTACCTACAAATCTCACATTTGCGTCTCGATTCTAAAGTCAAAATGTCTCATTCATACAATACTCGGGCCAATCGTCAAAAAAAGATGGATGATCTCGAGGAAGAGAACAGAGAGTTGAGAGAAGAGATCGACACTCTGAAAGAGGATCTAAGAAAGATTCATAATGACATGCAAGCTCTAGCAGAAGCTTAGATGCAACAACAAAGGACTGTGATCTCAGATATCACATCTACGCCCATAGTGGAGAAGTATGATCCTAGGTACAAAATGCCGAAAGATCGTCCCTGGGGCATGCCTATTAACTATATCCCGGAAGGATATGTTCCGCCGATCGCTGAGGATCAGGGAACCACAGCAGGAACCGCTGGGCCTGAAGGTTACAAACTTCGGGAGACACCGAGAGTCTCGGCTATAATGACTACACCACCACCTTTAAGGAGTACGCTCAGAGATGGGGTGGAATTGTCGCTCAGATTTCTCCACCTCTTGAGGAAAAAGAGATAACAAAGATCTTCTTAAAGACCTTAAGTTCATTTTACTACGACCGAATGGTCGCCAGTGCGCCCAGTGACTTCACCGAGATGGTGGGCATGGGAATTTATCTTGAGGAAGCTGTTCGAGAAGGACGTTTAGTAAAAGACGCTGGATCATCAAGTAGTACGAAACGATACGGTAGTGCTCTCCCTAAGAAAAAAGAGCAGGATATTGGGAATATCTCTCTCAGAAAGCAAAGGTGTTGTTACCAACCAGTAGCGCAGAGCCGTAACTCCTACTATTAATCCCACGCCTGTTCCTACGTATCAACCTCAGGTTGTGCAGAGCCAACCGAACCAACAACAACTCTAGCAAAGGACACAACAACCTCTTCAGCAGGCTCGTCCTCTGTACAACAACAACCGTACAACGCGACAACCAGGGTTTGACCCTATACCGATGTTGTACGCGGAACTATTTCCATTATTTCTGGTCAAGGGGCATGTCCAAACCAAGTCTCCTCTTACAGAACCAGAAAATCTGCCTTTTTGGTTTAAAGCGGATCAGACTTGTCCTTACCATCAAGGAGGACCTGAGCATAACATAGAAAACTGTCTCAGTTTCAAATCCGATGTGCAAAAGCATGTTAGGAGCGGGGTATTATCTTTCAAAGATAAGAATCTGAATGTTCTCACAAACCAGCTGCCTCAACACAAGAAAGCTACAGTAAAGTTGATAGAGGAAGAGTCTAACAACATCTATCAAATTCATGATGTACTCTTATTAAGAGCCAACTTGGTCAAGATGCATTGTAGATAGAACGGAGATGGCCATGTGCCACCTCATAACTATCACCAGTGTGATATCTACTCTAAGAACAATCAGGGATGTTCTGTGGTGCAATCAGCTCTACAGGAACAATTGGATCTCGGATGGATCCAAGAACATCGAGTTCGTGGAGTCAACATGACCTATACGAATTTCAACATCATTCAGAACCACGACATCCGTACAATGAATGTCAACTTGGTGGCGATGCACTCAAGGCAAAGCCAGTATCATAATCTGACGCGACACAATTATAATTCCTGTCTGACTTGCTCGGTAAACAAACAAGGATGCTCTTTTGTACAAGAGGCCCTCCAGCGTCAGATGGATCTTGGGTGGATTCAAGACTACCATGATAGAAATCCTTATCAGATCAACATGATTCAAATCTTTGATATTCGTCTGATGAATACCAGCTTGGTGGAGTTACACGCCAAGCAGGTTCAACTCTGTTTTCTCACTTCGCATAATTATTAGAACTGTAAAGGATGTTGTGAGAGTAACCAAGGATGCGCTCTCATTCAAAGAACTTTGCAACACTTGTTAAACCACTGGTGGCTTTCAATCTATCTGGACGAAGACACGCAAAAAATCAGTGTGCTTAATGGAAACCCTACTCGGCGTCAAAGTCAGGATGTCCGATCTATGGAAACATACCTGGTAAGGTTGCACTGCATTCAAAGTGGACGTGGCCAGGTGCCACCACACAACTACGAACGTTGTAGAGTCTGCTCGGAGAATAACCATGGATGCTACCTTGTGCGGGCAGCCCTTCAAGGTCAGTTGGATCGTAAAGAGATTTACCCGTGTCCGAGTCCTGAGCCAATCAACTGGACGTCGGACTACTTCGCTAATCAAATCAGAGACGTTGTCATAATCTCTGATCATCAACAGAACAAGGGTGTTTGTACCATCATCCCTCTACTAGATGAATCAAAGGTTCTTAGCCAGGAACTGAGTGAAGTTACTTACGACAGTCAGAAAAATCAGAAGGCTCCTGTAGTTATCTATTTACCAGGACCATTACCATATGAAACAGCTAAGGCAATTCCTTATAAATACGGTGCAACAATAATTGAGAATGGAAAGGAAATTCCATTACCCTCCGTCGTGAATATTGCAGACATAAGTTGAGTAACACGGAGTGGTCGAATCTTCAACCGAGGGGTTGGAGAACCTAATAGAGAAAAGGAACTTCAGACAGAAGCTCCCAATCCACCAGTCAGTCAGTCCAGTGATCCCGACCTTTCAAAGAACAATGATGAGATGCTAAAGCTCATCCAAAGGAGTGAATACAATATCATTGATCAACTGTTGCAAACTCCTTCAAAGATCTCAGTGCTATCACTTTTACTCAGTTCTGAAACCCACAGAGAGGCTCTACAGAAAGTCTTATAGCAGGCATTTGTGGAACAGGATGTGTCAATACGACAGTTCGATAGCATCATCTCTAACATCACTTCCTGAAACAACTTAGGATTCAGTGATGAGGATTTTCCAGAAGGGGGCAAAAGTCACAACATGGCGCTCAATATCACAGTTAACTGCCAGGACGGTGCTTTAGCCAGCGTATTGGTAGACACCGGATCGACTCTCAACGTTATGCCGAAGTCCACTTTAATGCGACTATCATTCAAAGGACCCCCGATGAGGGGCAGTGAGGTCATCGTCAAAGCACTTGATGGGTCTCGGAAAGCAGTTATCGGTGAAGTCGACCTTCCCATAACTATCGGTCCTCACACTTTCCTAATCACTTTCCAGGTCATGGACGTCCGGGCAGCGTACAACTGTTTATTAGGAAGACCTTGGATACACCAGGCTGGGGCAGTAACTTCGACACTGCACCAGAAACTGAAGTTCATCAAGAACAATCAACTCGTCACGGTCTGTGGAGAACAAGCCTTGATTGTGAGTAACCTGTCATTATCAACTTGTGTAGAACCCGAGGAGGTTGTTGGGACTCAATTCCAAGCACTTTTGGTGAGCAGTAAGAATCAATCAGAGAAAGGAACCTCGATTTCCTCATACAGAGATGCTCTCGAAGTGATCGAGAATAACAATACAAAAGGACGAGGACAACTTGTCATTCCTATTGATAACAAAAAAAGAAGGGTCTTGGTTTTTCTATAACCTGCACCCAGACAGCTGCTAACGATGAAAGTCTTCATCCCATCCAGGACTTCTTCCACAGTGGAGGTTTCCTTCACCCAGTACCTCAAGCAGTCCATACCATCAACGAGGAGGATCCCTCCGATACGGATGAGGATTAGAAGTCCTATCTTAACGAGGACGGTTATATGTCTCAGGAAGAGGTGCCTGCTTCATTTTGCTATCCCGCACAGAGTCCGAGATTTATACCCAGGTCAGACGTCAAAATGATATACGGAGATTGTGATCCGGAAGGATGCCGTGCTCCGCCAAATTCATTAGAGGAAGACACTCTGATGAAAGACAATTTTGACCACGACTATTATGGCCCAATGGATGGCCTGCCTATCTGGCAGCCGTACCTAGGAGACTTGGGGCAAGAAAATCAGCCGAACGATGAAAATCAGCTGAGCTTCATTGAAAAGAATACCTGCATCCCCACCATGTCATGGGATCAACACTCAGGGTATTCAGAACCTATCCAGCATGACGATGAATTCACAAAGTTCGCTGGACTAGAATTCATCAACTATGCTTTTCCCGAGGTCAATGTCATCGATAGAGATGACTCCTCCAGTTCCAAAGAAGTGTGGGACACCTTAGGGCAACCAAGTGGAAAATTTGACTTCATGGTCAAATACACCGCTCCTGAAAGCTCTCGTATCAGGTTTGAAGATATCCAGCCAACTGGATGGGGAGATATACCTGAGAGCACAAATACTATGCAAAATACAACAGAAGAATCCTCCTACGACAACTCTTCCTGGGAGACAGATTCCAATGATCCTGCTCCGCCATAAATCAACGTCATTTCTGAAGACAAATCAAGGAAGGTACCGGACTTTGTGATTCACCGAGGAGTTCGCCGCCAATGGGTTGCTGTCGATGTTCTGAAGATTGTTCATAAGTCAAAGTAATCGTCATCTTTAACCTTTCACCCCGCCCAGGTGAAACAGATGTTTTGATAGGGCTCACTTTCTGTAAATATCCCTCTTCGCTTTGCCCAAAGTGACAGAGTTTTGTTTTATAGGGCTGTAGTTTCAAGAGTCGACTTAGTCATAAATAAAATAACGTCGTTCTGTAATCTCCCCATTAATTGCTGTTTTCTCTTTTCGCTTTTCTCAGAAAATGGTAATCCTAAAAAACAATTCAAAATAAATAAGCAGTTTTTCAAAAAAGATACACTGCACACACTTGCATTTTCTCTATCTCTTCTAAACCTAAATCATCACGTCATGAAGATTGCTTATTTTAAACCCCATTAAAACATACGATCCAATACCTTCTCCCAACTTTGAGTTCCCGATATTTGGGGCTGAAAAAGAAGTTGACGATGAAATTCCAGAAGAGATCTCCCGATTACTCCGACAAGAGGAAAGGTCCATTGAACCTCACAAAGAGTCATTGGAAACGATCAACGTGGGTTCCGAAAAAGAGAGAAAAGAAATCAGGATTGGGGCATTGCTCAGTCCAACTGCCAAAGAGAGTTTGACAAAGCTTCTCAGAGAATTTCCCGATGTGTTTGCTTGGTCCTACCAGGACATGCCAGGATTGGATACCAGCATCGTGGAACATCACTTACCATTGAAATCGGAATGTCCGCCAGTAAAACAGAGGTTGAGACGGACTCACCCGGACATGGCCGTCAAAATCAAAGAGGAGGTACAAAAACAGATTGACATGGGTTTCCTCGCCACGTCAGAATATCCTCAATGGTTAGCCAATATCGTACCCGTTCCAAAAAAGGACGAAAAAGTCAGAATGTGTGTCGATTACAGAGATCTAAACAAGGCTAGTCCAAAGGACGACTTTCCTTTACCACACATTGACATGCTGGTAGACAGTACAACAAAGTTCAAAGTTTTCTCCTTCATGGATGGATTCTCGGGCTATAATCAAATCAAAATGGCGCCGAAAGACATGAAGAAAACTTCCTTCATCACCCCATGGGGTACCTTTTGTTACAAGGTAGTGTTGTTCGGTTTGAAGAACGTCGGGGCAACCTATCAAAGGGCCATGACTACTCTGTTTCATGACATGATACACAAGGAAATTGAGGTATATGTCGATGATATGATTGCCAAATCTAAGACAGAAGAGGAGCATGTGACCCATCTTTCAAAGTTATTCAAGCGGTTGAGAAAGTACAAACTCCGCTTGAATCCCAACAAGTGCACCTTCGGTGTCCGTTCAGGGAAACTTTTAGGTTTCATCGTCAGCCAAAAAGGAATTGAGGTTGATCCTGACAAGGTCAAGGCCATTCAAGAAATGCCTTCTCCGAAAACTGAAAAACAAGTCAGGGGATTCCTGGGACATTTGAACTACATTTCCAGATTTATATTCCTCATGAACGCGACATGCACACCGATTTTCAAATTACTCAAAAAGAATCAAGACTGTGTTTGGACAGAGGACTGCCAAACCGCCTTCGACAGTATTAAGGAATACCTGTTGAACCCGCCGATTCTATCACCTCCAGTGGAAGGAAGACCACTAATCATCTACTTAACAGTCCTAGAGGACTCAATGGGTTGTGTACTTGGCCAACAAGACGAAACAAAAAGGAAAGAGTCTGCCATCTACTATTTGAGCAAGAAGTTTACGGACTGCGAGACTCGGTACACTATGCTTGAGAAAACTTACTGCGCTTTGGCTTGGGTAGCCAAACGTCTTCGCCAGTACATTATTCGTCACACTACTTGGTTGATCTCAGAAATGGATCCAATCAAGTATATCTTTGAAAAACCTGCTCTCACAGGAAGAATTGCCCATTGGCAGATGTTGTTATCAGAATACGACATTGAGTACCACGCTCAGAAAGCCGTTAAAGGGAGTATTTTAGTCGATCATTTGGCTCATCAACCGATTGACGATCAAAAATCAATCGGGTTTGACTTCCCAGACGAAGATGTCATGTATTTGAAAATGAAAGACTGCGATGAACCGCTACCCAGTGAAGGGCCAGAACCAGGTTCCCAATGGGGACTAATCTTTGACGGAGCTGTCAATCATTACAGAAACGGAATTGGGGCAATCATCATAACACCTCAGGGTACCCACATTCCTTTCACTGTCAGACTTACATTCAAGTTCAAAAACAACGAGGCCAAATACGAAGCTTGTATTATGGGTCTCGAAGAAGTGATTGATTTGAGGATCAAGAACTTGGATGTATATGGCAACTTAGCTTTGGTCGTCAATCACATCAAAGGAGATTGGAACACATACCAATTCAGATTGATTCCTTACAAAGACTATGCGAGAAGGTTGTTACGATTCTTCAACAGAATTGAGTTTCATCATAT
The DNA here is from genome assembly GCA_022829125.1 of Lathyrus tuberosus. NCBI lineage: Eukaryota > Viridiplantae > Streptophyta > Magnoliopsida > Fabales > Fabaceae > Lathyrus > Lathyrus tuberosus. The sequence goes on along the minus strand of JALAZF010000241.1, from coordinate 4,336,164 downwards.
CCCTCGTGAAGAGAATCACATGGCTGATGCCTTAGCCACCCTCTCTTCCATGATTAGTGTAGGTAAATGGACCGACTTACCTAAGATCGAAATAATGCGCCTTGAACGGCCGCTTACATCTTCGCGATCGAAGCAGTCATAGACGACAAACCTTGGTATCACGATATCAAATGCTTCCATAAGAAACAAGAGTACCCACCTGGGGCACTAAGAAAAGATAGAAAAACCCCCAGAAGGCTAGCAGGCACTTCTTCCTGAGCGGTGATACACTCTATAAGAGGAACTTTGACATGGTCTTGCTCCGATGTGTAGACAGACCAGAAGCAAACATGCTGATGAAAGAAATTCATGAAGGATCCTTTGGCACTCATGCCAACGGACACACAATGGCGAGAAAAATTCTAAGAGAAGGGTACTATTTGTTGACAATGGAATCTGACTGCTACAAGTACATGAGGAAGTTTCACAAGTTTCAGATATACGTTGACAAAATCCATGTACTGCCAACGCATCTCAAAGTTCTCTCTTGCCCATGGCCTTTGTCTATATGGAGAATCGACTTTATTGGCATGATTGAACCCAAACCTTCAAATGGACATCGGTTCATCCTGGTAGCCATTGACTACTTCACCATGTGGGTCGAAGAGCGTCATACGCCAATGTAACCTGACAAGTGGTAGCCCGATTTATCAAAAACAATATCATCTGCCGTTATGGAGTTCCGAGCCAGATCATTACTGATAATGGATATAACTTGAACAATAAGATGATGAAAGAGTTATGCGCTGAGTTCAAGATCGAACACCATAACTCATCTCCCTACCGACCCAAGATGAACGGAGCGGTAGAAGCTGCTAACAAGAACATCAAGAAGATCGTTCAAAAGAGGGTTGTAACCTATAAAGACTGGCACAAAATGCTACCTTTTGCTCTTCACGGTTATCGTACATCTGTCCGCACTTCAACAGGGGCAACCCCTTTCTCTCTAGTATATGGCATAGAGGCAGTGCTCCCCATCGAAGTAGAGATCCCATCGATCCGGGTATTGATGGAAGCTAAGCTAACAGAGGTTGAATGGTGCCAAAGTCGGCACGACGAACTAAATCTGATTGAGGAAAAATGAATAATGGCACTATGCCACAGTAAGTTGTATCAGCAAAGAATGAAGAAGGCGTTCGACAAAAAGGTTTGACCTCGCGTCTTCAGGAAAGGAGACCTCGTGCTCAAAAAGATACAATCATTCCTCACTGATTCCCGGGGCAAATGGACTCCGAATTATGATGGCCCCTATGTGGTCAAGAAATCTTTCTCAGGCGGCGCCTTGAGACTCGCAACCATGAATGGAGAAGAATTTGCCTACCCCACAAATGTTGATGTAGTCAAGAAATACTTCGCCTAAAAAAAACGTCTATGTGGATTGAAAACCCGAAAGGGCGGTCCAGGCAAAAATTAGAGACATAATAAAAAAAAATCATCCCAGTGGATTGGAAATCTCAAAGTACAATCCAGGCAAAAGTGAGGGATAATGGCAAGTAACTACGTCCAACAGGGGAAAATTCCCTAGTAGCAGTCCTGCCATCCATCAGAAAACTCCAGTTAAGGCCATCTTCGACAGAAGCTCAGGATGTCCCGAATTCAAAGTTGGTAGAAGGATAGTGGTTGTTATGTTTCAATGTAGCCCTTTTCCCTTAAATTACCATTTTCTAAACTTTGTACATACTCTATGGAATCACGCGTTTGGCTGATTTCCATCCTATCAATACAATTTGAGCCCTTGTGCTTTTGTTTGCAATTCTTATTTGTTTTAGCTTTACAAAACGACATTTTAACATGATCAACGATTCTTGAAACGAAACAAAAACGTATTTACTTGTCAAACTTTTCGGCTTTTAAAATAAAGATGGCAATTTCTTTTGACTGTTGAACATCGAAAGAACATCGATCGCTTCGCCAGAAGTAAGCGAACTTCAAAGTGCAGAATCAAAGTACTCCTTCTAAACCAGTGCGCCTGAACGAAGGATCAGTTATGTCAGATGTGAATACTCTATCTGACATCTTCGGCCAAGTTCTCATCTCCTAAGCCCGACCAACGGTTGTTCCCCCCACAGGGACTACTTCTCCTAAGCAAGGCAGAATTGCTTTCTTGAACCAGCGATACTTTTTATCTCCCATTGTGGCCGAGTATCCAGTCGTGTTCATCTACTAGTTTGTATGTTGCGTCAGCATATACATACATGCATCATGCATTATTGATTTACATTCATATTCATATTACATCACTATCACTTTAGTCGGTCTTGTCCCCTAGTGATAAAAGTCTTCACAATCGAGTTGTCGGTTCTTTCCTCGTCAGGAAATGTTGCGTCTGAACAATCTCTCTCCTCCAATTTATTTCTGGATTAGAGTTGGCCCTTGACCACTTTGATAACTTGAACCTCTGAGAAGACCAGAGAAACTTTCGGCAAATGTCACTCTTCGCCATTGACGATGACATCTTCGCTTTCCCGAATTAAGGAAAATCCCAAGGGAAAGCCTCACAACTAAAGACTTTTAGCAACACACTGATTTTGCTCTCCGGAGAGTCGATGTTAATGAAGTCATCAGCACCTCAAAATTGATCACATCATATGGCATTTCTCCGAGAAGATCTCCGAGAAAAGTATGATGTAATATCTCAAAGTAGAAACAGTCTCTCAAGAGACTCGTTTTCCCCGATAGAGTCGACAAATGGTGTCTCTAACAGAGAAGTTTGTGCCCCTCTACAACTCAGACGACTGGGTTCCCCAGCAAGTCTGACATCAAAAGTTTTTCCCATCAAATGGCATCTCCCCATGAAAATTCGGCGAGAAGTTTAAGGAAAACCGCTACGCATAGCGCCCCTTGTCAAGAAGTTTATTGACAAAAGAAACTGAGTCCAGTTCCTTGGTAGGAAACCAGGATCGAGGGAAAGTTTAGTTCATAAACTAAGACCAGTTCTTTGGTAGGAAACCAAGATCGAGGGGAAGTTTATATCAGAAACTAAGACCAGTTCCTTGGTAGGAAACCAGGATCGAGGGGAAGTTTAGTTCAGAAACTAAGACCAGTTCCTTAGTAGGAAACCAGGATCGAGGGGAAGTTTATATCAGAAACTAAGACCAGTTCCTTGGTAGGAAACCAGGATCGAGGGGAAGTTTAGTTCAGAAACTAAGACCAGTTCCTTGGCACAAAGACCAGGATCGAGGGGAAGTTTAGTTCAGAAACTGAGACCAGTTCCTTGGCTGAAGACTAGGATCGAGGGGAAGTTTTTACCTTTTCTAAGCATTATTGCTTAGCCAAAGAAGAACGATGTGCAAACCGCCATTCATAACCACCCTCAAAATTTCGGGTATTCCGATATTTAATCGTCTTGCACCCCGAATGCTTGAATACCTTCGTCATTCACACCTTCGGGTCCAAGAAGATTAAATAGGGGCATCTGTCATACCCCAAATTATGACCACTAAGATTTCCCATCATTGTGCAAATCATCATCACAATATGGATCTAAGCTTTAGACAAAAGACCAATCAAGGAATGACATGATCTTCAACTTGTCTAAACCTCTCGAACATCCCCAATGGATCAAGAGGACTCCCACCTCAATGATTAAGCACAAGGTTGCAACATTCCCAGTGGATCAAGCCTCAAGATCGCCAGTGTCACCAAATTAGGGTTTTGGTTGACCAGGGCCTCCAGATGGGAATTTTCCTATGGGCATGAGCCAATGCTTCAAAGCATAACCTAATATACCCCATGGAACCTCATGGACCCAATCATTAAGTCAATTTAACCTCAGGGTATGCATTCACCAAAAATCAGGAATTAGGGTTTCTTGACCTAATTCACCCCTAAGTTGACTTTTGGGACAAAACATGAGCCAAGGCCTCAAACGAGGATTTGAGGGTCTCTAATAAACTACATTGATCCATTTGCAACAATGGATTGAGCCAAGAAGCTTGAGCAACAAGTTTCAAATTCATCAGAACCACAATTAGGGTTTCGCAAGAAAAGTCAACTGTGCCTTTGACTTTTGACCAAGACATGCTCCCAAACCTTGGAACATGATTTAATACACCCTATAACACCTATGAAATCAATCCATCAAGTTTTATTTAGGTCAAGGACTTAATTTCATAGAGGATTGCACAGTTTGGAATTCATCTGATAAAAGTCAACTGTGCAAAAAAGTCAAACTTTGACTTTTTGAGATTTTTCACAATTATGGTTCCTTAACCCTAAAATGATGTTAATGTGTGATTGGAATCATCATTCATCAAGAAACATCAAGAAAAGTGGGATAACTTGTAAAAGGGGTAACCATATAAACTTAGAAATATTTCTAAGTTATGGAACAAAGTGGCTAGGGTACCAACTTTGGAGGATCATAACTCCTAAACCACAAGGCCATTTTTCCCCATTCAAAGCTGGATTTGTAGCTCTCATGGCCCTCTACAATAGCTTCAACTACAACTCATTCCAATTCGTCATGGATTTTAAGTTATGGAATGATCAAAATCACAAAAAGTGAAAATGTCACTTTTTTCCAACACTTAGTGAAATTTTCACTAAGTCAGAACCTGTCTTACTTTTTTCAAAATGTAAGGGCATTTTTCAATTGGATCCAAAAAGTATCAAAACCAATTATAATCAAACAATTGTTGTATCATATGAAGGCTTTCCAAAATGACCAAGAACTTCACCAAACTCAACTTGAGCCATGAGATATGACAATGGCAATATGCCTTGCTGAAAACTGTCAAAGCAATGCAGATTTGTGCATTTTGCTCGATTTTCCAAATTTGTTCAAATGAAAAACACACTTATCCATCTGAACACCTCAAGGGGAGACCAAGGAGGAACCAACTCTGATCCCAAGCCTCCCAAGTCCTTGGAACTAAAAAATAGCATGCCAAACCTAGAAATCCCTAAAGAGGGGACAAGACTCCAATTTTGTTTTGGAGCATTCAATGGATGTACCAAGGTGGCATGGACTGAGCCATTTCCAACTGAATTCAGTCAAGACTTATCCAAGACCAAGGGAACCAGCAGCCTGTGCCCTAACCTCTAGTCAATGGCTAGAGGAGACTTGGATTCTCATTGATCAACATTGGCCAAACCTATGCAGCAGTTACCATTCACTATTCCTTGCAAAACAAACTTGCTCTACTATAAATAGAGCTCATTTGTGATCAGTTTGAGTACACAAAAGCCATCAAATAGATGCTTTCCTCAAAATCTCCTTCTACACTCCAAAATTACCTTCCAAAGTAAGTAACTATCGGGTTTTGAGTTTGAGAGCTATTCCAACCAAACCAATCATACACACACACCTCATAAACATCATATAGAGGTGAACCAAACACTCACATAACATCTGGAACACCACATTCTCAAAATCACAGCCATCTGCATAAGCCTTTGACAGATTTGCAGTTGAGGTGCCAAATCAAGTTCCAGCTCAATTCAATCCACTCCAAGCACCTAGACACACTCCATAACACCTAGGGAAGCTATCCATATCCTTGTAACCAAGCTGTAACACCTCTAACACAAAACACGATCACCAGCTTCAAGAGGTAAGCATGAGCTCTTCTAACTCCTGATCCATGCATTTTTTGCTGCACAATAATTTGGCCATATGTTCATAATCATGCATAGAGTGTTTACCCTCAATCAATTGTTTTGTTTGAATCGTGTATGGAATTTCTGAGCCTTTATGCAAGTTTTAGGGTTCTTGAGGTTTCTCTTTGATTTCTTGTTCCATACTTAAAATAAATGAAATTAAAGACCATAGACATGATCGCGAGGTGAAAACGAGTAGATTGATATGTAGATTGCATGTTATCATCAATTATTGAGTGAGATTGGATATAAAATGCAAATCTATAGAAACAGAGGGTGGCGTGTGTTCTTGCCATGTTCTTGGCGCCCTTTTTGAAAATTCAAATATTTGAATTTTGTGATTTTATTTAATTGATTCAAAAATTAATTTCTCTCTGAGTTTTAATGATTTTGAGTTGATTCTTTTTTTAATAATTCACAAAAAGGTTAAAATATTTTATTTTCCCAAAAAATCCCAAAAATATTATTTATTTCATATACTTGATATTTTTGTAAAGAAATAATATTTTAATTATTTTTTGACATTTAAAATATTTTCTCCCTCTTGAGTTTTCAAATTTTAGTGATTTCCAATCATTTTATGGATAAAAACATGATTTTTGAAACATTAATCCAAGATCACAATTTGTTTCCATACATGTTTAACAATTTTGATCATTTTGATTGAATTTTTATTCAATTAAAATACATTTTGAAAACAAATTAGGGTTTTTTGATTAATTCAACCCTCATCAAACTTTTTCAAACACTTTGGGCATCTATTAGAGTGTAAGACCCATCCCCTTTGTAAATACACCACTTTTTGGGACTCAGCCATTGTATAAGTCCCACTGTATTTTCAAAAACAACGGCACGATCGTCGGCTTTTTTTAGATAAATCCTTGGGCCTCTCCTTGAGCTATAAGCCCCACCACTTGTACAAAAATAAATCAATGGGCCTCTAATAGAGTGTAAGACCCAACCCCTTTTTTTTAACCAAAACTTTTTGGGCCTCAATGCATTTTATAAGACCCAGTATGTTAAATAAATCTCGGGGCGATTGCCAATTCAAAAAACAAATCATCTGGGCCTACCCTCGTGTTATAAGCCCCATTCCTTTTCTTTAAACACCTTTGGGCCTCTTGAGAGTGTGTAAGACCCGTCCCTTTGTACAGAAAACCTTTTTGGGCCTCAGTCACTTGTATAAGTCCCTGTACAAAACAACAGTGCAATCACTAATAAATCATTGGGCCTCTCCTTGAGCTGTAACCCCCAACAATCTTTTCAAAGCACTTTCTTCTTTGATTTTGAATATAATATTGTTATCAAAGCTTTTTTTGTTGAACAAACTAACCAAATAGCATGGAAGCTCTACAACCGAGTAAGTGTTTACCCGCTTTCTTTATCCGCTTTCATATATATAATTGTATTATGGGGCTGCTCAATGTAAGCACTATGCCAATTAAGGGAAAAGACAGTGCCTTTTTTGGCCTTTAACAGCGCCTAAAAGCGCTGCCTAAGGTGGCGCTGTCGTAGGTAAAGACATCGCTTTTTTTTATATGAGAAAGCGCTGCTAAAGGCCTAATTTAGGCAGCGCTTTACCTTTAAAAGCGCTCTCTAAAGTAGGCCTTTAGCAGTCCTTTTAACTGAAAAAGCGCTTTCTAAAGTGGCCCTTTAGCAGCGCTTTTTCTGGCCTTTTATGCCTTTTATTGGCATCTTTAGGCAGCACTTTCTATTGTCCCCCTTTAGACAGCGCTTTAGAAAGCGCTGTCTAATTTATTTTTTGTTTTCACCTTTAGGCAGCGCTTTCTAAGGAAAAGCGCTTTCTATTTCTCCCATTTAGACAGTGCTTTTGTAAGCGCTGTCTAAATTTTTTTTATAGGCAGCGCTTTTTCTTAAAAGCGCTGTCTTTTCTTCACGTTTTTTTAATGATTTTTTTTTAAAATCAAATTTTCCCAGTTTTTTATGCAGAAACCTGTATATATTTTCCTTCACATTTTAGGCCATTTCCAATCCTTCACATTTTAGGCCATTTCTAATCCTTATAAATCACATAAACCTGTATATATTTTCCTTGACATTTTAGGCCATTTCCAATCCTTCACATTTTAGGCCATTTCTAATCCTTATAAATCACATAAACCATTCTAATCCATGATTCACGTTTAGGCCATTTCCATTAACCATTTCCATAATTAAACCATTCACATAATAATTAAACCATTCTAATCCATAAACCATTCACATAAACCATTTCCATAATTAAACCATTCTAATACATAAACCATTCACATAATTAAACTATTGTAATCCTAAACCATTCACATAAACCATTCACATAAACCATTCACATAATTAAACCATTCTAATCCTTTAACTTCTAAAGATCTCCTAATATACAACAACTTCCAAAACTATACAATTACACTCCATAACTACACACCAACTTCCATATATACCTTATATGATTCTTTTCCCAATAAGGTATTCACACAATTCCTCCTTGATTTGTTCCAAATTATCTTTCGTGTAATGAGGACACAGGTATTCATCAAAGTACTACATAACAAAACACAATATGCATGATTTAGTTTAAAATAATAAATTATATGAAATATCCGATAAGTATTAAAATAAATCCTAAGTTATAAATCCATACCGTGATGGGAATCTCTAATCGATCCAAATGAAGGATTTCTCTCATAAACCTCAAAACGAAATAACCGCTGTCTATACCATTACGCTGACGAGGACACTACACATAGAAAAACAAATAAGAATTAATATATAGTTGTCTTGTGTTATCAAGTAGCATCACTATTATAAGCAACATTGTGAAAATTAATATACCTCCACTTTGATCCATGTAATGGTGGAAGCTTTAGACCATGATACTCGAGCTTCTCTTTGTGCTCGGTATACTAGTATTGTTCTATAAAAGAAAAAAGTAAATTTAGAACAATCTCACAGAAATAATTAAATATATAAATACACACGAATATTTAGAACAATCTCACTTACGTATCAACCAAATCCTTCATATTCTGATATGTTGTCCAATCATGATCTAATGAATTCAGATAATACACCACTTTTCTTGTAGGATTAATAGCAACCAACAACCAGTGTCCACTGTAAAATATAACAAAAGTTTAAATGGATAATTTATACGCAAAAGATACAAAGATTAGAATGAAATTAGAATTAAAATCTTACCCGTTTCCAGTATTATACGGTAAAAGATACAAACTTTCTGTACTGCTGGCCATAAATCTCTGGAGTAAGTGATCTCTTACTGAATTTGGATAAGCAGCAATTGCCGGTGAATTGACACGGGCGCAAGACAAGAAATGGAATATGTTTGACAATTGATTCCCGCGCATCAATTTGTCATACAAGCACCTTAAATAAAAACATAATAAACATTAGACTATTTTCATTGAAATGTGTAAATAAATTGTTCAACTAATTAAATAATAGATTGATCGGAGTACCAGATGTATGAATGCATAACACCGATGCCTAATTCAAGATGCCGAAAAATTTGTTCCATGTCCTCTTTTGCAATTATTTCGGAATAAGGAAAACTAAAAACACCTTCGTCCAGGTCTATTTGATGACTAGCACCATCCATCAAATCTGATGTTGCCACAAGTGTTATACTTACACATTCGTCATAAACATGCTGAACATCTTCCCTAACAACTCCATCCTTGCCCACACGAGCTTCCTTCCACAAAACATGGTCCGGAAGTGATGTTTCTTCACTTTTCGTCTCTTCTAACTACAAATTGAGATAAATAATAAGATCATCAATTATAACACAATACGACAATTAATAAAATCATAGCATTTATATATACTTACCAATTTTTGCTGTAAGCGTGCATATCCCAAACGCCCTTTTCTGTATGGATACGCGAGTTTTAATGCTCTTTGGCGATTAGTGGCACTCAATTCCTGGATAAACAAGTTTAAGTCATATGAGAACAAACTAATGCAACAAGTATATAATACAATTAATAGACATGACAAATTAACAATACATTGAATTTTTCAGATTTTCATTTGGCTACAAAAGTGCTCCATTCTTCAGAAGCAATCAAGTCCGCATACAAGTGTGGAAGTCCGTATACCTATTGCTAGAAAATGTTCCATTATAACATGGCAGTCATGCGTCTTTAAACTCTTTAACTTGAGGTCTTTCATAGACACAAGTCTCTAATATCTGAAGAGTATCCTTCTGGAACTTTAACCTCACTTAGAAACTTACACAATACTTTTTCTCCTTTCTAGATAGAGTATATGCAGCAGGTGGTAGATATGTTCGTTTTCCTTTCTTCAAGGGTCCTAATTCAGTTCTTATCCTCATCGCTATCAAGTCCTTTCTTGCTTTAAGGCCATCCTTAATCTTTCCTTGTATATTGAGTAACGTACCAATAACACTGTCAAATATGTTTTTTTCAATATGCATAACATCGAGAAAAAGTCTTACATACAACGACTTCCAATATGGCAGTTCAAAAAAAATTGACCTCTTCTTCCACCCTCTCTTGACAAGTGTATGTGCAAAAGGCTTGCAAAACTGAGTACTCACATCTTTCACCTTTTCAAAAATTTGATCACCTGTCAATATAGGTGGAGCTCTACCTTGTTTTGGCTCTCCATTGAATGCTTTTCTCCACCCATGGTAGTGATGATTAGAATTTAAGAATCTATGATGACCGAGAAATACATTCTTTTGACCAAACTCCAATCGCGTCGAATCTGTTTTATCTTCACAAATAGGACACGCATATTGACCTTTTATGTTGTACCCTGATAGATTTCCGTATGCTGGAAAATCATTAATTGTGCCAAACAACATCGCTCTCAAGTTGAAACTTTATTTCCTATACCCATCATAAACCTCCACACCGTTCTCCCACAAAAACTTTAAATCTTCGATTAAGGGTGCCAAGTATACGTCTATGTCATTCCCTGGTTGTCTAGTCCCAGAAATTAACATAGATAACATCATGTACTTACGCTTCATACATAGCCATGGAGGTAGATTATAAATCATAATGATCACAGGCCAAGTGCTATGTGAGATACTTTGAAGACCGTGTGGGTTTATTCCATCAGTAGATAATGCCAAGCGAAGGTTTCTTGGTTCTTTTCCAAATTCAGGATAATCATCATCAATTTTCATCCACTGTGGTGAATCTGCCGGATGTCGAAACTTTCCATCAATAATTCTTTCATCTGCATGCCAAGTCAAGTGTCTTGAATCGGTCTCACTATGAAACATGCGTCTAAATCTCTGAATTATAGGAAAATACCATAAGACTTTTACTAGAGACAACTTTTTCTAATATCGAGAGACACCGCATTTAGGACACTCATTTAACTATGCATACTCATTTCGAAACAAAACGCAATCGTTTGGACATGCATGTATCTTATCATAGCTCATGCCAATAGAGCACAACATATTTTTGGCCTCATATGTTTGATTGGGAAGAACATTATCCTCTGGAAGCATATCTTTCATAAGGTCCAATAACTCTGTGAAATTTTTATCCGACCATCCATTGCCCGCCTTTAAGTTGTACAACTTTAATACCGCAGACAATCTTGTGAATTTAGTGCAACCATTATACAACGGTTTCTCTGCATCGCTAACCAACCTCTCAAACATTTTGGGACAATCCTTAAGATCTTCTTCAAGAGCTTCTGCAATCTTTTCGACTCGATCATAATCGTATGTATCTGTGCCATTGTCAATTGAAGAATAGGTCGTAGTATCCTCCGGTTCAACATTCCCCTTAATTTTCTCACCATGCAAATTCCAACATGTATAACTTCTATCAATTCCACGCCTCTTTAAATGCGATGCCAACTGAACCGCGTCAACTCGACTCCCAAAACAACAACCCAAGCAAGGACATATCATTCGACTGGGGTCATTGGCGTGCGCAACAGCAGACATAACGAATTCCGATACCCCATTCTCTTACTCTTTCGACAATCGACTTGAAGGCATCCATTTCTTATCCATAGTTATACTAATTAAGCTAAACAAAAACAAATATCATTAGTCAAATTCAATAAGTTAGTTCTCAATCATTGCAAGCTGATAACAATCCAAAAGTACAAATATCATTAGTCAAAACTTATACAAGTCGCATTGTTCCTTTGCATTTTTTATGAGAATTGACTAACAAAAGACCCAAACCGTTGGTACTTGGGGATTTGAATGGTTTTGCAGGTTTTAGGCTCAAGAAAAACCAGTTAAAACAAATGCAACTTTCACATCGCGACCAAATGCTTCGCTATGCGAAGGTTCGCTATGCGACGGAAAGCGATAGGAAGCGAGGGACAGTGATAGGAAGCGATGCAAGATAGAACCAAACCATCCTTGAAGCGAAGGAAGCGAGAGAGAGCGAAGGTTCGCTATGCGACGGACAGCGATGGACAGCGAGGGACAACGATAAGCAGCGATGCAAGACAGAACCAAACCATCCTTGAAGTGAAGGAAGCGAGAGAGAGCAAAAGTTCGCGACGCGACGAATATTTCGCAACGCGAAGTTAGGTTGGTCAAACCTGCATTTATGGCAGTTACTGCACACACCACTCTCTGCATACCCTAGAAGACCGTACCTGCTCATCTGCTGCACCTTTACTTCTCTATTTCTTTACTTTTCTCACTTTATCTCTTCACTTTTCACACACAAATCAATTCACACAATTATCAAATCTCAAGAAAAAAAGTTTGCATTTCTCACTTCTCTCAAGAGCTTAAAGGTATGTTCATTTTCACTAATTTTTTTTCTGTAAATCTAGATTTTAAAGGGCTGCATCTCTTTACTTGTTAAATCTTCAAAACTTGAACAAAACCTTTGGAAAAAAATGAAAAAAGAAAACACCATGAATCTCAGATTTGGCTAAGAACTTAGAAAAGCAAATCAAATTGCAGCCACCGAATCCTTGTTCACAGTAAATCCCAGCCAAACAAATTCATAAATATATTGTGCTAACCAAAGTTATCCTTGTGCTGTAAAATTTTTTCTCTTTTGCAGAAATGGCGCCAAAAAAGTAAGTCCAACAAAAGAAGAAAAAGGTGGGAGGAGAAACTTCAAGAAGCAGACCCTTTGATCAATCGCGTTTTGTCGGCCCTGAACAAGCAGAACGGTTTAGAGAACTTGAGTCAAGAAGTATCTGGCCTGAGCGTAGGTTTGAAATAGATGAGGAAGGTGATTACCACGAGATCATGGAAGTGATAACAATTCGGAAATGGGAAAAGTTGGTCACCCCTCCCAAGCATCTCAATTATGATATGGTCAGAGAGTTCTACGCCAACGCTCTTCCTTCAAGTGACGGAACCTTTACTTACAAAATTATGGTCCAAGGTCGCACTATTGATTTCAGCCGCAAAGCCATCAACGAATATCTTGGAAATCCTCTGGTTATTTCAGAAGGCCACGCTTGTGATTATGAGTTTAATTTGAATGCAGCACCAGATGTCAAACAACTCACCAAGTACCTTTTATGTCAAGGAAAGAGAGTGCAGAAGAATGCAGCAGGGGTGGTAACACACTTTCTCCGTAAGGACCTCAGGCAACATGCTCAGGTGATATTAATGCTTTTTCTACACAACATCCGTCCTCGGAGTCACACCACAACATTCACCATGGATACCGCCCAGTTACTCTATTTCATCTTGAAAGGTAAAAGTGTGTGTGTGGCACGCATCATTTCAAATGAAATGAAAATTGTGGCGTAAAGTGGGAAAGAACCAGGATTGGGAACCAAAGCGTCGTGTCCATTGGTTTTTCCGGGGCTAATCATGGGATTACTACGGGCTTCCCGCATGGTAATCCCTATCCAAGTGTACCAAACTCTCAAGGGGACTGTGAATGATTCATATGTTACTCGTTTTTGCAAGGAGGAACCAAACACAAGGGCAGCTCCTGACCAACCTAGTTCTGACAACTTGAATTTCGATGAGTGGGATCCACGGTTCCGCGCTTCATTCTCCTATACATGGGACCATAATGAGGCCACCAACCGTACCATGACTAGTATTCAGAACTCCATGTATCGGATGCAATTGCAAATAGGCAGGCCCGAGGACGCTGAGCAGCAGATCCTTACCCCCGAGGCTTATCAGACTCATGTATCTTGGCCTGGGGACAGGCCATTCTATTTAGGAGGGCCTGCTGGTGAAGGTATAGTTGATGCAGCAACTGAGACTGCAGAAAATGAGGGGGATGAAAATGAAGACGAAGAAGAGGAGGAAGGAGAAGAAGAGGAAGTGGGAGATGATGGAAGCGAGGAGATGGATGAGGAGTAGGTTGCTGAAATCATGAAGGAAAGCGCGCCAAAAACAGGAAATTTATTTCTTTCAAAGTTAATTTTATTTGTTTCCATCTTTAGTTTTCAAGTTTAATTTCATCTTGTCTGGAATTTTGTTGTTTTGTAAGATGTTGGAACTTGTGTGATTTTCGCATGTTTGTTTAGTGACACCAAAATTAGTCAAAAGACAGTCATAGATAACAAATGGATAACAAATGGCAAATGGCAAATGGTAGTCATATAAACTTTCATCTTCTTCATTCTTGAAACGAAATAGATAACAAATGGCAAACTAGAAAAAGACCTTCACGCATGCACACAATATATTTACACTAAAATGGCAGTCATAGAAAATGGTAAACCAAATGCATGCACACAATATATTTACACTAAAATAGCCATTGACAATACCTTGACACAAAATGTATCAACAAAAACATAAAAGACAACAACGTACCTCTTCTTACTTCACGCGAGAGAGAGAGAGAGATGAGGGAGCAGTCGCGAACAGAACAACGGCGGTGGCAGAATGAACAGAATAACGGCGGTGGGAGAACGAACAGAATAGCGGTGGTCGGAGAACAGTAGGCTGGTGGGAGAATGATGGTGGTCGGAGAAATCGCGAGAGAGAAAAGAGGTAGAAGTCTTGAGTGAAAATGAATAGGCGGGTTCTGAAAATTTAGTGTTATTTTATTTTTTAATAATAATTGACCTAAGACAGCGCTTTTTCCTAATAAAGCGCTTTCTTTTAATTGGCCTATAGCAGCGCTTATTAAAATCGCTTTCTAAGGTTATCTTTTAATTGACCTATAGCAGCGCTTTTTAAAAGCGCTTTCTAAGGCTATCATTTAGCAGCGCTTTTTAAAAGCGCTTTCTAAGGTTATACCTTTAGCAGCGCTTTTTAAAAAGCGCTTTCTAAGGTTATACCTTTAGCAGCGCTCCTTAAAAAGCACTTTCTAAGGTGGGGACTATTTACGGCCTTTAGCAGCGCTTTTAGAAAGCGCTTTCTAAAGGTATCCTTTACCAGCGCTTTTTTTTAGCGAATTTTTTGTATTCCTTATAGCAGCGCTTTGTGATAAAAACGCAAATCTGCAGAAACAGAGGGTGGCGCGTGTTCTTGCCCTTGTTCTTGGCGCCCTTTTTGAAAATTCAAATATTTGAATTTTGTGATTTTATTTAATTGATTCAAAAATTAATTTCTCTGAGTTTTAATAATTTTGAGTTGATTCTTTTTTTAATAATTCACAAAAATGTTAAAATATTTTATTTTACCAAAAAATCCCAAATATATTATTTATTTTATATAATTGATATTTTTGCCAAGAATTAATATTTTAATTGTTTTTGACATTTAAAATATTTTTTCCTTCTTGATTTTGCAAATTTTTATGATTTCTAATCATTTTGTAGGTCAAAACATGATTTTTGAAACATTAATCCAAGATCACAATTTGTTTTCCACATGTTAAACAATTTTGATCATTTTAATTGAATTTTTTATTCAATTAAAATACATTTTGGAAATAAATTAGGGTTTTGATTAATTCAACCCTCATCAAACCTTTCAAAATCATTTTTGGGCCTCTAATAGAGTGTAAGACCCAATCCTTTGTAAATACAAACCTATCTGGGCCTCAAATGTTGTATAAGTCCCGTTGTATTTTAAAAATTCGGCGCGATCATCGCCCATTTAAAACAAACCATCTGGGCCTCTCCTCGAGCTATAAGACCCATTTAAAATCATTTTTGGGCCTCTAATAGAGTGTAAGACCCAACTCCCTTTTTGAAACTAAAAACTTTTTGGGCCTCAGTCATTGTATAAGACCCACGGTGTTTTCAAAACCTAGGCGTGATCGTCGCCCTTTTCGAAATTAATCATTGGGCTTCTCCGTGAGCTGTAAGACCCATTAAAAAATCATTTTTTGGGCCTCTTGAGAGAGTGTAAGACCCATCCCCTTTGTACAGAAAACCTTTCTTGGGCCTCAGTCACTTGTATAAGTCCCTGTACAAAATGACAGTGCGATCACTGATAAAACCCTGGGTCTCTCCTTGAGCTGTAAGCCCTAACAATCTTTTCAAAGTACTTTCTCCTTTGATTTTGAATATAATATTGTTATCAAAGCTTTCTTTGTTGAACAAACTAACAAAACAGCATGGAAGCTCTACAACCGAGTAAGTGTTTACCCGCTTCCATTTACTGCTTTCATATGTAAATAACTGTATTGTGGGGCTGTTTCACTGTAAGTCTTCTTTCACAAACTCATATCGACTGTGTAATAATAGTATAGATATTTAGAGTTTCCCCGGCAACTACGTCCAGAACTAGGCAAAACCTCGTCTCTTTACCTCCGACGTTCACCTGGATATACCTTAACCCTGAGAATTTTTCTTTAACAACAATTTTAGATAACTAGATCTAAGAAATCTCCCCCTTGAACAGTTCATATACAGAAGGCCAATGTTCCAAGTGAAACCCCTTCTGGAACTGTTCATCAGCCTCCTCTTGGGCTTAGTGCAAGGACCCACAGGCTTCCTAAAAGCATCTCCGCCTCCTCTTGGGCATTGTACAAGGACCCGTCGGCTTCTTAGGAATTTTCACAGCCTCCTCTTAGGCTTTGTATAATGATTCTTTCCCCGGCAAGATAGCCTCCTCTTGGGCTTAGTACAAATTGTCCCTCGGCTTTTAAAAGTTTTCTCGCCTCCTCTTGGGCTTCGTACAAATTGTCCCGACGACCTCCTAGAGGTATAGGAACAGAAATTAGTCATCTTAATAGAACAGTCTTTCAAAGAGTCTAGATCTCACTACTACTTTTTCTTAAGCATAGTACAAAATATAAGACCCGTAGACTTGGGCAGTCTCAATACCTTTCGGATTCCCCGTTTCCTTAAAGAACAGGAAATAATCCCGGTCCTCAGATCAAATCCATGAGTACAACATTACCCATATAAGAACTGATTTTCTCTTTTAACCAACATACTGGACCTGTCACTCAACTGAAACAGTAATCATAGCCTCCTCTTGGGCTCTGTACAATGATTCTCCCCAGCAGAGTTAATCTTTTAGCCTCCATCTCGGGCTTCGTACGAGATACAAAAACACTCTCTTGTTGAGTATAAAAGACTCTCTTGTGGAGTCAAACCCTTTAGACTCCATCTCGGGGTTCGTACGAGATACAAAAACACTCTCTTGTTGAGTATGAAAGACTCTCTTGTTGAGTCAAACCTTTAGCCTCCATCTCGAGCTTCGTACGAGATACAAATCACTCTCTTGTTGAGTATAATAGACTCTCTTGTTGAGTCAAACCTTTAGCCTCTGTTTTGGGCTTCGTACAAGACATATACAAAAGCACTCTCTTGGTGAGTCAACCCGTCCAGCCTCTCTCTCGGGCTTCGTACGAGACATATAAAAGCATCCTCTTGTTGGGTCATTAGCCTCCTCTTAGGCTTTGTATAAGAAAACCCCAGTTGAGTCAATCAACCTTTTAGCATCAAAGCTGTGCCTCGTTCACAGTATACAAACATCAACAACTCCTTTCCCCTCCATCTAATTGTTGTAAGCGGCAAGCCTCTGGATTATTTACATCCAGTGTCCCTCTTTTAGCATGAGAAATTCCTAAGGAAAGATGGCATTGCTCTAAACTGAGTTAAAGTTTTCTCCTTCAGGTTAAAAATCCCCTATAAAGGAAATTATGGCATTGCTGGATTCACATATCCCAGTTAAAGTAATTCTCCTTTATAACCAATCACCCAACAATTGTGACAAACAGACCAAATATCCCCTTTAGAGATGACAAGTTCTCTCTCATCAATAAACCCTTTAGCTTCATATCTTGGGCTTCGAACAAGATACAAATCGACCCTTCAGCTTCACATCTTGGGATTTGAACAAGATAAAAACCACCTTTAGCTTCATGTCTTGGGCTTTGAATAAGACACCAAAACACCGTTTCCTCCCATAGAATAGGAGGAACTACGATCGCTCTGATTTCCCTGTTTCGGTAAACGGAAATACGTAGGGATAAGATTGAAAGAAAAATCTTAGCGAGCATACCACATCAAAAACCTCTGGCCACAAATCCTCACATATCCATCAAAACATCTGAGTTCGTATCCCCCACCAAAAGTCTAAACTCGATCAAAATAAACCTAAGAGAGGCCCCCTACATTGATCGCATCTGTAAACCAACAGTTTTGACTGTTTAACCTCAGTTTGCAAAGCAGGGTTAGTTGGAGACATCTATTTCCCTTCCTTCATCAGCTCCAATAGGATAAAAAATGAATCGACCTGCAGTACCCTCCCAGAGCGGCAGTGCTTAAGAACCACGTCCAAAATCGCTCGCTACACAATCCTAGATACTCGAGAACCTATAGGGAGCCATGGAATCAAGTCTTTCCCAAAAAATCAGAAATAAACTGATTTTAAGCAAAACCCTAATTTTGGCCCCAAAAAATGATCAAAACCCTAATTCCTCTGGAGTGAATGAAGATCCTCTTAAACCAAGATGTTGTATATGATAGGATTGTGTCAAGGCTTTAAGATCCTCTCCCATGATGATGCCACATGGACAGATAATCCAAAACCCTAATTGGGGGTTCAAGATATAGGAGAGGGTGATTCTCTTCAATTTTCTTGTCAATCTCAATCTCTTGATGCAATGGTGAACCAAATGAGATGTCTTGAGTCTTGAGGGGCCTTTGTGGCTTGAGTGATTGAGTATATCCCATTCTCTTTGCTTTGATCAATCAATGATGAAGGAACCCTTGATACCATGCCTTAGGAAAACCAATGATGCATATGCAATGCTTATGACCTAAAAGTACATGTAAGGTGAAGCATAAGCCACTTATTGGGTATAAATAGGAGGGCAAATTTTGGGGTGCCACAGTTGCCCCTATTCAATCGACTTGGACCTAAAGGAATGATAGCAACGACTTTCAGACATTCAAGGTACATGGAGATTGAATACCAAAAGAACCCAGAAATTTGGACTCTGTGGAAAAGTATAAAAATAAAGTGTTTGCCAATCGCAGGTGGACTCAATGTAAAGATGCCACTTGAAAGCGGACTTGAAAGGGGACGTCGATCGAAGGCGGACATGCACTGAATGATTCACAAAGGAAAGAATACCGGTCGGATGCAGATTCATAACCGAAGGTTACCATCACAAGATAGATCTTCGAAAGGAAGGCCGACACACAGGCGGTCTCACATCCAAACACAAAGGTAGGCCGATAGACAGGTGGTCTCAAAACCAAAGGTTACCATCACAAGATGGATTTTCGAAAGGAAGGCTGACACAAAGATGGTCTCACATCCAAACACAAAGTTAGGCCGACACATAGGCAGTCTCACAACCAAAGGTTACCATCACAAGTTGGATTTTCAAAAGGAAGGCCGACACAAAGGCGGTATCACATCCAAACACAAAGGTAGGCCGACACACAGGGGGTCTCACAACCAAAGATTACCATCATAAGATGGATTTTCAAAAGGAAGGCCGACACACAGGCGGACTCACATCCAAACACAAAGGTAGGTCGGCGCACGGGCGGTCTCACATGTAACACCCCATTTTCCCATTTATGAAAAATACACAAAATTCTATGAAATAATCAGAGTTTTTGCACCACAAATAAAGTAGGATGTCACATTCACAAAATCAACATAAAAAATTCTTTATTAAATTAAATAAATAGCGAAAAATAAATTATTTATTCATTTCACGGCCACATGCCAACAACTTCAAGAAAACTCCACATAACATCGTGGTTCACCATAAATTAATCAAAAACCAGATACGTAACAAAATGAAAGAATAACAAATAACAAATGATTTAAAATCCCCCATAATATCCCGTGTTACGTATCAGAGCGACTCCTACGACTCGAACAAGCAACACGAACTCCAGCAACCTAAGTACCTGAATTATCTGTACTTCCGAAGAAGCACAGACACAACAACAACAACAACAAAGGGGTGAGAATTACATTCAATATTGAACGGTGAATAAATACATGATAAAAGTAGTATTTACGCACAATCATACAATTTAGGACCCACTGGTCCATAAATCATTACCATACAAACAACACATATCAATAATGATGCGATGCGACTCAACAAGACACAATTCATGTGGTACCAACGTTACGGTTCATTCAATCGAACCCGGATAGATCACATACACCCCTACTTGGCAATGATCTATCCCCACCATTCTCCATATTGGAGTACGGATGAATCACATACAGTCCTCCTGAGCAATGATTCATCCCATCAACACCATGAAATGCATGACACCACTATGCATATAAAACACATGTACGATAGCAAATATATACATGTTCACGATCCTCCTGATCACACCTAAAATCACACATTAACATCCAACATCATACGATTATTTAACACAACATCAATTAACGGTTAATTAATTAATCAATTCCCTAAAATTATTAAATTAATTAATTTCGTCACCAATCCTACATTTCTCAAGGTCTGACATCTACCCCCAACCTCTCGAACCAAAAGAAACAACTTCGGATGCGAAAATGGGAAAGAAATCGCGAAACGGTGAAATTCTGCACACCCGCTGGCCATACGCGTATTGCCATGTGCCATACGTGTATTTCCAGCTCGCTCGCCCAACCCATACGCGTATTGCCTCCCTTCATACGCGTATTACCTCACATTGCCCAAGTCCTTACGCGTAATGCCTTGTGCCGTACGCGTACGGACATAGACGTTTTCTCACTGAATTTCCCAAATTCCAACCCATTACACGTACGGCCCTCCTATTATGCGTATTGCCTAGTCTGTCATACACGTATTGCTGCGTATAAGCCATCCCATACGCATATTACCTTACTTGATACCCGTATGGCCAGATCTGTTACAAAAAATCCAATTTCTCCACACCAGTTCGTGTTCTGCTACGGGATCCTCACCTTTTCACTCCAATTCAGTCCTAAACTTGTTTCTACACCAATTTAATGTTCTATTATTCATCCTACATCTTTCTCTTAACATTACTAGATCAGATTTACGAATTCTATGTCTAATTCTTCTCCTTCAATTCATGCACAATTTCATCATTACATCACACATATACACATATCAATAGCACAGCATTTTGCATACGAATTCCTACGGGGTTAAGGACTCCCCACTACCCTATCATGAACATATCACCAATATTAAACCCATTCTCCCCCCTTACCTCGAATTCTTGATTAATTTCCTGCGAAAATCTGATGAAGAGTATAGCCCTATCACACCCTTGTCCTTCCTCTTCTTAGCCTTTCTCTTTCTCTCTCTAAAATTCTGATTATGCTAAACCCCACCAATTTCACTAATTATCCTCTAATTACCAAACTGCCCTTATTACTCTCTATTATCCCATTATCTAATTAATTATATCAGATTTTTATTTTACTAATAATATTAATAGTAATGATAATAATAACCATAATAATAATAATATGAAATAATACTAATAATAATAATAATAATAATAATAATAATAATAATAATAAACTTCATATTGCTATTAAAGGACACACCCCCTAAACAAGGCCAAACAATTAAAATAAAACCAGACGATTAAATAATTAAAAATGGGGTGTTACAACTCTCCCCCACTTAAATTATTTTCATCCTCGAAAATGTATTTGAGGGAAATAGTTCCGGATACGACTCCCGCATCCTGCTCTCCAATTCCCAGGTCACACTTCCGCCAGCAGCCCCTCCCCAAGCTACCCTCACCAGAGGTATCTCCTTTCCTCTGAGTTGCTTCATCTTGCGATCCTCGATCCTTAAAGGCATCGTCTCCACAGTAAGATTCTCTCTGATCTGTACCTCATCCCTCTGAATAACATGAGACGGATCTGAAACATACTTTCGAAGTTGCAACACATGGAACACATCATGCAAGTTCGAAAGCTCAGGTGGCAACGCCACCCTGTAAGCAACTGCACCAACCCTCTGCAAGATTTGATACGGTCCAATAAACTTAGGATCCAACTTCTTCGACTTTAATGCACGTCCCACACTGATCACTGGGTTAACTCTCAGGAATACGTGATCACCCTCACTGAATTCCAACTCCTTCCTCCGATTATCATGATAACTTTTCTGTCTACTCTGAGACGCCTTCATCTTTTCACGGATCATTTGAATCGTCTCCGTAGTGTGTTGCACAATTTCTGGTCCCAGTACCACATTCTCACCTGTTTCATACCAACACAGAGGTGTCCTACACCTCCTACCATACAAAGCTTCGAAAGGTGCCATTCCTATGCTCGAATGGTGACTATTATTATACGTGAACTCAATCAATGGCAAATGAATATCCTACGCACCACCTTTTTCCAACACACAGGCTCTCAACAAATCCTCCAACGACTGAATAGTCCTCTCTGACTGACCATCGGTCTGTGGATGATAAGCTGAGCTTAACTTCAACTTAGAACCCAAGGATTCCTGCAGGCTCTTCCAAAATTCTAAAGTAAACCTCAGATCTCTATCCGACACTATGCTCGATGGAACACCATGTAACTTCACAATTATCCTGATATAAATCTCCGCCAGCTTCGACAACGGGAAACTGGTGTTAATTGGAATAAAATGAGTGGATTTCGTAAGTCGATCCACCACTACCCAAATAGCGTCAAATCCCCTCGCCGTATTTGGCAAACCAGTAACAAAATCCATCGCAATACTGTCCCATTTCCATTCAGGAATCTCTAACAGTTGCATTAATCCCGACGGCTTCTGGAGCTCCACTTTTGACTTCTGACATTTGAAACAAGCATAAATAAACTGAGCTATGTCCCTCTTCATACCGGACCACCAAAATAACTTCTTCAAATCATGGTACATCTTTGTGGCTCCCGGATGAATACTCAAGCTACTCCGATGACTTTCCTCTAAGATTGCCTTTTTCACTTCCACATTATCCGGCACACAAATTCTGCCCCGGAATCTCAACACACCAACATTATCCACTTTAAAGTCACTATCAGGATCATCTCCTCTTGTAGGCATCAAGTCCACTAATTTCACATCCAGTTTTTGATTTTCTTTAATTACATCCAAAAACTCATTATTCACTTTCAGCATACCCAATCTAATACTTTCCGGTGTAGTTTCACAAACCATACTCAAATCTCTGAACTGCTTAATCAATTCCATTTCTTTCACCATTAGCGCAGACATGTGGATTGTCTTCCGACTCAGAGCATATGCCACAACATTAGCTTTTCCCGGATGGTAACTCAGATTAAAATCATAGTCTTTCAAGAACTCTAACCATCTTCTCTGCCTCATGTTCAATTCCTTCTGGTCGAATAGATACTTCAGACTCTTGTGATCGCTGAATACTTCGAATCTCGATCCATACAAATAATGCCTCCAGATTATTAACACGAATACCACTGCAGCTAATTCAAGATCATGAGTAGGATAGTCCATCTCATGCACCCTCAATTACCGTGAAGCATAAGCCACTACCTTGCCATCTTGCATTAACACACCGCCTAATCCCATCTTAGACGCATCACAATACACTACGAATGAATCGTTTGGACTTGGTAAAATTAACACTAGAGCTGTAGTCAATTTCTTCTTCAGCCCCTCAAAACTTTCCTCATAGGGAGCATCCCAAACAAAAGCTTGATTTTTCCTGGTTAATTGAGTCAATGGCAATGCCAATTTAGAAAACCCTTCTATGAATCTTCTATAGTAACCTGCCAAACCCAAAAAGCTTCTAACCTCCGTTGCTCTCTTCGGAGCTTCCCATTGAAGTATTGCACTTACTTTAGATGGATCCACCGCTATTCCATCACCAGAAATAACATGACCCAAGAAACTCACAGTCTTCAACCAGAATTCA
Organism: Lathyrus tuberosus; assembly: GCA_022829125.1. NCBI lineage: Eukaryota > Viridiplantae > Streptophyta > Magnoliopsida > Fabales > Fabaceae > Lathyrus > Lathyrus tuberosus. The sequence continues at coordinate 4,312,311 of JALAZF010000241.1, read as the reverse complement.
CACTTCGAGAACTTTGCAAACAATTTATTATCTTTCAACACCTGCAATGAAATTCTCAAGTGTCCTGCATGATCCTCGTCAGACTTAGAATAAATTAGTATGTCATCAATAAATACCACAATAAACTGATCCAGTTAAGAGTGGAAGATACGATTCATATATTCCATAAACACCCCCGGCGCATTAGACACTCCGAAAGGCGTCACTGCATATTCATAATGTCCGTAGCGAGTTCTGAAAGCAGTCTTCTGAATATCACCTTCCTTTACTCTAATCTGATGGTAACCCGACCTCAGATCAATTTTCCTAAAAACACGCACTCCTACCAGCTCATCCATTAAGTCATCAATCCTCGGAAGTGGATACTTATTCTTAATGGTCACTTTGTTCAACTGACGGTAATCAATGCACATACGCATACTACCATCCTTCTTTTTCACCAGCAACACTGGAGCTCCCCACGGTGACACACTTGGTCTAATAAACTTCTTATCGAGCAATTCTCCAACCTGAGATTTCAACTCTGCCAATTCTGATGCAGACATCCTGTACGATGCCATAGAGATAGGTCTGGTACCCGGTACTAGATCAATAGTGAATTCAACTTCCCTTGTCGGAGGCAATTCTGTGATGCCATCTGGAAACACTTCTGGAAATTCATTAACCACTGGTAATTCATTAACTGAAGTCTTGCTTTCAACAGATAGCGAGGCAAACACCGCAAACAGCTTCGCTTCATCCTCCAACAATGCCCTCAACTCCCTGCTAGATAGCGAATCCGCTAATGCTTCCTCTTTCGGAGTAAGAAACAGTAACGTCTTCCTGAAGCAGTCAATATAAATCCGGTGGAACTCCAACCAGTTCATCCCCAAAATAACATCGAGATTACTGAGTGGATAACAAATCAAGTCCACTCTGAAATCTCTACCAAACATGGTCAGCGGACAGTTCAAACACACCAAAGAAGTAACCACGGAACCAATAGATGGAGTCTCAATTGTAACACCCCCAATCTAGCCCCAATAAAACAAAACGATAAGTAAAATTCAAAATTTCATCAAAGTATATTTAAAACATTCACGACATAGACCGAGGGGTCACATCAATCTGAAACAAACATACCATAACCCTGCTCATACAGATATGCAACAATTCAGGTAGCACAACAAAGGAACTGAGTTCCTAACACCCACAATCCAATTACAGAATAAAAGCGGAAAATCCGTAACTGAATCTCATATATATATATATATATATATATATATATCATAGAAGTGTATGTGTCATATACAACCATACATGTACAATCCAAAAGATACATATACATAATACAAATAATCACAAACGGCCTGCCTAACTACCCAGTGTCAAATATCAGAGCCGACCGACAAAAGAATGAAGACCCTAGCTTCACAAAAAGACCTCCAGCAACTTTAATCTGCAATGCCTCATAGAGCATTATAAAACAGCAGAAGGGAGAGAAACACAATCATAATATAATTGCATACAATTATATAATAACACAGAAATGTACACGTACGATATTCTCACCAAAACTACAACACAATCAAATACAAAACAACACAGTACAATTATCAGGTATCCATCACCAATGCATATCAATCATGCACAAAGTACCCATCAACAACACCAATACACATATTCCATCTCATCAATCATATTCACAATTCCATACACAATCAGTCCATGATTTATGCAAATGCACAGAGACCGACACAACGACTCTATGCAATGCAGATGCGGTACCGACTTCCAACATTTCTCAATACTAGTTCACTCAGGAACTCTGCTGGAATCATCGCTCGTTACATCACTGTAACTCCCGTCGGGCATACGATGTTCCCCCGTCGCTTTCGGTCCTCTTTGTATAAGGCTCACGAGGTTTAGGGATCGCTTTCAGTCCTCTTTGTATAAGGCTGACGATCCGATCGCTCACACCCGACATGGGCACATGATCGTCTATAATCATCGCTTTCGGTCTTCTTATTTTTAAGGCGCACGATCCGATCAGATCCCTTTCAGTCCTCTTATTTTTAAGGCGCACGATGTTATACCGGATTCCCTCTGGAATCAATCCGTCGCTCATACGACATCTCAAGAATGCATATCATGATGCTTGGCATACAAGGACTCATGACATTTAAAATGCACACATGTACACATCCATAATCATGCATATATCATCAATTACCACACCTTGCATTTTCTTGCCCTTAGGCCACAAATCATCATCACGACATGTATTTCATGCATTTTCATCACACAACAACACACAAGTCATACAATATCCACATCCACAACACATTGCATATACACATCAAGTTCACACAATTCAACCGTAAAAGTCGACCAAACAACACATTTTTCGATTCCCAACCTAATTTAATCGGCTAACAATCTCAAAACCATTACAATAAGAAAGAAAATTTTATAAGTTTTCTAACGCATCAAACCACGCCTCAAATCGAACCACAGATCAAAAGTTAGGAAGAAAACAAAATTGCACAAATAGCCATGTTTGCTAGGCGAACCCTCTAGCGAGCATTCGCTACCACCTTCGCTAGGCGAATGTCCAGCGAACCCACTATCAGCTAAAAACAGATACAAAGTTTGCTAGGCGAACCTCTTGACGAACCAAGGTAGAACCAACCGGAACCAAAAACATACAAAGTTCGCTAGGCGAACCCTCTAGCGAGCATTCGCTACCACCTTTGCTAGGCAAACAACTTTAGCGAACCTTCGCTGACCTTCACCCCAGGTTCGCTAGGCGAACCAGCGAAAACTCAGAAATTCTACAGCGCTGTTACATAACCCAAAATGATATTTTTCAACCAAAATCCCTTCCAAACCAAAACATAACCACCAAAACATAACCCAATCATGGTAACAAGTAATCTACAACATTTACATCGATTTCTAACCGCGAAAACATCGATTTCACAACATATTTCTCCTTTCCAACCTAAAATTGAAAACACTATAAAACACAACAACCAACCATCCACACACATACATAATCATACACAAGCATAGTATAATCGAGTTTCGCACCCTTACCCGATTTAATCGCGTTTGACAAAGTCAGGAGATTGATTTCTTCTTTCTCAAGTTTTCCTCTCTTTTTCTTCTCTTCATCTTTCTCCCTACTTTTTTTCTTCTCTTTTTCTTTCCTTTTCTATTTTTCTCTCTATCTATTTCTATCATATTTTTAACTTAACAAAAATAAAGTGAAATGCCCAAAATACCCCTACAGTCAAATATCTCGCAAACGCTCCCAAAACGCGATAAAAATTATATTCACGATGAAAAATAATATATTTTCACATAAAAGTCAGAAATAAAATAATATAATAATAAAATACTCAAAACGACCCAATTAATTAAAAAGACAAAACTGACAAAACTGACTGGGGCGTTACAACTCTCCCCCACTTAGAAATTTTTGTCCTCGAAAACAATACCTGAGACGAACAACTCTGGATACGACTCCCGCATCCGACTCTCCAACTCCCAAGTCAAATTGCCATCAGCAGCGCCTCCCCACGCTACCTTCACAAGTGCAATATCCTTGCCCCGCAACCGCTTCAACTCGCGATCTAAAATACTCACCGGTAATACCTCGACCGTAAGGTTCTCCCTTACCTCAACCTCATCCATCGGAATCACATGCGACGGATCCGGAACATACTTCCGATGCTGTGAAACATGGAACACATCATGAAAATTCGACAGATTCGGCGGTAACGCCACCCTATAAGCCACAACACCCACTCTCACAGATATCTGGTAAGGGCTAATAAATCGAGAAGTAAGCTTCTTCGACTTCAATGCCCTACTAACACCCGTTACCCGGCGTAACCCTCAGAAATACATGATCGCCCTCTTGAAACTCAAGATCCTTCCGTCTCCGATCATGATAACTCTTTTGTCTACTCTGAGAAGCCTTCATTTTCTCACGAATAAACTTCACTTTTTCCGTAGTCTGCTGCACCAACTCCAGTCCCACTACCATCCTCTCACCAGATTCGTGCCAACACAACGGTGTTCGACACCTTCGTCCATATAACACTTCAAACGGTGCCATCCCAATACTAGAATGAAAACTGTTATTATACGTGAATTCAATCAATGCAAGATAACTATCCCACGTACCACCTTGTTCCAAAACACAAGCCCTCAACAAATCCTCCAAAGACTGAATCGTCCTCTCCGTCTGACCATCCGTCTGAGGATGATAAGCCGAACTCAACCTCAATTTAGATCCCAACGCCTTCTGTAAACTTTCCCAAAATCTCGAGGTAAACCTCGGGTCTCGATCTGAAATAATACTTAACAGAATGCCATGTAACTTCACAATCACACTTATGTAAATCTCGGCTAACCGCTCCAAAGAAAAATTGATGTCAATCGGAATGAAATGAGCCGATTTAGTCAGCCTATCCACAACCACCCAAATAGAATTATGACCCCTCAGTGTATTCGGCAACCCGGTTACAAAATCCATAGAAATGCTATCCCATTTCCATTCCGAAATATCCAACGGTTGCAACAAACCACTAGGCCTCTGATGCTCCACTTTCGACTTCTGGCATGTCAAACACGCATACACAAACTGAGCCACATCTCTTTTCAATCCAGACCACCAGAAAATCTTCTTCAAATCTTGGTACATCTTGTTCGCTCCCGGATGTATACTCAAATTACTCCGGTGTCCTTCCTCCAAAATCATCCGTTTCAAATCCGAATCATCCGGAATACAAATTCGCCCACGGAACCTCAACACACCATTAACATCCACTCCAAAATCACTACTCGTATCTTTTCCTCCAACCAACATCAAATTCACCAACTTCACATCCAAGTTATGTTTCTCACTTGCCGTCATCAGAAAATCATTAGTAACCTTCAACATTCCCAACCTCACACTATCCGACGTCACTTCACATACCAAACTCAAATCTCTAACCAATCCAAAAGCTCCCACTCCTTAACCATTAAAGCGGACATATGTAACGATTTCCGGGTCAACGCATCGGCTACCACATTAGCTTTACTAGGATGGTAATTCAAGCCAAAGTCGTAGTCCTTCAAAAATTCCAACCATCTTCGTTGCCTCATATTCAGCTCCTTCTGATCAAACAAATATTTCAAACTTTTGTGATCACTAAAGACTTCAAACCTCACACCAAAAAGATAATGCCTCCAAATTTTCAATACAAACACCACAGCCGCTAATTCCAAATCATGCGTAGGGTAATTCTTCTCATGCACTCTCAACTGCCTCGAAGCATACGCCACGACCTTACCTTCTTGCATTAGCACACCACCTAGACTAATCAAGGACGCATCACAATACACCACAAACGGTTCATTAGGATTCGGTAAAATCAAAATCAGCGCTGTCGTCAATCTTCTCTTCAGCTCATTAAAACTTTCCTCACACCGAATATCCCAAATGAACGCTTGCCCTTTACAAGTCAACTGGGTCAAAGGAAGTGCTAGCTTAGAAAACCCTTCAATGAACCTTCGATAATAACTGGCCAAACCCAAAAAGCTTTGAATTTCAGTAATAGATCTCAGAGCCTCCCATTGTAGAACTGCTTCTACTTTAGATGGATCCACAGCAATACCATTACCTGAGATCACGTGTCCAAGAAAACTCACCTCCGACAACCAGAATTCACACTTGGACAATTTGGAAAAAAGCTTCTTTTCCTTCAAAACCTGCAAAACAATACGTAAATGCTCCACGTGCTCCTCCCGAGACTTAGAATAAATCAATATGTCGTCAATAAACACAACAATAAATCGATCCAAATGCTCGTGGAAAATACGATTCATGTACTCCATAAACACACCTAGCGCATTAGAAACCCCGAACGGCATCACCGAATATTCATAATGACTGTATCGTGTCCTAAAAGTCGTCTTCTGAATATCTTCCTCCTTCACCCTAATCTAATGATACCCTGATCTCAAATCAATCTTACTAAACACACAAGCACCAACCAACTGATCCATCAAATCATCAATTCTCAGAAGAGGATACTTATTCTTAATTGTCACCTTATTCAACTGGCGATAATCAATACACAACCGCATACTTCCATCTTTCTTTTTCACCAAGAGAACTGGAGCACCCCAAGGAGAAACACTTGGTCTCACAAACCTTTTTTCCAATAATTCATTCAACTGCTTCTTTAACTCCACAACTCAGATGCCGACATACGATAAGGTGCCATAGAAACAGGTCTAGTACCAGGAACTAGATCTATCGAAAACTCCACCTCTCTCTCTGGCGGCACAATCGAAATATCCTCAGGAAACACTTCCGGAAAATCACACACAACTGGAAACACATCAAACGAAACTTGACTATCCACAGTCAACGATGCAAACAACCCAAACAACTGAGCTTCCTCCGTCAAAAGTTTCTTCAAGTCTTTGGTAGATAAGAAACTCGAGTCCTCGTCTTCTCCAAGAGAAGGAAATCTTACCAGCTTAAGATAACAATCAATATGAACCCAATTAAACTGCAACCAATTCATTCCCAAAACCACATCTAAACCCTCCAACGGAAAACACACTAAATCCATCTCAAAGTCTTTACCATAAATGGTCAAAGGACGACTTAAACAAACCAAAGAAGTAGTTACTGACCCCATTGCTGGAGTATCAATAACCATCTCACCATCCATCGAAGACAACACAAGATTCAAATGCTTCGCGCACTCAGACGAAATAAACGAATGAGTTGCTCCAGCATCAATAATAGCAACTAAAGGCGTACCATTAATAAAACAAGTACCTCTGATTAGACGATCTGCATTAGTAGTCTGAGTCCCTGTCAATGCAAAAACTTTCCCACTAGATGGAGTCTGCTTCGGTTTCGGACACTTCGTGCTAATATGACCAGGTTCACCACAGTTGAAACACTTCACCACATTCTTCCTTTTGCACTCGGCTGCAACATGTCCTAAACCTCCACAATTGGTACACTTCCTCATATTCTTCCTACATTCAAACTGACGATGTCCCACATCACCACACCTATAACACCTCAGAGGACCAGACATACCTCCACCACTTGACCTTCGATCAAAAGTACCCTTTTATTTACCCTTATCAGCTGGTGTCACATACGGACCACTACGGAGCTGTTGCTTCCCCTTTCTGTCACTCACACTCTTATAGTGAGTAGAACGAGCTTTACTATCTTCTTCATAAATCCTACAGCAGTCCACCAAATCAGAAAACCTTCGAATCCTTTTATAACGGATAGCCAGCTTAATCTCAGGATGCAGCCTGTTCTCATACTTCACACACTTAGAAAACTCCGCAGTCGCTTCAGCATAATGAGGATAAAACTGCACAAGCTCCACAAACTTAGCAGTATAATCACAACAGACATATTACCTTGTTTTAATTCCAAGAACTTAATTTCCTTCTTTCCTCTAACATCCTCGGGAAAATACTTCCTCAGAAACTCCCGGCTAAACAATTCCCAAGTAACTTCTTAATCCCCAGCTTCCAACACCTGACGAGTACTAACCCACCAATCATCAGCTTCCTCCTGCAACATGTGCGTACCCAGTCTCACCTTCTGATCCTCAGCACAATCCAAAACTCGGAAAATCCTTTCAATCTCTTTCGACCAAATCTGTGCACCATCAGGATCATGTCTCCCTTTAAAGACATGCGGTTTGTTCTTCCTGAACTCATCATTACCAGCAGCATTAGGTGCACCCTGCACAGCCTGAGCCATAGCTTGCATCGTAGCAGCCAAAGCAACATCATTCCTACCAGCCATATTCTGTTCATTTCCAATAACAGAAACTATGGTTAAACAAACAGCTCACTCCAAACGCCAACACCAACCAGGACTGACACAAACAGACACGACTGACACGGACTGGCTCTGATACCACTTAATGTAACACCCTCAATCTACCCCCAATAAAACAAAACGATAAATAAAATTCAAAATTTTATCAGAGTATATTTAAAACATTCACTGCATAGACCAAGGGATCACATCAATCTGAAACAAATATACCATAACCCTACTCATACAGATATACAACAATTCAGGTAGCACAACAAAGGAACTGAGTTCCTAACACCCACAATCCAATTACAGAATAAAAGCGGAAAATCCGTAACTAAATCTCATATATATATATATATATATATATATATATATCATAGAAGTGTATGTGTCATACACAACCATACATGTACAATCCAAAAGATACATATACATAATACAAATAATCACAAACGGCCTCCCTAACTACCCGGTGTAACATATCAGAGCAGACTGACAAAAGAATGAAGACCCTAGATTCACAAAAAACCTCCAGCAACTCTAATCTACAATGCCTCATAGAGCATTATAAAACAGCAGAAGGGTGAGAAACACAATCATAATATAATTGCATACAATTATATAATAACACAGAAATGTACACGTACGATATTCTCACCATAACTACAACACAATCAAATAAAAAGCAACACAGTACAATTATCAGGTATCCATCACCAATTCATATTAATCATGCACAAAGCACCCATCAACAACACCAATACACATATTCCATCTCATCAATCATATTCACAATTCCATACACAATCAATCCATGATTTATGCAAATGCACAGAGACCGACACAACGACTCTATGCAATGCACATGCGGTACCGACTTCAAACATTTCTCAATACTAGTTCACTCAGGAACTCTGCTGGAATCATCGCTCGTTACATCACTGTAACTCCCCGTCGGGCATACGATGTTCCCCCGTCGCTTTCGGTCCTCTTTGTATAAGGCTCACGACGTTGATGGATCACTTTCGGTCCTCTTTGTATAAGGCTCACGATCCGATCTCTCAAACCCCACATGGGCACACAATCGTCTATAATCATCGCTTTCGGTCCTCTTATTTTTAAGGCGCACGATCCGATCAGATCGCTTTCAGTCCTCTTATTTTTAAGGCATACGATGTTATAGCAGATTCCTTCTGGAATCAATCTGTCGCTTATACGATATCTCAAGAATGCATATCATGATGCTTGGCATACAAGGACTCATGACATTTAAAATGCACACATGTACACATCCATAATCATGCATATATCATCAATTACCACACCTTGCATTTTCTTGCCCTTAGGCCACAAATCATCATCACGACATTTATTTCATTCATTTTCATCACACAACAGCACACAAGTCATACAATATCCACATCCACAACACATTGCATATACACATCAAGTTCACACAATTCAACCGTAAAAGTCGACCAAACAACACATTTTTCGATTCCCGACCTAATTTAATCGGCCAACAATCTCAAAACCATTACAATAAGAAAGAAAATTTTATAAGTTTTCTAACGCATCAAACCACGCCTTAAACCGAACCACAGATCAAAAGTTAGGACGAAAACAAAATTGTACAAACAACCATGTTTGCTAGGCGAACCCTCTAGCGAGCATTCGCTACTACCTTCGCTAGGCGAATGTCCAGCGAACCCACTATCAGCTAAAAATAGATACAAAGCTTGCTAGGCGAACCTCTTGGCGAACCAAGGCAGAACCAACCAGAACCAAAAACATACAAAGTTCGCTAGGCGAACCCTCTAGCGAGCATTCGCTACCACCTTTGCTAGGCGAACAACTTTAGCGAACCTTCGCTGACCTTCGCCCCAGGTTCGCTAGGCAAACCAGCGAAAACTCAGAAATTCTGCAGCGTTGTTACATAACCCAAAATGATATTTTTCAACCAAAATCCCTTCCAAACCAAAACATAACCACTAAAACATAACCCAATCATGGTAACAAGTAATCTACAACATTTACATCGATTTCTAACCACGAAAACATCGATTTCACAACATATTTCTCCTTTCCAACCTAGAATTGAAAACACTATAAAATACAACAACCAACCATCCACACACATACATAATCATACACAAGCATAGTATAATCGAGTTTCGCACCCTTACCCGATTTAATCGCGTTTGACAAAGTCGGGAGATTGATTTCTTCTTTCTCAAGTTTTCCTCTCTTTTTCTTCTCTTCTTCTTTCTCCCTACTTTTCTTCTTCTCTTTTTCTTTCCTTTTCTATTTTTCTCTCTATCTATTTCTATCATATTTTTAACTTAACATACACTCAAATATCTCGCAAACGCTCCCAAAACGTGATAAAAATTATATTCACGATGAAAAATAATATATTTTCACATAAAAGTCAGAAATAAAATAATATAATAATAAAATACTCAAAACGACCCAATTATTTAAAAAGACAAAACTGACAAAACTGACTGGGGCGTTACATCAATCGTCATCCTCTGCTCTAGAGTAGACGGCACAATCCCTAATCTCTTCACACAGTGAACAGAAATAAACGAGTGTGTTGCACCCGTGTCAATGATAGCAATCAAAGGAATATCATTAATAAAGCAAGTACCTTTGACGGAACGCTCCTCATTAGTGGATTCGGCTCCCACCAAGGCAAATACTTTCCCACCAGTTTGAGACGTCTGAGACTTCTTTGGCTTCTCACAGTGAGTGCTGATGTGACCCTTCTCTCCACAATTATAACAAGTAGGCATAGTGGCTCTGCAATCTGCTATCACATGACCAGGCTTCCCACATTTGAAACAATTTTTCACCTCATTTGGACAGTTGTTAGCACGGTGACCCGCACCACCACATCTGAAGCATTTGAGAGTATCAACACCTGCTCCTTTCTCCTTTGGTTTCTTCCCCCATCAGTTTTTTGTTTCCCCTTATCAGTTGGAGCACTGTAAGGAGTACCTCCAAATCTCTGCTTACCTTTCTTCTCATTCACAACCTTGTAATGAGCAATTCTGGCTCTGTTGTCATTGTCATAAATCCTGCTTCTACTTACCAATTCTGGATAATTCCTTATCTTCTGACAAGCAATACCCAATTTGATCTCGGGACGCAGCCTGTTCTCAAACTTCAAACACTTCGAAGTCATGGCTTCTTCCGTATTGTAATGAGCACAATACTGAACTAGCTCCTCAAACTTAGCGGCATACTCAGCAACTGTCTTATCACCCTATTTCAGCTCCAGAAATTCAACCTCTTTCGCACTACGGATGTCTTCCAGAAAATACTTTTCCAGAAAATCAGCTTGAAACACTGCCCAAGTAATCTCAGTACCTGCAGCTTCCAATCTCTGATGACTGTTGTCCCACCAGGCCTCAGCCTCCCCTTCCAGCATATGAGTACCAAACCTTACCTTCTGAGCATCACTGCACTCCATGGTCCTGAAGATCTTCTCCACAGCCTTCAGCCACTTCTGTACAGCCTCTGGATCCAAGATACCTCCCTCATAAGTAGGCGGCTTATTGCTCTTGAACTGTGCTAAGTCACGAAATTGAGCACCTCCAACCTGATTGGCATTCTCTACAGCTTGTGCCATGGCTTGCATAGCAGCAGCAAGAGCACCATCATTCCTTCCTGCCATACTGGACAACAATCATCACAAGGTCAAAACACACAAACAACTCCTATGCTAAGGACAGACTCAACTACTACACCTGGCCGGGCGGACCGACCTGCTCTGATACCAATTGTAACACCCCACTTTCCCATTTATGAAAAATACACAAAATTCTATGAAATAATCAGAGTTTTTGCACCACAAATAAAGTAGGATGTCACATTCACAAAATCAACATCAAAACTCCTTTATTAAATGAAATAAACAGCTGAAAATAAATTATTTATTCATTTCACGGCCACATGCCAACAACTTCAAGAAAACTCCACATATCATCGTAGTTCACCATAAATTAATCAAAAACCAGATACGTAACAAAATGAAAGAATAACAAATAACAAATGATTTAAAATCCCCATAATATCCCGTGTTACGTATCAGAGCGACTCCTACGACTCGAACAAGCAACATGAACTCCAGCAAACTAAGTACCTGGATTATCTGTACTTCCGAATAAGCACAGACACAACAACAACAACAAAGGGGTGAGAATTACATTCAATATTGAACGGTGAATAAATACATGATAAAAGTAGTATTTAAGCACAATCATACAATTTACGACCCACTGGTCCACAAATAATTACCATACAAACAACACATATCAATAATGATGCGATGCGACTCAACAAGACACAATGCATGTGGTACCAACGTCACGGTTCATTCAATCGAACCCAGATAGATCACATACACCCCTACTTGGCAATGATCTATCCCCACCATTCTACATATCGGAGTACGGATGAATCACATACAGTCCTCCTGAGCAATGATTCATCCCACCAACACCATGAAATGCATGACACCACTATGCATATAAAACACATGTACGATAGCAAATATATACATGTTCACGATCCTCCTGATCACACCTGAAATCACACTTCAACATCCAACATCATACGATTATTTCACACAACATCAATTAACGGTTAATTAATTAATTAGTTCTATAAAATTATTAAATTAATTAATTTCGTCACCAATCCTACATTTCTCAAGGTCTGACATCTACCCCCAACCTCTCGAACCAAAAGAAACAACTTCGGATGCGAAAATGGGAAAGAAATCGCGAAACGGTGAAATTCTGCACACCCGCTGGCCATACGCGTATTGCCATGTGCCATACGCGTATTCCAGCTCGCTCGCCCAACCCATATGCGTATTGCCTCGCTTCATACACGTATTGCCTCACATTGCCCAAGTCCTTACGCGTAATGCCTTGTGCCGTACGCGTACGGACAGAGACGTTTTCTCACTGAATTTCCCAAATTCCAACCCATTACGCGTACGACCCTCCTATTATGCATATTGCCTAGTCTTTCATACGCGTATTGCTGCGTATAAGCCATCCCATACGCGTATTACCTTACTTGATACGCGTATGGCCAGATCTGTTAAGAAAAATCTAATTTCTCCACACCAGTTCGTGTTCTGCTACGGGATCCTCACCTTTTCACTCCAATTCAGTCCTAAACTTGTTTCTACACCAATTTAATGTTCTATTATTCATCCTACATCTTTCTCTTAACATTACTAGATCAGATTTACGAATTCTATGTCTAATTCTTCTCCTTCAACCTGCACCAAAACCAGCTCTGCAACATAATGCATTCTTACAACAATAACAACAACAGAAATCATACTAACACGAATCAATTCATGCACAATTTCATCATTACATCAGACATATACACATATCAATAACACAGCATTTTGCATACGAATTGCTACGTGGTTAAGGACTCCCCACTACCCTATCATGAACATATCACCAATATTAAACCCATTCTCCCCCTTACCTCGAATTCTTGATTAATTTCCTACGAAAACCTGATGAAGATGATAGCCCTAGCACACCCTTGTTTTTCCTCTTCTTAGCCTTTCTCTTTCTCTCTCTAAAATTATGATTATGCTAAACCCCACCAATTTCACTAATTATCCTCTAATTACCAAACTGCCCTTATTACTCTCTATTATCCCATTATCTAATTAATTATATCAGATTTTTATTATACTAATAATATTAATAGTAATGATAATAATAACCATAATAATAATAATACGAAATAATACTATTAATAATAATAATAATAATAATAATAATAATAATAAACTTCATATTGGTATTAAAGGACACACCCCCTAAACAAGGCCAAACAATTAAAATAAAACCAGACGATTAAATAATTAAAAATGGGGTGTTACATCCCAACCAAAAGTTACCATCACAAGATGGATTTTCAAAAGGAAGGCTGGCACACAGGCGAACTCACATCCAAACACAAAGGTAGGCCGGCACACGGGCGGTGTCACAACCAAAGGTTACCATCACAAGATGGATTTCCAAAAGGAAGGCCGACACACGGGCGGACTCGCATCCAAATGCAAAGCTAGGTCGACACACGGGTGGTCTCACAACCAAAGGTTACCATCACATGATGGATTTTCAAAAGGAAAGCCGATACACAGGCGGACTCACATCCATACAAAAAGGTAGGCCGGCACACGGGTGGTCTCATAACCAAAGGTTACCATCACAAGATGGATTTTTAAAAGGAAGGCCGACACACGGGAGGACTCACATCCAAACACAAAGGTAGGTTGATACACAGACGGTCTCACAACCAAAGATTAGTAGAATCAACAGATCTACAAGGATAACTCCGCTGGGGATAAGAGAAGCCTAAACAGACAGCTCTACAGGGGAGTATAAGCATGATGAACGAGTTCAGCGTCAACTTCACCGGGGATGATGTAATATTGAATCTCTTGAAATACACGATTTTTCTACTGGGGAAAAGCCCTGAAAAGAAGGTATCAAACCTGGCTTATGCTTCAAATGAATATGTTTGAATTTTTCTATGGCATAATGCTCCATATGAAATGGAAATGCTACGCATTTGGAGGATGCCATGCAAAGATGTTTATGCCATGCATTAGAGGATCCTCGGAAAAATAAATGATGAAGATGCGAAGGCAACTCCACTAGGGATGAGAAACTGAATTGTCCCTAGGGTCACAACCCGTGCTGAGGAAGCCAAATTGAACGACCTTCCTAATCAAAACCTCTGCTGAAGATGAAACCCGAAGAGAACTTCCATTCTGCCGGGGTTACAAATAACCCTTGAAGATATAACCCAAATGAACTTCCCCTACACTGGGAATTAAGAATGATAACCGCTGAAGATGGAACCCAAAAATCTAAAGGCAAATCGCGATTCAAAAATGCAGCGGAATTTAAAATTTCCCTTTAGCGATCCATATGAAAGATCATGATCAGTGATAGAATGGTTACCTCTTGTGGCGATGAAACCTTTAATTCTGAATCAAGGGAATGATCACGAGCGTTGTACGATGAACAACGCCTCTACTCTGTCCACACGAACAGCTTCCTTCAGTCTCAGTGCTAGCTGCTATGATTGAAGGCTTTGAGTGAGAGATAGAGAGAAGGAAAATACGGCTAGGGTTTTACAGCTAAATTTTCATCAAGTGTTTATGCTTTTGCACAAGTGTTATATTTATAGAACCACTTATGTGGGCTGCAAGCTAAAAAGACCACTTAAGTGCATGCACGCCATATCTTATGATGTACCGTATATCACTTAAGCACGTGGTACCTTACCATAATCCGTATTCCACTTAAGTGCACCGTACCTTATGGTGTTACATATTTACTTAAGTACACCATACCTTACGGTGTTCCTTATTTACTCTACCTCTTATCAAACTGTCCTTATGTGTGTGACCCTGTAGGATTTCGCGACGTTGGTAATTATATTAAATCATCCATTTAACATAATAAACAGTGAGCATATCTAGCAACACATCACTGCTACCCAAGTCACGAATTTGTCATGTGATCTGACAAAACCTTTTGTGATAGTGCTTGTGTGTACAATTACCCTTTTGTCCTTATGCCTATATTGAACACAAGGCATATACTGTGTCATCCTTGTTCAGTTCAATATTGGGCCCTTGGACATTTATCCTGTTATGCAGGATGGACAAATTCCATCTAAGTCACTCATGTCCCTCAGCATGCTTTATGAAGCACCCATTAATTGTCTTTATAGTCATCTAATTACGGATAATGTTTGACCAGCAATAAAGTACTTGACTTTACATCTAGGGTCCATAGTGGTTTCAGGTCGAAGGGTGGTATACACCGCTATCACCATGAGAGTAACTTATGACACTTTTCATAACATTCTATGTAGTACTCTCATAGTTGGTTAATCCAGTATAAATATTACTCCTAATATTCATACCTATGTTAAGACTTGATAACTCCTTATCCATGATCCATGAGATGTGATCATCAGTCTATCTACATAATAGTCTTAATGCTTTAAGGTTATCCCATTTCACATTAAAGCTCGATTACAGATACTTTAAGAATAGTGTCCTTATGTTTAATGGAATCTCATGATTAAGTCACACTTAAAATTTCATTAAATAAACTAGCTATTCCAGGGACTTTATCAACTTGGAAAAATAAACATAATAAAGAAACGCCTTTTATTATTAATAAATAATTCGATACAAGTACCAAAAGTATTGGCCTCTAGGGCTTACACCAACAATCTCCCACTAGCACTAGATCCAATCCGGCATACCCCTAATACCCATATATCTAGTATGGCCATCATGCTTCTACTGCGCAAGAGGCTTTGTTAGTGGGTCAACAATGTTGTCAAGTGTAGGTACTTTGCATATCTTCACATCTCCCCAATCTATTATCTCTCGAATGAGATGATAACGCCTAAGTATGTGTTTGGATCGTTGGTGAGATCTAGGCTCCTTAGCTTGTGCAATGGCACCATTGTTATCACAAAAGAGATCAATGGGATCCACAATGCTAGGGACTATGCCAAGTTCACTAATGAACTTTTTGATCTAAACAACTTCCTTTGCTGCATTTGAGGCAGCAATGTACTCGGCCTCGGTTGTAGAATCAACAACTGTTTCTTACTTTAAACTTTTCCAGACAGATAAGGAGGGTGGTATACACCACTATCACCATGAGAGTAACTTATGACACTTTGAATAACATTCTATGTAGTACCCTCATACCTACGCTGGTCTTGTTCTACTTGAGCAGGCTGCTGACGTATCCTGCTCGACCTACGCTGGTCTTGTTCTACTTGAGCAGGTTGCTCTTCCACAACTACTTGTGGTTCCTGCTCTAATTCCTCCATAGGTGTATCAATGCTTTGTGATTCTTGAATTTCTTCAAGCTCTACTTTTCTCCCACTAATTCCTTTGGAAATAAAGTCCCTTTCCAAGAAAACTCCAGTTCGAGCGACAAACACTTTGCCCTTAGAAGGATTGTAGAAGTAATACCCTCTTGTTTCTTTAGGATACCCCACAAATAATCATTTGTCAGATTTGGGTTCAAGCTTAGTGTAGCGGGGAAATTTGTGAGTATAAGCTATTGATTAACTTAACTAAAAAAAACAAGAGTCGCCACCGCACTTTTATTTTATCCATGAAGGGAAAGGAAAAAGAGCGAACAAAACCTGAAGAGTTCTAAAACAACAAGAACAAAACAGAGAATGGGTAAGGGAGGTTGGTTACGCAATGGGAAGGTGTTAGCACCCAAAACGTCTATAGTACTCTATAGGAACCCTTTGAAATATCTACCGCTTTTTGGTCTGAAAATGGTTTTCTTGTAAAGAGATTGAGGAGATGAGAAGAGAAATATTTTTTATATTTTTGTGTTTGGAGAGACTTATCGCCTCATGCCTACGTACCCACGATGTGCAATGTAGGATCAAAACCTCGTAGTTCGTGGTGCAAAGAACAAAAATTTGTTTGTTTTGGTTGATTTTAAGTGTAAAGACAAGTCGTCATTTCTAAGCGAATAATTTCGCTTAAAGAAATGAATCATGTCTAAACTTATGATAAGGTTTTAAAAAGAAAAAGTGCACAAGGCAAACAAAAAAAGTTTGATGAGTTTTTGTATTTTTTATGTTTTTATGAAATGGTCAAAATATGGTTAATTTTGATTGACATGTATTAAAGAAAACAAAGTTTGAAAATCACTTGACCAAAGTCAAGGTTTCATTATGAAAGCGGTTTCGAGTTTGAAAACAAGAAGGTTTTGAAAAAGAGAGGAAGTTTTGAAAATTGAAGAAGGGGTGGAGAAGAAGTGACTATCCTAATGCATAAAGTAAAAGCTAAGGATAAGAAAGATATAACCACATGAACAAGCTCCATAGCATAAGCATTTTTCCTTTTTTGATTTGGTCTTGATTCAAAATAATTCTTCAAAAGAGGACTCCAAGTATTCAAAATCCAAGGTTTTCCATCACAAACTCCCAAGCATAGGTTAAGATCCTAACTCTAAGTCCATAAGTCCATAATCAATAGTATAGGTCCTCCAAAGCAAGGGATAGTGTCCATAGTCCAACAATTAAGAGCACAAGTCTTTTAGTGGTTTAATCCTTTATTAATGTTTTTGAGTCCAATCATGGACAAAAGAAAAATAAAGCATAAGATAAAATGGTCCAAGTGGACAAAAGAAAAATGACATAAACATAAAAATGATATGATAAATGGCATAAAGCATAAAAAATAAAGAGAGATAGGGAACGAGAAGGAAAAGTAAAGAAGTTAGAAGTTAGTGGTTAGTAGCACAAGGCTCTAGGGCTATAAGCCTTCACCGATTATTCCGTTTCGTGTTATGAACTATAGTGATTAAACAATGGATTTAGGCCAAAGTTAATGAACTTGACAGAAGATTGGTAGAACCAAAGCCTCTACAACGCCAAGTTTCAAAGATTATGGACCTAATGCAATAGATTAATCAACATTGGGTTGACGCGACCAATCAAGGTCCGGACCACGAAAGTTCAAATTCCGAATTGGATAAAGAGGGACAAATGTTGCGCTATGTTAAGCAATCGCCGAGTAATTTACGGAGTAATTGCCCTACAATGAGGCTAGTCAATAGCTCTTTGTGCTAATTCATGCTAGATGAACGATATGTAGATCGTCATCCGAAAGCAATACCGCACGAAAAGAAAATAGGTAACGATCTAGTCTTGATCAAGAATTCAACAAAGAAATTCTAAGATCCAAAAAGACTTTCATCGATCAAAATAAAAAAGGAAATAGATGAAGAGAAAGCCAAATTGGATTACAAAGTCAATAACCTTTCATCTTTAAGTTCAATCACCTTTAATTGATAGATTTAAGTGTGAAAACATATAACTAATTCAAAGCACCTCAAATGAATTCAACAATTCATTTAAAGATAGATTTGAACTAATGAATGTTTAATTACTCTAACCATATCCAAAGTCTATTGAAATTGAAGAGAAATTAATCTCAACAATGTGTTTCAAGGCTAAAATAAGAAGAAAGGGGAAGAAGGAGGAAGAAAAACCAAAACAGCCCCAAAAACAAGCAAAAACACATTCTGGAGGCTGGTTAATCGATTAACCACCTCACAGTGTAATTATGTTAATCGATTAACCAGTGCAAACTTCCAATTATTGTGTAGAAACAAGCTGTTAATCGATTAACCTAATTGTACATGTTTTGGTTAATCGATTAACACTGTAAAAACAGCAAAAAATCAGTTTGAAAATTGCCAAATTCTTGATCACTCATTTCTTCAAAGATCTTACGATCAAGGATTCAATTGTGCACAAATTTTTGAGTAAAACAGCAGCAAAAACCAGCAATCAAACACAATTACAAGATCCAAAGGATCAAGTAACAAGAATTCACCAAGGATCTACATTATGGAAGATGAAGATGAAGCTTCAACAATGGTGAGAGATGAATTACCACTTCAAATCTGAAAATTCCTTCAAATTGCTTCAAGATCTACACTCCAAAACCTTGATCTACTATAATTGATGAAGAAAACAAGTTTGGATGAAGGTTTAGCTCAAAGTTGAACAAGATTCAATGTGAATTCTTGTTAACTTTCAAAAGAAGGTTGGGAAGAGAATTTGCAAGAGGTTTGTTGGCTATCAAAAGTTTGAATGAATGAATGAAATGAAGGCTCTATTTATAGAGTTTAGGCTTGGAAAATTTGGTGGTTTAGAATTAGGATTGGAAGATCAAAATTAGGATTGGAATTCAAATTTGGAGGGAAATCACAAAAGAGTGGTGATTAGTGATGGTACATGGTGGGAATTAACTATGATGATGTAGGGAATTAAAATGAGATGATCTAGAATATTCCACATGTGATCAAAATGGTGAAAATTTGTGCCAAGTGCTGCAGAATTTGAATTTGGCACATTTTTTTCAAAAATTGCACGTGTTAATCGATTAACCACTTCACAGTGCAATTAGGTTAATCGATTAACACAGTGAAAAATGGGAAAAAATGGCTTTTTGATGTGCTGTCTTGGCTCTGGCTCGATTTTCTTGCTTGTCAAAGAAGGCATGGAAATAAACACATGAACCTTGGAGTCTCTTGAATAATAATCAATTAAATCTTGGAAACTCTTGATCAGATAATTTTTTAATTAATCGCATATCAACTTTGACTTTATTCAGATGAAATCCATTTGAGCTGAGGGACTGATGTTTTGGTATTTTTAACCTGTTCTTCCCCTGAAAAATGTTAGTGAAAGAAAACAAAATATTTTTGGATTTTAATTAATGGTTAGTAAACAATAAAACAACTAACAGGCATACACGAACCCCAAAGATCCCTGCAAGGCACAATCCTATAGAAGAGGGAACCAATGTGTGATCCTGTTTGTGGTATGAAATGCAAAGAATCTTAGGGGCAAAAATTAGGGTATTACAGCTGCCCCTATTTAAGTTTCTTCTATTCGGAGATATGAAGCTTGGCATCTTTGTCTCGACGAGATAGAAGAGACTTAAATATAACAACATACCAAATTTTTGGCCCTAAGAGACCACAAAATGATATGATCATGTAAATGATATGCAGACACAAGACCACTGTGGGGAGAAAACGCCACAGGAGACAAACAAACTGGGGAGCAAAGAGAAAAGGCTCCACTGGGGGAAAACAAAAGAGAGAAAACACATCCCAACAGGGAGGGAAACAAATCTCCAATGGGGAAGAGCAAAGAGTAAGATTCGAACTGAGGGAAAATTACCGACACTCGAAATAAAAAAGGGATAACATCGTCCCAACATGGAGAAAAAAATATTCGTTGGGGAACAGATCGTCTAATAATAGACATCCGGTAATAGCATAATCAAAAGGAAAGATTGCCAACTACCAACCAAATGATAACTACAACAAGGCAGTCAATAAAAGGATATGAGAAGAATTACCTACTACCAACAAAAGGCAGGACGACAAAGGTAACAATCTCACAAAGAGGATAAGGTTACCAGCTATCAACCAAGTGACAACTATAACAAGGCAACCAAACCGGGCTATATTACCTACTACCAACAAAGGGTAGGATGACAAAGGTAAGAAGCCAGCTAAAGAAAGAATACCAACCATTAACTAAGTGACGGTTACAATAAAGTAAACAACCAAGGGTATGAGAAAGATTACCTACTACCAACAAAAGGGTAGGACGACAAAGGTAATAACCTCAAAAGGGGTCGAGAAATATCACCTACTACCAACACAGGGCAGGACGACAAAGGTAATAAACTTGAACAAAGAAAGGAGTGATTACCAACTATCAAACAAGTGATAGCTACAACAAGGTAATCAAACCTGGCTATGTTACCTACTACCAACACAGGGCAAGACGACAAAGGTAATGATCTCAAAAGGTTCGAGAAATATCGCCTACTACCAACTAAAGGGCAGGACGACAAAGACGATAAACTCGAGCAAAGAAAAGAGTGATTACCAACTATCAAACAAGTGATAGCTACGACGAGGTAACCAAACCGGGCTATATCACCTACTACCAACAAAACGGGTAGGACGACAAAGGTGATAAGCCAAAAGAAACATTACCAACTATCAACCAAGTGATAATTACGACGAGGTAATCAACCAAGGGTGTGAGAAAAATTACCTACTACCAAAAAAAGGGTAGGACAACAAAGGCAATCATCTCAAAACGGAAGGGAGAGATTACAAACTATCAAACAAGTGATAGTTACAACAAGGTAATCAAACTCGGCTATATTACCTACTACCAACACAGGGCAGGACGACAAAGGTAACAAGCTGGCTATATCACCTACTACCACCAAAACGGGTAGGACGACAAAGGTGATAAGCCCAAAGCAAGGGACCAAAATTCAATCCGGGAATAAACCAGAGAGAAACGGTTAAACAAGACTCATCCCGAGGAGGAAATATCTCAACTGGGGATTAATTCCATCCAGACAAATGAACAGGAGGAAGGCTAAAACAAAATATCTTCCACGAGGCAAAAACTCAGTGGGGAATTAACAAAGATAGGCATTTTCTGCTTACGAGTCAACACTCTAAATGGAGAGAAGACACACACGCTCTGCAGGGATAACAGCACCAGAGAGCAAAGAAACACCAACACAGATGCAAAATGCACAATGCAACAACAACATGCTATGCACAACAAAAGGATGTGCATGCAATGCGTATGAGTATGAATATGCTGGAAAAACAGACACAAGGATAAACAGAGGGAGGAAAACATCACAACACCGCTGAATACTCGGCTAATCTCAACAAGATAGAGATATCATTAGCAGCTCTGCTAGGGATTCATCTGGCGCAATCCTGCAAGAGCTAAACAAAAGCCATCAAAGGAAAATAAATCCTACTACAAGGCTCAAATCTTGCTAGAGAAAAGAAGATACTCCTTGGGGAAAAACCGAAATATCAATCTTCTAACATCAACTATCCACAAAGAGGATAACCACATAAACTCTGCTTTGAAGATGGCAGGAAGGCTGTCGGGGAATCATAACAACCCAAACCTTTCTGAATCTTCCTGGGGATCATAAAAATTCACAAGAACTTTCATTTCAAAAGGATGAAGAGATCTGCTGCAGAGAAATAAAGAATCCGCTGGGGATTGTAGACATATTAACATCTACGCAAAATCCACTAGGAATGCAAGGCAGATCTGCTGGAGATACAAGATAAAAGCTCTCTGAGGATTAACCACTTCTGAGCAAAACAACCTGGACTTGTTGAGGAAAACAGCAACAAGGTCAAACTGTGGGGGATTTTAGATCAATACTCATCATGAATGAGAGAAAACCCAACAGGTGACTGGTATCAGTATTCCTTAAATAGAGATATCATCGGCAACTTCACTGGGGAACACCCGAAATGGTGATGCACAATCTTCTCTGAAAACAAACAATCTGTAGAGAAATACGACCTGGACTTGCCAGGGAAGATAACACTGCTCTGCGCTTGGGAATATCCCAAGCAACAACAACACACCTAGAAGGTAAAACTCTGATGGAAATTCCTCATATGATTCACACCGGGGGACAGCGAAAATGAATCTCCGTATGAGGACTACTACTTGACTACCTGACCATGTCATAATCAGCTGGAGCAGATTCGAATCAAAACCTAGCTGGGGAAGAACCAAACAACACTGACCCTTATGAATTCAACACATCCTAACACAACTTTGAAGGAACCTATTATCTTGTCGACAACTGGTTGTAAACAAAACCCTTGCTGAGGAAAACACAACAAACTTTACTGGGGAAATATCAACAAACTCTACTGGGGAGCTGTCAATAAATTCTGCCAAAGGAGCGAGAACGAACCTTGCTGAGGAAAACATTGATCCTACCATTCTTGGAACAACCGTTGACATTCTTTTTCTATATTCATAAATCAAAGAAAAATGTTTTTATAATTTTCAAAAATTTAAATCAATTATTCGCATTTTGTTTCAAAAATCATCATCAAA
The DNA here is from genome assembly GCA_022829125.1 of Lathyrus tuberosus. Classification (NCBI taxonomy): domain Eukaryota; kingdom Viridiplantae; phylum Streptophyta; class Magnoliopsida; order Fabales; family Fabaceae; genus Lathyrus; species Lathyrus tuberosus. Next base: position 4,288,901 of record JALAZF010000241.1, on the reverse strand, counting down.
AATAAATGAAATTTTGCAAACAGAAACAAAATAAGAATTGCAAACAAAGGGACAAAGGCCCAAATTTTATTAATGGAATGGTAGTCCGCAAATGGCGCAACTCCATGGATCATTACAAAGTTTGAAAAATGGTAAATACATGGAAAGGGTTACATTGAAATACAATGACCATTATTCTCCCTAACAACTTTGAATTCCGATGTGCTCAAAACTTCAGTTGTGGATGATTGAAGCAGAATCCTTGATAGACAATGTTGCTTTCAAATGATCAAGACTGGCCAGATGCAGTTACTTGCCATAATCCCTAACTTTTGCCTAGATTTCCCTTTCGGGTTTTCAATCTACCAGGATGATTATTTCTGTTTTTGTCTCTAATTTTTGCCTGGACCGTCCTTTCGGCCCACCAAGACGCTCATTTTTGCCTAAGCCGCCCTTTCGGGTTTTCAACTTAGCGAGCTATTATTTTATTTTTTAGGCGAAGTATTTCTTGACTACATCGGCATTCACAGGACGAGTGAACTCTTCACCATCCATAGTTGTAAGAAGTAATGCACCGCCAGAGTAGGCTCTCTTGACAACATATGGGCCTTCATAATTAGGAGTCCACTTGCCCCTAGAATCATTGGTAAAAGTCGAGATCCTTTTAAGCATGAGGTCGCCTTCTCTGAACACACGAGGTCGAACGTTCTTGTCAAAAGCTTTCTTCATTCTCTGTTTATACAATTGGCCATGACACAAGGTCGTCATTCTTTTCTCCTCAATTAAATTCAACTAGTCATATCTGCTTTGGCACCATTCAGCCTCAGACAATTCAGCTTCCATCAAAACTCTCATAGAAGGAATTTCAACCTCTACCGGGAGCACTGCTTCCATACCATAAACAAGAGAGAAAGGGGTTGCCCCTGTTGAAGTGCGGACAGATGTACGATACCCATGCAAAGCAAAAGGGAGCATCTCATGCCAATCCTTGTAAGTAACAACCATCTTTTGAATAATCCTCTTAATATTCTTATTAGCAGCTTCAACAACCCCATTCATCTTAGGTCTGTAAGGAGAAGAATTATGATGCTCAATCTTAAACTCATCACAAAATTCCTTCATCATCTTGTTATTCAAGTTCGACCCATTATCAGTGATAATCTTGCTCGGAACACCATACCGACAAATGATTTGGTTCTTGATAAACCGGACCACTACTTGCTTGGTCACATTGGCATATGATGCCGCTTTGACCCACTTGGTAAAATAGTCAATAGCCAGCAATATGAAACGGTGTCCGTTCTTCGCTTTAGGCTCAATCATTCCAATCATATCAATGCCCCACATGGAGAAAGGCCATGGAGAAGAGATAACATTGAGAGGAGTTGGTGGTACAAGAATTTTGTCAGCATAAACCTGGAACTTATGGCACTTCTTCACGAATTTGCAACATTCAGATTCCATTGTCAGCCAACAGTAATCTGCCCTTAACATCTTCTTAGCTATTGCATGCCCATTGGCATGGGTACCAAAAGATCCTTCATGAATTTCTTTCATCAATATGTCTGCTTCGTGCTTATCCACGCATCTGAGCAAGACCATGTCATAATTTCTTTTATACAGCACATCATCATTCAAAAAGAAACTACCAGCCAATCTTCTCAAAGTCTTCTTATCTTTCTTGGATGCCCCAAGTGGGTACTCTTGATTTTGAAGAAAGCATTTAATATCATAATACCACGGTTTGTCATCAACAACCTCTTCAACCGCAAATACATGAGCTGGCCTATCAAGCCGCATAACATCGATTTTAGGCACATCATTCCACCGATTCACCGTAATCATGGAGGATATAGTGGCTAAGGCATCCACCATTCGATTTGTTGCTCTGGGTACATGGTGAAACTCAACCTTATTGAAGAAAGTTAACAACCTTCTTGCATAATCTCGATAAGGAATCAAATCAGGCTGACGTGTCTCCCATTCTCCTTTAATCTGATTAATCACCAGGGCTGATTCTCCATATACATCAAGAATCTTGATTCTTACATCAATGGCTTCTTCCAAGCCCATAATACATGTTTCATATGCAGCCGCATTATTTGTGCAAGTGAACATCAACCTTGCAGTGAAAGGAATGTGAGAACCATGAGGAGTAACAATTATTGCCCCAATACCATTGCCATACTCATTAACAGCTCTAACAAAAATCAAACCCCAACGAGATCCAGGCTCAGGCCCTCCATCAGGTAATGGTTCTTCACAATCTTTTACCTTTAGATACATCACATCTTCATCAGGAAAATCAAACCTGATAGGTTGGTAATCATCAATATGCTGGTGTGCCAAATGATCAGCCAAAACACTTCCTTTTATTGCTTTTTGAGTTAGGTACTCGATATCATATTCTGACAACAACATTTGCCAACGAGCAATCGTCCCAGTTAGAGCAGGCTTTTCAAAGATATACTTGATTGGATCCATTTTGGATATCAACCAAGTCGTATGATTCAACATATACTGGCGGAGGCGCTTGGCAGCCCAAGCTAAAGCACAACATGTCTTTTCAAGCATTGAATACCGAGACTCATAATCGGTGAACTTCTTGCTTAAATAATAAATGGCAAACTCTTTTCGACCTGATTCATCTTGTTGACCCAGAACACAGCCCATAGACTCTTCCAGCACAGTCAAATACATGATCAAAGGTCTTCCTTCCACGGGAGGAGACAAAATCAGAGGTTCAAGCAGATACTCTTTAATTCTTTCAAAGGCTTTTTGACAATCCTCCGTCCAGACACAACCCTGATCTTTGTGAAGCAGCTTGAAGATCGGCGCACATGTGGCAGTCATATTGGATATTAATCGGGAGATGTAATTCAAACGTCCCAAGAATCCTCTTACTTGTTTTTCTGTTTTGGGCACAGGCATTTCTTGAATAGCTTTAACCTTACTAGGGTCAACTTCAATGCCTTTTTGGCTGACAATAAAGCCCTACAATATTCCAGAACGGACACCAAAAGCGCATTTATTTGGATTCAAACGGAGCTTAAACTTTCTCAAACTTTGAAACAACTTCAATAAGTACTCAATATGATCCTCTTCAGTCTTTGACTTACAAATCATATCATTCACATATACCTCAATTTCTTTCTGCATCATATCATGGAACAAAGTAGTAATAGCTCTCTGGTACGTTGCACCAGCATTTTTCAAACCGAGGGCATCACTCTGTAACAGAATGTTCCCCAGGGTGTAATGAATGTTGTTTTTTCCATATCCTCGGGTGCCATCCTTATCCGATTATAACCAGAAAATCCATCCATAAAAGAAAAGATACTAAATTTAGCAGTATTATCTACCAGCATATCAATGTGTGGTAGTGGAAAATCATCTTTTGGACTAGCTTTATTCAAATCTCTATAGTCAACGCACATTCGTACTTTTCCGTCTTTCTTTGGAATAGGCACAATATTGGCCACCCATTGAGGATATTCAGAAGTCACAAGAAAACCAGCATCAATCTGCTTTTGAGCCTCCTCTTTGATCTTCACAGCCATGTAGGGATGAGTTCTTCTCAATTTCTGTTTCACAGGTGGACATTCAGGCTTCAATGGCAAATGGTGCTCCACAATATCAGTATTAAGACCAGGCATGTCTTAATAAGACCAAGCAAACACATCAACATATTCTCTAAGAAGCTCCACAATCCTCTTCTTAACATCTAACTGAAGCATTGCCCCAATCTTAACTTCTTTCTTATCATCATCTGAACCTAAATTAACCAATTCCAACGGCTCTTCATGAGGCTGAATGGCCTTTTCCTCGTACTCAAGCAACCGATAAATTTCATCTGGAATATCCTCAATATCCTCTTCTTCAACTCCAAACACAGGGAACTCAAAGTTGGGAGGGGGCATAGGGTCATTGTTTTCAATGGGTTTAACAATCAATCTGCACAATGATTTATGTTTGATTTTAGAAAATGAACAAGAAGTGCAAGTATCATGCAGATAAAAGTGATTATCACATTATTATTATTTTTTGGTTTTTTATGTTACCATTTTTCAGAAATAAAGCAAAAAGGGAAAACATAATATGGATAAACAAAATAACATTTTATTGTTGATGATAAAATTTGAAACAAAGCCCTCACAAATTCACTTTCACCTTGGGCAGAGTGAAAGGATTTTTTGAAAGAAACAAAAACAAATTACTTTGAAATATGAACAATAGTAGGAACATCAACAGCTATCCAATTCTGGTAGATCTTTCCGTGTGTCACAAAGTTGGGAAGTTCTTCCTCTTCATCATCCTCAATGATGGCACTGACTTCATATTCAGGTTCCTTAAACTTCTTCCGAGGGGAATAAAAAGGCACATATGCATCCTCTAGGGACATATAACCGGGGTCTTCCAAATAAGGCTCCCAATCTTCAGCAGGAATGACATCACTTTCAAAACCAAATGGGATATAGCCTACAGGGTCATCTTCAAGAATTACAGCTGTAGAATGATATTTGTTGATGAATCCAGCGCTGTGAAAAGTCTCATTAATACGCTTCAAATCTCTTCTGACTGTACCAGGCGTAAAGCCTAAACCAGTTTTTCCCAGGTTATCAACCACATCAATGACTCGACCCCAACCATCAGCCCGACCAGTTTCTAGCACATGCAGAGCATCTTTCACAGAAGACATGGGTAACTCATTCTTCTTAACAATTTTATCATCAACAGAAAGAGCTTGGAACGGAGTCCCAACAGTCTCATCAGCATCAACATACGAAAAGGATGAAAGGTGGCTCACTAGCATTGCTTGCTCACCTCCAACAATTACCAGCTTATCATTCTTAACAAATTTCAACTTCTGATGGAGAGTCGAAGTTACTGCCCCAACTTCATGAATCCATGGTCGGCCAAGCAAAAAACTATAAGCAGGACGGATATCCATTACTTGAAAAGTAATCTAGAAAAAGCATGGTCCTATCTTGATTGGAAGATCAACTTCTCCAATCACAGTTTTTCGAGATCCATCAAAAGCTTTAACAACAACCCCACTATACCTCATGGGAGGACCTTGGTAAGAAAGCTTTGATAAAGTAGATTTTGGCAACACATTCAAAGAAGAGCCAATATCAACCAACACATTCAAAAGCGCATCTTCTTGACAGTTCATGAAGATATGTAAAGCCAAATTGTGATTTCTCCCCTCCTCGGGTAACTCTTCATCACAGAAACTCAAATTATTACACGCTGTGAGGTTAGCAACAATTCCATCAAACTGATTAACAGTCACATCATGCTTAACATATGCTTGTTCCAATACCTTCTGTAAAGATTTCCTATGAGCTTCAGAATTCATCAGTAGGGACAGCACTGAAGTCTTGGACGGGGTGTGCAAGAGTTGATCTACAACACTGTACTCACTCTTCTTGATCAATTTCAAAACTTCATCCACATAGGCATTCGAACCACTGGACTGACCAGAAACATCGACATTACTCTCATCTTGAGATTGTTTGCAGCAGCAACATTCTCCGCAATCTTTGGAGGCTCAGGAGCAAAAACTCGACCACTTCGGGTCACTCTACTCACATCAGCGATGCTTACCACAGAAGACAAAGAAGGAATGGGCACTTCCTTACCATCTTATACCATATTAGCATTGTACTTATACGGAACAGCCTTTTCAGAATCATAGGGTACCGGATCGGGTAACCGAATGACCAAAGACGTAACAGCGGTCTTCTGACTATCATAAGAGATAACAACTCGTTCAGGAATATTAAAGCGTGGTGCAATAACATTCACCTCATTCTGATATTCATCTCTTTTAGCAATGACCTCAATCAAATTATCATCCATCATCCTTTGAATATCCCTCTTCACTATCACACAACCACGAGGATTCACGGAACAAATACAGCAAGATGCATAGTCATGATCAATATCATGGTACTCACTCAAAAGTGCATGCATTTCCACAAGTGATCTTCGGATCCAACTAATATCAAAATTTTTAAATGTACCAGGGAAACCATAAACCATATTGACAGGCGCCTTGCTATGATTAGGCAGCGGATTCGATTGGACATTAGGGTTGGAATCTTCGAAAGACAAAATACCACTCCTAGCCAACCTTTGAACTTCCATCTTCAATGGATAACAGTTCTCAGTATCATGTCCCGCTCCTCCCTGATGTAAAGCGCAATGAGCTTCAGGCTTATACCACCATGGCAAATCTTTTGGAACAGCAGGTGGTGCACGGGTCTGAACAAGATTCTTCTGAATTAAGAAAGGAAGCAAATTTGTATATGTCATTGGAATCGGATCAAAATCTTTCTGAAAACGGCCCCGCTGATTGTTCTGTTGATTAGAACGTTGTTGCTGCACAGGAGCTGCCTGAACAACAGGAGCTAAACTGATAACAGGAGTAACAGATGCAACATGTTGCTGACACTGACTATTCTTACTGTAACTCTTTTTGCGTCCTCCATGGGAAATAGCATGGGTCTCACCCTCTTTCTTCTTGGAAAATCCTCCACCATATTTCTTGGAATTACCAGTGGAATTACCATCTTTTGACAAACGTCCCTCACAGACACCTTCTTCTAATCTCATCCCCATATTAACCATCTCAGTGAAGTCACTCGGGGCACTAGCAATCATACGCTCATAATAGAAAGGACTCAGAGTTTTCAAAAAAATCTTAGTCATCTCTTTTTCTTCCAAATGAGGATTAATCTGAGCAGCAATCTCGCGCCAACTTTGCGCGTATTTTTTGAATGTCTCCTTATCTTTTTGAGCCATTGCCCAAAGCTGGTCACAATCAGGAGCCATATCCACATTATACTTATACTGTTTCACAAACGCCTCATCCAAATCTTCGAAAGTCCGAACTCGAGTACTGTCGAGTCCCATATACCATTTCAAAGCTGCACCAGACAAACTATCTTGAAAGTAGTGAATGAGCAGTTGATCATTATCCTTCTGAGCCGACATCTTACGAGCATACATAGTCAAATGACTCATCGGACAAGAGCTACCCTTATACTTTTCAAAGTCATGGACTTTGAACTTATGTGGGATCTTCACATTAGGAACCAAACATAACTTATGAGCATTCTTTCCAAACAGCTCTTTACTCCTCAAAGCTTTGATTTCTTTCTGCATCTCAGCAAACTGGTCTTGAATCTCTTCCATTCTATCATAAGCACTGGCATTTTCACTTGGAGCAATATGGAAAATGTGCTCTTCACCAAAAGGAACATCATGAACCACAGGCGGTGGTACAGTCATCACAGGTTGAACGGTAGGAACAACTGGAATTTCAGGAGGCGGTGGTGGTTGATAACCCTCAGGAACAAAGTTATGAGGCATGCCCCAGGGGAATCCAGGAGGCATGGAGTACTGAGGAACACTAGCAGACGCCACAGAGATGGGCGTAGAGACAATCTCAAAAATGACTGTCCTTTGTACAGGAGTTTAAAGTGGAGGAGGAGGAGGTGGTGGCTGATTCTGAGCAGCCACCAGAGCTTCCATCATAGCAATGAGTCTCTCCAAACCATCCTTCAGAGTTGGTACTTCTTCACGAAGCTCACGGTTCTCTTGTTGCAATTGATCCATCTTCTTCTTCAGATTAGGCCGAGTATTATACTGGTGCGACAACTTGGCTGAATGAAGACCAAAGGAAACATAAGACACCTGGAAAAGGCAAGAAACAATGCAGAATGATGCTTGATATGCAAATGCAAATGCAAAGTTTCAAGGAATTATAAGGCATATTGCAAACATTGTTATTTGAAATACCAAAATCTCATTCATTAATGATGGAAAAGATTACATCTTGGAAGTACAGATTCAAAAATCCTAAAAAAATAGAGAATAAGGAAAACTAGATCCCTAGAGAATCCTATGAGAAGAAGTCCCAGCTCTATCTTCCAGCTTCTTGATGTGGGCCTGCATCTGAGTCTTCTCAATCAGCAACTGATCAACGATCAACTTCCAAGGAGATTCTGAACTCTTCGGAATATCAGAAACTGGCTGAATGAGAGAGGAAAATAAATCCTCTTGCGCCTTTCTCTTCTTGTTGGTCACTTCATCTTCATTCTTCTTCTTGAAGTGCTCTTGAAGTCTTGCATTCTCTAACTCAACAATCTGATACTTGTTCTTCCAAGCATCTCTCTCTTGTTGCATCTCGGCCAAAGCGATCTGAAACTTCTCTTTGTCTTCCATAAAGTAGAGGATAGGCTTCTTAGCAGTTAGAGATAAAGGCTCCTGATGCGCATAAGGCATCTTCAAAGTAATAGCTCTATTTTTTACCCATTGGAGGTAAGGTTCCAAAGAGATACAATTCAGATTTCCCAAACTTTCCTTTCCTTTTCTACGAATGTTGCATCAAGCTTCCACAATTTCTCTCTTGAGAGCAACCTGAGATTCTTCTTCCTTGAAAAAGAGACCGGTCAAATGAATGTTCTTCGGTACCTCTCGCAAAGGATATCCCAACTGACGACGAGCCAACACCGGATTGTAGCTGATTCTTCCCTTTGTACCAAGAAGAGGCACGTTAGGAAAATCACCACAACTATCAATAATCATCGCTCCAGAAGGAACACGGCTACACCAATCAATATTAGAATAAGTGAGAGACATAATCTTCCGCGACCAATATAGACCATCCTTGAGATTCCAGAAAGCTGCAGACTTCGGCAAGTGAGAAATAAACCACTTGTAAAGCAAAGGCGAAGAACAAATGATCACCCCTTCACCATGGAAATTCCTAAGGTGAATAGAATGGTAAGCATCGGCAAGCAAAGTGGGAATTGGATTCCCAATCAAGAAGATCTGAATAGCATTGATGTCGACAAAGTTCTCACCATTCGGGAAGAGGAACAGTCCATAAATAAACAAGGCAAGAATAGCCATCAAGAACTTAGCAGGTAACCCACGAATCTTTCCTTTGGTATCCATGCGAGCCTTAATCTCAGAAACCTTCAAGTGGGTAGCTTTCGCAATAACATCGTGCTCGGGAGCGGGGTCTAAACCGGAGAAAATTCGACCATAAATAGGCAAACCAAGCAGGAGAGAATACTCCTCTAGCGTAGGTACCAACTGATAATCAGGAAAGGTGAAACAATGAAGCAAAGGGTCATAGAACTGAACCAAAGTAGCAAGCAATCCTTCAGCCATATCAACCGTCAAGAGAGATAAAAGCCTTCCATATCTGAACTCGAACTTCTTGGTATCAGTAACCAAAGATCCTAGCTCTCTCAAACCCTCTAACTTAGGACTCTTGAAAGTGTACTTCTTTGTACTTCTCCTTCCAAAATCCATAACAAAAGTACCTACAATGTTTGCAATAACACCTTTAAGTTCCTTGAAACCTTCCAAAAGATTGCTCATGAATGCATGAGTGCATGAATGCAACACCCACAAACAAGATCACACAAAGCACACGCGTCAAGGTTTAAGTCACGAGCATGAAGCCAAGGGTAAGAACCAATCCCACAAAGGTATGTACTAAGGTTTCGTCTTCATTGTACCTGTAGAAAACAGCGGTTCTAACAAAGTGCCCAGGGTCTACAATCCACTATCAGACACACCAGCACACCGATTTGCTCGGAGGTTGGTAGTTATCCTCAAGAGAATCTAACCTGAGTGTAGCATCGCGTGATAGCTAAGTCAGATTTTCATCTTCATAGCTTCCGCGCTACGATCCTAAAAAGGCTAGGATGGGTTAAGGGTTACTACGGTCCTCAGTGTTATAGGCTTCTATGGAAAAAGTAATGCCTTCTCGATCGCTTGATCGACATCAGTAATTCCAAAGAGGCAACCACCGAGTGGATAGATTCTCAAGTTCTTCTTTTTCAGGATTCGACTCCTTCAAAGTTCCCTTGACTATACTATCCTCCTATCTCAAAGTGCACTCTGATCCGGGTATAGGACCTATCTCACACACAGAGGAACTCCCAAACAGAACAAACAAGTAACAAGCAAATCAGACAAAAAGCAGTAAATAAATCAAAGTAGGCTAAACCCCTCAAGGGAGATAAATCCCCAGCAGAGTCGCCACTTTTCTGTAGCGGGGAAACTTGTGAGTATAAGCTATTGAGTAATTTAACTCAAAAAAACAAGAGTCGCGACTGCACTTTTATTTTATCCACGAAGGGAAAGGAAAAAGAGCGAACAAAACCTAAAGAGTTCTAAAACAACATGAACAAAACAGAGAATGGGTAAGGGAGGTTGGTTACGCAATGGGAAGGTGTTAGCACCCAAAACGTCTATAGTACTCTATATGAACCCATTGAAATATCTACTGGATTTTGGTCTAAAAATGGTTTGCTTGTAAAGAGATTGAGGAGATGAGAAGAGAAATATTTTTTAGATTTTTGTGTTTGGAGAGACTTATCGCCTCATGCCTACGTACCCACGATGTGCAATGTAGGACCAAAACCCCGTAGTTCGTGGTACAAAGAACAAAAATTTGTTTGTTTTGGTTGATTTTAAGTGTAAAGACAAGTCGTCATTTCCAAGCGAATAATTCCGCTTAAAGAAATGAATCATGTCTAAACTTATGAAAATGTTTTAAAAAGAAAAAGTGCACAAGGCACACAAAAAAAGTTTGATGATTTTTTGTATTTTTTATGTTTTTATGAAATGGTCAAAATATGGTTAATATTGATTGACATGTATTAAAGAAAACAAAGTTTGAAAATCACTTGACCAAAGTCAAGGTTTTATTATGAAAGCAGTTTCGAGTTTGAAAACAAGAAGGTTTTCAAAAAGAGAGGAAGTTTTGAAAATTGAAGAAGGGGTGGAGAAGAAGTGACTATCCTAATGCATAAAGTAAAAGCTAAGGATAAGAAAGATCTAACCACATGAACAAGCCCCATAGCATAAGCATTTTTCCTTTTTTGATTTGGTCTTGATTCAAAATAAGTCTTCAAAAGAGGACTCCAAGTATCCAAAATCCAAGGTTTTCCATCGCAAACTCCCAAGCATAGGTTAAGATCCTAACTCTAAGTCCATAAGTTCATAATCAAGAGTATAGGTCCTCCAAAGCAAGGGATAGTGGCCATAGTCCAACAATTAAGAGCACAATTCTTTTAGTGGTTTAATCATTTATTAATGTTTTTGAGTCCAATCATGGACAAAAGAAAAATAAAGCACAAGATAAAATGGTCCAAGTGGACAAAAGAAAAATGACATAAACATAAATATGATATGATAAATGGCATAAAGCATAAAAAATAAAGAGAGATAGGGAGCGAGAAGGAAAAGTAAAGAAGTTAGAAGTTAGTGGTTAGTAGCACAAGGCTCTAGTGCTTTAAGCCTTCACCCATTATTCCGTTTCGCGTTATGAACTATAGTGATTAAACAATGCATTTAGGCCAAAGTTAATGAACTTGACAGAAGATTGGTAGAACCAAAGCCTCTACAACGCCAAGTTTCAAAGATTATGGACCTAATGCAAAAGATTAATCAACATTGGGTTGACGCGACCAATCAAGGTCCGGACCACGAAAGTTCAAATTCCGAATTGGATAAAGAGGGACAAATGTTGCGCTATGTTAACCAATCGCCGAGTAATTTATGGAGTAATTACCCTACAATGAGGTCGGTCAATAGCTCTTTGTGCTAATCCATGTTAGATGAACGATATGTAGATCGTCATCCGAAAGCAATACCGCACGAAAAGAAAATAGGTAACAATCTAGTCTTGATCAAGAATTCAACAAAGAAATTCTAAGATCCAAAAAGACTTTCATCGATCAAAATAAAAAAGGAAATAGATGAAGAGAAAGCCAAATTGAATTACAAAGTCAAGAACCTTTCACCTTCAAGTTCAATCACCTTTAATTGATAGATTTAAATGTGAAAACATATCACTAATTCAAAGCACCTCAAATGAATTCAACAATTCATTTAAAGATAGATTTGAACTAATGAATGTTTAATTACTCTAACCATATCCAAAGTCCATTGAAATTGAAGAGAAATTAATCTCAACTATGTGTTTCAAGGCTAAAATAAGAAGAAAGGGGAAGAAGGAGGAAGAAAAACCAAAACAGGCCCAAAAACAAGCAAAAAACACATTCTGGAGGCTGGTTAATCGATTAACCACCTCACAGTGTAATTATGTTAATCGATTAACCAGTGCAAACTTCCAATTTTTGTGCAGAAACAAGCTGTTAATCGATTAACCTAATTGTGCATGTTTTGGTTAATCGATTAACACTGTAAAACATCAGAAAATCAGTTTGAAAATTGCCAAATCCTTGATCACTCATTTCTTCAAACACCTTAGGATCAAGGATTCAATTGTGCCCGAATTTTTGAGTAAAACAGCAGCAAAAACCAGCAATCAAACACAATTACAAGATCCAAAGGATCAAGTAACAAGAATTGACCAAGGATCTACATTATGAAAGATGAAGATGAAGCTTCAACAATGGTGAGAGATGAATTACCACTTCAAATCTGAAAATTCCTTCAAATTACTTTAAGATCTACACTCCAAAACCTTGATCTACTATAATTGATGAAGAAAACAAGCTTGGATGAAGGTTTAGCTCAAAGTTGAACAAGATTCAATGTGAATTCTTGTTAACTTTCAAAAGAAGGTTGGGAAGAGAATTTGCAAGAGGTTTGTTGGCTATCAAAAGTTTGAATGAATGAATGAAATGAAGGCTCTATTTATAGAGTTTAGGCTTGGAAAATTTGGTGGTTTGGAATTAGGATTGGAAGATCAAAATTAGGATTGGAATTCAAATTTGGAGGGAAATCACAAAAGAGTGGTGATTAGTGATGGTACATGGTGGGAATTAACTATGATGATGTAGGGAATTAAAATGAGATGATCTAGAATATTCCACATGTGATCAAAATGGTGAAAATTTGGATGGAACAAGGTTTTCGGCGTGACTCATGATAGATCAGACCTTTTTGTAAATTCTTGTCAACCTTTTTGGATGGAACACGATTAAGTGTGTAAGCTTCTGTCAGTAGTGCATGTCCCCAAAAGGAGTTTGGAAGATCGGCGTGACTCATGATAGATCAGACCATGTCTAACAAGGTTTGATTTCTTCTCTCAGATACACCATTCCATTGTCGTGCTTCGGGAGGAGTGAGTTGGGATAGAATCCCACACTCTTTTAGATGGTAATCAAACTCTAGGCTTAAATATTCACCGCCTCGATCTGATTGAAGAGTTTTAATATTCTTACCTAGTTGGTTTTGTACTTAATTCTTGAACTCCTTGAACTTTTCAAAGGATTCATATTTGTGTTTCATTAAATAGACATAACCATATCTACTGAAACCATCGGTAAATGTGATGAAGTATTGAAAACCTCCTCTGGCTGGTATGTTCAGTGGTCCACATACATTAGTATGTATGAGGGCCAAAAGATCATTATCCCTTTCACCTTTTCCTGTGAATGGGGACTTTGTCATCTTTCCAATTAAATAAGATCTGCATGTATCATATGATTCGAAATCAAAAGAGTCCAATAGTCCATCTTTATGGAGTTTGGAGATGCTTTTCTCATTTATATGGCCTAAGCGACAATGCCAAAGGTAAATTGGATTTAACTCGTTAGGTTTCATCCTTTTAGTATTAATGTTATAAATTGGCATTTTAAGATCAAAGACATACACTCCATTGTTCATTTGTGCAGTAGCATAGAATATATCATTCAAATAAATAGAGCAACAATTGTTCTTGATTATAAATGAAAAACCAAACTTGTCCAAACAAGAAACGGAAATAATATTCCTGCTAATTGTAGGTACATAATAACAGTTCTATAACTTAATTATTAAACCACTAGGTAAAGTCAATACATAAGTTCCTACGGCTAAAGCAGCAACCTTTGCTCCATTGCCAGCTCGTAGGTCAACTTTACCTTTTGCCAAAACTCTACTCCTTTTTAGCCCCTGCACATTGGTACAAATGTGAGAACCACATCCAGTATCTAATACCCATGATGCAGAAGTAGATAAATTTATTTCTATAACAAAGATACCTGAAGTTGAAGTCTCCACTCCATTCTTCTTATCTTCCAGGTACTTTGGGCAGTTTCTCTTCTAGTGTCTGGTCTTACCACAATAGAAGCAAGTGCCCTCCTTTGCTATACCTCCACTAGGCTTCAAAGAAGGGGCAGTATGTTTAGGTTTGGCAACTTCCTTGCCTTTCCATTTACCACCCTGCTTTGTGGGCCTTTTGTTCTGTTTCTTTCCATTACTGGCCATCCGAATGGATTTCCCTTCTGACTTCAGATTTTTCTCAGCAGTTCTTAACATGCCTAGCAATTCAGGAAGAGTTTTGTCCATATCATTCATGTTGAAATTAAGGACAAAAATTGACTAAAGCTTTCCGGCAACAATTGCAAGATCAAATCAGTCGGAAGCTCCTTTTTTAGGGGAAATCCCAATCTCTCAAGGTTCTCCATATACCCAATCATCTTGAGTACATGGGGACCTACAGGGGTTCCCTCAGATAGCTTGGCCTGAAAAGGGCTTTTGAAACTTCAAACCTCTCATGCCTTGCCTGCTCTTGATAGAGCATCTTCAGGTGATCGATCATATCGAACGTTGCCATATTTTCATGTTGCTTTTGCAATTCAGAATTCATGGTAGCCAGCATGAGGCAAGCAGTTTCATTGGCATCATCGACATGCTTCTTATAAGCATATCTTTCAGCCTTAGGAGCAGAACTAGGAGGCGCATCCTCAGGAACAGGTGTCTCTAAGACATACAGCTTTTTGTCATGTTTGAGGATAATCCTCAGATTTTGGTGTCAATCCAGAAAATTTGTCCCAAGCAATTTTTCTTTATCAAGGATTGATGGCAAAATGTTGTTAGATGTGTTTGTTGTCATGGTAATCTACAAAATAGAATGGAAAATTATAAGTATCATTAAAACAACATATTCAATTAGGCCTTTAATTAAATATGCTCCCACTATTTTACTCAAACAAAATGACCCTCAGCATTTGATTCGGAAAATCCCGTTGGAAGATTTTCTGGTGGATCGATATCCATATTTCACTTTGTTTTAAGTCAGCGTTAGGCTGATTACACAAAACTCAGCTATTTAGGTAGGAACTCCTTCCAATTGTATCCAATACAATTCTCGAATATTTCAGTTGGGTGAATAACTCCTTATTCTAATCCATCACATGTATTATTCCCAACTCTTGCTTCTAAACGTATATAATCTTATTATATTTGGTTAACTTAAGTTTGACCCATTGTTTTAGAAATTGGATATTACATTAATCCCATCGCATCTTACTAATATATAACATGCACCTTAAGCGAAACCTACATTATTCGATACTAGTCTTGATGATTTCTAAAACTTGGAAAGCATAAACTTAATATTCAATTTGAGGGAATTTTCATTAGTTTGATCTCACCGGCTTATTTATCATAGAAATCGTCTCTCACATGTGTAACGCCCCAGTTTTTGTATTTTTATTTAATTGAGTCGTTTTTGATTATTTTATTATTATGTTATTGTATTTTCGACTTTTATGTGGAAATATGTCATTTTTCATTGTTATGATATTTTATCGGGTTTTGGGATCGTTTGCGAGATATTTGAGTGTGGGGGTATTTTGGTCATTTTATAATGTTTTTCATTAAGTTAGTAAGAAAAGAAAATAGAAAATAGAAAAGGGAAAGAAAGAAAAATAGAGAGAAAGAAAGAAGAAAGAAGGAAAAAGAGAAGAAAAGAGGAGAAGAGAGAAAAATTGGGATAGTGTGGAAAAATCATCAAGATCAAGTTCTAGAGTCGATTTAATCGGGTAAGGGTGCGAAACTCGATTATACTATGCTTGTATATGATTATGTATGAATGGGTTTGGATGATTCTCTTGCTTTCCATGTTTTTCACTTTTAGGTCGAAAACGATAAAATGAGTAAAATTGATGGTTTAACGGTTGGAAATCGATGTAAAGGTGGTAGTTTGCTTGTTGACATGATTAGAATAGGTTCTGATTGAAATAGGTTGATTTGGAAATGGTTTGGGTTGGAAAATGTCATTTTTGGGTTTTCAACAGCGCTGAAAGATTCTGAGTTTTCGCAGGTTCGCCTAGCGAACCATTCAGCGAAGGGTAGCGAAGGTTCGCTACGGGTATTCGCCTAGCGAAGGCATGAGCGAAGGTTCGCTAGAGTGTTCGCCTAGCGAACTTTGGGTGTTTTTGGCTCTGTTTGGTTCTGACTTGGTTCGCCAAGTGCTCGCCTAGCGAACTTACTGTCTGTTTTTATCTAACAGTTGGTTCGCTGGAACATTCGCCTAGCGAAGGAGCTAGCGAATGCTCGCGAGGGAGGTTCGCCCAGCGAACAGTGCTGTTCGTGTAATTTTGTTTTCTGCATAACTTTTGATCTGTGATTCGGTTTGAGGCGTGGTTTGATGCATTGGAAAGCCATTGAGCTGTACTTTCTTATTATGATGGTTTAGAATTTGTTAGCCGATTTTATTTTGTCGGTAAATGTGAATAGTGTCAATGGTTGACTTTTGTCGTTTTAATGGTGCGTATTTGACTTGTGTTATGCTTTATGGTGTTGCTTCGAATGTGGTATGACTTATGTGCTGTTGTGATGATGATTTGTGGCCGTAAGGCAAGAAAATGATAAGTGTGGTATTTGATGATATATGCATAATTGTGAATGTGTGTATGTATGCAATGAGAATGCCATGAGTCATTGTATGATAAGCATCATGATGTGCATTGTTGAACATCCTGAGTGACGGTTTGATTCCCGAGGGGAATATGCTATAACATCGTGTGCCTCGAAAATATGAGGCGATGCCTGAGGACTTAAAGCGATGGGTATAGACGATTGTGGGCTCCTTTGGAGACTTAAAGCAATCCTTAACGTCGTGTGCCTCGAAAATATGAGGCGATGCCTGAGGACCTAAAGCGACGGGTGAACATCGTAGGCCCGACGGGGAGTTACTTGAGATTCTCAGTAACGAGCGATGGTTCCAATAGTTCCTGAGTGGACTAATGACATGACATGACATGACAAAGGAAGTCGGTACCGCATGGCATGTGCATAGAGTCGTGGTGTCGGTCTCTGTGCATTTGCATTCATCATGAGTCATTTGTGCATGGAATTGTGAATGTGATTAATGAAATGGAATATGTGTGATTGTATTGTGAATGATTGATGTGCAGTGGTAATTGATACGTGTGAATTGTACTGTGTGTTGTTATAATTTATCTGTGTGCTTTGGTGGTGAGAATATGTTATTTGTGCATTTTTGTGTTAATATATAATTTTATGCAATTATATTATGGTTGTTTTTCTCACCCTTCTGCTGTTTTATAATGCTCTATGAGGCGTTGCAGATTAGAGTTGCTGGAGGTATTCTTTTGTGAAGCGTTGCGTCTTCATTATTTTGGTCGGTCGGCTCTGATATGTGACTCCGGGTAGCATAGGGTGGCCGTTTGTGATTGTTTTGTATATCTGATGATATATTGTGGTTGTACAGTTATAACTTGATGTATGACAGCCAAGTTTATATGTATATATGTATATGTGTTATTCAGATTTTAGATCTTTCCGCTTTAATTCTAATTTCTGAAAAGTGGGTGTAAGGAACGAAGTTTCCTCTGTATGATTGTTACCCCACGTTGCATATCTAAATGAGCAGGTGTTGCATGTTATGTGTTTGGTTACTTTGATGTGATTCTCCCTTTCTATGCCATGATGTTTCAAATATACTCTGATCAATTTTCGAATTTTCTTTTACTGCTTTAATTGCGTGTTAATTGAGGGTATAGATCGGGGGGCGTCACATTAAGTGGTATCAGAGCCAGTCCGTGTCAGTTGTGTAGTTTGTGTCTGTTGTGTCTGGCATATTGGGCGAGTTGTGTTGGACGAGTTGTTGTTTAACCATAGTTTCTATTTTGGACGAATAGAATATGGCTGGTCGTAATGATGCTGCTTTGGCTGCGGCGATGGAGGCTATGGCACGAGCTGTGCAGGGTGCACCGAATGCTGCAGGAAATGACGAGTTTAGAAAGAATAAGCCGCCGGTCTTTAAAGGGAAGCATGATCCGGATGGTGCGCAGTTGTGGTTGAAAGAGATTGAGAGGATTTTTAGGGTAATGGATTGTGATGACGATGATGTTAAGGTGAGGCTGGGCACTCATATGCTACACGAAGAGGCTGACGACTGGTGGATCAGTACTCGTCAGGTGTTGGAAGCTGAGGAGGAGGAAGAAGAGATCACTTGGGAGGTGTTTAGCCGAGAGTTTCTAAGGAAGTATTTTCTCGAGGATGTCCGAGGAAAGAAAGAGATTGAGTTTCTAGAGCTAAAACAAGGTAATATGTCGGTTATTGACTATACTGCTAAGTTTGTGGAACTTGTGCAGTTTTATCCTCATTATGTGGAAGCGACTGCTGAATTTTCAAAGTGTGTGAAGTATGAAAGTGGTTTGCGTCCTGAGATAAAGCAGGCTATTGGTTATCAGAGGATTCGAAGGTTTGCTGATTTGGTGGAATGCTGTAGGATTTATGATGAAGATAGTAAGGCCCGTTCTGCTCACTATAAAAGTGTAAGTGACAGGAAAGGGAAACAACAGTTCCGTGGTGGTCCGTATGTGTCACCGGCTGATAAAGGTAAACAAAGGGGAACTTTTGATCGAAGGTCAGGTGGAGGGGGTATGTCTAATGCTCCTAGGTGTTTTAAATGTGGTGAATTGGGTCATCGCCAGCATGAATGTAGGAGGAATGTGATTAAGTGTTCTAATTGTGGTGGTATCGAACATGTTTTAGCTGATTGTAAAAGGAAGAATGTAGTGAAATGTTACAATTGTGGGGAACCTGGTCACATTAGCTCGAAGTGTCCGAATCAGAAGAAAGCTCCGACTAGTGGGAAAGTGTTTTCATTGGCGGGAACTCAGACTTCAAGTGCTGATCGTCTGATAAGAGGTACTTACTTTATTAATAATATGCCTTTAATTGCTATTATTGATACTGGAGCAACTCATTCGTTTATTTCGTCTGAGTGCGCGAAGAGTTTGAATCTTGTGTTGTCTGTGAGGGATTTTGAGATGGTTATTGATACTCCAGCGATGGGGTCAGTAACTACTTCTTTGGTGTGTCTAAGTTGTCCTTTGACCATTTATGGTAAAGATTTTGCGATGGATTTGGTGTGTTTACCATTGGAAGGTTTAGATGTGGTGTTGGGAATGAACTGGTTGCAATTTAATCGGGTGTACATTGACTGTTATCATAAGCTTGTAAGGTTTCCTTCTCTTGAGGAAGATGAAGACTCGAGTTTCTTGTCTACTAAAGAGTTGAAGAGACTTTTGGCGGATGAAGCTCAGTTGTCTGGGTTGTTTGCTTCATTAACTGTGGATAGTCAAGTTTCTCTTGATGTGTTTCCTGTTGTGTGCGAATTTCCTGAGGTGTTTCCTGATGATATTTCAGATGTGCCGCCGGTGAGAGAGGTTGAATTTTCTATTGATCTAGTTCCTGGTACTAGACCTGTTTCTATGGCACCTTATAGAATGTCGGCATCTGAATTGGTGGAGTTGAAAAGGCAGTTAAATGAGTTGTTGGAAAAGAGGTTCGTGAGGCCAAGTGTTTCTCCTTGGGGTGCTCCAGTTTTGTTGGTGAAAAAGAAAGATGGGAGTATGCGATTAAGTATTGATTATCGCCAGTTGAACAAAGTGACGATTAAGAATAAATATCCGCTTCCAAGGATTGATGATCTGATGGATCAGTTGGTTGGTGCTTGTGTATTTAGTAAGATTGATTTGAGATCAGGTTATCATCAAATAAGAGTGAAAGAAGAGGATATTCAGAAGACGGCCTTTAGAACACGTTACGGTCATTATGAATATTCAGTGATGCCGTTCGGGGTTTCTAATGCGCCTGGTGTGTTTATGGAATACATGAATCGTATTTTCCACGAGCATTTGGATCGTTTTGTCGTGGTGTTTATTGATGATATTTTAATCTATTCTAAGTCTCGTGAGGAACATGCAGAGCATTTGCGTAGTGTTTTGCAGGTTTTGAAGGAAAGGAAGCTTTTTGCCAAATTGTCCAAGTGTGAATTCTGGTTGTCTGAGGTGAGTTTTCTTGGGCACGTAATTTCAGGTAATGGTATTGCTGTGGATCCATCTAAAGTAGAAGCAGTTCTACAATGGGAGGCTCCTAGATCCGTTACTGAAATTCGAAGCTTTTTGGGTTTGGCTGGTTATTACCGGAGGTTCATTGAAGGTTTTTCTAAGCTAGCTCTTCCTTTGACGTAGTTGACTTGTAAGGGCAAAGCATTCATTTGGGATATTCAATGTGAAGAAAGTTTTTGTGAGCTAAAGAGGAGATTGACGACAGCTCCTATTCTGATTTTACCTAATCCTAATGAACCATTTGTTGTGTATTGCGATGCTTCTTTAATTGGTTTGGGTGGTGTTCTGATGCAGGAAGGTAAAGTTGTAGCTTATGCTTCAAGGAAGTTAAGAGTTCATGAGAAAAACTATCCTACTCATGATCTTGAGTTAGCGGCGGTAGTTTTTGTGTTGAAGATTTGGAGGCACTATCTCTATGGTGCAAGGTTCGAAGTCTTTAGTGATCATAAAAGCTTAAAATATTTATTTGATCAGAAAGAGTTGAACATGAGACAGCGGAGATGGTTCGAATTCTTGAAAGACTACGACTTTGGCTTAAATTACCATCCTGGTAAAGCTAATGTGGTAGCCGATGCATTGAGCCGGAAATCGTTGCATATGTCCGCATTGATGGTGAAAGAGTTGGAACTTTTGGAATCGTTTAGAGATTTGAGTTTGGTATGTGAAGTGACATCGGTTAGTGTGAGGCTTGGAATGTTGAAAGTTACGAATGAATTTTTGATGTCGGTTAGTGAGAAACAAAAGCTGGATTTGAAATTCGTTGATTTGATGAGGAATGAGAATGTGGATTTCAAGGTGGATAATTTTGGTGTTTTGAGGTTTCGTGGTCGTATCTGCATTCCTGATGATGCGGAGTTGAAAAGAATGATTTTGGAGGAAGGACACCGGAGTAATTTAAGTATACATCTGGGTGCGAATAAGATGTACCAAGATTTGAAGAAGATTTTCTGGTGGTCTGGTTTGAAAAGAGATGTGGCTCAGTTTGTGTATGCTTGTTTGACTTGTCAGAAATCGAAAGTGGAACATTTGAGACCTAGTGGTTTGTTGCAACCGTTGGATATTCCTGAGTGGAAATGGGATAGCATTTCGATGGATTTTGTGACGGGATTACCGAACACTCAGCGTGGGCATAATGCTATTTGGGTGATTGTGGACAGGCTGACTAAATCGGCACATTTTATTCTGATTGACATCAGTTTTTCTTTGGAACGGTTAGCTGAGATCTATATCAGTGTGGTTGTGAAATTGCATGGGATTCCATTGAGTATTGTTTTGGATCGAGATCCTAGGTTTACATCGAGATTTTGGGAAAGTTTACAGAAGGCTCTGGGTTCTAGATTGAGGTTGAGTTCGGCTTATCATCCGCAGATGGATGGTCAGACCGAAAGAACTATTCAGTCTTTGGAGGATTTGTTGAGAGCGTGTGTTTTGGAACAAGGTGGTGCGTGGGACAGTTATCTTGCATTGGTTGAGTTCACGTATAATAAAAGTTCCCATTCTAGTATCGAAATGGCACCTTTTGAGGCCTTATATGGACGAAGATGTTGAACGCCGTTGTGTTGGCACGAAACTGGTGAGAGTTCTGTGGTTGGACCGGAATTAGTGCAACAGACGACGGAAAAGGTAAAGTTTATTCGTGAGAAAATGAAGGCTTCTCAGGATAGACAAAAGAGTTATCATGATCGGAGACGTAAGAATCTTGAGTTTCAAGAGGGTGATCACGTATTTCTGAGGGTTACGCCGGTAACGGGTGTTGGTCGTGCTTTGAAATCTAAGAAGCTTACTTCTCGATTTATTGGTCCTTACCAGATATCTGCGAGAGTGGGTGCTGTAGCGTATCGTGTGGCGTTACCGCCGAATCTGTTGAATTTGCATGACGTTTTTCATGTTTCACAGCTTCGGAAGTATGTTCCGGACCCTTCACATGTGATTCCGATGGACGAGGTTGAGGTAAGAGATAACCTTACGGTCGAGGCATTACCGGTTAGTATTTTGGATCGCGAGGTGAAGCGGTTGAGGGGCAAAGAGATTACACTTGTGAAAGTGGCGTGGGGAGGCGCTGCTGAGGGTAATTTGACGTGGGAATTAGAGAGTAGGATGCGGGAGTCGTATCCGGAGTTGTTTGTATCAGGTAAGATTTTCGAGGACGAAAATTTCTAAGTGGGGGAGAATTGTAACGCCCCAGTTTTTGTATTTTTATTTAATTGAGTCGTTTTTGATTATTTTATTATTATGTTATTGTATTTTCGACTTTTATGTGGAAATATGTCATTTTTCATTGTTATGATATTTTATCGGGTTTTGGGATCGTTTGCGAGATATTTGAGTGTGGGGGTATTTTGGTCATTTTATAATGTTTTTCATTAAGTTAGTAAGAAAAGAAAATAGAAAATAGAAAAGGGAAAGAAAGAAAAATAGAGAGAAAGAAAGAAGAAAGAAGGAAAAAGAGAAGAAAAGAGGAGAAGAGAGAAAAATTGGGATAGTGTGGAAAAATCATCAAGATCAAGTTCTAGAGTCGATTTAATCGGGTAAGGGTGCGAAACTCGATTATACTATGCTTGTATATGATTATGTATGAATGGGTTTGGATGATTCTCTTGCTTTCCATGTTTTTCACTTTTAGGTCGAAAACGATAAAATGAGTAAAATTGATGGTTTAACGGTTGGAAATCGATGTAAAGGTGGTAGTTTGCTTGTTGACATGATTAGAATAGGTTCTGATTGAAATAGGTTGATTTGGAAATGGTTTGGGTTGGAAAATGTCATTTTTGGGTTTTCAACAGCGCTGAAAGATTCTGAGTTTTCGCAGGTTCGCCTAGCGAACCATTCAGCGAAGGGTAGCGAAGGTTCGCTACGGGTATTCGCCTAGCGAAGGCATGAGCGAAGGTTTGCTAGAGTGTTCGCCTAGCGTACTTTGGGTGTTTTTGGCTCTGTTTGGTTCTGACTTGGTTCGCCAAGTGCTCGCCTAGCGAACTTAGTGTCTGTTTTTATCTAACAGTTGGTTCGCTGGAACATTCGCCTAGCGAAGGAGCTAGCGAATGCTCGCGAGGGAGGTTCGCCCAGCGAACAGTGCTGTTCGTGTAATTTTGTTTTCTGCATAACTTTTGATCTGTGATTCGGTTTGAGGCGTGGTTTGATGCATTGGAAAGCCATTGAGCTGTACTTTCTTATTATGATGGTTTAGAATTTGTTAGCCGATTTTATTTTGTCGGTAAATGTGAATAGTGTCAATGGTCGACTTTTGTCGTTTTAATGGTGCGTATTTGACTTGTGTTATGCTTTATGGTGTTGCTTCGAATGTGGTATGACTTATGTGCTGTTGTGATGATGATTTGTGGCCGTAAGGAAAGAAAATGCTAAGTGTGGTATTTGATGATATATGCATAATTGTGAATGTGTGTATGTATGCAATGAGAATGCCATGAGTCATTGTATGACAAGCATCATGATGTGCATTGTTGAACATCCTGAGTGACGGTTTGATTCCCGAGGGGAATATGCTATAACATCGTGTGCCTCGAAAATATGAGGCGATGCCTGAGGACTTAAAGCGATGGGTATAGACGATTGTGGGCTCCTTTGGAGACTTAAAGCAATCCTTAATGTCGTGTGCCTCGAAAATATGAGGCGATGCCTGAGGACCTAAAGCGACGGGTGAACATCGTAGGCCCGACGGGGAGTTACTTGAGATTCTCAGTAACGAGCGATGGTTCCAATAGTTCCTGAGTGGACTAATGACGTGACATGACGTGACAAAGGAAGTCGGTACCGCATGGCATGTGCATAGAGTCGTGGTGTCGGTCTCTGTGCATTTGCATTCATCATGAGTCATTTGTGCATGGAATTGTGAATGTGATTAATGAAATGGAATATGTGTGATTGTATTGTGAATGATTGATGTGCAGTGGTAATTGATACGTGTGAATTGTACTGTGTGTTGTTATAATTTATCTGTGTGCTTTGGTGGTGAGAATATGTTATTTGTGCATTTTTGTGTTAATATATAATTTTATGCAATTATATTATGGTTGTTTTTCTCACCCTTCTGCTGTTTTATAACGCTCTATGAGGCGTTGCAGATTAGAGTTGCTGGAGGTATTCTTTTGTGAAGCGTTGCGTCTTCATTATTTTGGTCGGTCGGCTCTGATATGTGACTCCGGGTAGCATAGGGTGGCCGTTTGTGATTGTTTTGTATATCTGATGATATATTGTGGTTGTACAGTTATAACTTGATGTATGACAGCCAAGTTTATATGTATATATGTATATGTGTTATTCAGATTTTAGATCTTTCCGCTTTAATTCTAATTTCTGAAAAGTGGGTGTAAGGAACGAAGTTTCCTCTGTATGATTGTTACCCCACGTTGCATATCTAAATGAGCAGGTGTTGCATGTTATGTGTTTGGTTACTTTGATGTGATTCTCCCTTTCTATGCCATGATGTTTCAAATATACTCTGATCAATTTTCGAATTTTCTTTTACCGCTTTAATTGCGTGTTAATTGGGGGTATAGATCGGGGGGCGTCACAACATGCATCAACATACATACAAAATGAAACAGTTATGTCCCCTAGCGCAATTGTTTTCCCAAGCCAATGAGAGAACCTAAGCTTAACCTAATAACGATCTACACTTCTCCAAGCAAGATCTCCAAGGTTGTCCTCCTTTGATCTTGTAGTCTTCTTCTTCTTCTTCATAACATTACATTACATTAAAGAATACTCATTTTACATACGAGGGAGTGAGATGAGAAAAGAAGTTACATTAAGAGATTAAAAGAAAGGCACGACACGGAGGTCGTATTATAAAATCCCAAAACAAAAAAAAAAGGAAAACTAAGGCCATAACTGATCACCACAAGAGAAAAATAATAAACACACTTTATTATTATTAATCTAAACCCTGTTAATTAAATTAATCAAATTAAATTTCAGCGAATGATCACACTACGTAGACGGGGGTTCCGTTGATTGGTCAGCGGACGGGGGTTGAGGGGGCAGCGCCCCTACAAATTTTTTTTCTTAATGAACAATTCATTTGAAATCGGTGTCGTTTTTCGTATCAACACTTGATACTTTCCATAAAATTAAAGCACAATTTTTGTGCCATCACAACCCTAATCGCAGAACTTTTAGACAACACAACCCTTGTGCCGTCATGAACCCTAATGCAACAATTTATATTGTCAAAACGCCATGATCAATAATTCAGTATGATTGATCCATATGCCACTGCTTCACCATACTAAAGTCGGTTTCTGAAGCAAATGAACATAGATCGCTCAAAGGAATAATGATCATTACGCGATTTAAATGAACAAAATAGAAACAGTATATCCAATATACCATCTTAGCATCAGAGTTAATTATATCATATATAAAATTTTGGTCGATCATATTTGTGTAACTTAAGGACGATCGATATATGGCTGCTTCACCATACAATTGTCGGTTCCGAAGCATAGTCAATATTAATCATCCAAATCGTACACAACCTCATGCCAAAATTCAATTTCTAGATTTAATTTAATTTGTTATGCGTTTTTAATCGAATTAAAACAAAAAACAGAAAATAAACACTTATCCGATGCATGGTTTCGTAACCAGGCTCTGATACCACTGAAGGGAAATCGCGATTCAAAAACGCAGTGGAATTTAAAATTTCCCTTTTGCGATCCTTACAAAAGATCATGATCAGTGATAGAATGGTTACCTCTTGTGGCGATGAAACCTTTGATTCTAAATCGAGGGAATGATCACGAGTGTTGTACGATGAACAACTCCTCTACTCAGTCCACACGAACAACTTCCTTCAGTTACAGTGCTAGCTGCTATGATTAAAGGCTTTGAGTGACAGATAGAGAGAAGCAAAATACGTCTAGGGTTTCACAGCTGAATTTTCATCAAGTGTTTATGCTCTTGCACAAGGGTTATATTTATAGAACCACTTGTGTGGGATGCAAGCTAAAAAGCCCACTAAAGTGCACGCACACCATATCTTATAATGTATCGTATATCACTTAAGCACGCGGTACCTTACCACAATCCATATTCCACTTAAGTGCACCGTACCTTACGGTGTTACATATTTACTTAAGTATACCGTACCTTACGGTGTTCCTTATTTACTCTACCTCTTATCAAACTGTCCTAATGTGTGTGACCCTGTAGGATTTCGCGATGTTGGTAATTATATTAAATCATGCATTTAACATAATAAACAGTGAGCGGTATCTAGCAACACATCACTACTAACCAAGTCACAAAATTGTCATGTGATCTGACAAAACCTTTTGTGATAGTGCTTGTGTGTACAATTACCCTTTTGCCCTCATGTCTATATTGAACACAAGGTATATACCGTGTCATCCTTGTTCAGTTCAATATTAGGCCCTTAGACATTTATCCTGTT
This sequence comes from Lathyrus tuberosus, assembly GCA_022829125.1. Classification (NCBI taxonomy): domain Eukaryota; kingdom Viridiplantae; phylum Streptophyta; class Magnoliopsida; order Fabales; family Fabaceae; genus Lathyrus; species Lathyrus tuberosus. Next base: position 4,262,354 of record JALAZF010000241.1, on the reverse strand, counting down.
ATGCAGGATGAGCAAATTCCATCTAGGTCACTCATGTCCCTCAGCATGCTTTATGAAGTACCCATCAATTGTCTTTATAGTCATCCAATTACGGACAATATTTGATCAGTAATAAAGTAATTGACTCTACATCTAGGGTCCATAGTGGTTTCATGTCGAAGGGTGGTATACACCACTATCACCATGAGAGTAACTTATGACACTTTGCATAACATTCTATGTAGTACTCTCATAGTGGGTCAATCCAGTATAAATATTACTCCTAATATTCATACCTATGTTAAGACTTGATAACTCATTATCCATGATCCATGAGATGTGATCATCAGTCTATCTACAGAATAGTCTTAATGCTTTAAGGTTATCCCATTTCACATTAAAGCTCGACTACGGATACTGTAAGAATAGTGTCCTTCTGTTTAATGGAATCTCATGATTAAGTCACACTTAATATTTCATTAAACGAACTAGCTATTCTAGGGACTTTACCAATTTGTAAAAACAAACATAATAAAGAAATACCTTTTATTATTAATAAATAATTCGATACAAGTACCAAAAGTATTGGCCTCTAGGGCTTACACCAACAAAATCTAATACGAAAAAGGTGCCAATAACCATTGGACTTGGAAACTGTCGGGGATGTCAACCACTGTTGACCAAATATTTGAGATGATTAACACCAAACTCTGCCTAGGGAATGGAGTCAGTACACCAAACCTGCCGGAAAATATCATTGAACTTAACCTGCTGCTGGGAAAACGAATTTAACCTACGCTGGGGAAATGACTTTAACCTTACCCTGTTGGGGATAATAGCATACCGTTGTTGGCGAGATTGCACTTCCCGACCCGACAAGGAGAGTAGACACCACGAAATTATGGGGAATATAAGATCTCTATCACGGAGAGACGCTAAACAAGTCTCCTGCTGGAGATGCGACCTTATCCTATCTAAGGCGGTCGGCTTCTGAATACTCGTCGGGGAGTAATAAACCACTCTGATCGGGAAAGCAATCCTCTGTATTCTTGCTGGGGAGAGAGGAATTCTTAATGCTCTGCCAAGGATGTTAGATATTCTAGTGCTAGAGAGAGAGACTCTACTGGGGAGAAAAATCATGCTAACCTGCCAACATACGCCAAACTGAACTGTCTCTATGGTCATAAACTCTGCTCGAGATCCCAACCAAACCCCTATTCTATCACAAACATCTGCTGAAAATGTTCCAAGAATCTACTGAAGAGAATTACCAATGGTAATTGGCCTTTGACCTGCCAGGAAAAACTAAACACCACCAACAAATCAGCTTGGGGAACGACGATTGACGGTAACAGCTCTGCTAGGGGACAACATTCTACCCTTACTCCATTGGGGAGACGGAAACCACTTTACCATAAACTCGAGAAACACCGACCCAACACTCTTGACTTGTACGGGGAATATGAATTCGTGCTGAAAAACAATAAACTTCACCAACCTGGCTAGGGGAGAGAAAACTTCTAAACTCTTGTTAGGGAGGATAATCATAATTCTCATAATGCTCTGCCATGAACGATAAAATTTTAGCCATCTCTGTTGGGGCAAATGACGGTCCTAACACCTTGTTGGGAAAAGATACCTTTTGGCTCGCTTTGTTGAGGAAGAGGGACCCCATACTGGGAATTACTTTGGTGTTTCACGCTTCTGCTGATCAACTATATACTGATTCCCACACAGGACCAACGGCCCTTTAAACTCTCCACTTGCTCCAGACCACAAGGTCTAATGGAAGCAATCGTCTCAAGAGGATTTTACAAAAAACTTTGCTTTCGACATGCCCCGGGGTCTTCAAACTCTTGGAGGGATTTATAGGATCTCGACGTAACTGCCCCAGACTGCATAAACTATGAAGTAATTTGCCTCGAGAAGATTCGTAATGACCTGAAATATTCTGCCTCAGTATTCTGAATCTTGAAGAGGTGCTTTTGATTAACCATCTTCTAGAGAGGATAAATTCTCATGTAATTGAGGCGACTTGCCTCGATACGAGCCTTGAAGTGAATTTGCCCCTGACCGACTGATCTTCGAGAGATTTACCAAATCTCGACGTGATTGCCCCTGTTTGGATGAACTTTAGAGAGATTTCTCGACGCGACTGCCCCATATTGGCTACATCTTATCATGACTTATTGGAAAAGCCCATGCTACATAAATTCTCTTAGAAATATGCCCCTTGACATGATTGTACTTCGGAGTTTTCAAGAATCTCAACTTGGCAGGATCAAGCTTCTTGACTGACGTTTATTGTGTAGGCTTCCTTGATGCTTAAGCACACGTATGCAAGCAGAAAATGTTTATTGTGAGAATGATAATTCTAATGCAACAAACATGTTAACCTTGAAGTTTTTATTGAAAAGATATCACCAAACCTTGTGAAGGAATCACAAGCTAGGATGCGACATAGATTTTTGAATGGAAAATAATACGCACATGCAATACCAACAAAAATCTTATTAGCACAACTCATGGGAGTCGGAACGCTATCTCGTTGAAGTATGCCCTCAGAATAAACCCTGCTTCAATTAGGACTTTTATGGGTTGTAACGTGGCCTGGTTCACGGTTTGATAAAGAAGGATTTATGGCCCAAAATTTTGTTTGTACCCACCCATACTCCTTGATGTCCTCCAGTCCTACGTTCAGCTTATTTGGCATAAGCGCTTACCTTCCAAAAGGTTATTGCACATCATCAACGATGATTAAGGAGCCCACAATGCTTTCAGAGTGGCAGTCGCTCCCTTCGTCTTTGGTGCCTGTAGTCACACGACTCGTTCTTGCTCGAGGATTTTTCTTTTGTAGTCCCTTTTGCTTTTTCCATTCGCTCTGTTTTCATTTGTTTCCCTGATTTTTCCTGGACTGATTCTTTTGAATCCTTTTCGATTTTGATGTCCAGCGGGATGCCCTAACTTTTGCCTAAGTCATTTGTTTTCAAACTTTTGACTTAGTGGGCTTTCTTTATCCGTTTTATTTTTCTCTTTTTTTTTGAACAAATCGTGCGACATTGGCTGTCTTGACTTATTTGAAAGGATTGTGACTGCTTCACTCCTAGCGGTGAGGGATAACCATGGTGGTTTCACACCCATTGACCTTCCTAATGAGGAATAAAAGGTAATGGATCTTTAGACGCGCACTCCTTTTGAAATTTGGACGCTTGGTCAAATTACTGAAAACTACTCTGCCACTGGGTTAAGTGTTGGGTTTTTTTTTTCAAAAGAAACTCCTATTTCTATGCTCAACGGGGTAAACGAGGGTCTATCTCCCTTATATCTCCGGTGTTTGGGGAGTTGAAACAATGCCTGTACATCATCAGCACGGTTTTATTCTAAAACATACAACCAAAGATTTTACATTTTTACTTCATCATCCTCCCTCCAAGAGTTTAAGCAAGAAAGTTAGTATCGTAGTGCATACAAATATTTATGAATGAATAAGAATAGAGCACTTCAAGAAAACATATTCATTGCATTAAAATAATCATTCAAAAACAGACAAGTTTTTACATGCAAACACAGTGTTAATCAAACAATGAAATATTACAAATGAAAATGCAGTAAAGAAGCCGAAGATTGCCATCGTTGAGGAGGCTTAACTCCGTCTGGACTTATTGCTTCTGATGACGTACTTGCAGTCTAAGTGCCCCTTCGGGAGGCTTCAATTGATTTGTAGACCATCTTCCGTGAAAGTAATGACCCCAACATCAATCAGATCTTGCACCTTGTGCGGGAGCGCCTTACAATCTTCGGTTGAATGCCCCCGTGCCCCAACATGGTAGCCACATCGAGCATTGGCATTAAACCCCGGTGGATATGGAGGAATGACCGAATCTGGTTTCTTTGGCACTATTAACCCTTTTTTTACCAAATTTGGCAACACCTGACCATACAACATTGGTAGCACATCAAATTGTCTCTTTCTCGCCCTCTATCGACTCTTTTGGGAGCTATTCTGCTGCTGATTCCGATTTGGGTGTTCCTCAGGCTCAGACAATTTCCTCCTCAGACCTAGTCAAGGAGTAGGCAACAATTGCAGATGTGGCGATTCCAAAACCAAGGACTATAAAACATGCCCCTGACTTGATGCAGCTTCAGAAGAGAAAACCGGGATATCCATTTCTTTCGCAACAATTAGAATAGGACCACCTCGTATGCTCAGGCCGCCCGGCATGAACTCAATTGCTTTTGAATCGCTCAAATTCTGGACCTGGTGCTTAATGGCCTTGCATTTCTCCACATTATGTCCCGGTGCCCCAGAATGGAAATCACAATGGGCACTTGCATCATAACCCAGTGGGGGAGTGCTAGTAAGCGAGGCCAGCGTCCTGAGTTCAATCAATTGAAGCTGAAGTAGTTGCTGCAGTAGTTGAGAATATGGTACTGGTGGAGTCTCAAAGTGCCTGTTCACCTTTGGTCTATCCTAATACCGACGAGGGGAATTATTTTGTTGCTGAGATGCAGCCGGGATGGATACAGTGGAAATCTGTTATGTACAAGGCATAGGAGGCGGATCAAAGATCCTTTCAGTCTGCTTCGTCCTCTGTGCGTACTTCTTAATCTCGGGATTGTCTTGGGAAACAGGAGATGGATGCTGACGGGGAAATTCTGGTACCATTCCTGTTGCAGTCTCAAGTGTGGGATTGCTTTCCTTTCTTAGCACGTTTCTCACGACTTCCATAACCAGGTCCATCTAAGTCTTCAGCTGATGGACTTCTTCCTTCAGCATTTCGTGTCCCTGAAACAAAGCTGGTATGTCCACCATAAACTGCCCCATCTGGCTGCGGACTGCTACCAACTCAGCTTGAATCTGTTCCATTGCTTGCTGTTGGTTCTGGTGAGTGAAGATAATATTCAGCAATCTTGCCTGTGAATCAAACAAGGTTAGGAAATCATGAGATAAGCACCTGTTATGCAAAATGAAATGTATGAGTGTATGCATATGCCATGTTTAATCATTTCCAAGGTATATCTATACTTTGATTCCAGTTTTAACCGAGCGAGGGATCAGATACAATATCGAGAAAATAAAGGCCGAACAGATAGATATAGCATAGACAATACAATTGGACCAAACATCATGGAGAAAATACTGCTGAAACGGATATGGCTGAAACCAATATCTCATTATATAATACTTCAGAAAGTCCTACAAATGATTATGATACAACAAATGGTGAGTCCAGCAACAAGCCTGATGGTAATCACAATAGACAATATGCAGAGATACAAATCAAACCCAAACCCCTAGTCCATACAAACTGGTCTTGACTTCTTTGAGAAGGGCTTCGGTGTCAGGATGAGTTGGTCGCTCTATCAGCCCTTTAATCAGCTTGTTTCTCTTCCCAATGTCTTGGTTTAGCTTGACAATATGTTCAGAGCTATCATCATCTCCAAAGATGTTTCTGAGCTTTGCCTTCTTAATCCCAGCTTGAACCTTGAGCCCTTCAATCTCCTTCTGAGCTTCCTTCAGTTTGTCGGAGAAGTGCTTCTTGCCTCTTTTGGCCTTTTGGAGTTCCTCCTTAAGTTCCTCATTTTCAGCCCTGATTTCAACCCACATGTTCTGAGAGTCAGCAAGCTTGACATTTTCCTCGACCAAACGTTGCTTAATTTATTTGTGCGCCCGGGCGGAGGATTCTACAGCCAACTTAGATTTCTGATAGAACAGAGCCATGTCCGCAAAGTCTTTCTCCTTCTCTGCTAGCAGCTTCGTCGCATCTTGAGCCTTACATTCCAATCACATGTTGATATGTAAAGCATCTTGAAGACAGCTACTCGAGTCAGAATTTTCTTCACGGAGCTCATTCACAAAAGCATGCAGCTTGTTGAATTCTTCAATAGCAACAGTAGTGGATTGCTCTATCATTAAGGGGTACAAAGGCGGCTCCCTTAAGAAAGGAAAGAGTACCTCTTCCACTTTCCTCTAGATCCACTCAACATAAGAAGGGTAAGCTCTACAGCCACTTTTTCCAAGTGCGCACTTCCCTTTTTAATGAATATGTGCCCAAGCACTCACAACTCTCATCAGCATCTTCTGATCTTCAGTACCATTAAAGAACAAAGATTCTGCAACGTCTTGGTCTTCGGGAGGAGTACTCAAAGCATACCCAAACTGCGTGACGACCAAAATAGGGTTGTAATTGATTCCGCCTTTCCTACCTACCAAAGGCACATTTTGAAAGTTTCCGCAACTGGAAATAATCTCTGTACCCAACAACTGATGGTCAAACCAGATGATGTTATCCATAGTCAGACCCATTATCTGTTTAGACCACTTCAGAGAATCCTTTGTACCAACAAAGGCACCGGTCTGAGGAAGATGATTCACAAACCAATTGGACAAGAGTGGCGTGCAACAACTTACAGACCTTCCTCTTTTCTTCTTGTTCTTGAAGTGAACAGAATGATAGAAATCACCAAGAAGAGTATGTATTGGATTTTTTAAGGTGAAAATCCTAACGGCGTGCATGTCCACAAAATCATGTAGATTAGGAAACAAGACAATCCCGTAGATGCATAGAGCCAAGATAGCGTTGAAAACAATCCAACTTTTGGCGTCGGCATACTTGCGAGCTTGGCCAACCAGAAACTCCAACTAAAAACCTCTAAAACCTCCTTTATCAGGAACATTATCACTCAAAATAGATTGACCCACATGAAGTGCAACTGCAACTTCTTCTTAATTTGGACACTCCTCATAAAAGAACAATACTCTTTGCTTGATAGGGATCCCCAGGAGGAAAGAGAATTCTTCCAACGTTGGAGCTAGAATATAATCTGGGAAGACAAAACAGCACAGCAGAGACTCGTAGAACTGTAAGAGTGTATGAATAGCGTTGTGCTCATACTTCGTGATATTACGGACAACATTCAACAACCTCCCATACTCCTTTCTGAAATCAGTAAGAACACCAGGATTAGCCATATCAACCACTTTATGTAGTAAGTCTAGAGTCGGCTTCAGAAATATGTATGCTACATTGTTCTTTCTCTTGGTATCCATCCCTATAGAACCCACTAACCAAAATCAATAGTAAGATATAAACCTGGAAATGAAAAAACATGAATGTTAGGATATGAAATGATGCAATGTGTAGCGCGGTTTTTGTTGTTTCGAATCACTATCGCTTTGGTACTACAGTTCGATTCATTTTTTATCCTGTTGAGCTGATTAAGGAAGGGAAATAGATGTCTCCAATTAACCCTGCTTACAAACTGAGATTAAACAGTCAAAACTGTTGGTTTACATATGCTATCAAGAGGGGGTTCTTCTTTAGGGTTATTTGCTTAAGAACGGTGTCTAGGCTATTGGTAGGATGTTAGGTCTGATACTTTTCGATTGATGTATGAAGGTACAGGCTTTTGGGTTTTTGACTAGTATACTCCCTAAGATTTTTGCAATCTTATGCCTACGTATTCCCGAAACAGGGAAATCAGAGCGATCGTAGTTCCTCCTATTCTAAGGGGGGAAAAGGTGTTTTGGTGTCTTGTTCAAAGCCCAAGATTGAAGCTAAAGGGGTGATTTGTATCTTGTTCAAAGCCCAAGATGTGAAGCTGAAGGGTCTATTTATATATTGTTCAAAGCCCAAGATGTGAAGCTGAAGGGTTTATGCTGAGAGAGAATTTGTCATCTCTAAAGAGGAGTTGTTCATGTTTGTATGCTGTGAGCAAGGCACAACTTTGATGCTAAAATGTTGATTGACTCAAACGGGGTTTTCTTTATACAAAGCCTAAGAGGAGGCTAGAAGTTGACTTTTCTGGGGGAAATGTTATTTCTGTCTTGTACAAAGCCCAAGATTGAGCCTAAAAGGATTTGACTCAACAAGAGAGTCTGTCACACTCAACAAGAGAGTAATTTGGTGTCTCGTATGAAGCCCGAGACGGAGGCGAAAAGGGAAGATGGATTCAACGAGAGAGTCTGAAAAGGTGATTAACTCAACAAGAGAGTCTGAGAGTTTATTGACCCAACAAGAGAGTCTTTTATACTCAACAAGAGAGTGTTTTGATGTCTCGTACGAAGCCCGAGATAGAGGCTAAAAGGAAATTGACTCAACAAGAGAGTATGAAAGTTAATTGCCCCAACAAGAGAGTCTTTTATACTCAACAAGAGAGTGTTTTATATGTGTCTTATATGTTGTCCAAGACGGAGGCTAAAAGTGATTGACTCAACAAGAGAGTCTTTTATACTCAACAAGAGAGTGTTTTATATGTCTTGTACAAAGCCCAAGACGGAGGCAAAAAGTGGTCGACTCAACAAGAGAGTCTTTTATACTCAAGAAGAGAGTGATTTTCTATGTTCTTGTACAAAGCCCAAGACTGAGGCTAAAAGTTGGTTGACTCAACAAGAGAGTCTTTTATACTCAACAAGAGAGTGTTTTTATATGTGTCTTGTATGAAGCCCAAGATGGAGGCTAAAAGTGATTGACTCAACAAGAGAGTCTTTTATACTCAACAAGAGAGTGTTTTATATGTCTTGTACAAAGCCCAAGACGAAGGCTAAAAGTGGTCGACTCAACAAGAGAGTCTTTTATACTCAACAAGAGAGTGTTTTATATGTCTTGTACAAAGCCCAAGACGGAGGCTAAAAGTTGGTTGACTCAACAAGAGATTCTTTTATACTCAACAAGAGAGTGATTTTCTATCTCGTACGACGCCCGAGATGGAGGCTAAAAGTGGGTGACTCAACAAGGGAGTCTGAAAAGGTTAGCTCCGCCGAGGAGAATCATTGTACAAAGCCCAAGAGGAGGTTGTCTTACCACCGTGGATTCGGGAGATCCGGAGGCGGGTCCAAGTATGGGGAACTCTCATGAGAGAGACCGGATTTCTGCCTATGTTTGAAAGGGAACTTGAGAATGTCTTTGAGACTCAAGGGTCTTAGACTATCCAAGTCTAGAGTTTTATCTTTTGTACAATGCCCAAGAGGAGGCACGGGCATTAAGGGATGAGTATCAACCCTACAACGGCTGGAGTTTTTTTGACGCTGGAATGACTGCTCTAGCAAAGGATGACTAAGTTCTGTCTTATACCTTTAAGAGGTCGCCGGGGTCCTTGTATGAAGCCCAAGAGAAGGCATGAGAACTTCTAAGAAGCCGAAGGGTCCTTGTACAATGCCCAAGAGGAGGCGGGGATGCTTTTAGGAAGCCTGTGGGTCCCCAAACCCCGATAAGTTCAAGACATGTTATTCATCGAGAATAGGTCAAACCAGGATAGTCCGAGAATTTGGAAGAAACTCAAGAGATGCCATTCACGGAGAAAAGATCATCTCTGGGGAGTTAGAGTTTCTTTGACAATGTCTAAGGGTGACAGTCTGAGAAAGGGTTCACCGAGAATGCTGCCTTTCACGTCTCCATATTGTTTAACCCCAAGAGGAGGGAAGACTGTATCTGGAAATCCTATGGGGATCTAGTTTTGTTTGTATTTAAGAGTGACCAACAGGGCTTTTCCTAGTGCTAGACGTAGTTGCCAGGGAAAACTCTAAATAACTATACTAGTATTACATAGTTTATTTGTGACAAGTATATAAAAGTTTGTGAAAGAAGACTTATAGTGAAACAGCCCTACAATACAGTTATATGCATATGAAAGTGGTAAATGTAAACGAATAAACACTTACCCGTTGTAGAGCTTCCATGCTGTTTGGTTAGTTGTTCAACAAAGAAAGTTTTGATAACAACATATTCAAAATCAAAGGAGAAAGTATTTTTGAAAAGATTGTGGGGCTTACAGCTCGAGGAGAGGCCTAAGGTTTTATCAGTGATTGCACTATTGTTTGAATTCGTACAGTGCGACTTATACAATATGTGCGGCCTAAAAGGTTTTATGTACAAAGGGATGGGTATTACACTCTCTCAAGAGGCCCAAAGAGTTTAAGGAAAATAAATGGGGCTTATAACACGAGGGTAGGCCCAGATGATTTCTTTTTGAACTGGCGATTGTGCCGAGATTTTTGAAAGCACCGTGGGTCTTATACAATGACTGAGGCCTAAATAATTTTGGTTTCAAAAAGAGGTTGGGTCTTACACTCTATTAGAGGCCCAAAGAGGTTATTTTTGTACAAGAGATGGGACTTACAGCTCAAGGAGAGGCCCAAAGGTTTTTTGTTAAAAAGACGACGATCGCGCCGAACTTTTTGATGGTATCGGGACTTATACAATACACTGAGGCCAAAATCATTTTGGTTTTAAAAAAGGGTTGGGTCTTACAATCTATTAGAGGCCCAAAGGTTATTTAAAAAAGTTTTGCTTGGGTGAAAATCAAGGAAACCCTAATTTCATCATTTTAAAAGTAAATTCTCAAGGAAAATCAATAAAAAATGATAAAATACCAAATAAGTTTGAATAAACAACTTGTGATTTTTGGTTGAGATTTGGAAAATGATGTTTTAATCACAAGATGAATTAAAATTCATTTAGTTTTGATTTTCAACATGAGAATTCAATTTTAAAATGTTTAAAAAAACAATTAAAATGAATTTATTCACAAAAATACCAACTATATTAAATAAATAATATAAAATTGATTTTTTTATGGAATAAAATATTTCAATATTTTTGTATTTTTTGCAAAAAGAACCAATAAAAAATAATTAAAATTGAGGGAGTTATTAATTTTTCAAATCATTAAAAATAATATGAAAAATAGTAAAAAGTTGAAAAAATAGCAAAAAGAGGGTCTGGGGCGAGGGGGATTCGAACCCCAGACCTCTTGTGTACAGCATGCGCGCCTTACCACTGGGGTGGTGATACATCCGTGTATTGAAACACAACCACAAATATACAAGGCTTGCCTTGTATTTGGCCTGGCCAAGGAAAGGCAAGGCAAGGTTTTTGGTCAGAAACTGAAGGCCATAACTTTCTCATTTCTCCATGGATTGGGACAAAATTTAGGTCTATCCTGCCTAGAATTTCACAAGGAATCCAATAGTGGTGGTGTTTTTTTTCAGATCATGCTCCTATTGAAAAACCCGATATTGGTTTTTGAAATAGGCCATGATTTGAATTTTCTGTGCTACCTCTTGGTACAGGTGTGAATTACATGATAAATTAGTGCAAACACAACACATATAATATGTATATGATGTGCATGATCAGTGGACATCAAAGGAAAGCATGATTCAAAGAATTCAAGTTGTGAAGCTTACCTCTTTTTGGAGCTTTTGTGCAATCTGCCAAGTGCTTTGTTCCAGAAATGATTTGATGCTTTGGACACCCTCAAATGATCTCTTAGAAGCTTTTAGGATGGTTGGAATCAGCTGGAAACCTCAGGAATAAGTTTGAGCTCTGTAGCGCGATTTTTGTGGTTTCGAAGCACAATAGCTTGGGTACTACAGTTCGATTCATTTTTTATCCTATTAAAGCTGATGAAGGAAGGGAAATAGATGTCTCCAATTAACCCTTCTTGCAAACTGAGGTTAAACAGTCAAAACTGTTGATTTATAGATGCTATCAAAATAGGGAGGTTCGCCCTTTAGGGTTATTTTGTTGAAAATAGTGTCGGGGTAGGGTGTTGGGGACCGATGCTATTCGGTTGATATATGGGATTTTGAGTTTTTTATTAGTGTGCTCGCTAAGATTTTTCAATCTTATGCCTATGTATTCCCGGGATTGGGAAATCAGAGCAATCGTAGTTCCTCCTATTCTATGGGAGGAAATGGTGTTTTGGTGTCTTGTTCAAAGCCCAAGACATGAAGCTAAACGTGGTTTGTATCTTATTCAAAGCCCAAGATGTGAAGCTGAAGGGTTTTGAATTTAGAGAGAATTTGTCATCTCTAAAGAGGGTATGTTTGTCACTACTGTTGGGTGACTGGTTATAAAGGAGAATTACTTTAACTGGGATGTGTGAATCCAGCAATGCCATAATTTCCTTTATAGGGGATTTTTAACCTGAAGGAGAAGACTTTAACTCAGTTTAGAGCAATGCCATCTTTCCTTAGGCATTTCTCATGCTAAAAGAGGGACAGTGGCGTGGATGTAAATAATCCAGAGGCTTGCCGCTTACAGCAAATAGATGAAGGGGAAAGGAGTTATTGATGTTTGTATACTGTGAACGAGGCACAACTTTGATGCTAAAAGGTTGATTGACTTAATCGGGATTTTCTTATATAAAGCCTAAGAGGAGGTTGTTGGCCCAACAAGAGGGTGTTTTTATGTGTCTCGTACGAAGCCCGAGAGAGAGGCTAAAAGGGTTGACTCAACAAGAGAGTGCTTTTGTATGTGTCTTGTACGAAGCCCAAGACGGAGGCTAAAGGTTGTTTGACTTAACAAGAGAGTCTTTTATACTCAATAAGAGAGTGTTTTGTATCTCGTACGAAGCCCGAGATGGAGGCTGAAAGGTTTGCTCCGTTGGGGAGAATCATTTGTACAAAGCCCAAGAGAAGTCTAGGGTAACTGTTTCAGTTGAGTGACAGGTCCAGTATGTTGGTTAAAAGAGAAAATCAGTTCTTATATGGGTAATGTTGTACTCATGGATTTGATCTGAGGATCAGGATTATTTCCTGTTCTCTAAGGAAACGGGGAATCCAAAGGAGCTTTAGACTGTCCGGGTCTACGGGTTTTATCTTCTGTACTATGCTTAAGAAATAGTAGTAGTAAGATCTAGACTCTTTGAAAGACTGTTCTATTAAGATGACTAATTTCTGTTCCTATACCTCTAGGAGGTCGTTGGGACAATTTGTACGAAGCCCAAGAGGAGGTGAGAAAACTTTTAAGAAGTCGAGGGACAATTTGTACGAAGCCCAAGAGGAGGCTATCTTCCCGGAGGAAGAATCATTATACGAAGCCTAAGAGGAGGCTGTGAAAACTTCTAAGAAGCCGACGGGTCCTTGTAAAAAGCCCAAGAGGAGGCGGGGATGCTTTTAGGAAGCCTGTGGGTCCTTGCACTAAGCCCAAGAGGAGGCTGATGAACAGTTCCAGAAGGGGTTTCACTTGGAACATTGGCCTTCTGTATATGAACTGTTCAAGGGGGAGATTTCTTAAATGTATTTATCTAAAATTATTGTGAAAGAAAATTCTCATGGTTTAGGTTATGTTGAAATATTCGGTATAATGTTGGATGTAGGGAGACGAGGTTTTGTCTAGTTCCAGACGTAGTTGCCGGGGAAACTCTAAATATCTATACTAGTATTACACAGTTGATATGAGTTTATGAAAGAAGACTTACAGTGAAACAACCCCACAATACAGTTATATACATATGAAAGCGGGTAAACACTTACTCGGTTATAGAGCTTCCATGCTGTTTGCTTAGTTTGTTCAACAAAGAAAGCTTTGATAACAATATTATATTCAAAATCACAGGAGAAAGTGCTTTTGGAAAGGAAAATTGGGGCTTACAGCTCAAGGAGAGGCCCAGGGTTTTATCAGTGATTGCACTGTCATTTTGTACAGGGACTTATACAAGTGACTGAGGCCCAAGAAAGGTTTTATGTACAAGGGGATGGGTCTTACACTCTCTCAAGAGGCCCAAAATGATTGAAACCAAAAAGGAATGGGGCTTATAACACGAGGGTAGGCCCAGATGATTCTTTTGAACTGGTGATCGCGCCGAGCTTTTCTTTTAACGCTGAGGGACTTATACAAGATCTGAGGCCCAAAGATTGTTTTTGTTAAAAGGGGATTGGGTCTTACACTCTATTAGAGGCCCAAAAATGATTTTGAATGGGTCTTATAGCTCGAGGAGAGGCCCAGATGGTTTGTTTTAAACGGGCGATGATCGCGCCGAACTTTTGAAATACAATGGGACTTATACAATAAGTGAGGCCCAAAATAGGTTTGTATTTACAAAGGATTGGGTCTTACACTCTATTAGAGGCCCATGAGTGTTCGGAAAAGTTTGTTAGGGTGAAAATCAATAAAACCCTAATTTCATAATTATTCAAAGAAAATTAATACAAATGATAAAAATTCCAAATAAGTTTGAATAAACAACTTGTGATTTTGGTTTTAGGTTTGAAAAATGAGGCTTTCATCACAAGATGAATTAAAACCTACTTGGTTTTGATTTTCCAAAATGGATATTTATTTTTAAAAGGTTTAAAAATAAATAAAAGACATTTATTCACAAAAATACTAATTATATTAAATAAATAATATAAATCTAATTTTTTGGGGGAATAAAATATTTCAACATTTTTGTGATTTTTTGCAAAAAGAACCAATCAAAAATATTTAAAATTGAGGGAGTTATTAATTTTCCAATTAATTAACAAAACATGAGAATATTGGAAAAAATAGCAAAATGTGAGAAAACACAAAATGGCATGGGTGGGGTTTGAACCCACGACCTCAAGGTTATAGGGCGCGCGCCTTACCACTGGGGTGGTGATACATCCGTTGATTAAAACAAACCAACAAATATACAAGGCTTGCCTTGTTTTCTAGGCCTGGCCAAGGCGAGGCAAGGCAAGTTTTGGCAAGAAACGGGAAGGTCCATAACTTTCTCATTTCTCCATGGTTGGGGACAAAATTTATATGCATCTGGCCTAGAATTTCACAAGGAATCCAATGGTGGTGGTATTTTTTTCAGATCATGCTCCCTACTCAAAATCCGATGGTGGTTTTGAAATAGGCCTATAATTGCATTTTCTATGCTACACTTTGGTACAGGCATGAATTACATGATGAATTGGTTCAAACACAACATATATAACATGTATGAGATGTGCATGATCAGTGGACTTCAAAGCAATGCATATTTTGGAAAGTTCAAGTCATGATGCTTACCTCTCTTTTGAGCTTTTGGAGTTTTTGTGCAATCTGCCAAGTTTCTTGCTCCAGAAATGGTTTGATGCTTTGGACACTCTCAAATGATCCCTTAGAAGCTTTTAGCATGAATGGAATCAGCTGGAACCTGCAAAAACACAAACTGGCCCTTTCTTGCAAAAGGGGTTAAAATGGCCAAAATAGCAACTCCTCAAATGGTGTTCCAGATGGGGGGAACCATTTAGGACAGTTCAAGGATGATATTTGGAGTGTGTTCGAGGTTTTATCTAGTTTGGAAAGTTACTGAATAAAGGCATGGCTTGAAAAATGCACAAAAGTACTATTTTGAGGTTTTGAGAGGTGACTTTGTGATTTAAGGATTACAGGTCACTTGTGAGAGTTTGGATAGCCTAGATATGATATATTGGAGGTGTTAGGATCATGAGCTATGATGGAAATGCTCTCTAACTCAAAAACTCAGATTTACCTTGCTAAAGAAGGCATTTTAGCCTAAAGAGAGGGATTTTGAGGAAAGCATCTGTTTGATGGCTTTGGTGTACTCAAACTGAGCACAAATGAGCTCTATTTATAGTAGAGCAAGTTTGTTTTGGGATCAATAGTGAATGGCAACCACAACAGAGGTTTGGCCAATGTTGATCAATGGGAAGCCAAGTCTCCTCTAGCCATTGACTATAGGTTAGAGCACAGGCCTTTGGTTCCCTAGTTGTTGGATCATTCTTGAGTGAATTCAGTTGCAAATGTGTCAGTCCATGCCACCTCTAAGCATCCATTAAATGCTCCAATCCAAAATTGGAGTCTTGTCCCTCTTTTAGGGATTTCTAGGTTTGTCATGCTACTTCTTGTTCCAAAGACTTTGGAGGCTTGGATCAGTGTTTGTTCCCTTTAGATTTGATCCTCAGATGTGTCCAAAGTGATAACAAGGCTTGGAATTATCTAATTTTTCCAAATCGAGCAAAAGTGCAAAATTCTTCCTAGCCTTGGCAGTTTTCAGCAAGGCATATTGCCATTGTCATATCTCATGACTCAAGTTGAGTTTAGTGATGTTCTTGGTCATTTTGGAAAGCCCTCATATGATACAACAACTGTTTGATCATAATTGGTTTTGATACTTTTTGAATCCAAGTGAAAAATCCCCCTATATTTGGAAAAAAGTAAGGCAGATTCTGACTTAGTGAAAATTTCACTAAGTGTTAGAAAAAGTGACATTTCATGTTTTCAGCCATTTTGATCATTCCATAACTCAAAATCCATGATGAATTGGAATGAGGTGTAGTTGAAGCTTTTGTAGGGGGCCATGAGGGCTATAAATCCAGCTCTGGATGGGAAAAAATGGCCTTGTGGTTTAGGAGTTATGATCCTCCAAAGTTGGTACCCTAGCCACTTTGTTCCATAACTTAGAAAAATTTCTAAGTTTTTATGGTTACCCCTTTTACAAGTTATCCCACTTTTCTTGATTTTTCTTGATGAATGATGATTCTAATCACACATTAACATCAGTTTAGGGTTAAAAAACCATAATTGTGAAAAATCTCAAAAAGTCAAAGTTGACTTTTGTGCATAGTTGACTTTTTGTCAGATGAATTCCAAACTGTGCGATCCTCTATGAAATCAAGTCCTTGACCTAAATCAAACTTGATGAATTGATTTAATAGGTGTTATAGGGTGTATTAAATCATGTCTCAGGGTTTGGGAGCATGTCCTGGTCAAAAGTTAAAGCTACAGTTGACTTTTCCCGTGACCCCTAACTGTGGTTCAGATGAAATTGAAACTTGTTGCTCAAGCTTCTTGGATCAATCCATTGTTGTAAATGGATCAATGTGGTGTATTAGAGACCCTCAAATCCTCTCTTGAGGTCTTGGCTCATGTTTTGTCCCAAAAGTCAGCTTAGGGGTGAATTTGGTCAAGAAACCCTAATTACTAATTTTTGATGAATGCATCCTCTGAGGTCAAAATTGACTTGATGATTGGGTTTATGATGTCCCTTAGAGCATCATAGGTTATTCTTTGAAGCATTGGCTCATGCCCGGAGGAAAATTTCCATCTGGAGGCCCTGGTGGACCAAACCCTAATTGGTGACACTGGCGATCTTAAGGCTTGATCCCCCTAGAAGGGAGAAGCCTTGTGCTTAATCCTTGAAGTGTGAGTCCTCTTGATCCTTTGTGGATGTTTGAGAGGCTAGACAAGTTGAAGATCATGTCATTTCTTGATTGATCCTTTGTCTAAGGCTCAAAGAGGGCTTGAAACCCTAATTTTTGTTTGTAGTGAGTGCTCACCCATCTTTGGGGAGACTAATGAGGCAAGATGGTACATCCATATTGTGATGATGATTTGCACAATTATGGGAAATCTTAGTGGTCAAAATTTGGGGTATGACAAGCTCTTTCTTGCAAAAGGGGAAAAAGTGGCAAAAATAGCAACTCTCTGAAACTGTGTTCCAGATATGGGGAACCATTTGGGACAGTTCAAGGATGATATTTGGAGTGTGTTTGAGGTTTTATCTGGTTTGGAAAGTGACTGAATCAAGACATGGCTTGAAAAATGCACAAAAGTCCTATTTTTGAGGTTTTGAGAGGGGACTTTGAGATTTTGGTGTTACAGGTCAATTGTGAGAGTTTGAACAGCTTAGATATGACATATTGGATGTGTTTGGATCATGAACTGTGATGAAATTGCTCTCTAACTCAAAAAACTCAGAATTACCTTGCTAAAGAAGGCATTTTTGCCAAGAGAAAGAGATTTTGAGGAAAGCAAGTGTTGTAGTGCTTTGGTGTACTCAAACTGAGCACAAATGAGCTCTATTTATAGTAGAGCAAGTTTGTTTTGGCTACAATAATGAATGGCAACTACTGCAGAGGTTTGGCCAATGTTGATCAATAGGAATCCAAGTCTCCTCTAGCCATTGACTAGAGGTTAGGGCACAGGCTGCTGGTTCCCTAGTTCTTAGATCATCCTTGACTGAATTCAGTTGGAAAAGACTCAGTCTAGGCCCCACCTTGGTGCTCCATTAAATGCTCCAAACCAAAATTGAAGTATTGTCCCTCTTTTAGGCATTTCTAGGTTTGGCATGCTACTTTTGGTTCCAAAGACTTGGGAGGCTGGTGGATCAGTGTTTGTCCCTCCTTGGTCCCCCCTTGAGGTGTTCGGATGAATAGATTTGCTTGCCCTTTGCAAAATTTGAGGAAATCGAGCAAAATGCACAAATCTGCCTTGCCATGACAGTTTGCAGCAAGGCATATTGGCATGGTGATATCTCATGGCTTAAGTGGAGTTTCATGGAGTTCATGGCCATTTTGGAAAGCCCTCATATGATACAACATATGGGTGATCATAGTTAGTCTTGATACTTTTTGGATCCAAGTGAAAAATCCCCCTACTTTAGAAAAAAAAGCAAGACAGATTCTGACTTAGTGAAAATTTCACTAGTGTTGGAAAAAAGTGACATTTCATGTTTTCAGCCATTTTGATCATTCCATAACTCAAAATCCATGATGAATTGGAATGAGGTGTAGTTGAAGCTTTTGTAGAGGGCCATGAGAGCTACAAATCCAGCTTTGAATGGGGAAAAATGGCCTGGTGGTGTTATGAGATATGATCCTCCAAAGTTGGTACCCTAGCCATTTTGTTCCATAACTTAGAAAATTTCTAAGTTTTTTTTATGGTTACCCCTTTTACAAGTTATCCCACTTTTCTTATTTTTCTTGATGAATGATGATCCAAATCACACATTAACATCATTTTGGGGTCAAAGAACCATATTTGTGAAAAATCTCAAAAAGTCAAAGTTTGACTTTTGTGCACAGTTGACTTTTTGTCAGATGAATTCCAAACTGTGCGATCCTCTATGAAATCAAGTCCTTGATATAAATAAAACTTGATAGACATGTTCCATGGGTGTTATAGGGTGTATTGAATCGTGTCCCAACGTTTGGGAGCATGCCTGGGTCAAAAGTCAGAGGTACAGTTGACTTTTTCTACGAAACCCTAATTGTGGTTCTGATGAAATTGAAACTTGTTGATCAAGATTCTTATGTCAATCCATGGTTACAAATGGATCAATGTAGTTTATTAGGGACCCTCAAACTATGTCTTGAGGTCTTGGCTCATGTTTTGTCCCAAAGGTCAACATAGGGGTGAATTAGGTCAAGAAACCCTAATTCCTGATTTTTAATAAATGCATCCCCTGAGGCTAAATTGACTGGATGATTGGGTCCATGAGGTCCCTTAAAGTACCTAGAGTTATTATTTGAAGCATTGGCTCATGTCCAGAGTAAAATTTCCATCTATAGGCCCTGGTCGACCAAAACCCTAATTTGGTGACACTGGCGATCTTGAGGCTTGATCCACTTGGAATGTTGCAGCCTGGTGCTTGATTCATGATGTGGGAGTCCTCTTGATCCCTTGTGGATGTTTGAGAGGTCAGAAAACTTGAAGATCATGTCATTCCTTGATTGATCATTTGCCTAAAAGCTCTGAGAGGGCTTGAAACCCTAAGTCTGATTGTAGTGGATGCTCACCCATCTTTGGGGGGACTAATGAGGTATGATGGTCCATCCATATTGTGATGATGATTTGCACAATGATGGGGATTCTTAGTGGTCAAAATTTGGGGTATGACAGATGCCCCCATTTAATCTTTTTGGACCCGAAGGTGTGAATGGCGAAGGTATTCGGGCATTCGGGGTGCAAGATGATAAAATATCAGAATACCCGAAATTTTGATAGTGGTTATGAATGGTAGTTTGCCCATCCATCTTATTTTGCTAAGCGTTGATGCTTAGAAAAGGTAAAAACTTCCCCTCGATCCTGGTCTTCAGCCAGGGAACTGGTCTCAGTTTCTGATGTAAACTTCCCCTCGATCCTGGTTTCCTACCAAGGAACTGGTCTCAGTTTCTGAAATAAACATCCCCTCGATCCTGGTTTCCTACCAAGGAACTGGTCTTAGTTTCTGAAATAAACTTCCCCTCGATCCTGGTTTCCTACCAAGGAACTGGTCTCAGTTTTTGATGTAAACTTCCCCTCGATCCTGGTTTCCTACCAAGGAACTGGTCTCAGTTTCTGAAATAAACTTCCCATCGATCTTAGTTTCCTACCAAGGAACTGGTCATAGTTTCTGAAATAAACTTCCCCTCGATCCTGGTTTCCTACCAAGGAACTGGTCTCAGTTTCTTTTGTCAATAAACTTTCTTGACAAGGGACGTTATTCGTAGCCGTTTTCCTCAAACTTCTCGTCGAACATTCCTGGGGAGATGCCATTTGATGGAAAAAGTTTCGATGTCAGACTTGCTGGAGACCCCATCTGTCTGAGCTGTAGAGGTGTACAAGCTTCTCTGTTTGAAGACGTCATTTGTCGACTCTACCGGGGAAAAAGGAGTCTCTTTAGAGACTGTTTTCTGCTTGGAGGTGTTACATCATACTTTTCTCGAGATCTTCTTAGAGAAAAACTACTGTATTGTCGAATCTTTGATTAAGAGGATTTCTCTGGGGATTTTGCTTGATCCGAGGAAGCGAAGATATCATCTTCAATGGTGAAGAGTGACGTTTGCCAAAAGCTCTATGGCTCTTCAGAGGTTCAAGTTATCAAAGTGGTCAAAGAACCACCTTCAATCCAGAAATAAACTGGAGGAGAGATCGTTTAGATGA
This sequence comes from Lathyrus tuberosus, assembly GCA_022829125.1. Taxonomy (NCBI): domain Eukaryota; kingdom Viridiplantae; phylum Streptophyta; class Magnoliopsida; order Fabales; family Fabaceae; genus Lathyrus; species Lathyrus tuberosus. Next base: position 4,241,967 of record JALAZF010000241.1, on the reverse strand, counting down.
TTCATTTCCTGATGAGGAAAGAACTGACGACTCGGTTGAGAGGACTTTTATCACTAGGGAACAAGACCGACTAGAGTGATAGTGATGCAATATGAATATGAATGTAAATCAATAATGTATGATGCATGTATGTTTATGCTGACAAAACTGACGCGACATACAGACTAACAGATGAACATGACTGGATACTCGGCCACTGCGGGGGATAAAAAGTATCACTAGTCCAAAAGTAGCAATTCTGCCTTGCTTAGGAGAAGTAGTCCTCGTGGGAAGCTACGTTGGTCGAGCTTAGGAGATAAGAACTCTGTCGGGGGTTTCAGATGAAATATTCGCATGTGACACACCTGATCCTTCATTCAGGTGCACTGGTTTAGAAGGAGTACTTCGATTATGCACTTTGAAGTTCGATTACTTCGGGTGAAGTGATCGATGTTCTTTCGATGTTCAACAGTCAAAAGAAATTGCCATCTTTATTTTAAAAGCAGAAAAAAGTTTGACAAGTAAATTCATTTTTGTTTTATTCTAAGAATCGTTAATCGTGTTAAGATTTCGTTCTGTAAAGCTAAAACAAAATAAGAATTGTAAACAAAAGCACTAGGGCTCGAATTTTATTGATAGGATGGAAATCATCCAAGCGCGTGATTCCATAGAGTATGTACAAAGTTTAGAAAATTGTAATTTAAGGGAAAAGGGCTACATCGAAACATAACGACCGCTATCCTTCTACCAACTTTGAATTCTGGACATCCTGAGCTTTTGTCGAAGATGACCTTGACTGGAGTTTTTCTCGGATGGTGTAACTGCTGCTGAGGGACTTGCCCCTTTGTTGGACATAGTTACTTGCCATTATCCCTAACTTTTGCCTGGATTATACTCTGAGATTTCCAATCCACCGGGATGATTTTTTTTATTATGTCTCTAATTTTTGTCGTGACAGCCCTTTTGGGTTTTCAATCCACCGAGACGTTTCTTTCTTTTTTTTATTTAGGCGAAGTATTTCTTGACTACGTCAACATTCGTGGGGTAGGCAAATTCCTCTCCGTCCATGGTTGCAAGTCTCACGGTGCCGCCTGAGAAGGCTTTCTTGACCACATAGGGGCCGTCATAATTCGGATTCCATTTGCCCCGAGAATCAGTGAGGAATGATTGTATCTTTTTTAGCACAAGGTCTCCTTTCCTGAAGACGCGAGGTCGGACCTTTTTGTCGAAGGCCTTCTTCATTCTTTGTTGATACAACTAACCGTGGCATAGTGTCGTTACTCGCTTTTCTTCAATCAGATTCAGTTCGTCGTGTCGACTTTGACACCATTCAGCTTCTGTTAGCTTAGCTTCCATCAATACCCGTATTGATGGGATCTGTACTTCTATGGGGAGCACTGTCTTCATGCCATATGCTAGGGAGAAAGGGGTTTCCCCTGTTGAAGTGCTGACAGATGTGCGATAACCGTGAAGAGAAAAAGACAGCATTTCGTGCCAGTCTTTGTAGGTTACAACCATTTTTTGAACAATCTTCTTGATGTTCTTGTCAGCCGCTTCTACCGCTCCGTTCATCTTGGGTCGGTAGGGAGATGAGTTATGGTGTTCGATTTTAAACTCAGCACACAACTCTTTCATCATCTTGTTGTTCAAGTTAGATCCATTATCAATAATGATCTGGCTTGGAACACCATAACGACAAATGACATTGTTTTTGATAAATCGGACCACCACTTGTCGGGTTACATTAGCGTACGACGCTGCTTCGACCCACTTGGTGAAGTAATCAATGGCTACCAGGATGAACTGATGTCCCTTTGAAGCCTTGGGCTCAATCATGCCAATCATGTCGATTCCCCATATAGAAAAAGGCCACAGGGTAGAAAGGACCTTGAGATGCGTTGGCGGCACATGGATTTTGTCGGAGTATATCTGACACTTATGACACTTCCTTATGTACTTGTAGCAATCGAATTCCATTATCAACCAATAGTACCCCGCTCTTAGAATTTTTCTCGCCATTGTATGTCCGTGGGAATGAGTGCCAAAGGATCCTTTATGAATTTATTTTATCAGCATGTTTGCTTCTGGTCTGTCTACGTATCGGAGCAAGACCATGTCAAAATTTCTCTTATAGAGTGTATCACCGCTTAGGAAGAAGCTGCCTGCCAGTCTTCTGAGGGTTTTTCTGTCTTTCCTTAGTGCCCCAGGAGGGTACTCTTGTTTCTGAAGGAAGCATTTGATATCGTGATTCCAAGGTTTGTCGTCTATGACTGCTTCAATCATGAAAATGTAAGCGGGCCGTTCAAGGCGCATTATGTCAATCTTAGGTAAGTCGTTCCATTGACCTACACTAATCATGGAAGAGAGAGTGGCTAATGCATCAGCCATGTGATTCTCTTCACGAGGGATATAATGAAACTCGACTCTGTTGAAGAATGGTAACAACCTTCTTGCGTAATCTTTGTAAGGAATCAATCCTGATTGGTATGTGTTCAAATATCCTTTGATCTGATTGATAACCAGGGCTGAGTCGCCATATACATCCAAGTTCGTAATCCTTAAGTCGATCACTTCTTCGAGACCCATGATACAAGCTTCGTATTCGGCCTCATTGTTTGTGCACTTGAACGTAAGTCGGGCGGTGAAAGGAATGTGGGTACCCTGAGGTGTTATGATAATTTCCCCAATTCCATTTCTGTAATGATTGACAGCTCCATCAAAAATTAGTCCCCATTGGGAACCTGGTTCTGGCCCTTCACTGGGTAGCGGTTCATCGCAATCTTTCATTTTTAGATACATGACATCTTCGTCTAGGAATTCAAATCCGACTGATTCTTGATCGTCAATCGGTTGATAATCCAAATGATCGGCTAAAACACTTCCCTTAACGGATTTTTGAGCGTGGTATTCGATGTCATATTCTGATAACAACATCTGCCAATGGGAAATCCTTCCCTTGAGAGCAGGTTTTTTGAAGACGTACTTGATTGGATCCATTTCATAGATTAACCAAGTAGTGTGACGAATCATGTACTGGAAAAGAAGTTTGGCTGCCCAAGCCAGAGCACAGCAAGTTTTCTCGAGCATAGTGTACCGAGTCTCGCAGTCGGTGAATTTCTTGCTCAAATAGTAAATGGCAGACTCTTTCCTTTTGGTTTCGTCTTGTTAGCCAAGTACACAACCTATTGAGTCTTCCAAGACTGTTAAGTAAATGATTGGGGCCCTTACTTCCACGGGAGGGGATAGAATCGGTGGGTTCAACAGGTATTCCTTGATACTGTCGAAGGCGGTTTGACAGTCTTCTGTCCAAACGTAGTCCTGATTCTTTTTTAGTAATTTGAAAATCGGCGCACATGTCACGGTCATGAGGAATATAAATCTGGAAATGTAATTCAAACATCCCAGGAATCCCCTGACTTGTTTTTCGGTCTTTGGAGAAGGCATCTCTTGAATGGCCTTGACCTTGTCAGGATCAACCTCTATTCCTTTCTGGCTGACGATGAACCCTAATAGTTTCCCTGAATAGACACCGAATGTGCACTTATTAGGATGCAAGCGGAGTTTGGACTTTCTCAGACCCTCGAATAGCTTTGACAGGCGGGTCACATGCTCCTCTTCTGTTTTAGATTTTGTAATCATATCATCGACATATACCTCGATTTCCTTGTGTATCATATAATGAAAAAGAGTAGTCATGGCCCTTTGATAGGTTGCCCCGACGTTCTTCAAACCGAACGACATTACCTTGTAACAAAAGGTGCCCCATGGGGTGATAAATAAATTTGTCTCCATGTCTTTCGGCGCCATTTTTATCTGATTATAGCCCGAGAATCCATCCATGAAGGAGAAAACTTTGAACTTCGTTGTACTGTCAACCAGCATGTCAATGTGTGGTAAAGGAAAGTCATCCTTCAGACTAGACTTGTTTAGATCTCTGTAATCTACACACATTCTGACCTTTCCGTCCTTTTTCGGAACTGGTACGATGTTGGCTAACCATTGAGGATATTCTGATGTGGCGAGGAAACCTGCGTCAATTTGTTTATGTACTTCCACTTGATTTTGATGGTCATGTCCGGGTGAGTCCGTCTCAACCTCTGTTTTACTGGCAGACATTCTGACCTTAATGGTAGATGATGTTCCACGATGCTGGAATCGAACCCTGGCATGTCCTGGTTGGACCAAGTGAATACATCGGGAAATTATTTGAGAAGCTTTGTCAAACTTTCTTTGACAGTGGGACTGAGTAGTGCCCCAATCTTGACTTCTTTTCTCTCTTCCTCTGAGCCCAAGTTGACTGTTTCCAACGACTCTTTGTGAGGTTTAATGGACCTTTCCTCTTGTCTGAGTAGTCGGGAGATCTCTTCCAGAATTTCTTCGTCCTCTTCTTCTTCAGCCTCAAATACCAGGAATTCAAAGTTGGGAGAAGGCATTGGATCGTAAGTTTCAATGGGGTTTAAGACAAGCAATCTGCATGATGTGATGATTTGTGTTTAGAAGAGATAGAGAGAATGCAAGAATGTGTGTAGTGTTTTTCTGAAAATTGCTTGTTTTTATTATTTGAATTAATTTTTAGGATTACCATTTTCTAAAAAAACGACAAGAGAAAACAGCAATTAATGCGGAAATTACAGAACGACGTTATTTATTTATGATTTTGTTAATTCTTGAAACTACAGCCCTATAAAACAAAACTTTGTCGCTTTGGGCGAAGCGAAGAGGGATATTTACAGAAAGCAAGCCCTATCAAAACACATGTTTCACCTGGGCAGGGTGAAAGGTTAAAGACGGCAATTACTTAGACTTATGAACAATCTTCGGAACATCGACTGCAACCCATTGGCGGCGAACTCCTCGGTGAATCACAAAGTCTGGTACCTTCCTTGATTTGTCTTCAGAAATAACGCTGATTTCTAGTGGAGAAGGATCATTGGAATCTATCTCCCAGACAGAGTTGTAATAGGAGGACTCCTCAATTGTATTTTGCATAGTATTTGTGCTCTCAGGTGGATCTCCCCACCCAGTTGGCTGGATGTCTTCGAGCCTGATGCAAGAGCTTCCAGGAGCAGTGTATTTGACCATGAAGTCATATTTACCACTCAGTTGTCCCAAGGTGTCCCACACTTCTTTAGAACTGGAGGAGTCATCCCTTTCGATGACGTTGACCTCGGGAAAAGCATAATTAATAAATTCTAGTCCTGCAAACCTTGCAAATTCATCATCGTGCTGGGTATTTTCTGAATGACCTGAGTGTTGATCCCATGACATGGTGGGGACGCAGGTATTCTTTTCAATGATGCTCAGCTGATTTTCATTATTCGGCTTATTTTCTTGCCCCAAGTCTCCTGGGTACGGCTGCCAGATAGGCAGGCCATCCATTGGGCCATAGTAGTCGTGGTCAAAGTTGTATTTCATCGAAGTGTCCTCCTCCAATGAGTTTGGCGGAGCACGGCATCCTTCCGAATCACAATCTCCATATATCATTTCGACATCTGACCTTGGTATAAATCTTGGACTCTGTGCGGGATAGCAAAATGGCGTATGCACCTTTTCCTGAGACATATAACCGTCCTTATTAAGATAGGATTCCCATTCTTCCTCTGTGTTAGAGGACTCTCCCTTGTTGATAGTGTGTAGTTCTTGGGACACTAGGTGAAGGAAACCTCCACTATGGAAGAAGTTCTGAACGGGATGAAGGCTTTCACCATTAGTGGCAGTCTGGGTACAGGTTGCAGAAAAACCAAGACCCTTCTTTGTTTTATTATCAGTAGGAATGATAAGTTGTCCCCATCCCTTGGCGTTGTTACTTTTGATCACCTCGAGAGCATCTTTGTACGAGGATATTGATGTTCCTTTCTCTAGTTGACCCTCATTGCTCACCGAAAGTGCCTGAAACTGAGTTCCAACAACCTCCTCGGGTTCTACACAAGTGGATAATGAAAGGTTACGCACGATCAAGGCATGTTCTCCGCAGACCGTGACGAGTTGGTCATTCTTGACAAACTTCAGCTTCTGGTGAAGTGTCGAGGTGACTGCCCCAGCCTGGTGTATCCAAGGTCTTCCTAATAAGCAATTGTATGTTGCCCGGATGTCCATGACCTGAAAAGTGACTAGGAACGTGTGAGGACTGATAGTTATAGGAAGGTCGACTTCGCCAATAACTGTTTTTCTGGATCCGTCAAATGCTTTGACGATGACCTCACCGCCTCTCATCGGAGATCCTTTGAATGGTAGTCACATCAGAGTGGACTTCGGCATGATGTTCAGAGTCAATCCGGTGTCTACTAGTACGCTGGCTAAGGCATCGTCTTGGCAGTTGACTGTGATATTGAGCGCCATGTTGTGGCTTTTGCCTTCTTCTGGCTATTCCTCATCACTAAACCCCAAGTTGTTGCAGGAAGTGATGTTAGAGATGATGTTATCGAACTGTCGTATTGATACATCCTATTCCACAAAGGCGTGTTCTAAGACATTCTGTAGAGCCTCTCTGTGGGCTTCAGAACTGAGTAAAAGTGATAGCATGGAGATCTTTGAAGGAGTTTGTAACAGCTGATCAACAATGTTGTATTCACTCCTTTGGATGAGCTTCAGCATCTCATCATCGTTCATTGAAAGGTCGGGATCACTGGATTGACCGACTGGTGGATTAGGAACTTCTGTTTGAGGTTCCTTTTCTCTGTTGGGTTCTCCAACTCCTCTGTTGAAGATTCTACCGCTCCGTGTTACTCAACTAATGTCTGCAATATTCACGATGGAGGGTAATGGAATTTCTTTCCCATTCTCAACTATTGTTGCACCGTATTTGTAAGGGATAGCCTTAGTTGATTCATACGGTAACGGTCCTGGTATATAGATAACTACAGGAGCCTTCTGACTTCTCTGATTGTTGTAAGTAACTTCAATCAATTCTTGGTTAAGAACCTTCGATTCGTCAAGTAGAGGGATGATGGCGCAAACATCCTTGGTCCTTTCATGATCAGAGATCACAACAACATCCTTAATATGATCAGCAAAATAGTCTGGCGTCTAGTTGATAGACCCCGAAACTGAATATTGTTAGATTTCTTTGCGGTCCAACTGACTCTGAAGGGCTGCTCGCACGAGGTAACATCCTTGATTATTTTTCGAGAAGACTCTACAATGCTCGTAATTGTGTGGTGGCACCTGGCCACGTCCGTTTTGAATGCAGTGTAACCTCATTAGATTTGTTTCTGTAGATTGGACATCCTGACTTTAATGCCGAGTAGGGTTCCCGTCAACCACACTGATTTGTTGTGTGTCTTCATCCATATAGATTGGAAGCCACCAGTGGTTTAACAAGTGTTGCAAAGTTCTTTGAACGAGAGCGCACCCTTGGTTACTCTCACAACATACTTTACAGCTCAGATAATCATGTGAAGTGAGAAAACCGAGTTGGACTTGCTTGGCGTGTAACTCCACCAAGCTGGTATTCATCAAGCGAATATCGAAGATTTAAATCATGTTGATCTGATAGGGATTTCTATCATGGTACTCCTCGATCCATCCAAGATCTATCTGATGCTGGAGGGCCTCTTGTACAAAAAAGCATCCTTGTTTGTTTACCGAGCAAGTCAGACAGGAATTGTAATCGTGCTGCGGCAGATTATGATACTGGCTTTGCCTTGAGTGCATTGCCACTAAGTTGACATTCATCGCACTGATGTCGTGGTTCTGAATGATGTTGGAATTCGTATAAGTCGTGTTAACCCCACGAAATCGGTGCTCCTGGATCTATCCAAGACCCAACTGTTCCTGTAGAGCTGCTTGCACCACAGAACATCCTTGATTGTTTTTAGAGAAGATATCACACTGGTGATAATTATGAGGTGGCACATGGCCGTATCCGCTCTGTCTACAATGCATCTTCACCAAATTGGCCCTTAATAAGAGTACATCGTGAATTTGATAGCTGTTATAGGATTCTCCCTCTATCAAATTTACGGCAGCTTTCTCATGTTGAGGCTGCGGGTTCGTGAGAACATTAGGATTCATATCTTTGAAAGATAAGACTGATAACACAAAAACATATCATATTTTTACCTTGATTTATGTTCAAATCTTATCCCATTTCCGTCTAATTTCCGATTATTCTGAGGATATTCAAGTGTTTTCGCAAGTATTTCAGTTTCCAAGCCAAGAATGAGAAAAGAGCAGAAAAGTAACAGAATAAGGAAAGAACAAAGAAAAATAGCAGAAAAAGCAGAGAAATCAGATTTTGTATGTGTGACGACCGTCACACATAGTGCCACGACCTTCATGAAGACCAAAGCCATCACGACCGTTACGCAGCCCCCACGATCGTCATAGGTTCAAAAACAGAAATGTGACGTTGGAGACAGACGTGGTCACAAAGAGAGAAGTTTACAGTTTCACACGTTCGACATTTTCTCCTATATTCCCTCAGACTCAAACTCAGTAGCAGTTCCAACTAGTGCTCTTATATTCTCTCATACTGGAGGTCTATATATAGTGCATTTTGGAAAGGACGTGAAGGGAGAGCTTTTACCCGAGAATTCCATACTTTTGCATTTTGTTTCCAGAATTTTTACATTCCTGTTTTTGTTTTCCTTTACCCTTCTTTTGTCCATTCATTACCGAACAGTGATAGTTTCTCACATCGAGGGGCTATCACACTTTAGTTTATTTTTAAGTTTGCCTTCATTATTCATTCGTTTCGTAAATTCAAGCAAAAGCCTGCCGACTTGTGGAGGAATTGCTAGAACCGTATTCAGCAGGTTTTTATCATAATTCAATTATAGTATTATTTGTTTTTTTTACCATGTTTGTGTTAATGTTTAATTGTTCATGCGTATTTATGTTTGCTTTAATTAATATGTCGAGCTAAACTCATTTTATCGGTATGTAATTGAGTAACCGGAATGGATTCAATAATTCTAAGCTAAAATCATAAAACAACCTATTTTCTGGCTTCGATTTCTTAATTTAAAATCAACTTTTATTACGAGAGTAAAAAGGTAGAAAAAGGTTAAGGTCAAGACCACGAGAGTGTGATATTTTAACCGGATAGCTGAAATCAGGCATTGGTTTTAAAAACAACGAGAGCGCTTTAAAGTTAATTAGGACTTATTAGTTTTCAAAAATTGTTTTTAAACTCAAATGGGCTAGCGAGAGCAGACATTATGATTTAGGAATATAGTCCGAAGCAAGATCCATGAGAGTGTGAGGTGAGGGCTTTTAAACTGATATTTTCTACAGAAAAATAACGTGACTCATTTTTATATGCTTAGGTTTTATTAAATCCACGAAGGTATACTAAGTTACGTACCGATATCCTTATATCAACTAGTTTATTCCAAAAATTTAGATTCCCTTTAGTTTCCCTTTTTGAACTTAAAACCAAAACATCTTCGCCTTAGCTAAACACAGTAACAAAACTGTAGCACTAGGTTGATTATCAAGTCTCTGTGGGATCGATATCTTTATTACTACGCGATAGGTTGTGCACTTGCAGTTAGTAACCGTTAGACTCAGAAAGTCACGATCAAGTTTTTGGCGCCGTTGCCGGGGACTTTGATTTAGTCAATAGTGCGATTCTTTGTTGCGCAGTATAGACTAAAGCAACAAATTTTATTTTCCTTTTTCTCGATTTTATGCCAAGTACTCGCTCACAAAGCGAAGACTTGCAACCACCAATCGCCGAATTAGAGCGTTTCTTACATTTAAGACGCAGAATACTAGAGTATCAACGCAAGTATAATATTCCCGATCTCCTTGCTCATACTCCTAAACAAGTCAAAGAACGAAACATGAGTGAAAGACCACAGAACTGTTCTCTTAAGTTCTATGCTACCCCGTCTGAGCAAGAACCACATAATAGCATTGTTGCCTCTGCTATCAACCGAAATGATTTCGAGTTGAAACCTTCATTGTTGTCAGCCGTACAACAACATCAATTCTCTGGAAACCCTACAGAAGATCCTAACGAACATTTGACCAAGTTTGTGCAGTACGAAGACACAGTGAAGGCAAATGGTGTAACTGCAGACGCGATAAGACTACGTCTTTTTCCTTTCTCGTTAAGAGACAGAGCTTGGGCTTGGTTGCAATCCTTGCCATCAAACTCCGTTACTACGTGGGATGAGTTGAAGAAGGTATTCTTAGCACGATATTTCCCCCCAAGCAAAACAGCTATGCTGAGAGCCCAAATCAATAGTTTTCGACAGAAGGACAACGAATCTCTTTACGATGCATGGGAAAGATACAAAGACATGATGAGGATGTGTCCGCATCACCGTCTTGAAGATTGGTTAGTCATCCACACATTTTACAATGGTCTCTTGTACAATACAAGATTGACAATAGATGTCGCCGCTGGTGGTACACTTATGGATAAACCTTATGAAGAAGCCTATCAACTAATCGAAAGCATGGCTCAAAACCACTACCAATGGGGAGGAGAAAGAACTGCAGTGGAAAAATCCCAAACAAAAGGTGGAATGTACGAGGTTAGTAGCCTTGATCATGTCAATGCTAAGGTAGATGCCCTTGCCCAAAAGATTGATAACTTGACCATAACGCATGCAGCCACCGTGGCTGCCGTAGCTCAAAATTGCAAATTATGCGGAACACCTGGACATGCCGCCACTGAATGTCAAATTTTGGCAGGAGTCTCTAGTGACCAAGTGAATTATGCTCAAGGGAACCCTTATGCAAATACCTACAATCCAGGCTGGAAGAATCATCCAAACTTCTCCTACAAAAACAACAATGCATTGTATGCACCTGGTCAAGCACCTGCTACACCACCAGGCTACCAAAAGGCTGTCGTAACTGCCCCTAATGTTATTAGGAAGTCTAACCTTGAATTGATGATAGAAAACTTTATAGCTACCCAGACTCAAACAAACAAAGAGTTCCTGAATCAAGACGTACACACTAGTGAATAGATTAAGCAATTGGCAAACAAAGTAGACGCATTGGCCACTCACAACAAAATGCTTGAAACACAAATTTCACAAGTGGCACAACAACAAGCGCCTATTGCTGCTCCTGCTGGAACATTTCCTGGACAGCCGTAACCTAATCCAAAAGGACATGCAAATGCTGTTATATTGAGAAGTGGAAAAGAATTAGATGGACCCATTGATCCGAGACTTCAGAATCTAGCCATGTACCAAAGGCCTGATAGCACAACAACTGAGAAGGAAAATGAACCCAAGGAAAAGGAAGATAATGAACAAGAGCCCGTAAACAAAGAAAAACCGTATGTGCCTCCACCACCCTATAAATCACCTATTCCGTATCCTCAAAGATTTGCAAACTCCAAAACTGCGGGGCAATTTAAGAAATTTGTTGAACTTCTAAAACAATTGAACATCACGATACCTTTTACATAAGCTATCACTCAGATGCCCTCATATGCTAAGTTCCTTAAAGAAATCCTATCCAATAAGAAAAAGATTGAGGATAACGAAACGGTTACACTTACTGCTGAGTGTAGCGCAATAATTCAAAACAATATGCCTCATAAGCTGAAAGACCCAGGCAGTTTCTCCATACCTTGTGTAATTGGGAAGTTCGTCATAGACAAAGCTCTATGCGACTTAGGAGCCAGTATTAGTGTAATGCCCTTATCCATATGCAAGAAGCTTGATATGGGAGAATTAAGACCAACTAAGATGTCTATTCAATTAGCTGACCGCTCTATTAAATACCCAGTTGGTATACTAGAAAATGTTCCAGTTCGTATAAGACAATTCTATATCCCTACCGATTTCATAATCATGGATATTAAAGAAGACTCCACTACTCCTATCATACTAGGAAGACCATTCGTAGCTACCGCTGGAGCCATTATAGACGTGAAGAGGGGTAGGCTAACTTTTGAAGTTGGTGAAGAGAAGGTTGAGTTTATTTTGACACAATTCTTACAAGCGATGACACATGTTATCTACTAGATGTCATAGATGAGTGCGTAAGAGAAATAGAGATAGAACCAACCACATACTCAGATATTCTAAATATTCCAATACCTCCGATTTTTGAAGATGATAATTGGCGTGAACCTTATCAAGACGATAGCCTAAGCGAATGTTTAGCACTTACACCAGATCATCTGCCTTGCCCGAAGAAACCAGCCCTAGAACTGAAAACACTACCCAATAATTTAAGGTATGAATTCTTGGACGCAGAACTCAAACGACCTGTAATAGTCAATGCAGACTTAGGACAAACCGAAACTAAGAAACTTTTAGATGTCTTAAGAAAATACCCAACCGCGTTAGGCTATAACATCGCTGACCTTAAAGGAATAAGTCCTTCTATTTGTATGCATCGCATTATGCTAGAGGAAGACTGTAAATCCTCTAGAGAACATCAGAGAAGGATTAATCCAATCTTAAGCACTGTAGTCAAGGATGAAGTGAAAAAGCTTTTAGAAGCAGGAATTATATACCCGATATCAGACAGTAAATGGGTTAGCCTAGTACATGTCGTACCAAAGAAGGGAGGTGTTAGAGTTGTTAAGAACTCCAAAGGCGAATCTATAACACAAAGAGTTATAACTGGAAGTAGAATGTGTATCGATTATAGAAAATTGAACAAAGCTACTCGTAAAGATCATTTCCCATTACCATTCATTGACCAAATGTTGGAACGATTGGCAAAACATTCTTACTTCTGCTATTTAGACGGTTATTCAGGATTCTTTCAAATCCCGATACATCCTGATGACCAAGAAAAGACAACCTTCACATGTCCCTATGGTACATTTGCTTATCGACGAATGCCGTTTGGACTATGTAACGCTTCTGCCACATTCCAAAGATGCATGATGTCAATCTTTGTTGATTTTATAGATGACATTATGGAAGTGTTTATGGATGACTTTTCTGTTTGTGGCAGAGTTTTGAAGGATGTCTATCGAACCTAGAAATGGTACTTGAAAGATGCGCAAAAGTCAATCTCGTATTAAACTGGGAGAAATGCCATTTCATGGTAAATCAAGGAATCGTACTTGGCACGTTGTATCCGACAGAGGGATTGAAGTTGATAAAGCTAAGATAGAGATTATAGAAAATCTTCAACCTCCGAAAACCGTATGAGAAATACGAAGTTTCTTAGGACACACGGGTTTCTACCGACGATTCATAAAAGATTTCTCGAAAATTACCAAACCTCTTACGGGTCTATTAATGAAAGACGCTGAATTTATCTTTGATGAGAAATGTCTAAAAGCGTTTGAACAATTGAAAACGGCTCTCATCACCGCACCTATCATGCAACCACCAGATTGGAGACTACCATTTGAAATCATGTGTGATGTGAGTGATTATGCCGTAGGTGCAGTTTTAGGACAAAGGAGGGATAGAAAACTCCATACTATTTACTATGCAAGTAGAACCTTAGACCCTGCTCAAATGAACTACGCCACCACAGAAAAAGAACTTCTAGCCGTGGTTTTTGCCCTTGACAAATTCCGTTCTTACCTAGTGGGAGCGAAGATCATCATTTATACAGACCATGCGGCTATTAGGTATTTATTAAGCAAAAAGGATGCAAAACCTAGACTGCTAAGGTGGATCCTGCTTTTACAAGAATTTGATTTAGAGATCAAAGATAAGAAAGGAACTGAAAACGTAGTAGCAGACCACTTATCCCGATTAGATGGCGTCAAACCAGAGCCAGTCCCTATTAATGACGATTTCCCATATGAACGACTTATAGCCCAACTTGAAAATGATATGTCTAAACTACATTTAAATGAACCAAAAATAGAAGAAGTCGTGGAAGAAATTAACTCACACACAATACTGCCATGGTATGCTGACATAGTCAACTACTTAGCAGCTGGAGTACTTCCACCAGACTTATCTTATCAACAAAAGAAAAAATTCTTCCATGATCTAAAACATTATCATTGGGATGAACCTCTGCTCTTTAAGAGAAGAGCTGACAGTATTTTCCGTCGTTGCGTCCCTGAAACTAAAATAGAAGACATCATCTCTCAATGTCACTCTGCTCCTTATGGAGGACATGCAAGTACTTCAAAGACATGCGCTAAGATTCTGCAATCCGGCCTATTCTGGCCTAACCTTTGGAAGGATGTCCACATTGCAATACTAAACTGGGACCGGTGCGAACGCACTGGTAACATATCAAGACGTGATGAGATGCCCCAAAAAGGCATATTGGAAGTAGAAGTCTTTGATGTATGGGGGATTGATTTCATGGGACCTTTCCCATCATCCTTTGGAAATAAATATATACTCGTAGCTGTTGACTATGTTTCAAAATGGATTGAGGCTATAGCTTCTCCTACAAATGACACACGAGTAGTCATAAACCTTTTTTAAAACACGATCTTTCCCAGATTTGGTGTGCCGAGACTGGTCATAAGTGACGGTGGCTCCCATTTCATATCAAAAATATTTGACAAGCTACTATCGAAGTATGGAGTAAGACACTGCGTAGAAACACCATATCATCCACAAACTAGTGGACAGGTTGAGGTATCGAATAGAGAGATAAAACAAATCTTAGAGAAGACCGTCGCCACCTCTAGGAAAGATTGGTCATCTAAACTTAATGAAGCTTTATGGGCATATAGGACGGCCTACAAAACACCAATCGAAACTACACCTTTCAAACTAGTTTATGGTAAATCCTGCCACATACCAGTGGAATTAGAGCACAAAGCCTATTGGGCTATTAAAACCCTAAACTTAAGGTACGAAACCGCAGGTGAAAAGCGAATCCTAGATCTGCACGAACTAGAAGAACTAAGGCTAGACGCTTATGAAAATGCCAAAATATACAAGGAACGAACTAAGAAATGGCATGATAAGCGTATATCTAGAAAAGAATTCAGTGTGGGAGACGTTGTGCTGCTATTTAACTCAAGACTTAAACTTTTTCCTGGGAAACTGAGATCAAGATGGTCCGACACTTTTAAAATAACCAAAGTGTTACAAAGCGGAGCGATAGAAATTAAGGGTAGGAATAGCGAATCATTCATAGTAAACTGGAAACGTTTAAAGCATTATTATAGTATTGAAAATAGGGACTATTTAAATAGTCTTAGACTTTTAGAGTTGCCCGCTGACCCCCCTAACTAAACTATCTATTTGTTTTCGTCAGGCTTACGACGTTAAAAACAACGCTTAGTGGGAGGCAACTCATGATGATTGTCTTTTCTTTCTTTCTAATTTTTTATTTCTTTACATTTTCTAAATTCTACTTTGTTTTCAAATTTCTAGTTTCATTTATATTTTCTTAAATTTTTTGGAAATTGCTGTGCTAATCATATAATTGCAAAATACAGGATTACAAAGTCTTTCTACATTTTCTGTTCTCCTCATCTGATTTCATTCTTGGTTAATCACTTTAAAAAATGGAGAACAGAGATAATATGTTGGTAGAATTCAGAGATGCAGCTCAGTGGCATCGCTTTGAGGCTCTGTCTCTTCGACCCTTCGCCTTGACAAAATTTGCCCACGGGCCCACCATGACCTCCTTAGGTTTAGGTGAGAGTATTAATTTCCTGTTTAACCAACTAGGATGGGAGGGTTTTGCTAAGAAGAAACACAGACCTTATCATAGACTGACTTTAGAATTCCTAAGTGTCGCTCCTGAAAGATTCGCATCCAACGGTACAAACGCGAGAGTGGCGCGGAAAAACACAGAGTCGCCAGCAATGTGTATTTATCCCGAGAGAGGGAAAGGAAACACTGCATAAACCTGAAAGAAGGGAAAGAGCATGGTCTCACGACCAAGAGAAACAGGTACGGGAGTCGATTATGCGAAGGGAAGGTGTTAGCACTCAACACGTCCATCATACTCGATGGGATCCACGCTTGCTGTCTGCATCAAAGGGTGTCATCGTCTGGAGCTCCATTGCTACTGGACCGGAGAAGAAACGAGAACGGAAAGAACGGAGAAACGAAGAAGAAAAGAAAAAAAGAAGTGACTCGATAGGACGTTATCATTGTCCTAGGCCTACGTACTCCCTCAGTGCAATGGGAAAGTCAGAGTCAACGTAGTTCGGACGGGAACTGTGGGGGAAGGTTGCTCGCCAAGACAATCGCTGTCTTGTGCCTACATATCCTCAATCGGACGAGAGAGAGGAATAAGAGCTGATGTAGTTCGTGGGTACGACCACGGATGGGTAAGTGTTTTTTACGTGAGCGACGAGCTCTTTTCTGAAAAAAGAAGTTTGAAACCCAACAATCCTGAAGGATAAAAAGATTTGAATTTGTTTGGTGTTTTTTAAGACAGAAGTGTTTTTTAAGTTAGTTCGTAACTTACATTGCACCAAAGTCTACCATGCAGGAACGAGTGAATCGCATGGTCGCCCCCAAATGGGACGTATGCTAAACACTCTAGAAGAGGAGGGGAGACCCCTCGTTCTTCATTTCCTACACTTAAGGCTCGAGCGCAATATACGTTATATTTTATTAAGTGTTTTCAAGAAGTTTTGAGATGAGAAGAGAGAAGACCCAAAAGGAAACTCTAAAGGGAAACTAAGAGTACTAATGTTATCATGCATGGACGACCTATGGTTAGTGAGGCTTAGGAGGGACGACTACCTAAAACCTAATGCTAATCCTACTCCAAGCTTAATCAAAAATTAAGTTGGACTAGGTAGCTCTAAGGGGAAAGGAGTCCAATACTTAAACAAGTCTTGAGACTCAAGGGAGTGAAATGAGTAAAAAGAGAAGGTACAATACCTACAACAACACACTTGCTTCAGAACAGCAATGAAATCATGCACATACACCAAACAGCATTCAACAGCATGAAACTCAGCATGAAAACAGGTGAAAAAAGGTCAAACAGCATACATGTACACATGGACAGCACATATGACAGCACTTTATGCAAAACCCAGATGTGAAATTAGGACAGCATGCACCACATTTGAATACGATTCAAGCAAAGCAGAGCAAACGTGCATCAAACAACATACATCGTTCAATTAATCATGATCATAAATAAACCACAGACCATGTTGAATAACCTCGCAAGCATCATGGAAGAATGCAACATATAGCATATGATCAAATGAAAAAAGTATGCACATCATGAAATTGGATACAAGTAAGTATACATAATCATCATCAATCCAGCAGCAATGCACAATGAACATGATCAACAAGTGAGTGTGCGTATGTGTTCATAGCATCAAATGTTCAACAATGCAAACATACACATAAACGATGAAATCCAAGCATCGTGTGTCGAGAAACGTGAACATGCAAGAGTGTGAGGTGTAACAGCTCAAGAATAATCCACAAATCATCAACATATCAGTCCATGAAGTTTAGGCATGCATCGGATCTCCAACAACCAAGAAAATGCACTAAAATACACATTCTGTCCCAGAGTAACCGGTTAACAAACGGTGAGTAACCAGTTACTTAGCTAAAAATCAGACCATTCACGCAAAAAATACACAGAGTAACCGGTTAACAAACGGTGAGTAACCGGTTACTCTGGGACAAAGTTCAAAAATAATTTGCAAAATCAATTTTCAGCAGCAAAATCACTTATCCAATTATTTCCAAATGATCATGTAATCAACAATGCATGAAAATTAAGCTCATGAACAGCAATCAAACATCATGCAAATCTATTATCATCAACACTCATGATCAACATCAAGCAAAAGCATCAACAACACAGGAAATCAATGGATCTACATTGCAAAAGCTATGATCAATCAAAATCAATTATAGATCTAGGGAAAACCAACCTACAAGGCTGAGGTTTGCCTTGGTGAATGTTGAGGACGAAAATTGATGATCCAAACAAGAAATCCAAAGATCTATGTGATGAACTTCAAGATCCAAGCAAGAACAACCAAGATCCAAGCTAAAACAACTCAAATAATGAAAAGCTGCTCCAAAAGTGATTCCACACTCCAAAACAGTAGCAAATCCAAGATTCTTTCAAGAATTGGTGAATGGATGGTGGTTTAGTTTCAAGATCAACAAATTCCAAGGTGAAATTTGATGAACTTTGATGATGAAACTTTGAGTGAGGGTTTTGGAGAATGAGAGAAAATTTGAGAGAATTGGAAGAATTCTGAAAATTGGAGAGTGAAAATGATCTAGGTCTCTCTTGGTTTGGAATGAGTGAGCTTAAATATCCTCTAGCTTAGGAATTTGGCTTGGGTTTGGAGTGAGTGGAAAATGGGGTGAAAAATGGGTTACGAAGTGAAGTGTGGAATTGGGGTGGAAATGGAAAATTTGGGTGGAAAATGATGAAAAGAAGCTGTTCTAGATCCTTCCCACGTAGGCACAAGCAATGCACATGACCACTAAAATGATTTGAAAATTCTACAGTGCTGAAAAATGCAGATTATTTGCAAAAATTACACTGGGGAACCGGTTAACAAACGGTGAGTAACTGGTTACTCTGAGGAAAATTTGAATTTTCTGCTTGGCGCCAAAAGGAGGGAAAATGGGGACGGACTTGATTCCACCTGTTCTGAACCACGATATGCCTCTAAAACTTGTCTTTGGACCTCACTACTTGAGTACACTTGAAACATGCCGCGAAATATTTTCCGAGCCCCGATTAAATTGCTGAGACGGCTGTTCGGTGCTGAATTGCTGATCAAAATTTGACTGCCGGAACTGTTGATCTTCAAATCACTTAATGAGCAAAATAAATGCTCAAAAAGACTTCGAGAATTAAATACTTGGCCTTAACTACCAATAAAGATCAAACCGGTGCTGAGAACATCTTGTACTGCTGAAGAAAATGCCCTGATCCCATGCTCAAAGAAACATGCAAATGCAGCAATGCTAATGCAAATGAAAAGAGACATAAGCCAGTTAGCGCTAAAACGAGAGGGCAAATTTTGGGGTGTTACAGCTGCCCCTATTCAATCAACTTGGTCCTGAAGGTATGATAGCAACGACTGTCATGCGTTCAAAGGATTCACGGAGATTGAATACCAAAAACCTGAAATTTGCAATCCTCAAAGAAGGGACGACTCCGCTGGGGAACAAGCAAAGAATGTTGCACTGTCACAACACGGACGAGTGTTAGCTATGCTGGGGATAAACACTGACGGGTGCCAAGGAATCAAAGATATCAGATATGGACGGGTATCGAAAAGATACACGGACGGGTGTAAAAGGGTTCAATACGGACGGGTATCGAAAAGATACACGGACGGGTGTAAAGAGGTTCAATACGGACGGGTATCGAAAAGGTACACGGACGGGTGTAAAGAGGTTCAATACGGACGGGTATCGAAAAGGTACACGGACGGGTGTAAAGAGTTTCAATACGGACGGGTATCGAAAAGGTACACGAACGGGTGTAAAAAGGTTCCAACACGGACGGGTATCGAAAAGGTACACGGACGGGTGTAAAGAGTTTCAATACGGACGGGTATCGAAAAGGTACACAGACGGGTGTAAAAAGGTTCAATACGGATGGGTATCGAAAAGGTACACGGACGGGTGTAAAGAGATTCAATACGGACGGGTATCAAAAAGATACACGGACGGGTGTAAAAGGGTTCAATACGGACGGGTATCGAAAAGATACACGGACGGGTGTAAAGAGGTTTAATACGGACGGGTATCGAAAAGGTTGTAAAGTAACTTTTACCGGGGATTAATCTTGCTGGGGAATGGAAAGTAACACGGACGGGTGTCTAGAAAAACAGTATTGAGTAAAAGACATAAAAACACGGACGGGTGCCGAAGGAAACACGGACGAGTGTCATCAAAAGGTCAATACGGACGGGTATTGAAACAAAAAGGTTCAAACACGGACGGGTGCCGAAGGAAACACGGACGAGTGTCTGACGGTAAAAACCTTGAGGGAATAAACCAAAGGACCACCTGGACGAAGGGGTAAAAATAGATCACGGGTTTACGATCCTGGCAAACAACTTTGTAAGGGAATGTCAAATATTCTTTGAATGACCAAACCCAACACCTGTGGAGTAAAGTCGAATGATAGCTCCTAAAATCCGGTTTTCCTGATGAAGGAAAACCCAAACCTGGCTTATGCTTCGGATGCGTATGTTTGAATTTTGCCGTAATGCTCCACACGAAGTTGAAATGCTACGCATTTAGGAGGATGCCATGCAAAAAATGCTTATGCAATGCAAAAAGTCCGTCCCAGCGAAATAAACGCTGAGAACAGAAGCAGCTCCACCGAGGACGACAAACTACATTGTCATCAAACCAAAGTACATGCTGAGGAAAACTTCACCCTGCTAGGGAAGATCACAATCACCAATTCTGCTGGAGATGGACGAAACTCTGAGAGAATACCCACTCTGTTGGGGAATATCAAGATCAACAACTCTGCTGGAGATGGAGGAAACTCCGAGAGAATACCCACTCAGCTGGGGAGGGAGATGAATACTGAAGATGGAAAATCCTCCGCTGGGGATCACCAAATACTTCAGAACTTGGCTTTGACGCCTGCCAAAAATGATTGGACTTAAGACCTGTTGGGGATACCAATCACCACCAGACTCTGCTTGGGGATACGAGCATCTTTATCCTGCTGAAGAGTACTGATCATCATCAGTACATCTGCTTGGAAAATAGTAGTTGTCAACATCCACTCTGCTAGGGGATAAACACATGTTTCCTGACTAGCTGGGGAAAAACGACTGCCCCATACTCTGTGGGGAAACACCACCTGCTGAAGAAAGGTGAGCCAAATCACAACTCTGGCTGGGGAAAACCTCTTATATCCTGCTGAGGGGGACGATCCTCAACGACTCCGCTCGGGGAATTACCTCTTTATACTCTGTTGAGGAAGACAACCCTCGATACTCTGATGGGGAAGAGTAATAAACTGCTGAGGACGATCAGACTTCAAATTTAGGGAGCAAGGCTCTACTGGGGAGGTACACCTGTCATCCTGCAAAACCAACAGAAAGGTCTACGTGCAAAAATGATTACTTTGATTATCATCATAGTGACTGTCGCCTAAGCAATTGCCACTGTTTTCCAACTTGTTTCACAAAGCTCAACATTTAGCATGTAATGTTTATCAAAACTATCAGACATTTTCACAAACAAAACAGGTAAAACAAAAACAAAAGCTCTTTTATTGAAATGCAAACTTTATTGAATGATCAACCTGTAAATAGGCATTTACATCTGGAAGCAATTCCTGAAAAGAGGTAATTGCGCAAAAAGTAAAAGAAAATACACATGTCGGCAATGTGGGGGAACAAATATCCACCATGACTCGACTCAGCTATAACCCATATGACTTGTTTATCCGCAGATACTTTGGCCTTTAAGGATGGCTGACTGAACTGATTCCTTTCCTTCAAATTTTCCAAGTGTGAATAGTGATCACAGATCGAACGCGGATCGTAGTCTTTGCTTTTAAATCCCTAAATTTTTCCTGGATCGCCCTTTTCGGGTTTTCAATCCACCGGGATACCCATTTTTGCCAAAGTTGCCTTTTCAGGTTTTCAACCTTGCGGGTTATTTTCTTTTTCTTTTTATCCCTAATTTTTGCCCAAACCTTTTCTTTTTATGGTTCGCCAGGATGCCCCATTTTTGCCTGAACCTTCTTTTTATGTTCAGCGGGTCCTTTTTCATGCAAAGTATTTTTTGACTACAACCGCGTTCACAAGGGACGTAAAATCTTCGCCATCCATAGTTGAGAGTAATAAGGCTCCACCAGAGAAGACCTGTCTTACTACATATGGCCCTTCGTAATTCGGAGTCCACTTGCCCCTGTGATCTGTTTGAGGAGGAGTGATCCTTTTCAGAACTAATTCACCAGTTTGGAAACACCGAGGACGCACTTTCTGATCAAATGCCTTTTTTCATCCTGCTCTGATACAACCGGCCATGCGCAATGGCTTTCAATCTCTTCTCTTCAATGAGGTTTAGTTCATTCAGCCGGGAACGCACCCACTCAGCTTCATCAAGCTTCACGTCTGTCAGAATTCTCGAAGAAGCAATCTCAACTTCTAATGGCAGAACTGCTTCCATACCATACACCAGTGAGAAAGGAGTTACCCCAGTTGATGTGCGTACCGAAGTACGATATCCATGCAAAGCGTAAGGCAACATCTCATGCCAGTCTTTGTATGTCACTATCATCTTCTGCACAATCTTCTTTATGTTCTTATTAGCCGCTTCAACAGCCCCATTCATCTTCGGGCGGTAAGGAGAAGAATTGTGATGTTCGATCTTAAAGCTCTGGCATAGCTCCTTCATCATCTTATTGTTCAAATTTGAACCATTATCAGTAATGATTCTCTCCGAGACTCCATATCGGCAGACGATGTCCTTCTTAATAAACCGGGCTACCACTTGTCTGGTGACGTTGGCATACGATGCTGCTTCTACCCACTTCGTGAAATAATCAATAGCCACCAGGATAAAATGATGTCCATTCGAAGCAGTCGGCTCAATCTTCCCAATTATGTCAACGCCCCACATGGCAAAAGGCCAAGGTGACGACAAAACATTCAGAGAAGTAGGCGGTACGTGCACCTTATCAGCATAAATCTGGCATTTATGACATTTTCGGGCGTATTTAAAATAATCAGACTCCATAGTCATCCAATAATACCCCGCTCTCAACAATTTTCTTGCCATAGCATGCCCACTGGCATGAGTACCGAAGGAACCGTCATGAACCTCTTCCATTAACAAGCCTGCCTCGTGTTCATCAACACAACGTAGCAAGACCATGTCAAAGTTTCTCTTATATAACACATCATCCTTATTCAAAAAGAAGTTTCCTGATAACCTCCTCAATGTCTTTTTGTCCTTGGAAGATGCCCCAGCTGAGTATTCCTGACTCTTCAAAAAGACTTTGATGTCATGATACCAAGGCTTGCCATCTGATACCCCTTCAACTGCAAATACAAAAGCAGGTATGTCCAAGCGCATGATTCTGATTGAAGGAGTTTCATTCCAACGATTCACTTGATACATTGATGGCAACGTTGCCAACGCATCAGCCATCTGATTCTCTATCCGGGGAATGTGATGGAGGTCTACTCTGTCAAAGAAAGGTAACAACCTTCTGGCATAGTTGTTATACGGAACAAGATTCGCTTGACGAGTCTCTCATTCACCTGTAATCTGATTAACCACCAACGCAGAATCACCATAAACATCGAGGTTCTTGATTCTCAAATCAATCGCTTCTTCTAACCCCATGATGCATGCTTCATACTCTGCCTCATTGTTGGTGTATATGAATGCTAATCGGGCAGTGAAGGGTATATGAGAACCCTGTGGAGTCGTAATGATTGCCCCGATTCCGTTACCATATGAATTAACAGCCCCATCAAAAACCATCTTCCACTGAGATCCAATCTCAGGTCCTTCATCAGGCAAAGGTTCTTCGCAATCCTTCATCTTCAGATACATGATATGCTCATCCGGAAATTCAAACTTCATCGGTTGATAATCTTCAATTGGCTGTTCGGCAAGATATTCTGACAAAAACACTTCCCTTAATGGCCTTTTGGGAAACATACTGAATATCGTATTCCGTCAGAACCATCTGCCAACGGGCTATTCTACCAGAAAGTGCTTGCTTCTCAAACACATACTTGATCGGATCCATCTTCGAAATCAAGAGGGTTGTGTGGTTTAACATATACTGTCTCAAACACTTAGCGGCCCAAGCGAGTGCACAACATGTTTTCTCCAGCATCGAGTACCTTGACTCGCAATCAGTAAACTTTTTACTCAAGTAATAGATGGCGTGCTCCTTTCTACTTGACTCATCTTGTTGGCCGAGCACACAACCCATTGAATTCTCAAGAACCGTAAGATACATAATCAAAGGCCATCCTGGCACTGGTGGTATAAGGACCGGAGGTTCCTGCAAGTATTCTTTAATCTTTTCAAACGCCTTTTGATAATTTTCATTCCACCTGACTGCTTGATCTTTTCTTAGCAACTTGAAGATTGGTTCACACGTGGCTGTGAGATGTGAGATGAACCTAGAAATGTAGTTTAATCTCCCCAAGAAACCACGAACCTCTTTCTCTATTTTCGACACAGGCATTTCGTGTATGGCTTTTACCTTCGCAGGATCAACCTCGATACCTTTTTCACTAACAATAAACCCCATCAATTTTCCTGATCTCACCCCGAAGGTGCATTTGTTTGGATTCAACCTCAGTCTGAATTTTCTCAATCTTTCAAATAGTTTCTGAAGATTCACCAGATGTTCTTCCTCCGTCTATGACTTCGCAATCATGTCATCAACATAGACCTCAATCTCTTTGTGAATCATATCATGAAAGAGAGTCACCGTCGCCCGCTGATAAGTTGCCCCTGCATTCTTCAATCCAAAGGGCATCACTTTGTAGCAAAAAGTTCCCCACGGTGTTATGAACGTTGTTTTCTCCATGTCCTCTGGGGCCATCTTGATTTGGTTATACCCAGAGAAGCCATCCATGAAGGAAAACACCGAATACTGAGCAGTATTGTCAACTAACACGTCAATGCGAGGGAGCGGGAAATCGTCCTTTGGGCTTGCTCTATTCAAATCCCTATAATCAACACACATCCTGACCTTCCCATCCTTCTTAGGTACAGGCACGATGTTAGCAACCCATGGAGGATAATTTGTTACGGCAAGAAAACCGTCATCTAGCTGTTTCTGAACCTCTTCCTTGATTTTGACAGACATCTCCGGTTTAGTTCTTCTCAACTTTTGCTTGACCGGAGCACAACCTTCTTTAAGTGGTAGCCGGTGTACAACAATATCAGTATCGAGCCCAGGCATGTCTTGGTAAGACCAGACGAAGATGTCCACATACTCACGGAGCATTTCAATCAATCTTCCCTTGACACTGTCTTCCAATGCAGCCCCTATCCTTACTTCCTTTCTGGCATCCTCGGTTCCCAGATTCACAATCTCAATTTCCTCCTGATGAGGTAAGATGACCCTCTCCTCTTGCTTTAACAATCTGGCCAACTCTTCGAGAAGTTCACAATCTTCGTCAGTCTCTTCTTCAGCCTGATAGATTGGATTGTCAAAGTCATACCGAGCTATAGCTGAGTCATGATCGGTGTCATCTGAACAAAAAGACCTGCATGATTGATGATGTATGTTTTATTATGTATGCAACAAAAGAAACACATTGCCATTTTGATGTGGGTTTTTAATGCATAAAAATAAAAACAGAAAGACAGAGATCAAAATATTTGAGTGTGAAAAGTCCTTTATTGATGATAAAGAAAAACATGCAACAGTTAAAAGCCCTACAAATAAAATCACTACGTCTTGGGCAGAACGCAGGATTGACATAATAGGAAAACAAAGCAATTACTCGAAGCCAGTCACTTGAATGACTTTTTCAGAAGACCAGTTGCACAGACATCTCCTGGGACGCAAGGGCGAATCCAGCTATCCACGTCACAATCACTGTCCCCTTCTTCCTCAATGGCATTAACTCTGTCGAAGAAAACACCGGCACTGGTGAAACGGACTGGGCCATAGAATTTGGGAGGATCCCCATCTTTCCTGGATGGCTTGTATGCCAATCCATAAGTATCCCTCTTCTCCTGAACTTCAACCACTTGGCCCCACCTCTGTGAGCTACCAGCTTCGACCACAGCTTTGGCGTCTTTAAACGAAGACATAGAAACTTCAGGCTGATTTGCCACTGCAGGCTGCTCTATAGCTTCAGACTAGACAACCTCTTCAGAAACCTTCACCTTCTCAAACCCCTGACACAAAGTCTCGTGGATTTCACCATCCACTTCCACATATTTGAAGGTTGACAGCTGACTAATCATTATGTCTTCTTCTCCGCACACTGTCACTACGTGGCCGTCTACCATGTATTTTAGCTTTTAATGCAAAATGGAGGTTACAGCGCCCGCGCCATGGATCCAAGGATGACCCAACAAATAGCTGTATGCTGGCTGAATATCCATTATATAAAATGTTGCATCAAAGATTTTCGGCCCAACCTTGATCGGAAGCACAATCTCACCAAAGTCAGATCTCTTCGAGCCATTAAAAGCTCGCACCACCAAGTCACTTGGTGTACAAATAAGTCCCCTGGTATCTAACTTCATTAATGCTTTCTTTGGCAATACATTCAACGATGATCCAGTATCAACCAATACATGTGACATCAGTGAACCACGACACTCAATCGAAATATGCAGGGCATTGTTATGATTCCTCCCTGCGGGAGTCAAATCAAGATCTGTAAAGCCTAAGCCATTACCTACATTCACGTGCGCTACAACCCCTTCCAGCTGGTTAACAGAAATCTCTTGAGGAACATAGGCCGCATTCAAAACTTTTAGAAGAGCATTCCTATGAGCTTCAGAGCACAATAGCAAAGACAGAATAGAGATCTTGGACGGGGTCTGATGTAACTGGTCCACGATCTCGTAATCACTTTTCCAGATGAGTCTCATAAACTCCTCTACATTTTCAGAAAAAGCATCATCAACCGGCTTTACTGTAGAATCAATAACCACTGAAGGCTGAACAGAACCATCCATTGCCTGTTTTCCCCTATCTTGCCTAGAAGTACTGGGTTGATCATTAACAGGAGTAAGCACTCTACCACTTCTTGTTATAGCATCCGCTTCAACCTTAACTTCAGGACTAGCACTCACTAGTGAAGTAGTCAATAATTCCTGCTTTTTTCCATTGAAAAACACCTCTGCGCCGTAATTCCATGGAATATCCTTAGTGCTTTCATATGGAATGGGTCCAGCCCTTGTGATAATAACTTGAGGTGGCCTTGCCGGACCAGAAATAGTAATTATTCTGAACGGAATAGTGATAGTAGCAACCTCCTCACTAACAACCTCTTCTTGTTGATTACACTGATCGAACTGTAAACAACCCTCATCAATCATACTCTGGATACCCATCTTCAACGAATCACAACCATTATCCTTCATCAAACAAACTGAGCAATTCTCATCACAACTCAGATAGACGCCACCCTTCAATAACCTGTTTTTAACCACAGCCAGTGGAGTCTTCAGCTCCTCAACATCCATGACCAAATTCAGAGCTTCACATTCCTCAATTATCGCATTCACCCTCGGGCCATTGTGATCAGGCATCGGGTTTTGAATAACATTGGGCCCAACATTCGAGAAATTGATAGCCTTGGAGTCTACAAGGTCTTGCACCTTGTGATGAAACGCCCTACACTTCTCCACAGTGTGCCCCGGAGCACCAGAGTGAAAATCGCAGTGTGCGTTAGCATCGTAGCCTCGTGGGAGTTCCCCTATTGGTGGAGCCAGGGTACGGAGCTCAACTAGACGCAACTGCAGCAAATGTTGCAACAACTTTGCATACGACATTGGGGGTTGATCAAAATGCCTCTCTACATTCCTTTGTCTGTTCTGATACTGGCCCTGCTGCCTGTTCTGATTAGCATTATTCCTCTGTTGCTGTGGTGGAGGTAACATTGCTGGGATAGTTACCGATGCTACTTGTTGATTATTGCTCTGAAGTTGTTTCCCTTTTCCCCTGTGAGATGATACAGCGTTGGCCTCTCCTTTCTTCTTATAACTATCAAATGGCTTTTTCCATGCCCGGAAGACGATCCGTCACCACTAGAAACTTTTCCAGCCTTAATTCCAACCTCTACCTTCTGTCCGATAGCAATCACATCTGCAAACTTGCCTAGAGAACAAGGCAATAGCTTCTCATAATAGTGCTTAGGTAGTGTGTCCATAAACATATCCAACATCTCTTTTTCCAGCATTGGTGGTTGTACCCTAGCCGCCAATTCACGCCACCTTTGCGCGTATTCTTTGAAACTTTCATTACTTTTCTGGGACATGCTCAATAGCTGAGTTCTGTTATGAGCCATGTCTGTGTTGTATTGGTAATGCTTAATAAAGGCTGCAGCTAGCTCTCTCCAAGTACGAACATCTCTACTCTGCAGCACCATATACCATTCCAAAGACGCGCCAGACAGGCTGTCTTGGAAAAAGTGCCTCATTAGTTTTTCATCTTTGGCATGAGCAGCCAACTTCCTGGTAAAAGCCTTTACATGAGTTCTCGGGCAGGTAGAACCA
This sequence comes from Lathyrus tuberosus, assembly GCA_022829125.1. Taxonomy (NCBI): domain Eukaryota; kingdom Viridiplantae; phylum Streptophyta; class Magnoliopsida; order Fabales; family Fabaceae; genus Lathyrus; species Lathyrus tuberosus. Next base: position 4,213,963 of record JALAZF010000241.1, on the reverse strand, counting down.
TTATACTTCTCCAGTGTAGGAATCTGAATCTTGTGTAGAATGACAATATCAGGGACCAACCCTAGGTCGTCCAAATCTATTCCCAGATCATCCTGTTTCACAACCCCCTTCAATTGCGCCTCAATTAAACGGATCCTCTCATCACTGACCACAGGAAGCCCGACGTCCAAGCTTCTGACTGAAAAAACATCATCCTGTTGATCATCAATACGATGGCCATGGATAGCTCAAACAGTGCTTCCTTCTCCAACCATTGAAGGAATCCCACCCTGTCCACCAGCGCCAGGAATAGGAATGTTGATACCAGCACCACCTCCGCCCGGAGGAATAACACGATTAAGAAAACCACCATGTAAGATACCATTTTCATCAACCTGCGACACCAAAGGCTGAACTAGAGTTCTGAATTCATTCTGACTCTGCACCACACCCTGCATCATCTCCATGAATTGATCGATGCGAGCTTGCGTAGCTGCCATGTCTGCTTGAACTTTGTCCATCACTCTACTTTGATTAAGCCTGGTAGAATACCGATGAGTTGGTTGATCAATCCTGACTATCAAAAAGAGAGAGCATAAGAAAACCAGAGAATCTGAGATAACCTACTATGCAAAAATGATTATGATTATGCAAATGCAAATGCAAACATGTTTGTATATTCGTAGGGCGATCCACCCCTTGATTCCAGTTTAAAGATAAGATAGGATGAAACTGCTGCTCATATATAAATCAGAGAAAATCACTGTCAGAAATTACAACCCAAGGTACCATAAAGAGCCTGAAAATAAGCAAAGGTCCCAGCCAACAATTCTGGTGGTGACCCAAAATACAAAGAACAAACTACCAACTACGGAGTATCATCAAGGCACGAGTTCTCTTCAACCACCATTGATCTTGCACCCTTTGAGGACCACTGCCTGAGCTAGAGCTTTTCCCACTTAGACCTCTTCACCTCCGCTTGTATCTTCAGCTCTTCTATGGTTGCTATGGCTTCATTGAGTCGTTCCTCGACTGCGTGTCTTTGGAACATCCCTGACAAGATACCCTTGTCTTTCTTCCTGAGCTTCAACTTTAGACTCTCAATCTGCTCCAAATACTTATCCTCCTTCTGCTTGTTGGCTGTGATTGCAGTATCTCGGTAAGCATTGAACCTGTGAATCTTCGACCAAGCCTTGGCTAGGTCTTCCTTCTTGGATTTGAGAATCTTACTAACACCTCTTAGAGCTTGCCCTACCTTTTGCTTAGCTGCGACCTCTTCAGCTAGCTCCTTTTCTTTCTTAGCGAGAAGCTCCGTCTTCAACTTGGCAATATGAACAACTTCACCTCGCTCATGTTTCAACTGGTAAATTTCCTTTTGCAACTCACCGTTCTCCTCTCGAAGTTTCTCCTTTTCAACCCACAGTTTGTTATACTTCTCTATCTCAATCGTGGTCGGAGATTCAATCAGCAAGGGGTAAGATGGAGGTTCTCTGCAGAACGGTAAAAGTACACTTTCTACTCTCCTCTGAATCTAGTCTTCGTACGCAGGGAAGGCTTTGTTGTTACACTTTCCAAAAGAAGTCTTTCCTTTCTTATGGCGATCTCTCTAAGCATTTGCAGCTTCTTTTAACACCTCAAGATTGGCTTCTTCACTCACAAATAGAGACTCTTGAACATCTTGGCCCTTTGGCGGCTCTTTCAAAGCTTACCCACATTGCCTAATAGCAAGAATGGGGTTGTAATTAATTCCCCCCTTTCTTCCTATTAAATGTACGTTTGGGTAACCTCCGCAACTAATTAGGATCTCCTGGCCCAGCAAATCACGATTGATCCAAACCAAGTTGTCAGCCCTTAATCCCATTAATCTTCTTGACCAATCCAATGTTTCTTTAGTGTCTTCGAATGCCCCAGATTTGGGAAGGCGATCAGCAAACCACTTATAGAAAATTGGAGCACAAAAGTAAAGAGGTCCGCCTCTCCTCTTCTCATTCTTATAGTGCTTTGAATAATACAGATCCCCAAGCAAGGTAGGTACCAGATTCTCCGTGGTGAATATCCGGACGGCGTGCACGTCTACAAAATCCTTCATATTAGGGAAAACGCCGTTCCATAAACACACATTGCCAGGATGGCATTGAACACCGGCCAACACTTAGCCTTAGCACAAGTAGCAGCCTGCTCAATCAAAAACTTCGTGTGAAAGCCTTGATAACCCCCTTTACTAGCAATATTTTTCTTCAACAAAGACTGATCCAAACGTAAAGCAGCAGCAACCCTTTCCAGATCAGGAAATTCCTTAGAAGGATAGAAGGGAGCTTCTTCTTTGACTGAAACATCCAAAATGAGAGCATACTCTTCCAACGTCAGAGCCAAAAGATAATCCGCAAACAGAAAACACCGAAGGTGAGGGTCATAGAACTGTGCCAGAGTGTGCAGGACCCTGAACTCATAGTTGGTAACATTCTGGGCGAAACTCATAATTCTCCCATATTCTCCTCTAAAATCTGCTAATACCCCAGGTTTTGCCATAGCCGAGATCTTGTGCACAGCATCTAAATGAAGCTCCGGGAACTTGTACAGGATGATATTCTTTCTCTCTCCAGTGCTAATACTCATCATGGACAGTCTTCGGACAACTGGAATCAAAGTTGGGATGCAACCCTACAAATGAACAAACATGTTAGAATGCAAAATGATGATGCAAAATGCAAACATGGGATCAAGGTATCCATGATGCTCAAAACTACTGTTGTTCTGCTGACTGAATAAGACCCTGAATACCAGAAACCCAGAAATCCAGAATAACGGCCCAATCAAACTGCCAGAATATTAGGATAATAATAGTACACTGATGAGAAATCCAGAAAACTGGGTAGGTTGAAGGTTTCGGTTACCTGCAAACACCCATCCCTTCTCACATGTGGGTTCTAGAAAGCCAAGGATCCTCAATATCATGGGCTCTCAGGTCGAGAAATGATGATACGTTCACCATTTCTGGTTTGGCATCATCACCAATCGAGGAGGCCTCAACTGATTCCCCTCAAAAATAAGGTCATCCTATAGTAAGTTCCCAGCATTGGGTCCTCGGATCGAGAATGTGCAATGGGTTTGCCACAGAACGTGATCTGCCATTGTCACATCTCAGGAGGAGAGGCGTTGCTGAATCCTCGGGAGACGGTCGCCAGAGTCGACAGTTTTCCAGGTTATATTCCATCATCTGCCCCAAATGAGCAGGATAGAACATTACCAAGGAAACCTCGTCTGGATGTCGAGTTTTCATGTATACTAAGTCTGGCCAAATGCCAAACAAGTCACACTACTTTCCACGCTAATCATAGGTGTATGCTCAAGCCTGGGTATTGAGTTTTTCTCTCATGAATCCAACCCACCCTACAAACAGAAAATCCAGCAGCAGAACAGTACAACAATATCCAGTATGACAGTAATAAAATGAAATGCAATTCAATAAAAGCTGTAAATACAGTAAAATAAATAAAATAGCAATACAGTAATATACAGCAAAATAAAGCACCATAATAAACATCCAATGAAAAACAAACAGACAAGCGCTAGGATAGACTCGCTAAAGGGGATGGACCAGCAAGAGGTCAACCAGATTCCCCAGCAGAGTCGCCAGCTGTCGCTCCCGAAAGATTCGCATCCAACGGTACAAACACGAGAGTGGCGCGGAAAAACACAGAGTCGCCAGCAATGTGTATTTATCCCGAGAGAGGGAAAGGAAACACTGCATAAACCTGAAAGAAGGGAAAGAGCATGGTCTCACGACCAAGAGAAATGGGTACAGGAGTCGGTTACGCGAAGGGAAGGTGTTAGCACCCAACACGTCCATCGTACTCGATGGGATCCACGCTTGTTGTCTGCATCAAAGGGTGTCGTCGTCTGGAGCTCCATTGCTACTGGACCGGAGAAGAAACGAGAACGGAAAGAACGGAGAAACGAAGAAGAAAAGAAAAAAAGAAGTGACTCGATAGGACGTTATCGTTGTCCTAGGCCTACGTACTCCCTCAGTGCAATGGGAAAGTCAGAGTCAACGTAGTTCGGACGAGAACTGTGGGGGAAGGTTGCTCGCCAAGACAATCGCTGTCTTGTGCCTACATATCCTCAATCGGACGAGAGAGAGAGGAATCAGAGCTGATGTAGTTCGTGGGTACGACCACGGATGGGTGTTTTTTACGTGAGCAACGAGCTCTTTTCTGAAAAAAATAAGTTTGAAACCCAACAATCCCGAAGGATAAAAAGATTTGAATTTGTTTGGTGTTTTTTAAGACAGAAGTGTTTTTTAAGTTAGTTCGTAACTTACATTGCACCAAAGTCTACCATGCGGGAACGAGTGAATCGCATGGTCGCCCCCAAATGGGACGTATGCTAAACACTCTAGAAGAGGAGGGGAGACCCCTCGTTCTTCATTTCCTACACTTAAGGCTCGAGCGCAATATACGTTATATTTTATTAAGTGTTTTCAAGAAGTTTTGAGATGAGAAGAGAGAAGACTCAAAAGGAAACTCTAAAGGGAAACTAAGAGTCCTAATGTTATCATGCATGGACGACCTATGGTTGGTGAGGCTTAGGAGGGACGACTACCTAAAACCTAATTTTAATCCTACTCCAAGCTTAATCAAAAATTAAGTTGGACTAGGTAGCTCTAAGGGGAAAGGAGTCCAATACTTAAACAAGTCTTGAGACTCAAGGGAGTGAAATGAGTAAAAAGAGAAGGTACAACACCTACAACAGCACACTTGCTTCAGAACAGCAATGAAATCATGCACATACACCAAACAGCATTCAACAGCATGAAACTCAGCATGAAAACAGGTGTAAAAAGGTCAAACAGCATACATGTACACATGGACAGCACATATGACAGCACTTTATGCAAAACTCAGATGTGAAATTAGGACAACATGCACCACATTTGAATACGATTCAAGCAAAGCAGAGCAAACGTGCATCAAACAACATACATCGTTCAATTAATCATGATCATAAACAAACCACACACCATGTTGAATAACCTCGCAAGCATCATGGAAGAATGCAACATATAGCATATGATCAAATGAAACAAGTATGCACATCATGAAATTAGATACAAGTAAGTATGCACAATCATCATCAATCCAGCAACAATGCACAATGAACATGATCAACAAGTGAGTGTGCGTATGTGTTCATAGCATCAAGTGTTCAACAACGCAAACATACACATAAACGATGAAATACAAGCATCGCGTGTCGAGAAACGAGAACATGCAAGAGTGTGAGGTGCAACAGCTCAAGAATAATCCATAAATCATCAACATATCAGTCCATGAAGTTTAGGCATGCATCGGATCTCAAACAACCAAGAAAATGCACTAAAATACACATTCTGTCCCAGAGTAACCGGTTAACAAACGGTGAGTAACCAGTTACTTAGTTGAAAATCAGACCATTCACGCAAAAAATACACAGAGTAACCGGTTAACAAACGGTGAGTAACCGGTTACTCTGGGACAGAGTTCAAAAATAATTTGCAAAATCAATTTTCAGCAGCAAAATCACTTATCCAATTATTTCCAAATGATCATGTAATCAACGATGCACAAAAATTAAGCTCATGAACAGCAATCAAACATCATGCAAATCTATTATCATCAACACTCATGATCAACATCAAGCAAAATCATCAACAACACATGAAATCAATGGATCTACATTGCAAAAGCTATGATCAATAAAAATCAATTATAGATCTAGGGAAAACCAACCTACAAGGCTGAGGTTTGTCTTGGTGAATGTTGAGGACGAAAATTGATGATCCAAACAAGAAATCCAAAGATCTATGTGATGAACTTCAAGATCCAAGCAAGAATAACCAAGATCCAAGCTAGAACAACTCAAATAATGAAAAGCTGCTCCAAAAGTGATTCCACACTCCAAAACAGTAGCAAATCCAAGCTTCTTTCAAGAATTGGTGAATGGATGGTGGTTTAGTTTCAAGATCAACAAATTCCAAGGTGAAATTTGATGAACTTTGATGATGAAACTTTGAGTGAGGGTTTTGGAGAATGAGAGAAAAGTTGAGAGAATTGGAAGAATTCTGAAAATTGGAGAGTGAAAATGATCTAGGTCTCTCTTGGTTTGGAATGAGTGAGCTTAAATATCCTCTAGCTTAGGAATTTGGCTTGGGTTTAGAGTGAGTGGAAAATGGGGTAAAAAATGGGTTAGGAAGTGAAGTGTGGAATTGGGGTGGAAATTGATGAGTGGAAATGGAAAATTTGGGTGGAAAATGATGAAAATAAGCTGTTCTAGATCCTTCCCACGTAGGCACAAGCAATGCAAATGACCACTAAAATGATTTTAAAATTCTGCAGTGCTGAAAAATGCAGATTCTGGGCAAAAATTACACTGGGTAACCGATTAACAAACGGTGAGTAACCGGTTACTCTGAGGAAAATTTGAATTTTCTGCTTGGCGCCAAAAGGAGGGAAAATGGGGACGGACTTGATTCCACCTGTTATGAACCACGATATGCCTCTGAAACTTGTCTTTGGACCTCACTACTTGAGTGCACTTGAAACATGCCGCGAAATATTTTCCGGGCCCCGATTAAATTTCTGAGACGGCTGCTCGGTGCTGAATTACTGATCAAAATTTGACTGCAGGAACTGTTGATCTTCAAATCACTTAATGAGCAAAATAAATGCTCAAAAAGACTTCGAGAATTAAATGCTTGGCCTTAACTGGCGATATAGATCAAACCGGTGCTGAGAACATCTTGTACTGCTGAAGAAAATGCCCTGATCCCATGCTCAAAGAAACATGCAAATGCAGCAATGCTAATGCAAATGAAAAGAAACATAAGCCAGTTAGCGCTAAAACAAGAGGGCAAATTTTGGGGTGTTACACTAAGTTCATTGAGTTACAACCCTTACTGTGGAAAAGGCTTTACTAGGGGCCGAATCACTTTTAGGTTGTTTGGATACCACTGCCAGTTTACGATTAAGGAATTGTCGGATCTTTTAGGTTTCCCTGAAGGACCCACCGTTTTCTCCGTGGTACAAGAGGATTTGATGTTGGTATGTGAGCTTAATGCTTTTTGGGGTAGGATTTCAGGAAAGCATGATTATGACATGAACCCTATGCTGTCAACTGAGATTCATAACCCAGCCATCCGATACTTCCACATGATCCTAGCCTACACCCTATTTGGAAAGCCTGAGAATGACAATACCGTTTCTAAGGATGAACTCTTCATTATCTTTTGTGCATTTCAGTCTCGAGAGGTTAACGGACTTACCTTCATGTTTAATAACTTTTGCAAAATTATCTGAGACGAAAACAGCCCGATTCTAATAGGTGGTCTAGTGACTAAAATAGCCGATGCTATGGGATTCAGGACACGTCTCTCTGAAATTAACCCTTTTGGAAACTTTAGGCCTATGAATATTACCTTCTGTTTCAATAGAGCCATGATTAGAGACCGTGGTCCACATCATTTCCAGCTCCTAATAAATAATGTAGTTGTGCCACATTTTACTTTACCCAATCATGAGCGTACGAGTGTGCATAACGAACATAACTGGCTATACGACCTAGACGAACCACAATCTGAACCCGAAAAAACATTTCCCGAGCCAGATATTGACCCTAAGACACCTCCTAATTATTATGACATTGACTTTATGGAATACCAAAATGAAGATGACACTGCCACTCCTAAGGTTGATGCTAATACTTATGCTGCAAATCTGACTACCATCCTTAAAAAATTGGATGATTATCACAAAGAGATCACCGCCGTAAAGGGTGAACTGAAGACCATGCGACAAGATATTGTCTGCCTTATGGATCTCACGGTAGCACAACTTGATCACCTAAATCAAGTTGTGGCATCTTTGAAGAAACGCCTTGGCTAGATTTTGAAGCACTGCTTTTTCCCACTTTACTGCTTTATTTTGAAACAATTTACTTTACTTTCATTCTGCCTTTTTATGTTCAGGAACAAAATAATTTACCTTCAATTTTAATTTCTACTGCATGAATACACTGCTAGTCTTTGCTAGCATTTTTCCGGGTTTAATAAATTATTCAAATTATTCAATCATTATTATTGATCTTGATGGTATTTAATTGTTTCTGTCATTTAAATATTTTACTTTGCTTTTAATTAATTCTGCCATTTATCCATTTTAATTTCTGCATTATAGTGTTACTTATCTACTGCTAACAATCCTTATGCGAAAAGAAAAATAATAACATGCTTGCTGATAAACTGCTAACAATCCCAGTTTTTGAAGTTGTCACGACCGTGACAGGTCTGTGACGAGCGTCACACGGGTTAAGAGCGCGTTCTCTGTTAAAACAGAGACGCTTCTTCTTCTTCTTCTTCTTTTCTTCCCATTCATTTTCCCACCGTCCCATTAACCCTCATCTTTCAAAAAACCGTCACACCATTATTCCATTGGCCAAAATTAAAAACTTCCACAAAAATTTATCTTCCCACATTCTATTTAAACATCACCGTAAACCCATTTCCACATACACCCACTTTCTCTAAAAACCTACTTCTTCTATACCACTTGTTTCTCTGTGCATGCACAATGGGTAGACAACAAAGGCAAGCTCCAGACCTTACAACTGTAAATTTCAGAGCAGCAGAAGCCGGTGAACGTCAGAGGACCAACTACATCAGTTTCCACCAACGATCCGTGCAACCCACTCGATATGTAGACATTGCATGTCTCTAAGAATTGGGAATGCTTGAAGGAGTTAGATGGATGCTCCAGAATGCTGGCCTATGGAAGCTCTGTACTCAAAGTCAACCTACCTACGAAGCCCTGACGCTCGAGTTTCTGAGTTCGTTCACATACATAACACCTCCTAGAGAAACAAACTAACTCACCGGTATAGCCACGTTCCGCATGTTTGGTTTTGAGTATTCTATCGACCAAAATCAACTTGCCGAGATTCTTGGTTTCCACCATGGAGAGAATGTTCATTGACGGGTGCCACAAGAAACCTTTTTCTAAGAAGCATTTAATCTTTGGAATAGATTGACCGGGACTAGGGTCGATAGCTGGGACAGCCTCAACGCAACACACATTCACAACCCGGCTATCAGATATTTCCACCGCATTTTAGGAAACACTATATTTGCAAGGGACAGCAACCACAAGGTGAACTCAAAAGAACTCTTTTTCCTCCATTGTGTGTTCAACCCCGAGCCTATCAACGCCGCTCCTTTTCTGTTAGCACACATCCAAGTAAACTGTGCTAGAGGTTCCAAACCCTTCTATTTTGGAGGGATTGTCACTTCTATTGCTCTAAGTTTGAACTTAGGGGGCGAGCTTAATAGATCACCTTTCGTGCCTCCGGTGTTGCTCGACATCGACTACTACCGCAACTCACACCTCATCAAACTAAGAAGAGATGGCAAATACCATCCAATGGTCCGCACAAGAACAGTTAGAAGTATCATTCTGCCTTGCAGGAACCGCATTGACCCTCAGAATATGACCAATTGGGTTTTTGATTTGAATTCTCCCGAGCAAAATGCGGCCGCACATGATGATCAAAATCATGCACCTGTTGATGAGATGGAACAAGAGATAGACCAAACTGCCCCAGAAAACCAACCACCGACCACCAATGATGCTCCTTCGACCTCTCGACGTCGTAGCCGACCCGACCAAGACCCCGTTACAAATGAAGAAATCTTAAGAGCAATATGGAAACACAACCAGCTGGCTGCCCAGAGAGAAGCACAGTAACAGGAGCAACACAATGAAATAATGACTCTCATGCGTCAAATCCAGTAATGGCAAGTCAACCAAGGTCAGAGGCTTGACGGCGTCATCGATGGGATGGGTGCCTTGACATTACGAGTGCAACACTTACATGATTACATCCATCACGTGGGCATTCCAGATCATGTGGCACAGCATGGACGAGGGCGCTCTAGAGGCAGAGGACGTGGGACTCCTTAATTTGTTTTTTACTAGTTGTTATTGTTGTTCCCCTTTATATCGCAACATTGAGGACAATTTCCGATATAGTGTGGGAGAGCTAGTCTTTTTTTTGCTTTATTTCCCTTTTATCAAAGTTTATATATGAGAAATTTCGTTTAATATTCGAATTCCCCCGTTTTACTCTGCTATATAAAAAAACGATCAATGCACAACGTGACATACCAAGATATAGGCTATGTTAGGAAGTTGGGAAAGTTATAACAAGATCGATACCGTCTTGACACCTTAGACCTCTTGCGTATGCGATGTCAGTTTCAATACTTATTATACCAATACCTCGAGTTCAGTCCTAAAGTAACCCCCAATATTTATATTAGCAGTCAGCACCGTCTTAATCACAAACCACGTGGGGAGCCGATGAATATAAGTGTTTGATGCCCAATCATGAAAAGAAGAATCTTTCTTATTTCTGTCTACTGAGAAAAATAGAAGATGCACCAAATCCTACGGTTGCGAAAAATTACAAGAAAAGAAAGAAATTCGTTGTCGATTGGTTCAGAGGTACCTGATTCTGGACTTGGTAGGGCGAACTACGGTTCGATCCCCCGCAATCTACAAATAAGATGTATAAAGGGTTACCACACTCGTGTATCAGGCCCCGTGAAAAAAAGGGATCAAAGTCACAAACCGGCTACTCCACTATGTGCGTGAAAAAGGCAAAGGGCTTAATGTGATTCCGTTGGAATGAAATCGGGTGAAACAGACACGAAAGCTTTGGGTTGAACTATAATAGAATGATTAGAACTGGATTGTACAAAAGAGAGGTCTATGATCATGCTTGTTGCTACATGTCATTAATGTATCTTTAATGTTCTATACAAGTACCTGTCTTACTAACGAGAAGCCCTCTAACATTTTCAAATCTATAGGTGTACCATGTGTGTGCATTTGATATAGGTTGTCCGATTTTAACTGATTGATTGCTTGAGGACAAGCAAAGATTCAAGTGTAGGGGAGTTTGATAACACGAAAACATATCGTATTTTTACCTTGATTTATGTTCAAATCTTATCCCATTTCCATCTAATTTCTGATTATTCTGAGGATATTCAAGTGTTTTCGCAGGTATTTCAGTTTCCAAGCCAAGAATGAGAAAAGAGCATAAAAGTAACAGAATAAGGAAAGAACAAAGAAAAATAGCAAAAAAAAGCAGAGAAATCAGATTTTGTATATGTGACGACCGTCACACATAGTGCCACCACCGTCATGAAGACCAAAGCCATCACGACCATTACGCAGCCCCCACGATCGTCATAGGTTCAAAAACAGAAATGTGACGTTGGAGACAGACGTGGTCACGAAGAGAGAAGTTTACAGTTTCACACGTTCGACATTTTCTCCTATATTCCCTCAGACTCAAACTCAGTAGCAGTTCCAACTAGTGCTCCTATATTCTCTCATACTGGAGGTCTATATATAGTGCATTTTGGAAAGGACGTGAAGGGAGAGCTTTTACCCGAGAATTCCATACTTTTGCATTTTGTTTCCAGAATTTTTACATTCCCGTTTTTGTTTTCCTTTACCCTTCTTTTGTCCGTTCATTACCGAACAGTGATAGTTTATCACATCGAGGGGCTATCACAACTTAGTTTAGTTTTAAGTTTGCCTTCATTATTCATTCGTTTCGTAAATACAAGCAAAAGTCTGCCGACTTGTGGAGGAATTGCTAGAACCGTATTCACCAGGTTTTTATCGTAATTCAATAACAGTATTATTTGTTTTTTTTACCATGTTTGTATTAATGTTTAATTGTTCATGCGTATTTATGTTTGCTTTAATTAATATGTCGAGCTAAACTCATTTTATCGGTATGTAATTGAGTAACCGGAATGGATTCAATAATTCTAAGCTAAAATCATAAAACAACTTATTTTCTGGCTTCGATTTCTTAATTTAAAATAAACTTTTATTACGAGAGTAAAAAGGTAGCAAAAGGTTAAGGTCAAGACCACGAGAGTGTGAGATTTTAACCGGATAGCTGAAATCGGGCACTGGTTTTAAAAACAGCGAGAGCGCTTTAAAGTTAATTAGGACTTATTAGTTTTCAAAAATTGTTTTTAAACTCAAATGGGCTAGCGAGAGCAGACATTATGATTTAGGAATATAGTCCGAAGCAAGATCCACGAGAGTGTGAGGTGAGGGCTTTTAAACTGATATTTTCTACAGAAAAATAACGTGACTCATTTTTATATGCTTAGGTTTTATTAAATCCACAAAGGTATACTAAGTTACGTACCGATATCCTTATATCAACTAGTTTATTCCAAAAATTTAGATTCCCTTTAGTTTCCCTTTTTGAACTTAAAACCAAAACATCTTCGCCTTAGCTAAACACAGTAACAAAACCGTAGCACTAGGTTGATTATCATGTCTCTGTGGGATCGATATCTTTATTACTACGCGATAGGTTGTGCACTTGCAGTTAGTAACCGTTAGACTCAGAAAGTCGCGATCAAAGACCCCGCTCCTAACAAGCTTTTGGACGTCAGATTTGAAACTGAGACAGTTTTCTATGTTGTGCCCTGGTCCTCCTTGATGGTAAGGGCACGTCTGATCCGTCTTGAACCAAAAAGGCAGATTTTCTGGTATTATAAGAGGAGACCTGGTTTGGACATGCCCCTTGACCAGTAGTAATGGAAATAGTTCCGCGTATAACACAGGTATAGGATCAAACCCTGGAGGTCGCATTGCACGGTTGTTATTGAACGAAGGACGAGTCTCCTGAAGAGACTGTTGTGTCCTTTTCTGAAGTTGCTGTTGATTAGGTTGGCCTTGAGCAACTTGAGGTTGATACGTAGGAACAGGCGCGGGATTGATAGCAGGAGTTACAGCTGCTACTGGTTGATATCATCGCCTTTGCTTTCCGAGAGAGATATTCCCAATATCTTTCTCTTTTTTCTTAGGGAGAGCACTACCGTATCGTTTTGTACTGCTTGATGATCCAGCGTCTTTAACTAAACTTCCTTCTCGGACGGCTTCCTCAAGACGAACTCCCATGCCTACCATCTCGGTGAAGTCACTGGGCGCACTGGCGACCATTCTGTCGTAGTAGAATGAGCTCAAGGTTTTTAAGAAGATCTTTGTCATCTCATTTTCCTCAAGAGGTGGACAAATCTGGGCGAAAATTTCATGCCATCTCTGAGCATACTCCTTAAAGGTTTCCTTGTCCTTTTGTGACATCGATCTGAGTTGATCTCTGTCCGGTGCCATGTCCAAATTGTATTTATATTGTTGAACGAAAGCGGCACCAAGATCTCTGAAAGTGGCGATCGTAGTGCGGTTTAAACCCATGTACCATTTTAATGCGGAACCGGTTAAACTATCCTGGAAATAGTGGATCAGTAGCTCCTGGTTCTTTGTCTGAGCTGACATTCGTCGAGCGTACATCACCAAATGGCTTTGAGGGCAAGAGTTACCCTTGTACTTTTCAAAATCGGGCACCTGGAATTTGTGCGGGACTTTCACTTTGGGGACCAAACAAAGATCTGCAGTGTCCTTTCCAAATAAATCCTGACCGCGAAGGGCTTGCATTTCTTTCTGCATCTCCAGGAATTATTCCTGGAACTCATTCATTCTGTCAAACATACTTTCATTTCCACCAGAGGGTACCTGTGGAATCTTTCCTTCCGGGACAGTGTGTACCACGGGTGATGGTATAATCATTATGGCCGAGACTCTCGGTGTCTCCCAAAGTTTGTAACCTTCAGGAGTTTCTGTCATATCTCTGGCATCTTTGCTTTCCCGAAGTTTGTAACCTTCAGGCCCAGCGGCTCCTGTTGCGGTTCCTTGATCCTTATTGATCGGCGGAACATATCCTTCCAAGATATAGTTGATAGGCATGCCCCAGGGACGATCTTTCGGCATGTTGTACCTAGGATCATACTTCTCCACTATGGGCGTCGATGCGATCTCTGAGATCACAGTCCTTTGTTGTTGCATCTGAGCTTCTGCTAGAGCTTGCATATCGTTATGAAGCTTTCTCAGATCCTCTTTCAGGGTGTCGATCTCTTCCCTTAACTCTCTATTCTCTTCCTCGAGATCATCCATCTTTTTCTGACGATTGGTCCGACTATTGTACGAATGAGAGAGTTTGACTCTAGAATCGAGACGTAAACGTGAGATTCGTAGGTAAGAAGAATGTGTTAAGTGAGAATGATGAATGATATGCAATGATTATATTAATTGTATATAATTTTTTTTTGGTTCAAAGTAAACTTCGTCACTTGGATTGCAAATATCAAACAGTGGGGAAACCCCGTTTTATTGAATTCAAAGGATTGCAGAAATGGAAATACAGTAATTTACATAGTGTTGCGAAAGGAAATCTAAGCTAATGGGTCCTGAGTCCTCTCTGAGGAGAGTTCAGGTGCTGGTTCTGGTACTTTCCTTTTCTTCGACCGGGGCTCTTGAACCGTTGTCGGGTTGTCATTCCTTTTCTAAGTGAAATGAGCGAGCTAATTCCTTTGGTCTTCTTGATTCTCTACAGCATGTTGCTCTAAAATCTCAATCAGAGCATCCTTTTCTTTTAACAGTTGTTGTATTTTCTTGCACTCCACATTGAGAATACGGTACTTGTTCCTCCAAGACCTCTTCTCCTGCTGAACTTTGCTGAGAGTAACCTAAAGTTTTTCCGTCTCAGACATAAAATAAATGGCAGAGTCCCTTAATGGAAGAACTTCCTGGTGAGGAAAATGCATCCTCAGCTTGAGAGCTCTAGTTTGTACCCAGTGGAGATAAGGCTCCACCGAGACACAGTCTGGTTTTCCTATAGACTCTCTTCCTTTTCTATGAATGTGTTTCCAGGCATGCACTATTTCCGTCTTTAGTGCCCTGTCATTTTCTCCTTCCTTGAAGAAAAGACCTTCCAGATGAGCATTACGCGGGATATGCCTCATCGGGTATCCAAATTGACGACGAACTAAAACTGGATAATAATTGATTCCTCCCTTAGTTCCTATAAGAGGTACATTTGGAAAATTTCCACAACGGTCAATGATTCTGATCCCGTCATAGATTCGATTGTACCAATCGATGTCAGATTTGGTAAGAGACATGATTCTCTGCGACCAACGTAAAGTATTCTTTTGATCCCAAAATGCAGCAGACTTGGGCAAGTGAGAAGTGAACCATTTGTACAGCAGGGGTACACAACAGGTGATTAATCCTTCGCTATACAAATTCCTTAAGTGTACCGAATGATAAGCATCTGCGAGCAAAGTCGGTACAGGGTTTCCAATCAGGAAAATCTTAATGGCGTTGATATCTACAAAGTTATCGATGTTGGGAAACAAAAATAACCCGTAGGTGAGCAAAACAAAGATGCTCTCGAAAGCGACCACATTCCCTATACTAGCAAAGTATAGAGCCTTCTTTGTCAAGAACTGGGTTGGCAAACCCTGGATTCCCCCCTTAGTGGTCATGTGAGTCCTAACCTCTGACTCATCCAAATAGATTACTCTTGCAATGGTTTGATCTTTTGGAATCTCTTCTAGTCCAGAAAAGGGAGCCTGATCAGTGATATGTAAATCAGTCAGGTGAGAGTACTCCTCCAGAGTTGGTGCTAGTTGATAATCTGGGAATGTGAAACAGTGATAGACCGGATCGTAGAACTGGATTAGTGTGGACGAGATTCCTTCATTTACATGGACCCTTAACAAGGACAGCAGCCCTCCGTACTTGGCTCTGAAAGCCTCGTGGTTGGTGATCATTCTCGCCAGACCTCTTAAATCCTCTAGTTTTGGAACCTTGAAGGTGTACTTATGAGTTTTCCTTCTACCGAAATCCATTAGCGCAATCTCCTTTCTCTGACATTTGCAATCATAGTCTTAGTTTAAATTGAAAAAGAGAGACTAGAAGAGAAGATTTTTTTTTGTTTTAATGTTTTTTAGATGAATGCATGAATGCAACACACAAAAACATAGAAAAAACATGGGGTCAAAGGGTCGGTGTCATGAAGTCAAGGCTCTACCCCCCCCCCCCCCAAGGTTTATACTGGTGATTTTTTGTACCTGTCCGCAAAATCATTGACCCCTCTTGGGATAACAACAGCAAGCGGATCGCCAGCGAGCTGATGTATCCTAGAGCGATCTCAAATGAGGGTAGTATCGCGTGACAACTATCTTAACTGGGAGTCGTATAGGCAATGTATCTGCAAAAGGAGTCTCCACTGAGTTTAATGGTCGATCGGGGACTCTTAACTAGGATTCACTCCCCGCAAGATTACTCGCATTGCCATCACCTATCTTAGGTGTATACTCAATCTTTCCACATGCGGCATCACACGCATTCCCATTAGCAGGAAAATAAACACAGATATCAATTAAGAAAAGTAGTATATATATTTGTCTTAATCATCCTAGACCTCTAGTCTTATGATCCTATACAGACAATGACTCCCCAGCAGAGTCATCATTTCTGCGACATTTTGTTGAATTTAAAGGTTTTCACCCTAAAAGAGACTAGAAAGAATGTCTCCCACTGTGGTCGCCATTTTTCTGTAGCGCGGTTTTTGTGGTTTCGAATCACTATTGCTTTGGTACTACATTTTGATTCATTTTTTATCCTATTGAGCTGATTAAGGAAGGGAAATAGATGTCTCCAATTAACCCTGTTTGCAAACTGAGATTAAACAGTCAAAACTGTTGGTTTGTAGATGTTATCAAGAGGGGGTTCTTCTTTAGGATTATTTGCTTAAGAATGGTGTCTAGGCTATTGGTAGGATGTTAGGTCAAATGCTTTTTGATTGATGTATGAAGGTACGGGATTTTGGGTTTTTGACTAGTATGCTCGCTAAGATTTTTGCAATCTTATGTCTACGTATTCCCAAAACAGGGAAATCAGAGCGATCGTAGTTCCTCCTATTCTAAGGGAGGAAAAAGGTGTTTTGGTGTCTTGTTCAAAGCCCAAGATTGAAGCTAAAGGGGTGATTTGTATCTTGTTCAAAGCACAAGATGTGAAGCTGAAGGGTCTATTTGTATCTTGTTCAAAGCCCATGATGTGAAGCTGAAGGGTTTATGCTGAGAGAGAATTTGTCATCTCTAAAAAGGAGTTGTTGATTTTATATGTTGTGAGCAAGGCACAACTTTGATGCTAAAAGGTTGATTGACTCAACCGGGGTTTTCTATATACAAAGCCTAAGAGGAGGCTAGAAGTTGAATTTTCCGGGGAAAATGTTCTTTTTGTCTTGTACAAAGCCCAAGATTGAGGCTAAAAGGGATTACCTCAACAAGAGAGTCTGTCATACTCAACAAGAGAGTAATTTGGTGTCTCGTATGAAGCCTGAGACGGAGGCGAAAAGGGAATATGGACTCAACGAGAGAGTCTGAAAAGGTGATTGACTCAACGAGAGAGTCTGAGAGTTTATTGACCCAACAAGAGAGTCTTTTATACTTAACAAGAGAGTGTTTTGTTGTCTCATACGAATCCCGAGATAGAGGCTAAAAGGAAAGTGACTCAACAAGAGAGTCTGAAAGTTAATTGCCCCAACAAGAGAGTCTTTTATACTCAACAAGAGAGTGTTTTATATGTGTCTTGTATGTTGTCCAAGACGGAGGCTAAAAGTGATTGACTCAACAAGAGAGTCTTTTATACTCAACAAGAGAGTGTTTTATATGTCTTGTACAAAGCCCAAGACGGAGGCTAAAAGTGGTCGACTCAACAAGAGAGTCTTTTATACTCAACAAGAGAGTGATTTTCTATGTTCTTGTACAAAGCCCAAGACTGAGGGTAAAAGTTGGTTGACTCAACAAGAGAGTCTTTTATACTCAACAAGAGAGTGTTTTTATATGTGTCTTGTATGAAGCCCAAGACGGAGGCTAAAAGTGATTGACTCAACAAGAGAGTCTTTTATACTCAACAAGAGAGTGTTTTATATGTCTTGTACAAAGCCCAAGACGGAGGCTAATAGTGGTCAACTCAACAAGAGAGTCTTTTATACTCAACAAGAGAGTGATTTTCTATGTCTTGTACAAAGCCCAAGACGGAGGCTAAAAGTTGGTTGACTCAACAAGAGAGTCTTTTATACTCAACAAGAGAGTGATTTTCTATCTCGTACGAAGCCCGAGATGGAGGCTAAAAGTGGGTGACTCAACAAGAGAGTCTGAAAAGGTTAGCTCTGCTGGGGAGAATCATTGTACAAAGCCCAAGAGGAGGTTGTCTTACCACCGTGGATTCGGGAGATCCGGAGGCGGGTCCAAGTATTGGGAACTCTCATGAGAGAGACCGAATTTCTGCCTATGTTTGAAAGGGAACTTGAGAATGTCTTTGAGACTCAAGGGTCTTAGACTGTCCAAGTCTAGAGTTTTATCTTTTGTACAATGCCCAAGAGGAGGCACGGGCATTAAGGGATGAGTATCAACCCTATAACGGCCAGAGTTTTTTTGACGCTGGAAAGACTGCTCTAGCAAAGGTTGACTAAGTTCTGTCTTATACCTTTAAGAGGTCGTCGGGGTCCTTGTATGAAGCCCAGGAAAAGCCATGAGAACTTCTAAGAAGCCGAAGAGTCCTTGTACAATGCCCAAGAAGAGGCGGGGATGCTTTTAGGAAGCCTGTGGGTCCCCAAACCCCGATAAGTTCAAGATATGCTATTCACCGAGAATAGATCAAGCCAGGAAAGTCTGAGAATTTAGAAGAAACTCAAGAGATGCCATTCACGGAGAAAATATCATCTATGGGGAGTTAGAGTTTCTTTGACAATTTCTAAGGGTGACAGTCTGAGAAAGGGTTCACCGAGAATGCTGCCTTTCACGTCTCCATATTGTTTAACCCCAAGAGGAGGGAATACTGTATCTGGAAATCCTATGGGGATCTAGTTTAGTTTGTATTTAAGAGTGACCAACAGGGCTTTACCTAGTGCTAGACGTAGTTGCCAGGGAAAACTCTAAATAACTATACTAGTATTACACAGTTGATATGTGACAAGTATATAAAAGTTTGTGAAAGAAGACTTATAGTGAAACAGCCCCATAATACAGTTATATACATATGAAAGCGGTAAATGAAAGCGGATAAACACTTACACGTTGTAGAGCTTCCATGTTGTTTGGTTAGTTGTTCAACAAAGAAAGTTTTGATGACAACATATTCAAAATCAAAGGAGAAAGTATTTTTTGAAAAGATTGTGGGGCTTACAGCTCGAGGAGAGGCCCAAGGTTTTATCAGTGATTGCACTGTTGTTTGAATTCGTACAGTGGGACTTATTCAATATGTGCGGCCCAAAAGGTTTTCTGTACAAAGGGATCGGTCTTACACTCTCTCAAGATGCCCAAAGAGTTTAAGGAAAAGAAATGGGGCTTATAACACGAGGGTAGGCCCAGATGATTTGTTTTTGAACTGGAGATTGCGCCAAGATTTTTGAAAGCACCGTGGGCCTTATACAATGACTGAGGCCCAAATAATTTTGGTTTCAAAAAGAGGTTGGGTCTTACACTCTATTAGAGGCCCAAATAGGTTATTTTTGTACAAGATATGGGGCTTACAACTCAAGGAGAGGCCCAAAGGTTTTTTGTTAAAAAGGCGACGATCGCGCCGAACTTTTTGATGGTATCGGGACTTATACAATACACTGAGGCCCAAATCATTTTGGTTTTCAAAAAGGGTTGGGTCTTACACTCTATTAGAGGCCCAAAGGTTATTTAAAAAAGTTTTGCTTGGGTGAAAATCAAGGAAACCCTAATTTCATCATTTTAAAAGTAAATTCTCAAGGAAAATCAATAAAAAATGATAAAATACCAAATAAATTTGAATAAACAACTTGTGATTTTTGGTTGAGATCTGTAAAATGATGTGTTAATCACAAGATGAATTAAAATTCATTTAGTTTTGATTTTCAACATGAGAATTCAATTTCAAAATGTTTAAAAAAACAATTAAAATGAATTTATTCACAAAAATACCAACTATATTAAATAAATAATATAAACTTGATTTTTTTGTGGAATAAAATATTTCAATATTTTTGTGATTTTTTGAAAAAAGAACCAATAAAAAATAATTAAAATTGATGGAGTTATTAATTTTTCAAATCGTTAAAAATAATATGAAAAATAGTAAAAAGTGGAAAAAAAATAGCAAAAAGAGGGTCTGGGGCGAGGGGGATTCGAACCCCAGACCTCTTGTGTACAGCATGTGCGTCTTACCACTGGGGTGGTGATACATCCGTGTATTGAAACACAACCACAAATATACAAGGCTTGCCTTGTATTTGGCCTGGTCAAGGCAAGGTTTTTGGTCAGAAATGTGAAGGCCATAACTTTCTCATTTCTCCATGTATTGGGACAAAATTTAGGTCTATCCTGCCTAGAATTTCACAAGGAATCCAATGGTGGTGGTGTTTTTTTTAGATCATGCTCCTATTGAAAAACCCGATAGTGGTTTTGAAATAGGCCATAATTTGCATTTTCTGTGCTACCTCTTGGTACAGGTGTGAATTACATGATAAATTGGTGCAAACACAACACATATAACATGTATAAGATGTGCATGATCAGTGGACATCAAAGGAAAGCATGATTCAAAGAATTCAAGTTGTGAGGCTTACATCTTTTTTGGAGCTTTTGTGCAATCTGCCAAGTGCTTTGTTCCAGAAATGATTTGATGCTTTGGACACCCTCAAATGATCTCTTAGAAGCTTTTACGATGGTTGGAATCAACTGGAAACCTCAGGAACAAGTTTGAGCTCTTTCTTGCAAAATGGGCAAAAGTGGCCAAATTAGCAACTCTCTCAAATGGTGTTCCAGATGTAGGGAACCATTTGGGACAGTTCAAGGATGATATTTGGAGTGTGTTTGAGGTTTTATCTGGTTTGGAAAGTGACTGAATCAAGGCATGGCTTGAAAAATGCACAAAAGTCCTATTTTTGAGGTTTTGAGAGGGAACTTTGAGATTTTGGTGTTACAAGTCACTTGTGAGAGTTTGGACAACTTAGATATGACATATTGGATGTGTTTGGATCATGAGCTGTGATGAAATTGCTCTCTAATTCAAAAAAACTCAGAATTACCTTGCTAAAGAAGGCATTTATGCCAAGAGAAAGAGATTTTAAGGAAAGCAAGTGTTGTAGTGCTTTGGTGTACTCAAACTGAGCACAAATGAGCTGTATTTATAGTAGATCTAGTTTGTTTTGGATGAAATAGTGAATGGCAACTGCTGCAGAGGTTTGGCCAATGTTGATCAATAGGAATCCAAGTCTCCTCTAGCCATTGACTAGAGGTTAGGGCACAGGCTGCTGGTTCCCTAGTTCTTGGATCATCCTTGACTGAATTCAGTTGGAAAAGGCTCAGTCCATGCCACCTTGGTGCATCCATTAAATGCTCCAAACCAAAATTAGAGTCCTGTCCCTCTTTTAGGCATTTCTAGGTTTGGCATGCTTCTTTTGGTTCCGAAGACTTGGGAGGCTGGTGGATCAGTGTTTGTCCCTCCTTGGTCCCCCCTTGAGGTGTTCAGATGGATAGATTTGCTTGCCCTTTTCAAAATTTGAGCAAATCGAGCAAAATTCACAAATCTGCCTTGCCATGACAGTTTGCAGCAAGGCATATTGGCATGGTCATATCTCATGGCTTAAGTGGAGTTTCATGGAGTTCTTGGCCATTTTGGAAAGCCCTCATATGATACAACATATGGGTGATCATAGTTGGTCTTGATACTTTTTGGATCCAAGTGAAAAATCCCCCTACTTTTGAAAAAAAAAAGCAAGACAGATTCTGACTTAGTGAAAATTTCACTAAGTGTTGGAAAAAGTGACATTTCATGTTTTCAGCCATTTTGATCATTCCATAACTCAAAATCCATGATGAATTGGAATGAGGTGTAGTTGAAGCTTTTGTAAAGGGCCATGAGAGCTACAAATTCAGCTTTGAATGGGGGAAAATGGCCTTGTGGTTTAGGAGATATGATCCATAACTTAGAAAATTTCTAAGTTTTTTTATGGTTACCCCTTTTACAAGTTATCCAACTTTTCTTGATTTTTCTTGATGAATGATGATCCAAATCACACATTAACATCATTTTGGGGTCAAAGAACCATATTTGTGAAAAATCTCAGAAAGTCAAAGTTTGACTTTTGTGCACAGTTGACTTTTTGTCAGATGAATTCCAAAATGTGCGATCCTCTATGAAATCAAGTCCTTGGCCTAAATAAAACTTGATAGAAATGTTCCATGGGTGTTATAGGGTGTATTGAATCATGTCCCAAGGTTTGGGAGCATGCCTGGGTCAAAAGTCAGAGGTACAGTTGACTCTTTATGCGAAACCCTAATTGTGGTTCTGATGAAATTGAAACTTGTTGATCAAGCTTCTTAGGTCAATCCATGGTTACAAATGGATCAATGTAGTTTATTAGGGACCCTCAAACCATGTCTTGAGGTCTTGGCTCATGTTTTGTCCCAAAGGTCAACATAGGGGTGAATTAGGTCAAGAAACCCTAATTCCTGATTTTTAGTAAATGCATCCCCTTAGGCTAAATTGACTGGATGATTGGATCCATGAGGTCCCTTAAAGTACCTAGGGTTATTCTTTGAAGCATTGGCTCATGCCCAGAGGAAAATTTCCATATGGAGGCCCTGGTCGACCAAAACCCTAATTTGGTGACACTGGCGATCTTGAGGCTTGATCCACTTGGAATGTGGCAGCCTGGTGCTTGATTCTTGATGTGGGAGTCCTCTTGATCCCTTGTGGATGTTTGATAGGTTAGACAACTTGAAGATCATGTCATTCCTTGATTGATCCTTTACCTAAAATCTCTGAGAGGGCTTGAAACCCTAAGTCTTATTGTAGTGGATGCTCACCCATCTTTGGGGAGACTAATGAGGTATGATGGTCCATCCATATTGTGATGATGATTTGCACAATGATGGGGAATCTTAGTGGTAAAAATTTGGGGTATGACACAATGCATAGGTATGGTATCAGAGGTGCCATATATATCTGGACGTGTCTGTGATAAACTGTGTGAATAGTGTCTATGCAGAACTGTGAATAACAACTGACTGAATCTAATAGGATGAACTGTCCACTTCTGTAAGAATACCAGAAAACCGGGTAGGTTCGAATTCAAAGTTACCTGCAAACCTGGAAACACCCAGCCCCTCTCACACGTGGGTTCTAGAACCAAGGATCCTCAGCGTCACAGACTCTCAGGTTCAGAAATGATGATACGCTCACCATTTTTGGTTTGGCATCATCATCAATCGAGGAGGCCTCAACGGATTCCCCTTAAAAGGTCATCTTATAGCAAGTTCCCAGTTTTGGGTCCTCGGATCAAGAAGCGTGATGTGTTTCCCATTTCTGGTCTGACATTATCGCCCCTTGGGAGGAGTGCCTCAACTGAGTCCTCGGGAATGGTCACCAGAGTCGACAACTTTCAAGGTTAACACCCCGACATGCACAAGATGTGCAAATCAGAATATCTCCCAAGAAAACCTTGTCTGGGTGTGGGTTTCGTGTAAACCAAATGTACTAAGATGCTACGTTGGCCACACTACTTTCCACTCTAGTCCTATATGTACACTCAAGCCTGGGTATTGGGTTTATCTCTCAGAACACCCATCCCACCAAAGAAAACAACAGTCCAGAACAGTCTAGTATATATGGCAATAGTGAAATGTAAAGCAAGTAAATGCAACAAAAGCAATAAACATGCAACAAAGCCATAAATAAAGCAAGTAAAAAATACAAATAAGCACCCAATAACCAAAAATAAATAGACGCTAGGATTGACTCGCTTAGGGAACCAGAGATCCCCAGCAGATTCGCCAGCTGTCGCAACTGCGAAAATCAACCTGCGGAAAAGACAGAAGAGTCGCCATCGAACGTTATTTATCCCAACGCAGGGAAAGGTATTAGCACCCCCTCGCGTCCATTATACTCGATGGGATCTACGCTAGTTGTTCGATTAAAGGGCGTGTTATCTAAAGTCTACTGCTAACAGAAACTGAAAACAAAAAGTGACTTGATAGGACATCGCCTCCCTAGGCCTACATATTCCCTCGGGAATGGAAAAGTCAGAGTCAACGTAGTTCAGAGGACTACGGGATTGTTGGGAGAAGGTTTCTCTCCAAGACATCACCATCTTGTGCCTACGTATCCTCAATCTAACGAGAGAGAGGAAATCAGAGCAATCGTAGTTCGACCTACAAGGTCATTGTTGTCTTTTATGAGCGACGTTAAGTTCGCGACCGGCAGTTAGGGTCGATGCCTGTTTGCGACAAAACGGAAGTAACGTACTCTTTTCTGAAAATGATTTGAAACCCTGTTAATCCCGAAGGATAAAGTTATTTGAACTTTGTTTGTGTTTTTTAGACAGAAATGGATTTAAGTTAGTTTGAAACTTGTGTTGCACTAAAGTCTATGACATAGGATCGAATGCGTTGCAGATCGACCCAAGACGGGACGCATGCAAAACACCATAGACAAGGTAAGGAGGGACTCCCGCTTGTTACTTCCCATGTACTTAAGGCTCGTGGCGTACAATACTCATTGTATTTATTAGGTGTTTTGAACTTGTTTAGAGATGAGAAGAGAAAGGACTCAAAGGGTTGAAAAGAAAACAACTAGGGGAAACTAGGTCCTAATGTTGTCATACACAATGGTCCTAAGGTTGAGGTAAAGGGGACTATCCTACTTATTATCATGCATGAATTGCAAATCTAATATCTCTCCTACTTTGAATCTAATCCAAAATTATATTCAAGCTAGGAATCCTAAGGGAACATGTGATCATACACAAGTAAACATTAGACTAATCAATCACAATTCAAGTAAGAAAAGAGAAGGGACTTGAAAGAGAAGTCATGTGTGTGTAAACATCAAGTTAAAGTAACACAGGTACTTACCAACTCCAAGCCAATCTCAACTATTGAATAGTTGAAAATAAAATGAAAAACTATGCAATTATGACTATGCTAGAGTCCTAAGACTACACTAGGATGAATATCAAACGGCAAACAAGGTTAGATGTGTCCTAAAGGTGTATGAACCTAAGAGGGGTAGTATCTAACCTACCAAATCATATCCATGCCAATGTCCTAAAAAGTGTGAGAGAAATCAAGTTATATCCTACACCAACACACAAACATTTGTCATCCACAAACTATGTCAAAATGCCTTCTAAAAGTCACGCAAGTGGAAGTCATATCATGTATTTAAACAACATATGTGATGTAAACATGTCAAATGCAAGCTTGAAGTAGTGAGAAGTGACCATGAAAGTAGCTTAAGTCATGTTCAAGAGGTTTGCAAGTTTTGCACAAAGATGTCAGCTTAAGCATGTTTCAATCAATCATGATTACATAATGAGTAAACAAGCATGACATGAACTCATAAAATAACCTAGGTCAGAAGTAGAAACATGTGCTTAAATGTGCAAACATCTCAAGCTAATACAAAAGTTCTCATGGCAAATCAATCTCCAAAGATATCACAAGCATATACCAAAACTAACACCTAAACAATTCCATAAAGTCATGTTAATTGTGATGCAAGTAAAGGATAATTCAAACCAAACAAAATGTGTATCCAAATATGCAAGGCATTAGAAAATGACATGTAAATGAAGATTGAAATGTCAATAAGTGATCATGAAAGTCATACCAATTCATGTTCAAAGGAGTAGGCAATTCTATACAAAGATGTTACATAAATCATGTATCAAACATTTATGAACATACAATGACTAAGCAAGCATAAAGTTGACATTTGAAAGACCTAATTCAGAAGTGAAGACATGCATTCAATGTTTGAAATCAACCTCAAAATGTCACAAAAGTTTATGTCAAACACATTCTCCAAAGTTAAGGCAAGTAAAGATCAAAACCAAACTTAATCATCCTTTAAAGCATGTAAGTTGTCACTCAAGCAAAGAGAAATGAAAGAGCATAACAAGGCAATGTTAAAACATCTACATCAGAGGTAAAAGACCTATAAAATATCATGTTTTAATACCAAAAGCAATGAGCAAATATAGCACACCGATGGTGTTAAGGGAGTGGTCAAAGTTGATGCACAAATCAAGCTTACATTCACACAAAAGTAACATCACTCAAATCATACCAAATGACCAATAACAAGGGATGAAAAGGTCCTAACTAATGTTTATGTTAATAAATACATGTTATACACATTCAAGATGATCATTTAGACTCCACAAAGTCACCATAACAACATGCTCTCAAAAGATGTTACAAGTAATGACCAAAGTCAAATTTAATCTTCCACTATCAACAAAAGACATTCTAGCATGTAAAAGGAATTATAAGGTCAAGCCAATCAAGTATTCACACATAGAGGGAAGTAGTAAATGACATGTGAAATTTCACATTTGAATATCAAAAGCATTGGCCAAATGAGACACACCCAAAGTTCAAGTGCAAAGCAACAAAGGTGGATGCTCAATCATGTTCAACAATTGTGAAGGCTTAACATCAATTAAGAGCATGGAAATGACCTATAAACCAATGTGGGCAGGCTCTACCTCATGCTAAAGCATGTGTGAAAAGATGCAAAAAAATATCCCTAATGAGGGTTGCATAAAGGTATCATCAAACAAAACACTTAAACAAGCATTGAGCAACATCAAGTGTTCAATTAGGGTTCACATGAAGCGTGTAAGTTATGATCAAAAAGAAATATCCAAGTATCACAATTGCACATCAAAATTTCATGATGAATATGCTCCAACATGTCCTAAAGGTTGACCTAAAGTAGTCATATACAAGCCTCAAACTTAACATAGTTCTAGGCATGCATCCACACAATAGGTACACATTGAAATATCCATTAAAAATAGTTAAAAGCTTTGAAAAATTATGAGAAATTGGTCATGTCATACTAAGGTCAGTTTCTGATCATGTACAAAATATTGGCTCAAAATTATGCATAAAAGTGTTCAATCAATCACAAACATTAAGCATGTTATCAAAAGTGATCATACAAACCAAGCTCCAAAGATAACATTCAAAAGCTATTAAAAAATCATGACCAAAGCACCAAATTAATATAAACATGTCACATAATCAAGTGGGTAAATTCACACAAAAATTTAGATCCAAATCATTAGAGGAAGGTCACTTTTCAAGACTTATGGCCCAAGGTATAGCAACATGAACATCATTCAATCCAAAAATCAAGAAAAATATCAAACCTGCCCAAAAATACAATTAAAATTCTCAAAAAATAATTTAAAACCCTAAGGATCACCTATTAATTAACTGGGGATTTTATGGTGATTTTTACTATTTTTGAAATTGAATTATAAAACGTGTACAAAAAAAATAACAAAAAATCACACACAAGCCAGGGGGTGTTGAATTAGTAACTCTTGTGTTCATAACTCATTGGGCCCAAGAATGAGAGGTGTGTGTAGCAAACACGCAAGGGCCCAGTAAAAATTTCACATTACCTTTTTTTTATTTTATATTACTTATTTATTTATTTTTAGAAAACAAAAGAAAAAAGGGAAATTTAGCACGTGATTCATAATTGCCCATCTCATTAATGTGTTGTCACCCTGTTGTGCGTTGGATTGAAAGAAAAGAACTAATGGCCCGGATTAAACCCTCAACACACACATGGATTAGGTTTTTGGGGTTGCAGACGTCGGAGACACCCTCCAGTCGTCTTCTCCGGCGTATCTCCGCCATGAGCAGGATTGCACGTGCCAAGAAATCTAAACGAGGACCATGGTTTGACTTGGTTTTTTATCCTGAATGCGAATATGACCTTAAAATCTCCTTTAGAGCTTTCTATCATGCTATACGAATTGAACAAAAAATGCCATAAAAAACTGAAATCCATAGAAAAGTATAAATAACATCACCAACATTGCCTACAAGCCGTAGGGCTTCAGATTACAGCAATTACATGCTCCTAAACCTCATGAATAGCCCAGACATGATGCTGCAAGATCAAGAATTCTTACCTGATCAGTAGTGCATTCCCCATGAAATAGAAACCCGGATAACTTCTTGTAGGCCTTGAGATCTACTATAAGAGCAAAATAAATGCTCTAAATCCCCTTGAATTTGCTTGGAATTGCTATTTGATGTTGAACTGATGAGAATCGGATCTGGTAATATAGCACTCCCAGAAGCTTTTTCTTGCAAACAGAACCCAAGAGAAGGATTAGTGATGATGATTGTGAAAGAAACTTGGAGAAATCCCCTCAGAGGAGTGAGTTTTGAAGCTCTCAAAAATGGGTGCAAAAATGGATATCTCTTGGATCTCTCTCAACTGTTGTAACCATTTTCTGTTAGAGGTTTGAGAGCTTTATATATGGTGTGTGCCTTGTGGTTAGTGTTAATCAGGGTTGGTTAATAGTTGGAGAGTGAGGTTAAGAAAATTGGAAGTGAGAGTGGGGTTGTGTTATACACGGGTTATGGGGTATATGATAGTTATGGAGCATTATGGAGTGATGATGATGATGGTGATGTGTGTTAAGGATGGTACATATCAGAATTGATGATGCTTGTTCATTAAGTTTATCTATTTTTCTCTTTCATGGCATAAAGAGTAAGGTGTTATGACACATGCATGGTGTAAGGATATTTGCATGGTTAAATATGGTAAAGGTGATAAGGATGATGGGTGATGCGCATGGTAATGGTTTAGCAGCAACAATACAAGGCTCTTGGTTTAAAAATGCAATTGCTTGGAGGTGAAGAAAACAAACTCCATAGTGATGACTTTGGAGATGCATAATTCCATGTTTGATGAGCCAAATTGCAAGATCTTGGTGTCCTTGGAAAGAGGGTATTTGGTACAACAAAATTGATGTGAGTCACAAGTTGATATGAAGCTTTAATCCTCAAGAAAAATAGCCATGAATATGTCATGACGCATGTTGGTTCTTTGTACTTAGATAAATTCTAAGTTTCTTCAATTTACAATCTTGAAACCTTGATTTTGAGTGGACATAACTCCATGAATATTGAACCAAATGGTGTGATTTTTGTACCACAGTAAAGAAGGAACTTGATACTACAATTTTCATGTGAAAATCAAGTTGAATATAGGCTTAGAACATGATGAGAATTAGTGTTGAACATGCCATGACACAAGCTGGGTTTTGGGTACTTAAAAAAATTCTAAGTTTTTCACTTTTCCAACTTGATGATCCCAATTTCAATTGATCATAACTTTTGATCTAGAAATCCAAATGAAGCATTCTTTATATGGTTGGAAAGCTTGGAATGCATACTACAACTTTTATACTTAACAAAAGTTGAAATGAAGCTTGCATCATGCTGAAAAATGGCTTGGAAGATGGCTGCATGACATAAAGAACTTTCCATAATTGGAAAGTTTCTAAAACCCTAACTTACCAAAATTAGTAACTTTCCACCATTCTTGATTTCTCATGATTCCTTTGATGTTTCTTGATCAAATCTCATCCATTGATCATATTTGACATGATGAACATGAGTTTGATCCCAAAAAGTTAAGAGTAGACTTTTTCCTTGATCAATTGACTTTATTCCCAATTTGACTAATTCTCAATCACCTATCCAATTGAAACTCTTCTGAGTGACATTGATGGTCCATATTCTAATCCTAGATACTTGAGAACCTATAGGGAGCCATGGAATCAAGTCTTGCCCAAAAAATGGGAGGTATTGACTAATGATCAAAACCCTAATTCCTCTGGAGTGAATGAAGATCCTCTTAAACCAAGATGTTGTATATGATAGGATTGTGTCAAGGCTTTAAGATCCTTGCCCATGATGATGCCACATGCACAGATAAACCAAAACCCTAATTGGGGGATCAAGATATAGGAGAGGGTGATTCTCTTCAATTTTCTTGTCAATCTCAATCTCTTGATGTAATGGTGAACCAAATGAGATGTCTTGAGTCTTGAGGGGCCTTTGTGGCTTAAGTGATTGAGTATGTCTCATTCTCTTTGCTTTTATTAATCAATGATGAAGGAACCATTGATACCATGCCTTGGGAAAACCAATGATGCATATGCAATGCTTATGACCTAAAAGTACATGTAAGGTGAAGCATAAGCCACTTATTGGGTATAAATAGGAGGGAAAATTTTGGGGTCCTACACACCACAAATCACATCAATTGTTAAATAACCATATGAATATCCCAGTATAACAACTAAACAACAAACTAAACCAACACCACCACTATCCACTAAACCACTTCCAGCTGACCCTCAACCATATAATCTAGAAAAGTCATCTTCTGACACAATCAACTCTACCTCATCTTCAGTTCATATCACCATACCAGAAGCTCTTGCCTTTCTAGAAGACACCAAATCCACCAACTCCACCCTTTAAACCAAACCAAATCAATGAACCAGTTCTTGATACTTTCTAGGAACGCCTCAGAAATAATGAACCATCAAGTCCTTATTCTTTTGACCAAGTCATTCACATCTCCTCCTGATCATGAAACTGAACCTGAACCCATAATTGACCCTGATGTTCTAGTTAGGCAATTTGAGGAAGAAGCAAATGAACGTCTTCACTCTTTGATGGAAAAGTGCATAGAATAATGCAAACCGGCTCAGAGAGGCTCTACATGGTCTGAGTTCAGAAGGTGGATGAACTCCCGCTCCTGGGATCTGAAGGAACTCAGCCACAAGGCTGCTAAGAAGAAGTTCCATGATAAGCTGGTTGGAGTTATAAAGATGATTGTAGAGATGCTTACTCGAAAGCCTCCTCCAACTCCTGAAGCTAAAACCATGGAATATGCTGATGTGGAAATAGAAGCCCCTCCTCCTCCTCCAGAAACTAATGTTGCAACCATCTCTGGGAATAAGACTATTATGAAAGCTAAAGACTCTGGTTCTGAACCATCTTTGGTGCTGAAGACTCTTTAAGAGCTGAAGAATGAGAATCAAGTTGTTAGGAATCGCCTGGATAAGCAGGGTGAGATGTACAAGGAATATGCTAAAACTAACACCAAGATTGAAAGGATGCTTCAAGCCATTTTGTTCAGATTTCCACCCCCATCTTAGAAACCCTATTTTTACAAATTATTGCTTTTTAGTTTTTATGATTAATTACTTTATCTTTTCTGCTTTCATTTTTGTACTTCCCTTTGAATTAAATGAATGAGGTTTCTGTGTCTTTTACTTTGTCTTTATTTATTGCTTTTCTTTTTTATTGATGACAAAGGGGGAGAAGATTGGACAAGATTTTGACATACTTATTTCCCTTCTGACTCCCAAACATTTGATTTTGAGATTTTTAATTTCTTACTCTGATCACTAATCTGGGAACTTTGAATAAGTTCACCATTATTGTTAACTTTTTCAAACAAGCTAACCAGGTTATTCAGGAGTTAAAATCTTTCAGAAGTTCCAGAACTGCAAATTTAGAAGAAGTTAAACAGTCTTATATGAGATAACCATACTTGACATAAGAAATTGTGAATTTATAATCAAGTTATGATACAAGTCTAAACTAGCTTCTGAAGAAGTCACATTGCTGATAATCAAAATTTCTGATACTTGAAGCCAAGATCAGTTCTAAAGATATTTCAACCAGGCTCAGTGAAGTTATCTCTTTCATGCTGATTGAAATATTTTTTGTGTTAAGATTATTTTAAGTCTTAAACTCAGGGGGGACTTGCAAACCTAACTTTGAAGGTTTAAGCTGAAAAATGATTTTAATAGCATAAGATTTAGGGGGAGCTTACAAACCTCACTCTGATACCTTTAAGTGATTAAACCATGTATAAATTGTTCATCGAAATGTATGGTTTTGTCATCATAAAAAAGGGAGAGATTGTTAGAACAAGATTTGGTTATGCATATGGCCTTATATTTTGAAGATGATAATACATACTTCCTCCGTCCCAAATTATAAGACGTTTTGGGCATTTCACATGAATTGATAAACATAATTATTACTTTATGGGAAAGACAAATTATGTATGACTTTACAGTCATGCCCCTCATAATTACATAGGAGAGAGAAATTAAAAGAGTTGAAATAATAAATAATAATAAATACTTGAGGGTATATTGGAGGAAAATGTCATTAATATTGCATTGGGAATGTAAGGTGACTTATAATTTGAGACAATTTTTTTTGGCAAAGTGACCTATAATTTGGGACATAGGTAGTAGTGTTTTAGAGAACAATATTATACCCTAATAATTTTATTCAGTGTGAAGGTTTTATTAACAAGTTCTAATTTTGATTATAGGACATGTGACGTCATCAGACTCTGAGACTTGTATACTTTGTCTATGAATTCAGTGTTTACAAAGTTGATCAAGCTCTGGATTCTGTACTCAACGCTTCTGACATCTACTTATCCAAGACTTTGATACTCTAAAGCTTCTGAAACTGTTACACTCTGAAGCCCTACGCTCAACTCAACTATGAATTGTGTCAACATATTCTGATGACCAGGTTTTAAGAAACTGGATCAAGACTTTGAAGAACAAGTTTCTT
Source organism: Lathyrus tuberosus (assembly GCA_022829125.1). Classification (NCBI taxonomy): domain Eukaryota; kingdom Viridiplantae; phylum Streptophyta; class Magnoliopsida; order Fabales; family Fabaceae; genus Lathyrus; species Lathyrus tuberosus. The sequence continues at coordinate 4,181,538 of JALAZF010000241.1, read as the reverse complement.
AAGATTCTCTCAACCAGATTCTTAATCTTCTATTATGCATGCTTCATCACCAACTTATCAGAAGCCTCTGAACATTGGAGATAAGATAAAAAGTTTTTACGTGAGAAAAATATTACATAGTAAAAGATCAAATATTCCTTCCACTACACTGATTTTGTGGTCTAATGACTACTATTGTACCATGTTATCTCCCATTTTCACAAACTGTTATGCAAGGATTCAATTGCATTTTGGTATTCAAATTCTACCATCCAACGAATCTCTTCATTGCTTAAATAAAGAAGACTTGGAAGAATGGAAAAGCATGAATTTTACTATGCTATTATCATATGTGAACAATGTTATTTGTGAATACTTTGAGAGAAAAGAAACAATCACACAAGAACTTTTGTTCATATTCTTCATTATAAATCCTTTTTGTGATACTTGTATTTCATTTGTGTATCCTGCTTTCTTAGAAGCATTTTGTAAACACATTTTGTATCAATTTGTTTTATTGTATTTTTTGTTCCTTGAGTGACTAGGGTTTATTCTGTATACTCAAGAAGACATTGACTGTTGGTCTTCGTATTTTAATTAAGTTTGATTAAAGTGGATTAAGTCCTTGTTAATAAGGCAAAATCACCTTGGTGGGTGGACTGGAGATAGCTTGCGTTATAGCGAACTAGTATAAAAATAATTGTTTCATTATTTTTATTCTTCATTCTCTATTTGTTGTGTTGGGTTGAAAAAGTTGTCATTTTTAGAAACCCACTTCAACCCCTCCCCCCTTTCTTGTGTTTCTCTTCACCTTCATGAGATTCATATTTTGGAATTATTAAGTTGAGATTATGTTTTTGACCAAATTTCTTATTTATGAGAAATTCCCATGTTATTTATGTTAATGCGATACCCTTTTTATTTAACATTTACTTATTCCGCATTGTAAACTTGCTTGTTGTATTTAGTGTTGTTGTAGTAGAATATTGATTTGTATGTCACACTTATCGAATTGATTGGGTTCCCTGGGGTGAAGCCTGGGATTAGACGTCATGTGGTCGTACTTTGTAATGAGATCTATGACACAGAGGACCGTTCCCTAGCCAAGGGTATGTTCCCCGCCCCTGCCCCTAAGGCTTGGCTCAAATTGAGGTGGACGTCTCCGACTCCACCACATATGCCCTTGGATTGGCTAGATCTGATGGGGGAGGGGCACCAGCTACACAGAAACGTTTTTAATAAGCCTCGGATAAGGAGTCATGCGAGGTGTGCGTTTGAGGTGTATTAGAATCGCAGAAGTGGGTTAAGTCTGTATTGGATAAGCAATAGGGCATGGAATGTGTTTAAGTCATATCAAAATCGCATAAATGTGTTAAGTCTGTTTCAGATACACATTCATGCAAGTGGGCCATTTAAGTTGTATAAGAATTGATTGATGCGTTAAGTCTATATGGAAACACAATCACGCACATAATACGCTTAATCCGTATTAGAATCGCAAAAATACATTTAGTCTATATCGGATCCCTATTCATGTACAGAGTGTGCTTCAGTTGTATTAGAATCGTAGGGATGCGTTAAGTCTATATCGGATATACGCTCGAGAATTTTTGTCTTCATTCCCCTATATCAGGCGTTATAGCATAAAGAGAGACAAAGAAACACACAAAAGAGGAAGAATACACACACACACACACACAAACACACATACACACACACACACAAAAGTGGAAAAACCCATTTGAAAGACACCTGCATCCACTTGCACAACATAGACACCACTGGGAACAGGCCTCGAAATAGTATTCTGACTTGGTTTTGTAGAGTCTGTCTCCTTAAATTGTTCTCTATTAAAATCAATCACACCGACAACAACTCCCTACGCCACCCTGCAGGTTCCTTCTTTTTCTGCTGGTACAACAATTCATTTCCGGAAATCCAAATTTTCCAAAGGAAAGTATAGAGCGTTTGGGTATTCAGTTGATCTTTTCCCCTAAAGAAACTCAAAATCCAGTCTTTTACATCCATATCCGGAGGAAATCGGTATCCCATAGGAGAAGAGAAACATACCATTTTAACAAAATCATAATGCATAAAGAGATGTTGTCCAATCTCATGCCCAGAATGACAAAAAGAACCCAGAGAATCTAACCTGACTACTTTAAATTAGAGGTTAACCTTCAGAGAGAGGCAATATATTTTTTGCAAGGCGCCAAATGAAGTTTCTAACTCTGGGAAAACCTGGAATATGTCAAATAAGATTCCAAAGCTTTTTAAGGGGGAAGCTTGAGAGGCCGGGGGTCTTCGACATCTTAACCTGCTGAAGAAGATGCTAGGCATACCTAATAGAATACCCTTCATCCTTTTCATAGTTCCAGATAAGTTTCTCTTTAGGGACCCTCATGGATAGAGGAATGCTCATGATCTGGTTAGCCTTCGGAGGATCAAAACAAACCTTAACTAAGTCTCTCTTCCAAATAGTTAAGTTTAAATCAATAAGCTCACATAACTTCATCTCTATGGCAAGGACACGCACTGGACTGAAGGGTTTGAAACTAGGATTGTTAGGGAGCCAATTATCAACCCACATCCGGACGTTTTTCCCCATTTCCAATTCTTTAGCGAGATCCTTTAGACACAATCTCTTTCGCACTTAGAATACTCATCCAGGTGTAACTAGGATTGAAGCCTACAGAAACAAAGGAGGTTCAAGGGGAGTATCAACCTTTCAGCAACTTACCCATCAGGGAGTTCTCGTTTGATAGCAATCTCTAGTAATGTTTCTCAAGCAAGGTTGTGTTGAAGTAAAAAATACTCTGAAATCCCAAGCCTCCTGCATCTTTGGCTCGTGCCAGCTTATCCTAGTTCAACCAATGAATCTTCCTAATACCAAATTTCAATCCCCACAAAAACTTTGCAATCATATCTTCAATCTCATGGCAAACACTTTCAGGGAGTCTGAAGCTACTCATAATATAACTAGGGATCACTTGTGCCACAACTTTAATAATAACCTCTTTTCCATCCCTAGAGAGGAACTTCTCCTTCCACACCTTTTCGATGACTAAAGCAGAAATCTCATTCTTCGGTCTTCCAAGCACCACAGATAACCCTAGGTATTTAGCACGACTTATATATCTAACATAATCTCACATATTTCAGCTGAAAGAAGCCTCTGATTTATCTAAATTCACCACCTAGCCTGAGGCCTCTTGGTATCTTTGAAGGATATCCAAAATGCAATATGTTTCAGCAACATTTGCCCTGGAAAACAACTGGCTGTCATCCGCAAAGAAAATATAGGAGATGAAACGCTTTAAAGGCAGTTGTTATGAAATACAGAAAAATGTTAAATTTGTGTGATTTTAATAATATTAAAATGAAACACTTGCAATTTTGGTTATAAGACAAAATAACATGTTGAATAATGTTGAATTTAAAAAAAAAAAAATAGGCGGTTGTTTATTTATATATACTAGCACATGCAACATTGTTATTGGGTAGAAAATTTTGACTCAAGGGATAAATATATCCCCTGCTTATATTTTAATACGTTATTATTTGGTGGAGCATTTCTTAGAGATGTCACACTATTCCATATGGCCCAACAATTATATTTTACTCACTTAGTGACGTTGATCATATAGATATCATGTGATTCACAGTAAATATTATTGCTTCCCATTTTTAATACCACCTATTGATGTTGATTGGTAGAAGATCTCAAGGTAGAAGAAGAAGATTAGGGTTAAAACCGAATAATGGAGAGCCGAAAAGTAAAGACTGCAATGAAAGTATTAACTGCTTTATTAATGTGAATGAGCAGAAATTTGCTATATATATACAATGTTCAATAAAATAATAATTTCATCTTACTGACTAACTGCAAAACTAACTATATAAATTCGAGATAATCATACTATTTGAAATTCTGGTATCAGACGTGTGATGTTAAGGTGTGATGTCACAACAACACACTCTGCACAATGGACAGAACAAACAGCAAAATAACACCAAGAATTGTTCACCCAGTTCGGTCTAACTACCTACGTCTGGGGGCTACCAAGCCAGGGATGAATTCACTACTTGTAGAATTAATTTACAGACTCAACAACCCAGTTGACAATCTCCTAAACTTATACTCTACTAATGACTTCCTACCTAAGAAACCACCTAGATATGAGAACACTACTCAATCCCTTACAAACACTCAAAGAAACTACTTTGAGTACCCTTGATCTTGCTTCCTAGCTTCGATCAGGCAACCACTCTCTATTGCTTCACAGCTTCTAGAGAGGACAGAAACACAACACCTATTCAAACCCTAGAATAGTGTAAATATAAGCACTCTAAACAAACTCTAGATACTAAGCCTCCAGCTCCTGATCTTCTGAATGTTTTCTGTACCTTTTCCTTTGGTCTTGTGCGCTTTATATAGCTCCTTGAATTGGTCTTGGACTTGCTACAATATCTGACCAGATTTGTTATTTAAAACTGAATATTCAAAACAGATTTTCTCCTAAAATCTTTTTAAATCTTCAACCTTTTAAATCTCCTACAAATCTGCACCAGATCTCCTATGCGGCAGCAAATATCTATCCCAAGATATTCGCATCCAATGAGACAGCTTGCTCTCCACAATTCCAGCTAACACGCAAACCCTAACAACACACAACCTGCTATTGTTAATTCTGCAGATCTGATGTTACAACATCGCCATGTGACATCAGACATCCAACTTCAGCAATTACACACTTAACACAGCCCAGTGTTAAATCTCAATGTTGCAACATCAATACCTTGACATCAACATTGCATATACTTTGTTTTACCAAAATTCCAGCTAATCCAAGAACTAACAATCTCCCCCTTTGGCTAATTTTGGCTAAAACAAACTTTGTACTCTGCAAACAAACTCTGCAACTTCAGAGACTTTAGCAGCGGAAAAAAACTTCAATTAATAATCTGAACCTCCAAGCAGTAGCAGCAGTAACATCTTCAATTCACAAAACTCTGTTGCTCACATAAAAACTTCAGCATATATCATTATGCTGCAAAACAGTTACAATCTTCAACAGCTGCACATATTTCATTATTAGCAGCATCTCTTCATTGTGACATTAGCATCCAGCAGCAGCAACATAAAAACTCCATTATGGACTTGCTTCCCAAAGCCTCTGTTGCAGCACCATCTTCAACAGCAACAACATTCAACAATCTTCAACAGCAACAACATTCAACAATGCTGCTCCCCCTCAATCATGAACCAGCATAGTAGCTATCAATTACTCCCCCTTAATATCAATTACTCCCCCTTAATATCTGCATCACATCAGCAGCATTTGGCATTCTTTGATACTCTTGACTCTCTTGGCTATTTTCTCCCCCTTTTTAGCCACAATTAAACAGGCTTCAATCAGAAGCCCTATTTACTACAGTCAGTACACCCTAGCTCTCATTGTTAGCCTCACAGTTAGCAACCAGGCAAAACAAATCATAGAAAGAAAAACAAAACCAGTGCATATAGCAGCACAATATTCAAATTACATAACCAAGCACATTAAGTGCTGAAACAAAGACAAAAAATAAACTAAAACTACTAATCAAGAGACCTAAGACAAGCATTAATCATCTGAGCTGAGATCATCATCTTCTTCTTCTTCTTTTGGACTGTCATTGTCAGACTCATCTGTTTTATCAGCAACTACATTCTCACTTTCTTTTTCCTTCATCTTCAGGGACATGAGTAATTTTTTAATCTTGTCCTTCCTTTCAATGTTTACTCTAATGACTTCATCTAGTTGTTTACAGTCTTCCTCCAGTTCAGAAATCATTTCATTCTTGACATGAGCAGGATTAGTAGATGTTGAGGCAGATGCTTTGACATTATCAGCAACATGTCTTCCTTTAAACAGATTCTGATGAAACGACAATCCAGGCTTCCTTCTACACACCCTATCATCCTGATTAAGAATCCCAGGATGCCGAGACAGAATTATCCCACAAATGAGGGATGGAAATGCAATAGGCAATTTCACAGCTCTTGTTGCAGCGTACTTGATAGTCTGATTATAGATGTAAGAACCATAATCAATTAGTTTCTTTGTTCCAATGGCATAAACTAATTTTCCCAGTCCAGCAGAAATAGAGGTCTTATGATTAGTGGGAACCCAGTTAACCGCACCTATTCTATGAAGTAGAGCATATTTCACACTCAATAAACTTGCTGACAACTTTCCTCTTGAAGGCCAAACTTCAACCTGACCAGCTGTGATCTCTTTGCAGATAGCATTATTAGAAACTTCTACTTCTCCATCATCTTCCTCACTTCTTCCTAAGTAGGTATTGATCACCTTAGGAGAGAACCAGACACACTTACCCCTGATGGTAACTCTTCTAAAGGTTAGGCTTTTGCTGTTGTCAATAGACTCAGGGATATTCACTATAAATTCTCTGACCAGTCTATCATAGCAACTAGACAATCCTGACACAGTCCTTATTAGACCAGCAAACTTAATTAAGTCTATAATTCCAGTAGACTCTAAGTCATCACCTACTAGCTCTCTTTCCAGAGCTATCCTTCGTTGGCTCACACAGTTCCACATGGATGCACATCGGGCACAGTGAAATGAGATGTTATCAGGTACTTGATCAGCAGCTCCTTTCATCACAGGGTTGATGTCTTGAACATCACACTCTGAATCTGATTCTTCCCTGATTCTCCTTTTCTTACCAGACCTGGCAACGTTGCTCCACAACTTGGGAGAGTTTGCGACTGAAGTCCTTTTCTTATCCTTGACCATATCTTCATTATCAGATGAGTCATCAACATCTATAACCTCAACCTGATCCTTCCCTTTACTCCTGTGACTTTCTTTCTGAGGGGACGATGTTCTGACATCAAAGATGACATCAGTATCATCAAGATCTTCTCCTTCAGCTTCTTGACTCATAGACGAGGCCAGTCTTTGAAGATTTTTGTCCTAACTTTGAGAGTCCACCTGTTCAGCAGGCATTTGCCTTAAAGGGACAAAAATTCCTTTCACACGTATTCCCTTCTCAAGGATTTTGGTGGCAATCTGCTCCAAATGCATGTCTACATCATACTTCTCCTCAACCGCATGAGAGGATGATGACCCAGTTTCAGTTCTATTCATCTTGGTAGAGGGTTTAGAGTTACCTGACTCGGGAAGTACCATAGGAATGTGTTCTTTGTCAATCAGCTCTTTGTCCGATGAAACCCTAGTTCGTACATGTGCAGTTCTTTGAGAACCAGAGTTCTTGGATGGGGAAGACATCGTTCCTTTGTAACAGACTAGGTTTAGAGAGGGTTTTTCTATTATGTTGAGGGAGACGAATCGTTGAGATGAGAACCTTTTGATAAATCTTGATGTAGTATCAATATGGTAAGGCGCCTGATTTTGAGTACCTCTTAAAGACCAATCACTAATGTTTTCCCTCCATAAAGACTTTCCTTTTAAAAATTTAAAAGGATTCACATCAGAACTTGTTAACTCTGAGTGACCTTTCAGCATCCTGACATCATAGTCTGATGTTATAACATCGACTTGAACATCATTAGTTGAACTACCTTCAAGAGAAATACACTGATAGCAGTTATCTTTGGTTCTGGCACCCTTCATAACCACCTGATTATGTTCATCAGATACCACACACTCATCCTTAGTGTAGTTTACCTTGTAACCTTTATCACACAATTGGCTTATGCTGATCAAATTTGCATTTAAACCACTGACAAACAGAACATTGTCAAGTTCAGGTCTACCATCACCTTTAACTTTCCCAACTCCTGCAACAACACCTTTTTCTCCATTGCCAAACATAACCTCATGAGAGGGACAATGACTGACTTCAGCAAACATGGATCTACATCCAGACATGTGTTTGGAACACCCACTGTCAAAATACCATGTTCCTTCTTTAAACTCTTTGCCAGCCATGTGAGCCAATAAGCACTTCACCTTCTCCTTAGGTACCCATTGTTTAACAACTTTGGGCCTGTACTCTCTCCATCTGTTTTGAGGCTGAGGGTATCCATGCAACTTGTAGCAAGAGTACTGCATATGTCCAAACCTTCCACAATAAAAGCATCTCACCCTTTCATCTCTGAATCTTCTGCCATGATGAGATTGCTTAGGCTGTCATCCATAATGTGGTCTCCTCCTACCATAACTGGCCTGCCTTCTATTATGCTGGTATCTTCTTCTATAAGAAGGCTGAGAATGCTGTTTCCTGGATTGTCTCCCATGATGGTGTGGCTTTCTTCTTCCATAGATATGAGGAACAGCATTGGTGTAACCATACCCCTGATGTTGAGACACCTGATGAGACATGTGTTGTTTGAACTGAGCAGTTTGCATGCTCTTGTGGTATTGTGGGGGCATATACTGACTAGCTCCTTGTGGCTGCTTTCTCTTCTGATTAGGACCAGTCTTCTTCTCAATCTTCTTAGGTTGTGAAACATTAGCTTTCTTAGGTGTAGGATCCTGCTTCTTTGGCTAATGTTGAGACAAAAGTTGTGACACTTCCTTCTTTGAACCTGAAGTGCTTTCTTCTGAAGTTCCCTTATCCTTAGCCACATAACCTATCCTAGCTTTGTCTCCAGCAGCTTTTTCTGACTGTAGTATCTTGTCAAGTGTGTCTGTACCACAGCTCAGCATCCTAACAGACTTGGTCATTTGATCAAGGTGAGCTCTAACTAGTACAACTTCATTTTCCAGATCAGCTTTTTCATTCTCTAGCTGAGCAATCTGTTGCTTGTGGCACTTGTTTTCTTGGCAAATCTCAGCACTTTTTAAACACATCTCTTGATAAGTAGATGATAACTCCTCATAAGTTATTTCTCCATCACTAGAATCATCATCAGAAACAGCAGCTCCTGTTAAAGCTCTAACATGCCTTGCTGACTCACCTTCACTTTCACTATCAGAGTCAGACCAGGAAACTATCATGCCCTTCTTATGCTTTTTCAAGAAGGTGGGACATTCTTTCTTGACATGTCCATACCCTTCACACTCAAAGCACTGAACTCCTTTATGTTGAGTAGTTTTCTCTTCATCCTTCTCTTTTGACTTGCTGATCACTATGCCATAAAAGCATTTAGACAGCGCTTTTTTTGGCATTACACAGCGCTTAAAAGCGCTGTCTAAACTGGCGCTGCTAAAAGATTAGACAGCGCTTTGGTTAATGTTAAAAGCGCTGTCTAAATGGTGCTTTAGACAGCGCTTTTTGTTTTTTAGACTAACATTAGACAGCGCTTTTTGCCTTCTTTTTAGTATACCTTAGACAGCGCTTTTGCTTTTTTTGGTATACCTTAGACAGCGTTTTTGCTTTTTTTGGTATACCTTAGACATCGCTTTTTGGACTAAGCGCTGTCTAAACCCTACTTTATCGCTTTTTATTCAAATTACTGGAAAAAAAAAGCGCTGTTTGTTTTATACAGTTTATATGCACCTGTTTTTGAACCACAATTTGCACCAGGTTTTCAACCACAATTTGCACCTGTTTTTCAACCACATTTTTGCACCAAAATATCATAAATTGGATCTTCAAACCAATATATACTCACAAATTTTGCCTATTTATATATACAATTTTCATTCAACAAAACATTTTGCTTCAAATCTACATATTACTTATAGAAATGCTAAGCAAAAAGCAATGCACGTCAAGATAACTCTATCTTCTACTTTGCACATATAACCTGAAACAACACAAAAAGATTGTAATTCAATTAAAACAATAATAAACAATATCTATAGTTACAAAGTTATACATACTCAAAATTCTCATCAATAAGTAAGAGTACAATATACCTTATAAAACTCCGAGCTCAATAATGAATTGACACCAATCCTCTTTAATTTCATCCAAATGATCTCTTGAGTAATACGCACACTTGAATTCATCAAAGTACTACATAATAATATAACATAGTTTGATTTAGTTTCAACTATTTAATTATATGAGAAATATGTGTTAAATATTAAAATAACTCATAAGTTAGAAATACATACATCGGATGGAATCTCTATTCGATCCAAAAAAAGAGTTTCTCGCATAAACCTCAACATGAAATAACCGCAATCTATACCGTTACGTTGCCGAGGACACTACACATGAAAAGTAAATATGGATAAATCCTTAGTTTTATCAAGTATCATCACTAATATAATCAAAAATGTGATAATTAATATACCTTCACTCCAATCCATGTAATGTTGTTGGCTCTCCTCTTTGTTACTTGGATATCTCTTTGTGCTCGAAAAGCTTGTATAATGCTAATAAAATATAAATGAATATTTAGAACAATTCACATAAATAAATAGACACATGAATATTTAGAACAATCTAACTTACGTATCAATCATTTTCTTCATATCCGGGTATGTTGTCCAATCATTTCCTAACGAATCCAGATAATACACAACTTCTCTGATAGGATTAATCGTGAACAACAACCAATGTCCACTGTAAGATTAAACAAATGTTAGATGGAAACTTTCTACACGGCGTCAAAATACAAAAAATTATAATAGATGAATTTAGAATGAAAATCTAACCCAGTATTAAACGGTAAAAAGAACAACTTTTCTGTATCTTTGTCGGCCATAAAGCGGTTGAGTACATACATCATGACATCATCTGGTTTATTTATGATTAACCCTAAGTTGATACCCGCGAGACTTAAGAATGTGAATCTTTGCTCCAATCCATGTGGGCGCATCAGTTTGTCATACAGAAACCTTAAATAAAAACATCATTAACATTAGACTATTCATTTGAAACATAAAGTAAATAAGTTGTTCAATTAATATAACAAAGTAGATCGGATATACCTCACGTATGCATTGACAACACTGACGCCTAATTCTTCATGACGAAAAACTTGCTCAAATTCCTCATTACCAATTGATTGTTCATATTGAAAGCCATAAATACCTCCATTCGGAATATCTGTCATTTCTAGAAATGTCTGAAGGCATGACCTATACTTGGAAGTAGGTTTTTTTCTAGGCGCGGTCTTCTTATCAACAACCTTTTTTTGTGTGGAAATGTTGCTAATCTCTTTACCATGAAGCTATATATCATATAATTAGTTAGATGAAGTATAAGGTCACGAATTTAACATTTTCCATGCATGAATATCATATAATTGTTATGTACCTCTTTTTTTGAAACAACGGACTCGGTATGCTGCGGAATCCTCTTATCTTTTGCTTTGCATGTTATTGGAGTCTAATTAACATTACCATGTAAAAAATGTACGTAAAATGCGCGTAAAAACTTTGAATACTCAAAGGTTCATAATGGTTTTAAGCATACCTCATATCCTACGCTAATGAGGCCTGACGGCCATGCAACAAACGAACCTATTGCATCTCCCACCAATGTTGCATCCGAAACATCGTCAGGATATGGTAATAATGCATCCATCTCTAAAGCAATATCAGCCGAGACAAGGGGAAATGCCCTAAAACCAATAATATATATGTCAATTAAATAATTTAAGCTATTAATTTAATTTCATAAAAATATATATAATTACCTCTGGAATATTCGGTTGAAAGTTACAGTTGATACTATCTTTGTCCGAAGCGCTATCTCTTTCTTTTTCCTTTCTTAATTCACGAACTTCAGCTTGTCGTGCTTCCAATTTTTGCTGAAGTTCTTTATTACTAGGAGCCTTTTGTTTTTTAATATTCAAGGATGTCGGAGTGATCCCAAAACCCTTACCCCTCACCCGACCAGAATACTCACGGACATCTAATGCCCGACTAAGTATGCTCCTGGAATCATTGGCTTCATCTGGAGATAAAGACTGAGATAGAGTCTCCTGAAAATCAGATGAATATCGAATATTTGTCAAATATTTGTTAATAAAGTTTTGATTTAATTAAATAAATAATGTTAAACTTACACATTTCTCAAATACTTGTTGAACACCTTCTTTAACAACTCCATCCTTGCTCACACGGGGTTCCTTCCACAAAACATGTGCCGGAAGAGATGTTTCAGAACTATTCTCCTTTTGTAACTACACATTAAGCCAAATAATATGATCAAATATAACTCATGATGAACAAGTATATCGTTGAAATTTATAGATACTTACTATAGATTGTTCTAAGCGTCCATATCCAACACGTCCTTTTCTATATGGATAGGCGGGACTTGATGCTCTTTCCCGATTTGTTTCACTTACACTTTGAAATTCTGGGGTTATTCGTTTGGCTTTAAACGTGTCCCATTCTTTTTGTGAAATTAAAGCTCCATATTTAGATGGAAGCTCTGCATCAACAAAATTACCTTCTGCATCCCTAAGAAACTTGGTTGATAAAAATGTTCTAAACCCTCTTAGTAGTTTTCCGGCCAATTTGAGACAAAAAGGTCTTCTATCATCATCAATGTTGAAACACCTCTAAGAAAAACATACACATTGTGCGTTGGTACAAGTAATTTAAAAGACAGAATTAGTTGGCATAATTAAAGACATAATTATGGTACCTTTATCTCACTCCAAATTTTTTCTTTGGCTTCCTTCAACTCTTTATTTCTCCAATCATCACAAGTAATTGGAACCTCATTCCTTACAAGTGCACCAATAAAACTTGTCAACGTATAACCGTTAGGCTCAATAAGAAGGCCTTGTGGGCTCCAATGCACATCTAATATGATGCCTCGATCTCTATCACGAATCACTTTCTTCATAACTGTTATTCCTCTTTTAATTTCCTCTTCCGCATTAGCTACGTTCTTACCTCCATCATGAATAGAATCATCATGTGGGTGATCCTCATTAGTAGCCATCTAACTTGTAATAAAGAAAACAAGGATTAACAACATTATGAAATCAAATTGAAAACTAAATGCGATAAATAGAAAACCAAAACAGATCCGCAACCGACAATTGGAATTATTCATACAACAAAATGAACTGATACATAGTGATCAAAAGACGCATTCAACGGAGTAATTCGCACAACGCACAACTTAAATTGACAAGTTACCGAAACCGCAAACAAAGCAACAAATTGCAAAATCTCAGCAAGATAGTATTTATGTAATAGAATTTGTGACATGAATTGCAACAGCAACATCACATATTTATACTATTTATAAATATCAAATTGATTACAAGTATCAAACCAAACCAAAATAGATGTACAAATTGGGCGCAGTAGTAACAATGTATCCATATCAGTACAAGACCATTACCAGTTTCTGAAAAATGAACATATCAATTCAAATATTTCCAATTTCCAAACAAAATTATCCTTTGCTCAACATACAGAAACAAACCATAAAACCAACACATCAGTACCAAGCTACATTCATGAGTAGAACCACTATTTATCATCTCTAACATTAACCATAACAGAAAAGAAGAAAACATACCTAAACGGTGGAGAACGGTGGAGTACGGTGGAAGACGGTGGAGGACAATGGAGGAAGGAAGACGGCGAGACTGTAACCGAGATGGTGGAGGAGGGTGGACGACGGTAGCGAGAGTTGTTCTTCGTTTGTTCTCGTCGTTCGCAGTTCGCAGCAGAGAGGGAAAGAATAGAGATATGAAAAATAGAATACTGATAGTATTCCATTTTTTATTTTAATTAATAAGACCTTAGACAACGCTTTTGAGAAAAAGCGCTGGCTAATATAGGCCTTTAGCAGCGCTTTTGAAAAGCACTGGCTAATATGGGCCTTTACCAGCGCTTTACAAAAAGCGCTGTCTAAGGTAGGCCTTTTAGCAGCGCTTTAACTCTTTTTCGTGTACAGTTTCCATGTTTATTTTTTATTTAACTTATAGCAGCGCTTTTTCATAAAAGCGCTGTCTAAGGTGCGCTAGTAAAAGTCATTTTTGGCGTAGTGGATGTCAGAAGATATGTTCTTGACATTAGGCCTGGAGTTATTATTCATTCTCTTGAATACTTTGGTGAACTGTCTTCCCAACATAACTATGGCCTGAGATAGATCCTCATGGGATTCAGAACTCTTTCCTTTTTCTTCTTCATCATTTGACACCAAGGCTATACTTTTTGGCTTCTTTTCTGGTTCTTCCTCATTCAACCCAAGCTCAAAAGTTTGAAGAGATCCAATGAGCTCATCAACTCTCATCTTGCTGATGTCTTGTGATTCTTCAATAGCAGTCACCTTCATCTTGTACCTCTTAGGCAGTGACCTAAGAATCTTCCTTACAAGCTTTTCATCTGACATCTTTTCACCAAGAGCACTGGAAGCATTAGCCAGCTCCAGAACATTCATGTGGAAGTCATGAATACTCTCATCGTCCTTCATCTTCAGGCTTTCAAATTTTGATGTTAAAATCTGAAGTCTTGACATCTTAACTCTAGATGTTCCTTCATGTGTAGCCTGCAAAATATCCCACGCTTCCTTAGCAACTTCATAGGTATTGATTAACCTGAAGATATTCTTATCCACTCCATTGAAGATTGCATTTAGAGCTTTGGAATTTCCAAGGGCAAGCTCATCTTCCTCTTTGGTCCACTCTTCTTCAGGCTTTGGCTTAGAGGTGTCTTCTTTATCTTTGCCAGCATCATCTTTCTCACACATGACAGGTGCTTTCCACTCTTTAATAACAGCTTTCCAAGCCCTGCTGTCCAAGGATTTTAAGAAGGTGTTCATCCTTGGCTTCCAATAGTCATAATTGGATCCATCCAAAATAGGGGGTCTGTTGACGAATCCTCCAACTTCTTTGTCCATCTTTACACCAGAAAGTAACTTCCCTAGATCTCACCCAGAGACAGACAGGATACCTGCTCTGATACCAATTGAAATTCTGGTATCAGACGTGTGATGTTAAGGTGTGATGTCACAACAACACACTCTGCACAATGGACAGAACAAACAGCAAAATAACACCAAGAATTGTTCACCCAGTTCGGTCTAACTACCTACGTCTGGGGGCTACCAAGCCAGGGATGAAATTCACTACTTGTAGAATTAATTTACAGACTCAACAACCCAGTTGACAATCTCCTAAACTTATACTCTACTAATGACTTCCTACCTAAGAAACCACCTAGGTATGAGAACACTACTCAATCCCTTACAAACACTCAAAGAAACCACTTTGAGTACCCTTGATCTTGCTTCCTAGCTTTGATCAGGCAACCACTCTCTATTGCTTCACAGCTTCTAGAGAGGACAAAAACACAACACCTATTCAAACCCTAGAATAGTGTAAATATAAGCACTCTAAACAAACTCTAGATACTAAGCCTCCAGCTCCTGATCTTCTGAATGTTTTCTGTACCTTTTCCTTTGGTCTTGTACGCTTTATATAGCTCCTTAAATTGGTCTTGGACTTGCTACAATATCTGACCAGATTTGTTATTTAAAACTGAATATTCAAAACAGATTTTCTCCTAAAATCTTTTTAAATCTTCAACCTTTTAAATCTCCTACAAATCTGCACCAGATCTCCTATGCAGCAGCAAATATCTATCCCAAGATATTCGCATCCAATGAGACAGCTTGCTCTCCACAATTCCAGCTAACACGCAAACCCTAAAAACATCACAGCCTGTTGTTGTTAATTCTACAGATCTGATGTTACAACATCTGTAACGACCCAGTTTTTGTGTGCGTTTTATTTAATCGAGTCGTTTGATTATTTTATTATTATTTCATTTTATTTTCGACTTTTATCTGAAAATATGTTATTTTTCGATGTTATGATATTTTATCGGGTTTTGGGAACGTTTATGAGATATTTGAGTGTGGGGGTATTTTGGACATTTCACAATATTTTGTTAAGTTAGAATAGAAAGGAAAAATAGAAAGAGAGAAAAATAGAAAGAAAGAAAGGGAGAAGAAAGAAAAAGAGGAGAAAAGAGAAGAAGAAGAGAAATAGTGAGAAAACTTGGGAAAATCAAAGAAATCAACTCCTAGAATCGGTTTAATCGGGTAAGGGTGCGAAATTCAATTATTGTATGATTGTGTATGATTATGTATGTGTATTGGTGATGTTTGTTGGATTGAAATGAAGAAATTTAGTAAAACCCGTTTTTGCTAAAATTGATTAGAAATTGACTAAATGTGTTGGAAATTATGTTGTTAGTGTTCATTATTGCTGGTATATGATAGATACAAGTTATTAGTAAGTGTATTGGTGTTTTTCTGGGTATTGAGTGATGATTTGGAGGATTTTGGTTGGGAACCCGTAGAACAATTTTTCTGCAGAATTTTTCTGGTTTTTCCAGGTCATACGCGTATGGGGCATGTTCATACGTGTATGGACCTTGGCAATACGCGTATGGAGGGCGAGACATGGGCCAATACTCGTATGGAATGTTGTTTTGCTCGGCCATCTGCCCATTTGCGTATGATACGCGTAGCATTTCAGGGCGATACGCGTATGGTTTTGGTCATTACGCGTACGGACATTTTAACGTGAACTTTGGGGAAAATGAGTCTCTGCTCATACGCGTATGGATCATGGTGATACGCGTATGGACAGGACAATTGCAAAATGGGACTTTTCAAAATATCGTTTTTCATTTCCTTTCGTAACTTGAGTTCCGTTTTACCGATTTTTACATTCTTGGTATCGTTGTGTAGCTATTGAACTGTACTTTCTTATTATGATGGTTTGGAAATTGTTAGCCGATTTAATTATGTCGGAAAATCAAGAATAGTGTCGGTCGTCGACTTTTGTCATTATACCTGTGCGTAATTGATGTGTATTATGCAAGGTGCTGTTGTATGAGGTAAATGTATGTGTTTGGATGGTGTTGTGATGATTTGTGGCTGTATGGAAATTAAATGCATTGTTTTGGACATAAGTGCAAAGTGTGATTTTGTCGATGTAAATGAATGTATTTATGTATGCATATTAAATGTCATGGGTCATTGTATGCCAAGCATCATGATATGCATTGTTGAGACGTCCTGAGTGACGGTTTGGATTCCAGAGGGAATTCGCTATAACTTCGTGTGCCCATGTGGGGTGTGAGCGATGATTATAGATGATTGTGTGCCCATGTGGGGTGTGAGCGATCAGGTCGTGTGCCCATGTGGGGTGTGAGCGATCCATAAACACCGTGTGCCCGTGTGGGGTGTGAGCTGTGGGGAACATCGTAGGCCCGACGGGGAGTTACAGTGATGTAACGAGCGATGATTCCAGCAGAGTTCCTGAGTGAACTAGTGATGGGAAACAATGGAAGTCGGTACCACATGTGCATATGCATAGAGTCGTTGTGTCGGTCTCTTGCATTTGCATAAATCATTTATGGTTGTTTATGTGTGGATTTATGGATAAATTGATATATGGATATGTGTTGGTGATGGAAATATGTATTGTGTCTTGTAATGCCTTGTGTTTGAATTATGGTGTGAGTTGTGGTGAGAACCGTATATATGTGTATTTTGTGTTATATATATAATTATATGCAATTATATTATGGTTGTTTTTCTCACCCTTCTGCTGTTTTATAATGCTCTATGAGGCATTGCAGATTAGAGTTGTTGGAGGTATTTTTGTGAAGCTTTGCGTCTTCATTCTTTTGTCGGTCGGCTGTGATATGTGACACCGGGTAGTTAGGGAGGCCGTTAGTGATTATTGTGTATTCTGTATATATATCATTTGGCTTGTGCATGTACAACTTGATGTATGACAAACTTTTCATGTGATATATATGTATGTTATTCAGTTTTAGATTTTCCACTTTTATTCTAAATTCTGAAATATGGGTGTAAGGAACTAAGTTCCTCTGTTGATAGCTACCCCACTGTTGCATATCTTTATGAGCAGGTGTTGTATGAATTATTTCAATTTGATGCGACTCTCCCAGTCTATGCCATGATAATTTAAATATACTCTGACGAAATTTTGAATTTTCTTTTACTGTTTTAATTAATTGGGGGTATAGATTGGGGGTGTTACATTAAGTGGTATCAGAGCCAGTTTGTGTTAGTCCGTGTCAGTTGTGTCAGTCCTAGTTGGTCGTTGTGGTGGGATGAGTTGTTTGTTTAACCATAGTTTCTGTTATTGGAAATGAACAGAATATGGCTGGTAGGAATGATGCTGCTCTGGCTGCTGCTATGCAAGCTATGGCTCGTGCTGTGCAGGGTGCACCTAATGCTGCGGGTAATGATGAGTTCAGGAAGAACAAACCGCCTGTCTTCAAAGGAAGATATGATACGGATGGTGCACAGATTTGGCTTAAAGAGATTGAAAGGATTTTCCGAGTGATGGATTATGCTGAAGATCAGAAGGTGAGACTGGGTACTCTCATGTTATTGGAAGAAGCTGATGACTGGTGGGTTAGTACTCGTCGTGTGTTAGAAGCTGCAGAGGAGGAGATTACTTGGGCTGTGTTTAGTATGGAGTTTCTAAGAAGGTATTTTCCTGAAGATGTGAGGGGAAAGAAGGAGATTGAGTTCTTGGAGCTAAAGTAAGGTAATATGTCTGTTGTCAATTATACTGCTAAGTTTGTGGAACTTGTGCAGTTTTATCCTCATTATGCTGAAGCGACTGCGGAATTCTCTAAGTGTGTGAAGTATGAGAATGGCTTGCGTCCTGAGATAAAGCAGGAAATTGGATATCAGAGGATTCGGAGGTTTTCTGATTTGGTAGATTGTTGTAGGATTTATGAAGAGGACAGTAAGGCTCGTTCTACTCATTACAAGAGTGTGAGCGAGAGGAAAGGGAAGCAATAGTTCTGTGGTGGTCCGTATGTGACACAAGCTGATAAAGGTAAACAAAGAGGGAATTTCGAGAAAAGGTCAGGTGGAGGGGGTATGTCTGGTCCTTTGAGGTGTTATAAATGTGGCGAGTTGGGACATCGTCAGTTTGAGTGCAGGAAAGATTTGAGGAAATGTACTAATTGTGGAGGTGTAGGACATGTTGTAGCTGACTGTGTGTCGCTCCCGGGATTGTCATCCTAGTACAAACGCGAAAGTGGCACCGAAACAGAGTCTCCAGCAATGTGTATTTATCCCAAGAGAGGGAAAGGAAACACCGCATAAACCTGAGGGAAAGGAAAAGAGCATGGTTTTGCGACCAAGAGAAAGGGTAAGGGAGTCGGTTATGCGAGAGGAAGGTATTAGCACCCCCTCGCGTCCATCGTACCCGATGGGATCCACGCTTGCTTGTCTCGATCATAGGGTGATAGAAAAGGACACTGGAAAAGGAACTGAAAGAAAGAAAAGAGAAAGAAAGATAAACAAATGTAGGGAAAATAAAAGAAGTGCTCGAATGGGCCCTACCCCGCTGCCTACGTATCTCATCGGGAACATGAGAATCAGAGCGACGTAGTTCCCCTCACTATGGATGGATTGTTTGTGTTTTTTAGTGGAATACGTCAACGTTCGCGTCCTGGCAATTTAGGTGTTGCAGCTCGTTGTAGGGAGACTTAGGCGTTACCTGTTTGCGGTAGAACGGAAATGACGCCACCTTAAGGAATGAGTGAATAAGATGAGAAAAGAATTCCCGAAGGAAAGACGTTATTGTTTGTTTTTGTCTTTTAAGAGTTTTTTCATTTGTTTGCATATGATAGTGTATCCAAATCTTAGCCATTGGAATGTGTACATTCTCACATTCCAAGATGGAATGGGTAAGAAAGCACACTAAGGGTGAAGAGGACCCTCACACTTAGTTCCAATTGTTAAGGTTCAAACACACTAGCATACTTGTATTTATTAAGTGTTTTTGTTGGTTATGAAATAAAGAAGTGTTTTTTATTTGTACCTTCAACAATTATTGCATTTAAGTCCCTCATACAAGATCAAATGTTTAACACATTGACCCAAGATGGGCTATATGCTACACATTCTAAGATTACAAGGGAAGACCCCTTTATAATCTTTTCTTTATCTAAATGCAATAAATGCTTACCTTTATTAGATATTTTTAATTTTCTTTGAGATGAGAAGATGAAAGACTCAAAAGGGAGAGAAAGGTAAAAATCTATGTGATCTAAGACTCAATCGTAATTGATTATTTAAGGGAGTGATCCTAATGGTTTGTGAGGTTGCAAAACCTAAAGTCTAAAGGAGAGATGAGCTAAACAATTCACTTCTAAAGTAGAAGATGAATTGTAACTCAAAAGGGGAAGTAATGAGTTAATCAAAGAAAGCACATAAGTGCTTAACAAAACAAAATAATGAATTGTAAAAGATGAAAGGAAAGAAGTTTGAATGTGGATTCCTTGTCCACAATCAAGTTCAACTTACCAAAGCCCCTACATGGTTAGTAAACATGAATAAGAAGTATAAGAAATGAAAGAACACTTAATGCACCATAAAGCTCAAAAGAATGAGATAGAAAAATCAAATCCTAATATCACAACCAGAATGTGCATCATATGGACAACAATTGATTATCAACATACAAGTTCAAATGAATAAGCAACAATCATCATCCATAGAATTCAACATGTTACCATAAGAAAGGATAGATGAAAGATGAAAAGAAAGAGAAGAAACATGCATAAATGGTACTTGGAATCCTAAGATCAGAATTGAAACTAAATGGAAAATGACTTATAAACATCTCAAAAATATCCATGAATCAACATCAAGACATTCTAGAAGTAATATAAGAAGAAATGAAATGGAAGTTCAAAAGAAAATGCAAATACTACATATTAAGGGTGCACAAAGTTCAAATTAAAATGAACATGTAAAGATGACCTATAATGTGTACCAATGACCTATAATGTCACATGGATAGCTCACAAAATATGCAAATGATCATACAAGTATGCACAAAAGAATTCATGTAAACATGCAAAAATTAGAATGATATGACATGTTATTATGCTTCAAGTATAATGCATCAAACAAAGATCATATGGACTTATGACAATTATGCAAGCATGGTATTGGAATGCCTAAATCATAAGTGAATCATACATCTAAGTAGCATGTCAAAATTCAAAGCAAAAAGACTTCAAACAATGCAATTAGACCAAGTTCACACATCATGCAAAGTAGTGCAAAAATGAGCATCAAAACATGTCATAAAGTGACCTAAAAAATCAAACAAAAATCAACTAACATGCTTCAAAGTGTTAATGAATCAATACAAAAAGAACCAAGTCCAAACAATTTATAATGAGCAAGAACAAAATTATACAAATTCATGTACCACATGTGGAATGCACACAAATGGAAATTCGAAGAAAATTGTACAACAGGGGTAAAAATGTCATAAAATCATGAAATAAAAATATCAAAAATTTCCTAAATGTCTTAAAAATGTTCATGAATTTTTATAGAAATTTTATGATGCAATTTTGTAATTTTAAAAATTAAAAAGCAAACGTGCATAAAATGAAGAAAATAAAATAAAATGGAAATAAGGGAGGGGTGCATGCATAGCAACTATTCAGTTCAAATGATTTGGGCTTTAAAAATATAGGGTGAGAATAGAAATCAGTCCAAGGTCCACACATGCGCGATCCATACTAATTAACATGCACTCTCAGTCAAACATAGGTCAAACAATCATCACCCTTGGATCAGGTCAAGTCAACAAGCAAGTCAAAGTAGTTAAATCCAACACACACGCACAAATGAGCACACTAACTACCATGCACTGCATCACACACATGTCACTCTGGTCAAAATATAAAACACGTGCAAGGCATGCTTATTTTAATGCGCTGGCACCACTGTGGCCACACGATGATGAAAAATCAACGGACATGATTAAAACACGCCAAAACCCTAGCACTTAAGATCACCGGCCAGAGATGACTTCCGGTCATCTTCTCCGGCCAACAGCCACCACCTGCAAACTCACATGTTCACCAAAACACACAAATCGCATACCAAAATGAAGCTCGGGCAATGGAGATCATGAATACACCAATATTTTCCATAGAACCAAAACATACAAAGAGAACAGAGAGGATCAAACCATGCCCTAAGTTTTGGATCTAAGCCTCTACAAGGCCTATCAACTAGCCGGAGTAAGAAATGCTCCTAATGAGCTCATATCAGCAAGAAACCAGTGAAGATGAACTGAAAATGTGCAATCAAAGTTCAAGAACTCAAACCTGAAATTGATGAGGCTTTGAATACACAAGAATACCAAAGGAAAATGCTTCTTCCTTGAGCTTCACTTGGCCAAATAAAGGCTTAGCTGAAGTGGCTGATGATGATTCAGTGGAGAGAAATTGAAACCAAACTTCAAACCAGTTGCAATGTGGTGAACTTGAGAGAGAATCAAAGAGAGTTGTGGAGAGAAATGAACAGAGTGAGCTTCGAAAATCAATGGCAATGGTGAAATTGAGAGAGAAGAAGAGAGAGTTTCTGAAGTGAGAGTGGAAAATCAGTGTTCCAAATGAAATTTGAGAGAGTGATTTCTATTTATAGTGTGAGCTAACCATGGTCAAGCTGAGTGAGTTAACTGAGTCATGTTGAGTTAAGTGAGTCATCCCTAACTAACTGAGTCAAGTTAGTTAGGGAGAGCAATGATATGGTGATGACAACTCATGGCAAGTTATGGTAGAGGTGAAGAGAAAGTGAAATGGCAAGGTTGTGCATCAGAAACTTGCTCAGCAAGTTTGCTCTTTCTATTTCCATGCAAGGCACGTGCTGTAGCAGTGTGTGTGATGTTCATGTTGTGTTCAAATAAGGGAAAGAATGTTTGATGGATGACTGAACCAAATCCTGCATCAAAGCCAACAATGCAACAGTGAAACATAGGGTGGTTTATTGAAGTTTTTCTCTCTACTCAATGAATGAATTGGTGAGTTTTTGGGTTCATTTGAAAGGGGAAATGTAATAGAGCATGTTTGGCATGAGAAATGAGTTGACATAATGCTTGGAAGAGGTTGAAAAATGACTTGAAACACAAAGGTTTGGGAACTGGTATAAGGCGTGGCAATGAGGTTGGCTGGTAAGGCATGTGTGGCATGGAAATTCAGCATGATCATAGCACATTGGACTCAACATAACTTCTTGACCTTTGATCAAATGAAAAAATCATGAACACCAATTTTGAAGATCTCACATAAAGGAACAACTCTCATGTTGAAAGATTTTTCATTTGAGGCCTCTAACCATGAGTAATTGATCAAAACATTCGACCCACCATGTGTTTGTGAAAATGACACGCGCGTGACCTGAAAGTTGACCAAGCTGACTTGCATTTTGCCCAAGTTTTCCTCAACTTTGATCATCCATAACTCTCTCAATTCTTATCCAATGGAAATGTTCTACACATGGATTTGAAGCTTAAAACAAGATATTTTGTTGTGGCTGAGTGGAATTTTCATTTGATGCCCCAATTTTGAATGGACTTGGTTCCAATTCTAATGCAAAATGGTCTAAAATTACTATTTTTGGAAACCCTAATTCTTCCAAAAATGGCAACTTTTCAAATCTTGATTTCTCCATAATCCCTTTGGAGTTTCTTGATCAAATTTTGTACATTGGTCATATATAACATGAATTTCATGATTTTGGGCTCAAAAAGTCAAGAGCTGACTTTTTTCTCTGATTATTTGACTTAGCCCCAATTTCCTTGATTTTTTATCTTTCTTCCAATTGAAACACTTCCAAAACCAATTGAGAGGCAACTTTCCACACACATACACTTAAGGACATGTAGAATACCATGACATCAAGTTTTGTCCAAGAAATCAAAGATACCCTGATTTAATTGGAAACCCTAGTTTTGGTACCCACCTCCTAGGAGAAAAATGTGCAGTCTTCAATTTCAAATTCCTCAGAGTATGTTGTGTATCCTCTTAAAGGATGATGAGATATGCCACTTGAGGATTATTTTGAACCAATGAACATCTCTTTTGAGGGTTTTCCTTCATTTTTTGGATCTCTTGCATAGTGAAAGATGTAGTGCTTCAATCTCCTATTGAATCTCACTCTCTTGAGGTTTTGGATGACCAATTGAGGTAGTATGAGACATGAAAGACCTCTTGGCTTGCCTTGAGTGAACTTGTTTGACCTTTTCGTGCCTTGAATGATTCCTTGATTGTCCACCTTTTACCTGATCACATGCCTTGATGGTAAGAAGGATGTTATGCTTTATTTTTCTATGTTAAAGATGCAATGCAATGCTAATGAGATGGATATGATATGATATATGATAATGCTATGCTAGGATGCTAACAGGGAGAGCAAATTTTGGGGTATTACAGCTGCCCCTATTCAAACGCTGTAGACCTGAATGCCTGAAAGCGATTGCTTTCAGACTTCCAAGGTATATAGCGATTGAATACCAAATATAACCAAAAAATTTGCTCTGGATGATGAAGAACAAAAGGGATATAAACCCAACAAGAATGCTGGATTGAATCTTCAATGAAACGTTGTAGGAGGAATCTGTCTTTTGAACGACGCCAGACGACTACTGGCTTGCCATACTTTCGATGGACTTTCCACAATGTCTTTTTGAACGACGCCAGACGACTACTGGCTTGCCATACTGTCGATGGACTTTCAAAAATGTCTTTTTGAACGATGCCAGACGACTACTGGCTTGCCATACCGTCGATGGACTTTAGCTGCTCTGCCAATCTGTCGTTGGACTTCTTCCAAACCGTCCTTGGACTTCTGCCAAACTGTCGTTGGATTTCTTCCAAACTGTCGTTGGACTTTTACCAATTCGTGTTGGATTTTTGCCAATCTGTCGTTGGACTTTTACCAATTTGTGTTGGATTTTTGCCAATCTGTCGTTGGACTTTTACGATTACCAAACCAGCTTTGGAATCTCAAAATTGCCATCTTAAGATGGACTTTTTGCAGCTTTGCCAAACTGTCGTTGGACTTTTACCAATTCGTGTTGGATTTCTGCCAATCTGTCGTTGGACTTTGGTGCTTACCAAACTGTCGTTGGAAGCTTTGCCAAACTGTCGTTGGACTTTGGCGCTTACCAAACTATCGTTGGAAGCTTAAAATTGCCAAATGATCACTCCACCTGCTGGAATAACATGAACAAACTGCACGCATGCCAAAAATAAATTGGACTTTGGATTGTAAATGAGCATTGCTGAGAATTACACCACTTGCTGGGTAATATCATATGTTGACACCTTGCTGAAGAAGAGATTCTTTGACAAATTTCACATGCTGAACCTGTAGGAAATACGACACTGCCACTTGCTGGTAAACGCCATAAGGAAAGTTACTGCGAGAAGCTTCGTCTTTTAAGAGGATTTTATAGAAAACCAAGCATTTTCAAACTCTTAGACGAACACTCTGTCTTGAATTATCCTTCACATCGTCTTCGAGGTACCGGAGGATTTGCACTCATTGTTGACATGGAGTGCTCACTGCATTAATAACCGTTATCAACACAGAAGAATTCCATCTTCGACCGTCGTTGCCGTCACGAAACTCGGTGGGAACTCTTGAATGGAAGAATCGACTTAATAAGATACAACAGTATCAAGTCATAGCAAATATATGTTCGTGGTTACGACCGTGCTGCTTGGATCGATCGTACTCGTTACCTGCAACATAAAAAGTATATGCATATGCCCCAGGATATTGCGTGGTTTTTTGAGTCCACCATCCAAGGTTGTCCAATAGGCAAAGTAGTTTTAATTGTCTTTGCTGTGCATGTTTTTGCAAGGCCAAGATATTTTCAAAGTAATGTTTTATTATCAAAAATCGGACGTTTTTGCAAACAAAATAGTAAAATGAAAATAAAAGCTTGTGACTGAATATTCAATTTTATTGATGAAATGCCAAAATCGGCGAATTTACAATCGGAAGCAAACCCCTGAAAGAGGTGATTGCCATGAAATTGAGAAAAGAAATCTATCCTAATGATAATGCGAAAATTGGATTCCAACTGATTTCTGATTCTGTTATAACCAGTATGTATTCCAACTCTCTTGAATATCTTCGCCTTCGGAAGCTCGTGGTCGGACCAATTCCTCCTTCGAAAACTTTGCTAGTTTGCTGAAGAGTAGAGAACGTACAGATTAATTCAGACTGCAGTCATTCGCTTAAATCCCTCTTTTGCATGGATCGCCTTTTTCAGGTTTTCAATCCACCGGGATACCCCTTTTTGCCTAAGTTGCCCTTTCGGGTTTTCAACTTACCGGGTGTACAACTTTTCAATTATATCCCTAATTTTTGCCCGAACCTTTATTCTGTTTTTGGTTCGCCGGGATGCCCTTTTTTGCCTGGATTGTTTTTTTCTTTTATCCAGCGGGTCTCTTTATACGAAGTATTTTTTAACTGCATCTGAATTAACAGGGGATGAAAAGTCTTCACCATCCATGGTTGTCAGCAATAAGGCTCCACCTGAGAAAACCTTTTTAACCACGAATGGACCTTCATAATTAGGAGTCCATTTGCCCTTGTGATCTGTACTCGGAGGAAGTATTCGCTTGATTACCACATCTCCGACCTTGTAAACTTGAGGTCGAACCTTTTGATCGAATGCCCTCTTTATTCTGCGCTGATATAGTTGGCCATGGCATATTGCTGCTAATCGTTTTTCCTCAATAAGGCTCAACTGATCAAATCTGGCTCGTACCCATTCAGCTTCATCTAGTTTAACGTCCATTAATACTCCGAGAGAGGGAATCTCAACTTCGATCGGTAGAACTGCCTCCATACCATATACAAGTGAGTATGGTGTTGCCCCAGTGGATGTGCGGACTGATGTTTGATACCCATGCAAAGCCAATGGTAACATCTCATGCCAATCTTTGTACGTGACAACCATCTTCTGCACAATCTTCTTGATATTTTTGTTGGTCGCTTCGACCGCGCCATTCATCTTCGGACGGTACGGAGAAGAATTGTGATGTTCGATTTTGAAGTCCCGGCATAGCTCAGCCATCATCTTATTATTCAAATTAGAACCATTATCAGTAATGATTCTCTCGGGAACTCCATATCGACAAATGATATCTCGTTTCAAGAAACGAGCCACCACTTGCTTAGTGACATTGGCATAAGATGCTGCTTCAACCCATTTAGTGAAGTAATCAATGGCGACCAAGATGAAACGATGGTCGTTTGAAGCAGTAGGCTCAATTTTTCTGATCATATCAATGCCCCACATTGTAAATGGCCATGGAGAGGACATGATACTCAACGGATTGGGAGGAACGTGCACTTTGTCGGCATTGATTTGGCATTTGTGACACTTACGAGTATACTTGCAGTAATCTGACTCCATTGTCAACCAGTAATACCCCAATCTCAACAATTTCTTAGCCATCGCATGTCCTCCGGCATGGGTACCGAAAGAGCCTTCGTGCACTTCAATCATCAACAGGTCTGCCTCGTGTCTATCCACGCATCTGAGCAGAACCGTGTCAAAATTTCTCTTATACAGCACGCCATCTTTGTTCAAGAAGAAACTACCGGCTAGCCTTCTTAATGTCTTCTTGTCATTGGAAGATGCCCCAGGCGGGTATTCTTGATTTTTCAAGAAGCATTTAATGTCATGGTACCAAGGCTTATCGTCAGACACTGCGTCAACATCAAACACAAAAACAGGTCTATCAAGGCGAGATACATCAATCCTGGGCACAAAGTTCCAACCATGCACTTTGATCATCGAAGATATAGTGGCCAAGGCGTCTGCAAACTTATTCTCATCTCTGGGAACATGGTACAACTTGACAGTTGTAAAGAATGTCAGCAATCTCCTCATATAATCTCTATACGGAATCAAATTCTGCTGATGTGTGTGCCAAGTTCCCTTTACTTGATTGATTACCAGTGCTGAATCACCAAAGATATCGAGGGTCTTGATTCGTAAATCAATAGCTTCCCCGATCCCTAGTATGCAAGCTTCGTATTCTGCTTCATTGTTGGTACACCCAAAAGTTACTCGGGCAGTGAAGGGCATGTGAACACCTTCTGGCGTAATGAGAACTGCACCAACTCCGCACCCATTCATATTAACTGCCCCGTCAAACATCAAACTCCATTTGGATTCAGGGTCAGGCCCCTCCTCCAAAAGTGGTTCCTCGCAGTCTTTCGCTTTGAGAAACATGATGTCCTCATCAGGGAAATCAAACCCCATGGGCTGGTAATCATCAAGAGGCTATTGCGCAAGATAATCTAACAGTATACTTCCTTTGATTGCTTTTTGCGAAGTAAATTAATATCATACTCTGTCAGCACCATCTGCCACCTTGCAACTCTGCCTGTAAGCGCTGGTTTCTCAAAAATATACTTGACCGGGTCCAATTTTGAGATCAACAGGGTTGTATGTGTGAGAATATATTGTCTCAATCGCTTGGCGGTCCATGCGAGTGCGCATCATGTCTTCTCAAGCATTGAATAACGTGATTCACAATCTGTAAACTTCTTGCTCAGGTAGTAAATAGCATGTTCTTTCCTACCTGTCTCGTCGTGTTGACCGAGAACACAACCCATGGATCCTTCTAGCACTGTCAAGTACATAATCAGTGGTCTTCCTTGCACTGGAGGTATCAGAATCAGAGGTTCCTGCAAATATCTTTTTATTTTATCGAATGCATTTTGACAATCATCATTCCACCTGACCGTTTGATCTTTTCTTAGCATTTTGAAAATCGGTTCGCAGGTGGCAGTTAGGTGAGATATGAACCTTGAAATGTAGTTCAGTCTCCCTAGAAAGCCGCGAACTTCTTTCTCAGTTCTCGGTACAGGCATATCTTGTATAGCTTTCACCTTAGCAGGATCAACCTCTATTCCTTTTTCACTGACAATGAAACCAAGCAATTTTCCAGACCGCACACCGAAAGTACACTTGTTAGGATTCAGTCTCAATCTGAATTTCCTCAACCTCTCAAACAACTTCTTCAAGTTGATCAGATGTTCCTCTTCTGTCTTTGATTTAGCAATCATGTCGTCCACAAAGCACTCAATCTCTTTATGAATTAGATCATGGAATAACGTCACCATTGCTCTTTGATAAGTTGCCCCTGCGTTCTTCAACCCAAAAGGCATTACTTTGTAACAGAAGGTACCCCACGGGGTAATGAATGTCGTCTTCTCCATATCTTCAAGCGCCATCTTTATCTGATTATACCCGGAGAATCCATCCATAAATGAGAACACTGAAAACTGAGCAGTATTGTCAACCAGCACATCAATATGAGGGAGTGGAAAGTCATCTTTAGGGCTCGCCCTGTTGAGATCTCTGTAATCCACACACATTCTGACTTTGCCATCTTTCTTCGGCACCGGTACTATGTTGGCCACCCAAGGAGGATAGTTGGTTACTGCCAGAAAACATGCATCCAACTGTTTCTGTACTTCTTCTTTGATCTTCAAAGCCATTTCTGGTTTCGTTCTGCGCAGCTTTTGCTTGACCGGTGGACAGTCCTCTTTCAATGGTAGTTTATGCACAACTATGTCTGTATCTAAACCTGGCATATCTTGATATGACCAAGCAAAGATGTCAACGTATTCACGTAGCATGACTATCAGCTCTTGCTTTACATCAGCCCGCAGATTTGCACCGATCTTGATCTCTTTCTTGCTTTCTTCTGAACCAATATTGATAATCTCAAGAGCTTCCTGATGAGGTTGAATGGTCTTTTCTTCCTGTTTCAACAACCTAGCCAACTCTTCCGGGAGTTCATAGTCTTCATCACTTTCTTCCTCGGCTTGATAGATCGGATTGTCGAAATCATACGTGGGCATAACAGAATCATTTTCAGAGGAATTCACATAATCAAGTCTGCATGATTGGATTTATGCTTTATTTTAGATTATTTTTGCTTGAAAACAAAAGAAAAGAAAGTGCATTATCATTTTTAATTTTCTTTGTGCAAAAATAAAAATAAAGAAGGAATAAAGGAACACAAATTTGTAAACAAAAACGTCCTTTTATTGATATTTGAACATTATATGAGAAAATATGGTGGCCCTACAAATGGACCCTCACACCTTGGGCAGAGTGTGGGATTTCATGCATTATGAAAGACAAGAATTATTACTCTGAATGGTGTACAACATGAACGATTTCTTCACTAGACCAGTTTTGCAATGCCCCTCCTGAAGCCAATGCATACACCCATCCGTCCAAGTAATCTGAGCCTTCAGCGTCATCTTCTATTGCCGAGCAGGACTGATTAGGATTGATAATTCCTCCACTGTTAAAGCTGATTGGCCCACGGAATCGGGGAACTGGCGTCTGGCCCGGTTGGTATCCAATGCCGAACTTATCTTCCTTCACGAACACGTTAATAGCTTTACCCCAACCTTGGGCATTTCCGCTTTCAACCACTTCTCTGGCCTGCTTGTATGACGCAATTGATGCACTCGGCCCAACTGGCACAGTTGACACCACTGCTGTTGAAGTAGATTCTGGTAAGTTATTGATATTCAGGGCTTCAAAAGACTGGCACAGGGTTTCATGAATCTCTCCATCCATTTCCACATATTTGAAAGTGGATAGATGACTCACAAATATATCTTCCTCGCCGTAAACAGTGACCACTTGACCCTCGAATACGTACTTGAGCTTCTGATGAAGTGTGGAGGTAATTGCGCCTGCTGCGTGAATCCACGGTCGGCCCAACAAACAGCTATAAGCAGGCTGAATGTCCATAACATGAAAGATTGTCTTGAATATCTGTGGACCAACCTGTATTGGTAGTTCTACCTCTCCAAACACCGATCTTTGGGATCCATCGAAAGCTCTCACAATCAGATCGCTGGGTCTAAGAATCAATCCATCTACTTCAATCTTCATCAGGGCCTTTTTGGGTAACACATTCAAGGAAGAACCTGTGTCGACCAACACATGCGACAAAATAGCTCCTTTGCATTCAAGTGTGATGTGCAACACTTTGTTGTGATTACGTCCATCTGGAGTCAAATCCCTATTCGTAAACCCTGACCCGTGGCTCACATTCACATTAGAAATTACTCCCTCCAACTGATTCACTGTAATCTCTTGGGGAACGAATGCCATATTCAGAACTTTCAACAAAGCAGCCCGGTGTGCATCTGAACTCATTAACAGGGATAATATTGAGATTTTAAAGGGTGTCTGATTGAGCTGGTCAAGGATCATATAATCGCTCTTTTTGATAATCCTCATAAATTCCTCAACATCATTATCAAAATTGACTTTAGGGTCCTCTTCCTGAGCAGGCACCTTGTCATCAACAACCTGTTTTCCTTTTGCCCTTGCAGCGGCTTCAGCCTCTTTATCGCTCCTTAGAGTATGGGGAGCAAACAGTCGACCACTCCTGGTGAAACCACTTGGTCCACTGACATTCTCAACACTGGTACCAACAGCAGCCTCTGCTTTCAGTTGACTTCCTCCTTGATGAGTATCAGTTCCATATTGCCATGGAACTGCCCTATTAGACACATATGCAGCAGATTCAGGAACTATAATCGTAACTGGTCTCGGCCTCTCGGGCACGATGATAGCAACAGGGGCCTCAACAGGCACCTGTATCTCAACTGGATTATAATAAATGGTAACGACAGAAACATCTTTCTCCTTCTCTACCTTATCAAACTGAAGTCTTCCTTCGTCCATAAGATCCTGCAGTCCAACTTTCAACTTACTTCAGCCATTAATTTGTCTTGAACAATCTTCACAATCAGAGCCAGATCCAGGAAATACCTTTCCTTTTAACAAACGCTCTTTTACAATCAACAGCGGAGTCTTTACCAAATTCACATCAGTAATCAAATTCAATTTCTCACCATCGGAAATAGCATTCATGCTTGCACCTCCATGATGAGGCATTGGATTATCACGAACATTCGGCGGCTTAGAGAAATTAATGGCTTTTGCGTCAATCAAGTCCTGAACCTTATGGTGAAAAGCCCAGTACTTTTCTATCGAGTGACCCGGCGCACCAGAATGAAATTCACATCGAGTGTTAGCATCATAACCTTGAGGCAATTTTCCAGTATCTAGAGGTCTCATAGTCCGAAGTTCAACTAACTTCTCTCTGAGCAATTGTGGTAACAAAGCAGCATATGACATAGGCAAAGTGTAACACCCTTCTACCCCACATACAATTTTAGAGAAATAAATCATGTTATCAGAGTATAATTCACAACCAAGGGTGTACATAATCAACACATCATACAATTCTCATAGTCCTGTCCCGTAACACGGGTTACTCAAAACATCATCAAAAGAAATCATAATCTTGCAACGGAATCAACTTGTCATTGTAACTCAATTAAAACTTCATAAGAAATTTATCCAATCTAGAACAACATCATCAGTATACAATTCCAAAATAAATCAAAAGAACACGAATGTTCGCAATTCATCCCAACCCGATGTTACATGACACAAAGCAGGACACCTCTAAAATTAACGACATAAACGAGACACTCCAAGCTACCTCCTTCGTCGCCTCGAAGCTACTCTTGGTTATCTGCAAGTTACCCACATAAGAGGCAACATTTCCAAGCAAGCAGGGTGAGAAAACATAATTCAATATAGTAATACAAGACATGGAAATCAAATAAATTAAGCAGCAACAACAACAGATTATCACTCACATTCATTCACATCATTATCAACTTAGAATTCATAATACGATTCATCATAATTACTCCATAATAAATGCAATGTCAACTTTAATGAAAATGCACATATGCAATGCGGTACCGACTTTCCTTCATGCGATGGACACTGGCCATCAACCCTCCACAATGGGAGCACACCATGACAACATATCACTCCAATCCGCACGATGGGATTGAAGCTACCAATAGGCCGGAGCCCCATCATAAAATATGCCATGAAATGCAATGATACTAACCTCCTCATTTCATTCAATTATCGACATGTGCATCATTCACTTCATCTCAACAACATTCATCATAAAAATCATAGTTCATCAATTACATATCATCAATACTTTGACCCTAAAGAAACAACACGAGAAAACAGCGAGAGACTGCAAGGAAACAGCAAAATATGAGACAACCAGTAGTCTGACACGGCCACCGTGTCCTGTGACACTGCCCGTGTCAGAAGAACTGGGACACGATTCCAAATCATCAAAAAAAATAGCAAGTCAGCAGCCTGACACGGCCACCGTGTCCTGTGACACGGCCCGTGTCAGAACCCCTGGGACCAATTTCCAAAAAAAATAAATTTCTCATTCACGACCAGCAAGCTGACACGGCCACCGTGTCCTGTGACACGGCCCGTGTCAGGACCCCTGCAACACACAAATTTTATTTTTATCAACCAGTAGGCTGACACGGTACCCGTGTTGTGTGACACGGCCCGTGTCAGGATGCGACAAAACCCAAATTTCTCGAAAGTGTTTTTTTTCTGCGTTTTTGACTTTGATTACCCCAAAACTTAGTGTTCTACACGAAAATTGATCAAAACACTCACAAAACACACATATAGTAATATGCATCATTCAAACTCATCATATTTTCATCAAATTACTCATTCTACATCAAAAATCATCTAAATCAACACAACTCATACAACCCCTAATCTATTCATCTCCAATTCCTATAAAACTATAAGAAATTATGAACTCTCCCCATACCTTAGAATAATCCGAAGCTTTTCCTTCCTTCTTCAAGATTCTTCGAGAATTCCTCAGCCCCTTAGGTTTCCTCTTCCTCTTCTCTGCTTCAGCTTCCTTCACCCAAAACACGATCAGTTAGGATGATCGTTCCCTTTTCTCTTTTAGTCATATATCCCAGTTTATGAACTTCCCATCCTATCCTCACTTATTCTCCAATAAGACCACCTTGCCCTTCCTCATTTTATTTTAAATTTTAATAATAACAATAATAACATAAATAATACATGATTATTCTTTTTATTAAAATTACTCAAAAATGCATCTTTTAATCCATAATTCTCCAAAATCACTACAAACCCTCTTAATTCCTTCTAAATTAATTAAATAAATAATTTAGATTTTTCGGGTCGTTACAACTCTCCCCTACTTTAAGAATTTTCGTCCTCGAAAATTACCTGAAGTAAACAGAGTCGGATACGACTCCTTCATCTGATCTTCACGCTCCCAAGTCCAACTATCACCAGCTGGTCCGCCCCACAATACTTTCACTAACGCAATCTCTTTACCTCGGAGTTGCTTCAATTCTCGACCATCAATCCTCACAGGCAAAGCTTCTATTGTCAGGTTATCTCTTACCTGAACGTCATCCATCTTAATTACATGTGACGGATCCTGAATATACTTCCTCAACTGCGACACATGGAATACATCATGCAAATTTGCAAGTGACGGCGGTAAAGCCACCCGATAGGCAACCTCTCCTATTCTCTGCATAATCTGATACGGACCAACAAAGCTCGGAGTGAGCTTTCTAGACTTCAAAGCTCGTCCCACACCAGTCATCGGAGTGACTCTTAAGAACACGTGGTCTCCTTCTTGGAATTCAAGTGCTTTCCTCCTCTTATCATGGTAACTCTTCTGACGACTCTGCGACGTCTTCATTTTATCCTGAATCATTTTAATCTTCTCCGTTGTTTCTTGAACAATTTCAGGTCCAAGTACAGAACTCTCTCCCGACTCATACCAACACAATGGAGTTCGACAACGTCTACCATACAACGCCTCATAAGGATCCATCCCAATACTAGCATGAAAACTATTGTTGTATGTAAACTCGATCAACGACAAGTGACTATCCCAAGATCCTCCTTGATCCAGTACACAATCTCTCAACAAATCTTCTAAAGATTGGATTATTCTTTCCGACTGACCATCCGTCTGCGGGTGATAAGCAGAACTCATCCTCAACTTAGTACCCAAAGCATCCTGTAGACTTTTCCAAAACCTTGACGTAAACCGCGGATCTCTATCCGATATAATACTCGAAGGTGTTCCATGCAACCTCACGATTTCATCAATATAAACCTCAGCTAGCTTCTGCATAGAGTAATTAATTCTCATAGGTAAGAAATGCGCCGACTTAGTTAACCTATCCACAATCACCCATATCGAGTCATTACCTCTTGTAGTCTTTGGTAACCCAGTCACAAAATCCATGGAAATGCTATCCCACTTCCATTCAGGAACATTCAACGGCTGCATCATACCTGAAGGCTTCTGATGTTCAATTTTGGACTTCTGGCAAGTCAAACATGCATACACAAATTCAGCAATATCTCTTTTCATACCTGGCCACCAAAACAATCTACGAAGGTCTTGATACATCTTCATAGCACCAGGATGAATACTCAATCGACTCCTATGCCCTTTTTCCAAAATACTCTTTTTGATTCCAGAAATATCTGGGACGCACACTCTATCTCGAAATTTCAAAACTCCATCTTCATCAATTCGGAATTCACCGCCATTACCTTGATCAATTTTCATTATTTGGTCAACTAATTTCAAATAAGATTTCTGACCTTCCCGAATTTCCTCCAAAATTCCACTAGTCAGCTTTAGCATGCCCAATTTCACACTATCAGCGGTCGTCTCACACAACAAACTCATGTCTCTGAATTGCTCAATCATTTCAAGTTCTCTCACCATAAGCATCGAAATATGCAACGACTTTCTACTCAAAGCATCAGCCACTACGTTTGCTTTACCTGGGTGATAATTCAAATCGAACTCAAAATCCTTTAACAGTTCTAGCCACCTTCTCTGCCTCATGTTTAACTCTTTCTGATCGAACAAGTATTTCAAACTTTTATGATCACTGAATACCTCAAATTTCGAACCAAAAAGATAATGCCTCCAAATCTTCAGTACAAATACTACAGCAGCCAACTCTAAGTCGTGTGTAGGGTAATTCCTCTCGTGGACTCTTAACTGTCTAGAAGCATAAGCGACCACTTTACCATTTTGCATTAAAACTCCACCAAGGCCCATCTTTGAAGCATCACAATAAACCACAAAGGACTCATTCGGGTCTGGCAAAACTAATACCGGAGCAGTCGTCAACTTTTTCTTTAGTTCTACAAAACTCTCTTCACAAGCGACATCCCATACACACGCTTGCCTTTTTCGAGTCAATTGCGTCAAAGGCAAAGCCAACTTAGAAAAACCTTCAATGAACTTACGATAATAA
The DNA here is from genome assembly GCA_022829125.1 of Lathyrus tuberosus. Classification (NCBI taxonomy): domain Eukaryota; kingdom Viridiplantae; phylum Streptophyta; class Magnoliopsida; order Fabales; family Fabaceae; genus Lathyrus; species Lathyrus tuberosus. Next base: position 4,145,571 of record JALAZF010000241.1, on the reverse strand, counting down.
CCAGCCAATCCAAGAAAACTACGAATTTCTGTAGAAGACTTCGGAGTCTCCCACTGCAACACCGCATTAATCTTCGAGGGATCCACAGAAATTCCACCACTTGAAATCACATGGCCTAGGAAACTCACCTCCTTCAACCAGAATTCGCACTTCGATAACTTAGCATACAATTTCTTTTCCCTCAACACTTGTAACACAATCTTCAAATGTTCTGAATGTTCTTCTGCTGATTTAGAATATATCAAGATATCGTCTATGAAAACCACTACAAATTTATCAAGATATTCGTGAAAGATTCTGTTCCTATACTCCATGAACACACCAGGCGCGTTAGAAACTCCAAATGGCATCACCGTATATTCATAATGACCATACCTCGTTCTGAAAGCTGTTTTCGGAATATCGTCAGCTTTAACTCTAATCTGATGATAACCGGACCTCAGATCAATCTTACTGAACACGCAAGCACCTACGAGTTGATCCATTAAATCGTCGATTCTCGGAAGCGGATATTTATTCTTGATGGTTATCTTATTCAACTGCCGATAATCGACACGCAATCTCATACTACCGTCTTTCTTCTTAACGAGCAACACCGGAGCACCCCACGGAGAGACACTAGGTCGAATAAACTTCTTTTCTAACAATTCTTCTAGTTGTTTCTTCAGCTCATTCAATTCCGAAGCAGACATCCGATAAGGAGCCATCGAAACTGGACTCGTACCTGGTATTAAGTCTACAGCAAACTCAACTTCACGTTTCGGAGGTAAATCACTTATATCCTCAGGAAATACATCTGGAAACTCACAAACCACAGGCAACTCAGCACTGACGGCCACACCATCCGCTGGCAACGATGCAAACACTGCGAACATCAACGCTTCATCTAATAAAAGTCCATCCACTTGTTTAGCAGATAAGAACATTAGTTCACCATCCTCACCTAACTCTGGAAACTTCACAGTCTTGTTATAGCAATTAATGTGAACGTAGTTGAACTCCAACCAGTTCATACCAAGGATAACATCGATTTGGTGCAAAGGTAAGCACACCAAATCCATCACAAAATCCTTCTCAAAGATTGTCAAAGGACACTTCAAACAAACAAGCATAGTAGTCACCGAACCGTTAGCCGGGGTCTCTATTATCATACTACCATTCATGTTAGACAAATTCAAACCCAATCTAGTAGCACACTCGAGAGAGATAAATGAATGCGTAGCTCCAGTATCAATAATAGCAATCAACTCAACATTGTTAATAAAACAAGTACCTCGAATTAAGTTGTCGTTCTTGGGAACTTCTGAGCCCGCCAAAGAAAATACTCTTCCAGTAGTCTGGGCAGCAGTAGCAGTCTTCTTTGGTTTCTGGCATTGAGTACTGATATGTCCCTGTTCACCACAATTGAAACAGGTCGGACCCTCATTCGGACAATCACCAATCCTATGCCCGGTCTTGCCACAACGGTAACATCTCAGAACTTTGTTAGTACACACATCAGCTTTGTGACCTGGCTCCCCACACTTGTAGCACTTAGTAGGTGCATTAGCGCCTCCCCTACTTAACTTCTTCTCATCTGATACCTTCTGCTTACCCTTATCACCTGGGGTTGCATAAGGTTTTCCTCTAAACTGGCCCTTATCCTTCTTTTCACTTAGCTGTTTGTAGTGAGCAGATCGAGCTCGACTATCTTCATCATAGATCCTACTCTTATCCACCAGTTCCGCATACCTGCGAATCTGTTGACATCCAATCCCTTGTTTAATCTCTGGTCTCAGCCCCTTCTCAAACTTGAGACACTTAGAAAGTTCAGCATCTGCACAGTTGTAATGAGGACAAAACTTCACAAGCCTCTCAAATTTGCCAGCATACTCCGCCACAGTCATATTCCCTTGCTTCAATTCAATGAATTCCACTTCCATCTTACCACGAGCATCTTCAGGAAAATACTTGCCCAGAAATTCTTGTTTGAACACATTCCAAGTCACCGCAGTGCAAACATCTTCCAACCTCTGACGGGTGTTATCCCACCAGTCCTCGGCCTCCTCTTCCAGCATATGCGTTCCGAACTGCACTTGCTGTGCATCAGAGCACCCCATCACTCTAAAAATCTTCTCAATCGCCTTGAGCCACTTTTGTGCGCTCGCCGGGTCATGAGTCCCTTCAAACTTTGGTGGGTTGTTCCTTTGAAACTTCTCTAACGCGCGAAACTCATCAGGAGCATGGTTCCGAGCGAGAGCTGCAATAGCATCAGCTAGAGCACGCGTGTTGTTCCTAGCCATTCTATACAACACATACCACGTCAGAAAACAAATAATCGTTAACAAGTAACGACTGACAACAGACTGACTACACAAAACTTGGCCGGACAGACCGACCTGCTCTGATACCACTAATGTAACACCCTTCTACCCCACATACAATTTTAGAGAAATAAATCATGTTATCAGAGTATAATTCACAACCAAGGGTGTACATAATCAACACATCATACAATTCTCATAGTCATGTCCCGTAACACCGGTTACTCAAAACATCATCAAAAGAAATCATAATCTTGCAACGGAATCAACTTGTCATTGTAACTCAATTAAAACTTCATAAGAAATTTATCCAATCTAGAACAACATCATCAGTATACAATTCCAAAATAAATCAAAAGAACACGAATGTTCGCAATTCATCCCAACCCGATGTTACATGACACAGAGCAGGACACCTCTAAAATTAACGACATAAACGAGACACTCCAAGCTACCTCCTTCGTCGCCTCGAAGCTACTCTTGGTTATCTGAAAGTTACCCACATAAGAGGCAACATTTCCAAGCAGGCAGGGTGAGAAAACACAATTCAATATAGTAATACAAGACATGGAAATCAAATAAATTAAGCAGCAACAACAACAGATTATCACTCACATTCATTCACATCATTATCAACTTAGAATTCATAATACGATTCATCATAATTACTCCATAATAAATGCAATGTCAACTTTAATGAAAATGCACATATGCAATGCGGTACCGACTTTCCTCCATGCGATGGACACTGGCCATCAACCCTCCACAATGGGAACACACCATGACAACATATCACTCCAATCCGCACGATGGGATTGAAGCTACCAATAGGCCGGAGCCCCATCATAAAATATGCCATGAAATGCAATGATGCTAACCTCCTCATTTCATTCAATTATCGACATGTGCATCATTCACTTCATCTCAACAACATTCATCATAAAAAATCATAGTTCATCAATTACATATCATCAATACTTCGACCCTAAAGAAACAACACGAGAAAACAGCGAGAGACTGCAAGGAAACAGCAAAATATGAGACAACCAGTAGTCTGACACGGCCACCGTGTCCTGTGACACTGCCCATGTCAGAAGAACTGGGACACGATTCCAAATCATCAAAAAAAATAGCAAGTCAGCAGCCTGACACGGTCACCGTGTCCTGTGACACGGCCCGTGTCAGAACCCCTGGGACCAATTTCCAAAAAAACAAATTTTCTCATTCACGACCAGCAAGCTGACACGGCCACCGTGTCCTGTGACACGGCCCGTGTCAGGACCCCTGCAACACACAAATTTTATTTTTATCAACCAGTAGGCTGACACGGTACCCGTGTTGTGTGACACGACCCGTGTCAGGATGCGACAAAACCCAAATTTCCCGAAAGTGTTTTTTTCTGCGTTTTTGACTTTGATTACCCCAAAACTCAGTGTTCTACACGAAAATTGATCAAAACACTCACAAAACACACATATAGTAATATGCATCATTCAAACTCATCATATTTTCATCAAATTACTCATTCTACATCAAAAACCATCTAAATCAACACAACTCATACAACCCCTAATCTATTCATCTCCAATTCCTATAAAACTATAAGAAATTATGAACTCTCCCCATACCTTAGAATAATCCGAAGCTTTTCCTTCCTTCTTCAAGATTCTTCGAGAATTCCTCAGCCCCTTAGGTTTCCTCTTCCTCTTCTCTGCTTCAGTTTCCTTCACCCAAAACACGATCAGTTAGGATGATCGTTCCCTTTTCTCTTTTAGTCATATATCCCAGTTTATGAACTTCCCATCCTATCCTCACTTATTCTCCAATAAGACCACCTTGCCCTTCCTCATTTTATTTTAAATTTTAATAATAACAATAATAACATAAATAATACATGATTATTCTTTTTATTAAAATTACTCAAAAATGCATCTTTTAATCCATAATTCTCCAAAATCACTACAAACCCCCTTAATTCCTTCTAAATTAATTAAATAAATAATTTAGATTTTTCGGGTCGTTACAACTCTCCCCTACTTTAAGAATTTTCGTCCTCGAAAATTACCTGAAGTAAACAGAGTCGGATACGACTCCTTCATCTGATCTTCACGCTCCCAAGTCCAACTATCACCAGCTGGTCCGCCCCACAATACTTTCACTAACGCATTCTCTTTACCTCGGAGTTGCTTCAATTCTCGACCATCAATCCTCACAGGCAAAGCTTCTATTGTCAGGTTATCTCTTACCTGAACGTCATCCATCTTAATTACATGTGACGGATCCTGAATATACTTCCTCAACTGCGACACATGGAATACATCATGCAAATTTGCAAGTGACGGCGGTAAAGCCACCCGATAGGCAACCTCTCCTATTCTCTGCATAATCTGATACGGACCAACAAAACGCGGAGTGAGCTTTCTAGACTTCAAAGCTCGTCCCACACCAGTCATCGGAGTGACTCTTAAGAACACGTGGTCTCCTTCTTGGAATTCAAGTGCTTTCCTCCTCTTATCATGGTAACTCGTCTGACGACTCTGCGACGTCTTCATTTTATCCTGAATCATTTTAATCTTCTCCGTTGTTTCTTGAACAATTTCAGGTCCAAGTACAGAACTCTCTCCCGACTCATACCAACACAATGGAGTTCGACAACGTCTACCATACAACGCCTCATAAGGAGCCATCCCAATACTAGCATGAAAACTATTGTTGTATGTAAACTCGATCAACGACAAGTGACTATCCCAAGATCCTCCTTGATCCAGTACACAATCTCTCAACAAATCTTCTAAAGATTGGATTATTCTTTCCGCTGACCATCCTTCTGTGGGTGATAAGCAGAACTCATCCTCAACTTAGTACCCAAAGCATCCTGTAGACTTTTCCAAAACCTTGACGTAAACCGCGGATCTATATCCGATATAATACTCGAAGGTGTTCCATGCAACCTCACGATTTCATCAATATAAACCTCAGCTAGCTTCTGCATAGAGTAATTAATTCTCATAAGTAAGAAATGCGCCGACTTAGTTAACCTATCCATAATAACCCATATCGAGTCATTACCTCTTGTAGTCTTTGGTAACCCAGTCACAAAATCCATGGAAATGCTATCCCACTTCCATTCAGGAACATTCAACGGCTGCATCATACCTGAAGGCTTCTGATGTTCAATTTTAGACTTCTGGCAAGTCAAACATGCATACACAAATTCAGCAATATCTCTTTTCATACCTGGCCACCAAAACAATCTACGAAGGTCTTGATACATCTTCATAGCACCAGGATGAATACTCAATCGACTCCTATGCCCTTCTTCCAAAATACTCTTTTTGATTCCAGAAATATCTGGGACGCACACTCTATCTCGAAATTTCAAAACTCCATCTTCATCAATTCGGAATTCACCGCCATTACCTTGATCAATTTTCATTATTTGGTCAACTAATTTCAAATCAGATTTCTGACCTTCCCGAATTTCCTCCAAAATTCCACTAGTCAGCTTTAGCATGCCCAATTTCACACTATCAGCGGTCGTCTCACACAACAAACTCATGTCTCTAAATTGCTCAATCATTTCAAGTTCTCTCACCATAAGCATCGAAATATGCAACGACTTTCTACTCAAAGCATCAGCCACTACGTTTGCTTTACCTGGGTGATAATTCAAATCGAACTCAAAATCCTTTAACAGTTCTAGCCACCTTCTCTGCCTCATGTTTAACTCTTTCTGATCGAACAAGTATTTCAAACTTTTATGATCACTGAATACCTCAAATTTCGAACCAAAAAGATAATGCCTCCAGATCTTCAGTACAAATACTACAGCAGCCAACTCTAAGTCGTGTGTAGGGTAATTCCTCTCGTGGACTCTTAACTGTCTAGAAGCATAAGCGACCACTTTACCATTTTGCATTAAAACTCCACCAAGGCCCATCTTTGAAGCATCACAATAAACCACAAAGGACTCATTCGGGTCTGGCAAAACTAATACCGGAGCAGTCGTCAACTTTTTCTTTAGTTCTACAAAACTCTCTTCACAAGCGACATCCCATACATACGCTTGCCCTTTTCGAGTCAATTGCGTCAAAGGCAAAGCCAACTTAGAAAAACCTTCAATGAACTTACGATAATAACCAGCCAATCCAAGAAAACTACGAATTTCTGTAGCAGACTTCGGAGTCTCCCACTGCAACACCGCATCAATCTTCGAGGGATCCACAGAAATTCCACCACTTGAAATCACATGGCCTAGGAAACTCACCTCCTTCAACCAGAATTCGCACTTCGATAACTTAGCATACAATTTCTTTTCCCTCAACACTTGTAACACAATCTTCAAATGTTCTGCATGTTCTTCTGCTGATTTAGAATATATCAAGATATCGTCTATGAAAACCACTACAAATTTATCAAGATATTCGTGAAAGATTCTGTTCATATACTCCATGAACACACCAGGCGCGTTAGAAACTCCAAATGGCATCACCGTATATTCATAATGACCATACCTCGTTCTGAAAGCTGTTTCGGAATATCGTCAGCTTTAACTCTAATCTGATGATAACCGGACCTCAGATCAATCTTACTGAACACACAAGCACCTACGAGTTGATCCATTAAATCGTCGATTCTCGGAAGCGGATATTTATTCTTGATGGTTATCTTATTCAACTGCCGATAATCGACACACAATCTCATACTACCGTCTTTCTTCTTAACGAGCAACACCGGAGCACCCCACGGAGAGACACTAGGTCGAATAAACTTCTTTTTTAACAATTCTTCTAGTTGTTTCTTCAGCTCATTCAATTCCGAAGCAGACATCCGATAAGGAGCCATCGAAACTGGACTCGTACCTGGTATTAAGTCTACAGCAAACTCAACTTCACGTTTCGGAGGTAAATCACTTATATCCTCAGGAAATACATCTGGAAACTCACAAACCACAGGCAACTCAGCACTGACGGCCACACCATCCGCTGGCAACGATGCAAACACTGCGAACATCAACGCTTCATCTAATAAAAGTCCATCCACTTGTTTAGCAGATAAGAACATTAGTTCACCATCCTCACCTAACTCTGGAAACTTCACAGTCTTGTTATAGCAATTAATGTGAACGTAGTTGAACTCCAACCAGTTCATACCAAGGATAACATCGATTTGGTGCAAAGGTAAGCACACCAAATCCATCACAAAATCCTTCTCAAAGATTGTCAAAGGACACTTCAAACAAACAAGCATAGTAGTCACCGAACCATTAGCCGGGGTCTCTATTATCATACTACCATTCATGTTAGACAAATTCAAACCCAATCTAGTAGCACACTCGAGAGAGATAAGTGAATGCGTAGCTCCAGTATCAATAATAGCAATCAACTCAACATTGTTAATAAAACAAGTACCTCGAATTAAGTTGTCGTTCTTGGGAACTTCTGAGCCCGCCAAAGCAAATACTCTTCCAGTAGTCTGGGCAACAGTAGCAGTCTTCTTTGGTTTGTGGCATTGAGTACTGATATGTCCCTGTTCACCACAATTGAAACAGGTCGGACCCTCATTCGGACAATCACCAATCCTATGCCCGGTCTTGCCACAACGGTAACATCTCAGAACTTTGTTAGTACACACATCAGCTTTGTGACCTGGCTCCCCACACTTGTAGCACTTAGTAGGTGCATTAGCGCCTCCCCTACTTGACTTCTTCTCATCTGATACCTTCTGCTTACCCTTATCACCTGGGGTTGCATAAGGTTTTCCTCTAAACTGGCCCTTATCCTTCTTTTCACTTAGCTGTTTGTAGTGAGCAGATCGAGCTCGACTATCTTCATCATAGATCCTACTCTTATCCACCAGTTCCGCATACCTGCGAATCTGTTGACATCCAATCCCTTGTTTAATCTCTGGTCTCAGCCCGTTCTCAAACTTGAGACACTTAGAAAGTTCAGCATCTGCACGGTTGTAATGAGGACAAAACTTCACAAGCCTCTCAAATTTGGCAGCATACTCCGCCACAGTCATATTCCCTTGCTTCAATTCAATGAATTCCACTTCCATCTTACCACGAGCATCTTCAGGAAAATACTTGCCCAGAAATTCTTGTTTGAACACATTCCAAGTCACCGCAGTGCCAACATCTTCCAACCTCTGACGGGTGTTATCCCACCAGTCCTCGGCCTCCTCTTCCAGCATATGCGTTCCGAACTGCACTTGCTGTGCATCAGAGCACCCCATCACTCTAAAAATCTTCTCAATCGCCTTGAGCCACTTTTGTGCGCTCGCCGGGTCATGAGTCCCTTCAAACTTCGGTGGGTTGTTCCTCTGAAACTTCTCTAACGCGCGAAACTCATCAGGAGCATGGTTCCGAGCGAGAGCTGCAATAGCATCAGCAAGAGCACGCGTGTTATTCCTAGCCATTCTGTACAACACATACCACGTCAGAAAACAAATAATCGTTAACAAGTAACGACTGACAACAGACTGACTACACAAAACTTGGCCGGACAGACCGACCTGCTCTGATACCACTAATGTAACACCCTTCTACCCCACATACAATTTTAGAGAAATAAATCATGTTATCAGAGTATAATTCACAACCAAGGGTGTACATAATCAACACATCATACAATTCTCATAGTCCTGTCCCGTAACACGGGTTACTCAAAACATCATCAAAAGAAATCATAATCTTGCAACGGAATCAACTTGTCATTGTAACTCAATTAAAACTTCATAAGAAATTTATCCAATCTAGAACAACATCATCAGTATACAATTCCAAAATAAATCAAAAGAACACGAATGTTCGCAATTCATCCCAACCCGATGTTACATGACACAGAGCAGGACACCTCTAAAATTAACGACATAAACGAGACACTCCAAGCTACCTCCTTCGTCGCCTCGAAGCTACTCTTGGTTATCTGAAAGTTACCCACATAAGAGGCAACATTTCCAAGCAGGCAGGGTGAGAAAACACAATTCAATATAGTAATACAAGACATGGAAATCAAATAAATTAAGCAGCAACAACAACAGATTATCACTCACATTCATTCACATCATTATCAACTTAGAATTCATAATACGATTCATCATAATTACTCCATAATAAATGCAATGTCAACTTTAATGAAAATGCACATATGCAATGCGGTACCGACTTTCCTCCATGCGATGGACACTGGCCATCAACCCTCCACAATGGGAACACACCATGACAACATATCACTCCAATCCGCACGATGGGATTGAAGCTACCAATAGGCCGGAGCCCCATCATAAAATATGCCATGAAATGCAATGATGCTAACCTCCTCATTTCATTCAATTATCGACATGTGCATCATTCACTTCATCTCAACAACATTCATCATAAAAATCATAGTTCATCAATTACATATCATCAATACTTCGACCCTAAAGAAACAACACGAGAAAACAGCGAGAGACTGCAAGGAAACAGCAAAATATGAGACAACCAGTAGTCTGACACAGCCACCGTGTCCTGTGACACTGCCCGTGTCAGAAGAACTGGGACACGATTCCAAATCATCAAAAAAAATAGCAAGTCAGCAGCCTGACACGCCCACCGTGTCCTGTGACACGGCCCGTGTCAGAACCCCTGGGACCAATTTCCAAAAAAACAAATTTTCTCATTCACGACCAGCAAGCTGACACGGCCACCGTGTCCTGTGACACGGCCCGTGTCAGGACCCCTGCAACACACAAATTTTATTTTTATCAACCAGTAGGCTGACACGGTACCCGTGTTGTGTGACACGGCCCGTGTCAGGATGCGACAAAACCCAAATTTCCCGAAAGTGTTTTTTTCTGCGTTTTTGACTTTGATTACCCCAAAACTCAGTGTTCTACACGAAAATTGATCAAAACACTCACAAAACACACATATAGTAATATGCATCATTCAAACTCATCATATTTTCATCAAATTACTCATTCTACATCAAAAATCATCTAAATCAACACAACTCATACAACCCCTAATCTATCCATCTCCAATTCCTATAAAACTATAAGAAATTATGAACTCTCCCCATACCTTAGAATAATCCGAAGCTTTTCCTTCCTTCTTCAAGATTCTTCGAGAATTCCTCAGCCCCTTAGGTTTCCTCTTCCTCTTCTCTGCTTCAGTTTCCTTCACCCAAAACACGATCAGTTAGGATGATCGTTCCCTTTTCTCTTTTAGTCATATATCCCAGTTTATGAACTTCCCATCCTATCCTCACTTATTCTCCAATAAGACCACCTTGCCCTTCCTCATTTTATTTTAAATTTTAATAATAACAATAATAACATAAATAATACATGATTATTCTTTTTATTAAAATTACTCAAATATGCTTCTTTTAATCCATAATTCTCCAAAATCACTACAAACCCCCTTAAATCCTTCTAAATTAATTAAATAAATGATTAAATAAATAATTTAGATTTTTCGGGTCGTTACACAAAGGATCAAACTTACGGTCCCTTGGTCTATTATTCTGGAATTGGGGACTACCTTGCTGATCTGGAGCTTGCTGTCCTGCTGGAACCGGAATGGTTACAGCATCCACTTGATGATAGGACTGAGTCCTACCTCTGCTCCCTCCTCTATGTACAACACTGGACTCCCCTTCTCTTTTCCTTGATCCGTTGGCAAAGGGTTTACTCGAATTCGAAGCACCAGTCCCATTGACGTTTTCAATCTTACCCAACTTCAGCAGACTCTCTATTCGTTCCCCAGCAACAACAATGTCAGCAAACCCTATGGAAGGACACGCAGCCAATCTATCCAAATACGACCCTTGGAGTATGCTCATGAACATATCAGCCATCTCACGGTCGCCCAGAGGTGGTTGAACTCGTGCAGCCAATTCTCTCCATCTTTGTGCGTACTGCTTAAAGCCCTCCTTAGGATCCTGAGTCATACTCTGCAGCTGAGTACGATTAGGTGCCATATCCAAATTATATTGATACTGCTTCAGAAACGCAGCGCACAAATCTTTCTAGCTCTTGATATGAACCCTGTCCAGCTTAACGTACCATTCCAGGGAGGCGCCTGACAGGCTATCCTGGAAAAAATACATCCAGAGCTTTTGGTCATCAGTATAAGCGGCAACCTTGCGATTGTAAGCTTGCAAATGTGTTTTGGGACAGGTACTGCCATTGTACTTATCCAATGTAGGGAGCTTGAACTTGGGAGGGATTCTCACACCTTGCACGAGACCCATGTCTTCTACGTCAATCCCCAGAGGATTTTGGCTCTCAATAGCCTTGAGTCTTTCATCTAACCCTTCGTACTTCCGGTCTTCATTGTAGAAACCCATGTCGTTGTTGAATGCAGTAAACTGGTCATCTTGACCATCCTCATTATTATCAAATCCCAGATGTACCCCACCAGCAGGGATGGTGCCAACAGGAGGAGTGCGCACATTGCGATTTGGGATTTCAGTCTCCAGCCTCTGGATAGTGACTCTCATGGCATCTTGACTAACCCTCATGTTTTCCTGACCGGTCCTCAGCTCCTGCTGTCCTTGAGCGATCCCCTGCATAAGGTTCATGAACTGTTCCATCCTTCCCCTCAAATCAGCTAACTCAGTCTGAACTTGCTCCATGACTCTTGCTTGATTGCGTCGGGTAGAATATCGGTGAACTGGGGTATCAGCTATCGTGCCTGAAAACCAAATAAAGGTTAGCAGGCACCTGCACAAAAAGAAAACCTGCAATGCAAAATGATATGATATGCAAATGCAAATGCACAGTTATGTTTGTCATTTCAAGATACTTTTCATATCCTGATTCCAATCGTAACCACGAATTCCTAACGACCAGAAATCATGATTATTGAGTTTTTCCTTAAAGAGATATCATATACACCAATCACAAATATCTGATGACCAGACATAGTGATTTTGTAGTGTGCCCGTGTGCAGATATCTTATCACATCACATATATCTGAAGACCAGAAATTGTGAACAGAAATAGCTCATTTCATACAAATTCCCAAAAGTTTCCAAGCACATTTGTCATAGTTTCAGCAACAGAATAGGAAACAAGCAGTCAGATGGATCCATCAACAATCCTGATGGTAACCATTGCAAATTACAGGAAAATGACAAAAATCATTAATCTGATAGCTCTACGTCCTTCAGCTTCTGGCTGGAATACTTGATCTCTTCAAACATGATACGGGTACGTTGATGATGTGGCTTCTCAATCAACTCTTTGATTACAACGTCCCTTTTTTTCAATGCATCAGATAATGAGCCCATGTGCATCAGCAAGGCTTCATCTTCATTGGCTCCTTTGCGCTTCTTGATTCCAGCTTGAATTTAAACCAGCTTCAGCTCTGTTGTGACATCTTCAAGCTCTTTATTAGCAATTTTCAGCTTATCTTCAGCATTCCTTGCCTGTTCTTGACTTTTGCCAAGATCCTCTCGATACCTTCTTCTTTCTACATGTGCTTTCTTCAGCTCTTCATCTTTATCTTTTAACTGGGCCAACAATTCAGAGTTTTCAATTCTGACTTCATCCCAAGCTTGACGAAGTTTAGCTAATGAAACCTTGCTTCGGGCTAACGCCTGCTTTGTAGCCTTATGAGCCTGACTAGTATCATCTGCTCCCAAAGTAAGTTTCCGGAAGTACCGAGCTCTATCATCAAAATCTTCTTCTTTGTCCGCCAAGATTTTCTCCGCTTTCAATGCTCTTTTCTCTAAATCTTTATTATCAGCTAAAGCTTTCTGAAGACATCTGCTCATTCCAGAGTTCTCTATCTGCAACTCTCTAACCATTTTCTTCCATTTCTCGCACTCTTCAGCCGGTACCATGGAGTGTTGATCTGGACATAAGAGAATCTCTCTTGAAAAGGGTAGCAACAGCTCTTTGACCTTCATCTCAATCCAAGCATCGTAGTCAGGGTATGATCTACAGTCTCCTTTGCCAAAAACTAACTTTCCCTTTCTTTGCCTAAATTTCCAGGCATTTATTACTTCTGGCACTCTTTCATTCTTGGTTCCCACGAAAAACAGAGAAGCACTAATCTCTTCATCAGCAGGAGGATTTCTCGAAGCATAACCAAATTGTCTAACAGCCAACACCGGGTTGTAGTTAATCCCACCTCTTCTTCCAAGTAGAGGCACATTCGGAAAACTTCCACATTTAACAGTAAGCTCTATTGTCAATAGTTTGGGATCAAACCAAATGATATTATTAGCAGTCAAACCTATCAATCTCTTGGACCATTTCATTGTCTCATCAGTTTCTACGAAAGCACCAGTTCGAGGTAAATGTATGAAGAGCCAATGACATAACAATTGGGTACAGCAACTAACTAGACTTCCTCTTCCCTTCTCATTTTTGTAGTGTACTGAGTGATAGAAATCCCCTAGCAGGGTAGGAATTGGATTCTTTGAAACGAACACTTTCATTGCCTGCATATCAACAAAGTCAGGTTGACCGGGGAAAAGCACCAAACCGTAGATACAAAGAGCTAACACGACATTGTAAGTAGTCCAGTTTTTAGCCTTAGCAACTTCCTGAGCTTGTTGAAAAAGAAACTCCAAATGAAATCCTTCATCTTCTTTAAGTTAATTCAGGCCACTTTTCACAACAAACAGGTCCAGATGTAGAACAGCAGCAATTACTTCAGGGGTAAGAGCACTTCCAGAAAAATACGGTATAGAAGACGTGATTGGAATTCCCAAAATAAATGAGAATTCCTCCAAAGTGGGCATCAAAATGTAGTCAGGGAATAGAAATATCTCATTGATGGTTCATAGAACTGTAAGAAAGTGTGCAACCCATCCTTCTCATACTTTGTGAATGCACACACCATTTTAATCAACTCTCCATACTCCTTCTGAAATGTGCTGAGAACACCAGAACCAGCCATGTTTATCATCTTGTTCAGTGAATCCAGCTTAGGATCAGGGAATTTATATGACACATTATTCTTCCTTTTAACCTCAACTTCTTGGGAACTTGTGATTGGAATCAAACAATATGGTAGGTACCTGAAAATGACAAACATAACCTGTTATGATATGAGTATGAAAATGCAAAAGGCATGTGATCAAGTATCCAGGTGTCTGTGTCTGTGTTGAACTGTGTGCACTGTGTTTCTGTACTGAATCTGGCAATATATCTGAGATAAATACTCAAACCACTGTCATAGGATACACTGTCTGTAACGATCATAGAATCACAAGTAAGGTATGTAGGAGGTTGGGTTACCTGCAAACCTGTAAACATCCCACCCATACTCACATGTGGTTCCTAGAAAATAAGGCTTGTCAGCTTCGGAGGTTTGAGAAGCGATAGCACATTCAGCCCATAGGATACAATGATATGTCAATCAAAGAGGTCGTCCACTGACTCACCTTAGAAAATAAAGGTCATCCTATGCAAGTACCAAGGTGGGCCCTCGGGTGCGAGTGGATTTGCCATAGAATATGGTCTGCCACTGTCACCACTAAAGAGAGATGTTTCCACTAAGGTCCTCATGATCGGTCACTAGAGTCGACAGCTCTCTAGATCGACATCCTGGAATACGCAAGATGCGCACGCCATGATGGGTCCCAAGATAGCCTCGTCTAGCTATGAATTTCGTGATTACCCAACGTACACAGATGGCACGTAGGTCCCACTACTCTCCACTCTAAATCTAAGTGTATACTCGAGCCTGTGTACTGAGCTCATCTCTCAGAAATCCCATCCCGCCAAACAGACAGAACAGTGCAACACAGCATAATATATGAAATGTAAATGCTAACAATGTTGTAAATATGGTACAAGTAATAAATACAGTAAACAGCAAATACAAGATAACAGTAAACACCTAATGAAAGAAAAGCAAACAAGCGCTAGGATTGACTCGCTTAGGATGGACCAGCAATAGGTCAACCTGTCCCCAGGAGACTCGCCAGTTGTCGCTCCCGGGATTGTCATCCTAGTACAAATGCGAAAGTGGCACCGAAACAGAGTCGCCAGCAATGTGTATTTACCCAAGAGAGGGAAAGGAAACACCGCATAAACCTGAGGGAAAGGAAAAGAGCATGGGCTTGCGACCAAGAGAAAGGGTAAGGGAGTCGGTTACGCGAGAGGAAGGTATTAGCACCCCCTCGCGTCCATCGTACCCGATGGGATCCACGCTTGCTTGTCTCGATCAAAGGGTGATAGAAAAGGACACTGGAAAAGGAACTGAAATAAAGAAAAGAGAAAGAAAGAGAAACAAATGTAGGGAAAATAAAAGAAGTGCTCGAATGGGCCCTACCCCACTGCCTACGTATCTCATCGGGAACATGAGAATCAGAGCGACGTAGTTCCCCTCACTAGGGATGGATTATTTGTGTTTTTTAGTGGAATACGTCAACGTTCATGTCCTGGCAGTTTAGGTGTTGCAACTCGCTGGAGGGAGACTTAGGCGTTACCTGTTTGTGGTAGAACGGAAATGACGCCTCCTTAAGGAATGAGTGAATGAGATGAGAAAATAATTCCCGAAGGAAAGACGTTATTGTTTGTTTTTGTCTTTTAAGAGTTTTTTCATTTGTTTGCATATGATAGTGTGTCCAAATATTAGCCATTGGAATGTGTACATTCTCACATTCCAAGATGGAATGGGTAAGAAAGCACACTAAGGGTGAAGAGGACCCTCACACTTAGTTCCAATTGTTAAGGTTCAAACACACTAGCATACTTGTATTTATTAAGTGTTTTTGTTGGTTATGAAATGAAGAAGTGTTTTTTATTTGTACCTTCAACAAGTATTGCATTTAAGTCCCTCATACAAGATCAAATGTTTAACACATTGACCCAAGATAGGCTATATGCTACACATTCTAAGATTACAAGAGAAGACCCCTTTATAATCTTTTCTTTATATGAAAGGCCTAAATGCAATAAATGCTTACCTTTATTAGATATTTTGAATTTTCTTTGAGATGAGAAGATGAAAGACTCAAAAGGGAGAGAAAGGTAAAAATCTATGTGATCTAAGACTCAATCCTAATTGATTATTTAAGGGAGTGATCCTAATGGTTTGTGAGGTTGCAAAACCTAAAGTCTAAAGGAGAGATGAGCTAAACAATTCACTTCTAAAGTAGAAGATGAATTGTAACTCAAAAGGGGAAGTAATGAGTTAATCAAAGAAAGCACATAAGTGCTTAACAAAACAAAATAATGAATTGTAAAAGATGAAAGGAAAGAAGTTTGAATGTGGATTCCTTGTCCACAATCAAGTTCAACTTACCAAAGCCCCTACATGGTTAGTAACCATGAATAAGAAGTATAAGAAATGAAAGAACACTTAATGCACCATAAAGCTCAAAAGAATGAGACAGAAAAATAAAATCCTAATATCACAACCATAATGTGCATCATATGGACAACAATTGATTATCAACATACAAGTTCAAATGAATAAGCAACAATCATCATCCATAGAATTCAACATGTTACCATAAGAAAGGATAGATGAAAGATGAAAAGAAAGAGAAGAAACATGCATAAATGGTACATGGAATCCTAAGATCAGAATTGAAACTAAATGGAAAATGACTTATAAACATCTCAAAAATATCCATGAATCAACATCAAGACATTCTAGAAGTAATATAAGAAGAAATGAAATGGAAGTTCAAAAGAAAATGCAAATACTACATATTAAGGGTGCACAAAGTTCAAATTAAAATGAACATGTAAAGATGACCTATAATGTGTACCAATGACCTATAATGTCATATGGATAGCTCACAAAATATGCAAATGATCATACAAGTATGCACAAAAGAATTCATGTAAACATGCAAAAATTAGAATGATATGACATGTTATTATGCTTCAAGTATAATGCATCAAACAAATATCAAATGGACTTATGACAATTATACAAGCATGGTATTGGAATGTCTAAATCAGAAGTGAATCATAGATCCAAGTAGCATGTCAAAATTCAAAGCAAAAGGACTTCAAACAATGCAATTAGACCAAGTTCACACATCATGCAAAGTAGTGCAAAAATTAGCATCAAAACATGTCATAAAGTGACCTAAAAAATAAAAAAAAAATCAACTAACATGTTTCAAAGTGTTAATGAATCAATACAAAAAGAACCAAGTCCAAACAATTTATAATGAGCAAGAACAAAATTATACAAATTCATGTACCACATGTGGAATGCACACAAATGGAAATTCAAAGAAAATTGTACAACAGGGGCAAAAATGTCATAAAATCATGAAATAAAAATATCAAAAATTTCTAAATGTCTTAAAAATGTTCATGAATTTTTATAGAATTTTATGATGCAATTTTGTAATTTTAAAAATTAAAAAGCAAACGTGCATAAAATGAAGAAAATAAAATAAAATGGAAATAAGGGAGGGGTGCATGCATAGCAACTATTCAGTTCAAATGATTTGGGCTTTAAAAACATAGGGTGCGAATAGCAATCAGTACAAGGTCCACACATGCGCGATCCATACTAATTAACATGCACTCTCAGTCAAACATAGGTCAAACAATCGTCACCCTTGGATCAGGTCAAGTCACCAAGCAAGTCAAAGTAGTTAAATCCAACACACACGCACAAATGAGCACACTAACTACCATGCACTGCATCACACACATATCACTCTGGTTAAAATATAAAACACGTGCAAGGCATGCTTATTTTAATGCGCTGGCACCACTGTGGCCACACGATGATGAAAAATCAACGGACATGATTAAAACACGCCAAAACCCTAGCACTTAAGATCACCGGCTGGAGATGACTTCCGGTCATCTTCTCCGGCCAACAGCCACCACCTGCAAACTCACATGTTCACCAAAACACACAAATCGCATACCAAAATGAAGCTCGGGCAATGGAGATCATGAATACACCAATATTTTCCATAGAACCAAAACATACAAAGAGAACAGAGAGGATCAAACCATGCCCTAAGTTTTGGATCTAAGCTTCTACAAGGCCTATCAACTAGTCGGAGTAAGAAATGCTCCTAATGAGCTCATATTAGCAAGAAACCAGTGAAGATGAACTGAAAACGTGCAATCAAAGTTCAAGAACTCAAACCTGAAATTGATGAGGCTTTGAATACACAAGAATACCAGAGGAAAATGCTTCTTCCTTGAGCTT
The DNA here is from genome assembly GCA_022829125.1 of Lathyrus tuberosus. Lineage (NCBI taxonomy): Eukaryota > Viridiplantae > Streptophyta > Magnoliopsida > Fabales > Fabaceae > Lathyrus > Lathyrus tuberosus. The sequence continues at coordinate 4,127,120 of JALAZF010000241.1, read as the reverse complement.
CACTTGGCCAAATAAAGGCTTAGCTGAAGTGGCTGATGATGATTCAGTGGAGAGAAATTGAAACCAAACTTCAAATCTGTTGCAATGTGGTGAACTTGAGAGAGAATCAAAGAGAGTTGTGGAGACAAATGAATAGAGCGAGCTTCGAAAATCAATGGCAATGGTGAAATTGAGAGAGAAGAATAGAGAGAGTTTCTGAAGTGAGAGTGGAAAATCAGTGTTCCACATGAAATTTGAGAGAGTAATTTCTATTTATAGTGTGTGCTAACCATGGTCAAGCTGAGTGAGTTAACTGAGTCATGTTGAGTTAAGTGAGTCATCCCTAACTAACTTAGTCAAGTTAGTTAGGGAGAGCAGTGATATGGTGATGACAACTCATGGCAAGTTATGGTGGAGGTGAAGAGAAAGTGAAATGGCAAGGTTGTGCATCAGAAACTTTCTCAACAAGTTTGCTCTTTCTATTTCCATGCAAGGCACGTGTTGTAGCAGTGTGTGTGATGTTCATGTTGTGTTCAAATAAGGGAAAGAATGTTTGATGGATGACTGAACCAAATCCTGCATCAAAGCCAACAATGCAACAGTGAAACATAGGGTGGTTTATTGAAGTTTTTCTCTCTACTCAATGAATGAATTGGTGAGTTTTTGGGTTCATTTGAAAGGGGAAATGTAATTGAGCGTGTTTGGCATGAGAAATGAGTTGACATAATGCTTGGAAGAGGTTGAAAAATGACTTGAAACACAAAGTTTTGGGAACTGGTATAAGGCGTGGCAATGAGGTTGGCTGGTAAGGCATGCGTGGCATGGAAATTCAGCATGATCATAGCACATTGGACTCAACATAACTTCTTGACCTTTGATCAAATGAAAAAATCATGAACACCAATTTTGAAGATCTCACATAGAGGAACAACTCTCATGTTGAAAGATTTTTCATTTGAGGCCTCTAACCATGAGTAATTGATCAAAACATTCGGACCACCATGTGTTTGTGAAAATGACACGCGCGTGACCTGAAAGTTGACCAAGCTGACTTGCATTTTGCCCAAGTTTCCCTCAACTTTGATCATCCATAACTCTCTCAATTCTTATCCAATGGAAATGTTCTACACATGGATTTGAAGCTTAAAACAAGATCTTTTGTTGTGGCCTAGTGGAATTTTCATTTGATGCCCCAATTTTGAATGGCCTTGGTTCCAATTCTGATGCAAAATGGCCTAAAATTACTATTTTTGGAAACCCTAATTCTTCCAAAAATGGCAACTTTTCAAATCTTGATTTCTCCATGATCCCTTTGAAGTTTCTTGATCAAATTTTGTACATTGGTCACATATAACATGAATTTCATGATTTTGGGCTCAAAAAGTCAAGAGTTGACTTTTTTCTCTGATTATTTGACTTAGCCCCAATTTCCCTGATTTTTTATCTTTCTTCCAATTGAAACACTTCCAAAACCAATTGAGAGGCAACTTTCCACACACATACACTTAAGGACATGTAGAATACCATGACATCAAGTTTTGTCCAAAAAATCAAAGATACCCTGATTTAATTGGAAACCTTAGTTTTGGTACCCACCTCCTAGGAGAAAAATATGCAGTCTTCAATTTCAAATTCCTCAGAGTATGTTGTGTATCCTCTTAAAGGATGATGAGATATGCCACTTGATGATGATTTTGAACCAATGAACATCTCTTTTGAGGGTTTTCCTTCATTTTTTGGATCTCTTACATAGTGAAAGATGTAGTGCTTCAATCTCCTATTGAATCTCACTCTCTTGAGGTTTTGGATGACCAATTGAGGTAGTATGAGACATGAAAGACCTCTTGGCTTGCCTTGAGTGAACTTGTTTGACCTTTTCGTGCCTTGAATGATTCCTTGATTGTCCACCTTTTACCTGATCACATGCCTTGATGGTAAGAAGGATGTTATGCTTCATTTTTCTATGTTAAAGATGCAATGCAATGCTAATGAGATGCATATGATATGATATATCATAATGCTATGCTAGGATGCTAACAGGGAGAGCAAATTTTGGGGTATTACACTGTACAAGGAAGAATGTGGTGAAATGTTACAACTGTGGGGAACCTGGTCATATTAGTACCAAGTGTCCGAAACCGAAGCAGGCTCCAGCTGGTGGAAAAGTGTTTGCATTATCGGGAACTCAGACTTCAAGTGCAGATCGTCTGATTTGAGGTACTTATTTTATTAATAGTACTCCTTTGATTGCTATTATTGATACAGGAGCGACTCATTCGTTTATTTCGTCTGAGTGCGCGAAGCGTTTGAATCTTGTGTTGTCTGTGATGGGTGGTGAGATGGTTATTGATACTCCAGCAATGGGGTCAGTAACTACTTCCTTGGTTTGTCTAAGATGTCCTTTGACCATTTATGGTAAAGACTTTGAGATGGATTTGGTGTGTTTGTCGTTGGAGGGTTTAGATGTGGTCCTAGGTATGAATTGGTTGCAATTCAATCGAGTTCATATTGATTGTTATCATAAGCTGGTAAGGTTTCCTTCTCTTGAGGAAGACGAAGACTCGAATTTCTTATCTACCAAAGAGTTGAAGAAACTTTTGGCGGATGAAGCTCAGTTGTTTGGTTTGTTTGCATCTTTAACTGTGGATAGTCAAGTTTCACTTGAGGTGTTTCCTGTTGTGTGTGAATTTCCAGAAGTGTTTCCTGAGGATATTTCTGACTTGCTGCCAGAGAGAGAGGTGGAGTTTTCTATAGATCTAGTTCCTGGTACTAGACCTGTATCTATGGCACCTTATCGTATGTCGGCATCTGAGTTGGTGGAGTTAAAGAAATAGTTGAATGAGTTGTTGGAAAAGAGGTTCGTAAGACCAAGTGTTTCTCCTTGGGGTGCTCCAGTGTTATTAGTGAAAAAGAAGGATGGCAGTATGCGATTATGTATTGATTATCGCCAGTTGAATAAGGTGACGCTCAAGAATAAATATCCTCTTCCAAGAATTGATGATCTGATGGATCAGTTAGTTGGTGCGTGTGTGTTCAGTAAGATTGACTTGAGGTCAGGGTATCATCAGATAAGGGTGAAGGAGGAAGACATTCAGAAAACGGATTTTAGGACACGATATGGTCATTATGAATATTCTGTGATGCCGTTCGGGGTTTCTAATGCGCCATTTGTGTTTATGGAGTACATGAATCGTATTTTTCACGAGCATCTGGATCGTTTTGTGGTGGTGTTTATTGATGATATCTTAATTTATTCTAAGTCTCGAGAGGAGCATTCAGAACATTTGCGTATTGTCTTGCAGGTTTTGAAGGAGAGGAAGCTTTTTGCTAAATTATCTAAGTGTGAATTCTGGTTGTTGGAGGTGAGTTTTCTTGGACACGTAATTTCAGGTAATGGTATTGCTGTGGATCCATCTAAAGTAGAAGCAGTTCTACAATGGGAGGCTCCGAGATCTGTTACTGAAATTCGAAGCTTTTTGGGCTTGGCTGGTTATTATCGCAGGTTCATTGAAGGTTTTTTGAAACTAGCACTTCCTTTGACCAAGTTGACTTGTAAAGGGCAAGCGTTCATTTGGGATATTCGGTGCGAGGAAAGTTTTAATGAGCTGAAGAGAAGATTGACGTCAGCTCCGATTTTGATTTTTCCGAATCCTAATAACCATTTGTGGTTTATTGTGATGCTTCTTTGATTGGTCTAGGTGGTGTTCTGATGCAAGAAGGTAAGGTGGTGGCTTATGCTTCAAGGCAGTTAAGAGTTCATGAGAAAAATTATCCTACTCATGATCTTGAATTAGCGGCTGTGGTTTTTGTGTTGAAGATCTGGAGGTATTATCTCTACTGTGCAAGGTTTGAAGTCTTTAGTGATCATAAAAGTTTGAAATATTTGTTTGATCAGAAAGAGCTAAATATGAGGCAACGTAGATGGTTGGAATTCTTGAAGGACTACGACTTTGGCTTGAATTACCATCCTGGTAAAGCTAATGTGGTAGCCGATGCATTGAGCCGGAAATCGTTACATATGTCCGCTTTAATGGTTAAGGAGTGGGAACTTTTGGAATCGTTTAGAGATTTGAGTTTGGTTTGTGAAGTGACGTCGGATAGCGTTAGGCTTGGTATGCTAACGATTACTAATGATTTTTTGATGAGTGTTTGTGAGAAACAAAAGTTGGATGTGAAACTTGTGGATTTGATGTTGGTTGGAGGAACAGATGCGAATAGTGACTTTCAAGTGGATGTTAATGGTGTTTTGAGATTTCGAGGTAGGATTTGTATTCCGGACGATGCAGAGTTGAAAAAGATGATTTTGGAGGAAGGACACCGGAGTAATTTGAGTATACATCCGGGAGCGAATAAGATGTACCAAGATTTGAAGAAGATTTTCTGGTGGTCTGGATTGAAAAGAGATGTGGCTCAGTTTGTTTATGCATGTTTGACTTGTCAGAAATCGAAGGTGGAACATCTGAGGCCTAGTGGTTTGTTGCAACCGTTGGATATTCCTGAATGGAAATGGGATAGTATTTCCATGGATTTTGTAACAGGGTTACCGAATACTCAACGAGGGAATAATGCTATTTGGGTGGTTGTTGATAGACTGACTAAATCGGCTCATTTTATTCCGATTGATATCAGTTTTACTTTGGAGCGGTTAGCTGAGATTTACATCAGTGTGATTGTGAAATTACATGGGGTTCCATTGAGTATTGTTTCTGATCGAGATCCTAGATTTACATCGAGATTTTGGGAAAGTTTACAGAAGGCGTTGGGTTCTAAATTGAGATTGAGTTCGGCTTATCATCCGCAGACGGATGGTCAAACGGAGAGGACGATTCAGTCTTTGGAGGATTTGTTGAGAGCTTGTGTTTTGGAACAAGGTGGTGCGTGGGATAGTTATCTTGCATTGATTGAGTTTACGTATAATAACAGTTTCCATTCTAGTATTGGAATGGCACCGTTTGAAGCATTGTATGGACGAATGTGTCGAACACCTTTATGTTGGCACGAATCTGGTGAGAGAACGGTGGTTGGACCAGAGTTGGTGCAACAGACAACGGAGAAAGTGAAGTTTATTCGTGAGAAAATGAAGGCTTCTCAGAGTAGACAAAAGAGTTATCATGATCGGAGACGGAAGGATCTTGAGTTTCAAGAGGGTGATCATGTATTTCTAAGGGTTACACTGGTGACGGGTGTGGGTCGTGCATTGAAATCGAAGAAACTTACTTCTCGGTTTATTGGTTCTTACCAGATATCCGCGAGAGTGGGTGTTGTGGCTTATAGGGTGGCGTTGCCGCCGAATCTGTCGAATTTGCACGATGTGTTTCATGTTTCACAGCTTCGGAAGTATGTTCCGGATCCGTCGCATGTGATTCCGATGGATGAGGTGGAAGTAAGGGAGAACCTTACGGTTGAGGCATTACCAGTTAGGGTTTTGGATCGCGAGGTGAAGCGGTTGCGAGGCAAGGACATTGCACTTGTGAAAGTGGCGTGGGGCGGCGCTGCGGAGGGCAATTTGACTTGGGAGTTGGAGAGTCGGATGCGGGAGTCGTATCCAGAGTTGTTCATCTCAGGTAATATTTTCGAGGACGGAAATTTCTAAGTGGGGGAGAGTTGTAACGACCCAGTTTTTGTGTGCGTTTTATTTAATCGAGTCGTTTGATTATTTTATTATTATTTCATTTTATTTTCGACTTTTATCTGAAAATATGTTATTTTTCGATGTTATGATATTTTATCGGGTTTTGGGAACGTTTGTGAGATATTTGAGTGTGGGGGTATTTTGGACATTTCACAATATTTTGTTAAGTTAGAATAGAAAGGAAAAATAGAAAGAGAGAAAAATAGAAAGAAAGAAAGGGAGAAGAAAGAAAAAGAGGAGAAAAGAGAAGAAGAAGAGAAATAGTGAGAAAACTTGGGAAAATCAAAGAAATCAACTCCTAGAATCGGTTTAATCGGGTAAGGGTGCGAAATTCAATTATTGTATGATTGTGTATGATTATGTATGTGTATTGGTGATGTTTGTTGGATTGAAATGAAGAAATTTAGTAAAACCCATTTTTGGTAAAATTGATTAGAAATTGACTAAATTGTTGGAAATTATGTTGTTAGTGTTCATTATTGCTGGTATATGATAGATACATGTTATTAGTAAGTGTATTGGTGTTTTTCTGGGTATTGAGTGATGATTTGGAGGATTTTGGTTGGGAACCCGTAGAACAATTTTTTTGCAGAATTTTTCTGGTTTTTCCAGGTCATCCGCGTATGGGGCATGTTCATACGCGTATGGACCTTGGCAATACGCGTATGGAGGGCGAGACATGGGCCAATACGCGTATGGAATGTTGTTTTGCTCGGCCATCTGCCCATTTGCATATGATACGCGTAGCATTTCAGGACGGTACGCGTATGGTTTTGGTCATTACGCGTATGGACATTTTAACGTGAACTTTGGGGAAAATGAGTCTCTGCTCATACGCGTATGGATCATGGTGATACGCGTATGGACAGGACAATTGCAAAACGGGACTTTTCAAAATATCGTTTTTCGTTTCCTTTCGTAACTTGAGTTCCGTTTGTCCGATTTTTACATTCTTGGTATCGTTGTGTAGCTATTGAACTGTACTTTCTTATTATGATGGTTTGGAAATTGTTAGCCGATTTAATTATGTCGAAAAATCGAGAATAGTGTCGAACGTCGACTTTTGTCATTATAACTGTGCCTAATTGATGTGTATTATGCAAGGTGTTGTTGTATGAGGTAAATGTATGTGTTTGGATGGTGTTGTGATGATTTGTGGCCGTATGGAAAGTAAATGCATTGTTTTGGGCATAAGTGCAAAGTGTGATTTTGTCGATGTAAATGAATGTATTTATGTATGCATATTAAATGTCATGGGTCATTGTATGCCAAGCATCATGATATGCATTGTTGAGACGTCCTGAGTGACGGTTTGGATTCCAGAGGGAATTCGCTATAACTTCGTGTGCCCATGTGGGGTGTGAACGATGATTATAGACGATCGTGTGCCCATGTGGGGTGTGAGCGATCGGGTCGTGTGCCCGTGTGGGGTGTGAGCGATCCATAAACACCGTGTGCCCATGTGGGGTATGAGCGGTGGGGAACATCGTAGGCCCGACGGGGAGTTACAGTGATGTAACGAGCGATGATTCCAGCAGAGTTCCTGAGTGAACTAGTGATGGGAAACAATGGAAGTCGGTACCGCATGTGCATATGCATAGAGTCGTTGTGTCGGTCTCTTGCATTTGCATGAATCATATATGGTTGTTTATGTGTAGATTTGTGGATAAATTGATATATGGATATGTGTTGGTGATGGAAATATGTATTGTGTCTTGTAATGCCTTGTGTTTGAATTATGGTGTGAGTTGTGGTGAGAACCGTATATATGTGTATTTTTGTGTTATATATATAATTATATGCAATTATATTATGGTTGTTTTTCTCACCCTTCTGCTGTTTTATAATGCTCTATGAGGCATTGTAGATTAGAGTTGTTGGAGGTATTTTTGTGAAGCTTTGCGTCTTCATTCTTTTGTCGGTCAGCTCTGATATGTGACACCGGGTAGTTAGGGAGGCCGTTGGTGATTATTGTGTATTCTGTATATATACCCTTTGGCTTGTGCATGTACAACTTGATGTATGACAAACTTTTCATGTGATATATATGTATGTTATTCAGTTTTAGATTTTCCGCTTTTATTCTAAATTATGAAATGTGGGTGTAAGGAACTGAGTGCCTCTGTTGATAGCTACCCCACTGTTGCATATCTTTATGAGCAGGTGTTGTATGAATTGTTTCAATTTGATGCGACTCTCCCAGTCTATGCCATGATAATTTAAATATACTCTGACGAAATTTTGAATTTTCTTTTACTGTTTTAATTAATTGGGGGTATAGATTGGGGGTGTTACAACATCGCCATGTGACATCAGACATCCAACTTCAGCAATTACACACTTAACACAGCCCAGTGTTAAATCTCAATGTTGCAACATCAATACCTTGACATCAACATTGCATATACTTTGTTTTACCAAAATTCCAGCAAATCCAAGAACTAACACTATTTATGTTAATTGTACATATTTAATATTAATATTGTACACACATAAGCTAATATCCCCCCTCAGGTTGGACTATGATTACTACATAGTCCCAACTTGGACAAAATGGAAGAGAAGGATATAGAATGTAATGGCTTTGTAAACACATCAGCTAGTTGAGCAGTTGTAGAAGAAACAGGTAGAAAATAAATGAGTTTAGAATGGATTTTTTCTCGAATCACATGACATTCCAATTCTATATGTTTGCTCCTTTCATGGAATGCAGTATTGTGAGCTAGATAGATTGCATACTTGTTGTCACAACAAACAGATGCTGGTTGAGAAAAATCAATCATGAGATCTTTGAAAAGATATTGTAGCCATTGTAACTCACATGTTAAGGAAGCCAAAGCCCTATACTCAGCTTCAGTGGAAGATCGAGATTTTGTGTTTTATTTCTTGGATTTTCAGCAAAGAAGAGACGAGCCAAGAATGATACAAAAGCTAGTAATTGATTTTCTTGTATTAGGCATAAACCTTCAGGACACTAGAAGCATAAAATATGATACCTTTATGAGGAGAAGATTTTAAAACCTTAATAATCTTGTAGTAGCCTTGTATTGTAGGCTAAGAGGGTGAGAAACATAATGGCTCAGATGCTGTATTGCAAAAGAAATATCAGGTCTAGTCTTTGTCAAGTAAATTAATTTTCTAATCAACCTCCTATATGAAGAAGAATCTTGTAGTGGCTGAGCATCTATGATAGATAGTTTAAGAGTAGGATCAAGGTTTAGCTATAAGGAATTCTGTATATTCTAACAGTTCAAGAGTATATTTCTTATGATTCATGAAAATACCTTTAGTTGATCTGGAAATATTAAATCCTTGAAAAAATCTTACCCGACGAAGATCTTTAATTTTGACTTGGTGATCAAGAATACCTTTGAGAAATTGTATTTCATGAATAGAGTTCCTAGCAAAAACTATATCATCTACATAAACAAGTACAATAGTGAAACTATTCTTGTGTGATTTTACATATAATGAATGATATCTGCCTTTGACTGAGAGTATCCTAAAGTAATAAAAAAGGAAGATAGTTTAAAATACCATTGTCTACTTGTCTATTTTAGGCCATATAGATATTTTTGAAGTTTACACACATGAGAAGAATTAGATGTAGAGAGGCCAGAAGAGTTATATATACTTCTTCATTTAGGTCACCATGAAGGAAGGCATTGTTAACAACTAAGTGTTCCAAATGCCAAAATTTTATTGCAACAATGGATAACAATACTCTAACTGTAGTAATCTTAGCTACAGGAGAAAAAAGTGTCAAAATAATCAATACCTTCCATTTGAGTGTAACCCTTCGTTACCATCCTATCTTTATATCTCTCAATGGAGCCATTGGCCTTGTATTTAATCTTGTAGACCCATCTACAACTAATAGGAACTTTTTCATGTTGGAGATAAACCACAATCAATGTTTGATTTTCTGCAAGAGATTGTAACTCAACATCCATAACATGGTTCTAACAATCAAGCTTAATGGCTAGGTAAAAGGTTTTGGGTTCAATGTTTGAGGAAATAGAATAGCAAAAAAGTTTATATGAGGAGGAACATTGTTTATATGAGAGAATTGAGAACAAAGGATATGTAACTGTGGGATGAAGTGTGGAGGCAGTGGAATAGTAGTGATAGTATGCTAAATAACTAGGAGGATGAAAGACTCTTATGGAATGTCTTAAAGGTAATGAAGGGATTCCTTCAGAAGTTTGGAAAGAAGTAATGTTGTCATTGGAAACAAGGTGAAGACTATTTAATTGATTTGTGTCAAAGGCTGCTATTGGGTAAAGGGTGTTCATGGTCAGAGATATGTTCAGGGATGAAAGGTACATTAGATGTACCAAGAGGGACAACATTAGTAGGGATTTGAGCATTGGTGGGACTAGGATAGGCTGGAGTGGGTTCAGTATTAAAGGACAAGCCAGTAGGGCTAGTATTAGTTGAATTGAGAGAGAAATGGGAGCTAACAAATGAACTGTCATCAGAAGGTAAAGACACATCAGTGGTACTAGTATGGTGAGTAGGTAGGAGATGTTGAGACTCAATGTGGGTATCATCAAGATTTTGGTATTGTGACTGAGTAGTGTTGGGATGTAAAGGCCTATGTTTAAAAGAAAATGTAGTTTCATATAAAATGACATTCCTTGATATAAAAATATTATGGTTATGTATATCATATAAATTTTAGCCTATTGTACCCTCTCTATAACCAAGAAATACGACTTTCCTAGCTCTAGAGTCAAATTTTGTCTGATGTGCTTGTAAAGTAGTGGCAAAACATAAACAACCAAAAACTTTCAAATGAATTAGGGATGGGGGTTGATGGAACAAAACTTTAAAAGGACACTTAGATTGTAGTAAGAGAGTGGGAAACTTATTAATAATGTGAACAACATGTTGAATACAAAAGTTCTACATATTCAAGGGAATATTTGAATGAAAGAATATAGACCTAGCAAAATCAAGAATATGTTGGTGTTTTCTTTCCACCACCCCATTTTGTTGGGGTGTATCAACACAATTATTTTGGTGGATTATTCCTTTGGATAAAAGAAAATCAGTCATGATAACAAACTATATGCAATTATCAGATCTTAAATACTTAAGTGTTGTATGGAACTGATTATCTATGTATGCCACAAATTGAATAAGGCTGGTTTTGGTTTGGTCTTTAGTTTTGAGAAAGATTACCCAAGTGTGTCTTGTATAATCATCTACTAATGTTAAAATTTATTTGTGTCCTAAAGTGGAAATAGTAGAGAAGGGCCACCACAAATTAGCATGTAGAATATCAAAAGGAGCAGGAGTATAAGTAAGACTAGTAAGAAATGGAAGCTTTCTTTGTTTGGAAAAGTGACACGAGTCATAAGGAATAATAATATTTTTACATGGAATAAAAGGGAAAAAATTTGAAACAGTTTGTAATGCTATATTTGATATGTGGCCTAATCTTAAGTGCTAAAGGTTAAAAGAATTATTTGCAACAAAAGAATTGGTAGAATGGTGGCTTATAGATTAAAGAACATAGAATCCCTTTTGCAAGTTAGATATACTAATCATTTCCTTGGAATGATTCTGCAGGATGCGACATGTATTAGCATTGAATTGAACAAAACAATCATTTTTATCAACTAGTTTGACAATAGAGATCAAGTTAACATGAAAGCTAGGAATGTAAAGCACATTATTCAAGGTTAATAAGGGAGATATGTCAACAGTACCAGAAATTAAGGTAGCTACTTGTGAACCATCAAGTAAACTAACATGAATAGGGACTATATTTTTGCATTCAATGAAGGATGAAAAATTAAAAGAGAAGTGATCAGTAGTACCAGTATCTAAGATCCAAAGGTTATGGTTCTCACCACCGACATTGGATGAGTGTGAATTCAAGACAAAGGGTGAAGTGGAGATTGAACTAGATGTGGGAGTAAGATTAGATTGTTGAAGTAATGCTATGATGTTGTTGTACTGTTGTTGAGTAAAACTAAAAGAGGATAAAGTTTAGGCTTGAAGACAAGCTTCTGCTGAATTATTAACTGTAGCACCTATTTGTGAAGTAATTGCAATACACTAGCCTTGCCTTTGCCTTTGTAACCTGGTGGAAATACATGCTTAAGAAAGTATGTTTCAATAGTGTGATTTGTCCTACCACAATGAGTATAAATTTTGTTATGACCTTTTGGACCATTGTATTCTTCAGCCTTTCCTCTGAAATTGTTGATACCATTCCCATTGTGATTTCCTTAATAAACTTGAACTTGCAAAGTAGTAGCTTTTTCATTGTTGCTAATGCTGGGAATCGTAGTAGAGATAGAGCTATTCATCTTTATTTCTTGTTGAATAACATAGAACAAATTTTATCAATGTCAGGTAAATGGTTCATCATCATAATCTATGACTTAGAATGTGTGAATTTTTCTTTCAATCCCTTGAGGAATCGTATGACTTAGTCTTGCTCTATATACTTTTGAACATATGCAATTGCACCACAAGAAAAAGGAATTGAACAAGAACAGATGAGAATTGGGTGATAATTTTCTAACTCATCCCACATAACCTTCAATTGAGTAAAATAGTTAGAAATACCGAGAGTACCTTGACAAAATTTGTATAGATCTTCTTGAATATCTGAGATGTGGAAAATATCATTGTGAGAAAACTGAATCCGCAAAATTTTCCAAACAACAGCTGCACTATCAATCCAGAGCACCGATTTTGCAATAAACTCAAAAATTGAGCATTGAATCATGCGAGAACCATTGTATTACAACGAACCCAGGGCGCATAAAGAGGATCTGAAGCGGGAGGTTTAGTTAGGGTTCCATCGATGAACTTTTCCTTGTTCTTGGATATCAGCACGATTTGCATCGGTCGAGTCCATGTATGATAGTTTTTGTCATTAAGTGGTTGAGTAACAAAAACGAGTGTTCGATTCTCGTTCGGATGTAGCTGGTAGGGGTTAGCAGAATTGGTTGAAAAATCAGCGAAGCTCTAGTATGTCATTGAAGAATCAAGAAAGAATCAAGAATGTGATTGGGGAAGAAACTGCAAAAATGAAAAAGAGAAATGAAATAACAAATTGGAACTTCAAGAGATTGCAGTGAAGAACAAAATCACAGATCAGAACTAACAATGGCTACCAAAGTATATTAAACTCGGATACATATTGATTGATAGAAGATCTCAAGATAATAGAAGAAGATTAAGGTTAAAACTGAATAATTGAGAGCAAAAAAATAAAGCCTGCAGTGAAAGTATTAACTGGTTTATTAATGTGAATGAGCAGAAAACTGCTATACATACAATGTTCAGTAAAAAAATAATCTCAGCTTACCAACAAACTGCATAACTACATACTTAAGCTAATACTTAATACGCGATGATGGTTTTACTTTTAAATTTATTTTCGGGTTACGGAACTCCACTAGTTATTTTCCCACCATTCCACATCACGATCTGAGTTTCGACACTAAACTGCGTTGTCGTTTTTATTTGGCACTAGTTATGTGGTAGTTCCTATTTATTAGTTGAATGACCTTATTTTCTAAGTTTAAGATTGTCAGAGATCTTAATTTTGATTTTTTTTTTAGTTTTACCTTATTGTTGGATGGTCGGAGTATATGCATTACAGTAGACAAAATACCAATAAATAGTTTGTTACTTATGATATACTTGCACGGGAAACACATGAATTTGATAAAGAAATATGACATGAAAAAAAAGTGATGCACCGATCGTGTAATTTTTTTTACACTGTCAATCAATTACGATCATGCATCCTGTTAAGTCATATTAAAAATTTTAAATTAATTATATGACATGATAAAATGATATATTTCTATTAAATGACAGTGTAAAATATTTTATTACTGTCAATACATACCAATTAAATCCATATGACATTATGATATATAAATGAACTAAATTCTTCCCATTCAAGAGATTGCACGTAATTCTCTTACCTATCACGTGACTATCACTAATAGTCACTCTTAGAAAAATAAATTTGTAACTTCATGTGATTATTGCTAAGGTCGTCTCACACTAGATTATAGATACTTGAATGTTCTATGATCGTTTTCCTTCCTTCCGTGACTATTGTTTAAAATAAGGGATTCATAAACTATAAAAGTGATGAGTATTATGACGAAAGGAAAAGTTGGTACGGACAACAAGTCTGAAGATTTACTTAATACAAATAATTCTAACAGGCCGATCCTTTGAATTGGGGTGTCTTGGGCAAATCAAAAGAGTGGCGCCCCAATAATTTTTTTAATAATAAATACATAAGGATAGATGAAATAATTGGATAAAAAACACATTTTTATTTGGTATTGTGTAAAAAGAATACAAGTATGGATCTTTGAATCAATGTTTATACTACATCAAAACATAAATCACTATAAAAAGACTTATTCTTCTTTTTCTTCTTCTTATTTTTTTTATTTATTTATTTATTATTATTATTATTATTATTATTATTATTATTAATCCGACCATTTTTTCTATAAAAAAAAATTGACCAAACCTTTAAAATTATTTAAATATCATTCTCTTAGCATTTTTTGTTGCAAAATCATTAATAATTCGTTCATAATCAAGGTTCTTCAAAAAATTATTTTCAATTCAAATTAACGCAAGACTATTTAATCTATCTTGTTACATAGTAGATCTCAAATAAGATTTTAATAATTTTAATTTAGAAAAACTTCTTTCAGCAGATGCAACACTGATAGGAATAGTCAATATTATTCTATAAGTTATGCATGCATTAGGAAAACAATTAAAAGTCTTTAAAGAACTCAATATCATATAGGTAGATTTTGATTCAACTGTTAAAACTTCTCTAATACGTTCAAAATGATTTTGCATGATAGGATCCCATTCAGCAATCATTTCAACAAGAGAAAGAAAGTTTCCATTGTTTTCCACATTAATCCCCTCATTTTTTTTCCACGAAATGCTAAATTTTTCTCAGCTAGATATCTAGTAACAGAAACTATCCTAAGTAATGTTGATTATAATAATAAACTATTGATTATAAATGTGGAGAGTTGAGCATTTATAAGTGGGAGAACCCACACACCTATCACCTTAAGGTTTTGGGTGAATATGTGGTGTCTCTCTCACTTGTGTTGCTCTTGGCCCAATGTTGATTCTCCTTCTGATGACCTAACAAATAGTATCAGAGTTTGGTTCGGGATAGGGACCGGCTTACTTGTATCAAAATGCTCAGGAAGAGGTGTCCCGTTGAAATTGAATGCCCAGGAAGAGGTGTATCGAAATGCCTAGAAAGATTGTATCAAAATGCTCAGGAAGAGGTGTCCCGTTGAAATTGAATGCCCAGGAAGAGGTGTATCGAAATGCCTAGAAAGATGCCTAGTAATAGGTGTCAACGGCGGTACAAGTGTATGTGGACAAAAGTTTCCACTTGAGGGGGATCATTGTGAACTCACACTTGAAGGGGGAGTGTTGAGAATAATAATATGTCAAGTATGAGTTGGAGTCCCACATTGATTATAAATATGGTGAGTTAAGCATTTATAAGTGGGAGAACCCATACACCTATCACCTTAAGGTTTTGGGTGAATATGTGGTGTCTCTCTCACTTGTGTTGCTCTTGACTCAATGTTGATGCTCCTTCTAATGACCTAACAAGTAAGACATCCTTCCAATGCCTTTTTTCATTTCTTATAAGCTCTTGAAAATATTTATCAATTGTTATATTTTTCTTAAATCTAATTTGTAAGTCAATCCATTTACTCATGAAAGACATGTGTGCACCGCATGATTCATGTTCTTTAAGCCTTTCATAAATATGTTTCCAATCATAAAAACCTTCATTTTCTAAGTGATTCATTCTACAACTTGTACCAAATAAGTTACAGCAAAAACAAAAAACTATATCCAATTTGTTGCGGTGAAAATCGGATAACAAATTATTAATTAATTTGCATCGTATTTCTTTTACAACCGACTTTGATTTATCCAAAGGAAAGGTTCAAGATCGTTAGAAAAACCTAAGGGGAAAGATCCAAGGTTCGGGGGTTGGTTACGCCTAGGGAAGGTATTAGCACCCTAAACGTCTGTAGTACTCTACGGGAACCTCTTGTTTAATGTTATCTTATGTTTGCTAAAGGTTCTATGCTAAAGGTTGAAACCCTAGGGGTTAGTATCTAAGTATACTCGATAAGGTATCGCACCTTACGCCTACGTATCCTCGGGAATAGAATCAGAGTATGCGTAGTTCTACTTCTACTGAATTATTGACTATGGTCAATATTCAGAGGGGAAATGAGTATAAGCTCATTGTAGAGTTTAAGAACTCTCTAAATCTAGTTGAAATGGACCTATGTTTTGTTTTAGTTAGTAGGGGAAGTGATAAATTCATTAGGATGAATATCACTAAGAGTTTAAAAACTCTCTCCTAAGGCTAGTTGTAATTTCTATGGCTCTGATGAGGCCAAGAAATAAAATTATCTCCTAAGAGGTTACTTAGGTTAAGATGAGGGCTAATGACTTTAAAAGTCAATGTATTTCACCTTCCTTTGGAATAGGGGAAAGATGGTGATAAAAGAAATAAAAGTCATAGAAGATGAAACATTTGATATAAGATAATATAATGAAAGCAACATAAGCATAAGGATGGCACTATGTTTCATGACACATGATGAGTAGACATGAGATAAATATCAAGATATCAAGTAGACAAAGACAAACCAAAGATATTAAACTTGAGAAATATATCACAAATCATAAGTCAAGACATGGTCATGAATAAAAGATTAATTAAGATGATATTCAAAGTTAAACAATACCAATCTCAAATTAAATCAACAATCAAATGATAAGATAAATTAAAAATGAATTAAAAAAACATTCAAAATATCAATAAGGCCATAAATAAAGGGTTTAACAATTTAACCAAGATAAAGTGAGTGGAAACTCACATTAATAATAAATCAACTTAAATAAATATTTAAGAAAATAAATTACTAAATAAAATAAATATTTTTGGAGTTTTAGAATAAAACTAAGATTTTCTAAAAGATAAATAACTGTTTTTTTTTTTTTTTTAATTTTTAATAAGCTTGAGATAAAAAGAGAAATTATGAGATAAAAAGAAAATGATGAGATACAAAGAAAATGATTTTAACCAAAAAAAGAAGAAGTGTCACATATAGGGTTTGAACCCACGCCCTTGGGTTCAGCAGCACAAAACCAAGACCAACTGGGTTGCGCGCGTGTATTGAATGCAAAGTGCAAACACAAATATATAAAATATCAAGGCGAAATGAAAAATAAAAAAAAAACAAAAGGGTTGATCCGCAGGATCGAACCCGTGCAAGGCAAGTGAAAGGCGAAGGCGTGCTAGTGTGTGTGACCATTGGGACGGCGTGTTTCATCCGGTAATAATACAACTCAAAAATCATATAAAGTGAAACAAGTTCATACCCCCAAATAAACCAAACACGCGCGTGCCCTATACTACCACCATGGTTCAGGTTTTAAACATTTTAAACAGACATGTTCAAGCGATTGTAACTCAACCAATACACATCCAAATTAAACAAAATAAAAACCAATTCACTCAGCAGAGAAGCAAGATTTCAAACATGTAACTTGTTTACACTAAACCTTATCATACGACACACCATATGGCCACAAAGTAAGGGGGATCAGAAGTGTTGAAAACATGAAAATAAAGAAGCAGTGACATAAAACAAAGCTTGGCAGAGTGAACTGCACACATATCTGGCTAATCAATGTTTCAAGATATTCATAAAGCATGGATGGTTCATGTTAACATATGATACAACATCATGAGAAGAAATTCAAGTTAGAAGAAACTAACTGTCATGGATTGGCAAAATGGAGAAGAGATAAAAATGTGCACAATGTGAAACATGTTATGACATCAAGATGAATACATGAACCAGGTCTAACACAAAACAACATTTCCAAGCTAGCCATGAAGAGTGAAGTCAGTTGCATAGTTCTACAAAATAACAGTCAAACACATCAGTTTTAGGGATCAGGCAAGGTAAGTGAAAAGTGTAGCAATTTTGACCACTAAATCTTTGATTATTACTCAACAGTGATAAAGCGTATAATATGAATACACCAAGACCAAAGTTAAAGGTTCAAACAGTTCAGAAAAACAGGGCAGGGGCAGAACATGCTTTCTTTAATTTAAGATTTCCATGCTTTGAAATTATAGTTCAAACAAATCAAGCATATAAGCAAGATGGAGTACATGATAAATGCAAATACATGAATACTAATTGTGCCCTGCATGCATAACAGAAACATTATCACACACATAAGGACTAAAAAACAAACTGGTGTGAAATTGTAGCATGTCATTTATGCATAAAGGTTAGAAAATGATAACAAAGCATGTAGAGACATATTAATAAAGACCAACATAAGACTGGCACATATAGAAGCATTTGAGGCTCAAGCAATCAGCATTCAACAAAACATGTAAGTTGACAAAAAGAAAAACTCCACATTCTGGCAGTAGGTATATTAAGTGAATAGCACCACAAAGACAGTTCATGATTCACATTAAAACTTAAACATGAGCAAGACTACCTCTCAAAAATGTTTGGCAAAACTACATATTCTAATATGACAGCAATGACTTGTAAAGCAAGTAAGAGACAAAAAGGCAAGGTTTTGACAAATCAGAGAATTTGACATATTCATCAAGGCATGTTCATCACAAAACTGATATGCAACACGTCAAGAGGTCAACTATTCTAAAAAAACATTTAGGGTAGGTATAGATGCAAGCAGATCATGCATAGATAGAAGTAGAGATCTTGGACAGATTATGTATACTTCATCAATTTGACATATCAGATGTACAAATTTACAAAGACATAGAATATGTTTGAACATTTGAAAGCAAGTCACTTGGTATGATAGTATAGGTAGTCAAGCATCAACATGTGGCATACACAAAAGAAAGCACATAGATTCATACTCATTCAAAATTCAACATGCTATGTCACTGAGGTTGGAATCACATATCAAGTTCACAAAAGAATACACATTTCTAAATCACACAAAGAGCAAGGTCAGGTGCAAAGTTCAACAGTAACACTGATCAAACACATCAGTTTGGCATATACATAGTATGAAGTGACATAGCTCTAAGGGATAACAATGATCAACATAGTACCTCATTATATCACACAGACAAAGTTTCCAAATGAAAACAAACTTGGACAGGCAAGCATACATATAATAAGTTCATGCTTATACCAAATGTCAATCAAAATGACACATAGAAAACAAGTATGATATGGTAGATGTAATACTGCAGAACAGATGCACATCATTCAAGTGACAAGTAAATGGCATATCAAAACAGGTTTATTATTTCAAAGTGACAAAACAACTAACTGATGGCAACCTACTAACATATCAATCTAAATGTGCAAAGTGAAAATTGGTGGCTGTGATTATGCTAAAATGATTTTACAGAACATAACTCAACTAGACATAGAAATCAACAAGCAAAAGACCAAATATCATAAACTACAAAAGACAAAACTCATTTGGCAATCTTACCAAGTCAAGTAAAAAATCAATGAAACTCAAACATAGCTCAGCAATATTAGTTAAGGTAAAACTGATTCAAAGCATATTTTAGACATGTCAACACTGCAGCCATACTAAAAAGATAACTATAGATTAGACATCAATAACCTCTGAGTGACAAAAACAAAGGTTCCACACATGGAGGTATTCATATTTGACAGCATAACAACATCAGGGCATTGCACATTATAGATGGCCACGAGCATTCATAACAACATTGGTAACAACATTTAGAATAACAAACATCATACAAGTAAGAATGATCATGAGCAAGAACGATACTAAATGAGCATAATAAAATAAAAGGGGAATTAGAATGATACCAATTGAAGCCTTGAATGCTCTTCTTCTCACAACACCTTCCAAATTTGATACTTGCTGAACTTACTCGAGAATTAAAGTATTTTTTGTGTTTGAGTAAAAAAGTTGATGATGAGAACTGAAACTGAGCCTCTTTATATAGGCAAGGAGATTGGGCTGGTGCTATGGGTCGGGTCAGAATTATTCCTCCTTCCATGGTAACGGCTAGGGTTTTGAAATGAGACTCAAATATTGAAATTCTGAGGAGGCAAACGCTCCTCCATTCTGAGCACGCAGCAGGCATCACAGAGTTGAAACAGGTAGCATTTTCCCACCTTTCTTTTGTTGCCAGCCTATGTATGTGTTCTTTGAGAAAGTGAGAGCAACGTTGCTCTACTCCTCTCGCAGGTGGCGCAGAAAATGACGAGAACGGAAGGTTGAAGCTTTGCTTTGTGCAATTGAAATCCCATGGAGCAATTGAGGCAACATTAGGGGAGAACGAAATTGAATTTGTGGCGCCAAGATTTGATGAAGTGAATTTGAATTGAGCTTGCAAAGGGTTGAAGGAATTGGTTTCATTCTGCAAAAATGAAAAGGAAACGAAAAAGAGGAAGAAGAAAACTGCTCCTGACACGCGTAAGGTTTCAATTGGTCCAAAATGGCCATTGAAAAGTCAAAGAGAAATAATGCCTTCTGATTGGCCAGTGGTTTTATTCATCCTCCAATCAAAAATTTCCATAAATCCAATAAAGACCAAATGGTACACGTATTTTTTCCTTAACCAAAATTAAATGACACCTAAATTAAATTACCTCACCTAAGTTAAAATCTTAAGATTATTTTAAAAGAAAAGTTAATGATGATTAAATTAATTACTAATAAAATCTAACTTAATTTCAATTAATAAAATATTTTAAAAATTAAAATTAATGCACTTTGACTAAATTTTAACCAAAATAATAAAAAGGATAATTAATTCAAAATCAAACAAATTAAACTAAAATTAAATCATCAACTAAATTAATTAATTAAGCTAATAATCAATTAAACATTTAAAATTCCAAATAAATAAACATAAAACATATTAAAATTAAATTAAGATAAGATAAGTAAAATAAAATGCTAAAAATATTAAGGAAAAATAGATAAAAGAAATTAAGATAAAAAAACAGAGAAAAATAAATCACATAGCATCTAGCAAAAAGATGAGGGTAAAATTTGGGGTACAACTGTTGCCCCTATTTAAATATCTTCACCTGATGACATGAGAGATGAAGATCTTCATGTAATCAACAGTGAAAGATATTTAAATACAGATAACCGAAAATTTTGCCCTCAGGTGCACACACATGCAATGCAACAAACATGATGCCTAGGAGATGCAAGAAAATGCAGACACAACAAGACACCAAGGGGCAACCAGGAAACAAAAAGATCACAGAGCTTCACCGGGAAGGGACGAAAGCTAGTATCCATGAGAAACACCTCACTAGGGATACAAGCTAACCAACAAAAAGACCCACCGGGGAGACTCCAAAGAAACACTGGGGAAAAGATCACAGACAATCTTTACCGGGAAACAATCCGGGGAGATTGACTACTGGGAACAAAACAAAACCCACATTCTTCCTGGGCACAAAACCAGAAAGGAAAACCTGATCACTAGGGATCAGTCAAAAGGACAGCCAACCAAGCAAAGACCTCCCGGGGATTCTATACCGAAGAGTTCAAAGATGGGATCTTCAAGAAAAGCCAGAAGGACAGAGACAAACTCTACGCACCAGATAGGAGTCTTATAAGGTTGAAGAAATTTGTTCCAAGGAGCTTAACTTAAAGCAAGTTTTCAAAAAAAATCCAAGGTAAGGGTTCAATGTCCGACACGATTCGAACAAAGAACAAGTTTTAAGACAAGAAGACAATGCTTGACACGATTCAAGCAAAGTTCAAGTTCAAGTTTGACACGATTCAAACGAGAACAAGTTTTAAAACACAAGACAATGCTTGACACGATCCAAGCAAAGTCCAAGTTCAAGTCTGACACGATTCAGACAAGAACAAGCTTTAAAACACGAGACGATGCTTGACACGATTCAAACAAAATCCAAGTTCAGGTTTGACGCGATTCAAACAAGAACAGGTTTTAAAGCACAAGACAATGCTTGACACGATTCAAACAAAGTCCAAGTTCAAGTTTGACACGATTTAAACGAGAACAGTTTTAAAATAAGAGGACAATGCTTGACACGATTCAAACAAAGTCCAAGTTCAAGTCCGACACGATTCAAACAAGAACATGCTTTAAAACACGAGACGATGCTTGACACGATTCAAACAAAATCCAAGTTCAGGTTTGACGCGATTCAAACAAGAACAGGTTTTAAAGCACAAGACAATGCTTGACACGATTCAAACAAAGTCCAAGTTCAAGTTTGACACGATTTAAACGAGAACAGTTTTAAAATAAGAGGACAATGCTTGACACGATTCAAACAAAGTCCAAGTTCAAGTCCGACACGATTCAAACAAGAACATGCTTTAAAACACGGGACAATGCTTGACACGATTCAAATAAAGTCCAAGTTCAGGTTTGACACGATTCAAACGAGAACAGTTTTAAAACAAGAGGCAATGTCCGACGCGATTCGAACAAAGACCAAGTTAAAGTCTGACATGATTCAAACGAGAACAAGTTTTAAAACAAGCAGACGATGCTTGACACAATTCAAACAAAGTCCAAGTTCAAGTCTGACACGATTCAAACGAGAACAGTTTACAAAATCTTTAATGTTAAACTTCTCAGGGAACAGTAAAAGGTTTAAAGATTCCAATCTGGCGCGCAAAGGTTAAGACCGAACGAACACGACACAAAGCAAACCGGGAATGTCTTTACTTTGCTGGGGAAATAAAGGCAGACACCAACAAAAGACCACGAGCAACACAAAGCACAAAGAGGCGAAGATGCTAAGATATGACGCATATGCTTAGCTATATGCTAGAAACGACGCGAACGACGTAAAACAGGAAAGAAAAAAGGATAACACAAACCAACACCCTGAAACCCCAAACATCAAGGATAACCAGGCAATCTTCTTTTCACTGGAGATAGCAAATCCAAGCCCAAACATACAGTACTACTAACTCTTCCTGTACCTACTTGATCCCATAAAACATCTTAATTCCAGAGTAAAACTTAGTTTATTTTTGTGTTTTCTTAGAAATTGTAACATTTCCGTTTTCAAAAATCAAGTGAGAATGACAAAGTTTTGCAGAATAAAGATGATATTGCAATAAACAATAAAATGGCTCAATAGCTGATATTCATTGAAAAATGGTGACTTGCCAAATAGCAGAGTCCCATGAAATATTACAAATGCAACAAAATGGCAATTTGGCAAAGGTTACGTTGTATTCAATGACCAGTAACAAACTCTATGGACTAAAACTCTAACAGCTGACTTCTCTGGGGATTCCTGGATATAGGTGAGATGTCTTTCAAGCATAATACTTCCGTACCGAATCTGCATTCACAGGGTGCGCAAGCTGTTCACCATCCATAGTTGTAAGAAACAAAGACCCTCCTGAAAAGACTGTCTTGACTACAAATGGACCTTCATAATTGGGTGCCCATTTACCGCGGGCATCTCTTTGTGAAGGTAGAATCTTTTTAAGTACCAATTCTCCTTCTCTGAATTCTCGAACGCGGACCTTCTTATCAAACGCTCTCTTCATCTTCTTCTGGTACAAATGACCATGGGACATGGCCGTCAGACGCTTCTCATCAATTAGGTTCAGTTGATCATATCTTTCTCGTACCCATTCTGCTTCATCAAGCTTGGGTTCCATCAATATCCTTAATGAGGGTATTGCAACCTCTATAGGGAGGACAACATCCATCCCATATACCAGAGAAAAGGGGGTTGCCCCTGTTGAAGTTCTAATTGATGTTATGTACCCATGTAGTGCGTATGGCAACATCTCGTGCCAATCCCTGTATGTTTTGACCATCTTCTGAAGAATTCTCTTGATATTCTTATTCGCAGCTTCGACCACTCCGTTCATCTTCGGACGATATGGTGAAGAGTTATGATGTTCAATTTTGAAGCTGTCGCACAGTTCCTTCATGGTTTTGTTGTTCAGATTGGTTCCGTTGTCAGTTATGATCCTGCTGGGGATCCCATAACGACAAATGATGTTGTTCTTAATGAAGCGAGCAACTACTTGCTTAGTCGCGTTCGCATAAGAGGCGGCTTCCACCCACTTAGTGAAGTAATCAATAGCCACCAAAATGAAACGGTGCCCATTAGACGCTTTAGGTTCAATTGCTCCAATCATATCAATGCCCCACATAGAGAACAGCCAGGGCGATGATAGCACGTTCAACAGAGTAGGAGGAACGTGCATTTTGTCCGCATATATCTGACATTTATGGCATTTTCTAACATACTGTATGCAGTCTGTCTCCATAGTCAACCAATAGTATCCATCCCTCAAAATCTTCCTAACCATGGCATGTCCATTGGCATGGGTTCCAAAAGCTCCTTCATGGATATCATGGATCAGCAAGTCTGCTTCTCTCTTATCGACACATCATAGTAAAACCATATCATGATTCCTTTTGTACAGTACACCATTGCTGATGAAGAACTTGGCTGATAGTCTTCGTAGAGTCTTCTTATCAAGAACGGAGGTGTTGGCTGGATATTCTTGATTCTTTAGAAAGTTCAAAATATCATGGAACCAAGGTTTATCGTCTGATTCTTCTTCAATGGACTGACAATAGGTAGGCTCAGTCCTCCTTTCAATACTAATTATTGGATCTTCATTGATAAATCTAACTTGCCACATTGAAGCCAGTGTCGCTAAAGCATCAGCCACATGATTCTCAGTACGTGGCACATGACGAAATGTTATCTCATCAAAACACTTAATCAACTCCAAAGCATATGCCTGATAAGGGATAAGTTTCTCATCTTTTGTCTCCCACTCGCCTCTGATTTGATAAATGACTAGAGCAGAGTCACCCATAACTTCAAGAAAACATATTCCAAGATCGATTGCAGCTTCCAGACCCAGCATGCACGCTTCATACTCAGCAATATTATTTGTACATCCAAAATCCAGCCTGGCTGTAAAAGGGGTGTAGCCACCTTCAGGATTAATTATAACAACACCTACTCCATGTCCCTTATAATTGGACGAACCGTCGAACATCATCTTCCACCTATACTCAGCCCTGGGATCTTTTTCAGAGCTTGACTCTTCACAATCTTTCACTGCCATGATATCCTCGTCAGGGAAATCAAACTTGAGTGGTTCATAATCTTCAATTGGTTGGTCGGCAAGATATTCTGAAAGGACACTTCCTTTAATGGCCTTTTGAGTGACATACTGAATGTCATACTCAGATAATAACATGTGCCAACGGGCAAGTCTACCCGTTTGAGCAGGTTTCTCAAAAATGTACTTTATCGGATCCATCTTGGAAATCAACAAGGTAGTATGACAAATCAGGTACTGTCTTAGAAGTTTGGCGGCCCAAGCCAGAGTGCAACAAGTCTTTTCAAGTAGTGAGTAACAGCTTTCACTGTCTGCAAACTTCTTACTCAGATAATAAATCGCATGCTCTTTCCGACCAGTCTCATCATGCTGTCCCAAGACACAGCCCATAGACTCTTCCAAAATAGTCAAATACATAAAGAGAGGTCTTCCAGGAACCGGAGGAATTAGAATAGGAGGTTCTTGGAGATAACTTTTGAGTTTCTCGAAAGCTTGTTGACAGTCAGCATTCCATTCTACTGGCTGATCCTTACGGAGTAATTTGAAAATTGGTGCACATATTGGAGTCATGTTGGAGATGAACCTGGAGATGTAATTCAAACGGCCCAAAAATCCTCTGACTTGAGACTCGATTTGAGGAGCTGGAATTTCTTGGATTGCTCGCACTTTATCTGGGTCCACTTCAATGCCTTTCTGGCTAACAATGAAACCCAATAACTTCCATGACCTGACTCCAAAGGTACATTTTGCAGGGTTTAACCTCAACTGATACTTTTGAAGTCTCTTGAACAATTTCAGCAAGTGATCTACATGTTCCTCTTCAATTCTAGATTTGGCTATCATATCATCCACGTACACCTCTATCTCTTTGTGGATCATATCGTGAAACAAAGTCACCATATCCCTTTGGTATGTTGCCCCGGCGTTTTTTAATCCAAAAGGCATAACCTTATAACAATAAGTGCCCCACAGGGTAATGAAAGTGGTTTTATCCATATCAGCTGGATCCATTTTAATCTGTTTGTAGCCTGAAAAACCATCCATAAATGAGAACATGGCGAAACGAGTTGTGTTGTCTACCAGCGTGTCGATATGGGGTAGAGGGAAATCATCCTTGGGACTAGCTTTATTAAGATCCCTGTAGTCCACGCACATTCATACCTTTCCATTCTTCTTCATAACAGGAACAATATTAGCTACCCGCTCTGGTTACTTGGAAACTGCTAAAAATCCGGCATCCAACTGTCTCTTAACTTCATCTCGAATCTTGAGAGCCATGTCGGGATGACTTCTGTGAAGCTTTTGTTTTAC
This sequence comes from Lathyrus tuberosus, assembly GCA_022829125.1. NCBI lineage: Eukaryota > Viridiplantae > Streptophyta > Magnoliopsida > Fabales > Fabaceae > Lathyrus > Lathyrus tuberosus. The sequence continues at coordinate 4,101,010 of JALAZF010000241.1, read as the reverse complement.
TGGCGGGAACTCAGGCTTAAGGGGTAACTTGTTGACCACAATATCCGTATTTAAACCAGGCATGTCTTGGTAGGACCAAGCAAACACATCCACATACTCTTTAAGGAGCGAAATCAACCGCTGTCTAATTTCTGGTTTCAGTGATGCCCCAATCTTGACCTCTTTCTTCTCATCTTCAGTGCCAAGATTGATGACATCCACCTGCTCTTCATGAGGCTGGAGATCTGTATACTGGTAGTCACATATATCTGCTAGATCCTTGGGCACCTCATAATCTTCCTCCTCCTCAGCTTGATAGACAGGGGAGTCGAAGTCAATGGTAAGAGCAAGGTCATTGAATACAATAGGTTTATGATTCATTCTGCATGGTAGAATGACTTATATTATTAAAATGTACAACAATTCAAGAATATGCGAGATGAAGATGCTCTTGTTTGAAAAGATTGCCATTTTTTAGAAACAGAATGCAATAAAGTAAAACAACAAAAATTTAGCAAAAGAGTCATTTCATTGATTTAAAGTTTGAAAACGGAGGCCCGTACAAAACAATCCACTAGCTTTGGGCAAGACTAGGGAGATGAAAACAACAAATCTAAACAAGTTACTCTGGTTCCGGGTACAAAGTTGGGATCTCAACAGACTCCCAATTGCCTAATGCGCCCTCTTGGCGAAAAACCAAACGATCAATGTCTTCGTCTTCTTCAGCACTTCTTATGATTGCATGGACCTGATGTCCACCTCTGATAAATGTCTCCTGCACAGTCTTTATCTTCATTCCTCTTCCTCTTGTACCTGAAGCAGCCTCATCTTCTGGAGTTGGTCTGTAACCCAACCCTTGGTGTCGGATCCTCTTCTTAACCTCAATAACTTTGCCCCAACCTGCGGGCACGCCTTCTTGAAGGGCAGACTGGATACTCTTATACGAAGCAAAGGATGGATATTCCGGTACCACTGGCTTCTCATTGTCAATCATAACTGCATTAGCTATTTCCAGGGCTTGGAAAGAAGTCTCCAATGCATCCTCATCAGCCTCAATATAACGGAAGGATGACAAGTTACTAACCATCAAGTCTTCTTCCCCATGCACGACCAGCTTATCATCGACCACAAATTTCATCTTGTGATGTAGGGTTGAAGTAACAGCACCCGCCTTATGGATCCAGGGTCTTCCAAGTGGGCAGCTATAGGCAGGGTTAATGTCCAAAACTTGAAACAGAACATTGAATTCCTGAGGGCCAATCAAAACCGGTAGCTCGATTCCCCCATCACGGATCTTCGTGAACCATCAAAAGCTTTGACAATTAACGATGTGGGTCTCATGATCCCTCCTTTATATACCAGCTTATCGAGGGCCCTCTTCGGTAAGACATTCAGAGAAGATCTTGTGTTTACAAGAACTCTAGCCAATGTGTCCTCCTAACACTTCATTGATATGTGCAGAGCAAGATTGTGTTTTCGACCTGATTAGGTCAGTTCTTCATCACTGAAGCTGAGCGTATTGCATGCAGTAATGTTAGCGATAACATGATCAAACTGTCCGGCGGTAATGTCCTGAGCTACATGAGCCTGAGCCAATACTTTCTGCAGTGCTGATCGGTGGACTGGTGAATTAATCAACAGGGATAAAATAGAAATCTTAGACGGAGTCTGGTGGAGCTGATCCACGACCCTGTAGTCACTTCTTTTTATTATCCTGAGAAACTCTTCATCCTCCTCCTTGGAGATCACTTCTTTTCCTTTGTCATTGGTAGGTATACGCACATCACCTTCTTTACCAGACACTTCTTTGTTCATAGGGGTATAAATCCTCCCACTCCTCGTCATTCTTCCCGTCCCTACTATATTGGACACATTCTTCTCATCAGCCCCCACCTCTTTCCTTGGGACTGGTTCTTCTATAACGACCCCCACCTCTTTCCTTGGGATCATTTCCTCCTTCTTCTTACCACCTGTAATGTCTTCGTAGATCCACGGTAATGCTTTGGTTCCTCTGAACCTGAACGGGACTGGTCTTGGGAAATTATTTTGCCTGGCGTGATTAACAGGGGAAACAACTTCAGATTTGTTGAATCTTGGAACTGATTATTTAAACACCGGACTCACGGTACTTGTCCCTGGATTGTTGAACACAGGGACTACTAACATGTATTCTTCCTCATCAAACACTGGCACTTGCTTTGGCAAATTGAACACTGGTTCAATTACTGCTACTCTGCTTTCTTTTCTAAAAACTTGTAAGAAACCTTCATCAATCAATTGCTGAATATCATCTTGAACCAACTGACACCCTTCACTACTACCATTACATTATTCACAACCATCATGGCAAATTTTGATCAAACCGACGCTGAACAGCTTGGCATGAAATGTTCTCAGGGGGGTTTTAATCTTTGCTGCATCTGAGATCAATACTTCATCATTCTCGTCTTCGACAACATTAGTTGACCCATGAATTGACAAGGGGTTACTCTTCACATTTGGCTGATTATTAGCAAAAGACAGAATGTTCTCCTCTATCAAACTTTTCACCAGATTCTTTAATGCCAAACACCCTTCTAAATCGTGGCCCATTCCACCTTGATGGAAGGCACATGTTGCATTAGGGTTGAAGAACTGCAGCGACTTCTCAGATGGTGGCCCCAATGGCCTAGTGACAATTAATCCTTGCTCCACTAGAGAAGGATACAATGTTGTATACGTCATCGGTATGGGTGGAAAATTTGGTGTTACCGCCTGTCTTCTTGGAGGGGTATTTTGATGTGGCGCTGGCCGCCTCGGCTGTTGGTAATTCTGATTTTGATTCTTCGGCCACTAGTGCTGATTTTGTGGCTAGGAAACAGGAACTTGTTGCATCATCTGATGATTAAAAGTGGGCATAACAGACGCCACGTATGGTTGTTGTGTGAACTGCATAGGGTAAATTGGATGTTGAGGAAAACTGGGACCTGGTTGTGGTTGGAATAGAGATCGTTTAGGATTCTGCCTCTTTCCTATCATAACGGCATTAGTCTCGCCTTCCTTCTTCTTATGAAAATTACCCGGAGACTTCTTGACACTGGCGCTAGTGGAACTGTTAGGTGAACTGGCTACCTTTCCACTTTTCAAACCTGCCTCCACTTTCATGCCAATTGCAATGATATCAGAAAAATTGGCACCGATATTACTAATCACTTTCTCATAGAATTTCGGCTTTACCGTGTCTACAAACCAATCAGCTAATTCCTTCTCAGTCAATGGTGGTTCAACCTGTGATGCAGTCTCTCTCCACCTTTGAGCATATTCCTTGAATGACTTTGTGTTCTTCTGAGTCATGGTCAATAGCTGTCTACGATCAGGAGCTAAATCCAAGTTATACTTATAGTGCTTTATGAAGACGTCCATAACATCTTGGAAACATTTAATCTGAGATTGATCTAAGCTTAAGTACCACTTTGCGGCAGCGCCCTTCAGGCTGTCTTGGAAACAATGAACATTAACTTATCGTTATCCATATATGCCGCCATTCTTCGGAGATACATGACCAAGTGTGCCTTAGGACACGTAGCACCAGAGTACAATTCAAAGCTTGGTAACTTGAATTTTGGTGGAATCACTAGATCAGTGACCAGACACATATCCTTAAGGTCAGAACTGAAGACATTGTCTCCCTCCATTGCCTTCGGCTTTCTCTGCATAATCTCCATATTGGCTCTTAATTTCTCATTACTGTCATCTTCTTCCATAGACATATTGTCATAGTCAAAATGATGTTAATTTTGAAAAACGGGTTGAAAATGGGTCTGCACCGCTGGTGGGACATAAGTTGGAATAGCTTGCTGATTCCCATCAATCAGTGGTACTGCTTGTTGTGTGGATTGTGGAGCCGTGACTCTCATAAAGTCACGTGGCATTCCTAGAGTAGGGCCTTCAACAGGTATGACGGGTGGTTCAACAGTTGTAGCTGCGACTTCTGAGACCACAGTGACTTGTGTATCCATCTTTGCTCGTATAACATTCAGGGCTTCCATGATCTACCCCATACCACCTTTTAGTTCGTTAAGCTCGTTGTTAACTTATCCAAGTTTTCGTAATCTACTGACATCCTTCTTCTTCGAGCCTGTGCCCGTGTATTGTAACGATGCGAGGAATTCAGGGTGACGGTTCAACAACAACTGGAGAAGATAAAACGACAATGAGACACAGAAGAAATGCACATACACATGCGAAAATGCAGATGAGATGCGCATGCAGGCTAAACCATCGAGAACTAAAAGAGTTCGTAAATAGTGTAAATAACAGGATTACTAATAACATAACTTTCCCATTGAAAATAAGATAAGTGTTTACAGAAAGGTAATGTTACAATCATTGTTTGGATCACAGAAATACAACTTTTAAAAATAGGATTACAACAATAGATTACAACTACGGAAAATAGGGCAGCCCTTCGCCTTCCCTGATCCCTTCCATGATTTCTTTGATAAGTCGCTTGGTTTTGGCCTTCTCCAAAGTCAGCTCTCCTAATAGCTCCATCCTTTTCTGTTCAGCACTTGTGGATGCCTCATAATACGGAGTGGGCTTTCTCATGCTGAGTGAAATCCCTCGTGCCCATTTCAGATGAGCTTCAGTGACAGGACCGTTGGTGATCCATTTTTGATAATTAATGAAAACCCATGCTTCCCCCATCTTGAGTTTTTCTTCAAATCCTTCTCCATATCCATAGTACATCAGCTCCAATTCTTCTGGTCTAGGCTCCTCTTCAATTGGATGACCTAACTAGCAACGTGCGAGCACGGGGTTATAGTTTAAACAACCAAGTCGACCCATGAGTGGCACATTAGGGTAGTCTCCACAACTAACAATTATTATGGTTCCTTCAGGGTCTGTATCGTACCACTTGATGTCAGAATGCCTTAGTTCCATTAGTTTCTTGACCCAAAGAGCGTTGTCACTCACTTCCCAAAACGTTGGTGTCCTAGGTAGTAGTGGAGCGCAGCAAATAATCATACCTTTACTCCTCATAGTCTGCGTGGTGATCGAGAAGTACATGTCAGCCAGTAAAGTGGGGACAGGGTTCTGACCCATAAAGATTCTGATTGCTTGGACGTCGACAAAATCTTTAACATTGGGAAATAGGAATAACCCGTACACCAGCAAAGCAAACATTGACTCAAACATTACTGAGTTTCCGCTTTCCTAAAAGTGGAGAGCTGTCTCAATTAGAAATTGGGTAGGTAGCCCACGATACCCTTCCCTGGTGGTCATGTTTTCTCGGATGTGTCTCTTTCGGATCCCCAATCCTACGGCAATCTCCTGATTAATGAATTATTCTTGCACACCGGAAAAAGGGGGATAATGCTGAACGGGTAGTCCTAGCATATGTGAATATTCTTCTATGGTTGGGACTAATTGGAAGTTTGGAAAGATGAAACATCGGTATACCGGATGATACCGCTGTACCAAGGTTTCTAGCAGTCCTTTTTTACTTGCAACTTCATTAATGATAACAGGTCCCCATACTTGTCAATAAAGCTTGGCGGGTCTTCAATTCTTCCTCTAATCTCTATCAAATGCTCAACATTAGGGATCAGGAAAGTGACGGGCCAGTTTATGTTCTTAGTAGCGTCCATTTTCCACAAAGTCTGCAAAACAAAATTTAGTACCTCGACAGTTTAGTAAAAAAAAAGCAAAATGATGCAATATGATATGCGGATGCAAAGCTAATCTATCAAGAAACACAGAAAATTGCAAGGCTTTTGACAATGGTATTTCAAAAATTCTTCTTCATTAAGCAAGTTTGGCATTCATTACATTCGGAGCAGAGTATCTTTATGCTCTTAGTACAAAGGTGGGTTGTTCCCATAACTGAAAAGATAATAACAAAAATGAAAATAAATAACATGGGGAACCAGCAGTAAGATCTTTAGAAGTTAGACCCGCTGGTGGATATTTCCCCTTCCTCATCCATCTCCCTCATCAGTTTTTCAATGCGTCCCTTAATCCTTTTCTTCTCGAGTAACAACCCTGTCAATGTTTCCTCCAGTCCTTGTCTAGTTCTGAGCGGCTTGTGACGGGAATAGGGTCTCCTCATCACACTGGCTATCTCATGAGACCAATCCAGATGTGCCTCATTGACGGGGCACTCCGCCTTCCACAACTGCCTATTGATTTGACACCACGCTTGCTCAAGAAGCATTTTCATTTCGTAGCCGTCTCTTTCCCCATAATATATCATGTGTAAATCTTCCTTGATTATGGGTCCCTTCCCCATATGACCCAGTTGTCGACGGGCGAGCACGGGATTGTAGTTGATGCAGCCGTTTCTTCCCAACAAGGGTACATTAGGGCAATCCCCGCAGCTGGTAATTATGACAATCCCTTCTTCGGTTGGGCTATGCCGTTTGACATCTGTGTGCTTCAAACTCATCAGTTTTTCAATCCATACTTGGCAATGCTCTACCTCCCAGAAAGCCGGGGTTTTTGGCAAGTAGGCTGTGAACCACTTATAGAAAAGAGGCACACAGCACACAATTTCTCCACATCCTTTGTTGTACTTGGTTTGAACTGCGTGATACATATTAGCCAGCAAGGTAGGTACTAGGTTATGGACTCTGAAAATTTTTATTGCCTGAGTATCAACGAACTGCTTTGCGCCTGGAAACAGAACCAGCCCATAGATCATTAAGGCAAGTGTTGCTTCATACAGTTCCTCCTTTCCCCTATTCTTAAAGTACATTGATTTCTCAAACAAGAATAGTGAAGATAGTCCAAGTCGTCCTTCTTTAACAACTAAATTTGCCTGGATATCGGCAAATCTGATTCTAGTAGTCATTGAAATATCTCTAGCTGATGGCATTGATTCTAAACTGGAGAAAATTGGAGCTTCTTTGACGGGAATCCCAATTATAGCAGAAAATTCCTCTAAGGTTGGAACTAATTGGAACTCGGGGAACAAGAAGCAACGGTAATTGGGGTGATACAATTGCACCAACACTTCCAATGGTCCCTCAGTCACTGGAACCCTTAGTAGTTGCGAGAGATTTCCATATTTGTCAGCAAAGTTTGAAGGATCCTTGATCATGTCGCACATCCAGATCAGTTGTTGAAGTTTCGGGAGCTCGAAGTAATAAGGCCAAACTTTCTTTTTAGATTCCATATCAACAAAGTCTGCAAAATATCATTAGTTTCTTGATAGTTAGCAAAAAGAATGCTGATGCAATGCAAAGTTTCATGGAATTCAGACGTTCGCGAAATATCGAGAGATATCAAAAGACCTCATTTTCATTAGATAAAAGTGAATTACAATAGTTGATACACTTTCAAAGAGCCCTAAATATAAAGCTAAATAAAAGCTAGAAAGTCCTAAGGAGATTCTCCCAAGAGTCGTAGCTTGAGTCTTTTGTTTTCTTCCTCCATCTGATCTCTTTTTGCAACAAGGTTGTCGACGATCGTCTTCCAAGCTGTAGGCTGAACAATAGAAGAACTTGGGCCTTCTTGGTCCTTCCTTTTCTTGTAAGAGGTCAATTCTTCATCCTTGGCGCGTAGCTATTTTCGAAGTTCAAAGTTCTCCTCAACAACCACCTGATACTTGAGTTTCCATGCTTCCTCAGACCGCTGGGTCTGTCTCAATGATATCTCTAACTCCTCTTCCTTTGACATGAAGTACATAATAGGTTCTTCTTTCATGGGAATTGGTTCCTCCCTCTTGTATGGCATTTTCAATTCAATGGCTCTCTTGCGGACCCACTGAAGATATGGCTCCAAAGAAACACAATTGGGTTTCCCCAAGAAGCTACTTTCTCTTTTGCACTTGCTATCCCAGGCTTTTAAGATTAAATCCCTTTGTTCTTCATTCTTATCATACTCCTCAAAATAAATTCCCTCTACATGAATGCTTAGGGGTTTATCCTTCATAGGGTAGCCTAATTGACGGCGTGCCAACACCGGATTATAACTGATTCCACCTTTGATGCCAAGAAAAGGCACATTGTTATATGGGCCACAATTATCTGTTATTGAGATTTTGTCGTACACTCGATTATACCAGTCAATGTCTGCATGAGAAAGGGCCATAATCTTCTTAGACCACCATCTATATAACACAGGAATGCAGCAAGTGATCTATCCATTACCGTGGACATTTCTCGTATGGACTGAGTGGTAGACTTCAGCAACTAAGGTAGGTATAGGATTCTGCTTTAGGAAAATTTTGATTGCATTTAAATCCACGAAGTTGTCAAAGTTCGGGAACAGAAAGAGTCTATAGATGAGTAGAGCAAAAACAGCTTCAAAGGCGACCTTGTTGGAATGTTTAGCAAAGTAATGGGCTTTTCCAAACAGGAACTTAGCAGTCAACCCAAAAATTCCTCCCTTGGAGATTAAGTTGTTCTTGATGTCAATTAATTCCAAATGAGTCTCTTTAGCTATTTTTTCCTCTTTTGGGTCTCTGTTGAAGATAGGAAATGGAGAATCATCCTTGACGGGTAAACCAACTATCTGAGAATATTCTTCAAGCGTAGGCAAAAGTTGATAGTCGGGAAAGGTGAAACAACGATACTTTGGATCATAGAACTGAAGCAAGGTTGAAAGGTGTCCTTCATCAACACTTTTTGTCAATAATATCCATAAATTCCCATATCTGTCTTTGAATCCTTCGGGGTCTGTTAGCAAATCTCCCAATCTCCTTAGGTCATCCAACTTAGGGTTCTTGAAAGTGTATTTCACTATTTTCCTTCTTAATTCATACATGATATCTCTATGACATTTAAAAGAAATCTGAGTTCCATGAAACTGATATGCATATGGTTATGCTATATGGATGCAACAAACACAAACAAAAACAAACACATAAAGGTTTGGATTAAGAGTATGGAGCCAAGGTTCACCCTCCCATTGGTATGTACTATGGTTTTCACCTGCCGAACAAGGTTCTAGTGGGTTCCCAGAGTCTACGATCCATCTTTCGGATTTTGTCGACTTCCCAGATGACTTGGTAATCAACAAAATTCTCAAGAAAACCTCGTCCGAGTGTAGTATCGCGTGACAACCAATTCAGAAATAGACTCCATCATGGTCACCGCACTACATCTAAAAGGCTTAAGTGGGGTTTGAAAACTACGGTTCTCAGCCTCAATGGCACATACATTGAGAGTAGCACGTTTTCACGAAAAGGATCGTTCAACATGACTAAACTCTCAAGATGGTCTAAGTTGAGTGAAGGTGTCTCAAGTTAACTTTTTCAGGAATCGACTCCTTCAAAGCCCTCTTGAATATACCATCGTCCTATTGTAGCGAGCGATTTTGGACGCGGTTCTTAAGCGCTATCACTCTCAGGGTTAGTTTACTACAGGTCGATTCATTTTTTATCCTATTAAAGCTGATGAAGGAAGGGAAATAGATGTCTCCAATTAACCCTGCTTGCATACTGAGTTTAAACAGCGGTCTGTTAGGTTACGGAAGCGATCAATGTGGTGGGGCCTTTCTTGTGTTATTTTGACAGAATGACAGGTTTCTGGCGGGGAACAAGGATTAGGATGTTAGGACTGATGCTTTTTTATGGGATTTAGGGTTTTTGTTTAGTGTGCTCGCTAAGATCTTTTCTTTCAATCTTATGCCTACGTATTCCCGTTTACCGAAACAGGGAAATCAGAGCGTTCGTAGTTCCTCCTATTCTATGGGAGGAAATGGGTGTTTTGGTGTCTTGTTCAAAGCCCAAGACGTGAAGTGAAAGGTGGTTTATATCTTGTTCAAAGCCCAAGATGTGAAGCTGAAGGGTTTATTTGTATCTTGTTCAAAGCCCAAGATGTGAAGCTACAAGGGTGTTGACTTTAGAGAGAATTTGTCATCTCTAAAGAGGGGGTTGTGTGTCACAACTGTTTATAAAGGAGAATTACTTTAACCGGGATGTGTGAATCCGGCAATGCCATAATTTCCTTTATAGGGGAGTTCCAACCTGAAGGAGAAGATTTTAACTCAGTGTAGAGCAATGCCATCTTTTCGTAGGAATTTCTCATGCTAAAAGAGGGACAGTGGCATGGATGTAAATAATCTAGAGGCTTGCCGCTTACAGCGATTAGATGAAGGGGAAGGAGTTATTGATGTTTGTGTACTGTGAACGAGGCACAGTTTTGATGCTAAAAGGTTGATTGGATCAACCAGTGGTTTTCTTATACAAAGCCTAAGAGGAGGCTAATGGCCCAACAAGAGGGTATTTTTTATCTGTCTCGTACAAAGCCCGAGATAGAGGCTAAAAGGGAGGCGACTCGACAAGAGAGTCCTCTATGGTATCTCGTACGAAGCCCGAGATGGAGGCTAAAGGTTTTATACTCAACAAGAGAGTGATTTATACTCAACAAGAGAGTGTTTTTGTATCTTGTACGAAGCCCGAGATGGAGGCTGAAATTTGTTTGGCTCAATAAGAACCTTTTTGTATCTCGTATAAAGCCTGAGATGGAGGCGGAAGGGGTGATTGACTCAACGAGGGAGTCTCTTATGTGTCTCGTACAAAGCCCGAGAGAGAGGCTAAGCGTTGTTTGACTCCGCTGGGGAGAATCATTGTACAAAGCCCAAGAGGAGGCTATGGTAACTGTTTCAGTTGAGTGACAGGTCTAGTATGATGATTTAAAGAGAAAATCAGTTCTTATATGAGTAACACTATACTCAGGGATTTTGATTCGAGGATCCGGGTTATTCCTGTTCTTTAAGGAAGTGGGAAATCCGAAGGGTATTGAGACTGTCCGAGTCTACGGGTTTCCTTCCTATTTTTGAAGGGGTCACTTGAGAATGTCTTTGAGACTCAAGGAGATTAGATTGTCCGTGTCTAGAGTTTCATCTTTTATACTATGCTTTGAGAAACAGTAGTAGACTCTTGGAAAGACTGCTCTATTAAGATGACTGATTTCTGTTCCTATACCTCTAGGAGGTCGTCGGGACAATTTGTACGAAGCCCAAGAGGAGGCTGGAAGCTTTTAAGAAGCCGACGGGTCCTTGTACGAAGCCTAAGAGGAGGCTATCATTCCCGGAGGAAGAGATCATTATATGAAGCCTAAGAAGAGGCTGTGAATACTTCTAAGAAGCCGACGGGTCCTTGTACTAAGCCCAAGAGGAGGCGGGGTTCCTTTTAGGAAGCCTGTGGGTCCTTGTACGATGCCCAAGAGGAGGCCGATGCTTTTAAGAAGCCGATGGGTCCCCAAACCCCGAGAAGTTCAAGATAGTCTATTCACGAGGAATAGATCAAGCCAGGAAAGTTCGAGAATTTGGAAGAAACTCAAGAGATGCCATTCACGGAGAAAAGATCATCTCTGGGGAATAGAGTTTCTTGACATGTGCTTTTAAGAAGCCTGTGGGTCCCCAAACCCCGAGAAATTCAAGACATGCCATTCACCGAGAATAGATCAAGCCAGGAAAATTCGAGAATTTGGAAGAAACTCAAGAGATGCCATTCACGGAGAAAAGATCATCTCTGGGGAGTAGAGTTTCTTTGACAACTTCTACGGGTGACAGTCTATAAAAGGGTTCATCGAGAATGCTGCCTTTCATGTCTCCATATTGTTTAACCCCAAGAGGAGGGAAGACTGTGTCTGGTAATCCTATGGGGATCTAGTTTTGACTATTTCTAAGAGTGATCAAAACGGCTTTACCTAGTGCTAGACGTAGTTGCCGGGGAAACTCTGAATATCTATATTATTATTACACATTTGATATGAGTTTATGAAAGAAGACTTACCGCGAAACAGCCACACAATACAGTCATATGTATATGAAAGCGGTAAATGAAAGTGTATAAACACTTACTCGGTTGTAGAGCTTTCATGCTGTTTGGTTAGTTGTTCAACAAAGACAGATTGAAAACAACAGTATAATTCAAAATCAAAGGAGAAAGTGCTTTGAAAAAGAAAGATTTGGGGCTTACAGCTCAAGGAGAGCCCCAGGGTTTTATCAGTGAGCGCACTGTTGAATTTGTACAAAGGGACTTATACAAGTGACTGTGGCCCAAAAATTGTTTTCTGTACAAAGGGATGGGTCTTACACTCTCTCAAGAGGCCCAAAAAGTTTTAAAGAAAAAGAGTGGGGCTTATAACACGAGGGTAGGCCCAGATGATTTTTCGTTTAAAATGGCGATCACGCCGAGATTTTCTTTTAACGCGAAGGGGCTTATACAATATCTGAGGCCCAAAATGTTTTGGTTAAAAGGGGGTTGGGTCTTACACTCTATTAGAGGCTCAAAAGGTTTAAATGGGTCTTATAGCTCGAGGAGAGACCCAGAAGGTATTTTTCAAAAGGCGACGATCGCGTCGTTTGTTTTTGACGATATTAGGACTTATATAATACACTGAGGCCCAAAAATGATTTGGTCAAAAAAAGATTGGGTCTTACACTCTATTAGAGGCCCAAAGTGTTTTGAAAATGATTTATGAGGGTTGAATTAATCCAAAAACACTAATTTGTTTTCAAAATGTGTTTTAATTGAATAAAAATTCAATTAAAATGATCAAAATTGTTTATCATATGAAAAACAAATTGTGATCTTGGATTAATGCTTCAAAAATTAAGTATTGACCTACAAAATAATTAGAAGGCATTAAAAGTTGCAAAATCAAGGTGGAAAAAATATTTTAAATGTCAAAAACAATTAAAACATTAATTCTTTGCAAAAATATCAATTATATAAAATAAATAATATTTTTGGGATTTTTTGGGAAAATAAAATATTTTAACATTTTTGTGAATTATTAAAAAAAGAATCAACTCAAAATCATTAAAACTCAGAGAGAAATTAATTTTTGAATCAATTAAATAAAATCACAAAATTCAAATATTTGAATTTTCAAAAAATGGCGCCAAGAACACGCGCGTGTTCTGGGTTTGCCCAGATTTGCATTTTCTCTTCAATCTCACTGAATACTTGATCATATCATGTAATCCACATACCAATCAACTCGTTTTAACCTCACGATCATGTCTATGGCAATTAATTTCATTTAAATTAAGCATAAAACAAGAAATCACGAAAAATCCTCAAGAACCCTAGATTCTGCATGAAGGCTGGGATTTTTGATACACGATTCAAACAATGTAATTAATTGAGGGGAAACAATCCATGCATGATTATGAACATATGGCCAAATTATTGTGCAGCAAAAATTGCATGGATCATAGAGTTAGAAGAGCTCATGCTTACCTCTTGCAGCTGGTGATCGTGTTTTGTGTTGGAGGTGTTACAGCTAGGTTCCAATGATCTGGATAGCTTCCCTAGGTGCCATGGAGTGTATCTGGATGCTTGGAATGGATTGAAATGGTTTGGAGCTGAAGATGGTACCTCAACTGCCAAACTGTCAAGAACTTGAGCAATTGACTAGTGATTTTGTGAAATCAGTGTTCCAGATGTTATGTGAGTGTTTGGATCATTTCTATATGATGTATGTGAGGTGTGCGAGTGATTGGTTTGATTGAAAAAGCTCTCAAACTCAAAACCCGATAGTGACTTGCCTTAGAAGGCAAAATTGGAGTGAAAGAAGAGATTTTGAGGAAAGCATCTGTTTGATGGCTTTGGTGTACTCAAACTGATCACAATTGAGCTCTATTTATAGTAGAGCAAGTTTGTTTTGCAAGGAATAGTGAATGGCAACTGCTGAGTAGGTTTGGCCAATGTTGGCAAATGAAAATCCAAGTCTCCTCTAGTCAATAGGGCACAGGCTGCTGGTCCCCTTAGTCTTGGATAAGTCTTGACTGAATTCAGTTGCTAAGAGCTCAGTTCATGCCACCTTGATGCTTCCATTGAATGCTCTAATCCAAAATTGGAGTCTTGTCCCTATTTTGGCAATTCTAGGTTCAACATGCTATTTCTTGTTCCAAAGACTTTGGAGGCTTGACTCAGTGATTGTCCCCTTTAGATTCAATCCTCAGAGGTGTCCAAGTGGATAGGAGCATTTGGATTTGGCTGATTTTGGCAAATCGACCAAAAGTGTAAAAATCTACCTTGCCTTGGCAGATTTCAGCAAGGCAACTTGCCAATGTCATATCTCATGGATCAAGTTGAATTTGGTAATGTTCTTGGTCATTTTGGAAAGCCCTTACATGATACAACAACTGTTTGAACATGTTTGGTTTTGATCTCTTTTGAATCCAAGTGAAAAATCCCCCTACATTTGGAAAAAAGTAAAGGCAGATTCTGACTTAGTGAAATTTCCACTAAGTGTTGGAACAAAGTGACTTTTCTTGATTTTGATCACTCCATAAATCAAAATCCATGAGGAATTTGGACATAGGTCAGTATGAAGCTTTTTTAGAGGGCAATGTGATCTACAAATCAAGCTTTGAATGGGGAGCAATGGCCTTGTGGTTTAGGAGTTATGGTCCTCCAAAGTTGGCACATTAGTGTCACTTTTTCCATAACTTATAAATTTTTCTAAGTTTTTATGGTTACCCCTTTTACAAGTTATCCCACTTTCTTTGATTTTTCTTGATGAATGATAATTCAAATCATACATTAACATCATTTTAGGGTTAAAAATCCATTTTGGTGAAAAATCTCAAAAAGTCAAAGTTGACTTTTGTGCACAGTTGACTTTTTATCAGATGAATTCCAAGTTGTGCAATTCTTCAGGAAATCATGTCCTTGACCTAAATCAAACTTGATGGACATGTTCCATGGGTGTCATAGGGTATATTGAATCATGTCTTAGGGTTTGGGAGCATGTCCTGGTCAAAAGTCAAAGTTACAGTTGACTTTCCTCGCGAAACCCTAATTGTGGTGCAGATGAAATTGAAACTTGTTGCTCAAGCTTCTTGGATTAATCCATTGTTGTAAATGGATCAATATGGTATATTAAAGACCCTCACATCATGTCTTGAGGTCTTGGCTCATGATTTGTCCCAAAAGTCAACTTAGGGGTGAATTAGGTCAAGAAACCCTAATTCCTGATTTTTTATGTATGCATCCCTTGAGGTCAAATTGACTTGATGATTGGGTCCATGAGGTTCCATGGAGTATATTAGAATATGCTTTAAAGCATTGGCTCATGCCCAGATGAAAATTTCCATCTGGAGGCCTTGGTCGACCAAAACCCTAATTTGGTGACACTGTCGATCTTGAGACTTAATCCACCTAGAAGGGAGCAACCTTGTGCTTAATCCTTGAAGTGGGAGTCCTTTTGATCCATTGTGGATATGTTAGAGGCTAGACAAGTTGAAGATCAAGTCAATCTTTGATTGATCCTTTGTCTAAGGCTCTGAGAGGGCTTAAAACCCTAATTTTGATTGTAGTGAATGCTCAACAACCCTTGAGGCATTTGATGAGGCATGATGGTCCATCCATATTGTGATGATGATTTGCACAATGATGGGAAATCTTAGTGGTCAAAATTTGGGGTATGACAGATGTCCCTATTTAATCTTCTTGGACCCGAAGGTGTGAATGACGAAGGTATTCGGGCATTCGGGGTGCAAGAGGATTAAATATCGGAATACCTGAAATTTTGGTGGCGGTTATGAATGGTAGCTTACGCATTCATCTCCTTTAGCTAAGTGATGATGCTTAGAAAAGGTAAACTTCCCCTCGATCCTGGTCTTCAGCCAAGGAACTGGTCTCAATTTTCTTTTGAAATAAACCTCCCCTCGATCCTGGTTTCCTACCAGGGAACTGGTCTTAGTTTCTTTTGTCAACTTCCCCTCGATCCTAGTTTCCTACCAAGGAACTGGTCTCAGTTTCTGAAGTAAACTTCCCCTCGATCCTGGTTTTTTACCCAGGAACTGGTCTAAGTTTCTGATTTAAACTTCCCCTCGATCTTAGTTTCCCACCAAGGAACTGGTCTAAGTTGCTGTTGTAAACTTCCCCTCGATCCTGGTTTCCTACCAAGGAACTGGTCTAAATTGCTGTTGTAAACTTCCCCTCGATCCTGGTTTCCTACCAAGGAACTGGTCTAAGTTTCTTTTGTCAATAAACTTTCTTGACAAGGGACGCTATGCATAGCGGTTTTCCTCAAACTTCTCGCCGAATTTTCCTGGGGAGATGCCATTTGATGGGAAAAAGTTTAACGTTAGACTCGCTGGAGAGCCCAATCGTCTGAGTTGTAGAGATACACAAACTTCTCTATTGGAGATGCCATTTGTTTCTACTGGGGAAAATGAGTCTCTTGAGAGACTGCTTCCGCTTGGGGTCTTACATCATACTTTTCTTGGGATCTTCCCGGAGAAATGCCGTACGATGGGCTCCAATTTTGAGGTGTCGATGACCTTTTCATCAGCGGTCTTTCGGAGAAAGGCAGCTGTACTGCCAAATCTCTGTGTAGGAGGCTTTCTCTGGGATTTTTCTTTAATCCGGGAAAGCAAGGATATCATCTTCAATGGAGAAGAGTGACATTTGTAGAAAGCTTCTCTGGCTTTTCAGAGGTTCAAGTTATCAAAGTGGTCGAGGACCGACTCTAATCCAGAGATACACTGGAAGCGAGACTGTTCAAATGCAGCATTTCCTGACGAGGCAAGAACTAACAACTTGATTGAGAAGACTGTTATCGCTAGGGGACAAGACCGACTAGAGTGATAGTGATGCAATATGAATATGAATGCAAATCAAATGCATGATGTATGTATGTTTATGCTGACAAAACTGACGCGACATACAAACTGACAGGTGAATACGACTGGATACTCGGCCATCGCAGGGCAAAGAAGTACCGTTGGTTCAGAATAGCAATTCCACCTTGCTTAGGAGAGATAGTCCCTGTTGGGAGCTATGTTGGTCGGGCTTAGGAGATAAGAACTCGGCCAAAGTGGTCAGATGGAATAGTCGCATCTGACACTGTTGATCCTTCATTCAGGCGCACTGGCGTAGAAGGAGTACTTTGATTCTGCACTTTAAAGTTCGCCTACTTCTGGAGAAGCGGTTGATGTTCTTTTGATGTTCAACAGTCAAAAGAAATTGCCATCTTTACTTTAAAAGCAGAAAAAGTTTTAACAAGTAAAATTCATTTTTGTTTCATTTCAAGAATCGCTAAGCATATTAAAATGTCGTTCTGTAAAGCAAAAACAAATGAGAATTACAAACAAAAGCACAAGGGCTAAAATTTTATTGATAAGATGGAGATCAGCCAAATGCGTGATTCCAAAGAGTATTTACAAAGTTAGAAAATGGTAATTTACAGGGAAAAGGGCTACGTTGAAACATAACAACCACTATCCTTCTACTAACTTTGAATTCGGGACATCTTGAGCTTCTTGTCGAAGATGACCTTGACTGGAGTTTTCCTCTGATGGATGGTGTAACTGCTGCTGAGGGACTTGCCTCTGTTGAACATAGTTACTTGCCATTATCCCTAATTTTTTCCTGGATTGTACTTTGAGATTTCCAATCCACCGGGATGATTTTTTTTCATGTCTCTAACTTTTGCCTGGATCGCCCTTTCGGGTTTTCAATCCACCGAGACGCTTTTTTTTTTTAGTTTAGGCGAAGTATTTCTTGACTACATCAACATTCGTGGGGTAGGCAAATTCCTCTCCGTCCATGGTTGCAAGTCTCAAGGCACCGCCTGAGAAAGCTTTCGTGACCATATAGGGGCCATCATAATTTGGGGTCCATTTGCCCCGAGAATCAGTGAGAAATGATTGTATCTTCTTGAGCACGAGGTCTCCTTTTCTGAAGACACGAGGTCGGACCTTTTTGTCGAATGCCTTCTTCATTCTCTACTGATACAACTGACCGTGGCATAGTATCGTGCTTCGCTTCTCATCGATCAGGTTTAACTCGTCGTGTCGACTTTGACACCATTCAGCTTTTGTAAGCTTAGCTTCCATCAATACCCTGATTGATGGGATCTCTACTTCTATGGGGAGAACTGCCTCCATGCCATATACTAGAGAGAAATAGGTTGCCCCTGTTGAAGTGCGGACATATGTTTGATAACCGTGAAGAGCAAAGGGTAACATGTCGTGCCAATCTTTATAGGTTACAACCATCTTCTGAACAATCCTCTTGATGTTCTTGTTAGTCCCTTCTACCGCTCCGTTCATCTTGGGTCGGTAGGGAGATGAGTTATAGTGTTCAATCTTGAACTCAACGCACAACTCTTTCATCATCTTGTTGTTCAAGTTAGATCCATTATCTGTAATGATCTGGCTTAGAACACCATAACGGCAGATGATATTGTTTTTGATAAATTGGACCACCACTTGTCGGGTTACATTAGCGTACGATGCTGCTTTGACCCACTTGGTGAAATAGTCAATGGCTACCAGGATGAACCGATGTCCGTTGGAAGCCTTAGGTTCGATCAAGCCAATAATGTCGATTCCCCATATGGAAAAAGGCCACGGGGAAGAGAGAACTTTGAGATGTGATGGCGGTACATGAATTTTGTCGGAGTATATCTGACACTTGTGACACCTCCTCATGTACTTGTAGCAGTCGGATTCCATGGTCAACCAGTACTACCCTGCTCTCAGAATTTTTCTCGCCATTGTGTGTCTGTTGGCATGAGTGCCAAAGGATCCTTCATGAATTTCTTTCATAAGCATGTCTGCTTCTGGTCTGTCTATACATCGGAGGAAGACCAAGTCAAAATTCTTCTTATAAAGAGTGTCACCGCTCAGGAAGAAGCTTCCAGCCAATCTTCTGAGGGTTTTCCTGTCTTTTCTGAGTGCCCCAGATGGGTACTCTTGTTTCTGAAGGAAGCATTTGATATCGTGATACCAAGGTTTGTCGTCTATGACTGCTTCGATCGTGAAGACGTAGGCGGGCCGTTCAAGGCGCATTATGTCGATCTTAGGTAAGTCGTTCCATTGACTTACACTAATCATGGAAGAGAGAGTGGCTAAGGCATCAGCCATGTGATTCTCTCTACGAGGGACATGATGAAACTCGACTCTATTAAAGAAAGGTAGCAACCTTCTTACATAGTCTTTGTAAGGAATCAGTCATGATTGGTATGTGTTCCAATCTCCTTTTATGTGATTGATAACCAGGGCTGATTCGCCATATACGTCCAAGTTTTTTATCCTTAAATCAATCGCTTCTTCGAGACCCATAATACAAGCTTCGTATTCGGCCTCGTTGTTCGTACATTTGAACGTAAGTCTGGAAGTGAAAGGAATGTGGGTACCCTAAGGGGTAACAATGATTGCCCCAATTCCGTTTCCATAATGATTAACTGCTCCGTCAAAGATAAGTCCCCATTGGGAACCTGGTTCTGGCGCTTCACTGGGTAACGGTTCATCGCAATCTTTCATTTTTAGATACATGACATCTTCGTCTGGGAAGTCGAACCCGGTTGATTCTTGATCGTCGATCGGTTGATGAGCCAAATGATCGGCTAAAATACTTCCTTTAACGGCTTTCCGAGCGTGGTACTCTATGTCATATTCTGATAATAACATCTGCCAACGGGCGATTCTTCCCGTAAGAGCAGGTTTTTCGAAGACGTACTTGATTGGATCCATCTCGAAAACCAACCAAGTAGTATGACGAATCATTTATTGACGTAGACGTTTGGCTATCCAAGCCAAAGCGCAACAAGTTTTCTCAAGCATCGTGTACCGAGTCTCGCAGTCGGTGAACTTCTTGCTCAGATAGTAGATGGCAGACTCCTTCCTTTTGGTTTTGTCCTGTTGGCCAAGTACATATCCCATTGAGTCTTCCAAGACTGTGAGGTAAATGATCAGTGGTCTCCCTTCCACTATAGAATCGGCGGATTCAACAGGTATTCCTTAATACTGTCGAAGGCGGTTTGGCAATCTTCTGACCAAACGCAATCCTGGTTCTTTATTAGTAATTTGAAAATCGGCGCACACGTGGCGGTCATAAGGAATATGAATCTGGAGATGTAGTTCAAACGTCCCAAGAATCCTCTGACTTGTTTTTCAGTTTTCGTAGAAGGCATTTCTCGAATGGTCTTGACCTTGTCAGGATCAACCTCAATTCCTTTCTGGCTGATGATGAACCCTAAGAGTTTCCCTGAACGGACACCGAAGGTGCACTTGTTGGGATTCAAGCGGAGTTTGTATTTTCTCAGACGCTCGAAAAGTTTCGACAGGTGGGTCACATGTTCCTCTTCTGTCTTGGATTTTGCAATCATATCATCAACATATACCTTGATTTCCTTGTGTATCATGTCATGAAAAAGAGTAGTCATGGCCCTTTGATATGTTGCCCCGACATTCTTCAAGCCGAACGGCATCACCTTGTAACAAAAGGTACCCCATGGGGTAATGAATGAAGTTTTCCCCATGTCTTTCGGCGCCATTTTGATCTAGTTATAGCCCGAGAATCCATCCATGAAGGAGAAAATTTTGAACTTTGCTGTGCTGTCTACCAGCATGTCAATGTGTGGTAAAGGAAAGTCGTCCTTTGGACTAGCCTTGTTTAGATCTCTGTAATCAACACACATTCTGACCTTGCTGTCTTTTTTGGGAACGGGTACGATGTTGGCTAACCATTGAGGATATTCAGATGTAGCGAGGAAACCTGCGTCGATCTGTTTCTGTACCTCCTCTTTGATTTTGATGGCCATGTCCGGGTGAGTGCGTCTCAACCTTTGCTTTACTAGCGGACATTCCGATCTTAACGGTAGGTGATGTTCCACGATGCTGGTATCCAACCCTGGCATATCCTGATAGGACCAAGCGAATACATCAGGAAATTCTTTGAGAAGCTTTATCAAACTCTCTCTGGCAGTTGGACTGAGCAGTGCCCCAACCCTGATTTCTTTTCTTTCTTTTTCTGAACCCAAGTTTACCGTTTCCAACAGCTCTTTGTGAGGTTCAATGGACCTTTCCTCTTATCTGAGTAATCGGGAGATCTCTTCTGGAATTTCGTTGTCAACTTCTTCTTCAGCCCCAAATACCGGGAACTCAAAGTTGGGAGAAGGCATCGGATCGTATGTTTCAACTGGGTTTAAAACAAGCAATCTGCATGACGTGATGATTCGTGTTTATAAGAGATAGAAAAAATGCAAAAGTGTGTGCAGTGTATTTTTTTTTACTGCTTATTTTTATTATTGAATTGTTTTTTAGGATTACCATTTTCTGAAAAACGAAAAGAGAAAACAACAATTAATGCGGAAATTACAGAACGACATTATTTTATTAATGAACAAGTCGATTCTTGAAACTACAGCCCTATAAAACAAAACTCTGTCGCTTTGGACGAAGCCAAGAGGGAAAATTTATAGAAAGCGAGCCCTATCAAAACATCTGTTTCACCTGGGCAGGGTGAAAGGTTAAATATGGCAATTACTTTGACTGATGAATGATCTTCGGAACCTCGACGGAAACCCATTGGCGGCGAACTCCTCGGTGAATCACAAAGTCTGGTACCTTCCTTGATTTGTCTTCAGAAATGACGCTGATTTCTGGTGGAGCAGGATCATTGGAATCTGTCTCCCAGGTAGAATTGTCGTAGGAGAATTCCTCTGTTGTATTTTGCATAGCATTTGTGCTCTCAGCTGTATCTCCCTATCCAGTTGACTGGATATCTTCGAGCCTGATACGAGAGCTTTCGAGAGCGGTGTACTTGACCATATAGTCGTATTTTCCACTTAGTTGTCCCAGGGTGTCCCACACTTCTTTGGAACTAGAGGAGTCATCCCTCTCGATGACGTTGACCTCAGGAAAAGCATAGTTGATGAATTCAAGTCCTACAAACGTTGCAAATTCATTGTCATGTTGAGTAGTTTCTGAATGACCTGAGTGTTGATCCCATGACATGGTGGGGACACAGGTATTGTGTTCAATGACGGTCAGCTGATTTTCATTGTTCGGCTGACTCTCATGCCCCAAGTCTCCTAGATAAGGTTGCCACATTGGCAGACCATCCATTGGGCCATAGTAGTCGTGGTCAAAATTGTCCTTCATTAGAGTGTCTTCCTCTAATGAATTTGGCGGAGCACGGCATCCTTCCGGATCACAACCTCCGTATATCATTTCGACATCTGATCGTGGTATAAATCTCGGACTCTGTGCGGGATAGCAAAATGGCGTAGGCACCTCTTCTTGAGACATATAACCGTCCTCATTAAGATAGGACTTCCACTCTTCATTTGTGTCAGAGGGATCTTCCTCATTGATAGCATGTACTGCTTGAGACACTGGGTGAAGAAAACCTCCACTGTGGAAGAAATCCTAAATGGGATGAAGACTTTCATTGGTGGCAGCTGTCCGAGCACAGGTTATAGAAAAACCAAGACCCTTCTTTGTTTTATTGTCAATAGGAATGGCAAGCTGTCCCCATCCGGTTGTATCGGTACTCTCGACCACTTTCATAGCATCTTTGTATGAGGAAATCAAGGTTCCTCCTTGGGATTGATTGTCCTTGCTCATCGACAGTGCTTTGAACTGACTTCCAATAACCTCCTCGGGTTCTATACCAGTAGATGATGATAAGCTACTCACGAGCAAGGCCTATTCTCCACAGACTATGACAAGTTGATCATTCTGAACGAACTTTAGCTTTTGGTGAAGGGTCGAAGTGACCGCTCCTACCTGATGTATCCAGGGTCTTGCTAATAAACAATTGTATGTTGCCCGGATGTCCATGACCTGGAAAGTGACTTGGAAAGTGTGAGGACCGATAGTTATGGGAAGATCAACTTCGCCGATAATTGTTTTTCTGGATCCGTCGAATGCTTTGACGAAGACCTCGCTGATTCTCATCGGAGGGCCTTTGAATGATAATTGCATCAAAGTGGACTTCGGCATAACATTCAGGGCTGACCTTGTGTCTACCAGTACGCTGGCTAAAGCATCGTCCTGGCAATTGACTGTAATATTGAGCGCCATGTTATGACGGCTACCCTCTTCAGGCAATTCCTCATCACTAAACCCCAAATTGTTGCAGGAAGTGATGTTAGAGACAATACTATCGAACTGTCTGATTGTTACATCCTGTTCCACAAAGGCTTGCTCCAAGACTTTCTGTAGAGCCTCCCTGTGCGCTTCTGAACTGAGTAAAAGTGATAGCACTGAGATCTTTGAAGGAGTTTGTAACAGTTGATCCACAATGTTATATTCACTCCTTTGGATGAGCTTTAGCATCTCATCATCGATTTTTGAAAGGTCGGGATTACTGGATTGACCGACTGGCGGATTGGGAGCTTCTGTCTGAAGTTCCTTTTCCTTGTTAGGTTCTCCAACTCCTCTGTTGAAGATTCGACCACTCCTCGTTACACGACTGATGTCTGCAATATTCACGATGGAGGGTAATGGAATTTCCTTTCCATTTTCGACTGTTGTTGCACCGTACTTATAAGGGATAGCCTTAGTTGATTCATACGGTAGTGGTCCCGGCAGATAGATGACTATGGGAACCTTCTGGTTTTTCTGACCATCGTAGGTAATCTCGATCCGTTCCTGGTTGGGAACTCTAGATTCGTCAAGTAGAGGGATGATGGCAAAAACATCCCTGGTCTGGTGATGACCAGAGATTGTGACAACATCCTCGACTTGATTGGCAAGGTAATTCGGCGTCCAGTTGATGGGTCCAGAACCCGAATATGGACGAATCTCTCCACGATCCACCTGACCCTGAAGAGCTGCTCTCACAAGGTAACACCCTTGGTTATTCTTTGAACAAACACTACAACGGTTATAGTTATGTGGTGGCACCTGGCCACGCCCACTTTGAATACAATGTAACCTCACTAGGTTAGCTTTCACAGATCGGACATCCTGACTTTGACGCTGAGTGGGATTCCTGTTATTGATACTAATCTGCTGAGTATCTTCATCCATGTAGATTGGCATCCACCAGTGATTTAACAAGTGCTGAAGTGCCTCCTGGACAAGGGTATAACCTCGATCGTTTTCACAACCTGCTTTACAGCTTTGATAATCGTGTGATACTAAGAATCCGAGTCGGACCTGCTCAGCATGTAACTCTACCAGGTTGGTATTCATCACGCGAATATCGAAGATCTGAACCATGTTGATCTGATAGGGATTCCTATCATGGTAGTCCTGGATCCATCCAAGATCCATCTGACGCTGGAGGGCCTCTTGTATGAAAGAGCATCCCTGTTTGTTTACCGAGCAAGTCAGACAGGAACTGTAATCGTGCCGTGGTAGATTATGATACTGGCTTTGCCTTGAGTGCATCGCCACCAAGTTGACATTCATTGCACAGATGTCGTGGTTCTGAATGACGTCGAAGTTCGTATAGACCATGTTAACTCCACGAACTCGGTGCTCTTGGAGCCATCCGAGATCCATCTGTTCCTGTAGAGCTGCTTGCACCACAGAACATCCTTGATTGTTTTTAGAACAGACATCACACTGGTGATAATTATGAGGTGGCACATGGCCGTACCCACTCTGTCTACAATGCATCTTGACCAGATTGGTCCTCAACAAGAGTACATCATGAATTTGATAGATGTTGTTAAATTCTTTCTCAATCAGGTTGACTGCAGCTTTCTCATGTTGAGGCAGCGGGTTCGTAAGAACATTCAGATTCGTATCTTTGAAAGATAAGAGCCCGCTCCTAACAAGCTTTTGCACGTCGGATTTGAAATTGAGACAGTTCTCTATGTTATGCCCTGATCCTCCTTGATGATAACGGCATGTCTGATCCACCTTAAACCAAAAAGGTGGATTTTCTGGTACTGTAAGAGGAGACTTAGTCTGAATGTGCCCCTTAGCCAGTAGTAACAGAAATAGTTCTGCGTACAACATGGGTATAGGATCAAACCCTGGTGGTCGTGTTGTACGGTTGTTATTGTATGGAGGACGAGCCTGCTGAAGAGGCTGTTGTGTCCTTTGCTGATAAGGTTGGTTCTGCGCAACCTGAGGTTAATACGTAGGAATAGGCGCAGGATTGATAGCAGGAGTTACAGCTGCTACTGGTTGATAATGTCGCCTTTGCTTTCCGAGAGAGATATTCCCAATATCTTGCTCTTTTTTCTTAGGGAGAGCACTACCGTATCGTTTTATACTACTCGATGATCCAGCGTCTTTTACCAAACGTCCTTCTCAGACGGCTTCCTTAAGACGAACTCCCATGCCCACCATCTCGGTGAAATCACTAGGCGCACTGGCAACCATTCTATCATAGTAAAATGAGCTTAAGGTCTTTAAGAAGATCTTTGTCATCTCTTTTTCCTCAAGAGGTGGACAAATTTGAGCGGCAATTTCACGCCATCTCTGAGCGTATTCCTTAAAGGTTTCCTTGTCCTTTTGTGACATTGATCTGAGTTGATCTCTGTCCGGTGCCATGTCCAAATTGTATTTGTATTGTTGGACGAAGGCAGTACCAAGATCTCTGAATGTACTGATCGTAGTACGGTTTAAACCCATGTACCATTTGAGTGCGGCACCGGTTAAACTATCCTGAAAGTAGTGAATCAGTAGGTCCTGATTCTCCGTCTGAGCTGACATTTGCCGAGCGTACATCACCAGATGGCTCTGAGGGCAAGACTTACCCTTGTATTTTTCAAAGTCGGGCACTTGAAATTTGTGCGGAACTTTCACATTGGGGACCAAGCAGAGGTCTGCGGCGTCCTTTCCAAATAGATCCTAACCGCGAATGGCTTGCAGTTCCTTCTGCATTTCCAAGAACTATTCCTAGAATTCATCCATTCGGTCAAACATAGTTTCCTTTTTACCAGAAGGTATCTGTCCTTCCGGGACAGTGTGCACCACAGGGTGCTACCGTGACTACGGCAGTGAATCTTGGCGTTTCCCGAAGTTTGTATCCTTCAGGAGTCTTCAGTATGCCCCTGGCATCTTCGCTTTCCCGAAGTTTGTAACCTTCAGGCCCAGCGGCTTCTGTTATGATTCCCTGATCTTCAGTGATCGGCGGAACATATCCTTCCGGGATATAGTTTGCAGGCATGCCCCAGGGACGATCTTTCGGCATTTGATACCTAGGATCATACTTCTCCACTATGGGCATTGAGGTGATCTCTGAGATCACAGTCCTTTGTAGCTGAACTTCTGCCATGGCTTGCATGTCGTTACGAAGCTTTCTCATATCCTCTCTCAGAGCGTCGATCTCTTCTTTCAACTCTCTGTTCTCTTCCTCAAGATCATCCATCTTTTTCTGACGATTGGCCCGAGTATTATACGAATGAGACAGTTTGACTCTAGAACCGAGACACAAACGTGAGATTCGTAGGTAAGAAGAATACGCGATGTAAGAATGGTGAATGCAATGATTATATTAATTATTTTATGGTTTAATCAAAATAAACTTCAACAATTTAGATTGCAAATATCAAACGGTGGGGAAACCCCTTTTTATTGAAATTCAGAGGATTGCGGAAACGAAGATACAGTAGATTACAAAGTGCAGAAACAGAAACCTAAGCTAAGGGGTCCCGAGAGAACTCGGGTGCTGATTCTGGTATCTTCCTCTTCTTTGACCGGGGCTCTTGGGCCGTTGTCGGGTTGTCATTCCTTTGCCAGGTGAAAGGAGTGAGCAAATTCCTTTGGTCATCCTGATTATCCACAGCATGTTGCTCCAAAATTTCAATCAGAGCATCCTTATCTTTCAGTAATTGTTGTATTTTGATGCACTCTATGTTGAGGGTGCGGTACTTGTTCTTCCAAGACCTCCTCTCCCGTTGAAATTTGTTGAGAGTAACCTGGAGGTTTTCCGTTTCAGTCATGAAGTACATGACAGATTCCCTCGGCGGAAGAATTCCGTAACGAGGATAAGGCATTTTTAGCTTGAGAGCTCTAGTTTGTACCCAGTGGAGATAAGGCTCCACCGAGACACAGTCCGGTTTTCCTAGAGACTCCCGTCCTTTCTTATGAACATGTTTCCAAGCGTGCACTATTTTCGTCTTTAGTGCTTTGTCACTTTCTCCTTCCTTGAAGAAAAGACCTTCCAGATGAACACCCCGTGGGATGTGTCTCATCGGGTATCCAAATTGACGACGAACGAGAACTGGATGGTAATTGATTCCTCCTTTAGTTCCTATAAGGGGTGCGTTGGGGAAGTTTCCACAACGGTCAATGATCCTGATTCCATCATAAATCCTATTGCACCAATCTATATCAGAGTTGGTGAGGGACATGATTTTTTGCGACCAACGCAAGGCACTCTTATGATCCCAGAAAGCAGCAGACTTAGGAAAATGAGAGATAAACCATTTGTAAAGCAAAGGTACATAGCACGTGATCTCCCCTCCGCTATACAAATTTTCCCAGTGTACAGAATGATACGCATCTGCGAGCAAAGTCGGTACAGGGTTTCCAAAGAGAAAAACCTTAATGGCGTTGATATCTACAAAGTTATTGATGTTGGGAAACAAAAATAACCCGTAGGTGAGCAAGACAAAGATGCTTTCAAAAGCAGTCACGTTCCCTATACTAGCGAAGTACATAGCTTTCTTTGTTATAAACTGGGCTGGCAAACCTTGTATGCCACCCTTGGTAGTCATGTGAGTCCTGACCTCAGACTCGTCCAAATGAATTGCTCTTGCAATAGTCTGATTCTTTGGAATTTCTTCCAGTCCAGAAAATAGAGCTCGATCAGTGATATGTAAATCGATCAGATGAGAATACTTCACCAGCGTTGGTGCGAGCTGGTAATCCGGGAATGTGAAGCAGTGATAAACTGGATCGTAGAATTGAACGAGCGCGTCCATGATTCCCTCAATCACATGGACCCTTAACAGAGGTAACAGACCTCCATACTTGGCTCTGAAGGCCTCTTGGTTTGTGATCATTCTCGCCAAACCTCTCAAATCCTCTAGTTTTGGAACCTTGAATGTGTACTTATGAGTTCTCCTTCTACCAAAATCCATTAGCACAATCCTTTTCTCTGATATTTGCAATCAAAGTCTTAGTTTAATTTGAAAAACAGAGAGACTAGAAGAGAAATTTTTTGAATGTTTTGATGTTTTTTAAATGAATGCATGAATGCAGCACACAAAAACATAGAAAAAACATGGGGTCAAAGGGTCGTTGTCATGAAGTCAAGGCTCTACCCATCCCCAAAGGTTTATACTAAGGTGATTTTTGTACCTGTACTCATTATCATCAGCTCCTCCCAGGAAAGCAAAATAACAAGCGGATCGCCAGCGAGTTGTAGAGCAATCTTAGAGTAAGTGCCATTCACCGAGAATAGATCACCAACCTCAAATGAGGGTAGTATTGCGTGACAACTATTTCCGATAGTTTCCGCACTACAAAAGGGTTGGCTCCTCAGCTTCGCAGACATCACAATCGGCCCATTACCTATGAGAGGGAATGGGTTGCATTGGTCAGCCTCCACTGAGGTTGATGGTCGGCCTCGTCGCCATCACTTATCTTAATTGTATACTCAATCTTTCCACATGCGGCATCACACGCATTCCCATTAGCAGAAAAAAGCAGTATATATATTTGTCCTAAGCATCCTAGACCTTTAAAGCTATGAATCCTAAGTTCCTGACAGAAAATGGGTTCCCCGGCGGAAGCCCCAATCTGTGGTATTCACACAAGTGAAGAGAAAAAAGGTTAGAGGGTCCCACGGTGGGCGCCACTTTTTTGTAGCAAGCGATTTTGGACGCGGTTCTTAAGCGTTGTCGCTCTCTAGGTTAGTTTAATATAGGTCGATTCATTTTTTATCCTATTAAAGCTAATGAAGGAAGGGAAATAGATGTCTCCAATTAACCCTGCTTGCATACTGAGTTTAAACAGCGGTCTGTTAGGTTACGGATGCGATTAATATGGTGGGGCCTTTCTTGTGTTATTTTGACAGAATGACAGGTTTCTGGCGGGGAACAAGGATTAGGATGTTAGGACTGATGCTTTTTGATGGGATTTAGGGTTTTTGTTTAGTGTGCTCGCTAAGATCTTTTCTTTCAATCTTATGCCTACGTATTCCCGTTTACCAAAACAGGGAAGTCAGAGCGTTCGTAGTTCCTCCTATTCTATGGGAGGAAATGGGTGTTTTGGTGTCTTGTTCAAAGCCCAAGACCTGAAGCGAAAGGTGGTTTGTATCTTGTTCAAAGCCCAAGATGTGAAGTTATAAGGGTGTTGACTTTAGAGAGAATTTGTCATCTCTAAAGAGGGGGTTGTGTGTCACAACTATTTATAAAGGAGAATTACTTTAACCGGGATGTGTGAATCCGGCAATGCCATAATTTCCTTTATAGGGGAGTTCCAACATGAAGGAGAAGACTTTAACTCAGTGTAGAGCAATGCCATCTTTCCTTAGGAATTTCTCATGCTAAAAGAGGGACAGTGGCATGGATGTAAATAATCCAGAGGCTTGCCGCTTATAGCGATTAGATGAAGGGCAAGGAGTTGTTGATGTTTGTGTACTGTGAACGAGGCACAGTTTTGATGCTAAAAGGTTGATTGGATCACCCAGTGGTTTTCTTATACAAAGCCTAAGAGGAGGCTAATGGCCCAACAAGAGGGTATTTTTGATCTGTCTCATACAAAGCCCGAGATAGAGGCTAAAAGGGAGGCGACTCGACAAGAGAGTCCTCTATGGTATCTCGTACGAAGCCCGAGATGGAGGCTAAAGGTTTTATACTCAACAAGAGAGTGATTTATACTCAACAAGAGAGTGTTTTTGTATCTCGTACGAAGCCCGAGATGGAGGCTGAAATTTGTTTGGCTCAATAAGAACCTTTTGGTATCTCGTATAAAGCCCGAGATGGAGGCGGAATGGGTGATTGACTCAACGAGGGAGTCTCTTATGTGTCTCATACAAAGCCCGAGAGAGAGGCTAAACGTTGTTTGACTCCGCTGGGGAGAATCATTGTACAAAGCCCAAGATGAGGCTATGGTAACTGTTTCAGTTGAGTGACAGGTCTAGTATGCTGATTTAAAGAGAAAATCAGTTCTTATATGAGTAACACTGTACTCAGGGATTTTGATTCGAGGATCCGGGTTATTCCTGTTCTTTAAGGAAGTGGGAAATCCGAAGGGTATTGAGAGTGTCTGAGTCTACGGGTTTCCTTCCTATTTTTGAAGGGGTCACTTGAGAATGTCTTTGAGACTCAAGGAGATTAGACTGTCCGTGTCTAGAGTTTCATCTTTTGTACTATGCTTTGAGAAACAGTAGTAGACTCTTGGAAAGACTGCTCTATTAAGATGACTGATTTTTGTTCCTATACCTCTAGGAGGTCGTCGGGACAATTTGTACGAAGCCCAAGAGGAGGCTGGAAGCTTTTAAGAAGCCGACGGGTCCTTGTACGAAGCCTAAGAGGAGACTATCATTCTCGGAGGAAGAGATCATTATATGAAGCCTAAGAGGAGACTGTGAATACTTCTAAGAAGCCGGCGGGTCCTTGTACTAAGCCCAAGAGGAGGCGGGGTTGCTTTTGGGAAGCCTGTGGGTCCTTATACGATGCCCAAGAGGAGACCGATGCTTTTAAGAAGCCGATGGGTCCCCAAACCCCGAGAAGTTCAAGACAGGCTATTCACGAGGAATAGATCAAGCCAGGAAAGTTCGAGAATTTGGAAGAAACTCAAGAGATGCCATTCACGGAGAAAATATCATCTCTGGGGAATAGAGTTTCTTGACAAGTGCTTTTAAGAAGCCTGTGGGTCCCCAAACCCCAAGAAATTCAAGACATGTCATTCACCAAGAATAGATCAAGCCAGGAAAGTCCGAGAATTTGGAAGAAACTCAAGAGATGCCATTCACGGAGAAAAGATCATCTCTGGGGAGTAGAGTTTCTTTGACAACTTCTACGGGTGACAGTCTATGAAAGGGTTCACCGAGAATGCTGCCTTTCATGTCTCCATATTGTTTAACCCCAAGAGGAGGGAAGACTGTGTCTAGTAATCCTATGGGGATCTAGTTTTGACTATTTCTAAGAGTGATCAAAGCGGCTTTACCTAGTGCTAGACGTAGTTGCCGGGGAAACTCTGAATATCTATACTATTATTACACAGTTGATATGAGTTTATGAAAGAAGACTTACAGTGAAACAGCCCCACAATACAGTCATATGTATATGAAAGCGGTAAATGAAAGCGTATAAACACTTACTCGGTTGTAGAGCTTCCATGCTGTTTGGTTAGTTGTTCAACAAAGACAGATTGAAAACAACAGTATAATTCAAAATCAAAGGAGAAAGTGCATTGAAAAAGAAAGATTTGGGGCTTACAGCTCAAGGAGAGGCCCAAGGTTTTATCAGTGAGCGCACTGTTGAATTTGTACAAAGGGACTTATACAAGTGACTGTGGCCCAAAAATTGTTTTCTGTACAAAGGGATGGGTCTTACACTCTCTCAAGAGGCCCAAAAAGTTTTAAAGAAAAAGAGTGGGGCTTATAACACGAGGGTAGGCCCAGATGATTTTTCGTTTAAAATGGCGATCGCGCCGAGATTTTCTTTTAACGCGAAGGGGCTTATACAATATCTGAGGCCCAAAATGTTTTGGTTAAAAGGGGGTTGGGTCTTACACTCTATTAGATGCCCAAAAGGTTTAAATGGGTCTTATAGCTCGAGGAGAGGCCCATAAGGTATTTTTCAAAAGGCGACGATCGCACCGTTTGTTTTTTACGATATCGGGACTTATACAATACACTGAGGCCCAAAAATGATTTGGTCAAAAAAAGATTGGGTCTTACACTCTATTAGAGGCCCAAAGTGTTTTGAAAATGATTTATGAGGGTTGAATTAATCCAAAAACCCTAATTTGTTTTCAAAATGTGTTTTAATTGAATAAAAATTCAATTAAAATGATCAAAATTGTTTAACATATGAAAAACAAATTGTGATCTTGGATTAATGCTTCAAAAATTAAGTATTGACCTACAAAATAATTAGAAGGCATTAAAAGTTGCAAAATCAAGGTGGAAAAAATATTTTAAATGTCAAAAACAATTAAAACATTAATTCTTTGCAAAAATATCAATTATATAAAATAAATAATATTTTTGGGATTTTTTGGGAAAATAAAATATTTTAACATTTTTGTGAATTATTAAAAAAAGAATCAACTCAAAATCATTAAAACTCAGAGAGAAATTAATTTTTGAATCAATTAAATAAAATCACAAAATTCAAAGATTTGAATTTTCAAAAAATGGCGCCAAGAACACGCGCGTGTTCTGGGTTTGCCCAGATTTGCATTTTCTCTTCAATCTCACTGAATACTTGATCATATCATGTAATCCACATACCAATCAACTCGTTTTAACCTCACGATCATGTCTATGGCAATTAATGTCATTTAAATTAAGTATAAAACAAGAAATCACGAAAAATCCTCAAGAACCCTAGATTCTGCATGAAGGCTGGGATTTTTGATACACGATTCAAACAATGCAATTAATTGAGGGGAAACAATCCATGCATGATTATGAACATATGGCCAAATTATTGTGCAGCAAAAATTGCATGGATCATAGAGTTAGAAGAGCTCATGCTTACCTCTTGCAGCTGGTGATCGTGTTTTGTGTTGGAGGTGTTACAGCTAGGTTCCAATGATCTGTATAGCTTCCCTAGGTGCCATGGAGTGTATCTGGATGCTTGGAATGGATTGAAATGGTTTGGAGCTGAAGATGGTACCTCAACTGCCAAACTGTCAAGAACTTGAGCAATTGACTAGTGATTTTGTGAAATCAGTGTTCCAGATGTTATGTGAGTGTTTGGATCATTTCTATATGATGTATATGAGGTGTGCGAGTGATTGGTTTGATTGAAAAAGCTCTCAAACTCAAAACCCGATAGTGACTTGCCTTAGAAGGCAAAATTGGAGTGAAAGAAGAGATTTTGAGGAAAGCATCTATTTGATGGCTTTGGTGTACTCAAACTGATCACAATTGAGCTATATTTATAGTAGAGCAAGTTTGTTTTGCAAGAAATAGTGAATGGCAACTGCTGAGTAGGTTTGGCCAATGTTGGCAAATGAAAATCCAAGTCTCCTCTAGCCATTGACTAGAGGTTAGGGCACAGGCTGCTGGTCCCCTTGGTCTTGGATAAGTCTTGACTGAATTCAGTTGCTAAGAGCTCAGTTCATGCCACCTTGATGCTTCCATTGAATGCCCTAATCCAAAATTGGAGTCTTGTCCCTATTTTGGCAATTCTAGGTTCAACATGCTATTTCTTGTTCCAAAGACTTTGGAGGCTTGACTCAGTGATTGTCCCTTTTAGATTCAATCCTCAGAGGTGTCCAAGTGGATAGGAGCATTTGGATTTGGCTAATTTTGGCAAATCGACCAAAAGTGTAAAAATTTGCCTTGCCTTGGCAGATTTCAGCAAGGCAACTTGCCAATGTCATATCTCATGGCTCAAGTTGAATTTGGTAATGTTCTTGGTCATTTTGGAAAGCCCTTATATGATACAACAACTGTTTGAACATGTTTGGTTTTGATCTCTTTTGAATCCAAATGAAAAATCCCCCTACATTTGGAAAAAAGTAAAGGCAGATTCTGACTTAGTGAAATTTTCACTAAGTGTTGGAACAAAGTGACTTTTCTTGATTTTGATCACTCCATAACTCAAAATCCATGAGGAATTTGGACATAGATCAGTATGAAGCTTTTGTAGAGGGAAATGTGATCTACAAATCAAGCTTTGAATGAGGAGCAATGGCCTTGTGGTTTAGGAGTTATGGTCCTCCAAAGTTGGCACATTAGTGTCACTTTTTCCATAACTTAGAAATTTTTCTAAGTTTTTATGGTTACCCCTTTTACAAGTTATCTCACTTTCTTTGATTTTTCTTGATGAATGATAATTCAAATCATACATTAACATCATTTTAGGGTTAAAAATCCAATTTGGTGTAAAATCTCAAAAAGTCAAAGTTCACTTTTGTGCACAGTTGACTTTTTATCAGATGAATTCCAAACTGTGCAATTCTTCAGGAAATCATGTCCTTGACCTAAATCAAACTTGATGGACATGTTCCATGGGTGTCATAGGGTATATTGAATCATGTCTTAGGGTTTGGGAGCATGTCCTGGTCAAAAGTCAAAGTTACAGTTGACTTTCCTCGCGAAACCCTAATTGTGGTGCAGATGAAATTGAAACTTGTTGCTCAAGCTTCTTGGATTAATCCATTGTTAAAAATGGATCAATATGGTCTTTTAAAGACCCTCACATCATGTCTTGAGGTCTTGGCTCATGATTTGTCCCAAAAGTCAACTTAGGGGTGAATTAGGTCAAGAAACCCTAATTCCTGATTTTTGATGTATGCATCCCTTGAGGTCAAATTGACTTGATGATTGGGTCCATGATGTTCCATGGAGTATATTAGAATATGCTTTGAAGCATTGGCTCATGCCCAGATGAAAATTTCCATCTGGAGGCCTTGGTCGACCAAAACCCTAATTTGGTGACACTGTCGATCTTGAGACTTAATCCACCTAGAAGGGAGCAGCCTTGTGCTTAATCCTTGAAGTGGGAGTCCTTTTGATCCATTGTGGATATGTTAGAGGCTAGACAAGTTGAAGATCAAGTCAATCTTTGATTGATCCTTTATCTAAGGCTCTGAGAGGGCTTAAAACCCTAATTTTGATTGTAGTGAATGCTCAACAACCCTTGAGGCATTTGATGAGGCATGATGGTCCATCCATATTGTGATGATGATTTGCATAATGATGGGAAATCTTAGTGGTCAAAATTTGGGGTATGACACCTATCATAAGTGCACTCGCAATCCGGGTATAGGATTTATCTCACTCATAGATATCATATCAACCCAAACCAAACAGGATAATATCAAACATAGAACAGATATACAAGCATACAAGCAGATATGACATACAGGAAATCATACAAGTAGATAGGCAAACATGAATAACATAAAACAAGATAGGCTTAACCCTCTTAGGAAAGGACCAGTAATAGGTCTAACATATCCCCAGTGAAGTCGCCATTTCTGTTGCAGTGAAAATCGGATAACAAATTATTAATTAATTTGCATCGTATTTCTTTTACAACCGACTTTGATTTATCCAAAGGAAAGGTTCAAGATCATTAGAAATACCTAAGGGGAAAGATCTAAGGTTCGGGGGTTGGTTACGCCTAGGGAAGGTATTAGCACCCTAAACATCCGTAGTACTCTACGGGAACCTCTTGTTTAATGTTATCTTATGTTTGCTAAAGTTTCTATGCTAAAGGTTGAAACCCTAGGGGTTAGTATCTAAGTATACTCGATAAGGTATCGCACCTTACGCCTACGTATCCTCGGGAATAGAATCAGAGTATACGTAGTTCTACTTCTACTGAATTATTGACTATGGTCAATATTCAGAGGGGAAATGAGTATAAGCTCATTGTAGAGTTTAAGAACTCTCTAAATCTAGTTGAAATGGACCTATGTTTTGTTTTAGTTAGTAGGGGAAGTGATAAATTCATTAGGATGAATATCACTAAGAGTTTAAAAACTCTCTCCTAAGGCTAGTTGTAATTTCTATGGCTCTGATGAGGCCAAGAAATAAAATTATCTCCTAAGAGGTTACTTAGGTTAAGGTGGGGGCTAATGACTTTAAAAGTCAATGTATTTCACCTTCCTTTGGAATAGGGGAAAGATGGTGATAAAAGAAATAAAAGTCATAGAAGATGAAACATTTGATATAAGATAATATAATGAAAGCAACGTAAGCATGAGGATGGCACTATGTTTCATGACACATGATGAGTAGACATGAGATAAATATCAAGATATCAAGTAGACAAAGACAAACCAAAGATATTAAACTTGAGAAATATATCACAAATCATAAGTCAAGACATGGTCATGAATAAAAGATTAATTAAGATGATATTCAAAGTTAAACAATACCAATCTCAAATTAAATCAACAATCAAATGATAAGATAAATTAAAAATGAATTAAAAAAACATTCAAAATATCAATAAGGCCATAAATAAAGGGTTTAACAATTTAACCAAGATAAAGTGAGTGGAAACTCACATTAATAATAAATCAACTTAAATAAATATTTAAGAAAATAAATTACTAAATAAAATAAATATTTTTGGAGTTTTAGAATAAAACTAAGATTTTCTAAAAGATAAATAACTGTTTTTTTTTTTTTTTTGAATTTTTAATAAGCTTGAGATAAAAAGACAAATTATGAGATAAAAAGAAAATGATGAGATACAAAGAAAATGATTTTAACCAAAAAAAGAAGAAGTGTCACATATAGGGTTTGAACCCACGCCCTTGGGTTCAGCAGCATAAAACCAAGACCAACTGGGCTGCGCGCGCGTATTGAATGCAAAGTGCAAACACAAATATATAAAATATCAAGGCGAAATGAAAAATCAAAAAAACAAAAGGGTTGATCCGCAGGATCGAACCCGTGCAAGGCAAGTAAAGGCGAAGGCGTGCTAGTGTGTGTGACCGTTGGGACGGCGTGTTTCATCCGGTAATAATACAACTCAAAAATCATATAAAGTGAAACAAGTCCATACCCCCAAATAAACCAAACACGCGCGTGCCCTATACTACCACCATGGTTCAGGTTTTAAACATTTTAAACAGCCATGTTCAAGCGATTGTAACTCAACCAATACACATCCAAATTAAACAAAATAAAAACCAATTCACTCAGCAGAAAAGCAAGATTTCAAACATGTAACTTGTTTACACTAAACCTTATCACACGACACACCATATGGCCACAAAGTAAGGGGGATCAGAAGTGATGAAAACATGAAAATAAAGAAGCAGTGACATAAAACAAAGCTTGGCAGAGTGAACTGCACACATATCTGGCTAATCAATGTTTCAAGATATTCATAAAGCATGGATGGTTCATGTTAACATATGATACAACATCATGAGAAGAAATTCAAGTTAGAAGAAACAAACTGTCATGGATTGGCAAAATGGAGAAGAGAAAAAAATGTGCACAATGTGAAACATGTTATGACATCAAGATGAATACATGAACCAGGTCTAACACAAAACAACATTTCCAAGCTAGCCATGAAGAGTGAAGTCAGTTGCATAGTTCAACAAAATAACAGTCAAACACATCAGTTTTAGGGATCAGGCAAGGTAAGTGAAAAGTGTAGCAATTCTGACCACTAAATCTTTGATTATTACTCAGCAGTGATAAAGCATATAATATGAATACACCAAGACTAAAGTTAAAGGTTCAAACAGTTAAGAAAAACAGGGCAGGGGCAGAACATGCTTTTTTTAATTTAAGATTTCCATGCTTTGAAATTATAGTTCAAACAAATCAAGCATATAAGCAAGATGGAGTACATGATAAATGCAAATACATGAATACTAACTGTGCCCTGCATGCATAACAGAAACATTATCACACACATAAGGACTCAAAAACAAACTGGTGTGAAATTGTAGCATGTCATTTGTGCATAAAGGTTAGAATATGATAACAAAGCATGTAGAGACATATTAATAAAGACCAACATAAGACTGGCACATATAGAAGCATTTGAGGCTCAAGCAATCAGCATTCAACAAAACATGTAAGTTGGCAAAAAGAAAAACTCCACATTCTGGCAGTAGGTATATTAAGTGAATAGCACCACAAACACAGTTCATGATTCACATTAAAACTTAAACATGAGCAAGACTACCTCTCAAACATGTTTGGCAAAACTACATATTCTAATATGACAGCAATGACTTGTAAAGCAAGTAAGAGACTAAAAGGCAAGGTTTTGACAAATCAGAGAATTTGACATATTCATCAAGGCATGTTCATCACAAAAATGATATGCAACACATCAAGAGGTCAACTATTCTAAAAAAACATTTAGGGTAAGTATAGATGCAAGCAGATCATGCATAGATAGAAGTAGATATCTTGGACAGATTATGTATACTTCATCAATTTGACATATCAGATGTACAAGTTTACAAAGACATTGAATATGTTTGAACATTTGAAAGCAAGTCACTTGGTATGATAGTATAGGCAGTCAAGCATCAACATGTGGCATACACAAAAGAAAGCACATAGATTCATACTCATTCAAAATTCAACATGTTATGTCACTGAGGTTGGAATCACAGATCAAGTTCACAAAAGAATACACATTTCTAAATCACATAAAGAGCAAGGTCAGGTGCAAAGTTCAATAGTAACACTGATCAAACACATCAGTTTGGCATATATATAGTATGAAGTGACATAGCTCTAAGGGATAACAATGATCAACATAGTACCTCATTATATCACACAGACAAAGTTTCCAAATGAAAACAAACTTGGACAGGTAAGTATACATATAATAAGTTCATGCTTATACCAAATGTCAATCAAAATGACACATAGAACACAAGTATGATATGGTAGATGTAATACTGCAGAACTGATGCACATCATTCAAGTGACAAGTAAATGGCATATCAAAACAGGTTTATTATTTCAAAGTGACAAAACAACTAACTGATGGCAACCTACTAACATATCAATCTAAATGTGCAAAGTGAAAATTGGTGGCTGTGATTATGCTAAAATGATTTTACAGAACATAACTCAACTAGACATAGAAATCAACAAGCAAAAGACCAAATATCATAAACTACAGAAGACAAAACTCATTTGGCAATCTTACCAAGTCAAGTAAAAAATCAATGAAACTCAAACATAGCTCAGCAGTATTAGTTAAGGCAAAACTGATTCAAAGCATATTTTAGACATGTCAACACTGCAGCCATACTAAAAAGATAACTATAGATTAGACATCAATAACCTCTGAGTGACAAAAACAAAGGTTCCACACATAGAGGTATTCATATTTGACAGCATAATAACATCAGGGCATTGCACATTATAGATGGCCACGAGCATTCATAACAACATTAGTAACAACATTTAGAATAACAAACATCATACAAGTAAGAATGATCATGAGCAAGAACGATACTAAATGAACATAATAAAATAAAAGGGGAATTAGAATGATACCAATTGAAGCCTTGAATGCTCTTCTTCTCACAACACCTTCCAAATTTGATACTTGCTGAACTTACTCGAGAATTAAAGTGTTTTTTGTGTTTGAGTAAAAAAGTTGATGATGAGAACTGAAACTGAGCCTCTTTATATAGGCAAGGAGATTGGGCTGGTGCTATGGGTCGGGTCAGAATTAATCCTCCTCCCATGGTAACGGCTAGGGTTTTGAAATGAGACTCAAATATTGAAATTCTGAGGAGGCAAACGCTCCTCCATTCTGAGCACGCAGCAGGCATCGCAGAGTTGAAACAGGTAGCATTTTCCCACCTTTCTTTTGTTGCCAGCCTATGTATGTGTTCTTTGGGAAAGTGAGAGCAACGTTGCTCTGCTCCTCTCGCAGGTGGCGCAGAAAATGACGAGAACGGAAGGTTGAAGCTTTGCTTTGTGCAATTGAAATCCCATGGAGCAATTGAGGCAACATTAGGGCAGAACGAAATTGAATTTGTGGCGCCAAGATTTGATAAAGTGAATTTGAATTGAGCTTGCAAAGGGTTGAAGGAATTGGTTTCAATCTGCAAAAACGAAAAGGAAACAAAAAAGAGGAAGAAGAAAACTGTTCCTTACACGCGTAAGGTTTCAATTGGTCCAAAATGGTCGTTGAAAAGTCAAAGAGAAATAATGCCTTCTGATTGGCCAGTGGTTTTATTCATCCTCCAATAAAAAATTTCCATAAATCCAATAAAGACCAAATGGTACACGTATTTTTTCCTTAACCAAAATTAAATGACACCTAAATTAAATTACCTTACCTAAGTTAAAATCTTAAGATTATTTTAAAAGAAAAGCTAATGATGATTAAATTAATTACTAATAAAATCTAACTTAATTTCAATTAATAAAATATTTTAAAAATTAAAATTAATGCACTTTGACTAAATTTTAACCAAAATAATAAAAAGGATAATTAATTCAAAATCAAACAAATTAAACTAAAATTAAATCATTAACTAAATTAATTAATTGAGCTAATAATCAATTAAACATTTAAAATTCCAAATAAATAAACATAAAACATATTAAAATTAAATTAAGATAAGATAAGTAAAATAAAATGCTAAAAATATTAAGGCAAAATAGATAAAAGAAATTAAGATAAAAAAAACAGAGAAAAATAAATCACATAGCATCTAGCAAAAAGATGAGGGTAAAATTTGGGGTACAACACAATTCTTTTGAATAAACAGACCAACTCCTATCTTGCTCTTCTCCATTAGAACAGTAACGGATATAACATGATAATGAGAAAATGCCTACCAGAAGTATCTTTAGGACTGTTGTACCCCAAATTTTACCCCTTAGATGTCATATTTTTCTTGCATCCGCATTTAGACCTCAATCATGTGTGCATTG
This sequence comes from Lathyrus tuberosus, assembly GCA_022829125.1. Taxonomy (NCBI): domain Eukaryota; kingdom Viridiplantae; phylum Streptophyta; class Magnoliopsida; order Fabales; family Fabaceae; genus Lathyrus; species Lathyrus tuberosus. Next base: position 4,060,854 of record JALAZF010000241.1, on the reverse strand, counting down.
TTAACTAACCTTTTCTTGTTACTAGTTGTTTCTTTTTATTGTGGAAGATAGGGTTTACATAAAGACGGCAAGGTCTCCTTAAGACATCTTTTGGCCAAATGCGACCATTTGAATCTACATGCATCCAAGAAGACTCTTTCAACAAGAAATCAAATGTTTCACCGAGACAAGTCAACCATTGCCTTCATGAAAAAGTGTGATCCCAAATCTTGAGAAATTATGCCATGTGATAACAAACATCCTTAAAATCCATTTTTGGGCCTTAAAGATTTTTCTCACAAGTGCAAGATTTTTTTTTTCATGGAGATAGATATTCATCAAGGTGTGACATATCAAAGTGGTGCCATGGGAGGATTTAATGTTGCAATGTCCTAAGTTTGTCCCGTAACATTTCTTTTGGGTCATGGATATATGGTTTGTCTTAAATTTCTAATGGGCCCAAAATATGTCATTTGGATCAAAGGCCAACATTCAAAGTTTTGCTCCCGTATTGCAACAAGGCCCCATGCATCTAGATAATTCTTGTGCCATTTGGAAAATCTGAAGATGCTTTGCTTTGAAAACAAGTTTCGTAAATGTTACCTATTTGAGCTCATCCATTCCTGTTGAAGCCAAAAGGATACTGAGATACCATAGTGGATTGGTGAAACAAGGTGGTCCAACACAAGAATCCTGCATGCATGAGCAGAGAGTTCGTATTCAAAATTCAAATTATTACTCTTTTCTTTACTTTCTCTCTCATGGCACATCAAAAAGTGGTTTTGGAATAACCACTAAAGAGTGAAAGTAACAGACTGTACCACCACCTCCTCTGCTGCATATTGATCTCCATAGAAATTGACCAAGATCAACGGCTGAGGAGATTGATGCACAAACCCTAATTTTTTATCCCATGGACAAAATTACCCTCTGTATTTTCAAGACCCGGATCCACTTGCTTGGCCTATAAAAGGAGCTCACTTCCTCCGTGTTAAACCACACCAGAAATTACCAAGAATTTCTCTCTACCTCTCCCTCCCATAATCTTGCAAGTAATCCTCAAACTTGCAAGAAGTTCATCACTCTCCCTTCCTTCTGTAAACACACAGAAACATATCACAACAAAGACACCGAGAGAAAACCAAGAAAACTCTCTAAACTCTCTCCAATCCTTCCTTCCTCAGTTCTGCAAGTAACTTTCAAAACTTGCAAATAACTTATCATTTTTCTGTAAACACTTCAAGCCATCAAACCACCACATCCTAACTATCAGTGACTTGGTTTTTCTGGGAAGCTCAGTAGAAGTTGATCTGGGAAGGAGGAAAAGCTCATCCACCACTCCCGGAAACTCTCACCGGCGAAGAAGCAGTGGACTTTCTCCACTAGGTATCATTTTATCTCACTCTGTTTTATATACACAATGATCATGAGATACATATTTGCACCATACTGTTATCATACTTGTTGTTTCATTACTGCCTAGTGTGGTGATTATTCTGATCCATATTGTTATCATGATGTGACCTTGTTATTGTCTGATTATTGTTTGTTTCTGTGAAAAATCCTTAACATGTTTAGTTTCCTTTTATTTTGTTAATCGTAGCTGGTTCGTATTCGTGTTCGTTTGAAAGAAAACTAAAAAAAATAAATGAAGGAGTTGAGGTGGCGTTCGCCATGTTAGCATAGTGGCTCCCGCCACACATCACAAAAAAACAAACAAATAGTAAAATAATGATAGCACAATATATAAAAAAAATAAAAGAGAAAGAAAAGGCACGTGGCGCCAGCCATGTAAAAGCATGGCGCAAGCCACATCATACCATGGCGCTGGCCATGCATGTGGATGTGGCGAGAGCCACCTTGTTGGTCCTTATTTTATTTGTTTTTTTTCTCTCTTTTCTTTTATGCATTTCATTGCTATTTTATTTTTATTTTTTTTATTCCTTTTCTAAACATTTTCAAAAAGGCTATAAAAAATATTCCTAACTTCATTTTAGTTTTTTTAATTTTCTTTTGTTAAATAGAATCAACTATCTTTCTTAAAGACGTAAAAAATGCTTCTTGGAAGAAGGTTGTAAATTGTGGATGTTGTTTGAACTTTGTTTCCAGACTTTGAATGAAGTTTTGTTTTTTTATCATGAGAGTGTTATCTCTGGCCTCTGTTGCTAATTTTCTAGGTTTAAATGCTTTGTTGTTAAACTGTGAACATGTTTCATTTGTCATTACTTGGTTTATTTACGCAACCTCTGACTTTAGAGGTATTTTCTTGGAAGCATGCAGTAACCCGTGGATTTTTATTGAACTTTATTTTCTGGTTGTGAATAAAACTTTACCATGAGAGCATTGTTTTCATTTGCTACTTCTGTTGCTAAACTTGTATGATTTCAAATGCATTCCTTTTCTGCTATACTTGGCGTATGCATGTGCCCACTGTTTTTAAAAGAAGTTATATTGAAAGTATGCTGTGATTCATGAACTTTGTTTTCTTGATCTGTAATAAACTCTACCATGAGAATGTTGTTTGTTTTTGTTCTCTGTTGAAGTCATGTGATTTAAATCCATTTGTTTTTGGTGTTGTCCATGCCATGCTTGATATAATTATGTGACTACTGATTCTGAATTGAGTTTCTATGAAATGTGCTTGATTTGTAAAAGTTTTGTCCCTGACTTTAACAAAATCTTACTATGCAATGTTGATTGTTTTGCTCTTGGATGCTAAGTTGCACCTGTATTTGGTTTAAATTGTGAATGTCTTCGTTGCCATGCTTGTCACGTTTATGTGACTACTTATCATTGCTGTTTACCATGTTCATATTTGAAATTCTATTTCATACGTTGATCGCTGCTCACTGTTGGAATTATTAAACTCATATGCTTAATTATATTTCCACCCCACTATAACTCTTGTTTACAAGATGTTATTCATCCCTTTCCTTCCAAAGGAAAATTCTTTCTATTGATTTCAAGATCATAGATAGCTCATTATTACCTTGGACCTCATAGTTTTAGGTTTTCCTCAACCTTTGGCCTCATAGTCATAGGTAGCTCTTGGCCTCATAGTCATTAGCAACATCTTCAACCTTTGGCCTCATAGTCATAGGTAGCTCTTGGGCTCATAGTCATTAGCAACATCTTCAACCTTTGACCTCATATTCATAGGAAGCCCTTGACCTCATAGTCATTGGCAATACCATCCTCCATTGGCCTCATAGTCATCGAAAAGTCTCTCTATTGACCTCATAGTCATAGAAAGCTCATTACCATCTTGACCTCATAGTCATCTTACCATCTTGACCTCATAGTCATCTTACCATCTTGACCTCATAGTCATCTTACCATCTTGGCCTCATAGCCATCTTCCAACATTGACCTCATAGTCATACAAAGTCTCTCTATTGACCTCATAGTCATATATAGCTCATTATCACCTTGGCCTTAGCCATCTAGCCTTTGACCTCACAGTCATTAACAACATCAATATCTTACCCTTAGCAAGCAAACATAATATAACACAAGCAAAACAAGAGGTTCCTGTAGAGTACTACAGATATTAAGGGTGCTAATACCTTCCCTTAGTATAACCAACCCCCGAACCTTAGATCTTCCCCCTTTAGGTTTTTTAACAATCTTGAGCCTTTCCTTTGGATAAATCAAAGTCGGTTGTAAAAGAAAATGATGCAAATTAATTAATAATTTGTTATCCAATTTTCACCGCAACAGAAATGGCGACTTCACTGGGGATGATTTTGAGGGTTAAACCCACCTTGCTTTTGCTTGTGCTATTCATGCTTGTTTGCTATATTTGTACATATTCCTTGTATATGCCTTGGTTGAGATCTTTTGTGGGCATGGAATTATTGAGTGGTGAGATAAGTCCTAACCCGGACTTGAGTGCACAAATATGATAGGATCGTGGTGTAATCAATAGTCAGTTGTTGGCAGTAGTACTAACAATCTATGGCATATGATGACCACACTCAGATGAGGCCCTTTGGGATTGTTGATGTCTGATGTGAGAAGTCGCATTGATATTACTTTTTCAATTGGGAGCCAGGGATTCTGAGGACCTTAGTTACCTTTACCCCACTTGGCCTTTTAAGACGTAGTGAGGTGACTATGAGGGAGCCAGTCCCGAGTAGTTGTCACGCGATGCTACACTCAGACGAGTTTATCTTGAGAATATTATTAACCCGTGTAAGTAGTTACATGGGCCGATAATATCCAAAGGATTTACGTAGACTCTGGGAACTTTTAGAACCCTATTCCGCAATTAATGAACCTATAGTCCACACCTTGTTGGGATGGGTAGACCATGACTCCATTCAAGAAACCTCAAAACCTAAGGCTTGTGTGCTATGATTGTGTACATGTGTTTCTATGTTTGCCCATGTTTGCGCATTGCATACACCTCATTGCATCCATTATTGGTTTCAGGGAATTAAGATATTCATTCCTTTTCAAAGATCAATAGAGCTTGGATCCTACAAACAAACTTCTTCAGTTTTTCCATAAAAAATTTTGTAACTTCCCTTTGAGTTCCTTGAAACCACGTGGCTTGTATTCGCATCCCACGCGCATTCGCATCTCATTTGCATTTCTCGATCCTGAGTCTCTCCCTCTATGTCTGAAGGATACCTAGCACCTATTCAAGAGAATGGCAACAATGTATGAAATTCTGAAGAACCAGGAGGAGTTGAAAGAGGAGGTCAAAATCCTCAAGTGCCAGATGAATTGGGTTCTCAAAACTTTGCAAGCTCTGATGAAGAAAGAAGAGTGCGCTCACCCTGTCACTCCCAGAGAGGTTGTCAGTTCATTATCACTTGTGGATCCTCCAACTCAAGGACCTCCTCAGCATCAAGGACTGGACCACCGTCAACCACGCCAGCATGTATGACCAAGAAAGACAGGAAGGAATTACACTTCGCTACCAATGTCGTACAGTCAATTACTGTCAGTTTTGATCAAAGGGGGATTGATAGTGCCAAAAGAATTAAAGCCAGTACCATTTCTGTATCCACCAGGCTTTGACGCCAATGCTCGATGTGACTACCATGCTGGGGCACAGGGGCATTCCACTAAAGATTGTCAGGTGCTCCCGAGTAAAATTCAGAACCTGTTAGACTCTGAAAGGATCTCATTCACGCCTTAAGGCGTTCTAATCAACAACCATTCGCCATCTCATGTGGTGCTCCCATGCCAAGGATCTGCCTTTGGAGAAACTTCATACCAGCCAGCACTTGATCTTAGTATTATACCAGAATCTCATCGTCACCAGATGTCTACCAAAAGGGCACTCCAGCCTCCAACGGTTATTTCTCCTCAAGGTGCCCGAGACCAAAGCAAGAAGAAGTACCCTATCGAAAGAGGCCAAGTTAACTGCCAGCCTATCCCTATGCCTTTGAGCAAACTCTTCCCACTGTTGATGTTGAGCAAGCTGGTAACTCCTCGACTCCTCAACCCTGTGCCCGGACCTTGGCATAATCCAAACCTGACTTATGAATTCCACAAGGGAGCCGAAGGGCATGACTTGGATGGGTGCCGAGCCTTAGAAGCTACTGTACAAAGGTTGATCTATGACAAGGATCTGATTTTTGAAGAAGATCATCCAGAGATTGAATGCAAATTCCGCACTGGGACAATGGGGCACCTCATTGAAGAATGCAAAGAGTTCGAAACGAGACTGCTAAACCTACTAAGAATACTGCAACCTCAAGAAGGTACATCAGATGTCAATGTCTCAATTTCTGAAGCAAAAGGCAAGAGACTTGCAAGGCCTCTCAAGATTCTGTATCACAAGGAACTAGTGATTAGTGGCGAAGGTGTTCCCGCGCTTGGGTCCGGAAACTGAAATCTTTTGAAAACAATTCGCCAAAGCTGGCTGTATTTTGTTCATTTCAGTATTTTCAATTGTATTTCCTTCACTTTGAATTTATATTTGCTTATAAGCATTGTTGTACTTTCAAATTGGCAGCATTAATGAAATGTTTATGCATCTTTTGATTAAAACCATTCGTTTCACTCATTTACTGTTATTTTCATAAAAGCAAAAAAATATATCTTGTTCCACTCCCTTTATCAAACTGTTTGTTTAAGCAAAGATTGGGGAGGATGATGAAAACATCATATCCATAACTGCTGTGGTATGCTTTCGATTAAACCTTGCCGAGGATGTAAGGCATTGTTTCAATTCCTAAACACTGGAGAAATAAGGAAGATAATCCCTCGCTAACCCCTTTGAGCCTAGAAGTAGGAGTTTTCTTTTCTTACACAAAAAACCCTTAAATCTTAACCTTGGGGCAGGGTAGTTCTCAGTTTAACTTTGGTCATGCATTCGAATGCAAGCGCTTCATGCAAGACACCAGTCAGCTCTTTCGAATCAAGTGACAATCAAAAAGAGGTATCAAAATCTCAACAAAGACAAAGAAGAGGTCTCAAAACCTCAGCGAAGACAAAGAAGAAGGTCTCAAAACCTTAACAAAGATAAAGAAGAGGTATCAAAACCTTAGAAGACAAAGAAGAGGTCTCAAAACCTCAACAAATAAAGGATAACCGAATGCTGCAAGGGAGTAGTGACTATCTAGGTGTCTGAACCATCATCAACTATCATCAATTCTTTCCTAGTCTATAGGTACGCGAATGTGCAGCTTAAGTTAACTGAGTGTAGGATTGGAGTTCATCACGAAGATGGGGTGGGTACAAATAAACTTTGAGCCTTTATCTTTTGTTTCATAAACCGTGAACCAGGCCACGTTACAACCCTTAAAAGACCTAATTGAGGTAAAGTTTGTTTTGAAAGCATACTACAACAAGGTTGATTAACCTGACTCCTAATGATCTTTGCTTATTGCGTGTGTTCACCATTTCATCTGTCATTCTGTAAATGACTAGATCCCCTCTGTTTTGATTTAATGATTCCACCGTGTGTGTTTCATCAATAAACTTTGATTTCAAAAGCTTGCATGAATTTTGCATTGAAACTGCCAATTTTAAATGAACAATACTTGCCTGCAAAATGAATTCAATGTCAAAATAATCCCAACAAATATAGCCAGCTAAGGAATTTGACTTGATAAAAGGCTCAGTCTGGGGCATCTCCTCCATAGATCCAGCACCTCAAGAGTTACTAAATCAAGGGGCAAGAACTCTTTAAATTCAGGATATTGGGGCATGCTTTCTTGAGGTCATCTTACGACAAGTTTAGACTCCAATGACCTACCAACAGGGGCAAGAGTATTCTCTAGTTTGTTTCTACCACAATATGAGGACTTTGTATTGCGAATACCATTAATCAGGGGCAATCAGGTCGAGATTCGGTAAACCTCTAAAAAAGTCAATTAGTCTGGGGCACCTCCTTCACGGATCAACCAGTCTGAAAAATAAGTTCAAGGACCTTGTTGTATAAATGCAGTAAAACTGGGGCAGATATGTCAAAATCCATGAGTCTCTTTAAGAGTTTGAAGATATTGGAGCACCTGGTATATCAATTCTTCTGCAAAATCCTTTTGATGACTTATCCTCGCAGTCCAGTAAATCAGAAGCAGTCAGGTCGAGATTAGACAAATCTCTCGAAGGTTAGTTAGTCTGGGGCATCTACTTAGGATGGCACAAGTCTGTTTCCCCGTTGCTACTCCCACAGTCTAAAGAGCAGGCTCAAAGACTTTGTTATGCAAGTGTCGTCTATCTGGGGCAGTTATGCCAAGACCCATGAATCTCTCCAAGAGTTTGAAGATATTAAAGCATTTCGTATGTCGATTCTTCTGTAAAATCCTCTTGGTATCTTCTCCCAAAATACCGTGTAATCTGGGGCAGAGAAGATTCGAAGAATACCTGTTGCAAGAGTCGTTGTTCATTATGGTGATCATCATGCAATTCAAGACACAGAATGACCTTATTCTTGTAGTATCCTTTTCCAGCTCCCCAGTAAATTGTTGCTTTAGTCGATCTTCCTCATCCAGTAAAGAAATCAAGCTCATGATGGCAATCCTAGTGAAGTCAAGATATACCTCAGGTGGAATGTTCTTTTCCCCAGTGAAGTTGTCGATTCTTCTTCTTCACCCCTAGTAATGGTCCAATCTGTTGAGGTCGGCTGGGTATCCTTGTCGAGATGTTTATTTCATCTTCAGTCTTGCTTCATTTTGTCTGTTTTGTCATCATAAGCATAAGCATGGCATGAGCATGGCATAAGCACTCATATGCATAGCATCTTAGCATTTTGCTATCTTCCTGGTGTTTACCTGTTTTGTTCACTTTGGCGTTTATCTTCCCAAGTGAATGGGTTTGTCTATTCACTCCAATAGAAAGTCAGCCCTAGGCATAAAGTGCCCATCCTTTCTGAATTCCCCACAGAGTTTGATTCTCGTGGATGATGGTTGGTTCAGTTATCTTCTCCATATGTGGATAAGATAAGTCCTCATTTGAGTTCATCCCTCAATTGGAGTCTTGTTTGACTGTTTCTTTCTAGCTTGTCCCTAGATCGAACTTTGGTCCCTAGCAGGTGTGGTTGTTGAACCTAGTTTGAGCGTGCATTTATTTTGCACTGTATCTCGCAAAAGGAATCTTTTACAGATCCTCGTTGAAGACAAAATTATTTCTCTAGCAGTGTGGTGATATAAACATCTCCTTGGAATTCATAAACAATAACAAGTAGCAATATCCTGGAGAAGCCTGTTTTTCTACAACGATAAGTGACAATCTCTTCTGAAAGGCTTATCCATCATTGGTTTTACAGTTACCATCGGTGTTATCCTCAACCAGTCATTTTACATCAACCTGTTTGATATACTCCCTATTTGAGATGTCTTTCGAGCTCAGGTTTCGTACCTTCAGATATGTCTTATTTCTTGCCATCAACTTTGTTGTTGATGTCTTTCGAGCTCAGGTTTCGTACCTTCGGATATGTCTTATTTCTTGCCATCACCTTTGTTGTTGATGTGTTCCGATTTCAGGTTCCGTACCTTCGGATATGTTTGTTGATGTGTTCCGAGCTCAGGTTCAGTACCTTCGGATATGTCTTATTCTTTGTCATCAATATCATCTTGGCCTCAAAGTCGTCTATTCCACCTTTGACCTCATAGTCATGGGTAAGCTTTGACCTCATAGTCATAGCCTCATTTCCCCTTTGACCTCATAGTCATAGGATTCCTTCATAAGTTCATCTCATACTGGCACTTCAAATCCAGCTCATACTGGTACCTAAGGTTTATCTCTGTCTGTTCTGGTTTTTCTTGAAGATCCCGTTTGAACTCTTCAGCATAAGAAAATCCCATAAAGTCTTTGGTTGATGCCTATCTTTTATCCAGATCATGGTTTCTTGTTGGTTTCATGCCCAGCAAGAATACGTCTTATTACCCAGTACCTCCATAGATGTTTGTGGAAAATGTGAAAAGCTTATTTCACCAGTGAAGTGAAGACATTCCCGGATTATCTCCAAAACCTTTGTTCGGGCTAGGCCTACGTTCGGTCTTCAAGCGCCAGATTCCTTTTCTCTGTGCATTATTCCCAGGAATTCTAATTTGCAACCCCGGTTTTAACTTGCCAGTTCATACTGGTATCCAAATCCAGTTCATGCTGGTATCTAAATCCAATTCATGCTGGTATCCAAAAGTCCAATTCATGTTGGCATTTAAAATCGAGTTCATGCTGGTATCTCAAAGTCCAATTCATATTGGCATTTAAAATCCAGTTCATGCTGGTATCCAAAGTCCAATTCATGTTGGCATTTAAAAACCAGTTCATGCTGGTATCCAAAATCCAGTTCATGCTGGTATCTAAAGTCCAATTCATGTTGGCATTTAAAATCCAGTTCATGCTGGTATCTAAAATCCAGTTCATGCTGGTATCTAAAATCCAATTCATGTTGGTATTCAAAATCCAGTTCATGCCGGTAACCAAAATCCAATTCATGTTGGTATTCAAAAATCCAGTTCATGCTGGTATCCAGAGTCCAATTCATGTTGGCATTTAAAATCCAGTTCATGCTGGTATCCAAAAATCCAGTTCATGCTGGTATCCAAAGTCCAATTCATGTTGGCATTTAAAATCCAGTTCATGCTGGTATCCAAAAATCCAGTTCATGCTAGTATCCAAAATCCAGTTCATGCTGGTATCCAAAATCCAGTTCATGCTGGTATTCAAAAATCCAGTTCATGCTGGTATCTAAAATCCAATTCATGTTGGTGTCCAAAATCCAGTTCATGCTGGTATCTAAAATCCAATTCATGTTGGTGTCCAAAATCCAGTTCATGCTGGTACCTAAAATCCAATTCATGTTGGTGTCCAAAATCCAGTTCATGCTGGTATTCAAAATCCAATTCATGTTGGTGTCCAAAATCCAGTTCATGCTGGTATCTAAAATCCAATTCATGTTGGTGTCCAGAATCCAGTTCATGTTGGTATTCAAAGTCCGGCTCATACTGGCATCCAAATTTAGCTCATACTGGTTACTCTTCCTAAACCAAGTCCTATTTTTATCCCAACCAACTCATATTGGTACCTTAGACCCAATCATCTCATTCACCTTTGGCCTCATAGTCATAGGTAAGCTTTGACCTCATAGTCATAGCCTTCCTTAACCTTTGACCCCATAGTCATAGGATTCCTTCTTATCCAAAATCCAGCTCATACTGATACCCAAAGTTTGTCTCTGTCTTTTCCTGGTTTTTTCTTGAAGATCCCGTTTGAACTCTTCAGCATAAGAATCCCCAGAAAATTCTTGGTAGTTTGTCTATCCTTCTATTTCAAATTGATCCCCAGTGGAGATCATGTCTTTTTCTGGTTTCAAGCCCAGTAAGATTGTTTTTTATTTCCCCAGTATCGTCCGGTCAGATTTGCACCTGTCTTCCACCTCCCTGGATCTTTCCCCAGTGGAGAACCCCTCTCTGGCTCCTATTTCCAATGAGGATCTGCAGGGTTTTCCCCCTTTATTCCCCTATCACCAGTGTTTCCTTTGAGTCCCCCCAGTGAGTCTTTCTGGTGGATACTTCCTTCATCCTTCCCCGGCAAAGCCCACCTGTGTTTGTTAGCTCTTTGGTGTCGTCTGCATCTTTGCACTATCATATCATCATATTGGAGTTCATGGCATGCCAGCATATGCATGTTCGTTGCATGTCCTTAGCATCTGCATTCCATCTAAGGGCAAAATTTTCGGTTTGCTATATTTAAATACCTTCCACCTCGACGTCCCGAGGATTTCCATTCCTCGGGCCATCCGATGAAGCTATTTAAATAGGGGCAACTGTTGTACCCCAAATTTTACCCCTTAGATGTCATATTTTTCTTGCATCCGCATTTAGACCTCAATCATGTGTGCATTGTTAACTAACCTTTTCTTGTTACTAGTTGTTTCTTTTTATTGTGGAAGATAGGGTTTACATAAAGACGGCAAGGTCTCCTTAAGACATCTTTTGGCCAAATGCGACCATTTGAATCTACATGCATCCAAGAAGACTCTTTCAACAAGAAATCAAATGTTTCACCGAGACAAGTCAACCATTGCCTTCATGAAAAAGTGTGATCCTAAATCTTGAGAAATTATGCCATGTGATAACAAACATCCTTAAAATCCATTTTTGGGCCTTAAAGATTTTTCTCACAAGTGCAAGATTTTTTTTTCATAGAGATAGATATTCATCAAGGTGTGACATATCAAAGTGGTGCCATGGGAGGATTTAATGTTGCAATGTCCTAAGTTTGTCCCGTAACATTTCTTTTGGGTCATGGATATATGGTTTGTCTTAAATTTCTAATGGGCCCAAAATATGTCATTTGGATCAAAGGCCAACATTCAAAGTTTTGCTCCCGTATTGCAACAAGGCCCCATGCATCTAGATAATTCTTGTGCCATTTGGAAAATCTGAAGATGCTTTGCTTTGAAAACAAGTTTCGTAAATGTTACCTATTTGAGCTCATCCATTCCTGTTGAAGCCAAAAGGATACTGAGATACCATAGTGGATTGGTGAAACAAGGTGGTCCAACACAAGAATCCTGCACGCATGAGCAGAGAGTTCGTATTCAAAATTCAAATTATTACTCTTTTCTTTACTTTCTCTCTCATGGCACATCAAAAAGTGGTTTTGGAATAACCACTAAAGAGTGAAAGTAACAGACTGTACCACCACCTCCTCCGCTGCATATTGATCTCCAAAGAAATTGACCAAGATCAACGGCTGAGGAGATTGATGCACAAACCCTAATTTTTTATCCCATGGACAAACCAACTACCCCCTATATTTTCAAGACCCGGATCCACTTGCTTGGCCTATAAAAGGAGCTCACTTCCTCCGTGTTAAACCACACCATAAATTACCAAGAATTTCTCTCTACCTCTCCCTCCCATAATCTTGCAAGTAATCCTCAAACTTGCAAGAAGTTCATCACTCTCCCTTCCTTCTGTAAACACACAGAAACATATCACAACAAACACACCGAGAGAAAACCAAGAAAACTCTCTAAACTCTCTCCAATCCTTCCTTCCTCAGTTCTGCAAGTAACTTTCAAAACATGCAAAGAACTTATCTTTTTTCTGTAAACACTTCAAGCCATCAAACCACCACATCCTAACTATCAGTGACTTGGTTTTTCTGGGAAGCTCAGTAGAAGTTGATCTGGGAAGGAGGAAAAGCTCATCCACCACTCCCGGAAACTCTCACCGGCGAAGAAGCAGTGAACTTTCTCCACTAGGTATCATTCTATCTCACTCTATTTTATATACACGATGATCATGAGATACATATTTGCACCATACTGTTATCATACTTGTTGTTTCATTACTGCCTAGTGTGGTGATTATTCTGATCCATATCGTTATCATGATGTGACCTTGTTATTGTCTGATTATTGTTTGTTTCTGTGAAAAATCCTTAACATGTTTAGTTTCCTTTTATTTTGTTAATCGTAGCTGGTTCGTATTCGTGTTCGTTTGAAAGAAAACTAAAAAAAATAAATGAAGGAGTTGAGGTGGCGTTCGCCATGTTAGCATAGTGGCTCCCGCCACACATCACAAAAAAACAAACAAATAGTAAAATAATGATAGCACACTATATAAAAAAAAAAACAAAAGAGAAAGAAAAGGCACATGGCGCCAGCCATGTAAAAGCATGGCACAAGCCACATCATACCATGGCGCTGGCCATGCATGTGGATGTGGCGAGAGCCACCTTGTTGGTTCTTATTTTATTTGTTTTTTTTTCTCTCTTTTCTTTTATGCACTTCATTGCTATTTTATTTTATTTTTATTTTATTCCTTTTCTAAACATTTTCAAAAAGGCTATAAAAAATATTCCTAACTTCATTTTAGTTTTTTTAATTTTCTTTTGTTAAATAGAATCAACTATCTTTCTTAAAGACGTAAAAAATGCTTCTTGGAAGAAGGTTGTAAATTGTGGATGTTGTTTGAACTTTGTTTCCAGAATTTGAACGAAGTTTTGTTTTTTTATCATGAGAGTGTTATCTATGGCCTCTGTTGCTAATTTTCTAGGTTTAAATGCTTTGTTGTTAAACTGTGAACATGTTTCATTTGTCATGACTTGGTTTATTTACGCAACCTCAGACTTTAGAGGTATTTTCTTGGAAGCATGCAGTAACCCGTGGATTTTTATTGAACTTTATTTTCTGGTTGTGAATAAAACTTTACCATGAGAGCATTGTTTGGATTTGCTACTTCTGTTGCTAAACTTGTATGATTTCAAATGCATTCCTTTTCTGCTATACTTGGCGTATGCATGTGCCCACTGATTTTAAAAGAAGTTATATTGAAAGTATGTTGTGATTCATGAACTTTGTTTTCTTGATCTGTAATAAACTCTACCATGAGAATGTTGTTTGTTTTTGTTCTCTGTTGAAGTCATGTGATTTAAATCCATTTGTTTTTGGTGCTGTCCATGCCATGCTTGATATAATTATGTGACTACTGATTCTGAATTGAGTTTCTATGAAATGTGCTTGATTTGTAAAAGTTCTGTCCCTGACTTTAACAAAATCTTACTATGCAATGTTGATTGTTTTGCTCTTGGATGCTAAGTTGCACCTGTATTTGGTTTAAATTGTGAATGTCTTCGTTGCCATGCTTGTCACGTTTATGTGACTACTTATCATTGCTGTTTACCATGTTCATATTTGAAATTCTATTTCATACGTTGATCGCTGCTCACTGTTGGAATTATTAAACTCATATGCTTAATTATATTTCAACCCCACTATAACTCTTGTTTACAAGATGTTATTCATCCCCTTCCTTCCAAAGGAAAAGTCTTTATATTGATTTCAAGATCATAGATAGCTCATTATTACCTTGGACCTCATAGTTTTAGGTTTTCCTCAACCTTTGGCCTCATAGTCATAGATAGCTCTTGGCCTCATAGTCATTAGCAACATCTTCAACCTTTGGCCTCATAGTCATAGGTAGCTCCTGGCCTCATAGTCATTAGCAACATCTTCAACCTTTGACCTCATAGTCATAGGAAGCCCTTGACCTCATAGTCATTGGCAATACCATCCTCCATTGGCCTCATAGTCATGGAAAAGTCTCTCTATTGACCTCATAGTCATAGAAAGCTCATTACCATCTTGACCTCATAGTCATCTTACCATCTTGACCTCATAGTCATCTTACCATCTTGACCTCATAGTCATCTTACCATCTTGGCCTCATAGCCATCTTCCAACATTGACCTCATAATACAAAGTCTCTCTATTGACCTCATAGTCATAGATAGCTCATTATCACCTTGGCCTTAGCCATCTAGCCTTTGACCTCACAGTCATTAACAACATCAATATCTTACCCTTAGCAAGCAAACAGAATATAACACAAGCAAAACAAGAGGTTCCTGTAGAGTACTACAGATATTAAGGGTGCTAATACCTTCCCTTAGTATAACCAACCCCCGAACCTTAGATCTCCCCCCTTTAGGTTTTTTAACGATCTTGAGCCTTTCCTTTGGATAAATCAAAGTCGGTTGTAAAAGAAAATGATGCAAATTAATTAATAATTTGTTATCCAATTTTCACCGCAACAGAAATGGCGACTTCACTGGGGATGATTTTGAGGGTTAAACCCACCTTGCTTTTGCTTGTGCTATTCATGCTTGTTTGCTATATTTGTACATATTCCTTGTATATGCCTTGGTTGAGATCTTTTGTGGGCATGGAATTATTGAGTGGTGAGATAAGTCCTAACCCGGACTTGAGTGCACAAATATGATAGGATCGTGGTGTAATCAATAGTCGGTTGTTGGCAGTAGTACTAACAATCTATGGCATATGATGACCATACTCAGATGAGGCCCTTTGGGATTGTTGATGTCTGATGTGAGAAGTCGCATTGATATTACTTTTTCAATTGGGAGCCAGGGATTCTGAGGACCGTAGTTACCTTTACCCCACTTGGCCTTTTAAGACGTTGTGCGGTGACTATGAGGGAGCCAGTCCCGAGAAGTTGTCACGCGATGCTACACTCAGACGAGTTTATCTTGAGAATATTATTAACCCGTGTAAGTAGTTACATGGGCCGATAATATCCAAAGGATTTACGTAGACTCTGGGAACTTTTCGAACCCTGTTCCGCAATTAATGAACCTATAGTCCACACCTTGTTGGGATGGGTAGACCATGACTCCATTCAAGAAACCTCAAAACCTAAGGCTTGTGTGCTATGATTGTGTACATGTGTTTATATGTTTGCCTATGTTTGCGCATTGCATACACCTCATTGCATCCATTATTGGTTTCAGGGAATTCAGATATTCATTCCTTTTCAAAGATCAATAGAGCTTGGATCCTACAAACAAACTTCTTCAGTTTTTCCATAAAAAATTTTGTAACTTCCCTTTGAGTTCCTTGAAACCACGTGGCTTGTATTCGCATCCCACGCGCATTCGCATCTCATTTGCATTTCTCGATCCTGAGTCTCTCCCTCTATGTCTGAAGGATACCTAGCACCTATTCAAGAGAATGGCAACAATGTATGAAATTCTGAAGAACCAGGAGGAGTTGAAAGAGGAGGTCAGAATCCTCAAGTGCCAGATGAATTGGGTTCTCAAAACTTTGCAAGCTCTGATGAAGAAAGAAGAGTGCGCTCACCCTGTCACTCCCAGAGAGGTTGTCAGTTCATTATCTCTTGTGGATCCTCCAACTCAAGGACCTCCTCAGCATCAAGGACTGGACCACCGTCAACCACGCCAGCATGTACGACCAAGAAAGCCAGGAAGGAATTACACTCCGCTACCAATGTCGTACAGTCAATTACTGCCAGTTTTGATTAAAGGGGGATTGATAGTGCCAAAAGAATTAAAGCCAGTACCATATAATTTCTCGTTAGCTGGGCCACCTATAATTTCTCCTTAGGGACTTAGATTCCCTAGGCTATCTAAACTCTTGCCTAAGAGACTTAGTGGTTATTCGAGCGGGACCAAACTCAAGAATCATGCCTACGAGGCACGACCGATATCCATCATAAGAGATTTAATTACTAGTCTTGCCTATGGGCTCGGTTGAAGTCCCGCCTGAGAGGTCAAACGCCTCGCCTGAGGGAATTATAGTCTCGTCAGTCGGGCCACATATAATTTTTTGGAGGGACTTATAGTCTATAGTTGATAGAAACTCCACATAAGGAAATATGTCCCCAGGAAGCACGTGAGAGATTTAGAACATAACGAGGCAGCACGTGAAGTAACAAGAAAGACATAATTGTATGAAACACTACAACAAATAATGATTTTTATGATGAAGCTTTCACCTCGAACAATAGAAAACTGAGGTATAAAGGTAAGGGACGCTATTTTTTATTATTTAAAAAAAATAAAAACCATACATTCCCTCGGTTTCGGTGAAAAACAACTCAGTACAAACTTCGATTCCCAACTATCTCAGTTTATATTTTTATTTGTTTATAAGTGTAAACAAAATGTTCTAACCCTTCGATTTTCTATTTAACCGAGGCATAAAAATAAGTTTTTACTATAAAAGCACTTGTTACACAAAATTTACCCTAATCTTTACTAATATGAAGCCGCCCCAAACTCGCAAGCATCATTCTTTCGAATGGATTGCATGACAGAAAAAATCTTCAATGATCTTCTATCTTGAACAAAACATTTTTTCGCCCTTATAATCTATCTCACATAAGGGTGTTGATGTTGTGGTTGTTGTATTTTTTTAGAATAAATCTCAATTAAAGAAGGGAGTTCAACCTTTGAAGAGTACTCAGTTGATAGATTGCAAGTGCAAAAAATCATTCTTGCTTCAAGTTACACAAAGAAGGGAGCTCAACCTTCGAAAGGTTACACAGGGAAGGGAGCTTAACCAACAAAGAAGGAAATACAACTAAATCTGGATATCAACAAAGATATTCAATAACAATATCAAATATTTATTGTAAACAATTTATTTTAATATTTTGTGTAAATAATATAATTTCAAAAAAAAAAAAAAGAATTATTCACCCCAGCTTTCGTCATCACCGAGGTGATAGTTAAAAGGAGAAGATAAAAAACCTTGGTGTTTAATAATCATATTTTACTATAAAAACACTCGTTAAACAGATTTTATCCTAAAACTAACTGATATGTACCCTCCCCAAAGAGAGGAAATATTCACCACCGTCCATTTGGTCATGAGTTGCCACTACAGATCTCTGGGATGGATTGCAAGTGCAGAAAATAAAAATTCTCATTGGGAAACAAATCTCTAGCATCTTGCATAGGACTTGGACATGGAAAATAAAAACTCTCATTGGAAAATAGATTTTACAATATATTTTTAATATTCTGTGTAATCAATGTAATTGAAAAAAATAGCATCAATAGACTACTTTTTTCACATAAAATTGGTTCAACCTTGTGAAATAGCGTCAATAGAATACTAATAATAAATTGCATCGATTGAAGATTATAGGAGGGCTATTCAATAATATTCACCTTGAGGAGTCAGATTTTGCACTGCTATAGGAGGTGTTCAGCATGAGAATCACCAAGCTAGCAATAAACAATTGCAAACCGAGTTGTTTAAACTTTTCTTGCAATCCAATGTCCTATAACATAAATTTCAAAAAGGGTATCAATAAGGCAGCAACACAAACAGGAAATACAAAAAATAGAAGATAATAATGGCTTTAAAATAGCAAACCTTGAGTGTGATAAAGAATAAGAGAATGACAAGAGGGCCAAAAGCAGATAATATGAGCAAGATGATCCAGAGAAAGCTGTGGTTAAAATGTACAAAAAATAAGCACTAGTAGTTGCCATTGAGGTTGTGGTTCCAAGCAACACTAATTGAGCACTAGATCTGTTAATCCCCAAAGGTAAATTCTCCTTTGTAGCTAACTGAAGACTAAAAGCAGCTACAAAACTATACTCAACCATTCCAATCAAAGGAAGAGGTACACCTGAAAAATGCAAAATCACTCTCATTCACATAATGTTTCAAACACAACGTATACAGTTCATATTAACAAAAACTTAAGCATAAAACTTAAGCATAGTTGTTTGCGTCCAATCAAAATGCATAGGATAGAATTTGCTAACAAATTAGTTAGTTAGGCAAAGAGAAGATACCAAAAACGGCGGCGTAATCACTATTGAGTATGTTGGAGCAGGTGTTGTAACGCCCCGATTCCGATTATTTCCATTTTGTTGAGTCTTTCATTTAAATTGAGTGATAAATTATTTTATCTGTGAAATTGGTGTGTTAATATGCTATGTTGACATGTTATGATATTTTACCGTTTTTGAGAGTTTTCGGGAAAATTAGAATGGAGGGTATTTTAGACATTTCTCAATTAATGATAAGTTAGAAATTTAGTGGAAATAGAATTGTGTGAGAAAATGAATTAATTTAATTTGAGTAGAAAATAAGAAATAGAAAAGAAAAAGAGATAAGAAGAGGAAATAGGAGAGAAAGAGAAAGAAAAGAAAAATAGAGAGAAAAAGGAGAGAAAGAAAGAGGAAGAGGAGAAAAAGAGAGGAAAAGCTTGGAAATCTTCAAAAACAACTTCTAGGAATCGATTTATCCGGGTAAGGGTGTGAAATCTTATTATCTTATCAATGTATATCATTATGTATGATTGTGTTGTTGTTATTGTTGATTTTTATGAGTTTTTGTATAAACCCATATTTTGTAAAATTGCTTGGAAATCGATTAAATGTGGTTGAAATCATGTTTTTAGTGTCCATAATTGTTGGTATATGATAGATACTTGTCATTGGACATTGTATTCGTAATTTTCTGGTGTGTAGGTGGAATTTGGGATGATTTTGGGTGTAACCCGTAGAACAAAATTATGCAGAAGAATTTTTCTGGTTTTTCCAGGTCATACGCGTATGGGGCATGTTCATACGCGTATGAACCTTGGCAATACGCGTATGGTGGGCGAGGCATGGGCCAATACACGTATGGGATGTTATTTTGCTCGGCCATCTGCCCATTTGCGTATGATACACGTAACATTTCAGGGCAATACGTGTACGTGCTTGGGCATTACGCGTACGGACTTTTACACGTGATCTTTGGGAAAAATGAGTATCTGCTCATACGTGTATGGCTCAGGGCAATACGCGTATGGACAGGACAAATGGTAAAATGAGATTTTTCAAAAATGTGTTTTCGTTTTCGTCTGTAACTTTTGATCCATTTATCCGATTTTTACATTCTTGGTATCGTTGTGAAGCTATTGAGCTGTACTTTCTTATTATGATGATTTGGAAATTGTTAGCCGATTTAATTATGTCGGAAAGTCGGGAATAGTGTTATTTAGCGACTTTTACCGTTTGAATGTGTGTTTTGGATGTGAATCATACAATAGTGCATTGATGTGAATGTATATAGATTGTATGTAATAGTATGAGATGAATGCATGAATATATTGTGAATATGTATGCATTTCAAGAATGTCTTGATTCATTTTGCATGTGAAGCATAATGATGTACATTCTTGTGTTGTGTGATTCTAATGAGAATCTGTTGTAACGTCGTGTGCATATGTGAGGTGTGAGCGATGATTACAAACGATTGTGTGCCCATGTGGGGTGTGAGCAATCGGATTGTGTGCCTATGTGAGGTGTGAGCAATCCATAAACATTGTGTGCCCATGTGGGGTGTGAGCAATGGGTGAACATCGTAGGCCCGACGGGGAGTTACATTGGTAACGAGCGATGGTTCCAATAAGTTCCTGAGTGAACTTGAGATGATTGAGTCGGTACCCGCATTGCATTTGCATAGAGTCGTGAGTCGATCTCTATGATTTGCATTTATCATCTTTGTAATTGTGAATTGATGAATAAACATAAATATGTATGTTTATGTGGATTGGTAAGGATTGTGAAAGTATGCATGATGAATATGCTTGGCTTTGTATATATATACATTGTAATGTATATGAGTGAATTGTGATGAATTGTGGTGAGAATGTGGAATATGTGTATTTCTATGCTAAGATATATAATTTTATGCATTGTTATTATGATAATATTTCTCACCCTTCTGCTGTTTTATGATGCTCTATGAGGCATTGCAGAGTAGGTATGCTGGTGGTCTTTTTGTGAAGCGTGTCTTCATTCTTTTGGTCGGTCGGCTCTGATATGTAGCACCGGGTAGCTAGGATGTATATGATTCTTTTGTGATACATTTGTACATGTATCTTGTTGATGAATGTTTATGTAAACATGAATTATGTTGGTGGATGATACTTGATGCTATTTATATATATGTATATATGTTTGATGTTATTCAATGTTTAGATTTTCCGCTTTTATTCTAAATATTGAGATGTGGGTGTAAGGACTAAGTTCCTCTGTTGCAAAGTTACCCCACTGTTGCATATCAATGGTTGAGCAGGTGATGAATGTTTTAATTTCATGTATAATGTGACATACCCCTTTTATACTATGTTTATAATTACACTCTGACGGAATTTTTAATATGTGCCTAAATGATTATGTGATTATTTGGGGGTATAGAAAGGGGGTGTTACAGGTGTCACCGCCGACGGGGCAAAAGACATCGGAATCAATGAGCTTAAGGTAAGCAAGATAGGAGGTTTCGAGGAATCCAATTCTGGAAAGTCCTGAAATCTTCTTGTAGATCCAATCAATTGCGGAGGTTTCCGGTTCCGAAGATGAAGAGGAACATTTTAGAGGCGGCAGCCTCGGAAGGTTCCAATTCTTGTACAAGAGGTTTGGCCTGAGTTTGTTAGGATAAAGGTTGTAAAGAACTGTCGTTGTATGACAACAGAGAAAAAATTAACACTTGCATGCAAATATATATATATATATATATATATATATATATATATATATATATATATATATATATATATATATATAAACTATTTTCATATGTTTGTATGTAGAAAGAGCTAGCTTACTTCTACAAAGCAATCATGGAAGAGAAGACGAATGATGGTTGGTCCAGAAATAGGTGACTCTTTGAATTGTTGAGAAGTGACTGAACCAACAAGCTATTCTACTTGTGGACAGGATGTTGCATAGTAATCAACACGAAGCTGTCGAGGTACGCGTGTTGTGTTTTTACTAAGTATTGTTAAGCATGATGAATTTTCAGTCAAAATGAAGAAAATGTAGAAAGAAAATGTGAATAGAAATGAACAAGTTACAGACATGAGTTTTGGAGAAAGAAAAGAAATAGTGAACTGTGAAAGTGAGGAATGAGGATAGCCAAAATCGTATTTGATTATAGTGTCAGTTCTAAAAAAAATATATCTTTAACCACCTAATAAAAATAATAGAAATTACCTTAACATGTGGTTTGCCTTTTCCTTTTCGGGTCTGCTACTTTCACATACTTCAATGCTCTCCTATTTTCCATGACATTCATAGACCATTTAATTTGACATGGTCATTCACAAGTCCAGATAATTATGACAGAAAATTCTTAATTAAATCCTAATAACAACTTCAATCCAGTTGAATTCAAATGCAAAACCTTCATAATGGATGAATTGACATGAGCAACAATAGAGGCCAATAGGAAAGAGGAACAAAATAAATTTCTTCATAATGGATGAATTGATGGCAGAACTTTAGACTTGAGTCGGTACACTTTGAATGTGAATATATTAAAGATTAATAAACAAGTTTTTAAGCAAGATTCTTAAAAGTTTACAATATTTTGTGGCCTCTAGAAAGAAAAGGTTTTTGATAAGTTGTTTTTATGAAGAAATTCCAATAAACTCTAAATTTTTAACTATTAGCTGGCAGCAGTAACATGTCGGTAGTAACATGTTTAATTCTTAACTACCAGTTGGCACAACTAAACTCTAAATTCCAATAAATTCAACACTATGAATTATGTTAAGTTCTAGTCCTGCTAGTAGAAGCCCACCAACAACTTTAATTAATATACTCTAACTATAACAATCAAAATAGAACCCTCAAACAGCTACATGAAAATGAAATGTTACTGTTATTCATCATAGATCTAAATCAATTGTGTCAACAAATATTTTCTATTTACTTGGCAGATGCAAAACATAGGCAACATAAAACTTTATCTTATCTAGTATGCTAGAATACATATCTATCAGACAGTAGACCCACCAACCAATTGCAGCGCTCATTAACAATCCACTATAAATTTTAACAATTAAACCCTAAAAAACTAGATACAATTAAGGATTTATAATTTTAGCTTTCTCAAATTCCAAACCAAATTCACTCACTACACTTGATAACAAAATAATATCTCTCCCTAAGCATCAGCCTCAGGTTCAGTTTCGTACCTGACTTGAAGAATATGGAGATCCCAAAATCAATAGCTTTGAGAGGCGAATTCTCCTTCTTGTTAGCAAACAAGAAATTCTTCGGCTTAAGGTCACGATGAATCACCCTATGCTTATGACAAAGCTGCACTACCTCCACAATAGTCCTTGTAACCGCTACAGCAGCACGCTCTGTATAATAACCATGTGTAACAATCCGGTCAAAAAGCTCACCACCTTCACAAAGCTCCATAACAAGATGAACAACATTGTCATCCTCACAAGTCTCCAGAAGAGTCACAATACTTGAACTCTTCGGCAAATGATGCATAATAGCAACCTCCCGTTGCACATCATCAACAACAGTCCTAAGCTTCCTCTTAATTGGACTGCATCTTTAGACGATGTGGAACTAAGGGTTCTTTCAAGTAAAATAAGATATTGTTTATGCATAATATGAAACAAAGATACCAAACTGTTAGGGTACTACTACACATCTATTTACATTACAAATTAGGTTAAGTACTATTTCTGCTAGCACGAGGAAAATCCAAGAACAAATGACCCTAAAGTATTCTAAGACATCCCTCCACCCGCAGCTTACAAAGCATTTAATTTGTTAAGTGTTAAATGGATATAAACTATAAAACAAAGAACACCAGCCCATCTCTATAGAAAATAAGAAACCAGCACCTGCCCCTTACCCTGAATCATAATTACTGACAATGATGCTAGATTCCTCTGTCTACTAACAAAAAAACAAAAGGTCTAAAGCCAGAGAAATCTATCAAAATAGGTCAAATCCAGAGAAAAAGTCAACAAGGAGCAACAACACATGACTTTGTCATTGTGGTACATCTTAAGAGTACAATGAAGCAAGATGAAATTCAACTTTGTGACGTATTCATTGCTTCCAATAGGTACAACGACACAAGCTATCTCTACAACCACCAAAAAGTGATTCATCTTACCCAAAAGAGAGAGTACAGACTCTGAGTGATATGCTTACAAACTCAGCGCAAGAAATATGTTTTGGTTATGCATCCACTATTCCTCGGCAACTTCTACTCGTTTAATATCTCTTACACAAGATCTTGTAGCATGGTGGACCAATCACATTCGTCTTACAATTCACGAGTGGTGGTTCTTCTTAGGTCATCATTTGTAGCATTGAGAGATTAAATCTTGGGTTTCTAGAATTGGTGATGGAAAGACCTGATGAATCAATAAATTAGGGCATATAAGAGAGATTGAGATATGAAGCTGAAGAAGATGAAATAAAACACAAAGTTGTACATAACTTCGACAATGGGTGATTTTGGAGGCTTTGAATGGAAATCTCATAATTGAAATAAAAAGGAGAAACCGAGAATTGGGAGAGGAAACAATATTTTAGGGTTTTGGAACGTGGGGAAAATAAAATGTGAATGTGAGACAATCAAAATAGAGGGCATATTATTTTTTTGGCAAAAATACTGTCTAGGTCCTTTAAGTTATTTTAAAACAACAAGTTAGTCCTTTAAGTTTTTTTTTGTAACGCTTTGATCCTTTAATTTAACAAACGTTTGCGTTGTTGCTCATTTTAAAATTTTCTGTTACAAAAACGCATATGTGGCACAAACCGAGCACATGTGGCATTTAACTGAGATGAGTTGGCATTGAAGGTTGCTGATTTGACTTTTGTCTTGTTGTTTCTTATATTTCTGGATTTCAAAACTCTAAAACTCAATATATTTCAAGGACACTCATGAGCTCATAAACACAAAAATGGCAAAACTCTGAATCTCAAAAATAAATTGCAAACTCATATATCATTTGAACTAGTTTTTCGCGCTGATCACGAGTATGTAATTAGTTTTGCGTTTGATTGCATATTTGGATTCAGGGTGAAAATCCAAGTCCAAAAGTATATAATTTGTAATTTATTTCATTGCTTTTGTGATTTCCAGATTCTTGCTCATGAATATTGTTAAATATGATGAAAATTTGTGAAAGTGATGAACTTGTGTGAGCAAAATCCAGATTTGATCCCTGCCCTTTGCTTAATCCGACATTTTTTTTGTTTTTGTTTTAGTTTTATGATATTCCACTTGTATAACTCACATCAACTTCAATGTTATGAAGTATAGAATTTAAAATTATGTGAATCTTTCTATTTCTTGCAAATTATGAATTTTTTGGTTCACAATAAAAGTTTTATGGAGGATATTGAGTTTACACAGGAAAATTATGGAAGAATACGAAGAATTAATCAAAATCCAGAAAAAAAATTAAAAAAAAACATAAAATAAAAAATTAAAATCCACGTGGAATTAATAAATAAATAAAAAGAATAAAATAAAATAACACATTATCTCAGTTAAATGCCACATGTGCTCCGTTTGTGCCACATATGCGTTTTTGTAACGGAAAATTTTAAAAAGGGCAACAACGCAAACATTTGTTAAAATAAAGGATCAAAGCGTTACAAAAAAAAAACTTAAAGGACTAACTTGTTGTTTTAAAATAACTTGAAGGACCTAGACAATATTTTTGCCCATTTTTTTCAAGAAGAATGGCGCAACAGTTCACTAAAACTGCCGCAAGACCCGCCTTTAACTTTATGTGAGGGCAGTTTTTGAGCAACTGTCGTAAAGGATGTGTCGCAATTTTTATATTTTCACGATGGTTAATCAAAACTGTCGCCTGAACTATCGCAATCCGTAAGTTGCGCGCTGCGTGTCAACTGTCGCAACCTAAGTGTCGCAAATTAACAATTTTCTTGTAGTGATTGGAGAAGGAGAGATAATATGACCTTAGATTTTCAACCCAACCTATGCGTATTTCTACTCTGCTTACACATTCGTGCACATTCAAGCAAGTTACTGCAGAACGCAAAAAAGTACATCCTTATTACTTCACACAGGCGTTGAATTGAATCAAACAGAAGCTACATATAAGCATTCTAGGCAGTACCAATTACCATTTTGGGATTTTGGTAAGCAATCTTGTCACAAACTATACATATGGCTCTCAATTTTTCTTCACCATCAGGTATATCATGTTTAGTTGAATCGCCACACCACTGATAGATCTTGATACTTCGAACATTTCCCTATATTATTAATTACCATAAATAATTAACTACATAAATATATAGGTAGAAAATTCTTAAGATTCTGATGTTATTTTGCCAAAACCATAATAATACATGGAATTGAAGATTATTGGAGACGAGGAGAGAGAACTTACAGAAGATTGAAGCGACAATGAAGCACAAAATGGTGCAAATCGAGTCATGGAACGCTCCCCCTATTAGGTCAAAAAGCTTATTTCTTTGCTTCAAGTTTTCTCTGTAGATATAATTTAATAATTAATTTGTATGTATGTTTATGTTCGAACGTCTGTGGCTCGAGAATATTCACTAGGAGTGTTCAGGGGTTTTAACACTTTTATTGCAACTGCAGTGTGGCCTAGTTCAGCCCTATAGACTGGTCCATAACCTCCTTCACCTATCTTCAACGAGCTTGAAAAGTATTCTGTTGCTTCTTCTATTTCCTCAATAATGTATCTTATGTACCTAGTCGAACCATGTAAGAAACTGTCTCCTCCTGTGTTAGATTTCATTTCTGCACTCACTCAATAAGCATCATGTTATATAAAAAAACATGTCATGCTATTTGCTAGATTTTGTGGTCATGCCAAAATAACATCCTTTATAAAGGAGGCTTCTTGGGTAAATGGGATGTAGTAGGGAAAATTAAACTTATGCAGTAACATATTCAAATTTTAGAGGAATTTTGGACCAAAGTTAATTGACTCTAAAATAGAAAATCATCAATTATTTTGATTTTTCTAACACAATTGCGGTAGCTAAATCACATAAAGGAAACAGGTTGGAAATCATTTCATGCTCTGGACTACAAAAAGCACAAGAGGTAGCATCATTTAAGCGATTACCATTTTGATGAGAGTTCTATTTCAACAAGTAGAAACAGGCCAAAACTTAAGCGAATTGACAGCAAAAATTTTACAAAAATGAAGAGACATAAATCCCTATGGTCTCATTAGTTGTGTTGTTCAATTTCCAGATTCCTTCCATCCCATACAAGTAGTATGAAGTATGAATACTGAATTGGATCTGAGCATTATCTCCCTTCAGCAATGTTTCATAACTAAGCTTCATATAAAGCTTAAAATAGTTATATTATATATTGCATGAAATAAGATATGGTACTTTGATGTAGAAAAAACCTTTGATTAAATTTGAATGAAGGCACTATCCATTGTCTTGAGTTTTTTCATCTCCTCTTCACTAGCAATTCCACGATCAACATAACACAACTGAAATAAACAAAACATCAAAACCTCACCTTTCAAAGGTGCAAGGCGTTGCAAATGTTTGTAAAAAGAAGTGAAACCTGGTATTGTTGCTTCCTAAGTGTGTGCACTTCTCTTTTAATGAATTTCTGCCATCCAACTTTCTCCCTTAGTGGTCTTTCTATAGCCGCCGTTCTCTATTACAATAAGTAACAACATTAGAAACTATGTATGTCATCATTGCTGCAAAACATGCATGTTCCAAAACACACGTACACATACATAAACACATCATTATGCACTTATATCGGTGCTTATCATATAAGTGCTTATGCATAATCTATTTCTAAAAAAAAAGCTTAAGGAAATAAACTGAAAGCTGCTTATGCACATGTGAGGAGTTGTTTTCACAAGTTCTCTCAAATAGTCTCACAACTGTTTATGTCATGTTAGTGCATAGGCTCGAGTAAGTCAATTTTAATATAAATCTAAACCTAGTAATTAAACACAGCCATTTAAATACTACAATTAGGAAAACAAACAATAACACACAAATATATTACATGACCATGATTAAGAACTAGGAGATTATAATGCAGAATTCCATTTCGTTGATGTTTGACTAGGATTCCATTTATTGTTCTTGAGTGCCCATCATGTTTGTTGAAAGTACAAGGTCCTATAAAACAAAGCTTTCAAAACATCAAACACCATAAGAAACAATATCATTTGTTTGGTTAGATAGATAGAACATGAAGAAGTGTACCTAAAATGAAGCATCACTCACGTTTTCTCGCTGAAGACAACACGCCTAGAACACAAATTAAAATAAAAACCATGAAGAACAACCTGAAATAGATTATAGCAATTATCCCACGAATCAATTCTCTGGTGAACAATATGAGTGAGACGAGCCTAGAGGTGGAGAAACCACATCTCACAGTACAGAAGACAGAAAACATGGTCGTTATTGACGTACTGAGCGACGACGTCAACGAAGGCCAAGGAGTGTCCTTGAAAAGACGCTCTGATAGAGATTGGAAGACTCCTTCGTACATTTGGTGGATCTCGTATGCATTC
This sequence comes from Lathyrus tuberosus, assembly GCA_022829125.1. Lineage (NCBI taxonomy): Eukaryota > Viridiplantae > Streptophyta > Magnoliopsida > Fabales > Fabaceae > Lathyrus > Lathyrus tuberosus. Next base: position 4,032,787 of record JALAZF010000241.1, on the reverse strand, counting down.
TTCTCTCTGATGTGACGGTAAAGATGAACAACAAAGCTTTTGACGGAATCGAGAAAGAAATTAGGTTCGTAACCTAAATCTAGGGATTGAAGTTCGTCGTTCGCCATTGTTGAGAGGTGGGTTATGGTTTGGCCGCACGGTGTGCCCAGATTACAACTAGGGTTTTAAGAGTTACTCTCGTATACTCTATCCACCCGAGTATCTTACTCTATTATGCTTTTTGTTTTGTTTTTTCTTTTAATGTTTTTTTTTTCTATTTTAATTTTAATAGGTTGATTTTCAATTTTAAAATTTTATTTTACTAAAATTAATTCAAAGAAATGATGACTAAAGATAAATTATAAAAAATATATATGGTTAAATTAAATGTTTCAAAATAAAAATAAATATAAAATTAATTGAAATCAAAGCACTTGATAAAATCTAACATTTGTTTCATAACCAACTTATGGTTATTAAAAAATTGAAATTGAATCATACCGTTTGGAACATGTAGTTATCAAGCTGATTGATAGAATCATCAATCGAATGGAGTTTTTTTTTCTATAAGCTTTCGTTAAGTTATTTAATAAATGTGAAAAATTATTTTAAAATACGTTTGTTTTTATATTATATATATTATATGTCTCCTAAAATTAATAAATGAATTTGTTAGACCAGTAGCTCATATTCATATCTTTTATCCATAAAATTTTTTTTCTAAGTTCGATCTTTAAAATGCCACATTTTTTTCAGATGTTTTATAAATTTTGTTTCAAATTTTACACATCAATTATACCATAAACTTATATTTTTCATTTTTCTAATTTTCAAAACAATAAAAAAATATTAAATAAATAAATTTTCTTTAAAAAATAACTAAACAAATCCAATTAATATAGTAAAATTTCTTTAAAAAAATATAAAATTAAAAAATGTCTTAAAAATATATTCTTGGAATCAATATTCAATTATAATATTTTTATTTATAAATAATAAAAATATAATTGATTTTAAAAAAATTAGAAACAAGAAATCCGCAGCAAAAACTGCAGAAAAGTTCACAGGAAATTCCGCAGCAAAATTTGAAGCAATTCCTACAACACTTTTGGAGAATTTTGAGGTTTCATGGATTATAAGAAAAAGAAATCGCAATTAAATCCGCAGGAAATTTTATATATTACTTTAAAACAAAAGTCGCAGCAAGTAAAGTTGTGATATATCCAAAAAGTTAATATAACCTTTAAAATATAATATTTTATTCATTCCTATTTATAAGATTTTTAAGAGGTGGATGGTGTTGGAGGGTATAACTGATGACACTAAATTATACTGTATTTTCGACTCTGATTTCGCGTGCATGTTAGTCATTTTTCTATTTTTATGCTTTGTTATTGTTATGTTTTCCTTTGTTTTCTGGTTTTCAATAAAATCGAGGTCCCAGACGGAAAAGGATGCAAAAGGAGCAAGAATTCTAGTTTGGCAGCAAATTGCTCTTGTCGCTTCTCTTGTCGCGGACGCCCCAGGGTAGGCGACGATGTGTCCCATGATCTCCTCAACTCAACTGCCACGTTCCCACGATCAGCACTCTCCTTTGCCACTTTCTTCTTGTCGCGGGCGCGATGGTCCTGTCGCGGGCGCGACCAGGCAAATTGTGTTCCCGCCCATTTTCAAACCAAGGTCGTTTTTGTCCTTACACCACGCCAACTTTGCCTATAAATACTTGTAGAACTCGAATTTTAGGATCATCCAATCATAGTTTACTTCATCCTAGGCATAAATTTCACTCTTGTAAAGCGGTAATCTTCTCACATCGAGGAGTTATTGCACTGTGTGTGATCGAGTTTGTAATCAAGTCTTGGAGTGTCTGTAATCAAGTTGGAGCACTTTTGGTAGAAGTAATCCTGCCAGCATTTTCTTTTCCGCACCTTGTACCAGATTTAAAGACTCCGCTTTGGAGCAGGTTTTATTTTAATCGCACTTACTTCCATTTATTTCTCGCACTTGCTTTATTTTGTTTATTTATTGTCTTGCCTTACTTTTCAATACTTTACTTTTCAAAAGACTTAATTCCATACATGATAAGAATTAATATGACTGTTATAACTACCATGGCTGGCTAAGTCTTAGATAGGTAAGAATGTAAAGACCATAATCACCGTAATACGTCTATATGTTGATAGAAATACTTAAGGGTTGTTTTAATCTTTAACACAAGTTTTCTGTACTTAAAAGCTATGTTGGGTAAGATCGAAATCCGTCCAACCATTCGTGAACTTGTTTAGTTCTCAACTGATCAAATACAGCGAAAGCGCTTTGCTCAGTTGAGTAGGGATTTTTAACACTTTAGAAAAGAGATTTTAAAACTATTTTCGGACGCGTTAGTGGGATTAGAATCTGGTTCATTTTGAACCTCTTTAGTTTAGAGATTTCAGGTCAAAATACTTTTCTGTTTAGTTTAGAATTTACATTTCTTAAAAGTAAGTTTTCCATGACTCTAACGCAATGCGCGCCTTTTTATAAGTGACAATAAAGGGGTTAGTTTAGAGGGTAGACTTGGTTCTGACTACGCGAAAGTGACAGTTCCTGTTAAATTAAATTCTTTTCTTAAAATAGAAGATATTGCCCGTAAGTAGTTCTGTTGATGAATATAGAAATATTATCGGTTATGAGAATTACATTCAAGCCTATTGTTTTGTCTGAATTTTATTACCTCGTCATTTACTTTTATTTATTTTCCTCTGCATTAGTAAACCCTGAATTGAACTGCCTTAGATAAGCACTGTAACAAACAAAATTCGTTAGATCGACATTTGGTCTCTGTGGATACGATAACTTTTTATATTACTCTGACGCGATTCGTGCACTTGCGAATAATACGCATCAAGTTTTTGGCGCCGTTGCCGGGGACCAATTTCGCCGAATTTCAAATTTTGTTTGTTATCACCGTTTAGACTAGGGCCGCACAAACTGGTCGATGCGAAGATCTCGTAGCTCCAGTAGTGTAATAGATCCTTTAGTGGAACCAGAACGTTACGCTCGCGCACGACTTTGGCTTCGTCGAATTAAGCAAGCTATGGCCGAAGATCGTAACCAAAGACCCCTTAAGGAATTCGCTCAGCCTGCTGACGAAGAACCGAGCTCTAGTATAGTTAACCCTACCATACCTGCCAATAATTTTGAACTAAAACCGTCCCTATTACAACTAGTTCAACAAAACCAATTCGCAGGACTACCATCTGAAAACCCAAACCAACATCTAAAAACCTTTGTCCAGTTTTCAAACACCTTTAAGACCAATGGTGCTAGTCCTGAGGCGATTCGTTTAAGACTATTTCCCTTTTCCCTTAGAGACAAAGCCCTAACTTGGTTAGATTCCCTTCCAGCCAATTCTATAACAACATGGGAAGACCTTAGGAGAACATTCCTTGCTAGATACTTTCCCCCAAGCAAAACAGCCGTTCTCCGAAACCAAATAACAAGATTTACCCAAAACCAAGGAGAATCACTATTTGAAGCTTGGGAAAGGTATAAAGACCTTCTAAGGGCTTGTCCACACCACGGTTTGGAGCAATGGTTGATTATACATACCTTTTACCACGGACTTCATTATAACACAAAGATGTCCATCGACGCTGCCGCTGGCGGTGCCCTGATGAACAAACCCTATCCTGACGCTTGTAGTCTCATTGAAGATATGGCTCAAAACCATCATCAATGGGGAAACGAAAGAGCAATAGTGGAAAAGAAAGAAGCCCAAGGAGGTAAACATGAGGTAAGTTCTATAGACATGATGCAAGCCAAAATGGATGTTATGGCCCTCAAGATCGATCAAATGTACGCACAACCAACTGCTGCAGCAGCAGTAGTGTCGGATTACGAACTTTGTGGTACTAAAGGTCATCAATCAGCTGACTGCCATCTGTTAAACGAGACTAACCCAGACCCAGTCAACTATGCCCAAGGAAACCCGTTCTCAAATACTTACAACCCTGGATGGAGGAATCACCCTAATTTTTCCTACAAAAACAATAACCCTATCCAAAACCAAGCACCTCCGAGATCAACCAACAATCAAGCACCTAGACAAAACCAACCTATGCAAGCAGTGCCACCTAAGCCAAATATCGAAAAAGTGCTAAATGATTTTATGACAGCACAAGCCCAGCAAAACAAAGAGTTCCTAAATCAGAATATTCATGTGAATGAGCTGCTTACCCAACTAGGAACCAAAATGGATCAAATGGCCACCCACAGCAAAATGCTTGAAACCCAGATCTCTCAGGTAGCCTTAAAGCAAGCACCCCAAACTACTCCTGGAGGACAATTTCTCGGACAACCTCAACAGAACCCTCGAGGGCAAGCTAACGTTGTTACCTTGCGAAGTGGAACCACTTATGAAGGGCCTAAAAACCCGACATTGAGTGACTCCGAAGTTTCCAAAAAGGATGCTACCCCCGAAGGTGAGGAGCCCGTAGAGATTGAGAAACCAAAAGACAGAGATAAAGGAGAAGTTACGGACAAAGCTTCAGCACCCCCTCAGCCATACAAACCACCAATTCCCTATCCACAAAGACTTAAACAAACTAAGATCAATGACCAATTCCAAAAGTTTGTTAAAGTTATAGAAAAACTTCATGTAGAGATTCCTTTTACAGAAGCCATCACCCAAATACCATCTTATACTAAATTCCTGAAGGACATCCTCACCAATAAACGTAGACTTGACGATCCAAAACCAGTGGAGTGTAATTCCATTTCCGAGAACAAACTTGCCAAAAAAGACAAAGATCCGGGGAATTTCTCCATACCTTGTATTTTGGGGAATCATGTCATAGATAAAGCCTTTCTGGACTTAGGAGCCAGTGTAAGCCTAATGCCCCTTGCAGTTTGTGAACGATTGAAACTAGGAGATTTGCAACCTACTAAGATGTCTCTCCAATTAGCTGACAGATCTATAAAATACCCTGTAGGCGTATTAGAAGACATCCCAGTTAGAATAGGCAAGTTGTTTATTCCCACCGACTTCGTCGTAATGGACATCAAAGAAGATAAAGATATCCCAATCCTCCTAGGTAGACCCTTCCTATCAACTGCAGGAGCCATAATAGATGTCAAGAAAGGAAAATTGACTTTTGAGGTAGGTAACGAAAAAATAGAGTTTGTCCTAGCAAAGTTTCTCGCGGCACCAGTAATAGGAGATGCATGTTATGCAGTTGATGTTATTGATGAATGTGTCTATGAACTTAATCAGGAAGAGCCAATAGAAAGAATAAAACTACCTTCAACACCCATTGAGAAAGATGATGACAGTATGGAACCCTACATAGATGACAGCCTTTTTGAATGTCTATCCTTAACTCCAGATCCTATACCAAGCCCCAGCAAAACAACCTTAGAATTAAAAGAATTACCCAAGAATCTAAGATATGAGTTTTTAGACAAAGAAATGGACAGACCAGTTATAGTCAGTGCCATTCTGAACCAAAATGAAACAAACCAACTCTTAGATGTCTTGCGAAGATATCCCTCAGCACTAGGGTACAACATCTCAACGGATATTCAACTCCAGATCCTATACCAAGCCCCAGCAAACCAACCTTGGAACGTCTAGCTAGATATTCCTACTTCTGTCACCTCGACGGATATTCAGGTTTTTTCCAAATTCCTATACACCCTGATGACCAAGAGAAAACAACCTTCACATGCCCATATGGAACTTTTGCCTATAGACGTATGCCTTTCGGACTCTGTAATGCCCCAGCAACTTTTCAGCGTTGCATGATGTCAATCTTCGCTGATTATCTTGATGGAATTATGGAAGTATTCATGGACGATTTCTCAGTCTGCGGATTTGATTTCAATAACTGTCTAGTCAACCTTGAAAAGATCTTGAAGAGATATGTCGAAGTAAACCTGGTATTAAATTGGGAGAAATGTCACTTCATGGTCACTGAAGGTATAGTTCTAGGACATATCGTTTCTGAAAAAGGCATTGAAGTTGATAAAGCTAAGATCGAGGTAATAGAGAATCTTAAACCACCCAAAACAATTAGAGAAGTTCGAAGTTTTCTCGGACATGCCGGATTTTACCGGCGTTTCATTAAAAACTTCTCTAAGATCACTAAACCTTTGACAGGTCTTCTGATGAAAGATGCCGAGTTCATTTTTGATGAAAAATGCAACGAAGCATTCAACCTTTTAAAACAAGCTTTAATCTCAGCATCCATTATGCAACCACCAGATTGGACAAAACCTTTTGAAATCATGTGTGATGCTAGTGATTACATTGTAGGAGCAGTGCTAGGGCAAAGATCTGATAAGAAGTTACATGTGATTTACTACGCCAGTAGAACTCTAGATGCCGCTCAGCTAAACTATGCAACCACAGAAAAAGAACTCCTAGCCGTAGTTTTCGCCATAGACAAATTTAGATCCTATTTGGTGGGAGCCAAAATAATTGTTTACACTGATCATGCCGCCATCCGATACCTTTTGAATAAAAAGGATGCTAAACCTAGGTTACTCCGGTGGATACTTTTATTGCAAGAATTTGACCTTGATATCAGAGATAAGAAAGGCACCGAGAATGTAGTTGCCGATCACCTTTCCAGGCTTGAGTTCTTGAAACCTGATGTAGTACCCATAAATTATGACTTTGCTTATGACAGGTTAATCGCTAAGCTAGATGCCATTGGAGATATAAGTTTAGAAACCCTAGAAGATTCTAAAAAATCCTTAGCGGTAAATAATGTACCTTGGTATGCAGATTTTGTTAACTATCTTGCTGCAGATATAATACCTCCTGACCTCAGTTATCAGCAGAAAAAGAAGTTCTTCAATGACGTTAAACATTTCTATTGGGATGAACCACTCCTTTTTAAGAGAGGCACTGACGGAATCTTTCGCCGGTGTGTTCCAGAGGAAGAAGTGCACCATATCATAGAACATTGTCACTCAGCACCCTACGGAGGACACGCAAGCACATCTAAGACTCACGCTAAAATCTTACAAGCTGGTCTTTATTGGCCAACCATATGGCGTGATGTTCATACATATATAACCAAGTGTGACCCGTGTCAACGCTCCGGAAACATCTCGAGGAGAAATGAAATGCCATTAAGAAACATTCAAGAAGTAGAACTTTTTGATGTTTGGGGAATCGACTTTATGGGACCTTTTCCGTCATCCTTAGGAAACAAATATATTTTAGTCGCTGTCGATTACGTGTCCAAGCAGATTGAAGCTATAGCTGCACCCACAAACGACACTCGAGTGGTGATTAAGATGTTCAAGCAGAATATATTCCCTAGATTCGGAGTTCCCAGACTAGTCATAAGTGATGGAGGATCACATTTTATATCTAGGATTTTTGACAAACTATTGAGGAAGTATGGAGTTAAACATAGAGTAGCCACACCTTACCACCCGCAAACTAGTGGGCAAGTAGAAGTATCCAATAGAGAAATCAAGCATATCTTAGAAAAAACTGTCTCGATATCCAGAAAGGATTGGTCACAGAAGCTTTCAGAAGCACTGTGGGCCTACAGGACAGCCTACAAGACTCCCATTGGAACAACCCCTTACCAACTAGTTTACGGAAAATCATGTCACTTACCCTTTGAATTGGAACACAAAGCATATTGGGCCATCAGAACCTTAAATTTTGACTACCTAGCAGCTGGTGAGAAACGCATCTTAGACATACATAAACTAGAAGAGCTCCGACAATCAACCTATGAGAATGCCATCATATATAAAGAGAGAACCAGAGCATGGCATGACAAGAAGATCATTAAGAAAGACTTCAACATAGGTGACCCTGTTCTTCTATACAATTCAAGACTGCGACTTTTTCCAGGTAAGCTTCGATCTAGATGGACGGGCCCGTTCGAAGTTTCCAAAGTCCTAAAATCCGGGGCAGTGGAAATTAAGAACAAATCTTGCAGTTCGTTCGTAGTAAATGGACAAAGGCTCAAGCATTATGAAGGAGGCGACATTCCAGCATACTACTCCAGGTTCACGTTAACAGACCCACCTATCCTCGCACCAGATACATGACTTGAACTCGTCGAGCTAACGACGTTAAACAAGCGCTGCATGGGAGGCAACCCATGGTTCTTTTCCTTTTCGTATTTATTTTTATTTTATTTTGATTTACGTTTGTTTGCTTGTTTGTACATATATGTCTAACTTGTTTGGTGTGTTTGATTTCAGGACTCGTTTCTCCTAACCTTTTCTTTCAGGATGCCACCAGTCGATGACATGCACGTGACCTTTAGAGACGACGCTCAGAGAGAGCGTTATGCGATGCTTTCACTCAGACCCATGGCACCCACTCGCTACCCAGACAGTGATTGCATGGAAGCTTTGGGCATAGAGCCCAGTGTCTGATACTTGGCCCACCAGCTCAAATAGGACCAGTACGTTGATGATTTGCATCCCACCTATAGGAACCTCACTCTGGAGTTCCTCAGCTCTTTCTCCTATGATCCGTACTTGGGACCAGATGGCCACACTAGCTTCAGGTTATTTGGCACAGAGTATTCGTTCACCCATACTGAGTTCGGTGATCTTCTTGGATTTGGACTGGAGTTGGCGCTATCCCTGAGCTGCCCATGGGTTACTTCATGAATAGAGACGTGGAGAAATTTTGGAGTGACATCTCTGGAGGTGGAGGCCTTGACCCTGATACTCACATTTCACAGGTTATCCATAACCCAGCTCTCCGATACTTTCATTTGATCATTGCCCATACATTCTTTGGGAGAGCAGATACTGATGACCACGTTACTGAGGATGACATATTTTTCATGTTTTGTGCGAATCAGTCGCGTTGTTTAGCTTGTGGTAATTTTATGCTGTACTCTTTTAGTGGTGTTGCCACCTGGGCAGGAGGACCTATACACGTAGGAGGTAAAGTGACTGAGATTGCTGCTGCTCTAGGCCTTGGCCGAAAGCTATTTCATTTGACTCCCTACTGCAGCCATACCACCATGGATATTGATTTTTGCTTAGATCGGGGACTGATGAGAAGGAACTCCTTTAATCCCTCTCAGTTCAGACTCCTGATCGACGGTGAGACCATACATCATTTCACTTTGCCAAATCCTGTTTTGACCAGTGTTCATGACCCAGCGAATTGGACATATGCCTTAGAAGGACACGGTGAGACGGTAGACGCACCACGACCCTGCCCAGAGCCAGAATACATTCCAGCTCCACCAGCTGACAGGACCACGGTATGGTCAAATAATCATTCATTAGGTACTCCAGATATGCAGACCCAGATGGCGATGATGCGCCAGGAGATAGCAGATCTCCGACAGACTCTTGCTGACCTACACCTGAGGATGGAAGTGTCAGAGCTGACCCACGCTACTGAGTACGATGTGCTGTATGAAGACATGGCAGAGCTCCGTCGTGAGATAGCGAGACTCCGTGGAGATGACCAGACATCTTGATTTCCATTTTCGTATTATTTACTATATTTCTTATGCATTTATTTACTTCCAGTATCACCCAGACATATTTCCTACTATTTGCATTTGATATATTTCCTATTTATATTGAGATTTGAGTTTTTTATGTTTATATGCTAATATTCTCTTTTATTTTATTTTATTTTTTGACAAAATATATAGAAAAAATTATTATAAAAAATAATATGCTTATAAAAATTTTGTGCAAAACTACATTTTTAGGAAATGTGGAATGCTAAAGAGGCCCCCCAAGGCCAAATGAAGGACACAAAGGCCCATTCAAAATGACAAAGGCCCATCATCGGATTTGCCTTGTCGCGCCCGCGACGGCGTCCCTGTAAATTCGGGGCAGAACTTCCATTTTCACCATTTTTGAACCTCTAACTTCTCCAAACCCATTTTTTCCTCCGAAAATTCCCTATAAAACCCTATTGAAACTCATATCTCTAACATTCAACCATCATCTTTTACCCTTCCATTTCAAATTCCATCAACAAAAACCCAAAAAAATTCAACCTTTATTATACCCATTTTTCCACCCTCTTCACCATCTTCATCAATGGAGTTCAACGGAATCACTCTTCGTGAAGGACAAGCCGGGAATAGGCAGAGGAGACAACTTCAAAAGCTTCAGGATCGAGAAATTCTCTCGACGAGGTATGTCGACGATTCTTGTTTGCACGCTTTAGGGGTTCATCATAGCATTTTTCATTTGTTAGACTCTGTAGGTTTAGGCACTATTTTCACCGCAAAAGAACCCACCTATGAGAGGATGACGGTTGAGTTTTTGAGTTCATTGGTTTATACCGTCCGTCCCGACACTGCTAGCACAGTCGGTACTGTGCATTTTAGACTGTTTGCTGTTGAGTATGAGTTCAGTACCGATGAACTAGCAGGTCTATTGGGATTCCCTCATGGGGAGGGTGCTGTTTGTGAGGCTCCTTCTAGTGCTGAATGGACAGTCGAGGTATTCGCCTTCTGGCGCAGGTTGTCAGATACTATTGCTGATTCCTTTAAGGGATTACTCGCCTCGACCATTCATAACCCGACCATAAGAATTTTCAGATATCTTTTGGCATGCTCTATTTTTGGCCGGGAGAATCAAAACAAAGTTAATAGCAAAGAACTTTTGTTCTTGCAAGGATGCCTCACAAATATTAGAATTAACCCGGTCCCATTTATGATCGCCCACATGTGCTTAACGGTAAATAAGGGTGGACCGATAGTTTTTGGCGGATTGATTACGTCTATTGCTCGGGCACTGAATTTAAATGATGAGATAGCTACCTTGGAACCACTGCCCCCTCGCACAATTAATTTAAAATTTCTGAAAGACATGAAATTGTGCCGATCGAGGAGGGCTGGTGGTTTTGAGTTAATGATTCACGGGGTAGCCATCGAATCAATTGTTATACCATGCAGTAGACGTACAGATGTACGATTCGAGAAGAACTGGACCTATGACCTTACTGCACCACCTTTTCTAGATCCAATTCCTCCTAATGACCATGACAATGAGGGGCCCGACACAGATGATGAGTATGACCATAGAGAGCATGTGTCCCCCCCTCGTCCTACACAATCACACACCGCACCATCTGCTTCTAACACTTTTGCAGGAGCTGCTCCCGGATTTTATATTACGGAGGAGATGTGGCGAGACCATATGGCTAGAGAAGCACGGCATGAAGACCTGCTCTCTTCCATTCAGCAACAGATGGCAGACCAGATGAGCTTTATGCAGGAATCGCGGCGGAGAGCGGACCAATCTTACGAGACCATCTCCCGTACTCTGCTTGCGATCACCAATGAGCAGTCCCGTCAACAGCAGTATAATCATCAGCACTTTCAGTTTATAGAGGCCACTCAGGGTTCCATCTTAGGTAACCTTCGTGAGGTGAAAGCTGCTCAGGCAGAATTACAGGCTAGGATGGACCAGCGAGACCGTCACCGTAGCAGATCCCGTCGTTCCGAGCATCCAGCACAGGGCGGCGAGGGCACCAGCGGTCCTCACTAGTTTTGCCAGGTTCCTTTCTCCTTAGCTTACTTCGAAACATTGGGGACAATGTTTGATTTAAGTGTGGGAGGAGATTTTATCGTTCTTTATTTTCATTTCTTTATTTCCGTCATTTTAGTAGTTTATTTTTATTTCCCTTCAGTTATTTACTTTTGTTTCTGTTTTAGGAAATGCATGTGTTTGAAGAGTCACTAGTATAAGTATGTTTTTGGTTCACCTTCATTTTTTTCACATTTTTAGCCCCAATAAATAAAATTTTTTCTAGAAAAAAGTGTCGTTCTGAAAATTTTTTTTTGGACTTTAAGACAGGTTCGGGTTAGGATGCGTTGACTTGGGAGAACCTTTGAAACATCAGTATCGTCCTTACACCATGAACTTCGTAAATATAAGAATCATACCTGAAACCCCTTGTACCATGGCCCTAATTTCATTATAAAATCATCCTTAGTAGTTTATTTCAGCAATCAGCTCCGGCCTAAACATGTTCTAAGTAGGAGACCGACGAATATAAGTGACTGATCTGAGTGCAAGAAAAAGAAAAAAAAAATTGCTACAAAAACAAAAAAAGAAAAAAAAATATAAGATGTTTAACTTGCTCATTTCAGTTGGTTCAGAGGTATCTGGCACTGAACTCGGTAGGGCGGATTACGATCCGATCCCCCACAACTGCACTTGAGAAGAATAAAAGGATTTTACACAGTTCCCTGTGCCAGAAATCCGGTATGAAAAGATCAGAATCACTAACAGGTCACTCTACCATGAAGCATGTACGGAAAACGGGCTTAATGTGATTGCGCTTGAATGAAAAGGACTCAAAAGAGATGGAAAAGGAAGGCCTAAGTATTGTGGGATATAATGGGTAGATTAGTATAGGAGCGAAGTTTATGTCCGTATTTTCGGGATTAGTGTCATCACGATGCCCTTGGTTCACTCAGTTAGTACCGACCGCTGCATCCAGACTCGGACTTAGAAGCCCTTTTTGTCCAAAATCCTCGATCGACACTGATTTTTCTTCTGAGCTTTAAATGTTTTGCTTGAGGACAAGCAAAGGTCTAAGTGTGGGAGAATTTGATGACACTAAATTATACTGTATTTTCGACTCTGATTTCGCGTGCATGTTAGTCATTTTTCTATTTTTATGCTTTGTTATTGTTATGTTTTCCTTTGTTTTCAGGTTTTCAATAAAATCGAGGTCCCAGACGGAAAAGGATGCAAAAGGAGCAAGAATTCTAGTTTGGCAGCAAATTGCTCTTGTCGCTTCTCTTGTCGCGGACGCCCCAGGGTAGGCGACGATGTGTCCCATGATCTCCTCAACTCAACTGCCACGTTCCCACGATCAGCACTCTCCTTTGCCACTTTCTTCTTGTCGCGGGCGCGATGGTCCTGTCGCGGGCGCGACCAGGCAAATTGTGTTCCCGTCCATTTTCAAACCAAGGTCGTTTTTGTCCTTACACCACGCCAACTTTGCCTATAAATACTTGTAGAACTCGAATTTTAGGATCATTCAATCTTAGTTTACTTCATCCTAGGCATAAATTTCACTCTTGTAAAGCAGTAATCTTCTCACATCGAGGAGTTATTGCACTGTGTGTGATCGAGTTTGTAATCAAGTCTTGGAGTGTCTGTAATCAAGTTGGAGCACTTTTGGTAGAAGTAATCCTGCCAGCATTTTCTTTTCCGCACCTTGTACCAGATTTAAAGACTCCGCTTTGGAGCAGGTTTTATTTTAATTGCACTTACTTCCATTTATTTCTTGCACTTGCTTTATTTTGTTTATTTATTGTTTTGCCTTACTTTTCAATACTTTACTTTTCAAAAGACTTAATTCCATACATGATAAGAATTAATATGACTGTTATAACTACCATGGCTGGCTAAGTCTTAGATAGGTAAGAATGTAAAGACCATAATCACCGTAATACGTCTATATGTTGATAGAAATACTTAAGGGCTGTTTTAATCTTTAACACAAGTTTTCTGTACTTAAAAGCTATGTTGGGTAAGATCGAAAGCCGTCCAACCATTCGTGAATTTGTTTAGTTCTCAACTGATCAAATACAGCGAAAGCGCTTTGCTCAGTTGAGTAGGGATTTTTAACACTTTAGAAAAGAGATTTTAAAACTATTTTCGGACGCGTTAGTGGGATTAGAATCTGGTTCATTTTGAACCTCTTTAGTTTAGAGATTTCAGGTCAAAATACTTTTCTGTTTAGTTTAGAATTTACATTTCTTAAAAGTAAGTTTTCCATGACTCTAACGCAATGCGCGCCTTTTTATAAGTGATAATAAAGGGGTTAGTTTAGAGGGTAGACTTGGTTCTGACTACGCGAAAGCGACAGTTCCTGTTAAATTAAATTCTTTTCTTAAAATAGAAGATATTGCCCGTAAGTAGTTCTGTTGATGAATATAGAAATATTATCGGTTATGAGAATTACATTCAAGCCTATTGTTTTGTCTGAATTTTATTACCTCGTCATTTATTTTTATTTATTTTCCTCTGCATTAGTAAACCCTGAATTGAACTGCCTTAGATAAGCACTGTAACAAACAAAATTCGTTAGATCGACATTTGGTCTCTGTGGATACGATAACTTTTTATATTACTCTGACGCGATTCGCGCACTTGCGAATAATACGCATCAATAACCTTGTGATTGAAAAAAGATACAGAAGAATTGAACTTCAATAAAAAAACAAAATATTATTACGAGGTTCAATAATAAGATTAATTATATCGAAGCAGCAAAGGAACTGTTGAACAGAATAACTCAATTGCTCTCGAGTGATACTGTTGGTACTCATATCTAACATATAAGAATTTAGATGGCTGTGGAAAAAGACTATAAGGCCCCTCTGGCCTCTCAGCCCTCCATGTGGCCGCCTGCTTCTCTTACACGTGTTGTTTCTACACGTGGCTGGCTTCAACCATTGCTTCTCCTCAGACTAAATCTTGGGAAATAAGAAAAAATACTCCTATTTCTCTCTCGTCCTTTCTCTCTTTCTTTCGCTTTCTCTTTTCTTCTTCCTTCTGCATCTTTCCCTTCCCATTCTTCTTCTTACTCCGTCTTCCTTCTTCCTCTTCTTTATAAGTTTTTAGCTTTCTTTTAGGGTTTATGCTCTTTTGTTTTGATTTAAGATTGTTCGTGTTGCAGGAATGAGGGGAGATGCCGGTGGCGTTTCCGTCGATTTTCCAACGATCTTAAAACGGTATTGAGTGTATAACTTGAATGTATTAACATGAATGAATATTTATTTTTTTAGGTTTAACTTGTGTAGATTCTACTCTATACCTGATAGTTTATATAATTTCAGCTAGCACATCAGAAGAATCGGGTGAAGGAATCGATAGATGTTGATGAACCAGAAGGTACATAGTATTCTGCAAGACTATGAACCAGAAGATTTGGAGATGATATCTTTTCTGTTATTGGTATCTGTCGCTGCTGATATTGTTCTGGTTTGCTGTCGGTTTCAATTCAATTTTGATCTATTCGTATTTGTTTTCGATTTGGTTTCGCTGATATTGTTGTTGTTCGTTGTCGATTTGTTGCAGTAATTCAATTCTGATCTGCCGGTTCACATGTGAGGAATGTTGTGTTTCTGCACTTTTTCCCAATTCTCATCAATGTTAATAAGGGATGACACCATCATTTTGGTTTAGTCGGTAACATTGTAACTTCGTTTTATTTTCGCTTCTTGTATATGTTGCTATGATAATTGTGGTCCTTCGTCGCTTTATTTTGGTGTTGGAACGATTCTGCTTATTAGTCTGTTGTATGGTTTCGTGTGGAACCTAATCATATTGTTTTATGCATGGTTAATGTCGAGTTTCTGTGATAACTGTTGACAACCGCTAACCACCGCTCAACAGCCCTTCTATGATGGAATTGCTTGTGGATTTTGATTGCTTTTTGTCGCTTTGTTCTCATACTACCGCTGAATTTTGACAGGAAAGTTAACAGTGCGGATGTCGCATTTGTGAGTTGTTTCAGCTAGCTGCAGGTTGTGTGCGCAATTCGAATACCGTAGATAATGGGTCTGTTCGATGTATACATATGCCGCTGCTGATTGATTTGTGTCAGCTATTCAACTCACTGCTGTTCAATCACTGATTGACGATTAGGTTCGAACAAACCTGTTCCAGATGCTGCCGCTGTCATGGAGCTGAAAGCAACAACCTGTCTGTATTGAAATGTGCTCCAATTAAACAATTTCGGTAACGATTTTGAGTTTCTTTTAAGCATATATGTAGTGTTGTTGTTACATTGTTTTAGTTTTGGTTCATAAGTCATGTAGTTGTTAGGAATGCTTTATAGTAAGCTGTTAAACAAAGCAAGAATTCATTGCGTCATTGGGAAAGTTAGTTTGAGTTAGCCAATTAAAAGTGTATCACATCTTACATTCATCTACTAAAAATTGGATATATGTTCTTGCAGGAAGAGTGGTGTTCAAATTATGTTGCAAGGTTCTATCTTTAACACTTTTTGGATTCTACAAGCATCACTAACAGGGTAGGTGGCAAGCAAGAATCGGTCGTGTTGCCGGAAACAAAGTCTTGTACTTAGGAACATTCGGTAAACAATTTGTAAAATAGCGCGATTAACTTCAAAGTTCCACTTTTATCCATTGAAATATTGATCTGTGCATCTCGCATGATAACAACTACTGAAGAAGAGGTAGCAAAAGCATATGACATTGCAGCCATCAAATTCTGAGGTACAAATGCTGTAACAAACTTTGAGATGAACAGATATGATGTTGAAGTTATCATGAAGAGTTCTCTTCCTGTCATTGGGGCAGCAAAGCACTTGAAGCGTTCTCTCGAATCAGAATAGAAAGTTGCTGCCATTAACAACAATCAGCAGAACAATCCTCAGCAATGTGTTGTTAGCACCATTAACATCAACAACAACATCAATTTCTTAGCCATTCATCATCAACAGCAGCAGCCAATGCCTTCAATCCCGTACGGAATTCCATATGATTCACACACAACATATTATCATCACAACCTATTCCAACATTGGAATTAGGTAATGCATTCGTTCGTTTGTTCTTGATCGATTTCATACTGTCTAGGATTAGAAATTTTGTTATGTGTTTAATTTGTTAGCAACATTTTTTATTGATCTATGTTTGCGATTTTGATTTATGAACAATGACAGTATATTGGCTCCGACTTTCTACATATTCTTTGCTTCTGCACTTCCTGTTATTGCATTTGGAGAGCAACTTAGTAGGGATACAAATGAAAGCTTGAGCACGGTCGGAACATTGGCATCTAACATTGGCAACTTAGTATGGATAAAAGTGGTGCTGTTTTTGATTCCACAATGTTAAGGTAAGTTTTGCTGCTACTAATTAACTATAAAATTATAATTCATGACCTTGTAATTTTCTTTGTACCTTTTGAGTTAGGTGGATGAATGGTCAACATTTAAGAGCACGCCCATCAGAGGACTTGAACAAACTTATCGCAGAGCGCTGGAAGACATCTGGCATGCTCACAATATCAGAAGGGCCCTTTGTTGATGTGAGATCCAATTCTATGATTTGTTGATTCAGTTTCCTTATAAAAGAATCGGTTTCGTTTCATATTTCTTTACGAGGCATTGCGGTTTATTTAGTATTGTGTTGTCACATCTTCTAACAGGAATCAATTCAACTACTTAAGGATGGAATTGAGTTGATAACTGATGCAGATACTGCACTTTCAAATTTCCTTTCTTATCCTCTACATTCTACTTTACAAAGGTGATGTTCACATTCTTCTATGTGGATATTCCTCATTGTATCCTTGAAGTGAAACTTGAATTGATAATTTTTTGAAATGAATTTGAACTTTGAACTTTGTTTTGAAGTTTGAATTATGGCGTTTTTGTTTTGCATGTTTTGTGGTTTTTAATTTGTGGAAAATTTGTGGTAATAGCTAGCAACATAAGGGTGTGTGGTGTAGTAGTCCTTGCTAAAGATATTGTGTCGTTTTCACTTTGTGGGGCTTGTTAGAATGCATGCTGAATTTTGCGTGCATTTGATATGATTATAAGTTATATTTTTATCAACTTTTCCTACTGACTTGCAAGAACATGCAAAGTGTATAATATGTTAGCTTTTTCATTTATGGGCAACATCTATTAGGGATGATCTACGGACAAGCAAAACTGAGTGTTAGAACAGATTGTCAAGAAAAAAATTGCATTCTGATGTCTTCCTTGACATATATATTCATGGCATATGATGTGCTTTCTTGTCGCTGAAAGCAACTGTTTCATCCTGCGATTAAAATGTAATGATATTTCTGACATGCCAATATGTTTTGTAGGTTAGTCAGAATATGGGAGTAGAGGCTCCTATACCAATCAGTGTGAAGTTAGGGGATTTCAATGGTGTATTCCGACGAATTGTAAATGCTGCTGAGCACCCTCATTTAAGCATTCCGGAAACTGAAGCTGGAAAAAACCGCATGTATTACAACAAGCTCATAGGTCGATCTCTCATGTGTGTTTCAGGTATATCAGTTTTTAGGTTGACGTCATTAAATAATTTGAGCCTATTGAGCTGTTTAAAGTTTGGATGATATGATTTATCTTTGGTTGCATGTTCTCTCTTTTGGTTTCATTGTTTGTTTTTTATTTTACAATGAAGGAAGCAATGAGTACTTTCAAGGAGATTTTTGAGATGCCTTATGAGTACAAGAAAAAGTTATGTACTATATGGCCTGAAAATCCAACTTCATACACGTATCTAAAAAGAGACATATATGCTATACTAACACATATAGGGACACTAAAAAATTCGAGAAATTACACTCGCGTTCTCTCAAATCTATTAAAATGACACTGACACAACCTCTAATTTTTAGTGATAGTAAAAAATCGTAGGTATTTGTTTTTAATAAACCTTTTCTTGCAAGGATTGTATTGGAGATTTCTCAAATGAAGTTAAGGAATTAGGTTCAAGGATAATGAATTTGATAGGTGAAGGGCTTGGTCCAAGTTTAACATTAGGAATGAGCAAGCACTCAGATCCTAACCTCATCACAATTTTAATGCAAATGAAGTATCTGGTCTTCAAGTATTGAAGGATGGAGAATGGCTTGCTGTCGAAGTTTTTCCTCATTCCTTTGTCATCAATGTAGGTTACCAGTTGCAGATAATCAGTAATGGTAAGCTAAAAAGTGTGGAACATAGGGTTGTGACAAATTCGACTCGAGGTCGCACAAGTGCTGCATTTTGCTTAGCTTCTTCAGATGAGTGTACTGTAGGTCCTGCAGAAGATATCACTGATGAACACAATCCACCAATGTTTGGAATGGTGTGTTGAGCACAATATTGAGTTCATTGAGGCTTGTGCTTCCAATGCTGATTTTGACAAATGTAAAACTTCGCTTCCTTTTATATTGATCTGGTTTATCATATACTACACATAATCTTTTCCTTTTATATTGATTTGGTGCAATTTCGTTACATGTATAAACTTATATCTTGATAAAAAGAAATGTTGTTTACAGGCTTGTCTGTAGACGGTGATTTACAAGGAGTTGAACGCCTCTATGGGGCACTTTCCGTGCATATGTGGCCTGGGATGGTACTGAAATCTGGTGAAAGGATAAGCCAACCATCATTTCTAGAGATAGAAGGTCTCTTTCTTTACGTATTTTTATTCTTTGCAGCATGCTCCTAGCTACATCCAGTAATATAAAGTAAACGTGTACTAATTTTGGGTTATCCTTTTTTTGTTCTTTAGAGATATCTTCTGAAGAATCTGACTATGAACAAGAGTATGAAATTTTATCAGATGGTTTAGAGGATGCTTGGGACGAAACTGAACAAGGATGGATTTCTACAACTTCCTTAGATGCAGGGGAATCATCAGTTCCTCAAAACAATCCCAACACAGCTTATGAACGCAACGATCGAAAAAAATCTGATAAAGAGCTCCAGCCCACAACTTCAAGCATTGAATTTCAAAACCAGGGTGACACGGCTGTTGTTCAAAGTATGGTAAATTCTGAAAGAGATGGGAAATTAGACGTTGGCAATAGTAATAGTCTCTGCAGTAATTTTCTCTTCTGGAAGTTTGCTGAAGTCTGTTATCTTGGATTGCTGCGTTTTTGTTTTCTTGGTGGTAGTGTTTTTGGTGGCTGCTGCTCTCAGTTTGGTGGTTTTGTTGCTGGTGGTCTCCGTCTGGTCTCGTATCTGGGCTCAGGGTGTTGGTGTCCTGTAGGGGTGGTTAACTGATTATAGTTTTGTTGCCTGCTTGATTTGGTGTGTTTTTAGTTAGTCTCTTTAGTCTCTGCTTTTTTATGATTTGGTTTGGTCTCTTTTTGGTGTAGTGCTGTTTTTGGAGTTGTTTGTAATTCTATCTGTGACCTGTTATAGCAGTTGTACTTTTAGCACTCCTGGTGCTGGTTTATCAATATATATTTCTTTGGCTTTTTAAAAAAAAAGTTATTATAGAATAAAGACATCAAAGTATATTTGACCATGATTTGTTATTGATAAAAGTAACTATGTAACTATGCATCAATGACATAATTACCCAAATAAAGAGTTAAATTTATCTTGATCCATCACTTTAGAATTTAGTGAATTTCATGTGAATTTGGCCAAGTCATGTGTTAGATATTTACAAACAAATTCTTGCGTATAAAGAAAGATGGGTGTGAATGTGGAACGTAAGTGTTGATATTTTTAAGGTAATAGTCAAGTTTGGATGCTTATAAAGGATAAGGATTATCTAAGATAGTCTAAATTTGACCCACCTTTCCTTACAGATTCACACATAAACACAATACATAGTAATAATGATTGAGCAAGTTGCCTGCAATTTTGTCAAGTTTTGATTAGTCAAGGACTTGAAAAAGGCATATGGTAAGTTGAGAAAAGTAGGCAAATAGCATTTTATTAATGAGTCCCCGACTCAAGTTAGTTGAAAAGTAAAAACAAAATTCAGATTTGCTGTAGTAAAAAAATTCCGCATTCGAGTATAGTGTTCAATCAAGATCAAACAGATAATTTTGAGAAAATTAAAACTGTTTCATGTGGGTCGTATGATCAAAATCAAACTGTTACTATTATCTTGAAAACGCATAAATAAACAATTTTTACACATATAAGCAATGCACCAAAATGAAGGTGGGAAATATAAATGCATGCCACATGCCATCTTGGTAATGGTGCTTTCTAATTTTGGTGCACTTTAAGACTTTATGATTAGTGTTAACTTGTTTTTAATTTTGCTCTGGCCATGGTTACTCTGTGATTTGCAATTTTATTTTCTATCTTTAGGACACTTTGTGCTTTAGATATGTTTCATCATTATAGGATACACAAGTTCTAGGAGGGGCAAAGGGCTTTGTCTCGATCTGTTGTCCTGCACTTTTCAATTATTGCCGCCAATGCATCAAGACTAACCTTTTTGACACAATTCCTCACACAGTTTACATTTTACTTCGACGAGATGCTGAATGGATATTGTTTTTTATATTCTACCATATTCTTCATAATTTTCTTCCACGTTATCAATTATGTTGCCATGGATTGAATGGATATTGTTTTTGAAAATGAATCTAAAAGAGGAGGTCATACCAAGTTTTCTCTACATGAAGTTAGCTCGCTTTATGTGTTTTCACTTTTCATAGCAAGTTTTTGCCTGATTATATTCTCTAAAACTTTCAGGCTCATCATGACTCTGTTAGATCTGTGCCTTCAGTGCCAATACCTCCTGTTCCAAAGCAGCAGCAACAACCACCTAGGAATGATTCAGGTGTAACTGAGAAATCTAATGCCAGGGAGACTAATCTGGGGGCTAAGGCTAAGAAGGATCCTCAAGTTCCAGCTTTGATCCCAGCAAGCCAGATGCTGAAGCCTTTTGTTGTTCCTGCAACTGGGATTTCAATGTCTACCCGTTTCAGCAGTCACATCTTTACAGTTTGGTGGTTCTAACACAAAACTTTTTTTTTCTTTTCTCTCACCCTATAATTATGGCTATGAAAATCTAATACATGTCATTTAATATATTTACAGCAGTCACATGCATTTTATATACTACAATTATATAATTTTGAGAAATTTTGAATAATTAATTATATTTTATTTATTAGTACATGAATATTTGTTAATTTTATATGTATTATAGATTAAGTGCATAATTAATAATTGTGAACGTTATTTTTTATTGCAATATACGAATTATCTAAAAAAATATACAAAAATTATATTTTTATTGCATATTTATAATTAATATTTATATATAGAAAATAAGAAAATTATTAAATAATTAATAAATATCTTTTTAATTATAAAAAAAATCATATATGCAATAATTTCTAATAAAAAAATGAGCATATTTTAAATGGTAATTAAGTTGTATTTGTGAGAAGAATAAAAAATATTAATTTTTTTAAATGCATATTTATGAATGAATCATATTCAAGGTATAAATGCTTGATAATTTATGGTTACAATTTATTAAAATTGTGAATGTTATTTTTTATTGCAATATACGAATTATATAAAAAAATATACAAAAAATCATATTTTTATTGCATATATAATTAATATTTATATATAGAAAATAAGAAAATTATTAAATAATTACTAAATATTTTTTTGATTATAAAAAAATGGTCATATATGCAATAATTTTTAATTATCCAAATATGTCTAAAATATATATTTTTTATTGCTAAGAAATCAGTTTAATACATTTTAATAGATAATGATGAGATTTAAATGTTTTAAATTAGATATATATAACCTACATGAGATATAAAAGGAATCAATGGAGACATTATCTTACATATTAAAAAAATGAACAAAACATAAATAACATTCGTATTAAAAACTTTAATTAGATTGATATAAAAAGTAAAAATATAATTATTTGTCAACTGACTTTTAAAAATTCATTTTTAAAGACGAAAAAAATAAAGTAAATCGCTCGCTGAATTCAAACCCTATATCTAAAAAATTGTGTATTTAATTTTAATTTTAAGTAAATACAAAATTTTCACATATCATTTTTATTCAAATTTTATGAATTCAAATCCTCACTTTTTCATGTATTGATTCTATCTTTTTTTTTTAATATAAATTATATTTTTTTATTTACTAATTTTTATTAATCATATTTAATTTTTTTTTTCAAATTTTAAATAATATATAAATTCAAACACGAGCAAAATGTAATATTTAATAAAATATACAGTTGATTCAAATATATATATATATATATATATATATATATATATATATATATATATATATATATATATATATATATATATATATATATATATATATATATATATATATATATATATATATATATATACATATATTTATGCTCCAAATATAGGCCACGGTAAATAAGGAAAATATATATTATATTTAATTATTAATTCATTTATGGACAAAATTTTCTTCATTAATTGAAGTTTATACCATTAAAATAATGATTTAAAAAATATTTTCCATTGATGTAAATAAGAAAAATATATATTATAATAGTAATTTATTGTTTAAAGTTACAACAAATTATTGTTTTATATTCATATTAAATAATAGTAATTTACTATATGCTTATCATTAATTGAGTAATTTATTGGGTAAATAATGATAATTTCTTATTTTCTATTAAACATATGATTGTTGATAAGTGTATATTTAATTTATATTTTAAGAAAATCAAAATAATTTTAAAGTCGTATATTTGATTTTTTATGTGTTTCATTATTTTTTAAAATAGATTAATCTAAATCCAAAATATGTATTTAATATTGATTCAAATATTTGTATAACTAATTTCAAATAAAAAATAATATTAATATACGGGAAAAAAATATATGGTTGATTAAAATATTTTATATACGGGCGCACGATTTTTTTTTTTTTTTTTATAAATTAGGACGGTAGTGTTGTAGGTTAATCAATACTCGGACGAACACACGGTACCGATATAAGTATCCCACAAAATAGATATTTATTTACTAAATTAAACAAATATTATGATAATATTTGATATTTATAAAACTAAACCATTGCATAAATATTTTTATAAAAAATATCAAACGATGCCTGCGGGTATTTATTTTTTTTAAATATAAATTAGATTTCTTGTATTTATTAATTTTTATTAATTCTAATTTAAAAAAATACAAACAAATCTGCATAACACACATGGGCACTGATATTGGTATCGACACGAAATAAATATTTGTAATAATACTTACATAAAATATATTTATTTATATTAATAATATTTATTTCTAAAATTAAAATAATATTTACAAATACTATATTTTTATTTGATATTTATAAAACTAAATCAACCAACTGATGTCTATGGGTATTGATTCTACTTTTTTTAAATATAAATTATATTTTTTTTATATATACTGATATTTATTAATTGTATTTTTTTTCAAAATTTTAAATGAAAACAAATGCGCGTCACCGACTGGTACCCGTGTGAACGAACGGATATCATATTAATTTTTAGTAAATAAGAAATTTACTAATTTTTATTTTATTTTGTTTTTTTTAATTTTAAATATAAATAAATACATTCTAAGAACAAATATATTCTAAAAAAAATATTATAAAAACAAATACATTCTGAGAACAAATGCGTGTCACCGACGTGTACCCGTGCGAACGCACGGGTATCATACTAGTTGCAATACAAGCAATACACCAAATACCGGCGGATTTTCCTGCGGAAATTAATCCGCAGGTATAACTGCGAAGTTTTATTGTGAAACATAATTTCCTATGAAAAATGAGGTTACAGCAAATTTCGCAGGATTTCCAGAGACTTTACCTGCGACTTTGAAATTTAAAATAATATTTTACTTTTCCTGCGGATTTAACTGCGATTTCTTTCGCAGGAAAGAGTTACACAAGGAAACCTTCTCTAGAAATTTCACAGGAATTGCTGCGATGTTTGCTGCAGAATTTCTTGGGACTTTTACTGTGATATATTCTGCGGATTTTTAGTACTAATTATTGTTTTTAAATTAATTACATTTTTACTCTTAATATATAATTATAAAACATAATTGACATATTGATTCAAAAGATATGTTTTTTTTTTTTTTTTTTTGGAAATCTTGGTATCCGGTCGTCCAAGAGGACCAATACCCACCGTCCACTAGCGGGGGCCCCGTTTCAAGCTAGAGCAAAGCTCCGTATGAACTGACCCACACAAGAGTTGATTGCACCTAGTAGGATTCGAACCTGAGACCTTGAGAGGAGCACACTCTCAAGACCCAAGCCTCCACCACTAGGCCAACCCTTAGAGGTTGATTCAAAAGATATGTTATTGAGATATTTTTTAAAGAAAATTTTACTATATTTATTAAGTTTTTTAGTTATTTTTTAATAAAAAATTATTTATTTAATTCTTTTTTTACTGTACTAAAAATTAGAAAAATTAAAAATATAAGTTTATGGTATAATTGGTATGTAATTTTTCAACTTGTAATTAAAAAAAAAATATAAAATTTAGAAAGACAATAAAATAACC
The DNA here is from genome assembly GCA_022829125.1 of Lathyrus tuberosus. Classification (NCBI taxonomy): domain Eukaryota; kingdom Viridiplantae; phylum Streptophyta; class Magnoliopsida; order Fabales; family Fabaceae; genus Lathyrus; species Lathyrus tuberosus. Next base: position 4,007,780 of record JALAZF010000241.1, on the reverse strand, counting down.
CTTTTATTCAATTTATAATATATATTTTTCATACTATTTTATATTGACAAATATATAATCTTTTTCTTCATTTTGTGTATTATTAAAATATTTTGGTGAAATAACTAAATTATTATTCTTGAGATTTATTTATTAATTTGAAATTCACTTTTACAATTTAAAAGATAATAAAATAAAATAAAAACACTGATCACCGTAAAAGTGAGATGTACGAAGAGAATTTTTTTACGTATTAATTTATTTTGACTTTGTGCGTAGAAGTGAGATGTACGAAGAGAATTTATTTAGTGCATATATATATTCAATTAATATTTTTAAAACATTGAACTTTTAAGAAGTTATTTGAAGTAATTAATCATAAATCTATTTATTTATTATTGGAAAAAAATTTGTGATTCGATGGTGCTAGTTGATATATAGTGTAAAAAATTGAAAAATATTTTTTGTATGTTAATTTATAAAAAAAAATTGTTTATAAATTGACACAATCGAATAAAAAAAATTATTAAAAATTGAGAGATCTTTTATAAAAAAATATCTATTAATAATAAATAATCAAAAACTACTAATTAGATTTTTTTTAATTGAAAAGTAAATACTATAGATATAATTGTATGAATATATTATAATTGATGATCTGTAATTCGTAATTGTCATATTTAATATTAAAAATATAAAGTTTTTAATAAACTAGGATTATAAGTATTTTTCTTTTTCTAATAAATTAAATTATTCTCTTATTTAAAACACATATATTAAATTCGTTAAAGGTCAAATAACTTTTAATACATATAATTTTATTATGGATTAAAATAAATTATATCTTATTTAATTTATCTCTAGAAAATTTTATTTAATTTTATATTTAGTAGAAAGAGAATTTAATAACTATTAAAATTATTTTATTTTTATTATTATTTTTCTTAAACTATTTTATTTTATCACTCTGACGCTTAAGTCAACATGTGAAAGAGTAGAGAGTATGCACATTGTGTTTGAAACTTGTTACTTGAAATGACGGCATTTCCTATACATACGAGAGCGGAATAACAATCTCACTATCTTTTAATTTTGTAACGTGGGAGATCGTTGGATGTGCTTGAGGCGTAAATATCCTGCATCAAACTATATGATAACTTTATGATAAACCGAAGATTATGCAAACATGATTGTAAAATCAATCGAGAGTTTTAGATTGTAACACACAATCTTAGAATAATCGGTCTAAGGAGATTATGGCCTATCTAAAACAGTGATAAAAATAATTTGTAAAGTTATAAGAAAGGTCATATTAAAAAAAGAAACAAAAGTTTTGAAAAGAAACTAAAGAAATATTTTGAAAAGGATATTTTGAGGATTATAAAGTTAACGAGATATTTTTAGATTATTAGGGTACAACTAACATTTTTCATAACTTATTAATAATAATAATAATAATAATAATAATAATAATAATAATAATAATAATATTAATAATAATATTAATAATAATAATAATAATAATAATAATAATAATAATAATAATAATAATAATAATAATAATAAACTACCTTTCAAAAAAATAAATATAATAATAGACTGAAAACAATCTTCTGTGTTTTATAATGGGCCAAACCCATTTTTAAACGATCCAGCCCATTTCACAGGTAGCACATATAATACGGAAAACCATAATTTTCTTACTGTGCTTCCATCGCCCAAGTTTTTCTCTTGTCCTGAATCTTGTTATCTTCGTTTTGTTGAAAACCATACACTGTACTTATTTTCTTTTTCTATTTTCAGGAGTTAGTTCAGATTCAAATCTAGGGTTTTTTCTTCGCCGATCAATGGCTCCTAAAGGTATTTCATCAATTCCCACTTCCTTTGTAACGCAGTTACTTGTAAATTATACTTAGTCTCATCACAAATCTCCCGATTTAACTGATTTCTCTTCACTGTAATTATCTGTATCGTATCGTTAGAGTTTTGAATTTTTATTGGTGTTGAAATTATATACTTTCACTGGGGAACTTTAGGTAGTTTATGAAGTCAACTATTTCATCTTTCACCTAAGATTTGCTTATTTGTACAAATCACTGGCTCTTATATATGTTGTTGTAATGTCGACTTTTTTGTTGCAGGTGATGTTTCGAAGAAGAATGATCCAAAGGTACATGCCTTGAAAGCTGTTAAAGCGGTGAATTCAATGATGCAATTGCAAAATCCATATATAATTTTTGAGACAATTATTGGTATAGTTATTCGGATGGCAGAGCCTGGCCTCTTTCATTGTGATTTCAATGAATTTAACATCATGGTATGCTTGACTAACATATGCTGACTTGTCAGAATTATTGATAAATAGAATACTAAACATTTTTCATTATATATAATTTCTCTGGCTTCATTCACTGTAGATTGACGATGAAGAAAAAATTACTGTGATTTATTTTCCGCAAAAGGTGTCTTTGTCGCACTGTAATGCAAATATGTAAGAGTCTTATCCATGTATGGAATTACATTCCTCTAAATTCTACTAATTTTTCAAGATGTTCAACTAATATTATTATTCCTTGTTTCAGGTACTTTGATCGAGATGTTGAATGCATCTTTAAGTTTTTCAAAAAGAGGTTTGTAGTTATTGACATTGGGTGTTCTTAAATTTCACTGCTTGGTTTTTGTGGAATGGGGAAGGGGTATCTGTTTCCAAAGTCATGTTTATAATATATTTTTAAATCTACAAAGCTATTGTAATCTATTTTAACTCCTTTTTAGTTCTGGCAGCTGAGTGATTCAAGAGGGGATGAAGATCTAAACTATGAGAAACCGTGGAAGCCTCCACCAAATCACGTGTTTCTACCATGTACAAAGCCTACCCTTAATTAACATAAGTAAGAAACTTAAAATTAAACTTATGTATGTTGCAATTTGTTAGTTTTTGTGTTTATTCTACTTAATTTTACTTAATTAAAGTATTAAATCTTCATCCAGCTTCTGAAAATTTACAAGCTTACCTTCTAGTATATACAAATGGTATACTAAACCAAATTCTGGGGTCTGTTTTTTCTCTTTAAATTACTCTTAAGAAACATCTTAGTTTAAGCGTTAGCATTTTTCACTTTTAGAGGTTCTTTAAAAGCTTGATGCTTTTACTGCGGGTATGAGATATGGTTGGTAGCTATAGTTTGCATTATAAGTGACATTTAAATTCAAAGTAAGAGTAAGCACGTGAGTATCTAACATTGTATTGGATAAGTTTTCTTCTAGATTATGTTATTCCATTTTTTATAAAATATAAAGCGGGACAATTGGATATTGAATTGAATGAAGTGGAAAAACAGCAAGTAGCTGCTGTAAGTACTTGTAAGTACTTCTTCTGTCTAGCTATAATTAAAACCAAATTATGTTTGATTTTTATTTTAAAAAATTATATTTATGGACAATTGTTAGGAATTGACCGTGTAAAACTTCATTAACATAATTGCTTTAAATTTTACAATGAAGGTGGTTGATAGACTATCGAAGGAACCGAAGATGTCAGCTGTATATTCATCTGATTTGACATGAGCTTTAGTAACAGCACAAACAAATGAATCCAAATGAGAATGTTCATCTTTGTTAGTAGTTTGTAATCAACATATCTTTCTCCAACTTCAATCTGTATTTGTTATGAAAATCAAAATTTAAATCTAAGCATCTGTGTTTGTTTGGTTATGATGAAAACTTTTGATCTGAAAATTGTGGGACTCGCTCAATATTAGTCTATTAGGTATGAGACAAGCGCACCCATCAGTGGGTTATATCATTTATTGCGTTAAAATTCTTCTATCTTGTTATTGACTTTATGCTAATATTTAGTAAAAATTTGAATGTGATTAGTTTTGTAATATTTATCAAGTTTTTGTGTGAATTGTCTTACTCAAATTAGATTTTCTTTTTTATATTATTTTTAATTTAATATTTAACATTAATTATAATGTTTTAACAATAATTAATAATTTAGTTAATAATTTGAAAAAAATAACTGGATTTTTAATTTGATGCGACTTTTCTGCGGATATTTTCTGCGCATTTACCTGCGACTTTATCTGCGCAGGTAACAAATTTTCTGCGAAAATTTTGTCAAAATCAGGTAAATCCGCAAGAAAATAGTGTATTTTTGGTACTAATATTTATCAATAACTATTATTAAATTACTTTTTATTTATAAATATATGTTTAAAAAATTCTCAAAAGTCTTATATCTAGAAATGTGCAGACAGTATATATATATATATCTACAAGTTTGTAGAAGATTTTATGTTGAATCTCTTATATATAAAGTTTGTAGAAGATTTTATGTTGAATCTCTTATATATAAATTAGGAGGGAAGGATGCCCTTGAACGGTTAGTTTTCATAACCAATCTATAACTATAAATAATTTATATGTTATAACTGGTTATTAAAACTAATTGTTATTATCGATTTTCATTTTTATAAAATGGTTATAAATCAATTATTAATCGATTATATCCATAACCAAGGTTGTTAGAATTGAGTTTTTATCTTGACTTGTTTTGGCTAGGTAAAATCGAAACATAAAATTAAAGAGTTTACTGAATGTTAAAATAATATTAAATTTAAATTTAAATAAGAAAAATAATCTAATTTAAATGATAAATTTTAACTAAAAGAGTAAGACACTGAAGCAAAATTGTTAAAAATATACACAATAAATCAAATCAACTTCTATTAAGTTGGTATATTAAAAAATTAAAAATAGCAAAACACTATAACAATCACTTAGATTACAAACCATAGTAGCAAAACTAGGAACACTGTAACAAACATAATAACAAACCAAGTTTACATACACACATAATAACAAAGTAACATAACATTTCTCTATTTTTATTTGTGAAGAAGGCTCGTTTCTTAGATACTTATCAATCAAAGAATGTAGTACCAAATCAAGATTACATACAATCACATAATAACATAGTAACATAACATTTATCTATTTTTTATTTGTGAAGAAGACTCACTTTTTAGAAACTTACCAATCAAAGAATAAAACTCACAGAGTATTGTCGTTGAAATTCCGGTCCGACTTCATACATGTGAAGTGACGTTAGGATTCAAAAGTTTTTAATTTTCATTGCTCTGGTAAATGAAATGTCTAATGTCTAATGAAAAAAGAGGTTATTTAAAGTGAATTAAATAATAAAGTGGAAGAAATTTTATCGGGTTGGGTTTTTTAAAATTTTAAGAAATAAAAAAGGTAAAATCAAGTCAAAGAGTAAAATCTAAATATTTTACACGATTTTATAGATTTAAGAAAGATTTAAATCGTGTAAAATCGTTCTATTATATGATTTTACTTAAAAATGATTTTACCTGTGATTTAACACTAAATGCCAACCTATAAATGGAAAATCTAAGAGTTTAGATTTTAAATCGAGATTTTAACAACCTTGTCCATAACCAATTTTATAATTAGTTTTGATTTAATTTTATTTTAAAATCATTTTTTTGCAATAATTTTTTTTAAGAAAAAATATTTATGTTCAAAAATAAAAAATATTTTTTTAAAATTTTTGGAAAAAATATATTTTTTATTTTAAAAAAATAATTTTTTTAGTTTTTGAAGAAAAATATTTTCTGAATTTTTTTTTCAAAAAAAATAAAGTTTTTAAAAAAGTTTTCAAAAGTTTTTTTTTTATTAAAAAATTGACTAATTTGATTTTTATTTTGGATATGGATGTTCAAATTATAGATTTGGTTAAAAAACTATATTAAAATATATTCAAAATATAGATTTTGTTAAAATTATATTAATAATTAACCAATTTTTAATAATTAAATTTAAATATAAATATGAATTATTTAAATAATCGATTTATTAGGAGTATTATTGGTGTAGCTGTCATTCTTGAATTCAATCACTATAGACTAAAAGTGGGGTGGGCAATTTTTGTCCAATGAAAACGACCAGATGAAAGGGGTCGTTTTGAAACCGACCCACTTCTACATACATGCTCACGCTTTGCGTCTTTGCAATCATGTAGTATGTCACTCATTAGTGGCAATATTGTTGGGGACCAAAAGACTGATGAATCGTGATTCGTGACTATGAATTAAAAGGAGGTTGAAACACCATTTTGCGTGTCCCTTTAAACAGCATGTGAGTTGGAAACGAAACCTTTTCTATATATTTGAGGTCCCTAATCTAATATATAATTGACATGCGAATCTTGTTGCACCAAGCATGTGGCTGTGTGGCATGTAGGGGACCTTTTACAATGAATTATTTTCTTAAAAAACTAATGGGAGACCCGTGCATTCGCACGGATATTGGTATGATACGCGTATTTTTTTCAAATTATAATAAAAATTAAATTAAAATATTAAAATATTCAACCAAAAAATTATTATTTTTAAAAAATATAATAATTGAGTGGCTATAATAAACAACGAATTTGACACCTATATAAATGTTAAATTTATTTTTTTACATGATTTATTTTTCCATTTTTAAAAATATTATAATTATTTTTATATATCAATTGTTTAAAATTTTTGTTAAATTAAAAAAAAAGGCTTAATAATTTTTAGTTTCGTAAAAATATTAAACACTGTGGATTTAAAAAATAGAGTAACAGTTACTTTAACGACAACTAAAATTGTTATAAAAGTTTAAAATATTAAAAAGTTCAAAAACACATAAGAGATGTGAAAATATTTTGTTTCTTTATTTAAATAAAATAATATTCTATATTATTAAAAACATATTTAAAATGTATGAAATAAATAGTTATTCATGACTGTTAATATCCGTGCGTCTGCACGGGAACCGGCGTGGACCGCGGAATTGTCATCAATTAGGTTATGAAATTAAAATAAAATCGAAAATATTTAAATTTGATTTATAAAAAAAAGAAAAATAACATAAAGTAGTAAAAGATAAATATATAAGTGAATCAAAAATAAATATTTAAATGAAATACATATTTTTAAATAAAAACAATATTGTATCAATTTTCCAATTTTTAAAAGAAAGACATAAATAATATATATTTCAATGATTTATATATTATCTTAAAAAAAAACTGTATGTTAAATTAAATATAATTTCAAAAAAACAATATTAGATATCAGTGCATACAGATTTTGGCCCGATCGCCAGTGCGTTTACACGGTACTCGTGTACTACCCGTGCGTTCACAATAATTGTGGACTGGCTACCCGTGTATTCACACAGTACTATGTGTTATCCGTGAGTTCACACGGTACTGATGTGTTACCCGTGCATTCGCTAGCGGGTTACCCGTGCGTCCGCATGGGTACTGGTCTGGTACGCACACTTTTATTTTCAAAATGTAATAAAGTAATAAGAAAAATGGAATGAAAAAAAAAACAAAATTGCCTAATTGAAATAGTTGATTATATTAAAAAAAGATGATATATTGGTTTTAATATGTTAATCAACAATATAATAATATTAAAATATAATAAAAATGAAAATAAGAAAAAGAAAAAGCAAGCAGCCTCAGCCTAATCGAAATACTTGATCTAATTCGGGTGCACGTGGTGCATTTGGAAGTCAAGGAACAATAAAACATTTCAAAACAAAGAAACTCATATTGAAAAAGTTGTAGAAGACATCCTGGAAATTGCTAAAACTAAGAGCACATCTGATAAAGACTGAAATATTTCAATGCTATATGTCACCTAAAGCATGTCTTGTTATCATTAAGGATTGAAAATATAGTTGCTGCTTCACATGGCAATGGTAGGATTAGTTGCGGTGAGAATCAGATAACAAGCTATTAATTAACTTGCATCACATTTCTTTGAATTCACCACCGACTTTGATTTATCCAAAGGAAAGGTTCAAGATCGAAAAAACCTAAAGGGGGAGATCTAAGGTTCGGGGGTTGGTTATACTAAAGAAAGGTATTAGCACCCTTAATATCTGTAGTACTCTACAAGAACTGTAACGCCCTGGTTTTTGTTAGATTTATTTAATCGAGTCGATTTAATTATTTTTCGTTTTTATATTATTTTATTCTTGGTTTTTATTTGGTAAATGTGTTATGCTTATCGTTAATATGTTTTATCGCGTTTTGGGAACGTTGCGAGAAAATTGAGTGTAGGGGTATTTTGGTCTTTTTGGCCTGGTTAGATATTATGTTTTTCATAAAATGGAACATAGAGAGAAAAATAGAAAGAAAAGAAGAGAAGAGAAAAGGAGAGTGAGAAGAAGAAAAAGAGGAAAACTTGGAGTGTAAGAAATCGATTCAACCGACACTTCGAAGCACGATTAATTGGGTAAGGGTGCAAAACTCGGTTATGCTATGCGTGTGTATGAATATGTATGTGTGTGTTTGAATGTTATCTTGACTTTCCTAGTTTTTTTTCATTTTAGGTTGAAATGAGAAAAAATGAATCGAAATCGATGTTTTCACGGTCGGAAATCGATATAAACTGTGTTGAATGATCGTATTATATGTATGAACATTGTTGATATTTGTTTTGGTTGGTTGGAAATGTCTTGGGTTGAGAAAGATGAATTTTTGGGGTTTGGAACTATGTAAAACGCAGCAGAATTTTTCTGTTTCTGGTGTAGACCGCCGGGCAATGCTTTGAGCGCCGGGCGACGCATGGGTTGCGCCGCTGCTCCGCCGTGCGATACCCAAGAGGCACAGCTTGTCACGCTGCTGACTCTTTTAAGTTTTGGTTGGGGTTTTACGCCGCTGCTTCGTCGGGCGATGCAGAGGCGAAGGGAGCACCGCCGGGCAAAAATAGGTACCGTCGGGCGCTCCTGGGGATTTTTCAATACTTTTGTTTTCTTTGAAAATGCATAACTTTTGATCCGTACTTCGGATCGGGACGTTCCTAGTATCGTTGGGAAGCTAATGAAATGTTCTTTCTTATAAAAATATTTTGGAGATTGGTGTCCGATTTAATTGTGTCGGGAATTGGAAAACGTGTCGTTTTGTCGACTTTTATCGTCGTAATTGTGTGCGATTGATATGTTATCGTGTGATATGCTTTTGATATATAACGTATAGCTTGTGTGCTGTTATGTGATGTGAATGCATGTGATGTGAATGTTGTGATGATGGTTTGTGGCCTTATGGCAAATAAATGCATTGTGTTATGTTTGATTGTATATGCATGATTATGGATGTTGAAATGGTTCACATGGTTGTATATGTGTATGCATTTGATTGTCATGAGTCATTGTATGCCAAGCATCATGATATGCATTCTTGTGATGTCGTGTGCCCTAGTGGGTGTGAGCGACGAAACGATTCCCGAGGGAATCTGCTATAACGGTCGTGAGCCTATACAAAGAGGACCTAAAGCGACGTTATAGACGATCGTGAGCCTTATACAAAGAGGACCTAAAGCGATCGGATCGTGAGCCTTATACAAATAGGACCTAAAGCGATCCATAAACATCGTGAGCCTTATACCAAGAGGACCTAAAGTGACAGGGGACATCGTTTGCCCGACGGGGAGTTACAGTAAGTAACAAGCGATGATTCCAATAATTCCTGAGTGAATTAATGATGAGAATGATGGATGGAACGGTACCGCATTGCATTGCATAGAGTCGTTGTGTCGGTCTCTATGCATTTGCATAAGTTATGAATGGATTGATTATGTGTGAGAATTGTGAATGGAATTGATGAGTTGATATATATATATATATATATATATATATATATATATATATATATATATATATATATATATATATATATATATATATGTTGGTGATAAATGTATTGAGCATGATTGATATGCCTTTGTGAAGGATGTAAGAGATATGAATGGTGTTGTTTTGTATTTGAATTATGGTGTAAGTTGTGGTGAGAATGTTTTACATTGTGTATTTTGTGTTGTTACATAATTGTATGCAACTATATTATAATTGTGTTTCTCACCTTTTTGCTGTTTTGAATGCTCTATGAGGCATTGCAGATTAGATGCTGGAGGTCTTTTTGTGAAGATTATGTCTTCATTCTTTTGTCGGCCGACTCTGATATGTAGCACCGGGTAGTCGGGGAGATCGTTATGTGCATTATGTATATATATCTTTTTTTTTTATTTTACATGTATGACTCTGTATATGACAGACAAACTTCTATGTTTATATATAAGAGATTTCAGTTGCAGATTTTCTGCTTTTATTCTGTATCTGAATTGTGGGTGTTAGGAACCGAGTTCCTCTGTTTATGTTGCTACCTGATTGTTGCATATCTTTATGAGCAGGTTATTTTATTTCACCATCGTGATGTGACGCTCTGTCTATGCCATGAATGTTTTAATTCTACTCTGATTATTTGTTATCGCTTTAATTGCACGGGGTATAGATTAGGGGTGTTACATTAAGTGGTATCAGAGCCAGTTTGAGCCAGTTTGTGTCAGTCCGTGCCAGTCCGTGTCGGTCGTTTTGACCAAGTTGGTTGGTGTGCGTCAGTTGTGTTCTGGCGAGCTGATTGTTTAATCATAGTTGCTGTTATTGGATATGAACAGAATATGGCTGGTAGGAATGACGCTGCTCTTGCTACTGCTATGCAAGCTATGGCTCAGGCTATGCGGGGTGCACCTAATGCTGGTGGGAATTATGAGTTCAGGAAGAACAAACCGCCTATCTTCAAAGGGAGACATGATCCTGATGGTGCACAGATTTGGCTTAAGGAGATTGAAAGAATCTTTCGAGTGATGGACTGTGCTGAGGAACATAAGGTGAGACTGGGTACTCACATGTTGTAGGAGGAGGCTGATGATTGGTGGGTTAGTGCGCGTCATGTGTGGGAAGCTACAGGTGAAGAGGTCACTTGGGATTTGTTTTGCAGGGAGTTTTGAGGAAGTATTTTCCCGAAGATGTTAGAGGAAAGAAAGAGATAGAGTTCTTGGAGTTGAAACAAGGTTACATGTCTGTTACTGATTACACTACTAAGTTTGTGGAGCTTGTTCAGTTTTATCCACATTATGCTGAAGCAACTGCGGAGTTTTCCAAATGTGTGAAGTTTGAGAACGGGTTGCGTCCTGAGATCAAGCAGGTAATTGGTTATCAAAGAATTAGGAGGTTTTCGGATTTGGTGGATTGTTGTAGAATTTATGAGGAGGATAGCAAAGCTCGTTCTACTCATTATAAGAGTGTGAACGAAAGGAAAGGAAAGCAATCGTTTCGTGGGGGTCCTTATGTGTCACCAGCTGACAAGGGTAAGCAAAGGGCTAATTTTGATAAAAGGTCAAGTGGGGGAGGTATGTATAATCCTTTGAGATGTTTTAGGTGTGGTGACTTAGGACATCGTCAGTTTGAATGTAGAAAGGATATAAGGAAGTGTTCTAATTGTGGAGGTATAGGACATGTAACAGCTGAGTGCAAGAGGAAGATATTCAAAAGACGGCTTTTAGGACACGATACGAACATTACAAATATTCTGTGATGCTGTTCGGGGTTTCTAATGCGCCGGGAGTGTTTATGGAGTATATGAATCGCATTTTCCATGAGCATTTGGATCAATTTGTTGTTGTGTTTATCGATGACATCTTGATTTATTCTAAGTCTCGGGAGGAACATGCGGAGCATTTGCGTATTGTATTGCAAATTTTGAAGGAAAAGAGACTTTATGCCAAGTTGTCCAAGTGTGAGTTCTGGTTGTCAGAAGTGAGTTTTCTTGGGCATGTGATTTCAGGTAATGGTATTGCTGTGGATCCATCCAAAGTAGATGCAGTTCTACAATGGGAGGCTCCTAGATCTGTTACTGAAATTAGAAGCTTTTTGGGTTTAGCTGGATATTATCGAAGATTCATTGAAGGCTTTTCCAAGTTAGCACTTCCTTTGACCCAACTGACTTGTAAAGGTAAAGCGTTTATTTGGGATATTCAGTGTGAGGAATGTTTTAGTGAGCTGAAGAGAAGATTGACTACAACTTCGATTTTGATCTTACCGAATCCTAGTGAACTGTTTATGGTGTATTACGATGCGTCTTTAATTGGGTTAGGTGGAGTGTTGATGCAAGAAGGTAAGGTTGTGGCTTATGCTTCGAGGCAGTTGAGGGTTCATGAGAAAAATTACCCTACTCATGATTTGGAATTAGCTGCGGTGGTTTTTGTGTTGAAAATTTGGAGGCATTATCTCTACGATGCAAGATTCGAAGTCTTTAGTGATCATAAGAGTTTGAAATACTTGTTTGATCAGAAAGAGTTGAATATGAGGCAACGGAGATGGTTGGAATTTTTGAAGGACTACGATTTTAGCTTGAATTACCATCCTGGTAAAGCTAATGTGGTAGCCGATGCGTTAAGCCGAAAATCTTTGCATATGTCCGCTTTGATGGTTAAAGAGTGGGAACTTTTGGAAGCATTTAGAGATTTGAGTTTGGTGTGTGAATTGACATCTGACAGCGTGAGGCTTGGTATGTTAAGGGTCACTAATGAGTTTCTGTTGACCGTTAGCGAGAAACAGAGGCTGGATGTGAAATTTGTTGATTTGATGACGGTTGGAGATAAAGGTGTGAATGGTGACTTTAAAGTGGATGATAAGGGTGTTTTGAGATTCCGTGGGAGAATTTGCATTCCTGATGATTTGGAATTGAAAAAGATGATTTTAGAGGAAGGACACCAGAGTAGTTTGAGTATACATCCGGGAGCTAATAAAACATATCAAGATTTGAAGAAGATCTTTTGGTGGTCCGGATTGAAGAGGGATGTGGCTCAGTTTGTTTATGCGTGTTTGACGTGTCAGAAGTCAAAGGTAGAACATCAGAAGCCTAGTGGATTATTGCAACCGTTGGATATTCCCGAGTGGAAATGGGACAACATTTCTATGGATTTTGTGACAGGGTTGCCGAATACTCAGAGGGGGCATAATGCCATTTGGGTGATTGTGGATAGGCTGACTAAATCGGCGTATTTCATTCCGATTGACATCAGTTTTTCTTTGGAGAGGTTGGCTGAGATTTATATCCGTGTGATTGTGAAGCTACATGGTGTTCCGTTATGTATTGTTTCAGATCGAGATCCGAGGTTTACTTCTAGGTTTTGGGAAAGTTTGCAAAAGGCGTTAGGTTCCAAGTTGAGATTGAGTTCTGCTTATCATCCTCAGATGGATGGTCAGACCGAGAGAACTATTCAGTCATTGAAAGATTTGCTGAGAGCTTGTGTTCTTGAGCAAGGTGGTGCTTGGGATAGTTATCTTTCGTTGGTTGAATTCACGTATAACAACAGTTTCCATTCGAGTATTGGAATGGCACCTTTTGAAGCGTTGTATGGAAGAAGATGTCGAACACCGTTGTGTTGGCATGAATCTGGTGAGAGTTCGGTGGTTGGACCAGAGTTAATTCAACAAAATACGAAAAAGGTGAAACTTATTCGTGAGAAAATGAAGGCTTCTCAGAGTAGGCAGAAGAGTTACCATGATCGAAGGAGGAAAGATCTTGAGTTTCGAGAAGGCGATCATGTATTTTTGAGAGTTACACCGGTGACGGGTGTTGGTCGTGCATTGAAGTAGAAGAAACTTACTTCTCGGTTTATTGGTCCTTATCAGATATCCGCGAGAGTGGGTGCTGTAGCTTATCGGGTGGCATTTCCACCAAATATTTTGAATTTGCATGATGTGTTCAATGTTTCACAGCTTCGGAAGTATGTTCCGGATCTGTCGCATGTGATTCCGATGGATGAGGTTGAGGTAAGGGAGAACCTTACGGTGGAGGCATTACCGGTGAGAGTTTTGGATCGCGAGTTAAAGTGGTTAAGAGGCAAGGACATTGCGCTTGTGAGAGTAGCGTGGGGAGGCGCTGCTGAGGGAAATTTGACTTGGGAGTTGGAGAGTAGGATGCGGGAATCGTATCCAGAGTTGTTCGTCTCAGGTAATATTTTCGAGGACGAAAATTTCTAAGTGGAGGAGAGTTGTAACGCCCCGGTTTTTGTTAGATTTATTTAATCGAGTCGATTTAATTATTTTTCATTTTTATATTATTTTATTCTTGGTTTTTATTTGGTAAATGTGTTATGTTTATCGTTAATATGTTTTATCGTGTTTTGGAAACGTTGCGAGAAAATTGAGTGTAGGGGTATTTTGGTCTTTTTGGCTTGGTTAGATATTATGTTTTTCATAAAATGGAACATAGAGAGAAAAATAGAAAGAAAAAAGAGAAGAGAAAAGGAGAGTGAGAAGAAGAAAAAGAGGAAAATTTGGAGTGTAAGAAATCGATTCAACCGACACTTCAAAGCACGATTAATCGGGTAAGGGTGCGAAACTCGGTTATGCTATACGTGTGTATGAATATGTATGTGTGTGCTTGAATGTTCTCTTGCCTTTCCTAGTTTTTTTTCATTTTAGGTTGAAATGAGAAAAAATGAATCGAAATCGATGTTTTCACGGTCGAAAATCGATATAAACTGTGTTGAATGATCGTATTATATGTATGAACATTGTTGATATTTGTTTTGGTTGGTTGGAAATGTCTTGGGTTGAGAAAGATGAATTTTTGGGGTTTGGAACTATGTTAAACGCAGCAGAATTTTTCTGTTTCTGGTGTAGACCGCCGGGCGACGCATGGGTTGCGCCGCTGCTCTGCCGGGCGATACCCAAGAGGCGCAGCTTGTCACGCTGCTGACTCTTTTAAGTTTTGGTTGGGGTTTTACGCCACTGCTTCGCCGGGCGATGCAGAGGCGAAGGGAGCACCGCCGGGCGAAAATAGGTACCGTCGGGCGCTCCTAGGGATTTTCCAATACTTTTGTTTTCTTTGAAAATGCATAACTTTTGATCCGTACTTCGGATCGGGACGTTCCTAGTATCGTTGGGAAGCTAATGAGATGTTCTTTCTTATAAAAATGGTTTGGAGATTGGTGGCCAATTTAATTGTGTCAGGAATTTGAAAATGTGTTGTTTTGTCGACTTTTATCGTCGTAATTGTGTGCGATTGATGTGTTATCATGTGATATGCTTTTGATATATAACGTATAGCTTGTGTGCTGTTATGTGATGTGAATGCATATGATGTGAATGTTGTGATGATGGTTTGTGGCCTTATGGCAAATAAATGCATTGTGTTATGTTTGATTATATATGCATGATTATAGATGTTGAAATGGTTCACATGGTTGTATATGTGTATGCATTTGATTGTCATGAGTCATTGTATGCCAAGCATCATGATATGCATTCTTGTGATGTCGTGTGCCCTAGTGGGTGTGAGCGACGAAACGATTCCCGAGGGAATCTGCTATAGTGGTCGTGAGCCTTATACAAAGAGGACCTAAAGCGACGTTATAGACGATCGTGAGCCTTATACAAAGAGGACCTAAAGCAATCGGATCGTGAGCCTTATACAAAGAGGACCTAAAGCGATCCATAAACGTCGTGAGCCTTATACCAAGAGGACCTAAAGTGACGGGGAACATCGTTTGCCCGACGGGGAGTTACACTAAGTAACAAGCGATGATTCCAATAATTCCTGAGTGAATTAATGATGAGAATGATGGATGGAACGGTACCGCATTGCATTGTATAGAGTCATTGTGTCGGTATCTGTGCATTTTCATAAGCATGAATGGATTGATTATGTGTGAGAATTGTGAATGGAATTGATGAGTTGATATATATATATATATATATATATATATATATATATATATATATATATATATGTTGATGATAAATGTATTGAGCATGATTGATATGCCTTTATGAAGGATGTATGCGATATGAATGGTGTTGTTTTGTATTTGAATTATGGTGTAAGTTGTGGTGAGAATGTTTTACATTATGTATTTTGTGTTGTTACATAATTGTATGCAACTATATTATAATTGTGTTTCTCACCCTTCTGCTGTTTTGAATGCTCTATGAGGCATTGCAGATTAGATGCTGGAGGTCTTTTTGTGAAGATTCTGTCTTCATTCTTTTGTCGGTCGGCTCTGATATGTAGCACCGGGTAGTCGGGGAGATCGTTATGTGACATTATGTATATATATCTTTTTTTTTGGATTTTACATGTATGACTCTGTATATGACAGACAAACTTCTATGTTTATATATAAGAGATTTCAGTTGCAGATTTTCCGCTTTTATTCTGTATCTGAATTGTGGGTGTTAGGAACCGGGTTCCTCTGTTTATGTTGCTACCTGATTGTTGCATATCTTTATGAGCAGGTTATTTTATTTCATCATCGTGATGTGACGCTCCGTCTATGCCATGAATGTTTTAATTCTACTCTGATTATTTGTTATCGCTTTAATTGCGCGGGGTATAGATTGGGGGTGTTACAGGAACCTCTTGTTTAAGTTTGTGTTATGTTATGTTTGCTTGCTAAAAGAATTTGTTAAGGGTAAAGGTAAAGACCTAGGTATGTACACTAAGTTTTCTCGCCAAGACGTTGCATCTTGTGCCTACGTATCTGACTAAAGAATCAGAGCAACCGTAGTTGACCTAACTAAGGGTTAAAGAGGAACCATTGACTAGGGCGAAAGTTCCAAGGGGACATGAGTGTGAGCTCATATAGAGTTTAAGAAACTCTCTAACTCTAAGTTGTAGAGGGAAGTGAATTCTCATAGTGATGAGAATCACATAGAGTTCAAGAACTCTAACTTGTTGTAAGTTGTAAGATTGAATGGCTATGAGGCCAAGGGAGAATGGCTATGACTATGAGGTCAAAGCCTACCTTTGACTATGAGGTCAAAGGTTTAAGAGATGGCTCCATGACTATAAGGTCAAGGAGAAGGTGGCCATGACTATGAGGTCAAGGCTAGTAAGTAGCAATGACTATGAGGTCAAAGCTGGTAATCCTGTGACTATGAGGTTAAAGAGAAAGTGGGTACCTATGACTATGAGGTCAAGGGTTGATTATGAGATATCTATGACTTTGAGGTCAATAGAAAGCCTTTCCTTTGGAAGGAGGGGTAGCAACAGTTTTATGAAACAAGAGGTTATAAGGATATTTACATGAAGATGTGATATTGAATAACAAAGCATTCAAATTAAACAAGGTTTATAACATCATGTAGGATTAAAACCAAACATTT
This sequence comes from Lathyrus tuberosus, assembly GCA_022829125.1. Taxonomy (NCBI): domain Eukaryota; kingdom Viridiplantae; phylum Streptophyta; class Magnoliopsida; order Fabales; family Fabaceae; genus Lathyrus; species Lathyrus tuberosus. Next base: position 3,990,770 of record JALAZF010000241.1, on the reverse strand, counting down.
AGACATTGTGTAAACAAGATATCATGATTAAGAATCAAACAAGGAATAGAACAAAACCCTAAAAGGACCTTTCCACTTTGATTATGAGCAATGGTCTCAAAATTAAATATTTTCAAAGATCTCTTTTTATAGCCAAAAAGTAAATTCTTTTGAGAGTATTTAGCAAAAAGAATGGGTGAAAATGAGTTAAAAATGACTAAGTTATGAACATTTGAAATTGGCATATAAACCATAAAAAAGGTAAAAAGAAAAACATGTAATAAAAAGAAAGGAGATGTCCCCATGGGTGTTGAACCCAGGACCTCACGCATCCAGTCCCAAAACAAGGCCAAACCTACTAGGGCGCGCGTGCGTACTAAGGGTGGTCACGAATTCAATATATGTAAAACAAATTTTAAATTGGAAAATTAAAATAAAAGGACGGGGGAGAGGGGGATTCGAACCCCCGTCCTAGTGGTCATTTGGCATGTGAAATGTGTGTACTTGCCACTGGGGTGGTGTTTCATCTGGTCATAAACCTCATTCCAAAAACCTATAAGCCTTCACGCGTGTAAAGTTGGGCATATGGCTGATTTGCCACAAAAACCACAGAGCAAATGCTTAGTGTTGCAGGTACAAGTAGGAATCAACACACCTTGCCAATGATTATTCAGAGTATGAAGCCATTAAAAGGAAATGCAATTGATCACACAAGTGGCTAGGCCTTAACTATCAAGTGAGGGAAAACCAAACAATGTTAAACCAAAATAAAACAATTATCCCTACTAATATAAGCTGATTTGGATTAGTTTACGCATACAAACATTGACATTTGGTAATGCAGACATACATCAAAGCAATGAGGTCCAGTTTATGTGATAGAACATGGCAAAACATATAGTCAACATCTCTTATAATACAACCTCCATATTAATCATGACAGTAGGCATTCAAATAAACCAAACTATTTCTGATGTGCATTGCAATCCAACAACAACAAATACAATGTTGTACCAATATTGAATCAGTCTTTGTCTATCTATGTTATCCCTAAAGAGAATGAATCAAACTATTATGCTGCCTATGGAATGAAACAAATTCAAAGATACATTCACCAATCTCATTCTTGTGATCATTTGATTAGGGTGAAAGAAAACAATAAGCATGTGCACATGTAGTTGTTCAAAATAAGATGTCAGGAGATAACCTAGTGATCATGTGCAATATCAAACCAAAACAAGTGACTTGTAGCATGAAAACAATACAAAACCGAAGATTAAGTATGTGGAGCAGTGGAAATGATCATGTCATCAGTAAATATGGCATGGTGAGCACTTCAAATTTGATAATTCTTAATAAAGAAAAGATTTCAACTAGGCATTAATACATGACACACATGTTGATAGAGTTCAGGTCAGGTTGTCACACATACCATGAATGCATAGTTTGGCAAACATACTCATAGCTTAGACACATATCAAATGACAAGTTAAGGTTTACATACATGTCTTGAGCATACAACTTAGCATGATGGTTATAACTTTAAGCACAATAACATGATGAACATAACATGACATTATAAAACAAAACCTCAAGGTGTTATCAGTTTCAGCATATAAAAAAAAAAGAATCAATCATATCATGATGTAGTGCACAACAGGTTGTGAAGTGTTTGACAAGTACATGGACAAAATAGGTGTGGCAAAGTATGAACATACATGGCATGAGATTAGATAAACAAACTGATCACAAATTAATGATGACAGCAAGGTGAGCATGGCATAGCAGTGGTGTGTGCACAATAGGATATGAGAAAGTGCCTGAATGCATTACTATGACAAGATGAATTTACAATCAACTTCATTTCAGAGGCCAAACTCCACAAACATCAATACATGAATGGAAAGTTGTTGCTAGGCAACACAACATATTCACATTGAACATACACATTAAGACCTTGCACATATTAAATCTACTAAGGCTAGCATGATGGCAGTAGGCAAAACTTCAGGAAATCTCTAGCCCACATATCAGTCACAAATACATAAATGAACTCAGTCCAAAAATAAGTAGCATGGCATATTTTATGTGCATAATGATAGAACAGGTTTATCAAATCAAGGACATACACATCATGAGCTTTTTATGTACAAATTGACCACAAATCAATAATAGCAGTAATGTGACCATGGAGTGGCAGTTTATCCAAATTTACATATATTGAATACATAGTAGGCAACCATATCAAGAAACTACACTCAACATGAGTAAGCCTATTATTAGCATGTACACCTCAGTTGAGCACAAATCAAAGGCAACAGACAGAAATTTCAATGGACTAGCAGCTCAAACATTTCAGTCTCAAGTACATAAATCAATCTTAGCCCAACAGCAAGGATCATGACATATCATGGCTCAGGTGTGCATTAGAATGTTAGAAACACCTGAAGGGGATTTCAAAAGATAGTTCTTGTGATAGACAGAATCAAAACAATTTCCATGTTCAAAAACAAACCTTAATAAGTACCATCTTATAAGTAAAACACTTCAACATAAAGCAAATATCAAGGCAGGTCAAATACATGGTAGTGGACATGAGTAGAGAAGAATCAAGACTTCCCCAAAATAAACTTGCCTTACTGCCAAGTATGCCTTGGGAGATTTTAAAAACATACTACCATCCTCAGCCTATTACTAAATCAGTATTAAACTAAAGGAAACAACCATGAATTTAAGAAACAAATGCATCCCAAAAGTTGATACCAACACACAAACAGAAAGCATTCAATCTTTGACAGCAAACATGAGCCAGAAAACAAAATATTGTTTGCTAATGAGACACCAACTAACATACTATCACCAGCAATCTTAACAGATTAACACATAATAAAGGACAGGCTGAAAGCATTTTAAGGCTTCAGAAGTGAGCAGGGGAGTGTCAACACATCCTTCCCTACCACTAAACCACAACAGCCAAAGTTTTGATACAAGGTTCAATGTGGATATCCAAGAATAGTTACATGCTCAGTAGAATACGCACACTTGCCTTAACTTAACATGCTATGCTAAAAACAAACTCGAGTACACATTATTGTTACATTATGGATGAATGTGCAGAAACATTAAAACACATTACACAAGTAGATTATAAAGAAACATGATGATGTCAATAATATACATGAGCATGGATATTAAGCAAGGAGAGTGTAGTTACCAAGTGGAATATGTCCACTGCAACTTCAAAGTATGAACACCATCCTTCTTGCTGAACCAAACAGAACTTCCCCAAAGCAAGCTTCCTCCTCCCTCTTTTCTAACAAGAACTTCAAACTCAGATATATTTAGAGTGTTTTGTGAAAGGTGTTGGTGTAAAATGCAAGGAAACTGAGCTGTTATTTATAGGTGAGGCAAGAGAGCTCAAGGTATGGTCCTTTGCCAAAAATGCCAAGTCTGCCCTTCCTATTTCGTGTGAGTTTTTCAAACATGCAGAGTGAAATGTTCCAAAGATCTCTGAGCTCTGAGCAGGACTGTTATGAACTGATAGGTGCATTGCTCCATGAATAAACAATGTTATTTCTACTTTTAGAAAGTTTCTCTCTCCCTCCCACTTGCACAAACAAACCATAAACCAATATTTTAATGCTAATCAACTTCAAATTCGTGGAAAGGCTTGATTAAATGTTAAATGAGTCATTGGAGCTCAGAAATAATGAGAACTGATGGTTAGGGAAGTGTTAGCATCAAAATCCAAAAGTTAGTTTCTTGAATGTTAAGGAATGAAACCCTCATCTTTGGGCCTTCGAAACTCCTAGCTCCCTGGATGGATGGAGGAGTTCTATTACTCTTTGGAAAGCTCTCATTGCCCTCCATAAATTTCATGACAAAGGGTTTTTGAGTTGAGGCCTGGATCTTTGAGAAAAACTGGGTCAAAGTTAGCTTGTCATTAGGGCAAAAGATGCTGAAAATTCACCAAGTCCTTGGGCAGTTTGGCTTCCAAGCTTCATAACTCAAAAACCATGCACTTTTTTGGAGAAAAGTCATATTTAACACTTTGAAGATCTTGGAAAGAGCTTTCATTTGGGCTTGGAGTCACTCCATTTGGATATGTGGTTTGGAAATTATGATCATTTCAAGTTATCACAAGAGAGGGAATTTTCACATATGAAAAGTTTTATGACCAAAATCTTACTTCCTTTGTAAGAGACCTTTTGAAACTTGATCTTGACACTTTAGATCATCAATAAGACATGTTATGATGAGTGGAGACCTTGGAAGTTCCATTTGGATCAAAATCCCAAAGATTAGGGTTTCAGTCAAAACCCTAATTTTGACTGTGAATGCACTGAGATAAACCTTTGTGATCTTGCTTCTTTCTTCACATCCAAAACTCATAGAAGACCAATAGGGATGTTTACTAACTCATGGAGTCATTTCTTAGGGTTTAAGGGCACCTCTTGATGAAAATCAAGACCAATGATCCATATGTTCTTATAGAAACCCTAATTTGGAGGCAGGGTGAGACTGGGGCTCAAGCTACTCAGGATAAGAGCCAAATGATCTTGAATTCTTGTTGAGTGAGACCTCTTGGATATAGGTAAACTCAAATGGTCGATGAACCAAGCAACTCTTGAATTGACAGGGCAAAATTCTTCAATGATTCCTCAGGTTAAAGCCCTAATCCTACACTTTAGTCTGGTGATCTTTTGTTGACTTGACTTGATTCAAAGTCTTGAGATCTTGGTTCCCAAACAAATAGGGAGGCTTTGTGATGACTGTATGGAGTCAGAGGATACCTTAGGAGGCCTTGAATCACTCTGTGCGAACCCTAATTTTAGATATAAAAGAAACAAACTGCAAGATATGGGTTAGTTAAACAATGCATATATGATTGATCTTAAATGTTTATGTAAGATGTTGTGACATCTAAGAGGTAAAATTTGGGCTACAACAGTTGCCCCTATTTAAATTGACTTACCGGAGGGCACGAGGAAAGGAAATCCTCGGGACATCTAGGTGAAAGGTATTTAAATATAGCAAACCGAAATTTTTTCCCTTAGATGGAATGCAGATACTAAGGACAAGCGACGAACATGTAGCTGCTGACATGCCATGAACTTCTAATATGATGATATGATGTCATGATAGTGCAGAAATGCAGACAGACCAGACACCAGGGATAAAGAGCAAACAACCATAGGTGAATAACACCGGGGAAGGATGAAGGTTAGTATCCATGAGGCAAACTCAACGGGGATACAGGCTGACCAACAAAAGAGACTCACTGGGGAGACTTTGAAGGAAAGACTGAGGATAGAAAAGTAAAGTTGAACCCTACAGATCCTCACTGGAGATAGCAGCCAGAGAGGTATTCTCCACTGGGGAAATAACTGGGGAGATGGACGACAGGTTCATATGTGACCGGACGACACTGGGGAAATAAAGACACATTCTTACTGGGCATGAAACCAGAAAAATGACATGATCTCCACTGGGGATCAATTTGAAATAAAAGGATAGACATTCGATAAAAGATTTTCTGGGATTTCTTATACTGAAGAGTTCAAATAGGATCTTCAAGAAAAGCCAGAAAAGATAAAGACGAACTCTGCGTACCGGATGATGAAAAATGACTGGACTTTTAACTGGGACTAAGATTAATGAGCCAATATAAGTTGGACTCCAATATGAGTTGTAAAGGACTACCAGTTGGGGTTATAATTTGGATACTAGTATGAGCTAGACTTGGGATGCCAATATGAGTTGAACTTTGAAAAAAAAGGGCCAAATATGAGTTGGTTTTTGAATACAGACCAATATGAGTTGGTTTTTTAGATACCAGTATGAGCTGGATTTTGGATGCCAATATGAGTTGGACCTTTGGATACCAGTATGAGCTGGATTTTTGGTTACCAGTATGAGCTGGATTTTTGGATACTAGTATGAGCTGGATTTCTGGTTACCAGTATGAGCTGGATTATTTGGATACCAGTATGAGCAGGATTTTGATACCAGTATGAGCTGGATTTTGGTTACCAGTATGAGCTGGATTTTTGGATACCAGTATGAGCTGGATTTTGATACCAGTATGAGCTGGATTTTGGGTACCAGTATGAGCTGGATTTTTGGATACCAGTATGAGCTGGATTTTTGGTTACCAGTATGAGCTGGATTTTTGGATACCAGTATGAGCTGGACTTTTGGATACCAGTATGAGCTAGATTTCTTGGATACCTGTATGAGCTGGATTTTTGGTTACCAGTATGAGCTGGATTTTTGGGATACCTGTATGAGCTGGATTTCTTGGATACCAGTATGAGCTGGATTTTTGGATACCAGTATGAGCTGGATTTCTGGATACCAGTATGAGCTGGATTTTTGGATACCAGTATGAGCTGGATTTTTGGATACCAGTATGCGCTGGATTTTTGGATACCAGTATGCGCTGGATTTTTGGATACCAGTATGAGCTGGATTTCTTGGATACCAGTATGAGCTGGATTTTTTGTTACTAGTATGAGCTGGATTTTTGGGATACTAGTATGAGCTGGATTTTTGGTTACCAGTATGAGCTGAATTTTGGGATACCAGTATGAGCTGGATTTCTGGATACCAGTATGAGCTGGATTTTTGGATACTAGTATGATCTGGATTTCTTGGATACCACTATGAGCTAGATTTTTGGTTACCAGTATAAGCTGGATTTTTGGATACCAGCATGAGCTGGATTTTTGGTTACCAGTATGAGCTGGATTTCTGGTTACCAGTATGAGCTGGATTTTTTGGATACCAGTATGAGCTGGATTTTTGGTTACCAGTATGAGCTGGATTTTTGGGATACCAGTATGAGCTGGATTTCTTGAATACCAGTATGAGCTGGATTTTTAGATACCAGTATGAGCTGGATTTTTGGGTACCAGTATGAGCTGGATTTTTGGGTACCAGTATGAGCTGGATTTTTGGATACTAGTATGAGCTGGATTTTTGGATACCGGTATGAGCTGGATTTTTGGATACCAGTATGAGCTGGATTTTGAATTTTAGGTTTATATCTGACCTGAAACAAACAATGCCAGAAATTGCTGGACTTAGGCATCCATATGAGGAGGTTAAGTATCAGATAGGTCAATACCGGGGTTGCAGGTTAGACTTCCTGGGGAATAACAATTATGGTTTGCAAAAAGGTTGGATAGTACCAGAGATAAATAAGCTTTTCATAAGAGACTGCCACTTATCGCCATAGTAAAACAAGCTTCTTCGAGAGATTGCTACTTGTTGTTGGGTATAAATTCCAAAGAGATGTTGATATCACAACATTGCTGGAGAATGAGTTTTGCCTTCAATAAGGATCTGTAAAATATTCTTCTGCGAGACACAGTGCAAAATAAATGCACATTCAAAGGTAGGTTTGAAAACCACACCTGCCAGGGACCAAAGTTTAATCTAGGAATGAGCTAGAAAGAAACAGTCAAATAAGACTCCCACCATTGAGGAATGAGCTCAATGGGGGTTTATCTTATCCAAATGTGGAAAATATAATTGAACCAACCATCATCCACGAGGATAAAACTCTGTGGGGAATTCAGAAAGGATGGGCATTTCATGCATAGGGCTGACAACTCTATTGGAGAGAATAGACAAACCCAGTCACTTGGGGAGATAACCGCCAAAGCGAACAAAACAGGTAAACACCTGAATGAAGCAAAAATGCTAAGATGCAATGCATATGAGTGCATGTATGCCATGCTTATGTTCATGCTGACAAAACAGACAAGAGGCGAAACTGGAGATGAAATAAACATCTCGACAAGGATACCCAGCCAAACTCATCAGATTGGACCATTACTGGGGATGAGTAAGTAGAACATGTGGCTCTACTTCAAGATTACAACTTTCTCTGGTGAGAAGAGCACTCCACTTGGTACAACATCATGACTTCACTAGGATTGCCATTATGAGCTTGATTTCTTCAGTTGAGGGAAAAGATCCATTGGAAATTGTCATGTTTAGCTGATGTAACAGCTTATTGGAGAGCTAACAAAAGATGTCACAAAGGCTGAGTAGTTATGCATAACTCATTTGCCCCAGAGTACACGGTCTGTCAGAAGAAAATATCAAGAGCATTTTACAGAAGAATTTGCATGCGAGATGCTTCAATATCTTCAAACTCTTAGAGAGATTCATAAATTTCAGCATAATTTCCCCTGCTCAACTGTATTTACACAACAATGTCCTTGAATTTGTTCTTCAGAGTGGTTGTTGACAACTGGGGAACAAGCTTGCCCCAGACTGATTGGCCTTTTAGAGATTTACCGAATCTCGACCTGACTGCCCCTGATTAACTGATTTGTGAGGGTAAGTCATCAAAAGGATTTTAAAGAAGAATTGGCATACCAGATGCTTCAATATCTTCAAACTTTTGAAGAGAAATGCACCTCGACATAACTGCCCAAAATCAACTGTATTCGTAATACAAAGTCCGTTAGACTGTAGTAAAATGACCGGGGAACAAATTTTCCCCTGTTGATGGGTCACTGGAGTCCATACTTGTTATAAGATGACCTCAAGAAGACTCGCTCCAGTATTCTGAATTTGAAGAGTTCTGCCCCTGATTCAATAGCACTTGGAACGGTGGATTGGCAAATCTCTCCGCTTGGTTGCCCTTGACTGAGCTTCCTTTATCAAGTCAAATTCCCTAGCTGGCTGCATTTGTTGGGATTTCTTTGACATTTAATTGTCTTTGCAAACAAGTATTGTTCATTAAAAATTGGCAATTTTAATGCAAAATTCATGCAAGCTTTTGAAATCAAGTTTTATTGGTGAAACACACACGGTAGAATGATTAAATAAAAAACAAAGGTGGATCTAGCCATTAATAGAATAACAGATGAAGTGATCAACACACGCAAATAACAAAGATCATTAGGAGTCAGGTTAATCAACCTTGCTGTAGTATACTTTCAAAACAACCTTACCTCAATTAGGTCTTTTAAAGGTTGTAATGTGGCTTGGTTCACGGTTTATGAAACAAAGGATAAAGACTCAAAATTTATTTGTCCCACCCCATCTTCGTGATGAACTCTAATCCTACACTCAGTTAACTCAAGCTATACAATCAAGTCTCTAAAGGCTAGGAAATGAATTGATGATAGTTGACGATGATTCAGACACCTTTGTAGTCATTACTCCCTTGCAGAATTTGGTTATCCTTTATTGCTGAGGTTTTGAGACCTCTTCTTGTCTTTGTTTGGAGTTTTGAGACCTCTTCTTGTTTTGCTGAGGTTTCGAGACCTCTTCTTCTCTTTACTGAGGTTTTGAGACCTCCCTTTTTTTTATTGAGGTTATGGGACCTCTTCTTTGTCTTCGTTGAGGTTATGAGACCTCTTTTTCCTTGGTTGAGGTTATGATACTTCCTCTTTATCTTAATTTATGAGACCTCATCTTTTCATTGTCACTTGATTTGAAAGAGCTGACTGGTGTCATGCATGAAGCGCTTGCATTCGAATGCATAACCAAGTTAAACTGAGAACTACCCACCCCAAGGTTGAGATTTAAGAGTTTTTTGTGTAAGGAAAGAAAACTCCTACTTCCAGGCTCGAAGGGTTAACGAGGGATTATCTTCCTTATTTCTCCAGTGTTGGGAATTGAAACAATGCCTTACATCCTCGGCAAGGTTTAATTGAAAGCATACCACAACAATTATGGATAATATTTTCCTCATCCTCCCCAATCTTTGGTTAACAACAAATTTGATAGAGATAAGTGGAATAAAACAAGATAAAGGCATTTTTTGTGAACATAAGAGTAAATGAGTGAAACGAATGGACTTAATCAAAAGATGCACAAACATTTCATTAATATTGCCAATTTGAAAGTACAAAAAGCTTATAAGCAAATACAAATCAAAGTGCAAAGGAAATATAATTGAAAATACCGAAATGCACAAAATACAGCCAACCTTGGCAAATTGATTTCAAAAGATTTCAGTTTTCGGGTCCAAGCAGGGGGATATCTTCACCACTGATCACTAGTTCCTTGTGATACAGGATTTTGAGAGGTTTTGCAACCTTTTTGCCTTTTGTTTCACAAGTGGAGACATAGACGTCTGACGTACCTTTCTGAGGTTGTAGTGTCTTTAGCAAACTTAGCAGCCTTGCTTCGAACTTGTTGCACTCTTCAATGGGATGCCCCCTTGTCCCAGTGTGGAATCTGCATTCAACCTCCGGGCGATCCTCTTCAAAGATCAAGTCCTTGTTGTGGATCAGATTTTGTACAATAGCTTCCAAAACTAGGCAACCATCCACATTATGTCCTTCAGCCCCTTTATGAAAGTCACAAGTCAGATTTGCATTGTGCCAAGGTCCTATCACAGGGTTGTAAGGTTGAGTAGTCACCAACTTATTCTGAATCAGCAGTGGGAACAGTTTGCTTAGTGGCACCGGGATAGGTGTGTAGCACTTCTTCTTATCTTGGTTTTGAGAATTTCGAAGAGAAATAAACGTTGGAGGCTGAAACACTCTTTCGGTAGACACCTGATGATGATTACATTCTGGTGCAGGAACAAGACCAAAGGCTGGCTGGCATGAAGCTTCCTCAAAGACAGATCCTGGGCATGGGAGAACCACAGGAGATGGCAAAGGATTGTTGATTTGAATGCCTTGAGGCGTGAACGAGAATTTCTCAGAGTCTAACAGATTCTGAACCTTACTCCTGAGCATCTTACAATCTTCAATTGAATGCCCCTGTGCCCCAGCATGGTAGTCACATCGAGCATTGGCGTCAAAGCCCGATGGATACGGAAACGGTACTGGCTCTAATTCTTTTGGTACTATTAATCCTTCTTCAATCAAAACTGGAAACAACTAACTGTAGGTCATTGGTAGCGGAGAGAAGTGCCTTTCTGGTTTTCTTGGCCTTTGTCGTGCATGATGACACGGCTGACGGTGGTCTGGTCTTTGATACTGAGGCAGTCCTTGGGTTGAAGGAACCACAAGAGATGATGAACTGACCACCTCTCTGGGAGTAACAGGGGGAGCATGCCCCTCTTTTTTCATCAGAGCTTGCAAAGTTTCCAGAACCCAATTCATCTGAAATTTGAGGATCCTGACATTCTCTTTCAAGTCTTCTTGGTTTTTCAGAATTTTATTCATTATTGTCATTGTCTTGAATAGGAGCTAGGTATCCTTTAGACATAGAGGGAGAGACTCAAGACTGAGAAATGCAAATGAGATACAAATGCGCATGGAATGCAAATACAAGCCAAGTGGTTTCAAGGAACTCAAAGGCAAGTTACAAATATCCTTTTTTTGAAAGCTGAAGAGTTTTGCTTTAAAAACTATGATCTTTATTGATTTCTGCAAAGGAAAGAACATCTGAGTTCTTTGAAACCAAAGGGCTATAATGAATGAATGGATGTATGCACAAATGCACATATACAAATAATCACATATATACAGGAAAACAGAATGAGGGCCTGGGCTTGAAGATCACGAGCATGAAGCCATTGTCTACCCATCCCAACTGGTATGTACTATGGGTTTGTCATCTATAGAACACGGTTCTAAAAAGTTCCCAGAGTCGATAACCCATCTTTTGGATTTTATCAATTTCCCAAATGACTTGGTAGTCAATAAAATTCTCAAGAGAATCTCGTTTGAGTGTAGTATATCGCGTAGCAACCAATTCAGGAATAGACTCCCTCATAGTCCTCGCACTACATCCTAAAAAGGCTTAAGTGGAGTTTGGAAATAACTACGGTTCTCAGTATCGATGGCACCTACATCGAGAGTAGCACGTTTTCACGAATGGACTTGTTCAACATGACTAAACTCTCAAGAGGGCCTAAACTGAGTGATGGTGTCTCAAGTCAACTTTTTCAGGAATCGACTCCCTCAAAGCCTCCTTGAATATACCATTGTCCTATCATAAGTGCTCTCAAGTCCGGGTTAGGACTTATCTCACAACTTAAGAACACCCTGCGAAACAGAAGAAACCAAGCAAATATACAAGTATGTACAGATATGTACAAATATACAAGCAAAACATATAACAAAACAAACATAAACAAGGTGGGCTTAACCCTCAAAAGATTCATTGTTTCCCCAGTGAAGTCGCCATTTCTGTTGCGGTGAGAATCGGATAACAAGCTATTAATTAACTTGCATCACATTTCTTTGAATTAACCACTGACTTTGATTTATCCAAAGGAAAGGTTCAAGATCGAAAAAACCTAAAGGGGGGAGATCTAAGGTTCGGGGGTTGGTTATAATAAGGGAAGGTATTAACACCCTTATTATCTGTAGTACTCTACAGGAACCTCTTGTTTAAGTTTGTGTTATGTTATGTTTGCTTGCTAAAACAATCTGTTAAGGGTAAAGGTAAAGACCTAGGCATGTACACTAAGTTTGCTCGCCAAGACGTCGCATCTTGTGCCTACGTATCTGACTAAAGAATCAGAGCAACTGTAGTTCACCTAACTAAGGGTGAAAGAGGAACCATTGACTAGGGCCAAAGTTCCAAGGGGACATGAGTGTGAGCTCATATAGATTTTAAGAAACTCTCTAAGTCTAATTGTAGAGGGAAGTGAATTCTCATTGTGATGAGAATCACATAGAGTTCAAGAACTCTAACTTGTTGTAAGTTGTAAGATTGAATGGCTATGAGGCAAAGGGAGAATTGCTATGACTATGAGGTCAAAGCCTACCTTTGACTATGAGGTCAAAGGTTTAAGAGATGGCTCCATGACTATGAGGTCAAGGAGAAGGTGCCCATGACTATGAGGTCAAGGCTAGTAAGTAGCAATGACTATGAGGTCAAAGCTGGTAATCCTATGACTATGAGGTCAAAGAGAAAGTGCGTACCTATGACTATGAGGTCAAGGGTTGATTATGAGATACCTATGACTTTGAGGTCAATAGAAAGCCTTTCCTTTGGAAGGAGGGGTAGCAACAATTTTATGAAACAAGAGGTTATAAGGATATTTACATGAAGATGTGATATTGAATAACAAAGCATTCAAATTAAGCAAGGCTTACTGTAACACCCCAATTTAAATTATTTAATCGTCGTGTTTTATTTTCAATTGTTTGGCCTTGTTTGGGGGGGTGTCTAAGTACGAAGGGGTAATGTTAATAGTGATAAGGTGGGGGTGTATCCATTAATAGTAATATGGAACTTATTTTATTAGTAATATTATTATTATTATTATTATCCTTATTATTATTATTATTAATACTATTATTATTTTAAATTAAAATATGATTTAATTAATTTGATAATGGGCTAATGGATGAATTAAGGGGCAGTTTAGTAATTAAGCTGAGATTAGTGAGGGTTAGTGGGAGAGTTAGCCATAATCAGATTTTGGAAAAGAAAGAGTTAGAGAAGGTAGAACATGGAAGAGCTAGGGCACCCATCTTCATCAATTTCGCAGGAATTTGATCAAGAAATTTGAGGTAAGGGGGGAGAATGAGTTTAATATTGGCAATGTAATCATGAGAGGGTAGAGGGGAGTCCTTAACCCCGTAGGAATTCGTATGAATTTATGCTGCATTATGATTATGTTGTGCATATGTGAATCTGTGATGAAAATCGTGTGAATCAAATCATTGTAGTTCTGATTGTTTGATATTTTGGTGTTGCTGTTACTGTATGAATATGAGTGTTGCAGGTCTGAGTTTTGTGCATGTTGAGTGAACGAGATTAGATCCAAGAACCGTAAATTTGACTAGTAATGATAGGTAAAAGAAGTAAGATGAAGAATAGGACCTAAAACTAGTGTAGAAACAAGTTTAGGACTGAATTGGAGTGGAAAAGTGAGGATCCCGTAGCAGAACCCAGACTGGTGTGGGGAAATTGCATTTACGTAATAGATATGGCCATACGTGTATCAGGTAGGGCAATACGTGTATAGATATGGTCAATACACGTTTGGGAGGGCCAAAAGGAGGCTTGGCACGACCCTCTGCCCGTACGCGTAACAGTACGCGTATGGAAGTTTGGCATTACGCGTAAGAGGGGCGTTACGCGTAACGAGATCTGAAGTGGAATTTTGATGGAAAAACAGGTCTCTGCCCATACGCGTATCAAGTGGGGCAATACGCGTATGGATGGGCGAGCGAGATGGGCAATACGCATATGGCCAGTGAGAGTGCAGAATTTTACCGTTTCGCGATTTCTCTCCCGTTTTCGCGTCTGAAGTTGTTTCTTTTGGTTTGAGAGGTTGGGGATAGATGTCAGACCTTGAAAAATGTAGGATTGGTGATAAAAATAATTAATTTAATAATTTTGGTGAATTAATTAGTAATCAGCTAATTAACGTTGTGTGAGGTGTTTTCTGTGGTGTTATGTATTGATTGTGATCAGGAGGATCGTGGAAATGTATGAGTGTGATTATACATGAATTATATGCATATTGATGTCATGCATTCATGGTGTGTCGGTGGTGATGGATCATTGCTCAGGAGGAGTGTATGTGATTCATCCGAACTCCAATGTGGAGTGTGGTGGGATAAATCATTGCCAAGTAGAGGTGTATGTGATTTATCCGGGTTCGATTGAATGAACCATGGTGATTTTTGGTACCACATGCATTGTGTCTATTGTTGAGTCGCATTGCATTATTATTTTATGTTGATTGAATTATGATTGAAAGTGACAAGTAAGTCGTGCTTATGTGATTGTATAATTGTGTGTGGGCAACTAATCTTATCATGTGTTATTTGCCGTTTATTATTAAATGTAGTTCTCACCCCTTTGTTGTTGTTGTGTCTGTGCTTCTTCGGAAGTACAGATAATCCAGGTACTTGAGTTGCTTGGAGTGTGTGTTGCCTGTTTGAGTCGTAGGAATCGCTCTGATACGTAACACGGGAATTTTGGGGATTTTATTAATTGTTATTCTTCATTGATTTTTGTTACGTATCTCTTTTGAATTCAATATTGAGGACCACGAGTTTATGTGGAGTTTTTGAGTATTTTGGCAAGTGTGCCGTGAACTTATGAAATGATTATTCCGCTGTTTTACTTCATTTAATACAAAGGAGTTTTATTGTTGATTTTATTTGGTGTAGCATCCTACTTGTAAAAGTTGAAAACTCTGATTTTATCCGTATTACTTTTATTTTTATAAAATGGGAAATTGGGGTGTTACAATTGGTATCAGAGCAGGTCGGTCCGTCCGGCCAGGCGTAGTAGTAGAGTCTGTCCGTAAAATAGGAGTCGATTGTGTGTTCTGACCATATGTTGATTGTTGAACAGTATGGCAGGGAGGAATGATGCTTGTAACGCCCAAATTTAATTAATTAGTTAATTAAATTAATTAAGGATTTAATTATTCTGAATTGTCAAAGTTGAGAATTTGTCGGTATTATTCTAAGAGGAGAAGTTAGAGTATTATGTTGTTTGAGTTGTTCGGTGGGTAGTCGAGTAATTAGTCGGTTTAATCGGAGAAATAATATTATTATATTAGAATATTATTTAATTAAATTGGATTTGGTTGTCGTGTGATAAATAGAAATTTGGAGGTGTATGAAGTGAAGCCCAAATAGATTAAATAATAATATCATTATTATTGGATTATTTGGAAAATGAAAGAAAAGAAGTAGCAGTAAGGTAAGGGAAAGGAAGTTACAGAAAAGCAGAACGAGGGTTTGGAAGCAACGGTTGGAGAGGCGAGATTGCGATTACGGAAGTTGCTGCAAAGAGGAAAAAGAGTCATGGAGGATTGATTGTGCAAAAGAGGCAAAGCAAGGTTTAATCGGAATTTGACCGGAAGTTATTAGAGAGCAACCTTCAATACAAGGTAAGGGTGGGGTTCAGTCTCTATAACCAGGTATATGATAGACCGTATGTGGGGTTGGGTTGTATAAATTTGTGCCATGGATTAATTGTTGGTTCTTGCTGCAAATTTTAATTGAATAAGTTGTTATTTTGTTGTATATGTGTTGGTGGGTTCGCTGTATTGCTGTTGGAATTTATAAGAAAGTTGATTGTGTTATTGAAATTATTGTGGAACCTTGTTACATGTTGAAGTCCTTGTATCTGTTATATTTCTGAAATGTGTGGTGTTGGTTTGGACTGTGAGTATAGAGCGATGCTGCAAAAATTTGGACGAGGAAGGAAAATGAATTAAAAGTTCTCAGAATTGTGGTTCGCTAATTTGTTCTTTAAAATA
Organism: Lathyrus tuberosus; assembly: GCA_022829125.1. Taxonomy (NCBI): domain Eukaryota; kingdom Viridiplantae; phylum Streptophyta; class Magnoliopsida; order Fabales; family Fabaceae; genus Lathyrus; species Lathyrus tuberosus. The sequence continues at coordinate 3,974,623 of JALAZF010000241.1, read as the reverse complement.
AAAAAAAAAGAGAGGAGGTGGCGCAAGCCACCCTTGCGTGTGAATGGAAGTGGCGAGAGCCACTTGTGTGGGTAGAAGTGGCAGGAGCCACTAAAAGGGGGTGGCGTGCGCCATTGGAATGGAGGGAATGTGGCAGGAGCCACTTAATGATATGGCTTGCGCCACTAGTGATGTATTAGGTGGCCAGAGCCACCAATTGATGTGGCTTGCGCCACTAGTGGTGTTAGGTGGGGACCATGATGTGCTGTAGTATTATTGGAATTAGTTCAATATAGTTTCTGTACCTACTATTCCATAGTGTATTAGCACTAATAATTAATAATACTTTAAGTATTAGGAATATATAATAACAGTGTATGAGTTGCAGTATCAAAAACGTAAATAGCAGTGTAGTAATTTGGGAGATAAACTAACAGGGGTAAACTAGTAGTATGCATATAATTGGATGGAATTACAGGAAATGTATTATTTTAGTAGTAATAAAGTAACAGAGCTAGCATTAAAATAGCAGGGGTTAATCTAAGTAGCGAGTGAGGCATTATTTTTCGTTAGATGTAATAAAGGGGAAGTTAGTAGTGGAAATTGCAGAATAAAAGTCAGTAGCAGAATTATGATTAATAATAGTATGAAAATTTATTGAATCGATCGAAGTAGCATGCCGTTGGATTAACTGGGTTTAAGTTGCAAGATAATTTAATAATTAAGCTTTAGTAGCCATCCCTAACTAACTGAAAAGATGTTAGTATGGTAATTAGTCGGATTGATGGAAGTAGTGTTTTGACAGCTTAATGATAATTAGCCCCAATGAACTAAGTTGCAGTAACGATTACCTTAAGTGGAGTATGATCATTAGTAGTATGGAAAAAATTGTGTAATCAACTGCAGTAGTAATAATAATAGTTTTGTAGCCGAATGGTAAGGGAGTAGCAGACTGGATATTATGTAGCAGTATTGGTAAAATAAAATAGTGGAGTTAATATGTGTAGATATGATTAGTAGAACAGCTTGGCAGAAGATTATAGTAATAACTAGTGGCATTTTATTAAGTGGATACTAAGTAGTGTATTTTGATAATAAGTAGTATTAATAAGACTAATAATAATAGTATTGGTATAAATAAGTCGTTGTGTTGTTGTCGTTGTTGAGCTGAGAAGTTGCAGGTGATGATTATGTGTTGTAATGCCTCTATTTACTAGCGATGCTAAGTTGTAGGCTTTCTAGCCAGTGTTGAATTGTTGCTAATTTGTAGGCTTTCTAGCTAGTGTTGAATTGTTGCTAAGTTGTAGGCTTTTCAGCCAGTGTTGAATTGTTGCTATGTTATAGGCTATTAGCCAGTGTTGAATTATCTTTAAGTTGCTGTTGTTGTGTTGTTGTTGTTGCGTTGTTGAATAAGTTGATGTTGTGGTTGTTGTCGCATGCATAGCATAACATTATTAAGTTGGCTTGGATTGTGAATTTTTAAGTTGGAGCTAATGCTCACCACGTTGGCCTGGATTGGCTAAATATTAAGTTGAAGGCTTATGCCTTGATGCCTCGGTAACCTGGCAGTTTTTAAGTTAGGAGTTCTGCTCCAATGGTACCACATGCATATGCATGGTTGAGTCGCATCTCGAGTCATATGTTAAAGTCATGGTTGTTGTTATGTTGTGATAGATTGAAGTTGTATATTGTAAGTTGTTGTTGTTATTAAGTTGCTAGTGTTATTAAGTTGCTGTTGTTATTATGTTGCTGTTGTTATTAAGTTGCTGTTGTTGTTAAGTTGTGTTGATCTAAGTTGTTTGTCAGTTGTTGTATAGTTGCGGTTATAAAGTGGTGAAATTTGTATGATTCCAATCTAATATACTGTTTATTATATACTTGTTTATATTGGTTGATATCTCACCCTTTCTTTTGTTTCACCGTTGCCTTTATGTTGGTAACGTGCAGGTATTCGAGAATGAAGAATTAATTGCTGTTAGTCCAAGTCGGTTTAGTTACTCTGATACGTAGCACTCGGGGGGATGAATGATATTTGTTTCTATGTTGTTGTTATTACTCTAGTTGCTGAATAATTATAAGTTGAAATTAGTTTAGTTGAATTTTGTTGTAAATAAATTCGAAGTTGAAAGTTGTGTTTCTGCAGGCTTAATTAATAAAAGTTGTTTTGTTTTCAAAAGAATAAATCAGGTTGTTATCGGGTCATCCAGATCAGTGTTATGTATCTAAATTGTTTGCGATTAATATGAAGTTGTTTTAAGTTGAAAAATGTGGCATCTCATTGGTTTGTTGGAAAATTTTGCACTCTGATTTTATTATAATTACCGGGTAGAATTGGGGTGTTACATTAGTGGTATCAGAGCAGGTCGGTTTGTCCGGCCAATGTTGTCTAATGTTGTTTATTCCTCTGTACGCGACAAGTGTGTGAAACACTGTTGGTACTTGTTTTCTTTCTAGTCGATTGTTTGCAGGAGTTGGTTTGAAGCTATGTGGGGGAGAAGTTGTGCTTCTCGGATATGCTTCAGTTGTAAGATGTCGGTTCTGTATGCTACTGATGGCGACAGTGTAGGTGTTGTTGAAGCTTTGTTGTTTTCCGAATTCGAAGGTAACATGGATTTAAGATTTTGGTTGTTTAACAAGTTGGAGTGTCTTGGAAAAAGGATGATTGTCATAAGATGGAATCTAGAAAGTTGCTATGTCCAGCGTTGTTGGTGAACTGTGAAGTTGTTGTTTAAGTAGCCTTGCGTAAGATGTCGATGTCGGATCACTGATTAAGTGGAGGATTGCTGTAGACCTTGCTGTGGGATTATTGGTAAGTGATTGAAAAAGGTTGTAGAAGTCGTTGGAGTTGTTGGAATCTTTTGAACCGCGAGTCGTAGTTGGAAATACGAAGAGTATGACTCCAAGAATAGGAAGTGTTGGTAATGGTGTGAAGGGATTAGGTCTGATGTTATCGTCAGAGGTGTATTAGTATGTAGCTACAAGACGTCGGTGTTAGCTTGTTCATATGATTTTGGAAATTATTGAATTATGGAATTATGGTGCTTTTGGTGACGTGAATACAAGTTCTAAAGGAACACTATTGTAGTTAGTAACGATGGTTTATACTCCATTATGGTTGTCGGATATCTATTGACAAATTGAGGACTTGATCACCCTTAATCTCTTGTTGATAGTAGATGAGATCGTGTTGGATGGTATAGACTTGTCTTGCTATCTTAATAGTGTGTAAAGTGATTGATGTATATCGTGAGGATAGTCGCTCACCAGTCTGTGCGAATTAATAGAGGAATGGTTAGGAAAGACTTGAAACGTAGTGCACAATTCGGAGTAGCGGGTTTATATGCGAGCTAACGTCGCAAAGTGAAAGATTGAGAATATCAAGTGCACAACGATTTTATGGTGGATGTTAAAGGGAGTCCGAACTAGATTAAGACTTGTAACCCATATAGTTGACGAGGACTTTAATAAGACGGTGACTTAAGATGGATAATCAGAGTCGCGCAGCTGAAGCGTGATGTGCCAGAGTATTGTGCTTTCTCGTAAATGTTACTGATTCTATAAGGATGTTATTATGGTTATTGGTTGATGGTGAGTTGTGGGTATATTCGTTGAGTTAAGCTGTTAAGTTGACGTTATAGAGATTTTTGCTCCCGTTGTCATGATGTTGTTGTTGGTTACCGTAAGTAGGAAGTAATATTTCATGATATGACGAAGTTGATTATGTTGGCTATGTGGATGTCACTATAAGGGTGATACGACGAGGTGAATAGAGTTGTTGATGTTTTGTTGATAATTGACATATGAATATGAGAATGAAAACGGTGTATGTCTTTGGTGTTGAAAATGTCGTTAAGACGGTAGTGTGATGTTGTATAACCAAGCGTGTTTTGGTTGTTACTACTTCAAAAGTTGGTGTTTCAAGGTATGGTGGAAGAAGTTGATAAGCTAGTAACAATTATGTCGCGAAGATGTTGAATGATTAGTATGAGTGTATTGGATTTAAATCATGTTGAGTTTTGCTATGTTGGGAAGTAGTAGTCGGAGTGTTGCCAAACGCAACAGAGGATCAGAGAGTTGGAAGCGATGTTAAGGATGGTTGCGTCGGATAGATTTTCGAGGACGAAAATATCCTAAGTGGGGGAGAGTTGTAACGCCCAAATTTAATTAATTAGTTAATTAAATTAATTAAGGATTTAATTATTCGGAATTGTCGAAGTTGAGAATTTGTCGGTATTATTCTAAGAGGAGAAGTTAGAGTATTATGTTGTTTGAGTTGTTCGGTGGGTAGTCGAGTAATTAGTCGGTTTAATCGGAGAATTAATATTAGAAATAATATTATTATATTAGAATATTATTTAATTAAATTGGATTTGGTTGTCGTGTGATAAATAGCAATTTGGAGGTGTATGAAGTAAACCCAAATAGATTAAATAATAATATTATTATTATTGGATTATTTGGAAAATAAAAGAAAAGAAGTAGCAGTAAGGTAAGGGAAAGGAAGTTATAGAAAAGCAGAACGAGGGTTTGGAAGCAACGGTTGGAGAGGCGAGATTGTGATTACGGAAGTTGCTGCAAAGAGGAAAAAGAGTCATGGAGGATTGATCGTGCAAAAGAGGCAAAGCAAGGTTTAATCGGAATTCGACCGGAAGTTATTAGAGAGCAACCTTCAATCCAAGGTAAGGGTGGGGTTCAATCTCTATAACCGGGTATATGATAGACCGTATGTGGGGTTGGGTTGTATAAATTTGTGCCATGGATTAATTGTTGGTTCTTGCTGTAAATTTTAATTGAATAAGTTGTTATTTTGTTGTATCTGTGTTGGTGGGTTCGCTGTATTGCTGTTGGAATTTATAAGAAAGTTGATTGTGTTATTGAAATTATTGTGGAACCTTGTTACATGTTGAAGTCATTGTATCTGTTATATTTCTGAAATGTGTGGTATTGGTTTGGATTGTGAGTATAAAGCGATGGTACAAAAATTTGGACGAGGAAGGAAAATGAATTAAAAGTTCTCAGAGTTCTCAGAATTGTGGTTCGCTAATTTGTTCTTAAAAAAAAAAAAAAGAGAGGGGGTGGCTTGCGCCACCCTTGTGTGTGAATGGAAGTGGCGAGAGCCACTTGTGTGGGTAGAAGTGGCGGGAGCCACTAAAAGGGGGTGGCGTGCGCCATTGGAATGGAGGGAATGTGGCAGGAGCCACTTAATGATGTGGCTTGCGCCACTAGTGATGTATTAGGTGGCCAGAGCCACCAATTGATGTGGCTTGTGCCACTAGTGGTGTTAGGTGGGGACAATGATGTGCTGTAGCATTATTAGAATTAGTTCAATATAGTTTCTGTACCTACTATTCCATAGTGTATTAGCACTAATAATTAATAATACTTTAAGTATTAGGAATATATAATAACAGTGTATGAGTTGCAGTATCAGAAATGTAAATAGCAGTGTAGTAATTTGGGAGATAAACTAACAGGGGTAAACTAGTAGTATGCATATAATTGGATGGAATTACAGGAAATGTATTATTTTAGTAGTAATAAAGTAACAGAGCTAGCATTAAAATAGCAGGGGTTAATCTAAGTAGCGAGTGAGGCATTATTTTTCATTAGATGTAATAAAGGGGAAGTTAGTAGTGGAAATTGCAAAATAAAAGTCAGTAGCAGAATTATGATTAATAATAGTATGAAAATATATTGAATCGATCGAAGTAGCATGCCGTTGGATTAACTGGGTTTAAGTTGCAAGATAATTTAATAATTAAGCTTTAGTAGCCATCCCTAACTAACTGAAAAGATGTTAGTATGGTAATTAGTCGGATTGATGGAAGTAGTGTTTTGATAGCTTAATGATAATTAGTCCCAATGAACTAAGTTGCAGTAACGATTACCTTAAGTGGAGTATGATCATTAGTAGTATGGAAAAAATTGTGTAATCAACTGCAGTAGTAATAATAATAGTTTTGTAGCCGAATGGTAAGGGAGTAGCAGACTGGATATTATGTAGCAGTATTGGTAAAATAAAATAGTGGAGTTAATATGTGTAGATATGATTAGTAGAACAGCTTGGCAGAAGATTATAGTAATAACTAGTGGCATTTTATTAAGTGGATACTAAGTAGTGTATTTTGATAATAAGTAGTATTAATAAGACTAATAATAATAGTATTGGTATAAATAAGTCGTTGTGTTGTTGTCGTTGTTGAGCTGAGAAGTTGCAGGTGATGATTATGTGTTGTAATGCCTCTATTTACTAGCGATGCTAAGTTGTAGGCTTTTTAGCCAGTGTTGAATTGTTGCTAAGTTGTAGGCTTTCTAGCCAGTGTTGAATTGTTGCTAAGTTGTAGGCTTTTTAGCCAGTGTCAAATTGTTGCTATGTTGTAGGCTTTTAGCCAGTGTTGAATTGTCTTTAAGTTGCTGTTGTTGTGTTGTTGTTGTTGCGTTGTTGAATAAGTTGATGTTGTGGTTGTTGTCGCATGCATATCATAGCATTATTAAGTTGGCCTGGATTGGCAATTCTTAAGTTGGAGCTAATGCTCACCACGTTGGCCTGGATTGGCTAAATATTAAGTTGAAGGCTTATGCCTTGATGCCTCGGTAACCTGGCAGTTTTTAAGTTAGGAGTTCTGCTCCAATGGTACCACATGCATATGCATGGTTGAGTCGCATCTCGAGTCATATGTTAAAGTCATGGTTGTTGTTATGTTGTGATAGATTGAAGTTGTATATTGTAAGTTGTTGTTGTTATTAAGTTGCTGGTGTTATTAAGTTGCTGTTGTTATTATGTTGCTGTTGTTATTAAGTTGCTGTTGTTATTAAGTTGTGTTGATCTAAGTTGTTTGTCAGTTGTTGTATAGTTGCGGTTATAAAGTGGTGAAATTTGTATGATTCCAATCTAATATAATGTTTATTATATACTTGTTTATATTGGTTGATATCTCACCCTTTCTTTTGTTTCGCCGTTGCCTTAATGTTGGTAACGTTCAGGTATTCAAGAATGAAGAATTAATTGTTGTTAGTCCAAGTTGGTTTAGTTGCTCTGATACGTAGCACTCGGGGGGATGAATGATATTTATTTCTATGTTGTTGTTATTACTCTAGTTGCTGAATAATTATAAGTTAAAATTAGTTTAGTTGAATTTTGTTGTAAATAAATTCCAAGTTGAAAGTTGTGTTTCGGTAGGCTTAATTAATAAAAGTTGTTTTGTTTTCAAAAGAATAAATCAGGTTGTTATCGGATCATCCAGATCAGTGTTATGTATCTAAATTGTTTGCGATTAATATGAAGTTGTTTTAAGTTGAAAAATGTGGCATCTCATTGGTTTGTTGGAAAATTTTGCACTCTGATTTTATTATAATTACCGGGTAGAATTGGGGTGTTACAATGCTGCTCTGGCTACTGCTATGCAAGCTATGGCACAAGCGGTAGAGAACACCAATCAGGCGGGAGGTGCTCAGTTCCGTGATTTAGCTCAGTTCCAGAGCAATAAGCCGCCTACTTATGAAGGGGGTATTCTGGATCCAGAGGCTGCCCAGAAATGGCTGAAGGCTGTGGAGAAAATCTTCAGGACCATGGGGTGCAGTGATGCTCAGAAGGTACGGTTTGGTACTCATATGTTGGAAGGTGAGGCTGAAGTCTGGTGGGACAATAGTCGTCAGAGGTTGGAAGCTGCAGGTACTGAGATTACTTGGACAGTGTTTCAAGCTGAGTTCCTGGAAAAGTATTTTCCGGAGGACATCCGAAGTGCAAAGGAGGTTGAATTCCTGGAGTTGAAACAGGGAAATTTGACTGTTGTTGAGTATGCTGCTCGGTTTGAGGAATTTGTTCAGTATTGTGCTCATTACAATACAGAAGAGGCAATGACTTCTAAATGCTTGAAGTTTGAGAATGGGTTGCGTCCCGAGATCAAACTGGGCATTGCTTATCAGAAAATAAGAAACTATCCAGAGCTGGTAAGCAGAAGCAGAATCTATGACAATGATAACAGAGCCAGAATTGCTCATTACAAGGCTGTGAATGAGAAGAAGGGTAAGCAGAGGTTTGGAGGTACTCCTTATAGTGCTCCAGCTGATAAAGGGAAACAGAAAACTGACGTAGGAAAGAAACCAAAGGAGAAAGGAGTAGGTGTTGATACTCTCAAGTGTTTCAGATGTGGTGGTACAGGTCACCGTGCTAATAGCTGTCCGAATGAGGTGAAGAAGTATTTCAAGTGTGGTAAACCAGGTCATGTTATAGCAGATTGTAGGGCCACTATGCCTACCTGTTATAACTGCAGAGAAAAGGGTCACATCAGCACTCACTGTGAGAAGCCAAAGAAAGCCCAGGCCAGTGGAAAAGTATTTGCCTTGGTGGGAGCCCAATCCACCGATGAGGAGCGTTCCGTCAAAGGTACTTGCTTTATTAATGGTATTCCTTTGATTGCTATCATTGACACGGGTGCAACGCACTCGTTTATTTTTGTTGACTGTGTGAAGAGATTAGGGATTGTGCCGTCTACTCTAGAGCAGAGGATGACGATTGAAACTCCGTCTATTGGTTCGGTGGTTACTTCTTTAGTGTGTTTGAAGTGTCCACTGACTATGTTTGGTAGAGATTTCAGAGTGGACTTGATCTGTTTGCCACTCGGTAGTCTCGATGTTATTCTGGGGATGAACTGGTTGGAATTCAATCGAGTCTACATTGATTGTTTTAGGAAGACGTTATTGTTTCTTACTCCTGAGGAGGAAGCATTAGCGAATTCGTTGTCTAGTAGGGAGTTGAGGACATTGTTGGAGGATGAAGCTAAGATGTTTGTAGTGTTTGCCTCGTTATCTGTCGAAAGTAAGACTTCGGTTAATGAGTTTCTAGTAGTGAACGAATTTCCTGAGGTATTTCAAGATGACATTTCAGAGTTGCCACCGACGAGAGAAGTTGAATTTACTATTGATCTTGTTCCTGGTACTAGACCCATATCTATGGCGCCGTACAGGATGTCTGCATCAGAATTGGCAGAGTTGAAGTCTCGGATTGGAGAATTGCTTGATAAGAAGTTTATTAGACCAAGTGTGTCGCCGTGGGGAGCTCCGGTGTTGTTAGTGAAAAAGAAGGATGATAGTATGCGTCTGTGCATCGATTACCGTCAGTTGAATAAAGTGACCATTAAAAATAGATATCCACTTCCGAGGATTGATGACTTAATGGATCAGCTTGTGGGAGCTCGTGTTTTCAGCAAAATTGATTTGAGTTCGGGTTACCATCAAATTAGAGTGATGGAAGATGACATTCAGAAAACTGCTTTCAGAACTCGCTACGGACATTACGAATATGCAGTAATGCCTTTCGGAGTGTCTAATGCGCCGGGTGTATTTATGGAATATATGAATCATATCTTCCACTCTTATCTGGATCAGTTTATTGTAGTATTCATTGACGATATACTAATTTATTCTAAGTCTGATGAAGATCATGCAGGACACTTGAGAATTGCATTGCAGGTGTTGAAAGATAATAAATTGTTTGCCAAGTTCTCGAAGTGTGAATTCTGGTTGAATACTGTGAGTTTCTCGGGTCATGTTATTTCTGGTGATGGCATAGCGGTGGATCCATCTAAAGTAAGTGCAGTACTTCAGTGGGAACCCCCGAAGATAACAACGGAAATTAGAAGCTTTTTGGGTTTGGCGGGTTATTACCGTAGATTCATCGAGGGATTTTCTAATTTGCCGTTGCCATTGATTCAGTTAACTAGAAAGAATCAGGCTTTTGTTTGGGATGCAGCTAGGCATGGCAAAAAAACCCAGACCCGCCGGGGCCCGCCCGGACCCGCCCCGAAATTAGCGGGGAAAACCCGATTTAACTGGGTGCGGGTGCGGGTACGGGTAAAACCCGATTTTTTATTGCGGGTGCGGGTGCGGGGGCGGGGGATGCTACTATCCGCCCCGCACCCGCCCCCGCCCCCACCCCGGTCTAGCTTAATTTACTTTTATATCTTATTTTAATTATTTTATTATATATTTATTAAAATTATTTTAATTTTTAAAAATAGTTTTACTAGAAAAACATGTTTATTAATTATTTTACTCTTTAAAAACATGTTTATTATTAAAATAATTAATTATTTAATTAAATTATTAATTTTTATTATTATGTAAAATATTTATTAAAAAAAAAATAGTTTTGCGGGTGGGGGCGGGGGGCGGGGGCGGGGAACCCGTTCCCCATTGGGGGCGGGTCTGGGTGGTAGTTTTTTACCCCCGACTGGGTGCGGGTGCGGGGGCGGGTCTGTCTCTGGGTGGCGGGTGCGAGTGCGGGGCTGCTCAAACCCGCCCCCGACCCGCCCCGTTGCCATGTCTAGATGCAGCTTGTGAGGAGAGTTTTGAGGAACTGAAGAAGAAATTGACTTCAGCGCCAGTGTTAATTCTACCGAGTCCAAGTGAACCTTTTGTGGTGTATTGTGATGCGTCTAAGATGGGAGATGAAGTTCAGATTAGGGATAATCTTACTGTGGAGGCAAGGCCAATAAGGATCGATGATCACCAGATGAAATAACTCAGAGGAAAGGAGATACCCCTGGTGAGAGTAGTTTGGGGAGGAGCTGCTGGCGGAAGTGTAACCTGGGAATTGGAGAGCAGGATGCGAGAGTCGTATCCGGAGCTATTTCCATCAGGTACATTTTCGAGGACGAAAATAATTTAAGTGGGGGAGAGTTGTAACACCCCAATTTAAATTATTTAATCGTCGTGTTTTATTTTCAATTGTTTGGCCTTGTTTGGGGGGTGTCTGAGTACGAAGGGGTAATGTTAATAGTGATAAGGTGGGGGTGTATCCATTAATAGTAATATGGAACTTATTTTATTAGTAATATTATTATTATTATTATTATCCTAATTATTATTATTATTATTATTATTAATACTATTATTATTTTAAATTAAAATCTGATTTAATTAATTTGATAATGGGCTAATGGTTGAATTAAGCGGAAGTTTAGTAATTAAGATGAGATTAATGAGGGTTAGTGGGAGAGTTAGCCATAATCAAATTTTAGAAAAGAAAGAGTTAGAGAAGGAAGAACAAGGAAGAGCTAGGGCACCCATCTTCATCAATTTCGCAGGAATTTGATCAAGAAATTCGAGGTAAGGGGGGAGAATGGGTTTAATATTGGCAATGTAATCATGAGAGGGTAGTGGGGAGTCCTTAACCCCGTAGGAATTCGTATGAATTTATGCCGCATTATGATTATGTTGTGCATAGGTGAATCTGTGATGAAAATCGTGTGAATCGAATCATTGTAGTTCTGATTGTTTGATATTTTGGTGTTGCTGTTACTGTATGAATATGAGTGTTGCAGGTCTGAGTTTTGTGCATGTTGAGTGAACGAGATTAGATCCAAGAACCATAAATTTGACTAGTAATGATAGGTAAAAGAAGTAAGATGAAAAATAGGACCTAAAACTAGTGTAGAAACAAGTTTAGGACTGAATTGGAGTGGAAAAGTGAGGATCCCGTAGCAGAACCCAGACTAGTGTGGGGAAATTGCATTTGCGTAATAGATCTGGCCATACGCGTATCAGGTAGGGCAATACGCGTATGGCTATGGTCAATACCCGTATGGGAGGGCCAAAAGGAGGCTTGGCACGACCCTCTGCCCGTACGCGTAACAGTACGCGTATGGAAGCTTGGCATTACGCGTAAGAGGGGCGTCACGCGTAACGAGATCTGAAGTGGAAGTTTGATGGAAAAACAGGTCTCTGCCCATACGCGTATCAAGTGGGGAAATACGCGTATGGATGGGCGAGCGAGATGGACAATACGCGTATGGCCCAGGGCAATACGCGTATGGCCAGTGAGAGTGCAGAATTTTGCCGTTTCGCGATTTCTTTCCCGTTTTTGCTTCTGAAGTTGTTTCTTTTGGTTTGAGAGGTTGGGGATAGATGTCAGACCTTGAAAAATGTAGGATTAGTGATAAAAATAATTAATTTAATAATTTTGGTGAATTAATTAGTAATCAGCTAATTAGCGTCGTGTGAGGTGTTTTCTGTGGTGTTATGTATTGATTGTGATCAGGAGGATCGTGGAAATGTATGAGTGTGATTATACATGAATTATATGCATATTGATGTCATGCATTCATGGTGTATCGGTGGTGATGGATCATTGCTCAGGAGGAGTGTATGTGATTCATCCGAACTCCAATGTGGAGTGTGGTGGGATAAATCATTGCCAAGTAGAGGTGTATGTGATTTATCCGGGTTCGATTGAATGAACCATGGTGATTTTTGGTACCACATGCATTGTTTCTATTGTTGAGTCGCATTTCATTATTATTTTATGTTGATTGAATTATGATTGAAAGTGACAAGTAGGTCGTGCTTATGTGATTGTATGATTGTGTGTGGGCAACTACTCTTATCATGTGTTATTTACCGTTTATTATTAAATGTAGTTCTCCCCCCTTTGTTGTTGTTGTGTCTGTGCTTCTTCGGAAGTACATATAATCCAGGTACTTGAGTTTCTTGGAGTGCGTGTTGCCTGTTCGAGTCGTAGGATTCGCTCTGATACGTAACACGAGAATTTTGGGGATTTTATTAATTGTTATTCTTCATTGAATTTTGTTATGTATCTCTTTTGAATTCAATATTTTGAGGACCACGAGTTTATGTGGAGTTTTGGAGCATTTTGGCAAGTGTGCCGTGAACTTATGAAATGATTATTCCACTGTTTTACTTCATTTAATACAAAGGAGTTTTATTGTTGATTTTATTTGGTGTAGCATCCTACTTGTAAAAGTTGAAAACTCTGATTTTATCCGTATTACTTTTAATTTTATAAAATGGGAAAGTGGGGTGTTACACTTACAACATCATGTAGGATTAAAACCAAACATTTAGACATTGTATAAACAAGATATCATGATTAAGAATCAAACAAGGAATAGAACAAAACCCTAAAAGGACCTTTCCACTTTGATTATGAGCAAAGGTCTCAAAATTAAATATTTTCAAAGATCTCTTTTTATAGCCAAAAAGTAAATTCTTTTGAGAGTATTTAGCAAAAAGAATGGGTGAAAATGAGTTAAAAATGACTAAGTTATGAACATTTGAAATTGGCATATAAACCATAAAAAAGGTAAAAAGAAAAACATGTAATAAAAAGAAAGGAGAGGTCCCCATGGGTGTTGAACCCAGGACCTCATGCATCCAGTCCCAAAACAAGGCCAAACCTACTAGGGCACGCGTGCGTACTAAGGGTGGTCACTAATTCAATATATGTAAAACAAATTTCAAATTGGAAAATTAAAATAAAAGGACGGGGGCGAGGGGGATTCGAACCCCCGTCCTAGTGGTCATATGGCGTGTGAAATGTGTGTGCTTGCCACTGGGGTGGCTGTTTCATCCGGTCATAAACCTCACTCCAAAAACCTATAAGCCTTCACGCGTGTAAAGTTGGGCATATGGCTAATTTGCCACAAAAACCACAGAGCAAATGCTTAGTGTTGCAGGTACAAGTAGGAATCAACACACCTTGCCAATGATTATTCAGAGTATGAATCCATTAAAAGGAAATGCAATTGATCACACAAGTGGCTAGGCCTTAACTATCAAGTGAGGGAGAACCAAACAATGTTAAACCAAGACAAAACAATTATCCCTGCTAATATAAGCTGATTTGGATTAGTTTACGCATATAATCATTGACATTTGGTAATGCAGACATACATCAAAGCAATGAGGTCCAGTTTATGTGATAGAACATGGCAAAACATACAGTCAACATCTCTTATAATACAACCTCCATATTAATCATGACAGTAGGCATTCAAATAAACCAAACTATTTCTGATGTGCATTGCAATCCAACAACAACAAATACAATGTTGTACCAGTATTAAATCAGTCTTTGTCTATCTATGTTATCCCTAAAGAGAATGAATCAAACTATCATGCGGCCTATGGAAAGAAACAAATTCAAAGATACATTCACCAATCTCATTCCTGTGATCATTTGATTAGGGTGAAAGAAAACAATAAGCATGTGCATATTAGGTTGTTCAAAATAAGATGTCAGGTGATAACCTAGTGATCATGTGCAATATCAAACCAAAACAAGTGATTTGTAGCATGAAAACAATACAAAATCGAAGATTAAGTATGTGGAGCAGTGGAAATGATCATGTCATCAGTAAATATGGCATGGTGAGCACTTCAAATTTGATAATTCTTAATAAAGAAAAGATTTCAACCAGGCATTAATACATGACACACATGTTGACAGAGTTCAGGCCAGGTTGTCACACATACCATGAATGCATAGTTTGGCAAACATACTCATAGCTTAGACACATATCAAATGACAAGTTAAGGTTTGCATACATGTCTTGAGCATACAACTTAGCATGATGGTTATAACTTTAAGCACAATAACATGATGAACATAACATGACATTATAAAACAAAACCTCAAGGTGTTATCAGTTTCAGCATACAAAAAAAACGAATCAATCATGTCATGATGTAGTGCACAACAGGTTGTGAAGTGTTTGACAAGTCCATGGACAAAATAGGTGGACAAAGTATGAACATACATGGCATGAGATTAGATAAACAAACTGATCACAAATTAATGATGACAACAAGGTGAGCATGGCATTGCAGTGGTGTGTGCATAATAGGATATGAGAAAGTGCCTGAATGCAGTACTATGACAAGATGAATTTACAATCAACTTCATTTCAGAGGCCAAACTCCACAAATATCAATACATGAATGGTAGGCTGTTGCTAGGCAACACAACACATTCACATTGAACATACACATTAAGACCTTGGACATATTAAATCTACCAAGGCTAGCATGATGGCAGTAGGCAAAACTTCAGGAAATCTCTAGCCCACATATCAGTCACAAATACATAAATTAACTCAGCCCAAAAATAAGTAGCATGACATATTTTATGTGCATAATGATAGAACAGGTTTATCAAATCAAGGACATACACATCATGAGTTTTTTATGTACAAATTGACCACAAATCAATAATAGCAATAATGTGACCATGGAGTGGCAGTTTATCTAAATTTACATATATTAAATACATAGTAGGAAACCATATCAAGAAACTACACTCAACATGAGTAAGCCTATTATTAGCATGTACACCTCAGTTGAGCACAAATCCAAGGCAACAGATAGAAACTTCAATGGACTAGCAGCACAAACATTTCAGTCTCAAGTACATAAATCAATCTTAGCCCAACAGCAGTGTGACACCCACAATCTATACCCCAAAGCTATTAAAGCGATAAATAAAAATTCAAAATTTCATCAGAGTATAATTAAAACATGCACGACATAGACCGGGGACGCCACAACAATTTGAAACAAACATACAACACCTGCTCATACGGATATGCAACCATTCCAGTAGTATTATACCCACAATTCAGAAACAGAATATAAGCGGAAAATCCGTAACTGAATATCAACATATATATATATATATATATATATATATATATATATATATATATATCTCATGAAAGTTTGTTTGTCATATACAACATCATACATGTACAATCCAAAAGATACATATACATAATACAAAATAATCACAAACGGCCACCCTAACTACCCGGTGTCACATATCAGAGTCGACCGACAAAAGAATGAAGACGCAAAGCTTCACAAAAAGACCTCCAGCAACTCTAATCTGCAATGCCTCATAGAGCATTATAAAACAGCAGAAGGGTGAGAAAAACAATCATAATACAGTTGCATATAATTATATATTCACACAGAAATACACAAATAAAACATTCTCACCACAAATGCACCACAACCAAATACAACACAACACAGTACAATTCTCAAGTATCAAATAGCATTACACATCAATCATACACAATACACTCATCATCAATACAATTACACATATTCCATCTCATCAATCACATTCACAATTCTATGCACAATTAATCCATGATTTATGCCAATGCACAAAGACCGACACAACGACTTTATGCACATTCAATGCGGTACCGACTTCCAACATTTCTCATCACTAGTTCACTCAGGAACTCTGCTGGAATCATCGCTCGTTACTGAGGATCACTCAAGTAACACCCCGTCGGGCCTACGATGTTCCCCGTCGCTTTAGGTCCTCTTGGTATAAGGCGCACGACGTTTATGGATTGCTTTAGGTCCTCTCGGTATAAGGCGCACAATCCAATCGCTCACACCCCACATGGGCACACGATCGTCTGTAACCATCGCTTTAGGTCCTCTTATTTTTAAGGCGCACGATATATCAAATCGCTTTAGGTCCTCTTATTTTTAAGGCACACGATGTTATAGCAGATTCCTTCTGGAATCAATCCGTCACTCAGGACGTCACAACAATGCATATCATGATGCTTGGCATACAATGACTCATGACAGTTAATATGCACACATATACATATCCATGATCATGCATATCTCAACAATTACCATACATCGTATTTTCTTGCCGTAAGACCACCAACCATCATCACAATATGTATTTAATGCAATTTCATCACTCAACAGTATGCAAGTCATACAATATCCACACCAATAGCATATTGCACGTACACATCAAGTTCACACAATTAAATGGCAAAAGTCGACAACAAAAACAACACATTTTCTAATTTCCGACATAATTTAATCAGTCAACAATTCTCAAAACCACCATCATAAGAAATTACATTTCACAAGTTTTCTAACGCATCAAACCACACCTCAAACCGATCTACGGATCAAAAGTTACAAAGAAAACAAATTGGGAAAAACTGCTACATTCGCAGTGCGAAGCTCCTAGCGAGTCCTTCGCTACCTCATTCGTAGTGCGAATGTGCCAGCGAACCAAGGAAGAAGCAAAAATAGCCTAGAAAATTCCCACCGTTCGCAGTGCGAACCATCCAGCAAATGTTCGCTACCCCATTCGCAGTGCGAACCCTCCAGCGAACAGTGACAGAAGCAAAATTGATACAACGTTCGCAGTGCGAACATCACGCGAACGCTCGCCACCCACTCGCTGGCCATTCGCAGTGCGAACCTGCGATTTTAGTAAAACCCAGCAGCGCACCAGTTCATCCAAAAATGACATTTTCTCCAACCAAACATTTCCAAACCAACATATGACAATCAGAACCTATTCTAATCATGATAACAAGTATTCTACTACGTTTACACCGATTTTCAACCGCAAAACCATCGATTTTTCATCATATCTCTCATTTCAACCTAGAACTCAAGCTATGGAAAACAAGAAAACATCCAAGCAAACACATACATAATCATACACAAACATAGTATAATCGAGTTTCGCACCCTTACCCGATTTAATCGTGTTCTAGAAAGTCGGTTGATTGATTCCCAAGTTTTCTCAAATTCTCCCTTTTCTTCTCTTCTCCTTTTTCTTCTTCTCTTTTCTCTCTATTTTCTTTTCTTTCTACTTTTCTCTCTTTCTATTTATTCTAAACTTAACAAAATAATTCAAAATGCCCAAATTACCCCTACACTCAAATATCTCGCAAATGTTCCCAAAACGCGATAAAATATATTCACGACGAAAAATAACATATTTTCACATAAAAGTCAGGAATAAAAGAATATAATAATAAAATACTCAAAACGACTCAAATAGATAAAACGGCAAAACTGACAAAACTGACCGGGGCGTTACAACTCTCCCCCACTTAGAAATTTTCGTCCTCGAAAATATACCTGAGACGAACAACTCTGGATACGACTCTCGCATCCGACTCTCCAACTCCCAAGTCAAATTGCCCTCAGCAGTGCTTCCCCACGCCACTTTCACAAGTGCAATATCCTTGCCCCGCAACCTCTTCAACTCGCGATCCAAAATCCTCACCGGCAAAGCTTCAACCGTAGGGTTCTCCCTTACCTCAACCTCATCCATCGGAATCACATGCGACGGATCCGGAACATACTTCCGAAGCTGTGAAACATGGAAAACATCATGCAAATTCGACAAACTCGGCGGCAACACTACCCTATAAGCCACAACACCCACTCTCGCAGATATCTGGTAATGACCAATAAACCGAGAAGTAAGCTTCTTCGATTTCAATGCACGACCAACACCCGTTACCGGCGTAACCCTTAGAAATACATGATCGCCCTCTTGGAACTCAAGATCTTTCCGTCTCCGATCATGATAACTCTTTTGCCTGCTCTGAGAAGCCTTCATTTTCTCACGAATAAACTTCACTTTTTCCGTAGTCTGCTGTACCAACTCCGGTCCAACCACCGTTCTCTCACCAGATTCGTGCCAACACAATGGTGTTCGACATCTTCGTCCATATAATGCTTCAAACGGTGCCATTCCAATACTCGAATGAAAACTGTTATTATACGTGAATTCAATCAACGCAAGATAACTATCCCACACACCACCTTGTTCCAGAACACACGCTCGCAACAAATCTTCCAACGACTGAATCGTTCTCTCCGTCTGCCCATCCATCTGCGTATGATAAGCCGAACTCAACCTTAATTTAGAACCTAAAGCCTTCTATAAACTTTCCCAAAACCTCGAGGTAAATCTAGGATCTCGATCCGAAACAATACTTAACGGAACTCCATGCAACTTCACAATCACACTGATGTAAATCTCAGCTAACCGCTCCAAAGAAAAACTGATGTCAATCGGAATGAAATTAGCCGATTTAGTCAGCCTATCAACAACCACCCAAATAACATTATGCCCTCGCTGAGTATTCGGTAATCCCGTTACAAAATCCATAGAAATGCTATCCCATTTCCATTCCGGAATATCCAACGATTACAACAAACCACCCGGTCTCTAATGTTTCACTTTCGACTTCTGGCACGTCAAACAAGCATACATAAACTGAGCTACATTTCTTTTCAATCCGGCCCACCAGAAAATCTTTTTCAAATCTTGGTACATCTTGTTCGCTCCCGGATGTATACTCAAATTACTCCGGTGTCCTTCTTCCAAAATCATCCGTTTCAACTCCGAATCGTCCGGAATACAAATTCCCCCACGGAACCTCAACACACCATTAACATCCACTTGAAAATCACTACTCGCATCTTTTCCGCCAACCAACATCTAATCCACTAATTTCACGTCCAACTTCTGCTTCTCGCTTACCGTCATCAGAAAATCATTCATAACCTTCAACATACCCAGCCTCACACTATCCGACGACACTTCACAAACCAAACTCAAATCTCTAAACGATTCCAAAAGCTCCCACTCCTTAACCATTAAAGCGGACATATGCAAAGATTTCCGGCTCAATGCATCGGCTACCACATTAGCTTTACCAGGATGGTAATTCAAGCCAAAGTCGTAGTCTTTCAGAAATTCCAACCATCTTCGTTGCCTCATATTCAATTCCTTCTGATCAAACAGATATTTTAAACTCCTGTGATCACTAAAGACTTCAAACCTCGAACCAAAAAGATAATGCCTCCAAATCTTCAACACAAAAACCACAACCGCTAAATCCAAGTCATGCGTAGGGTAATTCTTCTCATGCACTCTCAACTGCCTCGAGGCATACGCCACAACCTTACCGTCTTGCATTAGCACACCACCTAGACCAATCAAAGATGCGTCACAATACACCACAAACGGTTCATTAGGATTCAGCAAAATCAAAATCGGAGCTGTCGTCAATCTTCCCTTCAGCTCATTAAAACTTTCCTCACACCGAATATCCCAAATGAACGTTTGCCCTTTACAAGTCAACTGGGTCAAAGGAAGTGCTAGTTTAGAAAAACCTTCAATAAACCTTCGATAATAACCGGCCAAACCCAAAAAGCTTCGAATTTCAGTAACAGATCTCGGAGCCTCCCATTGTAGAACTGCTTCTACTTTAGATGGATCCACAGAAATACCATTACCTGAAATTACGTGTCCAAGAAAACTCACTTCCGACAACCAAAATTCACACTTAGACAATTTGGTAAAAAGCTTATTTTCCTTCAAAACCTACAAAACAATACGCAAATGCTCCGCGTGCTCCTCCCGAGACTTAGAATAAATCAATATGTCGTTAATAAACACAACAACAAATCGATCCAAATGCTCGTGGAAAATACGATTCATGTACTCCATAAACACAACTGGCGCATTAGAAACCCCGAACGGCATCACAGAATATTCATAATGACCGTAACGTGTCCTAAAAGCCGTCTTCTGAATATCTTCCTCTTTCACCCTAATCTGATGATACCCCGACCTTAAGTCAATCTTACTGAACACACAAGCACCAACCAACTGATCCATCAGATAATCAATTCTCGGAAGAGGATACTTATTCTTAATCGTCACCTTATTTAACTGGCGATAATCAATACACAATCGCATACTTCCGTCTTTCTTTTTCACTAATAAAACTGGAGCACCCCAAGGAGAAACACTTGGCCTCACAAACCTCTTCTCCAACAACTCATTCAATTGCTTCTTTAACTCAACCAATTCAGATGCTGACATACGATAAGGTGCCATAGAAACAGGTCTAGTACCAGGAACTAGATCTATAGAAAACTCCACCTCTCTCTCTGGCGGCAAGTCCGAAATATCCTCAGGAAACACTTCAGGAAAATCACACACAACCGGAAACACATCAAGTGAAACTTGACTATCCACAGTCAACGACGTAAATAACCCAAACAACTGAGCTTCCTCCGCCAAAAGTCTCTTCAACTCTTTGGTAGATAAGAAACTCGAGTCTTCGTCTTCCTCAAGAGAAGGAAACCTTACCAACTTATGATAACAATCAATATGAACCCGATTGAATTGCAACCAATTCATACCCAGAACCACATCTAAACCCTCCAACGGTAAACACACCAAATCCATGTCAAAGTCTTTACCATAAATGGTCAAAGGACAACCCAAACAAACCAAAGAAGTAGTTACTGACCCCATTCCTGGAGTATCAATAACCATCTTACCATCCATCAAAGACAACACAAGATTCAAACGTTTCGCGCACTCAGACGAAATAAACGAATGAGTTGCTCCAGTATCAATAATAGCAACTAAAGGCATACTATTAATAAAACAAGTACCTCGGATCAGACGATCTGCACTGGAAGTCTGAGTCCCCGCCAATGAAGATACCTTCCCACTAGTTGGAGCTTGCTTCGGTTTCTGACACTTTGTACTAATATGTCCAGGTTCACCACAGTTGAAACACTTCACCACATTCTTCCGTTTACAATCAGCTACGACATATCCGACACCTCCACAATTAAAAAACTTTCGAACATCCTTCCTACACTCAAACTGACGATGCCCCAACTCACCACACTTAAAACATCTCGGAGAATTAGACACACCTCCTCCACCTGACCTTCGATCAAAAGTACCCATTTGCTTATCCTTATCCATTGGTGTTACATACGGACCACTACGAAACTGTTGCTTCCCTTTCCGGTCACTCACACTCTTGTAGTGAGTAGAATGAGCCCTACTATCCTCTTTATAAATCCTACAACATTCCACCAAATCAGAAAACCTTCTTATCCTTTGATACCCGATTGCCTGCTTAATCTCAGGACGCAATCCGCTCTCATACTTCACACACTTAGAAAATTCTGCAGTCGCTTCAGCATAATGAGGATAAAACTGCACAAGTTCCACAAACTTAGCAGTATAATCAACAACAGACATACTACCTTGTTTCAGTTCCAAGAACTCAATCTCCTTCTTTCCTCTAACATCCTCGGGAAAATACTTCCTCAGAAACTCCTGGCTAAACAATTCCCAAGTAACTTCTTCATCCCCAGCTTCCAACACCTGACGAGTACTAACCCACCAGCCATCAGCTTCTTCCTGTAACATGTGAGTTCCGAGTCTCACCTTACTGTCCTCAGCACAATTCATAACTCGGAAAATCCTTTCAATCTCTTTCAACCAAATCTGTGCACCATCAGGATCATATCTTCCTTTGAAGACAGGCGGTCTGTTCTTCCTAAACTCATCATTACCCGCAGCATTAGGTGCACCCTGCACAGCACAAGCCATAGCTTACATCGCAGCAGCCAAAGCAGCATCGTTCCTACCAGCCATATTTTGTTTATTTCCAATAACAGAAACTATGGTTAAACAAACAGCTCACTCCAAACACCATGACCGATAAAGACTGACGCAAACTGACACGGACTGGCACAGACTAACACGGACCAGGCTCTGATACCACTTATTGTGACACCCCCAATCTATACCCCAAAGCTATTAAAGCGATAAATAAAAATTCAAAATTTCATCAGAGTATAATTAAAACATGCACGACATAGACCGGGGACGCCACAACAATTTGAAACAAACATACAACACCTGCTCATACAGATATGCAACCATTCCGATAGTATTATACCCACAATTCATAAACAGAATATAAGCGGAAAATCCGTAACTGAATATCAACATATATATATATATATATATCTCATGAAAGTTTGTTTGTCATATACAACATCATACATGTACAATCCAAAAGATACATATACATAATACAAAATAATCACAAACGGCTACCCTAACTACCCGGTGTCACATATCAGAGCCGACCGACAAAAGAATGAAGACGCAAAGCTTCACAAAAAGACCTCCAGCAACTTTAATATGCAATGCCTCATAGAGCATTATAAAACAGCAGAAGGGTGAGAAAATAATCATAATACAGTTGCATATAATTATATATTCACACAGAAATACACAAATAAAACATTCTCACCACAAATGCACCACAACCAAATACAACACAACACAGTACAATTCTCAAGTAACAAATAACATTACACATCAATCATACACAATACACTCATCATCAATACAATTACACATATTCCATCTCATCAATCACATTCACAATTCTATGCACAATTAATCCATGATTTATGCCAATGCACAGAGACCGACACAATGACTCTATGCACATGCCATGCGGTACCAACTTCCAATATTTCTCATCACTAGTTCACTCAGGAACTCTGCTAGAATCATCGCTCGTTACTGAGGATCACTCAAGTAACACCCCGTCAGGCCTACGATGTTCCCCGTCGCTTTAGGTCCTCTTGGTATAAGGCGTACGACATTTATGGATTACTTTAGGTCCTCTCAGTATAAGGCGCACAATCCGATCGCTCACACCCCACATGGGCACACGATCGTCTATAACCATCACTTTAGGTCCTCTTATTTTTAAGGCGCACGATATATCAAATCGCTTTAGGTCCTCTTATTTTTAAGGCGCATGATGTTATAGCAGATTCCCTCTGGAATCAATCCGTCACTCAGGACGTCACAACAATGCATATCATGATGCTTGGCATACAATGACTCATGACAGTTAATATGCACACATATACATATCCATGATCATGCATATATCAACAATTACCATACATCGCATTTTCTTGCCGTAAGACCACTAACCATCATCACAATATGTATTTCATGCAATTTCATCACTCAACAGTACGCAAGTCATACAATATCCACACCAACAACATATTGCACGTACACATCAAGTTCACACAATTAAACGGCAAAAGTCGACAACAAAAACAACACATTTTCTAATTTCCGACATAATTTAATCGGCCAACAATTCTCAAAACCACCATCATAAGAAAGTACATTTCACAAGCTTTCTAACGCATCAAACTACACCTCAAACCGATCTACAGATCAAAAGTTACAAAGAAAACAAATTGGGAAAAACTGCTACATTCGCAGTGCGAAGCTCCTAGCGAGTCCTTCGCTACCTCATTCGTAGTGCGAATGTCCCAGCGAACCAAGGAAGAAGCAAAAATAGCCTAGAAAATTCCCACCGTTCGCAGTGCGAACTATCCAGCGAATGCTCGCTACCCCATTCGCAGTGCGAACCCTCCAGCGAATAATGGCAGAAGCAAAATTGATACAACGTTCGCTGTGCGAACATCACGCGAACGCTCGCCACCCATTCGCTGGCCATTCGCAGTGCGAACCTGCGATTTCAGCAAAACCCAGCAGCGTACCAGGTCATCCAAAAATGACATTTTCTCCAACCAAACATTTCCAAACCAACATATGACAATCAGAACCTATTCTAATCATGATAACAAGTATTCTACTACGTTTACACCGATTTTCAACCGCAAAGCCATCGATTTTTCATCATATCTCTCATTTCAACATAGAACTCAAGCTATGGAAAACAAGAAAACATCCAAGCAAACACATACATAATCATACACAAACATAGTATAATCGAGTTTCGCACCCTTACCCGATTTAATCGTGTTCTAGAAAGTCGGTTGATTGATTCCCAAGTTTTCTCAAATTCTCTCTTTTCTTCTTCTCTTTTCTCTCTATTTTCTTTTCTTTCTACTTTTCTCTCTTTCTATTTATTCTAAACTTAACAAAATAATTCAAAATGCCCAAATTACCCCTACACTCAAATATCTCGCAAATGTTCCCAAAACGCGATAAAATATATTCACGACGAAAAATAACATATTTTCACATAAAAGTAAGGAATAAAAGAATATAATAATAGAATATTCAAAACGACTCAAATAGATAAAACGGCAAAACTGACAAAACTGACCGGGGCGTTACAACTCTCCCCCACTTAGAAATTTTCGTCCTCGAAAATATACGTGAGACGAACAACTCTGGATACGACTCCCGCATCCGACTCTCCAACTCCCAAGTCAAATTGCCCTCAGCAGCGCCTCCCCACGCCACTTTCACAAGTGCAATATCCTTGCCCCGCATCCTCTTCAACTCGCGATCCAAAATCCTCACCGGCAAAGCTTCAACCGTAAGGTTCTCCCTTACCTCAACCTCATCCATCGAAATCACATGCAACGGATCCGGAACATACTTCTGAAGCTGTGAAACATGGAAAACATCATGCAAATTTGACAAACTCGGCGGCAACGCTAACCTATAAGCCACAACACCCACTCTCGCAGATATCTGGTAAGGACCAATAAACCGAGAAGTAAGCTTCTTCGATTTCAATGCACTACCAACACCCATTACCGGCGTAACCCTTAGAAACACATGATCGCCCTCTTGGAACTCAAGATCTTTCCGTCTCCGATCATGATAACTCTTTTGTCTACTCTGAGAAGCCTTCATTTTCTCATGAATAAACTTCACTTTTTCCGTAGTCTGCTGTACCAACTCCGGTCCAACCACCGTTCTCTCACCAGATTCGTGCCAACACAACGGTGTTCAACATCTTCGTCCATATAATGCTTCAAACGGTGCCATTCCAATACTCGAATGAAAACTGTTATTATACGTGAATTCAATCAACGCAAGATAACTATCCCACACACCACCTTGTTCTAGAACACACGCTCGCAACAAATCTTCCAATGACTGAATCGTTCTCTTCGTCTGCCCATCCGTCTGCGGATGATAAGCCGAACTCAACCTCAATTTAGAACCCAAAGCCTTCTGTAAACTTTCCCAAAATCTCGAGGTAAATCTAGGATCTCGATCCGAAATAATACTTAACGGAACTCCATGCAACTTCACAATCACACTGATGTAAATCTCAGCTAACCGCTCCAAAGAAAAACTGATGTCAATCGGAATGAAATGAGCCGATTTAGTCAGCCTATCAACAACTACCCAAATAGCATTATGCCCTCGCTGAGTATTCGGTAACCCTGTTACAAAATCCATAGAAATGCTATCCCATTTCCATTCCGGAATATCCAACGATTGCAATAAACCACTCGGTCTCTGATGTTCCACTTTCGACTTCTGGCACGTCAAACAAGCATACACAAACTGAGCTACATCTCTTTTCAATCCGGCCCACCAAAAAATATTTTTCAAATCTTGGTACATCTTGTTCGCTCCCGGATGTATACTCAAATTACTCCGGTGTCCTTCTTCCAAAATCATCCGTTTCAACTCCGAATCGTCCGGAATACAAATTCCCCCACGGAACCTCAACACACCATTAACATCCACTTGAAAATCACTACTCGCATCTTTTCTGCCAACCAACATCAAATCCACTAATTTCACGTCCAACTTCTGCTTCTCGCTTACCGTCATCAGGAAAGCATTCGTAACCTTCAACATACCCAGCCTCACACTATCCGACGACACTTCACAAACCAAACTCAAATCTCTAAACGATTCCAAAAGCTCCCACTCCTTAACCATTAAAGCGGACATATGCAAAGATTTTCGGCTCAATGCATCGGCTACCACATTAGCTTTACCATGATGGTAATTCAAGCCAAAGTCGTAGTCTTTCAGAAATTCCAACCATCTTCGTTGCCTCATATTCAATTCCTTCTGATCAAACAGATATTTCAAACTCCTGTGATCACTAAAGACTTCAAACCTCGCACCAAAAAGATAATGCCTTCAAATCTTCAACACAAAAACCACAGCCGCTAACTCCAAGTCATGCGTAGGGTAATTCTTCTCATGCACTCTCAAATGCCTTGAGGCATACGCCACAACCTTACCGTCTTGCATTAGCACACCACCTAGACCAATCAAAGATGCGTCACAATACACCACAAATGGTTCATTAGGATTCGGCAAAATCAAAATCGGAGCTGTCGTCAATCTTCTCTTCAGCTCATTAAAACTTTCCTCACACCGAATATCCCAAATGAACGTTTGCCCTTTACAAGTCAACTGGGTCAAAGGAAGTGCTAGTTTAGAAAAACCTTCAATAAACCTTCGATAATAACCGGCCAAACCCAAAAAGCTTCGAATTTCAGTAACAGATCTCGGAGCCTCCATTTGTAGAACTGCTTCTACTTTAGATGGATCCACAGAAATACCATTACCTGAAATTACGTGTCCAAGAAAACTCACTTCCGACAACCAAAATTCACACTTAAACAATTTGGCAAAAAGCTTCTTTTCCTTCAAAACCTGCAAAACAATACGCAAATGCTCCGCGTGCTCCTCCCGAGACTTAGAATAAATCAATATGTCGTTAATAAACACAACAACAAATTGATCCAAATGCTCGTGGAAAATACGATTCATGTACTCCATAAACACACCTGGCGCATTAGAAACCCCGAACGGCATCACAGAATATTCATAATGACCGTAACGTGTCCTAAAAGCCGTCTTCTAAATATCTTCCTCTTTCACCCTAATCTGATGATACCCCGACCTTAAGTCAATCTTACTGAACACACAAGCACCAACCAACTGATCCATCAGATCATCAATTCTCGGAAGAGGATACTTATTCTTAATCGTCACCTTATTCAACTGGCGATAATCAATACACAATCGCATACTTCCGTCTTTCTTTTTCACCAATAAAACTGGAGCACACCAAGGAGAAACACTTGGCCTCACAAACGTCTTCTCCAACAACTCATTCATATGCTTCTTTAACTCAACAAACTCAGATGCCGACATATGATAAGGTGCCATAGAAACAGGTCTAGTACCAGGAACTAGATCTATAGAAAACTCCACCTCTCTCTCTGGCGGCAAGTCCGAAATATCCTCAGGAAACACTTCAGGAAAATCACACACAACCGGAAACACATCAAGTGAAACTTGACTATCCACAGTCAACGACGTAAATAACCCAAACAACTGAGCTTCCTCCGCCAAAAGTCTCTTCAACTCTTTGGTAGATAAGAAACTCGAGTCTTCGTCTTCCTCAAGAGAAGGAAACCTTACCAACTTATGATAACAATCAATATGAACCTGATTGAATTGCAACCAATTCATACCCAGAACCACATCTAAACCCTCCAACGGTAAACACACCAAATCCATCTCAAAGTCTTTACCATAAATGGTCAAAGGACAACCCAAACAAACCAAAGAAGTAGTTACTGACCCCATTGCTGGAGTATCAATAACCATCTTACCATCCATCAAAGACAACACAAGATTCAAATGCTTCGCGCACTCAGACAAAATAAACGAATGAGTCGCTCCAGTATCAATAATAGCAACTAAAGGCGTACTATTAATAAAACAAGTACCTCGGATCAGACGATCTGCACTGGAAGTCTGAGTCCCCGCCAATGAAAATACCTTCCCACTAGTTGGAGGTTGCTTCGGTTTCTGACACTTTGTACTAATATGTCCAGGTTCCCCACAGTTGAAACACTTCACCACATTCTTCCGTTTACAATCAGTTACTACATGTCCGACACCTCCACAATTAGAACACTTTCGCACATCCTTCCTGCACTCAAACTGACGATGCCCCAACTCACCACACTTAAAACATCTCGGAGAATTAGACATACCTCCTCCACCCGACCTTCAATCAAAAGTACCCCTTTGCTTACCCTTATCCGCTGGTGTTACATACGGACCACTACGAAACTGTTGCTTCCCTTTCCGGTCATTCACACTCTTGTAGTGAGTAGAACGAGCCCTACTATCCTCTTCATAAATCCTACAACATTCCACCAAATCAGAAAACCTTCTTATCCTTTGATACCCGATTGCCTGCTTAATCTCAGGACACAATCCGCTCTCATACTTCACACACTTAGAAAATTCTGCAGTCGCTTCAGCATAATGAGGATAAAACTGCACAAGTTCCACAAATTAGCAGTATAATCAACAACAGACATACTACCTTGTTTCAGTTCCAAGAAATCAATCTCCTTCTTTCCTCTAACATCCTCGGGAAAATACTTCCTCAGAAACTCCTGGCTAAACAATTCCCAAGTAACTTCTTCATCCCCAGCTTCCAACACCTGACGAGTACTAACCCACCAACCATTAGCTTCTTCCTGTAACATGTGAGTTCCCAGTCTCACCTTACTGTCCTCAGCACAATCCATAACTCGGAAAATCCTTTCAATCTCTTTCAACCAAATCTGTGCAACATCAGGATCATATCTTCCTTTGAAGACAGACGGTCTGTTCTTCCTGAACTCATCATTACCCGCAGCATTAGGTGCACCCTGCACAGCACGAGCCATAGCTTGCATCGCTGCAGGAAAAGCAGCATCGTTCCTACCAGCCATATTCTGTTCATTTCCAATAATAGAAACTATGGTTAAACAAACAGCTCACTCCAAACACCAAGACCGACAAGGACTGACGCAAACTGACACGGACTGGCACGGACTGACACGTACCAGGCTCTGATACCACTTATTGTGACACCCCCAATCTATACCCCAAAGCTATTAAAGCGATAAATAAAAATTCAAAATTTCATCAGAGTATAATTAAAACATGCACGGCATAGACCGGGGACGCCACAACAATTTGAAACAAACATACAACACCTGCTCATACAGATATGCAACCATTCCGGTAGTATTATACCCACAATTCAGAAACAGAATATAAGCGGAAAATCCGTAACTGAATATCAACATATATATATATATATATATATATATATATATATATATATATATATATATATATATATATATATATATATATATATATATATATATATATATATATATATATCTCATGAAAGTTTATTTGTCATATACAACATCATACATGTACAATCCAAAAGATACATATACATAATACAAAATAATCACAAACGGCCACCCTAACTACCCGGTGTCACATATCAGAGCCGACTGACAAAAGAATGAAGACGCAAAGTTTCACAAAAAGACCTCCAGCAACTCTAATCTGCAATGCCTCATAGAGCATTATAAAACAGCAGAAGGGTGAGAAAAACAATCATAATACAGTTGCATATAATTATATATTCACACAGAAATACACAAATAAAACATTCTCACCATAAATGCACCACAACCAAATACAACACAACACAGTACAATTCTCAAGTATCAAATAGCATTACACATCAATCA
Organism: Lathyrus tuberosus; assembly: GCA_022829125.1. Classification (NCBI taxonomy): domain Eukaryota; kingdom Viridiplantae; phylum Streptophyta; class Magnoliopsida; order Fabales; family Fabaceae; genus Lathyrus; species Lathyrus tuberosus. Next base: position 3,944,821 of record JALAZF010000241.1, on the reverse strand, counting down.
TACACAATACACTCATCATCAATACAATTACACATATTCCATCTCATCAATCACATTCACAATTCTATGCACAATTAATCCATGATTTATGCTAATGCACAGAGACCGACACATCGACTTTATGCACATGCCATGCGGTACCGACTTCCAGTATTTCTCATCACTAGTTCACTCAGGAACTCTGCTGGAATCATCGCTCGTTACTGAGGAACACTCAAGTAACACCCCGTCGGGCCTACGTTGTTCCCCGTCGCTTTAGGTCCTCTTGGTATAAGGCGCACGATGTTTATGGAATGCTTTAGGTCCTCTCGGTATAAGGCGCACAATCCGATCGCTCACACCCCACATGGGCACACGATTGTCTATAACCATCGCTTTAGGTCCTCTTATTTTTAAGGCGCACGATGTTATAGTAGATTCCCTTTGGAATCAATCCGTCACTCAGGACGTCACAACAATGCATATCATGATGCGTGGCATACAATGACTCATGACAGTTAATATGCACACATATACATATCCATGATCATGCATATATCAACAATTACCATACATCGCATTTTCTTGCCGTAAGACCACTAACCATCATCACAATATGTATTTCATGCAATTTCATCACTCAACAGTACGCAAGTCATACAATATCCACACCAACAGCATATTGCACGTACACATCAAGTTCACACAATTAAACGACAAAAGTCGACAACAAAAACAACACATTTTCTAATTTCTGACATAATTTAATCGGCCAACAATTCTCAAAATCACCATCATAAGAAAGTACATTTCGCAAGCTTTCTAACGCATCAAACCACACCTCAAACCGATCTACGGATCAAAAGTTACAAAGAAAACAAATTGGGAAAAACTGCTACATTCGCAGTGCGAAGCTCCTAGCGAGTCCTTCGCTACCTCATTCGCGGTGCGAATGTCCCAGCGAACCAAGGAAGAAGCAAAAATAGCCTAGAAAATTCCCACCGTTCGCAGTGCGAACCATCCAGCGAATGCTCGCTACCCCATTCGCAGTGTGAACCCTCCAGCGAACAGTGGCAGAAGCAAAATTGATACAACGTTCGCAGTGCGAACATCACGCTAATGCTCGCCACCCATTCGCTGTCCATTTGCAGTGCGAACCTGCGATTTCAGCAAAACCCAACAGCGCACCAGTTCATCCAAATATGACATTTTCTCCAACCAAACATTTCCAAACCAACATATGACAATCAGAACCTATTCTAATCATGATAACAAGTATTCTACTACGTTTACACCGATTTTCAACCGCAAAACCATCGATTTTTCATCATATCTCTCATTTCAACCTAGAACTCAAGCTATGGAAAACAAGAAAACATCCAAGCAAACACATACATAATCATACACAAACATAGTATAATCGAGTTTCGCACCCTTACCCGATTTAATCGTGTTCTAGAAAGTCGGTTGATTGATTCCCAAGTTTTCTCAAATTCTCCCTTTTCTTCTCTTCTCCTTTTTCTTCTTCTCTTTTCTCTCTATTTTCTTTTCTTTCTACTTTTCTCTCTTTCTATTTATTCTAAACTTAACAAAATAATTCAAAATGCCCAAATTACCCCTACACTCAAATATCTCGCAAATGTTCCCAAAACGCGATAAAATATATTCACGACGAAAAATAACATATTTTCACATAAAAGTCAGGAATAAAAGAATATAATAATAAAATACTCAAAACGACTCAAATAGATAAAACGGAAAAACTGACAAAACTGACCGGGGCGTTACAAGCAGGATCATAACATATCATGGCTCAGGTGTGCATTAGAATGTTAGAAACACCTGAAGGGGATTTCAAAAGATAGTTCTTGTGATAGACAGAATCAAAACAGTTTCCATGTTCAAAAACAAACCTCAATAAGCACCATCTTATAAGTAAAACACTTCAACATAAAGCAAATATCAAGGCAGGTCAAATACTTGGTAGTGGACATGCGTAGAGAAGAATCAAGACTTCCCCAAAATAAACTTGCCTTACTGCCAAGTATGCCTTGGGAGATTTTAAAAACATACTACCATCCTCAACGTATTACTAAATCAGTATTAAACTAAAGGAAACAACCATGAATTTAAGAAACAAATGCATCCCAAAAGTTGATAGCAGCACACAAACAGAAAGCATTCAATCTTTGACAACAAACATGAGCCAGAAAACAAAAGATTGTTTGCTAATGAGACACCAACTAACATTCTATCACCAACAATCTTAACAGATTAACACATAATAAAGGACAGGCTGAAAGCATTTTAAGGCTTCAGCAGTGAGCAGGGGAGTGTCAACACATCCTTCCCTACCACTAAACCACAACAGCCAAAGTTTTGATACAAGGTTCAATGTGGATATCCAATAATAGTTACATGCTCAGTAGAATACGTACACTTGCCTTAACTTAACATGCTATGCTAAAAACAAACTCGAGTACACATTATTGTTACATTATGGATGAATGTGAAGAAACATTAAAACACATTACACAAGCAGATTATAAAGAAACATGATGATGTCAATAATATACATGAGCATGGATATTAAGCAAGGAGAGTGTAGTTACCAAGTGGAATATGTCCACTGTAACTTCAAAGTATGAACACCATCCTTCTTGCTGAACCAAACAAAATTTCCCCAAAGCAATCTCCCTCCTCCCTCTTTTCTAACAAGAACTTCAAACTCAGATATATTTAGAGTGTTTTGTGAAAGGTGTTGGTGTCAAATGCAAGGAAACTGAGCTGCTATTTATAGGTGAGGCAAGAGAGCTCAAGGTATGGTCCTTTGCCAAAAATGCCAAGTCTGCCCTTCCTATTTCGTGTGAGTTCTTCAAACTTGCAGAGTGAAATCTTCCAAAGATCTCTAAGCCTCTGAGCAGGACTGTTGTGAACTGATAGGTGCATTGCTCCATGAATAAACAATGTTATTTCTACTTTTGGAAAGTTTCTCTCTCCCTCCCACTTGCACAAACAAACCATAAACCAATATTTTAATGCTAATCAACTTTAAATTCATGGAAAGGCCTGATTAAATGTTAAATGAGTCATTAGAGCTCAAAAATAATGAGAACTGATGGTTAGGGAAGTGTTAGCATCAAAATCTAAAAGTTAGTTTCTTGAATGTTAAGGAATGAAACCCTCATCTTTGGGCCTTCGAAACTCCTAGCTCCCTTGATGGATGGAGGAGTTCTAGTACTCTTTGGAAAGCTCTCATTGCCCTCCACAACTTTCATGACCAAGGGTTTTTGAGTTGAGGCCCGGATCTTTGAGAAAAACTGGGTCAAAGTTAGCTTGTCATTAGGGCAAAAGATGCTGAAAATTCACTGTCCTTGGGCAGTTTGGCTTCCAAGCTTCATAACTCAAAAACCATGAAATTTTTGGAGAAAAATAATATTTAACACTTTGAAGATCTTGGAAAGAGCTTTCATTTTGGCTTGGAGTCACTCCATTTGGATGTGTGGTTTGGAAATTATGATCATTTCAAGTTATCACAAGAGAGGGAATTTTCACATATGAAAAAATTTATGACCAAAATCTTACTTCCTTTGCAAGAAACCTTTTGTAACTTGATCTTGACACTTCAAATCATCAATAAGACATGTTATGATGAGTGGAGACCTTGGAAGTTCCATTTGGATCAAAATTTCAAAGATTAGGGTTTCAGTCAAAACCCTAATTTTGACTGTGAATGCACTGAGATAAACCTTTGTGATTTTGCTTCTTTCTTCACATCCAAAACTCATAGAAGACCTCTAGGGATTTTTAATAACTCATGGAGTCATTTCTTAGGGTTTAAGGGCACCTCTTGATGAAAATCAAGACCAATGATCCATATGTTCTTATAGAAACCCTAATTTGGAGGCAGGGTGAGACTAGGGCTCAAGCTACTCAGGATAAGAGCCAAATGATCTTGAATTCTTGTTGAGTGAGACCTCTTGGATATAGGTAAACTCAAATGGTTGATGAACCAAGAAACTCTTGAATTGACAGGGCAAAATTCTTCAATGATTCCTCAGGTTAAAGCCCTAATCCTACACTTTAGTCTGGTGATCTTTTGTTGACTTGACTTGATTCAAAATCTTGAGATCTTGGTTCCCAAACAAATAGGGAGGCTTTGTGATGACTGTATGGAGTCAGAGGATACCTTAGGAGGCCTTGAATCACTCTGTGCGAACCCTAATTTCAGATATAAAAGAAACAAACTGCAAGATATGGGTTAGTTAAACAATGCATATATGATTCATCTTAAATGTTTATGTAAGATGTTATGACATCTAAGAGGTAAAATTTGGGGTACAACAGATTGAAAATATTATTTTCAGCATTGTAGTTACAAGTGAATTATATCAACCGTTTAAACTTGAAATTTTTAATAACATTAACTGAAAAATTATCACACTGTATGTAAAGTCTCTTAATCCTTTATACCAATAAATAAATAATTTCAAATAAATATTATTTCAAATAGAAAGAAAATAATGTATTGTCACTGTCATGAATGAAATAGGCTATCTTAAAAAAGCTTGCTAGCAAATTCGTCCATACAAGAAGAAGCAGATTTTGAAACAACTTGTCTTAGCTCCAAAACACTTCTTCCCAACACCATTGTTATCTTCATTTCAAATATCTCACCATTTTCTCTTTTTTCCAAATCATTCTCTTCAAGTGTGCTTTCAACACTCTCTCCCAACATCCTGAAAAATCCACCACAGTTTCTGTTCATTTCAAACACCATACCAACTTGTCCACCATGCTCAAAACTATTTATTGCACAAGCCATTGACCCTGCCATCAAAGGAACCATGGCTGAAAACAACCCATCATTATTTCCTACAAATGCAGAACCTATAGCTGCAATTCCAGTGAGTAATGGACCCGCTATTGCCAAACTCTTGTTAATATTTAATGCTATGTTCCCAAGTCTCTCAAAATCCTCTATGTCTTTTCTTTTCATAACTTCAATAAGTTCTCTCAGTTCCATTTCTAATTCTTCACTCCATCCATTACTACTACTACTATTATTATTATTATTCCTCTTCATCATCTTTATTTCTGCTGCATTTCCTTCTCTTCTTTTTTCAGGCCACCAAACAGCAGGTTCATATTTTGAAATCTATATAATATAATGTAGTAGAAAAGGAGCCTTGGTGGAACAGTTCAAGTTGCAAGATCAAGCCATGAAATTAGCATCTCAGAAATGTAACATTAGCGTCTTACAATGTTACAGTGAACATATCAGTTCAAACCCTTCCGTTGCTAGTTGTTACTATCAATTATCATGGCTGCTGCTACTACTCAAACAGATGAACATGTGTCCTTGAAGCTTGTGTTGAATGAAAAGGGTATCAAAGTCATGTTTGCTGAAGCTGGTAAGGACGGCGTAGACATTGTCTGTAGCTTCTATGTAGTTGACAAATACAGCTTCACAAAAACACAAATAAAATCACAAGATAGTAGTGTCACTCATATAGTTTTATGCAGCTGGCATCATCATTCTTACATTCCAATGTTCCAAATTATTACCCTTTCAATCCCCTTATAACTGACAATATATACAACATTTAAACACAAATAAGTATATGACATTCTCATTCCTCACTGCTTTATACCTGGTGCACCGTTTTCATTTTAATAATAGGAGCAACACCGACTACATCGAAATTATAAGCTCGTTAATGTCGTAGCAGAGGATGGTGAGCTCGACAGAACTACTGTCAGACATGTATTTGCTATGCTTGTAAACGTCTTGACATTTTGTTATCTTTATATGGAACACATGCTCCCTTCTTTCTTCTCAGAAGGCCATGAGCACTCGCTTATGTATTGCTGTGTCATTCAGTTATGAAACTTCTGTGCTTGTGAAGATAACTTATTAACATGGAGATGGGTTGAAATTTAGCTTAATTTTACCAACTGATTGTGCTCTTGTTGCTGATATTGAGGCTGTGTAGTTTGCATCTAAAGAAGATAGGTAGAAAAATGCTTCAAAAGGTTATGCAACAGTAAATCTACTGCATTATAAGCAAAAATTTGACCTACCAAAGGCATAAATAGTTATCGTGATAGTTTGGTATGTTAGTCTAACAGAGTTAAAGTGTAGAATTTTGGGATCAAAGAGAGAAAGATAATGATATCCAAAAGTATAACAAAACAACTCAAATTACCTGTGAGAACAACCCAAAAGCTGTTTGTTCGGTCCTCATGACTTGACCGCTGCCACCACAAGTTGAACATACTCTCATCTTGGATCCTAACTTTGCACCAGTTCAAGTATAGAGTTGACATGTTTATAAATGGAAAAGCTCAAATTCTTTCTCTGCTCCAAAAATTCTCAAGTGGACCTGAAACAAAATAAGACGTTCTTAGGATCCTTGCACATGTGTGGAGGATTAGGATCCTTGTATAATGATGCAATCATTCATCATAATGAATCAATGGAAACAAAATATTCTAAAACTAAAATTTATCATAAATCATTCATAAATCAACAAATAGGAGCCAAAAAATATTTAACAAAATTGGTATAATGTTTTTCTCTAGACAGCCATGATCACCTGTGAATAGTTTGATTTTTGGCAAAATGGTTCAGTTTGAATTATGATAACTATGGTGTTTTGGAAAGAGGAATTAATTTTTGAATTATTGGAAGTGGCCAGCTGTTGGACAGAAAACGCTCCCAGTTAAGTATCAGGGGCAGGGCCAGCATATGAAGCTTTGAAATGGATTGCAAACTTGCAGTTGGGTGTACTAAGCTGAACAACCCAATATAAACATAAGCAAGCCACTACTTCCAATTAAGTCTCACTCTTGTTGTGAACTTCCCAAGGAACTCGATGATGATTATCTATCAATTAAACATAGTAGGCAAAATCCTGAACAGTGCATCATATAGTATGAGTTAGTTTTACACGCATTCTACAGAAACAATTAACTTTTGGAGAAAACCAGTGTAATTACATCACAGTGAAGCATACCAGATACAGGCTTCGGGTATTACATGATCTCGCAGCTCACTCCTTTCCTTTTCTCTCGTTCCAAGTGTAACACCCCAATTTAAATTATTAATCGTCGTGTTGTTAATTCTGTTTGTTGGCCTTGGTTAGGGTGTATGGTTGAGCGCGTAGGCGTAGTGTCCTTAGCGGAACCGGTAAATGGAGATGTCGGGATACCGATAATGTAATGTTGGATTATGTGTGGGCATAGTTAATAACAATAGTAAGGTGAATATTACTATTGATATGGTGAAGATTATTAATATTATTATTACTATTATTATTAATATTATTGGTGTGTTATTATTATTATTAATATTATTATTTTTGTTTGTTAATTAAAAATCAGATTTAATTAGTTGGATAGTGGGCTATTGGAGGAATAGGGGTAGTTTAGTCATTAAGCTGGTTTAGTGAGAAATTAGTGAGGGGTTAACCATAATCAGAATTTTTGGGAGAGGGAACAAGAAAAGCTAAGGAGAAGGGAAGAACAAGGGAGAGCTAGGACACCCATCTTCACCAATTTTCGCAGGAATTCTTCAGGATTCGAGGTAAGGGGGGAGAACGGGTTCATATTTGGTGAATTGGTCGTATAAGGGTAGTGGGGAGTCCTTAACCCCGTAGGAATTTGGATGTAAATCTGTTGAATCGTTGATTGTTGCATATGTATGTTGTGATTCTGAGAATTGTGCATGAATTGATATATATTTTCATGAATCTGTGTGGTTGTTGCTGTTGTATGAATATTTCTTGCAGATCTGTCGTTTTGGGTTCGATTTGGGAGAACGATTTGAGATTTTAGGCTTGTAATACCTGTAGTAATTCTAGGCACAAGAGAAGAGATGAAAATAGGACCTAAAATCAATGTAGAAACGATTATAGGACTGGTTGGGAGTGAAGGAGTGTAGAAATCGCAGCAGAATGTGGAATAGTGAGGTTTCTGGTGAATCGCGTAACAGATCTAGTGATACGCGTACCGTGAAGGGTGATACGCGTATGAGATGGCGTGATACGCAGAGATACGCGTATGGTAACTAGGCAGTACGCGTAATAGGAAGGCATACGCGTACGGTGTTGGAAAGTGGGAATTTCAGTGTGAGGGAGTCTCTGTCCGTACGCGTACGGCACAAGGCAGTACGCGTATGGATGTGGGCATCTGTGAGGGGATACGCATATGAGTGGAGTCATTACGCGTATGGGATGGTGTGATACGCAGCAATACGCGTATGGCCATAGGAGTTACAGAATTTTACCGTTTCGCGATTTCCTTCCTGTTTTCGCGTCCGATTCGGTTTCTCTTAGTTTGAGAGGTTGGGATTGGGAGTCAGATGCTGAGTAATACATAGTTGGTGATGAAATTAATTAATTGGATGATTTTTAGGAATTAATTAGTATTTGATGAATTATGGGACGAGGTGAGGATTCATTGACTATGGTGCAAGTTGGAATGATTAGGCGTCTCATGTGGGATCAGGAGGATCGTAACTACGTATGTCGGTTAGTATACATGTGTGTTATATGCCTGCTTGTTGTGATCAGGAGGATCGTGGTTTGTTTATCATTTATTATACTTGTGTATTATATGTATGCTTGTTGTGATCAGGAGGATCGTGAAATTGTTTATCATTTGTTATATATGCGTGTTATATGTATGCTTGTGGTGATCAGGAGGATCGTGTAGATGTATGCATGTGTCATACATGCGTTGTTATGTGCATTGAGTCATGCATATATATTATTGGTGGGATGAATCATTGCTCAGGAGGAGTGTATGTGATTCTTCCGTACTCATACGTGGAGAACGGTGGGGGATAGATCATTGCCAAGTAGAGGTGTATGTGATCTATCCGGGGTTCGATTGAATGAGCCAATGAGTCGGTACCGCATGCATGGTGTCGTGTTGCATTGTGTTATTATGTTGATTGTTGGTGATCGAATATGACAGTAGGTCGTGATTATATGTTGTTGTTGTTGGTGTGAGATACTACCTCTTTATATGTACTATTCACCTTTTTATATTGAATGTAGTTCTCACCCCTCTGTTGTTGTTGTGTCTGTGCTTCTTCGAAAGTACAGATATTCAGGTGCCAGGTTAGAGCTTGGAGCTTGTGTAGCTTGTTCGAGTTTAGAGAGTCGCTCTGATACATAACACAGGATTTGGGGGGGTTTTTACCTTTTGTTTTATGTTGTATACTTGTTACGTATCTTTCAAATGATGAATATTATGGTGGACCACAATTATGTGGAGTTTTGGTGTTGTAGGCAGATGGCCGTGAATTGAATAATTGAATGAATTTTCTGCTGGTTGATTTTACTGAAATAAAAGAAATTTATTTTGTTGATTTTAAAATGTGGCATCCTACTTTTGTGTGGAAACTCTGATTTATATCATATATTTTCGTTTATTTTGAAAAATGGAAAGTGGGGTGTTACAATTAGTATCAGAGCAGGTCGGTCGGTCCGGCCAGGTTGTTGAGTATAGTTTGTGTCTTTGCATACGACTCTTGTGTAGAACACAGCCGGTGCGTGTTTGTTTTCTAACTGTTGTTTGCAGGAGTTGAGAATGAAATAAGTGGGGGAGAAGTTGGTGCCTCCCCAGGATGCTTCCACTATGGAAGGATGGATTGGTGAGTAATGGAGTTCTATCATAGTTGGTAAGGAAGGGTTTATACTTCATAAGGATGACTGGCTGTCTATGAACAAATTGGGGAACTGATCACCCTCAATCTCTTGTTGATAGTAGTCGGAATTAAGATGAATGGATAGATTCGCCTTGACAATTAAGATAGCATGTGATGTGGAAGGTAGTTGTGTTGAGTCGGTAGAGACCTTTATTATCTAAAAGAGGATGTAGAAGAGCAGTACTTATCGGTCAAGTTGAAGAATATCTTCAAAGAGGGACAATCAGGTATGGTTAGTGATTGCTTGTCAGGGAGTAGAGGACAAGGTGATGGCTAGAGAGATGCCGGTGTTGGGAAATCCTTGATGTCTTTCTGAGGTGTGGATCCGAATCGGATAATGGTGGGAACTGGTATTATGGTGTGCTGAACGAACAGGTGAATATCTATTAGGAGAAGCCTCAGCGTGTTAACGTTCGCGTTGGGACGAGTTAGTAGTGAAGTTGCACGTGTCGAGTTTCTGGTTGTTTGTGAATTTCTTTTTGGATTTATTTTCAGGCGATATAAGTGGATCACAGGCGTATTAATGAGGTAGAGGTGGCTGTTGATTTAACACTTGGTACGAGTCCGAAGTTATTGACTCTGTACGGAAAGTAGATGCAGGGCGTATTTGTGGAGTATATGAAGTGAACCGTCAGGAGTTGTTGATGATGTTTGAGTATTCCAAATCGGAGGAAAATCACGCAGAGCATATGAAAATTGTGTTGTAGGTGCAGAAGGATAATGAATTGTTCGCAAGTTTCGAATTGAGAGTTTTGATTGTAAACGGTGAGTTTATGGGAGCAAGTTATTTTTGGTGAGGGTATTGTGGTAGATCCATAGGGAAATTAGCGCAGTGCTTCGATGGAAAACCTTTGAAGACAGTGACGGAGATTAAGAGTGTCTTGGACTTAGTAGGTTATCATTGAAGATTCTTATATCGGAAAATGAGGCGGATTAGAGGTTTTAGTATGTTGGTCAGGTTGGGATGTCTCTGAGGGAAAAACTCTTAGGCGATGAAACCAAGATGGTTGCTATGTTGGTGATAGTATCGTCCTAGAATTGACAGGAAAGCCATAGTAGAGGGCTGCCAATTGTGCACGATTTCCAGATGTGGCTCCGGATGGGATAACAAGCGTGATGTGTATAAGGGTATTGAGGCTATGGGAGGCAAACTTAGAGTTTGGATGAGTTTTGGAATTCTTAGAGTTTTAGGGCGTTAATGGAAATTTGAGAAAACCCTTGGGCGTGGATGTAATATTGAGATTGAGAGTTCTTTTTGGTGGATTGTTGATACATGTTAGAAATTGTGGAGTGTGGATTGTTCAGAGAATGAAAGTGTGTATGGATTACTGATAGTTGAATGAGGTAGCGATTGAGAATAAGTGTTCGCCTTCAAGAACGGAGGAGTGGAATGGTTTGGTTGAGTTTGATTGGAATTACAATTGTTGGAACGTTTGATAAGAGTGGTGAATTTGTGTGGGTCGAGGCTGCGATCGATCTCTTGTGACTGATTATGTTTGTTATCATCGGAATGGGTTGTTATTTACTCGGTTAAGCTTATATATGAATCTGGACAAGATGGGATGAGTGCGGAGTGGTGTTCATTAGGGAGATTCGGGTCCAATATAAAGTCAGAAGGAGACTATGTAGGGTGTTTGAGAATTAAATTGGAAGTGTCGAAAAGAAAGGAATTTTTTTTGTGCTAAATTATTCAAGTGGGAATTTTGGTTGAAAGGAGATTAGTTTCTTGGGTATGGTAATTCTGATGATGGTATTGTTATGGATCCATCAGAAGTATGTGCTGTTCGACGATGAGAGGCCCCGAAGTCGGTTAAGGTGATTAGAAGCTTTTGGACTTTTGTTGGTTATTACCGGAGGTCATGGTAGGCTCTTCCAAGTTGGAATTTTGTTACTTCAGTTGACTTGCACGGAGTAATTCGTTCACTTTAGACGTTCATTGTGGGGAAGTTTGAGAGGGCTAAAGTAGAATTTGTTTGCGGCCCCAGTTTTGCTTCTTCGTGATCCTAATAAACCATTGTGAGGTATTGGAATGTGTCCATGATGAATTTAGTCAGAGTGTTGATGCAGGATGGAAAAGTCGTTACTTATGCTTTACGACAATTGAGAATTCACGATTCAAGATGGTTGCGGTTATTTTTGTGTTGAGGATCTAGCAATATTATTTTTATGGTTTGAATTCAAATTGTTTAGTAATCACAAGAATATTGAGTACCTGTTTGGTCGAAACTAATAGAGTATGAGACAGCAAGGACGGTTGGGATTCCGGATGCGTTATGACCTTAGCTGGAATCATCCTATTGGAGAAGTTAATGTCGTGCCAGATGAGTTAAGTCGGCTATTTTATACATATCTGTTTTGACGACCAGATGGATTAGAACTATTTGAGCAGTTCAGAGACTTGCGTCTGGTGTGTGGGATAACACAGCAGAGTGTGAGGTTGGGTATATTAGTAATGAGCTACGATTTTTCTGGTGAGGATTAGAGAGAGTCAAGAGTTGGATATGACTTTGGCAAATTTGATTGTTGCGAGTGATCAGAGTGCGCATCGAAAGCGTGATATGGTACCTTTCGTATGTGTGTGCGTAGTTGGCACGAGTTCATGGGTTGAACATTAGAAAAATGTAGGAGCGATGAGACCATTGGACGTTTCAGAATGGAGGTAGAAAAGGTTAAATATTGTTCTTGGGCTATTAAGTAGATGGATGTCTTGGTCTTATGTTGATTGGTGAACCGTAGCATTGTCGTAATAATATTGTGTGACAAGGATGTTGATATCATGGTTATGTAGAGGTTGCCGAAACGATGTGGTGTTGTGGAACTTTATGTTCTTGTTTTGTTGCTGCCTCGTTGCCTATGGTGATGGTTCGAGTGCGAGTGGCTAATTCCTATGGTGGGGAATTAGGAGAGGGTTACCTATGGTGAGGGTAACGATCTTTGTGTGTGTTCGTAACTTGAGTATTTTTGGGTCGTGAATTAGTCGTCAAGGGCATTGTATGGGCATTGCATCTTGTCGTTGTTGTAGTTGTTGTTAGCAAGGTCGTCTGTTAGTTGTGTTATTCATGATGTGCCTTTTGTTGATATAATTATTGGTTGTCGATTGTGAGGGTTGTACCCGGAGTGATTCATTTCCGTTATATTTTCGAGGACGAAAATAATTTAAGTGGGGGAGAGTTGTAACACCCCAATTTAAATTATTAATCGTCGTGTTGTTAATTCTGTTTGTTGGCCTTGGTTAGGGTGTATGGTTGAGTGCGTAGGCGTAGTGTCCTTAGCGGAACCTGTAAATGGAGATGTCGGGATACCGATAATGTAATGTTGGATTATGTGTGGGCATAGTTAATAACAATAGTAAGGTGAATATTATTATTGATATGGTGAAGATTATTAATATTATTATTACTATTATTATTAATATTATTGGTGTGTTATTATTATTATTATTAATATTATTATTTTTGTTTGTTAATTAAAAATCAGATTTAATTAGTTGGATAGTGGGCTAGTGGAGGAATAGGGGTAGTTTAGTCATTAAGCTGGTTTAGTGAGAAATTAGTGAGGGGTTAACCATAATCAGAATTTTTGGGAGAGGGAACAAGAAAAGCTAAGGAGAAGGGAAGAACAAGGGAGAGCTAGGACACCCATCTTCACCAATTTTCGCAGGAATTCTTCAGGATTCGAGGTAAGGGGGGAGAACGGGTTCATATTTGGTGAATTGATCGTATAAGGGTAGTGGGGAGTCCTTAACCCCGTAGGAATTTGGATGCAAATCTGTTGAATCGTTGATTGTTGCATATGTATGTTGTGATTCTGAGAATCGTGCATGAATTGATATATATTTTCATGAATCTGTGTGGTTGTTGCTGTTGTATGAATATTTCTTGCAGATCTGTCGTTTTGGGTTCGATTTGGGAGAACGATTTGAGATTTTAGGCTTGTAATACCTGTAGTAATTCTAGGCACAAGAGAAGAGATGAAAACAGGACCTAAAATCAATGTAGAAACGATTATAGGACTGGTTGGGAGTGAAGGAGTGTAGAAATCACAGCAGAATGTGGAATAGTGAGGTTTCTGGTGAATCACGTAACAGATCTGGTGATACGCGTACCGTGAAGGGTGATACGCGTATGAGATGGTGTGATACGCAGAGATACGCGTATGGTAACTTGGCAGTATGCGTAATAGGAAGGCATACGCGTACGGTGTTGGAAAGTGGGAATTTCAGTGTGAGGGAGTCTCTGTCCGTACGCGTACGACACAAGGCAGTACGCGTATGGATGTGGGCATCTGTGAGGGGATACGCGTATGAGTGAGTCATTACGCGTATGGGATGGTGTGATACGCAGCAATACGCGTATGGCCATAGGAGTTGCAGAATTTTACCTTTTCGCGATTTCCTTCCCGTTTTCGCGACCGATTCGGTTTCTCTTAGTTTGAGAGGTTGGGATTGGGAGTCAGATGCTGAGTAATACATAGTTGGTGATGAAATTAATTAATTGGATGATTTTTAGGAATTAATTAGTATTTGATGAATTATGGGACGAGGTGAGGATTCATTGACTATGGTGCAAGTGGGAATGATTAGGCATCTCATGTGGGATCAGGAGGATCGTAATTACGTATGTCGGTTAGTATACATGTGTGTTGTATGCCTGCTTGTTGTGATCGGGAGGATCGTGGTTTGTTTATCATTTATTATACTTGTGTATTATATGTATGCTTGTTGTGATCAGGAGGATCGTGAAATTGTTTATCATTTGTTATATATGCGTGTTATATGTATGCTTGTGGTGATCAGGAGGATCGTGTAGATGTATGCATGTGTCATACATGCGTTGTTATGTGCATTGAGCCATTCATACATATTATTGGTGGGATGAATCATTGCTCAGGAGGAGTGTATGTGATTCTTCCGTACTCATACGTGGAGAATGGTGGGGGATAGATCATTGCCAAGTAGAGGTGTATGTGATCTATCCGGGGTTCGATTGAATGAACCAATGAGTCGGTACCGCATGCATGGTGTCGTGTTGCATTGTGTTATTATGTTGATTGTTGGTGATCGAATATGACAGTAGGTCGTGATTATATGTTGTTGTTGTTGGTGTGAGATACTACCTCTTTATATGTACTATTCACCTTTTTATATTGAATGTAGTTCTCACCCCTCTGTTGTTGTTGTGTCTGTGCTTCTTCGGAAGTACAGATATTCAGGTGCCAGGTTAGAGCTTGGAGCTTGTGTAGCTTGTTCGAGTTTAGAGAGTCGCTCTGATACATAACACGGGATTTGGGGGGGTTTTAACCTTTTGTTTTATGTTGTATACTTGTTATGTATCTTTCAAATGATGAATATTATGGCGGACCACAATTATGTGGAGTTTTGGTGTTGTAGGCAGATGCTCATGAATTGAATAATTGAATGAATTTTCCGCTGGTTGATTTTACTGAAATAAAAGAAATTTATTTTGTTGATTTTAAAATGTGGCATCCTACTTTGGTGTGGAAACTCTGATTTATTTCATATATTTTCGTTTATTTTGAAAAATGGAAAGTGGGGTGTTACACCAAGAATCTTGTATTCCGGTTCAGCACTAACTGCAGTGCTAACAGGCCATCTGCAAGAAACGCTACAATATGATGAGAGGAACGCATGTTAGAAAGAATTAATGTGACATTGAAAAAGCAAAACAACACTTAATTTCGAACATTGCTTATATGCTAAAACGACAGTTCCTTGAGATGGAAGCATAAAATCATCCATGTTTGGCACATTTCTCTGAGAAGATAAAAGCCAACTTCCTGGGCCACCTACGAAGTCTAAACCTTCCTGACCAAGTGGTGAAGTACTCCACATCTGCCATGTTCCCTTATCACTTACAGCTGCATCATCTGCAAGAGAAGCATTTCATCAACATTTACCGGATGATGTTTTAGTTTGAAAATGAAAGACATTTCATTAACACAAGCAGAGGATTCATGTTAATACATAACCTTCTTGGGAGCCACCGACTCATTCTTATAATTCAATCTCTTGTAGCAGAACCACATTAGCAACTGCCGATCTGTCAACCCCACCTTCTCAGACAACTGAGCCCTCATAGGCTCTAAAGGGTAACTATCCACCAATCAAACAAAAAACATCATCAACTCCACCAAAAAAAAAAGATTAGAATATTCAAAATTCTAGAATTAAAACACAAAACACCAAAACCTAAATCACAAAATAAAACACCATCAATGATAAACATTACGAATACAAATATAAACATACAACAAAAAACAATGAATGATAAAGCAGAAAATTATATATGGTATAGATATAACATAGTAATGTTCTTAAGTAACAACGAACAACAGAAAGTATAAAGCATTGAACTTGAAACAAAATCAAGAAAATATAGAAAGTAAGAATATTAAACAATAATCTAAAATGCATTGGAACCACAAAATACTAAAAAAAAATACCTGCTTATCCCCTAATGCACATGAAGCTTTTGCGTTCTTAGGATTCAAAATCACCAACTCAATCAAATCTCCTAATGTACAATGAAAGCTGCAAAAATAACAGGGAAAGTCCATTTTGAATCAGCAACAGTCCGATACACAAATAACAGGGAGAAATTTTCCATAGAAAAAAAATAAGAAGATGTAAACAAACCTCACATAAACTTGTCCCTGATAAGCTTCAAAATCGATTATAATTTTCTACAACCCTGCGAAATGGCTTCAAAACCAACATGAGAAACAAGATCTACAGTTTCCTCCATCGCATCCATAACAAAAACTCGAAGCTCGTACAAGTCATTGGAAGTTGTAGCCACTTCCTGAAGAATAGGAAGAAGGAAGAAGAAGATGGAGAAGGAAAAAGAAGATGAACGAAGAAGAAGAGAGAGAGAGAGAGAGAGAGACTGAGAGAGAAAGGGTGAGAGAGAAAAGTGGTTTGAAAAAGTGATCTGAACAAAAGCAGTGTTGTGTGCTGCTCTCAATAGTCATTGTACCCAAAAGCCAATTTCTGGTTGCTTTTTCCTACTGTTTGTTAACTTTTTGGTACAAAAGTAGTAATTGTAGTGCATTAAGTATGGTTACGTTTCAATTAGACACAAATCTGGTTG
Source organism: Lathyrus tuberosus (assembly GCA_022829125.1). NCBI lineage: Eukaryota > Viridiplantae > Streptophyta > Magnoliopsida > Fabales > Fabaceae > Lathyrus > Lathyrus tuberosus. Next base: position 3,928,015 of record JALAZF010000241.1, on the reverse strand, counting down.
GATTTAGTTGCAATTAGACACAAAATACCCCTAAAATAGTGATGTGGCATCATTAATAAGAAGGTTAGGGGTGTGATTTCCAGAACCACAAAAGTTCCTATATTATAGATATAGCATGTTTGAACTTTGAATGAAACTAGAGAATTTAGCTAGTCAGAGTCATATCAGGACAAGATATCAAGATTGTCTTTTTACGAGTGTCGTTTAAAGAACCGAATCTATCTCAAAGTGCCAAGGAAAGGAATATAGTAGTTTAAGGACCCTTTAGGCCTTTACGTATTGATAACCTAGTCTTGGAACATTTTTTGAAACACCATTACAAAATACTAAATTATCCACAAATTAAAAAATATATTTTATTTTTAAAAATATACATAGTTTACTTCGATTAAGTTTTTTATTTTTAAAATTTTTAATGAAAAATATTAATATATTATATAGAAGCAATGGATAACAACAAAGTTATAGGAATAAGTTTAACTACGAGTATCGGGTTATGGGACACCATTACTGCACTGATGCTGTCATAAAGTAGTGTTGGCACCTGATATAGGACATGTAGCTCTTTCAGTAGCGATTCAATCCACAAAAATTCTGATGTAGCATGAGCAAGAGATCGATATCCAGCCTCAGTGCTAGACCTTGCTACCAATGTTTTGTTTCTTCGAGCTCCATGATATGATATTTAGTCCAAAGAATACGGATGAGCCGGAAGTGGACCTCCTATCATAGGGGTCACTGGCCCAACCCGAATCACTGTAAGCACGAATAACCAACTTGTGCATTAGATCAAATTGCTTTAATATTAAACCATGATGTGCAGTGCCACTAAGGTATCGAAGAATTCGTTACATATTAGAGTTTAACATAACCCATCCTTACAAAATTGGCTTGTAAGGTGGGGGGTGACACTCTATATAAACTCTTTCAATGCTTTATCTCCAACCAATATAGGACTTGAGATTTTTCCAATACACCCTTCACGCCCAACACTCTTTTTGGACTTGGTGCATGGACTTAAACGGTGGGAGGTCCAAGATCCGATCGATAGGCTCTGATACCATGTTAAGAAATTTAGTTGGGAAGCTCAAAAGAGTGTTAGGTGTGCGGGGTGTATTGGAAAAATATCAAATCTCACATTGGTTGGAGATAGAGCATTAAAAGAGTTTAAATAGAGTGACATCCCTCACCTTACAAGCAAGTTTTATAAGGATGAGTTAGGTTAAACTCTAATATGGTATCAAAGCCTATTGACTGAACCATGGGTCGCCCACCGTTAATATCCATGTACCAAGCCTCAAAGAGAGCATGGAATGATGGGTGTATTGGGAAGATCTCAAGTCCCACATTGGTTAGACATAGAGCTTGAAAATATTTTATATAGAGTGACACCATTCATCTTACAAGTCGGTTGTGTAATGATGAGTTAGGCCAAAAATCTAATATAGCATATTATAGATGAATGAATCATTGATAGAAGATTAAGAGAATGAGAAGAGAAGAGTGAAAGCATGGAATCATAAGGTGTCCTTGTGATGTGTATTATGATTCATTGCTTGAATACGAGGCATGCACATGCTATATATATCTCATGCATGCAACCTCTAGTTAGTTACTTAGAGATGAAGTTAGTTAGATATTCTAACAAACTTTTCTAAATTAATTAACATCAATCTAACTAACTTTACAATTCTCATTTACTGATTATATATATCTACTAATTTACTATTCTCATTTACTGATTAAATATATCTAATATGTATGATGCTAAATAGAATTGTAAGAAATAGAAGGAATGCGAGTAAAAGAATTTAACAAGATTGAAATAAGAATGTTGTAGTGAGGAGAGCGAGAGAGGCAACATAATAAGAGAAGGCCAGGGAAGAGAGAGAGAGAGAGAGAGAGAGAGAGAGAGAGAGAGAGATAAGGTTTTAAAAAATTAAGAGATGTTTATGATTTTAAAAAATAGACTAATTTGGTTTTTATATTGGATATGGATGTCCAAAATATGAATTTGGTTAAAACCATATTAATAACATGTCCAAAATATGGATTTGGTTTAAACCATATTAATAATTAATCTATTTTTTATAATCAGATTTAAATATGGATATAGTTATAAATAATTTATATAACCGGTTAATTTGAACAACCTTACACCAAAGGTATATGACTAAGCTTAAAAAAACAAAAACAATCATTATAAAATCATTACCTTTAAAAAAACAATAAAAAATTAAACCAAATAAACAATAAACCAAAATAAAACACCACTCAAAAAAAAAACTATAGAGCCCAACATCCAGGATCTATCTTAACAGAAACATAATCTATTAGAAAAAGAGCAAAAACATTCCAAATTGCAGGAATAGATCAATAACACTTAAAAACGCTATTGGTTTCAAATGTAGGATAAAAACTTCTAACCAACCAGAGAAGGACACAAGTAATTCTTAGATTTTCCAAAGTACTATTTTCAAGCTAAAATGATGCTCATGTTTTCCAAGTCCCTCACATTTACCAACTTAACTGAAAAACCAAATCATTTAAGGATATCTAAATTGACCAAACAATTACATTCACACCATATCTAATCCTCCTATAATCCTAGCCAACCCATCTAGGGCTAAGAAAGCCCCAAAAATCATTTGAAGGTCCTTAGGAAGAACAAATGACCACCAAGCCATCTAAAGATTCTATACCATAAAGCCAAAACAACCTCTGATTCTAGGTGGCCCATATAGGGATAAGAAAACGTAAAAAAAACATTTAAAGGTCCTTAGGAAGAACAAATGACCACCCAATCCTTATAAATATTATATACCATAAAGCCAACACAACATCACAAGCAACATAATAGATTAGAAAACGACTCAAGAATTCTACCACACATACCACAAGACACCCCATCCGGATCTAGAAGAATATCACGCTTAAACATATTCTTTCTAGAGGGTAACCTATTAAGGAAGAGTTTTGAAGAGAAGACTACAACCTTAGATGGAGCACAACTAAACTAAAACACATGACATGGCCCAATCCACTATATTTAAAGGAAGGTTTGAATTGAGCTTAACCTCAAGAGAGAAATATAATATGAAACAACCGAGTAAACGTCATCTTTTCCAACCTTCCAACACCAGCAATCATCCTCATACTAGAAGATTATCTCTTGCATCTCCATAAAATGAATCACGACTAATTCATATTCCATAACAAAAAAGAGATCTTCTTCACCAATATTCCGGCCAAAAAAACCACATGTCCCACAATCCTATCCCGATTATTATTGATAAGTTAAAGCATATAAAACCTCTATCTAAAGAGGATAGGCCCCATCGAATGATCCACCTAAAATAAAGTAATATTGACATATTCCCACTTTCCCCCCAGAGACCGTTAACAAACCAGTTAGAAGGATCATCATGAGGATCATCATCACTCATGCTATCCGGTGAAGATATTTAAATAGGGGAAACTGTCATACCCTAAATTTTGCCCCACCAAAATCCATTCATCTGCATCTGTTTATGTTTTTTTTTTTACAATCACCTAAACCATTTGCATCTCATTGTTGGATTTAACTTCTTACGACTATTTCACTTGGTCATAAAGGCTTTGTTTTTTCACGAGTCCAATTTAATCAAGGTTTGGTTGAGAGATGCATTCAAATGGACTTATTGGTAAACAAGTTACTTGAAGTTCAATGCATGATCATTTGGTTTCTATTTGATTTTAAGTCATATTTTCAAAAATGGTTCTAGGCGATTTTTTAGGCCATTTCCCAAGTTACTTTCAAGAAGTGTTTCAAGTGGTTCAAGCTCAATTTAGAAGACATGTTTAGAATGATTGTTTCAAGTTTAATCTTGATTTGCTTCAACTATGTTTCCAACCATGATTAGAATCGGTTTCAAATGATGATTAATTGGTTTCGAGTTAAGCTTTGGTTTTAGGCCATGATATTATGATTAGTTAAAGGTTCGACTTGTAATCATACATGATGGATTTGTGCAAACCGTGTGGGATTATTTGTAAGCCATTTTAAGAAAACAATGAAGCATTAAAGATCATTCAAAGTATTACAAGGTTTGCAAATTACAAGTTTATTCCAAAAAGGAACCAAAGTTCACAACAAATTTGTAATTAGAAAGGTTATTACATTTTTTTCACAAGTATTGATTAATCCCAAGCCTAATTTCACAATGCCTAAAAGTTTACACCATTCCTAATCTTAAATCTTCAGGCTTTTCCTCTCACCATGCCACGATTTTTCCTTCACGTGTCTTCAATTCCTAGCCATGTCTTCTCATGTTTCATGTCTTTCTCACCTACAAACATCCTGAACCATAATCCATAAATCAAACCATAATTCATAAACCAAACCATTCATCAATTCCAATTCATATTAATTCAAAATTCACCAATTCAAAACCATTCTTCATATTCAAGATTCAATCATATCAAATTCATTCAAGATTCATCATGCCATCACATAATATGTAAACCACTTCAAAACCAAGACACATTCACAACTTCACTAAAACAAAACCAATTCCATATTCATGTTCATTTCACTTCCATATTCATGTCAATTCTTCATTCACATCATAACCAATTCCAAACAAATTCATGTCACTACCATTCAATCATATTCATTCATCCCAATCATTTTTCATGTCACATTTTTAAACATCACAAGACAATACAAAAAAAATTCAAATTCTGTCACAAGAATCATGGGACCACAAATTTCACAATAAGACAAAAATGCAGGAGAATTCAGAAAGTACAGCAGAGGCATATTCATCAAAATGAAAAAAAAAACATTTTTTAGCATCAAGAAAGTTGTTAATATGCATTACAAGAATAAATATTATGCAGCAAATTCAAACACACAAACCCTAATTTTTCCACTATATAAACAACAGTAAGTGTTTCAAGAGACAACGCACAAAAAACCAGAGAGAAAAAATTTTGAGCCTCCATCATACAAGAAACTTAAACCAAACAGCAATTGCAACAATCTCAGAATATTCACACACTAAAAGTCTCTTACCAATCAAATTTCAAAAACTAATATTCACAGCAAATTCATAAATAACTACCATAAAGCGATTCGAAGGAAGAAGAGAAAGAGCAATTACACCGCAAACACTACAGTAATGAGGAAAGAATACCTGGGGTTTGTGCTGAGGTTTCTGTTCAGATAGGTATCTCATTTTTGCTTCTTCTTGTGCCTTGAAATTCTTTTTTCTTTTCTATTCGATCCATATATATCTTGTGCGCCTTTGTATGTTTGGAAGTCGATTGAGAGAATGAAGAGCTTCACTGTTGACTCGGCCATAAACAAGTATGTAGGTTGTTTGAGAAATGTTTTAAAAATAATTTCGAAAGAGAGGCTTTGATCATTATGAAGGCTGTTTCGATCTGATTATTGCTTCTATGTTTTTTTCTGTCATGATGAAGAGAATGAGATTGAGAGTGAGAAGAGAAAAAATATGACGAGTGAGAGCCGCGAGTTGAGAGATAGAGAGAAATAAAAAGAGAACCGTGAGGGAATCGTGTCGAGAGATGACCAGCGAGAGAAAGAGTATGATGAAAGAGTGAGGACGATTCAAATAATCTTCCCATTTAAGTTTAGTATTAAGAAACTCTTTTCATAAAAACACGAAAGAAGAGGACTGCTGGAATCTAGCATTCTAGTAGAACCCTCGAGTGATCAGTCCCGAGCCTCGCGCATTGGGATAGCTGTTCATTCTCATTTTTCATCTTCAAAACACTTAATCCCAACTTCGACGAATAAGAGACGTTAAGATCTAGCACCCTGGCACAACTCTTTGAGAAATTGATTATCATCAAGGGCTCTTTGTCCATCAAACAATTTTCATGACAACTTGGACGAATAAGTGCCGTTAAGATCTAGCATCTTGGCAAAAATCTTCGAATGATTGATTATCATCAAGAGTTCATTGTCCACCAACTTTTTTTCTCAATTAAATCTCGAAAGAAGAGGACTGTTAGAATCTAGCATTCTAGCAGAACCCTCGAGTGATCAGTCCCGAGCCTCGTGCATTAGGATAGTTTTTCATTCTCCTCTTTCGTCTTCAAAACACTTAATCCCAACTTGGACGAATAAGGGTCGTTAAGATCTAACATATTGGCATAGTCCTTTTGAACAATTGATTATCATCAAGTGTTCATCGTCCATCATACAATTTTCTTATTAACTTGGACGAATAAGAGCCATTAAGATCTAGCATCTTAGCATAACTCTTTGAATAATTGATTATCATCAAGAATTCATTGTCCATCAAATAATTTTTATAACAACTTGGACCAAGAGACGTTAGAGTCTAACACTCTAGCACAACGCTTTGAACCATTGATCATTATCAATGTTCGTTGTCCAACAAACAACTTTCACAATTTTGAATGAAAAGAGACTGTTGGAGTTTAACACTCTAGCATAAGCTCTTTGTGTAACGCCCCATTTTGTCTTATTTATTTAATTGAGTCGATTTAATTATTTTCGTTTTATATTATGATATTCTTGACTTTTATTTGACAATATATTCTTTTTCATCGCTGTTTATGTTTTATCGCGTTTTGAGAGCGTTTGCGAGATATTTGAGTTGAGGGGTAAAATAGTCTTTTTAGGGATTTAGATATTTTTATATAAATAGAGATTAGAGAGAAATAGAGAGAAAAGAAAAGGAAGAGAAAGAAAAGAGAAGATAGAAAGTAAGAGGAAAGAAAAGGGGATTGTAATACCCCAAATTTTGACCACTTAGATTTCCCATCATTGTGTCAATCATCATCACAATATGGATGTACCTTTATGCTTCATCAGTCTCCCCAAAGATGGGTGAGCATCCAATACAATCAAAATTAGGGTTTCAAGCCCTCTCTGAGCTTTAGACAAAGGATCAATCAAGAAATGACATGGTCTTCAACTTGTCTAATCTCTCAAACATCCACAATGGATAAAAAAGGACTCCCACTTCAAGGATTAAGCACAAGGCTGCTCCCTTCTAGGTGGATCAAGTCTCAAGATCGACAGTGTCACCAAATTAGGGTTTTGGTCGACCAGAGTCTCCAGATGGAAATTTTCATTTGGGCATAAGGCAATGATCCAAAACATGACCTAATATACTTCATGGAACCTCATGAACCCATGCATCAAGTCAATTTTGCCTCAGGGGATGCATTCATCAAAAATCAGGAATTAGGGTTTCTTGACCTAATTCACCCCTAAGTTGACTTTTGGGACAAACCATGAGCCAAGACCTCAAGAGATGATTTGAGGGTCTCTAATACACCATATTGATCCATTTGGAACAATGGATTGATCCAAGAAGCTTGAGCAACAAGTCTCAATTTCATCTGCACCACAATTAGGGTTTTAAGAGAAAAGTCAACTGTAACTTTGACTTTTGACCAAGACATGCTCCCAAACCCTAATACATGATTGAATATACCCTATGACACCCATCGAACATGTCCATCAAGTTTGATTTAGGTCAAGGACATGATTTCCTGAAGAATTGTACAGTTTGGAATTCATCTGATAAAAAGTCAACTGTGCACAAAAGTCAACTTTGACTTTTTGAGATTTTTCACCAAAATGGATTTTTAACCCTAAAATGATGTTAATGTATGATTTGAATCATCATTCATCAAGAAAAATCAAGAAAAGTGAGATAACTTGTAAAAGGGGTAACCATAAAACTTAGAAAATTTTCTAAGTTAAAAATAAAGTGGCAAAGGTACCAACTTTGGAGGACCATAACTCCTAAACCACAAGGCCATTTTTTCTCATCCAAAGATGGATTTGTAGCCCTCATTATCACCTACAAAAACTTCAACTACAACTCATTCCAATTCATTAAGGATTTTGAGTTATGGAGTGATCAAAGTGGCTGAAAAGTGAAAAAGTCACTTTTTCCAACACTTAGTGAAATTTTCACTAAGTCAGAATTCTGCTTCACTTTTTGCCAAATGTAGGGGGATTTTTCACTTAGAATCAAAAGAGATCAAAACCAAACTTGTTCAAACAGTTGTTGTATCATGTAAGAGCTTTCCAAAATGGCCAAGAACATTGCCAAATTCAACCTACATCATGAGATACAACATTGGCAAGTTGCCTTGCTGAAATCTGTCAAAGCAAGGCAGAATTTGCACTTTGGCTCGATTTGCCAAAATCAGCCAATTGCAATTTCTCCAATCCACTTGGACACCTCAGAGGATTGAATCCAAAGGGGACAATCACTGAGCCAAGCCTCCAAGGTCCAAGGAACAAAGAATAGCATGTTGAACCTAGAATTGCCAAAATAGGGACAAGACTTCAAATTTGGAATGAGGCATTCAATGGAACCATCAAGGTGTCATGGACTGAGCCATTCTCATCTGAAATCAGTCAAGACTTATCCAAGACCAAGGGGACCAAAGCTCTGTGCCCTAACCTCTAGTCAATGGCTAGAGGAGACTTTCATTTCCATTGGCCAACATTGAGGGAACCTACTTACCAGCTGCCATGCACTATTCCTTGCAAAACAAACTTGCTCTACTATAAATAGAGCTCAATTGTGGTCAGTTTAAGTACACCAAAGCCATCTAACAGATGCTTTCCTCAAAATCTCTTTCTCTTGGCAAAAATGCCTTTCTTAGCAAGGTAGCTATCAGGTTTTGAGTTTGAGAGCAATTCTGCACAAACCAATCACTCACACACCTCACATACATCACATATGAGCTGATCAAACACTCACATAACTTCTGAAACATCAATTTCACAAAATCACTTGCCATCTACACAAGTTTGAAGTGAAGTTGCAGCTGAGATGCCATAAACTGATCCAGTCCATTTCAATTCAATCCAAGTGTTCAAACACACTCCATATGGTGTAGGGAAGCTGTCCAGATCATCACAACTCATCTGTAACACCTCCAACTCAAAATCACATCTGCTCTTGCTGTCACGACTTGGAGGTAAGCCTAAACTTGGGCATCTCTCAATCTATGCATATTTCCTCGCACAATAATTTGGCCATATGTTCATAATCATGCATGGAATGTTTTCCCTCAATTAATTGCATTGTTTGAATCGTGTATCAAAAATCCTAGCCTTCATGCAGAAATTAGGGTTCTTGAGGTTTCTTCGTGATTTCATGTTTTGTGTTTAATTTAAATGAAATTAAAGTACATAGACATGATCGTGAGGTTGAGGCGAGCATAATGATATGTGGATTGCATGTTATAATTACGTATTCAGTGAGATTGGATGGAAAATGCAAATCTGGGCAAACTGAAAAACGCGCGTGTTCTTGGTGTTGTTCTTGGCGCCATTTTAATATATTTGAATATTTGAATTTTGTGATTTTGTTTAATTGATTCAAAAATTAATTTCTCTCTGAGTTTTAATGATTTTGAGTTGATTCTTTTTTTAATAATTCACAAAAATGTTAAAATATTTTATTTTCCCAAAAAATCCCAAAAATATTATTTATTTTATATAATTGATATTTTTGCAAAGAATTAATATTTTAATTTTTTTAACATTTGAAATATTATTTCTACATTGATTTTGCAACTTTTAATGCTTTCTAATTATTTTGTAGGTCAATACTTAATTTTTGAAGCATTAATCCAAGATCACAATTTTTTTCCATGTGTTAAACAATTTTTGATCATTTTAATTGAATTTTTATTCAATTAAATACATTTTTTGAAAACAAATTAGGGTTTTGAATTTATTCAACCCTCATAAATCATTTTCAAAACACTTTGGGTCTCTATTAGAGTGTAAGACCCAATCCTTTTTTTGACCAAATTATCTTTGGGCCTCACTTATTGTATAAGTCCCGATACCGTCAAAAAACAAACGGCGCGATCGTCGCCTTTTCAAAAATCATCTGGGCCTACCCTCGAGTAGTAAGACCCATTTCTTTTTCTTTAAAACACTTTGGGCCTCTTGAGAGAGTGTAAGACCCATCCCTTTGTACAGAAAACCTTTTTGGGCCCCAGTCACTTGTATAAGTCCCTCTGTACAAATTCAAACAGTGCGCTCACTGATAAAACCCTGGGCCTCTCCTTGAGCTGTAAGCCCCAAATATTTCTTTTTCAAAGCACTTTCTCCTTTGATTTTGAATATACTGTTGTTTTTAATCTTTCTTTGTTGAACAACTAACCAAACAGCATGGAAGCACTACAACCGAGTAAGTGGTTATCGCTTTCATATTATAAACTGTATTGTGGGGCTGCTCACTGTAAGTCTCCTTTCATAAACTCATATCTACTGTGTAATAATAGTATAGATATTTCGAGTTTCCCCGGCAACTACGTCTAGAACTAGGTGACGCCGTTTCATTTATTCGTAGAAGTAGACGCCTAGATCCCCAATAGGAGCACCAGATACAGTCTTCTCTTCGGCTGTCCTCCTTAGGAATTGTCAAGGAACTCTATTCCCAAAGATGAATGTATTCTCCGTGAATGGCATCTTTGAGTTTCTTCCAAATTCTCGAACTTTCCTGACTTGATCTGTTCCTTGTGGATAGCTTGCCTTGAATGTCTCGGGGTTTGGGTACCCACTACGGTCATAATCTTGGACCTTAACTAAGGGACCCTCTTTCAAAGCTAAAAGTCGCTGGATAGTAAACCTCGCACGTTTACCAGTGGTTTTCTTCTTTAAAAGAGTTATCTCTCCTAATGGAAAGGAGATGATAGACCCACGGGCTTCTTAAAAGCATCGGCCTCCTCTTGGGCATTATTCAAGGACACTAAGGCTTCTTAGAAGTATTCATAGCCTCCTCTTAGGCTTCATATAATGATCTCTTCCTCCGGGAATGATAGCCTCCTCTTGGGCTTCGTACAAGGACCCGTCGGCTTCTTAAAAGATTCCAGCCTCCTCTTGGGCTTCGTACAAATTGTCCCGACGACCTCATAGAGGTATAGGAACATAACCTAGTCATCCTCATAGAACAGTCCTTTCATAGAGTCTACTACTGTTTCTCGAAGCATAGTACAAAAACTCTAGACTTGGACAGTCTAACTTCCTTGAGCCTCAAAGACATTCTCAAGCACCCTTCGTTAAATAGGAAGGAAACCCGCAGACTCGGATAGTCTCAATACCCTTTGGATTTCCCGTTTCCTCAAAGAAAAGGAAATATCCCTGATCCTCAAATTAAATCCCTGTGTACAGTGTTACTCATATAAGAACTGATTTTCTCTTTAAATCAATATATTGGATCTGTCACTCAACTGAAACAGTTACAATAGCCTCCATCTCGGGCTTTGTACGAGATACCAAAATTCTCCCCAGTGGAGTCAAAACAGCCTTTTAGCCTCTCTCTCAGGCTTTGTATGAGACACAAAAGATTCCCTCGTTGAGTCAATCACCCTTTTTTTTGCCTCCATCTCGGGCCTCGTACGAGATATAAATCCCTTAAGCAAGAGTCGAACTCTTTGCTAGCCTCCTCTTAGGCTTTGTATAACGATATGCCCCACCGGGTCAAAAACTTTTAGCCTCTCTCTCTCGGGCTTTATACGAGACACAAAATAGCCTCCTCTTAGGCTTTGTATAATGATTTTCCTAGCGGAAATTAGCCTCCTCTTAGGCTTTGCATAAGAAAACCACTGGTTGATGCAATCGACCTTTTAGCATCAAAGCTGTGCCTCGTTTGCAGTACACAAACATCAACAACTCCTTTCCCTTCATCTAATCACTGTAAGCGGCAAGCCTCTGGATCATCTATATCCATGCCACTGTCCCTCTTTTAGCATGAGAAATTCCTAAGGAAAGATGGCATTGCTCTACACTGAGTTAAAGTCTTCTCCTTCAGGTTAAAACCCTTTCTTCGGAAATTATGGCATTGCTCGGATCCGCGTATCCCAGTTAAAGTAATTCTCCTTCTCCCCTCTTTAGAGATGACAAATTCTCTCTAAAGTCGAGGTCTTTCAGCTTCACGTCTTGGGCTTTGAACAAGACACAAATAAACCTTTCAGCTTCACATCTTGGGCTTTGAACAAGATACAAATCACCTTTCGCTTCACGTCTTGGGCTTTGAACAAGACACCAAAAACCAATTTCCTCCCATAGAATAGGAGGAACTACGAACGCTCTGATTTCCCTGTTTCGGTAAACGGGAATACGTAGGCATAAGATCGAAAGAAAAGATCTTAGCGAGCGCAATCAACAAAAAACCCAAATCCCATATCTCCATCAATTAAAAGCAGTAATTCAAAAGCATCAGTCCTAACATCCTAATCCTTATTCCCCGCCAGAAACCCTTTACCTAGAAAAAAGAAAGAAAGAACCGTATTGGCGAAATACGAATAACCAGTACAAAAGCCCCCCCACATTGATAGCATCTGTAACCTAACAGACCGCTGTTTAAACTCAGTATACAAGCAGGGTTAATTGAAGACATCTATTTCCCTTCCTTATTCAGCTCACAATAGGATAAAAAATGAATCGACCTGTAGTTTTAAGCTCAACCGCAGAGAGCGACCAGCGCTTAAGAACCGCGTCCAAAATCGCTCGCTACAGGGATAAAGAGGAAAATCGACATATCTCCATTTCGAGCGCGATTAATCGGGTAAGGGTGAGAAGTTTCAATTATATCTTGCTTGTGTATGTATATGTGTTGTTTGTTGTAATTGTTTTGATTATTTCACGACTTTTCTTATCGATTGGAATTAGGAGCGATTGATAGAAATCGATGTTTTCACGGATGAAATTCGATATAAACTGAGTAAAATACTTGTTGTTAGGTTTGAATCATGTTTTGGTTGACATAATATGAATTGGAAGTGTTTGGGGGTGGGAGAATGATGATTTTGGTCCCATATGACCCATAACAGCGCTGCTGCGAATCCCAGAATTCGCAAGTTCGCACTGCGAACGGCAGCGAATAGGAAAGAGAATGCTCGCCAGAGCTTCGCATTACGAACAAGGAGGCGAATGTTCGCCATCAGTTTGCACAGCGAACTTTGTATCCTTTTTCTTCTGCCATGGTTCGCTGGGGCTTCGTACGGCGAATGTGGAAAGTGAAGGACTCGCGAGGAGCTTCGCATTGCAAACATAACAAATTTCCCGTTTTGTTCTCTTTATAACTTTAGATCCGTAAGTCGGATTGAGGCGCGGTTTGATGCGTTGGAGAGCTTATGAAATGTTCTTCCTTATAATAATGGTTTTGGGATTAGTGGCCGATTTAATTATGTCGGGAATCGGATTAGTGTCATTTTTGTCGGCTTTTTCCGTCGTAATTGTGTGTGATTGACATGTTATCATGTGATATGCTTTTAATATGTATCGTATAACTTGTGTGCTGTTATATGATGTGAATATATGATGAGTGTTGGTGATGATGGTTTGTGGTCTTATGGAGAAATAAATGTGTTGTTTTGGGTTTGATTTCAATGTATGATAATGATGTTGTTATGAGGTTTTGTGGTAATTGTTGTGGTTGGTGGTGAGTAATTCTTGATGTGAATTGATATGAGTGTATATGCTAAGATGCTAATTGTTGTGGTTTGCGGATTATGATGAAATGCATTGTTATGTGAAATTCAATGTGTGTGATTTGGTGGCCTTATGGAAAGTAAATGCATTGTGTGAATTGATTTCCAATGCATGAATAATGATGATGAGATAAATCATATTGTTGATTTGTGGTGATGCATTTGAATGTCATAAGTCATTGTATGCCAAGCATCATGATATGCATTCTTGTGATGTCGTGTGCCCTAGTGGGTGTGAGCGACGAAACGATTCCCGTGGGAATCCGCTATAATATCGTGAGCCTTATACCGAGAGGACCTAAAGCGATGATTATAGACGATCGTGAGCCTTATACAAAGAGGATCTAAAGCGATCGGATCATGAGCCTTATACCGAGAGGACCTAAAGTGATCCATAAACGTCGTGAGCCTTATACCAAGAGGACCTAAAGCGACGGGGAACATCGTTTGCCCGACGGGGAGTTACACTAAGTAACAAGTGATGATTCCAATAGTTCCTGAGTGAACTGATGATGAGAATGATGGATGGATTGGTACCGCATGGAATTTGCATAGAGTCGTTGTGTCGGTCTCTTTGCATTTGCATAAATCATGAATGGATTGATTATGTGTGAGAATTGTGAATGGATGCATTATATGTGGGGAATTGTGAATTGATTGAGTATGTGTCGAGATTTATGATTGGATTGGTGAATTAATGTGCATATGTGATAAATGCATTGTTTATGGATGATATGCTATGTATGACTATATGTGTTGTGGTGGTGTGTTTCCATATGTTATAACTTTGGTACGCCTTATGTGTGAATATGTGTTTATGTTGGTATAGTTGATATATGCTATGTGGTTGGATTAGTAGGAATATGTTATGTATATGTGGCGTGTTATATGTATTGGTATGTGATGCTTGTGGTGAGAATAACTATGTATGTGAATTTATATGTTTTGCATATTATTATGCAATCTTGATTTAGTTGTTATTTATCACCCTTCTGCTGTGGTTTGTTGCTTTCTGAGGCAATTGCAGATTTGTGTCTTGGAGGCTTTGTGAAGATTAGTTCTCCATCCTTTTGTCAGTCTGTCTGCTCTGATACGTAACACGGGAGTCGGGGAACGCTTTTGTTATTTATATGTATACATTTGTTGTATCTATTTTGTATTACCTTTGTATGAATATTTATATGTTATAAAACAATTTATTTTGTAAAATAAGTCAGTTATGGATCTTTCCGCTTTATTCCATAATTGAACTTTCCTTTTGTTGGAAAAGTTTCCCTGGTGTATTTATTCCATTTGGTGTTATGTATCAAATAAATGAGAAGGGATTGTGTTTTCTTTCTTTAAATGTGGCATCCTTGTTTCTGTCGGAAAATAATAAATTTTTATTCACTCTGATTTATTTATGTATTATTTATTCGCGATGGGAATTGGGGTGTTACATTAGTGGTATCAGAGCAGGTCGGTCCGTCCGGCCAAGTTGTTGAGTCAGTTGGTGTGATAGTTGAATACTGTCGATGTTGTTTGTCCCTTAGTACGTGATATGTGTGTGAAACACTGTCAGTGCTTTCTGGTTTTTCTAATCCTTTGTCTTTAGGTGTGAGAATGAGATAAGTGGGGGAGAAGCTGGTACTTCTCCAAGTTGTTTCTGGTGTGGAGTGTTGGCTTAGTGTGTCGTTGGTTGCAAGAGTGTAAGTGTTGTTTGGACAGTGTTTTTCCCTGTTCCGGAGGGAATACGGAGGTAAGGTTTATGTCAACTAAGGATTTGTGCCTTAGGTAGTTTTGTGCACAAGATGCAATATTGCTATTATAGTTTGGTAAAGACAGTTTATGCCCCATCATGATTGTCGGCTGTCTATTGACAAATTGAGGAACTGATCACCCTTAATCTCTTGTTGATAGTAGACGGAATTATGTTGGATGGAATAGACGTGTCTTTCCGGCTTGATAGTGTGTCCAATGAATTGTTTGGAATTAAGTAAAGTGCTTACAGATTGTTTTGTTATGTCGATGAAGATTCTAATACCAGAAGATGAGACGGATTAGAGATTTTGGTATGTTGGTTCAGTTGGGAAGTCATTGAGAGAGAACGATTGGGTATCGGTAATGGTTGTTCTCAGAGAGTAGAGTGTGAACTCAAATTTGACGAAGGGGAAGATTTGAGGTTTGGATCTGCTAAGTAAGTAGAAGAACTTTTAGGGAGTGAAACCCAGATGTTGGTCATGTTTGTGATAATAGTGTTCTGGAATTGACAGGAAAGCCACAGTGAAGGGCTGCCAGTTGTGCGTGATTTTCAGATGTATTTCCGAATGGAATATTGGATGTTAGCATTAGAAGTACCGGACTGATAGCGCAGTTGGAAGATTTACTGGGAAGGAGAATTGTGAGGCGAAGTGTGTTGTCTTCTTGGAGAGCTCCAGTATTGTTAGTAACAAAAAGGAAGGATGATTGAATGGAATAACAAGCACGATGTGTATAATGGTATTGAGACTATGGAAAGCCAAACTTAGAGTTTTTGTGAGATTTGGAGTTTTTAAAGTTTTAGGGCATTAATGGAAATTTTGAGGAAACCCTTGTGGGTGGATGTAACATTGCGTTTGAGAGTTCTTTTTGGTTAGTTGTTGATACAGGTTGGAGTTTGTGGAATTGGACGGTCAGGAGGAGAAATTGTGTATGGATTACCGACGGTTGAATAAGGTAAAGATTGAGAATAAGTGTCCACTTTTGGGAATAGATGATTGGAATGGTTTGGTTGAGATTAATTGAAATTACAATTGTTTGGAATGTTTGATAAGGATGGTGAATTTTGTGAGTTGAGGCTTTGATCTATTTCATGTGACTGGTTATGGATCCATCGGAAGTAGATGCAGTTCTACAATGAGAGGCTCTGAAGTTGGTTAAGGAGATTAGAATCTTTTTGGACCTTAGTTGGTTGTTACCGAAGGTTATGGAAGGTTTTCCAAGTTAGTGTTTTCATTACTTCGGTTGACATGCGAAAGGTAAGTCATTTGTTTGGAATGTCCGTTGTAAGGAAAGTTTTAGAGAGCTGAAGTAGAAGTTGTCTACGGCTCCAATTTTGATTCTGTGTGATCCTAATAAACCGTTTGTGAGGTATTGGGATGCGTTTATGATAAGTTAAGTCGAAAGTTTTTATGCACGTCTGTTTTGATGGTCAGGGAGTTAGAATTATTTGAACAGTTCAGAGACTTGTGTCTGGTGTGTGAGATAACACAGTATAGTGTGAGGTTGGGTATATTAGAAGTGAACAGTGATTTTCGACGAATATGAGAAAGAGTTAGACTTTGGACGTGGGATTGATAGTTCTGATGGTTTTGAGTAATCAGAGTACGCAGCGAAAGTGTGAAGTGGCAAAATTCGTATATGCATGTGTGACTTGTAAGAGTTCATAGGTTGAACATTGTAAACATGTAGGAGTAATGAGACCATTGGTCGTTTCAGAATGGAAGTGTAAGGTGAAAGGTTTAAATATTATTCATGGGCTACTACGTAGATGGATGTTTTGGTTACATGTTCGATTGGGGAATCGTAGCATTGTTGTATTATTGTTGTGTGTCAAGGAGATTGGTATTGTGGTTATGTAGAGGTTTTTGAAACGATGTTGGGTCATGGAACTTTTGTTCTTGTTTATGTTGTTGCCTCGTTTCCATCGTGACGATTCGAGTGCGTGTAGCTAATTCCTGTGTGGGAGGAGTTAGGGGAGTGTTACCTGGGTGTTGGTGACTTGGATATTCTTTGAGTCGTGAGTTGGTCGTCAAGTGCATTGTATGGGCTTTGCATCTTATCGTTGTAGTTGTCGTCGTGTCGTGTCGTTGCATTAGTTTCTGTTAGCAAGGTGGTTTGTCAGTTTGTGTTATTCGTGGGGTGCCTTTTGTTGGCATGTTAGTTTGTTGGTCGGATGCGAGAGTCGTGTCTGGAGTTGTTCGTCTCAGTATATTTTCGAGGACGAAAATGTCTAAGTGGGGGAAAGTTGTAACGCCCCGTTTTGTCTTATTTATTTAATTGAGTCGATTTAATTATTTTCGTTTTATATTATGATATTCTTGACTTTTATTTGACAATATATTATTTTTCATCGCTGTTTATGTTTTATCGTGTTTTGAGAGCGTTTGCGAGATATTTGAGTTGAGGCGTAAAATAGTCTTTTTAGGGATTTAGATATTTTTATATAAATAGAGATTAGAGAGAAATAGAGAGAAAAGAAAAGGAAGAGAAAGAAAAGAGAAGATAGAAAGGAAGAGGAAAGAAAAGGGGATAAAGAGGAAAATCGACATATCTCCGTTTCGAGCGCGATTAATCGGGTAAGGGTGAGAAGTTTAAATTATATCTTGCTTGTGTATGTATATGTGTTGTTTGTTGTAATTGTTTTGGTTATTTCACGACTTTTCTTATCGATTGGAAGTAGGAGCGATTGATAGAAATCGATGTTTTCACGGATGAAATTCGATATAAACTGAGTAGAATACTTGTTGTTAGGTTTGGATCATGTTTTGGTTGATATAGTATGAATTGGAAGTGTTTGGGGTGGGAGAGTGATGATTTTGGTCCCATATGACTTATAACAGCGCTGCTGCGAATCCCAGAATTCGCAGGTTCGCATTGTGAACGGCAGCGAATAGGAAAGCGAATGCTCGCCAGAGCTTCGCATTGCGAACAAGGAGGCGAATGTTCGCCAGCAGTTCGCACAACGAACTTTGTATCCTTTTTCTTCTGCCATGGTTCGCTGGGGCTTCGCACGGCGAATGTGGAAAGCGAAGGACTCGTTAGGAGCTTCGCATTGCGAACATGACAGATTTCCCGTTTTGTTCTCTTTATAACTTTTGATCCGTAAGTCGGATTGAGGCGCGGTTTGATGCGTTGGAGAGCTTATGAAATGTTCTTCCTTATAATAACGGTTTTGGGATTAGTGGCCGATTTAATTGTGTCGGGAATTGGATTAGTGTCGTTTTGTCGGCTTTTACCGTCGTAATTGTGTGTGATTGACGTGTTATCATGCGATACGCTTTTAATATGTATCGTATAGCTTGTGTGTTGTTATATGATGTGAATATATGATGAGTGTTGGTGATGATGGTTTGTGGTCTTATGGAGAAATAAATGTGTTGTTTTGGGTTTGATTTCAATGTATGATAATGATGTTGTTATAAGGTTTTGTGGTAATTGTTGTGGTTGGTGGTGAGTAATTCTTGATGTGAATTGATATGAGTGTATTTGCTAAAATGCTAATTGTTGTGGTTTACGGATTATGATGAAATGCATTGTTATGTGAAATTCAATGTGTGTGATTTGGTGGCCTTATGGCAAGTAAATGCATTGTGTGAGTTGATTTCCAATGCATGAATAATGATGATGAGATAAATCATATTGTTGATTTGGGGTGATGCATTTGAATGTCATGAGTCATTGTATGCCAAGCATCATGATATGCATTCTTGTGATGTCGTGTGCCCTAGTGGGTGTGAGCGACGAAACGATTCCTGAGGGAATCTGCTATAACATCGCGAGCCTTATACCGAGAGGACCTAAAGTGATGATTATAAACAATCGTGAGCCTTATACAAAGAGGACCTAAAGTGATCAGATCGTGAGCCTTATACCGAGAGGACCTAAAGCGATCCATAAATGTCGTGAGCCTGATACCAAGAGGACCTAAAGCGAAGGGGAACATTGTTTGCCCGACGGGGAGTTACACTAAGTAACAAGCGATGATTCCAATAGTTCCTGAGTGAACTGATGATGAGAATGATGGATGGATTGGTACTGCGTGGCATTTGCATAGAGTCGTTGTGTCGGTCTCTTTGCATTTGCATAAATCATGAATGGATTGATTATGTGTGAGAATTGTGAATGGATTCATTATGTGTGGGGAATTGTGAATTGATTGAGTATGTGTTGAGATTTATGATTGGATTGGTGAATTGATGTGCATATGTGATAAATGCATTGTTTATGGATGATATGCAATGTATGACTATATGTGCTGTGGTGGTGTGTTTCCATATGTTATAACTTTGGTACGCCTTATGTGTGAATATGTGTTTATGTTGGTATAGTTGATATATGCTATGTGGTTGGATTAGTAGGAATTTGTTATGTATATGTGGCGTGCTATATGTATTGGTATGTGATGCCTGTGGTGAGAATAACTATGTATGTGAATCTATATGTTTTGCATATTATTATGCAATCTTGATTTAGTTGTTATTTCTCACCCTTCTGTTGTGGTTTGTTGCTCTATGAGGCAATTGCAGATTTGTGTCTTGGAGGCTTTTGTGAAGATTAGTTCTCCATCCTTTTGTCAGTCAGTCTGCTCTGATACGTAACACGGGAGTCGGGGAACGCTTTTGTTATTTATATGTATACATTTGTTGTATCTATTTTGTATTACCTTTGTATAAATATTTATATGTTATAAAACAATTTATTTTGTAAAATAAGTCAGTTATGGATCTTTCCGCTTTATTCCATAATTGAACTTTCCTTTTGTTGGAAAAGTTTCCCTGGTGTATTTATTCCATTTGGTGTTATGTATCAAATAAATGAGCAGGGATTGTGTTTTCTTTCTTTAAATATGGCATCCTTGTTTCTGTCGAAAAATAATAAATTTTTATTCACTCTGATTTATTTATGTATTATTTATTCGCGATGGGAATTGGGGTGTTACACTTTGAATAATTGATTATCATCAAATGTTCATCATTCTTAAAATATATCCAAATCATACTCAAATCTTCATTTTCATGGACATACCTTGATTATCATCAAGAGACCAAAACATCTACTCAAATATGAGCAAACCTTGATCGTCATCAAGTGTATTTTCTTAAACAAAACTTCAAGACATCTAATAAGATCAAAGATTCCTTTTCAAAATGAAAGATATGTTGACTTAATAAACACTAGGGCAATGTTTTGCCTACAACCATTGAATAGAGATAAGTGGCATGAATGAGATTTGTAAATCCATTCAAGGTGGTGAAAATGTCCGCTCCTCATTTGTTTTAGGTAAGACAAAGTTCTTAGGTTGATTAATACAATTTAGCTTTCGCTAAAATCAACCAACAAAGTTTACCCGAACTACGCTTGCTCTGATTCCATCCTTATAAGGATTTGTAGGCACTTGACTGTGAAGTCTTGGCGAGCGTGCTCTCTTCCCCTTTAATGTAGGCGCTTGCTCTCTTCCCCTTTAATGTAAAAGTCTAAAAACATTTCGTCTTCTCTCTGCTAAGTCCATCCCGCGGGCGTGCGATTGCGCTTTGCGAGGACGTTCTCATTTTTTTTGAGGTACGACGGATGGTGACTCTACTGGGGATATTCCCATCCCTAAGTGAGTTAAACCTAGTTTAGTTAGGCGTTATATATGTGTTAGCTATGTTTGTTTCCTTTTCTTCTTTGATTATATGTTTATCTTTGCTTTATGACATTTATATGTTTCTATATGCTTCATGTGTGGGCTTTGGGGATCTGATATCTTGATTAAAGCTCTATACCCAAGCTTTGGAAAAAGCAGAGAGAAAACATAAGGTTAGAATTGGTAGTTAGTAGTGTTAGACTTCAAGGGAAATCACCTTGTGGCAACTAAAATGAAGGCTCCTCTAGAGTAGACCTGTTTGTAGATCTCTTTGTGAAACAACTAGCCTGTTGCATGACGCTGATTCATGAAGGGTCCATGACTCTAGGTCCCCCATTTAAAACCAGTGCTATTTTGGTGGTTGCGTAATATTTGACTTCAAGGACATCTCTTTGCTCCAACCAATATGAAAACCCCGATCAGAAGAGAACTTTTCGTCACTCTCGTTGTAAAATGGCTAGCCCGTTGCATAACGTTGATACGACTAAGGTCCGTGACTCTAAATCCTTTATCAAAAAATCTAGAAGCTATCATGTGAGCGGGTTTAAGGGTAATTGCTGTAGAACCGTATTTTAAGAGGCCTACCAATTATGGAGTTGAGAGTTGTTTACCTTATCGCAAACCTTTACCATGCATTCATGAGCATTTGCATAACATCCTGACACTCATAAAGAACAATTGAGAGTTGTTTTTAGGAAATCCTAATAACGAACAATTTTTTAGCACAAAAGAGTTCGTAATGAGTTAAGACAAAAGGAAACCATTACCACTCAAAGCAAGAATGCAAGATATCACCAACACACTGAGACTCTTGGAAAAGGTTCCCTCTTGTTTTAAGACCACAATGCAAGGAAGGTTTAGTCATGTTTTGGATCTCCTCACAGTAGATGTCCAAATTCCAGCTATCACAACTTTGGCCTAGTTCTACGACCCACCACTTTGAAGTTTCCTTTTCCAAGACTTTCAGTTGACCCCCACCTTGGAAGAATATGACAAACTTTTGGGTTTCACCATGAAAGGAAGAACAACGTACTATAGAATTGGTCAAAAACCTGATGTGAAGGAGCTAGCTCTTACACTACACATTCTCATATCTGATGTTGTAGGGAATTGGAAGAAGAAGGAGAATTTATATGGGTTTTGGAAAGCTTTCTTAGAGAATGAAGCGGAGAAGTGGTTGATTGCACGTCATTGGGAAGCATTGACGAACATACTAGCCCTTCTCATTTATGGGTTGATATTGTTCCCAAATCATGAAGGCTTCATTGACTCATCAGCCATAAGTGTCTTTTTGGCAGTTTGGAAAGAGAAACAAAATATCGTTCATCCTCTCCTAGCAGATACTTTTCACACCTTGCACACTTGCCATGAGAGGAAAAATGGAACTTTAACTTGCTGTCTTCCTTTACTTTATAATTGGCTCATTGCATGTGTGTTCAAATCCAACGATCATGTGAGTAAGATGCCCAATGAAGGATTGGCTAGGTTCTTGGTGTCTCTGACTAGCAATGATATTCCTTGGTACCGTTACAAGCTCAATGTCCATGAGATTGTTATCAGTTGTGGAATTTTCCAAAATGTGCCATTAATAGGTTCTAAGGGTTGCATTAGCTATAATCTTATGTTAGCCTTGTGACAACTTGGACACCCAATGCATGGAAAACCCGATGATAAGGAATTGGAAGAGATGTTTTTAAATGACATAGGAACCAGTGATCCACCTCTACTCCGTAGGATTATCAGATATTGGGAAAAGGTGATACCAAGGGGTCAAGGATATCAAAAGCAAGTGATGTGTTGTATCAACAATGGGTTATGGAAAGAGTCAAAGTTGTGAAGCTTCCATTCTCTGTAGAAGTTCATGTCCCTCCAAGCTCTCTTCCACCCGAGTTTGTGCTTGTCTTTCTCGAGGAAGTAGAATAACTTAGAGCCATGGTGGCTAGACTTGGGAAAGAGAATGAAGATCTACAGCCGCAGCTGAACAAAATGACTGGTGAGAACATGGTTCTCAAGAGGAAGTTTGATAAAAA
Organism: Lathyrus tuberosus; assembly: GCA_022829125.1. Classification (NCBI taxonomy): domain Eukaryota; kingdom Viridiplantae; phylum Streptophyta; class Magnoliopsida; order Fabales; family Fabaceae; genus Lathyrus; species Lathyrus tuberosus. The sequence goes on along the minus strand of JALAZF010000241.1, from coordinate 3,905,104 downwards.
ACAAGAGCTGTTGGAGGAGAGTAATAAGAAGAGCAAGGTGGAGGAAGATTGCAAGGAGCGAGTCTTAGAGTGTTTGGACCAAGCCAATGGTGGTTTGGAATCTCTTCATGAGCAGTTGGAAAAAGCTAATAGGAATGCAACATAATGGAAGCATTGATGTAACTTAGCTACCCAACAAAAGAAGGAACTAAGAGTAGGACTTGAAGCCCAGATTAAAGAGTTGAAAGAACTTCTTCGAAAGACTGAGGTTAAATTAGAGCATGAGCGTATCCTCAAATACCAAGCATTGAACGCTCGTGAGATTGATCCAACAACATGAAAGCAAAAGTGTGATGAACTAGCCACTCGTAAGGAGCTGCGGCAACATTGGAAGTCCCTGTATGAAACTTTGAAGGACGAAAGTTGGGATTGGTTGGGCGAAAAGAAGAAATTGGAAACGGTGTTGACTACATATGACAAGACCATCAACTTCCTCCAGCCTACCGTCACCAGTTACTGTAACAAACTTGAAGGCTTGATCAGGCTTTGCAATGAGTTGGATAGAGATTTACCTTTGAAGTTGGAAATGGCCTTGGAAGATATTGATGATGACACCACTCCCCCTTCAGCTATTCACTTCATTTTTCTTTGTGAGAGGATGATAACAAGGTTCAAGATCGAGTTGAAAGAGCTTGAAGTGCGCAAGATGAAGAAGACCTTCTGATTATTGTTTTTATCCTTGTTTGTTGTATTTAGGTGACTCAATTCATTATCCACATGTACAATATACTTTTGCTCTTATTTGAATGAATGAGTATTTTGGTTATAAATTCCTATTGATCTTAGTTATGTGCGAATTTGTGCTAAGCAACTGAAAAGTTTAAAAAATAATTCCCTAAAAATAAAATAAGCATACTAAGCATTTCATCCATGCATATGTCATCACATTTGCATCTGTCAGTTCAAAAACTCATTTCTGTTAGCTTCGCTCTAGTAGTTTCACGCTGAGTCCTCAACACCAATACAACACAAGGGCCCAAGCTCGACGCAGAATGGCAGAGTGGGAATTGGAAATGGAGAGGGTCAACACATAACTCAAAGACATGCGTGGAAGCATGGGACAAATGATGGAGATGCTTTAAGTTATCCAGGCAAAGATGGATACCCAACCATCTGTTATCTCAGAAATCACTAATCCAGTGATTGATCCCCAATCAATAGTAATTGTTCCCACAACATGGCCTCCTTTTGGTTTACCTCCCAGTTTTGTACCTTAGCCCTAGATACTCCCCGTTACCAGCCAGTCTATTCAACAGGTTGTACCTCTAGCTACCGAGGCTCACCATGTGATCCCTACTTTTGCACCTATCGCTGTTCACACTCGAGTGCAACCCCATTTTGAGGATCAACAGGTTTATAATATTCCAGACATGTCTGATGAAGAGGAGGAGAGGCATGAAAGTAGGAGAGGTGGTAACAATATTGACGCTACTATTGAATATAGGCTAAGGGCGTTGGAAGGCAATCAAGTTTTTGGTGCCGCCGCTAAGGAAATGTGCTTGGTATCCGGTCTTGTGATCCCTGCTAAGTTCAAGACCCCAGATTTTGACAAATACACTAGAATTACTTGTCCTAAGAGCCATTTGATCATGTACTATAGAAAGGTGGCTGCTCACGTGGAGAATGACAAACTTATGATCCATTGTTTTCAAGATAGCTTGAAAGGTGCCTCTTCAAAATGGTACTTGAGCCTTGATCAAAGTCCTATCTAATGCTTTAAGGATTTGTCTGATGCTTTTATAAAGCACTATAAGTAATAACATGGACATGGTTCCTGATCTAAGAGAATTACTAAGCATGTCTTAAAAAGATACTGAATCGTTCAAGGAATATGCCCAAATATGGAGAGAAATGGCATCTCAAGTAGAGCCATCATTGGCAGAGAAGGAATTGGCAGGATGGTTCATGGACATAGTTTAACCCGCATTTTATGAAAATATGGTGGGTAGTGTATCCACAAAATTTTTTGATTTGGTTGCTGTGGGAATCAAAGTCGAGCTTGGCTTAATAAGTGGATAGATAGTTAGTGCAGTAGGAACTTCCAACAACAACAATACCAAAAAGTTCTCAGGAAACTTTCACAAGAAGAAAGAAGGTGAGACGAGTATTGTGTCGTCAAACCGAGGAAGAAATCATCCATGGAGAAAGCAACAATGCTTCGCTCAATAGCAACCCATTCACCCCATGCAATATGCTCAACAACCCTATGTGGCGGCTGTTGCGCCATCTTTTCATCAACAATCAGTTCCTACGTTTCAACCAGCGCAGCAAGCACTAGTCTATCAACCAGCTCAGGCCGCTCCCGCATATCAACGAGCACATGTAGCTCCAACTTATCAGTAGCCAAGAGTCTAGGTACCTCGTCAAAATGCTCCAGTTCAGAACAGAAGACAAGGTGTCAAGCCTCTGATCAGTCCTATATCAATGACATATATTGAATTGTATCCTTCTCTACTGCAAAGAGGATTGGTGACTCATAGACCTTTGGGACCACCACCTGATCCTCTACCTCCATATTACAACCCAAACGCTCATTGCCCTTTCCATGAGGGTGCACCCGGACATGACTTGGAGGGATGATATGCTTTGAAGCACCTTGTGAGAGAATTGATAGAAAAGAAGATCCTTTCATTCGCAGACTCAGGGTTGAACGTCAAGACTAACCCTTTACCCGCACATGGGGCCGTCAACGCAATAAGTGAAGAGTCTTACGAGAATTTGATCAAAGATGTCAAGAATGTCAAAACCCCTTTGCTAGCTTTCCATGCCAAGCTAGTAGAAGTCAGAATGGTGAAGGATTATCATAAGGACTGCACAGAATGCGCCATCCTTCCAAGAGGATGCCAGGTGGTACAAAGAGACGTCCAGGAATTGATCGAACAAGGTCTATTAGAGGTATGCAGCCGTGTGAAGAAGAATGAAGTGGCAGTGATTGAACCCGTGTTCAATGTGCCAGAGCCTGTGTTCAATGTGCCAGAGCCCGAGTTCAATCTGCCGAGGCCGGTTTTCAACATCCCAGAACCAATTATGATACCTTGTCAGAGGAAGAAGGTTTTTTAGCTAATTAATCACCCAAAATTTATGGTTGTCCACATGCCTAGTCCTTTCCCATATGAGAGTACTAAGGCAATACCTTGGAAATATGATGTGATTGTTGTTGATCAAGAAAAAGTTAACCAAGAATTTGAAGGTTTGAGGATTGATGATGTTGATGTAACCAACATTGCAGGAACTAGTAAGATGACCCGCAACGGTCGAATCTAAACTCCTCAGATTAATGTAACTCCTCAAGTACCCCCAGTTGAAGCTACAATCGCAGTGCCAGCTAGAGATAAAGATGTGGTTCCATCTGAGGAAGATGCTGAATTTTTAAGGATTATTAAGAAAAGTGATTATAAGATTGTTGATCAGTTGCACCAAACCCCGTCAAAAATTTCTATTTTGTCCTTGCTTATGAGCTCCCCGACTCATAGAAACACATTACAGAAGGTGTTAGCACAAGCTCATGTTACCCAAGACATCACAGTTGGACAGTTTGATGGAGTGATTGCCAATATCACAGCTTGTAATACCTTGAGCTTCAGCAAAGAGGATTTGACAAAAGAAGGGCAGAACCATAATCATACTTTGCACATATCAGTGAAGTGCCAAGAGGATACTCTAGCGAGAGTCTTGGTTGATACTGGATCTTCTCTTAACGTTCTCCCAAAGAGGACATTGACCAAGCTAGCTTTCCAAGGAGCAGAAATGAAACCAAGTGGGTTAATTGTCAAAGCCTTTGATGGGTCCCGAAGAACTGTTGTTGGTGAAATAGATTTGCCCATTCTGATTGTACCACATATGTTTGATATAACCTTTCAAGTTATGGATATTAATCCTAACTACAGTTGTCTTCTTGGGAGACCATGGATACATGCTGCTGGGGCAGTAACCTCCACTCTACATCAGAAAATGAAGTTTGTTGTCAACGATAAGTTGGTGACTGTCTTTGGCGAGGAAGATCTCATGATAAGTCACCTCTCTTCCTTCTGTTATATTGAAGCCGATGAAGATGATTTGGAAACTTCTTTCCAAGCTCTTGAAATAGCCAACGCTGTTTTTGTGGAAGTGGAAGAACCCATGGGGGAAGTCAGGCCATCATTTGCATATTTGAAAAGTACAATATCAACAATTGAGAAAGGTAGTCCTGAAGGTTGGGGACAAGTCATCGACGTCAGTGTGAAAAAGGATCATTTTGGTTTGGGGTATAAGCTGTCTTCCAAGAATTAAACCCTAGCCCCTACAAAGGGTCGAGTGCAAAGCATCCAAGAGGTATTCATCAGTGCATGATATCAAGTCAATGCAATTGAAGAAGGCGCTAAAGATGAAGATATATCAAGCATGGTGCATCAGTGTGAAGCAACTCTGACTAATTGGGAGGCGATTGAAATTCCCGAAATCATTCCTTTGTCAAAGTAATTTGTTGTTTCTTTTGTTTTCAAATCCTTAGCTCTGCCCAAGGCTAATGGATCATGTTGTAAAGCCACCTTTTCAATTTTCAAAAATCATCATGAATGAAAGAAATTTTGTTAAATTCTTGTTGTTTATTTTATTTTTTTTTCTCTTTCACCTTTTAAAGAAAATTGCGATCTTTTCAAAACTACTAATTTATTTTTCCTTTTGCATTCTTTATTTTACAATTTTAATAAAAAGCAATCATTCAAAAGCATGCAGAACAATCAATGAACCCGTTGAATCCATTGAATCTACGTCCCCTCCTAACTTTGAATTCCCTATCTACCAAGCGAAAGAAGAGGGCGAGGAAGATTGCGATATCCCCGACGAACTGGAAAGTCTACTTGAGTACGAGTACACAACCCTCCAGCCACATCAAGAATCGGTGGAGATAATCAACCTTGGCTCAGAAGAAGAAAAGAAAGAGATCAAGATTGGAGCCATGCTTGGGGCAGGCATCAATGAAGGATTGGCCAAGCTGCTACAAGAGTTTGTGGATGTGTTTGCATGGTCATACCAGGATATGCCAAGTCTGGATAACGACATTGTTGTTCACAAGCTACCACTTAAACCAGTGTGCCCACCAGTGAAGCAGAAGCTCCGAAGAACAAGACCAAATATGGCTCTGAAGATTCACGAAGAAGTCAAAAGACAATTTGATGCCGATTTTCTCGCAGTCTCAAAGTATCCTCAATGGGTATCCAACATTGTGCTCGTACCAAAAAAGGATGGCAAGGTTAGGATGTGTGTGTGAATTATAGGGATTTAAATAAAGCTAGTTTAAAGGACGACTTCCCTCTTCGCCACATTGATACTTTGGTAGATAACACTGCTAGATTTGTTGGTTTTTCCTTCATGGATGGATTCTCAGGTTATAATCAGATCAAGATGGATCCCGATGATATGGTAAAGACCACGTTTATCACCCCTTGGGGAACATATTGCTACAAGGTTGTGCCTTTCGGTCTAAAGAACGCAGGGGCAACCTACCAAAGAGCGATAGTCACTCTTTTCCATGATATGATGCAAAAGGAGATTGAGGTTTACGTCGATGACATGATCGCTAAATCCCAAAGTGAAGAGGACCATATGATTCACTTGCAGAAATTGCTTGAACGCCTCAGAAAGTTCCGACTATGTTTAAATCCAGGTAAGTGCATATTTGGTGTTCGATCTAGAAAATTACTTGGTTTCATCGTTAGTCAAAGAGGAATTGAGGTAGATCCAGACAAAGTCAGATCAATACAAGAAATGCCTGCTCCAAGTACCAAAAAACAAGTCAGAGGATTCCTTGGACGAATGAATTACATCTCCAGGTTTATCTCTAATATGATTGCTACGTGCGAGCCAATATTCAAATTACTTCGCAAGATCAAGCAGTCAAATGGAATCCTGATTGCCAAAAAGCCTTTGAGAAGACCAGGGATTACTTGCAAGAGCCTCCCATCCTGATTCCACCTGTTCAGGGGAAGCCACTCTTCTTATATCTGACTGTTCTTGAAGAATCCATGGGGTGCATACTAGGACAACATGATGAAACTGCTCGAAAGGAGCATGCCATTTATTACTTGAGCAAGAAGCTCACCGATTGTGAATCTCGATATTCACTTTTGGAAAAGACTTGTTGTGCTTTAGCATGGGCTGCCAAACGTCTCAGGAAATACATGATTTCCCACACTACTTTGTTGATTTCAATAATGGATCCAATAAAATACATCTTTAAAAAACCTGCTTTAATTGGAAGACTTTCCTGTTGACACATGTTGTTGTCTGAGTACGACATTTAGTACTTGACCCAGAAGCCCATTAAAGGGAGTGTGTTATCAGAGTACCTTGCACATCAACCCGTCGAAAACTACGGGCCTTTGAAAATTTGACTTCCCCGATGAGGAGATCATGGTTGTGAAAGATTGTGATATCCCAGGCCCTGACGAAGGACCTGAACCCGGTTCTCTATGGAAACTCATGTTTGATGGTTCTTCCAATTACAGTGCACATGGTATAGGAGCGGTTCTGATGAATCCTAATGGTGGCTATACTCCTTTCACAGCGAGGTTGTGCTTCGAATACACAAACAACATAGCAGAATATGAAGCGTACATCCTGGGCATTGAAGCCGCAATTGATCTCTGAATCAAGATTCTCGAAGTATGTGGAGATTCAGCCTTGGTAATCTACCAAGTCAAAGGTGAATGGGAAACCTGTGATGAAAAGTTGATCACATATCGTACCTACATCGTGGTGCCGATAAAGTACTTCGATGAAGTTACCTTCTGTCATGTCCCAAGAACAGAAAATCATATAGCTGATGCTTTGGCTATGTTAGCCTCAATGTGGCAAGTTAGATTCCTTAATGAAGCATTACTTATTCGGATTGAACGAAAAATTGAGCCAACCTATTGTCAATTAGTTGAATAGGAGATTGATGCGAAACCTTGGTTTCATGATATCAGAAACTACTTGCAAAATTAAGAGTATCTAGCCAATGCAACACCCCTGGATAAATAGACCTTGAGGAAGTCGGCACCCAAATTTTTCCTAAGCAATGACGTGTTGTACAAAAGGAACCATGACATGGTTCTGCTTAGATGCGTGGACGAACATGAAGCAGACTTATTGATCAAGGAGATTCATGAAGGATCATTTGGAACCCATGCCAATGGGCACGCTATGGCTAAAAAAATCTTGAGAGCTGGTTATTATTGGTTAACCATGAAGTTTGATTGTTTCAACTATGCCAGAAAATGCCACAAGTGCCAAATCTATGCTGACAAGGTGCATGTGCCTCCAACGCTATTGAATGTTTTGAGATCACCTTGGCCTTTCTCAATGTGGGGCATCGACATAATTTGGGCAATATAGCCCAAAGCCTCTAATGGTCATCGTTTCATCCTTGTTGCAATTGATTACTTCACCAAATGGGTAGAAGCTGCTTCCTACACCAACGTTACGAAGCAAGTGGTTACCCGTTTTCTCAAAAAGGAGATTATCTGCCGATATAGAATTCCAAACCGGATTATCACAGATAATGAGACAAATATAAACAACAAAACAATGAAAGAGTTGTGCGAGAATTTCAAAATTGAGCATCATAACTCTTCCCCATATCGTCCAAAGATGAACGGAGCTATTGAAGTCGCTAATAAAAACATCAAAAAGATCCTACAAAAGATGGTAAAACCTACAAGGATTGACACGAAATACTACCCTTTGTTTTGCATGGATACTGGACCTCAGTTTGTACTTCAACAAGGGGCAACCCCTTTCTCCTTGGTGTATGGGATGGAGGCAGTTCTCCCAATCGAAGTAGAGATACCGTCTATGAGAATCTTAATGGAGACTAAGCTGGAAGAAGCAGAATGGATCCATAGCAGATATGACCAGTTGAACCTCATTGATGAGAAGCGTATGACCACCATGTGCCATGGACAATTGTACCAGAAACGGCTCAAGAGATCATTCGACAAGAAAGTCCATCTTCAAGAATTCAAAGAAAGGGATATCGTACTCAAGAAGATTTTACCCGTACAAAAATATTCACGCGGGGAATGGATGCTTAACTACAAAGGCCCATATGTTGTGAAGAGAGCTTTCTCTGGAGGTTCCTTAAAGCTTACAACTATGAAAGGTGAAGAGCTTGAACACCCCGTGAACTCTGATACAGTACAAAAATATTATGCCTAATAATAGCCCGCTAAGTCGAAAACCTGAAAAGGCGACTGAGGCAAAAATGGGATCCCGGTGGATCGAAAACCCAAAAAGGGCGATTCAGACAAAAATTAGGGATAAAATAAAAAAATGATGGCTCGCTAAGTCGAAAACCTGTAATATTCCATGGAGTACTGCCATTGGCATGTTACCATTCTTGAATAAATACAACTTTGTCTATCATTTTTATCACCTGTGTTCTATCTACTTTTCTTTGTTATGCAAAATGTCATTTATTTATGGCTTAAATAGTGTTTTAGTCCCTGTAAGTTGGCGAGATTTTGGTTTTAGTTCCTGTATCTTTTTTTTTTCGGTCCAAGTCCCCACATGTTCATTTCCTTTTGGTTATAGTCCCTGCCGTCAATGAAAAGTTTTAAAAAAGCTGAGTTGGCAGACGGTGCTGAGGTGGAATATTGTTTTATCATTTCTTGTTTAATTTTCTTTACACATGTGGATTTAATCAATGGACCTTTAAATAAAGAGGGACCAAATACAAAAAACATTACAAATTTGTTTTGCTTCTTCTTCCTTCTACATTGGCACTGTTGTCTTCTTCTTTCTTCTACATTGGCTCTGTTCTCTTCTTGTTATACCTTCAACATCCATGGCCTCGTTTTCTTCTGCGAACTCTCATCATGGTTAAGCACCGGTTTGTGGTTGCAATAGAAGCATGAAAATGTTTATGTCAAATTCATTTGAAAACCCTAAGAGACGATTTTGGAAGTGTGAAAATTCAGGACTAATGTCTGGTTGCAAGTTGTTTATTTGGGACGATGAGCTTGAAAGAAATCCAGCAAGTGATGTTAGATGTTTAGGTGGTTGCAATTGCTCTGAAGTGTTGAAGGATTCGGGGTTCATGGCCAAGGAGATTGAAAATGGTAAAAAAACAAAGATGAAGATTAAGCTGGAGAAGGAGAAGAGAAAAGTGAATCTGTTGAAGCTATTGTTGGTTGTTTCATGGGGGATGTTCTTTGGTTATCTGAAATGGTGAATCCAATTGATTGTGTTGTTGTTCAGTTTTTTTTTTCTTTCAGTCCTTGTAACATTATTGTAATTTGGAATTGGTCCCTGTAACATATGATGAATGAAAAACATGTTTTGATTTTGTTCAGTATATGTATGCAATTATATTGTTCAGTATATGAATTCAATTAAGTTGATCATTGTGCTTGCAGTTGTACTTAAACCATATCTTGATAATTTTCATACTTAAAGTCATACTTAAAGTCATAACAAAATAAATACTTAAGTCAAAATACATTGTTGGGAACGAAATACATAAATGCCTTAACTACAAGGCTAAAGCCAAAGCAGTGTTGTAGTCATAATAGTTAACAAAAAACTTCTAGATGGAATCAAAAGTACAACATAATTCAAAACAGGCCATTGTCTACATAGTCCATGGTTGGTCTTGGCTACTTCCTTCTCCCTTAAGCTTTTTGCATCTTAGTACCCTTGTTCTTTCACTTCTCCTCAATTCCAACTTCCTTGCCACCTTTTGTCTGGGTTGTTTGGCCTACAAAGTCACATAAAAACATACAGAATTAGAGAAAGATCAGCAGACCAAACATCATAGACATTAACTCAGTATTAGACTCAACTGGTTTAGGATCATGTTGCTTTGGTGGAGCTGCATGAACAGGTTGGTCATTACCAACTTCAACAGTTGGCTGTGAGCCACCACCTTCTTTGATAGGTGCAGACAAAATGTAATTTGGCTGAGAGTCACCAACTCCTTGTGAAGCATGTATAGGTTGTTCATTAGCAACTTCCACATTAGCAACTTAGGGATTAGCTGGAATTTTGGTAGTGATGTCATTGATATTGGGTTGGGCTTGTGTTGCTTCAAAAGCTGCACAGAGATCTACTGCAAGCATTTCAAATTCTGGATCCACATAACATTGTGTTCCCTGCTGTTGTTCAGTTGGAGCCTTAATATCAGCATTACTCTGATTCTGTTGTTGTTCAGTTGGTTGGTCATTTTGTTGTTGTTGTTGTTCACTTGATGCCTCATCTTCAGTTGGCTGTGATGTCTGTGTAGCAGTTTTCTTAGGTTTTCTCTGCACAAATAAATATCAGCAATCAATATCAATGATAACAATAACACAATTTGTAAACATAACTGATATTGAAATGATACCTTTCTTTTCTGAGCTTCAGGGTCAGGCACTTGAACCAAATAACTCCTGGCATTATGTCCATGCACTCCACATTTGGTACAACAATAAGTAGTCTGTGTCCTTGTTTTGTTAGGATCTTCATCAGGTTCCCTTCTCCTTAACTTCTTTGGCCTACCAGGGCCTCTCTTGTATGATGGAGGCAACATTTCCTCAGTGTCAACTTCAGGCCACATGTCTTGGCCATTAATTGGGCTAATGTTGAAGTCATAGCATGCCACATATGTTTCTTTGGAGTAGCAATCATCTACATAGTCTTCTGGTTTTTGATTCCTAAACCCTAAGGCAGCAACTGCATGTCTACAGGGTATGCTTACCAACTCCCAAAAGTTACAAGTGCAAGTTCTCTTAGATGTGTCAACTATGAACATTTGTTTGTTATGAATATGTTCAACTTGCCAAATACTGTCACCAGACCAAGTTGGAATCCAATTGCCAGCATGTTCTACTTCTTTATCTAACCTAATTCTAGGTCTTGGCATTATCCTATGTTCCCACCTATCAGCTTTTTCTCTTAATGTAGAATTTCTATTCATCAGATAGTTCCTTATCCATTCACACATTGTCAATATTGGTTTATCCTTAGCCACTAGTATTGTGCTATTGAAAGCGTCAGATACATTATTCATTAACACATCACATTTGGGATAGAATGAGAAAGCATGCTTACACCATAATTTTGTTGGTATTTTGGCCAACCACTCCCAAGCCTTAGGATTAAATGCCTTTAGCTCTTTCATCTTTGCCTCCCATGCTTGTATATATGTTGACTTTGCTGCAGACATCATGAAGTCTCTGATTTTGGTGCCACCACCAAACTTCTTTTTGAAATTGGCATATAGATGCCTAAGACAAAGCCTATGCTCCATCCTCTCAAACATCTCCTCAAATACTGGAATTAAGCCCTTGACAGCAAAACAAACAATAAAATAAGGGACCTAATTCTAAACAACAAGACATTTTCAGCGACCAAATAAAAAACATAATCAAAATATAGATCTATGAAATGTACCTTTTGTTGGTCTGAGATGAAGACCCATCTTTTTTCTTGCCCAATGTCTTCCAGAAGCAATGTCAAGAACCACCTCCATGACTCCTTTGTCTCGGTCTCACATACACCAAAGGCCAATGGATAGTATTGGTCGTAAGGATCCCTTCCAATAGCCACAAGCAAAGTTCCTCCATATTTTGTCTTTAGATGACAGCCATCAACACCAATGAATGGTCTACATGCGGTGGTGAATCCCTTTTTGATTCCATCAAAGCAGAAGTAAAAACAACCAAATATAGGTTGAATTGTGGGTGCAATTCTTGTGACATTAATTTTACAAGTGTTGCCTGCATTGACCCTCCTTAATTCAGCAGAATACCTCCACAAAAGTGTATATTGCTTTGTGGCATCACCTTCAACCAAAGCCTTTGCTATTTTCTTAGCCTTCCATGCCCTGTTCATACTAATACCTACAGAATAACTTGTCCTAATATCAGTCACAATATCGCGAAGTTTGATTCCATCAGATGAAGCCATCCTAGCCGCTACAGTCTTAGCAATCCACTTGGAGTTAGCAGTAGTGTTATTTAAAACCCTACCACACGTGTAACTACCAAACCATTTCTTCATTTGATACGTGTGTTTATTTCCCACTTTACTAACCAAAGCCAAAAAACCATAATTGCCCTTGCACACCACTCTCACTCTAACTTTATCATTTTTCAGATACTTTATCTCTCTTCCATTCAAGACTGACCATTCAGTTATTGCCTCCTTAAACTCCTGCAGAGAAACAAACTCCAACCCAACTTTGAACTGGTAATCCTTGTCTAATTCCTCCATCTTAAATCTAGGATATGATGGTCCTTTCTCTTCATCTGATGCATCTGGATCACTACTCCCTAGATCATCACTTAAATAATTAGTTTCAAGCCCTTCATTACCAACTATATTCCCACTAGATGAACCCCCAGCTGCTTCAACATTTCTTATCTTTGATGGAGTTTTCCTATGTTTCTTTGCTACCTGCTTAACCCTTGCAGGGGTTTTTTCTACAACATCAAATCCATCATCCAAACCAAGGGCTATTTCATCTTCACTGTCCTTAAATGATAAACCATTGTAATCACTGTCATCACTATCAAAACTATCACTTTCAACATTACTTACATTATCAGCACCAACTGTGTCACCTTCAACATGAGGAACACCATCATCCATAACTGTCTCAGCTTCAACATTACTTACATTATCCTCACCAACTGTGTCAGCTTCTACATTGTCAGCTTCTACATTGTCAGCTTCTACATTGCCGGCTTCCACATCATTAACACCATCTTCCATAACTCTATGCTCAACAAAAAGGTCTACACTACAACTATTTTCAATAGAGTGTTCATAAATCTTAGCAGCATCAACATCACTAACTACCCTTGCATGTTTACCCGATACAATGTTATACCACCATAGCCAATAATCATTGATTTCAAGTTTGCAAATATCTTTAACAATACCGGTTGCTTCAAAGAAGCTCCACCTATCAGGGTCAATGTCTACTTCTACCTTATCCCTACCTAGGTAGTACACTACACCATGCCTAACAAACTTTCCTCCGTAATGCAAATTCACAGTGAAAACCATACCTGGATGATTCGATTTGGAAGATCACTCGTATTCGTACAAGCACCCTTCACCTTCCCGCTATGACTGAGGTGGAAAAGAGAAAGATGGAAATGGAAAGACAAACCCTAGTTTACAGGGACTTAAAGGAAAAGAGGGAAACTACATTTGATGAAATGTTATGGGGGTAAACATTTAAATCCACATGTGTAAAGAAAATTAAACAAGAAATGATAAAACAATATTCCACCTCAGCACCGTCTGCCAACTCAGCTTTTTTTAAACGTTTCATTGACGGCAGGGACTATAACCAAAAGGAAATGAACATGTGGGGACTTGGACCGAAAAAAAAAAGATACAGGGACTAAAACCAAAATCTCGCCAACTTACAGGGACTAAAACACTATTTAAGCCTTTATTTATTAATAATGAATTTTTGAAATTGAAAAGTTAAAAAAAAACAAAACACATGAAGAAACACAATCTTTCTTTGGCATATGGGAAGATAAAAAAGAAGTCATTTGGTTTTCTGAAAACCTCGAAGTTGCGAAAGCACTCTTGGATCATTATGACAAAGACCCTTAAGAAGTATAACTGCCAATCCTCTAGAATGATCTGTTGATCACGATAATTATCAATTTGATAAAACTCTCCCCAAGCAATGTCCTGCGTGTGACATTTCGATTTGAGTTATTGGTGTTGAGGAATCAAAACCTCCATAAGAGTCTCTACAAATTCTCCAATCCCAGTAAGTCGTCACTCATTGTCGTTGACTATAATCTTTTTGTTTTCAAATTCAATCATAATTGGTTAGTCATAACTGTCATTCTCTTTTCAAATCCAATCATAATTGGTTGGTCGTAACTGTCTTTTGGTTTCAAAATCCAATCATAATTGGTTGGTCGTAACTGTCATTTGGTTTCAAAATCCAATCGTAATTGGTCGATCGTAACTGACTTTTTCTTTTCAAATCTAATTGTATTGGGTATTGAAACTCATTTATTTCAAGTCCAGCCGTGATTGGCATCAATCCGGTAGAAGCTGGTCATAACCTTTGCTTGCAGACTAAGTCTAATCTTAATTGGCACATACATAAGAGTTTAATTACCCTGTATTTTCCTGATGGTTCCTGAAGGTCATTTGTGATTTCTTCATTTTAAGGAATTTCCATAAGTTTGGATGTTATTCTTATTTGAAAACTCCAATGATGCCTTGTTTTGATTGATTTCTTCGTAAAGAATCGTCATCAACCTTTCTTGGATGATCTTCTCGTTAGAAAACTCTTAGTTTTGTTTCCTTTTTCTGGATGATATTCTCATAAGAAGACTCCTAATCTTACCTTGTTTTCTTGGATGACCTTCTCATTAGAAAGACTCCAGTTTTGTCAACCATATTCTTTTCCCTTCAGGCCATATATGAACCTGTTCGGTAAATCACTTTGATTGTGTGAGGACTAGGTTCCTTAGTACTTTGTTTTAATGATGTCAAAACTAGGAAAATTTCGTACTTGTGTATTTTGGACGGTATCATCTCGTCTCAGCTTGCATTCATTCTTTTAAAATGCTCATAATGATCCAAATACATGAATCTAGGCATATAAGATCATCCCCTATGTGTAAATTGTGCATTAAATCATTTTGGATGCTTTAGGTCAACCCATACAGGGCTTAGGTCGACTCACAATTGATAAAAATAGTGTTTCTAGCATTCTGGCACCTTTGCATCGACTCACAGTTCTGTGGAGGTCGATGCATACTGATTGAAAAACAATCTTTGTGCTCTCGGGTGCTCATGCGTCGACGCATGGCTAGGTTCAGGTCGACACACAGCTGTATTTTATGCGCAATATTTCTTTTGGGCATGTTCAGGTCAACTCACAGGATGTTGAGGTCGACCTCTCGCTCATTTAAGCCTATTTTTTTTGCATCTTTGTGATTCAAAAAGCTGTTATTTTCTGTTATCTTTTCATAGTCACACACACACACACACACACACACACATATATATATATATATATGTATATATATATATATATATATATATATATATATATATATATGCATCATTTTTTGTACAACAACCAACAAGAAAATTGAAAATAGACATTGAATTGCTCATCATCTTCATTCTCACACTTGCATTCTTCAATAATCACACATAATCATCTTTGTTGATCTGTGCATTGTCGAGGTGATAACGTCCAAACGTAGGATTTGTGTATCTAGTTTGGGTTGAGATTTCAATGGGATTTTCTTGAATAAAACCGTTAGGGTTTTATCCTACAAGATCTTGAGGGATTTGGGGGGTTTTTACACAAATCTTTGCTTCACAGATTCAGCCAAGTGAAAGGCTTGAAGAACGGTGGGTTCGGTCAAGCAAGTAGCGGTAACCGGAGGATTGCATCGAAAGAATTGGGGTCGAACATCTTTGCGATTGAAATCAGCCAAGTGAAAGACTTGAAGATTCAAGTGAGTAGCGGTAACCGAAGGTTTGATCGAAGAGTTTGATGCACTTGAT
Organism: Lathyrus tuberosus; assembly: GCA_022829125.1. Classification (NCBI taxonomy): domain Eukaryota; kingdom Viridiplantae; phylum Streptophyta; class Magnoliopsida; order Fabales; family Fabaceae; genus Lathyrus; species Lathyrus tuberosus. The sequence goes on along the minus strand of JALAZF010000241.1, from coordinate 3,889,558 downwards.
TCAGATAGAATCAAGGGTAGAGAAGTGGATATAATCAACATCAACAATTAGGTTTAGGTGTGTGGTGAGACCCCGAAGCGAGGACGAAAGGGGAACTGCCTAAATAAATCGAGTGTCATTCTCTCTCTCTCTCTCTCTCTCTCTCTACTTCTTTACTTTGTGTTGTTAACATTTGTGTGATATCAACTGTTCGATAAATTTCTGCTAATTTGTAATGTTGAAAATCTGTTTTGGAAATTCGTTGCAATCACTTGGATTATAATTGAGAAAAATTCTGCACTATCATTTCATAGGAAATTGAAATTGGGGTGTTGTGCACACCAAGTGTTCGAAGTATTGATTGCACCCAAATTGTTCCTAAAATTGTCAATTCGATTTTACCATTTATAATTCATTGGAAACTGGTTAATTCAAAGTGGTCATTATTTGAATTGGTTGATTAGCAACGTTGTTGATTCCATTTTCTCATCAATATTATTCCATTCGGTTTCGCATATCCGATCTTACCAATAATAGTTCGTTTAGGCGATTTTAAATCCAAGGCCGCTTCTGCACATTTTTGAAACAAAATTTTAAGCGCCGATTTTATTAAAAATTAGGGATCTATTTAAACCCCCTTCTAGATCATTGCCATTGTCTAACAAGTGGTATCACGAGCACTGATTTATCTAGTGCTTCGCATATAGCTTTTTAGAAAATGGCTAACGAACCAAAAGGGGTGTACAATAAAGCACCAGTTTTTAATGGTAAAAACTACGGTTATTGGAAAGATTGTATGCGGGTGCATATCAATTCTAGTGATAGAAAGGTATGGAATGTTATTCAAAATGGTTGTTGTGCCTAAGCTGGAAGCACAATGGAATGAAGAAGATGAGTAAAAGTATAATTACGATTGGAAAGATAGAAATATTCTCATATCCTCTTTGGGAGTTGATGAATATTATAGAGTTTCCCATTGTACTACTGCTAAGGCTATGTGGGATGCATTACAAGTTGCCCATGAGGGAACTAATGATGTCAAACTAGCTCGAATCAACACTTTGACACAAGAGTTTGATCTTTTTCAGATGAAGCATGGTGAAACCATTGCTGAAATGCAAAAGAGATATACTCACCTAATCAATCATTTAAATTTACTTGGTAGACCTGTTTCCAATGATGTTGCTACTAACAAAATTTTGAGATGTCTTAATAGGGAATGACAACCTAAGGTCACGACCATAAAGGAAGCTAATGATCTTATGACTTTGGACAGTTTAGAAAGCTTGAGGAACATGAGCAAGAGCTCATAAGTCTCGACAGACACGAGAAGAAGGAAAAGAAAGAGAAGTTGAAAGACACGGACAAGAAGTCTATAGCTTTAAAGGCTTCTAGCTAAAGGTCCTCCACAAAAAGCTAAGTGAAAGTGAGTCAAGTGATGATGATGAAGATATGAATGAAGATATGGGGTTGTTCGTGAGGAGATATAATAGATATATAAAGAAAAATGGAATTCAACATTCGGACAAGAATCTCATCAACTTTCAACGACAAACTAAGTCCTCTAAGCATGAAGGAAATAAGAGTGCTAAATCAAAAGGTTCATGCTACAACTGTAGAAAGGTCGGTCACTACAAGCCGTATTTTCCATTGATGAAGAAAGACAAACGAAAAGAAAAGAATCGTCAACAAAAGAAAAAGGGCAAACCTAGAAGGGCATACATTGCTTGGGAAAGTGATAGTGAGTCCTCTAGTGAAGATAACTCAAGTGATGAAGACGAACCTGCCAATCTTTGTATCTCGGCTCATCAAAAGAAGAAGAAGAAGGTAAGACATTCTAAGTATGAACACTCTAATAAAATGTATCATTCCGAATTGCAAAATGCTTTTGATACTTTACACCATGAGTCTAAAGAGGCTTTTAAACGCTTAGCTTCAAATAAGCAAATTTTTTCACATTTAGAGAAATAGATTTTCGATTCTGAAAAGGAAGTAGAAGCTCTTAAGAACTCAATGGTGGAAACAACAAAAGCTAAAATTGAGGATGACAAGTGTACTTGGTTAAATTGGGCAGGTTGTGAAACTTGTCACATTTGGCAAAAGGAGGTGAGAACTCTTAAAGCCAAACTAGACAAGGCTTTAGAACCTAAAGTCACATTTGCTATTGATCAATCACATTTTAGAAAAAGCATGAATAATCCTTATAAAAAATATACATATGTGATTAGAGATCAAGATAGCAAAAGTAACACCAATGTTAACCTAACTTGTCTATATTTTTGCAAGAAAGGTCACACCATTGCTAAATACTAATTTAGAAGATTCTTAGTTCCTAAAGGTATTTTCCAATGGTTGCCCAAATGCAACCAAAGATTCACTCACACCCAAGGACCCAATAAAAATTGGGTACCTATTTCCCTTATTTGATTGTGTAGGTACAATGTCTTGAGTCTATGGAGAGAAGATGGGTTCTAGATAGTGGATGCTCAAGACACATGACGGGGGGCATTTCCTTATTCATTGACTTTGTGGCAAAGAAGAAAGGATTTGTGACCTACGGTGACAATAACAAGGGAGCTATACTTGGCAAAGGTAGTGTAGGTAATCCCTTTTCTACTACTATCTCAGACGTCCTATTAGTTGAGGGTCTTAAACATTATCTTATTAGCATTAGTCAATTATACGACAAAGGTTATAAAGTTTCGTTTTCAAAAGATTGTTGCATGATTGAGCATAATGATAAGAAGGATGATGTGTTTAAAGGCCTGAGGGTTAACAATGTCTATATGCTTGACTTGAGTGAAGTATCTTTGACTGGAACTGGATGTCTTGTCACCATGAGTGAATACTCGTGGCTATGGCATGGGCGCTTATCGCATGTCAACTTTGACTTGCTAAATAAAGTAGTCTCAAAGGATCTAGTTGTTGGCCTACCCAAAATCAAAAATTTAAAAGATCACTTATGTGATGCGTGCCCAATGGGGAAGCAAACAAGGATTTCGTTTAATGGTGCAGATGTATCTTCAGAAGACAACTCCAAGACACTGAAAAAGGGACTGATCAACCTGAATCGGTGAAAGTTGAGGAGGAGGAAGATCACAACTCTGAAAATATTGAGGAGGATCATCCAAGTAGCAACGATGACCTTCCTTTAGCTTGGAAGTCCTCTAAAGATCATCCCATCGACAATATACTCGGAGACATATTAAAAGGAGTAACTACGCGATCCAAGCTAAGTAAATTTTGTTATCACTTTGCTTTCGTCTCTCAAATTGACCCTAAAAATTCCAAAGAGGCCTTACTCGATGAACATTGGTTTTTGTCAATGCAAGAGGAATTGAATCAATTCAAAAGAAATGAGGTTTGGGATCTTGTCCCCCCTCCGTGAGGCCATCGAGTAATTGGTACCAAATGGGTATTTAGGAACAAACTTAATGAAACAAAGTTATAACTAGGAACAAGGCGCGTTTAGTGGCGCAAGGCTATAACCAATAGGAGGGCATAAACTATGATGAAACGTATGCTCCCGTTGCCCGACTTGAGGCTATATGCCTTTTGCTAGCCTATGCTTGTTCTAAGAATTTCAAATTATTTCAAATTGATGTTAAAAGTGCTTTCCTAAATGGATACATTAATGAAGATGTCTATGTATCTTAACCTCCCGGTTTTGAAAATCATGAGTATCCTAATTACGTTTAAAATCTTAAACATGCTTTGTACGGTCTCAAGCAAGCCCCTAGGGCTTGGTATGAGCGTCTTAGCAAATTTTTACTCGACCAAGGATACTCAAGAGGGAAGGTTGATACTACCCTCTTTATTAAGCGTCAAGGAAAACACTCAATTTTAGTACAAGTTTATGTAGATGACATTATCTTTGGATCTACTAACATGCATTTGGTAAAGGAATTTTCTAAGTTGATGTAGGGTGAGTTTGAAATGAGCATGATGGGGGAGCTAAACTAATTCCTTGGACTCCAAATCAAATAACTTGAAGAAGGAACGTTTTTGAGCCAAACGAAGTATTACTATGAGCTACTCAAGCGTTTTGATATGGCTAACACAAAAGCAATTGATACTCCAATGCCTACATGTGTAAACTTAGATCGAGATGAGAATGGTAAGGTCGTTGATGTTAAGAAGTATAGAGGTATGATAGGTTCTCTTCTCTATCTCACCACATCTCGCCCGAATATCATGTTTAGTGTTTGTATGTGTGCTAGATATCAATCATGTCCCAAGGAATCACACTTAAAAGTGATCAAGCATATACTTAGATACCTATGTGGTACTCCAAAGTATGGGCTTTGGTTTTCCAAGGAAAGTGATTGTACTTTGGTTGGCTATTTCGATTCCGACTTTGTCGGTTGCAAATCAGATAGGAAGAGCACTAGTGGCACTTGTCATTTCTTCTCAAATTCCTTAGTGTGTTGGCATAGCAAAAAGAAAGTTTTCTTTGCTTTGTCAACAGCCGAGGCGGATTACGTAGCAGCCGGTAGTTGTTGTGCCCAAATCTTGTGGCTCAAGCAACAATTACTCGACTTCAATGTTAAACTTGATCGTATTCCTATTTTGTGTGACAACATGAGTACCATTAACTTAACCAAAAATCCAGTGCTACATTCACACACGAAACATATTGAAATTTGCCACTATTTCCTTAGGGATCATGTAGAGAAAGGTGATTTCGTATTCGAGCACGTTGATAGAAAAAATTAACTTGCCAACATTTTTACAAAACCACTTGCGACGAAACCCTTTTTTAACATTCGTAGGGAACTTGGCATTCTCGATATCTCGTATCTTGTTTAAATGAAATTATTGTATGCTCTCTATCTATGCTTGTCTACACATTGATTAACCATATTGAAAAGCTCAAGCTATGTGAGGGAATTCATCGTTCATCACCATTGGAGGTACTATCGTTCCTTTCTATTTGACTTATCTTGACTACATATATGTATGTACTATGTTTGGTGTGCTATCTTGATGTTTAATTGATAGTTTAGATCCCCTTTCTAGTCCATTTTGATGTTTTGAAAAAGTGTCGGCTTGCTATTTATGTTTGTGTGCTGCATTCATATCATGGTTTTTCTAATTTTCCATGTTTCTACTGCATGCGTCGACCTGAACAGGATATAGGTCGACTCATGCTCTTCCCAATTCAAATATTATCGTTTCTTCCAGTCATGTGTTGACCTGAGGGATCCTTATGCGTCGACCCATACTGAACGTTTCAAATTTTGGGAAATTTAATACGCATGCGTCGACGCATTCAAAGCTTGAGGTCGACACATCGCTTCGTGAGTCTGAATTTTTTTTTTAAAATGAAACATTCCTCTTTGCATTGGGAATTACATGGATCTTTTCATTCATTTCACCTTTTCATTTTTATTCATTGCATCTTATCATTTCATCTCTCTACACCAACTACTCTCTCAACTCTTCTACAAACCCTAAAACCCATTTCAAGAACTCTCTCAAATTAGGAATTCCAAGTCCAAATTAGTGAGAAATTTGGTCTTTCTCCAACATTTTCTACTGCGGGGTACTGTTTATCATCCCCAACAAAGGAGTTTCAATGGCATCTTCAAGGGTATCTGGTAAGAGGTCAACTAGAGCTTCTACTTCTCGAGCATCCACTTCACAACCTCCGTCACAACCTCAGTCTGATATTTCGGTAAACGCTATGTCCCTTCTCTCTGATGAACTTGATGAGACTTATGAAAAGGATTAAGAAACGATCAGTTATTAAGCAGTTTGTTTACTATCCAAAAGTTGCTGAAAGAATGCACATTCTGAAATTATTGACATGCTTAATCATCAAAAGTTCAATAATTTCTTAGATTGTAGTGCAAATTACAATGAGGACATGGTTAGGATGTTTTACACTGGTTTGCACGGAAAATTCATTGGCTATGGTTACAAGATAGGGAATACGAGTCTAGTTGTTGATATCACTGATTGGAGAAACCTATTTGGTATGTATCCACATTTGTCTCCTGATCTTAAAATAACCGATACTAAATTGGCTCCGGATTATGAATTTAAATCTGCTCTGAATTCTATGCTGAAAGACCCTTATCCAGAGAAATTTGTTGCAAGTGATCTCTTTCCAAAATCTCTCACTACTGGTTGGTTAAAGCAACAAGATGAAATCCTACAGTGGATTGTTTCTCATATTCTCCGACCAAAGAAGAGAGGATATTCTAGAGTTGATTAAGCCAAAGTGCACTTGTTTTATCTGCTCAAGAATAAGAAGAAGGTTAACTAGCCATACTATATTGCAATTCGAATTTTTGTTGTGAAGGAATTAGGTAGAGGAACATCCTTATGCTATGGATCATTTATCCATAGCATATTGGATCGTGTTGGGATTGTTGTTCAGAACATTCCTTACATATCCATTTCTAGTGACCAAGAATTTAGTCAGAAGACCATGACTCTAATGGGTTACATTTGGGATCCACAAGAGAAAAGGTATGTGATCAAGACTAAAGGCTTGGGTGCAAGGATTCAAGATCTAGATGAGGATGAAGAGGAAGACTAAGAGGAAGATGAGGAAACTCATCATATGGACACCGATCCTCCTTTTGACAGTCCTGATGATAGTGGTTGGTTAAGTGATTCACTTGTGCAAGATCTTTATGCTAACCAAGGCTCGGGAGAATGGCAACAAAATGGTTAGACTAACCAAGGCACCTCTTATATGCCTCCTCTCCACCTCAATATCAAACCAATAATTTTGAAGTCCTTGAGATGTTATGGAATATGCAGCTTCAACTACAGAATTTTGCAACCCTCCAAGAAGAAAGGTTTACAGCTATGCAGGGTCAGATTCAAGCACAAAGTGAAAATTTTGATATGTTTGCTTCCAGAGTTTTTAGCAGGTTTGATGATATGGTTGAAACAACGGCAAGTCAGCATCGAGCTCTTCCCGTTAGCTTCAACACACTCAACAAGAGTGTTATTAATTTGACTGAACGTCTCGATGCACAAGGAGCACAAAATCAGGATTATTCCTTCAGGGGCAGAGGTCACCCACATAGGGGGAGAAGACCTTAGATTGTTGAGTTGTGTTGGTGTCCTGCATGTCATTGAGCAGTTTGTTTTGTGTTTTGTTTTGTTTTTTAATTGACTTGCGACGTGTAATGCATTAAGTTTACTTCAATATGTTTTTTGTGTTATTTAATTCTATATCTCTTGCATTAGGAACATTATATGTGAATGTTTGTTGATGTCTTATCTATTGCAAAGCATATGTTTGCGTACATATGAATATGATTTGATTACAAATGACCATTTTCTTCACTCTTTTTGATGTTGTCAAAGGGGGAGAATGCAAAAGCAATTGTCTTACAAAGAAAGCTCAGAATTTCACAAAAGGAAAAATGCATACAGTCAGGGGGAGAATTCTCTTCACAAAGTACTCAATGTGTGGAAGGTTTTACAAAGGTTTTTCCATCATAAAAAAGGGGGAGTATGTGAGGGTAAGGTTCCTTAGTAATTTGCTTTAATGATGTCAAAACTAGGAAAATTTCGTACTTTTGTATTTTGGACGATATCATCTCGTCTCAGCTTGCATTCATTCTTTTAAAATGCTCATAATGATCTACATACATGAATCTAGTCATATAGGATCACCCCCTATGTGTAAATTATGCATTAAATCAATTTGGATGCTTTAGGTCGACTCACAATTGATAAAAAATAGCGTTTGTAGCATTCAGGCACCTTTGCGTCAACTCATAGTTCTGTGGAGGTCGACGCATACTGATTGAAAAATAATCTTTGTCCTCTCGGGTGCTCATGCGTCGATGCATGGCTAGGTTCAGGTCGACACACAGTTGTATTTTATGCACAGGATTGCTTTCTGACATGTTCAGGTCGACTCACAGGATGTTGAGGTCTACCTCTCGCTCATTTAAGCCTATTTTTTTGCATCTTTGTGATTCAAAAAGCTGTTATTTTCTGTTATCTTTTCATAGTCATATATATATATATATATATATATATATATATATATATATATGCATCATTTTTTGTACAACAACCAACAAAAAAATTGAAAATAGACATTGAATTGCTCATCATCTTCATTCTCACACTTGCATTATTCAACAATCACACATAATCATCTTTGTTGATCTGTGCATTATCGAGGTGATAACGTCCAAACGTAGAATTTGTGTATCTAGTTTGGGTCGAGATTTCATTGGGATTTTCTTGAATAAAACTGTTAGGGTTTTGTCCTCCAAGATCTTGAGGGATTTGGGGGTTTTTGCACAAATCTTTGCTTCACAGATTCATCCGAGTGAAAGGCTTAAAGAAAGGTGGGTTCGGTCAAGCAAGTTGCGGTAACCGGATGATTGTGTCGAAAGATTTGGGGTCGAACGTCTTGCGATCAAAATCAGCCGAGTGAAAGACTTGAAGAGTCAAGTGAGTAGCGGTAACCGGAGGTTTGATCGAAGAGTTTGATACACTTGATTCGGCTAGAATCAAGGGGAGAGAAGTGGATAGAATCAACATCAACAATTAGGTTTGGGTGTGTGGTGGCTATAACTTCTCTTGTACAAAACTTTGCAACTTGATATTATACATATCTCAATTCTAGTTTTAGAATTGGGGTAGATGTATCTAAAGTGAGGACGAAAGGGGAATTGCCTAAACAAATTGGGTGTCGTTCTCTCTCTCTCTCTCTCTCTCTCTCTCTCTCTCTCTCTCTATCTCTCTATCTCTTTACTTTGTGTTGTTAACGTTTATGTGATATCAACTGTTCGATAAATTTCTATTGATTAGTAGTGCTGAAAATCTTTTTTGGAAATTCATTGCAATCACTTGGATTGTAATTGAGAAAAATTATGCACTATCATTTCATAGGAAATTGAACTTGGGGTGTTGTGCACACCAAGTGTTTGACGTATTGATTTCACACAAACTGTTCGTAAAATTGTCAATTCGATTTTACCATTTATAATTCATTGGAAACCAGTTAATTCAAAGTGGTCATTATTTGAATTGGTTGATTAGCAACGTTGTTGATTCTGTTTTCTCATCAATATTATTCCGTTCGGTTTCGCATATTAGATATTACTAATAACGATTCGTTTAGACGATTTTAAATCCAAGGTCGCTTTCACACATTTTTGAAACAAATCTTTAAGCGTGAATTTTACTAAAAATTAGTGATATATTCAACCCCCTTCTAGATCATTGCCATCGTCTAACATATTGTTTCCTAGTGTCTTTTCCCCAGTAATTTGTCATCCCCGGTGAATCTTTACCCATTGTTATTGACATTTTCCTGTGCGTCACCAATATCATATGTCTCCATCTTTCCTCACATGCCTGTCCATCATCCATCATTAAAAATCATGCTAGGGTTCATTTCATGACATATCCCCAGCAAACCAAAAAGAGAAGTCCGTCAGTCCATATCATAACATATCATTGTATCTAGGGGTAAAATTTCAGATATACTATATATAAATACCTTTCACCCTGATCTCATGAGGATCATCATCACTCATGCTATCCGGTGAAGATATTTAAATAGGGGCAAATGTCATACCCTAAATTTTGCCCCACCGAAAGCCATTCATCTGCATCTGTTTCTTCTTTTTTATTTTTGCAATCACCTAACGTATTTGCATCTCATTGTTGGTTTTAACCTCTTACGACTATTTCACTTGGTCATAAAGGTTTTGTTTTTTCACGAGTCCAATTTAAATCAAGGTTTGGTTGAGAGATGCATTCAAATGGACTTCTATGTAAACGAGTTACTTGAAGTTCAAGGCATGATCATTTGGTTTCTATTTGATTTTAAGCCATATTTTCAAAAATGGTTCTAGACGATTTTTTAGGCCATGTCCCAAGTTACTTTCAAGAAGTGTTTCATGTGGTTCAAGCTCATTTTACAAGACATGTTTAGAATGATTGTTTCAAGTTTAGTCTTGGTTTACTTCAACTATGTTTCCAACCATGATTAGAATCAGTTTCAAATGACGATTAAATGGTTTCGAGTTAAGCTTTGGTATTAGGCCATGAGATTATGATTAGTTAAAGGTTTGACTTGTGATCATCCATGATGGATTTGTGCAAACCGTGTGGGATTATTTGCAAGCCATTTTAAGAAAACAAGGATGCATTTTCAAGATCAATCAAAGTATTACAAGGTTTGCAAATTACAAGTTCATTCCAAAAAGGAACCAAAATTCACAACAAATTTGTAATTAGAAAGGTTATTACGTTTTTTGTCACAAGTATTGATTAACCCCAAGCCTAATTTCGCAATACCTAAAAGTTTAAACCATTCCTAATCTTAAATCTTCGTGCTTTTCCTCTCACCATGCCACGATTCTTCCTTCATGTGTCTTCAATTCCGTCTTCTCATGTTTCATGTCTTTCTCACCTACAAACATCATGAACCATAATCCATAAATCAAACCATAATTCATAAGCCAAACCATTCATCAATTCCAATTCATATCAATTTAAAATTCACCAATTCAAAACCATTCTTCATATTCAAGATTCAACAAGATTCAATCATATCAAATTCATTCAAGATTCATCATACCATCACATAACATGTAAACTACTTCAAAACCAAGACACATCCATAACTTCATTAAAACAAAACCAATTCCATATTCATGTTCATTTCACTTCCATATTCATTTCAATTCTTCATTCACATAATAACCAATTCCAAACAAATTCATGTCACTACCATTCAATCATATTCATTCATCCCAATCATTTTTCATGTCACATTTTTAAACATCACAAAACAATACAAAAAACAATTCAAATTCTGTCACAAGAATCATGGGACCACAAATTTCACAATAAGACAAAAATGCAGGAGAATTCAGAAAGTACAATAGAGGCAGATTCATCAAAGTGGAAAAAACATTATTTGGCATCAAGAAAGTTGTTAACAGGCATTAAAAGAGTAAAGATTCTGCAGCAAATTCAAACACATAAACCCTAATTTTTCCACTATATAAACAACAGTAAGTGATTCAAGAGAAAACACAGAAAACCAGAGAGAAGAAATTTTGAGCCTCCATCCTACAAGAAACTTAAACCAAACAGCAATTGCAACAATCTCAGAACATCCAAATACACAACCACTATATTCACACACTAAAAACCTCATACCAATCAAATTTCAAAATCTAATATTCATGGCAAATTCGCAAAGAACCAACACAAGGCGATTTGAAGGAAGAAGAGAAAGAGCAATAACACCGCAAAAGCTACAGCAACGAGGAGAGAATACCTGGGGTTTGTGTTGAGGTTTCTGTTCAGATAGGTAGCTCATTTTCCTTTCTTCCAGTGCCTTGAATATTTTTTTTTTCTTTTCTCTTCTTTTCTTGTTGAATAATGCAAGTGTGAGAATGAAGATGATGAGCAATTCAATGTCTATTTTCAATTTTCTTGTTGGTTGTTGTACAAAAAATGATGCATATGCATATATATATATATATATATATATATATATCCTGTGCGCCTTTGTATGTTTGGAAGTCGATTGAGAGAATGGAGAGCTTCACTGTTGACTCGGCCATAATAACGAGTATGTAGGTTGTTTGAGAAACATTTTAAAAACGATTTTGAAAGAGAGGCTTTGATCGTTATGAAGGCTGTTTCGATCCGATTGTTGCTTCTGTGTATTTTTCGTCATGATGAAGAGAACAAGATTGAGAATGAGAAAAGAAAAAAATATGACGAGTGAGAGCCGCGAGTTGAGAGATAGAGAGAAACAAAAAGAGAACCGTGAGGGTAGAGATTCGAAAGGGAATCACTCCGAGAGATGATTAAAGAGAGAAAGAGTATGATGAAAGAGTGAGGATGATTGAAACAGAGAAAGTTTCTAAGAATCATTTTTTTTTTCCGATTTGAATTTGGGTGTTGGAATTTTGAGATAACGCATTTCCTGGAACAAACAGCGACTGAAACTTACGTTTTGGGGCTACGGTTTATTCCAATGAATTTTATTTTGTCTCGTCAAACGGGTCAGTGAAGGTCCAAAGACTTGGACTTCTGTTCTTGGGCTGGGCCGACTTCGCCTCCCACACTTCCTAGTTCATTGCATTCTTTGTTTCGGTTGGGCCAATTGGGATTTTTTCTGCACTTTTTTTTAACATTTTGATCTTTTACTTTGTAAACTCTATTTTGCATTTAAGTTATTGGTTAATTAATAATAATGATAAAAATACAAATAACTCTTAAAAATATTTTCTTATTATTTATTATTTATTTTACTTTAGTTTTCTTTTCTAAATGATTTATTTAATCCGATAATTGATACCACTAACGAATAAATATACAACTAATCGTAACTTTTGATTTTGTTTTCATCATTTATTATTATTTGTTGTTTATTTATTAATTTATCATAATTAAGTAAATTATTAAGCAATGATATTGAAAAATAGAATAAAATAGTTATGACTAATTTCTTAGATTTTGATTCAACATCGAGTAGTACTTTTTGAAATCCGATTAAACCATTTTTTTACCCCAGTTCAAATAATCTTCCCATTTAAGTTTAGTATTAAGAAACTCTTTTCATAAAAACACGAAAAAAAAGAGGACTGTTGGAATCTAGCATTCTAGTAGAACCCTCAAGTGATCAGTCCCAAGCTTCGCACATTGGGATAACTGTTCATTCTCCTCTTTCGTCTTCAAAACACTTAATCCCAACTTGGATGAATAAGAGTTGTTATGATCTAACATCTTGGCACAACTCTTTAAGCAAATGATTATCATCAAGAGCTCGTTGTCCATCTAACAATTTTCATGACAACTTGGACGAATAAGAGCCATTAAGATCTAGCATCTGGGCACAACTCTTCGAACGATTGATTATCATCAAGAGTTCATTGTCCATCAACTTTTTTTCTCTCAATTAAATCTCGAAAGAAGAGGACTATTGGAATCTAAGATTCTAGCAGATTCCTCGAGTGATCAGTCTCGAGCCTCGTGCATTGGGATACCTGTTCATTCTCCTCTTTCGTCTTCAAAAAACTTAATCCCAATTTGGACGAATAAGGGCCGTTAAGATCTAACATATTGGCATAATCCTTTTGAACAATTGATTATCATCAAGTGTTCATCGTCCATCAAACAATTTTCATATTAACTTGGACGAATAAGAGCGGTTAAGATCTAGCATCTTAACATAACTCTTTGAATAATTGATTATCATCAAGAATTCATTGTCCATCATATAATTTTCATAACAGCTTGGACCAAGAGACGTTAGAGTCTAGCACTCTAGCACAACTCTTTGATCCATTGATCATCATCAATGTTCGTTTTCTAACAAATAACTTTCACAATTTTGAATGAAAAGAGACTGTTGGAGTTTAACACTCTAGCGTAAGCTCTTTGAATAATTGATTATCATCAAATGCTCATAATTATTAAAATATATCCAAATCATACTCAAATCTCCATTTTCATGGACATACCTTGATTATCATCAAGAGACCAAAACATCTACTGAATTATGAGCAAACCTTGATCGTCATCAAGTGTATTTTTTTAAACAAAAATTCAATACATCTAATAAGATCAAAGATTCCTTTTCAAAATGAAAGATATGTTGTCTTAATAAACACTAGGGCAATGTTTTTCCTACAACCATTAAGTAGAGATAAATGGCATGAATGAGATTTGTAAATCCATTCAAGGTGGTGAAAATGCCCGCTCCTTATTTGTTTTAGGTAAGACAAAGTTCTTAGGTTGAATAATACAATTTAGCTTTCGCTAAAATCAACCGACAAAGTTTACTCGAACCACGCTTGCTCCGATTCCATCCTTGTAAGGATACGTAGGCACTTGACTGCGAAGTCTTGGCGAGCACCCTAATAATAAAAACCTTTTTAGGTTTTCTCCCCCTTTAATATAAAAGTCTAAAAACATTTTGTCTTCTCTCTCTTTTCACATTATAAGTAGAAGATTAGAAATTAACTTAAGCTAACATTCTTTCAACCCTAACTAAATGGTTCCCGTTGAATACAACTGACGTGAGGGGGTGCTAATACCTTCCCCTTGTGTAACCGACTCCCGAACACAGATATTGGTTTCGATGACCATATCCTTATATTTCTTTTAGGGGTTTTATTCGATATTTTCCCTTTCCCTCTATGGGAATAAATAAAGACCGGTGGCGACTCTGTGAAGTCCATCCCGCGGCCGTGCGATTGCGCTTTGTGAGGTCGTTCTCATTTTTTCGAGGTACGATGGGTGGTGAATTGTGTTATTTGGTTATTGATTTTTTTTGGAAGATGATTGATTTTAAGGTTGATTGATGTTTAAAAATGAGAAAAAGAAGAGATTAAGCATTCAAAAATACAATAATGAAAAATAAATGATAGAGATAGAAAGATCCTATTAGGAATTTATACTAGCTCGCCCATAAACCACACGCTTAATCCCAACACCAAGAGTTTTCTCTTGAGATTTCCACTAGAATAGCTTGATCTTTTACATTTGGATCAACTTAGAAATCTTCCTTACACCAAGCTTTTTACCAAGTTTAGCTTGCAACCTCAAAGTCAATTATAAGGATACAATAGAGTTATACAACTCTCAATATAAGTCTTTTTTTATCTCACCACAAAAACAATGTATGGTGGATAAAAACTGTTTCTAATAAGAGAGTAAGTGAGAAAAAAGAGTAGCAAATCACAAAATCAATGAATTTCAAGTGAGCACACGACTTCTTTATATGAGAAAAGTATTTGGCTAAAAAAAGGAAACAATACATGGATTTTGGGCTCTCTCTAATTGATTATCCTACGATGCTAATCGTGTAGACCTTGAAAAAAATAAATTATTTAGCTAGGAGTGTGTTCTCATCGATTAATGGGATTTCTAATCGATCAAGAGGCAAACTTTATCCTTAATCAATTAGATTCAAGCTCTAATCAATTAGATAACAAGCTTTGGTTTCCTAGTTGGTCATAATGCATTGTATGATGATGATTGGTTTAGTTAAGAAGTTTGAAGACTTGTATCATATAATTCTTGAAGACATGTATGCATGGATATGCCTTTAGGATAAACAATTCGTCTGTTAGTACATTTCCAAATGTGCCTTATGGAATTTTAGATCATGACATTTATCTCCTACTAAACAACAATTTTTATAATCTATTTTTCCCTTAGTTGTTGTTGACCAAGAGGTTGTATGTGATGTATGTCATTTTTCTAAGCCCAAGAAACTACCTTATATTTCCAATCTTAATGATCCAAACATCTCTTTGATATTGTTCATTTTGATGTTTGTGGTCCTTTAGAAATCAAGTATTATCATGGTAACTCTTTTTTTTAAACAATTGTTGATGATTTTAGTAGATACACTTGCGTCATTTTGATGAAAACCAAAGTTGAAACTAGACAAAATGTTATCAATTTCACTAAAATGGTGGAAATGCAACATAATTCAATTGTTAATATCATAATAAGTGACAATGACCCTGGGTTTATCATGCCAAAATATTTATTCTTCTAAATGCATTTTACATCAAACTATTTGTTTTGAGTCTCCTCAATAAAATGATAGGGTGGAAAGAAAAAACCAACAATTTTTGAACATAGCAAGAGATCTTATTTTTTCATCTAACACTCCCAAAAAAAATTTGGTCTTATGTTGTCAATCATGGCGTGTTCATCATGGATAGAGTTCTTATTCCCATTTTGGAAAATAAATTACCTCATTACCTTTTGTTTAATGAAGAACATGATTTACATGTCTTAGAGATTTTTGGAATTTTAGAATATGCATTAACACTTCATTCTCATAGAACCAAACTTGGGCTATAACCAAGGTGTCAAAGGAGCGGTCCCTTTAGACATCAACAACAAAAATATTTTCCTATCAAGGAATAATGTCCACCATGAACGTATTTTCCCATACAAACCGAATTGGCATTACCATACATATTCAAATTCATAAACTTCACAATCTTAACTTGAATCCTCTAAGATATTAGATGACATGGATAATTTAGAGAAAATAATGCTTGAACCATCACAGTTTCCACAAGATGAACCTTCATGAACTGAATCTACACAGATAGAACCTTCATTTCCTAAGAGCACACATTTAACTGATAGTGTCCCTGATAAAACAGAAGCAGTACTTTGCACAAGTATTCTATATTGATCTTGTACTTGTTGAAATGAAAATACAATCAAGTCTTTATATAGACTCAAGTTTCTACTATTCAAGGAATTCTAAAGAGTGCAATAAAATCTATTAATAGGCCACTAACATCTTGGCCCTACCACTAACCTCTTGACCTTTCAAACTTCTAAATTAAAACACACTTAGCATAACATTTAATGTTTATTCAACAAAACTCCCCTGTAAACTTAAATGTTTCTACCATCCATCAAGCCTATCATTTTCTTGCCTCTGTCGAAAAGTTCTTTCGACAATGGTTTTGTAAAGATGTCTGCTGCTTGATCCTTGCTAGCTACATGCTTCAATTCGACACTACTTTCCTTCACATGTTCTCGAATGAAATGGAAACGAACATCAATGTGTTTGCTTCTTTCATGGTTCACTGGATTCTTTGCTAGCTAGCTCAATTGCAGATTTGTTGTCCACTTGAATTACTGTTGCACCTTCCTGTTTTTGCTCCATTTTACTCAACAATCTTCTCAGCCATATTGCATGACAAACACACCAAGATGCTGCCACATATTCAGCTTCACATGTCGAAAGCGTTACTATTGGTTGCTTCTTGGAGAGCCAAGTAAAAGCAGTATTTCCCATGAAAAACACATATCCTGAAGTGCTTTTTCGATCATCAATATCACCGCACCAATCGCTGTCGGAATAACCAATCAACCTGTAATCTTCTGCTTTTGAATAAAACATTCCAAGCGACACAGTTCCTTGAATGTATCGAAGGATTCTTTTCAATGCCTTCCAATGTGAATGTACTGGCTCCTCCATGAATCGACTTACAATGCCGACACTTAACGAAATGTCCGGCCTTGTACATGTGAGATAGTGAAGACTTCCCACCAAGCTTCGAAATTTACTTGTTTCGACACGATCCCCCCCATCAAATTTCGACAGCTTGGCACCTGGTTCCATTGGCGTCGAAATCGGATTACAGCTTTCCATCTATATCTCTTCAAGATTTCTCTTGCATATTTTTCCTGTGAAATAAAAATTCCTGATTCTTCTTGTCGAACCTCCAGACCAAGAAAGAATCTCATCAGACCTAAGTCTGTCATCTCAAATTCTCGTGTCATTGTGCCTTTGAATTCTTCTATCATTTGATCATTACTACCCATAAAAATGAGATCATCGACATAAAGAGCAACAAGTAACATATTACCTCCATTCTTCTTTACATAGAGAGCATGCTCATAAGGACATTGCTTGAACCCATTTTCCTTGAAATATGTGTCGATACGTGTATTTTATGCTCGTGGTGCTTGTTTTAGCCCATAAAGTGCTTTCTTCAATTTCAACACCTTCTTCTCTTCTCCAGCTTTCATATACCCTGGTGGCTGTTCAACATAGACTTCTTCTTCGAGCACACCATTCAGAAATGCTGACTTGACATCCATTTGAAATATTGGCCATTTGAATTGAGCAGCTTGTGAGATGAGTAGTTGAATTGTCTCCATTCTGGCAACGGGAGAAAATATTTCGTCATAGTCAATTCCTTCCTTCAGCATGTATCCCTTTGCTACAAGTCGTGCCTTATATCGTTCCACTTCGCCTTCAACATTCATCTTTTTCTTGAATACCCACTTCACACCAATGGGTTGACTTCCTTTTGGCATTTCGACTAGCTCCCAAGTGTTGTTGTGATTAATCGCCTTAATCTCTTCGTTCATGGCAGTTTTCCACTTCTTATCTTGCAACGCCTCTTCAAAACTAATGTTTTCAGCATCTGCCAAAAGACATACAAGATGTACCTCACTTGTCGAATCATACAAATCTTGTAGGCTTCGCATTCTGGGTTGTCGAGGTTCATCTTCATTGTCTGAATCTTCAAGATCTGTCGAAATGTTTGTTGGTACAGTGATTGATCCAGCTTCGACAATTACTTATGTCGAATTGTTCCAGTCCCATTTACTCGCTTCGTTTATTCGAACTTCCCTACTCACTATCACCTTCTTGTTTATGGGATCGAATAACCTATACCCTTTTGTCTTCTCATCATACCTAATGAATATGTACTTCTGACTTTTGTCTTCAAGCTTCGTTCTTCGTTGATCTGGTACGTGTGCATAAGCCACACTACCAAATACTTTGAGATGAGAAACTGTTGGCTTCTGTCCACTCCATGCTTCTTGTGGTGTTTGATCTTCTAACTTCGAATATGGACATCGATTCTGAACATAAACAGCACATTGTATTGTTTCTGCCCATAATTCCTTCGACATGTTCTTGCTTTTAAGCATTGATCGAACCATGTCGAGAACTGTTCGATTCTTCCTTTCAGCTACACCGTTTTGTTGAGGTGAATATGGTGCAGTTAGAAATCTCCTTATGCCCTGCTCTTCACAATACTTCGTAAAGGCTGTCGAAGTATACTCACCACCTCTGTCAGATCGAACTGCTTTGATGTGTCTGTCAGTTGCCTTCTCCACCATCACTTTGAACCTTTTGAACACCTCGAATGCTTCAGATTTTTCTCTCAAGAAATAAACCCAGGTTTCTCGTGAGAAATCGTCGATGAAGGAAATGAAGTACCTTTTACCACTAAAAGATTATGGGGTAATTGGACCACAAATGTCAGTATGGATCAATTCAAGAATCTGTTTAGCTTAATATTCTGCCTTTTTTTGGAATGAGGTTCTTGTTTGTTTGCTAAGTACACATTCTTCACAAAACTTTTCTTCATAATCCATGTCTGGTAGCCCATGCACCATGTTCTTCTTCGCTAACCTTCTTAGACCAGCATGATGTAAATGACCAAAGCGTAGATGCCACAACGACGCTTTGTCTTCGACATTGACTTGCAAACATTTTCCTCGAACACTCCTCAAGTTCAGCTTGTACATTCGATTTCTCCCCTTTTCGAATTGAGCAATCAAATGCCCTAACTTGTCCTTTAAGTGTAATATTCAATCTTTCATGAATATCGAATAACCTTTTTCTGTGAGTTGTCCCAAACTCAAAATGTTTGTCTTGAGATCTGGTACATAATAAACATCTTGGATTGACCCAGTCAAGTCATCCTTCTGCAAGTAGCAAATTGTGCCTTTGCCTTCGACCTTCACTTTCGATGCATCTCCGAAAGATACATGACCATCTTCAATCTTTTGTATTTCTTTAAACAAGTGTTTGTAACCACACATATGATTACTTGCTCTAGAGTCGAGATACCATCTAGTGTCATTTTTCGCGTCTTCTTCCTTTTGAGTCATCAACAAAAAACCATCATTTGCTTCGACTTCCAAAGCTAGATTGGTTGTTTCTTCTACTTTCTTTTCGATTCGACAATCTTTTGCAAGGTGTCATACTTTACCACAATTATAACATTTGAAGGAGTTGCAATCCTTCGCATAATGACCATGCTTGTTACATTTGTAACATTCAACGTTGGAGTAGTTCGACCGACCACCTCTTTGACCACGTCCTCTGCCACGCCAATTTTGCTGGCTCGACTGTCCTCTGTCGAAGTTGCTGCTTCGACCACCTCGACCACTGTCATGACCTCCTTGGCCATATCCTCTTCCTCGAGAGTTTTGAGAATAGAGTACCTTTTCGTCTTTGACCGACTCCTTGGTTTGATTTGCTTCTTCGACTGCTTCCTCCTTCTTCTTCATCTTTCGTTGTTCGTGTGCCTCGAGAGAACCAGCGAGCTCTTCGACTGAGAGCGTCGAAAGGTCCTTCGATTCTTCTATTGCACACACAATATTCTCAAATTTATCTGTTAAAGATCTCAGAATCTTCTCAACAACTCGTGCATTAGTCACTGCTTCGCCATTTCTAGCGAGTTGATTCACCACCGTTTGAACACGCGTGATGTAGTCAGATACAGTTTCTGACTCCTTCATCTGCATCCTCTCCAATTCTCCATGAAGAGATTGAAGTCGAACTTGCTTCACTCGATCTGCTCCTCTGAACACTTTTTCTAACGTGTCCCATGCTTCTTTTGACGTAGTCGAACCGACAATTTTTTCAAATCCAGATTCATCAACTGCTCGGAACAACATATACAATGTCGTCTTATCCTTTGAACGCCTCTCTTTCAACGCCTTTTGTTGAGCCGCCGTATATTCCATAGTATCTGCTGGTTTTGCAAAACCATCCCTGGTCACCTCCCACGCATCTAGAGATCCAAGAAGAGCTTTCATTTGGATACTCCAGTTCTCGTAATTCGCCTTCGTTAAACGCGGCAACGACATTTGACTCGTCGTATTTGCCATTAGCTCTGATGCCAATTTGATAAAACAGAAGCATCACTTTGCACAAGTATTCTATATTGATCTTGTACTTGTTGAAATGAAAATACAATCAAGTCTTTATATAGACTCAAGTTTCTACTATTCAAGGAATTCTAAAGAGTGCAATAAAATCTATTAATAGGCCACTAACATCTTGGCCCTACCACTAACCTCTTGACCTTTCAAACTTCTAAGTTAAAACACACTTAGCAAAACATTTAATGTTTATTCAACAGTCCCTCCTAATATTGGCCAAGAAACCAACCCTCAACAAGATACTACTAATTATGAATTGGAGGCATTATCCATCAATTTTAGTTGGAAATTTCTTGATTTACCTCCAAATGTCAAGACTATTGGAAGCATATGGGTTTAGTGAGTGAAACACAAATTTGATGGTTCCATAGAAATATACAAAGCAGGATTAGTTGCCAAAGGATATAGTCAAATTAAGGGATTGGATTTTTTAATACATTTTCAGCACTGGAAAAATTGTCCATTGTTAGAGTTTTACTTATAGTGGCATCCATAAAAAATTAGCATTTGCATCAGCTAGTTGTGAATAATGCTTTTCTGTATCGAGACTTAGAGGAGGATGTGTATATGAGTGTTCCTAATGAATCAAATTCATTAATCCAAACCAAGTATTTAAGCTAGTTAAAAGTCTTTAAGGATTAAAATAAGCAAGTATGAAGTGTCATGCGAAGCTCATTTCTTTGCTCCTAAAGCTTGGCTAACCCTCAATGAAATTCATATTATTCAATTTTCACCCCCATGAAGGATAACCATATTACTGTCTTGCTTGGATATGTTGATGACATTATACTAGAAGGAACATCTGTATCTAAATTTGAGAACATCAAAAACGTTCTTGATAGAAAATTCAAAATAAAATACCTAAGAATCCTAAAATTTTTACATGGCCTTAAGGTGGCACATTCAAAGGAAGGAATTGTTATCTCATAAAGAAAGTGTTGCCTAGATTTGTTAAATTATGCAAGTTTACTAGCATCAAAACTTGTTGCTGCACCATTGAATCCCTCAACAAAATTGCATCAAGATGGAAGCAAATTTTTTGAATATGTCACCTCATACATAAAAAAGGTGTGAAAAACACAAGAAAGGGGGGGGGGGGGGGGGGGGGGGGTTGAATTGGGTTTTTAAAAACAAAAGCTTTTTACCAACTCAAAAAATTCAGCAATCAAAAGATTTAATAATGAGAAATGCACAAGGATTTTTATCCTGGTTCACTTTAAAATCATAGCTAATCCAGTTGACCCACCAAGGTTATTTTGCTTTATACACAAGGACTTAATCCACTGTAATCAACTGATTACAAATGCACTAGCAACAGCTGGTGACTAACGAACCACAATGACAAACTGTCAAAGTCTTCTCAAGGATTCTGACCTAACTGGTCCCTTAAGGAAATACAAATAACAAGTTTGAATAAAGATTGTGTTACAAGTTGCTTCTATACAAGCAGATTTTATACAAATGAAAAGCAAACACTTAAAGAAAAGTATGCACAAAGTTGTAATCTTTTCACGTAGAGACAGTCTTGTAAAAATTGGCTCTTTTCTTCATGTCTCCAAGTCCTCTTTATATAGCATGAAAAAGGAACTGTTGGACGGAAAATCAGGAATACGATGTAGCTGTCCACTAACGCATTAGTGATAGGTGTGAAGAATAGTAAAGTCCTTCACCCACAAAATCAGGTAGTGGCAGGAATATTTTCGTTTCGTACCATGTACTATTTGATCACGTATCCTTTAATCTTATCTTCAAATTCATTGGCTTCTGATGAAAAGATGATGAAGCATGAAAATAAGAAATACTAAGCTGAAATTAGAATCTTCATAATCATCAATCAGAATCTTGACAGCATTAGCGTCTGACTTGAGATCTTCAGAAACTTCAAAATCATCAATCAGAATCTTGACAACATCAATGTCTGACTTGAGATCTTCAGAAACTTCAAAACCTCCGGCTAAGAATAGAAACTTCAGAAGCTTGTCATTCTTCAAAAGCTTGATAGTCAGAGTCACATCCAAAAGCAGAAACGGAGAGAACATTGCAGCAACAACATAGCGTCTTTTCTGAAGCTTCTTAGAAATGAATCAGCGCATAAGCGAATTTTGGAACACAAACTTCAGAAACTGATGACGTTGCACGTCATGTTTTCATAATCATAAAAGTCTGTTAAAGCTACACAATAACAAACTGTTAGGGTATCAAAATTGTTCTCACACAAATACTAAATTGTTATCATCAAAACTCAAAGGTATAGATGTAGAACCAAATTTTGTTTTAACAATCTCCCCCTTTTTGATGATGACTATTCTGGACTGGACCCATGGCTGGACATGGACCAATCCGTTTCTGCTCCAGAGCGGCCCAAATCGCCTAAGTCCAACCCACAAGAGGGTAAAAGTTACCTTTCTGCCCCTCCAACAGGGCAAGGAACGCGTCGTTCCTCCCCGGAATTACTGCCCGTTACGCACGGCTCCATTGCTCCCCGAACAGTCAAGGGCGGGTGCCCGAAACCATGCCTGTGCCCGACATAACGGCTAGTTTCGGGCACTCTGCCTGACATAACGGCTAGTTTGGGTAGTTACCTATTCTTTGGGAAAACGGTTATTCCGCCCCAAAAATAGGACCGTTGGCCACGCGCTGGGGGCTCTATATAAACCCTCTCGCTTGAGAGGATGATGTATCCAATATTCACCCTACGAATTAATACTTTGTACTTGCCCCTTTTCTCTGACCCTTTCTTACTTGAGCGTCGAAGTGCCTTGCAGGTACACCCCCTCCTCTCCATACGACCAGCATCCCAGACGCACTTGGTGACCCACTTCTATAGGATCTGATCCTGCCTTCATGATTAGTGGCGCCGTCTGTGGGAATCATTGTTCTCCCCATCTTTCTTTCCCCAGAAACCGAAGATCAAAACAATTCTTAAAGATCATCATCATCATGGCCTCTCAAGATTGCGCCAAGGATGCTCTCCAAACCACTGTCTTCCCCGTCAACAAATCTGACGTTGACGGCCATTCATCTCCCCTCCGAGATGCCCGTTTTCTAAGGGACGGAGCCACTGCTTCTCCTTCCCCTACCCCTGCTGATCGCAACAACGATCAGTCTTTACTTGACATCTAGCCCGTTCCTGTTCCGCCCAACGCCGACCCGGCCGTGGCAGCCCTCCTGGAGGCGATCAACAAAACCAACACCCTGATCTTGCAGCAGAATGAGTGGATCGGGGCGTTAGAAGAATCCAAGCGTCCAAGATCCCCTCCTTCGCTGAGGAACCAGCGACGATCATGGAGCCCGCAACCCCGGAGAGATATTGACCGGAGACTACGCCAAGAGCATGACCCTCGCGCCGCCCGAAAGCATGACCAGGTTTCCCCGCGTGACCAGCACTCACCCGGCCACAAGAGGACTTGAAGGAACGAGCAGTCTCCCCTGGTCAAGTCTAAAGGTCGGGCCCATTCACCGTCTCCCCGAAGGAATCGCTCACCTTCTCCTCGAAGGAACCATTCCCCTTCTCCCCAAAGGAACCGCCGCCGCGAGCGTACCCTTCGGTCCCCGTCATTCACCAGTTCTAACAGCGATGATGAGCCTCGCGGCCCATTGTCCCAGGAGATCTTGGTTATCCGTCTCCCAAACGGCCTGGAGAAGCCCCCGTCACTGGGCACGTACGACGGAACCACTGACCCCGACGAGCACATCGAGAACATTGATGCGCTGCTGGACTACCGTGGCGTACGAGGCACCATCAAATGCCGGCTGTTTCCGACCACGCTCCGAAAGGAGGTGATGACATGGTACAAGCAGCTGCCCGAGGAGTCCATCACCTCATGGAGACAACTGGGCAGGATGTTCTCACGACATTTCACAGCTTCTTGTCGTCATCCCAAGACTGGGGCCTCCCTTAGGGCCATAATCCAAGGAAAGGACAAACCTCTCAGTACATATATCGAAAGGTTCAACAAAGAAGTAGTACAAGTCCCTACAACGGACGAAATGAAGAAGTTTCTGCTCGAGCAAGGGCTCCGCCCGGGCTCCGAGTTCTCTAAAGCCGCCAGCCTCGCACCACCGAGGAGCCTAGACGCCCTTCTCCTCAAAGCCCAATCACACATTCAGTACGAAGAGAAGGTTGCGGTCTGCAACGTCCGAGCATCACCCCATCAGGAGAACGCTCGGACCTCCAGAGGTGAGGAGGCCTCAACATCTCGTCGAGGCAAACGGAGGCGCGAGGACCGTCCTCGTGACTCCCGTGACAACAAGGGGCCCTCCGGGCAGTTCCATGACTACACCCCCCTGACCATCTCCAGGGAGAAGATATTTTCCGAATGTGCCAATTCGGAGTTCAAGCAGGCAGGGGTCCGCTTCCCCAAACAACTGCCGGCCAGACCAAACGTGGAAAAATCGAAATACTGTCGTTTCCATAAGAGTCACGGCCACACTACAGAAGACTGCATCCATCTAAAGGATGCCATTGAGATACTGATCAGGGACGGCCACCTAAAACAGTTTGCGAAGAAGAAGGACACTCCTCGGCAGGACGCCCAAGAGTCCAAGAAGATAGAGGAGGAAGTACCCTCCTCGGAAGACGCCAACATACAAGTCGCTATGTCTATATCGCGACCAGAGGACTTCTACGTCCCAGACAGGCTCAGCGCCCTTGCTTATTTCACGGCCCACAGCCTGTGGGAGACAGTTCCCTCAGCCATGGTTATCTCCGGCGGAGGCTTCAACAAAGTCATGGTGCTCTCCGTGAAACGAAAATTCGAGTATCTGATTAACACAAACTCCAACAAGGTGACCACGCTTGATCAGGCCCAGAAGGGCTCCGTTCCCATCTCCTTCTACTGGGAAGAGCTCCTCGGGGGATCCCCGAACATGAGCATACCTTTGCTCGTCAGAGGCCGAATGGCGAACTTCGACGTTCGTAGAATCCTCGTCGGCCTGGGCAGCTCGGTCGACATCATGTACTCCCAACTGTTTTCAACACTTCAGCTGGACGAATCACACCTTACCCCCTATGTAGGGTCTGATTTAAAGGGATTCAACGGATCAGTGACCAAGCCATGGGGGAACGTTGAACTAATCGTAACCTTTGGATCAGCTGAGATGGCCAGATCCATCAAGGTATAATTTTTGGTAATCGACTGCCCGTCGCTTTACCAGTGCATTTTTGGAAGGCCTACTCTGGCCGAGTTGGTAGCGGTGCCTTCAACAGTCCACCTGAAGATGAAGTATTACACTTCGAAAGGAATGGTCGCCACCTTCCACGGCGACATCGAAGCTGCACGACGATGTTTCGAAGCAGCTACAAAGGGGCTCAACGCCATTGCGTCCAAGCCAAAAGCGTCGAGCAAGCCAGCATTGCTAAGCAGCTCCGAGGAAGCCAAGCCCCTGCCCCAGGTCGACTCCATCGACCTCGACAGTCGCTTCCCCGAAGAAGGCCAACAGGAGGAATGAGCAGCTTCAGCCAACCCGTCCACATCGTCCAGCAGCAGCTCCCATCCAATGCGCCTAATCCCAGATGGAAACTTCGAGATCGTTCTGTTCGGCGACGACCCTCAGCGGGGAGTGAAGATTGGATCAGACCTGCCCGACATTGCGAGGAAGCAGCTCAAAGCATGCCTCCGTGAGAATGCTGACCTCTTCGCATGGAGCGCCGCCGAAATGCCCGGCTTGGATCCATCCATCGCCTGCCACCAGCTGACAATCGACCCGGCCGTCAAGGCCATAGCACAACGTAGGAGAAAGCAGTCTCCGGAGAAAACGGAGGCTACTGAAAAAGCTGTAAAGGACCTCCTCGAGGCCAAATTTATTTCGGAGGCCAAGTACACCATTTGGCTGTCCAACATTGTACTAGTTAAAAAATCTAGTGGAAAATGGCGCATGTGCATTGATTACACCGATCTTAATAAGGCATGCCCGAAGGATGCCTACCCCCTCCCCAATATTGATAAACTTGTTGATAATTATGCCGGTTTTAAACTTTTATCGTTCATGGATGCCTACTCGGGCTATAATCAAATTCCAATGGCAATGGCTGACAAAAAATACACGGCCTTCATGACCGAATCGGGCAACTATTACTACAACGTAATGCCCTTCGGCCTGAAGAACACCGGAGTAACCTACCAAAGAATGATGAACAAGGTCTTCCGGGGAGAAATAGGCGACATGCTCGAAGTCTACATGGACGACATGATCGTGAAATCCCACGAGGAAACCGATCATACTGCCCATTTGAGAAAGGTCTTCGAACAGGCCAGGAAATACAAAATGCATTTTAATCCGGAGAAGTGCACGTTCGGTGTCCGAGCAGGCAAATTCCTCAGATTCTACTTAACGGGACGAGGGATCGAAGCCAACCCTAATAAATGCCGAGCATTCTCCGAGTTTCCTACGCCCAAGTCCAAGAAATCCATCCAGTCCCTCAACGGCATGCTCGCGTCACTATCTCGTTTCGTGGCCAAATCTGCCCAACACGCCCTACCATTCTTCAAACTCCTCCGCAAGGAGGCAGCATTCGAATGGACCGAGGAATGTGACAAGGCCCTTCTCCATCTGAAACAGACACTCTCAGAGCCACCAGTCCTCTCCCGGCCGGACAATGGCGAAACGTTGTACCTATACCTCGCCGTAGCAACCGAAGCTGTAAGCGCCGCTCTCATCTGTGAGACACCTGATGGGCAGAAGCCCATATACTTCACGAGCAAAGCACTGCAGGGACCAGAACTAAGGTACCAACAGATAGGGAAAGTAGTACTGGCCCTCATCAATGCGGCCAGAAGACTAAGACACTACTTCCTGGCCCACACGATCGTGATTCGAACAGATCAACCCATAAAGCAACTGCTTGGACGACCAGATATGGTCGGTCGAATGCTCAAATGGTCGCTTGAACTATCCGAATTTGACATCCGATATGAAGGCAGGAAGGCTCTAAAAGCCCAGGCTCTGGCCGACTTCGTCGCAGAAATGACATTCACAGACTCCCCCGCGGGCGAAGCACGTAAATGGACCATTTTTGTGGACGGTACCTCAAGCTCGGCAGGGAGCAGTGCGGGCGTCATCCTGGAAAGCAACAGGAATCATGGTCGAAGTATCACTCACCCTATCCTTCCCAACCTCGAACAACCAGGCTGAATATAAGGCCTTCCTCGCTGGGCTACGCCTAGCCGAGGACCTGGACGCAGAAGAAGTCGTCATCTGCACAGATTCACAACTCGTGGCCCTCCAGGTCCGGGGAGAATATCAAGCCAAAAACGACAACCTGACCGAATACTTAGCCCTGGTCAAGAAGGAAATGGCGAAGTTCGCAACAGTGGAAGTGAAACATGTTCCCCGCGAACATAACGTGCGAGCAGACGTGTTATCCAAACTAGCCAGCACAAAGAAGAAAGGCGGAAACAAATCCGTCATACAAGAAGTACTTCCTCGACCCAGTATCGAGAAGGCCTCCCCGACCCTCGACGTGTAGGTGATCGGCGACAACAACTGCTGGATGACCCCTGTTTACAACTATCTCGCCAAAGACGAACTTCCGTCCGACTCAAAAGAGGCCAGCACAGTTAGGCGAAGAGCCTGCTCTTATGTCTTGGTTGAAGATAAACTCTACAGGCGGGGATTCTCCATTCCACTACTCAAGTGTGTCAAGAAAGAAATGGTTGCGCACATCCTGCGCGAAATCCATGAGGGAATCAATGCCCAGCATCTCGGCGGAAGGTCCCTTGCTCGAAAGGCCCTCCGAGCAGGATATTAGTGGCCGACCATGCAGCACGACATGAAAGAACATGTGAAGAGATGCAATAAATTCCAACGGCACGGGGACATGCACCTGGCTCCACCTAATGAGCTCAAGGCAATGTCCTCCCCGTGGCCATTCGCCTGGTGGGGCCTAGACATCCTAGGACCCTTCGTAGTAGGATCGAATCAGAACAAATACCTAATAGTGAGTGTAGACTACTTCACAAAATGGATAGAAGCAGAGGCTCTAGCCATAATAACCTCCCTCAACATACTGCGTTTCTACAAACGAAACATCCTCGCACGTTTCGGCATTCCCCAAGCGATAGTGACGGACAATGGGACGCAATTCACGGACAGGAAGTTTCAGGACTTCGTCGCCCAACTGGGCACAAAGCAGCACTTCGCATCCGTCGAGCACCCCCAAACAAACGAGCAGGCTGAGGCAGCTAACTGAGTCATCCTTCGAGGCCTCAAACGAAGGCTGGACGAAACAAAGAAGGCTTGGGTCGAGGAATTGCACAGCGTATTATGGGCATACCGTACAACCCCACACTCTACAACCGGGAAAACACCCTTCCGTATAGCATACGGGACCGAGGCTGTAATCCCCGTCGAAGCTCACGTTCCCTCCAGGCGGACAGAGTCGCCCCTAGACGAGGAGATGAATGACGAATCATTAAGAGAAGAACTCGACCTCGTCGAGGAAATCCGAACCGGGGCAGCCCTCCACGAAGCCTCACTAAAACAAAAAATTACCATTAGGCACAATGCCAAGGTGATACGATGAGAGTTCGACGTAGGAAGCCTTGTTCTAAGAAGAAACCACAAAGACTCTTGCGAAGGCAAACTAGCAGCCAACTGGGAAATACCCTATCGCGTCCGAGCAAAAACGGAAAATGGGGCCTACTACCTAGAACATCTCAACGGGGAAGAACTTGCTCGACCATGGAATGCTGAAAAGCTAAAACCATACTATAGCTAAGGCCCTAATTCTTGGTTCGACCCGTCACAACGACGGACGTCAGCTACCGACCACTATGCACGCCTAGGTACTCAATAATAAGCCGAGTAACTGCTCGACGACGGTCCTCGGTCGAGCATCACCGTCGTCAAAGTACCATGATTGGAAGAACCCCAGCTCGCGATGGGACGTTCACGCTGCGAACTCAGGCCTCAAACGCGACCTGAGCTCCGCATCCCCGCCAGGACATTCCCCGACCGTTCGATCAGTACCCCTCACTGCCGAACACATCTACAACGAGCAATCCCCCTAAAAGTTCGCATAAGTCCAATACTCCCTATCACGGGAAGACACACATTCACAACGAGCATGAGTACAACACTTAGCAAAAAATAAAAGCAAGTAAAACCATACAGATAGCAGAATCGAACATATAATTTAAACATAAATAAGTGGCCACTAGGACCACGACTGTACTGGATTACATAAAATGGGGGCCATGCCCCCTAAATAGATTACAACAATTACTCGGCACGCAGGCCGGACAAGTTACAACAACAAAAAAACAGACTCCTCACTCGTCCATGTGCTCAGGCTGAGGCCCCTGGTCCTCCACGTGCTGATCATCGGTGTTCCCTTCAAGGAGAGCGTCGGGCATAACTATCCGGCCATCCTCAACATGCGCCAGATAGTGGGTATCCTCGACAGAGAAGTCAAGCTCGGGGTTCACCACCCGCAGTTGAGCCACGGCATTTCTGAAGGATTTGTCCGCGACGGCAATCATGTCATCCTCGGCCATCAGCATACGGGCGACCAACTCGGATCTCGTCTTTAATTCCTTCACATCTTCTGGCTCATCTTCACCCGGTGCGTTGACCGCCCTTAACTGCCGGACCAGCTCCTCGGAAGCTTTCTTCTCCGCCACCAGTGTGGAATTTTCCTTCTTCAACCGAGCTACCTCCTCCTCAGCCTTCTTCTGAGCTTCGTCTGCACCCTTGGCCTCTTCTTTGAGGGACGCCATAGCAGCCCGGGCAGCATTAAGTTTGGACTTAGTTGCAGAGTCCCCTTCAGCATAAACAGCTGCCATCTCCAGTATCCTAACCAAAGTTGAAGCGTCTTGAGCCACCAACACCCTCTTGCTCGGGCGGTCCATGCTTTCCAAACGAAGAGACTCAGCCCGAGGCATGGCCAAGGAGTTTCCCTCAAAGAATCTCCTATCAAGGATGCAAGGAGGAAGCTCGAACTTCCCTTTCTCTGGTACCCGAGTGAGATCCACAGCGTCAGTAACCCTTGGCCGCTTGGATCGTCTGGTCAAAGGAAGGGGAGATCCCCGGGGAGCCGGAGTAGGAGAAGAAGAGGTCCCCGCAGCAGACTGAACCGGAGGGGGAGCACGAGCACCAGCAAACCGAGACTTCAGGGGAATCGCTCTGGCCTTGTTCCTCATAAGAGCGTTCTTCACAACCCTCTCATGGGCCTGAGGCATCTCACCTGCACAAACAAAAGACGAACAAGTTAGTTACGAGGAAAAGAATAATACAAGCAAATCTAAAATAACTAAAACTACCAAGCAGCTTCTCGACTTCCACAGGAGTCTTGCACTCCAGCAGTGGCTTGGTGTTAATAAACCAGTACTCAACCTCTGACTACCGTCCTCCTCGAAGATCGGGTTACCCTTATTCGTCCAGCACTCAGCGAGCAGGAAGGAGTTAACGTACTTCACCAACTCCTTGTACACCACAGCATCCTGCCCGTGTAGCTCGTGCGGTTGGAGAACGTAGTCACTGGGCTTCTTGCCGAAATGGTCAGGTGTCCAATGAATAGGGAACTTGTAGATTCTCTGCCCAATAAACTTCCCCGCCTCGTCGCGTAGGTCGTTCCCATCCTCATCCACCTCATTCTCTTAGACGTATGTACTATCCTGGGCAGCTTCGGACACGGGCTCGACAACATAGTACCGCTCCTTAACGTCCGTATCGACTCCGAAAATGGTTTAAATAATTTGCGAGGCTGCTTCAGAGAGACCCAACCATACTTCCTCCCCGACAGCTGCCTTTGAAGATGGAAGACGGTGAAGAACAAAGGGAGAGTAGCCCCGATAGAGAGGTACTCGCACACCAGCTCGAACGCCCGGATGAAGGCTAACGAGTTAGGATGCAGTTGCGTGGGGGCTAACTTCAAATGCACGAACACCGACTGCTGAAAATGGGTGAACGGAAACCTCAAACTCAGCTCCTTGAAGGCGTGCTCATACATGGTAAAGCGGTCCCCGAAATTCGTACAGACCCGCTCATCCTCGGAGGGAAAGTGCACCTTCCACTCCCCCTCCGGTCTGACCTCCATGAAGACATCACCCAAGTACGTTGCAAAAGTGGACACATGTTCAGTAGGTTCGGCCACCTCCCACTCCTCCACGGAATCCTCGACGACGTCCTCGTCCATACCCTCCAACTTTTCTTCCTCCCCAACCTCACTGGAGGAACTCGAAGCCATCGAGCTACTACTATCCGAAGAGCTTGTTTCTTCCTCGGACGTATCTAAGATAATCTCTCTATCTGGCCCCGTCGCCATGTCGATCACCTGGAAAGCAGAGAAGAAAGTGAATTCGACAACAAATCAAATCCACCCTTCCACCGCTGGTCAAGTGAAAGGGCGCGCAAAGGGCTGAGGACAACGTCCCCGGCCTAAGCCCTAACATCAAAAGAAAGACTGAAACCTCCCCGCGAGGAGACGCTCGAAACAAATCATCCCCAAGCGAGGAGCTTCCCCGCACTCATACCCAGTTTCCGTTCGAAGCTTCGCCGAAAATCATAAAACTTCACCGGAATCTAGGAATATTCTACCGGAAAACTCATCATCCACTCAGAAGATGAACAATCACGACGGTCACACAAGCATCACCATCGCAACAACGTCGTCAACCGCCCTCCTAACCAAAACATACTAACACGTCCGACGACATGTCAGAAGTGGAATAATGGCACAACCACCGTCCACCACCAACAATCGCCGAAAATCACCCTATTTCGTCCTCTAAACCTAGCCCTAACCACATGCAATCTACCATTGACCACCAAAAGGAGCAGAACAAGCACAGGATCAGAAACTTACTTGATTTAAGAAGACGAAAGTGGCTGCTCGAAGCTTGGAATGGTGGTCGGAGTAAGCAGACGGCGGTGACGAGCAGGAATGCTGAAGGAGACGAAGAGAAATCAGAGCGAAAAAGTTTCAAATGGAAAGAATTCCCCCCTTTTATACAAAGGGGCACGTGCAGACACGCGCTCGTATACCATGATGACTATCAACTAGACATCATTACCTAGTAACTGCTACACGGAGCTCTAGGCACACGTGGCGCCCCAACGTTTCCAATTCTGACTGACCTTTGGTCTCCCCGAACACCGGGCAACAAGGTCACGACCACGAATCTCAAGGACACTAGGGGTCACGGGCACATTGAGACAACCCTCATCGTCTTCAAATGATGACTTCACGCTGGATCCCCGGAGTAACGAGTTGTCCTGAAGTCATCACTCTCATGCTCGGGAGCAACGACTTGGGGGGCTCCTGTTCTGGACTGGACCCATGGTTGGACATGGCCCAATCCACTTCTGCTCCAGAGCGGCCCAAATCGCCTAAGTACAACCCACAAGAGGGCAAAAGTTACCTTTCTTTCCCTCCAACCGGGCAAGGAACGCGTTGTTCCTCCCCGGAATTACTGCTCGTTACGCACGACTTCATTGCTCCCCGAACAGTCAAGGGCAGGTGCCCGAAACCATGCATGTGCCCGACATAATGGCTAGTTTCGGGCACTCTGCCCGACATAACGGCTAGTTTGGGTAGTTACCTATTCTTTGGGAAAATGGTTATTCCGCCCCGAAAATAGGACCGTTGGCCACACGCTGGGGGCTCTATATAAACCCTCTCGCTTGAGAGGGTGAGGTATCCAATATTCACCCTACGAATTAGTACAAACCTCTATATAAACCCTCTCGCTTGAGAGGGTGAGGTATCCAATATTCACCCTACGAATTAATACTTTGTACTTGCCCCTTTTCTCTGACCCTTTCTTACTTGAGCATCGGAGTTCCTTGCAGGTACACCCCCCTCCTCTCCATACGACCAGCATCCCAGATGCACTTGGTGGCCCACTTCTATAGGATCTGATCTCGCCTTCACGATCAATGACAAAACCATGTATTTTGATGAACATTTTATACCAGGTAATTACAGAAAGATACATCAGAAAGAAGCACAAAGCTCCCCATGAGATGTATAATCTTAAAAAGATAAAATCAGAATGAAAGAACACTTTCCTGATTAACCTTTTTGCAGAAACAAAATGATTTTCTATCAGAATCTGGTTTTTCTTCAAAAGTTACTTGAATTTATCCAGAACACTGGTTGTCAAAGTCAGTACTTCTGATGAACTTCACTTCAGAAACCTGGTTTGAAATCTTAGCCTGATTTGAATTCTTTTTAAAAGAGCTTCAGATCCTAGTTAAAACTTTAAAACTAAACACCAGGTTATGTCTAATTGAAAGTCTTTCTCAACTTATGAAGTTAATTTTTCAGACTCAGATTGTAAACCATTTTTGCAGAAACTGGTAGTCTTAAGTTCTGATCTGACAACTTCAAGAGCTTCTGATTTTTGTGACTGTCCCTGAAAAACAATTAAAAAAATATTCTCGAAGTAGATTTTAGCAGAAACATTTAATAATGTTTGGGTTCTAATTCATGAACATAGATATATTGAAATCAATGTGTTTCTCCCCCTTTGTCATCAATCAAAAAAGACTAAGACAAAGAAAATAAAGAAAAGAAACATAATATATTGATAAATGCCCAAAGGCACAAGAGTACAGGATGATCAGAACAGAAAATAAAAAACACTAAATAAAAACAACATCAAAAAGTGCATAAATTTTTTTTGAAAACTAAGGGTTTGGGTTCTGTGGAGGAGGAAGTCTGGAGAGGATCAACTCAAACATAGAATCCTACCTGTCCAAATGTTGTCTGACCATGACTCTATCTTCCTTCAGCTTAGCAAGAGCCTTCAGAATCTCAAGAATCACCCCAGAAGAAGACGAAGTTTCAGCGGCATGTTGATTTTTCAGAAACAACAATTTTTTGTTCTGACACATTGTCTTCAGATTGCTGTTGGTCTTCAAAGATGACTAGCTTGCCTCGGTCCAATTGAGCCGAAACATCTTCCATGATGACATCTAAGTCTCCAGAACCTTCAATTCGCTTTGATTGTTCCTCAATCTTAGGTGCAGGAAGACACAATGGAGCATGTCGTATAATACATGTATAGCAAGTACAAGCTTTGTACTTGGCAATCTATTTGCTAACCTCCTTTAAGTCGCTTTTCGTAATGACCCAAACAACATTTCCAACTAGGAATGGAATTAAACTGATAAAAGTATTGTTTCCAGTCTTCTCAGTGTGTACCCTAACAAATCTCTTCATCATAATGTTCTTCCTTATAAGAACCACTGAATCCCTGAGAAGTCTAAACATAATTGTTGGAAATATTGTCATGACATCTTTCTTCAAGGAGATTAACATGAAATTTTGAGAGGTGTTAATGTAATCAGCCGAGTTGGTGCTAGATCGGTGATAAATGCTACCCAGGATAATCTTGAACCATACCCTTAAGGTATCCTCAAATCCTTAGCAATGGGACTCTTTCCTTCCTCAATCACAGTTCCTTCTTTAAAGATTGTTGAAGCCACCATTGCTTCTCTTATAGGATCAGTTTTGATGTTGTAAACCTTTTTTCCACTACCATCATGAGAAATCAAATCAACGATGGTCTTCTCCGTAGTCTCAAATTTTCTGCCAAAAATTTAGGAAGTAATCTTTTCTTTTTCAGCCACAACATGGATCAAAAACTGTTTGACAAGGACTGGGTAAACCAGACTCTTTAGCCTTTTAAAGAAAGTATTCCAGCCTTGGAATTCCAGCATTCCAGTAAGATCAGGACCATTGTCTTTAAGATTTTGGAAGTCAACAATGGTTTCACACAAAACTAGGTCATCTACTGGAGTAACAAGAGTGATGGCCGGTCTTCAGGAATAACGATGGAAGAAGCTTGTTGTTGAGGTTTGTTGAGATTTAGCAATTGTAAACAATTGAAGGTTGAAGGTTGAAGGAGAAAATGAATTGTTGCAGATAGCAGTTTTAGGATTGAAAGAGAGAAAAGTTTGGGAGTAATGTGTGCGTAGTGTGAAATGTGAGTGAAGTGGGTTTCTATAAACCTTTTAGAAATAAATGCAATAATTACTATAATTAAAAAAAGTAAATGCACTGACATAGGGAGAATGCGTAAAGATTTAACCTATTTTCAAGAAATTACTAAACCCAATGTGTCACATCATTAATACGCATATTTGGAGAGTGGGACAACTGTCACCACTAAGAACCACATGTTATCAAATAAAAAGACAACCATTAAATGTTATAATTGTTCAAGAACTTTTCTGGTTCATGAAACTTTTTCACTTCAGAAAGCTCATGTTTTAAAAACAAACAAACAACAACACAACTCCAGAATCTTGATCAAGAATTCTGAAAGCTTAACATTCTGATAACATCTTTTCATTCTGAACAAGGTTTCATAAATAGATTTTTCAGAATGAAAACGAGTCTATCCTCTGCAAGGGGATTTTGTAAAGATATCAGCCCATCGATGGTCTGTATCAATAAATTTTAAATGAAAAATACCCTTCTGAACATAGTCACGTAGAAAGTGATGTTTAATATCAATATGTTTAGCCCTAGAATGCAATATAGGATTCTTGGATAAACAAATAGCAGAAGTATTATCATAGAAAATAGGAATGCTACTCAAAGATCTAATAATCTTCCAGCTGACTCTTCATCCAGAGTATTTGAGTGCTACATCCAAAAGCTGCGGTATATTCAGCTTCAACTGTTGAAAGCACAATTGTTGATTGTCTCTTGTTGGACCACAAGATCAAATTGTCTCCAAGAAATTGACAACTTCTAGAAGTACTTTTCCTTTCTATTTTGTCTCCAGCATAGTCAGCATCACAATAACCTACTAACTTGTATTCACTTGATTTTCTATAAAATAAACCAAGATTAGTAGTACCTTTTAGATACCTAAAGATTCTCTTAACACCAGTTAAGTGAGTCTCCCTAGGATCTGATTGGAAGCGAGCACACAGACAAACACTGAATAAAATATCAGGTCTAGAAGATGTTAGATAAAGTAGAAAACCTATCATACCTCTGAATAGCTTCTGATGTACCTTACCACTTACCTCTTATTTCTTCAGAATACATGTAGGATGCATTGGAGTCTTTGATAGCTTACATTCTAACAAGTTAAACTTCTTGAGAAGTTCCCTAGTATACTTTCTTTGGTGAATGTACATTCCTTTTGATTTTTGATCAATTTGAATCCCCAGAAAGAACTTGATTTCTCCCATCAGACTCATTTCAAATTCTGTTTGCATTAACTTAGCAAAATCCTTGCACAACGAAGCATTAGCAGAACCAAATATAGTATCATCAACATAAATTCGCACAACCAGAATATCATTCTTAAAGGTTTTACAAAAGAGCGTTGTGTCCACTTTCCCTCTGGTGAAATCATTTTCCAAAAGGAAGTTACTTAGTCTTTCATACCAAGCTCTAGGAGCTTGTTTCAAACCATATAACGACCTTTTAAGTTTGAAAACAAAATCTGGGTTTTCAGAACTCTCAAAGCCAGGGGGTTCGTGCACATACACTTCTTCAGAAATGTACCTAATCAAGAATGCACTCTTAACATCCATCTGATACAGAATGATGTTATGATTGACTGCAAATGAAACTAAAAGATTAATAGATTTTAACCTGGTAACTGGTGCAAAGGTTTCTATATATTCTATTCCCTCTTGCTGACTATAACCTTGTGCTACTAGTCGAGCTTTGTTTTTGATGATCTAACCTCTCTCATTGAGCTTGTTTCTAAACACCCATATGGTTCCAATGACATGGACATCTTTTGGTTTCTAAACAAGATCCCAAATGTTGTTTTTGGTGAATTGATTTAGTTCCTCTTTCATAGCTAGAATCCATTCATTTTCTAAAAGAGCTTCATCAATAGATGTTGGCTTTATCAAAGATACCAAACCCATAAGAGTTTCTTTAGAAGGTTTGAATAAAGACCGAGTTCTGACAGGTGCGTCTTTATCTCCCAGAATCAATTCTTCAGAATGAGAAGTTATTGGTCTGCTCTTCTTCTGATGAGATGGACCAACAACAGCTTCTGGTTGAGTTTTTTGCTTCAGCATCCTTGTCTTTTCCTTCTGAGTCTTAGTCTTCAGAATCCTTGTCCTTGGATTCTGAGAAGGCGATCTTCAAATCTGCAAGTTTCTTAACTAGCTTTGACTTTTCAGGGTCAAGCTTATTATTGAATCTAACATGAATTGATTCCTCAATAATTCCTGTTTCAATGTTATAGATTCTTTAGCCTTTTGAGCATTCAAAATATCCTAACAATAAACACTTATGTGCCTTAAAATCAAACTTGCCAAGATTCACTTTAGTGTTCAACATAAAACAAACACAGTAAAAAAGATGGAAATAAGAAATGTTGGGCTTTCTGTTCTTCCACAGTTCATATGGAGTTTTACCTAGAATAGGTCTAATAGAAATCCTGTTCTGAATATACCAAGTTGTGTTAACTGCCTCTGCCCATAAATGCTTAGCCATGTCAGTTTCTTGGATCATGCTACAAGCCATCTCTTGCAAAGTCCTATTCTTCCTTTCTACAACCCCATTCTGCTATAGAGTTCTAGGACAGGAGAAATCATGGGAAATGCCATAAGAATCAAACAGGTTCTCAAAGTGTTTATTCTCAAATTCGCCACCATGATCACTTCTAACTTTGACTATTTTGCAATCCTTCTCTGTTTGCACTTGTGAGCAGAAGGTAGAGAACATAGAATGTGACTTATCCTTCCGTTTCAAGAACTTTACCCATGTCTGTAATACCGCAAATATAACCCGCGCGATTTTAAATACAAATCAGAGTAATTTCATCAAAATAAATCCAAGATGTCACACAATTCATAATACAGCTGCTCATATAACAAGATATGTAACACATGAAATTTATTTAAAAATTATTTATAATAACTATAGCAACTCAACATGTTTGAAATCTCAAGACCTTATTGAAAATGCGGAAGCTTCAACTTAAACAATCATTCATAGCATAATTATATCCTCAAAACAACGTAAACAACAATTATTCTAGAGATATCCAAAAATCTCTATCAACACATCAAAACACAATGTTTTCTGACCCCGGTGTTTCACATCAGAACAGACACTGACACTAAAAGGAAAATAGAAGACTTCATCTTCTACTCACTTTAACTCCTCTACTACGAGTTATCTGAACGATGCCCATGTAAAGACAACATTAAAATAGAAGGGGTGAGATATCATAATTATATTATTCATGCACAAACACCCATTCCACAACATACAACCATACAACAGTAGTTACAACCAACATATCAAAAAATCCAACACACCAACAAACATAACTAAAATGCAATGCATTAAGACTCACAACTCGACTCAATGCATGTGGTACCATCGGTTCCTATTTCAGAACCCGATCCCTATTTCAGGATCACGATTCCCGTTGGAATTCCCA
The DNA here is from genome assembly GCA_022829125.1 of Lathyrus tuberosus. Taxonomy (NCBI): domain Eukaryota; kingdom Viridiplantae; phylum Streptophyta; class Magnoliopsida; order Fabales; family Fabaceae; genus Lathyrus; species Lathyrus tuberosus. The sequence continues at coordinate 3,850,721 of JALAZF010000241.1, read as the reverse complement.
TAATGTAGCTCACACCCCACATGGGCACATGACTTTCGTGATCGCTCATACCTCACATGGGTACACGATCACCTCAGCAACAATAACAAAGATACGATTCTGCAATCAGAGTCCGGATAAGACGTTCACAGCTCACATGGGCACACGGCTTATCTCACAACTCATGCAACCATAAAATGCATGACAACAACAACAACAAAAACGACCATCAAAACAATGCAACATACCACTACAGGCCAGCAACAACAAAATGCCATACAGTCCAGCAACAACGACATACAACATAGCAAGAATCCATAAGGCATTTAGAATTATGTCACACCATAACATAATGATATTAATCCGTTTCATACAACCAACAACAAAATTACTTAACTTTTTCCACTGAAACCATTTTTATACGAAAGTTCAACACATTAGCTTCCTGACTCTTCAAACGACACTCAAATCGGACTCCCGGAACAAAAGTTATGAATTTTAGAATAAAAAAAAAAAATAACAGTGTAACCGGTTATGCAAAATGAGGTAACCTGTTACGCATGCGTAACCAACCACCAACACCACTACCATTGGCGTAATAGATTAACACAAACACCGTAATTGGTTACACCTTCGACAAAGCAAAAAATGCAGTTTTTAGGCAGTGTAATCGATTGCGCCCATAGTGGTAATCGATTACACTGCGTCCATAATTAATTTTTCTGCAACTTATCATACGAAAATCACTTTGAACCCTCCCAAAACTTCTTTTTTCTTATAAATTGTTTGAAACATATTTTAACACGAAAAAGTACTTTTCTAAAGTCCCAAACCCCAAATCCTTTTCATAAAGAATTGCTCATGACTTTGTTACCACTTTGACTCGCGATCACAAACAACCAACAACATCAACAACATTCAACAATCACATATATGATTCCAACGATAGAAATTACAACGATACATCATTCTATTATCATTTTTAACATCAACAACCATTTACCATTCATCAAGAAGTTCATCAAACACACAATACCAATTCATCAAAATCATGAATAGAGAAAGAAACACAAAACCTACATGGCATAATCTACCCACCAATCATCATGTTATTCCTTAGATAATTAGAACCCACCTTACCTTAGAGTTCTTACAAGAGTTTCAACAATGGTGATCCTTTCTTCTCTTCCCTTTAGCCTTAGTTCTCCTCTTTCTCTTTTTCTCCCCAAAAACACATATCAGAAGTTCTGTCTCCCAACTCCCTTATTTCTTTATTATATTATTATTATTATTATTTTTTTTTATTATTTAATCTAACCAATTAAAATAAAAACAATAATAATAACACTAAATATTTATTTAAATAATAATCACCTCCTATTATTTAATTAAATAAATAGTAACTAATATAATTTAATTAGTTCTACTTTCCACGCCACCCAATTCTACACAATTACTCACACACCCCTACAACACCTTAGAGTCAATTCTTAAGGCATATACCCTTCACCACAGGGTACCCCAACATAATAAAACACACATAATCATATACATACACAAAACATCACATAATTTTAATTACAAAAAATAATTAAAATAAAATGGGGCGTTACAACTCTCTCCCACTTAGAATATTTTCGTCTTCGAAAATTTACCTGATCCAAACAACTCAGGATATGCTTCACGCACCCTGCTTTCCAACTCCTAAGTCATACTTCCACCGGCAGCGCCTCCCCACACTACCTTCACGAGAGCAATCTCTTTGCCTCTCAGCTGCTTCACCTCACAGTCTTCAATCCTCACAGGCAAAGCCTTAACTTTAAGGTTATCCCTTACCTGAACATCATCCATTAGAATCACATGGGACGAATCCGGGACATTCTTCCGAAGCTATGAAACATGGAACACATCATGCAAATTCGACAAATTTAGTGGTAACGCCACTTTATAAGCAATAACTCCAACTCTTGCTGATATCTGATAAGGACCAATAAACCAAGGAGTAAGCTTCCTCGACTTCAAAGCACGTCTGACACCGGTCACCAGAGTGACTCTCAAGAATACATGGTATCTCTCTTGGAACTTAAGATCTTTCCTCCTCTTATCATGATAACTCTTCTGCCTACTCTGCGAAGCTTTCATCTTTTCCTGAATCAGCTTCACCTTCTTAATAGTCCGTTGAACAATCTCAGGTCCAAGCACCACACTCTCACCAGATTCTTGCCACCATAGAGGTATCCTACACCTCCGACCATACAAGGCTTCAAAAGGTCCCATTCCAATACTAGAATGATAACTGTTATTATAAGTGAACTCAATCAACGACAAATGACTATCCCAAGAGCCTCCTTGTACAAGAACACAAGCCCTCAACAAATCTTTCAAAGACTGAATAGTTCTCTCTGTCTGACCATCTGTCTGTGGATGATAAGTTGAACTCAACCTCATATTAGAACCCAAAGCCTCTTGCAAACTCTCCCAAAATCTGGAAGTGAACCTCGGATCTCTATCCGACATAATACTCAACAAAATTCCATGCAGCTTCACAATCACACGGATATAGATCTATTCCAACTTCTGCAAAGAAAAACTGATGTTAATAGAAATAAAATGCGCCGAATTCGCTACTCTATCAACAATCACCCCAATGGCATCATGCCCTCTCGGAGTCTTTGGCAACCCAGTCACAAAATCCATAGTGTAAGTTCTGTGGTTTTTGGATTGGCAACATTTTGGTAAAACAATATGTTGTCAACAAGATGTTAAGTCAGATTTTCTTCCATGACAGTCAGACATCATGTTCAGTATGATGTTGTGACATGTTCCAGGACATGCTATACCAGAAAGTTAGGGCATGACTATTTTGGTATTTTTAGTGTGTTTTAATTCACACGTTTGCGTTATACAAGGGTGGATATCGTGGGAACTTCTGTTTTGACAGATTATGTTAGTTTTTGTAAAAAAAGGATCCTTGAGCCTTTTTAGGAAACTTTGTATTTTGTTCTTATTTTCGTGCAAGAAAGTATCTATGATTGAAAGCTTTATTCCTGGCGTTTTACATTTTGTTTTAAGAGCCCAAGCCCATGCAACTGTGGTGCTTATTCAAAGGAGTTTATAAACCTAAAGAAAGTGCAAAATTTAGAGAATAAGTATTAGTCATGCATTTTGAGTCTCTTTAGGGTTAAGTGTGCGTTACTTGTATGTCACTCATGTATCTTCTGATGCATTGAGGTAGACTGATTGTTTATTGTTAATTGTCCACTCTAAAGCTTTTAAGCAAGAGTGTATTGTTCTTGGTTGAAGCTTTTAAGCAAAACCAAGTATTGTACTTGGAATGGTTGGTACTTCTATTTTGGGTAGTTGTTCTATTGTCACTGGGATTGTGACTGATAGGAAGTGAGAGGGGGATCTCATATCTAGAGGGTGTCTAGGTAGAAGTTGCACAAGGTAAGGATTAAGCGAGAAGTTGTAAATGGGAGAGTTTAGCTTTGAAATAATACTATCATAGTGAATTTCCTTCTTGACTTGGAAGCCTCCAGATGTAGGTGAGTTACACCGAACTGGGTTAACAACTACTGGTGTTATTTTACTGTTCTGTCATTTAAGTTTCTGTATTTTTTTTATTTGTGTGATCAAACTATTTTGATCCCAGTGTTGTGACATATGTATCGACATCTAGTAAAATTTCAATTGGCATTAGAGCAGGTCACCCTGTTCTTCTTTTGGGTGAGCTCTAGGGAGTTTGTATTCTGGTACTATGGACAAGGCAAGAATTGAAGAAAAATCCACTCAAGGAAAAGGGACTCAATGTCGTGGATGTAAAGGATTTGGTCACATTAAAGCTGAATGCCCTACATACCTCAAGGAACAAAAGAAGGGGTTGCCTGTATGTTGGTTTGATGATGACCCTGAAAGTGGGGCTGATAAAGAGTATGCCAAGCATGTAAATGTCTTAACTGGAAGGTGTGATTCTGATGAAGACTCTTGTGATGAAGAAGTTCCTTATGATGACTTAGCTGCTTCATACAAGGAATTATGTATTAAAAGTGAAGAAGGCTGTCAAATGGTAGAAAGACAAAAGAGAATCTTATCCAAATTGCAGACTAAAAAAGATAAGCACCTGTTAATTATCTATGAGCTGGAAAATGAAGTGACCTTGTTATCTTCAAAACTTGACAACATGACCAAGTATGTTAAAATGTTGAACAGTGGTACTGAGACATTAGATGAAATTCTTCAGGCTGGAAAAGTGGCTAGAGACATGAATGGAATAGGTTTTAATAATCAAACCCCAAAAGGGAAAGCTCTTACTACAAACTATATTCCTTCTAAACCTGAATCAAGGATGTTGAATCAAATATCTCAACAACATAGTAGAAACCACTCAAGAGGCAAATTCCATCGCTGGAGATGTCATTACTATGGTCGATTTGGTCACATAAAACCTTTTTGCTTCAAGTATTTTGGATATCCTAAGCCGGTTCATCAACCCATACCTAAACAGGATACTATTAAACAGTGGATCCCCAAGGTTGCTAAGTGTCTTGTAGCTCACACTACTCTCAGAGTATCTGCTAAAGAAGACTGGTACTTTGACAGTGGGTGCTCCAGGCATATGATAGGTGATAAGAAATTCTTGGTAGACATTAGATCTTACTCTACTAGCTATGTTACTTTTTGTTATGGGGATAAAGGGGAGATCAAGGGAGTTGGAAAGCTGAATTGCTTAGGGATTCCTAACCTTGATGATGTTCTTCATGTTAAAGGGTTGACAGCCAATCTAATCAACATCAGTCAACTATATAATCAAGGTCTCAAAGTTAACTTCACTAAGTTTGAATGTTTTGTCAAAAATGAGGAGAATGAAGTGCTTATGAAGGGAGTCAGATCTAAGGACAACTGCTACTTGTGAGTTCCTCAAGAAACAAGTTGTCTCTTCACATGTTGCAATTCAAAGAAAATAAATTTAAACTATGGTACCAAAAACTTGGCCACTTGCATCTGAAAGGTATGAAGAAGATCATCACTAAGGAAGCTCTCGGAGGCATCCCAAAACTCAAGATTGAAAAAGATGAAAACTGGATAAGTGTGGATTAAAATGTTTACAAGATTGCTAATTGGGAAGGTGGTGATTATGATAGGAAAAGCACATCAGGAAGTTGTTTCTCCCATGGGAATATTCTTATATCTTGGATCAGGAAGAAGAAAAACGGTGTCGCCTTGTCCACTACTGAGGCTGAGTACATAGGAAGCAGTTGTTCTTAGCTGGTATGTATGAAACATATGTTGACTAAATATAATGTCAAGAAAGATGTTATGACATTATATTATGACAATCTAAGTGCCATAAACATTTCCAAAAATCTCATTCAGCACATCATTGATATTCATCATCATTTCATAAGAGAATCTGTATAGAACAAGAGTGATTCCCTTGAACACGTAACGACTGGTAAGCAACTGGCAGACATTTTCACTAAAGCATTGAATGCTAATCGATTTGAAAAACTAAGCGTAAAATTAGGAATATGCATGTTTGAAGATCTATATCAATTAATGTTGATCATGCGTGCAAATAAAGTTATCTCTTTCTTCAATCAAGTGGCACACGACTATCTAAGGAAATCATTTCAAACATTCCAAATTTGTCTCCCTCTTGTTATCTCTCCTCTGTGTTTTCGCCCTCTAGTCCATTCATCTTCCAACTCAACAAGGATATTTTTTCAAGATGCCTCAACATCACATTTCATCTCTCACAAATGCCCCTGAAGATTTGTCTCCTTCAAAGGTTAGGGTTGATCCTCTCTCGGCTATGGGAACTACAAATGAGGAAGTGTTTGATGTAATGTCACTGTCAATGGTGCCTTGTGCTGAAAACATGAAAAGGAAAGATAGATCTCCCCTTCCAAGACTACAAAGAGCCATGCAAAGAGTAAGTCTTCTACATCTTCCTCTATTGTTAAGAAGGTTCATACTATGACTAGCCTATATATTGACCATATTAAAACTGGGACCACTAAGGTGGATGCTAAGAAAATCTCTGAACTTGTGACTGAAAACCTTAATCTAGATGAATTGGAGAAAAGGGCTATTGATAGAAACATTTGTAGGCTTGTTTCTTCTGTGTTGAAAGAAGTTAGGGTAGAATATGTGCCAGATGTTAAAACATTTATGACACAAGAAAATGCTACTACTGTTACCACCATCATTAATCCTACTGGTGATGCGTCTGGTTCTTCTAAACACCGGGACCCAGATTGTGTTAAGGATCAAGGTGTGTCTAAAAAAAGAGGATTCAAAGTAGGAGGAAGGATGTTCCTACTGATGTCATCAACATTGATGAAACGATATCTGATGAAGAAGTCGTTACTAAAAATCTTTCCCCTGGTATTGCCAAAAGGCTGAAGAGTAGGAAAGGTAAAACTATTGTTGTTGAGAACACACCTTCAAGGAGTATTAAGAAGAAGTTTGTTGTTGGCCCTACAAAATCTTGGAGTAAAGTAGCTACTCCCTCTAGGAAGAGGAAGGTTGTCTTTGCTAGTTAGTCTGAATATGATCTCGAGGATGATGTCTAGGACGTCACTCCTGCTAAGAGATTTGTGATCAAAAGAGTCTTTGTGAATGCGCCTGATGCACCCTTGGACAACATCTCCTTTCACTCTGTTGAAAATATGGAGAGATGGAATATGTGTATCAAAGGAGGATAGCTCTGGAATGAGAGTTAGGACAGGATGCCTTGGAGTGCAAGGAAGTCATGGGCTGATCAGATCAGTAACTAGTTTTGTAAAATGTTATAAAGTTTTGGTGAAAGAATTTATGGTGAATGTCCTTTCTGAGTGTGCTGACAGAAGGAGTAAAGACTTCAGAAAAGTGTTTGTTAGAGGAAAGTGTGCAGGGTTCTCTCCCTCCATAGTTAACAGGTACTTGGGAAGAAGTGAAGACCCTCAAGCTAAGCTAGAAAAATCAGACAACAAGATTTGCAAGGAAATAACTACAAATCAGATTGAACATTGGCCTAGGAAAGAGAAACTCTCTGCTGGGAAACTTAGTGTGAAGTATACCATTCTGCAAAAAAATGGAGCTGTTAATTGGGTGCCCACTAACCACACCTCAACAATCTCGACCGGTTTAGGTAGGTTTATCTATGTTGTTGGGACAAAAACTAGTTATTATGGGGCTTACATTTTTTATCAATCCTTAAAGTATGCTCGAACTTGTGCACTAAAGATGCCAATAGATTTTCCATCCCTTATCTGTGGTATTATTCTAAATCAGCATCTTGGTATCTTGACTAGTGCTGACAGTGCTTGAAAAAGAGAATCTACCTTGTCTCTCCACTATAAACTGTTTGTAGAAACACATGTCCTATACATTGTTCTGACATCTGCTAAGAAGGCTGGGCATTCAACTTCAAAGGCTGGAATTATAGCTGAGCTGAAAGAAGCGTGCAAGGAGTTGGATGATGTTATTCGTGCAAGCACAGAAAGGAAGCTCAAGTTTGAAAGGATGATCAGATCTCTAACTGAAGAAGGACATAATGTTGTTAATGATATTGAACGGGAAAATGGTGATAATGATTATACAAGTCGTGCTACTGCCAATTCAGATGATTCCACTAGCAACTGATGAATGGTTATGTTTGTTTTGTTGTTGGGCCTTTCTCGGGATTATTTTGGCACATTGGGTAATTGGTTTATACTTCTGTAATACTGGCCACCTTAAAGAGGGAGAAGTGTTAGTAGCATTTATTTTGTGTTTCCATTTTAGATATTTGTGTGCTTCCGTCTATTAGTTTTGTGCTTCCATTTGTGTGGTTGCTTTATTTATGTGTGCTTCCATCTGTTACTGTTTGTTTTCATCTGTGTTAATGCTTTATGCATTATTTGTTTGTGCTTTCATTTATGCTTTTTTTTCATTTACTCTTATTTCTTTTTGTCAAATTTTGGCTAAAAAGGGGGAGTAAAGTGTTAGTATGTTTGTTGTTTCTGATGTTGGATCAGATGTCATGACTCCATGTCATGTTTATACTACTGCTTAAGAAGAGTAGTTTTCTCTGTTGTTGCTGGCTGTATGCAACAATTTAGGGGGGCATGATAATTTGTTGTTTGTCTATGCTGAAAGGTAAGATCCACTGTTATTGGTGCGCGAGAAGAGAATGTCAGACTCTTTGTTCTGATCTCTGTGGTGGCTTGTAAGATGGAGTAATGGTGTTGCTGTGTCTGGGAGAATGCATTTTCTCTGCCGTAGGTTGTGATGTTCAGGGGGAGTGTGCTTGTGTTTGGTGTTTTTGAAGTTTGGTTCTATTGTATGAACTTGCAAGAGTTCATAAACTTGCAAGAGTTCATGTGTAGTTTTCTTGTGATTTTGGTTTTCCCCTTCAAGGGGAGTACTGGTTATGCATGACAGGGGGAGATTTGTACCTTTCTGATCTGTTGCTGCAAAATTTCAGTTTGTTCAAAGCTTACATGTTCTCATGTAGCTCGTGTTGCTCTGTTTGATCTATGATGTCAGACTAGATGTCTTGACATTGTTTTGTCAGGTGTGCTTTATTGCTTTGACAGTTTTTGGGTTTGTGGTTCTTGCTGTCTGGAGTTTCTATTTTGATTCCGCTGTGTATGCCTCTGATATGTGCTAAGGTTGTTTTAGCCAAAATTTTCCAAAGGGGGAGATTGTAAGTTCTATGGTTTATGGATTAGAAACATTTTGGTAAAACAATATGCTATCAGCAAGATGTTAAGCCAGATGTTCTGCCATGAAAGTCAGGCATCATGTTCAGTATGATGTTGTGACATGTGCCAAGACATGCTATACCAGAAAGTTAGGGTATGACTATTTTGGTATTTTTAGTGTGATTTTTTAGTGTGTTTTAATTCACAAGTTTGCGTAATCCAAGGGAGGATATTGTGGGAACTTCTGTTTTGTCAGATTGTGTTAGTTTTTGTAAAAAAGGATCCTTGAGCCTTTTTAGGAAACTTTGTATTTTGTTCCTATTTTCGTGCAGGAAAGTATCTATGATTAAAAGCTTGATTCCTGGCGTTTTGTGTTTTGTTTTAAGAGCCCAAGCCCATGCAACTGTGGTGCTTATTCAAAGGAGTTTATAAACCTAAAGAAAGTGAAAATTTTAGAGAATAAGTATTAGTCGTGCATTTTGAGTCTCTTTAGGGCTTAGTGTGTGTTACTCATTTGTCACTCATGTATCTTCTGATGCATTGAGGTAGACTGATTGTTCATTGTTAATTATCCACTCTAAAGCTTTTAAGCAAGATTGTATTGTTCTTGGTTAAAGTTTTTAAGCAAAACCAAGTATTGTACTTGGAAGGGTTGGTACTTCTATTTTGGGTAGTTGTTGTATTGTCATTTGGATTGTGACTGATAGGAAGTGAGAGGGGGATCTCATATCTAGAGGGTGTCTAGGTAGAAGTTGCACAAGGCAGGGATTAAGAGAGAAATGTTGTCTCGACATCTAGCATCTGCGTGCCAGAATTTCTCATAGAAATGTTGTCCCACTTCCACTCTGGAATATCCAACGGTGGCATCAACCCTGCATGTTTCTGTTGTTCAACTTTTGACTTTTGACAAGTCAAATAAGCATACACAAACTGTGCCACATCTCTTTTCAATCCAGGCCACCAAAATATCTTCTTCAAATCCTGATTCATCTTTGAAGATCCTAGATGAATACTCAAGTTACTCTTAAGAATTTCCTCTAGAATCATTCTTTTCAACTCAGAATCATCCGGAATACAAATCCTATCACGAAACCTCAACACAACTTGCTCATCCACTTTAAAGTCACCATCCTTAGTTTGATTACTTCCAACCATCAAGTCCACCAACTTCACATCTAACATCTGACACTCTTTGATATTATTAAGAAAAGCATTGTTGATCTTCAACATACCCAACTTAACACTTTGCGGTGTAAGCTCACACACCAAACTCAAGTCTCTGAACTACTCAATCAATTCCAACTCTCTAACCATCATAGCAGACATATGCGAAGACTTTCGACTCAAAGTATCAGCCACCACATTAGCTTTATCGGGATGATAATTCAAGCCAAAGTAAAAATCCTTCAAGAATTCCAACCATCTTCTCTGCCTCATATTCAACTCTTTCTGATTAAACAGATACTTCAAGCTCTTATCTATATACCTCAAATCTGGAACCATAGAGATAATGCCTCTAAATCTTCAAAACAAAAACCACTGCAGCCAACTCTAAATCATGAGTAGGATAGTTTCTCTCATGAACCCTTAGTTGTCGTGAAGCATAAGCCACAACCTTGCCATCTTGCATCAGTACACCACCTAATCCCGTCCAAGAAGCATCACAATACACCACAAACGGTTCATTCAGTTCAGGTAGAATCAAAACTGGAGCTGTAGATAACCTTTTCTTCAACTTAATAAAACTCTTCTCACAGCGAACATCCCACACAAAAGCTTTACCTTTGCAAGTCAACTGAGTCAACGGAAGTGATAAATTAGAAAAGCCTTCAATAAACCTGCGATAATAACCAGCCAAGCCCAAAATGCTTCTAATCTCTATAACCGACTTCGGAGCCTCCCATTGTAGATCTGCATCTACTTTGGATGGAACCACAACAATACCATCACCTAAAATAACATGACCAAGAAAGCTCACCTCTTTCAACTAGAATTCCCACTTCGATAATTTAGCATAAAGCTCATTCTCTTTCAATACTCACAATACGATCCGTAAATGCTCAGCATGCTCTTCTTCCGACTTAGAATAAATTAGAATGTCATCAATGAAAATAACCACAAACCGATCCAGATAAGTGTGAAAAATTTGGTTCATATATCCCATAAACACACTAGGTGCATTAGAAATGCTGAACGACATTACAAAATACTCATAGTGTGCATACCGAGTTCTGAAAGCCATCTTCTGAATTTCTTCATCCTTTACTTGAATCTGGCGAAAACCCGACCTCAAGTCAATTTTACTAAACACACGTGCACCCACAAACTAATCCATCAAGTCATCTATTCTTGGAAGCGGATACTTGTTCTTAACCGTTACTTTATTCAATTTCATGTAATCCACACACAACCTCATACTACATTCTTTCTTCTTTACTAACAATATCGAAGCTCCCCAAGGTGATACACTTGGTCCTACAAATTTCTTTTCCAACAACTCTTTTAATTGCTTCTTCAACTCTGCTAACTCCGATGCTAACATCATGTATGGTGCCATAGAAACAGGTCTGGTACTAGGGACAAGATCAATAACAAACTCCACCTCTCTCTCTAGCGGCACATCAGAAATATCATCCAGAAACACATATGAAAATTCACGCACCACTTGCAACTCATCAATCACCGCTTGACTCTCCACTGATAAGGATGCAAACAATGCAAGCACTTGAGCTTCCTCTTCCAAAAGCTCATTCAACTCTCTAGCATACAAAAAACTAGTTTCCTTCTCATCATCAAGAGCAAGAAACCTCATCGACTTGTTATAACAGTTGATATGAACGTGATTGAACTCCAACCAGTTTATTCCCAAGATAACATCGAGATTTCCCAACGGCAAGCAAATAAGATCAACACCAAAATCTCTATCAAAGATCGACAGAGGATAATTCAAACACACCATAGAAGTAGTCACTTATCCCTTAGCAGAAGTCTCAATAACCATCTCTCCCTTCATAGAAGAAACAACAAGGTCAAGCCTTTTCACACAATCAGCAGCAATAAAAGAATGAGTAGCACTAATATCAATAATAGCAATCAAAGACATATTATTAATATAACATATACCTCTGATTAAACTCTCATCACTGAAAGTTTGGGTTCTTGACAGAGAAAATACCTTTCCTCTAGTCGAAGCTTTCTTCGACATCTGGAAACGAGTACTGATATGTCCAGGTTCTCCACAGTTGTAGCAAGTCACCATATTAACTTTGCAGTCAGCAATCAGATGTTCGGACTGCCCACACTTGTAACACTTCTTCACATCACTTTTGCACTCACAGACCCAATTCACCACATTTGTAGCGCTTAAGAGGAGCGGGAGCACCTCCCCCACCTGGCCTCTTACCATCAGCAACTCTCTGCTTACCCTTATCAGCTGGAGCACTGTAAGGCTTCCCATGGTTCATATCATGCTTTCCTTTATTCTCACTTAGACTCTTATAATGAGCTAACTGAGCTTTTCCATCCTCCTCTTAAATTCTACGGCTATCCACCAACTCAGGAAATCTCCTGATTTGTCGATATCCAACCGTCTGTTTGATCTCAGTACGCAAACCATTCTCAAATTTGACACATTTTGAGAACTCAGCAGTCGCCTCACTATAATGTGGATATAACTTAGCAAGTTCCACAAATCTAGTAGCATACTCAGTAACAGTCAGATTACCCTGCTTCAGCTCTAGAAATTCAATCCCTTTCTTCCCACGAACATCCACAGGAAAGTACTTCCTCAGGAATTCTCTGCGAAACACAACCCAGGTAACAACTTCACCTGACGTCCCCAACACCTGCCGAGTGTTGACCCACCAGTCATCAGCCTCCTCAGCTAGCATATGAGTACCAAACTGTACCTTCTTCTCTTCAGAACAACCCATCACTCGAAAGATACTTTCAATATCCTTGATCCACGCATGCGCTCCATCTGGATCATACCTACCCTTGAAAATAGGCGAATTGTTCTTCTGGAACTTTCCCAAGTGACGGAACTCATCATTCTCACCAGCATTAGGCTGATTTTGAACAGCCTGAGCAACAACCTGCAAAGCAACAAAAATAGTTGCATCGTTCCTTTCCACCATAATAACAACTATGGTTAGAAGACAACAAAGACAGTATTCAACTGTCACAACACTATGACTCAAAAAATTGGCCGGACATACCGACCTGCTCTGATACCACTAATGTAACACCCCAAATATAACCCGCGCGATTTAAATATAAATCAGAGTAATTTCATCAAAATATATTTAGGATGTCACACAATTCATAATATAACTGCTCATATAACAAGATCTGTAACACATGTAATTTATTTAAAAATTATTTATAATAACTATAGCAACTGAACATGCCTGAAATCTCAAGACTATATCAAAACTGCGGAAGCTTCAACTTAAACAATCATTCATAGCATAATTATATCCACAAAACAACGTAAACAATAATTATTCTAGAGATATCCAAAAATCTCTATCAACACATCAAAACACAATGTTCCTTGACCCCCCGTTGTTACACATCAGAGCAGACGCCGACACTAAAAGGAAAACAGAAGACTTCATCTTCTACTCACTTCAACTCCTCTACTGCGCGTTATCTACACGATGCCCATGTAAAGGCAACATTCAAACAAAATGGGTGAGATATCATAATTAGATAAAGGAAAGCATGATAATTAAGCAAGCATTAGATTATTCATGCACAAACACCCATTCCACAACATACAACCATACAACAGCATTTTCAACCAACATATCAACAAATCCAACACACCAACAAACACAACTAAAATGCAATGCATTAAGACTCACAACTCGACTCAATGCATGTGGTACCATCGGTTCCTATTGAAGCTAGCGGGATTATACCTGAGTGAATCGAACACTCAAAGATACAACAGAGACGCCACCGAAATTTACTTAGTCCCAAAGGACAGGGAAAATATCGATTAAATCCAAGGGGAAAAGAAAAGGGTAAGGGGGTCGGTTATGCGAGAGAAAGGTACTAACACCCCACGCATCCGTCGTACTCGACGGGAACCATTTTGCTTACTTATAGGCTTGAATGGGTTATCTATCTAAAGGCTTCTAGCTAAAGAGGAAAGAAAGAGGAAAAAAGAAAAAAAGTGCTCGCAGAGGATTGGGGCCCTCGTGCCTACGTATCCTCATAGTGCAATGAGAAATTTAGAGCTTTGTAGTTCATGGAACCAGGAAAAAGGAAGAAGAAGGTGGAAGGTGGCTTTCCAAGATTTCACAATCTCGTGCCTACGTATCCTCATAGTGCAATGAGAAATTCAGAGCCTACGTAGTTTGGAGAACTAGAACAAGAAAAAAAGGGAAATGGTGTCAAGACCAAGAGCGAAAGGAGGTAGCAATACTCTACTGGGGAACGCAAAAGAAATGGTGTCAAAACCAAGATAGAAAGGAAAAGGAATGGTTACTCCACTGAGGAGAAAACAAAGGGATGGAATTCAAAACCAAGAGAAAAAAGAAGCAAAGGAATATGAATCGAGACAAAATAGGATCCACCAGGGATTTGGTATATGTACCGATAGGCAATGATTAATCGAAGAAAAACAAGAGTATGATTTTACAGGGAAAAAAATTGGTGTCAACAGACGGACTGTGATGAACCAAAAGGAGAGTATTGAACCAAGAGAATGTGTTTGAATTTCAGGGGCTCGGTATGAGAACTAATCAACAGTGGTTAACCGAAAGAACGGGTGTGGAACCAAGCGAAGGTTGTGACCTAGAGGACGGGTGTGGAACCAAGCGAAGGTTGTGACCCAAAGGACGGGTGTGGAACCAAGCGAGGGTTGTAACCCAAAGGATGGGTGTGGAACTAAGTGAAGGTTGTGACCTAGAGAATGGGTGTGGAACCAAGCGAAGGTTGTGACCCAAAGGATGTGTGTGGAACCAAGCGAGGGTTGTAACCCAAAGGACGAGTAGGGAACCAAGTGAAGGTTGTGACCCAAAGGACGGGTGTGGAACCTAGCGAGGGTTGTAACCCAATGGATGAGTGTGGAACCAAGCGAAGGTTGTAACCTAAAGGACGGGTGTAGAACCAAGCGAAGGTTGTGACCCAAAGGATGGGTGTGGAACCAAGCGAAGGTTGTGACCCAAAGGACCTCGGTATACTGACTGAACAAGCAATACTTGACTGAAGAAAAGAGTATTTGAACCAGGGGAAGTTACTAACCCAAAGGTACAAGTATTTGAACCAAAAAAAGTTACGAACTCACTGGGGTATTGGTTTTAACAGAAGGACTGTGATTAACCAAAAGTAATGAGTGATAAACCAGGAGACGTGATTAACTCAAGGAAGCTCATTGTCATAACAGACGAACTGTGGTTAACTGAGGAACGGGTGATTAACCAAGAGAATGTGATTAACCCGAGAAAGGTTGGTTTTAATAGGCGGACTGTGATCAACCAAAGGAATGGGTGATTAACCAAGAGGTGATTAACCCAAGGAAAACTCAGTTATGTTAACAGACGGACTATGGTTAACTGAGAAAAGGAGCAATTGGTGTTTTAACTGACAGGCAGTGGTTAACCAATGAAAAAGGGAGAAAGAACCAAGAAAAGGTTGCAAACTCTGCTAGGGACTCGGTGTTTAACAGATAAACTGTGATTAACCAAAGAAAAGGGTTGCGACTTCGCTAGGGAAGAAGAAAATTGGTTATAATAGACGAACTGTGATTAACCAAAGAAAGAGTAATTACGACTCTTCTGGGGAATCAATGAACATTGATTGACCAAAAGAGAAGGTGTTAAACCAAATGGAGGTTGTTAACCCCGGAGATACAGATCTTGAACCAAGGAAATGGTGATTGATCAAAGGAGAGAATGAATGGGGAAAGAGTGATCAAGGATCGACTCGGTTGAGGAATGAGAAACACTACAGTCTGGAGATAGTGACGATTATTCCAGGGACATGGTCATTCATCCCCTACCCAAAATAATCAGAATGAGTGTAGGAATTTTCCACTATAGTGCAGAAATTGAAACCGACAGAATAATAGCGCAATCTTGTACAATGCTCCAACGCGTTGTGCAAACCTCTAACTCAGCAGGGGATTAAGAGAACAAGACTCTAAAAGATCCTAGAGAGAAGAGAGATGGAGGATTAACTAATCGAAACAAGGTTTCGATCAATTGATCAAAGGGAATGAATAAGCAAACAATCTTTCACACAAGTTGAAAGATTGTCAAAGCAAGCATGTGACCAATAATGATTATACAAAATTAAATTTGTTAAATAAAAAACAAACTTAATGCAATCAAGAATGAAATTTCCAAGCTTTAACAAAACATCAAAATCATGTTATTATGTAAACAAAAGTGTGCAAGAATCAACATGATCATACAATGTCAAAAATGCAAACAATTCCATAAATCGATAAATCGAGCATTAAAGTTTGCATACATGCTTCAAACAGAGGTTAAATAGCTCTTAAAACATGCACAAATATCAAGCATATCAAGCCATGGAAGTTACATGAGGAAAGAATACCAAACAAGCATGAAAAAGCTCAAAAATGATATTATGGTTCAGTGTTAATCGATTAACCATTTGCAAGGCAAAAGTGGTTAATCGATTAACCCCTTAAAAATAGCAGCAAAATTTGAAAACAGAGGTATTAATCGATTAACCAAATTTGCCTAGCAAATGGTTAATCGATTAACACTGGCACAGTGGCAGAAAAAATAGTTTTCAAAAGCACTTCCAGCAATTAATCACTTCTAAAATAATCCACATGTTATGGCATGCAATTGTTCACGAAAATTACATCAAGTAGAAACAATTAATCAACAATTTAAGTTCAACAATCAAGATCAACAATCAAACAATTAAATGGTTAATTAACATCAACAAGCCAAAAGATCTACATTGCGAACATGCAAAAGTGATCGAAAACAGTAAATCGAGCAAGAGTTACCAACCTACAAGGCAGAGGATTGCCTTGGAAATTATTGTAAGAAAAATGTGGTGAGAATAAGCAAAGAAAACTAGATAATTCTAAGCTTAAGATCAAATCGTAGCGAACCCGATAAAAACGCGATGAATGCTCCGAATACGAATTGGCACCGAAATGATCAAAACTATTACTTGAATTGAAGTAGAAGCTACTATAAATCCAGAAATCCAAGTAAAAATGTAGTGGAATGGAGGTTTAGCTCAAGAGAATAATAATTTTGATGTGAAGATTGTTACACTCTAATGGTGGAAATTGAGCTTTTGTGTGTGGTTTAGGGAAGAAGATGAAGATGAATGTGAGAAAGTTGCAGAAAATTTAGAGAGAATTGAGAGAAAAGAGAGAGTGATCAAGTGAAAATAGTGAGAATGGTGGAACCCCCTTTCACAAATGTGAAGGTTTCTTTATATAGAGTGGAGGTTTGGAGTTTGCTTTGGAGTTATCCTTAGAGTTAGTTACATCTAACTCACTGAGTCAAAAGTTGACTCAGTTAGTTATTTGTTTCCTCAGTGGGAACATCCCAATGCAAGTCCAACATCCAATGGTTCTCATGCTTGAAAATGAAGTTACATGGTGGTCTTGATTGAAAATGATGTATTGTAGAAAATGCAAGTGGATTCTTAAAGTGTCTTGAAGTGTCTAGAACATTCCACATGATGCTAGAACCAAGTAAACCCCAAGGAAGTAGAGGAAAAGCTATTGTCATGAAAACAACAGAAATCTGCCAAAATACAAGGGTTAATCGATTAACCATTTTGGCCTAGCAAATGGTTAATCGATTAACACAGCCAAAACTTGCCCAATTTGCTTGAAACAAGGTGCTATGGCCATGGCTCTGATCTTCGACTCTTTTCTTTGATAAATAGGCATGAAAACCCTTGTATTTAGCTTGTATTGATGATGTGATGACTTTATGAGGATGTGATTAATCAGGATTTTGAAACCTTATGAAATTCTGAATATTCCTACAACAAAACCACAGAGAAAAAAATGCTAATGCGTATGCCGACAATGCGAATGCACATGCTTATGCAAAAAGGAAAAAGGGGAGGTCAAATTTAGGGTTACGAGAGCTACCTCTATTTAATCCTTTTGGACCTGAATGTTCGAATTACGCTAGCTTTTCGATTATTCAAGGTGGAAGGGGATTAAATAAAATAGTAGCTCGAAAATTTGGCCGACGGCGACAAGAGATGAAAATGTGAATATGTAGAGAAGTTGAGTAAGTGAGAAGTTTTGCTGAATATCTGCTGGGGAGACGAATCAGTCAACGGGGAGTATGCTTGATGCATATGCTATGTATACTTTGTTCTTACATGATGCTTAAGATCATGTTTATGCAAAGGTACAAGCTAAGGTACTGTGTTACAGGTAGGCATGGATTGTAGCAAAACAGACTCGACATCCTCAGCTGGGGAAAGAATACCATAGATGCTGGCGACTCCGCTGGGGAAAGAGCCTAGAATCTCAGATTTCCAAGCTACTACCGTTATTATTGCTAGGGATGAAGGAACTTGGATGGCCTTCTAATCACAAATGACTCTGCTTGGAGAAGAGTGCGGTTAGAATGAACCTTGCTGCTTGGGGAAAGTAGGGAACTGAAACATTACTGCTGCTGGGGAATGACGACTTTGACCTGTTGGGAAAGTTGTGAGAATTCCGCTCTTGCTGGGGAAAGAGTAAAAATATGTCTCTGTTTGGGGACCAACCCTGGCTCTGCTGGGGAAATGGAAGGTAAACAAACCTTTCAAAGAGCCACAGTGGTGCTCGTCGGGGATCAAGCTTACAATGGAAACTATTGATCATCCCTTAAGGATTTCCGGTAAGACATGCAATGCATAATGCTTTGTCTATTGATTTAGCTTTTTATTATTCTCAACGCTTTATAGTATTACATGATCACAAATAATAGTTTATTTTGCAAACAAAATACTGAAAAGGGATAATTGAGAAATAAAATGATGAATTTTATTGAATATGAAAGTATTTGTACATAAGGTGTTAACAAGGATGCAAAAATCCTTGATGAGGAAATTTGCAATAAATTGAAAAAAAAAATAAATGGCAATGGGAAATTGTATTTTGCATTGATTACAACATTGGCTACCATCCACCGTAAGTCTAAGTTCCAACACTTTGCACCAGTTGACGATGAATGGATTACTCTGTTACCGTCTAAGGTCCAGCTATGATGAAAATAGGTTCAAGTGTTCACAGTCAAATGCATTTATCCCTAATTTTTTCTTGAACATTTTTTATTATTATTTTTCGTCCACCGGGATACCCATTTTTGCCAAAGTTGCCCTTTTGGGTTTTCAACTTAGCGGGCTATTGTTATTTTTTTATTTGTCCCTAACTTTTGCATGGACATTTCTTTTTTTGGTCCATCGGGAGACCCATTTTTTCCTAGATTGTTCTTGCGGATGTCAATCTAGCAGGTTCTTTATTCATTTTTTTCACGCATAATATATTTTGACTGCCTCGGAGTTCACGGGTAGTGGCAACTCCTCCCCATCCATGGTGGTGAGGATCAGGGCTCCGCCTGAGAAGGGCTTCTTGACAACAAAGGGTCCTTCATAGTTGGGAGTCCACTTGCCTCGTGGATCTGAGTGAATAGGAGAATATCTCTTGAACACGAGTTCGCCTTCTTGGAATGTTCGGAGGAGAAATTTCTTGTCAAAAGCTCGCTTGAGGCGTCTTTGATACAATTGACCATGGCAAACGGCTATCAGGCGCTTCTCTTCAATGAGATTCAGCTATTTGTATCTGGATTTGACCTATTTAGCTTTATCAAGATCTACTTCCATGATGACTCTGAGCGACGGTATTTTGACTTCAATAGGCAGAACAACCTTTATGCCATACACAAGCGAATACGGAGTTGCCCCAATGGAAGTACGAACTGAAACTCTGTAGCCATACAATGCAAAGGGAAGTATTTCATGCCAATCCTTGTAAGTTTTGACCATTTTTTGGACAATCCTCTTGATGTTTTTGTTTGTTGCTTCAACGACGCCATTCATCTTGGGCCGATACGGTGAAAAGTTGTGGTGCTCGATCTTGAATTCTTGACACAACTCCTTCATCATCTTGTTGTTCAAGTTGCTAGCGTTGTCGGTGATAATGCTACTAGGAATACCATAGCGACAGATTATATCTTTCTTGATGAATCTGGCAACCACTTGTCGTGTAACATTTGCGTAAGAAGCAGCTTCAACCCACTTGGTGAAGTAGTTGATAGCAACTAGAATGAAGTGATGGTCGTTGGAAGCTTTCGGCTCGATCATCCCAATTATATCAATACCCCACAGAGAGAAGGACCAAAGAGAAGTCAAAACGTTCAATGGAGTTGGTGGTACATGGATCTTGTCACCATAGATTTGGCATTTGTGACATCTTTTGGAAAATTTGTAATAGTCAACCTCCATTGTTGTCCAGTAATAACTAACTCGAAGGATCTTTTTAGCCATGGCAGGCCCTTTTGCATGTACACCCTCACAACCCTCATGTATGGATCTTATGATCGTGTTTGCTTCGTGTCTATCCACGCATATGAGCAATACGGAATCATAATTCCACTTATACAATACACCACTGCTCATGAAGAATTTGGCACAGAGTCATCTAAGAGCTTTCTTGTTAGTGATAGTGATACCCTTGGGATATTCCTATTTTTCTAGATATCTTTTGATATCGTAGAACCAAGGCTTGTCATCAGACCCGTCCTTGATTGCTAAACAATAAGCTGAATCGTTCAAATGATCAATGCGGATAGCAGGAGCTTCATTCTTCCACTTGACTTTAAACATGGATGCCAGGGTGGCAAGAGCATCAGCTAATTGATTCTCTTCCCTAGGAATATGATGAAAAGAGATTTCATTAAAATAGGGAATCAATTTCGCTATGTGCTTTTGGTACGGAACCAGCTTGGAATCCCGAGTTACAAAGTTTCCTCTGACTTGGCCAATCACCAAAGCAGAATCTCCATAGACCTCAAGAATCTTGATTCTCATGTCAATTGCCCCTTCAATTCCATAGATACATGCTTTGTACTCAACCATATTATTGGTACATGCAAAGCATAATCTGGCGGTGAAGGGAAGATGAAAACCCGTCGGAGATATGATGATAGCACCAATTCCATGACCTTTAGCATTTGATGCACCATCGAACACGAGCGTCTATCGCGCCCCTGGTTCGGGTCCTATGTCAGGGTTTGGAGTTTCATAATCTCTGATAAACAGAACGTCTTCATCTGGAAAGTCAAACTTCATTTGTTGATAACCTTCCACGGGTTGATGAGCGAGGTAGTCAGACAAGACACTCCCTTTTATTGCTTTCTGGGTAACATGTTGGATGTCATACTCAGTTAACATCATTTGCCACTGAGCAATTCTTCTAGAGACAGCAGGCTTTTCGAATATGTACTTTATCGGATCCATTTTGGATATCAATAAAGTAGTATGGCAAATCATATATTGTCTTAGGCGTCGAGCGACCCAGACCAGAGCACAACAAGTTTTCTCTAAGAGTGAGTATCTGGTCTCACAATCGGTGAACTTCTTACTCAAATAGTAAATTTCATGTTCTTTTCTGCCAGTGTCGTCATGCTGACCCAATACACAACCCATAGATTCATCAAGAACAGTGAGATACATGATTAAAGGCCTACCAGGAGCCGGGGGGTACTAAGATCGGTGGTTCTTGCAAATATATTTTTTATTTTGTTAAAAGCTTCTTGACAATCATTGTTCCATTCAACTGATTGATTTTTTCAAAGCAATTTGAATATCGGTTCACAGGTAGTCGTCAAGTGAGAAATGAATCTGGAGATGTACCCAGAAAGCCACATACTTCTTTTTCTGTTTCGGGAGGCGGCATGTTTTGAATTGCTCGAACCTTGTAGGGATCAACTTCAATGCCTTTCTGGCTCACAATAAAGCCCAACAATTTTCCAAATCGAACTCCAAAAGTGCACTTTGCAGGATTCAGCCGCAGTCTGAATTTCCGGAGTCTGTCAAACAGTTTCTTCAGATGGTCCAAGTGATCTTCTTCGGTCTTAGACTTGTAAATCACATCGTCCACGTAAACCTCAATCTCTTTATGGATCATATCATGAAAGAGGGTTGTCATGGCGCGTTGGTATGTTGCCCCTGCGTTTTTCAAACCGACTGGCATGACTTTGTAACAATATGTAACCCAAGGCGTGATGAAAGTGGTCTTCTCCATATCAGCTGGGGACATCTTGATATGATTATATCTTGAGAAACCGTCAATGAATGAAAAGGCAGAGAACTGCGCAGTATTGTCTACCAAGACATCAATATGAGGTACAGGAAAATCATCTTTCGGGCTTGCCTTATTGAGATCTCAGTAAACCACACATTTTGACTTTCCCATATTTCTTAGGAACCGGGACGATATTAGCAACCCATTTAGGATATTCTAAAGTGGCCAGGAACCCAGCATCAAACTGTTTCTTTACCTCTTCTCTGATCTTGAGAGCCATGTCGGGTCTGGTCCTTCTGAGTTTCTGCTTGATAGGAGGACATTTGGGCTTGAGTGGTAAGTGATGTTCAACGATGTTGGTATCCAACCTAGGCATATCTTGATAAGACCATGCAAAGATATCAACATACTCTTGCCATAACTTGACCAACTCGGAGTGTACATGCTTAGCAAGGGATGCCCTAAACCTTGACTTCTTTTCTGACTTCCTTAGTGCCAAGATTGACAACTTCCACTAGCTCTTTATGTGGATGAATCTCTTTTTGCTCGTGCTCAAGGAGCCTTGCTAGTTCAGCTGGTAATTCATAATCTTCCTCACCATCTCCTTCGGCTTGGTTAATTGGAATCCCAGAATTACAATGGATGTTTGCCATGTTGTTATTAATGCATTTATTTGTTCTGCATATTTATGAATTTTGTTTAGTGATAAGTGCAAAATGTGCCTATTTTTGTATATATGTTTTGTTGCACTTATCAATGCTTTGTGGTAAATATCGTGCGAATAAAACCCGATTTGTTTATAAATACGTTTACGATACGTTTTAGTGTATATATTGCGTATAGTGTAAATATCATTGAGTTTAATTGATTTTTTCTCAATTGTTGTAGGTATCCAATCAATGATGTCTTGCCATTGTTGTATAGAGCATTGAATAAGATTTCCAGCGCTTCGAATCAGGCGAAAAATGGAGTTACGGTTCAAAAGTTACGAATAAAACAGTGCTGGAAAAATGATGTTCTGTCAAATTCTCCAGGCAAATTTTCAATTCGCCGGGCGAATTTGAGAATTTCGCCAGGCGAGGCTGTGGCGAGGCCCTGGAGAGAGAAATGTTGGAAATTCAATTTGCTGTTGTCTTGTGCTCGACTCTTGTTCGCCAGGCGAGTTTTGAGACATCTGTGGGGCGAATTTTCATTCGCCAGGCGAAAGTAGATATTTTTTGCCAGGCTGTTTTATTGCGCAGCTGGTGTGAGAGAAAAAGGGGAATCCGCCTGGCGAATTTTTCTGAACCAAAATTTTGTATTTAATTCATTTTACTTCATTTTTGAGATGTTATGTTGTTTGGGGGGTGATTTTGGTCTCCAAACTTCATCAAACTTCATTCTTTGGTAGATTAGCTTAGAAAACAACTATGGAGCTTGCACACGGATGAACCGGGGTGGATTGATCGTCGACCTGCTCTGACAAACCGCGAGATGTTTGGTTCATTTCTCTTTTTCTTTGTGTTTTTCTTTATGGTTGGGTTGTGTATATGTATTTGCTGTAAACTCATGTATATTTGTCGCCCATGGCGTTATATGAAATTTGCTTTACAAATCTTTATTGGTGATTGTCTCTGATTTTTGCTTTATGCGCGGGGTTTGGGTTGCGTTAGACATAACCCTCACGAACTTCGATTAGGAATGGTTATCTGTTAGTTTCTGGATTCTAGAGATAGATTTAGGAGCTAACAATCTTCAATAGGCGTCGAATCTTAATGCCTCAGTGCCTTGAGCTAGCGTGCGAGAGTATTGGCGAGGGTAACACGGTTGTTTTCTCAACTTTGCATTAGACATAACCTTTGCTGTGAGCGATGCTGGGTGATATTGAGGAGTATTGTAGGTGGAGTATACCTGGTCGGTAAGTTTAAGTTTGTGAGGAGTGATTTATATGCATTGTCGGACGAGTTTTTCTCTCTGAAGAATGATTTCTTTTTGTTTTAATGTTTACTTTTCTGTTTTCTTGTTTGAACCTATTTTAAACCAAACTCATAAACGCGAGAGACTGTCGAATGACATTCTTTCCCTTGAACCGATCTCTGTGGACACGACATAAATCCCGGAGGGAATTCTTTCCGAAAATAAATATTTTTGCTGCTTTCCTTATTCTGCATCCAACAAAATGGCGCCGTTGCCGGGGATTGGTTTTGATATTGAATCGCATTGCGATAGTTTCTTTGCTTTTGAGTTTTGTAGATATCGTACGTGTTGTATATTTTCACTTGTTTATATTGATACTTGTACATTTTGACGTTTGTTCAAGTGTTTGGTTTGGACCCTTGCTTTTGGTTGCGCGGTGAGACATCACCATGGCATGACTCAAGGAAGTTTCTAATTAAGCACCGTAAAGGCGTCGAGCTTACGACGTAAAACAAGCATGTTTTATAGTTTTTCTTTTCTAAAGTTTTGTTTGTTGTTTGGTTGCAAATTTTGATCGACTTATTTGAGGATGCTTTTGTGATTTTCCAAGTTGGTTCGTTTCAACTTGCGGATGTATGGTAATGATTTTGTTAAGTTTTGTACACGTCTGAGGTATGTATTTATCGCTTTCTATACTTTAGCATATTCATGATACTTAGGCATTTTTCAAACTTCCATGCCATCCATTCTTTTGTATACTTGTTCTATTGTGAATCACTTTAGTTCCCAACCTTTTTGTGAGGTAGCCTTCTATTGTTCATATATGCACGGAGTACCAACTTTCATGTTCTAACTGGATTTTATTATGTTGAATCTGTTGTTTGTGTTGTTTATATGAATGCATGAAAAGGATCAAGGCAATTGTTTCATTTTGAGCACAACTACCTAGCCAAATAGTCATTCATCTTGTGAGTGTGTGAGAATTCGTAACCCCTTTGAGCTTTTTGATCCATGTTTCTATTTGAACTTAATGCTTGTCTATGAGTATTTAGTTCACTTATTTTTGAATGGATTTTGTTTTTTCTTGGACCTCAATTTTGTGTTGTTGTATGGATTTTTTCCTTGCCTTAGAAAGTAGGGAGTATTCACATGATGGTGCGGTTGAATTCAAGTTGGGGAGAGGATGATTGTATACTCATTGGTTGGATTCTATGAGGATTGAAAAAGAAAAGAAAAAAGAGAAAAATATGAGAAAGAAAAGAAAAGAAAAAAGTGAAAAAGGAAGAAAAAAAATCCTTGAAAAAGGAAACAAAAAGAGTTTCAATAATTGTGCTAAATAAGTATTGTGTGTTGTGTAGCACTTGGGATTTTGGAAGAAGTTGGTTGAAATTTTGTGTGTGAATCTTTGTGAGTTTTCACTCCCTTAGGTTTAGGCAAGTTTTTGTTTCAATTACCTTTAGAAATTGCCCCTTGTTTGTTTACCCGACCACGTTACAACCTTGAAAGTCCTTGTGATTCTTGCCTTTGTATATTCAATATGAATTTGTGGATGTATGCATAATTTAGTCTTTTGTCTGCATGAGTGTTGTGTGAGTGTAAAGTACCTTATTGTGTGTTTTTCATCTACCGATGATTATTTTTGCTAGGTGTGATTCACTTTGGAACTTGTGTTGTTTTAGAATTTTTGGCATGATTTTTGTCTTTTGCATTTTTTCCGTGACTATGTTGTCGTCGTAGTTTAGTGGTAAGCATTTACTTTTTGTGTACCGTTTTCATTTGAACCATTCATTCGTTTCCGTTTTTCAAAACCTGTTGATTCGTCTTTCTTTGGATATCGCTTTTGTGTTTTCAAGTTTGTTTGATTCTTGTTTGTGGATAAACAAGTATGTAAGTTGGGGAGAGTTGATAAGTGCAAAATGTACCTATTTTTGTATATATGTTTTGTTCCACTTATCAATGCTTTGTGGTAAATATCGTGCGAATAAAACCCGATTTGTTTATAAATACATTTACGATACGTTTTAGTGTATATATTGCGTATAGTGTAAATATCATTGAGTTTAATTGATTTTTTCTCAATTGTTGCAGGTATCTAATCAAGGATGTCTTTCCATTGTTGTATAGAGAATTGAATAAGCTTTCTAGCGCTTAGAACCGAGCGAAAAACGGAGTTACGGTTCAAAAGTTACGAATAAAACAGTGCTGGAAAAATGTTGTTCTGTCAAATTCGCCAGGCAAATTTTCAATTCGCCGGGCGAATTTGAGAATTTTGCCAGGCAAGGCTGTGGCGAGGCCCTGGCGAGAGAAAAGTTGGAAATTCAAGTTGTTGCTGTCTTGTGCTCGCGTCTTGTTCGCCAGGCGAGTTTTGATACATTCGTCGGGCGAATTTTCATTCGCCAGGCGAAAGTAGATATTTTTTGCCAGGCTGTTTTATTGCGCAGTGTCGCTCCCGGGATTTTCATCCAAGTACAAACGCGAAAGTGGCACCGAAACAGAGTTGCCAGCAATGTGTATTTATCCCAAGAGAGGGAAAGGAAACACTGCGTAAACCTGAGGAGAAAGGAAAGAGCATGGTCTTGCGACCAAGAGAACTGGGTTCGGGAGTCAGTTACGTGAGAGGAAGGTATTAGCACCCCCTCACGTCCATCGTACCCGATGGGATCCACGCTTGCTTGTCTCGATCAAAGGGTGTCGTCCATTGGAGCTCTGCTGCTACTGGAAAGGAAAAGGAACCGCTAGCTAGAGAACCGGAAAAGGAAGGGAAAGAAAAAGAGAGAAAACGTAGGGAAAATAAAAGAAGTGCTCGCATGGGCCCTACCCCACTGCCTACGTATCTCATCGGGAGCATGAGAATCAGAGCGACGTAGTTCCCCTCAACGAGGGTCGCTTTGTTTGTGTTTTTTGGGAATGGCTAACGTTCTAGCTCAGGTGTTGTAGGCTCGCTGGTCCGAGTGCGTTACGATCTTGCAAGAGAACGAGTAGAAGCACGTTCGTGCGCTGAGAGCGGATGAGATGAGAAAAGAATTCCCGAAGGAAAGATGTTATTGTTGGTTTGAAGTTTTTTAGAAAGAAGTGTCTTTTACAGTTGTTTGCAACTTGCATTGAACCAAAGTCTTAAATATAGGAACGAATACTTTCGCGCATCGTCCCCAACAAGACATACACTAGGTATCCTAGAAGAATGAGAGGAAGCCCCTCGTTCCCCATTTCCCACATATAAGGCTCAAGTGCAATACACGTTAACTTTTATTAAGTATTTTTTATTTTTATTGTTTTGAGATGGGAAGAGAGAAAACGCAAAGGAACTCTAAAGGGAAACTAAGAGTCCTAATGTTATCATGCATGGATATCCTAGGGTTAGTGAGGTTTAGGAGAAAAGACTACCTAACCTAATGCTAATCCTACTCCAAGCTTAATCAAAAATTAAGTTGGACTAGGTAGCTCTAAGGGGAAAAGAATCCAAGACTTGAATAAGTCTTGAGATTCATGGGATGAGAAAGAGTGAAAGAGAAGAAAAGAGAAAGGAAGAAAAAGAAAAGAGATGGGGCAGCAAGCACACCATAATCATCATATCCAAATGAAAACACAAAACATGCTTCAAAGATCATACAAGCACATATCAAGTACGCAAGTGGAAGCACACAAGAAAGGATGCAAGTAAACTTGCACAAGATTCGCAATTTCACACACTAAGAGCTCATACAAAGATGACATGAACAAAATAAGATGAAAGTGAAACCAAGTCAGAATTCAATTCATATCATGCTCATCTAATCCAACATGCAAGAATGCTTCACATCATGATGCATTATGAGCCAAATAAACCACAAAACCAATGATGATGATATGCATCATATAAATCAAACCATGATGATCAAGTGAGATGAAAACCAAACAATGAACTCAAGGGGCAGTAGCATATGTGTCAACATCATACCAAAATCAAACTCAAGTCATGCAAGATGAATCCTTAAGCAACACATTCAAAACATGCATCAAAGTTAATCAAAACATCCACTTATCATTCATGCCAACAAACAAAGAAACATGTGAAGCAAAGAGTGGGAACATGTCACATAAAGCACCTTATACCAAGAGGGACAGAACCTCTAGCATGTCATACAAATCAAACAAAAGGCCTCATGCATTGGTTGAGATCAAACAAGGACACATCACAAGATTAGGTTGAACATACCACAAAATTCAAGCCCAAAACAACATCAACTTAGAAAATCAAGAAAAAATAGAAAAATGAGTGAAAAGAGATGATTCCAAAGCCACAAACAAGATCAAACAGAACATGATCACACCATATAAACATCTCAAGCATCAATCAATCACAAGTAAGCAAATTCACTCAAACTAGGTCAAGTATCAAAGTATGCTTCAATCAAACTTGCATCACAAGTAAAGATCAACTAAAAATATCAAAGTTGTCCAATAAACTCCCAAAAAAAGATCAAACAGAAGTAACTCAGTCAAGTAACATGTGCAAAAAGATTGGATCAAAAAGAGTTAAAGAGCTTGTCAAAAGATGGATCACAAATCAAGAAGTGCACATAATCGAGCATGGGTCGAGGGTTAATAAAACTTGAGTGGCAAGTCACTAAAAGTAACTCAAGCCATCATCAAACCAGCATTGCAACATCCTTATATCATGCCTTAAAAGTGACCAAAATATTGGCCTCAAATGATGTGTGAAAGCCACAAAAATTCCTAACCCTAGAAGAAGGGTATCATTGGAAACACCCTAACAATTTAATTCAAAATAAAATAATAAAACGAAATTAAAAATAAAATAAAAATAATGAAAATTAAGTTGACACATTAATTAAACAGAAAAATATTTTTTAGGATTTTTATAAGATGTTTATAAATTAAAACAAAATTGAAATTAAAAATGAAATAAAAAGGAAAATAAAATAAATGAAAGTGAAAACCGGGGGGTGCACTAGCAATTCCTGCTACACAGGATTTGCTTCATCGCGCGCATTGTGCTTCAAACGGGGGTGCAGAAAGGAAACACGCTCCCAGCCCAACTCAAACCAACCAAACAAAAAAAAAACTTAAATGAAACGGTGCGTTTAAGGTGAGTCTGATCACCAAAAATGAAGAAGAAGAAAAAAAACCACACGCGTCACTGGCCAATTGGTTGGTCAACCCAGTCAACCCCCACGTCAGATACACACACCAGACGCCGGAGCTAGGGCTCTGGTCGTCTTCTCCGGGAGGTCGCCGGAGCTGCAGACATCAAACCTCAACCAAATAACATAAAAAGGACATTATTCTCAAGGGTTTTTCATGCTGATATCAAATCCACACTCAAAAACGATTTTCAAACACAATAACATCATGAATCGAAGCAAACAAAAAACATGTCCAAACTGAAATCTCACCAAAAAAAAACAACAAGCATCCACACAGTGCCTACTCAGTTGTAGGACTTCAGAATCACCAGAAACAAGCAAATTGGACGTATAGCATGGCAGATTCGAAGGGAAGAATATTACCTAACGGAGAAGTTCTGTTGACTCTTCTCAGCAGCTAATAACTTCAGGAAATGATATGGAAAACTTCAAAATGTCTTGTGGAAGATAGATCCAAGCTTGATTCACCCAGAAAATTGATGAAATGCTTCACAAAAGCTCAAACCGATGATGACCCAAAACCAAGTTCGTTCAGCTTCACACAACAACTACAGAAGGCCAATAACGCATACAGAAGTGAGATTTCACTTGTTAGATGATGATTCTAACAAGAAAAGACTTCCAAACCCTCAGAATGAAGAGCTCGAAAGTGATGAAAAATGATAGAAAATAGTGTTTCTGATCCGTTGTTGCCAAAATGAAAAAAACTCATCTCCTTTAGGGTTTGTTTTTGCTTAAATATGATGGGTTTGGAGTGTTTTTTGGGCCTGAAAAGTTTGTTTCAATTCTTTTGGAAAACTTTGCCAAAACTTGAAAAGAGGAAATGCATACGGGTTGTCATGTAGAGTGTGATGATTTTGTTGTGATTTGGAAAGAGAGGAGGTGGTGGAAATAGCAGTCACGTGAGCAGAGTGTGAGGTCAGATTGTACCACCATTTTGTTCCTTTTCTATTTTACCATTTTGGGCAAAACGTTCACATGGCATATGGGGGATGTTTAACTTGTTTGGGCAAAAGGAAATGAGGTTAAGCGTGTGTTTTGATGTCAACCTAAGCATGCTGCAAAGAAGGATTCAAGTGTGCCAAGGAAAGATAACATAATGATGCTACACCATGCCTTAAGTTATTTGAAAAATCTCAACTTTGCATGGGTAGAACTTGGTGAATATAGCTCCACTTGACACAAACTTATGATCAAAGGAAAGTAGGAAGAACATAGAGAAAATTCCATGAAGGAAAGGTCTTGAAATAGGGCTTGGAACATTGTGAAAATAAGCCATGAATGTGTGTCCTCAAAACTGTCCCAAAACACTTAGAAAAATTCTAAGTTATTGAGAAATTTCAAGTTGGAAATGTCTCACTTTGCCCACTCATAACTCAATGAAAAATAATCCAAATGGCATGGTTCTTATATCCATTTTGAAGGGCAAACTTCAATCTACAACTTCCATGTGGAAAAGGTTTTTGAATGATGCCTTGAACATGGTGAAAAATGGCTTAGAAAGTGATTAAAAACTTACTAAAAATAGTAAGTTTCTAAAAACCTAATTTTCCAATTTTAGTAACTTTTTCCACATTCTTGATTTTTCATGAATCCTTGAACATCTCTTGACCAAATCTTGTCCATGGACCATATTTGACTTGAAAATCATGATGTTGACCTCAAAAGGTCAGGAGTTGACTTTTTCACTTCCCAGTTGACTTTATTCCCCATTCTCCTGATTTTCAAATTTCTGATAAATTGAAAACCTTCTGAAACAAATTGATGGGGAATCTTCCATCCCTAGACACTTGAGGACATAAGGGATACCATGAGATCAAGTCTTGCCCAAAAAATCAGAAATAAACTGATTTTAGGTCAAACCCTGATTTTGGCACCCTCTAGTTAGGAGGAAAAAACACACCCTCCAAATCTCAATTCCTCTGAATATGTTGTGCGTCCTGTCCACCAATGATGATATGTGCCATTTGGAGATGATAAACAATCAAAGAGCTTGCTCATTTGGGGGTCAGATCCCAACTTTTGACTGCCTTGTGTAGGAAATTATGCACTGTCCAATCTTCTGGATGAATTCCCCTCTTCCCATGACTTGTGAGATCAAATAGAGATGATACATGATGTGAGAGATCATTGAGGCTTGTGAGAACACTTGGTCTTCTTCTTTGGATGATCAACACCTTAGAGAATCACCTGATCACATGCCCTTATGCAAGATGCAATGCTAAATGCTTGATGCTTTATTTTTCTATGCTTGAATGCAATGCAATGCAATGAAAGCTCATGCTAAATGATATGAAGAAAAGAGAGGGAAAATTTTGGGGTATTACAGCTGCCCCTATTCAATCACTGTAGACCTGAACGGATGATAGCGATTGCTATCATACTTTCAAGGTATGGAGAGATTGAATACCGACAATAACCCAAAAATTTGCACTCTGCAGGGAAGAAGAAAAGGGATAAACCCAACCAAACGAACTCTGCTTGACGAAAACTCTGATGATGAAGAAAACCACTGGAGAGATGTCTTTTATACAACGCCAGATGACTACTGGCTTGCCACACTACGAGTGGACTTTAGCAACGTCTTTTGTACAATGCCAGACGACTACTGGCTTGCCACACTACGGGTGGACTTGAACAATGTCTTTTAGTACAACGCCAGACGACTACTGGCTTGCCACACTACGGGTGGACTTGAACAATGTCTTTTAGTACAACGCCAGACGACTACTGGCTTGCCACACTACGGGTGGACTTTTGCCAAACTACGGTTGGACTTTGCAGCTGAATTGCCACACTACGGGGGACTTTTGCCAATCTACGGTTGGACTTGCTGAGATGCCACACTACGGGGGACTTTTGCCAATCTACGGTTGGACTTGCTGATGATCTGCCACCCTTGGATGGTCTTTGGCCAATCTACGGTTGGACGTAGCTGCGGTCTTTTTAAAAGGAGTCAGACGACTACTTACTTGCCACCCTACAGGTGGACTTGTGCCAAGCTACGGTTGGACTTTCCAATGATTTGCCACCCTTGGATGGACCTTTCGCCAATCTACGGTTGGACTTTCCAATGATTTGCCACCCCTGGATGGACCTTTCGCCAATCTACGGTTGGACTTTCCAATGATTTGCCACCCCTGGATGGACCTTTCGCCAATCTACGGTTGGACTTTCCAATTATTTGCCACCCTTGGATGGACCTTTCGCCAATCTACGGTTGGACTTTAGAAGATTTGTCACCCTTGGATGGACCTTTTGTCAATCTACGGTTGGACTTTAAAACTTCCAATACTGGATTACTCTCTGCATCCGTGTCAGACATCTCTGCTGACTCTGTTGAGGAACAATGATCAATGTTTTGACTCGGAGACTCCTGAAAGGATAATATCTCTGCTGGAGAATGAAAGGACAATCCGTCTGCTTTGAATTGTCAAATTTGCCAAAAATAAATTGGACTTTGAAATATGATATAGGGAGTGATGATTCTGCCAGGAACTACTTCATCTGTCTGGGATGAATTTTGGTCACAGCAACTCCGCTGGGGATGAGAATTTCTTTGCATGACGTCTTGCTAGGGAAGAAAAGTCATTAAAACTCTGCTTGAGGATCTATCAAACATGAGATCTTTTGCGGGGAGAATCAACCTTTTAATCCGGCTGGGGAAAGAGTATACCATCACTCTGCTGAGGAATAGATTTTGTTGATCAATAAGCCTCTGTGGGGCCAAATAATAAACTCAGCTGGGGAATACTGTTGACAAGATCCAATGCTGAACTCTGTGGGGAATACCATTACCAGAGATACAATCTTGCTGGGAATCAAAGCTACTCCGTCGGGGATATGCAAATCCTGGTTAGAACATGCTCTGCTGCAACCTGCTGGGGAGAGTCCCTAGATCTGCTGGGGAAACCCAAATTAATTCCACGGTAGTCTGCCAAGGAATAAGACTGTCGAGCTTAAGATAAGTATTATAATGCCCCATGCCAGGCGAACTTTCAGTTTGGACGATTCCATTGGGGATAGTGAGTTTACCGCAAACTCTTTTGGGGAGAACTGCTTTAAAGCGTCTCGTGCTGGGGAATGCCTTTTGAGAGGATTTTACAGAAGACCAAACGTCCTCAAACTCTACTGGGGATAATAGACCCGGAATATCTCTTGCTGGGGAAATCCAAAATGCCCCATGCCTGGGCAGGTCAACAACTTGCTTCCTACTCCATGATATCAGACTTACCTGAAGAAACATCCTAAGAGGATTTTACAGAAGATCAAGCATCTTCAAACTCCTAACGACTTCACTGGGTATTAATCATCAACTTCGGTGTCTGCGAAACAACTTTACTGGGGAATTCGCAACCGTTATCGACACAGAAAAGCTTGTAGCTGTTGGAAGTACCGAATGAGAGAATCGACTTAGCAAGATACAATGATACCCAGTTGAACTCAATTCCCTGATATCGAGACGTCGCGAACGACCGTCAACCATCTGATGGACTCAATCAGTAAACGTTGTGACAAAAGGGTAACAAGTAAACCCTTCCCCGAACACGATTGCCCCAGTCTCCTGTGTGGGAATAAATGATTACTCGTCTTGTGCTTGAAATCATCTGTATCTGTTACCTGCAACAAAAGAAGACACACACATGCCCCGGAATATAGCGTGTTTTGAATCCACCATCCAAGATTATTCAACATTCAAAGCAATTCTAAATGTTTTTCTGCACGTTTTATTGTGAAGCCACCATGTTTTCAAATGCAATGTTTTATCAAAAATTCGGACGTTTTTGCAAACAAAGCAGTAAAACAAAATAAGAAGCTTTAAAACTGAAATTCAATTTATTGATTAAAAGGCCCAGAATAGGCAATTACATCAGGAAGCAATCCCTGGAAAGAGGTGATCGCTGAAAATTGAGAAAAGAAACTATACTAATGGAAATGTGAAAACGGCGTTCCACTGAGTTTCAATTCTGCTATGGCCAGTATGTCTTCAAGACTCCCCGACCTTGCCTTCTGAGGAATGATCAGACCGATTTCTACCCTTTGGAATGTCAGTTGTTGAAACGGATGATGGAGTACAGATAAACTCAGATCGTAGTCGTTCGCTTAAATCCCTCTTTTGCGTAGACCGCCCTTTCGGGTTTTCAATCTACCGGGATACTCTTTTTTGCCTGAGTTGTCCTTGCGGATTTTCAACTCACCGGGTGTACAATTTTTATTTTATATCCCTAATTTTTGCATGAACCTTTTTATTCTGTTTTTGTGGTTCGCCGGGATGCCCTTTTTTGCCTGGATTTTTTCTTCTTTTTTTTTGTCCAGCGGGTCTATTCATGCGAAGTATTTTTTGACTACGTCTGAGTTGATAGGGGATGAAAAGTCTTCGCCATCCATGGTTGTAGGTAATAAGGCTCCGCCCGAGAAGACCTTCTTAACCACGAATGGACCTTCATAGTTAGGAGTCCATTTGCCCCTGTGATCTGTACTTGGAGGAAGGATCCTTTTGAGTACCACATCTCCCACTTTGTAAACCCGAGGACGCACCTTTTGGTCAAATGCCTGCTTCATCCTCCGTTGGTATAACTGTCCATGACACACAGCTGCCAGTCGTTTCTCCTCAATAAGGCTCAACTGCTCAAACCTGGTGCGCACCCATTCAACCTCGTCTAACTTGACATCCATCATGACTCTGAGGGATGGAATCTCCACTTCAACCGGCAGTACTGCCTCCATACCATATACAAGTGAGAATGGGGTTGCCCCAGTGGACGTGCGCACCGACGCTCGATACCCATGCAGAGCAAACGGTAACATCTCATGCCAATCTTTGTATGTGACAACCATTTTCTGCACAATCTTCTTAATGTTCTTGTTGGCCGCTTCCACAGCGCCATTCATCTTCGGGCGATATGGAGAAGAATTGTGGTGTTCAATTTTGAAGTCCCGGCACAGCTCAGTCATCATTTTGTTATTCAGATTAGAACCATTATCAGTAATGATTCTTTCGGGCACTCCATAGCGACAAATAATGTCCCGTTTCAAGAAACGAGCTACCACCTGCTTAGTGACATTGGCATAAGATGCTGCTTCAACCCATTTAGTGAAATAATCAACGGCGAACAAGATGAAACGATGGCCATTCGAAGCAGTAGGCTTAATCTTTCTGATCATGTCAATGCCCCACATAGCAAAGGGCCAAGGAGAGGACATGACACTCAACGGGTTTGGAGGTACATGCACTTTGTCTGCATAGATCTGACATTTGTGACACTTGCGGGCATACTTGCAGCAATCTGACTCCATAGTCAACCAGTAATATCCTGATCTCAACAATTTCTTAGCCATTGCATGTCCTCCGGCATGGGTACCGAAAGAGCCTTCATGTACTTCCTGCATTAACAAGTCTGCCTCATATTTATCCACACATCTGAGGAGAACCATGTCAAAATTCCGCTTGTACAGCACATCATCTTGATTCAAGAAGAAACTACCAGACAGCCTTCTCAACGTCTTCTTATCTTTAGTAGATGCCCCTGGCGGGTACTCTTGACTTTTCAAGAAACACTTGATATCATGAAACCATGGCTTGTCATCAGACATGGCATCAACAGCAAACACAAATGCAGGTCTGTCAAGCCGAGACACATCGATCTTAGGTACATGATTCCATCCTTGCACTTTGATCATGGAGGACAATGTGGCCAAGGCATCTACAAACCTATTTTCATCTCGAGGAATGTGGTACAGCTTCACTGTTGTAAAGAATGTCAACAATCTTCTTGTATAATCTCTATACGGAACCAGATTTGCTTGGTGCGTGTACCAACTCCCTTTCACCTGATTAAATACCAAAGCTGAATCACCAAAGATATCTAGGGTCTTAATCCGTAAATTAATCGCCTCCTCAATCCCCATTATACAAGCTTCATACTCTGCTTCATTGTTGGTGCACCCGAAAGTTACTCGGGCAGTGAAAGGCATATGAACACCTTCCGGCATGATAAGAACTGCTCCAACTCCGCATCCATTCATATTGACGGCCCCATCAAGCATCAGTCTCCATTTGGATTCAGGGTCTGGCCCCTCCTCCGGGAGTGGTTCCTCGCAGTCTTTGGCTTTGAGAAACATGATGTCCTCATCAGGGAAATCAAACTTCATGGGTTGGTAATCATCAATCGATTGTTGCGCAAGATAGTCTGACAAGACACTTCCTTTGATGGCCTTTTGGGAGGTGTATTGAATATCATACTCTGTCAGAACCATTTGCCACCGTGCAATTCTGCCTGTTAGCGCTGGTTTCTCAAAAATGTACTTGATAGGATCCATTTTGG
This sequence comes from Lathyrus tuberosus, assembly GCA_022829125.1. Lineage (NCBI taxonomy): Eukaryota > Viridiplantae > Streptophyta > Magnoliopsida > Fabales > Fabaceae > Lathyrus > Lathyrus tuberosus. The sequence continues at coordinate 3,814,441 of JALAZF010000241.1, read as the reverse complement.
AAATCAACAAGGTTGTGTGCCTAATAATATATTGCCTCAATCGCTTTGCGGCCCATGCAAGTGCACAGCATGTCTTTTCAAGCATTGAGTAACGGGACTCACAATCATTGAACTTTTTGCTCAGGTAGTAGATAGCATGCTCCTTCCTACCTGTCTCATCGTGTTGACCGAGAACACAACCCATATAACCTTCGAGCACTGTCAAATACATTATCAAGGGTCTTCCTTCAACTGGAGGTATGAGAATTGGAGGTTCCTGCAAGTATTCTTTTATCTTATCGAATGCCAACTGGCAATTGTCATTCCACCTGACCGTCTGATCTTTTCTTAGCAGCTTAAAAATTGGCTCACACGTGGCTGTTAGATGAGATATGAACCTTGCAATATAGTTCAATCTACCCAGAAAACCACGAACCTCTTTTTCCGTTCTCGGCTCAAGTATTTCTTGTATTGCTTTCACCTTGGCAGGATCAACCTCAATCCCTTTTTCACTCACAATGAAACCCAGCAGCTTTCCAGAACGCACCCCAAAAGTGCACTTATTTGGATTCAATCTCAAGCGGAACTTCCTCAACCTTTCAAACAGCTTTTTCAAGTTAACCAGATGTTCTTCTTCTGTTCTCGACTTGGCAATCATGTCATCCACATAACATTCAATCTCTTTATGAATCAAGTCGTGAAACAAAGTTACCATTGCCCGTTGATACGTTGCCCCTGCGTTTTTCAACCCAAAAGGCATCACCTTATAATAATATGTACCCCACGGAGTAATGAACATGGTCTTCTCCATATCTTCAGGTGCCATCTTAATCTGGTTGTACCCGGAGAAACCATCCATAAACGAGAACACTGAAAACTGAGCCGTATTGTCGACCAGTACATCAATGTGTGGCAGTGGAAAATCATCTTTCGGACTAGTTTTATTAAGATCTCGATAATCTACACACATTCTAACCTTTCCATCTTTCTTCGGTACCGGCACAATATTGGCAACCCAGGGAGGGTAGTGAGTCACTGCAAGAAACCATGCATCCCATTGTTTTTGAACTTCTTCTTTGATCTTAATGGCCATGTCGGGGTGAGTCCGACGAAGTTTCTGTTTAACGGGCAAACATTCTTCTCTCAAAGGCAGCCTGTGAACAACAATATCAGTATCCAACCCTGGCATGTCTTGATACGACCAGGCGAAGATATCAGCATATTCACACAACAACTCAATCAAAGCTCTCTTCACATCTTCTTGCAGGCAGGCACCAATCTTAATCTCTTTCTTGACATCCTCAGTACCAATATTGATGATCTCTACAGTCTCCTGATGAGGCTGGATGACCCTTTCCTCTTGTTTTAACAATCTGGCCAGTTCCTCAGGGAGTTCACAATCCTTCTCATCCCCTTCTTCGGCTTGATAAATCGGTTTATCAAAGTCATTCATAGCCATAGCAAAATCGTTATCAATGGAATCCGGAGGATCAAGTCTGCACGAACAGATTCATGCTTTATTTTAGAAATATTTGTAAAACAAACAAAAAAAGAAACATTGCCATTTTATTAAATTTGTGCAAAAATAAAAACTGAAAGACAGAGAACAAAAATTTGAGTGCAACACGTCCTTTATTGATGATTAAAATTGCACATGCAAACAGGGTGGCCCTACAAATGAATCTATACGCCTTGGGCAGAGCGCAAGATTTTGACATGCATTATGATTAGAAAAACAAATAAAAAAAAAATTACGCTGTCTGAAGAGTAACCCGAACGACTTCTTCAACAGACCAGTTCTGCACTTGTTGTCCCGGAGCACGTGGGCGTACCCAGTTGTCTAGGTCACAGTCACTGTCAACACCATCTTCTGTAGCTGCACAAGACTGATCTGTGAAAATAATTCCCCCACTACTGAAAGTGATGGGTCCACTGCTTTCCGCCTCTGAAGTCATATAGGGATGATAACCAATGCCAAATTTGTCCTCCTTCATTGGTGTCTCTATCAACCTGCCCCATCCTTGGGCATTGCCGGCTCTGACGACCTCAACAGCTTGTTTGTAGGATGAAATGGAGGTACCGGCTCCAACTGGTGCAACGGAAGACTCAGGCACATTGTCAATATTTACCGCTTCAAATGATTGGCAAAGCATCTCGTGAATTTCCCCATCCATTTACACATACTTAAACGTGGACAAATGACTAACAAAGATATCTTCTTCACCACACACTGTCACAACCTGTCCTTCAAACTCATACTTCAGCTTTTGGTGTAAGGTGGATGTAACAGCCCCAGCTGAATGAATCCAAGGGCGACCCAATAAGCAGCTATATGCAGGTTGTATGTCCATCACATGGAATGTGGATTTGAACACCTGCGGTCCAATTTGCACGGGCAATTCAACTTCACCAAACACAGATCTTTTAGTACCATCAAATGCTCTGACAACCAATTTACTAGGCCTTAAAATCAAACCATCGACTTCCAGCTTCATTAGTGCCTTCTTAGGCAAGACATTGAGTGAGGAACCAGTGTCCACCAGTACATGAGACAACACTGCACCCCTACACTCCATTGTGATATGCAAAGCTTTATTGTGGTTTCTTCCTTCAGCAGTCAAATCCCTACTTGTGAAGCCCAGACCATGGCTGACATTAACATTGGAAATTACACCTTCAAGCTGATTTACAGTGATTTCCTGTGGCACATATGCACTCTTCAACACTTTCAACAAAGCCTCCCGATGCGCGTCAGAACACATCAACAGTGACAAAATTGAAATCTTCGAAGGGGTCTGATTCAGTTGATCAACAATCTTATAATCACTTTTCTTGATTATCCTCATGAAATCTTCCATCTCATTATCAAAAGTAGTCTTTTTCTCAGTTTCAGGTACAGGCACACTCTCGACCACCTGTTTTCCTTTAGCTTTTGCAGCAGCTTCAGCTTCTTGATCACTGCGCAAAGTTTGGGGAGTAAATAATCTTCCGCTTCTTGTAAAACCACCTACACCACCCACATTATCAATATTCGAACCGGTCGATGATCCAACTTCTTGCTTTTTACCTTCATAATATATGTCTGCTCCATAGTGCCATGGAATTGCCTTTGTAGTTGTAAACGGAACTGGTCCTGGCACCGTGATGGTAACAGGACGGGGTCTTTCTTGGACAACACTTGCTATAGGAACTGTACTAGCAGGCACCTGGATCTCAGCGGGAGAATAATATACGTCTGCCCCATAGTGCCACGGGATTTCTTGTGTAGTTGTAAATGGAACTGGTCCTGGCACCATGATGGTAACAGGACTAGGTCTTTGTTGCACAACACTTGCTACAGGAACTGTACTAGCAGGCACCTGGATCTCGGCGGGAGTATAATAGATGGTCACAGTTGATACCTCATCAGTCTCTTTCACAACCCTGTCAAACTGTAGACATCCTTCATTGATCAGATTCTGCAAACCCGCTTTCAACTTATCACAGCCATTCTCTTGATTCATACACTCAGAACAATCTTGATTACAGCCCGGGAACACCTGTCCCTTCAGCAAACGATCTTTTACAACCAACAAAGAAGTCTTCACCTGACTGATATCTGCTACCAAATTCAATCGGTTTCCATCTTCGATAGCATGCACATTCTCCGTAGCATGCACATTTGCCGCACCATGATTAGGTATGGGGTGCTGAATAATATTAGGAGGCCGAGAGAAATTGATTGCCTTGGCATCAATCAAGTCTTTCACTTTATGATGAAAAGCCCAACATCTTTCAATGGAGTGCCCCTGAGCACCTGAGTGGAACTCGCATCGTGCGTTAGCATCAAAATTAGGAGGCAAGTTGCCAGGGGCAGGAGGCCTCATAGTGCGGAGCTCAACCAACTTCAACTAGAGTAACTGTGGTAGCAACGCAGAATAAGTCAAAGGGAGAGGGTTAATCTTACGATCCCTCTGCCTAGACCTCTGTTGGAAAGGAGGTTGCTGCTGTTGCTGTTGAACTTGCTGTTGGGGTTGTTGCTGCTGAACAGACGGTGTTGGGATTGTCACTGCACCTACCTGGTGATAACCCTGAGAACGTCCTCTGCCTCGTCCTCTAAACACAGCATTTGTATCTCCTTCTCTTTTTTTCTGACCACTAGCAAATGGTTTCTTCGTCCCAGAAGAGCCAGCCCCACTCAAGTCCTAAATCTTACCAAGCTTCAACAAACTCTCTATTCTTTCTCCCGCAATCACTATCTCAGCAAATCCGGTTGATGGACAAGCAGCTAATCTTTCAAGATATGCCCCTTGCAGGGTGCCCATAAACATGTCTGCCATTTCCCTATCCAACAAAGGAGGTTGGACCTGTGCAGCCATCTCTCTCCACCTCTGTGCATATTCTTTGAAACTTTCTTTAGCATTCTGTGACAACCCCTGCAATTGAGTGCGATTGGGCGCCATATCAATATTGTACTGGTACTGTTTTAGGAATGCTTCAGCCAGATCCTTCCAACTTCTCACAGCAGCTCTGTTCAATTTCATATACCAGGTCAAAGAAGCTCCAGCCAGACTGTCTTGAAAGTAATGCATCCATAACTTCTCATCATCTGTATGAGCTGAGATCCTCCCAAAATAAGCTTGGATATGTGTCTGGGGACACGTATTGCCATGATATTTATAAAAAGTAGGCGGCTTGAATTTTGGAGGGATCTTGACCCCTGGTACCAGCCCCAAACTAGTAACATCAATACCCATAGAATTCTTGCATTCCATAGCCCATATCTTTTCAGCCAACTCATCGTACCTTTTGTCATTAAGAGCACCCATCTCAGCATCCAACAGAGTAAATTGGTCTTCTTGACCATCTTCCTGAACACCACCAACATTTCTGCCATTTCCATTACCCACATTACCCACCGGAGGGGGATTGCCAACAGGAGGAGGAGTTCCATTGTCATTCTGATTAACTCCAAGCGTGCCCTCTAGACGCTCGACCAGAAGCCTCAATCTTTCTTAATTTTGTACCATTCCAGTCATGAGAGTCATGAACTGGTCCATTCTTGCCCTCATTTCAGCCAAGTCACTCTGCATTTGATCCATAGCTCTAGCCTGATTTCCTCGAGTTGAGTAACGATGAATATGATTCTCAGCTATAGTTCCTGAAACCAAATAAAGGTTAGAGATCTCCTGCAACAGGTACCTGCTATGCAAAAATGCTTATGATTATGAGGATGCAAATGCAAAATGCAAACAATCATATTTAAACATTTCCAGGCCGAATCTGCTTTGATTCCAGTTTTGGGCAAGGGATCGGACACAACATCGGAAAATAAATCCGGATCCAGAAATACCGCAGAATCAATCCACAAGAACAAATACTCTCTGAAAACCAGAACTGCCAGAACACAGATAACTAAACCAGGTATTCCATTACATAAAACAAAGTAGTTCTTACAGACAAATTCAAACATAATCAAAGGTGATTCCATCAACAAACCTGATGGTAACCCCAAAAAGATAAACAACAAAAATCAACTACAAATCAATCCCAAACAAACTAGCTTCAACTTCTTCGAGAAGATCCACAGTGTCAGGATGTGCAGGTCGCTTAATCAGCCCTTTGATCAACTTGTTTCTTTTTGCAGTCTCTTGGTTCAACTTAGCGATCTGCTCTTCAGCGGTGTTATCCTCGCGCTTCGACTTCTTGATCTCGGCTTGCAGCTTGAGCTCTTCGATCTCCTTCTGTGCGCCTTTCCACTTGGCGAAGTAACGATCTTTCCTTGCTTTCACCTCTTGGAGTTCTTCCTTCAGCTCTTCATTCCCAGTCTTGGCTTCCTCCCACATATCCTGATACGTGGCAAGCTCGTCTTCTGCTTTAGTTAAAAGCTTCTTGTTTTTTCTCTTGTCTTTGCCTGATGAATCAGTAGCCATACTGATCTTTTTGAAATGCTGAGCCCTGTCGGCGAAATCCTTCTCTTTTTTCTCTAGATACGCAGTCATGTCTTGAACTTTCCACTTCAACCCCAAGTTGTCATGTAGAGCATTCTGTAGCCGACTACTCATATCAGCGTTTTCCGCCCTCAGGTCAGATACCAACTTACGCTGCTTGTCGAACTCTTCAATAGGCACAGTAAGTCTTTCCTCCACAATCTCTGGATACAATGGAGGCGCCCGATCAAAAGGCAAATAGAATTCTTCTACCCTCTTTTTCACCCATTCAACATACGGAGCGAAAGCTTGGTTATTGGGTTTCCCCAAAACAGTTTTACCTATCTTCTGTCTGCTGAGCCAGGCTTGACAAGCTTCTTGTGCAATAGCTACACCATCAGTCATATGAAAATACAAGGATTCTTCCAAGTCTTTTCCAGCTGGAGGACCTTTCAGGGCGTATGCAAACTGCCTGATAGCCAAAGACGGGTTGTAGTTAATACCTCCCTTTCTTCCGATCAAAGGTACATTAGGATACCTACCACAGCTATGCAAAATATCAGTCCCCAACAGACCCTTATCCACCCAGAGAATGTCTTTAGCAGCTAAGCCCATCAGACGCTTACTCCACTCTAAAGAAGTCTTCGAATCCACAAAAGCACCAAATTGGGGTAAACGTTTGGCAAACCACTTGTAGAAGAGAGGTGCGCAACAACAAACCACACCACCTCGCCTTTTCCCATTCCTGTTGTATAGAGCGTAGTGGAGATCACCTAACAAAGTTGGTACTGGATTCTGAGCTGTAAATATCTGAATAGCATCCGTATCGACGAAGTCAGACTCATTAGGGAATAACACAATGCCATATATACACAGAGCTAATATTGCATTGAAATCCCTCCACCTTTTTTCCTTAGCTTCTTCTCGAGCCCTCTTCACCAAGTAATCCAAGTGATACCCTCGGGATTTTCCCTTCTTAGAAAAGTCAGCCTCCACTGTAGATTTGCTCAAGTACAGAGCCTCAGCCACTGCCTGGAAATCAAAATTTCCTTAGGAACCACAGAAAGGAACACCTTCTCTGATAGGAATCTTCAAAAGGTCGGAGTACTCCTCTAGGGTAGGAACCAACACATAATCTGGCATCACAAAGCACCTCAAGGAAGGGTCATAAAATTGCATCAAGGTGTGTAGCCCATTGTATTCGTACTCACTAAGACTCCGAACCAGGGGTAAAATCCAACCATACTTCTCTTCAAAGGCTCCTAAAACTTCTGGACCAACTATACTCTGCAGACTGCTCAAAGGACCGAGAGTGATCTTCGGAAATCTGTAGACGATGATGTTCTTCTTACCCCTCTTAGTGTCCATCCCTATGAATGCCTTCTGACTGGAATCAAAGACTAGATACTACCTGAAAATGCACAAGCATGAATGTCAGAAAAAGGAATGCAATGCAGAGCATGTGATCAAGGTGTCCACACAAACTGGCTGCACTGCGCTGACTGAACAAACCAAGTCTCTGTACCAAAACTCTGAACAAATAACCACCATAGTAATAGAACCAGAAAACCAGGTAGGTTGAAAGTCACGGTTACCTGCAAACCTGCAAACCCCATCCCTCTCACATGTGGGTACTAGGATGTTCAGTATCCTGGGCTCTCAGGTCGAGAAATGATGATACGTTCACCATTTCTGGTTTGGTATCATCATCAATCGAGGAGGCCTCAACCGATTCTCCAAGACAAAAGATCCCCAGCTTCAGAGGTTTGAGAAGCAATAGCACATTCAGCCCGAAGGATACAATGCTATCGCCAATCAAAGAGGTCGTCCGCTGATTCACTACAAAAGGGAAATCCTATAGCAAGTTCCCAGCATTGGGTCCTCGGATCGAGAATGTGCAATGGGTTTGCCACAGAACGTGGGCTGCCACTGTCACCTCTCGGGAGGAGTGCCGCAACTGAGTCCTCGGGAATGGTCATCAGAGTCGACGATTCCTCCAGAGAATAACTACTGGCCTATATCAACATACAGTAGCAGATAGCTCCGGATAGAACCTCGTCTGATTGTAGGGATCGTAATCACCCACACGTGGCCAACACCACGGGTGCGTCACGCCTGCCCACGCTAAAACCTAGGTGTATGCTCGAGCCTTGGTATTGGGCTCATCTCTCAAAGCATCCCAACCCATCAAACAGAAAACCAGCCAGCACAGTGCAGTAATATCCAGCATATAATGATATGTAATGCAGTAAAATGCGATAAAAAACAGTAAACCGGTAAAAAATATAGTAAAAAGCAATACAGTAATATACAACACACAACAAAACACAGCACCAGAATAAACACCCAAAGAAAGAAAACGAACAAGCGCTAGGAATGACTCGCTAAGGAAACCATAGATTCTGGGTTCGATCCCCAGTAGAGTCGCCAGCTGTCGCTCCCGGGATTTTCATCCAAGTACAAACGCGAAAGTGGCACCGAAACAGAGTCGCCAGCAATGTGTATTTATCCCAAGAGAGGGAAAGGAAACACTGCGTAAACCTGAGGAGAAAGGAAAAAGCATGGTCTTGCGACCAAGAGAACTGGGTTCAGGAGTCGGTTACATGAGAGGAAGGTATTAGAACCCCCTCACGTCCATCGTACCAGATGGGATCCACGCTTGCTTGTCTCGATCAAAGGGTGTCGTCCATTGGAGCTCCGCTGCTACTGGAAAGGAAAAGGAACCGCTAGCTAGAGAACCGGAAAAGGAAGGGAAAGAGAAAGAGAGAAAATGTAGGGAAAATAAAAGAAGTGCTCGCATGGGCCCTACCCCACTACCTACATATCTCATCGGGAGCATGAGAATCAGAGCGACGTAGTTCCCCTCAACGACGGTTGCTTTGTTTGTGTTTTTTGGGAACGGCTAACGTTCTAGCTCAGGTGTTGCAGGCTCGCTGGTCCGAGTGCGTTACCATCTTGCAAGAGAACGAGTAAAAGCACGTTCGTGCGCTGAGAGCGGATGAGATGAGAAAAGAATTCCCGAAGGAAAGATGTTATTGTTGGTTTGAAGTTTTTTAGAAAGAAGTGTCTTTTACAGTTGTTTGCAACTTGCATTGAACCAAAGTCTTAAATATAGGAACGAATACTTTCGCGCATCGTCCCCAACAGGACATACACTAGGTATCCTAGAAGAATGAGAGGAAGCCCCTCGTTCCCCATTTCCCACATATAAGGCTCAAGCGCAATACACGTTAACTTTTATTACGTATTTTTTATTTTTATTGTTTTGAGATGGGAAGAGAGAAAACGCAAAGGAACTCTAAAGGGAAACTAAGAGTCCTAATGTTATCATGCATGGATATCCTAGGGTTAGTGAGGTTTAGGAGAAAAGACTACCTAACCTAATGCTAATCCTACTCCAAGCTTAATCAAAAATTAATTTGGACTAGGTAGCTCTAAGGGGAAAAGAATCCAAGACTTGAATAAGTCTTGAGATTCATGGGATGAGAAAGAGTGAAAGAGAAGAAAAGAGAAAGGAAGAAAAAGAAAAGAGATGGGGCAGCAAGCACACCATAATCATCATATCCAAATGAAAACACAAAACATGCTTCAAAGATCATACAAGCACATATCAAGTACGCAAGTGGAAGCACACAAGAAAGGATGCAAGTAAACTTGCACAAGATTCGCAATTTCACACACTAAGAACTCATACAAAGATGACATGAACAAAATAAGATGAAAGTGAAACCAATTCAGAATTCAATTCATATCATGCTCATCTAATCCAACATGCAAGAATGCTTCACATCATGATGCATTATGAGCCAAATAAACCACAAAACCAATGATGATGATATGCATCATATAAATAAAAACCATGATGATCAAGTGAGATGAAAACCAAACAATGAACTCAAGGGGCAGTAGCATATGTGTCAACATCATACCAAAATCAAACTCAAGTCATGCAAGATGAATCCTTAAGCAACACATTCAAAACATGCATCAAAGTTAATCAAAACATCCACTTATCATTCATGCCAACAAACAAAGAAACATGTGAAGCAAAGAGTGGGAACATGTCACATAAAGCACCTTAAACCAAGAGGGCCAGAACCTCTAGCATGTCATACAAATCAAACAAAAGGCCTCATGCATTGGTTGAGATCAAACAAGGACACATCACAAGATTAGGTTGAACATACCACAAAATTCAAGCCCAAAACAACATCAACTTAGAAAATCAAGAACAAATAGAAAAATGAGTGAAAAGAGATGATTCCAAAGCCACAAACAAGATCAAACAGAACATGATCACACCATATAAACATCTCAAGCATCAATCAATCACAAGTAAGCAAATGCACTCAAACTAGGTCAAGTATCAAAGTATGCTTCAATCAAACTTGCATCACAAGTAAAGATCAACTAAAAATAGCAAAGTTGTCCAATAAACTCCCAAAAAAAACTCAAACAGAAGTTAACTCAGTCAAGTAACATGTTCAAAAAGATTGGATCAAAAAGAGTTAAAGAGCTTGTCAAAAGATGGATCACAAATCAAGAAGTGCACATAATCGAGCATGGGTCGAGGGTTAATAAAACTTGAGTGGCAAGTCACTAAAAGTAACTCAAGCCATCATCAAACCAGCATTGCAACATCCTTATATCATGCCTTAAAAGTGACCAAAAGATTGGCCTCAAATGATGTGTGAAAGCCATAAAAATTCCTAACCCTAGAAGAAGGGTATCATTGGAAACACCCTAACAATTTAATTCAAAATAAAATAATAAAATGAAATTAAAAATAAAATAAAAATAATGAAAATTAAGTTGACACATTAATTAAACAGAAAAATATTTTTTGGGATTTTTATAATATGTTTATAAATTAAAACAAAATTGAAATTAAAAATGAAATAAAAAGGAAAATAAAATAAATGAAAGTGAAAACCGGGGGGTGCACTAGCAATTCCTGCTACACAGGATTTGCTTCATCGCGCGCATTGTGCTTCAAACGGGGGTGCAGAAAGGAAACACGCTCCCAGCCCAACTCAAACCAACTAAACAAACAAAAAAAACTTAAATGAAACGGTGCGTTTAAGGTGAGTCTGATCACCCAAAATGAAGAAGAAGAAAAAAAACCACATGCGTCACTGGCCAATTGGTTGGTCAACCCAGTCAACCCCCACGTCAGATACACACACCAGACGCCGGAGCTAGGGCTCCGGTCGTCTTCTCCGGGAGGTCGCCGGAGCTGCAGACATCAAACCTCAACCAAATAACATAAAAAGGACATTATTATCAAGGGTTTTTCATGCTGATATCAAATCCACACTCAAAAACGATTTTCAAACACAATAACATCATGAATCGAAGCAAACAAAAAACATGTCCAAACTGAAATCTCACCAAAACAAAACAACAAGCATCCACACAGTGCCTACTCAGTTGTAGGACTTCAGAATCACCAGAAATAAGCAAATTGGACGTATAGCATGGCAGATTCGAAGGGAAGAATATGACCTAACGGAGAAGTTCCGTTGACTCTTCTCAGCAGCTAATAACTTCAGGAAATGATATGGAAAACTTCAAAATGTCTTGTGGAAGATAGATCCAAGCTTGATTCACCCAGAAAATTGATGAAACGCTTCACAAAAGCTCAAACCGATGATGACCCAAAACCAAGTTCGTTGAGCTTCACACAACAACTACAGAAGGCCAATAACGCATACAGAAGTGAGATTTCACTTGTTAGATGATGATTCTAACAAGAAAAGACTTCCAAACCCTCAAAGAATGAAGAGCTCGAAAGTGATGAAAAATGAGAGAAAATAGTGTTTCTGATCCGTTGTTGCCAAAATGAAAAAAACTCCTCTCCTTTAGGGTTTGTTTTTGCTTAAATATGATGGGTTTGGAGTGTTTTTTGGGCCTGAAAAGTTTGTTTCAATTCTTTTGGAAAACTTTGCCAAAACTTGAAAAGAGGAAATGCATACGGGTTGTCATGTAGAGTGTGATGATTTTGTTGTGATTTGGAAAGAGAGGAGGTGGTGGAAATAGCAGTCACGTGAGCAGAGTGTGAGGTCCGATTGTACCACCATTTTGTTCCTTTTCTATTTTACCATTTTGGGCAAAACGTTCACATGGCATATGGGGGATGTTTAACTTGTTTGGGCAAAAGGAAATGAGGTTAAGCATGTGTTTTGATGTCAACCTAAGCATGCTGCAAAGAAGGATTCAAGTGTGCCAAGGAAAGATAACATAATGATGCTACACCATGCCTTAAGTTATTTGAAAAATCTCAACTTTGCATGGGTAGAACTTGGTGAATATAGCTCCACTTGACACAAACTTATGATCAAAGGAAAGTAGGAAGAACATAGAGAAAATTCCATGAAGGAAAGGTCCTGAAATAGGGCTTGGAACATTGTGAAAATAAGCCATGAATGTATGTCCTCAAAACTGTCCCAAAACACTTAGAAAAATTCTAAGTTATTGAGAAATTTCAAGTTGGAAATGTCTCACTTTGCCCACTCATAACTCAATGAAAAATAATCCAAATGGCATGGTTCTTGTATCCATTTTGAAGGGCAAACTTCAATCTACAACTTCCATGTGGAAAAGGTTTTTGAATGATGCCTTGAACATGGTGAAAAATGGCTTAGAAAGTGATTAAAAACTTACTAAAAATAGTAAGTTTCTAAAAACCTAATTTTCCAATTTTAGTAACTTTTTCCACATTCTTGATTTTTCATGAATCCTTGAACATCTCTTGACCAAATCTTGTCCATGGACCATATTTGACTTGAAAATCATGATGTTGACCTCAAAAGGTCAGGAGTTGACTTTTTCACTGCCCAGTTGACTTTATTCCCCATTCTCCTGATTTTCAAATTTCTGATCAATTGAAAACCTTCTGAAACAAATTGATGGGCAATCTTCCATCCCTAGACACTTGAGGACATAAGGGATACCATGAGATCAAGTCTTGCCAAAAAAATCAGAAATAAACTGATTTTAGGTCAAACCCTGATTTTGGCACCCTCTAGTTAGGAGGAAAAAACACATCCTCCAAATCTCAATTCCTCTGAATATGTTGTGCGTCCTGTCCACCAATGATGATATGTGCCATTTGGAGATGATAAACAATCAAAGAGCTTGCTTATTTGGGGGCCAGATCCCAACTTTTGACTACCTTGTGTAGGAAATAATGCATTGTCCAATCTTCTGGATGAATTCCCCTCTTCCCATGACTTGTGAGATCAAATAGAGATGATACATGATGTGAGAGATCATTGAGGCTTGTGAGAACACTTGGTCTTCTTCTTTGGATGATCAACACCTGATCACATGCCCTTATGCAAGATGCAATGCTAAATGCTTGATGCTTTATTTTTCTATGCTTGAATGCAATGCAATGCAATGAAAGCTCATGCTAAATGATATGAAGAAAAGAGAGGGCAAATTTTGGGGTATTACACGCAGCTGGTGTGAGAGAAAAAGGGGAATCCGCCAGGAGAATTTTCAATATGCCTGGTGAATTTTTCTGAACCATAATTTTGTATTTAATTCATTTTACTTCATTTTTGAGATGTTATGTTGTTTGGGGGTGATTTTTGTCTCCAAACTTCATTCTTTGGTAGATTAGCTTAGAAAACAACTATGGAGCTTGCACAGGGATGAACCGGGGTGGATTGATCGTCGACCTGCTCTGACAAACCGCGAGATGTTTGGTTCATTTCTCTTTTTCTTTGTGTTTTTCTTTATGGTTGGGTTGTGTATATGTATTTGCTGTAAACTCATGTATTTGTCGCCCATGGCGTTATATGAAATTTGCTTTACAAATCTTTATTGGTGATTGTCTCTGATTTTTGCTTTATGCGCGGGGTTTGGGTTGCGTTAGACAAAACCCACACGAACTTCGATTAGGGATAGTTATCTGTTAGTTTATGGACTCTAGAGATAGATTTAGGAGCTAACACTCTTCAATAGGCGTCGAATCTTAATGCCTTCGTGCCTTGAGCTAGCGTGCGAGAGTATCGACGAGGGTAACACGGTTGTTTTCTCAACTTTGCGTTAGACATAACCTTTGCTGTGAGCGATGCTGGGTGATATTGAGGAGTATTGTAGGTGGAGTATAACTGGTCGGTAAGTTTAAGTTTGTGAGGAGTGATTTATATGCATTGTCGGACGAGTTTTTCTCTCTGAAGAATGATTTCTTTTTGTTTTAATTTTTACTTTTCTGTTTTCTTGTTTGAACCTATTTTAATCCAAACTCATAAACGCGAGAGACTGTCGAACGACATTCTTTCCCTTGAACAGATCTCTGTGGACATGACATAAATCCCGGAGGGAATTCTTTCCGAAAATAAATATTTTTGCTGCTTGCCCTATTCTGCATCCAACATTTAGAATGAGCTATTTTGAAAGGTGAAAATAAAAGAAAGTTTTTCCATTTGTTATTTGTGAAAAAGTAAAATAAAGAACGGAAATGTGCATGATTTGAATGCAAACAATCTTTTATTTATTGATCACATAATATTTCAAAAATGGGAGGCCCTTTACAAGCTATCCACTCGTCTCGGGCGAGGACGAGGGAACATGAAAGCAAAATGCATTACATGCTTGTAGGACAAACCACGGGAACCACAGTAGATGTCCAATTGTTGAGCTTGAAGCCAAATGAACACTTACGTACAAATCTTGCACTCTAGTTGCTAGGACCAGCATCATCAATGGCTGCCATGATATCACCCTTCTGGAAACCAGTGCTATTGAACTTAATCAAGTTACACTACTTCTGACCACGTGAGCTAGTTTGTAGATCAGAATGATAACCCACTCCAAAGCGATCATGCTTCTCTACCACATCCAACACATGCCCCCAGCTAGGCAGGGCACCTTTCTCAATGGTCTCTTTATCACTCCAGATGACATGGTCATTTTTAGTGATCCACTTTGATTGGCAGAAGCGGAGCTGACATCTTCGAATTCAAGATTTTGCAACGGCACCTCAGCTATGCTTTCATCTGTCTCGACACATCGAAAGGATGATAACTCGCTTACTAGAAAATCCTCTTCACCACAAACGATGACCAATTGATCGTCAATCATGAATTTCAGTTTCTGACGCAATGTGGACATAACTGCCCCTGTGACATGAATCCATGGTCTACCCAATAAGCAACTATATGCAGGATTGATATCCATCACCTGAAAAGTAATGCTAAACATATGCGGTCCGATCTTAATGGGTAAATCCACCTCGCCAATAACTTGCCTCCTAGAACCGTCAAAATCTCTGACAATTAAAGCGTTTGGTCTCATCTCGCTCCCCTCTACCGATAATTGACTCAACGTGCCCTTAGGCATCACGTTGAGAGAAGAACCAGTATCCACAAGAACATGAGATAATAAGGCTTCCATGTAAGTCACTGATATGTGCAAGGCTCAATTATGGGCAGTTCCTTCAGGAGGTAACTCTGATTCATTGAAACCCAAATACCGACTTGCAGTTATGTCTGTGACCACGTCATCAAACTGTTCTACGGGGATATCGTGCATTACATGATCAACGTTCAAAACTTTCAACAAAGTCAATATGTGTGCGGGCGAGCTCATGAGTAAAGATAAGGTCGAAATCTTTGAGGGAGTTTGCCCCAGTTGATCCACAATCTTAAAATCACTCTTCTTGATCAGCTTGAGGAATTCTTGATCGTCGATTTCCTCTTTACTTTTGGTAGCCTCCATAGACGGAGTGAGTGGTACTGATGCAGCGGTAGATGCTCCTTGTTGTACAACAGGGGTTGTTAAAGCAAATTTCTCGTTGGGAGGAACAACAGTTGGCACTTGTACTGGCTTAGATGTGACTTTTGGAGCAAACACTTGTCCACTACGAGTCATGCCTCCAGCAGCGGTTATATTCACAATCTCGGATTCCAAAAACTAAATTTCTTGACCTCCAGGAAAACACGGTAGAACCATACTTCCAAAGTACCTCTTTTGAATTCTGGTATGGGAAAGGCTTTGGCACACAAACAGTGATAGGCTGTATTTTCTTCTTAGGAGCTTCCACGGGGACCTTCCTATATATGATAGTGAATGGCTCAATGGTAGCTACCTCTTTCGCAGACTTGGATATGGAAAAATGAACCACACCTCGGTTCATCAAAATCTGAACACAGCCCTTCAACCTTCGATACTGATTGGGATTGTCATCACAAATCTGACACTTACTGTGAAGACCTTTCAATAACCCTTGCTTGCTCAATTTCTTGAACACAACAGTCATCGGAGTCTTCACTTCGTCGACATATTTGATCAACTCAGCCCCTTGATTGTCTTAGACCATGTTAACCCTCGGTCCACTATGAGTAGGCAAGGGATTAGTTTGTATATTAGGCTGATCTTCAGCAAATGTCAGGATTTTCCGATCAATAAGCTCTAGAAATTTAGTCTTTAAAATAATGCAATCTTCGGTAGCATGTCCTATGTACCCAGAATGGTAAGCATAGGATGCATTCGGATTATGCTTTGGGCTGAACGGAGGAATTGCAGGCGAGATCTCTTTTGGAACGATTGCCCCTTGATGAACCAGATAAGGGAACAACTCTGTATACGACACGAGAATTTTGTCAAAATTTGGGTACTTGCGATTGTTATGATTGTTGTTGTTATGTTTGTTCTGCTGATTACCATTGTTTTGCTGAGATTGTTGGCGTTGTGGCTGTTGATTCTGAGAATTCTAAGCTTGTTGTTGTGGATGATATTGATATGGCGGTTGTTGATATTGGGCAGCAGCAAAATAAGAATATGGATAGTACGACATGGGAGCCATAAGAGCCTGATACTGAGGAGGGGCTTTTGCCATCACATCATTCGGGTCGCCTTTTTTCTTCTTCGAATGACTACCTTGAGGTTTCTTGTTAGTTGACGATTGACCAGCGGAACCAGTAATCCTACCAATTTTCAAACCGTTTTCAATTCTTTCACCAATAGTCACAATATCAGTGAAGTTTGAAGAAAAATCACCCACCATTTTCTCATAGTACAGTCCTTGTAAGGTTCCCATAAAGATATTGACCAGCTCAGTGTCATAAAGAGCAGGTCTCACACGAGAGGCCATTTCGCGCCACCTCTGCGCATATTCTTTAAAGGTTTCCATTGTACATTGGGACTGATTCGGCAATTGCAATCTGGTAGGAGCCAAAACGAGGTTATACTTGTATTATTTCAAGAAAGTTTCGGATAAGTCTATCCACGAGTGAAGCTTGCTACGCTCTAAACCCATATACCAATCCGAATAAGCTCCAGACAAGCTATCTTGAAAGTAAAGCACTAACAATTCATCGTTGTCAATGTAGGATGTCATCTTCCTATAGTACATTGTCACGTGACTCCGCGGACAGCTCAACCCTTTATACTTTGGCAGCTCTGGAATCTTGAACTTTTGTGGTAGCACAACATTAGGAACCAAACACAAGTTTCTGGCGTCTGTGCCAAAATCAGAATAACCTTCGATAGCTCTGATCCTTTCATCTAATAGTTTATAGTCAGTAGGTCTGTTATGATCAGCAGGTATGACAAGAGTCTATGGATTTGGAAGTTGTGACGCAGCCGGAGCAGGCATTTGAGGAGAAGGAAACTGAGATGGATACACCAACCCAGAATTTACCATCTGACCAGAATTCTGACCCATCGGGAAACCATACGGATAACTAAGAGGAGGTACCACAGCGGCTGAGGATGCCTCAGGATAAGGCATTCCAGAATGAACATTCTGAACAGCGGTTTGACCAGATTGGGACAAAACCAGAACATGAATCGGAGGACCTCTGTACACATGCTCATCCTCATCAGGGGTCTCAACATCCGTCGGCACAGGAGCCTGGCGAGTCTGCGCTTGAGGAATCTCATGATTATCATTGTTCACCATAGGAGGTGGAATCAGAGTAGGCATACCCCCTGGGTAAGCAGCAAAATTCCCATTGGGCACGGGCATAACAACAGGATGATACGACACAAAGGCACTACCACTGGCAATTTGAGGTGTGAAATTTGGGGGCATTCCTCAAGGATAGGCAACATGCATCCTATTCGGACCAGGCTAAGAGTTTGATAGGTTGACAGTAGGTTGAACGATAGTTTCAACTGGCAGTTCAACAACAGCAGGATAAGAAGTAACAACAGAAGAAGAAAACACCACAGAAGTGACAATAGTTGCATCAGTAGTGGTTACAACAACAGAAGTAGTAGTAGGGGCGGCGTCCTTCTGAGCACGAAGGAACTCCATGATAACATCCATGTCCATTCAACCTTGAAACTGAGCTAATATTTCCTTATAGCTAGCATTCTCTTATTCATAATCATCCATGATCTTAGATTTGCTTGAGCGAGTGAAATAACAATGTCGAGTCGTCGTCTTGCTACAAGGCGGAGACAGACAGTGTAAACATTTTGTTTTTCTAGTTGAGGGACGTGCATATGTGTGCATGAATGCAATGCAATGCATGCAAAAATAAAGTTTTAAATTCCAGGAATTCGTGAGCTTATCTTTGTTAACAATAATCATAAAGCATATAAGTAAAGGTGCAAATATAAGACTGGCAAGAAACTCCTCATTCATTCAATAAAGGAAAATAAGTACAAGTCAAATACAACTCAAATATCTGCCTTTTGGGCTATAACAAGATCAGTCTGGATCCTATCAAAAACCACCCTACAAATAGATAAGAAATGAAAAATAGCCCAAGGAGTCTTCTACGGCAGCACATCAGCATATGCATCCTTCAACAACCCTGGCAAGTCTTCCAGTGCGTGCTCACCAAATCTGGATAGACGGCCATGTCTCTCACTCCAATACTTTGCATCCTTCATGAGGTTACGTAGCAAAGAATGATTAGGTCCCTGAAGAAGATCCTATAGAAATTCCTCTTTCTGATCCAAGAGGACTTGCAGATGATGACTTTGGCGCTTCCACTGAGTACTCTCCAAGTTGAGCTGGTTGATCTCTTCTCGGCTTTGATGCGCTTGATCTTGCAGCTTTTGAATCTCACCAAAGGCTTTGTCAAGCTTGGCTTGACATTGAGAAAAGCCTTTTACCACCTGGTCAGCACGAGCTTGTTCACTTTGCAGCTTTGTCTTTTACTCCGATAACTTTTCTCGAAGCTCTTCAAGTTACTTCTTGTAGCTCAACTCATCTTTGTAGGCTTGATATTGAGTGTCGGCGAGTTGTCTCTTCTTTGAGGTAAGTCCATCGTAAGTACTCTTCAGAGCATCACCACTTTCCTCCGCTTGTTCTGTTCAGCTTCCACCTCTTTGAGCACGCGCTCTCTCTTCTGATGGAGCTCAATCTATAAGCTTTCCTTCTCGGATGTGACTCTATCAAGGTTGAGACGAAAATCGGCATTCTCCATCTTCAACTTCTCAATAGTCTGCTTGAGTTGGTCGACTTTAGATGGAGGAACAATGCCAAGTTCGGGAAGCTTGAAATTCAGGGAAGGATCAGAAGGAAATGGTAGCAAGGTCTCCTTGACTCGATCCTTAACCCATTGCGTGTAGGCTTCTTTTTCTATGCAATTCTTCTTACCCAACTTGGATCTTCCTTCACGGTGAATCTGTGCCCAAGCAACACTTAACGTCTTTAATAATCCCATGTCATCAACCCCTTCATGAAAGATGAACTCTTCCACTACTTCAGGATCTGGCTTGGCAAGCATAGGATACCCCAATTGATGGAAGGCAAGTCTCAGATTGTAGTTAATTCCACCCTTTGTACCCAAGAAAGGTACATTGGAGAATTTACCACGATGAAGAATGACTCTAGTGTCGTCGTAGACTTGAGAATACCAAGAGATGTCATCAGCAGTAAGAGACATGATCCTTTGAGACCATTTGAGATTTCCCTTGTTCTCAACAAAGGGACCCTTCTGCGGAAGATGAGACATGAACCAACGATACAACAAAGGAGCACAACATACAATAGTTCCTTTCTTCTTTTCATTCCTCGAATGAATAGAATAATAGGTATCAGCAAGAAGCATAGGAACAGGGTTCTTGGACAAGAAGATATTGATTGCAGCTTGGTCCATAAAATCCTCTATGTTCGGAAACAAAACAATCCTATATATCAGCAGAGCAAGCAAAGCGTTGAAAGCCTTCCAGCTTCCAGCTTCAGCAAAAGAGAAGGCCTTGTCTACCAGAAACTTTGAAGCAAACCCTCAAATACCATTCGCTTTAGTCTTGAGATTAGCCTCTATATCCTTCTTACTGATGCAAAGAGCTTCAGCAATAAGGGGAGACTTCAGACAACTGCTGGTGTAGACAAATGGGACCTGATTCTTGATCTCAACCCCTAAGATTTGAGAGTACTCCTCAAGAGTAGGTGCTAACTAATAATCCTGAAATGTGAAGCACCTAAGTGGCGGGTCATAGAACTGAACAAGTGTATGAATGGCAGTGACGTTGACTTCAGTGTTGAGGATGGCCAAAAGATTACCACAATCATCCTTGAAAATACCCTTGTTATCTTCAACCAAGCGGGATGCTAAACCTCTAAAAGTCTTTAGCTTAGGCTCCACAAACTTGTAGCCAAAGATACCTCTGCAACCAGTACTCATCTTCTATGATCATGTCAACAAAGAATTAGCCCTCGAATAACCTGGAAATACACATGCAAAAATTAATTGTCATGATGAAATGATATGCAACACAAGAATCAAGAAGCCAACACAGTCTGAATAATTAATTCCGAATAATCTGAATATCTGCATATATAATTTCGTGTCGGTGCGAATATCTGACGTGTGTGAGAAAGCAAAAGGTATGAAAAGTCTTGGTTTCCTGTAAAAACCCAATATCCCCTCACAAGTGTGATCTATTCTTCCAAAGGTGGTCCCTAGAAGGTCTCCCAGAGTCATGGAATCAAGTGAAAATACCTAGCCATAGCAAATTCTCGCAGGACGAATGTAGCGTGGTTTTTGTGGTTTCGAATCACTATCGCTTTTGGTGCTACAGTTCGATTCATTTTTTATCCTGTGAAGTTGATTAAGAAAGGGAAATAGATGTCTCCAATTAACCCTACTTGCATACTGAGTTTAAACAGATGACTGTTGGTTTACAGATGCTATTAAGATAGTGGGCCTCTCTTAGGTTATTTTGTTAAGAATAGAATGCCTTGACTGTTCATGAGGTTTTTGGGTAGATACTAGACCTGACTTTTTTCGATTGATGTATGAAGGTACTTGACCTAGAGTTTTGGGTTAGTGTGCTCGCTACGATTTTGGCAATCTTATGCCTATGTATTCCCGTTTAAACGAAATAGGGAAATCAGAGCAATCATAGTTCCTCCTATTCTAAGGGAGGAAAAAGATGTTTTGCTGTCATGTTCAAAGCCCAAGACAGAGGCTAAAAGTTTTGACTGAGAGAGAATTTGTCATCTCTAAAGGAGAATTGTTGATTTTTGTGTGCCTTGATCGAAGCCCAAGGTTGAAGCTAGGAGGTTGATTGACTCCACTGGGGAAGTCCTTATACAAATCCTAAGAGGAGGCTAGGAGACTGACTCAACAAGAGAGTGTCTATATATGTGTGTCTTGTACGAGGCCCAAGATTGAGGCAAAAAAAAGGAGACTGACTCTTTGGGGATATCATTATACAAAGCCTAAGAGGAGGCTAAAAGTTTGACTTTTATGGGGAAAATGTTCTTTCTGTCTTGTACAAAGCCCAAGATTGAGGCTTAAAGGGATTTTGACTCCGCCAGAGAGTTTTGTATGTGTCTTGTACAAAGCCCAAGATAGAGGCTTAAATTTAATCGACTCCGGTGAGGATATTTTAAGTGTCTTGTACAAAGCCCAAGACGGAGTCTAAACGGATTTGACTCTGTGGGAGAGTGTTATATATCTTGTGCAAAGACCAAGATGGAGGCGGAAAAGAGTTTGACTCGGCCTGGGAGTTTATTCCTCGAAGTCTAGTGAAAGCTCGGAGGAATTGACTTCGTTGGGGAAATGTTTGTCCCAAGCTTATGAAGGTTTATATCTCGTACAAAGCTCAAGATAGAGGCTAAAATGGTTTGACTTAACAAGAGAATGCTTTTATCTATCTCGTACAAAGCCCGAGATAGAGGCGGAACAAACTGGAGAAATCATTCTACACAGCTTAAGAGGAGGCTAACTCCTGCTAGGGGAAATCTTTATACAAAGCCTAAAAGAAGACTTATTGACTCAACAAGAGAGTGTTTTTTTTATTTTTCTCGTACAAAGCCCGAGATTGAGGCTAATGGGTTGACTCAACAAGAGAGCACTGAAAGGTGATTGACTCAATAAGAGAGTCTGAGACGGTGATTGACTCAACAAGAGATTCTGACTCAACAAGAGAGTATGAAAAGGTGATGGACTGAACAAGAGACTCTGAAAAGTAATTGATCGACTCAACAAGAGAGTCTGAAAAGGTTAGCTCCGCTGGGGAGAATCATTGTACAAAGCCCAAGAGGAGGCTGACTATGCTGAGTAAAGGGGTCCTCATACGAAGCCTAAGAGGAGGCTAACTTCTGTAGGGGATTCTTGAGATCCCGAGGCAGGTCCAAAATGGGGGTAGTGTGGTGACTATGAGGGAGTAGTCCCGAAGTAGTTGATACGCGATACTACAGTCAGACGATTTTATCTTGAGAATATTATTAGCCGCATGAGTAATCGTGCAAGCCGGTAATATCCGAAAGATTTATCGATGACTCTGGGAACTTTGTAGAACTCATTGTACAGGTACAAAAAACCCTAGTACAAACCCTGTGGTTGGTTCTTTACCCAGACTTCATGTTGTGATCTCGAACCTTTGGTCCTGTTACTTGTATTTTGTAACTTGTGTTGCATGGAATTGCATATTTTTGCATCTTTGCATCATTCATTGCATACATCCATTTGTCTAGCAACTCATCTCCAGTTGTCTATCTTTTGAGTCGTCTGTCAGTCGTCAATCTGATTCCTCGACACCGATACAGGACTAGAGCCAACTTCAGACGGAGAATGTCAAGAACAAACCTCTGCCAAGGCACACCAAGTGAAGCTTCAGTCGACTTCAGCCCAATTATTTCCCAAAGACAGGACAACTCATCCTTGTGTTTAACTAGTCACTAGGCCATGTTTCTTGTTGTTTGCATCTTTCTTCATTTGTATTAGCTATTTGCATTCAAATTATGTTTGTACTTTCATAATTAATGAAATGAGCATTGCAACTTTTGATTCAATTCATTATGTCCATTATTTACATCTTTATGCTTTCCCTTTCAAAAAATATTTTATCTCTTTTCCACTTTCTTTTTTATTATGCAAAGATTGGAGAGAGGATGATGAAAACAAATACTCATAATTGATGTTGGAATGCTTTCAAATCAAAATTTTGCTGACGATGTAAGGCATTGTTTCAATTCCTAAACCCTGGAGACATAAGGAAGATAATCCCTCGTCAACCCCTTTGAGCCTAGAAGTTAGAGTTTCTTTCTGTACCAAAAACCCGCAATCTTAACCTGGGGCAAGGTAGTTCTCAGTTACCTTAATTGTGCATCCAAATGCAAGAGTTTCATGCAAGACACCTTTCAACAAAAGTTTACATTCATAAGTCGTCCTTCGCACACAATAAGCAGGTGTCCAAGATGTCTTTCAAATCGGAAGCCAACGATGGTTCACTGTAATCATTAAGTCAGGAAGTCACAACCTTTTAACTCTTCCAAATTAAATGAATAAATGTTGTACAAGTTGTTCCCAAAGTGATAAATAAATAAGGATCTTCAAGAAATCCTTACTCAAAGAATGAGTCGAGTCCCTTTCGAGGCAAAAGCTAAGAAAGATGGGAAGCTCAGAACCTTACCTTATACAAAGAGAAATAAGAACAAGCTTGTATGATAACCGAAAAGAAGAGAGGGTGACTGTTAAAGAACTTCATTAATTCTCAAGCTATCTACAACATCAAAACCTCTTGGGGTTAGAATGTGTGTGTCATAAACTGTGAACCAGTCCATGTTACAACCCTTAAAAGACCTAACTGAAGCAAGGTTTTTTTTGAAAGCATACTACAGCAAGGTTAAGTAAACTGACTAAAAAAGGATCTTTGCAGATCATTTGTTTTGGAATTACACTTGTGTTTTACCTTTCACTTTTAAATGTCTTGAACCATCGTGTTATGACTAATGACTCATATAAGTTGCATCTTTCCAAAAAAGATTTTGATTTCAAAAGTTGCATGAACTTTGCATTAACTTTACCATGTTTGTATGAACATTTTTGTTTGGAAACTAGCTTTTCTCTCAAGGAATTTTCAAATAGTTGAGAAACTTGGTCAGTGATCCTATCAGGGGCAAGTTCTTTCTAGATCCTGTTGAGAATCAGTTCAAGATTTGTGGTTCAGTGCAAGTCCTTCTCAGAATTGGTTTATACAGAAGATTTTTCAAGACTCGTGTTGGGGCAGGCTTCCTCAGGGCTGAGAAAAGCAGTCATTTACAGAATCAGACAAGTTGAACCAATGATCAGCTCATCTACAATAGTCAGTTAATATGGGGCAATTTACTTGAAGAATCCCCTAGCAGATCCTCATCCTTCCTACAAGGGTCATCAACTTGGTACAGTTTACCAGTGTAGCAGAGACGTGTTCAGTAACCATATCTTCAGTCCCCAAGCAGAATGGTAGTTATCTTTGTGCTGAGGAATCAGTCTTCCAGTCTTGTCTTCTCCCAAAAGAGTTGAGCCATGTCGTCGACGTCTGCATTACATCTACATTTGCATTTGATCATATATCATAGAAAAATTCATATACATATGCATAGCCAGAGTGTTTCATCCTCATTTGCATTTCTCCCTAGGTCGTGTTGTTATCCACGTCTTACCTTGTGGTCAAAGTCCAACTCACTTGGCACCTACCAAACAAATATTGTCGTGTCTATCTGACGTTCTTCCAGATATGACTTTTCTTATCCAATTGTTCTTCCGAATATGTCTATTCCTATTTTGCATCTAATGCTATTCTTGGATGTCTTTGCCTGTCTCTTTACATCCAATGACATTCTTGGATCTCTACCTTGCTCACATTTATCTGATGCCATTCTCAGATATTGTGATGATACCTTTCATTCAAAGCCATTATTGGGTATCTGGTATCTTTTCATCCAATGCCATTCTTGGATGTAACATATGTTTGTCTCTCTGATGTTTTTCCAGATTGAGTGTGTTGTTCTGATGTTTTTCTAGAACCTATCTGATGTTTTTCCAGATATTTCTTTGTGATTCTGACGCTTTTCTAGAATCTATCCGAGGTTTTATCGGATTTATTTTTCTCTCTAACGTTTTTCCAGATATTCCTTTGATTCTGAAGCTTTTTCGGAATCTATCCGAGGTTTTACCGAATGTGTTTATCTCTCTGATGTTTTTCCAGATATTCCTTTAATTCTGACGCTTTTCCAGAATCTATCCGAGGTTTTACCGGATGTGTTTGTCTCTTTGATGTTTTTTCAGATTGAGTCTTTTGTTCTGATGTTTTTCCATAACTCCTTTATGTCTATCTGATGTTCTTCTAGATACGACTTTGCTTCTGATGTTTTTCTAGAACTCTTTGCGTCTATTTGATGTTCTTCCAGATACGAATTTGCTTCTGATACTTTTCCAGAATTTCATTTCTCTTACCGTCTGATGATTTTCCAGATGAGTCTTTGTTCTGATGTTTTTCCAGAATTCATCTGTGTCACTTTGATGTTTTTTCAAATTGAGTCTCTTGCTTCTGATGTTTTTACAGAACCTCTTTTGTGTCTATCTGACGTTCTTCCAGATACGACTTTGCTTCTGATGTTTTTCCAGAACCCCCCCCCCCCCCTTTGTGTCTATTTGACGTTCTTCCAGATACGACCTTGTCTATCTGATGTTCTTCCAGATACGACTTTGCTTCTGATGTTTTTCCAGAACGCCTTTGCGTTTCTGATGTTCGTCTAGATACGACCTTAATTATCTGATGTTCTTCCAGATATATCTTCAAATTTTTTTTCGTACATTTAATGCTTTTCTAAATGTTTTAGATGTACTTTCAGAATCTCTGTCTTCATCTAATACTCTTCTAGATGTCCTCAATTTATTTATGACTTCGGTTAACAGCTGCTGAATGTCTTCAAGTCTGTTTCCATTCTCCATCCAATGCTTTTCTGGATATGTTCCGGAGTTTATTCGATGTTTTCTCGAATATCTCTGATGTTTGCCTATTTTCCAGAGTTTATTCAACGCTCTTCTGAATACCTATGATGTTTTCCAGAGTCCATTCAATGCTTTTCTGGATGTCTCTGATGTTTTTTATATTTTCCATAGTTTATTCAATGCTATTCAGAATACCTCTGATGTCTGCTGGAACGTATCATGTATTTCTCGGAGTTCTTCTCACCTCATTCAATGATCTTCTGAATGTTGTGACTCTTTTCCATCCAGTTCCGTTCATGGATGATGATTGTTGATTCCCCAGTGGAGCTTACTCAATGCTATTCTAAATATCTCTGATGATTGCCTGCTTATGTTCCAAAGTTTCATTCAACGTTCTTCTGAATGCCTTTGATGGTTGTTACTGTTCCTTTCTAGAATTTTGTTTAATGGATTTTTGACAAAACTTCTGATGACTGTGATTCTTTCCCCAATAATTTTGTTTATGCTTTTCTAGATGTTTCTAATTTGTTTACCAGATTGTGTTACTTTCAGCATCTGTTGCTTTTCCGGATGTCTGCATCTCTATTTAGGGTTTGTCCTTATTTTTCCAAGTATTACTGGATACTCTTTGTCACCTTGGTAGATGTCCATAATATCGTATATTTCTCAGTTGTGTCTCCTTGAGACGTTTCCCCGTGAAGTTGCCAGTCTTTCCCCAGTAGAGTTGCAACATCTTCCAAGTATATATTCATCCCCTGTGACATCGTTCCTCACAAGATCTTTGTCTTGCATTCATATCATACCATAAGCATTTTTGTGATATCTTAGGGCCTAAAATTGCACATGTTTATATTTAAGTATCTTCTATCTTATCGAGACGAAGATTTTAAGCTTTACATCTCTGGATCGAAGAAACTTAAATATGGGCATCTGTCACACCCTAATTTTTTACTCTAAAATCCCACATCTTTTTGCATCATCTGCATAGTTTATCACCTCTTGCATCTTTCATAATACCCAATTTATCATCTGAAATAAAATTGTTGAATTTACAGCCGAATCGGTCAAATCAAAAATCAATTGTGCGTAAAATCAGTGGGTGTCGTCAACCTGGGTACTGATGAAGTCAGAAAAGAAGTCAAGGTTGGGGCATCTCTCTCCAAGCATGTACACTCTGAGTTGGTCAAGTTACTGCAAGAGTATGTTGATATCTTCACATGGTCTTATCAAGATATGCCTGGATTGGATGCCAACATCGTTGAACATCACTTACAACTCAAACCTGAATGTCCTCCTGTCAAGTAGAAGCTCAGAAGAACCAGACTTGACATGGCACTCAAGATCAGAGAAGAGGTAAAGAAACAATTTGATGTTGGGTTCACATCCACTTCTGAATATCCTGAATGGGTTGCCAACATCGTCTTGGTTCCTAAGAAAGATGGGAAGGTCAGAATGTGTGTGGATTATCGAGATCTCAATAAGGCAAGCCCGAAAGATGATTTCCCTCTGCCTCATATTGATGTCTTGGTAGACAACACTGTGCAGTTCTCAGTCTTTTCATTTATGGACGGTTTCTCAGGGTACAATCAGATAAAGATGTCCCCAGATGAGATGGAGAAAACCATCTTTATCACGCCTTGGGGCACATACTGCTACAAAGTCATGCTATTCGGTTTAAAGAACGCAGGGCAATATACCAGTGCGCCATGGTAACCCTCTTTCACGATATGATACATAAAGAGATTGAGGTTTATGTTGACGACATGATTGCCAAGTCCAAGACTGAAGACGATCACTTGGACCATCTGAGGAAATTATTTGGTAGACTCCAAAAGTTTAGGTTGCGGTTGAATCCTGCAAAGTGCACCTTTGGAGTTTGATCTGGTAAACTATTGGGCTTTATTGTAAGTCAGAAAGGCATTGAAGTTGATCCCGACAAGGTTCGAGCAATTCAAGACATGCCACCTCCCAAAACTGAAAAAGAAGTCCGAGGCTTTATGGGCCGAATTAATAACATCTCCAGATTCATTTCTCATTTGACGGCTACCTGTGAACCGATATTCAAATTACTAAGAAAAATCAATCGGTTGAATGGAACAATGAT
Source organism: Lathyrus tuberosus (assembly GCA_022829125.1). Taxonomy (NCBI): domain Eukaryota; kingdom Viridiplantae; phylum Streptophyta; class Magnoliopsida; order Fabales; family Fabaceae; genus Lathyrus; species Lathyrus tuberosus. The sequence continues at coordinate 3,786,311 of JALAZF010000241.1, read as the reverse complement.
TGTCAAGAAGCATTTGACAAGATAAAAAAGTATTTGCAAGAACCATCGATCTTAGTACCACCGGTTCATGGTAGACCTTTGATCATGTATCTCACTATCCTAGATGAATCAATGGGTTGTGTATTGGGCCAACACGACGACATGGGCAGAAAAGAACACGCAATTTACTGCTTGAGTAAGAAGTTCACCAATTGTGAGACCAGATACTCACTCTTGGAGAAAACTTGTTGTGCTCTAGTCTGGGTCGCTCGACGCCTAAGACAATATATGATTTGTCATACCACTTTATTGATATCCAAAATGGATCTGATAAAGTACATATTTGAAAAGCCTGTTGTCACTAGAAGAATTGCTTGGTGGCAAATGCTGCTGACTGAGTATGACATCCAGCATGTTACCTAGAAAGCTATAAAATGGAATGTTTTGTCTGACTACCTTGCTCATCAGCCCGTGGAGGGTTATCAACCAATGAAGTTTAATTTTTTGGATGAGGACGTTTTGTTTATCAGAGATTGTAAAACTCCAGACCCTGACATAGGACCCGAACCAGAGGCGTGATGGATGCTCATGTTTGATAGTGCCTCCAATGCTCGAGGTCGTGGAATTTGTGCTATCTTCATCTCTCCGACAGGTCTTTATCTTCCCTTCACCGCCATATTATGCTTTTAATGTACTAACAATATGGCTGAATACGAAGCATGTATCTACAGAATTGAAGCGACCATTGACATGAGAATTAAGATTCTTGAGGTCTATGGGGGATTCAGATTTGGTAATTGGCCAAGTCAGAGGGAATTTTGAGACTCGGGATACCAAGCTAGTTCCATACGAAAGGCACATTGCAAAATTGATTCCCTATTTTGATGAAATCACTTTTCATCGTATGCCTAGGGGATGAAAATCAACTAGTTGACGCTTTCTCCACCTTGGCATCCATGTTCAAAGTCAAGTGGAAGAACGAAGCTCCCGCTATCCGCATTGATCATTTGAACGAACCAGCACACTATTTAGCAATCAAGGACGAGTATGATGACAAGCCTTGGTTCTATGACATCAAAAGATATCTGGAAAAACAAGATTATCCTGAGGGTATCACTATCACAAATAATAAAGCTCTCAGATGTATCTGCTCCAAATTCTTCTTGAGTGGTAATGTGTTGTACAAAAGGAATTATGATTCCATGTTGCTCAGGTGCGTGGATAGACACAAACCAAACACGATCATAAGGTCCATACATGAGGGTTGTGAAGGTGTACATGCCAAAGGGCCTGCCATGGCTAAGAAGATCCTTCAAGCTGGCTATTATTGGACAACAATGGAGGTTGATTGTTACAACTTTGCTAAAGGATGTCACAAATGCCAAATCTATGGTGACAAGATTCATGTACCGCCAACTCCATTGAATGTTTTGACTTCTCCTTGGCCCTTCTCTATGTGGGGTATTGATATGATTGGAATGATCGAGCCGAAAGCTTTCAACGGTCATTGCTTCTTTCTGGTTGCCATTGATTACTTCACCAAGTGGGTTGAAGCTGCTTCATATGCTAATGTTACACGACAAGTGGGTGCAAGATTTATTAAGAGAGATAATTTGTCGTTACGGTATTCCTAGCAACATTATCACTGACAATGCCAGTAACCTGAACAATAAGATGATGAAGGATTTGTGCCAAGAATTCAAGATCGAACACCACAACTGTTCACCTTATCGGCCCAAGATGAATGGCGCCGTCGAAGCATCAAACAAAAACATCAAAAGGAATGTCCAGAAAATGGTCAGAACTTATAAAGATTGGCATGAGATGTTTCCCTTTACCTTACATGGCTATAGAACTTCAGTTTGAACTTCCACTGGGGCAACTCCGCATTCACTTGTGTATAGTATAGAGGTTGTCCTACCTATTGAAGTCGAAATACCTTCACTCAGAGTTATCATGGAAGCCGATCTCGATGAAGCTGAATGGGTCCAACCCAGGTACAACCAGTTGAATCTCATCGAAGAGAAGCGTCTGACAACCATCTGCCACGGTGAGTTGTACCAGAGATGTCTCAAAAGAGCTTTTGACAAGAAGGTTCTCCCTCGAGCGTTTCAAGAAGGCGAATTGTGCTCAAGAGATACTCTCATATACACTAGGATCCACGAGGCAAGTGGACTCCCAACTACGAAGGACCTTTTGTTGTCAAGAAGGCCTTTTCAGGTGGAGCCCTGATCCTCACCACCATGGATAGGGAGGAGTTGACACTACCCGTGAACTCCGACGCTGTCAAAAAATATTATGCCTGGAAAAAATGTTGAACAAAGAGCCCGCTAGGTTGACATTCGCAAGGACAATCTAGGCAAAAATGGGTATCCCGATGGACTAAAAAAAGAAATGTCCATGCAAAATTTAGGGATGAAACAAAAACAAAATAATATACATAAGCCCGCTAATTTGAAAACCCGAAAGGGCGACTTAGGCAAAAATAGGTATCCCGATGGACGAAAAAAAAAGATAAAAATGTCCAGGCAAAAATTAGGGATAAAGGCATTTGACTGCAAACACTTGAGTCTATCTTCTCCGTAGCTATACCTCAGACGATAAATGAGCGATCTAATCATCGTCAACGGAAGCAAGGCGTTGGAACCTGGATCTTACAAGGGATGGTAGCCAATGTTGTAATCAGTGCAAAGCACAATTTCCCACTTCCATTTACCTTTATTTTTCAATTTTTTGCAAATTTCCTCATCAAGGATTTTTGCATCCTTGTACACACCTTATGTACAAAACTTTTCATATTCCATAAAATTCATCAATCGATTTCTCCATTTATCTCTTTCAATATTTTGTTTCCAAAATAAACGATTATTTGTGATCACATAATACTATAAAGCATTGAGAAAAATAAAAAGCTAAATCAACAGAGAAAGCATTATGCATTGCATGATTTACTGGAAATCCCCAGAGATTATCGGTAGTCCCCATTTCAAGCTTGATACACGTCCATGGCTTCCCGGAAGGGCGTTTGCCTTCCATTTCCCCAAAAAAGTCATGGTTGTCTTCTTTCCCCAGTGGAACAGTGTCCTCCAGCATCCCCAGCAATCCGGAGCCATTATTCCCCAGCAGTGGTGATCGTTCGAGGATCATCTTGGACACGTTCTTTCCCAAGCGGTGGTGGTTGTTCGAGGATCACCCATACTTCTTTCTCCCCTAGCAGCATTAGTGGTAGTTCGAAAATCGTTCGTGTTACTTGCTCCCCAATTGAGGATGTCGAGTCGAAGTCTATTTTGTTACATTCTTTGCCTACTCGCAACACTATACCATAACCTGTGTCTCTGCACAGCATAATCTCACACCTCATGTAGGATTGAGCATACATTGCATTTATCATGTGCATCCCTCATGACCGGTGCATCTCCCAAATAGATAACCTTAAACAAAGGCCTTAATCACACTTCCAAATAATCCAATTCTTAATACATACCCTCTTCAATACACTTTCACCACCAACAGCCAAATTTTTAAGTTATTCTTGTACTTAATCCCCTTCCACCTCGAATGCCCGAAAAACTGTCTCAAATTCGTGCATTCAGCTCCAAAAGGTTTAAATAGGGGCAACTGTCGTAATCCAAAATTTGACCTCCCTTTTTACCTTTTTACATAAGCATCTGCACTCGCATTCCCATCATACGCATTGGTATTTTTATCTGTAAATTCATTGCAGGTATATATTCAAATCCCCACAAAATCTCAAGGCTATGAATGTATCCCCCACGGAGTCATCACAACATCAATACAGGAAAAACAGGAGGATTTCTATGCCTATTTATCAAAACAAGGGGTCGAAGCACGGAACCACGACCAGAGCACCTTATTTCAGGCCAAACAAGGGAAATTTGGCACTGTGTAATCGATTAACAGCGGGATGTTAATCGATTACACCTGTATGTTTTGCTGATTTTTAGTGGTTTCTCAACACTGCAGCATCCACCACTCCATTCCTTTGGTCTACATCATTCTAGCATCTTGTGGAAGGTTCTAGACATGTAATTACACCAGAAAATATCAACTACATTTGCTACACTACTTCACTCTCATTAATGTTCACCATGCCCCCTTATTTCCAATCATTTGGACCACTTGATCATTAATTTGCATTGGGATTCTCCAACCGAGTTAACCAATAACTAACTGAGTTAGACCCCAATTCAGTGGGTTGGGTCTAACTAACTCCAAACCACATTTAACTACCTCCATACCAAATTCCAAACCTCCATTCATTCCAAGCCTATGCTCTATATAAGCAAACTCTAGACATTGATTCAAAAGCTCTCACTTTGATTCTACGTTTTTCACTCTTCACTCTCTCATTCTCTGAATTTTCAGCAACTTTCTCTCTCAATCATCACCTTCTTCTTCCCAAAACTTCACCAAAGCTCAATCTCCATTAAAGCTTAGCAAGCTTTGCATTGAAGCTTGCTATTCTTTGAGCTAGACCTCCATTTATCTTCATTTCATCTCTGAATTCTGCAACAACAACAACATTTACTTCAATTCTAGCTTTGGAAGTTGATCATCGAAGGATTTTTGGTGCAAATTCGGATCTGTCGCGGTGAGAATCGGAGACCATATCTATTAAGTTAACTAGGCTCACAAATCTTAATTCACCACCGACCTTTAATTTATCCAAGGGAAGGGGAAAAGAACGAATAACCCATAAGCATGCAATGCAAAGACAAAGAAATAAGAGAATATAAGGTTCGAGGGTTGGTTATACTAAGGGAAAGTACTAGCACCCTAAGTATCTATAGTACTCTATAGGTACCTTTTGTTGAATTGCGCTATTTGTTTGTTTGCTAGTTGATTAGGGTGAAGTAAAAAGAAAAGGTGGAAAAAGAAAAAGGTAGCTCGCTAGGATCATCGCAATCATATGCATACGTATCCTATATTGGAACTCAGAGCAATCGTAGTTCGGCTAACTACAGGTGAAAAAAAGAAAGGGTGCTTGCCAAGGATTAAGACCTTGTGCCTACGTATTCTCAAAAGGAACTTGAGAAATCAGAGCGTCCGTAGTTCGTGGAACCACGAGTAAAAGCAATGTTTGTTGGTTGGTTTTAGGAGAAGAGACAAGTTGTCATCTTAAAGAGAATGCTCAACTAAACCACCACAAACATGTGGAAGATGGATCTTTGCTTCACATTGAAAGAATGGCTCCAACTCGGATATAGAATCAACGAGTATGCCACATACCTCTCTCAAGTGGAAAAGAGTCAACATCTTTCTCAACGATGTCATGGGGTAGGAGAAATATGTGTATTAGAAAAATACAACGTTTGGTCAAATTTTGAAATAAATTTTACCCGATTAAATGGCTCAAACTGTCCAAAATGCGACCAAAAAGCAGCTAAAAAATTCAAATGAGCATGTCAGGTTAAACTACGTGAAACGTAGATTAATATAATTGACATTTGCAAGCTCGGTTTTAAAATTTTCCGTCCACTGATTTTACGCACAGTTGACTTTTGGTTTGACCGATTCGGCTGTAAATCCAACAAGTTTATTCCAGCTGATAAATTGGGTATTATGCGAGATGAAATACGTGATATCTTATGCGGAAATACATAATCTTAGTGTCAAAAATTAGGGTATGACAGATGCCCCTATTTAAGTTTCTTCTATCCGAAGATATGGAGATTTAAATCTTCGTCTCGACGTGATAGGAGAGACTTAAATACAAACATGCGCAATTTTTGGCCCTTAGATGCCACAAAGATGCTTATGATATGATATGATATGGAATGCAAGATAGGGATCCTATGGGAACTATGTCACAGGTGATAACTGTATACGGAAATGCTGCTGAAGCACAGCCAAAGAATGAAAGACCCAACGAGGAACAACTCAGCAAACATAGCAAGACTGCACGGGGAAAAGATCCAACTCCACTAGGGATGAGACTCAACTTCACTGGAGAAGAGACTATCAATCACCAATCACATGATAGTTTAAACACAAGGTGATAAACTTGTGACGAAATCTTTTAACAAATTTCACTCGGAGAACCTACTGTCGAGGTCAACTGTGGGGATTTTAAGAGATGTCAACTGGAGGAGTCTACTGTCGAGACTTAGGACCTCATTTGGGAATACCCTCTGCCAAGGTTTTATTGAAAAATGTGTCAACTATAAAAAATTTACTGGGGAATCTGCTGCCGAGATTAACCTGGGAATCTACTGCCAAGATTCTAGAAAGAAACGCCTGTCTGTTGGAGTTTAAAGAAGCATTAATGTTAACCAGAAAATCTACTGCCGAGATTCTAGAACAGAAGAAACATCTTCTGTTGAAGTCTGCTGGAGATCTACTACCGAGAATAACCAGAGAATTTACAAATGAAACACCTTCTGTCGAGGTCTACTGCAAATCTTCTGCCGAGACTTACCAGAAAATGAAAGAAAATACCTGCTGCCAAGGTCTACTGGAAATCTTCTGCCGAGACTTACCAGGAAATGAAATAAAATACCTATTGTCGAGGTCTACTAGAAAGCTTCTGCTGAGGCTTTCCAGGAAATGAAAGGAAAATACCTTCTGCCGAGGTCTGCTAACTGAAAGTGACTACTGATCACAGGGTAACTGACCAAAAGGAAAGGTGCATTAACTACTATCAAATATCTGATAGCCTAAGCACATTAATAAAATTGAAAGGAAAGATCACCTACTACCAAACATATGATAGCCTAAGCAAAGGTGTCTAACTCAGAAGAAAAGATTAGCTACTACCAAGTATATGGTAGCCTATGCAAAGGTATCTGACCAAAAATAAGCTTCCATGATCAAAATATGATTCAGCTTCTTCTTTAACTAAATGATCCATTTAGAAAAGGTAAATAAACTTCCCCAACGCTTCGAGGTTGTATGCCACGAACGGGTCTCAGTTTCTTCTTTTACTTGAAAAGAGTAAAATAAACCTCTCCACGCCTTGGGTCAAAAGTCAAGAACGGGTCTCAGTTTATTCTTTTACTTGAAAAGGGTAAAATAAACCTCCCCATGCCTCGGGTCATAAGCCACAAATGAGTCTCAATTTCTTCTTTGATCAAGGTATTTCACTTGAAAAGGGTAAAATAAACCTCCCCACACCTCGGGTCATAAGCCACGAACAGGTCTCAGTTTTTTATTTTACTTGAAAAGGGTAAAATAAACCTCCCTATACCCTGGGTCATAAGTCACGAATGGGTCTGAGTTTCTTCTTTGATCAAGGTCTTTCACTTGAAAAGGGTAAAATAAACCTCCCCATGCCTCGGGTCATAAGCCACAAACGGGTCTCATTTTCTTCCTGCAAAAGGTGAATGCTTGTGGGGAAACATCTTCATAGGGGATTGGAATTTCACTGGAGATTCACGACTTCAGCGGGGAGCCATAACTTACTGGAGATTAGGTAACTTCATCGGGGACCTTCAAAAAGATGTAAGGCGGTTGATTTGTAAAATATGTCTTCTTAAATAAAGAGAAAGATCAACTGAATCTTCACCAAACTTCTCGGAGAGATGCCATTTGATGGGAGCAAATTGAATAGTGGACTCACTGGGGAGAACATCAAAGAGGAGAATTGTTGTTGTGGCTTGAAATTGCATGGGAGCAAATAAAATCTGGTAAGAGGAATTCTCAAATAAAGAGAAATTACTTGTAAGGTCTTCAACAGACTTCTCTGACGGATTCTCGGAGAGATGCCATTTGATGGGAGAACAGTTGATAAACTTGATAACTTGCTAGGAATAGACAAATTGTCTTGAAAAGAGACTGCCATTTGCCATCCTGTAGAAAACCTGAGAACAAAACAAGCTGCTCAAATAAAGAGGCTACCACTTATTGTCTGGGTATAAACTCTGAGAAAATGTTATAACAACACTACTGGAGAAACGAGATTTTGTCTTCAATGGTGATCTTCAAATAGACTCTTCCCGGGGAGAAAAAGTGCAAAAATAAATGCACGCTCGATCTAGGTTTAACATCCTAGAGAGATTCAAATTTTTGATTGTCAGGGACCAAAGTTTAATCCCGAAAATAACTGAAGAGAAATGGTCAAGCGAGACTCTATCTGTCGAGGAACGAACTCAACTGAGGGTTTATCTTTGTCCAAAAATGGAAAAGAAAACTAAAGCAACAATCTTCCACGAGGGTCAAACTCAGTGGGGAAATAGAAAGGATGTACATTTTCTGCTTAAGGTTGACGACTCTACTGGGGAGAGAAGACAAACCAAGTCACTTGGGGATAAACGCAGCCAAAGTGAATAATCAAGCAAACATCACAAAAATGCAAAATGCACATATGCCATGTATACCTGTATGAATGAATGTATGTCATGTTATGCTTATGCTGACAAAACAAACAAGAAGAAGTAAGCCAGAGATAAAATAAACATCTCGACAGGGATACTCGGCCAATCTTCACAAGATGGAAAAAATCATTAGGGATGAATAGGAAGCCATATATGGAATAATAGTCTTGCATCAAGGCTTCAAATCTCTGGAGAGGAGAAAGTACTTCACTCGAAAATATAATAGCATGACTTTACTTAGGGGATTGTCAAGATAAATCCCGCGACTTCGTTGGGGATAAGAAAGATCTACTAGCAAAGGATCAAACTCATGATTAGAGAGACTATATGGGGGATAAACTAAATATCCAAGATGAACATAAGTAATCTGAATGAGAATTACAACTAGGGATGCTAGAGCTGAGGCCACACAGGGGATAAAATAAATATCCACTTCATTGGGGAAGCTCGGATCAAAGTCGTAGCTGTAGATGTCAAAGTTGAGACTTCATGGGGATGAAATAAACATCCACTTTGTTAGGGAAGGTTCAAGCCAAGGAAATTCACTGAGGATTGAAATAACATTCACTTCACTGGGGAAGGTTGAAGCCAAGGAAATTCACTAGGGGATTCTTACGCCATCAACAGGGGAAATCTTGCACCAAACATGCCATAACTGCTCGAAGTAGAAGCCCACCGGGATATAGTCGTGACCACCAGAAGTAGAGAATTACTGGAGACATGGGTAAAGGATGTTATAAGAATAAGAACACACTTGGTTAGGAGAACACTTAGTTCTGCACGGATGAACTGCGTGTTGATCATCACAAATGAACAACAATTCTTGTGAATGGATCAAAATAAACTGCGATTCTCAAATGCACCAGATCACTTAGTTTATGAGAAGAAGTCATCTCAAGAGGATTTTATAGAAAACTAGGCATCCGAAATGCCCTAGTGTCTTCAAACTATTAGAGAAATTTATCAAATCTCGACGTAACTGCCCCAGATTAATTGTATTTTGTACAACCGAGTCTTCAAACTTGCCCTTTAGGGATGGTCAGTCTGTTAAGGCAACAATTGGGAAACAAACTTTCCCCTGTTTAGCAGAGTCTTTAGGCAATATGCCCCTGGATATGGTCATCCTTTTGAAATGATTTGCCATTTTCATACAGAGTTCCAAGTCTCAAAAGATTAAACTCATCACTGATGCTCGTATGTAAGCTTCTATGATGTCAAGCAATGTTAGCAAGCAGAAAAGTGTTAATTCTGAAACTGCTAATGTAACACACATGTTAGTCTTGAAGTTTTTATTGAAAAAGATATCGCAATAACCTGTGACTGAATCACTAGTTAGGATATGACATTAATTTTCGTTTACAAAGCCAACACAAATTTTGAGCATAGCTCATAGGAGTCAAGAAACGTTATCTCAATGAGTATGCTTTCGAAACAAACCCTGCTTCATTTAGGTATTTTGAGGGTTATAACGTGGCTTGGTTCACGGTTTATAAAGCAAGGGATATAAGGCTCAAAGTTTATTTGTACCCACCTATTCTTCGTGACATTCTCCATTCCTACGTTCAGCTAATTTGATGCGAGCACTCATCTCTCAAGAGGAGTTTTGATATGGTTGAGAAAGCACTGAGGCTTTGGACATGGCAGTCACTTCCCTTTTTGCTTTTGGTGCCTGATCACACGACTTTATTCTTTGCTGAGGGTTTTTGTGTAATCATTTGTTTTCGCTTTACGCGTTTTTCACTCCCTAACTTTTGGCTGGAATGAGTCTTTCGAATTTGACTTTGAAATCCAGCGGGATGCCCCAATTTTTCCTAAATCTCCTTCATAGGTTTTGACTTAGCGGGTTTTTTTCATTTTTGATTTATGAATAAATCGTGTGACTCTAAGTCATTTTGACTTGTTGAAATGGTTATGACTGCCTCATTCCTTGGTTGGTTGAGGGATGATCATTGTGGATCTGACTCCTAGCATCCTAATGTGTGAGGGATAGCTAAAGTGGATCCTCGGACGTTCACTCCTCTTTTTTGAAAGTCTAGGCACTCGATCAGCTTAACTGAAAACTACCCTGTCCCAGGTTAAAATTGAGGGTTTTTTGTATGAAATGAAACTCCTACTTCAAGGCTCAAATGGGTTAACGAGGATCTATCTTCCTTATATCTCCAATGTTTGGGGATATAAGACAATGCCTTGCATCATCAGCAGGGTTCTATTCAAAAGCATACAACAAGAAATCTTGCGTTTTCAATTTTGTCATCCTCCCTCCAATTCTCTACCAAGGCAAGAGATTGGGTGGCATTGGCATCATAAAACAGAAAAAGCATTTTACGAGTGAATACGAATGGATTACTTCAAGACAAACATATTCATTGCATTAATCATTCAAAACAAACAAGTTCTTACATGTAAATCATGCTTTTACAATCAAAGGAATAACAACAAATGCAAGCAAACAAACAAACAGCCTGATGATCTTGGGAATGAGCTCTCCTCCTGATTTCAGTGGCTTGGAAAGGACTTTCTTAAGTCTTTGTATCTATCAGCATAAAGGCTTCCATTCACAAATGGGCTTCCTTCTTTGAAGGTCAGCACCTCATCGTCGATCATCTCTTGAACCTTTTCTTGGAAAACCTTGCACTCCTCAATCGGATGTCGCACTACTCCATCATGAAATTCACAACTGGCATTCAAATTGTACCAAGTAGGGCGAGATTTCATGGCTTTAGTCTTTTTGGGTGTCATCACCGAGTTTCGGGAAAAATAAGATCACTAGTGACTATAATTCATTGGGATTGGATCAAACTAGCGAGTCTCTCCTTCTAGACTATTCGGAGGTCTCTGCTGATTCTGGCGCTGATTCTGATAATTCATATTTCGAGCTTGTTGATTCTAACGTTGATCCTGAGAAGCCAACCTTTGTTGCTGGAACATAAGTCCACGAAGTAGTAGTTGCTAGTACTGAACAGGCGCTGGATACTGATATTGATAAGGCACCGGAACTGAAGCTTGCAAGATCTGAAGAGAATCCCAAATTGCATCAACATCAACATTTCCTTCCTCTTGGGAATAACTAAAAGATTTCTCTTCATTAGATTGGATATTCAAGTCATCTTGGATTTTTCCACTTTTGAATGCATCCTCAATGTTTACTTCGACTTCCACAATTTTAGAGAACTCTAATGGCACAAGGCCTACCATCTTGACATAATAAGAGTCTGACAGCGTTTTTAGAAACATTTTGGCTAGTTCTTTCTCTAAGAGTGGTGGATGAACTTGGGCTGCCAATTCCTTCCACCACTGTGCGTACTCCCTGAAGGATTCGTTGTCCTTCTGACTCATGTTCATCAACTGATCGCTGTCAGGAGCCATTTCTATATTTTAATTGTAGTGCTTCACAAAAGTGTTAGCTAGGTCTTCCCAAGACTGAATTTGGTTCCTTTCTAGTTTCATATGCCACATCAAGGATGCCCCACATAAACTTTCTTGAAAGCAGTGAATCATCAGCTTGTCGTTGTCGATATAAGTGGTCGTCTTTCGACAAAACATCGTCAAATAGTATCTTGGATAGCTAACACCCTTGTATATTTAAAAGACATGCATTTTGAACTTCGGGGGAATAACCACGCCCGGGACCAGACACAAGTCATGAACCTTAAGACCAGGTGCATTGAGTCCTTTCATCATCTTCAATTGTTCCCTGAGATCACGCAATCCTTCCTCAATTTCCACAACCCTATGATCATTCACCTTTGTCACAGAGTGGACATTCTGAGGATTTGGCATATACCTTGGAAATCGGGAATCTCTTTCATCCACATGAATAGCCAGGTTATCTTGCATAGGCTGAGATCGAGTAGGAACATCCACTTGTGGAGCATTGCCGTCAGGAGGAAAACCAAACATCGGATTAGTCATCACTCTAAAGCCTGACATGGGATCAACATTCTTTTTCCTCTCCATTATCCTTCAGTAACTACTTCGAGCTTGGTACAAATGCCAGGAAATCAGCTAAACAGATACAAGGACAGAAGGGCGAATGAGTTTTGTTTGGGGAAATATATGTAGATGATGAATGAAATGCTTTCATGATGCATGTTGTGCAAATGCAAAATGCATTTCAAGAAACTCAAAAGTTATAGTTGCAAACACCATAAAGTGGATAACACTTTGAATAGCTGAAAAATCTCATTTAATTAAAATTTGAAGGATTCGAAAATAGAGTACAACTTCTAAAATCCATGGTGAAACCTATGATGTTTCCAAGATAACTCTAAGTTCCTTGAAGAGGTTAGAAATATGGTGCATGAATGCATGAATGGATGAATGCACAAACACACATATACACAAATAGGACATTATACAAACATGGGGGTTTACAGTTTGACATCATAAGCATGGAGCCATGGTGTACCCATCCCAAGGGTGTGTACTAAGGGTTTTGCACCTACAAAACAAGGGTTCTAAGAAGTTCCCAAAGTCATCGACCCATCTTTCGGATATTATCGACACACCAATTACTTGGAAATCAATAATATTCTAAAGAGAGTCTCGTTTCAGTGTCGTATCGCGTACCAACGAATTCAGGTTTACACCCTCATAGTCACCACACTACATCCTAAAAAGGCCAAGTGGGGTAAGAGGTAACTAATGGTCCTCAGTGTCACGGGCTCCTAGGTCGAAAGTAGTAATGCATTCACGATTACTCGTTCAACAATACTACCCTCAAGACGGCCTCCACTGAGTGGGGGATCTCAAGTCAACTTCTTCGGGATTACCCCCTTAAAGTCTCCTTGACTATACCACTCATCCTATCATAAATGCACTCAAGTCTAGGTATAGGACTTATCTTACCACACAAAGGGTCGCCCTGTAAACAGAAAAATCCAAGCACATAGCAAACAAATATATACAGATATATACAAATATACAAACAAATAACACATATAAAACAAGTTAGGTGTAACCCTCTTAGGGAGACATCCCTAGTGGAGTCGCCATTTCTGTCACAGTGCAAATACAAAGCAATGCAAATAACGAATAACCATAAACATGCAATGCAAATACAAAGCAATAAAGTGAATCTAAGGTTCGGGGGTTGGTTATACTAAGGGAAGGTACTAGCACCCTAAATATCTATAGTACTCTATAGGAACCTCTTGTTGAATTGTGCTATTTGTTTGTTTGCTAATTGGGGTTGATTGGGGTGAAGTAAAAAGAAAAGGTGGAAAAAGAAAAAGGTAGCTCGCTAGGATCATCGTAATCCTATGCCTACGTATCCTATATAGGAAGTCAGAGCAATGGTAGTTCGGCTAACTACGGGTGAAAAAAAGAAAAGGGTGCTCGCCAAGGATTGAGACCTTGTGCCTACGTATTCTCAAAAGGAACTTGAGAAATCAGAGCGTCCGTAGTTCGTGGAACCACAGGTTAAAGCAATGTTTGTTGGTTGGTTCTAGGAGAAGAGACAAGTTGTCATCTTAAGGAGAATGCTCAACTAAACCACCACAAACATGCGGAAGATGGATCTTTGCTTCAAATTGAAAGAATGGCTCCAACTCGGATATAGAATCAACGAGTATGCCACATACCTCTCTCAAGTGGAAAAAAAGTCAACATCTTTCTCAATGATGTCATGGGGTAGGAGAATTACATCTCAACTAAGGATGACTAATGTCTAATTCTCTCATGAGAAAAGGGAACCTAACTGTAGGTTATCTAAAGTTTAAATATCCTAAGAGTAACTACCTAAGAGAGTCACAACCTAAAGTAATCTGTCTAAAGTCAACAATCTAAGTATATACAACCTAAGGTAATCAACCTAAAAAGGGAACAAAGATCACACAATGGGTGAAAGAAACAAAAGAGAAATGCAATGCATATGACTATAAAGTCAACCACAAACCCTTCCCTTGGATTTAAACATAAGCAATCATAAAGATTTAAGAGCTACAAGTAAATGTCCAATAAGACAGGCATCATGGAGATAATATACAATGAGCAAACAGCAAAGCCTCAAGCATCAAGATCATGGACAAATAACAGCATATGTACAACGCAAGGATTAAGGCACATGGTCAACTCACAAGGCAAGACATCATGAATAAATATCATCAAATAATAAAGACAAAGCATCAAGCATTAATCGAGGAAAACCAGACCCAAAACATGGAAGCAAGCAATCGCAAAAATAAAATCGAGCAACAAAGGAGTTATTAATCAATTTAAATATAAATATTTAATAAGATTAATTAATAATTTAATTAATCAATATTAAATAAAAATATTTAAATTAGTTAATAATCAACCAATTTTTTTACATTCTTAATATCATAGAATTTAATAAAGTATTAAAACAAGATATTAAAAAAAATTGAGTATTTTTAATATCACAAAATAAAAGTAACTAAAACAAAAATCTTTACATTTTTTAAATATCATAGAAATTACTAACTAAACTAGCAAAAAAATTTTAAAATAAAATTTGTTTTTTACATTATGCTAATTAATTAAGAACATGGGACAAACAATTAACAACATAATTATTTATTTATTTTTGACATTTTTAAATATCACAAGAAACTCAATAAAATATTAAAGCAAAATATTAAAGTTTTTTTATATTATTTATTTATATTCAAATTAAAAGGAAATAATCAAAACAATAAGTACAAAACAATTTCTAATAGAAAACTAAAACATAAATCATAAGGCACCTAAAGTAAATAAACTTATAGTTTACCTCCTTATTCTACTGCACACGTACACCCTGGAGCACTATGTTTGACATTTATAATATAAAAAGTAAAATAAATCAAATGGGAGTCATAAAATCTAAATGGGATGTTAGAAACAAACTTAATGGATTGATAGAAAAAGTCCAAGAAAACAAATCCCCTTAATCTAAAACAAAAAATAATAGTAAAAAAAAGAAATTAAAACAATTTTTTTTACATTTTAAATATTATACCAAATAACTAATCAAAACTAAAAATAAGGAAATATTAAAATAAGTGACAAAAATATTTTGGTCTTTTTCCTATTAAACAAATTAAAAAGAGAAAATAATTAAAATAAATAATTAAAAAGATAAACAATTAAAACAACCAAATAATTACAATAACTAAAAAATAATAATAACAAAGTATAATAAAAAAAGTATAATATATTTAAAAAATAAAAAATAAAACCTGAAACTTCTATCGTAGCTTGTTGTTGCGTGAGTGTGGTTTTCTATGTATTTTCTTCTCAAATTGAAATGGGAGAGAGAGCCATGAAGTGGTTTAATGGTTTTGTGAGAGAATGGTTATGTAGAAGGGTGAAGACAATGTTTTTTTTAATATACCTCTTCTCTCTCTTTTATGCTATGTGTGTATGGTATGTTACTTTAATATGGTACAATGAGAAATATCAGGAAAAAGTGCCTCCTTTTATTACAAGTGGGTGGGAGATGGCGTGTCTATGTAGCTTGTGGGAGAAAAAAGTGTTAAGTGTCAGGTTGTGTTGTCTTTGTAGTGTGTTTATTTTAAAAGTAGTTTTTGCTAGCAATGTATTGAAAGCTTATGTATGAGTAAATATTAATAATGTTCAGCTAGGTCATCTTTTCAAGTGTATAGATACTAGCATGTGTTGTTTCATGAAAAGAGGAAAAAAATCCATACAATGCAACATATACACGTAATAGGTCTTAGTTGTAGCAAAAAAATGTATCTCCTAAAACCTATTAAACAAGTTTCTAAAAAACTAAAAACAAAATTAAATATTAAAAATAATAAATAAAGTAAAAATAAAGTAAACTATAGTAAATAAATAATCTAAAAATAAAATTATTAATTAAAAAATTATTAATTAAAAAATTATTAATTAAAAAATAGGAATAAAAACGGTAAAAAATAAATAATTTTGCCGGTATCGAAGTGTTCGAAAAAATAAAATGAATTTACCAAAATAATCAGCGTGAAATATACGTATTAGAAAAATACAGCATTTGGTCAAATTTCGAAATAAATTTTACCTGGTTAAATGGCTCAAATTGTCCAAAATGTGACCGAAAAGTAGCTGAAAAATTCAAATGAGCATGGCAGGTTAAACTATGCGAAACGTAGATTAATATAACAGACATTTGCAAGCTCGGTTTGAAAATTTTCCGTCCATTGATTTTACGCACAGTTGACTTTAGGTTTGACCGATTCGACTGTAAATCCAACAAGTTTATTCCAGCTGATAAATTGGGTATTATGCGAGATGAAATGCGTGATATGTTATGCGGAAATACAAAATCTTAGAGTAAAAAATTAGGGTATGACAGGATCCGAAGTAATTATCGCGTTATCTTCGGTTTTCGCTCTACGGTTTGTTAGAGATCTCTATATTTTCTAGTTTTCTAAGCTTCTCTTCCTCACATTGTGATTTCAATAATTACCAAGGCAAATCTCAGCCTTGTAGGTTGGTGAATCTTGCTTAATTCATCGTTTTCGATCGATTTTGCATTTTCACAATGTAGTTCTTAATTGATGCTTTGCTACTTGAATAATTGCTTGGCATGTTTGATTCTATTAGCTCTTAATTGCTATGAATTAACATGAATTCTGCATCTACTTCCATACTATGTATGATCCACTGCGATTGCATGCGATAAGTGATTCTGAAAAGTGCTTTTTAAAATTTTGTTTTTGCTGTTTTTATAGTGGTACTCGATTAACAGTAGGGTGTTAATCCATTACACCCTTGCCTACGCCTCAGAACTCAGTTTTGGCACTGTCTAATCGATTAACAGCAGGATATTAATCGATTACACCTGACAACTTTTGCAAAAATCTTACTGTTTGGAACTATTTTGCATGTTTTTTTGTGTACTTTCCCATGCTTACTTATATTCATGTCAATGCCATTGTTTTAAGTCAATACCTACTTGCAATAAATCTTTCTTGATTAATTGCATGATTTTCCTTGATTATTTTGCAATATTATCACATGCTTGAAGCACTTTTTGCACATTTTTGCTTATGTGGTAATATGATTATGCTTGGTAATGCATGCTAGCTTGTCCTTGTTATTGCTTTGCAACTTCAATTTGATGCATTAGATTTGTTCTTCTTTGAGCAAATTTAATCTTGTTCAACATTATTTCACACACATGCTTTGACGGTCTTTCGACTCGCTTGAAAGATCACCAACATTTTACTTCCCTTAGATTGATTTATCGAAACCATGTTTCGATTGATTAATCGCCCTCGGTTCTCGTCTTTAGGGTCTCCTTAGAATTTTCTTCTCTTGATCCCCTGCTGAGTCGGACATCTGCACAACAAGCCGGAGCACTATATAAATTGCGTCGCTACTCTGCCAGTTTCAATTTCTGCACTACGCTTTGAGTGCTAAAGAAGGAATGAGGATGGAATCTTTCCTACCCTCATTCTGACTTTTTTGGGTAGGGGTGTCTTTTCCCTGAACCTGGAATAGTCATCTCTATCCCCAGATCATAGTGTCTCTGGAGTCGATTCTTGGTCACTCATTCTTGTCCCGAATCTTCCTTTTTTGGTTAGCTACCTTCTCAAGGTTCATCACCCGTTCTTTTGGTTAATCATAGTCCGCTTGTTAAAACCGATATTCCTTTTTCTTATTGGGTTAATCACCTTCTGGTTAAAGTACCCATTCCTTTGGTTAATCACAGTCCGTCTGCTAAAACCAATTTTCTTCTTCCCTGGAGAAGTTGTGTCTTTTCTTTCCTTCGGTTAACCACACTCCGTCTGTTAATATACCGAATCCCCAGCGGAGTAGGAAACCTTCTCTTGGCTCCAATCTCCCTTGTTGTTGGTTAACCACTGACTGTCAGTGAAAAGACCAATTGTCCCTTCCTTTAACCACAGTCCGTCTGTTAACATACTAAATCCCTTGTGGGTCAAACACCTCCTTTTGGTTAAAGAACCATGTTCCTTGGTTAACTACTGCTTGTCAGTTAAAAGACTAATTCTCCTCTTCCTCAGCAGAGACCATTTACTTTTGCCCTTCTCCCCAGTGGAGTCAACCCTTTTTATTGGTTAACCACTGCCTCTCAGTTAATATACCGAGTTCTTTTATCCCCAACCAAATCAATTCCTTTTGTTATCACCAGCCAGGGTTAAGATCCTTTTCCTTTTTACCCCCAGTAGAGTAACTTCTCTCTTTTCCTTGGGTTAGTCACCGAGTCTCGGTTAAAACACCCTTTCCCCTTCACCTTCTCTCTTTACTTTGTTGCTCCTTGCGCATCTTCTCAGTCCTACCTCTTATTATTCTCTTTTGGTTTCGACGTCATTCCTTTGCTTTTTGCCTTTGGTTTTGACACCAGTTCTCTGTTCTTTCTCTTTCTTTTTTCTGTCTTCGTTCTCTGAACTACGTAGGCTCTGAATTCCTCATTACACTATGAGGATACGTAGGCACAAGATCACGAGATCTTGGCGAGCCACTTTTCCCCTTCTTTCCCCTAGTTCTATGAACTACGGAGCTCTGAATTCCTCATTGCACTATGAGGATACGTAGGCACGAGGGCCCCAATCCTCCGCGAGCACTTTATTTGTCCCTTTTCCTTCCCTCTTTTGCGAGTAGCCTTTAGATAGATCACCCATCCGAACTTAGAAGTAAGCAGAATGGTTCTAGTCGAGTGCGACAGATGTGTGGGGTGCTAATACCTTCGTCTCGCATAACTGACTCCCTTACTCGTTTCTCTTTCCCTTGGGTTTTATTGATATTTTCCCTTTCCTTTTGGAATAAATAAAGTTTGGTGGCGACTCTGATGTACCATCGAGCATATAATGCGCTCAGGTATATTTCCTCTAGCTTCACACACTAGGATCAAATGGAGTATTCACTTTCTTTAAGTGTAAATTTTTGAACTTATCAAGTACTTTCTCAACATAATGTGTTTGACTAAGTTCAAAACCCCTACTATTTCATTTTACTTTGATCACCAAAGGTGTGTCAACTAGTCCAAGATTATTCATCTTGAATGTGGAAGTTAGAAACCTCATTGTTTCTAAAATTCCATTCATCTCGTTGATAATGATCAATCATATAATCAACATGAAGACAAATGAATATCACAATATTCTCACTTAATTTTGTGGACAAACACTTGTAACAAGAATTAGATGATGTTTTTAGATAATCATGCATGATGATGCAAAAAAGTTTTTAGATGAAGTGAGAGATGAAATTATGAGCAATTTAAAGTAATATAGTATAAATTGCAATGAGCACGTTATTTTTGTTCTCTTGTCTCAAATCTTTACTTGAATTTCTATGTTCAACCTTCTTGATCAACTTCATCATTCACGTGCATGAAACTTTTGATCCTTTTCTTCTTTAATTATCTTTGTCTTCATTAAAACCGAACTCGATATAAGACATATTCTTCACAATCTCCCCCTTTTTGATGATGACAAACTCTTTGAATTCTTGTTTTTATAAGATTGAAAATTCTTCTCCTAAGTTATGTGTCTCCCTTTAATTGGTGAACTTTGCAATGACAAAGTCAAACTTTTGATATCATTGTTTCGGTGCTTGTTTTAATCCATACAAGGATTTTTCAAACTTGCACATCTTTTATTGATTTCCACATAACCTTCTACCTGCTCCATGTAAATCTCCTCACCGAGATCCTTATTTAGGAATGTTATTTTGACATCTATTTCAGGAACTATAAGGTTATACAAAGAAGCCAATGCAAACGATACTCTAATTTTCGTTGTGCTTGCTACTAGCGCATATGTGTCAAATGACAAACACCTACTTTTTGTTTAAAACACCCTTGGTCATTAATATAGACTTGTAGGTTTTAATGTACCGTCTCACTATGATACTTCCTTCCAAACAAGAGGAGTCCCTTGAAGCTATTGCTTCCCTATAAGTCTTAGGACCATCTTCCACTTGAAGAATAATAGGAATCTTACGAACAAAATTCATACTATTTCCTTCTATTAGATAAAAGAAATAAATTGACTATCAATTTTGCTCAATCCTAGATCCTTATCCTTTCGAATTCTCTTACTTATTCTAAGTTCGAGTTGTTTTTTAACAACCCATGAAGAATCTTCCTCACGAGATTCTTCATTAGTGATGAACTTTAGGTTTGTGTTTCAATAATCCATGGAGAACCTTCCTTACGAGGTTCTTCATTTGTGGGAATCTCGAATTTCTTATCCTCCGTGATAAGTATCTCAAAATTCCACATCTCGGTATTCAATAGTTACATTAAACTCCGAATTCAGACATTTATATAAGCCATGATTCATCTTTGAATGATCTTTATATGTCTTATAGTAATGAATCTCATTGAATACAAACATGTTATTCGTATAATCTAAATCAAAAATCAATTGCATAATTTAAAAATCATGAACTTTAATAAATTTGATCACTTAAATGATTAACAAGTTTCTAACTCTAATAATTCCAAATTAGACGACGCACATTTCACTTCTAAATTAAATAATGGATTGAAGTTCATGATCAAAATTCATGAATTTGACCGCTCAAATTTTAATTTAATAAATAATTAAAAATTTTAAGTGAAATATTTTATTTAAAATTTAATAAATAAATTAAAACATATAATCAGGTTTAATTTCAAGTCTCAAGTCATTCATGAAGAAAATAATTCGACAAAAAAAATTAAAAGATTTATATTGTAATATCATTTACCTCAATTAATTTATATAATTTCAAATTATAAAATTTAATTGAGTACAAAATAATTAAGATACATGATACATGACAATTTTGCACCTAATTAGTTTGACACTTAAAATTAATATCAACAATTATAATATTATATTTCAATCATTTAATTGACTTAATAAAAAATACACAAATATCCAATTAATTATCATTGAAAATCATAATGCATAATTAACTTTTGAGAAAATAAATAATGAATGTTTTATAATAATAATAATAATACATATGGAATACATGTTACTATCAGAAACTACTGAACAAAATGGCAACTAATATGCATATTGTGTATTTAATTAATTATGTCTTCAGTAGAATATCATTACATTTTAAATTTTAACGTTACACTTTCAAGAAATTATCACTATTATATATCCATGTAAGAAAAGGTTTGAAAATATATGAGAATTAAATGCACGTACAGTAAAAAGCTACGATCCATTATTTAATTTTCTAACACTTCTATAATGAAAACTACAATCCCATCAAATGCACTTACAGTAAAAAGCATGGCGTATTACCAAAGACTTTTCATAGTTTATTTTTACAATAAGCATTATACAGGAAGGCTTATATGAATTCTGTTTTTATTATATACTTAAATCTGCTTTCATGTTATTTAATCATTATATATACGATCTATGATTTTTACAATGTTCAATTTTTTTTAAAACAATGAAAATGTATTCGGATTCATGATGATGATTTTTGTTCTTTTTTTTAAGTAAGCCATGAAATTAAAACAAGCACAAGGGGTGTTTGAACCCATGATACAAAAGATCAGGATAGTTACATCCTCTTGATACAATTAATAGGGGCAATGAACCAATCGTAGAAGTTACAAATAGGGAATTTTCGATGTCCTCCCCACCATCTCCAAGAAAAGAAGATGATAGAATTAATGATATCACCGACTGTCAACAAAATATTTCTAAAAATACGACTATTTCTACTACGCCAAATAAACCAAACCATAAAAACCCAAATCGAACTACCCACCGTGTTTCCAAATTTCTTGGTCGATTCCACTGCACAGTGAGTAAAACAATCTATACAATTACTTCCAGCCAAGAACTCAACACCAATCCATTTAGCCACACCTTTCCAAATATTACCTGCATAAATACACTCCAAGAAAAGGTGGTTAACTGATTCAGCCTCCGAATTACACAGACAACACAAAACCGAGTCCCCGCCGAGACCGATATTCCTCCTCAACAGTTGTTCTTTGGTAGCTAATCTGTCCCTCAATAATCTCCACGCGAACACATGAATGTTGGACGGTAAGTAAAACTCCCAAAGGAGTTTCAGACCAGTTTGCAGGTTTACATCCACCTCATTTACATTGCCAGTATTCTGCAGTAAATCGTAACAAGAAGAGACAGAGAAAGACAGAGAATCATCGAAACACCAGCTGAACATATCACTACAGTCACTGTAAGGCCTGAATTGAGCAAGAAAATCCAGCATCTCTTCCATCTCAGACTGCATAATTGGATCTGTAACGTACTGACTTAACTCCACGCTCCAAATCCACGTAGAATCTCTTCAACTACTGAAATCTGTAATTACAACTTTAGGATTACAACAAAAATTAAAAAGATTGGGGAATAGCACCTTCAGAGGCTGATTCTTTGTCCAATTAACAAACCAAAACGTTGTATCTTTGCCGTTACCTAAGTTGCTGGCCAGATTCTCCACGAAAAGATCCGACGAAGAGACGTGGTCGAAGGAAACGGTCAGGAGATCTCTCCACCAAATAGAATCTGAAGACTTGCCTTTTTCCCCGTCGTAACTTGAAATGACTAAGCCAGGGCTATTATTCGCGTATCTATGCTCCAATATATCCCTCCGCAACGCTTTCTTCTCTGTCAAGCATCTCCATTTCCACTTGATAAGGAGAGACTTATTAAACAATTCGAGATCTTTAACTCCGAGGCCCCCCTTGTCTTTCGGCGTACAAACCGTTTTCCAACTAACCCAATGGTTTCTCTTATCCAAAGAAATTCCTCCCTATAAAAAATTACTCTGAATCCTTTGAATCGTTTTGATTACCGCTTTTGGAGCCTTATAGAACGACACTGAGTATATAGGTAAAGCATTTAGAACCGAATTAATCAATACAACTCTACCACCCACAGATAAATGTTTTCCTTTCCATCCTGCTAATTTCCTTCTTATATGCTCAATAACCTCCACCCACATAGATGTCTTCCTTGGGCTGTCTCCTATCTTAACACCTTAGAACTTCATTGGAAAATTCAGAATTTCACAGTGTAAGAAAACCGAAGCAGCCCCCAGAAAGCCAGGCCTAAGATTGACGTCTCCAATTCTACTTTTACCAAAATTCACTTTTAAACCTGATACCAATTCAAATCCACGAAGAATCGCTTTGATACTCCACAGATTATCCCAACTCTCTTCACCTATCAGGAGGGTATCATCCGCGAACTGAATTATGTTATATGCGACACTGTTGTTAACCTTGCAACCCACATAAAGGCCCTTAGAAACAGCTCCCTGCAGACGCTTTGTAAGACCTTCCGTTACCAAAATAAACAGAAAAGGAGACAACGGATCCCCCTAGCGGAGACCTTTTCCGACTACAAAATCTCTAGTCGCGCTTCCATTAACCAAGACCGACATCGTACCGTTGAAAACCAACTTCTCCATCCAACTCCTCCAGCCCCTTCCCAAGTTCATCTTCTCAAATAAAAATCTGAGGAACTTCCAGAATACACAGTCATATGCTCTTTCAAAATCAATCTTCATTATCATACAACTCCATTTCAATCTTTTCGCCAAATCCAACACTTCGTTAGTTGCAACACACCGTCCATAATGAATCTACCAGGAACAAAGGCGGATTGCTCAATAGAAACGATGCTACCAACGACCTTCTTCAATCTTCCGGCAAGAATCTTAGACAATATTTTCTGAAAACAATTGACAAGGCAAATAGGTCCGTAGTGACTAAGCTTTTGAGGGTTCTTGTTTTTAGCAACCAAGGTCAAAAAAGACGCAGACGCAGCCTTAGTGAGGGATGGATTACTGAAAAACTCTTTGACAAAACGCACAACGTCATGTTTAACAATATCCCAACACGATTGAAAAAAGCAAAAACTGAAACCGTCTGGCCCCGGGCTTTTGCTCCCGTCACAATCCCACACTGCTTCTCTAATTTCCTCTTCTGAAACCATCTTATCCAAGGACTCTTTGTCTGCAGCCCAAAGAGTCATCAGCCCCACGTCACCTAGAGAAGGCTTATCAAAAATCTTCTCCTTAAAATTATCAGCAAAGAAATCACTAATAGTACTCTTTACTTCCTCAACTTGCTCTGTTATTCCACTGCTAGTTTCAACAAAAGAAAGGTTAGTACTCCTACGTCTACCGTTAATAACCTTATGGAAATACCTTGAATTCCTATCTCCGTCTTGAAGCCATGCTTCCTTAGCTTTCTGTTTCAGCATTGCCTCTTTGAGATTAAGATTCTTCCAGATCCTCGAAGAAGTCTGTTGTCTCAACTCCACCATCTCATCAAAGCTGGAGAACCCAAGACCACTTAACTCTGAATCAAGATCATTTAAATCAGTGACAGCCGCCTCCACGTTCAAATCAATCAACCCAAAAACTTCACGGTTCCAAATTTTGAGCTTAGCCTTTAGAAAATTCAACTTTGACTTCAGAACAAAATCTCCTCTACCTTCCGTCTCGACTGAATCCTAAACATCTTTCACAAACTCCATAAATCCTTCATGACTAACCCAACTATTGTTAAACTTAAACGGTTTAGGGCCCCAATCCTTAATATTGCCTTTGACAAAAATCGGGCAATGATCAGAAGTGTCTCTCCTGCCTATGACTTGATTGTTTAACTTCCATTCGTCTATTAAATTTTGCAAAATCAAAAACCTATCAAGCCTACTCATAGAATACCCCGAACTGTTGAACCAAGTGAATTGACCACCACAGCAGGGTAAATCAATGCAATCCAAGTTCCCAGTGAAATTGTAAAATTCTTCTATTTCCTTACTTCTACCTCCTTCGCTGACCCCCTTCCTTTCTCTTGCATGAGACATGGCGTTGAAGTCCCCTCCAATTAACCACTCTCCTGGACCTTTGGATGACTTCACTTTCAAAATATCGTCCCACAATTTCCTTTTGAGAGTTGTTCTGCAAGAAGAGTAGACATTGACCATGTGAATAACTTTCTCCTTCAATTCAATAGTTATTCCAAGGAAACCTTCCCCACGAAAACTACTAACAGGTTTTAACAGATCCTTCCCCCACAAAGTAACTATACCTCATGCAGCGCCATTCGACCCAGAAAAAGACCACTCCACTTCTCTACTTCCCCACATAGAATAAGCAATACGATCATCGATTAAACCCATTTTAGATTCTTGAACAAAACACACATCGACATTCCCCTTCTGGATCAGATTCGTAAGACGATTTCTCTTCACCTTACTACCGCATCCTCTTATGTTGAAAGAGAGGATATTCATGGAACACCATTTATCGAAGACACCCTCAACACTTTTCCCTCTTTATCTCTGTCCTCCAATTCACCTAACGCCTTCAACATCTCTTCCTTTCCCCCTTCCCCTTTAATTCCAATTAAATCGATTATCTCCCAGACCTTGTTTGTCACCTTAGATTCCATCTCCTTCCATAACCTCTTGTTTCCTTGAAGGACTTCAGAATCAGTTATCGAAAAACACCTAGACACCGAACCTTCCCACTCCAAGCTTTTCTGAATCGACGAAGTAGATTGGTTAAACGATTCCTTAGACAAATTCTCACTGATGGAAGACGATCGAAGAACGTCTTTAACAATTGATATATGGTTCTTCTTAGATAAATTTTTGGGCTGAGAATTAGGGTTTTCACGACGATTACAAATTTTCGGAAACCCCAATTTTGAGCCCCTAACCTAAGGAACACCAGGATCACTAAAACGGTCTCCTTTACTAACCCGTTTTCGTGCCCCAAGACCCGCTCCAAAAGATAGGAAATGGGCGTGATGGGCTTTAAGCAATCCATCAAAAGAGATAGCCTTCCCTTTAGCGCCCACATGGCAATCTTCCACATAACAATTCTCACGTATATGGAATTTTATGTGAAGAGGATAATATGTTTTTGTTTTTGTTGTACCCCAAAATTTTCCCTTAGATCCATTGATCTTTTGCATATTATATTAGGTCAATCATGCCGCATAGCTAACCCGTTTTAGCAGGTTTTTGCTTGTGTCTGTTTCTTTTTTTATCAGGTTTGCCTTAAGGAGATTCAAGGAGTAATTGATCAAGGTTTTTTGGATGGAGCATTAAATCAAGCAAGTCTCTAGGAGATGTCTCCCTAACCCTAACCCCACCATGACCAAATTCCTACTCATTTTATCTACCCTCATTTGTCATCTTCATTTTCTAAACCTATTTCACTAATCTTTTCATTTTATCGACTTTATTCCAATTGTTCAATTTAATTCTCCTAAACCTCATTTAATCCTAATCATTGCCAAATCCATTATTATTTATTTTTCCTAATCACCTTTGCTTATGCAAGACCATTTTTATTTCCTAAGCCTATGTTTCATAACCCATCGTGACCAAAAAGAAAGGAAAGGAAGGTGTTACAAATTATCAGAATTATTTTCATTGCCAAGTGGCCAATAGGAAGCAAGAATGAATATGTTGACTTTTCAACCCAAGCATCAGCCAATGGAAATGTGCCAAATTGGAAAGGAAGAACTTAGCATTATTTGAAATCCACCCATTCACAAAACCATTCAATCCTTGGCACAAAACTATTTTGAACTCTCCAAAGACCATTCCCTTTTGAGCTCTCTCTGCTTGGTTCAATAAAGTTGGTTATGAGGATTTGCTAGTTTGAGCATTCACACTGCCACACCCTGCATCGCCTACGAAATGTTTGTAGCATTGTCCCTATCGTTTTCCACTACTATTGTTTGTTTGTTTGACATCAGGAGTGTATCCCAGAAGCAATTCTCAATTTGATGTTTGACCCTGCAATCTCTAAACTTTGATGCTGCAAGGAACGTTTGTCCCCGAGAGCTGAACCACTTTGAATTCTAACGTTACAAACCCTACCCATTACTTTGCCCACCAAGTTTTGAAACGTAACTCGACCCATCAAGCAGCCTATAAAAAGAGCTCGTCTACAGCTCTCAAGGATCAACATTACAACAACATTTTCACACAAACACTTCTCACAAAACATCTTAAGTTGTCAAAGCTTCTGGTGCACGAGCAAGAGAGAGGAAGGGTGGTTTCAGCAATCTGGTTCAAGAAGCTCATCACAAGGTGAAGAAACAGTGGACTTGCTCTACTAGGTATCACCTTATCTCTTTCTATTTTTTATGCAATACGTATATGCACCATGCTATTATCATTTCCATTCCACTACTGTCTGATTTTTATGGTTGTTTTGCTTCATGTTTGAATATCATGCTATCATATGCTTTATGTTTGATTATCGTGTTACTGTGAATAATCATCATGCTGGTTTTCATTTTGTGTGATTTAATCGTGTTCGGATTCGTATGGTTTTGTTTGTGTTCGTAAATGAATGTATAAGAACTTGGTGGCGCTCGCCACATTTGGTTTGGTGGCTCCCGCCACATAGCATTATTAATAATATAATATATGACCACTCACCAAAATAAATTAATTTAAAAAGAGAATGAGGTAACCATGGCGCAAGCCATGATTTACATGGCGTCAGGCACTTCAGTGAGCATGTGGCGCAAGCCACTTCCCTCTTAGGGGAAAGGTGGCGCCAGCCACCCTTTACTGTGGCTTCTCCTTCTTTTTTTATTTTGTGGTTTTTAAGCATTTTCTGCCCATTTCTTTTCTATGTGTTGTTTTAATAATTTCAACAATATAATTCTTCTGCTTACTTATTTCTTTTGTGAAGCAAATGTGCTCTTGAATGTTAGAGGCTTTTCGTTAAATATGCTGATTTATGAAGTTGGTTTCAACATTGCTTCCTGACTGTATCTTGTCTTGGTTTGTCTAGCTTCTGTTTGCTATGTTGTATGATTCCAATGCTTTATTTTTTTAAACTGTGAGAATGTCTTTCTGCTATGCTTGACATATTAATGTGCTACTATTGTTAAATGAGATATTTGGAGAGCATGCTATAATTTGTAAAGTTTGGTTGAACATTGTTTCTTGGTTTTATCATGAAATTCTTGTCTGTATTTTTGCTTCAGTTTGTAGTTGCATGATTCCAATCCCTTGTTCTTCAACTGTGAGAATATCTTTGCTGTTATGCCTGACATAATCATGTGCTCACTGTTTCTAAAATGTATTAATGTTTTTTTAAATATGCTGTGATTCATGAAACTCTTGCCATGAAGGTGTTGTTTGCTTTCTGTTTGAAATCACATGAGTTAATTCTTCTGCTTCTGTTGCTTTTCACGCCATGAGTTAAAATTCTTTTATTTCGGTTTGTTTTCCATGCCTTGATTGCCATGCTTGTGTAACTACTGTTTGTGAATTGATTCTTCTATGAATGTATTTGGGTTGTGAAGTTCTCTCTCTGACTTTATCATAACTCTTGCAATGCAAGTTTGTGTTGCTTTGCAACCTATTAATGAACAACATGTTTTCAAATGCCTTGTTTCCAATTGTGAATGCTTCTCTACCTTATATGTTCACTGTATGACCACTTGCACTCACTGTCTGATATGTCTACACTTATGGTTAAATGCTCACTATTTGTTATGTTCATATTCATGCTACACTTTATGATCACTTGCTTACCACTTGCTATGACCACATTTATGTTCCCTTCTGATCACTCACTCACTGTTCGCTATGTTCATTTTTTAAGTACATTTCATGAGTATTTGCTTACTATTTTATTGAACTCTTATATATTTCGTATACTTCAAACTCTTTGTAACTTTTATTCATAAGATGTTATTTCCCCCATTCCAAAGGAAAGTCTCTCTATTGACTTCATGTCGTCGATAGCTCAAATACCCTGTTAACCTCAAACCATTTCACAAGAGATAGCCATTAATCTCTTCTCCCTTCTGACCTGGTGTTCCCAAAGAGATAGCTATTAATCTCTTCTCCTTTAAGACAGTCCAACCTTTCACAATCCTTTCAAGAGATAGCCATTAATCTCTTTCTCCTAACCAATCCATCCTTACAAGCTTTGCTTTCAAGCTTTTCACCCCTTTTACCCCGTATTGAGGGGAACTACGATTGCTCTGATTTCTCAAGTTCACCTTGAGAATACGTAGGCATAGGATTGCGAGATCCTAGCGAGCTACCTTTTTCTTTTTCCATCTTTTTCCTTTACATCCGATGCCTTCTCGGATTCCACATTTTCTTTTTACACCCTTAGACCAAACTTAGTGTACATACTTAGGTCCTTACCTTTAGCAGATATCTTAGCAAGCAAACATAGAATAACACAAACATTAAACAAGAGGTTCTCGTAGAGTACTACGGACGTTTAGGGTGTTAATACCTTCCCTAGGCGTAACCAACCCCCGAACTTTAGATCTCTTCCTTTTAGGTTTTTCTAGCGATCTTGAACCTTTCCTTTGGATAAATCAAAGTCGGTTGTAAAAGAAAATGATGCAAGTTAATAAATAGCTTGTTATCCGATTTTCACCGCAACAGAAATAGCGACTTCACTGGGGAATCAATTTTGAGGGTTAAGCCCACCTTGCTTTTGCTTATGTTATTCATGCTTGTTTGCTATATTTGTACATATCCCTTGTATATATGCTTTGTTGAGATCTCTTGTGGGCATGGAACTATTGAGTGGCGAGATAAGTCCTAACCCGGACTTGAGTGCACAAATATGATAAGATCGTGGTGTAATCAATAGTCGGTTGTTGGCAGTAGTACCAACAATTTATGGCATATGATGACCACGCTCAGATGAGGCCTTTTGGGATTGTTGATGTCTGATGTGAGCAGTCACATTGATATTACTTTTTCAAATGGGAGCCAGGGATTCTGAGGACCGTAGTTACCTTCACCCCACTTGGCCTTTATAGCATAGTGCGGTGACTATGAGGGAGCCAGTCCCGAGTAGTTGTCACGCGATACTACACTCAGACACGTTTATCTTGAGAATATTGTTAACCCGTGTTAGTAGTCACATGGGCCGATAATATCTGAAGGATTTACGTAGGCTCTGGGAACTTTTAGAACCATGCTCTACAGTTGATAAATCCTAGTACACACCATGTGGTTGGTACTTTACCCAGACTCCATGCTGTGATCTCAAACCCTTGATCCTGTTGCATGTGTTTTTGCATCCTGTTTGCATCGCATTGCATATCATTTGCATCTTTGCATGATTCATTACATGCGTCTGTCTGTCCAGTTACTCATCTCCAGTTGTCTCTATCATCCAGTATCACCTGTGAGTCATCAAGTTGATTCCTCGACACCGATACCGGACCAGAGCTAACTACAGATGCAAGATGTCAGAGCAAGAGATACACAATGTTGAGGTCCGAATGGAGATCGATGACCTCAAATCAATTATGACTAAACTCACTGAGATGCTTCAAGTTTTGCTTGCTAGAGGAGAGCCTCCCCAAAGGACTGTCATCCAGGAAGTTTCAAGCGCTGATCCTCCACCAGTTCAAGTGTCGCCCTCAACTTGGCCAGAGTTTGGTTTGCCACACAACTATTCTCCACCTCTTGCGTCTACTGCTATGATAGGTCAGGCTGCCAGACCAGTGTTTCAAGCTCCTATTTTTTCCGAACCTCAACCTATAGTTCAGACTACTCGAACTCCCTTTGAGAATCCCCTCTATGAGTACAATGCTGTCAGTGCTCAAGGTGAAGACCGTGAAGACTTTGTTAAACCTGAAGTTGTTCGGGAGCAGTTTCAGAGCATAGAGAAGAGACTCAAAGCCGTTGAGGGTACTGATTTCTTTAATGTGGATGCAGACAACATGTGTTTAGTATCAGACCTGGTTATACCCCCTAAGTTCACAACTCCAGATTTTGTGAAGTACAAGGGTCACTCTTGCCCAAGAGCTCATTTGGTCATGTATCTTCGCAGAATGACTGCTCATGCCAAGAATCAGAAGTTGCTTATCCACTGTTTTCAAGATAGCTTGAGTGGAGCATCACTCAAATGGTACATAGGTCTCGAGCAAAACTCTATCCATAGCTTTCAAGACCTCACAAATGCCTTCATGAAGCAGTACAAGTATAACCTCGACATGGCTCCTGATCACCGTCAACTGCAAAACATGTCTCAGAATGATAAAGAGTCTTTCAAGGAGTATGCTCAGCGCTGGAGAGAGTTGGCCTCCCAGGTTGAACGTCTTTTGGCTGAGAAATAGTTAACCGGAATGTTCATGGATACCCTATCCCCATTCTATTGGGAGAAGATGATTGGAAGTGTTTCCTCCAACTTCACTGATTTGGTTACTATTGGCCAAAGACTCGAGGAAGGTCTTAAGAAAGGAAAAGTATCCAAGGCTGTTGAATCTTCTAATACTGTGAAGAAATCCTACGGGAACTTTCAGAAGAAGAAGGAAGATCAGACTAATGTTGTCATGGTTGAAGCAAGAAGGCCTCGTCCCCAACCTCGGTATACCATTCGCCCTGTTTTTGCTGCTGTTACTCCTGTGGTTGCTGCACCACGACCAACTCAAGCTTTCCAACGTCCGGCTGCAGGACAGAGCCAGTATCGTAATAGGGGTCAATTTGATCCTATTCCCATGACTTACACTGAACTTTATCCTGGCTTGGTTCAACAAGGTTTGATTACCACAAGGCCTCTGCCTCCTCCTCCAAATCCTCTTCCAGCCGGCTATAGGGCTGATCTTCATTGTGAATACCATCAAGGTGGTGCAGGCCATAACTTGGAAAGTTGCTTTGCATTGAAGGCTAGAGTACAAGAGCTGATGAGGAACAAAATCCTCTCCTTTAAGGATAATCCCAATGTTCAGAACAACCCTCTGCTAGGGTACGCCAAGTGAAGCTTCAGTCGACTTCAGCATGCTACCCTCTTAAAAGCCAGTGATTCAGACAGGACAGCTCATCCTTGTGTTGATTAGTCACTAGGCCTTTGTTTCTTGTTGTTTGCACTTTCCTTATCTTGTAATAGCTGTTTGCTTTCAAATTATGTTTGTACCTTCAAGTTTAATGAAATGAGCATTGCAATTTTTGATTCAATTTATTTGTGTTTGATATTTACTTCTTATTGCTTCCTCTTTCATGAAAAATAAAATAAAAAAAATTGCCTAAAATACAGTTTTGGTCCCCCTGTTTTTCAAAATTCACAGTTTTGGACCCCCTGTTTTTTTTTTAACAGTTTTGGTCCCCCACGCCTCACTGTTCATGTACGGACGTGTACTGTTCATGTACAGACATGTACGGACAAGTTACTGTTCATCACTTTTTTTGGGCCAAAATTGGGGTGGGGGACCAAAACTGTTAAAAAAAAACAGGGGGACCAAAACTGTGAATTTTGAAAAACAGGGGGACCAAAACTGTATTTTAGCCAAAAAAAATTTGTCCACTTTCTGTTGATTATGCAAAGATTGGATGGAGGATGATGAAAACGTTATACCCATAATTGTTGTTGGTATGCTTTCGAAACAAAACTTTGTTGACGATGTAAGGCATTGTTTCATCCCTAAACACTGGAGAAATAAGGAAGATAACCCCTCTTTAACCCCTTTGAGCCTTGAAGTAGGAGTTTCTTTTCTTTACAAATAAAAACCCGTAATCTTAACCTGGGGCAGGGTAGTTCTCAGTAACTTGATTGTGCATTCAAATACAAGAGTTTCATTCAAGACGTCTTTCGACAAAGTTCACAAATATTCCTTCGCACACAACAAGCAAGTGTCGAAGATGTCTTTCAAGTCAAATTCCAATGATGGTTCACTGTAATCCTTAAGCCAAGCAGTCACTAAAAAAAAAAAAGAAAAGAAAAAAGAAGGGAAAAGTTTGTAGTACAACCAAAGGAGGAAATCTTTTAATCCTTTATCCTAGAAGTCCTCAATGGCAAACAACTTTGTAAGGAAGTAGTGACCGCCATTTCAAAGTCCCTTTACTTCTGAACCATCATTACTATCATCAGTGCAATTCCTAACCCTATGGAAACCTGAGTGTATATTTTGAGTTAGCTGAGCGTAGGACTGGAGTTCATCACGTAAATTGGGTGGGCACAAATAAACTTTGAGCTTTTATCCGTTGTTTCTTAAACCGTGAACCAGGCCACGTTATAACCCTCAAAAGACCTAATTGAAGCAAGGTTATTTTGAAAGCATACTACAGCAAGGTTGCGTAAACTGACTCCCAAAGATCGTTGTAGATCATTTGTTTTGGCATCACACCTTTTGCTTAAACTTTTCACTTTAATGTCTTGAACCGCCATGTTCTGATTAATGAATCATATACTTTGCACCTGTTTCAAAATGATTTTGATTTCAAAAGTTGCATGAACTTTGCATTTACCATGTTTGTACAAATACTTTTGTTTGCAAATTAGCTTTCTTCTTAAGGAATTTTCAAACATTTGAGAAACATGGTCGGTGATCCAATCTGGGGCAAGTTCCTTCCATTTCCTGTTGAGAATCATTTCAAGATTTGTGGTTTAATGTCGACTTCTCAGATTTGGTTTATTCAGAAGAGGTTTCAAGACTCATACTAGGCAAGCTTTCCCAGTGTACAGTAAAATAATCATTTTCAAGACTCAGACTGGGGCAAGCTTTCCAAGAGCACCATGAAACAGTCATTTCAGAATCAATCAAGCTGAAGCAATGATTAGCTCATCTACAATAATCAACTAGTCTGGGGTAGTTTACCTGAAGAATCCCCGAGCAACTTTTTATCCCTCCTACAAGGATCATCAATTTGGATACAGTTTACCAGTGTGTCAGAGATGTGTTCAGCAGTAGCATCCCTAGTCCCAAGCAGGACGGCAGTGATCTCCGTGTTGAGGAATCAGTCTTCCAGTCTTGTCTTTTCTCAAGAGTCGTACTGTGTCCTCAGCATCTTCATCTGCACAATTCATATACATATGCATAACATGAGTGTTTCATCCTCATTTGCATTTCTCCTGAGTTCGTGTTGTTATCCATGTCTTACCTTACCAAAACATTACTTATCCTTTTCATTCAGTGCCATTCCTGAATGTTGTCTTTCTCTTGCGCATCTAATCTTGTTTATAGATGTTGGTCTTCTCTCATTCCAGTGCTATTCCTGGATCTTTATATTCTCTCACTCCAGTGCCATTCCTGGATGTCTGTCTCTTGTGATCTCCAGTGCCATTCCTGGATATCTTATTCCTCTTATTCCAGTGCTATTCCTGGATCTTTATCTTCTTTCATTCCAGTGCTATTCCTGGATCTCTATATTCTTTCACTCCAGTGCCATTCCTGGATGTCGGTCTCTTGTGATCTCCAGTGCCATTCCTGGATATCTTGTTCCTCTTATTTATCCCAGTGCTATTCCTGGAAGTTTTGCCTACCTTCTGTAACCACAATTAAATTTGCTTGGATATCTTTTAGTTCTATTCCTGAAAGTCTTATCTGTTGTTTTAGTGCCATTCCTGGATGTCTTTCTCACTATCATTCGATACCCTTCCTGAATATAGTGATTTACCCTTACTTTCAGTGTCATTCCTAAAAGTTCACTGTCATTTAATACTTTCTTGGATATTGTGATTCCTCTTATCCAATGCTTTCTTGGATATCCACTTTTCTCATGTTTATCTGATGCTTTCTCAGATGCCGTGAGTTGTGCCTTTCATTCAAATCCATTATTGGATGTCCGATTTTTCACCATCCGATGCCTTTCCGGGTGTGTCTCTCTTTCTGATGTTTTTCAGATCAAGTTTTTGTTCACTTTATCTAAAGCCATTATTAGATATCGTGATTTGTACCTCTCATTCAAAGCCGTTATTGGATGTCTGGTTTCTTTACCATCTGATGCCTATCCAGATGTGTCTCTCTTTCTGATGTTTTATCAGATCGACTCTTTGTTCACTTTTATCTAAAGCCGTTATTAGATATTATGAGTTATACCTTTCATTCAAAGCCATTATTGGATGTCTGGTTTCTCTACCAATCCGATGCCTTTCCGGATGTGTCTCTTTTTCTGATATTTTACCAGATCGAGTCTTTGTTCATTTTTATCTAAAGCCATTATTAGATATTGTGATTTATACCTTTTGTTCAAAGCCATTATTGGATGACTGGTTTCTTTGCATTCAAAGCCATTCTTGAATGTAGTCTTTGTTCACTTCATCTAAAGCCATTATTAGATATTGTGAGTCATACCTTTCATTCAAAGCCATTATTGGATAATTGGTTCCTTTGCATTCAATGCCATTATTGAATGTAATTTTTTTCCACTCTTATCTAAAGCTATTATTAGATATTGTGAGTTATACCTCTCATTCAAAGCCATTATTGGATGTCTGGCTTCTTTACCATCCGATGCCTTTCCGGGTGTGTCTCTCTTTCTGATGTTTTTCAGATCGAGTCTTTGTTCACTTTATCTAAAGCCATTATTAGATATCGTGATTTGTACCTTTCATTCAAAGCCATTATTGGATAACTAGTTTCTCTACCATCTGATGCCTATCCAGATGCGTCCCTCTTTCTGATGTTTTCAGATTGAGTCTGTGTTCACTTTATCTAAAGCCGTTATTAGATATTGTGATTTATACCTTTCATCCAAATCCATTATTGGGTGATTGGTTCCCTTGCATTCAATGTCATTCTTGAATGCAGTATCTGTTCACATTCATCTAAAGCCATTATTAGATATTGTGATCTATACCTTTCATTCAAAGCCATTATTGGATGACTAGTTTCTTTTGCCAATCTGATGTCTTTCCGGATGTGCCTTTCTCTGTCTTTTCTGGATTTTCTTGAAGATCCCGTTTGAACTCTTCAGTATAAGAAAATTCCAGAAAATCTTTTGTTGATGTCCATTCTTTTCAAATTAATCCACAGTAGAGATCATGTCTTCTTTCTGGTTCCATGCCCAGTAAAGAGCGTACTTTCATTTCCCCAGTGTCGTCCGGTCACCTATAACCTTTCATCCATCTCCTTAGACTTTTCCTTAGTGAAGAGCACCTCTCTAGCTCCCGTCCCCAGTGAGGACCCGTAAGACTTCCTCTTTATGTTTCTATCCCCGGTGCATCCTTTGATTCTCCCCATTGATTCTCTTTTGTTGATCGATCTGTATCCCCAGTGAGTCTTTCTCGTGGATACTAACCTTCTTCTTGCTTCCCCAGTGAAGCTTCCCCGCGGTTGTTAGCTCTTCCTTAGTGTCCGGCTTTGCCTGCATTTTTGCATCTTGCATGGCATCATATCATCATATTAGCAGCATTGCACGTCTTTGTATCTAAGGGCAAAATTTTCGGTTTGCTATATTTAAATACCTTTCACCCGGACGTCCCGAGGATCATCGTTCCTCGTGCCATTCGGTGAAGATATTTAAATAGGGGCAACTGTTGTACCCCAAATTTTTCCCTTAGATCCATTGATCTTTTGCATATTATATTAGGTCAATCATGCCGCATAGCTAACCCGTTTTAGCAGCTTTTTGCTTGTGTTTGTTTCTTTTTTTTATCAGGTTTGCCTTAAGGAGATTCAAGGAGTAATTGATCAAGGTCTTTTGGATGGAGCATTAAACCAAGCAAGTCTCTAGGAGATGTCTCCCTAACCCTAACCCCACCATGACCAAATTCCTACTCATTTTATCTACCCTCATTTGTCATCTTCATTTTCTAAACCTATTTCACTAATCTTTTCATTTTATCGACTTTATTCCAATTGTTCAATTTAATTCTCCTAAACCTCATTTAATCCTAATCATTGCCAAATCCATTATTATTTATTTTTCCTAATCACCTTTGCTTATGCAAGACCATTTTTATTTCCTAAGCCTATGTTTCATAACCCATCGTGACCAAAAAGAAAGGAAAGGAAGGTGTTACAAATTATCAGAATTATTTTCATTGCCAAGTGGCCAATAGGAAGCAAGAATGAAAATGTTGACTTTTCAACCCAAGCATCAGCCAATGGAAATGTGCCAAATTGGAAAGGAAGAACTCAGCATTATTTGAAATCCACCCGTTCACAAAACCATTCAATCCTTGGCACAAAACTATTTTGAACTCTCCAAAGACCATTCCCTTTTGAGCTCTCTCTGCTTGGTTTAATAAAGTTGGTTCTGAGGATTTGCTAGTTTGAGCATTCACACTGCCACACCCTGCATCGCCTGCGAAATGTTTGTAGCATTGTCCCTATCGGTTTCCACTACTATTGTTTGTTTGTTTGACATCAGGAGTGTATCCCAGAAGCAATGCTCAATTTGATGTTTGACCCTGCAATCTCTGAACTTTGATGCTGCAAGGAGCGTTTGTCCCCGAGAGCTGAACCACTTTGAATTATAACGTTACAAACCCTACCCATTACATTGCCCACCAAGTTTTGAAATGTAACCCGGCCCATCAAGCAGCCTATAAAAAGAGCTCGTCTGCAGCTCTCAAGGATCAATATTACAACAACATTTTCACACAAACACTTCTCACAAAACATCTTAAGTTGTCAAAGCTTCTGGTGCACGAGCAAGAGAGAGGAAGGGTGGTTTCAGCAATCTGGTTCAAGAAGCTCATCACAAGGTGAAGAAACAGTGGACTTGCTCTACTAGGTATCACCTTATCTCTTTCTATTTTTTATACAATACGTATATGCACCATGCTGTTATCATTTCCATTCCACTACTGTCTAGTTTTTATGGTTGTTTTGCTTCATGTTTGAATATCATGCTATCATATGCTTTCTGTTTGATTATCGTGTTGCTGTGAATAATCATCATGCTGGTTTTCATTTTGTGTGATTTAATCATGTTCGGATTCGCCTGGTTTTGTTTGTGTTCGTAAATG
Source organism: Lathyrus tuberosus (assembly GCA_022829125.1). Classification (NCBI taxonomy): domain Eukaryota; kingdom Viridiplantae; phylum Streptophyta; class Magnoliopsida; order Fabales; family Fabaceae; genus Lathyrus; species Lathyrus tuberosus. The sequence continues at coordinate 3,748,377 of JALAZF010000241.1, read as the reverse complement.
AATGTATGAGAACTTGGTGGCGCTCGCCACATTTGGTTTGGTGGCTCCCGCCACATAGCATTATTAATAATATAATATATGACCACTCACCAAAATAAATTAATTTAAAAAGAGAATGAGGTAACCATGGCGCAAGCCATGATTTACATGGCGCCAGGCACTTCAGTGAGCATGTGGCGCAAGCCACTTCCCTCTTAGGGGAAAGGTGGCGCCAGCCACCCTTTACTGTGGCTTCTTCTTCTTTTTTTATTTTGTGGTTTTTAAGCATTTTCTGTCCATTTCTTTTCTATGTGTAGTTTTAATAATTTCAACAATATAATTCTTCTGCTTACTTATTTCTTTTGTGAAGCAAATGTGCTCTTGAATGTTAGAGGCTTTTCGTTAAATATGCTGATTTATGAAGTTGGTTTCAACATTGCTTCCTGACTGTATCTTGTCTTGATTTGTCTGGCTTCTGTTTGCTATGTTGTATGATTCCAATGCTTTATTTTTTTAAACTGTGAGAATGTCTTTCTGCTATGCTTGACATATTAATGTGCTACTATTGTTAAATGAGATATTTTGAGAGCATGCTATAATTTGTAAAGTTTGGTTGAACATTGTTTCCTGGTTTTATCATGAAATTCTTGTCTGTATTTTTGCTTCAGTTTGTAGTTGCATGATTCCAATGCCTTGTTCTTCAACTGTGAGAATATCTTTGCTGCTATGCCTGACATAATCATGTGCTCACTGTTTCTAAAATGTATTACTGTTTTTTTAAATATGTTGTGATTCATGAAACTCTTGCCATGAAGGTGTTGTTTGCTTTCTGTTTGAAATCACATGAGTTAATTCTTCTGCTTCTGTTGCTTTTCACGCCATGAGTTAAAATTCTTTTATTTCTGTTTGCTTTCCATGCCTTGACTGCCATGCTTGTGTAACTACTGTTTGTGAATTGATTCTTCTATGAATGTATTTGGGTTGTGAAGTTCTGTCTCTGACTTTATCATAACTCTTGCCATGCAAGTTTGTGTTGCTTTGCTACCTGTTAATGAACAACATGTTTTCAAATGCCTTGTTTCCAATTGTGAATGCTTCTCTTCCTTATATGTTCACTGCATGACCACTTGCACTCACTGTCTGATATGTCTACACTTATGGTTAAATTCTCACTATTTGTTATGTTCATATTCATGCTACACTTTATGATTACTTGCTTACCACTTGTTATGTCAACATTTATGTTCACTTCTGATCACTCACTCACTGTTCGCTATGTTCATTTTTTAAGTACATTTCATGAGTATTTGCTTACTGTTTTATTGAACTCTTATATATTTCGTATACTTCAAACTCTTTGTAACTCTTATTCATAAGATGTTATTTCCCCCATTCCAAAGGAAAGTCTCTCTATTGACTTCATGTCGTAGATAGATCAAATACCCTGTTAACCTCAAACCATTTCACAAGAGATAGCCATTAATCTCTTTTCCCTTCTGACCTGGCCTTCCCAAAGAGATAGCTATTAATCTCTTCTCCTTTAAGACAGTCCAACCTTTCACAATCCTTTCAAGAGATAGCCATTAATCTCTTTCTCCTAACCAATCCATCCTTACAAGCTTTGCTTTCAAGCTTTTCACCCCTTTTACCCCGTATTGAGGGGAACTACGATTGCTCTGATTTCTCAAGTTCACCTTGAGAATACATAGGCATAGGATTGCGAGATCCTAGCGAGCTACCTTTTTCTTTTTCCATCTTTTTCCTTTACATCCGATGCCTTCTCGGATTCCACATTTTCTTTTTACACCCTTTGACCAAACTTAGTGTACATACGTAGGTCCTTACCTTTAGCAGATATCTTAGCAAACAAACATAGAATAACACAAACATTAAACAAGAGGTTCCTGTAGATTACTACAGACGTTTAGGGTGCTAATACCTTCCCTAGGCGTAACCAACCCCCGAACTTTAGATCTCTTCCTTTTAGGTTTTTCTAGCGATCTTGAACCTTTCCTTTGGATAAATCAAAGTCGGTTGTAAAAGAAAATGATGCAAGTTAATAAATAGCTTGTTATCCGATTTTCACCGCAACAGTTATGTTTTTTTGAATTCGGAATGAAGTATTTAGAGGCCATATCGGTGTTGTTTCACAAAGTTACGACCCTTGGTGAAACAACTTCCTTTTACCAAGAGTTAGATGTTTTCATCAAAAGTTACATTGTTTCGCCAACTACAACAACATTGCTTATTTCAGAATTCAAAATTAATCTTCACTTGCATATTTTCTTGACATTTTGGAACACATTCAAGATTATTAATTCTAAATAATTTACAACAATCCCCCACTTGTTCTAATAATGAAAACATCAATTCCAGAAAAGGAGAGGAAAAGAATATTAATACAATTAGGTATCTTTCGATTTGAACATAACTAAGGATACGAAAAAGTTTAATCGAAGTTTTAGGTTGCTATGCTTTGAACCATTATTCTTTGTGATTATACCAACGTTAATTTATACACATTATTTAGAGGTTCTTCGTCTACATCTCTCGCCTAGCACTATTTATGATCATGTTTTTCCTACTTCACCCCTCACTAAATGCATATAGGTTTTATGAGGATACACCCCTCACTAATGACAAATCAGAAAACATTTTTTTTTTTTTTAAACTGTGTGGGGATACCCCTCGCAAAAAAAAATGGAGCGATTTTGAAATTTTGAAATTTAGGATTGCAAGGGGCAACCCATAATGGCCTATTGATCATTAAAAAAAAGCCATTAACCATAGCAATCTTAGAGGGGCTGCCCCTAACAAAAAGTAACAGTTGTTATAGCATGGGGAGCCCCCTTCGCAAGTGTCAAAGGCAATGTCCCGTTAGCTTTTCCTGCGTGCCAGTGGAGTTAGAACCTTTATTTATCACTAGTTGCATTTTGTGAGGGGCTGCCCCTAGCAAAAAGTAACTGTTACTATTGTGTGGGGAGCCCCTCGCAATTCTCTGAACCATTTCCCACCGTCGTTTCCCGGTCCCAAAGTGAGTCAAAAGCATTAATTATGGTACTTGTATTTTGCGAGGGGAGCCCCCTCGCCGAGTTCCCCATTAAATCACACGCTCAGCCACTTCTCTCTCAATCCCCATTTTTTCACGTCTGATATTTTTTCCTTGCTTCCTCCTCCTCTAAATTCATCCTCTAACATTCTTGTTCCTCTCCTCTTCCAAATTTCAACTCTTTAAAGGTAAGTATTATTCTGGATTATACTTATTTTTTGTTTATTTTGTATTTTTTATTTTATATTTAATGTTGATTAATAGTTTTTATTTTTTATTTTCTGTTTTTATATATTAATTTTATTATCTAAAGATATCAAATTTAGCAAGGAGATTGGAAGCTAAAGTTTGTTGTAAATTTTGTTCATCCAAGGTACATTTTTTTCTCTATTTAAAAAAAAAAATACTGATATATTTGTTGGGATTGGGTGTTGTTTGAAATTTAATTTTCATGTTTTTAATTATTTTTCATTTAAATAGGGAGAAATAAGTTTTGTTATTTAATGTATACTGATATATTTGTGAGAAATTTGGGTGTTGTTTTGATTTTTCGTTTGTTGTAATTATTTTTCGAAAATAATAGTATAAATTATATTATGAAATAATATTGTTTTTATTTCATAAATAAATTATATTTTGATAATAATAGTATAAATTATATATTTGAAAACAATATATATATATATATATATATATATATATATATATATATATATATATATAATCAATGATGTTTGAAATTTATATTTAAAAAATATATGATGTTTATAATTAATAGACATTTTTTTACATATGATGTTAGTTATATATGCTTGTTATATATGAGGTTAGTTATCTCCTTTTTCAAAAAAATTGTATATTTTTATTATTATTTAGTAATATTGTAACACCCCAAATGTGCCCTCTGATTTTCTAACTTTATCTGCCTTTCGCTTCGCATTCGTATGCATCTCTATTAGGTCATGCATTTAACATACCATTCATCGCATTTTGCATAACACCATCATTAGGTCACGGTTCGGTAATAGTGGATGTAATCGGTTTAAGCGGATTTTCAAGGCGAATTTTATTGGGTAATTATTCGGGTTTATTTCCCATATTGGTGTGGATCATCTCTTTATTTGAGATTCATGGCTAGTTGAGAGATTTGAAGGATTGTCACTTAATTCAGAAGTGCTTATTTCCAACATAAAATCACTTCCCGAAGGCACCTAAGATCATGGGTTAAGTCACAAAAATTCAAGGAAAACGTGGGAGAAAAATCATGGCAAAAGCATTTAAATTCAAGTTATTTCAAGTGACCATTAGTCTTACATTGAGACTTGGTACTTATGCTAAACTCCAACATGTCTTGTCTCTAACTTCCCTTAACTACCTATTTACCCCTAAAGCCATGCATTTACCCATTTTCCCTTAAACTAATTAACTAACTCTAACTTTCTTAAATCTCACAAACTAACACAAAAGCAAACTCATTTTTACCAAACTCCAACCATTGATAATAATCGATCTAACGGCTAAGATTGGTGATCCGCAACTAGCATTAAAATTAGTTTTCAACCATTGATAAAGTGGTGACTGAGATCACGATCTAACGAACCTCAATTAACCAAAAAATCTATAAAACCTTCTTTTTTCCAAATTTTGGGGATAGCCATTATGAACCATTTTTAATCATTTTTTTCTCCCATTTTACTTCTAACCAATTTCAACACTTTTCCACCATTTTTCATCACCTTCACAAAAGTTCATCTTCATCGCCATTTAGGATTTCACATTGAAATCCTAAACTTGGTGGAACTTAGCCACAATCAATTTCTATAATCATCATTTAAGTGGATTCAAGGATATTCAACACTCAATTTTCATCATATTCAAGATTCAAGGATTCATCAATTTTTTATTATTTTCCAATTCTCTACTTTTATCATCTATCTTCATCTTATCATCAAGCAAAAGATTAATCGGAAGCATAATAAAGGATTATCTCTTGAAGTTTTCCGGGTTTCACTTCTTTTCGATAAAATTTCAACACGTACCGGAGCAAATCTCGGCTCCTTCGGTAGGCCTTAAACTTTCACCACTTCTATGTTATTGCCATGAATCTTGTAACACCCCGATTTAATTTAATCATTTTTCGTGATTAAATTGAATATTGTTGTATGTATTGTGTGTTGGTGTATTTTGGCCAAGTTGGGGTACCCTTAGGGTGGGGGTAGTACCCTTAGAATTATGAAGGATAAGGTGTGGGATGAAGGGTTAGTTGGTTAATATTATTATTTGAGTTATTGAGGATATTGTTGTTATTATTTGAGTCGGTAAAATAATAATAATAATAATAATAATAATAATAATAATAATAATAATAATAATATCTAAATAATAGTAATAATAATATTAGAAAATAATATTTGGATAATAAGGAAAATATAAAAGAAAAGGGTTAGGAAAGGAAGAGGTGGTCAATACGTGTTTTGAAAAGAAAAGGAAGAGCAGAGAAAGCTAGGTCAGAGAAGGAGAAATTGTGGAAGAAGAAATCAAGAATCCTAAGGTAAGGATGGGATTTCATTCATCTCTCGAGGGTTAAATGATGTAGGTATTGAAGTAGAAATCACTAAGTTAGAATCCATAGGGTTGAGTGAGGGTTTTAGGAAGTTTTGTGATAATATGATTGGAACTAATGAATTAGCCTTGTTTGATTTGTTTGGTTGAATTACAAATGTTAGATATAGGCTATTGGTGAAAAATCTATGAACAATTGCTGTTAAAAATCAGTTTGAGTGCAGAAAATCGCAGTTGGGAGATGCTGTTATCACAGGGTTTTTCTGCCAAAATCGCAGAGTCTGCTTAGCGCGGTCTGGAGAAATTTCGCCTCTTCGAGGCAGTGAGTAGCGCGCTTAGCGCGGATAGGGGCGCGCTTAGCGCGGCCTGGGACTGAAAAAAAAATATTATTTTAATTACTTAAAATTCCTGGAAAATATATGTTTTACATTAAATTGATGTTGTGTTGCTGCTGTTGTATAGTGGGCCTGTATTGAGGTGTTATGGGCTTGTTTTGTTAATGTTGATGTGATAATGTGAAATGCATGATTGAATGATGCAAAGATGTGTAGTTGTTGTATTGGTGCAATGATGTATGTTTCGATGAATGCATGTTGATTGTTAAATGATGTTGGTATGAAAATGAGTATACTATGTGTATGCATGAGTCGTTGTTGCATGTTGTCATTGATGGTGCATGGCATGTGTATAGCTGTAGGATGGCATGCCCGGGTGGGGTGTTATCGTCTATCCGAATTCCTTGATGGAATCGTTGTTGTTGGCGTGATTGTGGGCCCAGATAGGGTGTAAGCAATCACAGTTGTTGGTATGACCATGAAATAGGGGTCGTTGGTGTGATCATGAAATAGGGGTCATACTTGACCATGAAACAGGGGTCGAGAGTTCCGACGGGAACTGTGATCATGAAACAGGGATCGATTTTGGTACCACATGCATTGAGTCTAGTCGAGTCTCCTTTGCATTCTGTTGTTAGTTGTGTTGCATGATGGTTGGTATAATTATTGATGATTGTCTGTGCATAATTTGAGGTGTGTGATTCTTGTTGGATGTTATAATATGGTGATTAACTTGATGATGCATGCTTTTCTATTTATATCATCTCTCTCTTTCATTGATTTAAGAATCTCACCCCTTCTGTTTGAATGTTACCTCTACGTGGGTAACGTGCAGATAAGCAGGAGTAGTTCACAGGTGGAGTGGAGAAGGCGAGGTCTTCTGGTGCGAGTTATCGAGTCGCATCTACTCTGAGTTTGTAACACCGGGGGTGTCGAAACGCTAGAGTCTTTTAATTCCTGTTATATGTTATTACTGTTTTCATTAAGGATCTTATGTGTAAGCAAACATGTTTCTTTTGTGTTGACTTTTCCGCTGTGCATAACTGTTGAAATGCTATGTTTAATTTAATATCACCGTAATATTATTGTGTGCATGTTAAGTTGAGTAGTAGAAGTAGTACCCTAAATCCATGTGTTCTATTTTACTCTGATAAATTATGATTAAATTGTCGCGGGGGTTTGGGATGTTACAAAGTGGTATCAGAGCATGTCGGTCCGTCCGACCAAGTTGTCGAGTCGTTGTCGTGTGATAGTTGTTTAGTGTCGGTGTCGGTTCCTTAACCATTGTGTTCTGTTGTTGGTGTGTGACAGATTTAGAATGGCTAGAAGGAACGATGCTGCTCTTGCTGCTGCTTTGCAAGCTATGGCTCAAGTAGTACAGAATCCGTTGCGTGCTAACGAGAATGATGAGTTTCGGAAGAACAACCCCCCTACTTTCAAGGGAAGATATGATCTGGATGGAGCGCAGACTTGGCTCAAGGAAATTGAGAGAATCTTCCGGGTTATGGAGTGTCCTGAAGCACAGAAGATGCGGTTAGGTACTATAAGGGGCTGGCCGAGAGAAGAGGGAAACAACCGGTGAATCGTGGGAAGCCTTATGTAGCTCCAGCTGAGAAAGGTAAACAGAAACATGCGGATGGCAAGAAGCCAAGTGGGGGAGGTGCTTCTGCTCCTTTGAAGTGTTACAGGTGTGGCGAGTTGGGACATCGTGTCAGTGAGTGCACGAGCGATGTGAAGAAGTGCTTCAAATGTGGACAGGCAGGACATCTGATTGCTGACTACAAAGCTAATGTGGTTACTTGTTACAATTATGGGGAACAGGGCCATATTAGTACTCGTTGTCAGAAACCAAAGCAAGCTTCGACTGGAGGAAAAGTGTTCGCTTTGATAGGGACTCAGACTTCCAGCGAGGACAGATTGATCAGAGGTACATGTTATATTAATAATACGCCTTTGATTCCTATTATTGATACTGGCGCTACTCACTCTTTTATTGCTGCTGCTTGTGTAAGGAGGCTAGGCCTTGCTGTTTCTCCTATGAAGGGAGAGATGGTTATCAAAACTCCTTCTAAGGGATCAGTGACTACTTCTTTAGTCTGTATGAATTGTCCATTGTCAATCTTTGGTAAGGACTTCGGTGTGGATCTGATTTGTTTACCGTTGGGAGGTCTCGACGTGATTTTGGGTATGAACTGGTTGGAGTTCAACCATGTTCATATTAACTATTTTAATAAGTCGGTTTGATTTCTTGCTCCTGAGGAAGAGGGAGAAGATGGTTTTCTGTCTGCTAGAGAGTTGAAGGAGCTCTTGGAAGAAGAAGCTCAGGTGCTCGCATTGTTTGCATCTTTGTCAGTAGAGAGTAATTCAGTGATTAATGAATTGCAAGTAGTGCGTGAATTCCCGAAAGTGTTTCCGGATGACATTGCTGATGTGCCACCAGAGAGGGAAGTAGAATTTGCTATTGATCTCGTCCCTGGTACCAGACCTATTTCTATGGCACCATACAGGATGTCGGCATCAGAATTGTCAGAACTGAAGAAGCAACTGGAAGACTTGTTAGAGAAGAAATTCGTGAGACCAAGTGTATCGCCTTAGGGAGCTCCAGTGTTGTTGGTAAAGAAAAAGGACGGTAGTATGAGGTTGTGCATCGATTACAGACAGCTGAATAAGGTAACAATTAAGAATAAGTATCCGCTTCCAAGAATAGATGACTTGATGGACCAGTTAGTGGGTGCTCGTGTGTTTAGCAAGATTAACTTGAGGTCGGGTTATCGTCAGATACGGGTAAAAGACGAAGACATTCAGAAGACGGCTTTCAGAACTCGATATAGACATTATGAGTATGTGGTGATGCCGTTCAGAGTTACTAATGCACCTGGTGTATTCATGGAATATATGCATCGTATCTTTCATGAGTACTTGGATCAGTTTATGGTTGTCTTTATTGACGATTTTCTGATATTTTCCAAGTCAGAAACAGAACACGCTAATCATTTGCGGATTATGTTGCAAGTGCTGAAAGAGAAGCAGCTCTACGCTAAGTTGTCTAAGTGTGAATTCTGGTTGAGAAGGGTAAGTTTTCTTGGTTATGTTATTTTTGGTGATGGTATTGTTGTAGACCCATCCAAGGTAGACGCTGTTCTACAATAGGAGACTCCGAAGTCGGTGACCGAGATTAGAAGTTTCTTGGGTTTGGCTGGTTATTACCGAAGGTTTATTGAAGGGTTTTCGAAGTTGGCACTTCCGTTAACTCAATTGACGTGCAAGGGGAAAACATTTGTGTGGGATGTTCATTGTGAGAAGAGTTTCGTTGAGCTGAAGAAGAGGTTGACTACAGCTCCAGTATTGGTTCTACCTGAACCAAATGAACCATTCGTGGTGTATTGTGATGCTTCTTTGATGGGGCTAGGAGGTGTGCTAATGCAGGATGGTAAGGTTGTGGCTTATGCTTCACAACAGTTGAGAGTACATGAGAGGAATTATCCGACTCATGATTTGGAGTTAGCTGCAGTGGTTTTCATATTGAAGATTTGGAGGCATTATCTCCATGGTTCCAGATTTGAAGTGTACAGTGATCATAAGAGCTTGAGGTATCTGTTTGATCAGAAGGAATTGAATATGAGGTAAAGAAGATGGTTAGAATTCTTGAAGGATTATGATTTTGGCTTGAACTATCATCCCGACAAAGCTAATGTCGTGGCTGATGCTCTGAGTCGAAAATCTTTGCATATGTCTGCTATGATGGTTAAAGAGTTGGAATTAATTGAACAATTCAGAGATATGAGTTTGGTTTGTGAGCAGACACCGCATAGTGTAATGTTGGGTATACTGACATTAATAATGAATTTCTTAATAATATCAGAGACAGCCAGAAGTTGGATGTGAAGCTAGCGGATATGATGATTGGAGATAACCAAGCAAAAGGTAATGAGTACAGGGTGGACGAACATGGTGTGTTGCGATTCCGTGGCAGGATTTGCATTCCTGATGATACGGAGTTGAAGAGAATGATCTTAGAAGAAGGTCATCAGAATAGTTTGAGTATCCATCCAGGAGCTACGAAGATGTATCAAGACTTGAAGAAGATATTTTGGTGGCCTAGATTGAAACGCGATGTGGCTCTGTTTGTGTATGCTTGTTTGACTTGTCAGAAGTCCAAAGTGGAACACCAGAAACCTGCTGGTAAGATGCAACCGTTAGATATTCCAGAGTGGAAGTGGGACAGTATTTCTATGGATTTTGTGACAGGGTTGCCTAATACGCCGAAAGGACATGATTCTATTTGGGTGGTAGTGGATAGACTGACGAAGTCGGCACATTTCTGTCATACCCCAAATTTTGACCACTAAGATTTCCCATCATTGTGAAAATCATCATCACAATATGGAGGAACCATCATACTTCATCAGTCTCCCCAAAGATGGGTGAGCATCCACTACAATCAAATTTAGGGTTTCAAGCCCTCTCTGAGTGCTTAGACAAAGGATCAATCAAGGAATGATATGATCTTCAACTTGTCTAACCTCTCAAACATCCACAATGGATCAAAAGAACTCCCACTTCAAGGATTAAGCACAAGGCTGCTCCCTTCTAGGTGGATTAAGTCTCAAGAACGATAGTGTCACCAAATTAGGGTTTTGGTCGACCAGGGCCTCCAGATGGAAAATTTTCATCTGGGCACAAGCCAATGATCCAAAACCTAACCTAATATACTCCATGGAACCTCATGGACCCAATCATCAAGTCAATTTTGCCTCAGGGGATGCATTCATCAAAAATCAGGAATTAGGGTTTCTTGACCTAATTCACCCCTAAGTTGACTTTTAGGGCAAATCATGAGCCAAGACCTCAAGAGAGGGTTTGAGGGTCTCTAATGAACTATATTGATCCATTTGCAACAATGGATTAATCCAAGAAGCTTGAGCAACAAGTCTCAATTTCATCTGCACCACAGTTAGGGTTTTAAGGAAAAAGTCAACTGTAACTTTGACTTTTGACCCGGACATGCTCCCAAGCCCTATGACATGCATCAATGTACCCTATGACACCCATGGAACATGTCTATCAAGTTTGATTTAGGTCAAGGACATGATTTCCTGAAGAATTGCACAGTTTGGAATTCATCTGATAAAAAGTCAACTGTGCACAAAAGTCAACTTTGACTTTTTGAGATTTTTCACCAAAATGGATTTTTAACCCTAAAATGATGTTAATGTATGATTTGAATCATCATTCATCAAGAAAAATCAAGAAAAGTTGGGTAACTTGTAAAAGGGGTAACCATAAAAAACTTAGAAAATTTTCTAAGTTAAAAATAAAGTGGCTAGGGTACTAACTTTGGAGGGTTATAACTCCTAAACCACAAAGCCATTTTCTCCCATCCAAGGCTTTATTTATAGATCTCATTGCCCTCTACAAAAACTTCAACTAGACCTAATTCCAACTCCTCATGGATTTTGAGTTATGGAGTGATCAAAATCAAGAAAAGTCACTTTGTTCCAACACTTAGTGAAAATTTCACTAAGTCAGATTTTACCCTACTTTTTGCCAAATGTAGGGGGATTTTTCACTTGGATTCAAAAGAGATCAAAACCAAATATGTTCAAACAGTTGTTGTATCATGTAAGGGCTTTCCAAAATGACCAAGAACATTGCCAAATTCAATTTGAGTCATGAGATATGACATTGGAAAGTTGCCTTGCTGAAATCTGCCAAGGCAAGGCAGAATTTGCATTTTTGCTCGATTTGCCAAAATCAGCCAAATCCAAATGCTCCTATCCACTTGGACACCTATGAGGATTGAATCTAAAGGGGACAACCACTGAGCCAAGCCTCCAAAGTCTTTGGAACAAGAAATAGCATGTTGAACCTAGAATGGCCAAAATAGGGACAAGACTCCAATTTTGGATTGAAGCATTCAATGGAAGCATCAAGGTGGCATGGACTGAGCCATTTGCAACTGAATTCAGTCAAGACTTATCCAAGACCAAGGGAACCACAACCCTGTGCCCTAACCTCTAGTCAATGGCTAGAGGAGACTTGGATTTCCATTGGCCAACATTGAACAAACACCTGCTGCAGTTGCCATTCACTGTGGATCCCAAAACAAACTTGCTCTACTATAAATAGAGCTCAATTGTGATCAGTTTGAGTACACCAAAGCCATCAAACAGATGCTTTCCTCAAAACCTCTTTCTCTTGGCAAAAATGCCTTCTTTAGCAAGGCAACTTTGAGTTTTTGAGTTTGAGAGTTTTTTCATCACAATCAATCACACACACACCTCATATATATCATATGTAAGCTGTGCAAACTATCACAAGTGACCTGTAATCGCAAAATCACAAAGTCACCTCTCAAAACCTCAAAATAGACTTTTTTTTGCATTTTTCAAGCCATGTCTTGATTCAGTCACTTTCCAAACCAGATAAAACCTCAAACACACTCCAAATATCATCCTTGAACTGTCCCAAATGGTTCCCCTCATCCGGAACACCATTTGAGAGAGTTGATATTTTGGTCACTTTTAACCCTTTTTGCAAGAAAGGGACTGTTTGTGTTTTTGCAGGTACCAGTCAATTCCAATCATCCTAAAAGCTTCTAAGGGATCATTTGAGTGTGTCTAAAGCATCAAATCATTTCTGGAACAAGAGGTTTGACAGATTGCACAAAAGCTCCAAAATCTCAAAAAAGAGGTAAGCCTCACAACATGGAATCTTTCAAACATGCAATGCTTTGAAGTCCATTGATCATAAACATCTCATACATGTTGTATATGTTGTGTTTGAGCTAATTCACCATGTAATCCATGCTTGTACCAAGTTGTAGCATAGAAAATGCATTTATAGGTCATTTTCAAAACCACTATCGGGTTTTGAGGAGGGAGTGTGATCTGAAAAAACTACCACCGCCATTGGATTCCTTATGAAATTTTGGTCCAGATGCATATAAATTTTGTCTCAAACCATTAAGAATTGAGAAAGTTATGGCCTTCACGTTTCTGAGCCAAAACTTGCCAAAACTTGCCTTGGGCCAGGCCTAAAACCAAGTCATGCCTTGTATATTTGTTGTTTTGTTTCAAACAATGGATGTATCACCACCCCAGTGGTAAGGCGCGCGCCTTGTAACCTTGAGGTCTTGGGTTCAAACCCCACCCATGCCATTTTGTGTTTTTTCACATTTTGCCATTTTTTCCAATATTTTCATGGTTTATTAATTAATTGGAAAATTAATAACTCTTTCAATTTTAATTATTTTTTATTGGTTCTTTTTGCAAAAAATCACAAAAATGTTGAAATATTTTATTCCACAAAAAAATTCAATTTATATTATTTATTTAATATAATTAGTATTTTTGTGAATAAATTCACTTTTATTTGTTTTTTAAACATTTTAAAATGAATATTCATCTTGAAAAATCAAGACCAAATGAGTTTTAATATCTCTTGTGATTTATACCTCATTTTTAAAACCTTAAACAAAAATCACAAGTGGTTTATTCAAACCTATTTGGTATTTTTCATTGATTTTCTTTAAATGTTTACTTTTAAAGAATAAAATTAGGGTTTCTTTGATTTTCACTCAAACAAATCATTGTCAAACACTCATGGGCCTCTAATAGAGTGTAAGACCCAATATTTTTTTTGACCAAACCATTTTTGGGCCTCAGTGTATTGTATAAGTCCCGATACCGTCAAAAACAAACGGCGCGATCGTCGCCTTTTGAAAAATAACCCTGGGCCTCTCCTCGAGCTATAAGACCCATTTAAAACTTTTTGGGCCTCTAATAGAGTGTAAGACCCAATCCCCTTTTAACCAAAACATTTTGGGCCTCACTTATTGTATAAGTCCCTCTGCGTTAAAAGAAAACCTCGGCGCGATCGCCATTTCAAACGGAAAAATCATCTGGGCCTACCCTCGTGTTATAAGCCCCACTCTTTTTCTTTAAACCTTTTGGGCCTCTTGAGAGAGTGTAAGACCCATCCCTTTGTACAGAAAACCTTTTTGGGCCTCAGTCACTTGTATAAGTCCCTCTGTATAAAATTCAAACAGTGTGCTCACTGATAAAACCCTGGGCCTCTCCTTGAGCTGTAAGCCCCAAATCTTTCTTTTTCAAAGCACTTTCTCCTTTGATTTTGAATATACTATTGTTTTCAATCTTTCTTTGTTGAACAACTAACCAAACAGCATGGAAGCTCTGCAACCGAGTAAGTGGTTATTGCTTTCATTTACCGCTTTCATATACATATAACTGTATTGTGGGGCTGTTTCACTGTAAGTCTTCTTTCATAAACTCATATCAACTGTGTAATAATAGTATAGATATTAGAGTTTCCCCGAAAACTACGTCTAGAACTAGGTGACGCCGTTTCATTTCATAGAAATAGACAACTAGATCCCCAATAGGATCACTAGATACAGTCTTCTCTTCGGCTGTCCTCATTAGGAATTGTCAAGAAACTCTACTCCCAAAGATGAATGTATTCTCCGTGAATGGCATCTTTGAGTTTCTTCCAAATTCTCTAACTTTCCTGACTTGATCTATTCCTTGTGAATAGCTTGCCTTGAATTTCTCTGGGTTTGGGGACCCACGGGCTTCTTAAAAGCATCGGACTCCTCTTGGGCATCGTACAAGGACCCACAAGCTTCCTAAAAGCAACCGTGCCTCCTCTTGGGCTTAGTACAAGGACCCTACGGCTTCTTATAAGTATTCACAGCCTCCTCTTAGGCTTCGTATAATGATCTCTTCCTCCGGGAATGATAGCCTCCTCTTGGGCTTCGTACAAGGACCGATCGGCTTCTTAAAAGTTTCCAGCCTCCTCTTGGGCTTCATACAAATTGTCCTGACGACCTCCTAGAGGTATAGGAACAGAAATTAGTCATCTGCATAGAACAGTCCTTTCATAGAGTCTACTACTGTTTCTCAAAGCATATTACAAAAGATGACACTCTAGACTTGGACAGTCTAATATCCTTGAGTCTCAAAGACATTCTCAAGCACCCTTCAAGAATAGGAAGGAACCCGCAGACTCGGACAATCTCAATACCCTTCGGATTTCCCACTTCCTTAAAGAACAGGAATAACCCGGATCCTCGAATCAAATCCTTGAGTACAGTGTTACTCATATAAGAACTGATTTTCTCTTTAACAATCAGTCTACTGGACTTGTCACTTAACTGAACAGTCACCACAGCCTCCTCTTAGGCTTTGTATAAAGATCATTCTCCCGTGAAGTTAGCCTCTCTCTTAGGCTTTGTACAATGATTCTCCCCAGCGGGGTCAAACAACGTTTAGCCTCTTTCTCGGGCTTTGTACGAGACACATAAGAGAATCCCTCGTTGAGTCAAAACCTTTTCGCCTCCATCTTGGGCTTTATCCGAGATACCAAAAGATTCCCTCGTTGAGTTAAAACCTTTTAGCCTCTCTCTCGGGCTTTGTACGAGACACATAATAGCCTCCTCTTAGGCTTGGTATAAGAAAACCACTGGTTGATCCAATTAACCTTTTAGCATCAAAGTTGTGCCTCGTTCACAGTACACAAACATCAACAACTCCTTCCCCTCCATCTAACTGCTGTAAGCGGAAAGCCTTTGGATCATCTACATCCATGCCAATGTCCCTCTTTTAGTATGAGAAATTCCTAAGGAAAGATGGCATTACTCTACACTGAGTTAAAGTCTTCTCCTTCAGGTGGAAATCCCCTATAAAGGAAATTATGGCATTGCCGGATTCACAAATCCCGGTTAAATTAATTCTCCTATATAAACAGTCGTAACAGACGAACCCCTCTTTAGAGATGACAAATTCTCTCTAAGGTCAACACTTTTAGCTTCACATCTTGGGATTTGAACAAGATACAAACCACCTTTCGCTTCACGTCTTGGGCTTTGAACAAGACACCAAAACAACCATTTCCTCCCATAGAATAGGAGGAACTACGAATGCTCTGATTTCCCTGTTTCGATAAACGGGAATACGTAGGCATAAGATTGAAAGAAAAATCTTAGCGAGCACACTAAACAAAAACCCAAAATCCCATACTTCCATATATATATCCGTCCTAACATCTCAACCAATAGCCTAAAGCACCCCTCGTCAACAAAATAACCTGGGACAAACCCCGAATCTTTGTAGCATCTGTAAACCAACAGTTTCGACTGTTTAATCTCAGTATGCAAGCAGGGTTAATTGGAGACATCTATTTCCCTTCCTTCATCAGCTTTAATAGGATAAAAAATGAATTGAACTGTAGTACTAGATCGATTGTGCTTCGCAACCACATCCAAAAATCACTCGCTACAGAAAAATTGCGACTCTGCTGGGGAGTCACATGAGGATCTGTTTTACCTTAGTCATCATCGTCCCATTTCCACAGAAAAATGGCGACTCTGCTGAGGAGAACGCGCAGGTCTCTTTAGGGATCTTATTCTTTTTTGTCCCCTAGGTGGAAACCTTGACGTCACTAGGATCTTAGGTCAAAACGCCGTTAATTTGGAATGAAACCACAGGATGGTGACTCCGCCGGGAAACCATTTTCTGTCAGGAACTTAAGATTCTTAGCTTTTAAAAGTCTAGGATGATTAGGACAAATATATATACTGCTTTTCCTAATTGCTATACGTGTTTATTTTTCCGCTAATAGGAATGCGTGTGATGCCGCATGTGGAAAGATCGAGTATACACTTAAGATAAGTGATGGCGACGAGGTCGACCATCAACCTCAGTGGAGGCTGACTAATGCAACCCATTCTCTCACCTAGACAATGGGCCGATTGTGATGTCTGAGAAGCTGAGGAGCCAAACCCTTTTGTAGTGCGGAAACTATCGAGAATAGTTGTTACGCGATACTACCCTCATTTGAGGCTGGTGATCTATTCTCGGTGAATGGCACTTACTCTAAGATTGCTCTACAACTCGCTGGCGATCCGCTTGTTATTTTGCTTTCCTGGGAGGAGCTGATGATAATGAGTACAGGTACAAAAATCACCCTAGTATAAACCTTTGGGGATGGGTAGAGCCTTGACTTCATGACAACGACCCTTTGACCCCATGTTTTTTCTATGTTTTTGTGTGCTGCATTCATGCATTCATTTAAAAAAACATTAAAAACATTCAAAAAATTTCTCTTCTAGTCTCTCTGTTTTTCAAATTAAACTGAGATTGTGATTGCAAATATCAGAGAAAAGGATTGCACTAATGGATTTCGGTAGAAGGAGAACTCATAGTTATACCTTCAAGGATCCAAAGCTAGAGGATTTAAGAAGGTTAGCAAGGATGATCACAAACCCAGAGGCTTTCAGAGCCAAGCACGGAGGTTTTCTACCACTGTTAAGAGTCCATGTGATTGAGGGAATCATGGATGCGCTCATTCAGTTTTATGATCCAGTTTATCACTGTTTCACATTCCCGGATTACCAGCTCGCACCAACACTGGGGGAGTATTCTCATCTGATTGATCTACACATTACTGATCGAGCTCCATTTTCTGGACTGGAAGAAATTCCAAAGAATCAGACCATTGTAAGAGCAATTCATTTGGACGAGTCTGAGGTCAGGACTCACTTAACTACCAAGGGTGGCATCCAAGGTTTGCCAGCCCAGTTCTTGACAAAGAAAGCCCTGTATTTTGCCAGTATAGGAAACGTGACTGCTTTTGAAAGCATCTTTGTCTTGCTCACCTACGGGTTATTTTCGTTTCCCAATATCAATAACTTCGTCGATATTAACTCCATTAAGGTTTTTCTCATTGGAAACCCTGTGCCGACTTTGCTCGCAGATGCGTATCATTTTGTACACTTGGGAAATTTGTACAGCGGAGGGGAGATCACTTGCTGTGTACCTCTGCTTTACAAATGGTTTATCTCTCACTTGCCCAAGTCTGCTGCTTTTTGGGATTGTAAGAGTGCCTTACGTTGGTCGCAGAAGATCATGTCTCTTACCAACTCTGATATAGATTGGTGTAATAGGATCTATGATGGAATCAGGATCATTGAGCGTTGTGGAAACTTCCCCAACATACCCCTTATAGGAATTAAGGGGGGAATCAACTATCATCCGGTGTTGGTTCACCGTCAATTTGGATACCCGATGAGACACGTCCCATAGGGTGTTCATCTGGAAGGTCTTTTCTTCAAGGAAGGAGAAAATGACAGAGCACTAAAGATGGAAATAGTGCACGCTTGGAAGCATGTTCATAAGAAAGGACGAGAGTCTCTGGGAAAACCAGACTGTGTCTCGGTGGAGCCTTACCTCCATTGGGTACAAACTAGAGCTCTCAAGCTAAAGATGCCTTATCCTCGTTACGGAATCCTTCCGCCGAGGGAATCTGTCATGTACTTCATGACGGAAACTGAAAAGCTTCAGGTTACTCTCAACAAAGTTCAATGGGAGAGAAGGTCTTGGAAGAACAAGTACCGCACCCTCGACGTGGAGTGCATCAAAATACAGCAATTACTGAAAGATAAGGATGCTCTGATTGAAATTTTGGAGCAACATGTTGTGGATAATCAGGATGACCAAACGAATTTGCTCGCTCCTTTCACCTGGCAAAGGAATGACAACCCGACAACGGCTCAAGAGCCCTGGTCAAAGAAAAGGAAAATACCAGAATCAGCACCCGAGTTCTCTCGGGACC
This sequence comes from Lathyrus tuberosus, assembly GCA_022829125.1. NCBI lineage: Eukaryota > Viridiplantae > Streptophyta > Magnoliopsida > Fabales > Fabaceae > Lathyrus > Lathyrus tuberosus. The sequence continues at coordinate 3,729,819 of JALAZF010000241.1, read as the reverse complement.
CCTTAGTTTAGGTTTCTGCTTCTGCATCTTGTAATCTACTGTATTTCCATTTCTGTAATCCTTTGAATTCGATAAAAAGGGGTTTCCCCACCGTTTGATATTTGCAATCTAATTGTCGAAGTTTATTTTGATTAAACCTTAAACAATTAATATAATCATTGCATTCATCATTCTCACATCGCGTATTCTTCTTACCTACGAATCTCACGTTTGTGTCTCGGTTCTAGAGTCAAACTGTCTCATTCGTATAATACTCGGGCCAATCGTCAGAAAAAGATGGATGATCTTGAGGAAGAGAACAGAGAGTTGAAAGAAGAGATCGACGCTCTGAGAGAGGATATGAGAAAGCTTCGTAACGACATGCAAGCCATGACAGAAGCTCAGCTACAATGAACTGTGATCTCAGAGATCACCTCAATTCCCATAGTGGAGAAGTATGATCCTAGGTATCAGATGCCGAAAGATCGTCCTTGGGGCATGCCTGTTAACTATATCCCGGAAGGATATGTTCCACCGATCACTGATGATCAGGGAATCACAACAAAAGCCGTTGGGCCTGAAGGTTACAAACTTCAGGAAAGCGAAGATGCCAGGGGCATACTAAAGACTCCTGGAGGTTACAAACTTTGGGAAACGCCAAGACTCACTACCGTAGTCACGATACCACCCCATGTGGTGCACACTGTCCTGGAAGGACAGATTCCACAGATACCTTCTGGTAAGAAGGAAACTATGTTTGACCGAATGGAGGAATTCCAGGAGAAGTTCCTGGAAATGCAGAAAGAGCTGCAAGCTATTCGCGGTCAGGATTTATTTGGAAAGGACGCCGCAGACCTCTGCTTGGTCCCCAATGTGAAAGTCCCGCACAAGTTTCAAGTGCCCGACTTTGAAAAGTACATGGGTAACTCTTACCCTCAAAGCCATCTGGTGATGTACGCTCGGCGGATGTCAGCTCAGACGGAGAATCAGGACTTGCTGATTCACTACTTTCAGGATAGTTTAACCGGTGCCGCATTAAAATGGTACATGGGTTTAAACCGTGTCACGATCAGCACATTTAGAGATCTTGGCACTGCCTTCGTCCAACAATAAAAATACAATTTGGACATGGCACCCGACAGAGATCAACTCAGATCGATGTCGCAAAAGGACAAGGAAACCTTTAAGGAGTATGCTCAAAGGTGGCATGAGATTTCCGCTCAAATTTGTCCACCTCTGGAGGAAAAGGAGATGACAAAGATCTTCTTAAAGACCTTAAGCTCATTTTACTATGACCGAATGGTTGCCAGTGCGCCCAGTGATTTCACCGAAATGGTTGGCATGGGCGTACGTCTTGAGGAAGCCGTCCGAGAAGGACGTTTGGTAAAAGACACTGGATCGACGAGCGGTACTAAAAAATACGGTAGTGCTCTCCCTAAGAAAAAAGAGCAAGATATTTGGAATATCTCTCTCGGAAAGAAAAGGCGACGTTATCAACCGGTAGCAGCTGTGACTCCTGCTATCAACCCTGCGTCTATTCCTACGTATCAACCTCAGGTTGCGTAGAGCCAACCTGATCAACAAAGGACACAACAGCCTATTCAGCGGGCTCGTCCTCCATATAACAATAACCGTACAACACGACCATCAGGGTTTGATCCTATACCCGTGTCGTACGCAGAGTTGTTTCCATTATTACTGGCTAAGGGGCACATTCAGACTAAATCTCCTCTTACAGTACCAGAAAATCCGCCTTTTTGGTTTAAGGTGGATTAAACTTCCCTTACCATCAAGGAGGATCAGGGCATAACATAGAGACTTGTCTCAATTTCAAGTCCGACGTGCAAAAACTTGTTAGGAGCGGGGTGTAGCACCCCAAAATTTGCTCACTTTACCTTAAGTACTAACTGGCTTATGTTTCACTTCATTTTTGCATTATCATGTGGGCATATCATTGGTTCTTAGCATGGGGTCAAGGTGCCTGAGGCAGTTCAAGAGGAGAAGATGTTCTTCAAGCAAGAGTCTTTATATTGTCCAAGAGAGCTCAAGTGGATCACTCTCTCCCAACCAGTGCAGAGATTAGGGTTTTGAGATTCTTAGGTTTATTGCCCCAATGGGCAAGCTTCTTGGGTTTTTATCATCACCAAATGGCATATCTTATCTTTGTTGGAGAGGATACACATCATATTCAGAGGAATTTGGATTTGGAGACTGTGATATTTCCTCCTAGACTGAGGGTACCAAAACTAGGGTTTGCTATAAAGTCAGTTTATTTCTGATTTTTTGGGCAAGACTTGATTCCATGGTATTCCTTGGGTCCCTGAGTATCTAGGAATGGAAGATTGTCCATCAGTTTGGTTCAGGAGAAGTTCAATTGGTCAATGGATTGGGAAATTGGATAAAAGTCAACAGTGAGAAGGGAAGTCAACTGTGAAATTTTGAGGTTCTCTTCAAGGTTTTCAAGGTCTCACATCCTCATATGGTCTTCAAGGATCAAGTTTCATGCCATTTATCAAGAATCAAGGGTTGATACAAAAGTTACTAAATATGGAAATGACCTATAATTTGAAAGTTTCCTTTTTGGGCAAGTTCTTACACTACATTCAACTTGACTTTTCATCATCAAGGAAGCTTCAAATGAATTTTCCTCAAACATGAAAGTTTAATATCTTTTTCTCCCCTTTCCAACAAGTACTAGATGGTCTCCATATCATTTGTGAAACTCAAGTTATGACCAAAAGAAGGCAAGGTGGTTTTAGGGTTCCATTTTCACAACTTTTGCATTTTGGGACATAGTGACCTATAATTGATGCCTTTGTTTCAAGCCAAATTTTAACATCAAAGAACAATCCATAAGCGTCATTTTTGGCTTTTGAATCAAGTGGATCCATGGTTTATTGATCACTTATCTTCCATTATGCAAAATTGCAAGATCATTCTAAACTCATGAACCAAGACATCTCAAGGCCCAAATCAAATTCAGGTGTGATTAGTAATTGTTAAATAAGTGATCCATCATGAAATATTTGGGTGTACATGCATGGAAGAGGGTGTATTTCACATAATGCAATTTTCCAAAATCATCCAAAACTCATTAAGTATGGAATTAACAAGGCCCAAATAATTATCAGTGGATTAACCCTAGGTATTTAAGATTACTCATGCATTGGTTGGAGAGGAACACACATGATTTTGAGGAGAAAAAAGTTTGAACCCTAAAACTTGAATCATTCGAATCTCACAATCCACAAGAGCTTTTCCAAAACTTCTTTCACCATCTGAGTCCTGAGGATCCATAGAGCACAAAGCAATCATCACTGGAAGCTAATAGCAAGGGAATAGGTGGCGTGATCTCAGGTTGGTGGTTTTTTTCATGATCTTAAAACTCAGATTTTTGACGTGCATAATGTTGTGTGACATTCATTGATCATTCTGGTATATTTTGTTTTGAATTTAGACGTGTATCATGTGCACATCGTGAGTTTTAAGTTTTGGAACCCTAACTTGTTTCATGCGAATCTCTTTATGTGTTGATTGTTGGTGATTTTTAATGTGATATTTGAGATCCTGGTGAAATTCTGGTCAAGATATTGTATTCGTTTGCGTGTTTTGGTGCATTTTTCATTGCAGGTGACCGGAGAGGGTGGCCGGAACCCTAGCTCCGGTGACTGGTAAGAGTTCCGGCGAGGTGAAGGGGCTGGAGGTAGGAGATGAAGTTTCCACCGTTGATTTGTTTGATCCCACGGCCCACACATTGCCACGTTTTTTATTTTTATGATTCTAATTTAATAATCTCATGTGTGGCTTCCTATGTGTGTTACCGTGAACTTCTAATTTGAACCACTGATCTTGTGTAATTTTTGAGTTGTTGACTTAATCTTGTGCGTAGGATAGATCGTGTGTTTGGGATTGTGACAGCGCATTAAAATGGTAGGGTGCATCTCACGTGAGTTTTATTTTGTCCAAACTGATCTTGGTGTGTGCGCGCTTACATTCGTTATTGTGAACTCTTAATCCTGGCCCTTCATCTTGAATACTTGTTGACTGCATTGATTGATTGGTGAGCGTATGATTGATCATGTGGTGTGTATGAGTCTTCAGAGTTGACTGATTCCATGTGAGCCTCTTTGACTTTCGCTTGTTGGGCTTTGTGCTTTGGACTTTCTATTTCCACCCCCTCCTTTGGGCCCTTTACTATCTCCAACGTGTTTCTATTGCTGATTGCACACCCCATGTTTATTCCAATTTGTTTATTTTATTTATTGCATCATTTTTCATTTTAATTTTTAAAAATAGATATTTGCATTAAAAATTCCCAAAAAAATTCCTGAATCACATTTATAATTTTATAAAATTTTCTCAAATTTTATTTTATTTTTAGCATCTGAAATAATTATTTGTTTATTTTCTTTTTGAATTTATTTCATACATGCATACCATGACTTGTTTATTTTATTTCTCATCATCCATAAAACATTTTGAACTCATTCTTTTTACATTGTTTCATCAACATATTGAAATGCATTAAAATATTTTTCTCTCATTTTTAAAACTTTTTCATATTGCATTTTAATCCTCCTCTTTTGCATATTGAGCCATATTTCTTGTCTGAACTTTGCATAATTGTTTGGGTGACCTATCTTGTGAATTTTTGCATGAGCTTTTGATATGTTGTTTGTTTCTGGTTAAACTATGTTGATAATTAATTTGGTGATTTTATAAGGTGTGTTGCTAATTGTCTAATTGCTCTTTGTGTGAGATCTTCTTGTATGCACATCCTTAATCATGTCTGATTATTTGTTTGAGAAGGCACTTGTGCCATTGCTTGAGATTGCTTCTTGGACTTCATAAACCATGTTTGAATTGTCATAGGTCACTTGATTACCATTATATGTCATTACTTGGGTTTCATTGGTCTTATTATTACTTAGGTCTGTTTTGTACTAACCTTTTATGCAGGGGCTGAGGTAAGTTATTTGAGGGTGTGGATAAGTATCCATGTCCACTCTCATTCTTTCTTTCTCTCATATTTTCTTTTCTTTAGGCTTAGGTTGTTATCAAACCTCCCCTTAGGGCCACTTTTGCATGATAACATTAGGACTAAATTCCATAGGATAGTCTCCCTCCAAACCTCCCCTTAGGGCCATCTTTGCATGATAACATTAGGATAGATTTTTCCCCGTAGTCTTTTCTTTTCTTTTGAGTCCCTCTTCTCATCTCATAACATTTCTAAGATACGTAATAAGGTCAACTTGCCTTGCACATAAGCCTTAAACATAGGAAATGAAGATTGAGGTGGTCCCCCTTGTCTCTTATAGAGTGTTGAGCATACGTCCCATTGGGGACGACCATGCGACGCATTCGTTCCCGTGTCATAGACTTTGGTTCAAGTCGAGTTATGAACTAACTTAAGTCACTTCTGTCCTAAAAAACACAAACAAACATTAAACCTTTTGTCCTTCGGGATTGTCAAACTAAAGACTATTTTCAAAAAGGGCACATTACTTTCCGTCTGAGTCGCAAACAGGCATCGACCCTAACTGCCGGATGCGAGCTTAACGTCGCTCATAAAAAACACAATAAGAACTTGGTCCGAACTACATTGACTCTGAATTCCCTATTGCACAAAGGGGGTACGTAGGCCTAGGGCGTCGACGTCCTACCGAGTATGTCTTAGTTCTTCCCTTCCCCGTTTTAGTACAGCCATAGATGATAGGATAACTCACCCTTAGAATAGACAACAAGCGTGGATCCCATTGAGTACGATGGACGCGTGGGGTGCTAGTACCTTCCCCTCGCGTAACCGACTCCCGAACCCAGGTTATGGTTGCGATGACCATTCCTTTCCCTCTTCCTCAGGTTTATGCGGTGTTCCCTTTTCCTCTCTTGGGATAAATTTACACGGCTGACGACTCTGTTTCCCGCACCACTCTCGCGTTTGTTCCTGGATGAAAATCCTGGGAGCGACAGCTGGCGACTCTGCTGGGGATTTCTGGTTGACCTATGCTGGTCCATCCCTAAGTGAGTCAATCCTAGCGCTTGCTTGTCTTTGTTCTCTTTGGGTGTTTTTGTTTTTGTTTTGCTTTATTTGTTGTATTTTATTTTACCGCATTTTTTGCATTGCATATTATTATCAGCTGCTGCACTGTTTTTCTGTTTGGCGGGTTGGGAGTTATGAGAGATAAGCCCAATACCCAGGCTTGAGTATACACGTAGGATTAGCGTGGCAAGTAGTGTGACTCGTGTGGCGTTTGGCCAGACGTAGTATACATGAAAACTCCACATCCAGACGAGGTCTTCTTTGGTAATGTTCTATCCTGCGCATTGGTGTAGATGATTGAATGTAACCTGGAAAACTGTCGACTCTGGCGACCATTCCCGAGAACTCAGTAACGACACTCCTCCCGAGACGTGATAATGGCAGACCAGAAATGGCAAACCCATTACACATGTCGATCCGAGGATCCAATACTGGGAACTTGCTATAAGGTGTCCTTTGGAAAAGAATCGGTGGAAGCACTCCTCGTTTGGCGATAGTACTGTACCCCGAGGGATGAATGTACTATTGCTTCTCGACCTCAGTGCCGAAGCTGAGGACTTGCCATGGGATGTTTTCTTTTTTAGGGGAATCAGTTGAGGCCTCCTCGATTGGTGATGATGCCAAACCAGAAACGGTGAACGTATCATCATTTCTCGACCTGAGAGCCCGTGATATTGAGGATCCTCGGCTTTCTAGTACTCACATCTGAGAGGGCAGGGTGTTTACAGGTTTGCAGGTAACCTCGACCTTCAACATACCCGGTTTTCTGATCAGCAGATTTATCAGTGTGGCACTATGGTTATTTTGGTATTCTGGGTATTTGGGCAGACCTTTGAGACTATACAGTGGTTCAGTGCAGCAGTTGTCTAGTCTGTGTGGCATCCTTGATCCCATGTGTGCATTTTCATCATCATTTTGCATCCTAACATGTTTGTTCATTTGCAGGGCTACATCCTAACTTTGATTCTGGTTTTTGAAGACTATTAAGGATGAGTACTGGGAAGAGAAAGAGCATCATAGTGTACAAGTTCCCGTCACTTTTTCTGGATACTGTTCACAAGATTGTATCTATGGCAGAACCTGGGGTATTGGCAAACTTTAGAGAAGAGTATGGAAGAATTCTGAATTTTTCTCGCAACATCACTGAATACGAGTATAGGGCTTTGCACACTCTGGTGCAATTCTATGACCCTCACCTGCGTTGTTTTCTATTCACTGATTATCTCTTGGCTCCGACATTGGAGGAATTTTCTCTCATTCTAGATGTTGCCATTAAAGAAGAAGCTCCTTTCTATCCTTCTGAAGAACTTCCTGATTTGGAAAAGGTTTCCGAGGCTTTGCATTTGGATCCACCTTTGCTGAAAAATAACATTGCCAGTAAGGGAGGGTGTAAAGGTTTTCATGCGAAATTTTTGATAGAACAGGCTGCTATGTATGCTAAGGCTAGATGTTGGTCAGTTTTCAACGCCATCTTGGCTATGTGTGTCTATGGAACGGTGTTGTTTCCGAATATGAAGGATTTTGTAGACATGCACGCTGTCCGGATATTTACCATGAAGAATCCGGTACCTACTTTGCTTGGAGATCTATATTATTCAGTGCATTATAAGAATGAGAAGAGGAGGGGAGGACCCCTTTATTTTTGTGCGCCAATCTTCTACAAATGGTTTGCTGATCGTCTTCCCGAATCTGGGGCATTTGTAGATACTCAAGGAACTTTGGAGTGGTCCAAAAGATTGATGGGCTTGAGAGCAAATAACCTAATTTGGGTTAACCGTGACTTGTTGGGCCAAGATATCATGATTAGTTGTGGAGGTCTCCCAAATGTGCCTCTAATAGGAAGGAAAGGGGGAATTAACTACAACCCTATTCTTGCTATTAGGCAATTCGGGTATGCCTTGAAAGAGCCACCAAGAGACGAGGAGGTCCAAGAGTTTTTATATCTGAGTGGGGAAATCAATCCAGAACTGTTAAAAGAAGCTGCGAATACTTGGGTAGATCGTCATAAGAAGGGGAAGATTTCTTTTGGGAAGAGCAACAATAGAACATTTCCCGCGTATGAAGATTGGATTCAGAAAAGGGTAGAGGAGGAGCTTTTGCCATTCGCCAAAGAACCACCATCTTACCCCTTGCTGATGGAGCCTCCTACAACAGTTGAAATAGAGAAGTTTAACAAGTTGTGGGCTGAAAAGGAAAAGTTACGAGAAGAAAACAGTGAGCTACGAAGAGAAATTTATCAGTTGAAACATGAGCGGGGTGAAGCTGTTCATATCGCCAAGTTGAAGACAGAACTTCTCGCTGAGGCAGAAAAGGAGCTAGCTGACAAGGTCGCATCCAGACAAAGGATGAAGCAAGCTCTAGACGGTATCAGTAAGGTTCTCGAGTCTAAGAAGGAGGAATTGGACAAGGATTTGTTAAAAATTCACAGGTTCAATGCTCACCGAGAAACTGCAATGGCTGAGAATAAGCAAAAGGAAGACGATTATCTAACTCAGATTGATCAATTGAAGGTGATGCTCAAGAAGAAAGACGCTGAGATCCTATCAGGGGTATTCGAGAGACAAGCAGTCGAGGGTCGACTCAATGAAGCCATAGCCTCCATAGAGGAACTGAAGAACCAAGCTGAAGTGAAGAGACCAAGAAATGAGGGTCCTAGCATGGATAGTGTTTCAGGAGAAGACGCTTGGGAGTTGCATTGCCGATACTTGGAAGGGATCATGCATAGGAGAGACATTCTCATTCAAGAGCTAATTCAGAGACCGAAGCATCTCGACACAAAAAAGCTGTTCAAGGAAATTCAAGATTGGAGCAAGAAGCATAATTGATGAGGGGGATTGACACTTGTGGACTTTGATGACATGCCATAGTCTTCTATTTTCTTTCATTATTTGGACCAACGCCAGGCTTGTTGGTTGGGATCTATGATTATTGTGTTCAGAATTATTATCTTGGATTTGTGATTGTTGACATTTGCTTTTCCTCTGGTTTTCTTAATATATGAGCAGAAGTTCCGTTCTATCTTGTTGTTAAACTGGAATCAAGGGGTGGATCGCCCTGCGAATATTCAAACATGTTCATTTGCATTTGCATATTCATAATCATTTTGCATAATCATTCTACATAACAGGTGTTTATCTCTGGTGTTCTTATCTTGTTTTAATCTCAGGATTGCAGATCAACACATTCACCGGTATTCTACCAGACAAAATCAGAAGAGACTCATAGATCAGCTACAAAATGAGATGATTGAGATGCAGACTCGCATGAACCAATTCATGGATTTGATGCAAGGGGTTGCTCAAGGCCAAGAGCAGTTAAGGACTCTCGTTCAGCCACTGATTGCAAGGATTGATGAAGATGGTGTCCTTCATGGAGGAGGTCATACTGGTGTCACTGGTAATAATGTTCAAAATCGCCCTCCGGGCAGAGGTTTTCCTGGTACTGGTGTTGTGATCCCTCCGGGCGGAGGAGAAAATGTTGTGGTTCCTACTGTAGTGGGGGGAGGTAACAATTTGGGTGCAATTCATGGCCGTCAGTATGATGATCTTCAGGAAGATGCATTCTCTGTGCCAGGTGGGGATGCTGGTCCCCAGATTGACAATGATCAGAGGTTCCGGTTGATTGAGGAACAACTAAGGGGTGTTGTGAATCAGGATGCTTTGGGTATGGATCTAGAGGATTTGGGGCTGGTTCCAGGCGTTGTTATCCCACACAAGTTTCAGACTCCCACTTTTGAGAAGTGAAATTCTGGTATCAGACGTGTGATGTCACAACAACACACTCTGCATAATGGACAGCAAAAACAGTAAAATAACACCAAGAATTGTTGACCCAGTTCGGTTAAAACCAACCTACTCTGGGGGCTACCAAGCCAGGGATGGAATTCACTACTTGTAGATATAATTTACAGACTCAACAACCCGTTGACAATCTCCTAAACTTATACTCTACTAATGACTTCCTACCTAAGAACCCACTTAGGTATGAGAACACCACTCAATCCCTTACAAACTCTCAAAGAAACCACTTTGAGTAACCTTGATCTTACTTCACAGCTTCGATCAAGCAACCACTCTCTATTGCTTCACAGCTTCTAGAGAGGACAGAAACACAACACCTATTCAAACCCTAAAATAGTGTAAATACAAGCACTCTAAACAAACTCTAGACACTAAGCCTCCAGCTCCTGATCTTCTGAATGTTTTCTGTCGCTTTTTCCTTTGGTCTTGTGCGCTTTATATAACTCCTTGAATTGGTCTTGGACTTGCTACAATATCTCCCAGATTTGTTATTTAAAACTGAATATTTAAAACAGATTTTCTCCTAAAATATTTTTAAATCTTCAACCTTTTAAATCTCCTACAAATCTGCAACATATCTCCTATGCAGCAGCAAATATCTATCCCAAGATATTCGCATCCAATGAGACAGCTTGCTCTCCACAATTCCAGCTAATACGCAACCCTAACAACATCACAGCCTGCTGTTGTTAATTCTGCATATCTGATGTCACAACATCACCTATGTGACATCAGACATCCAACTTCAGCTATTAATTACTTAACACAGCCCAGTGTTAAGACTTCAATGTTGCAACATCAGCACCTTGACATCAACATTGAACATACTTTGTTTTACCAAAATTCCAGCCAATCCAAGAACTAACAATCTCCCCCTTTGGATAATTTTGGCTAAAACAATATCTGCACTCTGCATCTTCAGAGACTTTAGCAGCGGAATAACTTCAATCAAAAATCTTAAAACTCTCCCCCTCAAAAATATGAACCAGCATCACAGTTGTTCAGTAGCTCACAATGTGCAACACTTCTCCTTCTTGATGTCTGCTTGGCTGCACTCTTCAACTTTATCTCCCCCTTAATATCTGCATCACATTAGCAGCATTTGGCAGTAACACTCTTTGATACTCTTCTTGACTCTCTTGGCTATTTTCTCCCCCTTTTTAGCCACAATTAGGCAAACTTTACCTGGCAGTTGACTACACATTTTCAGAAACACTCCAACTGCCCACAACTCCTCTAGCAGATTTAGTCTTCATAAATGAAGATTCCTAATTTGCTTCTTAACCTTTCAAATTGGTTTGCATCTAAGGCTTTAGTGAATATGTCAGCCAGCTGGTTCTCTGTGGCTACATGCTCCAAGGTAACAATTTTTTCTTCAACCACATCCCTTATGAAGTGATGCCTTATGTCTATGTGCTTTGTCCTACTATGCTGTATAGGATTTTTGTGATTGGTAGGCACCCAATTTGCAGCTCCAATTCTGTGTAAGATAGCATACTTAACACTAAGTTTGCTAGTTGGCAGTTTCCCTTTCAAGGGCCACACCTTAACTTGACCAGCAGTTATTTCCTTGCAGACATCATTATCAATGGCTTCTAGCTTAGCAAATTCTTCATCTTTTCTTCCTAGATACTTGTTTATAACCTCAGGAGAGAATTCAACACATTTTCCTCTCACAAACACTTTCATGTAGTCCACACTGCTTTTGTCTGAAATCTTCACAGGAATATTGACCACAAATTCCTTAACCAGCAGCCTTTATCACCTCTATGACTTCTTTAATCTCCATAATCTCTTTCCCAATCTCTCTTTCAAGAGCAAGTCTTATTTGACAGATGAACTTCCACATCGACGCACTGCTTGCATAATGGAATGAAATGTTATCAACCGGAACCTCAGGTATCTTGTCAGCAATTCTCTTCAAGATTGACTTTCTGACAGGAGTGATGTCTTGAACATCATCCTCAACATCATACTCTAATTCAGATTCTTCCATTAGCTTCCTTTTTCTGGGATTCACATCAACCTTACTCCAAGCTTTAGTTGGCCCAACAACAGTCTTTTTCTTCTTATAATCTGAAGCCTTCTTTGGATAAGATTCACCCTGCTTTTCCTTCCTTGTTCTTAGTCTCTTAGCCAGACCAGGCACTGCTCTTCCAATGACTTCATCATCAGATAAGTCATCAACATTAATCACATCAGTGCTCTTTTCTCCTCCAGGAGTAGTCTCAGCATCCCTACTAGGCGATGTTCTGACATCCCCTTCAACATGAGTATCATCTGCTTCAGTATTAACTTCAACTTCCTTCTCAGCATCTTCGATTACTGAGACAGCTAATCTGTGAAGATTTGTATCAGTAGATTGCATGTCACTCTTTTCTCTTGTACCCTGATCAATAGCCATTTGTCTCAGGGGTCTAGATATACCCTTAATAGAAAGTCCTTTCTCAAAAATATTGTCCACGATCTGACCCATGCACTTATCAACATCTACCCTTTCCTCAGCAGTTTGTGGACACGGGTTGGTAGTTCTAGGTTTGTCTCCAAATAACACACTAGTAACAACTTTCTTTGTTTCAGGATTCTTAAAGACAGTAGCAGGTCTCTTGGGAGTAAGTTTAGTGGGTCTCGTAGTACCTGATTCAGGAAGAATGGTGGAGAGGGGCTCAATGTCCATAGGATCGAATGCTGAACCTTCGTCAGTGGAAACCCTAGATCTTCCTTTTGTGGAACTCTGACACTCAGATTTCTTGGATGAAGACGCCATGACTCCTTTCAGTGAGGGTTGATTCTTGAAGACGAGGAAGTTAATTCGTTGAGAGAACAGGGATTTGAAGAAGCGTGATGTTGCAACACCGTAAAAGGGGGGTCTGAGGCAAGGAGCTTGATTTGGAGTGTCAATGACTTTTTCCCTCCATAAATCCTTTCCTTTTACATAATTCTCATCAGGACTCATTAACTCTGAGTGACCTTTCAGCATCCTGATGTCATAGTCTGATGTTATAACATCAACTTGAACATCATTGGTTGAATTTCCTTCAAGAGAAATCCACTGATAGCAGTTATCCTTGGTTCTGGCACCCTTTATAACAATCTGATTATGCTCATCAGAAACCACACACTCATGCTTAGTGTAGTTTACCTTGTAACCTTCATCACACAACTGGCTTATGCTGATCAAATTTGCATTTAATCCACTGACAAACAAAACATTGTCAAGTTCAGGTATACCATCACCTTTCACTTTCCCAACTCCTGCTACAACACCTTTTTCTCCATTGCCAAACATAACTTCAAGAGGGGGGCAAGGTCTAAATTCAGCAAACATGGATCTACATCCAGACATGTTTTTGGAACACCCACTGTCAAAATACCATGTTCCTTCTTCAAACTCTCTATCAGCCATGTGAGCCAATAAGCACTTCACCTTCTCCTTAGGTACCCATTGTTTAACAACTTTGGGCCTGTAATCTCTCCATCTGTTTTGAGGTTGAGGGTACCCATGCAGCTTGTAGCAAGAGTACTGCATATGTCCAAACTTTCCACAATAATAGCATCTCACCCTTTCATCTCTGAATCTTCTGCCATGATGAGATTGCTTAGGCTGCCATCCATAATGTGGTCTCCTCCTACCATAACTACCCTGCCATCTATTATGCTGGTATCTTCTCCCATAAGAAGGCTGAGAATGCTGTTTCCTGGATTATCTCCCATGATGGTGTGGTTTTATTCTTCCATGAGGAACAGCATTGGTGTATCCATATCCATAACCATACCAGTTGTCCTGATGTTGAGACACCTGATGAGACATGTGCTGTTTGAACTGAGCAGCTTGCATGCTCTTATGGTATTGTGGGGGCATATACTGACTAGCTCCTTGTGGTTGTTTTCTCTTCTGATTAGGACCAGTCTTCTTCTCAATCTTCGTAGGTTATGAAACATCAGCTTTCTTAGGGGTAAGATCCTGCTTCTTTGGCTGATGTTGAGATGAAAGTTGTGACACTTCCTTCTTTGAATCTGAAGTGCTTTCTTCTGAAGTTCCCTTATCCTCAGCCACATAACCTATCCCAGCTTTGTCTCCAGTAGCTTTTTCTGACTGAAGGATCTTGTCAAGTGTGTCTGTACCACAGCTCAGCATCCTAACAGACTTAGTCATTTGATCAAGATGGGCTCTAACTAGCACCACTTCATTTTCCAGATCAGTCTTTTCATTCTCTAGCTGAGCAATCTGTTGCTTGTGGCACTTGTTTTCTTGACAAATCTCAGCACTTTTTAAACACAGCTCTTGATAGGTAGATGCTAACTCCTCATAAGTTACTTATCCATCACTAGAATCATCATCAGAAACGACAGCTCCCATTAGGGCTCTAACATGCTTTGCTGACTCACCTTCACTTTCACTATCTGAGTCAGACCAGGAAACCGTCATGCCTTCTTCTGCTTTTTCAAGAAGGTGGGACATTCTTTCTTGACATGCCCATACCCTTCACACTCAAAGCACTGAACTCCTTTATCTTGGGTAGTTTTCTCTTCATCTTTCTTGCTGGTGTCAGAAGTCATGTTCTTGACATTAGGCCTGGAGTTATTGTTCATTCTCTTGAACACTTTGGTGAACTGTCTTCCCAACATAACTATGGCCTGAGATAGATCCTCCTGAGATTCAGAACTCTTTCCTTTTTCTTCTGCATCATTTGACACCAAGGCTATACTTTTTGGCTTCTTTTCTGGTTCTTCTTCATTTAAACCAAGTTCAAAAGTCTGAAGAGATCCAATGAGCTCATCTACTCTCATCTTGCTGATGTCTTGAGCTTCTTCAATAGCAGTCACCTTCATCTTGTACCTCTTAGGAAGGGACCTAAGAATCTTCCTTACAAGCTTTTCTTCAGACATTTTCTCTCCAAGAGCACTAGATGCATTGGCCAGCTCGAGAACACTCAAGTGGAAATCATGAATAGTCTCATCTTCCTTCATCTTCAGGCTTTCAAATTTTGATGTTAAAATCTGAAGTCTTGACATCTTGACTCTAGATGTTCCTTCATGAGTAGCCTGCAAGATATCCCATGCTTTCTTAGCAACTTCACAGGTATTGATTAACCTGAAGATATTCTTATCCACTCCATTGAAGATGGCATTTAGAGCTTTGGAATTTCCAAGAGCAAGCTCATCTTCCTCCTTGGTCCACTCTTCTTCAGGCTTAGGCTTAGAGGTGCCTTCTTTATCTTTGTCGGCATCATCTTTCTCACACATGACAGGTGCTTTCCATTCTTTAATAACAGCCTTCCAAACCCTGCTGTCCAAGGATTTTAAGAAGGTGGTCATCCTTGGCTTCCAATAATCATAATTGGATCCATCCAAAATAGGGGGTCTGTTGACGAATCCTCCAACTTCTTTGTCCATCTTTACACTAGAAAGTAACTTCCCTAGATCTCACCCAGAGACAGACAGGATGCCTGCTCTGATATCAATTGAAATTCTGGTATCAGACGTGTGATGTTAAGGTGTGATGTCACAACAACACACTTTGCACAATGGACAGCAAAAACAGTAAAATAACACCAAGAATTATTGACCCAGTTCGGTTACAACCAACCTACTCTGGGGGCTACCAAGCCAGGGATGGAATTCACTACTTGTAGATATAATTTACAGACTCAACAACCCGTTGATAATCTCCTAAACTTATACTCTACTAATGACTTCCTACCTAAGAACCCACTTAGGTATGAGAACACCACTCAATCCCTTACAAACTCTCAAAGAAACCACTTTGAGTAACCTTGATCTTACTTCACAGCTTCGATCAAGCAACCACTCTCTATTGCTTCACAGCTTCTAGAGAGGACAGAAACACAACACCTATTCAAACCCTAGAATAGTGTAAATACAAGCACTCTAAACAAACTCTAGACACTAAGCCTCCAGCTCCTGATCTTCTGAATGTTTTCTGTCGCCTTTTCCTTTGGTCTTGTGCGCTTTATATAGCTCCTTGAATTGGTCTTGGACTTGCTACAATATCTCCCAGATTTGTTATTTAAAACTGAATATTTAAAATAGATTTTCTCCTAAAATATTTTTAAATCTTCAACCTTTTAAATCTCCTACAAATCTGCAACAGATCTCCTATGCAGCAGCAAATATCTATCCCAAGATATTCGCATCCAATGAGACAGCTTGCTCTCCACAATTCCAGCTAATACGCAACCCTAACAACATCACAGCCTGCTGTTGTTAATTCTGCAGATCTGATGTCACAACATCACCTATGTGACATCAGACATCCAACTTCAGCTATTAATTACTTAACACAGCCCAGTGTTAAGACTTCAATGTTGCAACATCAGCACCTTGACATCAACATTGAACATACTTTGTTTTGCCAAAATTCCAGCCAATCCAAGAACTAACAAGAAGTATAATGGTATGACTTGCCCAAGGACCCACGTGAGGGTATACGCGAGTAAAATGGCCGCGCATGCGAA
This sequence comes from Lathyrus tuberosus, assembly GCA_022829125.1. Classification (NCBI taxonomy): domain Eukaryota; kingdom Viridiplantae; phylum Streptophyta; class Magnoliopsida; order Fabales; family Fabaceae; genus Lathyrus; species Lathyrus tuberosus. The sequence goes on along the minus strand of JALAZF010000241.1, from coordinate 3,713,521 downwards.
GAATGAGAAGCTGATGATGCATTGCTTCCAGGATAGCCTATCTGGGGCATCCCTGGAGTGGTACATATAACTAGAAAGGAAAGATGTGCGTAGTTGGAGAGATATGGCAGGGGCATTTATTAGACACTATCAATATAACACTGACATGGCTCCTAACACGACACAGCTGCAGAACTTATCACATAAGAACAATGAGAGTTTCAAGGAGTACGCCCAGAGGTGGCATGAATTGGCAGCAAGGATTCAACCTCCCATGTTGGAACGTGAAATGATAACTATGTTTATGGCCACCTTGCAGGGTCATTACTATGAAAAGCTGGTACCGTGTATGACTGGAAAGTTTGCTGATTTGATCTTAGTAGGAGAGATGGTGGAAAGCGGAATTAAGGCGGGAAAAATATCAGGCGGTGATGGGTCCTCATCTGGAGGAAGTAAGAAGCCTTATGCCAGTGGTTACAAGAAGAAGGAGGGAGATACAAACTCTGTATCATCATATCATGGTAGAGATGGGCCTCGTCAGAACTACAATCAGCAGGTGGCTTCTATAACCATCCCAGCAGCACCTCAGCAGCAAGCAGTGTCTCAACAACAAAATCAGGTTCCTCGCAGACCACAGAATGCGTCTAGGCGGGATAGGCATCTTGACACTCCGCCTATTCCCTACGCTCAATTATTTCAGCACTTGTTAAAGCTACAGTTAATTCAGAAGAGAACATTGGCTCCACCCACTGGTAATCCGCCTCCCGGTTATGACGCCAACGCCCACTGTGAATTCCATTCCGGAGCACCCGGACATTATACTGAGAACTGTAGAGCTTTTAAGCATCTGGTTCAAGATTTAGTGGATTCCAAAGCCATCAATTTCTCCAATGATGTTCCAAATGTGAATCAGAACCCGATGCCGAATCACGGTGAGCCGAGGGTCAATGCTATTATTAAAGACTGTGAAGGCTTTAGTTTGATTTCAGATGTGAACGAAGTCCAAACTCCCTTGCGTGTGGTGAAGGAAAGACTGTTGAAGGGAGGGGTTTTTCCCGGCTGTGATGAAGGGTGTGTAGGATGTGTGGCGCAACCAGGCGGTTGTGATTTATTGAAAGCAGGTATTCAGAGAATGATCAACGAAGGGATATTACAGTTTGACAGGGGTTGTAGGCAGAGTAATGTTACTGACAGAGAGATCGATGTTGCCACAATAACAATTCCGTTCAAGACAATAACTATATCAGCGCCGGCGAGACCAGCGCCGGTCACTATCACTGTTTCTGGACCAGTCCTGTATGAGAGTACCAAGGCCATCCCATGGAACTATGGGGCTGAGGTGTTTGTTAATGGTAAGAAGCAGGAATTGGAAGAGACATCAGCTGTGAATACAGGGGTTGAAAATCTTGTTGAAGCAGGGGCTATCACTAGGAGTGGTAGAGTCTTTATTCCGTCCGAGGATCAAGCTGGCAGTTCAAAACAAGACAAAGGTAAACAGATGATGGATGAGTCTGTACAAAGGCAGGAAGCAAATAATTCTATGACGAAGCCAGTTGGGGATACTTTCTCAGAAGACGTAGAAGAGTTTATGAGATTGATCAGGAAAAGTGATTTCAAGATTGTTGATCAACTTCACCATACTCCATCGAAGATTTCCATTCTATCCTTACTGTTGTGCTCTGAGGCACACCGAAATGCGTTACTGAAGGTTTTGAACATGGCTTATGTACCGCAGGAAATATCTGTCAACCAGTTAGAAGGGGTTGTGGCTCATGTGAATGCTGGTAATGGTTTGGGTTTCACCGATTTAGATCTGACTCCGGCTGGGAGGAATCACAACAACACTCTGCATATTTCAGTGGAATGTCGTGGTTCCTTAATGTCGCATGTGTTAGTTGATACTGGGTCATCTTTGAATGTGTTACCGAAGAAGGCTTTGATGAAATTAGATACTCGTGGGTTGATTTGTACACCAAGTGACTTGGTGGTACGTGCTTTTGATGGCTCCAAGAGGTCAGTTTTTGGAGAGTTAGTTCTGCCAATCAAGGTGGGTCCTTAGATTTTCAACACCACCTTTTACATAATGGATATTCAGCCTGCCTATAGTTGTTTGTTGGGTCGCCCTTGGATCCATGGTGCTAGGGCAATAACATCTACGTTGCACCAGAAGTTGAAGTATATGGTGGATGGCCACGTTGTGATTGTTTGTGGTGAGGAGGAGATCATGGTGAGTCACCTATCGACCTTCAAGTATATAGAGGTAGATGGTGAAATACAGGAAACTTTGTGCCAAGCCTTTGAAGCTGTGAAAATTCCCGAGGAACCCCCAAAGGAAGTCAGTCAGCCTGAGGTTGTTGCCCAACCTGAAGTTGTCAGACAACCAGAGGTTCCAATGTCCTCTTTCAAAGAAGCACGCGCTATAGTTGAAGCTGGTGGTTCTCAGAAGTGGGGCAGTGTCATTGATGTTCAAAGAAAGCAAGATACTCATGGACTGGGTTACAGGCCACCTAGGCATCCTGAAGAGCCTCCCAAGTTCTATGGTCCAGTCCGTTTCACCAGTGCCGGCATTTTCTTCGACAGAGTCAATGCTATTGAGGATGAAGGAGATAGTGACTGTGACATGGATGAGTGGATCCTTCCCTGCACCCCTGGTCAGAGTTTAGGCAACTGGTCCTCCGAGAAAGTCATCCAAGTGACGCGCCCGGAGTAATTTACTTTTGTTTTCTATTATGTTGAATCCTGCGTTCTGCCCAAGACGTAGTGATATTTATTTGTAGGGCTTGGATGTTTTATTTGCTATTTTTATCATCAATAAAGGACGTTTTTTCATTCAAATATTTTGATCCCTATTTTTCTATTTTTACTTTTTTGCATTAACCCGCATCAAAATGGCAATGTGTTTTCTTGTTTGTTGCACTCATAATAAACATAAAACTTCCATCATACAGGTTTCTTTGTTCAGATTCCACCCATCATGACTTAGCTATGGCTCGATATGACTTCGACAATCCTATCTATCAAGCCGAAGAAGAGATTGATGAAGACTGTGACCTGCCAGAAGAATTAGCTAGGCTACTGAAACAGGAGGAAAGGGTTATTCTACCTTATCAGGAGGAAGTTGAGACTGTTAATCTGGGAACCGAGGATGTTAAACGAGAAGTAAGGGTTGGGGCTGCTTTGGAAGACACTGTTAAGGGAAGATTGGTTGAGTTGCTTCGAGAGTATGTGGATATCTTCGCCTGGTCTTACCAAGACATGCTTGGGCTTGACACTGACATTGTTTCACACCGACTGCCGCTTAAAGAGGGTTGTACTCCGGTCAAGCAGAAACTGAGAAGGACGAAACCAGATATGGCTGTCAAGATCAAGGAAGAGGTTCAGAAACAGTTGGACGCCGGATTTCTTGCTGTGACAAATTATCCTCCGTTGGTTTCTAATATTGTACCTGTACCTAAGAAGGATGGGAAGGTCAGGATGTGTGTTGATTACCAAGATTTGAATAGGGCGAGCCCGAAGGATGATTTCCCGCTCCCCCACATTGACGTGTTGGTGGATAATACTGCTCAATATTCTGTATTTTCCTTCATGGATGGCTTCTCTGGGTATAACCAAATCAAAATGGCCCCAGAGGACATGGAGAAGACTACGTTCATAACACCGTGGGGAACATTTTGCTACAAGGTAATGCCCTTTGGATTGAAGAATGCTGGGGCAACCTATCAGCGGGCAATGGTGACTCTCTTTCATGATATGATTCACTAGGAGATCGAAGTTTATGTTGATGACATGATTGCAAAGTCACAAACAGAGGAAGAACACTTGGTAAACCTCCAGAAGCTGTTTGAAAGGTTGAGGAAGTTCAGATTGAGATTGAATCCGAACAAGTGCACTTTCGGTGTGAGGTCTGGTAAATTGCTGGGATTCATTGTTAGTGAAAGAGGCATCGAGGTTGATCCTGCAAAAATAAGAGCCATACAGGAGATGCCTGAGCCAAGAACAGAGAAAGAGGTTCGCGGTTTCTTGGGGAGGCTAAATTGCATTGCTAGGTTCATCTCTCATCTGACAGCCACGTGTGAACCAATTTTCAAGTTGCTAAGAAAGGATCAAGAGGTCAGGTGGAATGAAAATTGTCGAGAGGCATTTGAAAGGATAAAGACGTATTTGCAGGAACCTCTAGTCCTTATGCCACCGGTGTCTGGGAGACCGTTGATTATGTACCTTACGGTTCTTGAGAATTCGATGGGTTGTGTGCTCGGTCAACACGACGAGACAGGTAGAAAGGAGCACACCATTTACTACCTGAGTAAGAAGTTCACTGATTGCGAATCAAGATACTCTATGTTGGAAAAGACATGTTGTGCACTCGCTTGGGCAGCCAAACGCCTAAGGCAGTATATGTTAAGCCACACAACCTTGTTGATTTCGAAGATGGATCCGATTAAGTACGTGTTTGAGAAGCAAGCACTTTCTGGAAGGATAGCCCGTTGGCAGATGGTTTTGACAGAATACGATATTCAGTATGTTTCTCAGAAGGCCATTAAGGGAAGTGTTCTGTCAGAATATCTTGCTGAATAGCCGGTCGAGGATTATCATCCTATGAAGTTTGAGTTTCCAGACGAGTATGTTATGTTTCTGAAAATGAAAGATTGTGAAGAGCCTCTGCCTGATGAAGGACCTGAGATTGGGTCTCAATGGAAGATGATTTTTTATGGGGCTGTCAACTCATATGGTAATGGAATTGGGGCAATCATTACAACCCCAAAGGGTTCTCATATACCTTTCACCGCCCGGTTAGCATTCGTGTGTACCAACAACGAGGCGGAGTATGAAGCATGCATCATGGGGTTAGAAGAAGCAATTGATTTGAGAATTAAGAACCTCGATGTCTATGGTGATTCCGCATTGGTAGTTAATCAGATTACAGGAGAATGGGAGACTCGTCAGGAAAATTTGGTACCTTATAACAACTATGCCAGAAGGTTGTTACCTTTCTTTGATAGGGTGGATTTTCATCATGTGCCCCGAGCTGAGAATCAGATGGCCGATGCGTTAGCAACGTTGGCATCCATGTATAAGGTGAACCGTTGGAACGAAACACCTTCAATTAGAATCATGCGCCTGGATAGACCAGCTTTTGTGTTTGCAATTGAAGATGTGTCTGATGGCAAACCGTGGTATCATGATATTAAGGTTTTTCTGAAAAGACAGGAGTATCCAGAGGGTGCCTCCACCAAAGATAAGAAGACTCTGAGAAGGTTGGCAGGAAACTTCTTTCTGAACAAGGATGATGTGTTATATAAGAGGAACTTCGATATGGTTTTGCTACGTTGTGTTAATGAACACGAGGCCGGTTTGTTGATGAAGGAAGTTCACGAGGGTTCTTTCGGTACTCATTCCAGTGGACACACCATGGCTAGGAAGTTGTTGAGGGCAGGATATTACTGGATGACTATGGAGGCTGATTGTTTCAAGTACGCCCAAAAGTGCCATAAATGCCAGATTTATGCGGATAAGATGCATGTACCGCCTACGCCTCTAAATGTGTTGTCATCTCCTTGGCCTTTTGCAATGTGGGGCATAGATATGATTGGAAAGATTGAGCCCACTGCTTCCAATGGGCATCGTTTCATTTTGGTTGCCATTGACTATTTCACAAAGTGGGTGGAAGCAGCCTCGTACGCCAACGTCACCAAGCAAGTGGTAGCCCGGTTTATAAAGAAGGATATCATCTGTCGTTATGGGGTCCCGGAGAGAATCATTACTAATAATGGCTCGAATTTGAACAACAAGATGATGAAGAAACTATGTCAGAGTTTTAAGATCGAGCCTCATAATTCCTCTCCATATCGTCCGAAGATGAATGGTGCTGTTGAGGCAGCGAATAAGAATATCAAGACGATTGTGCAGAAGATGGTGGTAACGTATAAAGACTGGCATGAGATGCTACCTTACGCCCTACATGGTTACCGTACTTCGGTACGTACGTCAACTGGGGCAACCCCTTTCTCACTGGTATATGGTATGGAAGCATTTTTACCCTTAGAGGTCGAGATTCCGTCTTTGAGAGTTCTGGCAGATGTGAAGCTTGATGAAGCTGAGTGGGTGCGTTCCAGATTGGATCAGTTGAACCTTATTAAAGAAAAGAGATTGGCAGCCATCGCACATGGTCGGTTGTATCAGAGTAGGATGAAGCACGCCTTTGACCAGAAAGTGCGTCCTCGGAATTTTCAGACAGGTGAATTGGTTTTGAAAAGGATCCTTCCTCCTCAGACAGATCACAGGGGCAAATGGACTCCAAACTATGAAGGGCCGTATGTGGTAAGAAAGGTTTTCTCTGGTGGGGCCTTATTACTTTCAACTATGGATGGCGAGGATTTTACGTCCCTTGTGAACGCAGACGTAGTCAAAAAATACTTCGCATAAAAGAGACCCGCCGGACATAAAAAGAGAGTCCAGGAAAAAAAGGGGCATCCCGGCGAACCGTAAAAAGGAAAAGGTTCGAGCAAAAATTAGGGATAAAATGTAAAAAAGAAACGTGTAAACCCGCAAAGTTGAAAACCCGAAAAGGCGGCTTTGGCAAAAATGGGTATCTCGATGGATTGAAAACCCGAAAAGGGCGATCCAGGCAAAAGTTAGGGATTTATAAGCTAAAGGCTATGGTCTGCGTTCGATCTGTGAGCACTTTCAATACATGGAAATTCTGAAAGAAAGGAATCAGTACAGTCAGTCTCTTCAAAGGTCAAGATATTTGTGGATAAGCAAGACATACGGGTCATAGCTGAGTCGAATCGTGGTGGATATTTGTTCCCACATTGTCGACATGTGTATTTTCCTTCTGCTTTTGCGCAATTACCTCTTTTTAGGAATTTCTTCCAATTGTAAATGCCTATTTACAGGCCACTTTTCTCAATAAAATTTTCATTTCACTCAGAGAGCTTTCCATTGTTTGTTTTACTTTTACTATTTTGTTTGCAAAAACGTCTGATATTTCTGATAAACATTGCATATAAAACTTCGAGCTTTGCGGAGCATAACGAAAAGCAGCAGAAATTACTTAGGCATTATTAGTGATAGTCATGTTGTGGCATATTCTATTTGTTGTTATTTGACTTGCAGGGCAACAGGATTGTACTTCCCCAGCAGTTTGCTCTCCCTAGCGTTGAGATTGCACTTTCCTCAGCAGAGCATACTTTCCCCAGCACGAGACTCGGGGAATTTGTTCTCCGGATCAAGACGTTGTTTCCCCACAGAATCAGGGCGTCCACTTTCCCCATCTAGTCAGGAAGCGCACTTTCACCGACAATGTCATATTCTAATCCCCAACAAGGCGGGAGTAAAGTCATTCTCCCCATCAGCAGGCTAAGTTTAGCAGTATCCCCAAGCAGGATGGTATTATGGGCTGGCATCCCCCCAGCAGGTCCTAAGCCCATCTGTTGTTAGCAATTTTCAGTAACAGATCGCTGATTCCGTTATTGGCATTCATTCTCAACTCCCCCAGCAGAGGAGGAATCCCAGGTTCGATGTCACCTTCAGTAAAGGGCATGTGTAACCCCCGGTAGTGTGGATGTTCTTCTGGGATTTCATCCCCAGTAGAAGTTGTTGATCCAAAGGGTCGATCAGCGTGGTCCTTCTCAGCTGAGTTCTTGGATTCAGAGGACAATTTATTTTTGTCATCCCCAGCTGAATTGATCTTTTCTCTCCAGCATTTATTTTGCTGGAGGGACCCCTTTTGCATATCATAAGCATTTGCATTGCATCCTCAAACGCGTAGCATTTCCACTTCGTGTGGAGCATTACGGAAAAATTCAAACATAGGCATCCGAAGCATAAGCCAGGTTTGAGTTTTCCTTCGTCAGGAAAAAAGAAGATTTTGGAGAATATCATTCGACTTTACTCCACAAGTGTTGGGTTTAGTCATTCAAAGCAATATTTGACATTCCCTTGCAGAGTTGTTTGCCAGGAGCGTTAATCCATGATTTCATTTTTACCCCTTCGTCCAGGTGGTCCTTTAGTTTATTCCCTCGAGGGTTTTTACCGTCAGACACCCATCCGTGTCCTTTCAGCACCCGTCCGTGTTTGAACCTTTCATTTCAATGCCCGTCCGTATTGACATTTGGCACCCGTCCGTGTCCTTTCAGCACCCGTCCGTGTTTGAACCTTTCATTTCAATGCCCGTCCGTATTGACATTTGGCACCCGTCCGTGTCCTTTCAGCACCCGTCCGTGTTTGAACCTTTCATTTCAATGCCCGTCCGTATTGACATTTGGCACCCGTCCGTGTCCTTTCAGCACCCGTCCGTGTTTGAACCTTTCATTTCAATGCCCGTCCGTATTGACATTTGGCACCCGTCCGTGTCCTTTCAGCACCCGTCCGTGTTTGAACCTTTCATTTCAATGCCCGTCCGTATTGACATTTGGCACCCGTCCGTGTCCTTTCAGCACCCGTCCGTGTTTGAACCTTTCATTTCAATGCCCGTCCGTATTGACCTTTGGCACCCGTCCGTGTTCCTTTCAGCACCCGTCCGTGTTTGAACCTTTTAAGCCAATGCCCGTCCGTATTGACTTTTGACGCCCGTCCGTGTTTAAACATTTGTTTCAATGCTCGTCCATATTGACATTTGGCACCCGTCCGTGTTTCTTCCAGCACCCGTCCGTGTTTGAACCTTTTAAGCCAATGCCCGTCCGTATTGATTTTTGACACCCGTCCGTGTTCCTTTCAGCACCCGTCCGTGTTTAAACCTCTGTTTTCGATACCAGTCTGTATTGACCGTGTTGCCTTCCATTCACCAGCGAGATCAATCCCCAGTAAATTTGCCTCTTTTACACCCGTCCGTGTACCTTTTCGATACCCGTCCGTGTTGAATCCTTTTACACCCGTCTGTGTACCATTTCGATACCCGTCCGTGTTGAATCCTTTTACACCTGTCCGTGTACCTTTTCGATACCCGTCCATGTTGAATCCTTTTACGCCCGTCCGCGTACCTTTTCGATACTCGTCTGTGTTGAATCCTTTTACACCCGTCCGCGTACCTTTTCGATACCCGTCCGTATTGAATCCTTCTACACCCTTCCGTGTACCTTTTCTGTACCCGTCCATATCTGATATCTTTGACTCCTTGACACCCGTCAGTGTTTATCCCCAGCATAGTTAACACTTGTTTGTGTTTATTTCATGACGTTTCAATACATTGTTTGTATTGGTCTCTAACACTCGTACGTGTTGTGACAGGTGCAACATTTATTGCTTGTTCCCTGGTGGAGTCGTCCCTCCTTTGAGGATTGCAAATTTCAGGTTTCTTTCAGTATTCAATCCCCGTGTATCCTGGAATGTCTGAGAGCCATCGCTATCATACCTTCAGGACCAAGTTGATTGAATAGGGGCAGCTGTAGCACCCCAAAATTTGCTCACTTTACCTTAAGTACTAACTGGCTTATGTTTCACTTCATTTTTGCATTATCATGTGGGTATATCATTGGTTCTTAGCATGGGGTCAAGGTGCCTGAGGCAGTTCAAGAAGAGAAGATGTTCTTTAAGCAAGAGTCCTTATATTGTCCAAGAGAGCTCAAGTGGATCACTCTCTCCCAACCAGTGCAGAGATTAGGGTTTTGAGATTCTTGGGTTTATTGCCCCAATGGGCAAGCTTATTGGGTTTTTATCATCACCAAATGGCATATCTTATCTTTGTTGGAGAGGATACACATCATATTCAGAGGAATTTGGATTTGGAGACTGTGTTATTTCCTCCTAGACTGAGGGTACCAAAACTAGGGTTTGCTATAAAGTCAGTTTATTTCTGATTTTTTGGGCAAGACTTGATTCCATGGTATTCCTTGGGTCCCTGAGTATCTAGGAATGGAAGATTGTCCATCAGTTTGGTTCAGGAGAAGTTTAATTGGCCAATGGATTGGGAAATTGGATAAAAGTCAACAGTGAGAGGGGAAGTCAACTGTGAAATTTTGAGGTTCTCTTCAAGGTTTTCAAGGTCTCACATCCTCATATGGTCATCAAGGGTCAAGTTTCATGCCATTAATCAAGAATCAAGGGTTGATACAAAAGTTACTAAATATGGAAATGACCTATAATTTGAAAGTTTCCTTTTTGGGCAAGTTCTTACACTACATTCAACTTGACTTTTCATCATAAAGGAAGCTTCAAATGAATTTTCCTCAAACATGAAAGTTGAAGATCTTTTTCTCCCCTTTCCAACAAGTACTAGATGGTCTCCATATCATTTGTGAAACTCAAGTTATGACCAAAAGAAGGCAAGGTGGTTTTTAGGGTTCCATTTTCACAACTTTTGCATTTTGGGACATAGTGACCTATAATTGATGCCTTTGTTTCAAGCCACATTTTAACATCAAAGAACAATCCATAAGGGTCATTTTTGGCTTTTGAATCAAGTGGATCCATGGTTTATTCATCACTTATCTTCCATTATGCAAAATTGCAAGATCATTCTAAACTCATGAACCAAGACATCTCAAGGCCCAAATCAAATTCAGGTGTGATTAGTAATTGTTAAATAAGTGATCCATCATGAAATATTTGGGTGTACATGCATGGAAGAGGGTGTATTTCACATAATGCAATTTTCCAAAATCATCCAAAACTCATTAAGTATGGAATTAACAAGGCCCAAATAATTATCAGTGGATTAACCCTAGGTATTTAAGATTACTCATGCATTGGTTGGAGAGGAACACACGTGATTTTGAGGAGAAAAAAGTTTGAACCCTAAAACTTGAATCATTCGAATCTCACAATCCAGAAGAGCTTTCCAAAAGTTCTTTCACCATCTGAGTCCTGAGGATCCATAGAGCACAAAGCAATCATCACTGGAAGCTAATAGCAAGGGAATAGGTGACGTGATCTCAGGTTGGTAGTTTTTTTCATGATCTTAAAACTCAGATTTTTGACGTGCATAATGTTGTGTGACATTCATTGATCATTTTGGTATATTTTGTTTTGAATTTGGACGTGTATCATGTGCACATCGTGAGTTTTAAGTTTTGGAACCCTAACTTGTTTCGTGCGAATCTCTTTATGTGTTGATTGTTGGTGATTTTTAATGTGATATTTGAGATCCTGGTGAAATTCTGGTCAAGATAGTGTATTCGTTTGCGTGTTTTGGTGCATTTTTCATTGCAGGTGACCGGAGAGGGTGGCCGGAACCCTAGCTCCGGTGACTGGTAAGGGTTCTGACGAGGTGAAGGGGCTGGAGGTAGGAGATGAAGTTTCCACCGTTGATTTGTTTGATCCCACGGCCCACACATTGCCACGTTTTTTATTTTTCTGATTTTAATTTAATAATCGCATGTGTGGCTTCCTATGTGTGTTACCGTGAACTTCTAATTTGAACCACTGATCTTGTGTAATTTTTGAGTTGTTGACTTAATCTTGTGCGTAGGATAGATCGTGTGTTTGGGATTGTGACAGCGCATTAAAATGGTAGGGTGCATCTCACCTGAGTTTTATTTTGTCCAAACTGATCTTGGTGTGTGCGCGCTTACGTTCGTTATTGTGAACTCTTAATCCTGGCCCTTCATCTTGAATACTTGTTGACTGCATTGACTGATTGGTGAGCGTATGATTGATCATGTGGTGTGTGTGAGTCTTCAGAGTTGACTGATTCAATGTGAGCCTCTTTGACTTTCGCTTGTTGGGCTTTGTGCTTTGGACTTGCTATTTCCACCCCCTCCTTTGGGCCCTTTACTATCTCCAACGTGTTTCTATTGCTGATTGCACACCCCATGTTTATTCCAATTTGTTTATTTTATTTATTGCATCATTTTGAATTTTAATTTTTAAAAATAGATATTTGCATTAAAAATTCCCAAAAAAATTCCTGAATCACATTTATAATTTTATAAAATTTTCTCAAATTTTATTTTTTCATTTTATTTTATTTTTAGCATCTGAAATAATTATTTGTTTATTTTCTTTTTGAATTTATTTCATACATGCATACCATGACTTGTTTATTTTATTTCTCATCATCCATAAAGCATTTTGAACTCATTCTTTTTACATTGTTTCATCAACATATTGAAATGCATTAAAATATTTTTCTCTCATTTTTAAAACTTTTTCATATTGCATTTTAATCCTCCTCTTTTGCATATTGAGCCATATTTCTTGTCTGTACTTTGCATAATTGTTTGGGTGACTTATCTTGTGAATTTTTGCATGAGCTTTTGATATGTTGTTTGTTTCTGGTTGAACTATGTTGATAATTAATTTGATGATTTTAGAAGGTGTGTTACTAACGGTCGAATTGCTCTTTGTGTGAGATCTTCTTGTATGCACATCCTTAATCATGTCTGATTATTTGTTTGAGAAGGCACTTGTGCCATTGCTTGAGATTGCTTCTTGGACTTCATAAACCATATTTGAATTGTCATAGGTCACTTGATTACCATTATATGTCATTACTTGGGTTTCATTGGTCTTATTATTACTTAGGTCTGTTTTGTACTAACCTTTTATGCAAGGGCTGAGGTAAGTTATTTGAGGGTGTGGATAAGTATCCATGTCCACTCTCATTCTTTCTTTCTCTCATCTTTTCTTTTCTTTAGGCTTAGGTTGTTATCAAACCTCCCCTTAGGGCCACTTTTGCATGATAACATTAGGACTAAATTCCATAGGATAGTCTCCCTCCAAACCTCCCCTTAGGGCCATCTTTGCATGATAACATTAGGATAGATTTTTCCCCGTAGTCTTTTCTTTTCTTTTGAGTCCCTCTTCTCATCTCATAACATTTCTAAGATACGTAATAAGGTCAACTTGCCTTGCACATAAGCCTTAAACATAGGAAATGAAGATTGAGGGGTCCCCCTTCTCTCTTCTAGAGTGTTGAGCATACGTCCCATTGGGGACGACCATGCGACGCATTCATTCCCGTGTCATAGACTTTGGTTCAAGTCGAGTTATGAACTAACTCAAGTCACTTCTGTCCTAAAAAACACAAACAAACTTCAAACCTTTTGTCCTTCGGGATTGTCAAACTAAAGGCTATTTTCAAAAAGGGCACGTTACTTTCCGTCTGAGTCGCAAACAGGCATCGACCCTAACTGTCGGACACGAGTTTAATGTCGCTCATAAAAAACACAAAAAGAACTTGGTCCGAACTAAGTTGACTCTGAATTCCCCATTGCACAAAGGGGGTACATAGGCCTAGGGCGTCGACGTCCTACCGAGTCTGTCTTAGTTCTTCCCTTCCCCGTTTTAGTACAGCCATAGATGATAGGATAACTCACCCTTAGAATAGACAACAAGCGGGGATCCCATCGAGTACGATGGACGCGTGGGGTGCTAGTACCTTCCCCTCGCGTAACCGACTCCCGAACCCAGGTTATGGTTGCGATGACCATTCCTTTCCCTCTTCCTCAGGTTTATGCGGTGTTCCCTTTCCCTCTCTTGGGATAAATTTACACGGCTGGCGACTCTGTTTCCCGCGCCACTCTCGCGTTTGTACCTGGATGAAAATCCTGGAAGCGACACGGGGTCTTATCCTTCAAGGATACGAATCCTAATGTTCTCACGAATCCGCTGCCTCAACACGAGAAGGCTGCAGTCAATTTGATAGAAGGAGAGACTAACGATATCTATCAAATTCACGATGTACTCTTGTTGAAAACCAATCTGGTCAAGATGCATTGTAGACAGAGTGGATATGGCCATGTGCCACCTCATAATTATCACCAGTGTGATATCTGCTCTAAAGACAGTCAGGGATGTTCTGTGGTGCAAGCAGCTCTACAGGAACAGATGGATCTCGGATGGATCCAAGAGCACCGAGTTTGTGGAGTTAACATGGTTTACACGAATTCTGACATCATTCAGAACCACGATATCCGTGCAATGAATGTCAACTTGGTGGCGATGCACTCAAGGCAAAGCCAGTATCATAATCTGCCGCGGCACGATTACAGTTCCTGTCTGATTTGCTCGGTAAATAAACAGGGATGCTCTTTCATACCGGAGGCCCTCCAGCGTCAGATGGATCTTGGATGGATCCAAGACTACCATGATAGGAATTCCTATCAAATCAACATGGTTCAGATCTTCGATATTCACGTGATGAATACCAACCTGGTAGAGTTATATGCTGAGCAGTTCCGACTCGGATTCTTAATATCACATGACTATCAAAGCTGTAAAGCGGGTTGCGAAAACGGTCGAGGTTGTACCCTTGTCCAGGAGGCACTTCAGCACTTGTTAAATCACTGGTGGATGCCAATCTATATGGATGAAGATACTCAGCAGATTAGTATCAATAACAGGAATCCTACTCGACGTCAAAGTCAGGATGTCCGATCTGTGGAAGCTAACCTAGTGAGGTTACATTGTATTCAAAGTGGGCGTGGCCAAGTGCCACCACACAACTATGAACATTGTGGTGTTTGTTCGGAAAGTAACCAAGGGTGTTACCATGTGAGAGCAGCTCTTCAGGGTCAGGTGGATCGTGGAGAGATTCGCCCATATCCGGGTTCTGGACCCATCAACTGGACGCCGAACTACCTTGCCAATCAAGTCGAGGATGTTGTCACAATCTCTGGTCGTCACCAGACCAGGGATGTTTTTGCCACCATCCCTCTACTTGACGAATCTAAAGTTCCCAACCGGGAACGATTCGAGATTGCTTATGATGGTCAGAAAAATCAGAAGGTTCCTATAGTCATCTATCTACCGGGACCACTACCGTATGATTCAACTAAGGCTATCCCTTACAAATACGGTGCAACGACAATTGAAAATGGAAAGGAAATTCCATTACCCTCCGTCGTGAATATTGCAGACATCAGTCGTGTAACACGGAGCGGTAGAATCTTCAACCGAGGAGTTGGAGAACCTAACAAGGAAAAGGAACTTCAGACGGGAGCTCCTGATCCACTAGTCGGTCAATCCAGTAATCCCGACCTTTCAAAAAATAATGATGAGATGCTGAAGCTCATCCAAAGGAGTGAATACAACATTGTCGATCAACTGTTACAAACTCCTTCAAAGATCTCGGTATTATCGCTGTTACTCAGTTCAGAAGCGCACAGGGAGGCTCTACAGAAAGTCTTAGAGCAGGCCTTTGTGAAACAGGATGTAACAATCAGATAGTTTGATAGCATCGTCTCTAACATCACTTCCTGCAATAATTTGGGATTTAGTGATGAGGAATTACCCGAAGAGGATCGTCGTCATAACATGGCGCTCAACATTACAGTTAACTGCCAGGACGATGCTTTAGTCAGCGTACTGGTAGACACAGGGTCAGCCCTGAATGTTATGCCGAAGTCCACTTTGATGCAATTATCATTCAAAGGCCCTCCGATGAGAATCAGCGAGGTCGTCGTCAAAGCGTTCAACGGATCCAGAAAAACAGTTATCGGCGAAGTTGGTCTTCCCATAACTATTGTTCCTCACACTTTCCAAGTCACTTTCCATGTCATGGACATCCGGGCAACGTACAGTTGTTTATTAGGAAGACCTTGGATACATCAGGCTGGAGCGGTCACTTCGACCCTCTACCAAAAGCTAAAGTTCGTTAAGAACGATCAACTTGTCACAGTCTGCGGGGAACAAGCCTTGCTTGTGAGTAACTTGTCATCATCTGCTGATATAGAACCCGAGGAGGTTATTGGAACTCAGTTCCAAGCACTGTCGGTGAGCAAGAACAATCAGTTCAAAGGAGGAACCTCGATTTCCTCATACAAAGATGCTATCAAAGCGGTCGAGAGTACCGATACAACAGGATGGGTACAGCTTGTCATTCCTATTGACAATAAAACAAAGAAGGGTCTTGGTTTTTCTGCAACCTGTACCCAGACAGCTGCCAACGATGAAAGTCTTCATCCCCTTCAAAACTTCTTCCACAGTGGAGGTTTTCTTCACCCAGTGTCTCAAGCAGTACATGCTATTAATGAGGAAGATCCCTCTGACACGGATGAAGAATGGAAGTCCTATCTTAATGAGGACGGTTATATGTCTCAGGAAGAGGTGCCTACGCCATTTTGCTATCCCGCACAGAGTCCGAGATTTATACCAAGGTCAGACGTCGAAATGATCTATGGAGATTGTGATCCGGAAGGATGCCGTGCTCCGCCAAATTCATTAGAGGAGGACACTCTGATGAAAGACAACTTTGACCATAATTACTATGGCCCAATGGATGGTCTGCCAATGTGGCAGCCTTACCCAGGAAACTTGGGGCAAGAGAGTCAACCGAATAATGAAAATCAGCTGACCATTTTTGAACAGAATACCTGTGTCCCCACCATGTCATGGGATCAACACTCAGGTCATTCATAAACTACTCAACACTAAGATGAATTCACAACATTTGCAGGACTTGAATTCATCAACTATGCTTTTCCTGATGTTAACATCATCGAGAGGGATGACTCCTCCAGTTCGAAAGAAGTGTGGGATACCTTGGGACAACCGAGTGGAAAGTACGACTATATGGTCAAATACACCGCTCCCGAAAGCTTTCGTATCAGGCTCGAAGACATCCAGTCAACTAGATGGGGAGATACAGCTGAGAGCACAAATGCTATGCAAAATACAACAGAGGAATTCTCCTACGACAATTCTGCTTGGGAGACAGATTCCAATGATCCCGCTCCACCAGAAGTCAGCGTTATTTCTGAAGACCAATCAAGGAAGGTGCCAGACTTTGTGATTCACCGAGGAGTTCGCCGCCAATGGGTTGTCGTCGAGGTTCCGAAGATCATTCATCAGTCAAAGTAATTGCCATCTTTAACATTTCACCCTGCCCAGGTGAAACGGATGTTTTGATAGGGCTCGCTTTCTGTAAATTGTCCCTCTTCGCTTAGCCCAAAGCGACAGAGTTTTGTTTTATATGGCTGTAGTTTCAAGGATCGACTTGTTCATTAATAAAATAACGTCGTTCTGTAATTTCCGCATTAATTGCTGTTTTCTCTTTTCGTTTTTCAGAAAATGGTAATCCTAAAAAACAATTAAAAATAAAAACAAGCAGTAAAATAAAACACTGCACACACTTGCATTTTCTCTATCTCTTCTAAACACGAATCATCATGTTATGCAGATTGCTTGTTTTAAACCCAGTTAAAACATACGATCCGATGCCTTCTCCCGACTTTGAGTTCCCGATATTCGAGGCTGAAGAAGAAAATGACAACGAAATTCCAGAAGAGATCTCTCGACTACTCAGACAAGAGGAAAGGTCCATTGAACCTCACAAAGAACCGTTGGAAACGGTAAACTTGGGTTCAGAAAAAGAGAGAAAAAAAATCAAGATTGGGGCACTGCTCAGTCCAACTGCCAAAGAGAGTTTGATAAAGCTTCTCAAAGAATTCCCCGATGTATTCGCTTGGGCCTATCAGGATATGCCAGGGTTGGATACCAGCATCGTGGAACATCATTTACCGTTAAGATCGGAATGTCCCCCAGTAAAGCAAAGGTTGAGACGGACTCACCCGGACATGGCCATCAAAATCAAAGAGGAGTTACAGAAACAGATTGACGTAGGTTTCCTCGCCACATCAGAGTATCCTCAATGGTTAGCCAACATCGTACCCGTTCCCAAAAAGGACGGAAAGGTCAGAAAGTGTGTCGACTACAGAGATTTGAACAAGGCTAGTCCAAAGGATGACTTTCCTTTACCACACTTTGACATGCTGGTAGACAATACAGCAAAGTTCAAAGTTTTCTCCTTCATGGATGGATTCTCGGGCTATAACCAGATCAAAATGGCGCCGAAAGACATGGAGAAAACTTCGTTCATTACCCCATGGGGCACCTTTTGTTACAAGGTAATGCCGTTCGGTTTGAAGAACGCCAGGGCAACCTATCAAAGGGCCATGACTACTCTTTTTCATGACATGATACACAAAGAAATCGAAGTGTATGTCGATGATATGATTGCAAAATCTAAAACAGAGAGTGAGCACGTTGAACATCTGTCAAAATTGTTCGAATGTCTAAGAAAATTCAAGATCCGCTTGAATCCCAACAAGTGCACCTTCGGTGTCCGTTCAGGGAAATTACTAGGGTTCATCGTCAGCCAGAAAGGAATTGAGGTTGATCCTGACAAGGTCAAGGCCATTCAAGAAATGCCTTCTCCGAAAACTGAAAAACAAGTCAGAGGATTCCTGGGACGTTTGAACTACATCTCCAGATTCATATTCCTCATGACCGCCACGTGTGCGCCAATTTTCAAATTACTCAAAAAGAACCAGGATTGCGTTTGGTCAGAAGATTGCCAAACCGCCTTCGAAAGTACAAAGGAATATTTGTTGAATCCTCCGATTCTATCACCTCCAGTGGAAGAAAGACCACTGATCATTTACCTCACAGTCCTAGAGGACTCAATGGGGTGTGCACTTGGCCAACAAGACGAAACCAAAAGGAAAGAGTCTGCCATTTACTATTTGAGCAAGAAATTCACCGACTGCGAAACTCGGTACACGTTGCTTGAGAAAACTTGTTGCGCTTTGGCTTGGGCAGCCAAACGTCTTCGCCAATACATGATTTGTCATACTACTTGGTTAGTCTCAGAAATGGATCCAATCAAGTACGTCTTCGAAAAGCCTGCTCTCACGGGAAGAATTGCCCGTTGGCAGATGCTGTTATCAGAATATGACATAGAGTACCACGCTCAGAAAGCCGTTAAAGGAAGTATTTTAGCCGATCATTTGGCTCATCAACCGATTGACGATCAGGAATCAATCGGGTTTAACTTCCCAGACGAAGATGTCATGTATCTAAAAATGAAAGACTGCGATGAACCGTTACCCAATGAAGGGCCAGAACTAGGTTCCCAATGGGGATTTATTTTTGACGGAGCAGTTAATCATTATGGAAACGGAATTGGGGCAATAATTGTTACCCCTCAGGGTACCCACATTCCTTTCACCGCCAGACTTACGTTCAAATGTACGAACAACGAGGCCGAATACGAAGCTTGTATTATGGGTCTCGAGGAAGCAATTGATTTAAGGATCAAAAATTTGGACGTATACGGCGACTCAGCTCTGGTTATCAATCAAATAAAAGGAGATTGGAACACATACCAATCAGGACTGATTCCTTACAAAGACTACGCAAGAAGGTTTCTACCTTTCTTCAACAGAGTCGAGTTTCATCACATCCCTCGTGAAGAGAATCACATGGCTGATGCATTAGCCACCATCTCTTCCATGATTAGTGTGGGTCAATGGAACGACCTACCTAAGATCGACATAATGCGCCTTGAAAGGCCCGCTTACATCTTCACGATTGAAACAGTCATAGACGACAAACCTTGGTATCATGATATTAAATGCTTCCTTCAGAAACAAGAGTACCCACCTGGGGCATCTAGGAAAGACAGGAAAACCCTCAGAAGATTGGCTGGAAGCTTCTTCCTGAGCGGTGACACTCTCTATAAGAGAAATTTTGACATGGTCTTACTCCGATGCGTAGACAGACCAGAAGCAGACATGCTTATGAAAGAAATTCATGAAGGATCCTTTGGCACTCATGCCAACGGACATACAATGGCGAGAAAAATTCTAAGAGCAAGGTACTACTGGTTGACCATGGAATCCGACTGCTACAAGTACATGAGGATGTGTCACAAGTGTCAGATATACTCCGACAAAATTCATGTACCGCCATCACATCTCAAAGTTCTCTCTTCCCCATGGCCATTCTCGATATGGGGAATCGACATGATTGGCATGATTGAGCCCAAGGCTTCAAACGGACATCGGTTCATCCTAGTAGCCGTTGATTACTTCACCAAGTGGGTCGAAGCAGCGTCATTCGCCAATGTAACCCGACAAGTGATGGTCCGATTTATCAAAAACAATATCATCTGCCGTTATGGTGTTCCAAGCGAGATCATTACAGATAATGGATCTAACTTGAACAATAAGATGATGAAAGAGTTGTGCGTTGAGTTCAAGATTGAACACCATAACTCATCTCCCTACCGACCAAAGATGAACGGGGCGGTAGAAGCAGCTAATAAGAACATCAAGAAGATCGTTCAAAAGATGGTTATAACCTATAAAGACTGGCACGAGATGCTACCCTTTGCTCTTCACGGTTATCGCACATCTGTCCGCACTTCAATAGGGGCAACCCCTTTCTCTCTAGTGTATGGCATGGAAGCAGTGCTCCCCATAGAAGTAGAGATCCCGTCAATCTGAGTATGGATGGAAGCTAAGCTCACCGAAGCTGAATGGTGTCAATGCCGACACGACGAATTGAATCTGATCGAGGAGAAGCGAATCACGGCACTATGCCATGGTCAATTGTATCAACAGAAAATGAAGAGGGCGTTTGACAAAAAGGTCTGACCTCGTGTTTTCAGAAAAGGAGACCTCGTGCTCAAGAAGATCCAGTCATTTCTCACTGATTCCCGAGGTAAATGGACTCCGAATTATGATGGCCCCTATGTGGTCACGAAAGCTTTCTCAGGCGGCGCCTTGAGACTTGCAACCATGGACGGAGAGGAATTTGCCTACCCCACGAATGTTGATGTAGTCAAGAAATACTTCGCCTAAACTAAAAAAAAAAAAATAAAAAAAAAAAAAAAACGTCTCGGTGGATTGAGAACCCGAAAGGGCGGTCCAGGAAAAAGTTAGAGACATAAAAAGAAAAAAATCATCCCGGTGGATTGGAAACGTCACAGTACAATCCAGGCAAAAATTAGGGATAATGGCAAGTAACTATGTTCAACAGAGGCAAGTCCCTCAGCAGCAGCAGTTACATCATCCGCCAGAAAACTCCAATCAAGGTCATCTTCGACAGAAGCTCAGGATGTCCTGAATTCAAAGTTGGTAGAAGGATAGTGGTCGTTATGTTTCAACGTAGCCCTTTTCCCTGTAAATTACCATTTTCTAACTTTGTAAATACTCTTTGGAATCACGCGTTTGGCTGATCTCCATCTTATCAATAAAATTTGAGCCTTTGTGCTTTTGTTTGTAGTTCTTATTTGTTTTAGCTTTACAGAACGACGTTGTTAACATGATTAGCGATTCTTGAAATAAAACAAAAATGAATTTACTTATTAAAACTTTTTCTGCTTTTTAAATTAAAGACGGCAATTTCTTTTGACTGTTGAACATCAGAAGAATATCAGTCGCTTCTCCAGAAGTAATCGAACCTCAAAGTGCAGAATCAAAGTACTCCTTCTAACGCAGTACGCTTGAATGAAGGATCAACAGTGTCGGATGCGACTATTCCATCTGACCACTTTGGCCGAGTTCTCATCTCCTAAGCCCGACCAACGTAGCTCCCAACAGGGACTATCTCTCCTAAGCAAGGTGGAATTGCTATTCTAAACCAACGGTACTTCTTCGCCCCGCGATGGCCAAGTATCCAGTCGTGTTCACTTGTCAGTTTGTATGTCGCGTCAGTTTTGTCAGCATAAACATACATGCATCATGCATTATTGATTTACATTCACATTTCATATTGCATCACTATCACTCTATTCAATCTGTCCCTTAGTGATAAAAGTCCTCTCAATCGAGTTGTCAACCCTTTCCTCGTCAGGAAGTGTTACGTCTGAACAATCTCTCTCCTCCAGTTTTATTTCTGGATTGAAGTTGGGTCCTCTACCACTTTGATAACTTGAACCTCTGAAAGACCAGAGAACCCTCAGTTAACATCACTCTTCGCCATTGAAGATGATATCCTTGCTTTCCCGGATTAAGGAAAATCCCGAGAGAAAGCCTCCTAAATCGGAGATTCGACAGTACGGCAGTTTTTCTCCGAAACTAAGACCAGTTCCTTGGTAGGAAACCAGGATCGAGGGGAAGTTTATTTTAGAAACTAAGACCAGTTCCTCGGTAGGAAACCAGGATCGAGGGGAAGTGTACATCAGAAACTAAGACCAGTTCCTTGGTAGGAAACCAGGATCGAGGGGAAGTTTATTTTAGAAACTGAGACCAGTTCCTTGGCTGAAGACCAGGATCGAGGGGAAGTTTACCTTTTCTAAGCATCATTGCTTAGCTAAATAAGATGAATGCGTAAGCTACCATTCATAACCACCATCAAAATTTCGGGTATTCCGATATTTAATCCTCTTGCACCCCGAATGCCCGAATACCTTCGTCATTCACACCTTCGGGTCCAAGAAGATAAAATAGGGGCATCTGTCATACCCCAAATTTTGACCACTAAGATTTCCCATCATTGTGAAAATCATAATCACAATATGGAGGAACCATCATACTTCATCAGTCTCCCCAAAGATGGGTGAGCATCCACTACAATCAAATTTAGGGTTTCAAGCCCTCTCTAAGTGCTTAGACAAAGGATCAATCAAGGAATGACATGATCTTCAACTTGTCTAACCTCTCAAACATCCACAATGGATCAAAAGAACTCCCACTTCAAGGATTAAGCACAAGGCTGCTCCCTTCTAGGTGGATTAAGTCTCAAGATCGACAGTGTCACCAAATTAGGGTTTTGGTCGACCAGGGCCTCCAGATGGAAAATTTTCATTTGGGCACAAGCCAATGATCCAAAACCTAACCTAATATACTCCATGGAACCTCATGGACCCAATCATCAAGTCAATTTTGCCTCAGGGGATGCATTCATCAAAAATCAGGAATTAGGGTTTCTTGACCTAATTCACCCCTAAGTTGACTTTTAGGGCAAATCATGAGCCAAGACCTCAAGAGAGGGTTTGAGGGTCTCTAATGAACTATATTGATCCATTTGCAACAATGGATTAATCCAAGAAGCTTGAGCAACAAGTCTCAATTTCATCTGCACCACAGTTAGGGTTTTAAGGAAAAAGTCAACTATAACTTTGACTTTTGACCAGGACATGCTCCCAAGCCCTATGACATGCATCAATATACCCTATGACACCCATGGAACATGTCCATCAAGTTTGATTTAGGTCAAGGACATGATTTCCTGAAGAATTGCACAGTTTGGAATTCATCTGATAAAAAGTCAACTGTGCACAAAAGTCAACTTTGACTTTTTGAGATTTTTCACCAAAATGGATTTTTAACCCTAAAATGATGTTAATGTATGATTTGAATCATCATTCATCAAGAAAAATCAAGAAAAGTTGGGTAACTTGTAAAAGGGGTAACCATAAAAAACTTAGAAAATTTTCTAAGTTAAAAATAAAGTGGCTAGGGTACTAACTTTGGAGGGTCATAACTCCTAAACCACAAAGCCATTTTCTCCCATCCAAGGTTTGATTTGTAGATCTCATTGCCCTCTACAAAAACTTCAACTGGACCTAATTCCAACTCCTCATGGATTTTGAGTTATGGAGTGATCAAAATCAAGAAAAGTCACTTTGTTCCAACACTTAGTGAAAATTTCACTAAGTCAGATTTTACCCTACTTTTTGCCAAATGTAGGGGGATTTTTCACTTGGATTCAAAAGAGATCAAAACCAAATATGTTCAAACAGTTGTTGTATCATGTAAGGGCTTTCCAAAATGACCAAGAACATTACCAAATTCAATTTGAGTCATGAGATATGACATTGGAAAGTTGCCTTGCTGAAATCTGCCAAGGCAAGGCAGAATTTGCATTTTTTCTCGATTTGCCAAAATCAGCCAAATCCAAATGCTCCTATCCACTTGGACACCTCTGAGGATTGAATCTAAAGGGGACAACCACTGAGCCAAGCCTCCAAAGTCTTTGGAACAAGAAATAGCATGTTGAACCTAGAATGGCCAAAATAAGGACAAGACTCCAAATTTGGATTGGAGCATTCAATGGAAGCATCAAGGTGGCATGGACTGAGCCATTTGCAACTGAATTCAGTCAAGACTTATCCAAGACCAAGGGAACCACAACCCTGTGCCCTAACCTCTAGTCAATGGCTAGAGGAGACTTGGCTTATGCCCTGTTGTTGGCCTGGATTGGCACTGTTGAAGGCTTATGCCTTGGATCCTTATTTAAGGAAAAATGTTGAGGGCTTATGCCCTGGGTACCACATGCATGATTGCACTTGCATTTCATATGATGTTGATGTTAATTGTTGATGCTGCTAAATGTTATAAATTGTTGATGCTGCTAATTGTTGATGATGTTGTAAACTGTTGATAAATATGAATAATAATGTGTAGTTGATGTTGTATGGGTGTTGTTATATCTGGTGTTGATTTTGATGTCAGTTGTTAACTACACATACGTGATAAATTGTTATTGTTGCTATAATATGATAATATATTGTTGTTGTTGATAACATGCATTATGTGTTGTTATTGGTGAAGGATTGTAAGTTGCTGAACATGATAATTTCTTACTATGTTATCATTTTATTATGAATTGTGAAATCTCACCCTTTCTGCTTGAATGTTACCTCTTACGTGGGTAATGTGCAGATTCATTGGAGTAGTTGCTGCTTGAGTTCGGAGTCTCTTGTGTCTTTGTGTAGGAGTCTGCTCTGATACGTAACGGGATGGGTCTTGTTTAGTTGTTTTTATTCCTATTTTGTTACGTATTAGATTTTGAAACATATTATGAAGAAGTTGTTTATTTGTTATAATGAAGGCCTTAGTGCCATTTGAGTTGAAGATGGTGATGTTATAAAAAAAAATATTTTTTCCACTGCAGTTTGTATAAACCTTTATAAAGGAATTTTTATGGAATTAATAAAGTATTATTTTTATAGTTACTATTATTATAAAGTTGAAAAGAATGTAATATCCCGTATTTTACGAAAACTCTGATAAGTGCTATTATAATTATTATTATATTATGTATTTGGGAAACGGGGTGTTACAATTGGTATCAGAGCAGGTCGGTCCGTCCGGCCAGGTTGTTGAGTCCGTAGAGTCGTGTTGTGTATATGCGATATCTGTGTGAAAATACTATCGGTCTTCTTTTGTCTTACTTCTAACTTTGCAGGAGGATGAGTCCGAAATAAGTGGGGGAGAAGCTTTTGGTTCTCTGAGATGTTGGGTGTGGAGTTGCCGTTGGTGTGCGGTTGAACTCTATTGTAGTTGGTAAAGACGGTTTGTACCCCATCATGGTTTTCGGATGTCTATTAACAAATTGAGGAACTGATCACCCTCAATCTCTTGTTGATAGCATACGGGATTATGTTGGATGGGATAGACGTGTCTTTCGGCTTAAATTGTGGGATCGGAGGACGGTTGTAGTTGAGCCAAGTGCTTACGGATTGTTCTGATGAATAGATGCAGATTTTTGTCTCGAAGGAATAGTCGCTAAACGGTTGGGATGAGTCTGAGAAGATGAAGCTCAGATAGTTGCGATGTTTTCAGGACTGCGTATTATTCATAGAGTTAGTCGGTGGAATTATTATGAAGCGTGATGTTATCAATTGAGAATGGTGAAATGTTGTAGAGTTTTGTCGTTGGAATTATATATATGATTGTTGAATGTTGCGGGTGGGTTGAACAGGTCAAGTCGGGACTCGAGGATATAAAGAAGATTAT
Source organism: Lathyrus tuberosus (assembly GCA_022829125.1). NCBI lineage: Eukaryota > Viridiplantae > Streptophyta > Magnoliopsida > Fabales > Fabaceae > Lathyrus > Lathyrus tuberosus. Next base: position 3,688,133 of record JALAZF010000241.1, on the reverse strand, counting down.
GAAAAGGATTGTAATCTTGGCATCATGAAGGATGAAGATGTTGATAAGTAATGGGTGATTCCAGTTATAAGGAGGTTGTGGAAGGGAGCATTGAGTTGTGAAGCGTGGAAAATGACGATGTTGATGGAGGAGAGATTGATAGATTCATAAAGAGTCGTTTAGATACTAACGTTGGAGATGAGAAGTGAGTTTTTGGGAATTTGGGGAAGAATTGATCGGAATGAAACTGTGTTCTTATGTTCCCAATTGTTCCTAATATGTATAACTAAGTTAAAATAAGAGTTTGGGGAATCAAAGATGAGTTTTGGTTGGGTTTTGAGTCAACTAGATGTCAAACCCGTAGCTATGTTATGGATGATTTTTGAAAACTTCGAAAATTCATAACTTGAGTTTCGAGTATCCGTTTTGGGTTCCGTTCGAGGCGTTGGAAAGCTAGCGTAGCGAACTTTTTGATAAAAATATGTTCCATGGAAGGAAATGATTATTTGCTGTTTAAATGGATTGGATGCTTTTGAAGGTTTATACGGTGCTTTGGTATGATCGAAAATGCGGATGCCATTGTCGTTGCGTTGTGGGTGCAGTGGTGTGATGTTTTGACTTCATGAGATTTCATGTATGTTATCGTTGAGATTTGAGTAGTGAATTAAGATTGATGTAGCGATGTTTGGTAGAGTTGCGTCCGTACACATCAGGGATAATGCAATAGACGTTATGATACCGGTCCCATGTGTTGATTCAGGTGATTGTTGGGAGTTAAGTTCATGATTGTAAAGAAAATAAAGATGTTGTGAAAGGATGTGAGAAAATGTTTTTAATGTTTATTTCCTTGAGTAGAGAAGGGATGTGATGAGAGTCACTGTGATAGACATGTTGTTTATTTTCATGTACAGAGACATGCACTTGGAGGATTTCGAATTATGAGATCAGATAGGTATGTTGGTATAAGAATTGTATGTGTGAAGTCGTGAATTTGAATTGTTTTGGATAAGACCAAAGGATTTGAGACCGTGTTAATGAATCGTTTACTTGGTATGTTGTTTAGTGAGAACAAATTGAGGTTGGATATCGTCGGATTTTGAGTTAACTAGAATAACATTCTGAAGGTTGAAATTGCTAGTGTAGAGGTGTATACGGCTAGGTGTTGAGATATCTAGAAGTGCAAGTTGGATTATCCAGAAAGGAAAGTTTGAACTGAAGAAGTGTTAGCGGTTGCTTCGATGTTGATTTTGCAGAATTGGGCAGAAATCTTTTAGTGGTTCAGTGTGATGTTTCTAAAAGAGAGTTTGTGTTGTAAGTGGGTAATGTAACCTTTGAAGACCAAGATGGAGGTATTCCGTAATCGCAGAAATTGAAGTGTTTAGTCGACTCGAGAGAGGTTATTATGTAACAGACAAGATGGTTAGGACTGTTGAAGAACTATGTTTTATGTGAGCGATTATTTTGGAAATATTTATGTAGTGACTAATGTTTAAATAATATGATATTGCTTACGGCGACGATTATGAATCGTGAGATGGAGTTGATAGAGAAACTCGCAGGATTAAATTTAATTGGTGGTGCAATTTAAGATATTACCAAGAAGGAAATACAGAGGTGGGTTGGTGGATCTATTGAGGAAAAAATTAAGAGAATCAATGGATGAATTTAAAGTGATTAGAATGATTGGTTTTGATGTATTAAGGATAGAATGATGAATTTATGTTGATGAAGATAGTGGGATTGGATTTATGAATCGTTTTCGTATTATTAGCGTGCTTGAAAATTAAAAGAATAATGTTTGAGAAAGGACGCCGAAGGAAGATAAATATTCTGTCAGAGGTGATGAAGATGTATTAGAATTTGATGAACTATTGTTTCGACGGTTGAGTGTGACGGAGAAAGTTAATGGGTAGTATATCAGCAAGGTTATGAAAGTTGTGATATTCTGTAGAGTATTGTGTTTGATTGAAATACGGGATTTATAATTGACGTTTTGGTAAGGAGCACATATTGTGTTAGTACTAAGTCGGATGGAATTCTTCTTATGAACCGTAGATAGATGATCTGAAGAAGAGAGTTATTTAATCCCTGGAGGGATTATTGAAAGTTTGGGTGCATAGACGAAGGAGTGCTTGAGATAACCATTAGTAGTTGATTGAAATAAGTGAGAGATTTTCCCATTCGATGTGTTGGAATGGTCGCTTATGATACTTTGTATATTAAGAAGTGTAGAAACCGCGATGTGGTTTGACTCTGATGAGAGCGTTGTATTCAAACTTGGGAATTTCGGTAGATGGCTAAAACAAGGAAGTTACCTTAGTAAGGGTAGTGTATGTTTGGCCTTTTGGCAAGAGTTGGATTTGAAGGCGAGAGGAGTGGATGAGAGAGTTGTATCTGGACTCGTTTCTGTTGGTGCATTTTCGAGGACGAAAACATTCTAAGTGGGGGAGAGTTGTAACGTCCTCTTTTATTTATTTTATTATTTATAGAGTCTAATTAATTAATTTGACTAATTGTGGTGATGATTTATGAATTATTGTGTTTTGCGATGAATTGCGTGATGTTGATGATGGTATATAATAATATAGTTAGTTAATTATTATTATTATTGAGTAATTAGAATAAAAGGGGATTAGTGGTATATTGTTATAAAAATAAAATATAAGTTGAGAAGGGTAGAATTGGAATAACTTGGGATATTAGGGGTCCTAAGGTTATTATTGGAATATGGGAAATATAATATAGGGAGAATAGAGTTAGATCGTAACATTGGTACGATCATTTGGGAAAAGGCTGGTTGAGAAGTGTGAAGAACGGAACGTAGAGAGAAGAGAAAGAAAGGAATGTAACATTCTGCAAACCCTTTGAGTTAGAGCGTCCAGTTACAAGGTAAGGGGGAACTAACATTTCATAATGGGATTGATAATGTATGTTTGGGGTTAGGGTTGTTTAGAGATGTTTTTGAGTTGATTATGAATTGATGTAATAGGGTTGTATATGTTTGGTGATAATGTTGTTAAATGTTGATTTGTGTTGAATTGATGAATGGGGATGAATTTTGATGGCATAATGTTGTTAGAATTGATGTTGGTTGATAGGTTTAGAGTGAAATAACAAAAAGTAATTGACCAATAATAAGTGATTTTCAAAATAAGATATTTGAACATGTTGGGGAATGTTTGACATAATTTTAAGTTGAAAAAAAATGAGTTTAAGAGTGAAATTTCCGTAATGGGATCGCATGAGACTGTAGAAGTGTATTGACCGACTTGTTTTGGGAATATCTTGAGTTCCGTAAGTCCGTTTGAGGTCCCGTTCAAAGTATTAGAAAGTTAACGCGATAATCTTTATGTTTATGTGGAGAAATTAAGTCCAGGAGTTCTTCAATAGTAGTGGTTACCTTGTTTTTATACCATAAATGTTGGTAATTTTGGTCATGCGTTAGTCATTTTGTCTCGAGTGTAACTGGAGCGTCGTAAGTCCGTTTGGGGTGGCGTCAGTTGCGTTGGAAAGAGGACTTAATGACCTTTCCAACTGGAAAGTTTAGGAATTTTATCATAAGTATATAAGTTTTGGCATCATTTTGAAGTTAGACAAAATATTCTGCCCGGTGTGAGTATGTGTTCTTATGGTTTGATTAAACTGAACTGATTGGTGTATTAGGTCTTAAAATAAAATTCATATCCTTGAAATAAACTCTCTAAGATTTCCGGAACATATTCAATTGCGTGATTCCGACTTCGTTTGATATTTTAAATAATTATTTGAATATGATTGTGTCGATCGTTGGTAGTTGTGTTACACATTTGGGCGAATCAAATGATGTATAAAATGATGCTGGGAGTAATTATTTACTTGATAAAATAAATTATGTTATTGTTGATGTTTGTTGTTGAGGGCTTATGCCTTGGGTCTTTGTACCAATATTGATGATGTTGTTATTGATGACGTTGTTGAAGGCTTATGCCTTGGGCCATTGTGCCAAATGTTGATTGTTGATGTTTTTGAGCTGATTTCATTTGGCATGATTACATATGCATTGTTGAGGGCTTATGCCCTGTTGTTGGCCTGGATTGGCACTATTGAAGGCTTATGCCTTGGATCCTTATTTAAGGAAAAATGTTGAGGGCTTATGCCCTGGGTACCACATGCATGATTGCACTTGCATTTCATATGATGTTGATGTTAATTGTTGATGCTGCTAAATGTTATAAATTGTTGATGCTGCTAATTGTTGATGATGTTGTAAACTGTTGATAAATATGAATAATAATGTGTAGTTGATGTTGTATGGGTGTTGTTATATCTGGTGTTGATTTTGATGTCAGTTGTTAACTACACATACGTGATAAATTGCTATTGTTGCTATAATATGATAATATATTGTTGTTGTTGATAACATGCATTATGTGTTGTTATTGGTGAAGGATTGTAAGTTGCTGAACATGATAATTTCTTACTATGTTATCATTTTATTATGAATTGTGAAATCTCACCCTTTCTGCTTGAATGTTACCTCTTACGTGGGTAATGTACAGATTCATTGGAGTAGTTGCTGCTTGAGTTCGGAGTCTCTTGTGTCTTTGTGTAGGAGTCTGCTCTGATACGTAACGGGATGGGTCTTGTTTAGTTGTTTTTATTCCTATTTTGTTACGTATTAGATTTTGAAACATATTATGAAGAAGTTGTTTATTTGTTATAATGAAGGCCTTAGTGCCATTTGAGTTGAAGATGGTGATGTTATAAAAAAAATATTTTTTCCGCTGCAGTTTGTATAAACCTTTATAAAGGAATTTTTATGGAATTAATAAAGTATTATTTTTATAGTTACTATTATTATAAAGTTGAAAAGAATGTAATATCTCGTATTTTACGAAAACTCTGATAAGTGCTATTATAATTATTATTATATTATGTATTTGGGAAACGGGGTGTTACAACGCCGTTTCGTTTCATAGAAATAGACAACTAGATCCCCAATAGGATCACCAGATACAGTCTTTTCTTCGGCTGTCCTCATTAGGAATTGTCAAGAAACTCTACTCCCAAAGATGAATGTATTCTCCGTGAATGGCATCTTTGAGTTTCTTCCAAATTCTCGAACTTTCCTTACTTGATCTATTCCTTGTGAATAGCTTGCCTTGAATTTCTCGGGGTTTGGGGACCCACGGGCTTCTTAAAAGCATCGGCCTCCTCTTGGGCATCGTACAAGGACCCACAGGCTTCCTAAAAGCAACCGTGCCTCCTCTTGGGCTTAGTACAAGGACCCTACGGCTTCTTAGAAGTATTCACAGCCTCCTCTTAGGCTTCGTATAATGATCTCTTCCTCCGGGAATGATAGCCTCCTCTTGGGCTTCGTACAAGGCCCGATCGGCTTCTTAAAAGTTTCCAGCCTCCTCTTGGGCTTCATACAAATTGTCCCGACGACCTCCTAGAAGTATAGGAATAGAAATTAGTCATATGCATAGAACAGACCTTTCATAGAGTCTACTACTATTTCTCAAAGCATAGTACAAAAGATGACACTCTAGACTTGGACAGTCTAATATCATTGAGTCTCAAAGACATTCTCAAGCACCCTACAAGAATAGGAAGGAACCCGTAGACTCGGACAATCTCAATACCCTTCGGATTCCCCACTTCCTTAAAGAACAGGAATAACCCGGATCCTCGAATCAAATCCTTTAGTACAGTGTTGCTCATATAAGAACTGATTTTGTCTTTAACAATCAGTCTACTGGACCTGTCACTTAACTGAACAGTCACCACAGCCTCCTCTTAGGCTTTGTATAAAGATCCTTCTCCCGTGAAGTTAGCCTCTCTCTTGGGCTTTGTACAATGATTCTCCCCAGCGGGGTCAAACAACGTTTAGCCTCTTTCTCAGGCTTTGTACGAGACACATAAGAGACTCCCTCGTTGAGTCAAAACCTTTTCGTCTCCATCTCGGGCTTTATACGAGATACCAAAAGATTCCCTCGTTGAGTTAAAACCTTTTAGCCTCTCTCTGGGCTTTGTACGAGACACATAATAGCCTCCTCTTAGGCTCGGTATAAGAAAACCACTGGTTGATCCAATTAACCTTTTAGCATCAAAGTTGTGCCTCGTTCACAGTACACAAACATCAACAACTCCTTCCCCTCCATCTAACTGCTGTAAGCGGCAAGCCTCTATATCATCTACATGCATGCCAATGTCCCTCTTTTAGTATAAGAAATTCCTAAGGAAAGATGGCATTACTCTACACTGAGTTAAAGTCTTCTCCTTCAGGTTGAAATCCCCTATAAAGGAAATTATGGCATTGCTGGATTCACAAATCCCGGTTAAAGTAATTCTCCTTTATAAACAGTCGTAACAGACGAACCCCTCTTTAGAGATGACAAATTCTCTCTAAGGTCAACACTTTTAGCTTCACATCTTGGGCTTTGAACAAGATACAAACCACCTTTCGCTTCACGTCTTGGGCTTTGAACAAGACACCAAAACAACCATTTCCTCCCATAGAATAGAAGAAACTACGAACGCTCTGATTTCCCTATTTCGGTAAACGGGAATACGTAGGCATAAGATTGAAAGAAAAATCCTAGCGAGCACACTAAACAAAAACCCAAAATCCCATACTTCCATATATATCTGTCCTAACATCTCAACCAATAGCCTAAAGCACCCCTCGTCAACAAAATAACCTGGGACAAACCCCAGATCTTTGTAGCATCTGTAAACCAACAGTTTCGACTGTTTAATCTCAGTATGCAAGCAGGGTTAATTGGAGACATCTATTTCCCTTCCTTCATCAGCTTTAATAGGATAAAAAATGAATCGAACTGTAGTACTAGAGCGATCGTGCTTCGCAACCACATCCAAAAATCACTCGCTATAATTTCATTCCTATTAATATCAGTTTTCCTTTGCAGAAGTTGGCAGAGATTTATATTCAGGTGATTGTGAAGTTGCATGGAATTCCGTTGAGTATTGTGTCGGATCGAGATACAAGGTTCACTTCCAGATTTTGGAAAAGTTTGCAGGAAGCTTTGGGATCAAAGCTGAGATTGAGTTCGGCTTATCATCCGCAGACAGATGGTCAGACGGAAAGAAATATCCAGTCTTTAGAAGATTTGTTGAGGGCTTGTGTGCTTGAACAAGGAGGTGCTTGGGATAGTCATTTTCCGTTGATTGAGTTCACTTATAATAATAGTTATCATTCCAGTATTGGAATGACACCTTTTGAAGCGTTGTATGGTCGGAGATGTCGGACGCCTTTGTGTTGGCACGAATCTGGTGAGAGTGTGGTGCTTGGACCTGAGATTGTTCAGCAAACTACCGAAACGGTGAAGTTGATCCGGGAAAAGATGAAAGCTTCGCAGAGTAGGCAGAAGAGTTACCATGATAAGAGGAGGAAGGATCTTGAGTTTCAAGAAGGAGACCATGTGTTCTTGAGAGTCACTCCAGTGACCGGTGTTGGTCGTGCGTTGAAGTCGAGGAAGCTTACTCCTCAGTTTATTGGTCCGTATCAGATATCTGCAAGAGTTGGACCTGTTGCATATAGAGTGGCGTTGCCTCCGCGTTTGTCAAATTTGCATGATGTGTTCCATGTTTCGCAGCTTCAGAAGTATGTTCTGGATCCGTCGCATGTGATTCTGATGGATGATGTGGAAGTGAGAGATAATCTCACAGTCGAGGCCTTGCCAGAACGTATTGATGATCGTGAGGTGAAGCAGTTGAGGGGCAAGGAGATTGTTCTCGTGAAGGTAGTATAAGGAGGTGCTGCCGGTGGGAACATGACTCCGGAGTTGTTCGCTTAAGGTAAATTTTCGAGGACGAAAATGTTCTAAGTGGGGAAGAGTTGTAACACCCCGATTTAATTTAATTATTTTTCGTGATTAAATTGAATATTGTTGTATGTATTGTGTGTTGGTGTATTTTGGCCAAGTTGGGGTACCCTTAGGGTGGGGGTAGTACCCTTAGAATTATGAAGGATAAGGTGTGGGATGAAGGGTTAGGTGGTTAATATTATTATTTGAGTTATTGAGGATATTGTTGTTATTATTTGAGTCGGTAAAATAATAATAATAATAATAATATCTAAATAATAGTAATAATAATATTAGAAAATAATATTTGGATAATAAGGAAAATATAAAAGAAAATGGTTAGGAAAGGAAGAGGTGGTCAGTACGTGTTTTGAAAAGAAAAGGAAGACCAGAGAAAGCTAGGTCAGAGAAGGAGAAATTGTGGAAGAAGAAATCAAGAATCCTAAGGTAAGGGTTGGATTTCATTCATCTCTCGAGGGTTAAATGATGTAGGTATTAAAGTAGAAATCACTAAGTTAGAATCCATAGGGTTCAGTGAGAGTTTTAGGAAGATTTTGTGATAATATGATTGGAACTAATGAATTAGCCTTGTTTGATTTGTTTGGTTGAATTGAAAATGTTAGGTATAGGCTATTGGTGAAAAATATGTGAACAATTGTTGTTAAAAATCAGTTTGAGTGCAGAAAATCGCAGTTGGGAGATATTGTTATCGCAGGGATTTTCTGCCAAAATCGCAGAGCCCGCTTAGCGCGGTCTAGCGTGCTTAGCGCGGTCTGGAGAAATTTCTCCTCTTCGAGGCAGTGAGTAGCACGCTTAGCGCGGATAGGGGCGCGCTTAGCGCGACCTGAGACTTAAAAAAAATATTTGAATTACTTAAAATTCATGGAAGATATCTGTTTTACATTATATTGATGCTGTGTTGTTGCTGTTGTATGATGGGCCTGTATTGAGGTGTTATGGGCTTGTTTTGTTGATGTTGATGTGATAATGTGAAATGCATAATTGAATGATGCAAAGATGTGTAGTTGTTGTATTGGTGCAATGATGTATGTTTCAATGAATGCATGTTGATTATTAAATGATGTTGGTATGAAAATGAGTATACTATGTGTATGCATAAGTCGGTGTTGCATGTTGTCATTGATGGTGCATGGCATGTGCATAGTTGTGGGATGGCGTGCCCGGGTGGGGTGTTATCGTCTATCCGAATCCTTGATGAAATCGTTGTTGTTGTTGGCGTGATTGTGTGCCCAGATGGGGTGTAAGCAATCACAGTTGTTGGTGTGACCATGAAATAAGGGTCGTTGGTGTGATCATGAAATAGGGGTCATACTTGACCATGAAACAGGGGTCGAGAGTTCCGACGGGAACTGTGATCATGAAATAGGGATCGATTTTGGTACCACATGCATTGAGTCTAGTCGAGTCTCCTTTGCATTTTGTTGTTGGTTGTGTTGCATGATGGTTGGTATAATTATCGATGATTGTCTGTGCATAATTTGAGGTGTGTGATTCTTGTTGGATGTTATGATATGGTGAATAACTTGATGATGCATGCTTTTCTATTTATATCATCTCTCTCTTTCGTTGATTTAAGAATCACACCCCTTCTGTTTGAATGTTACCTCTACGTGGGTAACGTGCAGATAAGCAGGAGTAGTTCGCAAGTGGAGTGGAGAAGACGAGGTCTTCTGGTGCGAGTTATCGAGTCGCGTCTGCTCTGAGTTTGTAACACCAGGGTGTCGGAACGCTAGAGTCTTTTAATTCCTGTTATATGTTATTATTGTTTTCATTAAGGATCTTATGTGTAACCAAACATGTTTCTTTTGCATTGACTTTTCCGCTGTGCATAACTGTTGAAATGCTATGTTTAATTTAATATCACCGTAATATTATTGTGTGCGTGTTAAGTTGAGTAGTAGAAGTAGTATCCTAAATCCATGTGTTCTATTTTACTCTGATAAATTACGATTAAATTGTCGTGGGGGTTTGGGGTGTTACAAATCTTCTTGTGTGTTTGATCTTATTAATTGTATATGGTAGAGCCATTAAATTATGCTACTGTTTTGAAATTGATTATTGAAATAATCACTTATTTTAACATAAACTTAAAAATAGTGATTTCTAACTTTTAACGGATAACTACATGTGAATATATCATCCGAACCGCTTTTTCGTGCCGACCGTGAAAATATAATTAGTTTTTCATTCGGTGCATAGTTTAGACGAACCGACGCGTTCTTTAATCGAATTTTCGTCCACTTTTCACTTTTTTGGGATAATTCGTATTTTGTTTCGTAATTTGCAATATATATTTGATTTCGTTATAAAATTATGATTTCAATGATATATTAATTTGTCGAATTCGATTTGGTTAACCGTTACCGATTTGTTCAAAGTTCATATTTTCTTTTTAATACTGCTATTTGACATTTTCGTTCAAAATTGATATTTTCTTTTTAATACTGCTATCTCACACACTTTTATATACTGTATTTCATGTTATTTTATTTTTTCCTATTACTCATTTCCAATGTTAAAAGACCACATGCTTTTAATTATCATTTATAATGATCACATGCTTGCCAATAGAAAACCGATGCCGCCGAACTAGAGCTGTCAAAATGGCCTACCCGGCCCTAAACAGGTCGGCTCTGATGGGCTCGGGCTTTTTAAGGCTGGGCCAAAAAAACTCATTTCTAATATGTGCTCGAAAATTAGTACCCGAGCCCGGCCATAGATGGGCTTCGGGCTACCCGGCCCAAAATGGGTTTTTTTAATAAAAAATTAAAATAAAAATGTCATAATATTTATTATAAATAAAATAAAAAATCATATTATTTTAAACATAATACATTTTTAAGTATTATATTATCTTTTATCAATATTATAATGTGTTTTTAAATAAAATATATGTCTAAATTGTATAAAATAATACTTGAATATTTAACATAAGAGAAACTAATAGAATACGAGAAAAGTGAGTTGATTATATTAATGTATAATATTTAAAAGAGAAATATTGAATAGAATATATATAAAATTTAACGAGATGAGAAAAATCAATGTGTTATTTTGGAGTAAGATAATTTAAATATTAGTATAAATTTTTAAAATTTATAGTGATATAGGCCTAATAGGCTACCCACGGCCCATATGGGCCAGCCCTAACGGATAATAGACTTTTTAGGGCTGAACTAAAATGTCCCTGAAAAATATGAGCTCTAATTTTAAGGCCCAAGCCTTATGATTCTTCGGGCCTGGTAGGCCGGCTCATGTGGGCTAGCACATTTTGACGGCTCTACGCGGTACACATTGATTAAATTATTGCTTAGTACAGTAGTTTCTTTTGGTTCTCATATTCAAATTTTGTGTTCAATAGCTTTAGCTAGCATATGAAATAGCTTTAGTACAGTAGCTTTTAAGTAACTTAGTGTATAATATATAATATAGTTATATTAGTAGTTTTAGAAATAGATACTAGTAGGTTAGTTAGATAATATATAATATAGTTACGTTAGTAGCTTTAGAATACATATTAATCTTAGTTAGAAAAATATTACACTAGTTACTTAGTTTAGAAAATATATACAGTAAGTCATTAGCTTAGTTAATTAGTTCACTTTAGTTTTGAAATTAAAATTTCACTTAGTTTAATTAGAAATTAACTCATTTTGTTTAGAAAATTAATACACTTAGTTTAATTAGAAATTACCTCATTTTGCTTAAAAAATTAATTCATTTAGCTTAAGTATTAATTCACTTAGCTTAGTTAGAGATTAATTCACTTAGCTTAATTAGAAATTAATTCATTAGATTAGTTAGAATTAATTCACACTAGACTTTAATTAGCATCTTAATTAGAATTAGTCTTAGAATTGATTTTTAATTAAAACTCATTCAAATTTAATTTTTTCACCGCTTTCATTTGACTTTTTATGGTTGTATGGTTTGTATGCTTGTATGAAATTTTTTAATTCTTGCATGGCTTATGATTCATCCCTCATTGTGGATAATATGCCCCCCTGGACATGTAATAATGGGGATTTACCGCTTTGATTATTTTCTTGGATTGTCTTGACTTATTTTTGAGTTATCTTTGATAGTGATTCACACTTGAGTTGCTAAGTCGTTTGAAGGTAGGAAGTGTTGTTACATACATAGCTGATGTGCACAAGGTGAGCTATTAAATGTTGCAATTCTGTCCAGACTTTTTATACCTATTCAGTTCTGAAAATAGGAGCTGTTAAAAGCTGTTCTAACTTGTTGCTGGATTTTATCGCTGTACAGGTGCAGGAGCGCTGTTGTTGTTGCTGTTTTTGGTTTATTGCATTGTCTTTTGTTTTCTTTTGGAGAATGGAGAGTAACTCAACTTCCTCATAGTTGAGATCACGACACTGTTCTTTCCTTGTTGACGAAGAGTCACTCAATTTCATCATAGTTGAGATCACGACATCGTCCGTTTCTGTTGCACTTTCTTTTAGTCGAGGACGAGGAGTCACTCAGTTTTGTTTCTTGGCTGAGATCACGACATCGTTCATTTTGTGATTAATTAGTATAATGTTTACTTGTGTATGTTCACATGATCTCTTAGGATTCCTAGCTCGACTTAATTTCCGATTAAGTTTGAGGTAGGAGAGACATTAGGCTTGCAATCCATGCATGATAACAAGTAGGATAGTCCCTTTTATCTCAACCTTAGAACCATTGTGAATGACAACATTAGGACTTAGTTTCCCTTAGTGTTTTCTTTTCAACCTTTGAGTCCTTTCTCTTCTTATCTCAGAACAAGTTTAAAACACTTAATAAATACAACGAGTATTGTGCGCCATGAGCTTTAAGAACATGGGAAATGAAGAATAAGGGGTCTCCCTTCACTTTTCTAGAGTGTTTAGCATACGTCCCGTTTGGGGGCGACCATGCGACGCATTCGCTCCTATGTCAGAGACTTTAGTGCAATACAAGTTTCAAACTAACTTAATCCACTTTTGTCTAAAAACACAAACAAAGTTTAAATCTTTTTTATCCTTCGGGATGGGTTTCAAATCATTTTCAGAAAAGAGCACGTTATTTTCGTTCTGTCGCAAACAAACATCGACCCTAACTATCGGACGCGAACCTAACGTCCCTCATAAAAAACACTTACCGACCCTATAAGTCGAACTACGACTGCTCTGACTTCCTCTCTCCTATCCGATTGAGGATACGTAGGCACAAGACGACGATGTCTTGGCGAGCAACCTTCCCCCAACGATCCCGTAGTCTTCCGAACTACGTTGACTCTGACTTTCCCGTTCTTGAGGGAATACGTAGGCCTAGGACGACGATGTCCTATCGAGTCACCTTTTCTTCACCTTTTATTTTCCGTTCCAGTTAGCATTAGATCTTTAGATACCTACGCCCTTTGATCAGACCAACAAGCGTGGATCCCATCGAGTACGATGGACGCGAGGGGGTGCTAATACCTTCCTCTCGCGTAACCGACTCCCAAACCCAGACTAAGGTTGCGATGACCATGTCTTTCCCTTTGTTGAGGTTTTCTTCGATCGTTTCCTTTCCCTGCGTCGAGATAAATAGCGTTCGGTGGCGACTCTTCTGTCTTTTCCGCCGTTTGATTTTCGCAGATGCGACAGCTGGCGACTCTGCTGGGGAGAAAACCCAGAATCTCTGGCTCCCTATTCGAGTCAATCCTAGCGCTTGTCTGTTTCTTTTTCATTGGGTGTTTATTTCTATGCATTATTTGTTGTATATTACTGTATTTTACAGCATTTATTGCATTCGATTATTATTATTATTATCATATATTACTCTGCTGCTGTTGTGCTGTTGGGTGGGTTGGATTCATGAGAGATAAGCCCAATACCCAGGCTTGAGTATACACCTAGGATTAGAGTGGAAAGTAGTGTGGCTTGTGTGGTGTCTGATCACGTTTAGTTGACACGAAAACTCCACATCCAGACGAGGTTTTCTTTGGAGATATTATATCCTGCGCGTTGGGGTAGACGATAGAATGTTGACTTAGAGAGCTTATGACTCTGGAGACCGTTCATGGGGAAGTCAGTTGAGACCTCCTCAATTGGTGATGATGCCAAACTAGAAATGGTGAACGTATCATCATTTCTCGACTTGAGAGTCCGTGATACTGAGGACCTACTAGGATGTCGTCCAAGACTATAACCCACATGTGAGATGGGATGGGTGTTTACAGGTTTGCAGGAAACTGTAACCTTCAACCTACTCGGTATTCTGGTTTTCATATCAGTGGGGACTTATTATTATGGTATTTTGGTATTCTGGTTATTCCGGTATTCTGGGTATTCTAGTTTTCTTATCACAGCAGACCTTTGAACTTAGTCCATCAGCAACACAGCCGCTAGTCAGAATTTGTGGAAGCTTTGATCCCATGTCTCTGCATCCATATCATCATTCAGACATACATGTTCTTTTATTTCCAAGGATCTTAACTTTGGGTCTCGTAGCCGAGCTGTCTATCTTTTCCTTGTGGCATTCCTGTGAAAAACTTAAATCAAAGCAGAAAGATTTCTCAGAAATAATCGAACATGGCATATGCATGCATTCATACATCTCATTTTGCATAACATGTTCTTATTTCTGGATTTCCTAACCTTGTTTGATTAACAGGCAGGATTACTGATTCATATATCCACTGCTATTCAACGCGTTAAAACCAACAACGAGCTATGGAACAACTACAGGCAGAAATGGCCGAAATAAGGGCCTGTATGAACCAATTTATGGACCTAATGCAAGGGGTGGCTCAGGGCCAACAAGAGCTAAGGCCAATGGTGACAGAGGCTAGAGGTTGAGGTTCCAAATGCTGATAATCAAGTTGACCTTTCGATTGGAGGTGGTATTCCTGTTGGCAGAGTTAATGGTGGTATTCCTGTTGGTGGGGTTAATGGTGGTATTCCCATTGCTGGTGGTATTCCCGTTAGAGGAGCTGCTGGGGGTGCTATCCCCATTCATATTCCTATTCCTCATCTGGAGGACAACCACGAGAATCAGTTTTCTTTAATGAACGCAGATTTGGGAAGTTACAATGGTGACAGAGACCGGAGGTATCAATTGCTTGCTGAAAGGCTCAAGGTCGTAGAGTGTCAGAATACTATGGGCATTGACGTGGCAGACATGGGGCTAGTTCAAGGAATGAGGATTCCTCCTAATTCAAGGCTCCATCTTTTGACAAATACAACGGCATCTCTTGCCCAAAAACTCATTTGCAAGCCTACTTCAGGAAGATTTATGCTCACTCCAATGATGAAAAGCTGTGGATATAATTCTTCCAAGATAGTCTGTCTAGGGCATCTCTGTAGTGGTATATGAAGCTTGAAAGAGCTCACGTCAGGAACTGGAAGGAGTTGGCAAAGGTGTTTCTAAAACAGTATCAGTATAACATCGATATGGCGCCTAATCGGACTTAGTTACAGAGTATGACACAGAAGAGCAAGGAAAGCTTTAAGGAATACGCCCAGTGGTGGCGTGAGTTGGTTGCACGGGTGCAACCACCGTTACTTGAAAGAGAAATGGCTGACATGTTTATGGGAACGTTTCAAGGTCCGTTCCTGGAACGCCTTGCAGGGTGTCCATCGACTGGTTTTTCTGATATTGTAGTTGCTGGAGAGAGAATCGAGAATCTGATTAAGATGGGAAAGATTCAGGATAGTATTGGGTCGTCCTCCGGAGTGAGGAAACCCTTTGCGGGCACAAGTAAAAAGCGTGAAGGTGAAGCTAATGCTATGTCTTCTCAGAGGAGCAGAAACAGAGGGTATCAAGCCCCATATCATCAGGCGGTTGCTGTAACAATTCTGGCTGCGCCACAACAACAAAATGGTGCTCCCCGTCGGTATCCTGATAGACCAAGAATGGCAGACAGACATTTTGAAACTCCGCCTATGTCGTACGCTCAGCTATTACAACATCTGCTTCAGTTACAATTGGTCCAAAAGAGAACTTTGGCTCTGCTAACCGACATTCCTCCACCCGGTTATGATGCTAACGCCCACTGCGATTTCCATTCTAGAGCGTCGGGGCACCACATAAAAAATTGCAAAGCATTCAAGCACAAGGTCCAAGACTTGCTTGATTCAAAAGCAATCAACTTTTCCAACGATGTTCCAAATGTGATCCAGAACCCTATGCCTAATCATGGTGGGGCATAGGAGCATTCAACTGATGCTAGGGGTCATTGCTTTTATGGCAGACGGTCTGCACACCAATTGAAGCCTTCCAAGTAAAGAACTCATACTACAAATAAGTCCAGGCGGAGGCAGACCTCCCCAACAATGACAATTTTTAGCTTTTTTTACTGTATTTTCAGCTGTAATTTTTTCATTGGTTGTTAATACGTTGTATACATGTAAACCATGTTTGTACTGAATGGTGGTTTTAATGCAATGAATATGTTTTTCTTGAAGTAATTCATTCTTATTCATTCATATGATATTTCTATGCATTGCAATACCAATTTACATGCTTAAACTCTTGAAGGGAGGATGACGAATTGAAAACGCAAACTTTCTGGTCGTATGCTTTTGGGAACAAAACCTTGCTGATGATGTACATGCATTGTTTCAACTCCCCAAACAACGGAGATATAAGGGAGATAGACCCTCGTTAACCCCGTTGAGCCTCGAAGTAGGAGTTTTTTTTCGTATAAAAAAACCCTAACATTTAACCCAGGGGCAAGGTAGTTGTCAGTTATTTTGACCAAGCGTTCAAATTTCAAAAGGAATGCGCGTCTAAAGATCCGTGACCTTTTATCCCTCATCAGGAGGCCAAGGAGCATGAAACCACAATGGTTATCCCTCACCGCAAGGAGTGAAGCAGTCACAATCCTTTCAAAGAAGTCAAGACAGCTAGCGTCACACGATTTGTTCAAAAAAAAAGAAGAAGAAAAAGAAAAAGGAGAAAGAAAGCCTGCTAAGTCAAAATCTTAAAAATAAATGACTTAGGCAAAAGTTAGGGCATCCCGCTGGACATAAAAATCGAAAAGGATTCAAAAGAATCAGTCCAGGCAAAATCAGGGAAACAAATAAAAAAGAATCAAATGGAAAAGGCGAAAAGGATAACAAAATAAAAATCCTCGATCAAGAACGAGTCGTGTGACTACAGGCACCAAAGACGAAAGGAGTGACTGCCACTCCAAAAGCATTGTGGGCTTCTTAACCATCGCTGATGACATGCAATAACCTTTTGAAAGGTGAGCATTTTGTGTCAAACGAACTGAACGTAGGATTAAAGGACATCAAGGAGAATGGGTGGGTACAAACAAAAGTTTGAGCCATAAATCCTTCTTTCTCAAACCGTGAGACAGACCACGTTACAACCCTCAAAAGTCCTAATTAAGGCAAGGTAATTTCGAAGGCATACTTCTGATAAGACAGCGTTCCTGACTCCCATGAGCGGGGCTGATAGGTTTGTTGGTATTGCATGTGCATAATGTCTTTTATTTAAAAATCAGTGTCGCATCTTAACTAGTGATTCGTTCACAGAGTTTGGCGATATCTTTTAAAAAAAAACTTCAAGATTAACATGTATGTCGTATTAGAATAATTATTCTCCGAATAAATATTTTCTGCTTGCATACATTCTACTTGACGCCAATGAAGCTTGCATAATGAACATTAGTCAAGAAGTCTAACTTTGCCAAGAGGAAATTCCTAGATAACCGTACTGATGAGCATGTAGTCAAAGGACTCTGTCAGGTAAAGGTTTTCTTAGCAAGTTGTGCTCAGTTCAACTAATTCGGGGCAGTCACGTCAAAGAATCTCTTCAAAGTTCAGCATACTGGGGCATAATATTTCAAGTCATTACGAATCCTCTCGAGGCAAATTCCTTCATTGTTTAGCCAATCTGAGGCAGTTACGTCGAGATCCGACAAATCTCTCCAAGAGTTTGAAGACCCTGGGGAATTTTGAATGCCAGGTTTTCTGTAAAATCCTCTTGAGACGATTTCTCCCAGGAGACCATGTGGTCTGAGACAAGTGGAGAGCTAAAAGAGCCATTGTTCGCTTACGATAATCAGCATGCAGTTGATCAGCAGAAGCGTGAATCGCCAAAGTAGTTCCTAGTATGGGACCCTCAGCAAGGAGCCAGAAGGGCATTACGAAGATTCTGATTATCCTCCCCAGCAAGAGTGCAGAGATTTGCTTTCCCCGATTATAATGGTTTATCGCTTCCCAACGAGTATTCAGAAGTTGATTGTCCCAGACAGGATAATATTGCATCCCCTGCAGGATATTGGTTTGATGCCTCTCCTTGATAGAGATCTATGTTCCCACCGAGTCTCGGTGCCTACTTTCCTCGTCGAATCAGGAATTGTAATCTCGCCAGCAGCAGTGTGCTCTTATCCCCAGCAGGGGATTCTTTTTGCATCTAGTAATATAGTAATCATCATTACATTGCATCCTCAAAACGCGTAGCATTTCCATTTGATATGGAGCATTATGCCATGGAAAAATTCAAACATATGCATTTGAAGCATAAGCCAGGTTTGACATTATCTTTACCAGACGTTTCTCAGCAGAGAATGGCATATTTCAGGAAATTCAATCTCACTTTATCCCTGGTGAAGTTGCCGATGAATTCGCCCATCATGCTTGTACTCCCCTACAGTGTTGTTTATTTAAACTTCTATTTTCCCTAGCGGAGTCATCCTCCCTTCAGGTCGTAAATCTGTGAAGTCTACTTTCTGTATATCCTCGTTATCCCAACTATTGGTTGGTATCTGCTATCGTAAGTACGCCTTTGTTCGGCTTTCTCGTTTATCCTAACTATTGGTTAGTATTGTCTATCCCAACTATTGGTTGGTGCCATACCCTTCATCCCGACTCTTGGTTGGTAATCTTCGGTTTTATCCCAAATATTGGTTGGTATCCTTTGTTGTGAGTTCGCCTTTGGCCGGTGTCCTCGTGTATCTTAACTATTGGTTAGTATCCCTTTATCACAACTATTGGTTGGTATCTTTTATTGTGAGTACGCCTTTGTTCGGCATCCTCGTTTATCCTAACTATTGGTTAATATCCTTCTATCCCAACTATTGGTTGGTATCTTTCGTTGCGAGCTTGCTTTCGGTTAGTACCCCTTTCCCAACTCTTGGTTGGTAATCTTTATTTGATGTCTCTCATCCCAACACTTGGTTGGTAATCCTTGGTTTCATCCCAACTATTCGTTGGTACCTTCCATTGTGAGTACGCCTTTGGTCGGCATCCTCGTTATCCTAACTATTGGTTAGTATCTTCTATCCCAACTATTGGTTGGTATCTTCCATTGTGAGTACGCCTTTGGTCGGCGTCCTCGTTATCCTAACTATTGGTTAGTATCTTCTATCCCAACCATTGGTTGGTATCTTCCATTGTGAGTACGCCTTTGGTCGGCGTCCTCGTCATCTTAACTATTGGTTAGTATCTTCTATCCCAACCATTGGTTGGTATCTTCCATTGTGAGTACGCCTTTGGTCGGCGTCCCCGTTATCCTAACTATTGGTTAGTATCTTCTATCCCGACTTTTGGTTGGTATCCTTTGTTATATTCTAACTCTTGGTTAGTACTCGTTATCCTAACTCTTGGTTAGTATTCTCCATTGTGGGTTCGCCTTCGGTCGGCGTTCCGTATATCCCCTATCCTAACTCTTGGTTAGTACCCGTTATATTAACTTTTGGTTAGTATTCTTCGTTGTGAGTTCGCCTTCGGTTGGCGTCTTGGTTATCCTAACTCTTGGGTAGTATCTTTCATCCCGACTCTTGGTTGGCATCTTTCGTTATGGGTTCTCTCTCGGTCGGCATTTCAGTTGTCCTAATTCTTGATTAACGTTCCTTTCATCCTAACTTTTGGTTAGTATCCTTTATTCCATCCTAACTCTTGGTTAATATCTTCTTTCCCAACTCTTGGTTGGAAATTTCTTGGTTGGTGTCTGTCCTTTTTCCCAACTATTGGTTAGTGATTTTCGGTTTTATCTCAACTCTTGGTTGGTACCCTTTGTGATCTCGCCTTCGGTCGGTGGCCCCGTTATACAAATTGTTGATTAGTGTCTCGTAACCCAACTATTGGTTGATACTTTGTCTTTTATCCCAAATTGAAGTAGATATCCTCTCCGTTATTCCAACTTTTGGTCGGTATTCCTTGTCACGAGTTCGCTCTTTGTCCCAACTCTTGGTTGGCGTCTTCTATTGACTCATCAGTCATCTTTCGCTATTTCAACTTGCCGTTGGTATTAACTATCTTTGAGTCCACCTTCGGTTGGCAAACATTTTATTGTATATCTCCCCACAGAGTGAAAATTTCTGGGTTCTTTGGTATTCAATCACCTTCTACCTTGAACGTCTGAAAGTCGTTGCTATCATCCCTTCAGGTTTAAGTTGATTGAATAGGGGCAGCTGTAACACCCTAAAATTTGCCCTCTAATTTTCTAACCTTATCTGGCTTTCGCTTCGCATTCGTATGCATCTCTATTAGGTCATGCATTTAACATACCATTCATCACATTTTGCATAACACCATCATTAGGTCATGGTTCAGTAATAGTGGATGTAATCGGTTTAAGCGGATTTTCAAGGTGGATTTTATTTGGTAATTATTCGGGTTTATTTCCCATATTGGTGTGGATCATCTCCTTATTCGAGATTCATGGCTAGTTGAGAGTTTTGAAGGATTGCCACTTAATTCAAAAGTGCTTATTTCCAACATAAAATCACTTCCTGAAGGCACCTAAGATCATGGGTTAAGTCGCAAAAATTCAAGGAAAACGTGGTAGAAAAATCAAGGCAGAAGCATTTAAATTCAAGTTATTTCAAGTGACCATTAGTCTTACATTGAGACTTGGTACTTATGCTAAACTCCAACATGTCTTGTCTCTAACTTCCCGTAACTACCTATTTACCCCCAAACCCATGCATTTACCCATTTCCCCTTAAACTAATTAACTAACTCTAACTTCCTTAAATCTCATAAACTAACACAAAATCAAACTAATTTTTACCAAACTCCAACCATTGATAATAATCGATCTAACGGCTAAGATTGGTGATCCGCAACTAGCATTAAAATTAGTTTTCAACCATTGATAAAGTGGTGACTTGGGTCACGATCTAACGAACCTCAATTAACCAAAAAATCTATAAACACTTTCTTTTTTCCAATTTTTGGGGTTAGCCACTATGAACCATTTTTAATCATTTTTTCTCCCATTTTGCTTCTAACCAATTTCAACACTTTGCCACCATTTTTCATCACCTTCACAAAAGTTCATCTTCATCACCATTTAGGATCCTAAACTTGGTGGAACTTAGCTACAATCAATTTCTATAATCATCATTTAAATGGATTCAAGGATATTCAACACTCAATTTTCATCATATTCAAGATTCAAGGATTCATCAATTTTCTATTATTTTCCAATTCTCCACTTTTATCATCTATCTTCATCTTATCATCAAGCAAAAGATTAATCGGAAGCATAATAAAGGATTATCTCTTGAAGTTTTCCGGGTTTCACTTCTTTTCGATAAAATTTCAACACGTACCGGAGCAAATCTCGGCTCCGTTGGTAAGCCTTGAACTTTCACCACTTCCATGTCATTGCCATGAATCTTCTTGTGTGTTTGATCTTATTAATTGCATGTGGTAGAGCCATTAAATTATGCTACTGTTTTGAAATTGATTATTGAAATAATCACTTATTTTAACATAAACTTAAAAATAGTGATTTCTAACTTTTAACGGATAACTACATGTGAATATGTCATCCGAACCGTTTTTTCGTGCCGACCATGAAAATATAATTAGTTTTTCATTCCGGTGCATAGTTTAGACGAGCCGACACATTATTTAATCGAATTTTCGTCCACTTTTCACTTTTTCGGTATAATTCGTAACTTGTTTCGTAATTTGGAGTATATATTTGATTTCATTGTAAAATTATAATTTCAACGATATATTAATTTGTCGAATTCGGTTTCGTTAACCGTTACCGATTTGTTCAAAGTTCATATTTTCTTTTGAATACTGCTATTTGACATTTTCGTTCAAAGTTGATATTTTCTTTTTAATACTGCTATCTCACACACTGTACTATAAACTGTATATCATGTTATTTTATTTTTTCCTATTACTCTTTTCCAATGTTAAGAGACCATATGCTTTTAATTATCATTTATAATGATCGCATGCTTGCCAATAGGAAACCGATGCCGCCGAACACATAGATTAAATTATTGCTTAGTACAGTAGTTTCTTTTGGTTCTCATATTCAAATTTTGTGTGCAATTGCTTTAGCTAGCATATGAAATAGCTTTAGTACAGTAGATTTTAAGTAACTTAGTGTATAATATATAATATAGTTATATTAGTAGTTTTAGAAATAGACTTTAATTAGCATCTTAATTAGAATTAGTCTTAGAATTGATTTTTAATTAAAACTCATTCAAATTTAATTCTTTCACCGCTTTCACTTGACTTTTTATGGTTGTATGGTTTGTATGCTTGTATGAAATTTTTTAATTCTTGCATGGCTTATGATTTATCACTGTACAGGTACAGGAGCGCTGTTGTTGCTGTTGTTTTTGGTTTATTGCCTTGTCTTTTGTTTTCTTTTGGAGAATGGAGAGTCACTCAACTTCCTCATAGTTGAGATCACGACACTGTTCTTTCCTTGTTGACGGAGAGTCACTCAATTTCCTCATAGTTGAGATCACGACATCGTCCGTTTCTGTTGCACTTTCTTTTAGTAGAGGACGAGGAATCACTCAGTTTTGTTTCTTGGCTGAGATCACGACATCGTTCATTTGGTGATTAATTAGTATAATGTTTACTTGTGTATGTTCACATGATCTCTTAGGATTCTTAGCTCGACTTAATTTTCGATTAAGTTTGAGGTAGGAGAGACATTAGGCTTGCAATCCATGCATGATAACAAGTAGGATAGTCCCTTTTATCTCGACCTTAGGACCATTGTGTATGACAACATTAGGACTTAGTTTCCCTTAGTGTTTTCTTTTCAACCTTTAAGTCCTTTCTCTTCTCATCTCTAAACAAGTTCAAAACACTTAATAAATACAACGAATATTGTGCGCCATGAGCCTTAAGAACATGGGAAATGAAGAATGAGGGGTCTCCCTTCACTTTTCTAGAGTGTTTAGCATACGTCCCGTTTGGGGGCGACCATGCGACGCATTCGCTCCTATGTCATAGACTTTATTGCAATACAAGTTTCAAACTAACTTAATCCACTTCTGTCTAAAAAACACAAACAAAGTTCAAATCTTTTTTATCCTTCGGGATGGGTTTCAAATCATTTTCAGAAAAAAAACACGTTATTTCCGTTCTGTCGCAAACAGGCATCAACCCTAACTGCCTGACGCGAACCGAACATCGCTAAAAAAAACACTTACCGACCTTGTAAGTCGAACTACGACTGCTCTGACTTCCTCTCTACTTCCGATTGAGGATACGTAGGCACAAGACGACGATGCCTTGGCGATCAACCTTCCCCCAACGATCCCGTAGTCTTTCGAACTACGTTGACTCTGACTTTCCCGTTCCCGAGGGAATACGTAGGCCTAGAACGACGATGTCCTATCGAGTCACCTTTTCTTCACCTTTTGTTTTCCGTTCCAGTTAGCATTAGAGCTTCAGATACCTACACCCTTTGATCAGACCAACAAGCGTGGATCCCATCGAGTACGATGGACGCGAGGGGGTGCTAATACCTTCCTCTCGCGTAACCGACTCTTGAACCCAGACTATGATTGCGATGACCATGTCTTTCCCTTTGTTGAGGTTTTCTTCGATCGTTTTCTTTCCCTGTGTCGGGATAAATAACGTTCGGTGGCGACTCTTCTGTCTTTTCCTCCGGTTGATTTTCGCAGATGCGACAAATATATTTTAGTAGTATTTTAGTATTATTTTTTTAGTTTAGTAATATATTTTAAGTATGTATATATATATATATATATATATATATATATATATATATATATTAAGTGTATAATATATGCTAGTTATATGATGTTATTAATAGATCAATCCCCCTATTATTTATCGATAGATCAATCCCTCAATTATTTATCGATAGATCAATCTCTCTATTATTTATTAAATTTGAACATGAACAATGCTGTACATGTGCGGTATGGAATATTATCATTTCTATCATAGTTAAATGTATGATAGAACGTATCCAGAAAGACGTGGGCTTAAACCACATTGTAAAGAAAGAGATGTTGCGTTTCTCACATATTTGTTTGCTCAAGAATGTTGTTGAACCGAAGAAGGGGTAAGATGCTCGTGTTTAAAGTGTGGTTGCAGAAATATAATAAGTGACCCAAGTGTAGTGAAATATCACTTAGAGAAAGATGGTTTTAGGTCAAATTATTGGGTGTGGCATTCTAATGGAGAAATACTGCCACAAATGAAAAGAGAGGCTTCAAGCAGTCAAACATATGTTGGAGCTCAGATAAAGAGAAAGGCATCAAGCAATAAACCACATTTGGAAGACCATGAACAATTTAATCTCATAGATGATATGGTCGATGATAAATTAGGGGTGAATGTGGCTTATGATGAACCTCAATATTTTGATGCGGATGAGCTCCCGAATGAGAAAACACAAAAGTTTTATCAATTATTGAAATAAATTAATATACCACTTTTTGAGGGGTCTTCAGACTCCAGGCTATCCATGTGTGTAAGGCTCTAGGAAGCGAAATCAAATAGGAATGTTCCTGATCAGTTTTTGGAACTCTTTGTAAAAATGATGTTGGACGCGACTCCTGTGAAAGAAAACATGCATATAAGTTAATATGATGCGGAGATGATGTTGTCGAAGTTGGGACTAGAAGTTAAAAAGATTTATTGTTGCATTGGTATTTGTAAAATAACAAAAAAGTGTATTATTATTTTAAAAATTTTAAAAATTTCACAAAATATTAAAATACAAACTTATTTATTATAATTGTATTATTGTAATTATAATAATATAATTATAATGTTTTTTTATATAATATTTTAAACATTAGCTAGGGGTTAATCCCCTCACAAAGTCCAACATGTATATGCATTTGCTAGGGGCTTTACCCCTCGCAAATGTCTGGCCCACTTAGCTAGGAGGTTTACCCCCTCACAAAATGCAAAATGCAGTTGGAGTAGCTAGGGGCTTATCCCCTAGCAAAATACCTGACACTTCTATGCCACTAGTCTGCTTCTACGCTTGCAGTGTAATAGGCTGCATTTTTTGAATTACATTTAACGATGGGCTTATCCCCTAGACAATTTTGCAAGGGGCTTAACTCCTATCCATTTATATACGATGCCATGTTTAGCTATGGGTCATATCCCCTCACAAATTTTGGTTTTGTGATGGGTTTTTTTTACATTAGTGAGGGGTTTAACCCCTAGCTAAAAACACTTTTCTTGTAGTGATAATACTCTCTTTGGTTTTTATTATAAGAAAAAAAATCACTTTTTAAATAAATTGAATAATCTTTGTATCTAAATTATGTATAGATAATTATTATATCTAAAAAAAACTTTTTTTTTATAATTAAGACTCGAGGGAATACAAGTAAATGTGAAATGTAAAAGGTACAATATTGTTTCTCATTTTCTCTTATATGTGTCGGAATAACATATTATGTCAATTTCATGGATTTCAATAGCACTTTTCTATCAAAACACAATAATTTCATATTAAAAAAATAAAATGAACATTATAGTAGTACATTGCAAGTTGTCTGAGAGAGATAAAGTATAGTATATAACATGACAAAACTATCTTGTCCAATGTTAGAAAATTAAATTGTAAATAAAATTGATCGAGAGTAGAATCGTGAACGAAATCACTTTCCTTAAAATATTTCAAGAACTCTCAAATTTCTTAGAGCTTGAACGTAGGAATACCCAGAATAATGCAGCCTATAAACGAGTTTGCATAAGACCGATGAAAACTCGAATGTAATGTTTTTGTTATGTTTTTCTAAATCCAGAATGAAATATTTATAGGCCATATTGGTGTTGTTTCACAAGATTGCGACCCTTGGTGAAACAACTTTGTTTTACCAAGAGTTACAAGCTTTTGCCAAAAGTTATTTTTACCAAAAGTTGCATTGTTTCACCTACAACAACATTCTTCAAGAGTTGCATACTTTCATTCTGAAACATTGCACGAAGTGTTGCCTATTTCAGAATCCAAACCTACTACAACACTTCACAAGTGTTGCTTATTTCTGAATTCAAGATTAATCTTACTTGCATATTTTCTTGTTATTTTGGAACACAATCAAGATTATTAGTTCTTAATAAATTACAACATTTCCCCACTTGTTCTAATAATGACAAGACCAATTCTAGAAAAGGAGAGAAAACTAATGTTAATACAATTAAGTATCTTTCGATTTGAACTTAACCTTAGTAAGGATAACACAAAGTTTAATCAGAATGATAGGTAGCTATGCTTTGAACCATTATCCCTTGTGATTATACCAGCGTTACTTTACACACATTCTTTAGTGTTTCTTCGCCTACATCTCTTGCCTAGCACTATTTATAGCCTTGTGCTTTTCTTGCTTCACCCCTCACTAAATGCATATGTTTTCTGAGGATACACCCCTCACTAATGACTAAACAAAAAACAAAATAAAATAAAATTGTATGGGGATACCCTTCGCAAAAAAATGTAGGGATTTTTAAATTTTAAAATTTAGGATTGCGAGGGGCAACCCCTAGTGGCTTGTTGACCATTGAAAAAAAACCATTGACCATAGTAATTTGCGAGGGGCTGCCCCTAGAAAAAAGTAATCATTGTTACAGCGTGGGGAGCCCCCTCGCAAGTGTCAAAGAAAATGCCCCATCAGCTTTTTTTGCATGCCATTGGAGTCAGAACCTTTATTTATTACTAATTTCATTTTGCGAGGGACTGCCCCTAGCGAAAAGTAACCGTTGCTATTACGTGGGGAGCCCCCTCGCAATTCTCTGAACCATTTCCCACCATCGTTTCCCTGTGCGAGAGTGAGTCAGAATCATTAATTTTGGTAGTTGCGTTTAGGGAGGGTAGCCACCTCGCTGAGTTCCCCATTAAATCACACGTTCAACCATTTCTCTCCTAGTTCCCATTTTGTCGCATCTGATATTTTTTCCTTTCTTCCTCCTCCTATAAATTCATCCTTTAACATTTTTCTTCCTTTTCTCTTCCAAATTTCAACTCTTTAAAGGTAAATATTATACTTGTTTATACTTATTTTTTGTTTAATTTTTATTTTTTAGTTTATATTAAATATCTACCGATAGTTTTTATTTTTATTTTCTATTTTTTATATACCAATTTTATCATTTAAAGATATTAAATTTCGCAAGGAAATTGGAAGCAAAAGTTTGCTATAAATTTTTCTCATCCAATGTACATTTTTTTTCTCGATTTCTTTTTAAATATATACTAAGATATTTGTTGATGTTGGGTGTTGTTTGTTATTTAATTTATATGTGTTTAATTATTTTTTATTTAAATAGGGAGAAATATGTTTTGATATTTTATTTATACTGATATATTTTTTAGAAACTTAGGTGATGTTTTGATTTTTCGTTTGCTTTAATTATTTTCTGAAAAATAATAGTATAAATTATATTATGAAATAATATAGTTTTTATTTCATAAACAAATTATATTTTGATACTAATGGTATAAATTATATATTGAAAACAAGATACTTTTTATTTTAATAGTATAAAATATATTGAAAATAGTATAATTTATAATAATAGTATAAATTATTTATTGAAAATAGTATAAAATATATTTTGAATTCGAAAACAAATTATATTTCAAAAATAATATTATAAGTTATATTTTTAAAACAATATAAAAAACATAATGTTGTGAATTAGGATGCCGGAATAACAAAATATATTTGGTTTCTTGAACACCAAGAAATCTACAAGGTAGAAAAGAAGGAAAAACTTGAACAAACACACAAAACCCTATTAAGGTTCACAAAGGAAGAGAAAAGAGGAAGAAGAATAGAGAATTAGTTAAATCTGTTTTACTATTCACTTTCTCAATAGGGTTCAAAGATTACAAGTGAATACCAACAATTAACCTCTCTCAACCTAATAAGGATTTGCCACACAAATTTGGTTATAAACTGTTATTCTTTCCTTTCTCTTTCAAACAAGATTACAAGTATACAAGAATAACAAAATAACATCTCTCACTTGAATTAGAATTTTATCTTCCTATTTTTCCTTATACAAGATGAGAGACTAGCATGCTATTTATAAGAAAACTAACACACTAACCTAATGAGTTTTTTAACAATTACTCATTACAAGCTAACTTAGGGTACAAACTAACTTAAACAATTGGGCTTACAAGCAAGACCCAATTCAATATGCTAACAAACCTAGCAATATTGACTAATGCATGTTAGAACAAACTTCGACTACAACACGCATTACTCCGACATAACATATGCGAACAAACTTCGACCTCATGCTTAATTCCTGTCGAACCAGAAGCTACCCTTCGACCATACTAGAGTTCGATCCAATATCTCACACATAATAAAAACATTATTATATACTATTTTTATTTATTATTTTCGAAGTAATACATAAAAGAATAATATAAATTCTATTTTGAAAATAAATAGAAATCAATATAAAAAATAGTTTATATTTATTATTATTTAGTAATATATTTTAGTATTATTTTAGTAAATATAACAAAGACTTAGATGTTATTATAGACGTGTGATATATAATATTATAATAAAAAGTATTTTATTTTAATTTTTATAAAGTATTTTTGAAATAATATTTTAAAAAATTGCATATTTTTATCATTATTTAGTAATATATTTTAGTTCAGTAATATATTTGAAGAATATATGATGTTTGATATAACTAATAGGTATTTGTTAAATAAGATTTTTGTTATAATTAATAGATATTTGTTATATATGATGTTTGTTATATATGTTTGTGATATATATGATGTTTGAAAAATATATTTAAAAAATATATGATTTTATAATTAATAGATATTTGTTATATATGATGTTTGTTATATATGCTTGTTATATATGATGTTAGTTATCTCCTTTTTTTTTAAAATAGTATACTTTTATATACATATATATACACACACTTAAAAATATATATTTTAATTAAGTGTAGAATTAATAGATATTTGTAAATGTATAATTAAGTGAATAATATATGCTAGTTATATGATGTTATTGATAGAACAACCCCCCTATTATTTGATGATAGATCAATCCCCCTATTATTTATCGATAGATCAATCTCCCTATTATTTATTAAATTTAAACATGGACAACGTTGTACACGTGCGATATGGAATATTATTATTTCTATCGTAGTTGGATGTATGATAGAACGTATCGAGGAAGACGTGGGCTTAAACTAAAATTTAAAGAAGGAGTTGTTGCATTTCTTGTAAAACCCTCTTAACCCAACATATATTTCTCGTGACATATGGGAATAAAATAAAATAAAATCACCACTCAAGGGTGTCACACATCATAGAAACATCATAATTATCATCCTGCTCCATAACACGGGTTATATCATGTAGAAATAACAACTTATTATAGATCAACACATCTTTTATAAAAACAAAAACATCGCAGCGGAATCATCATCATAATAAGCTCCTCGATTAAACAAACTCATAATAATTTTAGTCTCATCCAATTTGGAATTGCAATAGTTCGACATCTTCAAAATCCTCATAAAATATGTTAGTCAAGGAAACACAACATTCGCATAACTAGCGTTCCCAACCCGATGTTACATATCAGAGCAAGACACCTTTTAATTAACGAAAACTAATAAAATACTTCAACGTTTCTACAAGCTACTACGGAGCATCTGCGTGTTACCCACGTGGAGGCAACATTCAAACATGCCGAGTGAGTAATCACAATTCATTATAAAAGATATAAGGAAAAGATTCAGTAGTTGAAAATATCATTATATCAACACACATTATACATCAACACATCTTTCTCACCTACACAACTTCACAACAATAACACATCTTTCATCATCAAAGTCATCATATACTCACATAGATCTCAAGGATCATCACGTCATAACTCATCAACAACAGTTTATGTAATGCCACATAGGATGCAACAACATTTTGACTCAAATGCATGTGGTACCAATTCTTTATGAACACCTGGTTCATCACCCTCCAAAGATCCCCACCATAGGATTGATTCCCTTGTGGAACAGGAGCACACCGAAATTGCTACCATCACCATAAGTAACGCTTCACTAATTCCCCATAATAGGAATTAGCTACTCGGACCTGATCCATCACAATGGGATCGAGGCTCACCAAAACTCGTTACCATCACCACAGGTAACGCTTCACTAATCCATAATAGGAATTAGCTACTCGCACCCGATACATCACCATAGGATCAAGGCTCACCAAAAAGAATCAAAGTTCTGACAACATGGATGCATGGATTTTCAACATGCAACAACAACACATACACATTAGCCCCTCTTCTGACCGTGTATGCCACCATCAACATAATCATCATTAACACATTATACATATATTCTAACATGCACATCATTAAAACATCATCATAGTACCAACATTAATATGACATAAACATCACATCATAACAACATTATCAACATCACATCATATCAACATCATCCACATCATATCATATCAAAATCATCAAACTTCATCAACTCAACATCTCAACAACATCATCATAATAGTATCAACATAACAACATCACCATCACATAATATTAGCACAACAATACAACAATTTATTATCTAAATAAGTAAACTAACACTTCATCAATATGTTAGGCATATAAGTAATATTTAAACATTTCCCCTATTACTACTATGTTATAGTTTTGAGTGTTAGCTTTCTAACACTTCAAACGGCTCGTCAATTGGATATACGATTAGAAAGATATAACAAAAATCATCGGAAGATAAACAAGTTTCAAGTTCAACATTTATTTCAAACATCAAAGGCAACAACTAATTATAATGATCAGCCTCTGGAAGTAATTTCATTTGATAGTAATTCGCGTTAGCTTTCCAACGCTTCGAACGGCTCGTCATTTGGATATACGGTTCAAAAGTTATGATTGAAATCGTATTAACATTTTGGCAAAATTTGAGTGCATGTGTCGGCGGATAAGTGTTTCAGGTCGGCACATGTGTTGCATTATTTAAGCCTGCTTTGCTTCTATCCATGTGTTGGCACACAGGTCGATGCATAACAATTTCAGGTTGGCGCATACGACCAGATTTTCAAAATAACGGCTTTCTAAAGGCTATGTGTCGGCACATAAAACATATAGGCCGGCGCATACTGTTACGTTGGCCCCAAAATCACTTTTTCACTGTTTTATCATGTTAGAACCTATGCTACGAAATTATATCATTTTAGACCCAATTTTCTGCTATCTTAACATTCTAAAAATCACTTATCATCTTGTATACTCATGGGTTAACATCATAACATTACAATAACATCAATCCATCTATTATCATCAATTCCTCATCATCAACACACAAATTCATCATCATCAACACATAATTTCATCATCTAATAGGATCAAGGATTGCAACATAACAGTTCATCAATTTCTCAAACATAGATCATAATTATATAAATTTTTCTTCTATCTAATCATTCTAAAATCACTTATTATGGTATAGTGTCAAAGATTAACAACAATTCATAACCATTGTACCATTTCGTCAAGGATCGACATTGCAACAATTCAACATCAACAATTTCACCATACTTTTCATCATACATTTATCAATTCATCATACAAGATAAAACCTACCTCTATCTTAACCATCTATTGATCATAATAAACCAGGATTACACCCCTTACCTCGATTCCTAGCGATTGACTATCTTCTTTCGTGTTCTACCGAGTTCTCCTCTTGGTTCTCTGAAAGCCCTAACCTCTCTTCCATTCTTCTCAAATATTAAAATCGTACAAAATGAATTCTCTTTCCTTGTTTTACTTGTTTAACCCTAAGACCCTTTCTATGGCTTGCCTCTTATGCCCTCACTTAACTCACACACTCTTACCACTATGCCCTTATCCTTATTTTCACTTTAATATTCTTATTTTAATTATTATTATAAATCTAAATAATATAACAAAATTATTTAAATCTAAATAATTCTAATAATCGACTCTCTCACAACAATGCTTCATCACACACCATCATACATTGCATAATTCCTCAATAAATCACAAACAATTCATTTAGATAAATAATTCTAAAATTTTGGGGTGTTACAACTCTCCTCCACATAAAGAATTTTCGTCCCCAAAAATTACCTGAGGAAAACAGAGTCGGGTAGGACTCTCTCATCTGATCCTCACGCTCCCAAGTCATACTTCCACCAGCTGGTCCACCCCACACTACCTTCAACAAGGCAACCTCTTTACCCCGCAACTGCTTCACTTCCCGACCTTCTATCCGCACGAGTGATGCTTCATTTGTTAGGTTATCTCTCACATATACATCATCCATTTGGATCACATGCGAAGGATCCAAATATGTTTTCTCAATGTACATCTCAGCTAAATTCTGTATGGAATGATTAATCTTCATTGGCAAGAAATGAGCCGACTTAGTCAATCTATCCACAATCACCCAAATCGAGTCATTTCCCTTCACAGTCTTTGGAAAACCCGACACAAAATCCATGGAAATACTATCCCACTTCTATTATGGAATATTCAACGGTTGCATCAGACCCAAAGGCTTCTGATGTTCAATCTTTGACTTCTGACAAGTCAAACACAAGTAAACAAACTCAGCAGTATCCTTCTTCATACCTGGCCACCAAAACAACTTCTTCAAATCCTGATACATCTTCGTGGCACCGGGATGAAAACTCAACCTACTTCGATGTCCTTCTTCAAGAATACTCTTCTTAATTCCTGGAACATATGGAATATACATTCTATCTCTGAACCTCATCACACTATTATCATCAACTCGAAATTCACCTCTGTTACCTTGGTTAATTAAGGTCAACTGATCAACCAATCTCAAATCAAATTTCTGACCTCCTTTGATTTCTTCAAGAATACCGCTAGTCAGTTTCAACATCCCCAACTTCACACTGTTAGAAGTCATTTCACACACCAAACTCATGTCTCTAAATTTCTCAATCAATTCCAACTCTCTCACCATAAGCATCAACATATGCAAGGACTTCCTTCTCAAAGCATCAGCTACCACATTTGTTTTACCAGGATGGTAACTCAAATCAAAATCATAATCTTTCAGAATTTCAAGCCACCTTCTCTGCCTCATATTCAGCTCTTTCTGATCGAACAAATACTTCAGACTCTTATGATCACTGAACACCTCAAATTTAGAGCTAAAAAGATAATGTCTCCAAATTTTCAACACAAACACTACAGCTGCCAATTCTAAGACATGCGTAGGATAATTCCTTTCATGAACCTTCAGTTGTCTGGAAGCATAAGCAATGACTTGACCATTCTGCATCAGCACACCACCAAGTCCCATCTTCGACGCATCATAATATACCACAAAGGACTCACTCGGATTGGGAAAAATCAATACCAGAGCAGTCTTCAACTTCTTTTTTAATTTCACCAAAACTTTCTTCACACGCAACATCCCACACATAAGCTTGACCCTTTCGAGTCAACTGAGTCAAAGGTAATGCCAACTTAAAAAAACCTTTAATAAACTTGCGATAATTATAACAACCCAATTCCCATCGCGAATAAATAACATATAATAAATATCAGAGTAACTAAAAATTTATTTTTCCGACAGAAACAGGGATGCCACATTTAAAGAAATAAAATACAATCCCTGCTCAACATTTTTGATACATAACACAAAGAGAAACTTTTCCTTACAAAAGGATGGTCAATTATGGAATAAAGCGGAAGGATCCACAACCGACTTGTTTTATAAATAAATGGTTTTAGAACATCAAAATATAAATACAAAATAATATTTAATATATTCAACAAAAATATACATATAATAAACGTTCCCCGACTCCCGTGCTACGTATCAGAGCAGACACCAAGACCGACAACGGAACGGAGGACTAATCTTCACAAAATCCTCCACGCCTCTAAAGCTGACAATCTGCACTATGCCATAAAAAGCATATTCCAGCAGAAGGGTGAGAAATAACAACTATAACAAGATTGCATAATAATATGCCACAACACAGATAATTCACATATGTAATATTTCTCACCGCATACATCACATACTAACACATATAGCATGGCACCAATACATAATATATCACACATAATAAATCGAATCATGATTTTCCACACATAACACATCCCTTCACAATTCACACCACAATTCATCCCAACTCACTCATATACATCACAATGTATATATCTATACGAAACCAAGCATATAATCATGCATATTCCATTAATTTCATACTTCCACAAAGCATACTTTTCCATAATCATTCATCAATGCAAATATACAAAAGATGATCAATGCATACCATAGAGATCGACCAACGACTCTATATAGATGCAAATGCGGTACCGACTCAATTGGTGATACATTAGTCCCCCAGGAACTCTTGGAATCATCGCTCGTTACATAGAGTAACTCCCCGTCGGGCCTACGATGTTCCCCGTCGCTATAAACCACTATTTCAGGGCGAACGACGTTTATGGATTGCTTTCTACCACTATTTCAGGGCGCACAATCCGATTGCTTTCTACCAGTATTTCATGGCGCACAATCGTCTATAACCACCGCTTTCAGTCCTCAGGCAACGCCTCATATCTTCGAGGCACACGGTGTTATAGAAAATTCCCTCTGGAATCATTCCGTCACTCAGGACGTCACAACAATGCATATCATGATGCTTGGCATACAAATTACTCATGACATTCACATTGCACCCACATACACATCCATAATCATGCATAAATCAACAATTACCACGTATCGCATTTTCTTGCCGTAAGGCCACAAATCATCATCACAACAATATCACGTGCATATTCATTTCACAACATGTCACCACATGCATTTTCATTACAAACCACAAACCACAACAATTATGCAATCACAATCACTTCCACAAGGAATTCACATATCAAATGCTACTCACAACACATCATTATCGCACATTGAAATCAAAACCCAAAACACACATTTATTCCTCCATAACACCACAAACCATCATCACCAATACTTATCATATATATTCACATCAACACAATTATTGTCATAAAGCCACAAACCATCAACAAAGTATTCCACAACAACCAATTATCATCAAAGAATCATCACACAAGTCATACAATCACTTACCAAAGCATAACCCACAATATTGAAAAATAACACCAAAGTCCATAATTCGTTTTCTCGGAAAAGTCGGCCAAAAATAATATTTTTCATCATCACTAAAAAGTACTCCTAAAGACCTTCGATTCGATATAAAGAACTCTTAAATCCGATAAACGACGAATAAGTTACGAATATTTCCAAATAACGCAAAACATAAACCGGACGCCCGACACTACGAAACGGTTCGTAAAAACTGTACCGATTGGGAAGGATTCAGACCTCAAAACTATTTTTCCTAGAAAAAACATCTCGTTAGCTTCCCAACGCTTCGAACGGGGATCAAAACCGACTTACGGTTCGAGAGATATGAATTTCCGAAAATCGCACGAAACCAGAATTTTCACACTAGCAGTCGTGTCCGTACGACTGCGTGAAAATACACCAGTTCTGGTTCAGCAGTGATTCTTGGGGCGTTTTCGCCCGAAACCCGACCGATTCAATTATTTTCTTCAAACAAAATACATGATAATCCTCCATAAATGTATACGGACGTATTAGAATAAAAAATTACGCGATTCCGCGACTTTTGAAAAACACTATTCCGGAACCTAAAAACGCCAAATTTTCAAATATCAACCGATTTTAACGAAACGAGTTTCTATAACGTCGGCCTCACTTCACTCGACTAAACTACGCAATTTATTTCGAAATTCATCCGTGAAAACATCGATTTCTATCGATTTCCTACAATTCGACCTAAACGGAAAACTATAAGAAAATATCCAAAACAATCAAGAAAACATACACATATACATACACAAGCAAGATATAATTGAAACTTCTCACCCTTACCCGATTAATCGCGATTGAAACGGACGAATACTCGATTTTCCTCTTTTTCTCTTTTCTCCCCTCTTCCTCTTCTTTCCTTCTCTTTCTCTTCTTTCTTCTTTTCCTTTTCTTTTCTTTTCTCTTTTTCTATCTTTCTATTCTATTTAAACAAAATATCTACCCAAATGACCAAAATACCCCTCATCTCAAATATCTCGTCAACGCTCTCAAAACGCGACAAAAGATTACAACATTGAAAAATAACATTTTGTCAAATAAAAGTCAATAATAAAATAATATAATAATAAAATAATCAACTAAACTCGATTAAATAAAACTGACCAAAACTGCGGCGTTACAATTCTCCCCCACTTAGACATTTTCGTCCTCGAAAATCTACTGAGACGAACAACTCCGGACACGACTCTCGCATCCGACAAACAAACCAACATGCCATCAAAAGGCACACCACGAATAACACAACAGATAAACACCTTGCTAACCGTAATTACAACAACACGATACGACGACAACAACAACGACAAGATGCAAAGCCCATACAATGCACTTGACGACCAACTCACAACTCAAGGAAAACCACGATACCAACACACAGGTTCACTCTAGAACCGAAACACAACAAGATCGTTACCCTACTCTAGGTAACACTCCCCTAATTCCCCACACAGGAATTAGCTACACACACTCGAACCATCACCATGGAAACGAGGCAATAACACAAACAAGAACACAAGTTCCACGACACAACATCGATTAAACAACCTCCACACAACCATAATACCAACATCCTTGTCACACAACCTTATTACAACCATGCTACGATTCACCAATCGAACATATAACCAAAACATCCATTTACATAACAGCCCATGAATAACATTTAAACCTTTCACTTATCACTTCCATTTTGAAAAGTTCAATGGTCTCATCAGTCCTACATATTCCCAATGTTCAACCTAAGAAATCTTACAAGTCACACACTTATATATGAAATGTGCCACATCACGCTTTCGATGCGCACTCTGATTACTCGTAACCATCAAAACTACCAATCTCACGACCAAAGTCTAACTCTTCCTCATATTCTCCAAAAATCACTGTTCACTTTTAATATATCCAACTTCACACTCTACGGTGTTATCTCACGCACCAGACACAAGTCTCTAAACTGCTCAAATAATTCTAATTCTCGGACCATCAAAACAGACATACACTAAAACTTTCGACTTAACTCATCCGGCACAACCTCGGCTTTTCCCAAAGAATAATCCAAGCCAAATTCATAACTCATCACAAATTCTAGCCATCCTCATTGTCTCATACTCTATTCCTTCAAACCAACCAAGTACTCTAAACTCTTGTGGTTACCCAACACTTCGAGTCAAGAACCATAAAAATAATACCTCCAAATTTTCCAACACAATACAACCGCAACCAATTCCAAATCCTGAATAGTATAGATCCTTTTATGAATCCTCAATTGTCGTAAAGCATAAGCCACGACTTTACTCCCTTGCATTAACACACTGACTAAACTCATCAAAGACACATCACAATACCTCACAAACGATTTATTAGGATCACACAGAATCAAAACTGAAGCCGTATACCATTTCTACTTCAACTCACCCAAAACTAACTCACAACGAACATCCAAAACAAACGACTCATCCTTTGCAAGCCAACTGAAATAACAGAAGTACAAACTTAGTAAAGTCTTCCATACCCTACCGTAACAACCAACTGAGCCCAAAAGTTTCTAATCTCCTTAACCGACTTCGGAACCTCTCATTGTAGAACTGCATCTACTTCCGATGAATCCACAACAAATATCATCCTCAGAAATAACATATCCAAGAAAACTAACCTTTTCAACCAAAATTCTCACTCGGATAGCTTAGCATAAAACTTCGCCTCTTTTCAATACTTGTGATTCAAATCTCAAACACTCTATATGTTCTTCCTCTGGGTTTATAACAGATCCGAATATCCTCAATCAAAACCAATACGAACTTATCCAAATAAATATGAAAGATACGATTCCTCTACTCCACAAACATTACAGACGCATTACTATCACCGAACAACATCACTGCACATTGTAATGTCCAACCAAACTCCAAAAGATAAAAATTCTTAAAGCTCTTGCAAAACTTTCCACTGGGAAACTGGTTACTCACACACAAGCTTAACCGAGTAATTAACAGCCTAATCCGATGGTAACAACACAAACAAGTCACATCAAATCGATCAAAGCCTTCACTCACACAATTCAATATCCTTATCAAACGTTCCAAACAATTGCAATTCCACTCAAACTCAACCAAACCATTCCAGTTATCTGTTCATGAAAGTGGTCACTTATTCTCAATCGTTACCTTATTCCACTATTAGCAATCCATACATACTTTCTTCGCTTAACAGTCCAAATTCCATAAATTCCAACATGTAGCAATAACCAACCAACAATAACTCTTAAATATTACATCCACACTTAGGGGTTCTCTCAACATTTCCCATTATTTCTCTAAAACTCCAAAGACTCCAAACCTCACTAGAACTCTAAGTTTTACTTTTCATAGTCTCAATACCAATACCATCATCTCCATCATACTTGTTATTCCATTCAATCATCAGTTCCTTGTATTACTATCAATACTGGGGCTCTCTAAGACAACACACTTGGTTTCACAAATCCCTTTTTCCAGCAAATCCTTCAACTGCTCTTTCAATCTGAGTTTCGCTTCCTAAAAGTTCTTCTACTTATTTAGCATATCCAAACCTTAAATCCTTACCTTCGTCAAATTTGAGTTCACACTTTACTCTCTGAGAACAACCATTAACGATACCCAATCGTTCTCTCACAATGACTTCCCAACTGGACCAACATATCAAAATCTCTAATCCATTTCACACACTATCAAAGCCGGAAAGACACGCCTATTCCATCCAACATAATTTCCGTCTGCTATCAACAAGAGATTAAGGGTGATCAGTTCCTCAATTTGTCAATAGACAGCCGACAATCACGATGGGGCATAAACCGTCTTTACCAAACTATAATAACATTTCTTACATCCTGTACACAAAACTACCTAAGGCACAAATCCTTAGTTGACATAAACCTTACCTCCGCATCCCCTTCGGAACTGAGAACAACATTGTCCGAACAACACTTACAATCTTGCAATTCACAATACACTGAGCCAACGCTCCACACCTGAAGCAACATGGAGAAGTACCAACTTCTCCCCCACTTATCTCAAACTCAATCCTGAAAACAAAGGATTAGAAAACCCAGAAAGTACTGACAGTGTTCCACACACCTATCACGTACTAAGAGATAAACAACAACGACAGTATTCAACTGTCACACCAACTGACTCAATAGCTTGGCCGGACGGACCGACCTGCTCTGATACCACTTATATAACAACCCAATTCCCATCGCGAATAAATAACATATAATAAATATCAGAGTAACTAAAAATTTATTTTTCCGACAGAAACAGGGATGCCACATTTAAAGAAATAAAATACAATCCCTGCTCAACATTTTTGATACATAACACAAAGAGAAACTTTTCCTTACAAAAGGATGGTCAATTATGGAATAAAGCGGAAGGATCCACAACCGACTTGTTTTATAAATAAATGGTTTTAGAACATCAAAATATAAATACAAAATAATATTTAATATATTCAACAAAAATATACATATAATAAACGTTCCCCGACTCCCGTGCTACGTATCAGAGCAGACACCAAGACCGACAACGGAACGGAGGACTAATCTTCACAAAATCCTCCACGCCTCTAAAGCTGACAATCTGCACTATGCCATAAAAAGCATATTCCAGCAGAAGGGTGAGAAATAACAACTATAACAAGATTGCATAATAATATGCCACAACACAGATAATTCACATATGTAATATTTCTCACCGCATACATCACATACTAACACATATAGCATGGCACCAATACATAATATATCACACATAATAAATCGAATCATGATTTTCCACACATAACACATCCCTTCACAATTCACACCACAATTCATCCCAACTCACTCATATACATCACAATGTATATATCTATACGAAACCAAGCATATAATCATGCATATTCCATTAATTTCATACTTCCACAAAGCATACTTTTCCATAATCATTCATCAATGCAAATATACAAAAGATGATCAATGCATACCATAGAGATCGACCAACGACTCTATATAGATGCAAATGCGGGTACCGACTCAATTGGTGATACATTAGTCCCCCAGGAACTCTTGGAATCATCGCTCGTTACATAGAGTAACTCCCCGTCGGGCCTACGATGTTCCCCGTCGCTATAAACCACTATTTCAGGGCGAACGACGTTTATGGATTGCTTTCTACCACTATTTCAGGGCGCACAATCCGATTGCTTTCTACCAGTATTTCATGGCGCACAATCGTCTATAACCACCGCTTTCAGTCCTCAGGCAACGCCTCATATCTTCGAGGCACACGGTGTTATAGAAAATTCCCTCTGGAATCATTCCGTCACTCAGGACGTCACAACAATGCATATCATGATGCTTGGCATACAAATTACTCATGACATTCACATTGCACCCACATACACATCCATAATCATGCATAAATCAACAATTACCACGTATCGCATTTTCTTGCCGTAAGGCCACAAATCATCATCACAACAATATCACGTGCATATTCATTTCACAACATGTCACCACATGCATTTTCATTACAAACCACAAACCACAACAATTATGCAATCACAATCACTTCCACAAGGAATTCACATATCAAATGCTACTCACAACACATCATTATCGCACATTGAAATCAAAACCCAAAACACACATTTATTCCTCCATAACACCACAAACCATCATCACCAATACTTATCATATATATTCACATCAACACAATTATTGTCATAAAGCCACAAACCATCAACAAAGTATTCCACAACAACCAATTATCATCAAAGAATCATCACACAAGTCATACAATCACTTACCAAAGCATAACCCACAATATTGAAAAATAACACCAAAGTCCATAATTCGTTTTCTCGGAAAAGTCGGCCAAAAATAATATTTTTCATCATCACTAAAAAGTACTCCTAAAGACCTTCGATTCGATATAAAGAACTCTTAAATCCGATAAACGACGAATAAGTTACGAATATTTCCAAATAACGCAAAACATAAACCGGACGCCCGACACTACGAAACGGTTCGTAAAAACTGTACCGATTGGGAAGGATTCAGACCTCAAAACTATTTTTCCTAGAAAAAACATCTCGTTAGCTTCCCAACGCTTCGAACGGGGATCAAAACCGACTTACGGTTCGAGAGATATGAATTTCCGAAAATCGCACGAAACCAGAATTTTCACACTAGCAGTCGTGTCCGTACGACTGCGTGAAAATACACCAGTTCTGGTTCAGCAGTGATTCTTGGGGCGTTTTCGCCCGAAACCCGACCGATTCAATTATTTTCTTCAAACAAAATACATGATAATCCTCCATAAATGTATACGGACGTATTAGAATAAAAAATTACGCGATTCCGCGACTTTTGAAAAACACTATTCCGGAACCTAAAAACGCCAAATTTTCAAATATCAACCGATTTTAACGAAACGAGTTTCTATAACGTCGGCCTCACTTCACTCGACTAAACTACGCAATTTATTTCGAAATTCATCCGTGAAAACATCGATTTCTATCGATTTCCTACAATTCGACCTAAACGGAAAACTATAAGAAAATATCCAAAACAATCAAGAAAACATACACATATACATACACAAGCAAGATATAATTGAAACTTCTCACCCTTACCCGATTAATCGCGATTGAAACGGACGAATACTCGATTTTCCTCTTTTTCTCTTTTCTCCCCTCTTCCTCTTCTTTCCTTCTCTTTCTCTTCTTTCTTCTTTTCCTTTTCTTTTCTTTTCTCTTTTTCTATCTTTCTATTCTATTTAAACAAAATATCTACCCAAATGACCAAAATACCCCTCATCTCAAATATCTCGTCAACGCTCTCAAAACGCGACAAAAGATTACAACATTGAAAAATAACATTTTGTCAAATAAAAGTCAATAATAAAATAATATAATAATAAAATAATCAACTAAACTCGATTAAATAAAACTGACCAAAACTGCGGCGTTACAATAATAACCAGCCAAACTAAGAAAACTTCGAATCTCAGTAGCCGACTTCGAAGTTTCCCATTGCAATAAAGCATATACTTTAGAAGGATCCACAGAAATTTCACCACTAGATACCACATGGCCAAGGAAACCCAGAACTCACATTTTAACAATTTAACATACAACTTCTTCTCTTTCAGCACTTGCAATACAGCTTTTAAATGCTCAGCATGTTTTTCTTCTGACTTAGAGTATATCAAAAAATCCGATTCATATACTCCATGAACACACCTGATGCATTGGATGCGCCAAACGGCATCACAGTGTATTCATAGGGACTATACCTCGTCCTGAAAGCTGTCTTCGAAATATCATCTGGTTTAACACGAATCTGATGATAACCATACCTCAAATCAATCTTGTTGAACACACAAGCACTTACTAACTGATCCATCAAATCATCAATTCTCAAAAGTGGATATTATTCTTGATAGTCACTTTATTCAACTGTTTGTAATCAAAACACAACCTCATACTGTCATCTTTTTTCTTAACTAAAACACAGGTGCATCCCACAGAGAAACACTTGGTCGTAAAAACCTCTTCTCAAGTTATTCTTCCAACTATTTCTTCAATTCACACGACTCTGAAGCATACATTCTGTATGGAGTCATTGACATCGGACTCGTATCAAGTACTAGGTCGATAGCAAATTCCACTTCACGCTATGGCGTCAAATCACTTATGTCGTCTGGAAATACATCTGGAAATTCACAAACAACAGGTAATTCAACATTTGTAACTTCACGATCAACTTGCAACGATGTAAACATTACAAATATCAAGGCATTCATCTTCTAGAAGTTCATCCACTTGCTTAGCAGACAACAACATCAGCTCTCTACTATCACCAAACCCAAATCCACACTCTAGAGACAAGTCACAAATATCTTCAAGAAAACATCAGGAATTACACACCACTGGTATATCTCTAGTCGTCACCTTGCTCTCTACTCCCTGAGAAGCAACCATCAACAATTCCTGATCGTTCTCCCTCAGAGACATTCCAACTTAGCAAACGAACAAGAA
Source organism: Lathyrus tuberosus (assembly GCA_022829125.1). Taxonomy (NCBI): domain Eukaryota; kingdom Viridiplantae; phylum Streptophyta; class Magnoliopsida; order Fabales; family Fabaceae; genus Lathyrus; species Lathyrus tuberosus. Next base: position 3,644,845 of record JALAZF010000241.1, on the reverse strand, counting down.
ACTCAAATCCGCCTCATCTTCCGATATAAGAATCCCCATCGACTCATCAAAACATTCTCTAAGCACTTGGCTTAACTCCAAACAATTCACTGTACACACCATCTAAGCTAGCAAGACACGTCTATTCCATCCAACATGATCTCATCTATTATCATCAAGAGATTAAGGGTGATCAGTTCCTTAATTTGTCAATAGACAGCCGACAATCATGATGGGGCATAAACCATCTTTACCAAACTATAACAGCGTCCAACGACACACTGAGCTATCACTCCACACTTGAAGCATCTTGGAGAAGCACAAGATTTACCCCCACTTGTTTCATTCCCAACCTGCAAATGGAAAACCAAACAAGCATCAACAGTGTTTTCACACACATGTCACATACTTGGGAACAACATAATTAAACAACCTGGTCGGACGAACCGACCTGCTCAGATACCACTAATGCAACACCCTTCTAACCTAACATATATTTCTCGTAACATATGGGAATTAAATAAAATAAAATCACCACTCAAGGGTGTCACACTTCATAGAAACATCATAATTATCATCTTGCTCCGTAACACGTGTTACATCATGTAGAAATAACAACTTATTATAGATCAGCACATCTTTTAAGAAAACAAAAACATCGTAGCAGAATCATCGTCATAATAAGCTCCTCGATAAAACAAACTCATAATAATTTTAGTCCCATCCAATTTGGAATTACAATAGTTCGACATCTTCAAAATCCTTATAAAATATGTTAGTCAAGGAAACACAACATTCACATAATTAGCGTTCCCAACCCGATGTTACATATCAGAGCAAGACACCTTCTAATGAACGAAAACTAATAAAATAAGCCAAAGCTATCTTCAACGCTTGTACAAGCTACTTTGGAGCATCTGCGCGTTACCCACATGGAGGCAACAATCAAACAGACAGAGTGAGTAATCACAATTCATTAGAAAAGATATAAGGAAAAGATTCAGTAGTTGAAAATATCATTATATCAACACACATTATACATCAATACATCTTTCTCACCTACACACCATCACAACAATAACACATCTTTCATCATCAAAGTCATCATATACTCACATAGATCTCAAGGATCATCACGTCACAACTTATCAACAACATTCATGCAATGCCACATAGGATGCAACAACATTTTGACTCAAATGCAGGTGGTACCAATTCTTTATGAACACATGGTTCATCACCCTCCAAAGATCCCCACCATAGGATCGATTCCCTCGTGGAACTGGAGCACATCAAAATCGCTACCATCACCATAGGTAACGCTTCGCTAATTCTCCATAATAGGATTTAGCTACTCGCACCTGATCCATCACAATAGGATCGAGGCTCACCATAACTCGTTACCATCGCCACATGTAACGCTTCACTAATCCCCCGTAATAGGAATTAGCTACTCGCACCCGATCCATCACCATAGGATCGAGGCTCACCAAAAAGAACAAAAGTTCTGACAACATGGATGCATGGACTTTCAACATGCAACAACAACACATACACATTGGCCCATCTTCTGACCATGTATTCCACCATCAACATAATCATCATAAACACATCATGCATATATTCTAACATGCACATCATTAAAACATCATCACAGTACCATCATTAACATCACAACAACATCACATCATAACAACATTATCAACATCACATCATATCAACATCATCCACATCATATCATATCAACATCATCAAACTTCATCAACTCAACATCTCAACAACATCATCATAATAGTATAAACATAGCAACATCACCATCACATAATATTAGCACAATAATACAACGATTCATTATCCGAATAAGTAAACTAACACTTCATCAATATAGTAGGAATAAAAATAATACTTAAACATTTCACCTATTACTACTATGTTATATCCTTGAGCGTTAGCTTTCTAACACTTCAAACGGCTCGTCAATTGGATATACGGTTAGAAAGATATAACAAAAATCGTCGGAAGATAAACAAGTTTCAAGTTCAACATTTCTTTCAAACATCAAAAGCATTAACTAATTGTCATGATCAGCCTTTGGAAGTAATTTCATTTGATAGTAATTCGCGTTAGCTTTCCAGCGCTTTGAACGACTCGTCATTTGGATACACGGTTCAAAATTTATGATCGAAATCGTATTAACATTTTGGAAAAATGTGAGTGCATGTGTCAGCGCATAAGTGTTTCAAGTCGGCACATGTGCTGTAGTATTTAAGCTTGTTTTGCTTCTATCAATGTGCTGACACACAGGTCGGCGCATAACAATTTCAGGTCGGCACATGAGAATTTTAGGTCGGCGCATATGACCAGATTTAAAAAAAAAAACGCCTTTCTAAAGGCTATGTGTCGGCACATAAAATATACAGGCCGACGCATACTGTTACGTTGGCCCCAAAATCACTTTTTCATTGTTTTATCATGTTAGAACCTATGCTACGAAATTATATCATTTCAGACCCAATTTTCTGCCATCTTAACATTCTAAAAATCACTTATCATCTTGTATACTCATAGGTTAACATCATAACATTACAATAACATCAACTCATCTATTATCATTAATTCCTCATCATCAACACACAAATTCATCATCATCAACACATAATTTCATCATCTCATAGGATCAAGGATTGCAACATAACAGTTCATCAATTTCTCAAGCATAGATTCATAATAATATCAATTTTTTTGTTATCTAAACATTCTGAAATCACTTATTATGGTATGGTATCAAAGATTAACAACAATTCATAACCATTGTACAAATTCATCAAGGATCGACATTGCAACAATTCAACATCAACAATTTTGCCATACTTTTCATCATACTTTTATCAATTCATCAAACAAGATAAAACCTACCTCTATCTTAACCATCTATCGATCATAATAAACCAGGATTACACCCCTTACCTCGATTCCTAGTGATTGACTCTCTTCTTTCGCCTTCTACCGAGTTTTTCTCTTGGTTCTCTGAAAGCCCTAACCTCTCTTCCGTTCTTCTCAAATGTTACGATCGTACATAACGAATTTTGTTTCCTTTGTATCTAAATTTTATATAGATAATTATTATATCTAAAAAAAATAAACTTTTCTATAACTAAGACTCAAGGAAATACAAGTAAATGCGAAATGCAAAAGGTACAATGTTGTTTCTCTTTTTCTCTTATATGTGTCGGTATAATATATTATGTCAATTTCGAGGATTTCAATAACACTTTTCTATCAAAACACAATAATTTCATATTACAAAAATAAAATGAACATTGTAGTAGTACATTGCATGTTGTCCGAGAGAGATAAAGTATAGTATATAACATGACTAAACTATCTTGTCCAATGTTAGAAAATTAAGTTGTAAATCAAATGGATCGAGGATAGAATCGTGAATGAAATCACTTTTCTTTTAAGTATTTCAAGCACTCTAAAATGTCTTAGAGTTTGAACGCAGGAATACCCAGGATAATTCAGCCTATACTCGAATTTACACAAGACCGATGAAAACTCGAATGTAGGGAAGAGTATCTGGAATTTTATGTGAAGAGGATAGTATGCTTTTGTTATGTTTTTCTGAATCCGGAATAAAGTATTTATAGGCCATATTGGTTTTGTTTCACAAGGTCACCCCTTGGTGAAAAACCTTCCTTTTACCAAGAGTTACAAGCTTTTGCCAAAAATTATTTTTACCAAAAGTTACAATTTTTCAATTACAGCAACATTCTTCAAGAGTTGCATATTTTCATTCTGCAACACTTCACGAAGTGTTGCTTATTTCTGAATTCAAGCCTACTACAACACTTCACAAGTATTGCTTATTTCTCAACTCAAAATTAATCTTCACTTGCATATTTTCTTAATATTTTGGAACACACTCAAGATTATTAATTCTTAATAATTTACAATAATCCCCCACTTGTTTTAACAATGACAAGACCGATTCCAGAAAAGGAGAGGAAAAGAATGTTAATACAATTAAGTAACTTTCGATTTGAACTTAACCTTAATAAGGATAACACAGAGTTTAATCGGAATGTTAGGTAGCTATGCTTTCAACCATTATCTCTTGTGATTATACCGATGTTACTTTACTCACATTCTTTAGTGGTTCTTTGCCTACATCTCTAGCCTAGCTCTATTTATGGCCATGTGCTTTTCTTGATTCACCCCTCACTAAATGCATAGGTTTTATGAGGATACACCCCTCACTAATGACAAAACAGAAAATAAAATAAAAAAAACTGTATGAGGATACCCCTCACAAAAAAATGGAGGGATTTGAATTTTTAAATTTAGGATTTCGAGGGGCAACCCCTAGTGGTCCGTTGACCGTAAAAAAAAGCCATTAACCATAGAAATTTGCGAGGGGATACCCTAGCAAAAAGTAACTATTTTTACAATGTAGGGAGCCCCCTCGTAAGTGTCAAAGGCAATGTGGCATTAGCCTTTTCTGCTTGCCAGTTGAGTCAGAACATTTATTTATTACTTGTTACATTTTGCGAGGGGTTGTCCCTAGCAAAAAGTAACTGTTGATATTGCGTAGGGAGCCCCCTTGCAATTCTCTGAACTATTTCCCATCACCGTTTCCTCGTGCCAGAGTGAGTCAGAAGCATTAATTATGGTAGTTCTATTTTCCGAGGGTAGCCCCCTCCCTGAGTTCCCCATGAAACACATGTTCAACCACTTCTTTCCTAGTTCCCATTTTTTCACATCTGATAATTTTCCTTTTAAATTCATCTTGTAACATTCTTCTTCCTCTCCTCTTCTAAATTTCAACTCTTTTAAATGTTATACTGGTTTATACTTATTTTTCGTTTATTATTTACTTTTTTAGTTTATATTAAATATTTATTGATAGTTTTTATTTTTCATTTTCTGTTTTTATATACCTATTTTATCATCTAAAGATATCAAATTTGGCAAGGAGATTGGAAGCTAAAGTTTGTTGTAAATTTTGTTCATCCAAGGTACATTTTTTTTAAATTTATACTGATATATTTGTTGATGTTGGGTGTTGTTTGATATTTAATTTGTAAGTGTTTAATTATTTTTCGTTCAAATAGGGAGAAATAGATTTTGATATTTAATTTATACTGATATATTTGTGAGAAATTTGTGTGCTGTTTTGATTTTTCATTTGCTGTAATTTTTTTGAAAATACTACTATAAATTATATTATGAAATAATACTGTTTTTATTTCATAAATAAATTAGATTTTGATGATAATAGTTTAAATTATAAATTGAAATAGTCTACTTTTTATTTTAATAGTATAAAATATATTGGAAACGGTATAATTTATAATAATATTATAAATTATATATTGAAAATAGTATAAAATATATTTTGAAGTAATACTATTTTTATTTCGAAAATAAATTATATTTCAAAAATAATATTATAAGTTATATTTTGAAAACAGTATAAAAAACATAATAAAGACATTATTATATACAAATTTTATTTATTATTTTCGAAATTATACTTAAAAGAATAATATAAATTATATTTTGAAAATAAATAAAACTCAATATAAAAAATAGTTTATATTTATTATTATTTAGTAATATATTTTAGTATTGTTTTATTAAATATAATAAAGTCTTGCTAAAGTTGAAGAACCTCCTAAAGAAGCACCAAGTCTTAGTCCTGAAAATGAGAGTGAATTGGCTGTAGAAGACGAAAAAGTTGATCAAGAAAGGATCTCCCATGCTGAAAATTGGACTGAGGTCACTAGAGACAAGGGGAAAAAATCTGTGATTCATACTCCTAGAAGCTCATTTGTTGCCTATCAAAACTCATTTACACCCCTTAGGATTGGAGATTGTCCTATGGGGAACCAGAGTTTGAGCTCATGATTGTTACATGGAATGTTAGAGGTATCAATAAATTGGCAAGGCATAGAGAGGTATGTGCTTATGTGTCTTCCTTTAATGTCCCTATTGTTGCTTTACTTGAAACTAGGGTCAAAGTGAATAAAGCTGTGAATATTAGGAAAAGTTTTGGAAATAAGTGGCAATTTGCTGATAATTATAGGAACCATGCTAATGGTAGAATTTGGGTTCTTTGGGATCAGAATGTGGTGGACCTCAAAATTTTACAAACTAATGATCAATTCGTGCACTTGGAGGTTTATGGGCTGGATAAAAAGCTTCAGTATGTAGTTACAGTGGTTTATGCTTTGAATCAGTTGGAAAAGAGAAAGCTATTATGGACAGAGATTGAGAAGCTGGGAAGTAATATGAATAGACCTTGGATTATAATGGGGGATATGAATAATGTTCTGAGTTCTCAAGATAGAATAGGAGGAAAGCCTGTTACTGAAGTTGAGTTCAGAGATCTTGAGGATATGATGAATATGGTTGGGCTGACTGAAGTGGAGTCTAGAGGAAGCTATTACACATGGAATAATAAGCATACTACAGGTATAATATACTCTAGAATTGATAGAGTTTTGGCTAATACTGAGTGGTTTCAACTGTTTCATGATCATTTTGTGGAGAACCTTGCTCATAACATCTCTGACCATACACCTGTCAAGATTTGTAAGATTAATCAATGTAGCAGGAAAGGGTCAATGTTCAAATTTATCAACTGTTCTGCTAAAGATCCTTCTTTTTTACAGAGTGTTGCCAATAGTTGGTGCCTTGAGGTGAAGGGGAAACCTATGTATAGACTCTGGATCAAATTAAAGAGACTCCAGCCTGTGCTTAAGCAGTTGAGTAGGAAGTATACTGATATCCACATACAAGTCATGCAAGCTAGACAGGATTTGAGCCAGGCTCATGATAAGCTCCAACAGGATATGTTTGATATGCATTCTTTGGAGCAAGTGAAGACATGTACTGATAAGCTTATGGAATTGAGTCAGGCTGAAGAATCCATAATGAGGCAGAAAGCTAAGATTAAGTGGTTACAATCGGGAGATAGTAATACAGCCTATTTCCATGCTTATGTTAGGGATAGAAACAAGCAAAAAGCCTTGAGTACTTTGGAGTCATTGAATGGTGAGATCCTAAGTAGCCCTGAGGAGATTGAGAATGAGATTATTGGGTTTTACAAGTCCTTGGTGGGTACTAAGGCTAGTGTTCAGAAGTGTATAGATATCCCTACTGTTAGAGATGGTGATACATTGTCTAGGGAAGAGGCTCAATTTCTGATTAGGCCCATTGATAAGAGTGAGATTTGGAAAGCTCTTTGTAGTATTGGGGACTCTAAGGCCCCTGGATTGGATGGGTACAATGCTTACTTTTTTAAGGTTGCCTGGCCTATTGTGAAGAATGATGTTGTTGAAGCAATTATGGAATTCTTCCAAGAAAATCAGTTGTATAAAGCTTTTAATTGCTCCCTAATTACTCTTATCCCTAAGAATCCTTCAGCCAAGACAGTCAAGGATCTCAGGCCTATATCATGTTGTAGCACTTTCTACAAGATAATCTCTAAGATTCTTACTTGCAGACATGGGATGGTGCTAGGCAATATTATAGATGATACTCAAGCAGCTTTTGTGCATGGTAGAAGCATTCAAGATAATATCATTCTTGCCCAAGAGCTTGTGAGAGGATACAATAGGAAAAACACCTCCCCCAGGTGTATAATTCAAATGGATATTCAAAAAGCGTATGATACGGTTGAGTGGAATGCCTTGGCTCAAATTATGGCTGAGTTAGGATTTCCTCAAATTTTTTCTAACTGGATTATGACTTGTGTTTCTTCAGTGTCCTACAGGTTTGCCATAAATGGTTCCACATCCAAGCTGTTGATAGATAAGAGAGGGTTGAGACAGGAGGACCCTATCTCACCCCTGCTGTTTATTATCATTTTGGAGTACCTGCATAGACTACTTCAAAGACTGAGTTTGAATCCTAATTTCAACTTTCATCCTAAGTGTGAGAAGCTCAAGATTATTGATCTTTGTTTTGCTGATGACATATTGATATATGTGAGAGGAGATATTGGTTCAATTCAATTGACCATGAGTAAAGTTGAGGAGTTTGCTGAAGCTACAGGTCTGCATATGAGTATCCCCAAGAGTTTTATCTATTTAGGAAGAGTTGATTCAAACACCAGAACTCATCTGCAGCAGGCCACTGGGTTCAAAATAGGTACTCTTCCCTTCAAATATTTGGGAGTGCCACTGGATAGTAGGAAATTGTTAGTGGCTAGTTGCCAACCTATAATAGAAAGCGTGACTATGAGATTGAGACTTTGGTGTAGTAAGTTATTATCTTATGCAGGGCGAATCCAACTTGTTAGAAGTGTCATATATGTTATAACTAATTATTGGATGCAGGTCTTTTTGTTGCCTAAAAAAGTGATCAAGCACATTGATAGTCTTTGCAGGAAGTTTATTTGGACTGGTAAGTATGATGGTAGCAGAAAAGCTCTAGTGGCCTGGGAGAAAGTTTGTGATACTGTTGCAGCTGGTGGTTGGAACTTAATTGCTCTTAGAGAGTGGAATTTAGCAGCCATGGGCAAACTGTTGTGGAACCTTTTTGAGAAGAAGGACCGGTTGTGGATTCAATGGATTCATGCTTATTATAAGAAGACAGGTAATATTGTTACATACCAGCCTCCTATACATAGCTCCTGATTTGTGAAAATTCGGTTTAAGCATAAAGATGAGATTATGAGCAATAGAGTCTGGCAGGAGTTTAGTATGAATGGGAAGTATAAAATAGGGAAGATGTATAGGATGTTAAGAGGGGAAAAACCTAGTGTGGATTGGAGGAAAGTGATATATGGTAATGTAGCTAGACCAAGGGCAGTTTTCTGTTTGTGGTTGGTATGCCTTAATCGATTGCCTACTAAAGACAGATTGATGAACCATGGTATTCAAAATGATGGAGTTTGTGTGTACTGCAAGGAAAATGAGAGCAGACCTCATTTGTTCTTTGACTGTGCTGCTACAAAGGTTATTTGGTCTGAAGTTCTGCATAGGTTTGGTTAGAACCGTATGCCTGAGGCGTGGAACACAGAAATTCAGTGGATCCTGCATCATTCTAAAGGAAAATGGAGTAAAGTTAAAGTCCTCAAAGCTGTTGTTGCTGAGGTGATCTACCATATTTGGGCTATTAGGAATAGAGTTGTGTTTCAAAGTGGGGATATTCATGAGTTGAATAGTGATAATGTCATAGATATGGTTATTGGTAGAGTTAGTTCTAATAGGAAACTTAAAGCTTTTTGTAATAGGATTTAGGTTGTCTTGTGGTTGTCTTGTCTGTTTGTTGCCTGGATCGGTTGATCGGCTTGTATTACTGGTTTTTTGGTAATAATATTATCCTTATTCCAAAAAAAAATAAATAATAAAGTCTTAGAAATTACTTTAGACATGTGATATATAATATTATAATAAAAATTGTTTTATTTTAATTTTTAGAAATTATTTTTGAAATAATATTTTAAAACTTATTATATTGTTATCATTATTTAGTAATATATTTTAGTATTATTTAGTAATATATTTTAGTTTAGTAATATATTTGAAGAATATATGATGTTTGTTATAATTGATTAATATTTGTTATATATGATTTTTGTTATAATTAATATATATTTGTTGTATATGTTTGTGATATATATTATGTTTGAAAACTATATTTAAAAAATATATATGATGTTTATAGTTAATAGATATTTGTTATATATGACGTTTGTTATCTTCTTTTTCAAAAAAAAAAAAAACAGTATATTTTTATTATTATTTAGTAATATATTTTAGAATTATTTTGGTAATTTTTTTAGTTTAGAAATATATATATATATATATATATATATATATATATATATATATATATATATATATATATATATATATATATATATATATATATATATATATATATATATATATATATATATATATTAATTATGTGTATAATTAATAAATATTTGTAAGTGTATAATTAAGTGTATAATATATGCTAGTTATACGATGTTATTGATAGATCAATTCCTCTATTATTTATCGATAGATCAATCCCCTATTATTTATTGCTTGACCAATCTCTCTATTATATATTAAATTTAAACATGAAAAATGTTGTACATGTGTAGTATGAAATATTATCATTTCTATCGTAGTTGGATATATGATAGAACGTATCCAGGAAGACGTGGACTTGATCGGAGATGATCAGACTGGATCGTCGTGGCCTTCGCGTATGACAAGTGATTATGCTTGTAGGAGAGAAGAGGGGGGGGGGGGGGGGGGGGGGCGGTCCCTGCAAGGTACTCCGATGCCAAAGTAAGTGTTGAAGGTGCAAGAAAGACACAAGAAAGGGGGGGGGGGGGGGTTTGAATTGTGTATTTGCTCTTTTGACTACTTTTCTTTTCTTGTTGTTGAATCACTAAGGATTACATCAGAGTTCATTGAGAGACTCTGACTGGCAACTTTACATTCAGACTTGCTAAGCATGAGGCTTCAGAACTAACAAGAGTCTGAATATAAGATCCACTTCTCAGAACTTGCAGAGCGGAAGCTTATCAGAGTTAAGCTGCAAGGTTCTGACTTGCGTGTGTAAGGTTCTGATACTCTATATAGAAAGATAAACGAAGACATTAAGCATAAGAGTCAAGAACACACGATATATCCTGGTTCACCATAAAGGCTAATCCAGTCCACCCTCCTCAGGTGATTTCGCCTTGAACACAAGGTCTTAATCCACTATAATCAATCTCGTTTACAGATGCACGGACAACAACCAGTGACTAACCACTTGCACAACCGCCCTGTGACTAACATACAATGAACCGTTCAGGGATTCAACTTAATGAATATAACGAACATTGACCTGCAGGTTCCAATCTCGCAAGATCTACTGCTAGGCTTTCACAGCTAGACGTTCAGGGATTGATCGCAATGAATATAACGCTATTGACCCTATTTCAGGCTTTTCCCACAATGACATCTCGCCATTGTCTTATCGAGTCTCCGGCCACACTGACCACTCAAGGAATCCTGATTCACCAAGAATTAGTTTAATTGGAGATTACAAAGGTGCTTCTTAACAAGAAGATTACTCCTAAGTTTATGTACAAAAGAACACACAAGTGTTCAAGCAAGATGTGAGCAATAGCTCATTGCTATTCTAAGAAACTACATAGATGTATAATGATTTGACAGTTGCTGACATCTTGTAAATCTTCTTCTTCTTCATCTTTGGGGTGAGCAAGCTTTGAGCAACAACTCCTTGCTTTAGATCTTCAATGTAGCGCTGACGAGAAGGTGGTTGATGACTTGACTGATTTGCAATGTTGTCTTCTTCATCAACAACTTCTATACCAATTCATTGTTATTGTGTTGAATGATGATCTTTGAGCTTCAACAACAATAGCCATGTCTAAATGGTGATAGCTTTGGATATTCTAAGTGTTACAACGAGAACTCATCGTTGTTGCTATCTTCACACAATGACTTGATCAAATCACCTTTGATGGAATGAATCGATTTGTGGACTGTGTCATCGTAGATGTCCTTCGTCGTTCCACAATCATCCCTTAGAAGCGAATACTCTTTCCTTTAAATAGCCTGGTAGAAATATAGCCGTTTGAAATATTGTTGGCCGCTGGGAAAGAGACGTTGTGTAATAACTCGTTGTACTGACACATCTCCTTTTTGCTATGGGAGAAGTGATGTGATATATCTTTCTTGGGCGCCGTGTACAGTTACTCACAACGGTAACATGTGACTTCTGAACTTCAGAGACTTCTGATGTTTAATTGATGAAGCATGAGTAGAGTCTTCTTAGTCAGGATATCAGATACGTCAAGTCTTCAGTCAATTGAAGAAGTCCATTAGGAATCAGTCTTCAGAACTTCAGCACTTGTCTTTAAGCACGTTATCCTTGACTTCTTCAAGTCTTTCGAAACTTCAGAACTTGTCCATTAGGAATCTGTCATCAGAGTCTTTAATACTTGATCTTCAGAACCATAATCTTTATAACACATAAGTCTTCAGAGTCTTTCTGCACTTGGTCTTCAGAGCCTTCCGCCTTCAGAACTTCAAGTCATAAGAGTCTTTAGCACTTCGGTTCTCTTCTTCAGAAGCTTCGCAATCTTCAGAATCTCGACCACTTTTAGAGAGCATCCACAAGAGCATTGCATTGCATCCGCAATATCGGCATCCTTGGATCTGACTGATCACGATCAGATACAGAAGCGTTCTTGCTTCTTGCGACTTGTGTCACACATAGTAACTTTGCATATTATCAATTTCGCTCATCTGGCTGGTGCTTGTTGGATCTTATATATTCTATAATTATGATCTGCACACAACACACGTTAGAACATAAAATGGTTCTTTCACAAATACGTATTGTTATCATCAAAACATAGATTGACTTGTAGAGACAATTCTTGCTCTCACAATCTCCCCCTTTTTGATGATGACAAAACCAAGTATTTTGATTGAACATTTTATACAGGGTAATCACCAAAACAAAATATTCAGAGTCTGGAACAACAGCTCCCCCTGAATTTGTTATCCTTGAAGTTTTATCTGAGATCATCTAGAATCTTATATGATCTAAAGACATACAGAATAACAACTTGAGTTGCCAGAAGAAGAGTAGGAAAGGACTGCTTCACTATCTTGTCTTTAAGAGAACAGAGAGTCTTTAGCATCTGGACTAGTTCATCAGAACTTCCATCTTCAGATCTTCAGAGCTCAGTTCCTTTGTATTCGTATCAGAGCTTATAATCTTCAGAGTCTTCTGAAGCATTTCTACTTTTTAGCAGATTCATTTGAGCACAAACAGATCAGTTTTTATCTGATAACATAGCCTCGCTATTCATCAGAGACAGACACTGTCTTTTAAGAAACCCCCTCTGAGTTTTAGACTTTGTGAAGATTATAGGATTATCATTTGAATCTTCTGGGTAGTCTCCCCCTAATTTCTATAAGTCAGATATTGGGATCTTTCAGAACGTAGTTCAGGGATATTAAGTTTTAATCACCAATAAATATCATGACTTTTCCGATTTTGACTTTTGAACACAGGTCTTCATCTCAGAACCTTGTTATTCTCACAACTCAGTGGTTTATCAAAGCTTGATTTTTGATCAGATACTAATTGAAGGTTAATATTTGTGATCAATCAATGCTTGATTCTGAATCTGGTACTCATGATTTGATTCTGGTCTGATATCACGTGATGTACTGAGTCTTATACCAGAGTATGTTGAGTCTGATACCAAGTGAAGAATTTCTTCTCATACCACTAGAGAGGTATTTCCTTAATGTGCTGAATTGATACCAGTGAAGGTATTTGATAATAATTCACAGCTTTGCCTTGATTGATGAGTCTAATACTAGTCTTTGTGTATTGAGTCTGATTACCAATTATTGATTTATTCTGATACCCAATCGTTTTCATTTCAATTGGTTCCTGGTAAACATCAGAACTACTTGTTCTTGGATCTTCAATCTGGATCTTCAGACTGCTCTTTGTTTCTGATTTGCACAGTTCCTCTGAGTAAGCATCTTGAGAATGTGTACTTTGTCTTGACTGCTTTCAGAGTTTTCTTACTTCTTCTGATTCTTAGACAGCTTTTATTATATGATTGGAGTTCTTCATTCTTACTGTTCCTGTTCTTAGAATTCCTAGTGAACTTGTTTAGAGTTCCTCGGATAACATCAAACAACAAACGTTAGTAGTAACGCATTTTTATGTGAGTACTTTGTTTGAGTTCTGCATTCTTTCAGATTTCCTTCTCTCAATCAAAATCATTATATTTCTCCCCCTTTTTGACATCATCAAAAAGTGCTTAGAGCATAAGGGCATTTAAACATATAATTCCTCTTTTCAATGCACATCATATATTTCTTCCTCATTTGAGCATTTAAGCATTTAAGCATATTAACATCATCATATATATATATTGGATATGTTAAACAACATAGGACATGGAGCCAGCATTTGAGCAGTTAAGAGCAATCCAAGTCATTTGGTGATAACCATCTTTAACCATAATAAATTCATTTGAAGGATTTTTAGATGGAATCAACTGATTACTAATTGAAGGTTTTAGATCATTTGTAAAGATTAATTACAGCATTTCATTTGTGAACAAACATATAGAAGCATCAACATAAAATAGTTTTAAAATGCAGAGCATAGGTTGAGCTTAATCTTGAAAAGTTCAAGATAATCAAAACATAGATAATTCAATCACAGATTCCTAATTAGAGACGTTTTAAGTAATCGTAGACCTAATAGAGCTAGTTTTCATGGGTCCTATTGAGTTAGACTAGAGCGAGCCTAATGATGATGAAGAAGATGAGCGAGACTTTTCAGAATCGTCATTTCTTGAGCCATGCAACCTCTCTTCTACTTGAGTAATTGCCAATTTCTTGCTCTTCACAATTTCTACTGAGATCCATTCATGGAACTCAGTCCAGATATTTCTTATTTCCATGGAGTCCATACAGAAATTGGAAGCTTCTACTAAGCTTTGGATTTTTGTGATTGCATTGTCCTTAAAGGATTTTAATGCATCATTCACGGTTTTTTATCTCTTAGATGAGGGTTCCTCATCATCAACCATTTTCTGCTCCTTGCTTCCTTCTTTCCAATTTGTGAGTTCTTAAAGTACATCAGTGATATTCTTCATGTTGATCCAGACACTGATATCTTCATCCTTAAATCTACTCAGATAGTTTCTGACTTCTGCCTGATTGTAAGTAGCGAATTTTGGAAAACCTTTATCTGGAATCCTGGGAGTCAGAGTTAATTCCCAAAAGACTGTATTGTCCAGAGTGATGTCTTCTTTCATATGCCCCTCAAACTTGAGAATCTTCCCAGCGCTTTAAAGCAGCTTTCTTGATTCACCTTCATCGATTAGAATGTCATCAACTACTCCAGATTCAACTAAAATGTCAGAGATGAGTCTTCCGTACGGAATAAGTTTGAACTCCGGATTAGAACCACTTATGGAGTTTCTTATGGTTTCCTTCAGAAGTTTGAAGAGAACAGAAGAGAGATTAATCTTAATTCCTTTAAGGAGGAGGAACAAGGCACACTTCTGAGCGTCGTTGAGTTGATTTGCAGGAAGATGATGAAAAATGCTTCCCTACAAGATTCTGAACCAAACTTGTAATGGATCTTTCAGGTTTAAGAATACTTGGTTCTCAACTGTTATTCCTTCTTTGAAAATAAGGGCTATGACTTTGGCTTCTCTCTCCTCACTAAGTAGATCCTTGGTAATTCTGAATCCATTATCCTTGTGCTCCACAAGGTCTGCAATAGTCTTTTTAGATATGTAGATTCTTCTTCCAAAGACTGAAGAAATAATGAGAGTCGAGCCTGCATTAGCATGAATCCAGAACTCTTTAACCAAGCATCTATACGTTGGTCCTTCCAACCTCTTGAAGTAGTTACTCCATCCTTGTGCTTCCATTGAGGGAGTCATATCACATCCATTTGACTTTAGATTGTTGAAGTTTACAACAGTTTCAGACAATACTATGAGACTGTCAACCGGAATTTGTGTGGTTGTGGAAATTGAAGCATTTTGTGAGACGAAAGCCATTTTCAGAGAGTGATAAGGAAAAATCGAGAGTGATTGGCTGAAGATTCAGGTAAATAGGAGTTGTGTTGATGTCTTAGGGTTTGATGCTTTTATAGGTGAAGGAATAAAGTAAATTCTGTGGAAAATTTGAAATCGCAACGGTTGATTTTCCTAGACGCACTAAGCAACGTGGAAAGGTAAGTTAATGATTAATTTCTTTAATTAAGAATCGTGACACAATCTTAATGAGTGGTAATGGAACCGTTACTTAATTATGACCTATGGGAATTTAGGGTCTCTACACACTCCTAAGCCTTTTCGTGTGAATTTTAAGCAGCACTCATTATTTTAATTAGATAATTAGTTCATTTTGATCATTTGAAATATTCATACAAACCACAAAACGATTAAGATGTAACATAAGCTTAGTTAAATAGAAATAACTAAAATCCTATCTTAAACTAAGAACGTCATCGGTGAACAAAATTCAGGAAGGACTTTCTTAGTCATTCCATTTCTTCTGCAATGACCAACTACTCCCTGGAGGTCAAGAATGTGGGAGATAACTCTGCAGTAGGGAAATTTGTAGATTGTGTCTTCCCTAGACAGATTAATTTCTTCCTTTAAATGGTTGTACATGGACTGAGGTAGGTTTATTTTGATTCTAGATACTAAAAAGAAAATGAACAATCTTTCTTGGTTAGACAACTAGCCTCCTCCTCTTTCTCTTGGTCTTAGATTAGTCACCATAAGCTTGTACCAATCTTTAGCAAATGGAGTGAGGGTGCAAGGTTGAGTGGGATGCCCCTCTGTTTCAAAAATGATGTGCAAATGCCTGTCGAAACTATGGTTGTTGATGTTTCTTTCCACAGTCACACCATCTTCGACACACCTAATGGCTTTAGCTATGATGGTGGGGTTGATCAAGACTGGACAACCAGCCACAACAGATAGAATTGCATTCTTGCCAAGATCATATTCTTGAGTTCATGCATTTGCCCAAAACTCAATCACCAGTTCAGGGAATATAGGTCCAACAAGCATGGAGAAATAATTTTCCCAGTTCTGAAATATAATTCCAGAGAGAATGCTTGTTTTGTTGAGCTGTGGTAGAAGGTTTAAATTCACAGTGAATTCCTTCAGGAGTTCTAGATCGGATGTTTCTCCTCTAATGTTGTGGGAAGACATTCTGAGTGAAGTTGAATTGTTTGAGAGATGAGGTTCTACCTAGTTAGATAATGGAGTGAAAAAGACTTTGAGATTTAATAGGTATTTATCAATCTGGAGCACGTGGGGTTTATCATTTCCAAGACTAGCTATAAATAGTTGTGGTAGTCAGTGAAACGACATGTGATGGACTTTAATCGCCGTATATCTATAGCAGTAGGTCGCTGACACTACGTGATCATGACTGCTTATTTAATTCTTGAAAATTGTCTAATCATAAATGCGTAAGAGTATTATTATAGTTTCAATAATCCTAATATGACTAATGTTCAAATTATTGCTACTATTTCAACTAATGAGAATGAACGAAGACAGACATACCTTAGAGGTTCTGATATCTTTTTACGGCTATTCTGAGTGCTTGCTTCTGAGTGAGCTGCTGTAGGTTCGTAGATTCTTCAAAATTATCTTACATTATGGTTTTTGAGAAATGCGAACATTTTCTGAATTCTGAACTAAGAATGTTATGAAAAATTTATCAGATAGAGATCTGATCAATAACGTTTGATCCGACTGAGATAGTCTCAAGTCATCAGAATTTGGTTGCACTGATTTGATCAAGACTCTAAGTGATCAATCCTGATTAAGTACTTGATGAATCCATGAAAATCTTCTTCCTGAATATTCTTTCAGTTCCTTGTATAGCTTACAAGAAAACAATGTTCAGTTCTTTATTGAATTCATTAACTTCTGATCATTCCAGGATTTAGATGTTGAATCAGTTCTAAGAGTTTTGAATTCCTCAGCTTCCTGACTTCAACAGACTTTTCTTGAAATTCAATTTCATAGAACAACAAGTTTTCTTCTTTACATGAAGAGATTCTGAATGAGCTTTAACCGAGAAAGTCAAGGGTGAACCTAGTCCGTTTCTTGAAAATATCTCAGGAGCTCATAAAGAGTTATTCTTTAGCAGCCCAGAGTTCTTGTCTTCTGATAATTTAACCTTGAGCAAATTCGTAGTTCCTCTACACGTATCTTCTAAGATGAGCATTCAGCAGATACTACTTCGTATCTTATGAGTCCATCTGATCAGCTGATTCTTCAATCTTCAACAAGCCTTTAGGTGAGAAAAGATTTTGTTGATTAGCAAAACTTCCAGAATTAGTGATTTGCTCGAGTAGTCAGATTGATTACAATTTAGTACACAGTCAACTTCTGAACTGTTACAGAAATTGTAAGTGGATTTCAATCTCAACCAGAGTATTTCTACACACCGCATCCGGATCTTTTTCTGACACTGTTAGGTGTTTGATATCCATCAATAACAGAACTGGAGCTCTGATACCAATTGAAGGTGCGAGAAAGACACAAGAAAGGGGGGGTTTGAATTGTGTATTTGCTCTTTTGACTACTTTTCTTTTCTTGTTGTTGAATCACTAAGGATTACATCAGAGTTCGTTGATAGACTCTGACTGGCAACTTTACATTCAGACTTGCTAAGCATGAGGCTTCAGAACTAACAAGAGTCTGAATATAAGATCCACTTCTCAGAACATGCAGAGCGGAAGCTTATCAGAGTTAAGCTGCAAGGTTCTGACTTGCGTGTGTAAGGTTCTGATACTCTATATAAAAATATAAACTAAGACATTAAGCATAAGAGTAAAGAACACACGATATTTAATCCTCTTGCACCTCGAATGCCCGAATACCTTCGCCATTCACACCTTCGGGTCCAAGAAGATTAAATAGGGGCATCTGTCATACCCCAAATTTTGACCACTAAGATTTCCCATCATTGTGCAAATCATCATCACAATATGGATGAACCATTAGTCTCCCCAAAGATGGGTGAGCATCCACTACAATCATACTTAGGGTTTCAAGCCCTCTCTGAGTGCTTAGACAAAGGATCAATCAAGGAATAACATGATCTTCAACTTGTCTAAACCTCTCAAACATCCCCAAGGGATCAAGAGGACTCCCACTTCAAGGATTAAGCACAAGGCTGCTCCCTTCTAAGTGGATTAAGCCTCAAGATCGCCAGTGTCACCAAATTAGGGTTTTGGTCGACCAGGGCCTCCAGATGGGAATTTTCCTCTGGGAATGAGCCAATGCTTCAAGGCATAACCTATGATGCTCTAAGGGACATCAAAAACCCAATCATCAAGTCAATTTAACCCCAGGGGATGCATTCACAAAGAATCAGGAATTAGGGTTTCTTGACCTAATTCACCCCTAAGTTGACTTTTGGGGCAAAGCATGAGCCAAGACCTCAAGACATGATTTGAGGGTCTCTAATACACCATATTGATCCCTTTGTAATAATGGATTGATCCAAGAAGCTTGAGCAACAAGTTTCAATTTCATCTGAACCATAGTTAGGGTTTCGCGGGAAAAGTCAACTGTAGCTTTGACTTTTGAACAGGACATGATCCCAAACCCTAGGACATGATTCAATACACCCTATAACACCTATGAAATCAATCCATCAAGTTTGATTTAGGTCAAGGACTTGATTTCATAGAGGATCGCACAGTTTAAAATTCATCTGACAAAAAGTCAACTGTGCACAAAAGTCAACTTTGACTTTTTGAGATTTTTCACAATTATGGTTCCTTAACCCTAAAATGATGTTAATGTGTGATTTGAATCAACATTCATCAAGAAAAATCAAGAAAATTGGGATAACTTGTAAAAGGGGTAACCATAAAAAACTTAGAAATTTTCTAAGTTATGGAATAAAGTGGCAACGGTACCAACTTTGGAGGATCATAACTCCTAAACCACAAGGCCATTTTTCCCCATCCAAAGCTGGATTTGTAGCTCTCATGGCCGTTTACAAAAGCTTCAACTACAACTCATTCCAATTCTTCATGGATTTTAAGTTATGGAATGATCAAAATCACAAAAAGTGAAAATGTCACTTTTTTCCAACACTTTGTGAAATTTTCACTAAAGTTAGAATCTGTCTTAATTTTTTCAAAATGTAGGGGCATTTTTCACTTGGATCAAAAAAGTATCAAAACCAATTATGATCAAACAGTTGTTGTATCATATGAGGGCTTTCCAAAATGGCCAAGAACTCCCTCAAAGTCCACTTGAGCCATGAGATATGACAATGCCAATATGCCTTGCTGCAAACTGTCATGGCAAGGCAGATTTTTGAGTTTTGCTCGATTTGCTCAAATTTTGCAAAGGGCAAGCAACTCTATCCATCTGAACACCTCAAGGGGGGGGACCAAGGAGGAACCAACTCTGATCCCAAGCCTCCCAAGTCTTTGGAACCAAAAATAGCATGCCAAACCTAGAAATGCCTAAAAGAGGGACAAGACTCCAATTTTGGATTGGAGCATTCAATGCATACACCAAGGTGGCATGGACTGAGCCATTGCTAACTGAATTCAGTCAAGACTTATCCAAGACCAAGGGGACCAGCAGCCTGTGCCCTAACCTCTAGTCAATGGCTAGAGGAGACTTGGATTCTCGTTGCTCAACATTGGCCAAACCTATGCAGCAGTTGTCATTCACTATTTCTTGCAAAACAAACTTGCTCTACTATAAATAGAGCTCATTTGTGATCAGTTTGAGCACACCAAAGCCATCAAACAGTTGCTTTCTTCAAAATCTCCTTCTTCACTCCAAAATTGCCTTCCAAAGCAAGTCACTATCGGGTTTTGAGTTTGAGAGTTATTCCAACCAAACCAATCACACACACACCTCATAAACATCATGTAGAAGTGATCCAAACACTCGCACAACATCTAGAACACCAAAATCACAAAATCACCAGCCAACTGCTCAAGCCTTTGACAGATTTGCAGTTGAGGTGCCAAATTAAGTTCCAGCTTAAATCAATCCACTCCAAGCATCCAGACACGCTCCATAGCACCTAGGGAAGCTGTCCATATCCTTGGAACCAAGTTGTAACACCTCTAATACAAAACACGATCACCAGCTGCAAGAGGTAAGCATGAGCTCTTCTAACTCTATGATCCATGCATTTTTTGCTGCACAATAATTTGGCCACATATTCATAATCATGCATGGAGTGTTTTCCCTCAATCAATTGCATTGTTTGAATCGTGTATGGAATTTCTGAACCTTCATGCAAATTTTAGGGTTCTTGAGGTTTCTCTTTGATTTCTTATTCCATGTTTAAAATAAATGAAATTAAAGACCATAAACATGATCGTGAGGTTGAAACGAGTATATTGATATGTAGATTACATGATATCATCAAGTATTCAGTGAGATTGGATAGAAAATGCAAATATGCAGAAATAGAGGAAGGGCGCGTGTTCTTGCCATGTTCTTGGCGCCCTTTTTCAAATTTTTGAATTTTTGAATTTTTGTGATTTTATTTAATTGATTCAAAAATTAATTTATCTCTGAGTTTTAATGATTTTGAGTTGATTCTTTTTTTAATAATTCACAAAAATGTTAAAATATTTTATTTTTCCAAAAAATCCCAAAAATATTATTTATTTCATATACTTGATATTTTTGTAAAGAATTAATATTTTAATTGTTTTTGACATTTAAAATATTTTCTCTTTCTTTATTTTTCAAATCTTAGTGATTTCCAATCATTTTGTGGATCAAAACCTAATTTTTGAAACATTAATCCAAGATCACAATTTGTTTTCCACATGTTAAACAATTTTGGTCATTTTAATTGAATATTTTATTCAATTAAAATACATTTTGAAAACAAATTAGGGTTTTTGATTAAATAAACCCTCATCAAACTTTTTCAAACACTTTGGGCCTCTAATAGAGTGTAAGACCCAATCCTTTGTAAATACAAACCTTTTTGGGCCTCAAATGTTGTATAAGTCCCGTTGTGTTTCAAAAATTCGGCGCGATCATCGCCCGTTAAAAACCAATCATTTGGGCCTCTCCTCGAGCTATAAGACCCATTCAAAATCATTAGGCCTCTAATAGAGTGTAAGACCCAATCCCCTTTTAACCAAAATAATTTTGGGCCTCAGATATTGTATAAGTCCCTCTGCGTTAAAAGAAAACCCCAGTGCGATCGCCAGTTGAAAAATCAAACCCTTGGGCCTACCCTCGTGTTATAAGCCCCACTCTTTAAAAATCATTGGGCCTCTAGTAGAGTGTAAGACCCAACCCTTTTTGAAGACCAAAATAATTTGGGCCTCACTTATTGTATAAGTCCCGATACCACCAAAAGTTCGACGCGATCGTCGCCTTTTAAAACAAAACTTTTTTGGGCCTCTCCTTGAGCTGTAAGCCCCACCACTTGTACAAAAATAAAACTTTGGGCCTCTTGAGAGAGTGTAAGACCCATCCCCTTGTACAGAAAAACCTTTTTGGCCTCAGTCACTTGTATAAGTCCTTGTACAATTTCAAAACAACAGTGCAATCACTGATAAAACCTTGGGCCTCTCCTTGAGCTGTAAGCCCCAAACAATCTTTTCAAAGCACTTTCTCCTTTGATTTTGAATATAATATTGTTATCAAAGCTTTCTTTGTTGAACAACTAACCAAACAGCATGGAAGCTCTACAACCAAGTAAGTGTTTACCCGCTTTCTTTATCCGCTTTCATATATATATAACTGTATTGTGGGGCTGCTCACTGTAAGTCTTCTTTCACAAACTTTTATATACTCGTCAAATATCAACTGTATAATACTAGTATAGTTATTTTAGAGTTTTCCCCGACAACTACGTCTAGCACTAGATAAAGCCCTGTTGGTCGCTCTTAAATACAAACAAAACTAGATCCCCATAGGATTACCAGACACAGTCTTCCCTCCTCTTGGGGTTAAATAATATGGAGCCGTGAAAGGCAGCATTCTTGGTGAACCCTTTCTCAGACTGTCACCCTTAGAAATCGTCAAAGAAACTCTACTTCCCAGAGATGATCTTTTCTCCGTGAATGGCATCTCTTGAGTTTCTTCCAAATTCTCAGACTTTCCTGGCTTGATCTATTCTCGGTGAATGACATGTCTTGAACTTCTCGGGGTTTGGGGACCCACAGGCTTCTTAAAAGCATCCCCGCCTCCTCTTGGGCGTTGTACAAGGACCCTTCGGCTTCTTAAAAGCTCTCATGCCTTCTCTAGGGCTTAGTACAAGGACCCAGAGACCTCTACAGGTATAGGAACATAACCTAGTCATCAATTTTCTAGAGCTGTCTTTCTGAGTCAAGTGTCAGACCTGTTAATGGGTTGACCATCATCCCTTAACATACCAGCCTTCTCTTGGGCATCATATAAAGATCATTCACTACCTGAGAATCAATTTCTCAAAACACCCGTAGACTTGGACAGTCTCCATACCTTTTGGGATTTCCCATTTCCTTAAAGAACAGGAAATAACCCTGATCCTCCGATCAATCCCTGAGCACAACATTACCCATATAAGAACTGATTTTCTTTTTATCCAACATACTGGACCTGTCACTCAACTGAAACAGTCACCAGCACCCTAGCCTCCTCTTGGACTTTGTACAATGATTCTCCCCAGCGGAGCTAACCTTCAGCCTCCATCTCGGGCTTCGTACGAGGTACAAAGACTCTCTGGTTGAGTCAAACACTTTCAGCCTCCATCTCGGGCTTCATATGAGATACAAAAACGCTCTCTTATTGAGTATAAAAGACTCTCTGGTTGAGTCAACAACCTTTTAGCCTCCATCTCGGGCTTCGTACGAGATAAAAATCACTCTCTTGTTGAGTATAAAAGACTCTCTTGTTGAGTCAAACATTTTCAGCCTCCATCTCGGGCTTCGTACAAGGTACAAAGACTCTCTTGTTGAGTCAAACACCTTTATCCTCCGTCTTTGGCTTCGTACAAGATACATACAAAAGCACTCTCTTGTTAAGTCAACCCTTTTAGCCTCTCTCTCGGGCTTCGTACGAGACACATAAAAACACCCTCTTGTTGGGCCAGTAGCCTCCTCTTAGGCTTTGTGTAAGGAAACCCCGGTTGAGCCAATCAACCTTTTAGCATAAAAATCCATGCCTCTTTCACAGTATACAAACATCAATAACTCCTTTTCCCCATCTAATTGCTGTAAGCGACAAGCCTCTAGATTATTTACATCCACGCCACTGTCCTTCTTTTAGCATGAGAAATTCCTAAGGAAAGATGACATTGCTCTAAACTGAGTTAAAGTCTTCTCTTTTAGGTTAAAAATCCCCTGTAAAGGAAATTATGGCATTGCTGGATTCACATATCCCAGTTAAAGTAATTCTCCTTCATAATCCGTCACCCAACAGTTGTGACAAACAGACCAAATATCCCCCTTTAGAGATGACAAATTCTCTCTAAAGTCAAACCCCTTTAGCTTCACATCTTGGGCTTCGAACAAGATACAAATAGACCCTTCAGCTTCACATCTTGGGCTTTGAACAAGATATAAACCACTTTTAGCTTCACATCGTAGGCTTTGAACAAGACACCAAAATAACCTTTTTCCTCCCATAGAATAGGAGGAACTACGATCGCTCTGATTTCTCTGTTTCGTTAAACGAGAATACGTAGGCATAAGATTGAAAAATCTCAGCGAGCACACTAATCAAAAACCCAAAATCCCGTACCTTCATACATCAATCGAAAAGCATCAGTCCTAACATCCTACCAATAGCATAGTCCCGACATTTCAGTCTTAACAAAATAAGCAGAGAGAGGCCCACAATCTAAACCGCATCTGTAAACCAACAGTCATCTGTTTAAACTCAGTATGCAATTAGGGTTAATTGAAGACATCTATTTCCCTTCCTTCATCAGCTTCAATATGATAAAAAATGAATTGACCTGTAGTACCCATGAGCGACAGTGCTTAAGAACCACGTCCAAAATCGCTCACTACAGAAAAATGGCGCCCACTGTGGGGCCCGTCTTCTCTTTCTTACAGTCTTAGGTAGAAAGCCTTAAGTTATCGAGGTATCACAGAAATGGCGACTCTGCTAGGGAGTCATTGTCTGTATAGGATCATAAGACTAGAGGTCTAGGATGATTAAGACAAATATATACTGCTTTTCCTAATTGATATCTGTGATTATTTTTCTGCTAATGGGAATGCGTGTGATTCCGCATGTGGAAATATTGAGTATACACCTAAGATAGGTGATGGCAATGCGGGTAATCTTACTGGGAGTGAATTCCAGTTAAGAGCCCTCGATCGACTATCAAACTCAGTGGAGACTCCCTTTGCAGATACATTGCCTATACGACTTCGGTTGTTGAAAGCAATGTGGTCGGCTGGGTTATCTGAGAAGCTGAGGTTTTTAGTAGACTTAAGCCATTTTGTAGTGCGGAAGCTATCAGAAATAGTTGTCACGTGATACTACCCTCATCTGAGATCACTCCAGGATACATCAGCTCGCTGGCGATCCGCTTGCTGTTGTTATCCCAGAGGGGTCAATGATTTTGCGGACAGGTACAAAAAATCACCAGTATAAACCTTTGGGGGGGGGGGGGTAGAGCCTTGACTTCATGACACCGACCCTTTGACCCCATGTGTTTTCTATGTTTTTGTGTGCTGCATTCATACATTCATTTAAAAAACATTAAGACAAAGAAAATCTTCTCTTCTAGTCTCTCTTTTTCAAATTAAACTAAGACTATGATTGCAAATGTCAGAGAAAGGAGATTGCGCTAATGGATTTCGGTAGAAGGAAAACTCATAAGTACACCTTCAAGGTTCCAAAGTTAAAGGATTTGAGAGGTTTGGCAAGAATGATCACCAACCACAAGGCTTTCAGAGCCAAGTATGGAGGATTGCGGTCTCTATTAAGGGTCCATGTAATCGAAGGAATCCTGTCCATGCTAATCCAGTTCTACGATCCGGTTTATCACTGTTTTACATTCCCGGATTATCAGCTCGCACCAACGCTGGAGGAGTATTCTCACCTGACTGGTTTACATATTACTGATCAAGCTCCCTTTTCTGGACTAGAAGAAATTCCAAAGGATCAAACCATTGCAAGAGCAATCTATTTAGACAAGTCAGAAATCAGGACTCATATGACCACTAAGGGTGGCATCCAAGGTTTTCCAGTCCAATTCTTGACAAAGAAAGCTCTGTACTTTGCTAGTATAGGGAACGTGGCCGCTTTCGAGAGCATCTTTATTTTGATCACCTATGGGTTATTTTTGTTTCCCAACATTGATAACTTTGTAGATATCAACGCCATTAAGATTTTCCTGATTGGAAACCCCGTACCGACCTTACTCGCAGATGCGTATCATTCGGTACACTTAAGGAATTTATACAGCAGAGGAATGATCACGTGCTGTGTACCCCTGCTTTACAAATGGTTCACTTCCCATTTGCCCAAGTCTGCTACATTTGGGATCAAAAGAATACTTTACGTTGGTCGCAGAGAATTATGTCTCTTACCAACTCTGACATCGATTGGTGCAATCGAATCTATGACGAGATCAGGATCATTGACCGTTGTGGAAATTTCCCAAATGTACCCCTTATAGGAACTAAGGGAGGAATCAACTATCATCCAATTCTCGTTTATCGTCAATTCGGATACCCGATGAGGCACGTCCCACGGAATGCTCATCTGGAAGGTCTTTTCTTCAAGGAAGGAAAAAAAGACAGGGCACTAAAGAAAAAAATAGTGCATGCCTGGAAACATGTTCACAGGAAAGGACGAGAGTCTTTAGGAAAACCAGATTGTGTCTCGGTGGAACCTTATCTCCATTGGGTACAAACTAGAGCTCTCAAGCTGAGGATGCCTTACCCTCGTCAGGAAGTTCTTCCATTAAGGGACTCTGCCCTTTATTTCATGTCTGAGACGGAAAAGCTTCAGGTTACTCTCAGCAAAGTTCAGCAGGAGAAGAGGTCTTAGAGGAACAAGTATCGTATTCTCAATGTGGAGTGCAAGAAAATACAACAACTGTTCAGAGAAAAGGATGCTCTGATTGAGATTCTAGAGCAACATGTTGTAGAAAATCAGGATGACCAAAGGAATTTGCTCGCTCCTTTCACTTGGCAAAGGAATGACAACCCGACAACGACCCAAAAGCCCCGGTCAAAGAAAAGGAAAGCACCCGAACCAGCACTTGAGCTCTCTTCAGAGAGGACTCAAGATCCATTAGTTTAGATTTCCTTTTTCAGCACTTTGTAATCTACTGTATTTCCGTTTCCGCAATCCTTTGAATTCAATAAAACGGGGTTTCCCCACTGTTTAATATTTGCAATCTAATTGTCGAAGTTTACTTTGAATAAACAAAAATAATTAATAATCATTGCATTCATCATTCTCATAAACACACTCTTCTTACCTACGAATCTCACGTTTGCGTCTCGATTCTAGAGTCAAACTGTCTCATTCATACAATACTCGGGCCAATCGTCAGAAAAAGATGGATGATCTCGAGGAAGAGAACAGAGAGTTGAGGGAAGAGATCGACACTCTGAAAGAGGATCTGAGAAAGCTTCATAACGACATGCAAGCTCTAGCAGAAGCTCAAATACAACAACAAAGGACTGTGATCTCAGAGATCACATCTACGCCCATAGTGGAGAAGTATGATCCTAGGTACAAGATGCCGAAAGATCGCCCCTGGGGCATGCCACTTAACTATATCCCGGAAGGATATGTTCCCCCGATCGCTGAGGATCAGGGAACCGCAGCAGGAGCCGTTGGGCCTGAAGGTTACAAACTTCGGGAAAGCAAAGATGTCAGGGGCATGACAGCAACTCCTGAAGGTTACAAACTTCAGGAGACACCGAGAGTCTCTGCCATCATGACTATACCACCACCCGTGGTACACACTGTCCCGGAAGGACAGATTCCACAGATACCTTCTGGTGGAAACGAAAGTATGTTCGACAGAATGAATGAATTCCAGGAACAGTTCCTGGAAATACAGAAAGAACTGCAGTCCCTTCGCGGTCAGGATCTATTTGGAAAGGACGCCGCGGACCTTTGCTTGGTCCCCAATGTGAAAGTTCCACACAAGTTCCAAGTGCCCGACTTTGAAAAATACAAGGGTAACTCTTGCCCTCAAAGCCACTTGGTGATGTACGCTCGGCGAATGTCAGCTCAGACGAAAAACCAGGAGCTACTAATTCATTACTTTCAGGATAGTTTAACCGGTGCCGCACTTAAATGGTACATGGGTTTAAACCGCGCTACGATCGGCACATTCAGAGATCTTGGCGCTGCTTTTGTTCAATAGTACAAATACAATTTGGACATGGCACCGGACAGAGATCAACTCAGATCAATGTCACAAAAGGACAAGGAAACCTTTAAGGAGTACGCTCAGAGATGGCGTGAAATTTCCGCTCAGATTTCTCCACCTCTTGAGGAAAAAGAGATGACAAAGATCTTCTTAAAGACCTTAAGATTATTTTACTACGACAGAATGGTCTCCAGTGCGCCCAGTGATTTCACCGAGATGGTGGGCATGGGGGTTCGTCTTGAGGAAGCAGTCCGGGAAGGAAGTTTAGTAAAAGATGCTGGATCATCAAGTAGTACGAAACGATACGGTAGTGCTCTCCCTAAGAAAAAAGAGCAGGATATTGGGAATATCTCTCTCGGAAAGCAAAGGCGACGTTATCAACCAGTAGCAGCCGTAACTCCTGCTATCAATCCTGCGCATGTTCCTATGTATCAACCTCAGGTTGCGCAGAGCCAACCTAATCAACAACAATTTCAGAAAAGGACACAACAGTCTCTTCAGCAGACTCGTCCTCCATACAACAACAACCGTACAACGCGACCACCAGGGTTTGACCCTATACCTGTGTTGTACGTAGAGCTATTTCCATTACTACTGGTCAAGGGGCATGTCCAAACTAAGTCTCCTATTACAGTACCAGAAAATCCGCCTTTTTGGTTTAAAACGGATCAAACCTGTCCTTACCATCAAGGAGGACCAGGGCATAACATAGAAAACTGTCCCAGTTTCAAATTCGATGTGCAAAAGCTTGTTAGGAGCGGGGTTTTAACTTTCAAAGATACGAATCCGAATGTTCTCACAAACCCGCTGCTTCAACACGAGAAAGCTGCAGTCAATTTGATAGAGGGAGAGTCTAACAACATCTATCAAATTCATGATGTACTCTTATTAAGGGCCAACTTGGTCAAGATGCATTGTAGACAGAGTGGATATGGCCATGTTCCACCTCATAACTATCACCAGTGTGATATCTGCTCTAAAAATAATCAAGGATGTTCTGTGGTGTAAGCAGCTCTACAGGAACAATTGGATCTCGGATGGATCCAAGAGCATCGAGTTCGGGGAGTCAACATGACCTACACGAATTCCAATGTTATTCAGAACCACGACATCTGTGCAATGAATGTCAACTTGGTGGCGATGCACTCAAGGCAAAGCCAGTATCATAATCTGCTGCGACACGATTACAAGTCCTGTCTGACTTGCTCGGTAAACAAACAGGGATGCTCTTTTGTACAAGAGGCCCTCCAGCGTCAGATGGATCTTGGATGGATCCAGGAATACCATGATAGGAATCCCTATCAGATCAACATGGTTCAAATCTTTGATATTCGTCTAATGAATACCAGCTTGGTGGAGTTACACGCCAGGCAGTTCCAACTTGGTTGTCTCACTTCGCATGATTATCTGAACTGCAAAGTATGTTGTGAGAGTAACCAAGGGTACGATCTCGTTCAAAGAACTTTGCAACACTTGTTAAACCACTGGTGGCTTCCAATATATATGGATGAAGACACGCAACAAATCAGTGTGGTTGATGGGAACCCTACTCGGCATCGAAGTCAGGATGCCCGATCTACCAAAACAGATCTAGTGAGGTTACACTGCATTCAAAGCGGGTGTGGCCAGGTGCCACCACACAACTATGAACGTTGTAGAGTCTGTT
Source organism: Lathyrus tuberosus (assembly GCA_022829125.1). Classification (NCBI taxonomy): domain Eukaryota; kingdom Viridiplantae; phylum Streptophyta; class Magnoliopsida; order Fabales; family Fabaceae; genus Lathyrus; species Lathyrus tuberosus. The sequence continues at coordinate 3,615,298 of JALAZF010000241.1, read as the reverse complement.
CGGAAAATAACCAAGGATGTTACCTTATACGAGCAGCCCTTCAAGGTCAGTTGGATCTCAGGGAGATTCACCCATACCTAGCTTCGGGGTCCGTTGACTGGACGCCGGACTACTTCGCATATCAAATCAGGGACGTGGTTGTAATCTCTGACCCTGAGAGGAACAAGGATGTTTGTACCATCATCCCTATACTGTACGAATCAAAGGTTCATAGCCAGAAACTGATTGAAGTTACTTACGACAGTCAGAAAAATCAGAAGGCTCCTGTAGTCCTCTATCTGTCGGGACCATTACTGTATGAATCAGCTAAGGCGATCCCTTACAAATACGGTGCAACGATAATTGAGAATGGAAAGGAAATTCCATTACCCTCCGTCGTGAATATTGCAGACATCAGTCGAGTAACACGGAGCGGTTGAATCTTCAACCGAGGAGTTGGAGAACCTAACAGATAAAAGGAACTTCAGACAGAACCTCCCAATCCTCCAGTCGGTCAATCTAGTGATCCTGACCTTTCAAACAACGATAAGATGCGGGAGCTCATCCAAAGGAGTGAATACAACATTGTTGATCAGTTGTTATAAACTCCTTCAAAGATCTCTGTGCTATCACTCTTACTCAGTTCCGAACCCCACAGAGAGGCTCTACAGAAAGTCTTAGAGCAGGCCTTTGTGGAATAGGATGTGTCAATACGACAGTTCGATAGCATCATCTCTAACATCACTTCCTGCAACAACTTAGGATTCAGTGATGAGTGTCGCTCCCGGGATTTTCATCCTAGTACAAACGCGAAAGTGGCACCGAAATAGAGTTGCCAGCAATGTGTATTTATCCCAAGAGAAGGAAAGGAAACACTGCATAAACTTGAGAGAAAGGATAGAGCATGGTCTTGCGACCAAGAGAACTGGGTTCGGGAGTCGGTTACGCGAGAGGAAGGTATTAGCACCCCCTCGCGTCCATCGTACCCGTGGGATCCACGCTTGCTTGTCTCGATCAAAGGGTGTAGAAAACTGGAGCTCTGCTACTACTGGAAAGGAAAAAGAACGAGAACGGAAAGGAATGAAGAAACAAATGTAGGGAAAATAAAAGAAGTGCTCGAATGGGCCCTACCCCACTGCCTACGTATCTCATCGGGAACATGAGAATCAGAGCGACGTAGTTCCCCTCACCTAAGGGAAAGTTGTTTGTGTTTTTTAGGGAACGGCTAATGTTCTAGCTCAGGTGTTGCAGCTCGCTGTATGGAGACTTAGGCGTTACCGTCTTGCGAGAGAACGAGGAGAAGCACGTTCATACGTTGAGCATGAGTAAGATGAGAAAAGAATTCCCGGAGGAGAGACGTTATTGCTTGTTTTTGTCTTTTAAGAAAGAAGTGTTTTGTTTATTGATGTTTAGTAACTCACATTGTATTTGAGTCCTTCATGTAAGATCGAATGCCTCGCACATCATCCCTAGACAGGACGTATGCTAAACATTCTAAGAAAGTGAGAGAAAACCCATCACTATCTTATTCTCCCATGAAAGGCTCAAATACAATATTAGTTATGCCTTTATTAAGTATGTTTTTACTTTTTTGTTTTGAGATGAGAGAAGAAAGACTCAAAAGCGGATCAAAGGTGAAAATCTAATGGGGACTAAGACTCACCCTAGTGTTAGCATGCTTGGTGATCCTATCGTTAATGAGGTTTAAGGAACCTAATCCTAAAAGAAAGGAGAAGAAGAGTGAATTAAGCAACTCACTTCAAAAGTAGAAGATGAGTTATAACTCAAAGGGGAGAAGAAAGAAGTTATTCAAGGAAAGCATATAAATGCTTATCATAATCACAAGTTGAATTTAAAAGAAATAATAGAAGATGAAAGAAAGAAGTGTATGTGGAAGCATGTCCACACACTTACTTACCCTTAGCACCTACATGAAAAGGTTAGTTCAAAAACTATTCACAAAAAATCCTAAGTAAAAGAACTTGGTCAAACAAGCCAATGGAAGGAAATAATGAAAACGGTAGCTATTACAACCCACATGCAACAGAACAGCAGTAAATTCAGCTTCATATACCAAACAACAAACAACAGCTCATGTTCAGCATACAAAATGGGTGTAACAAGCATTTGGAAGCACATACTACAGTATACATGTGTATAGGCAGCAATGAAAAATCAGAGGCAGCATGCATTCACAAATGATTCATTCATAAAAGAACAAACATGCTTCAAGCCTTGCACATTATTCAATTAACACAACATGATCACAAACTCATTATAAATCATGGTGGCCAAGTCTTAAAAACAACACGGAATGATGCACATTGTGAGAATACACATTATTAAGCATGTGAACAAATTAAAACAAATGTGCACCTCTTGAAATAGAAAGCAAATGAACATGCACATAACAGTTCCAGCAACACAAGCATCCATTAACAATTAACAAGCTCAATGTGTGTATTATGTGATCGTTGCATCAATTAATCAACCATGCAAACATTATGCTCAATAATGAAAAACAAAGGCACACGTGTCGTAAAATCAAGTTCATACTGTGGTGTGAGTCAAGATATCTCAAAAATAATCCACCAATCATCAATGCATTGATCCATGAAGTTTAAACATGTTAAGGATGTCAAACAAGCAAGAAAATGCACAAAAATACACATTCTGTCCCAGAGTAACCAGTTAACAAACGGTGAGTAACCGGTTACTTAGTTGAAAATCAGACAATTTATGCAAAAATACACAGAGTAACCGGTTAACAAACAGTGAGTAACCGGTTACTCTGGGTCAGTGGCCAAAAAAACCAGTTTCACAAGCACTTTTCAGCAGCAAATCACTTCTTCAAACTTCCACATGAACATGTAATCAATTAGGCACGAAATTACATTGAATTACAGTCAACAAACATAAATTGAATCCAATAATCAGCAACATCAAGAATCAAATTCTAGCATATGCATCCAAATCAAAAATCCACAAAGATCTACATCGAATAAGTTGCGAATAAGCTAAAAACAGTGTAGATTTAGGGAAAACCAACCTACAAAGCGGAGCCTTGCTTTGGTAATTGTTGCAAAGTAATCTTGGTGCAAAAAATGAAAGAAACCCAGAGATTCCCAAATCGATTGCCAAAACGCGTCGAAACCGAACGAAATCGCGAAAATCCACCAAAATCCAACTTACACCAAAATAAATGGTGAGAAACCTTTGGATTGAAGAAGAACAAGCTGCAATTCCAGAAAATCCAACCAATGCAAACCAAGAGATGAAGTTTAGCTCAAGAATTAATCACTTTTCAATGTAAAAAGTGATTATTCTTCAAGAAATAAGAGCTTTTGTGTGTGGTTTTGGAAGAGAGAAGTAGAAGTTGTAGCAAAGTGAAGAGAGAAATGAGAGAGAATTGAGAGTGAAATGTGAGAAATTTGAGAAAAACGGTTGAAGGTCCTTGAAAATGAGTGAAGCATCTCTTAAATAGATTTTAGGTTTGGAGTATAAGTGGTTCGGAGTGAGGTTTGGGTTTGGAGCTAGGGTCGGAGTTAGTTAGACTCAACTCACCGAGTCAAGTTAGTTAACTCGGTTAGTTAGGATCAACTAGGTTGCTTGGAAAACAAGGAACTTCGGCTGCAAGCAAGGCCTTGTGACTTGTGAACTTTCAGCATGAAACCCCCATGTTCGAGCCCTCATATGACCTTCATAACTTGTTCAAATGAAAAAATGTCCAACATCAAAGTTGAAGAGGGCATGGAGATGAACAACTTTGATGTTCAACAATTTTTCATTTGAAGCATTCTTGATGGAGAAAATTGGCTTGACATTTGGCACGCCAACTGTTCGATGAAATTATGGCCTATGGGCCTGCGCTTGCCTTGCCATGACTTGAGATTTGCCTAGATTTTACCAAACTTCGATTGATCATAACTTCCTCAATTTTGATCCGATGGAAGAGTTCTTTATATGGATTTGAAGCTTAAAACATGAACTTTAATTGGCTCAAATTGGGCCTAAAGTTTGGAGCTTTTATCTTGAAGAAAGAGAGCCTCAAAGTAGGGTGCAAAATGGTCCAAACTTACTACTTTTGGAAACCCTAAAGTTTCTATTTTTGGCAGTTTTGTAAATTCTTGATTTTTCATAATTCCTCCATCATTTCTTGATCAAATTTTGTCCAATGAACATATATAACATGAATTTCATGAATTTGACCTTAAAAAGTCAGGAGTTGACTTTTTTCACTACACAGTTGACTTTTTCCCCAATTTCTTGATTATCAAGCAACTGACCAATTGAGACCCTTCTGAAACTAATTGATGAGCAATTTTCCATCCATATACACTTAAGAACACAAGGAATACCATGAGATCAAGTCTTGCCCAAAAAAACAGAGTTAAACTGATTTTAGGTCAAACCCTAATTTTGGCACCCTCTGGTTAGGAGGAAATAACACATCCTCCAAATCAAAATTCCTCTGAATATGATGTGTATCCTTTCAAACAATAATGAGATATGCCATTTAGAGATGATAAAAACTCAAAGAGCTTGCCCATTTGAGGATCAGACCCCAAATTTTGACTGCCTTGTGTAGGAAATGATGCACTGTCCAATTTTCTTGTTGAATTCTCCTCTTCTCATGCCTTGTGGGACCAATTGAGATGACATATGATGTAAGACTGTAGGGGTGGAAATAGGCTGGGCCGAGCTAGGCTTTGCCAAGCCTAGGCCTGGTCTGCCAAAAAAACTGAAGCCTAAGCCTAACCTGTAGCCTGTCATAGGCTTATTTTTAGGCCTGAGTCTGGCCCTTTCTAAGGCCTAGTTAGCCTGTTAGTCTACATAAAAGCCTATTATTTTAGACATATGTAAATAAGCAATTAAAATAATGTTTAAATAGACTAACAAACTAAAAAATCAATGAGACTAAAAATTTATTTGCATTGACGTTTTGTGAGACTATTTGTTTAAGATAACTTATGAAAACAACTTATAACATTGTTCATAAGGTTTTTTCATTTTATTTTCATAAGTTCTTCAAGGTAACCAATTTTTATTTATGTATTTTAACTCAAAGTACAAAACATAACATAATGATAATAAAAAATTATTCATATTTATTTAAATAGGCTGGCCTATTAGGCTTAAAAGGCTTTTTTTATGGTCTGAGGCCTAGCCTTTTTAACTAAATAGGCTTATAAAAAAGCCTAAGCCTTTTCTATTTAAAATAAAATCTTTGCCTGGCCTAAGCCTGTGTAGGCTAGCCTGTAGGCCCCTGTTATCGGCCTGACCTATTTCCCCCCTTATGTAAGAGACCTTTTAGGCTTGTGAGAAACCCTTGGCTCTTATTCTCTTGCTTTAGATAATCCACACCTTTGAGAATCACTGATCCCATGCCCTTATGCAAGGTGCAATGCAATGCTCTATGTTTTATTTTTTCTATGCTTGAATGCAATGCAATGAAGTGAAATCTCATGCTAAATGATATGAAGAAATGAGAGGGCAAATTTTGGGGTATGACAGCTGCCCCTATTCAATCACTGTAGACCTGAATGGATGATAGCGATTGCTGTCAGACTTTCAAGGTGTGGAGGGATTGAATACCGAAAATAACCAGAAAATTTGCACTTTGTGGAGAAGAAGAAAAGGGATATAAACCCCACCAAATGAATTTTGCTTATATAAAACTCTGATGAAAAGAATAATACTGAAGAGCTGCCTTTTGGAACGACGCCAGACGACTACTGGCTTTCCACGCTGCTGGTGGACTTTAATAACGCCTTTTTGCACGACGCCAGATGACTACTGGCTCGCCACGCTGCTGGTGGACTTTAATAACGTCATTTTGCACGACGCCAGATGACTACTGGCTCGCCACGCTGCTGGTGGACTTTAATAATGTCTTTTGTACAATGCCAGACGACTACTGGCTCGCCACGCTGCTGGTGGACTTTAATAATGTCTTTTGTACAATGCCAGACGACTACTGGCCTGCCACGCTGCTGGTAGAATTTAACAATGTCTTTTGTACAATGCCAGACGACTACTGGCCTGCCACGCTGCTGGTGGAATTTAACAATGTCTTTTGTACAATGCCAGACGACTACTGGCTTGCCACGCTGCTGGTGGACTTTACTGATTTGCCACCCAAAGACGGACTTTTGCCAATCTGCTATTGGACTTTGCTGATTTGCCACCCGAAGATGGACTTTTGCCAATCCGCTGTTGGACTTTGCTGATTTGCCACCCGAAGACGGACTTTTGCCAATCTGCTGTTGGACTTTGCTGATTTTCCGCCCGAAGACGGACTTTTGCCAATCTGCTGTTGGACTTTGGGGATTTGCCACCCGAAGACGGACTTTTGCCAATCTGCTGTTGGACTTTGGGGATTTGCCACCCGAAGACAGACTTTTGCCAATCTGCTGTTGGACTTTGAGGATTTGCCACCCGAAGACGGACTTTTGCCAATATGCTGTTGGACTTTGAGGATTTACCACCCGGAGACGGACTTTTGCCAATCTGTTGTTGGACTTTGAGGATTTGCCACCCGGAGACGGACTTTTACCAATCTACTGTTGGACTTTGAGGATTTTCCACCCGGAGACGAACTTTTTCCTATCTGCTGTTGGACTTTGCAACAACATTCAACATTGGATTATGCTCTACATACATATCAGACATCTCTGCCGACTCTGCTGAGGAACCATAATCAATGATTGGATCTCAGAGACTCCTGAAAGGATAATATCCCTACTGGAGAATGAATGAACAATCCGTCTGCTTCGAATTATCATGCTTGCCAAAAATACATTGGACTTTGAAATATGGGGAGTAGTGATTCTGCCAGGAATTACTTCATCTGCTTGGGGATGAACTCTAGTCATAGCAACTCTGTTGGGGATGAGAATTTTTTAATGATGTCCTGCTAGGGGAGAAGTCATTTAAACTCTGCTTGGGGGTCTACCCAACTCGAGATCCTTTGCGGGGACAATCAGCCTTCTAACTCAGCTGGGAAAAGAATGTACTACCACTTTGCTGAGGAAGAGCTTCTGTTGATAAACCTCTGCGGGGATAAAACAATCCAGCTGGGGAATATTGCTGACAAGATTCAATGCTGAACTCTGTGGGGATACCACTGCCAGAGATACGATCTTGGTGGGGATCAAGGCTACTCCATCGGGGATATACAATTCCTGGTTAGAAGGCATTCTGTGGTGATATGCTGGGAGAAAGTCCCTAGAGATCTGTTGGGAAACACAAACAAACTTCCACGGTAGTCTGATGAGGAACCAAAACTGTCGAGCTTAAGATAAGTGCCACAATACCCCACGTTGGGCAAACTTTCCGCTTGACGACTCCACTGGGGATAATGAGTTTATAACAAACTCTGCTGGGGAAAACCGCTTTGAAACGTTTCGTGCTGGGGAATGTCTCTTGAGAGGATTTTACAGAAGACCAAACATCTTCAAACTCTACTGGGGATAATAGATTTGGAACATCTTTCGCCGTGGAAATTCAATATGTCCCATGTTTGAGAGGATCAACGACTTGCTTTTGCCCCATGATACAAGACTGATCTGAAGAAAACGTCACAAGAGGATTTTACAGAAGATTAAGCATCTTCAAACTCCTGGCGACTTCACTGGTGATTGACCATTAACTTCGGTGTCTGCGAAGCAACTCTGCTGGAGAATTTGTAACCATTATCGACACAGAAAAGCTTGTAGCTGTTGGAAGTACAGAATGAGAGAATCGACTTAATAAGATACAAAAATAGCCAGTTGAACTCAATTCACCGATATCGAAACGTCGTGAACGACCATCGACCGAATGATAGACTCAATCAGTAAACGTTGTGGCAATAGGGTGACATGTGGACCCTTCCTTGAACATTATTGCCCCAGTCTTCTGCGTGGGAATAAGTGATTACCCGTCTAGGAGGGATGACACTTGTGCTTGAAATTGTCTGGATATGTTACTTGCAACAAAAGAATACACACACATGCTCCGGAATATTGCGTGGTTTGAATCCACCATCCAGGATTATTCAACATTCAAAGTCATTTTAAATTTTTTTCTGCGCATGTTATTATAAAGCCATCATGTTTTCAAATGCAATATTTTATCAATAATTCGGACGTTTTTGCAAACAAAGCAGTAAAACAAAATAAGAAGCTTTTTACTGAAATTCAATTTATTGATTGAAAAATGCCTAGAATAGGCAATTACATCAGGAAGCAATCCCTGGAAAGAGGTGATCGCTGAAAATTAAGAAAAGAAACTATCCTAATGGCAATGTGAAAATGGCATTCCACTGAGTTTCGATTCTGTTATGGCCAGTATATCTTCAAGACTCCCCGACCTTGCCTTCTGAGGAATGATCAGACCGATTCCTACCCTTTTGGAAAGTCAGTTGTTGAAACGGTGATGGAGTACAGATAACTCAGACCGTAGTCATTCGCTTAAATCCCTCTTTTGCGTGGACCGCCCTTTCAGGTTTTCAATCCACCGGGATACCCTTTTTTGCCAGAGTTGTCCTTGCGGATTTTCAACTCACCGGGTGTACCATTTTTTTTATTTTATATCCCTAATTTTTTCCCGAACCTTTTTTATTCTGTTTTTGTGGTTCGCCGGGATGCCCTTTTTTGCCTGGACTTTTTCTCTCTTTTTTTTTTGTCCAGCGGGTCTATTTATGCGAAGTATTTTTTGACTACGTCTGAGTTGACAAGGGATGAAAATTCTTCGTCGTCCATGGTTGTAAGTAGTAAGGCTCCGCCCGAGAAGACCTTCTTAACCACGAATGGACTTTCATAGTTGGGAGTCCAAGTGCCCCTGTGATCTGTACTAGGAGGAAGAATCCTTTTGAGTACCACATCTCTCACTTTGTAAACCCGAGGACGCACCATTTGGTCAAATGCTTGCTTCATCCTCCGCTGGTATAACTGCCCATGACACACAGCTGCCAGCTGTTTCTCTTCAATAAGCCTCAACTGATTAAATTTGGCACGAACCCACTCAACTTCGTCTAACTTGACATCCATCATGACTCTAAGGGATGGAATCTCAACTTCAACCGGTAGCACTGCCTCCATACCGTATACAAGTGAGAATGGTGTTGCCCCAGTGGACGTGCGTACTGACGTTCGGTACCCATGCAAGGAGAACGGTAGCATCTCATGCCAATCTTTATATGTGACAACCATTTTCTGCACAATCTTCTTAATATTCTTGTTGGCCGCTTCCACAGCGCCATTCATCTTCGGGCGATACGGAGAAGAATTGTGATGTTCAATTTTGAAGTCCCAGCACATCTCAGTCATCATTTTGTTGTTCAAATTAGAACCATTATCAGTAATGATTCTCTCGGGCACTCCATAGCGACAAATGACATCCCGTTTCAAGAAACGAGCTACCACTTGCTTAGTGACGTTGGCATAAGATGTTGCTTCAACCCATTTAGTGAAATAATCAATGGCGACCAAGATGAAAAGATGACCGTTTGAAGCAGTAGGTTCAATTTTTCCGATCATATCAATGCCCCACATTGTAAAGGGCCAAGGCGAGGACATGACACTCAACGGATTTGGAGGTACATGCACTTTGTCTGCATAAATTTGGCATTTGTGAGATTTGTGGGCGTACTTGCAACAATCTGCTTCCATTGTCAACCAATAATACCCCGACCTCAATAATTTCTTAGCCATTGCATGTCCCCCGACATGGGTACCGAAAGAGCCTTCATGTACTTCCTGCATTGACAGGTCTGCTTCGTGTCTATCCACGCATCTGAGCAGAACCATGTTGAAATTCCATTTGTACAGCACGTCATCCTAATTCAAAAAGAAACTACCAGACAACCTTCTCAATGTCTTCTTATCTTTGGTGGATGCCCCAGGCGGGTACTCTTGACCTTTCAAGAAACACTTGATGTCATGAAACCATGGCTTGTCATCAAACGTTGCATCAACGGCAAACACAAATGCAGGTCTGTCAAGACGAGACACTTCGATCTTAGGTACATGATTCCATCTTTGCACTTTGATCATAGAAGACAAAGTAGCCAAGGCATCAGCAAACTTATTCTCATCCCGGGGAATGTGGTACAGCTTCACTGTTGTGAAAAATGTCAGCAATCTCTTTGTATAATCTCTATACGGCACCAGATTTGCTTGGTGCGTGTACCAACTCCCTTTCACTTGATTAATTACCAAAGCTGAATCACCGAAAATATCGAGGGTCTTAATTCGCAAATTAATGGCCTCCTCAATACCCATTATACAAGCTTCATACTCTGCTTCATTGTTGGTGCATCCGAAAGTTATTCGGGCAGTGAAAGGCATATGAACACCTTTCGGCGTGATAAGAACTGCTCCAACTCCACATCCATTCATGTTGACAGCCCCATCAAACATCAAACTCCATTTGGATTCAGGGTCTGGCCCCTCCTCCGGGAGTGGTTCCTCGCAGTCTTTAGCTTTGAGAAACGTGATGTCCTCATCAGGGAAATCAAATTTCATGGGTTGGTAATCATCAATCGGCTGTTGCGCAAGATAGTCAGACAAGATACTTCCTTTGATGGCCTTCTGAGAAGTATATTGGATATCATATTCTGTCAAAACCATTTGCCACTGTGCAACTCTGCCTGTTAGCGCTGGTTTCTCGAAAATGTATTTGATAGGATCCATTTTGGAGATCAACAAGGTTGTGTGCCTGATCATATACTGCCTCAATCGCTTAGCAGCCCATGCGAGTGCACAGCATGTCTTTTCAAGCATTGAGTACCGGGACTCACAGTCATTGAAATTTTTGCTCAGGTAGTAGATAGCCTGCTCTTTCTTACCTGTCTCGTCGTGTTGACCGAGAACACGACCCATAGAACCTTCAAGCACCGTCAAAAACATTATCAAAGGCCTTCCTGAAACTGGAGGCATGAGAATTAGAGGTTCCTGCAAATATTCTTTTAATCTTTTCTCAGCAGTTTGAATATTGGTTCGCACGTGGCTGTTAGGTGAGATATGAACCTTGCAACGTAGTTCAATCTACCCAGAAAACCACGAACCTCTTTTTCTGTTCTCGGTTCAGGCATATCTTGTATTGCTTTCACTTTGGCAGGATCAACCTCAATCCCTTTTTCGCTCACAATGAAACCCAGCAGCTTTACAGAACGCACCCCAAAAGTGCACTTGTTTGGATTCAATCTCAAACGAAACTTTCTCAACCTTTCAAACAACTTTTTCAAGTTAATCAGATGTTCTTCTTCTGTTCGCGACTTGGCAATCATGTCATCCACATAACATTTAATCTCTTTGTGAATCAAGTCGTGGAATAAAGTTACCATTGCCCGCTGATACGTTGCCCCTACTTTTTTCAACCCAAAAGGCATCACTTTATAACAGTATGTACCCCACGGAGTAATGAACGTGGTATTCTCCATATCTTCAGGTGCCATCTTAATCTGGTTGTACCCAGAGAAACCGTCCATAAACGAGAACACTGAAAACTGCGCTGTATTGTCAACCAGCACATCGATGTGAGGTAGTGGAAAATCATCTTTCGGGCTAGCTTTGTTAAGATCTCGATAATCCACACACATTCTAACCTTTCCGTCTTTCTTTGGCACCGGCACAATGTTGGCAACCCAGGGAGGATAGTTAGTCACATCAAGAAACCCTGCATCCCACTGCTTCTAAACTTCTTATTTGATCTTGATGGCCATATCGGGACGAGTCCGACGAAGTTTCTGCTTGACTGGCGGGCATTCTTCTCTCAATGGCAGCCTGTGCACAATAATATCAGTATCCAACCCTGGCATGTCTTGATATGACCAGGAAAAGATATCAACATATTCACACAACATTTCAGTTAAGGCTTTCTTTACATCTGTTCGCAGGCTGGCGCCAATCTTGATCTCTTTCTTAGCATCCTCGGTACCAATATTAATGATCTCTATAGTCTCTTGATGAGGCTGGATGGTCCTTTCCTCTTGTTTTAACAATCTGGCCAGTTCCTCAGGGAGTTCATAGCCCTTTTCATCCCCTTCTTCGGCTTGATAAATCGGTTTGTCAAAGTCATACGTAGCCATAGCAGAACCGTTATCAATGGAATCCGGAGGATCAAGTCTGCACGAATGGGTTCATGCTTTATTTTAGAATTTATTTCAAAACAAAAAGAAGCGAAACATTGCCATTTTATTATTTGTGCAAAAATAAAAATGAAAGACAAGGAACAAAATTTGAGTGCAAAATGTCCTTTATTGATGATTAACATTGCAAATGCAAACAGGGTGGCCCTACAAATGAATCTATACGCCTTGGGAAGAGCGCAAGATTTTAACATGCATTATGGTTAGAAAAAACAAAGAAAATTACTCTGTTTGAAGAGTAACTCGGATGACTTCTTCAACAGACCAATTTTGCAATGGTTGTCCCGGAGCGCGTGAGCGTACCCAGTTGTCCAAGTCACAGTCACTGTCAACGTCGTCTTCTGTAGCTGCACAAGATTGATCTGGGTAAATGATTCCCCCACTGCTGAAAGTGATGGGTCCACTGTTCTCTGCAACTGAAGTCATAGAAGGATGATAGCCAATACCAAACTTGTCCTCCTTCATTGGTGTCTCTATCAGCTTGCCCCAGCCCTGGGCGTTGCCTGCTCTGACAACCTCGACAGCTTGCTTATAGGACGAAATGGATGTACCGGCTATATCTGGAGCAAGGGAAGATTCAGGCACATTGTCAATATTTACCGCTTAAAACGAATGACAAAGCATCTCGTGGATTTCCCCATCCATCTCAACATACTTGAACGTGGACAAATGACTGACAAAAATGTCTTCTTCACCACACACTGTCACAACTTGTCCCTCGAACTCGTATTTCAGTTTCTGATGTAAGGTGGATGTAACAGCACCGGCCGCATGAATCCATGGGCGACCTAATAAGCAGCTATAAGCAGGCTGTATATCCATCACGTGGAATGTAAATTTGAACACTTGCGGCCCAATTTGCACCGGCAATTCCACTTCACCAAACACATATCTTTTTGTCCCATCGAATGCTCTGACAACCAACTCACTTGGCCTTAATATCAATCCATCCACTTCTAGCTTCATCATCGCCTTCTTAGGCAAGACATTGAGTGAGGAACCAGTGTCTACCAATACGTGAGACAACACTGCACCCCTGCACTCCATTGTAATGTGCAAAGCTTTGTTGTGGTTTCTTCCTTCAGACGTCAAATCTCTGCTTGTGAAACCCAATCCGTGGCTGACATTGACATTAGAAATTACACCCTCAAGCTGATTGACAGTGATTTCCTGTGGAACATAGGCTCTCTTCAACACTTTCAACAAAGCCTCTTGGTGCGCGTCAGAACACATCAACAATGACAAGATTGAGATTTTCGAGGGCGTCTGGTTCAGTTGATCGACAATTTTATAATCGCTTTTCTTTATTATCCTCGTGAACTCTTCTACCTCGTTGTCAAAGGTAATCTTGGTCTCTGTTTCAGGCACAGGCGCACTCTCAACCACCTGTTTTCCTTTAGCTTTTGCCGCAGCCTTAACTTCTTTATCACTGCGCAAAGTTTGGGGAGAAAACAATCTTCCGCTTCTTGTAAAGCCTCCTACACCACCCACATTATCAATATTTGAACTGGATGATGTCCCGACTTTCTGCTTTTTCCCTTCATAATACACGTCTGCCCCATAGTGCCATGGGATTGCCTTCGTAGATGTAAACGGAACAGGTCCTGGCACCGTGATGGTAATAGGACTGGGTGTTTCTTGCACAACACTTGCTACAGGAGCTGTACTTGCAGGCACCTGAATTTCCGCAGGAGTATAATAAATGGTCACAATTGACACCTCATCAATATCCTTCACAACATGGTCAAATTGTAGACGGCCCTCGTTGATCAAATTCTGCAGACCAACCTTCAATTTAACACATCCATTCTCTTGACTCATACACTCAGAAAAATCTTGATCACAACTCGGGAACACCTGTCCCTTCAACAGACGATCTTTTACAACCAACAAGAAAGTCCTCACCTGATTGATATCTACCACCAAGTTCAATCTCCTTCCGTCTTCAATAGCATGCACATCTGCCACACCATGATCACGCATGGGGTTCTGGAGAACATTGGGAGGTAGAGAAAAATTAATTGCTTTAGCATCGATCAGATCTTGTACTTTATTTTGAAACGCCCAACACTTCTCAGTGGTATGCCCCTGATCACCCGAATGGAAATCACAGCGAGCGTTGACATCAAAATTAGGTGGCAAGTTTCCAGCAGCAGGAGCTTTCATAGTACGAAGCTCAACCAACTTTAATTTGAGTAACTGGGGTAACAGTGATGAATAGGTCATAGGGAGAGGGTCAATTTTGCGGTCCCTCTGCCTAGATCTTTGCTGGAAAGGAGGTTGTTACTGCTGCTGAACCTGTTGTTGGGGTTGCTACTGCTGAACAGCTGGTGCTGGGATTGTCACTGCACCTACTTGATGGTAAGCCTGAGAACGTCCTCTTCCCCATCCTCTATACATAGCATTTGTATCACCTTCTCTTCTTTTCTGACCACTAGCAAACAATTTCTTCGTTCCAGAGGAACCAACACCACTTACATCTTGAATCTTTCCAAGCTTCAACAGACTCTCGATCCTTTCACCCACAATCACGATGTCAAAAAATCCTGTTGATGGACAGGAAGCCAATCTATCAAGGAATGCCCCTTGCAGGGTGCCCATAAACATATCTGCCATTTCTCTATCCAACAAAGGAGGTTGAACCTGTGCAGCCATCTCTCTCCACCTTTGAGCGTATTCCTTGAAACTTTCCTTAGCATTCTGTGACAACCCTTGCAGTTGAGTGCGGTTGGGCGCCATGTCGATATTGTACTGATATTGCTTTAGGAATGCTTCTGCCAGATCCTTCCAACTTCTCACAGCAGCTCTGTTCAATTTCATATACCAGGTCAACGATGCGCCAGCCAAACTGTCTTGAAAATAATGCATCCATAGCTTCTCATCATCAGTATGGGCTGAAATCTTCCCAAAATAAGCCTGAATATGTGTCTGGGGACACGTATTGCCATGATATTTGTCAAAAGTGTGCGGCTTGAATTTGTGAGGAATTCTGACTCCTGGTACCAGACCCAGACTGGTAACATCAATACCCATATAATTCTTGCACTCTATGGCCCGGATCTTCTCAGCCAACTCATCGTACCTTTTATCATTAGGATTACTCATCTCAGCGTCCAGCAGGGTGAATTGGTCTTCCAGAACATCTTCTTGAACGACACCAGGATTTCTGACATTTCCATTACCCAGATTACCAACAGGAGGAGGATTGCCAACAGGAGGAGGAGTGACCCTTGTCTGTGAATTGTCATTATGATTACCTTCAGGCGTGGCCTCTGGACGCTCGACCAGAAGCCCCAATCTCTCTTGAGTTTATGCCATACCAGTCATGAGGGTCATAAACTGGTCCAATCGTGCCCTCATTTCAGCCAAATCATTCTGCATTTGATCCATTATCCTTGCTTGATTTCTTTGAGTTGAGTATCGGTGAACGTGATTCTCAGCTATAATGCCTGAAACCAAATAAAGGTTAGAGACCCGGCAACGAGTACCTGAAAAGCAAGCAACAAAATGTAAAATGATATGCCATGCAATGCAAATGCCATGTTTATCAACCCCAGGGCATTTTACACCCTGATTCCAGTTTTAATCACAAGAATCTCACTGATAGTCACATAATAGGGAGAGAAAAATATCGTGAAGCACTGTGATGTGATAATGTTGTGACAATGTGCTGGTGAATAGCGTGATGCCAAAGAATCCCCTTTGAATAATCCATTCATTGAATTCAATAGAAAACTAATAAGTGCCGAAACATTTTACCATGAGTTCGTAAATGGGAAATACATCAAGGAAATGACTCCATCAACAAGCCTGATGGTAGCCAACAATACATCAACAAAATTACATTAAAAGGATGGGAAAGTAAGATCAAACATCTAACTCCAAATCTTTCAATTTCTCACTAGACTGCTTGATTTCTTCAAAAAGGATTCTAGTGCGCTGATGACCCGGCTTTTCAATCAACTCTCTGATCAAAATGTCTCTCCTATTCAGAGCTTTGGCTAATGAATCAGCGTGCATCAAGAGGGCTTCATCAGTACTCACTTCCTTAACCCTTTTCACCCCAGCTTGTATCTTGAGTCTTCCCACCTCCACCGTGGCATCCTCAACCTTTTCCTTGGACCTCTTCAATTCCTCATTAACAATCTTCAGCTGCTCCTACCTCTTTGCAAAGTCTTCCCGATGCTTTCTGCGTTGTTCATGTGCTCTAAGAAGCTCGTCATCTTTGGCCTTTAACTGTTCCTGTAACTCTGCATTCTCGAGCCTGACCTCATCCCAGGCTTGCTGAAACTTGGCTAACTTCTCTTTGTTTTGCGCTAAGGCCTGCTTGGTCTGCTTGTGAGCTTGAGTAGCAGCATCGGCACCTTTACTAAGATGTGTTAGGCTCTTTCAGCAAAGTCCCTCTCTCTTGCTGCTAAGATGTCTTCTGCGTCTTGAGCTCTCCGCTCCAGCTCCTTGTTAGCATGTAGCGCTTCTTGAAGACGGCTGCTTAGCTCAGAATTTTCTCCTTGAAGCTTTTTCACCGAGGCTTGCAACTTGTCAACTTCTTCCGCAGTGGCAGTGCTTCTTGCTTTCTCATTCTCCGGATACAAAAGGGGCGCCTTACCAAAAGGCAAGAGAAAATCTTCAACTCTTTTCTTCACCCACTCTTCATATGCTGGATAAGCCCGGTTGTTGGGTTTGCCTAGAGCCACCTTCCCTTTCTTCAGTACGCTAACCCAGCTTTCAGAAGCTTTTTGTGCTGTTTCCCAACCATCTGATGCATGGAAATACAGGGACTCCTCTACATCTCTCTTAATAGGCGGACCCGTCAGGGCGTACCCAAATTGTCGGACGGCCAAATAAGGATTATAGTTCATTCCCCCTTTCTTCCTATCAGTGGAACATTATGGAACTCACCATAGCTGTGGATAATATTCTTGCCAATTAGCCCATGATCTACCCATATGATGTCCTTGGCAACTAATCCCATTAACCGTTGACTCTACTCTAGAGAATCTTTAGAATCCACAAAAGCCCCTGATTATGGTAAACGACTTGCAAACCACTTATAGAACAAAGGTGCGCAACAACGAATTACCTCTCCTCTTTTCTTTTCGTTTCGGTTGTACAAGGAATAGTGAAGATCTCCTAACAGTGTAGGTACCGGATTTTTCATCATGAATATCCATATGGCGTCCGTATCAACAAAATCCGGCTCGTTGGGAAACAATACAATGCCGTATACCCAAAGGGCTAGCAAAGCATTAAAAACAACCCATTTCTCGCCTTTAGCTGCTTCCTGAGCCTTCTTTATCAGATATTCCAGCTTGTAACCACGAATCTTTCCTTTGTTGGAGACATTGGCTTCTAACTCTGATTTTCTTAAATAAAGAGCACCAACCACTTTTCCAAAGTCAAGATCACCCACAGACCCAAAGAAAGGAGGATCCTCCTTGATAGCATTCCCCAACATGTTGGAATACTCCTCCAAAGTAGGTACCAACAAATAATCTGGAAATACAAAATACCTCAGCGGAGGGTCATAGAACTGCATCAAAGTATGGAGACCCCTGTATTCGTAGTCACTGACATTGTACACAAAAGATAAGATCCAACCATATTTCTCCTCAAAAGCTGTCCGCACTTCAGGGCTTGCCATTCCCTTCAAGATAATAATAGGGCCCAGAGTAGGCGTGAAGAACTTGTAATTGATGATATTCTTCCTCTCTTTAGTGTTCATCTTTGTGAGGACCTGATGACTGGAATCAAGGGTAAAATATGCACCTGGAAATGAACAAACATGTATGTTAGGATATGATAATGCAATGCAAAGGGCATGGTATCAAGGTGCCAAGTGTCTGTGCTGGACTGTGAACGGTGTCAGTGTAGCTCTGAGATCAATATAGAACCATAGATAAGAACCATTTGAATATAATAGGATGAATTCTACTTTTGTGTAACGACACTAGAAAATCGGGTATGTAGGAGGTTATAGTTACCTGCAAACCTGTAAACAACCCGCCCTTCTTACGTGTGGGTACTAAGATCCTCAGTATCCCAGGCTCTCAGGTCGAGAAATGATGATACGTTCACCATTTCTGGTTTGGCATCATCATCAATCGAGGAGGCCTCAACTGATTCACAAAACGAAAGGTCCTCAGCTTCAGGCACTAAAGTCGAGAAGCAATAGTACATTCATCCCTCGGGGTACAGTATTATCGCCAATCGAGGAGTGCTTCCACTGATTCTCTTTCAAACAGGACATCCTATAGCAAGTTCCCAGCATTGGGTCCTTGGATCGAGAATGTGCAATGGGTTTTCCACATAATGTGGTCTGCCACTGTCACATCTCGGGAGGAGTGCCGCAACTGAGTCCTCGGGAATGGTCACCAGAGTCGACAGTTCCTCAAGAGAATAACTACTGGCCTGCATAACATGCAGTAGCAGAAAGCTCATGATAGAACCTCGTCTGGTTGTGGGTCTCATGAACAACAATACGTGGTCCCCACCACGCAAGTGTCATGACTATCCACTATAAAACCTATGTGTGTACTCAAGCCTGGGTAGTGGGCTTATCTCTCAGAACACCCGACCCACCAAACAGAAAATAGCAGCACAGTCCAGCATAATAATGATATGTAATGCAGTAAATGAGATAAATACGGTAAAATGCAGTAAAGCAGTAATACAGTAAATAGCAATATAGTACAACAGTAAACACAGCAAAACACAGCTCCAAGATAAACACCCAATAAAAGAAAAGCAAACAAGCGCTAGGATTGACTCGCTAAGGAAACCAGAGATTCACGCGACGTCCCCAGCAGAGTCGCCAGCTATCGCTCCCGGGATTTTCATCCTAGTACAAACGCGAAAGTGGCACCGAAACAGAGTCGCCAGCAATGTGTATTTATCCCAAGATAAGGAAAGGAAACACTGCATAAACCTGAGAGAAAGGATAGAGCATGGTCTTGCGACCAAGAGAACTAGGTTCGGGAGTCGGTTACGCGAGAGGAAGGTATTAGCACCCCCTCGCGTCCATCGTACCCGATGGGATCCACGCTTGCTTGTCTCGATCAAAGGGTGTAGAAAACTGGAGCTCTGCTGCTACTGGAAAGGAAAAAGAACGAGAACGGAAAGGAATGAAGAAAAAAATGTAGGGAAAATAAAAGAAGTTCTCGAATGGGCCCTACCCCACTGCCTACGTATCTCATCGGGAACATGAGAATCAAAGCGACGTAGTTCCCCTTACCTAAGGGAAAGTTATTTGTGTTTTTTAGGGAACGACTAATGTTCTAGCTCAGGTGTTGCAGCTCGCTGTATGGAGACTTAGGCGTTACCGTCTTGCGAGAGAACGAGGAGAAGCACCTTCATACGTTGAGCATGAGTAAGATGAGAAAAGAATTCCCGGAGGAGAGACGTTATTGCTTGTTTTTGTCTTTTAAGAAAGAAGTGTTTTGTTTACAGATGTTTAGTAACTCACATTGTATTCGAGTCCTTCATGTAAGATCGAATGTCTTGCACATCGTCCCCAGACGGGACGTATGCTAAACATTCTAAGAAAGTGAGAGAAAACCCATCACTATCTTATTCTCCCATGAAAGGCTCAAATACAATATTAGTTATGCCTTTATTAAGTATGTTTTTACTTTTTTGTTTTGAGATGAGAGAAGAAAGACTCAAAAGCGGATCAAAGGTGAAAATCTAATGGGGACTAAGACTCACCCTAGTGTTAGCATGCTTGGTGATCCTATCGTTAATGAGGTTTAAGGAACCTAATCCTAAAAGAAAGGAGAAGAAGAGTGAATTAAGCAACTCACTTCAAAAGTAGAAGATGAGTTGTACCTCAAAGGGGAGAAGAAAGAAGTTATTCAAGGAAAGCATATAAATGCTTATCATAATCACATGTTGAATTTAAAAGAAATAATAGAAGATGAAAGAAAGAAGTGTATGTGGAAGCATGTCCACACACTTACTTACCCTTAGCACCTACATGAAAAGGTTAGTTCAAAAACTATTCACAAAAAATCCTAAGTAAAAGAACTTGGTCAAACAAGCCAATGGAAGGAAATAATGAAAACAGTAGCTATTACAGCCCACATGCAACAGAACAGTAGTAAATTCAGCTTCATATACCAAACAGCTAACAACAGCTCATGTTCAGCATACAAAATGGGTGTAACAAGCATTTGGAAGCACATACGACATCATACATGTGTATAGGCAGCAATGAAAAATTAGAGGCAGCATGCATTCACAAATGATTCATTCATAAAAGAACAAACATGCTTCAAGCCTTGCACATTATTCAATTAACACAACATGATCACAAACTCATTATAAATCATGGTGGCCAAGTCTTAAAAACAACACGGAATGATGCACATTGTGAGAATACACATTATTAAGCATGTGAACAAATTAAAACAAATGTGCACCTCTTGAAATAGAAAGCAAATGAACATGCACATAACAGTTCCAGCAACACAAGCATCCATTAACAATTAACAAGCTCAATGTGTGTATTATGTGATCGTTGCATCAATTAATCAACCACGTAAACATTATGCTCAATAATGAAAATCAAAGGCACGCGTGTCGTAAAATCAAGTTCATACTGTGGTGTGAGTCAAGATATCTCAAAAATAATCCACCAATCATCAATGCATTGATCCATGAAGTTTAAACATGTTAAGGATGTCAAACAAGCAAGAAAATGCACAAAAATACACATTTTGTCCCAGAGTAACCGGTTAACAAACGGTGAGTAACCGGTTACTTAGTTGAAAATCAGACAATTTATGCAAAAATACATAGAGTAACCGGTTAACAAATGGTGAGTAACCGGTTACTCTGGGTCAGTGGCCAAAAAAACCAGTTTCACAAGCACTTTTCAGCAGCAAATCACTTCTTCAAACTTCCACATGAACATGTAATCAATTAGGCACGAAATTACATTGAATTACAGTCAACAAACATCAATTGAATCCAATAATCAACAACATCAAGAATCAAATTCTAGCATATGCATCCAAATAAAAAATCCACAAAGATCTACATCGAATAAGTTGCGAATAAGCTAAAAATAGTGTAGATTTAGGGAAAACCAACCTACAAAGCGGAGACTTGCTTTGGTAATTGTTGCAAAGTAATCTTGGTGCAAAAATGAAAGAAAACCTGAGATTCCCCAATCGATTGCCAAAACGCGTCGAAACCGAACGAAATCGCGAAAATCCACCAAAATCCAACTTGCACCAAAATAAATGGTGAGAAACCTTGGGATTGAAGAAGAACAAGCTGCAATTCCAAAAAATCCAACCAATGCAAACCAAGAGATGAAGTTTAGCTCAAGAATTAATCACTTTTCAATGTAAAAAGTGATTATTCTTTAAGAAATAAGAGCTTTTGTGTGTGGCTTTGGAAGAGAGAAGTAGAAGTTGTAGCAAAGTGAAGAGAGAAATGAGAGAGAATTGAGTGTGAAATGTGAGAAATTTGAGAAAAATGGTTGAAGGTCCTTGAAAATGAGTGAAGCATCTCTTAAATAGATTTTAGGTTTGGAGTATAAGTGGTTCAGAGTGAGGTTTGGAATGAGGTTTGGGTTTGGAGCTAGGGTCGGAGTTAGTTAGACTCAACTCACCGAGTCAAGTTAGTTAAATCGGTTAGTTAGGATCAACTAGGTTGCTTGGAAAACAAGGAACTTCGGCTGCAAGCAAGGCCTTGTGACTTGTGAACTTTCAGCATGAAACCCCCATGTTCGAGCCCTCATATGACCTTCATAACTTGTTCAAATGAAAAAATGTCCAACATCAAAGTTGAAGAGGGCATGGAGATGAACAACTTTGATGTTCAACAATGTTTCATTTGAAGCCTTATTGATGGAGAAAATTGGCTTGATATTTGGCACGCCAACTGTTCGATGAAATTATGGCCTATGGGCCTGCGCTTGCCTTGCCATGACTTGAGATTTGCCTAGATTTTACCAAACTTCGATTGATCATAACTTCCTCAATTTTGATCCGATGGAAGAGTTCTTTATATGGATTTGAAGCTTAGAACATGAACTTTAATTGGCTCAAATTGGGCCTGAAGTTTTGAGCTTTTATCTTGAAGAAAAAGAGCCTCAAAGTAGGGTGCAAAATGGTCCAAACTTACTACTTTTGGAAACCCTAAAGTTTCTATTTTTGGCAGTTTTGTAAATTCTTGATTTTTCATAATTCCTCCATCATTTCTTGATCAAATTTTGTCCAATGAACATATATAACATGAATTTCATGAATTTGACCTTAAAAAGTCAGGAATTGACTTTTTTCACTGCACAGTTGACTTTTTCCCCAATTTCTTGATTATCAAGCAACTGACCAATTGAGACCCTTATGAAACCAATTGATGAGCAATTTTCTATCCATATACACTTAAGAACACAAGGAATACCATGAGATCAAGTCTTGCCCAAAAAAACAGAGTTAAACTGATTTTAGGTCAAACCCTAATTTTGGCACCCTCTGGGTAGGAGGAAATAACACATCCTCCAAATCCAAATTCCTCTGAATATGATGTGTATCCTTTCAAACAATAATGAGATATGCCATTTAGAGATGATAAAAACTCAAAGAGTTTGCCCATTTGAGGATCAGACCCTAATTTTTGACTACCTTGTGTAGGAAATGATCCACTGTCCAATTTTCTTGATGAATTCTCCTCTTCTCATGCCTTGTGGGACCAATTGAGATGACATATGATGTAAGAGACCTTTTAGGCTTGTGAGAAACCCTTGACTCTTATTCTCTTGCTTTAGATAATCCACACCTTTGAGAATCACTGATTCCATGCCCTTATGCAAGGTGCAATGCAATGCTCTATGTTTTATTTTTTCTATGCTTGAATGCAATGCAATGAAGTGAAAGCTCATGCTAAATGATATGAAGAAATGAGAGGGAAAATTTTGGGGTATGACAATGAGGACTTGCCAGAGGGGGGCAAAAGTCACAACATGGCGCTCAATATCACAGTTAAAAGCCAGGACGATGCTTTAGCCAGCGTACTAGTAGACACAGGATCGGCCATCAATGTTATGCCGAAGTCCACTCTAATGCGACTATCATTCAAAGGATCCCCGATGAGGGGCAGTGAGGTCATCGTCAAAGCCTTTGACGGATCTCGGAAAGCAGTTATCGGCGAAGTCGACCTTCCCATAACTATTGGTCCTCACACTTTCCTAATCACTTTCCAGGTCATGGACGTCTGGGCAGCGTACAACTATTTATTAGGAAGACCTTGGATACACCAAGCTGGCGCAGTCACTTCAACGCTGCACCAAAAACTGAAGTTCGTCAAGAACGACCAACTCGTCACGGTTTGTGGAGAACAAGCCTTGCTCGTGAGTAACTTGTCATTATCTACTTGTGTAGAACCTGAGGAGGATGTTGGGACTCAGTTCCAAGCACTTTCGGTGAGAAATGAGAATCAATCAGAGAAAGGAACCTCAATTTCCTCATACAGAGATGCTCTCAAAGTAATCGAGAATGACAATACAAAAGGATGGGGATAGCTTATCATTCCCACTGATAACAAAACAAAGAAGGGTCTTGGTTTCTCTGCGACCTGCACCCAGACAGCTGCTAACGATGAAAGTCTTCATCCCATTCAGGACTTCTTTCACAGTGGAGGTTTCCTTCACCCAGTGCATTAAGCGGTCCATACCATCAACGAGGGAGATCCCTCCGATACAAAGGAAAAGTGGAAGTCCTATCTTAACAAGGACGGTTATATGTCTCAGGAAGAGGTGCCTACGCCATTTTGCTATCCCGCACAGAGTCTGAGATTTATACCGAGGTCAGACGTCGAAATGATATACGGAGATTGTGATCCGGAAGGATGCCGTGCTCCACCAAACTCATTGGAGGAGGACACTCTGATGAGGTACAACTTTGACCACGACTATTATGGCCCGATGGATGGCTTGCCTATCTAGCAGCCGTACCCAGGAAACTTGGGGCAAGAAAGTCAGCCGAACAATGAAAATCAGCTGAGCGTCATTGAACAAAATACCTGCGTCCCCACCATGCCATGGGATCAACACCCAGGATATTCAGAACCTATCCAGTACGACGATGAATTGGCAAAACTTTTCGGACTAGAATTCATCAATTACGCTTTTCCTGAGGTCAACGTCATCGAGAGAGATGACTCCTCCAGTTCCAAAGAAGTGTGGGACACCTTAGGACAACCAAGTGGAAAATATGACTACATGGTCAAGTACACCGCTCCCGAAAGCTCTCGTATCAGGTTTGAAGATATCCAGCTAACTGGATGGGGAGATTTTCCTGAGAGTACAAATACTATGCAAAATACAACAGAGGAATCCTCCTACGACAACTCTGCCTGGGAGACAGATTCCAATGATCCCTCTCCACCAGAAATCAACGTTATTTCTGAAGACAAATCAAGGAAAGTACCAAACTTTGTGATTCACCGAGGAGTTTGCCGCCAATGGGTTGCTGTCGATGTTCCGAAGATTGTTCATAAGTCAAAGTAATTGCCGTCTTTTAACCTTTCACCCCGCCCAGGTGAAACGGATGTTTTGATAGGGCTCACTTTCTCTAAATTTCCTTCTTCGCTTCGCCCAAAGCGACAGAGTTTTGTTTTATAGGGCTGTAGTTTCAAGAATCAACTTGTTCATAAATAAAATAACGTCGTTCTGTAATTTCCGCATTAATTGCTATTTTCTCTTTTCACTTTTCTCAGAAAATGGTAATCCTAAAAAATAACTCAAAATAAACAAGCAGTTTTTCAAAAAAAATACACTACACACACTTGCATTTTCTCTATCTCTTCTAAACATAAATCATCATGTCATGCAGATTGCTTGTTTTAAACCCCATTGAAACATACAATCCGATGCCTTCTCCCAACTTTGAGTTCCTGGTATTTGGGGCTGAAGAAGAAGTTGACGATGAAATTCCAGAAGAGATCTCCCGATTACTCCGACTGGAGGAAAGGTCCATTGAACCTCACAAAGAGCCGTTAGAATACCCTCAATGGTTAGCCATTATCGTACCCGTTCCGAAAATGGACGGAAATGTCAAAATGTGTGTCGATTACAGAGATCTAAACAAGGCTAGTCCAAAGGATGACTTTCCTTTACCACACATTGACATGCTGGTAGACAGTACAACAAATTTCAAAGTTTTCTCCTTCATGGATGGATTCTCGGGCTATAATCAGATAAAAATGGAGCCGAATGACATGGAGAAAACTTCGTTCATTACCCCATGGGGTACTTTTTGTTACAAGGTAATGCCGTTTGGTTTGAATAACACCGGAGCAACCTATCAAAGGGCCATGACTACTCTGTTTCATGACATGATACACCAGGAAATTGAGGTATATGTCGATGACATGATCACAAAATCTAAGACAGAAGAGAAGCATGTGTCCCACCTGTCAAAATTATTCGAGCGGTTAAGAAAGTACAAACTCCGCTTGAATCCCAACAAGTGCACCTTCGGTGTCCGTTCAGGGAAACTCTTAGGGTTCATCGTCAGCTAGAAAGGAATTGAGGTTGATCCTGACAAGGTCAATGCCATTCAAGAAATGCCTTCTCCAAAAACTGAGAAACAAGTCAGAGGATTCCTGGGACGTTTGAACTACATCTCCAGATTCATATTCCTCATGACCGCGACATGCGCGCCGATTTTCAAATTATTCAAAAAGAATCAGGACTGCGTTTGGATAGAAGATTGCCAAACCGCCTTCGACAGTATTAAGGAGTATCTGTTGAACCCACCGATTCTATCACCTCCAGTGGAAGGAAGACCACTGATCATCTACCTCACAGTCCTAGAGGACTCAATGGGATGTGTACTTGGCCAACAAGACGAAACCAAACGGAAAGAGTCTGCCATCTACTATTTGAGCAAGAAATTCATCGACTGCGAGACTCGGTAACTATACTCGAGAAAACTTGTTGCGCTTTGGCTTGGGCAGCCAAACGTCTTCGCCGATACATGATTTGAAAAGCCTGCTCTCACGGGAAGAATTTCCCATTGGCAGATGTTGTTATCACAATACGACATTGAATACCACGTTTAGAAAGCCGTTAAAGGAAGTGTTTTAGCCGATCATTTGGCGCATCAACCGATTGACGGTCAAGGATCAGTCGGGTTTGACTTCCCAGACGAAGATGTCATGTATCTAAAAATGAAAGACTGCGATGAACCGCTACCCAGTGAAGGGCCAGAACCAGGTTCCTAATGGGGACTAATCTTTGATGGAGTTGTCAATCATTACGGAAACGGAATTGGGGAAATCATCATAACACCTCAGGATACCCACATTCCTTTCACTGCCAGACTTACATTCAAGTGCACAAACAACGAGGCCGAATAAGAAGCTTGTATTATGGGTCTCGAGGAAGCAATTGATTTGAGGATCAAGAACTTGGACGTATACGGCGACTCATCCCTGGTTATCAATCAGATCAAAGGAGATTGGAACACATACCAATCCGGATTGATTCCTTACAAAGATTATGGAAGAAGGTTGTTACCATTCTTCGACAGAATCGAGTTTCATCATATCCCTCGTGAAGAGAATCACATGGCTGATGCCTTAGCCACCCTCTCTTCCATGATTAGTGTAGGTCAATGGACCGACTTACCTAAGATCGACATAATGCGCCTTGAACGGTCCGCTTACATCTTCACGATTGAAGCAGTCATAGACAATAAACCTTGGTATCACGATATCAAATGCTTCCTTCAGAAACAAGAGTACCCACCTGGGGCACTAAGGAAGGACAGAAAACCCCTCAGAAGGCTGGCAGGCAGCTTCTTCCTAAGCGGTGATACACTCTATAAGAGGAACTTTGATATAGTCTTGCTCTGATGTGTAGACAGACCAGAAGCAAACATGCTGATGAAAGACATTCATGAAGGATCCTTTGGCACTCATGCCAACGGACACACAATGGCGAGAAAAATTCTAAGAGCAGGGTACTACTGGTTGACAATGGAACCTGACTGCTATAAGTACATGAGGAGGTGTCACAAGTGTCAGATTTACTCCGACAAAATCCATGTACCGCCAACACATCTCAAAGTTCTCTCCTCCCTGTGGCCTTTTTCCATATGGGGAATCGACATGATCGGCATGATTGAGCCCAAGGCTTCAAACAGACATCGGTTCATTCTGGTCGCCATTGACTACTTCAGCAAGTGGGTTGAAGCAGCGTCATACGTCAATGTAACCCGACAAGTGGTGGTCCGATTTATAAAAAACAATATCATCTGACGTTATGGTGTTCCGAGCCAGATCATTACTGATAATGGATCTAACTTGAACAATAAGATTATGAAAGAGTTGTGCACAGAGTTCAAAATCGAACACCATAACTCATCTCCCTACCGACCCAAGATGAACGGAGCGGTAGAAGCGGCTAACAAGAACATCAACAGGATTGTTCAGAAGATGTTTGTAACCTATAAAGACTGGCATGAGGTGCTACCCTTTGCTCTTCACGGTTATCGCACATCTGTCCGCACTTCAACAGGGGCAACCCCTTTCTCTCTAGTGTATGGCATGGAAGCAGTGCTCCCCATAGAAGTAGAGATCCCATCAATCAGGGTATTGATGGAAGCTAAGCTAACAAAAGCTGAATGGTGTCAAAGTCGACACGACGAACTAAATATGATTGAGGAAAAATGAATAACAGCACTATGCCATGGTCAGTTGTATCAACAAAGAATGAAGAAGGCGTTTGACAAAAAGGTTCGACCTTGCGTCTTCAGGAAAGGAGACCTTGTACTTAAGAAGATACAATCATTTCTCACTGATTCCCGGGGTAAATGGACTCCGAATTATGACGACCCCTATGTGGTCAGGAAAGCTTTCTCAGGCGGTGCCTTGAGACTTGCAACCATGGACGGAGAGGAATTTGCCTACCCCACAAATGTTGATGTAGTCAAGAAATACTTTGCCTAAAAAAAACGTCTCGGTGGATTGAAAACCTGAAAGGGCGGTCCAGGAAAAAATTAGAGACATAATCAAAAATCATCCCGGTGGATTGGAAATCTCAAAGTACAATCCAGGCAAAAGTTAGGGATAATGGCAAGTAACTATGTTCAACAGGGGCAAGTCCCTCAGCAGCAGTCATGCCATCCATCAGAAGAAAAACTCCAGTCACGGTCATCTTCGACAGAAGCTCAGAATGCCCCGAATTCAAAGTTGGTAGAAGGATAGTGGTCGTTGTGTTTCAATGAAGCCCTTTTCCCTTAAATTACCATTTTCTAAACTTTGTAAATACTCTGTGGAATCACGCGTTTGACTGATTTCCATCCTATCAATAAAATTTGAGCCCTTGTGCTTTTGTTTGCAATTCTTATTTGTTTTAGCTTTATAGAACGACATTTTAACATGATCAGCGATTCTTGAAATAAAACAAAAAATGAATTTACTTGTTAAACTTTTTCTGCTTTTAAAATAAAGATGGCAATTTCTTTTGACTATTGAACATCGAAAGAACATCGATCGCTTCGCCAGAAGTAATCGAACTCCAAAGTGCAGAATCAAAGTACTCCTTCTAAACCAGTGCGCCTAAACGAAGGATCAGTTATGTCAGATGCGAATACTCTGTCTGACATCTTCGGCCGGGTTCTCATCTCTTAAGCCCGATCAACGGTTGTTCCCCGCAGGGACTATTTCTCCTAAGCAAGGCAGAATTGCTATTGTGAACCATTGATACTTTTCATCCCCTGCAGTGGCCGAGTATCCAGTCGTGTTCATCTACTAGTCTGTATGTCGCGTCAGTTTTGTCAGCATAAACATACATACATCATGCATTGCTGATTTACATTTGCATTCATATTGCATCACTATCACTCTAGTCGGTCTTATCCCTTAGTGATAACAGTCCTCTCACTCGAGTTGTCGGTTCTTTCCTCGTCAGGAAATGTTGCGTCTGCACAATATCTCTCCTCTAGTTTATTTCTGGATTAGAGTTGGCCCTTGACCACTTTGATAACTTGAACCTCTGAGAAGCCAGAGGGCTTTCGACAAACGTCACTCTTCGCCATTGAAGATGATATCTTCGCTTTCCCGGATTAAGGAAAATCCCCAGAGAAAGCCTCACAACTAAAGACTTTTAGCAACACATTGATTTTGCTCTCCGGAGAGTCAATGTTAATGAAGTCATCAGCACCTCAAAATTGGATCATATCCTATGGCATTTCTCCGAGAAGATCCCGGGAAAAGTATGATATAAATATCCAAGCGGAAGCAGTCTCTCGAGAGACTCGATTTCCCCAGATAGAGTCAACAAATGGCATCTCCAACAGAGAAGTTTGTACCCCTCTACAATTCAGACAGATGGGTTCCCCAGCAAGTCTGGCATCAAAAGTTTTTCTATCAAATGGCATCTCTCCAGGAAAATTCAGAGAGAAGTTTGAGGAAAACCGCTACGCATAGTGTCCCTTGTCAATAAATTTTATTGACGAAAGAAACTAAGACCAGTTCCTTGGTAGGAAACCAGGATCGAGGGGAAGTTTATATCAGAAACTAAGACCAGTTCCTTGGTAGGAAACCAGGATCGAGGGGAATTTTATATCAGAAACTAAGACCAGTTCCTTGGTAGGAAACCAGGATCGAGGGGAAGTTTATATCAGAAACTAAGACCAGTTCCTTGGTAGGAAACCAGGATCGAGGGGAAGTTTATTTCAAAAGAAACTAAGACCATCTCCTTGGATGAAGACCAGGATCGAGGGGAAGTTCTTACCTTTTCTGAGCATCATTGCTTAGCAAAAGAAGAAGGATGTGTGAACTACCATTCTTAATCACCATCAAAATTTTGGGTATTCCGATATTTAATCCTCTTGCACCCCGAATGCCCGAATACCTTCGCCATTCACACCTTCGGGTCCAAGAAGATTAAATAGGGACATCTATCATACCCCAAATTTTGACCACTAAGATTTCCCATCATTGTGCAAATCATCATCACAATATGGATGAACCATTAGTCTCCCCAAAGATGGGTGAGCATCCACTACAATCAGACTTAGGGTTTCAAGCCTTCTCTGAGTGCTTAGACAAAGGATCAATCAAGGAATGACATGATCTTCAACTTGTCTAAACCTCTCAAACATCCCCAAGGGATCAAGAGGACTCCCACTTCAAGGATTAAGCACAAGGTTGCTCCCTTCTAAGTGGATTAAGCCTCAAGATCGCCAGTGTCACCAAATTAGGGTTTTGGTCGACCAGGGCCTCCAGATGGGAATTTTCCTCAGGGAATGAGCCAATGCTTCAAGGCATAACCTATGATGCTCTAAGGGACATCAAAAACCCAATCATCAAGTCAATTTAACCCCAGGGGATGCATTCACAAAGAATCAGGAATTAGGGTTTCTTGACCTAATTCACCCCTAAGTTGACTTTTGGGGAAAAGCATGAGCCAAGACCTCAAGACATGATTTGAGGGTCTCTAATACACCACATTGATCCCTTTGTAACAATGGATTGATCCAAGAAGCTTGAGCAACAAGTTTCAATTTCATCTGAACCACAGTTAGGGTTTCGCGAGAAAAGTCAACTGTAGCTTTGACTTTTGACCAGGACATGATCCCAAACCCTAGGACATGATTCAATACACCCTATAACACCTATGAAATCAATCCATCAAGTTTGATTTAGGTCAAGGACTTGATTTCATAGAGGATCGCACAGTTTGGAATTCATCTGACAAAAAGTCAACTGTGCACAAAAGTCAACTTTGACTTTTTGAGATTTTTCACAATTATGGTTCCTTAACCCTAAAATGATGTTAATGTGTGATTTAAATCAACATTCATCAAGAAAAATCAAGAAAAGTGGGATAACTTGTAAAAGGGGTGACCATAAAAAACTTAGAAATTTTCTAAGTTATGGAATAAAGTGGCAAGGGTACCAACTTTGGAGGATCATAACTCCTAAACCACAAGGCCATTTTTCCCCATCCAAAGCTGGATTTGTAGCTCTCATGGCCCTCTACAAAATCTACAACTACAACTCATTCCAATTCCTCATGGATTTTAAGTTATGGAATGATCAAAATCACAAAAAGTGAAAATGTCACTTTTTTCCAACACTTAGTGAAATTTTCACTATGTCAGAATCTGTCTTACTTTTTTCAAAATGTAGGGGCATTTTTCACTTGGATCCAAAAAGTATCAAAACCAATTATGATCAAACAGTTGTTGTATCATATGAGGGCTTTCCGAAATGGCCAAGAACTCCCTCAAAGTCCACTTGAGCCATGAGATATGACAATGCCAATATGCCTTGCTGCAAACTGTTATGGCAAGGCAGATTTTGGAGTTTTGCTCGATTTGCTCAAATTGTGCAAAGGGCAAGCAACTCTATCCATCTGAACACCTCAAGGGGGACCAAGGTGGAACCAACTCTGATCCCAAGCCTCCCAAGTCTTTGGAACCAAAAATAGCATGCCAAACCTAGAAATGCCTAAAAGAGGGACAAGACTCCAATTTTGGATTGGATCATTCAATGCATACACCAAGGTGGCATGGACTGAGCCATTGCTAACTGAATTCAATCAAGACTTATCCAAGACCAAGGGCACCAGCAACCTGTGCCCTAACCTCTAGTAAATGGCTAGAGGATACTTGGATTCTCATTGTTCAACATTGGCCAAACCTATGCAGCAGTTGCCATTCACTATTCCTTGCAAAAAAAACTTGCTCTATAATAAATAGAGCTCATTTGTGATCAGTTTGAGTACACCAAAGCCATCAAACAGATGCTTTCCTCAAAATCTCCTTCTTCACTCCAAAATTGCCTTCCAAAGCAAGTCACTATCGGGTTTTGAGTTTGAGAGCTATTCCAACCAAACCAATCACACACACACCTCATAAACATCATGTAGAAGTGATCCAAACACTCACATAACATCTGGAACACCAAAATCACAAAATCACCAGCCAACTGCTCAAGCCTTTGACAGATTTGCAGTTGAGGTGCCAAATTAAGTTCCAGCTCAAATCAATCCACTCCAAGCATCCAGACACACTCCATAGCACCTAGGGAAGCAGTCCATATCCTTGGAACCAAGTTGTAACACCTCTAATACAAAACACGATCACCAGCTGCAAGAGGTAAGCATGAGCTATTCTAACTCTATGATCCATGCATTTTTTGCTGCACAATAATTTGGCCACATGTTCATAATCATGCATGGAGTGTTTTCCCTCAATCAATTGCATTGTTTGAATCGTGTATGGAATTTCTGAACCTTCATGCAAATTTTAGGGTTCTTGAGGTTTCTCTTTGATTTCTTATTCCATGTTTAAAATAAATGAAATTAAAGATCATAGACATGATCGTGAGGTTTAAACGAGTAGATTGATATGTAGATTGCACGATATCATCAAGTATTCAGTGAGATTGGATAGAAAACGCAAATCTGCAGAAACGGAGGAAGGGCGCGTGTTCTTCCATGTTCTTGGCGCCCTTTTTCAAATATTTGAATATTTGAATTTTTGTGATTTTATTTAATTGATTCAAAAATTAATTTCTCTCTGAGTTTTAATGATTTTGAGTTGATTATTTTTTTAATAATTTACAAAAATGTTAAAATATTTTATTTTTCCAAAAAAATCCCAAAAATATTATTTATTTCATATACTTGATATTTTTGTAAAGAATTAATATTTAATTGTTTTTGACATTTAAAATATTTTCTCTTTCTTGATTTTTTTAAATCTTAGTGATTTCCAATCATTTTGTGGATCAAAACCTAATTTTTGAAACATTAATCCAAGATCACAATTTATTTTCCACATGTTAAACAATTTTGGTCATTTTAATTGAATATTTTATTCAATTAAAATACATTTTGAAAACAAATTAGGGTTTTTGATTAAATCAACCCTCATCAAACTTTTTCAAACAATTTGGGCCTCTAATAGAGTGTAAGACCCAATCCTTTATAAATACAAACCTTTTTGGGCCTCAAATGTTGTATAAGTCCCGTTGCGTTTCAAAAATTCGGCGCGATCATCGCCTGTTAAAAACCAATCATTTGGGCCTCTCCTCGAGCTATAAGATCCATTAAAAATCATTGGGCCTCTAATAGAGTGTAAGACCCAATCCCCTTTTAACCAAAACAATTTTAGGCCTCAGACATTGTATAAGTCCCTCTTCGTTAAAAGAAAACCTCGGCGCGATCGCCAGTTGAAAAATCAAACCCTTGGGCCTACCCTCGTGTTATAAGCCCCACTCTTTAAAAATCATTGGGCCTCTAGTAGAGTGTAAGACCCAACCCTTTTTGAAGACCAAAATAATTTGGGCCTCACTTATTGTATAAGTCCCGATACCACCAAAAGTTCGACGCGATCGTCGCCTTTTAAAACAAAACTTTTTTAGGCCTCGCCTTGAGCTGTAAGCCCCACCACTTGTACAAAAATAAACCTTTGGGCCTCTTGAGAGAGTGTAAGACCCATCCCCTTGTACAGAAAAACCTTTTTGGGCCTCAGTCACTTGTATAAGTCCCTGTACAATTTCAAAACAACAATGCAATCACTGATAAAACCTTGGGCCTCTCCTTGAGCTGTAAGCCCCAAACAATCTTTTCAAAGCACTTTATCCTTTGGTTTTGAATATAATATTGTTATCAAAGCTTTCTTTGTTGAACAACTAACCAAACAATATAGAAGCTCTACAACCGAGTAAGTGTTTACCCACTTTCATATATATATATATATATATATATATATATAACTGTATTGTGGGGCTGCTCACTGTAAGTCTTCTTTCACAAACTTTTATATACTCGTCAAATATCAACTATGTAATACTAGTATAGTTATTTTAGAGTTTTCCCCGGCAACTACGTCTAGCACTAGGTAAAGCCCTATTGGTCACTCTTAAATACAAATAAAACTAGATCCCCATAGGATTACCAGACACAGTCTTCCCTCTTCTTGGGGTTAAACAATATGGAGACGTGAATGGCAGCATTCTCGGTGAACCCTTTCTCAGACTGTCACCCTTAGAAATCGTCAAAGAAACTCTACTTCCCAGAGATGATCTTTTCTCCGTGAATGGCATCTCTTGAGTTTCTTCCAAATTCCCGGACTTTCCTGGCTTGATCTATTCTCGGTGAATGGCATGTCTTGAACTTCTCGGGGTTTGGGGACCCACAGGCTTCTTAAAAGCATCCCCGCCTCCTCTTGAGCGTTGTACAAGGACCCTTCAGCTTCTTAAAAGCTCTCATTCCTTCTCTTGGGCTTAGTACAAGGACCCAGAGACCTCTACAGGTATAGGAACAGAACCTAGTCATTAATTGCTAGAGCTGTCTTTTTGAGTCAAGTGTCAGACCTGTTAATGGATTGACCTTCATCCCTTAACATACCAGCCTTCTCTTGGGCATCATACAAAGATCATTCACTACCTGAGAATCGATTTCTCAAAACACCCGTAGACTTGGACAGTCTCCATACCTTTTGGGATTTCCCATTTCCTTAAAGAACAGGAATAACCCTGATCCTCCAATCAATCCCTGAGCACAACATTACCCATATAAGAACTGATTTTCTCTTTATCCAACATACTGGACCTGTCACTCAACTGAAACAGTCACCAGCACCCTAGCCTCCTCTTGGGCTTTGTACAATGATTCTCCCCAGCGGAGCTAACCTTCAGCCTCCATCTCGGGCTTCGTACGAGGTACAAGGACTACCTGGTTGAGTCAAACACTTTCAGCCCCCATCTCGGGCTTCGTACGAGATACAAAAACGCTCTCTTGTTGAGTATAAAAGACTCTCTTGTTGAGTCAACAAGCTTTTAGCCTCCATCTCGGGTTTTGTACGAGATAAAAATTACTCTCTTGTCGAGTATAAAAGACTCTCTTGTTGAGTCAAACATTTTTAGCCTCCATCTCGGGCTTCGTACGAGGTACGAAGACTCTCTTGTTGAGTCAAACACCTTTAGCCTCCATCTTGGGCTTCGTACAAGACACATACAAAAGCACTCTCTTGTTGAGTCAACCCTTTTAGCCTCTCTCTCGGGCTTCGTACGAGAAACATAAAAACACCATCTTGTTGGGCCAGTAGCCTCCTCTTTGGCTTTGTATAAGGAAACCCCGGTTGAGCCAATCAACCTTTTTGCATCAAAAGCTGTGCCTCGTTCACAGTATACAAACATCAACAACTCCTTTTCCCCATCTGATTGTTGTAAGCGGCAAGCCTCTGGATTATTTACATCCACGCCACTGTCCCTCTTTTAGCATGAGAAATTCCTAAGGAAAGATGGCATTCTAAACTGAGTTAAAGTCTTCTCCTTCAGGTTAAAAATCCCCTGTAAAGGAAATTATGGCATTGCTGGATTCACATATCCTAGTTAAAGTAATTCTCCTTTATAATCTGTCACCCAACAGTTGTGACAAACAGACCAAATATCCCTCTTTAGAGATGACAAATTCTCTCTAAAGTCAAACCCCTTTAGCTTCACATCTTGGGCTTCGAGCAAGATACAAATAGACCCTTCAGCTTCACATCTTGGGCTTTGAACAAGATACAAACCACTTTTATCTTCACGTCTTGGGCTTTGAATAAGACACCAAAACAACCTTTTTCCTCCCATAGAATAAGAGGAACTACGATCGCCCTGATTTCCCTGTTTTGTTAAACGGGAATACGTAAGCATAAGATTGAAAAATCTTAGCGAGCACACTAATCAAAAACCCAAAATCACGTACCTTCATACATCAATCGAAAAGCATCAGTCCTAACATCCTACCAATAGCATAGTCCCGACATTTCAGTCTTAACAAAATAAGCAGAGAGAGGCCCACAATCTAAACCGCATCTATAAACCAACAGTCATCTGTTTAAACTCAGTATGCAATCAAGGTTAATTGGAGACATCTATTTCCCTTCCTTCATCAACTTCAATAGGATAAAAAATGAATCGACCTGTAGTACCCCAGAGCGACAGTGCTTAAGAACCACGTCCAAAATCGCTCGCTACAGCGGAGCTCCGGCTCTGCGCGATGAGCTTGCCTTGTTGAGGGCACAAGTCCTTTCGTTTAGGTCGTGGAGACTCGTCCCCGTAGTAAAGGGATAGTGTCGTCATCGTGCCAGGTTGCGACCAAAGTGGGCTCGAGGTTGTCCTCGAGTTCTTCCTCGCCCTTTCACTTGACTAGTGGTGGAAGGGTAGATTTGAACTTGTTTGTTGAATTTACTTTTCTTCCTCTACTTTTTAGGTGAAAATGGCTGATCCTCGTGAAGAAGTCATGCCCGACGCCCAGGCCGCGCAAGAGGAGGTGGAGCAGGCCGTTGAATATGCTAATATCCAGGTCATGAGAGGGGACCTAAAATGAATTTCCCACGAGCCCCTGTCGACCAAGTCGACGTTTACTGAGGAGGAGATTCGGGAGTTTCCCTACCTGGAAGATCGGGCCGAGGATGCACCCGTGCAATGGAGGGCCATCTGTCCAACCGAAAATGACAGGATCTGCTCAATCTACCCGGGGATGCGGTTCCCCATGTATGAATTTGCCTTCGTGGAGGCTAGGTTTCGGCTGCCTTTTACCGACTTCCAGGAGGCCTTTTTTCGTCACTTGGAGTTGTGCCCCGCTCAACTCCACCCAAATGCATTGACGTTTATACGTGCTTTTGAGCTAGTGTGCCGCTACTTACATGTCGAAGCGACCGTAGATCTCTTCTTCTGCATCTTCCAACTCCAGCGGAGCACTACGGGCCTGAAACAAAGCTGGGTGTCCTTTAAGCAGCAGAGCAGGCTCTTCTGGCCGTACTCAGAGTCTGTTCGACACTTCAAGGATAGGTTCCTGGTCGTGAAGCCTGTCTCCGAGGCGGCCAAAAGGTCTATATCTATGCTCGAGACGGTGACCATCGATGGTCGACAAGTTAAAAAGCCGGTATCTAAGTTCCCCTTGGAGTGGGTGTACGCCCACTTTAGATACAGGACCGACCAGTTCTTGGTGAAGCACGACCAACTCTGCGAGGCGGACAAGGAGTCCTACCATGTGCTCCATGCCTATGTGGAGAGCTTCACTCCGGCCTTCGTGGTGAATAGAGATGGTAAAGAGCTGCTCGGGTATGATGGGGTGCCCGCCAGAGCAGGCCGTTATATTAACACTAAAGCCTTCCTTGAGTGCGAAAACGACGACGTGGCCTTCCAATTTCTTGGTATAATTTGCTTTTGTGCCTGTATTTGTTAAGATTCTTCTATCTGCTAACTTGTCTTTTTGTGTTCGTAGAGAAAATGACCGACATGAGGGAGCGTTTAATGAGGTCGCAGGCAGCCAAAACCCAGAAGAAGGTGTCGTCGATGCCCAAAGTCGGAGCGGCCAAGCAGCAAGAGACGCTGGAGAAGTTTGTTTCCAGCGCTGGCCCTACCCCAGGGATGACTTCCATACCACAAACTCCTGACTCAACCCACAAGAGGAAGCAGGATGATATCGGGGCCTCTCCTGCGGGCTGCTCGGGTGGTTCTCCTAGAGGGAAGTTTGTGCTGCCCGAATGCTATCAATAGGGGAAGATGTTTGACGAGGAGGGCTCCATCGTTGTCCCAGATCATGATGCCTCAGTGATCTTGTCCGCCGATCCACAGGTGCGGAGGAAGCTCCTCTACCAGGATGCAGCCGGAATGATCAGAATATTTGAAGCGGCACTGGCCATTGGAGATGCAGAGGTGGCACATCGCTCCAATCTTAAGGAAGCAAAGACTACGATCAATGACTTGGAGTGCAAGAACGTGGGGATCTACAATGAGCTAAAGAAGCTGCAAGGTCACCAGGAGGCCAAGATACTACTCCAAAAGGAGGTGGCCCAAATGAGGGAGGAGGTGGCGAGAGTCAATGATGAGAATGCCCGCTTGAAGGCGAGGATAGCTGAACTAGAGGGGTCGCCGGCGGCTAGCGAGGATGAGACCGACGACGAGAAGGCCTTGAGGACGAGGAAGGACCTGATTGATAGGATCCGTGTCCTCGGGGAGGACAACCTGGGGGCATCCGAGTTTGGCTTTAATGCTGCTTTGGAACAGGTCAAGGCCCTTAACTCTGACGTCCAGCTACTGACCAACGGAATGGGTCTACTCAATGTGGTCGTCAATGGCGAGGTGGTCCCCCCGGAGGGTGTCAGCGAGGTCGTTTAGTTTGACTAGGGTGTAATTTTTTAATGTACATGTATTTTGTGGGCCTGCGTGCCTTTGTAATGTTTGTCGGGCACAGCCCTTCCAATGTATACCTGACTTATTCCGGCCTTATAGCCGATGTTATTAACATTATTTGTTTGGGATTTTTTTCGCATTTATTTATGTATGCTTATTTTAATGGATGTTTGCTCGACTTACTATTATTGTGCCCGACAGTCTGGGAAACCTGTCGAGGAAGGCGAGGTGATTTCACCGGTGATGGGACTAGGATCTCGGTTGAGGTACTAATCCCATAGGCTTGGACTATTCCCATCGCGAGCTGGGTGTCCTGCCTAATTGGTGTGGCAACGGCGGAGCTCGATTGAGGTATCCCCGTTGTGCGCAGAATATGCCCGTCCCATAGGCAAAAACTGGCCGACGTTGTAAAACGGATCGTGCTTAAACCGGGGCACGATCCCATGACTGAACCGTCTCCCCGTTCATGGGGGATCTCGTCGGCAGTTAGTCCGACCTTGTAGTTGGTTCTAACTGTAGTATTGTTTCAGCTTTTCAGCGTTCCATGGTCGAGCAAATGGTTCTCCGTCCAAAGTTTCCAAGTAGTAGGCTCCCGTGCCCGTTTTGGACTTGGTCCTGTAGGGTCCTTCCCAGTTAGCGGCCAGATTTCCTTTGCGTGAATCTTTC
This sequence comes from Lathyrus tuberosus, assembly GCA_022829125.1. NCBI lineage: Eukaryota > Viridiplantae > Streptophyta > Magnoliopsida > Fabales > Fabaceae > Lathyrus > Lathyrus tuberosus. The sequence continues at coordinate 3,576,363 of JALAZF010000241.1, read as the reverse complement.
TGGTTTCTGCGTAGGACCAAGCTGCCAACGGGGAAGTCACGCTTTATGACCTTAGCGTCGTGGCGCAGGGTTATTTTTTGTTTCAGCGAGGCCTCGCGGAGAGCTTCTCCTAATCGTACTTCTTCGACTAGATCAAGCTCTTCTCTTAAGGCTTCGTCATTCATCTCCTCGTTGAGGGGAGCTTCTGTTCTTCTGGAAGGTTCTCTGATCTCTACCGGTATCACCGCCTCGGTTCCGTAGGCTAGTCAGAAAGGGGTTTCCCCGGTGTTGTCCTGTAGGCCCAGAGAACGCTATGTAGCTCCTCGACCCACCTCTTCTTGGATTCGTCCAGCCTTCGCTTTAGAACACGAAGGATCACCTTGTTCGCAGCCTCTGCTTGCCCGTTTGTCTGAGGATGCTCAACGGAGGTGAAGTGTTGCTTCGTACCTAATTTGGCGACGAAGTCCTGGAACTTCCTGTCCGTGAATTATGTTCCATTGTCGGTCACGAGGGCCTGGGATACTCCGAATCGTGCGAGGATGTTCCTCTTGTAGAAGCGAAGTATATTGAAGGCTGTGATCTTGGCGAGGGCTTCGGCTTCAATCCACTTGGTGAAGTAGTCGACGGCCACGATCAAAAATTTGTTTTGATAAGACCCCATAGTGAAGGGGCCGAGTATGTCCATCCCCCACCAGGCGAAGGGCCAAGGCGAGGATAGAGTCTTCAGCTCGTTGGGGGGTGCTAAGTGCATGTAACACCCCAAAATTTTCCCTCTTGTTGTTGCCTAGCTTATGTTTCATTGCATTGCATTTACACCTCATTGTATCAGATAGCATGCACCTTGCATAAGGGCATGTGATCAGTGGACTCCAGAGTATTGATCATTCAAGGCAAGAGAGCAAGAGCCAAGGGTCTTCAACAAGCGTCAAAGGTCTCTTATATCATATATCATATCATTTGATCCCACAAGTCATTAGAAGAGGAGAGTTCCTCAAGAAAGTTGGACAGTTCATCATCTCCTAACCAAAAGCAGTCAAAATTAGGGTTTTGGATTCAAGCCCTCTCCTGATGAATTTTTGGTTCAAACTTGATCTCAATGTTTTCTACATGATATTAAGTATCTAAGGATGAAAGATTGCTCATTGGTTCATTTCAGAAGAGGTTCAATTGGTCAGTTGCTTGAGAATCAAGAAATTGGGGAAAAAGTCAACTGTGCAGTGGAAAAAGTCAACTCCTGACTTTTTAAGATCAAATTCATGAAATTCAAGTTAAATATGTTCATTGGACAAGATTTGATCAAGAGATTATGAAGGAATCATGAAAAATCAAGAAATGTACAAAGTTTCCATTTTTAGAAACTTAGGGTTTCCAAAAATGGCAAGTTTGGACCATTTTGCACTACACTTTAAGGCTTCCTCTCTTCATGATAAAAGCTTCAAACTTCAGGCCCAAGCTGAGCCAATTAAAGATCACACTCTAAGCTTCAAATCCATATAAATAACTCTTCCATTGGATCAAAATTGAGAGAGTTATGATCAATCAAAGTGGAGCAAAATCAAGGCAAATTCCAAGTCATGGCAAGGCAAGTTCAGGCCTCCAGGCCATAATTTCATCAAACACTTGGTGTGCCAAATGTCAAGCCCATTTTCTCATTGAAGAAAGCTTCAAATGAAAAAATGTTGAACATCAGAGTTGTTCATCTCAATGTCCTCTTCAACTTTGATGTTGGACATTTTTCCATTTGAACAAGTTATGAATGAGTTATAGGGGTCCAAAGTTGATGGTTTCATGTTGAAGTTCACAAGTCATGATGCCATGCCAGCCTACCAAGTCACGCGCCCATGAAACCAGTTTTGTGCCTTTATTTTTGGAGCTATTTTTGATCATCTTACAAGTCTCCATTCCATCTAATTTCCATACCAAACTTGTTCTACCATATTCCCTCTTTCTAATGACACTAAAACCTCATCATTTCATCCATTGACATGAGAGAAATTCCTCCTCAAACATCAACATTCCCACTGATTTGATTGGCATTGTTTTTTGTTGTTTCATTTGGTTTGCACGCATACACTACACACCTCCCCACTCTTTACTTCATTTGGATAAACATTCTCTTACACATGCCATGCCATACTATCCATCATACATGAAAGAAGAAAAGTGGAAAACTTGCACAACAAGCTTGCTGCGTAATCAGAAACATCACCACCATCCACTCTAAACCTCATCATGAACCTCTCCAGTTAGTTAACTCAGAAACTCACTTAACCCAACTCACTTAACTCTCCTCCTAACTGTTAACCACACTAGTTAACAACTAACTCAACCTATATAAGCTCCCTTGCTCACAAAATTAACAAGAACACTTCATTTTGCTCGAATTCTCTCACATTCCACAAACTCTCATTCTCAAGTTCTTCTCTGAAACTCTCTTTCTCTCTGCACGATCTCATCATCATCTTCATCTATTCATCACTCTCTTCATCAATGGTTCATCAGTGAGCAAGAACAATGAAGATTAAGTTCCATTCATCAAGTGCATTTTCAATTCAGTTGGAATTTCATTATGATTTCTTCAAGATTTCAAGATTCAATAGCATTTATTTTGCTCAGTTTAAGCTCAAGAACTTAAGGATTTCCTCTGGCTTTCTTTTGATTCAAGTTTCTTCAAAGTTCAGGTTCTAATTTCTCCAACTTTATTGCACTAATTCATGTTGTTTTAGCTTGTTTTTCTGTTGTTTATGAAGCTTACTAGAAGCTACGATGATCCGGCTAGTTGATAGGCTCTCTAAGAGCATAGTTGCAAAATCTAGGGCAATTTTCATCTCTTCAATTCTCTTCATATGTGATTGATCTGTGAAAAATAACTGTGGATTTGCATTCTATGTAACTTCAGCTTTCGATTGGTATAAGTTTTGTTAATTTCTGGAAGTTTTGAGGTTGCAGTCGCCGGAGAGTGGCCGGAGAAGACGACCGGAGGTCCTTCTCCGGCCGGTGAGGTGTCAGTTAGGGTTTAGTGCAACTTTATATCATAGCCGTTTGATCTTTTTTAATCCAACGATTCCTAAAGTGCCAGCGCATAAATGAAGAAGGTGTCACTCACGTGACTTCATTTTTGATCTCAGATGCTAACGTGTGTGTGCGTACGTGGTAGCTATTGTGTTCGTGCACTCTGATCCGTTTGATCTTATTGCTTTTCTTAATGATTGTTTGCTGATTAACCCAAAGGCTCAGATTGAGTCAATTGTTTGACTGCATGTGCACCTTATCTCACACACACACGTGCCTCATTGGGCTGGGTTGATATTTTCTTTTCACACACCCCACATTGTGAGCCCATTTATTTTCAACGTGATAATTGCTTTATCTGCACCCCTACATGTTTTTATTTCTTTTTAATTTCTTTTGTTATATTGCTTTGTTTTTCTTTTATTAAAAATAGTAAATGCATTAAAAAAATTCTATGAAAATTCATAAGCCATTTTTACACATTAAAATAATTTTCCATATTTTTTATTTCTGATTTTCTTTTATTTTGACATTATTTTCATAATTTCCTTTTAATTTCTTTTTAAAGTACATTCTTCTTGATGCTTGGTTCATTTTTTATTTTAATTGAACTAGTTCTTTTCTGAATTTTTGCATGGATTTATGTATGATCATATTACATATCTTAAGCCACTTAATTCATATTTTTGTTGATTTTTAAAGTCATTTTATCATGTATTTTGGTGAGCATTTTTGTGCATTCTTTTGCTTTGATTCCATGTTGTTTTGAGGACTTGGTTGAATTGGTTTATCATTGAATTTTACCATGAACATTTGACATGTGATTAGCTTCTGACTCATACACTTTGTGACCTAATTCCATAATTTCTCCAAGTTTATTTCTATTTTTTCCTTGATGATTGATCACATGTGCCTTTATGAGCTTCATTGTGTGCATATGCTATGGTTTTGTGTCCTATTGTCTATGGTCTCTTGAGATGATTGATGTTACCTTTTGACACATGCTTACTTGGATATTATAGGTCATTTATGTCAAATTATATGTCTTCCATGTTTCCTTTTGACATGTTTTGCAATTGATGTTCATCTTGCATCCATACTTAATTGTGCATCTATCACTTGCTCTTCTTTCACATAGTTGTGTGTATCTCATATTGGTATGCCATTCTACATTCATTCTTATATGTTCCCCTACTGTATATAGATCATTTCATCCATTTTCATTGACTCATAATGTCATATTATATGCATTACAATTACATGAAAATTTGAAGCATGTTTCATTTTGTATGAACTTCAACTTGTGCTCTCTCTTCCTAATCTCTAAAGTGGTTTGTGTATGAATCAAACTTGTTCATTTGTGCATTCTCATGTCATTGTAGAATAGGTATGCTACTGATCCATGTGCATTGGCATTCATAATTGTATTTCACCATCATGTGTGGCTTGTCTTGTAAATAAACCAACCTGTGTGCACATTCTTCTATTTCCATCTAATATGATTTTGATGAGGCACTTGTGCCACCTTGCCATGCTTGCTTTTGTGTGAGATTATGTGGTTTGTCAATAGAATTATAGGTCCTCCTTGATTCATTTTTAAATCCTTTTGATTTGTGTTTACCTTTGATGTGTGCTTATGCATTTTTACTTGCATTTTTGACCTAATTCCACATCTCATTTCTTCTTGGGATCTATATGATTTGTGTTTGCATTGAGTATTCCATTTCTTTTATATCATTTGCATATCATCAATTGCATGCTACTGGTCCACATGTACTCATACTCATTTCACATGTTATGCATCTTTAACATGTAAGTTTGTGCATTTAATTGAAACTTGTTTCTCTTCTTGTCATTTCTTTTCATCTTATTTCTTCTACTTGAATCATTTTATCCATGACTTGTATGTTTTTTCATATACATCCATATGCATTATAGTATGATGTATGCTTCTGACCCTGGCATTCCATTAAGCATAAATACATGTTCTTCTTGCATTTTTGTTCATGTTTCATCAACTAATTCCATGGTGCATTCCGTTGATGTTTAAAACATTGTTTGTGCAAAGTTTGTTAGTGTTTGATCTCTTAGCCCTAAAGAACATTCTTATGGTTTAGGTTCTGACCTTGAGAGCTTTTCAACCTCTAGGGCCTTTATTCTTTGATTTTTAACTTGTTTGGTCTTTACTTGTTAGTCTTTCCTTATTTCTTTACTTGTAAATGGTTTTGCTAACATTTTCAGGGGCTTATGGTAAGACAAGTGTGTGGATATGCTTCCACATACAACCTATTCTTATCTCTTTTAAGCTTTCAAATTGTGATTGTGATAAGCATCTTATGCTTTCTTTGTTCAATCTCTTCCATTCCCTTTGAGTTCTTAACTTAACTTCCATCTTGAAAGTAAGTTAGAACTCACTCTTCTTCTCTTTTCTTTTAGAGCTAGGTTCCTAAACCACACTTAACCATTAGGAACATCCACGTATGATAACTTTAGGGTTTGAGTCTTAGTCTCCCTCATTAGATTTTACCTTTCTCAACCATTAGAGTCTCTCTTCTTCTCATCTCAAAACAAAAGCAAAAAAACACTTAATAAAGGCATAACATATATTGTATTTGAGCCTTTCATGTGAGAATAAGATAGTGAGGGGTCTTCTCTCATTTTATTAGAATGTTTAGCGTACGTCCCGTCTTGGGTCGATAGGCGAAGCATTCGATCCTACGTGAAGGACTTAAATACAATATGCGTTGTAAACACACCAATAATCAAAACACTTCTTTTCAAAATACAAAAAAACAAACAAACAATGCTCTTCTCATCTCCTTCATTCTATTCCTTAAGGACTCGTCATGTACGTTCTACCGCAAACAGGTAACGCATAAGTCTCCCTACAGCGAGATGCAACACCTAACTGCTGGGACGCGCACTTTGATGTTTCCACTAAAAAGCACAAACAAAGCAACCCTTGTTGAGCCGAACTACGTTTGCTCTTATTCTTCTTTCTCGTCTGATTGAAGATACGTAGGCACGAGATGCGATATCTCGACGAGCAACCTTTCCCCGTAGTCCGTCGAACTACGTTGACTCTGACTTTCACGTTCCCGAGGGAATACGTAGGCCTAGGACTCCGAGGACGTCCTATCGAGTTACTTCTTTTTCTTTTCTTCTCCGTTTCTCCATTCTTTTCCGTCCTCGTTCCTTCTCCAGTCCAGTAGCAGTGGAGCTCCAGATGACGACACCTTTTGATCGAGACAGCAAGAGTGGATCCCATCGAGTACGATGGACGCGTGGGGGTGCTAATACCTTCCTCTCGCGTAACCGACTCCCGAACCCAGTTCTCTTGGTCGCAAGATCATGCTTTTTCCTTCTCTCAGGTTTATGTAGTGTTTCCTTTCCCTCTCGTGGGATAAATACACATTGTTGGCGACTCTGTTTTCGTGCCACTTTCGCGTTTGTACCTGGATGAAAATCCCGGGAGCGACAGCTGGCGACTCTGTTGGGGATCGAACCCAGAATCTCTGGTTCCCTAAGCGAGTCAATCCTAGCGCTTGTTTGTTTTCTTTCATTGGGTGTTTACTTTGGTGTTGTATGTTGTTGTATTTACTGTTTTACTGTATTATTGTTTATCGTATTACTGCTTTACTATACATTACTGTATTTGCCGCATCTTAGCATTTTCATTTCATATACTGTATTATACTATACTGTGATGTGCTGCTTTGTCTGTTTGGCGGGATGGGGTATTCTGAGAGATAGGCCCAATACACAGGCCTGAGTACACTTATGTTTATCCTGTTTCATGTCCTCTCGCGCTCCATTTTGGTGCAAGGAGGGAATGTGAAACACAATCTGGATGTGGTTCTCTCTAGAGAATTCTGCGTTGTGGTTCTGCCACAATGGTAGAGCTATCTGGAAGAGCTGTTAAGTCTGGATGACCTTTTAAGATGACCCCTCTTTATTTTGAGGTGAATCAGAGGACGATCTCTTTGTATGGCGATAGCATTGTATCCTTCGGGCTGAATATGCTATTACCTCTCATTACGAGATCCGAATTTGAGAATCCTCACTTTCTAGTACATACATGTGAGATTGGGGGGATTGTTTACAGGTGTGCAGGAACCTTTGACCTTCAGCATACCAGGGTTCCTTATATGTTATGGATTTGTTACTGAATCTTTGATCCCGACTGGTTTCTTATTGTTCTGGATTTGTTACCGGACCTTTGATCTTGGTTTTGTGTATTTCACCAAACTCAGACTGCAGTACAGTGGGTTCAGCAATATATGTTCAACATTGATCACATGCCCTTGCATACATATCATCATTCGCATTTTTGCATTTAACCTTCATGTTTATTCATTTGCAGGGTATACTTCCTTTTGGTTCCGGTTGAAAGTTCCCTTTGCAGCTATGGATATTCCAAGAAAGTACAATGTGCATTACACATTCTTTGACACCAAGGTGGGTCAGTTACAGAAGATGGTTTCTCTTATTACTCCAGATCATGTGGGTATGTTCAGAAAGGCTCATGGAGAGATTCTGACTATGGTTGATGATTTAAATGCTTCAGAGAGGAGTGTTATTCATACTTGCTTGCAGTTTTATGACCCACAGTTGAGGTGCTTCACTTTCTCAGACTTTCAGTTGGCTCCGATGCTAGAAGAGTATGCCCTTCTTCTAGATGTGCCTCTCAAATACCAGATTCCTTTTAACTCTGATATGCGCCCTCCAAAGCATGAGGAAATAGCTAAGGCTCTCCATCTGAGCGTGCCTGTGGTAGAAGATAACCTCGCCACCAAAGGAGGTTTATCTGGCTTTCATCTGGATTTCTTGGTTGCCAAAGCTGAGGAGTGTGCTGCTAAAGCTCAATGGGAAACAGTTTGTACTATTCTGGCCTTGAGCACTTATGGGATTATGTTGTTTGCTGATGAGTCCAAGTTTGTAGACATGAGAGCCATCCATATCTTTGTGTTGAAAAATCCTATACCTACGCTCTTGGGTGACTTGTATTATTCTGTGCATTATAAGAATGAGAAGAAACGAGGGGGATTGGTTCGATGTTGTGCACCTTTGTTTCATAAATGGCTCATGAGACACTTACCTAATTCTGAGGCCTTCTTGGATCCTCATCCTTCAATGAATTGGGCTAAAAGGCTGATTAAGTTGACGGTAAAAGACATTTGTTGGTTTGATCAAAGAACGATGGGTGGGAATTTTATCAGCAGTTGCGGAAGACATTCAAATGTGCCACTCTTGGGAATAAGGGGTTACATCAATTACAGTCCTATTATCTTAAGAAGACAGTTGGGATTTGCTTTAATAGATCCTCCGAGGGATAGTGAATTAGAGAAATCCTTCTTCTTCTCTGTGAAAGATAATCCTTTGTTGGTAAGGCAAGCAGCCGGAGCCTGGGGTAATTTGCAAACAAAAGGTAAGGTTGTCTTTGGCAAGTGCAATAACGTGTCTTCTTCTCAGTATGATGCATGGTTGAAAAGAAGAGTTCGGATCACCCTTTTGCCGTTCTCTATGGAAGGACCGTCATATCTAGTTGCTGCTGAACTTGTGACCATGATAAGTGTTGTTGAATATAACAAGCTTAAGGCGGAAAAGGACAAGGCGATCAAGATGAATGAGAAGTTAAGCGAAGGACTCCGAAAGACGCTTTGTGAAAAGCGTAAGGTTGAGCATGAAGTTCAAAAGTTAATTGAGCGACATGAGGTAAATGAGAAAAGAATTGCTGAGGACACTGTCTATATTCGCAAGATTAAACAAAATGAGATGGCGCTAAACGAGGCGTGTAAGCGTATCAACGAGCAGTTAGCAAAGTCTGAAAATGTACTTTCCAAAGGGAAGCAGAGATGGGATGAGTTCTCCGAGTGTCGAAGGAAGATTGAAGCAGGAATCAAGGCTGAAAATGATGAGTTGAAAAAGAATTTGAAGAATAAAGAAATCGAATTTCTCAAGAAACTTAGTTCAGCTAACCGAGAGATTGATGATCTGAAAGCCCGCACTGGAGTAAAGAAAGTGAAAGATTTAGCTGTTAAAGACCAAATCAGGAAACTGGAGGAAGCCGTCAAGATAAGGAGTCAACTGATCAGGAGTCTTACAGAGTGCCCTAATGATCCCGTTACCGAAGCACTTCTCAAGGAGGTCCGGGAAGACTTGTATGGGCTTAGTGTCTGAAGCATTTTCGTTATTGTTCTAAGAACTCACCATCAGGCTTATTGATGGGTTTTCTTTTGTTTGTATTCATACTTTCAGTTGTATTTGTTCAGAACAAATTTGTATTTGACAGTTCCACACCTGGTTGTGGGTTTTCATTTATGCTATGGGTATTTCGTTTAGGTATTATTGATTCTATGAGGTGGATTCTTCACCAGATTATACAATGGTTCACACACTCACTGGGCCGTATATGATGGATATTCTGATTCACTAATGTGCACCTCTGATGTTATATCACTATTAGCAGTAGCAGGTGTATGTGTTACTCCATTGCAGTCAAACTGGAGTCGAGGGAAGGAATGCCCCAAAATGAATAAACATGACATTGCATAGCATATATCATTCTGCATTTTGTTGCTTGCTTTTCAGGTACTCGTTGCAGGGTCTCTAACCTTTATTTGATTTCAGGCACTATAGCTGATAACCACATCCACTGGTACGCAACTCGCAGAAATCAGACTAAGATCATGGATCAGATGCAAACTGAATTGGCTGAGCTGAGGAACAGGATGGACCAATTCATGACCTTAATGACTGGTATGGCTCAAAATCAGGAAAGACTCAGGGTAATGGTCGAGCGACCACAGGTAGAGGTGCAGAATGGCAATGGTAATCAGGTTGGCGTTAATGCAGGTGGTGACCCCCCTAGAAATACTGGGGTTCGTCAGGTTGCAGAAGATAACCAAGAGGATCAATTCACTCTGTTGGATGCTAAAGATGAGAACACTCGCAGGTTTGACGAGCTCGCTGAAAAGATCAGGTCCATTGAATCCCAAAACACTCTTGGTTTTGATGTTTCTGACTTGGGATTGGTACCCGGAGTAAGAATTCCACGCAAGTTCAAGCCACCAACATTTGACAAGTACAATGGCACTACTTGTCCTAAAACTCATCTCCAATCTTATATGGGGAGGATAGCTGCTCATACTGACGATGAGAAATTGTGGATGTACTATTTCCAGGACAGCCTTACCGGGGCATCTCAAGAATGGTATATGAAGTTGAGAAGGACTACTGTAAGGAATTGGAAGGAGTTAGCTCATGCTTTCGTCAAGCAGTATCAATACAATATGGATATGGCCCCAAACCGTACTCAGTTGCAGAGTATGGCTCAGAATACGAAGGAGATTTTTAAGGAATATGGTCAAAGATGGCGCCAGTTGGCTGCCATGGTTCAACCTCCGCTGCAGGACCGAGAAATGGCTGACATGTTTATGGGTACTCTTCAGGGAACTTATCTTGATAGATTGGCCGCCTATCCTTCAACTGGGTTTGCAGACATTGTAATCGCTGGGGAGAGGATTGAAAGTTTGTTGAAGCTCAGAAAAATACAAGATGCTAGTGGCGCTAGTTCTTCAGGGGTGAGGAAGCCATTTGCTGGAGCTACCAGAAAGAGAGATGGTGAAGCCAATGCTGTTTATAAGAATAGAGGAAGAGGAAGAGGATATCAAGATTCTTATAATCAGGTTACTGCTGTGACCATTCCTAGTCCACAAGTACAATCATAACCACAACAACAGAATGTTCAGCCACAGAATAATCAACAGCCACAGAGAGCATATCAGCAGAGACAAGCTGACAGGCGTATGGACCCTCTGCCTTTGACTTACGCAGCTTTGTTACCCCAATTGTTGAAGCTTAATCTGGTGGAGCTTCGTATGATGGGCCTGGTTCCTGCTGTATTACCAAAGGGTTATGATGCCAATGCTCGTTGTGAGTTTCATTCTGGGGCTCCAAGTCATACTATTGAAAAGTGTCGGGCATTTCAGTATAAAGTACAGGATTTGATTGATGCCAAAGCAATTAATTTCTCGCCTCCACCGAATGTGCTTCAGAATCCTATGCCAGATCATAATGTGCCAAAAGTCAATGCCATTGAAGATGGGAAAGTTTTGAATTTGGTAACTGATGTGAACAGGGTGAGGACTCTGCTGAGTATTGTGAAGGCTCGGTTGTTGAAGGGGCAAGTGTTCCCTGGCTGTGAAGAAGATTGTGTTGATTGTAAGAATCAGAGTAATGGTTGTGATAAACTGCGGGCCGGTATCCAAAGTTTGATTGATGAAGGATGTTTACAGTTTGATCAGGGGGATCGAAAGGATGATGACGTGTCAACTGTTACCATTTATTTTACGCCAGCTGAAATTCAGGTGCCATCGCCTGCAGCCATTATTGTGCCTGATATGGTGAGTCCTGTTACTATTACGGTATCAGGACCAGTTCCTTATACTAGTGAGCGGGCTATCCCATGGCACTACGGTGCAGATGTTTACTACCAAGGAGAGAAACAAGAAGTGGAAGCTCCAGCTGGGGGTAGTTCCAGTATTGATAATGTTGGTGGTCTTGGTGGCTTTACCAGATGTGGATGCTTGTTTGCTCCACAGACTTTGAGAACTAATGCTGAAACTGAGGCAGCAGCCAAAGCCAAAGGTAAACAGGTGGCTACAGAGGAGGTTGTTACTCCAGAATCTGTGCAGAAAGGTACTTTTGAGAAAGAAGTTGGGGAATTCATGAGACTTATAAAAAAGAGTGACTATAAAGTGGTTGATCAGTTGAATCAAACGCCATCAAAAATTTCTATCTTGTCGTTGCTTATGTGTTCTGCGGCTCATCGAGAGGCACTTTTGAAGGTCTTGAATATGGCCTATGTACCTCAAGAGATTACTGTGAATCAATTTGAGTCGGTTGTTTCTAATGTCAATGCTAGCCATGGGCTAGGTTTTACAGATTTTGATTTGACTACTGAGAGTCGTAATCACAACAGGGCATTACACATCACCCTGGAGTGTAAAGGGGCAGTATTATCTCATGTGTTGGTGGACACGGGGTCTTCCCTGAACGTGTTACCAAAGAAGGCTTTAATGAAGTTAGACACTGACGGAATTATTCTGAGACCAAGTGATTTGGTAGTGAGGGCTTTCGATGGTTCGAAACATTCTGTTTTCGGAGAGGTAGAGCTCCTAGTAAAGATTGGTCCTCAGGTGTTTAAGTGCGTGTTCTAGGTGATGGACATTCAACCCACATATAGCTGCTTATTAGGCAGACCGTGGATTCATGCCGCTGGGGCAGTGACATCTACGTTGCACCAGAAGTTGAAATACGTGGTTGATGGTCAGGTGGTGACTGTATGTGGAGAGGAAGACATTTTCGTAAGTCAGCTATCTACCTTTAAGTACGTGGAAATGGATGGAGAGATCCATGAGATGCTGAGTCAAGCATTTGAAGCACTCAATATTGGTGATTCGTCTTCACAAGAAGTATCTTCTCAGGGTGAAGAACAGGTGGGTACCTCTATTGCTTCTTACAGACGGTAGTGGAAGTGGTCAAAGCAGGTAATGCCCAAGGCTGGGGCAGATTGATTGAAGTCTCTGCAAAGGAAGACAAGTTCGGTATAGGTTATAATTCGTATCAAGCTGCTGCAGCAGAGCGCAAGGGGCCAATTACATTCTACAGCGGGGGAATCATTAATCCAAATCAGATGTGCGCTGCAAGTGAAGATGACGCTGACAGTGATTGTGACCTCGACAAGTGGATGCACCCGTGTGTACCGGGTTAAGAGCTTTGCAATTGGTCTGTTGAAGAAATTGTTCAAGTTACTCTTCAAACAGAGTACTTTTCTATGTTTTTCTCTATTGCATGTTAAAATCTCGCGCTCTGCCCAAGGCGTGTAGATCCATTTGTATGGCCTCATAATTGCATTTGCAAGGTTTTTTTATCATTAATAAAGGACGTTTTGCATTCAAATTTTGTGTTCCTTGTCTTTCATTTTTATTTTTGCAGAAAAATTTTAAAATGGCAATGTTTATTTTTGTTGTTTATTTTTTAAAAAAAGAGTCTCATTCTAAAATAAAGCATGATCCTCCATCATGCAGACTTAATCACCTGGATTTCGTTGATAACGATTCTGCTATGGCCAAGTATGACTTTGATAATCCAATCTATCAAGCCGAAGAAGGGGATGAAGAAGGCTGTGAAGTTCCTGAGGAATTGGCCAGATTGGTGAAGTAGGAGGAGAGGGTCATTCAACCTCACCAAGAGACAATTGAGGTTATCAACATAGGTTCCGAGGACACCAAGAAAGAGGTCAAGATTGGGGCCAGTCTGCAGGCCAAAGTGAAGAAAGAGCTGATCAGTATGCTGCGGGAATATGTTGACATCTTTGCCTGGTTGTATCAAGACATGCCGGGGTTAGATACCGATATTGTTGTGCATAGGTTGCCGTTGAAAGAGGGTTGTCCTCCTGTCAAAAAAAATCTCCGGAGAACTAAACCAGAAATGGCTCTCAAGATCAAGGAGGAGGTACAAAAACAGTTAGATGCGGGATTCCTGGCCGTTACCAATTACCCACCGTGGGTTGCAAATATCGTTCCTGTGCCGAAGAAAGATGGTAAGGTCAGAATGTGCGTTGACTACCGGGATCTAAACAGAGCAAGTCTGAAATATGACTTTCCTTTACCTCATATTGATGTACTGGTTGACAACACCGCTCAGTTCTCGGTATTCTCTTTCATGGATGGCTTCTCCGGATACAACCAAATCAAGATGGCACCGGAAGACATGGAAAAGACAATGTTCATTACCACGTGGGGTACCTTCTGTTACAAGGTGATGCCTTTTGGGTTGAAGAACGCCGGGGCGATGTATCAGCGAGCTATGGTAACACTATTCCACGATTTGATTCATAAGGAGATTGAGTGTTATGTAGATGATATGATTGCCAAGTCTCGAACAGAAGAGGAGCATCTGGTCAACTTGAAGAAACTGTTTGAAAGATTAAGGAAGTTTCGACTCAGGCTGAATCCAAACAAGTGCACATTCAGAGTACGGTCCGGCAAATTGCTGGGTTTCATCGTAAGCGAAAAAGGAATTGAGGTTGATCCTGCTAAAATAACAGCGATACAAGAAATGCCTGTACCAAGAACGGAAAAAGAAGTATGTGGTTTCCTGGGTAGATTGAACTACATTGCACGGTTCATATCTCACCTCACAGCCACTTGTGAACCAATATTTAAGCTGTTAAGAAAAGAAAAAGCGGTCAGGTGGAATGACGATTGCCAAAGGGCTTTCGAGAAAATAAAAGAATATTTGCGGGAACCTCCAATTCTCATGCCTGCAGTTCCAGGGAGACCATTGATCATGTATTTGATTGTGCTTGAAGGATCCATGGGTTGTGTTCTCAATCAACATGACGAGACGGGTAAGAAGGAGCACGCCATCTATTACTTGAGCAAAAAATTCAATGATTGCGAATCGCGATACTCAATGCTTGAAAGGACATGCTGTGCACTTGTAGGGGCTGCCAAGCGATTGAGGCAATATATGCTCACTCATACAACCTTGTTAATTTCAAAGATGGACCCTGTCAAGTACATATTTGAGAAACCAGCATTGACCGGACGGGTTGCACGTTGGTAGATGGTCCTGACTGAATATGATATCCAGTATACTTCTCAGAAAGCCATCAAAGGAAGTATCCTGTCAGACTATCTTGCACAACAGCCTATTGATGATTACCAACCCATGAAATTTGATTTCCCTGATGAGGACATCATGTTTCTCAAAGTCAAAGACTGCGAGAAACCACTCCGTGAGGAGGGGCCAGACCCTGAATCCAAATGGAGTTTGATGTTTGATGGGGCCGTCAACATGAATAGGTGCAAAGTTGGAGCAGTTCTTATCACACCAGAAGGTGTTCATATGCCTTTCACTGCCAGAGTAACTTTCGGATGCACCAACAATGAAGTAGAATATAAAGCTTGTATAATGGGGATTGAGGAGGCGATTAATTTGCGAATTAAGACCCTCGATATCTTCGGTGATTCAGCTTTGGTGATCAATTAGATTAAAGGAGATTGGTACACTCATCAACCAAACTTGGTTCCTTACAGAGACTATGCGAGGAGGATATTGACTTTCTTTACAACAGTGAAGTTGTACCATATTCCTCGAGACGAGAATAAGTTTGCTGATGCCCTGGCCACATTGTCCTCTATGATCAAAGTGCAGAGGTGGAATCATGTACCCAAGATTGAGGTGTCTCGTCTTGACAGGCCTGCACATGTATTTGCCGTTGACGTAATGTCTGATGACAAGCCGTGGTTTCATGATATCAGATGCTTCTTGAAGAGTCAAGAATACCCGCCTGGGGCATCTACCAATGATAAAAAGACTCTGAGGAGGTTGGCTAGTAGTTTCTTCCTGCATGAGGATGCGTTGTACAAACGAAACTTCGACATGGTTTTGCTCAGATGCGTGGATAGACACGAAGCAAACATGTTGATGCAAGAAGTGCATGAAGGCTCTTTCGGTACCCATGTCGGAGGACATGCAATGGCAAAGAAATTGTTGAGATCAGGTTATTATTGGATGACTATGGATGCAGACTGTTGTTCATACGCCCGCAAATGCCATAAATGTCAGATTTATGTGGATAGAGTGCATGTACCTCCGAGTCCGTTGAATATCATGTCTTCTCCTTGGCCCGTTGCAATATGGGGCATTGATATGATAGGAAAGATCGAGCCAACTGCTTCCAACGGCCATCGTTTCATCTTGGTCGCTATTGATTACTTTACCAAATGGGTGGAAGCAGCGTCTTATGCTAATGTCACCAAGCAGGTGGTAGCCAGATTTCTGAAAAGAGATATCATCTGTCGCTATGGAGTGCCCGAAAGAATCATTACTGATAATGGTTATAATCTCAACAACAAAATGATGGCAGAGTTATGTCGGGACTTCAAAATTGAGCATCACAATTCTTTGCTGTACTGTCCAAAGATGAATGGCGTTGTTGAAGCAGCCAACAAGAATATCAAGAAGATTGTACAAAAGATGGTGGTGACCTACAAAGATTGGCATGAGATGTTACCGTTTACCTTGCATGGGTACCAAACATCAGTAAGGACATCTACTGGGGCAACATCATTCTCACTCGTGTATGGTATGGAGGCAGTTCTACCGGTTGAAGTTGAGATTCCCTCACTGAGGGTTATGATGGATGTCAAATTGGACGAGGCAGAATGGGTTCGCACCCGATTCAATGAGCTGAGCCTAGTTGAGGAAAAGAGACTAGTAGCTATTTGTCATGGTCAATTGTACCAGAGAAGAATGAAGCGAGCATTTGATCAGAAAGTGCGACCACGGGAGTATCAAGTTGGTGAATTGGTACTTAAAAGGATCCATCCTCCAAACACAGATCACAGGGGAAAATGGACACCGAACTATGAAGGTCCATTCGTGGTTAAAAAGGTTTTCTCTGGCAGAGCCTTAATGCTTACAACCATGGATGGTGAAGATTTTCCATCCCCTGTCAACTCGGACGCAGTCAAAAAATACTTCGCATGAAGAGACCCGCTGGATAGAAAAAAAGAAGAAAAGTCCAGGCAAAAAAGGGCATCCCGGCGAACCATAAAAACAGAATAAAAAGGTTCGGGAAAAAATTAGGGATATAAAATAAAAAAATTTGTACACCCGGTGAGTTGAAAATCCGCAAGGACAACTCAGGCAAGAAAGGGTATCCCGGTGGATTGAAAACCCGAAAGGGCGATCCACGCAAAAGAGGGATTAAGCGAAGACTGTGATCTGAGTCATCTGTATGGCCTCATCATTTCACTCAAGCTGGCAACCTCCAAAGGGTAGGAATCGGTCCAATCATTCTCCTCAGAAAGCGAAGATAATCGGAAAGTCTTGAAGACATACTGGTCATAGCAGAATTGAAACTCAGTGAAATGCCATTTTCACATTGCCATTAGGATAGTTTATTTTCTCAATTTTCAGCAATCACCTCTTTCCAAAGATTGCTTCCTGATGTACTTGCCTATTCTGGGCCTTTCAATCAATAAAGTTGATTATTCAGTCAAAAAGCTTCTTTTTTTGTTTTCATTTTACTGTTTTGTTTGCAAAAACGTTCGAATTTTTTATAAAAAACATTGCATTGTTGAAAACATTGAGGCTTTACAATAACATGCACATGGAAAACATTTAAAATTGCTTTGAATGTTGATTAACTCCGAACGGTGGATTCAAACCATGCAATACCCTGGACATATGTGTGCATTTCTTTTGTTACAGGTTTACATTCAGAAGCCTAACATGAAGTCATCTTCAGCACCAAGCAGGATTAGGTGCTATTCAACAAGTGGTGGTTCAGGTTTGGATTTTATCATTTGCAGAAGTCATATCCAGCACGGGGCATACGTGCATATCCTCTGCTTGCGGGTGGCAGCCTCATACTTGGCTCAAAAACAAGATTGAAGCCTTTCTGAGATCCTGGCTCGTTTCTTCCAAACAAGTAATCACTTATCCCCATGCAGAATTCCGGGGCAATCCTGTTCAGGAAAGGGTTCACATGTCACCCTTTTGTCACAACGTTTACTGATTGAGTCCATCGTTCGGTCGACAGTCGTTCACAGCGATTCAATATCGGTGAATTAATTTCAATTGGGTATCAGTGTATCTTATTAAGTCGATTCTCTCATTTAGTACTTTCAGCAGCTAGAAGTTTTTCTGTGTCGATAACGGTTGTAAAATTCCCCAGTGGAGTTACTTCGCAGACCTTGCAACTAATATTCAAGACTTAGTGAGTGTCCAGGAGTTGGAAGATGCCAAATCTTCTGTAAAATCCTCTTAGGACGATTTCTTCAGATCAGTCGTGTAATCTGGGGCAAAAGCGAGTTTATGACCTTCCCAAGCATGGGGCATCGTGAAATCCCTCCGACAGGGTGGCTTCCAGATCTATTATCTCCAGTAGAGTGACCTCTCAACTATTGTATTCTTAGCTCAAGTCTCGGCATTTATCTAAGAGTTTGAAGATGCTTGGTCTTCTGTAAAATTCTCTTAAGAGACATTCCCCAGCACGAGACGATTTGAAGAGGTTCTCCCCAGTAGAGTTTGTCGTAAACTCATTATCTCCTGGGAGTAGTCAAACGGAAAGTTCGCCTAACATGGGGCACTGTGGCACTTATCCTAAGCTCGGCAGTTTTGTTCCTCAACAAATTACCGTGGATTTGCATTATGTTTTCCCAGCAGATCTCTAGGGACTCTTTCTCAACATGTTGCAACGGAACATCTTCCAACCAGGATTTGCGTATCCCTGACGGAGTAGCTCAGATCCCCAGCAAGATCGTATCCCCGGCAGTTTGTTCTCAGCAAGAAGAGACTGTAAATTCATTGCTTAGCAACCAGGGCTAAATACGGTGGCATCCCCACAGAGTTCAGCATTGAATCTTGTTAGTAATACTCCCCAGCTGAATTATTATTTCTCCCCGCAGAGGTTTAGCATATCAACAGAATCTCTTCCTCAGCAGAGTGTTAGTACATTCTTCCCCCAGCCGAGTCAGAAGGCTGATTATCCCCGCAGAAGATCTTGGGTTGATAGATCCCCAGGCAGAGTTAATGATGCTTTTCCTCAGCAGAACGTCATTCAGACAATTCTCATCCCCAGCGGAGTCTTATGAGCAGAATAATCTCTCTAAGGCAGAGTCATTCAAGTGGAAACTTCCTCAACAGGATCATTACACCTCAGTGCATCTGCTAGCCAATTTATTTTTGGCAATTTGTGGCAAGCGTTATTCTCGGCAGAAGGGTTAATCCCCACGGAGCAATTAAAGGATCGAACAATGATCTTTTCCCCGCAGATTTGGATTCTTCGTCCTGAGTCTCTTTTGCATTTGCATATAGTTTGCATAGCATTTTCTAAAAGCGTAGCATTCCATTGATATGGAGCATTATGGCAAAACTCAAACATACGCATACGAAACATAAGCCAGGTTCAACCGTCTACCTGCAAGCCAGAATAATTCACAGACAAAACATTGTCATGCAACCCCAACAAAGCTTACTACAACACTTGATTGTACAATTTTGTTTCAATACCCGTCCGTATTGACTGTTGACACTCGTCTGTGTCCTTTCGACACTCGTCCGCGTTTGACATTTTGTTTTAATACCCGTCCGTATTGACCTGGGACACCCGTCCGTGTCTTTTCAACACTCGTCCGTGCTTAAACTCCTTATTTTTAATACCCGTCCGTATTGACCTCTTAGACACTCGTCCGTGTCCTTTTTAGCGTTTTAATCCCCAGCGAGATCACTTTACTAATTTTCATTTTTCAATACTCGTCCGTATTGACCCTTGACACTCGTCCGTGTCCTTTCAGCACTCGTCCATGTCTGAACTTTTTAGCCAATACTCGTCCGTATTGACCTTTGAGATACTCGTCCGTATCTTATTAATCATCGTCTGATACTCGTCTGTATCGTCGACTTGGTCACTCATCATGTCCTTTTGATGACCGTCTGATGCTCGTCTGTATCATTGACCCGAACACTTGTGTGTGTTCCCTTTTTAATCATCGTCCGATACTCGTCCGTATCGTCGACTTGGGCACTCGTCGTGTTCCTTTGATGATTGTCCGATGCTCGTCCGTATCGTTGACCCGAACACTTGTGTGTGTTCCCTTAGTAATCATCTTCCGATACTCATCCGTATCGTCGACTTGGTCACTCGTCGTGTTCCTTTGATGATTGTTCGATGCTCGTCCGCATCGTTGACCTATGACACTCGTCCGTGTCCTTTCAGCACTCGTCCGTGTTTGAAGTCTTATTTCAATACTCGTCCGTATTGACCTTTGACACCCGGTCGTGTCCTTTCAGCACTCGTCCGTGTTTGAACTCTTATTTCAATACTCGTCCGTATTAACCTTTGACACCCGTCCGTGTCCTTTCAGCACCCGTCCGTGTTTTCTTTCCGTACTCGTCCGTATGGTCCTTGATAATCGTCTGTATCCCTATTTCGATACACGTCATATCAATCTATGCAGTTATTCGTTGATACTTCCAGAAGGGTTTATATCCTTTTTTTTCTTCTTCATTCAACGTGCAAATTTTCTACTTGTTTTTGGTATTCAATCACAATTCACCTTGTTTGTCTGAATAGCCGTTGCTTTCATCCTTCTCAGGTTAACAAATGATTGAATAGGGGCAGCTGTAACACCCCAAAATTTTCCCTCTTGTTGTTGCCTAGCTTATGTTTCATTGCATTGCATTTACACCTCATTGTATCACATAGCATGCACCTTGCATAAGGGTATGTGATCAGTGGACTCCAGAGTATTGATCACTCAAGGCAAGAGAGCAAGAGCCAAGGGTCTTCAACAAGCCTCAAAGGTCTCTTATATCATATATCATATCATTTGATCCCACAAGTCATTGGAAGAGGAGAGTTCCTCAAGAAAGTTGGACAGTTCATCATCTCCTAACCAAAAGCAGTCAAAATTAGGGTTTTGGATTCAAGCCCTCTCCTGATGAATTTTTGGTTCAAACTTGATCTCAATGTTTTCTACATGATATTAAGTATCTAAGGATGGAATATTGCTCATTGGTTCATTTCAGAAGAGGTTCAATTGGTCAGTTGCTTGAGAATCAAGAAATTGGGGAAAAAGTCAATTGTGCAGTGGAAAAAGTCAACTCCTGACTTTTTAAGATCAAATTCATGAAATTCAAGTTAAATATGTTCATTGGAAAAGATTTGATCAAGAAATGATGGAGGAATCATGAAAAATCAAGAAATGTACAAAGTTTCCATTTTTAGAAACTTAGGGTTTCCAAAAATGGCAAGTTTGGACCATTTTGCACTACACTTTAAGACTTCCTTTCTTCATGATAAAAGTTTCAAACTTCAGGCCCAAGTTGAGCCAGTTAAAGATCACACTCTAAGCTTCAAATCCATATAAAGAACTCTTCCATTGGATCAAAATTGAGAGAGTTATGATCAATCAAAGTGGAGCAAAATCAAGGCAAATTCCAAGTCATGGCAAGGCAAGTTCAGGCCTCCAGGCCATAATTTCATCAAACACTTGGTGTGCCAAATGTCAAGCCTATTTTCTCATTGAATAAAGCTTCAAATGAAAAAATGTTGAACATCAATGTTGTTCATCTCAATGTCCTCTTCAACTTTGATGTTGGACATTTTTCCATTTGAACAAGTTATGAATGATTTATAGGGGTCCAAAGTTGATGGTTTCATGCTAAAGTTCACAAGTCATGATGCCATGCCAGCCTACCAAGTCACGCGCCCATGAAACCAGTTTTATGCCTTGATTTTTGGAGCTATTTTTGATCATCTTACAAGTCTCCATTCCATCTCATTTCCATACCAAACTTGTTCTACCATATTCCCTCTTTCTAATGACACTAAAACCTCATCATTTCATCCATTGACATGAGATAAATTCCTCCTCAAACATCAACATTCCCACTGATTTGATTGGCATTGTTTGTTGTTGTTTCATTTGGTTTGCACGCATACACTACACACCTCCCCACTCTTTACTTCATTTGGATAAACATTCTCTTACACATGCCATGCCATACTATCCATCATACATGAAAGAAGAAAAGTGGAAAACTTGCACAACAAGCTTGCTGCCAAATCAGAAACATCGCCACCATCCACTCTAAACCTCATCATGAACCTCTCCACACCATAGCCAAGCTCACTAATTCGTGTTATAACTAACTGACTCAGTTAGTTAACACAAAAACTCACTTAACCCAACTCACTTAACTCTCCTCCTAATTGTTAACCACACTAGTTAACAACTAACTCAACCTATATAAGCTCCCTTGCTCACAAAATTAACAACAACACTTCATTTTGCTCGAATTCTCTCACATTCCACAAACTCTCATTCTCAAGTTCTTCTCTGAAACTCTCTTTCTCTCTGCACGATCTCATCATCATCTTCATCTATTCATCACTCTCTTCATCAATGGTTCATCAGTGAGCAAGAACAAGGAAGATTAAGTTCCATTCATCAAGTGCATTTTCAATTCAGTTGGAATTTCATTCTGATTTCTTCAAGATTTCAAGATTCAATAGCATTTATTTTGCTCAGTTTAAGCTCAAGAACTTAAGGATTTCCTCTGGCTTTCTTTTGATTCAAGTTTCTTCAAAGTTCAGGTTCTAATTTCTCCAACTTTATTGCACGAATTCATGTTGTTTTAGCTTGTTTTTCTGTTGTTTATGAAGCTTACTAGAAGCTACGATGATCCGACTAGTTGATAGGCTCTCTAAGAGCATAGTTGCAAAATCTAGGGCAATTTTCATCTCTTCGATTCTCTTCATATGTGATTGATTTGTGAAAAATAACTGTGGATTTGCATTCTATGTAACTTCACCTTTCGATTGGTATAAGTTTTGTTAATTTCTGGAAGTTTTGAGGTTGCAGTCGCTGGAGAAGACGACCGGAGGTCCTTCTCCGGCCGGTGAGGTGTCAGTTAGGGTTTAGTGCAACTTTATATCATAGCCGTTTGATCTTTTTTAATCCAACGATTCCTAAAGTGCCAGCGCATAAATGAAGAAGGTGTCACTCACGTGACTTCATTTTTTATCTCAGATGCTAACGTGTGTGTGCGTACGTGGTAGCTATTGTGTTCGTGCACTCTGATCCGTTTGATCTTATTACTTTTGTTGATGATTATTTGCTGATTAACCCAAAGGCTCAGATTGAGTCAATTGTTTGACTGCATGTGCACCTTATCTCACACACACACACGCCTCATTGGGCTGGGTTGATATTTACTTTTCACACACCCCACATTGTGAGCCCATTTATTTTCAACGTGATAATTGCTTTATCTGCACCCCCTACATGTTTTTATTTCTTTTTAATTTCTTTTGTTATATTGCTTTGTTTTTCTTTTATTAAAAATAGTAAATGCATTAAAAAAATTCTATGAAAATTCATAAGCCATTTTTACACATTAAAATAATTGTTCTTATTTTTTATTTCTGATTTTCTTTTATTTTGACATTTGTTTCATAATTTCCTTTTAATTTCTTTTTAAAGTGCATTCTTCTTGATGCTTGGTTCATTTTTTATTTTAATTGAACTAGTTATTTTCTGAATTTTTGCATGGATTTTTGTATGATCATATTACACATCTTGAGGCACTTAATTCATTTTTTTTTAAAGTCATTTGATCATGTATTTTGGTGAGCATTTTTGTGCATTCTTTTGCTTTGATTCCATGTGGTTTTGTGGACTTGGTTGAATTGGTTTATCATTGAATTTTACCATGAACATTTGACATGTGATTAGCTTCTGACTCATACACTTTGTGACATAATTCCATAATTTCTCCAAGTTTATTTCTATTTTTTCCTTGATGATTGATCACATGTGCCTTTATGAGCTTCATTGTGTGCATATGCTATGGTTTTGTGTCCTATTGCCTATGGTCTCTTGAGATGATTGATGTTAACTTTTGACACATGCTTACTTGGATATTATAGGTCATGTATGTCAAATTATAGGTCTTCCATGTTTCCTTTTGACATGTTTTGCAATTGATGTTCATCTTGCATCCATACTTAATTGTGCATCTGTCACTTGCTCTTCGTTCACATAGTTGGGTGTATCTCATATTGGTATGCCATTCTACATTCATTCTTATATGTTCCCCTACTGTATATAGATCATTTCATCCATTTTCATTGACTCATAATGTCTTATTATATGCATTACAATTACATGAACATTTGAAGCATGTTTCGTTTTGTATGAACTTCAACTTGTGCTCTCTCTTCCTAATCTCTAAAGTGGTTTGTGCATGAATCAAACTTGTTCATTTGTGCATTCTCATGTCATTGTAGAATAGGTATGCTACTGATCCATGTGCATTGGCATTCATAATTGTATTTCACCATCATGTGTGACTTGTCTTGTAAATAAACCAACTTGTGTGCACATTCTTCTATTTCCACCTAATATGATTTTGATGAGGCACTTGTGCCACCTTGCCATGCTTGCTTTTGTGTGAGATTATGTGGTTTGTCTAGAGAACTATAGGTCCTCCTTGATTCATTTTTAAATCCTTTTGATTTGTGTTTACCTTTGATGTGTGCTTATGCATTTTTACTTGCATTTTTGACCTAATTCCACATCTCATTTCTTCTTGGGATCTATATGATTTGTGTTTACATTGAGTATGCCATTTTTTTTATATCATTTGCATATCATCAATTGCATGCTACTGGTCCACATGTACTCATACTCATTTCACATGTTATGCATCTTTAACATGTAAGTTTGTGCATTTAATTGAAACTTGTTTCTCTTCTTGTCATTTCTTTTCATCTTATTTCTTCTACTTGAATCATTTTATCCATGAATTGTATGTTTTTTCATATACATCCATATGCATTATAGTATGATGTATGCTTCTGACCCTGGCATTCCATTAAGAATAAATACATGTTCTTCTTGCATTTTTGTTCATGTTTCATCAACTAATTCCATGGTGCATTCCGTTGATGTTTAAAACATTGTTTGTGCAAAGTTTGTTAGTGTTTGATCTCTTAGCCCTAAAGAACATTCTTATGGTTTAGGTTCTGACCTTGAGAGCTTTTCAACCTCTAGGACCTTTATTCTTTGATTCTTAACTTGTTTGGTCTTTACTTGTTAGTCTTTCCTTATTTCTTTACTTGTAAATGGTTTTGCTAACATTTTCAGGGGCTTATGGTAAGACAAGTGTGTGGATATGCTTCCACATACAACCTCTTCTTATCTCTTTTAAGCTTTCACATTGTGATTGTGATAAGCATCTTATGCTTTCTTTGTTCAATCTCTTCCATTCCCTTTGAGTTCTTAACTTAACTTCCATCTTGATAGTAAGTTAGAACTCACTCTTCTTCTCTTTTCTTTTAGAGCTAGGTTCCTAAACCACACTTAACCATTAGGAACATCCACGTATGATAACTTTAGGGTTTGAGTCTTAGTCTCCCTCATTATATTTTACCTTTCTCAACCATTAGAGTCTCTCTTCTTCTCATCTCAAAACAAAAGCAAAAAAACACTTAATAAAGGCATAACATATATTGTATTTGAGCCTTTCATGTGAGAATAAGATAGTGAGGGCTCTTCTCTCATTTTCTTAGAATGTTTAGCGTACGTCCCGTCTTGGGTCGATAGGCGAAGCATTCGATCCTACGTGAAGGACTTAAATACAATATGCATTGTAAACACACCAATAATCAAAACACTTCTTTTCAAAATACAAAAAAATAAACAAACAATGCTCTTCTCATCTCCTTCATTCTATTCCTTAAGGACTCGTCATGTACGTTCTACCACAAACAGGTAACGCCTAAGTCTCCCTACAGCGAGCTGCAACACCTAACTGCTGGGATGCGCACTTTGATATTTCCACTAAAAAACATAAACAAAGCAACCCTTGTTAAGCTGAACTACGTTTGCTCTGATTCTTCTTTCTCGTCTGATTGAAGATACGTAGGCACGAGATGCGATATCTTGACGAGCAACCTTTCCCCGTAGTCTGTCGAACTACGTTGACTCTGACTTTCCCGTTCCCGAGGGAATACGTAGGCCTAGGACTCCGAGGACGTCCTATCGAGTCACTTCTTTTTCTTTTCTTCTCCATTTCTCCGTTCTTTTCCGTCCTCGTTCCTTCTCCGGTCCAGTAGCAGTGGAGCTCCAGATGACGACACCCTTTGATCGAGACAGCAAGTGTGGATCCCATCGAGTACGATGGACGCGTGGGGGTGCTAATACCTTCCTCTCGCGTAACCGACTCCCGAACCCAGTTCTCTTGGTCGCAAGACCATGCTTTTTGCTTCTCTCAGGTTTATGCAGTGTCTCCTTTCCCTCTCATGGGATAAATACACATTGCTGGCGACTCTGTTTCTATGCCACTTTCGCATTTGTACCTGGATGAAAATCCCGGGAGCGACAGTGCATGTCCCCGTGGCGCTGGCAGCGGTCACATTTTTGGACATGCTCCTTGGCATCGCGTTGCAAGGTTGGCCAGTAATATCCTGCTTGTAGGGCTTTCCGTACCAGTGATCTCCCTCCCAAGTGTTGTGTGTTGATGCCCTCGTGGATTTCTTGGAGGATTTCGGGGACTTTGCTCTCCTCGACTCATTTCAGGAGGGGGATGGAGAATCCTCGTTGATAAAGTCTGTCCTCAATCAGCACATATGAGCAAGCCCTTCGTTTAGTCACGCTAGCCTCCTTGCTGTCCTCGGGCAGCTCGTATTTAGTGAGGTAATTGTATACAGGGGTCATCCAGCAGTGGATTTCTCCGATGGCGTTGACACCGAGCAGCTCTGGTGGTTTCTCTATACTGGGTCGGGCAAGTACTTCTTGCACGACGAATTTATTGCCGCCCTTCTTTCTTGTGCTGGCTAGTTTGGACAAGACGTCTGCCCGCGTGTTTCGTTCGCAGGGGATGTATTGGACTTCCCATGCGTCGAACTTGGCGATTCTCTCCATTACCAGCGTTAGATATTCGACTAGCTGGTCGTTCTTTGCTTGGAATTCTCCCCGTACCTAGGACGCTACGATCTGGGAATCGGTGTAAATTTTTACCTCTTTGGCGCCCACGTCCTTTGCCAGCCGTAATCCCGCGAGGAGGGCCTCGTATTCGGCCTGGTTGTTGGACGTAGGGAAAGATAGGACTAGAGATACTTCGATTAGTATTCCTTCCTCGTTTTCGAGGATAATGCCTGCACCGCTACTTGAGGAACTGGATGCCCCGTCCACGTAGATGACCCATCTCTGCATTTCGCTGGACGGTGAAGTTGGGGGTGTCATCTCCGCCACGAAGTCGGCCAAGACTTGTGCTTTAAGGGCTTTTCTGCCCTCGTAATGGATGTCGAATTCAAATAACTATATGGACCATTTGAGCATTCTGCCGGCCATATCTGGTCGGCAAAGCAACTGCCTGATGGGTTGGTCTGTGTGTACTACTATGGTGTGGGCCAGGAAGTAGTGTCTCAGTCTTCTCACGGCGATAATGAGGGCAAGGGTGGCTTTTTCTATCTGTGTGTACCTGGTTTTTGGCCCTTACAAAGCCTTGTTGGTGAAATAGATGGGCTTCTGCCTGTCCGTTGTTTCGCGGATGAGTGCAGCGCTGATGGCTTCACTGGTAACAGAGAGATATAGATACAAGGTTTCCCCGTAATCTGGCCGGGATAACACGGGAGGCTCGGATAAGGCTTGCTTGAGATGGGTCAGGGCCTGCTCGCACTCGTCTGTCCATTCAAACGTGGCCTCCTTCCCGAGGAGTTTAAAGAAGGCCAGGGCGTGCTGGGCGGACTTGGCCACGAAACGAGAAAGTGAAGTGAGCATCCTGTTGAGGGATTGTATAGACTTCTTAGACCTGGGCGTGGGGAACTCCGTGAATGCTTGGCACTTGTCCGAATTCGCCTCTATTCCCCTTTCGGTGAGGTAAAACCCGAGGAACTTTCCTGCCCGTACTCCAAAGGCGCATTTCTCAGGGTTAAAGCGCGTTTTACACTTCCTGGCCTGGTAGAAGACTTTTCGTAAGTGGTTCGTGTGGTCGGATTCCTCTTGGGATTTCACGATCATATCATCCATGTAAACATCGAGCGTGTCTCCGATTTCTGATCGGAAGACTTTGTTAATCATACGCTGGTATGTGGCCCCAGCATTTTTCAGACCGAAGGGCATTACGTTGTAGTAATAGTTCCCCGAGGAGGTCATGAATGCGGTATACGTCTTGTCCTCTTCGGCCATAGGGATTTGATTGTATCCCGAATAGGCGTCCATGAAGGACAAGAGTTTGAAACCTGCGGAGTTATCTACGAGTTTATCTATGCTCAGTAAAGGATAAACATCTTTCGTGCAAGCCCCGTTGAGATCGGTGTAATCAATGCACATGTTTCATTTTCCACTATGTTTTTTCACAAGTACAATGTTGGATAGCCAGGTTGTATACCTGGCCTCTGAAATGAATTTTGCCTCTAACATGTCTTGTATAAGTTTTTCGGCAGCCTGTGCCTTCACCTCGGATTGCTTTCTACTTCAGTGCACGACGGCGCGAGCAGCTGGATCAATGATCAAGTGGTGGCACGCGGTCTCAGGTTCCAAGCCGGGCATGTCTGCTGCGCTCCAGGAAAACAGGTCAGCGTTGTTGTCCAGGCACTTCTTCAACTGTAGCTTGACCTCGTCGGGCACTCCAGCACCTATATTCACCCCTTTGTTGGGGTTGTTGCTGAAGGTGATGACTTCAAATTCTCCGTCTGGAACTGGTTGCATGAGGGCTGAGGTGGGGGAGTTGGTCGTTCCCTTTGGCACACCTTCACCGTTATCTTTCTTGCCTTCCTCTGAAATTCGGCAGTCAAGGTCGATAGTATGCACGGGGAGTGCGGGCTTCTTATCTGGTTAGCCATCTTCGGTTGGATGATCCCATCCCTTGCCCGTTTGGCTGTTTTAGATGCTGCTCCAATCTGGTTTTGTCCCCTGGTCGCTGCCTCGAAGCATCTGCGGGCAGCTTCTATGTTCCCATGCAAAGTTGCGACGTGACCCTTCTTGGTATAATACTTCAACTTGAGGTGGACGGTTAAAGGAACAACAACCAGTTCTGCGAGGGCTAGTCTCCCTAAAATGTATTGATATAGCAGTGGGAAATCGATCACCAAAAACTGGGTCCTGATTGACCTGGATGCCTCTTCTTCCCCGAATGTGACCGGCAGTTCCACGTACCCCCAGGGTCTGGCCGTGGCTCCGTTGAATCCCTACAAATCGGATCCCACATACGGAGAGAGGTTCTTCTGGTCTAGCTTAAGGGCGTGGAACAAGCCAGTGTACGTAATGTCCACCGAACTGCCCTGGTCGACCAGAATCCTTCTGACATCGGTGTTTGCTAATTTGGCCCTGATGAGTAGAGGAATGTAAGAATTCAGAGAGCCTCCAGGCAGCTCCTCACGGTAGAACGTGATCGTTTGGGAGCGCCCCTTGATTTTCTCGAGCGTAGACAACCGGTCGGGACTGCAATCTATAAGCTGTTCGAACTTCCTCTTGACAGATCATACTGTCAGCTCATTGTACCCCCCGCATGAGATAACCATGGCTGCAGGGAATGCTTCCCAAGTGCTGTGGGCGGGTATCCGGGAAGGCTCCTCGAGGTAATCTGGAATGACGAAGTCCTCTGGTCGCGTAATGGACATTGTGACCTTCGGGGGAGGACTGGATTGAGACGATTTTGCCTCCTTCTTTGAATCTAAGGCCTCTTGTCGGGAGGACTCGCCTTTCTTTACGTATTGCTTCAAATGACCCTCTTTGATGAGGATCTCTATTGTGTCTTTAAGGTGCACGCAGTCCTCGGTTGTGTGGTCGTGGCTGCAGTGGAAGCGACAATACTTGCTCTTGTCGACGTTGCCTTTGAACGTCGTCGGTTTGGGGAATCTGACGCCCCTTGCTTGAATTCAGTATTTATGCATTCGAAGAGAATGCGTTCACGGGGAGCCGTAAGCAGGGTATATTCCGCGAACCGGCCAGCAGGCCCTTTACTTTCTCGGGGACGATCATCTCGCCGCCTTTCTTTTCCTTGCCGGGACGTCTCCGACTCATCTTTTTTTGGTGCCCGGGCGCCCTCGCGATCCCTTGCGTCTCGGGCATGGTATGCCGCCTCCTTTTCCTCATACTGTATGTACGCTTCAGCTTTCCGGGGGAGCTCTATTAATGTGCGGGGAGTCTCGATGCCCACGGGTTTGCGAAACTCGCTCTTGGGTCCCAAGCCTTTCTCGAGAACATATTTCTTCATGTGGTCCATTGTACGGACCTCCACGGCTTCTTTGTTGAAGCGTTCAATATATGCTCGCAAGGTTTCGTCTTTGCCCTGTATGATAGCTTCCAAGGTAGCCTCCGACTTGGGATGTCGTCGGGAAGCCGTAAAATGCTGGGAAAATTGGCCCTTCAGATCTCTCCATGACGTGACTGACCCCCGGGGAAGGCGCTTGTACCAAGCCATAGCCCTTTTCCTGAGGGTGATTGGGAACAACCGGCACTTTATGGCCCCACTCACATTATGGTAGTGGAGCATTGCTTCTATGTTTTCTATGTGCTCGCTGGGGTCGGTGGTCCCATCGTAGGTTGCAAGACCAGGGGGGCTTCTCCAACCCACGAGGAATTCTGGTGTCCATGTTCTCTTGTGAGAGGGGGCCGTGTACGTCGTCGTCACTGCTTATGCTCGGAGAACGGGAAAGAGAATAGCTGTGATCACGACTTCTGCTCCGTCGTGGAGAGTGTCTGCGCGACCGGTGGTGCTCTTGCTTTCCTGTGGGCCTGGACTTCTTTGACACCGGGGAACGCCTTGACTTCCGCGGAGATCGGTGTCGTCTTCATGTGAGATCGGACGCTAGCTCCGCCGACCTTGATCGTCTTCTTTCTGGGGAGAGGCTTCTGGACCTGTCATGCCTCTGTTTCTGAGGGGGAGACCGAGGACGTGGAGACGGGCTGCGAGGCTTCTCCGAGGACGGACGCTCCTGGAGGACGTGCTCGAAAGTGTTGATCTTTTCGCCTTGCTGGAAGATCAAGAGGTTTGACCTGTTGAGGGAGGCTATGAGAGCAGCCATGCTAGGGTCAGCGTTTTGCAGAACCGGAATAGGCTCGAAAACATGGTCAGCAGCTTCTGCCCGAGGTTTTGTTTCATCGGGGGTCGGGGACGCGGTCTTCCCGTCCCGTTGGTCAGTTTCTGGAAAAGCAGATCCGACGAGGACGTGGTCGGTGTTATTAGCTATAGCGGCGACAACTGGTTCTTGGAGGACAACATCATTCTTGGTGGAGACCATGATGATCGGAAGGAGTTTGGAGAGAGCTTTGGTCTTTTAGGTGAAAAAGAGGGATCTTGAATCAAAAGACGGGGAAGCTAGGTTTCCCACAGACGGTGCCACTGATCGGAGATGATCAAACTGGATTGTCGTGGCCTTCGCGTAGGACAAGTAATGATGCTTGTAGGAGAGAAGAGGGGGGCGGTACCTGCAAGGTACTCCGATGCCAAAGTAAGTGTTTGGTCAAAAAGGAGAAAGCAAGTACACAAGAAAGATTTCAAGTATTGGATATTGAATACATGTCCCTCTCAAGTGAGGGGGTATTTATAGGGGGATCCCCAGCGTAATCAAAGCGCCTGGTCGACCAATGAGAGATAGCCACATGGAGGGCAAGGCGTGTGGCCCTTTGACCTGGTCCAACTGTCTGCGTGAGATTCGGGGAGACAGTTGGTCGCGTGAACTGTTTGGCGAGTGAAGGGGACGTGCCCAACGGCTAGTTTCTACTCAACGGCTATTTCCTGCCCAACGGCTAGTTCTTGGCTATTGGGCCTGACCAATGGCTGGATTGGGTTGGGCCTTGTCCTTCTAGGGGCACAACGCCTGCCCAGTCCAGAATAAGACTTATCCCCTAATCAATTTTGCGAGGGGCTTCACCCCTAACTTTTTATTTGTGACACCCTGTTTAACTAGGGGTCATATTCCCTCGCAAATTTTTGTTTTGTGATGATTTTTCTTACATTAGTAAGATGTTTAACCCCTAGTTAATAACACTTTTTCTTGTAGTGATATTACTCTCTTTGATTTTTATTATAAGAAAAATTCACTTTTTAAATAAATTGAATAATTTTTTTATCTAAATTATATATAAATAATTATTATATCTAAAAAGAATATACTTTTTTATAATTAAGACTCGAGGAAATACAAGTAAATGTGAAATGCAAAAGGTACAATATTGTTTCTCTTTTCTCTTATATGTGTCGGTATAATATATTATATCAATTTAATGGATTTCAATAGGAGTTTTTTTACTGTAGTACCCTAGATCTGAAATTTAAGTACCATAATATCCCATTTTGAAAAAAAAATTCCCACATGCCCTCTGCGCAGTACATGCTAGTCCAATGAAGTGCCGAGCAGAGGAAGAATTAGCATGCATGAAGGTGCTCGTCCAATGAAATGGCAAACACCTGAGTATTTTATTATTTTTTTGGTTTTTAAGATTCTTTTATTATATAAATAGTTTTAATAATAATTTTAATTATTAAAAAAATATTTTAATAATTTAATAATATTATACTAATTAAAAATAAAATTTTATTCAATATTAAAATTAAATGTAATAAAAAATATATTAAGAAATATAATTTATTCAAACAAAATTAAATGTAATAAATATTTTTTAATTGATTATTGACAAATAAAATACATATCATAAAAAATTGCCGCCCGTTCCACGCCTAGTGTCCTTTTTTAGTCGATGTCCCCTGCCCAACTATTCATTTGCATTTCTTGGAGGTGATGGAGATGAATCGGAAGACATATCTTGATCGTGATGTGTTATAGGGGGTCCGCTTGCCTTGAAGGGGGTCCACTTGTCTTGTAGGTTGCTCCGCAAGAAGGTCTTCAATGTTATAATCTGGCATACGTATTAGTTGTTCCTCCGTCAACAAAAAATGTTGAAATCAATGTGATGGTTGTGTGTAGGTATCGGGTTGGGTGTGTTGGAGGGTTGGGTAATAGACATCATCAGTCCAACCAGTAGTAGGATTAGAACCGAAATGGACAACGTTGAAAAAGAAAAGAGAAGGTGTGGGATTTGCAGAGAAATAAGCCATATGCGTAAAATATGTCCAATTGTTGTCGGCCCGTCAAACTGACCCGTCTAGATAATTTTATTTATTTTTCAAGTTAATCTGTTAGTACAGTTTTTAGCTTGCATTTGATGTCTCTGTGATCCAACATTAATTTATAATTCAAGACAACTTTTACTAACAACTACGAAACAAAGACTCTGCTCATAAAACAACAAGATAATGAACATTTAAATGATTCAACAAATCAACAATACTAGGAGATTACAACCATCAACTTAATATCAGCTTGTCCATACATCATCATAACACAATCATAATCGTTTTTTACAGCTTTCCAGGCCATGTCATTTCTCTCTTTAACAAGCCTTTCGATTCTTCTAATCTTTTCACCTTCAGCAATTTCACCTTCTAACCACCTCACCAGACTTCTCTAAAAATGCTCGAACGTCACTGTATTCCATAGTCGGGTCTTCAACGAGAGTTTTATTGATGAAAAAACCAGTAGAACATCTCTTTTGGTAAGAGGAGTGTTTGGATTGGTAAAATACTCCATGGTCGGATCCATATTTCAGACTAAAATGAAGAAATTGGTGTACTAGATCTGAGATTTAGAGGTTACACGTAATGCTATTTATAGAAAATAGAAAAATAATTAAATATTTCACAGCTCATCCAATGGATGGTCGAGCATCATCATGCCATAATTTATGTTTACTAAATAAAATTAAAATTCTAAAAGCTAACATACAAGCTAATCAACAACAACAACCAACACAAGTGGATCTTCGACTCCTCTGTTAACTTTGCCACTATGTGCTGAAAACATACATTGGACATCTTCATCATTTTCTATACGATCCAAGTAATACATGTACGTACCCTCCGGGCTTGCATCAGTCAACGTTATATATGGACAACGATACTCCATTTTTCTCACCTTTATACGACGACCACCCAACTGTCGAAAACCCGTGTTAATTTTGCAATCACAGTTCTGAAATTACACTGCAGATCTAGGTAAACACTGATTTTTTTCTTGCCCATAGAACACAAGAGCCCGGACAGACATTTTTAAAAATACAAATACCTAGGTCAAATGATTTGTGTTGATACACATCAATCTACTTATAGAAAAATATTACGTTTAAACTCGGTCATTCATTGGCCGAATATCAATCATTTTTAAAAATTTTCAAAGAAAAATATTTTTATTTTAAAAAATTAAAAAATAATTTTAAAATATTATTAAATTAATAAAATATATTTTTATTAATTAAAATTATTATTAGACTTAATTAAACAATATTATAATCTGAAAAAATAAAAAATAATAAAATAATATGATGCTCGCCACTTCATTGGACGAACACCTACGTACATAAAACTTATGTGTCTGCTCTCCACTTTATACTGCAATTAGGATATTTGGGAATTTTTTTTTCAAAATAAAATATTTTAGTATATAATTTTCAGAAGTACGGTAAAACAGTAAAAAAAAACTCTTTCAATAGCACTATGCTATCGAAACACAATAATTTCATATTACAAAAATAAAATGAAGACTGTAATAGTACATTGCAAGTTGTCTGAGAGGATAAAGTATAGTATATAACATGACAAAACTATCTTGTCTAATACCTACAAACCACTGTATATATATCAGATTTATAATTATATTTTATTCTGATATTATTACTTCAAGCCAAATTATTTTACGGTTCGAAAAAAAGTATAAACTTATTATTTTGTGGCTATTATAACTCAACAAGTGGTAGTATGAACGCTTGACAATATGGTTTCTGTGATTGGTCTCGACTCGGAACCACAAGCTTATCCTTTAAATATCGAGACCAATAGGGCATTATATGCACTGGAGAAAAGAACAAAGTTTTGAAAAGATGGAGGAGAATGGTAATCATCCTAGAAAGAAAAAAGGAGGGCTTGTCACAATGCCCTTTATCTTTGGTAAGCTAGCTAGCTTCATAGTATTTTTTAACATACTTATAAATTCTGGAAATCATGGTTTTCTATTAGATAATTAAGCTTAGATAATATTTGATTATTTTTTCTTTTTTGCAGCTAATGAGGTTTGTGAGAAGTTAGCTGTGGTGGGTTTCAATACAAACATGATAAGTTACCTAACAAAAGAGCTTCACATGCCATTAACCAAAGCTGCTAACACTCTCACTAACTTTGGTGGAACTGCAAGCTTGACACCATTGCTTGGTGCTTTCATTTCAGATTCTTATGCCGGAAAATTCATGACTATTACCGTTGCTTCCATTATATACCAGATAGTAATTTTCTTTTTCTAACAATATTATCTTTTTTTTTTTCATGTTAAAGATTTATAGAAATATATATACACTTCATTTAATACAAGAAATAAAGATCAAATCATGTAATATTTTTGTGAAATAAAAAAATTAACATTAAAATATTTAAATAAACCATCAATATATTTTCTAAAATATATAATTATAACAAACATTCATTAAAATATATATAATCTGTCAATTTAGTCTTTATTATCAGCATGTTAAGAGCTCAATTAACAGATTTTTAGATACTTAATAACTTTCATTCAAGTATTTTATATTTTTTTATATAGAAAATACTATCTATATTTGTATATTATAAAGATTAAGATTAAATTGAATCTAAGAAATAAATTGATAGTTTATCTAAAAAATTTTGTTTGGTTGTATTTTGGGCTTTATGGCTTTTGAGTAATCGGACTATGTAAGAGCCGGGTTTCACATATAGAGATAGCAATACTTCATTATTATATTTGAATTAACGTTTTAACCTAATATAGGTGTATCCTTATTCCTTATATACTTTCAAAATATATTTTGATTATAAAAATTAATTTTCTTTTTTTAATTGAGTTAATTGATGTCATATTTTAACCTTTAGTGACAGTGTCAATTTTTTTATACCAAAAAGTTTCAAAAGTTTTTTTTGAGGAGATTTGAATCCATGTCCTTTCGGATCATGCTCACCACCTCTTCGGTTAAGTTTTTTTTTTTGTTGCCTTATGTTCTTATATATTGGTTTTGGCCAGAAGTGTACATGGATCGGTTTGATTTGAGTTTGATCAAATCCAACACCCAACCTATATAAAACATTTCGGTTGGAGCAAGGTAAAATAATCACATGCAATAACAATGGATCGATTTGGACAAACCCACTAATTTTTGGGTTGGGTTGGGTTGGGTTGGGTAGTGGGTGATCCAAATAATTTTTCTATTTTATTAATGTTAAATAACTAAATGATTAATCATCATACTTTTTCATAAAAATTATTAAACATTTTTATCTTCTTAAATAAAATTAGATAACCTGTTTTTAATTATTTTTAGCAAGTAATAAATGACAACATCAACTAATAAAAAATCATCATAAAATAGTATAAATAAATTAAAGTTGTATGACATAAAATTGTATTAGTATTTAAATAATAAAAAAGTGAAATATTCAAAATTAGTTAAAGTTATAGTTCACTAAAATAGTAAATGTTTAAAAGGCAAAAATTGTAACAATTAAGGTAATATTCATCAAAATTATTAAAATTATAATAATAAATATTTGATTAGTGAGTCAGTGAGTTTTGTGAGTTTGGGTTCGGTTTTACTCAAAATCTGAATTTTTTAAAGAGTCTTTTAGTTTTTAAACTCATATCCACCCAATTACCCGACCCAACTCACTTTTATTAATTTTTTTGAATAAATTTGACTGAATTTTGTGGGTTGACCCAACCCATGTATACCCCTAACTTTACCTATTCAAAAGAAAACACAGCTAAGAAAATTAACTATATAGTTGTATACATGAGTATATAGAGATGTAAGAATTTGAAAACATAAAGTTACTTTGTTAAATATTTCGATAGATGTCAATTGTTCATAATTAAAATAGTTTAAAAAAAAAGAATAATTTAACAAGTTTAAATCATGAAAAGTTAAATAATTTTATTTTTAAAAATAGTATTTTATATGTTTGATAACTTTTTTTAATGCTCATTATATTATTATCTAATGATTTGTCTATGAGGACAATTTTGCCCATCCCTTCCCAACAATTATAATTTTTTAATAACTCTTTAATTTTTTTTAATATTTATGAGTTTCATCATCTAATTAATCATTGTATCAATGGAATTGTTTATGAAGACATGTTTTTTTAGGTTGAAGTTCGTACTTTAAAAATGAATAAGTGATGTCGTGGATTCGAATCCACACCTTTTATACGAAAGTTAATTATATTCTAACGAGTGACATTTTTAATAATGACAGGGTATGATTAGTTTGACATTATCAGCGGTGCTTCCACAGTTAAGACCACCTCCATGCAAAGGGGGAGAGGTATGCCAAGAAGCTAGTTCAGGACAGTTGGCAATTCTCTACGTATCACTTTTTCTAAGTGCACTTGGGTCGGGTGGAATCCGACCCTGCGTGGTTGCATTTGGAGCTGATCAATTCGATGAATCAGATTCAAATCAAAAAACAAAAACATGGACATATTTTAATTGGTACTATTTTGTGATGGGAACATCTATACTTGTGGCCGTGACTGTTCTGGTTTATATTCAAGATAATGTTGGATGGGGGTGGGGCCTAGGAATCCCCACGGCGGCAATGTTTATCTCAATTATTACATTCATTGGTGGATATAAACTTTACCGGAACTTGAACCCGGAAGGAAGCCCGTTTACCCGACTTGTGAAAGTGGGTGTGGCTGCTTTTCGTAAGAGGAAGATAACAAAAGTGCCTAACGCTAATATGTTATACCAAAATCATGAACTTGATGCTGATATTGCTTTGGGAGGGATGCTGCTTCATTCTCAACAGTTCAAGTAAGTACATTCATTCATTCATTCATGTATCTCTTATTCTTTTAATTAATTTTCTTTCCCTCCATATATATAGCGTATATATCATATGACTGTCACAATTATTGAATTAAGATGAATTTTTATTTATCCATTTCAAAAAGTTGAATAGAGTTATCTATAGAGTAAATTAGAATAAATTGTATTAAAAAGCCACAAAATTTAAACTATTAAATAAATAATTAAATATAATAAAATAATATGACATTGATTAATTGGTTGAAAATACATTACCCAAATTTTTGTGGTGAGTAGAGAAGTTATCCCCTTAAATTAATAATGGATTTTCTTTCCCTCCATATAGAGCGTATATATCATATGACTGTCCCAATTATTGAATTAATAATGGATCCAATTTACAGACTCCACTGCTATATATCCATTCATTCATTCTGTACGACCCAGCTTTATACATATATTGCCGACATATGTTTATTTTGAAATACTTATATATATATATATATATATATATATATATATATATATATATATATATATATATATATATATATATATATATATAATGGAGATTAACTTATTTTAAAAGTAAATTTATTTTAACTTATTCTAAATCATAGTTTTTAAATTAAATTTAATCTAATGGTCAATTATATAAAAGACTAATTTAACATTTGGATTAGATTCAATTTAAAGGCTATGATTTAGAGTAAGTTAAAAAAACATACTCTTAAAATAAATTGATCCTCTTTCATATATATATATATATATATATATATATATATATATATATATATATATATATATATATATATATATATATATATATATATATATATATATATATATATATATATATATATATATATATATATATATATATATATATATTATTTAAATCATTATATTATATATAAAATAAAGTTTATACGAAGGCAAACAAACAAGAACACTATTAATAAAACAAACACAGAAAAATATCTTTTTAAAAATTATATTAATATTGATTTATGAGATACATCATTCTTGTGGATGAGTTTTTTTTAAATTTATCTAAAAGATAAAAATTTAGAGTGTTTTTTGTGTTTGCGATTAATGATGTAAAAATGTGTTGATTGTTGTAATATATTTTTCTGTGTTTGCCAATTTTATTTAAAGCAATTTTGAAAGTTGTTTATCCTATACTTAAACTTTTAATCCTCAATTTCGCAAATGACAAAACTCATCAAGTCTATGCATCATGTTTTCCTTTTACTCAACTATACACTATCTATTGATCTAATTGTCAATATCCTCTCCTGTGGTTTTATCAAAAAATTTAAGGCGGCTTTTTTTTTACAAATACTGTGGCAAAAAAATATATTAAATAGGATATTCATTACATTGGTATTTAAAGTCTATAAACTCTTTACATTGAATTGCGTGTTTTTCAAATATGTCAAAACACATTTTGCAACAAACAAAACAAACTTCATTAAAATTACCAAAATAAAAAAACAAACTTCATTAATAGAACATAAGAGAATCATAATGTGATATGTATATTCTATTAATAACATGTGTTTGGCTGATCCATCAATGAAAATAATAACGAGAAAATCTTGAATATGTGCAGCTTGCAAACAATTAAAAAAACTAATTTCTATCTTGTGGTTATTTAAAACTTTACTTTCATTTGGACATTTATAATAAAAAGTGCTCTTGCCAAAACTTGTTGTGCCTTAAGTAGAAGGTGTCTTTTTCTAGTTGAATTCCTATGGTCAAAATCTCAAATCATAATATCAAAACATTCAAAGTTTTCTCAAAATCAAAATCCATATCATCCTTACAAAATGGATTTTTAAGTTAAGAGGTGTTATTCTTTATTATATCTTTTCAAACTCGAAGTCAATGTAAAATTTAAAATCTTTCCAAGAAAATAATAATATTTTAATAAAGAAAGTTCTCTAAATATGCAAAATAAAATAAATGATAATGCATTATACAACTATTTTATGTCATGTCAAATATTCTTTATTAAGCTATTAATAAATAAATTAAAAATTAATATT
This sequence comes from Lathyrus tuberosus, assembly GCA_022829125.1. NCBI lineage: Eukaryota > Viridiplantae > Streptophyta > Magnoliopsida > Fabales > Fabaceae > Lathyrus > Lathyrus tuberosus. The sequence continues at coordinate 3,536,838 of JALAZF010000241.1, read as the reverse complement.
AATTTAATTTGGTATCCAACAAAATTCAAGAGTATATATAAATTTTAAGGGTATATATGTATGTGCAGAGTACGACTGTAATGTAAATATCTTGATGCTATGATATACTAAGTTTAGATTAAATATCCCTTAACTTTTGTACTAGTGAATGGTATATTTAAAGGATACATAACTTTTGAATTAACTTGTATAAATTAATTACAATACAGATTTTTGGACAAGGCAGCAATAGTGACAGAGGAAGACAATATCAAAACACCGGACTTATGGAGGCTATCCACAGTTCACAGAGTGGAAGAGTTAAAATCAATAATAAGGATGGGACCAATATGGGCATCAGGCATCATTCTAATCACAGCATATGCTCAACAAGGCACGTTCTCCCTCCAACAAGCCAAAACAATGAACAGACACCTCACCAAGTCCTTCCAAATCCCAGCTGGATCCATGTCAGTATTCACAATCCTCACCATGCTCACCACAATCGCTTTCTACGACCGTGTCTTAATCCGCGTCGCTCGTAAATTCACCGGTCTCGACCGAGGTATAACCTTCCTTCATAGAATGGGCATTGGATTTGTGATCTCCCTTTTTGCTACCTTCGTTGCTGGTTTCGTCGAAATCAAGCGAAAAAAGGTAGCTATAGAAAATGGACTAGTTGATCATGCAAATGAAATAATCCCAATCTCGGTGTTTTGGCTTGTGCCACAATATAGTCTACATGGAATGGCGGAAGCTTTTATGTCAATTGGACATTTAGAGTTTTTCTATGACCAAGCTCCAGAGAGTATGACAAGCACTGCAATGGCATTTTTTTGGACTTCTATTTCACTTGGGAACTATGTGAGTACGCTTTTGGTTACCTTGATTCACAAGTTTACTGCAGGGCCTAATGGTGAAAATTGGCTTCCAGATAAAAATATCAACAAGGGCAAGTTGGAATACTTTTATTGGCTAATCACACTCTTGCAGTTTATTAATCTCATTTACTACTTGTTTTGTGCTAAAATGTACACCTACAAGAAAATTCACGTCCATCATAAAGGGGATAACAGTTCACAAGACAACCACATTGAGCTTGTTAACAATACACTTTAAGTAAAATTTTATAAGGATTATTCATGAGTTGCTTAGATTTGGATTTGGTCACTACTCTTATAATATTACGAGGGATGTATCCATCACTTGCATGAACCTATTGCTGAACACATCTGTAAAATAAATAAAAATGTACTATTGTGTTCCCTTTTATTTGCAAAACAACATTAAAAAGTACCCCATCCATCTTAATATATAAGAAAAAAACAATAAATCATATTTATTAAAAAAAAGTAAAATATAATAATTTAGATTAAGACTTTTTGTTTTGTTTTTTCTAAAAGTATGTTTTATAGAAGATATAAACAAATTTAATTGATTCTTGGTTATGTAAAAGATGAAAAAGAACAAGTTAAATATAATTTGTACATCCTCTGGTCAATATTATAAGCAACAAAAATATTTGTAGGTTCATAGAATAATTGATGTATCTGTTATATAATAATGTTCAGATACATCATTTATTCAATAAATCTAAAAAAGTTTTTGTTGCTTATATCAGTGACCGGAAGGTGTATTTAATTACCTTTTCAAAATATGTAGTTTTCAAAATATGCATTTTTGGATAATGCGGATGATATTATAATGGTAAATGTGCTTTTGTATATAAATTTAATAGGGGTGGCAAAATGGATGATATTACAATGGTAAATGTGCTTTTGTATATATTTTTTAAATATTTTTTAAATTAATCTTTTTCCAATAAATTTTTTCTATTTCTCTCAAAATCCATAACTATGGTTTTTTAAATAATTGTTTTCATTAATTTCTCTATCTATTAAATTTTTCTCTCTAAGTCTAACTAACAAAAATTAAAAATAGTCAAATAAAATAATTTAATATAATAATTCAGTTTCTTAAAAAAAAAAAATCTGCAATCAATAATTGGCATGTAGTAATATAAAATAATAACAATAGTAACACCAACATAATTAGATATTAACATGCAGTAATACTAATGAGTAATGGATGTGTATAAACTAATGATAAAAAAACATTAAATAGATTGATTCAATCAAAACTAAATAAAATTTAGACAGCAAAATCATTAATATAATGTGTCATTAAAATTAACTTTCCTATATAAAAAATATCAATAAATTTTCATTGATATATTTTGAATCATATTACTAAAAAAAATCTTCTAACACCTGGAGCATAAAAATAGAAAAGCAATTCAAAAACTAAAAGAGAATATTTTTTTGTTTTTAAATTATAATATTTTTTATAAGAAAATACAAGAGAGAGAGAGAGAGAAAATTGTGTTTTTTTAATTATTTTTTATGATATCTATTTTCTGAAATAACAAAATATTTTTTATTATAAAAATAATTTTAGTGGATGGATTGGATCAATCCATGATATTAATGGTATGGATTGAGTTCAATCCATTAACTAATTTTATAGATAATGAATGAATTGAATGTATTTTTTTATTGGATGGATCAGATGGATTTTTATTTAATGGATTTAATTGTCACCCTTAAGATTTAATACATATAATATTTTTTTTAGAGTTGTCATTAGAATATTTGAATAGTTTATGGTGTATGTGTCCCTCTAGATTTGAATGATCTCATGCATAAAGTTTTGAAATGATTTTTCATGCATTAAACTTGTTCTTCAAGTATCAAGTCACTTGAATCGGTTTATTTATCAAGACTGAATTAGCCCCTCTGCAAGGACGATAGGGGCTAGACTTAGTATAAATCTCAGGGGTTCTGAATCTTAACCTTATTTTTTGATGGTTTCTTTTGTTAATTGTTAAAAATATGTCAATGTAGCATATACACAATTATAGGATTATGTTTATTGAGGCAGCAAATCTCATTTAGGAGCCCGTTTGTTTTTTTTTTTTTTTAAATAATTTTTATAGTGTAATATAATTTTATGAAAAAATTTTTTACAAAGAAACATTTTTTAAAAGAGTCAAATCAAAATTTGGTTTGAATAATTATTCTTAAAATATTATTTTAGCTATTTCAGCATTTTTTCGAAAAAAAATTTGGATATCAAAATTTTAAAAAAATCACTTAATTTTGAAGCTATTTCAAATAGCTTTTCATAAAAATCATTTTTGAGATACAATTTTTTTCAAAAATTTTGATTTCGACTATGTTTTGATCTTCAATAATGTATGTTTATGTTGTACGATATCAAAATTAGTCTTACAATTTAGAAAAAATAAATATAGAAAAACTTGTAATATTTTGAAAAACGATTTTACAAAATTCATTTTTGAAAATACAAAGAAAAAAATCCAATTTTTTAAAGCTAAAACAAACAGACCCTTAATACTGGTACATGTCCAAGATCGGGTGGCTCCAATGGCTTGTTTGCAATTTTAACGTAGCTATAACATTCTTTTAGTTTTGTTGTTAGTTTGCAACAATAATACAAATAATACATTAAGCTAAAAGTCAAATCTCAAACCCCTTAAGAGAAGAAATGACTTTTCAACCAAGGTAACCATTCAATTTTCTCTGCCTCTTGCTTAAGCATATTCAACATCAAACTGGGCAATTATGTGATCCTCTCTGATATGAGTAGAATTTTGAATCCTTTTCACACAAACATCTAAGTAAACATTCACAGAGCGAGGCAAAACATCTGGAGCAGGAGGTGGAGCAGATGATCTTGGAGGAAATGGGACCCTTTCAGAAACATAGCCTTCTAGAGCATCTTCTTTTGGCACAAACTTATCATTATAAAGCATTTCGTGCACATCTATATAAAACCAACTGACCTCATCCTTGTAATATTTCATAAAATTTACAACATTTGAATCAAAAACTTTGGGAGCCTCAAACATGTCTTATAGAAATTTACGAATATGATGAGAATCAAAGAGATATTGCACAAATGAAGAGTAGAACAAAGGAAGCCTCGGAGTAGACATACAATTGTTCATTTTGTCCAAAATGAATTTCACCCAATTGACTTCCTGTTGCATAAGAAGAAGCCACATTAGGTAAAGATCCATCTTGTTAACCCTATCCCAATTACTAGGTTTCTGTTACAAAATTTTGACAACAACTCAGTGCAACATCCGCATTGCACCCTCATCTGACTAATTTGCAAGTTAGTCATGTCAAGAGGACCCATTTGAAATATCTTGTAGATAATCTTGACAAATTGTGCGAAGTTGAAGTTAGGAGCATTGGATACACAAAGTTCCATTCCCTTATATTCAAGTTTAAACACATTTTTAAAATCCTCAATACCAACTTTAATCAACCTTCCACTAAATTGACAATAAATACCTGTAGATGAAACACCCATACAGCAATAAAATGCTTTGACATGATTCAGATTAAACTTTCTGTAAAGACCAATAAATTTCAACAGATTGTGATTCTCAAATGGTTGAAGGAAATCAACATTTATTTCCTTTTCAGCAGCTTTGTCCATGTAGCACTCAGGTTCGATTGGCTTGTTGAGAAAGTGATTATTAAACATCTTATATTCATGTTTAGAAACCATATGGTTTACCTTTAGGGATAATGCGTCCAAGTTATGGCTTTGAGCATTGTCTTCTGAAGTAAAAGTCGAATCAGTAACATGTGGAACTTTGGATGAACTTCCTAGAGCAACAATCTTAACCCTAGGACCCTTATATCCTTGCATTTTTGTCCTTCTTCCTTTTGGGATTTATGTGTGCTCTGAAGTTGATTTCCTCTTGTCTTGTTGTTTTTTGTAACTTCTATGACCTCCCAATAATGATAAATACGGAAGATATGGTTTGGGGTATAATGATATGCAATGAGTTTATAAAATGTTTTGGATGATAGTGAGATGAATAATTTGAAGTAGATATGGAATGAGAGATGAACTAATGAAAATGGTAGTAAATAGTAGTGTACTGATGAATGGAATGTGTCATACCCTAATTTTTACCCCTAAGATTCCACCTATAATATCATTTGCATCTCATCCAATCACAAGTATGGTGTCCTCCTAACCCCCTCTCTTTGGGTTTGCCTTTAGGGAGATCACCGAGCATCCTTTATGTTTTCTTGTTATCCTTTTGCTTATTTATATTCTAACATCATTAAACTTATTCAAAATGCAAAAATATGTGTTATTTTCTCTTTCTTATTTTACAAGGTAGGGATTTGCAATCAATGAATCAAGCTTGGTTTCTAAATTAGCTTTTTGGTTCCCTAAGTCAAAGTTTTGGTCAACAAGAGGTCCATAAAGCTTTTCTCTTCAAGGCATGACCTATAATCTTAGTCCATCTTCATGTCAAGTTTCATTCAACATTATTTGATCAAAAGAAGTTCAAGTTTGATGCATAAATTTAAAGATGATTCAAGTATGGTTCATGTGTTTATTTCCATGCCATTTTCATTCAGTTCTCAAGCAATCATCAAGGATATTCAAATAAAAATTAAGATTCTTTCATTTGGTATTCAAATGATCATTATTGAGCCTTTGGATACAAGGAAACTCAAGAAAATTCAAATTGGTATATAGCTGGTTGACCCGAAATCAAGTATGGCATGCCTCTTGGTCCAAATATCATAACTCCCTTATTTCTCAACATTTTTTGGATCTTCTTTGAGCCAAATGTCACATTTGATGTCCTCTGCAACTTTGCTTCAAGGGTCAAGACTCAATTCAGCTTCTAAGTCCATCAATTTTAGATGATGACGCGTGCTTTTTTTTTTTAATCTTTTGTCCGTTGTGATTTTGTGCAATGATCCTATGGTGAGCGCGCTTTGACTTTAAATCCTGGCCATGTGATTTGATGACTTGGACTTTAGTAATCAGATCTAAAGGCTCAGGCTTTATCACTTTTGTTTATTTTGTTTAAATTAGTTTTTAAATTCCCTTTTCTTTCAAAAATCACTAAAAATAGCTCCAAAAACCTTTTTGATTCCAATTTTTTTCATAAATTATTAAAAATATTTTCTACCACATGTTTTTTTTTAGATTTTAAAAATGATTTTTAGCATTTTTTTTTTTTGCTATTTTCTCTTTATTTTCCTTTTAATTATCCTTAAACATTTAATTCTTCACCATTTTGAAACAGTTTTTATCCCAACTTTTTAGATCTCGATACTTATAGTATTTTTTATTTTCTCTATTTTTTTGGGACATTTATTTGATGTGTTGATACCTCTTTGGTATTTTCTTTTTAATTTCCATTTAAAAACCTTTTAAAATTATTTTTAATTGTTTTATTATTATATTTGGTTTATTTTCTGCTTTGACTTTTGTTGACCTTGATCATTTGTGGTCGATTAATGCTTCATCTCATTCAATTAGGCTTTGGATTGATGCTTTGATGAATTGTACTTTCATCATTTCAAACATATCATTAAATGATCATTTGATCATTTTGGTACTTTGGATTGATGATTAATTTATCTCAAAGTATCATGAAGAGGTTTGATTGAAGTTGATTATAGATAATCCCCTTTGCCTTTGTGGTTGATCATCTCTCTCCCCTTCTCCTTCTTCTTGTTTTGTTTTGACTTGTGTTACATTGTTTTAGGATGATGACTTTATGTCATTTTTCTAACATGTATGACACATAAATTGTTATTGATCGGCCTCAGATAGGCGTGGCTTCAAAATACGTCCACTTATGATTGCTTAACATAGCGCTAAATTGTCCCAAATCAGTTTAATTCTCATTAACACTAACATTAACCAATATTAATTGTGCTAACATTTACTTTATGAACTTTACATTAATGCAATTTATTTTATGCCATTTATCTCTTATGTCATTTATATTTTTGTCATCTATATTTTAGCATTTTACTTGTTTCTCTTACTATATGCACCTTTGCTTTCTTTATCTTAAAAAGACCAAAAAACATTAATAAATAATCAAAACCCTAAAAGTTTTAATGTGGTTTTCATTTGGACTTTGTGTTACTATCCTATGCTTGGAGACTTTGTACTATTGGACTTAAATCTAGGATCTTTTTTCCTTTGCTTAGAGTGATTCATCTGAGACTTTGATTCATTTGTTACTTTGGGATTCATCTGATGCTTATTGATACTTAAGACTTGGCTTTGATCTGAGACCTTGTGACCTTTGTATGGACCTTGTGGTATTTATCTGCTTATGTGCTTGTTCATCTTATGGTTCAATCCAAAGGGAAAGGAATGATAGTTTTAACCTATGTCAAATGCTTGCCTCTTCTTGTGGTTAGTACACTTGCACACACAAAGGCTTTCTCTTGGGATACCTGAAAATGAGACCATTTACTTTGTGCTTTAGGATAGTCCCTTCATCTCCTTCCCACTTCTTAAATTTTCAAAACTTCTCTCTATTTCAAAAACTTCTTGTTTCAAACTTCACACATTTTTCTTAATAAACCTTGACTTTGTCAAGTGATCCGGAAAATCTTTTCTCAATAAATGCTAAAACACTTAAGCATATTCAAACATCTTTTCAAAACTCTAAAAAACGCAAACCTCATCAAATTTATTTTTGTTCCTTTGTGCGCTTTTCTCTAAGAGCTTTTTTTTTCAAAAGATTGGATATTAGTCTATTCTTGCATTGATGCAGACCACTATACTTCTACAAGATGTTGAGAAATGATTGACATATTCCACTTGAATGTTGAGATGTATTTGTGAGAAAGTCCGAGTAAAAGTTATTTATATCAAGATGATGCAAATGATCATTTCCTCATACTTGTGGGTAATAAGTTTAGTTTTTCCACTCAAATACGAAAAAATATATTTTTAATTAAAATCAATCAACAAATAACCCAGCTTTATATAGACGCAGATTTGCAAGTGGTTCCCGTTGAGTAAAACGGATGTGAGGGGTGCCAATACATTCCCCTTGCATAACCAACCCCTGTATCCAGATCTCTCTTTTTTAGCTTTTTGCTTTTTGCTTTTTGTAGGATTTGTTCGACCTTTTCCTTTTCCCCTTTGGAAACAATAAAGTTCGGTACGACTCTTGCTTTTTCGAGTTAAGTTAATTAATAGCTTAATCTTAATAATTTTTCCCGCCGCGACAGCTGGCGACTCTACTGAGGAGTAGTCCATAAGAGGGTTAAACCTAGCTTGTTTATCTATGTTTAATATTGTTTTTTTATATTTTTGTCGTTGTTTGCTGATTTTGTTTTTGGGTGCTTGTTGATCTCGGTGTGGTGAGGATAAGTCCCATACCCGGACTTAGTACACTTATGTTATGATGGTGGTATAGTCATGTCGACCTTATGGGCTTTAAGCGTTGTTAGGTTGGCATGAGAACCCCACTCAGATGAGGCCCCTTTGGAGGTATTAATGTCATGCGAGTAGTCGTAATGGCGTTATTATTTTCAACCTAGGAGTCTCGGATTTTGAGAGACCTTTAGAATAATTTTAACCCCCTCTAGCCTTTAGGCCGTAGTGTGGCGACCTTCCTGGCGTAGGTTTGGAATGGTTGATACACAATACTACACTCAGACGAGGTTCTCTTAAGAATATTATTGGTCTATGAGCAAGTCGTTAAACTGGTAATATTCGAAAGATGGATTTACGACTATGGGAACTTTTTTAGAACTCGGTTACTGTTTAGGATTTCAGAGCCATAGAACATACCCTGTGGGATGGTTGTTACCCTGTCCACCTGGTTCCATGCTTGTGACGTTGGACCTTTGAACCCACCATGTTTGTGATTGTTGCATAATCATGCATCCATGCATTAATATCATAGGAATTTTTCTTGCAAATATCGTAGGAAATTTGATCATTGACTCTGGAAGGAGAAACACTCATCAGATCTGTTTTAAGTGTCCTGAATTGAAGGAGTTGAGGAGGTTGGGATCTATGGTGACTTGTCATGCTGATTTCAAGGATCGGTATGGAAGACTTCTGACTTTGTTGAACATTGATCCCGAAGACGAAGTTCTGAACACCTTGGTCCAGTTCTATGATTTTGCCTATAGGTGTCTTACTTTCCCTGATTATAAGCTTGCACATACTTTGGAGGAGATTCCTAAGTCTCATATCATTGGAGAGGTTGTACACTTGAGGAAAGGGGAGATTAATGTTAATCTTATGACTAAAGGAGGTATTATTGGTCTACCTGCTAAGTTCTTGATAGAAAAGGTTGCTACTCTTGCTAGTGTGGGGAGTATGGTTACTTTTGAAGTTGTTATCACTTTGCTTATTGTAAATTTTGTGGGTTTTAGTTTGGCAGCAATTTGTTAAAACGAGTTCACATCAAGATGTTGTGACAAATGTCTTGACAAGTCAGTCAGACAGCTTAATCAACATGATGTTGGGACATGTGGCAGGACATGTTATACCAGTAGTTTAGGGCTGGGATTATTTGGTATTTAAAGTGTGAGCTTTGATTGTATTTTAATTCACACAGTGTTGCAATCCAAGGAGGGATTTTTAGGAACTTCTGTCTTGACAGATTTGCTTGTATTTCATAAAAAGGATCTTGGAGCCTTTTTAGGAAACTTTCTATTCAGTTCCTATTTATGTGCAGAAGATCTTGCAGAAGATATGAAGTTGTTATTTTGTGATATACGTTTCATTTAATTGAAGAGCCCAAGCCCATACTGATCTGAAGGTTATTTAAAGAGGGGTTCTAAGCCTAATGAAATGGTGAAGCCGTGTATTGAAAGAAATAGTATTATGGTTTAGAGAGTTTGTTCTTTTTGTTATTTGTTCTTTGTGATCCTCTCTTATGTCTTTTGACATTTGAGTTGGACTATTTTTGTCCGTGCATTTGTGGGTCATTCACGTACTCCTTAGGTACTTGAATTGGATTGTGTTTTGAGTTGTAATCACTCCTAAGCTTTTAAGCAAAGAGTGGATTTTTGTGTCTTTGGAAGTGTGACTTCCTTTCTTCTATATTGTTGAGTTTGTCATTGTTGTGTGATTGGTGGGAAGTGGGAGGGGTCTCATATTTAGGAGTTCCTATGTAGAAGTTAGCACGGGTAGTGATTAGGTGAGAAACTTGTAAACCTGTGGGTGATGTTGCACTGAACTGGGTTAACAATTGATTGTGTTATTGTTTACATTCAAGCTTTTATTTTTCTGCATAAGTGTTGTTTGTTGTCTTGATCCCGGTGTCCTGAAATTTGTATGTACATCTTGTATCTGTGTGCCATAATTTCAATTATCTATGGCATAGTTATGTTCCCTAATGTTGATAACTTTGTGGATATCAATGCTATCTGTATCTTTCTGATTCAGAATGCAGTTCCTACTTTTCTCACAGATACATATTATTCTATCCATCATAGGACAGGGAAGAATAGAGGAATTGTTATGTGTTATGCTCCTTTACTATACAAGTGGTTTATTTCGCACTTGCCGTAGTCCAGTTTATTCAAGGATAACAAGAAGAGTTTGAGGTGGTCTTAGAGGATTATGTCTCTCACCAACGCAAATTTGACTTGGTATTCTAGAGTTTATGACAACATGAAGATAATTGACAGTTGTGGTGAATTCCCTAATATGCCTCTTCTTGGTACAAAAAGAGGTATTAACTACAATCCAATTTTGGCTCGACGTCAGCTTGGGTATGCTATAAAGGATAAACCATGCAGCATTCATCTGGAAGCTTTCTTCATTCAAGAGGGTGTTGATAGCAAAAGTTTGAAAAATGATGAATCAGGAACAAAAGATTGTGTTGCTCTAGAGGCTTATACTCAGTGGATGCAAGCAAGGGCTGCTAAGATTAAGATGCCTTATCCTCCTGAAGAACCTATGTTTCCTAAAGTTATAGGATCAACTCTTGTTCCAGTTGAAGATACAGAGGGACTCCAAATTGATTTAGCTCAGATGAAGCAGGAAAGAGATGCTTGGGAAAACAAGTTTCATGTTTCAAATAAAGAGAAGCTTGAGTTGCAAAGGAAATTGAAAGAGAAAGATGATCTGCTGAAGCAACATGGAAAGAAAAAAAAGAGCGAGCAAGAAGCTAGGCCCGGTGTTTGGAAAGGTGATGTCGACAAGATCTTAAAAGAAAAGGCTAAGATGAAGACTGCTTTTGAAGTTCAGATTAGGAAGCTCAAGAGGAAGTTGCAACATGGAGTTGGATCTTCTTCAGTTGTAGTCACCTCAAATCCTAGGCCTTAGTTTATGCCTTTTGTTTAGGATTGCTTTGAAATAATGTATTGAAGTTTGTAATCCTTCCAGATTTTCTTTAATGAAATGGAAATTCAATTCTCTTTTAATATGTTATCATTTATGATATTTGCAATATGTTTATAGTTCCTTAGTTCCTTGGAAATAATCATTTCCATATGCATTTCAAGCATCATTTGCATCATTTGGTCTTGCTTTCTGCTAGTCTTTCAGAATCTCATTCGTTTCCCTTCGTCTTCGTAGAAGACAAGCTGACACATTAGTGCAATACTCAGGCCAACTCAAGACGAAAGATGGATACTATTGAGCAAGAGTAAAGGGAACTTCGTGAGGAAGTGAATTCAATAAAGACAAGAATGGACAAAATGACTGCTCTGTTGGAATCCTTGGTGGAAGCTCAGAATCAACCACCACCTCATTCTCAGTCTCAAATGACTGTTATCTCAGAAATTGCAACTACTCCTGTTGCAATTGTTGTGCCTATTAGACCTCTGCGTCAGAATCAAATGCCTGTTGGTTATCCTTCGGGTATGCCTCCCAATTATGTGCCAGAAAATTTTCACCTGCTACGGAAGCTCCGTTGGTGAGTCAAGTTCCTCCTGTTAAACCTGTGGTGGTCACCACTCCTCCAGTTGTGCATGCTATGCCATAAGAGGATCCTGTTTTCCACACTGCTCCTAGTGAGAATCTGGATGTTTATGAGAGAATGGATGAATTCCAGATCAATTCCTAGAATTGCAGAAATAGTTGAAAGCTATGAAGGGTAAAGATTTTTTTGGTAAGAACGCTCATGATCTGTGCTTGGTACCTAATGTCAAGATCCCTGTCAAATTCAAGGTCACTGACTTTAAAAAGTACAAGGGTAAGTCATGTCCTCAGAGTCATTTTACTATGTATTGTTGGAAGATGGCTACTCACACTGATGATGACAAGTTGTTGATCCACTATTTTCAAGAGAGTTTGATTGGTGCAACTTTGAAGTGGTATATGGGTTTGGACAATGCTCATGTTAGTTCTTTCAATGACCTTGCAGAGGCGTTTGTGCGTTAGTATAAGTATAATTTGGAAATGGCTCCTGATCGTGACCAGCTTCGTGTTATGTCACAGAAGGATAAAGAATAATTCAAAGAGTATGCCCAGAGGTGGCTTGAAGTTGCTGCTCAGATTAACCTCCGATGGAGGAGAAGGAAATGACAAAGATTTTTCTCAAGACTTTGAGTTCTTTCTATTATGACAGGATGGTTGCTCGCGCTCCAAATGATTTCACTAAAATGGTGGATATGGAAGTCAGACTAGAAGAAGGTGTCAAAGAAGGTCGTCTGACAAAAGAATCAAGTTCATTAAGTGGAACTAAGAAACCTGGTAACAATTACCATAAGAAGAAAGAAGGGGATGCCAATGCCATTTCTCAAGGAGGAAGTCAAAGAAGACCCAGAAACAGAAGTGGTCAGCAAGACCAATCTCAATAGTATTATCAACAACCTCGTGTTGCTGCAGTGACTCCGGTAATTTGTCCAACTCACATTGTTCAACAACAAAATTAGCGATCTAATCAGAATCAGCAAGCTCGTGCTCCCAGGAAGGGTCGGTTCGATCCCATCCCTATGACTTATACAAAATTGTATCCAACTTTGATATATAGCACGCTAATTCAAACTCGATCTCCTCCGACGGTTCCGAATCTAATTCCATGGTGGTACAAACTTGAAGCTCATTGTGCTTTTCTTCAGAAGCTCGTCAGGAATGGTCTGTTGAAGTTCCGAGACACTGGACCTAACGTGCAAGCTAATCCATTGCCAGAACATGGTAAACCTTCTGTCAGTATGGTGGAAAATCATCTGGAAGAGTATGTGATTTCTAATGTTAACTTGGTGAAAACTTCTTTGGTTGATGTGCATGTCGAGTTGTGTAAGGTCAGTTTGTTTAAAAGTGATCATTCAAATTTCTAGTTGGGTGAGAAGAATTCTGAAGGATGTGCGTTGGTAAAGAAAGATATCTAGGGTTTGATGGACCAAGGTATTCTGCATGTCAGTGCTAAGAGTAAGAATTATGAGGTAGCCGTTATTGCTCCACAGTTTGTTGTTCCAAATCCTTTAAAAATTACTTATCAGAGCAAAGAGAGTGATGTGACTCCCTTGGTGGTTTTCATACCCTAATTTTTACCCCTAAGATCCCACCTCATTTGCATCTTCACAATGCATCAAGATCACAAACTTGGTTATCTTCCAACCATCCTACCATTGGGTTTGTCTTTGAAGAGATCACCAAGCACCTCTTTGTGTATCTTCCTTTTTTGCACTTGTATGCTTTATATGTTACTAACCTCTAACCAAAATACAAAAAATATGTCGTGTCCCTTTTGTTTTGCAAGGTAGGGTTTGGAATCAAGAGCACCATGTGAATGTATCCTCAGCTAGAGGTTGAATTCTTCAAGTCAAAGTGTGGTCAACCATTGATTCTCAGAGGCTATTCATCAAAACATGACCTCTAATCTTCAATCATAAGGTCTCAAGCATCATTTAATTCCACTTTGATCAAAGACATTTCAAGTTAGATGGCTTGTTTCTCAAGGAATGTTCAAAGGTTCATGTATTTATTTCCATGCCTTCATTAATAAGTTTCATCAATACATGGCATGTTTCATCAAATAACAATCAAGGGTACCTCATTTTTATTCCATATGATTATCAATGTGCCTTGAAGTATAAGAAAAGTTAAAAAATTACAAGTTTGTTCAAGGAAGTTTGACCAAAAAGTCAACATTTTAAGCCTAAGTTCAAGACTTCACAACCTCTTCATACTTCAACATTTTTTAGTGCTTATTTGGGCAAATGACTCATCTTGACATCCTCTCCAACTTCTCTTCACAAGTTTAGAGCCAATTGTGCTTGGAAAACCATCAAAATTTTGAAGACATTATAGGTCATCTTGTGGACTTAGAATTTTTTTCCTAAAGTTCAAGCTTGGCTTGCCTAACTTCCAAAGATCATTGTAGCACCCCAAAATTTGCTCTCCTACCTTTAGTACTAACTGGCTTAGGTTTCATTTCATTTTTGCATTATCATTGGTTCTTAGCATGGGGTCAAGGTGCCTGAGGCAGTTCAAGAGGAGAAGATGTTCTTCAAAGGGTCAAGCAAGAGTCCTTATATTGTCCAAGAGATCTCAAGTGGCTCACTCTCTCCTAACCAGTGCAGAAATTAGGGTTTTGAGAATCTTGGGTTTATTTCTCCAATGGGCAAGCTTCTTGGGTTTTTATCATCACCAAATGGCATATCTTATCTTTTTTGGAGAGGATACACATCGTATTCAGAGGAATTTGGATTTGGAGACTGTGCTATTTCCTCCTAGACTGAGGGTACCAAAATTAGGGTTTGCTATAAAGTCAGTTTATTTCTGATTTTTTCGGCAAGACTTGATTCCATGGTATTCCTTGGGTCCCTAAGTATCTAGGAATGGAAGATTGTCCATCAGTTTGGTTCATGAGAAGTTAAATTGGCCAATGGATTGGGAATCAGGAGAATTGGGGGAAAGTCAACAGTGAGAGGGGAAGTCAACTGTGAAATTTTGAGGTTCTCTTCAAGGTTTTCAAGGTCTCACATCCTCATATGGTCTTCAAGGGTCAAATTCCATACCATTTATCAAGAATCAAGGGTTGGTACAAAAAGTTACTAGATGTGGAAAGGACCTATAATTTGAAAGTTTCCATTTTGGGCAAGTTCTTACACTACTTTCAACTTGACTTTTCATCATCAATAAAGCTTCAAATGAATTTTTCTCAAACATGAAAGTTGAATATCTTTTTCTCCCCTTTCCAACAAGTACTAGATGGTCTCCATATCATTTGTGAAACTCAAGTTATGATCAAAAGAAGGCAAGGTGGTTTTTAGGGTTTCCTTATGGTTCCATTTTCACAACTTTTGCATTTTGGGACATATGGACCTATAATTGGTTCCATTGCTTCAAGGCCCATTCTAACATCAAATTAAATTCCTTAAGGACCATTTTTGGCCTTTGAACCAAGAGATTTCATGATTTGTACATCACTTATTTCACATTATGCAAAATTGCAAGATCATTGAAAATTCATAAACCAAGACATCTCAAGGCCCAAATTCCATACAGGTCTGATTAGCAATTGAAATATAAGTGATCCATCATCAAGGGCTTGGGTGTACATGCATGGAGGAGGGTGTATTTCACATTATGCAAATTTCCAAAATCACTCTAAACTCATTAAGTGAGGAATTAACAAGGCCCAAATGCCAATCAGTGGATTAACCTAATATATTTAAGCTAACTCATGCACTGGTTAGAGTAGGGGACACGTTATTTTGGAGGAGAATCAAGTTTTAACCCTAAACCTTCCTTTCATCGAATCTCATCACACACAGCAGCTTTTCCAAAAATTCTTTCACAGTCTTCATCCTTGGGATCCATAGAACACAAAGCACCCATCATTGGAAGCTAACAACAAGTGTAAAGGTTACGTGATCTCAGGTCAGCGCATTTTCCATGGTCTTATAATTCTATTTTCTAGTGTGTATAATGATATTTGATGCCCACTGATAACTCTGGTGTGTTTTGTTGGGAGTTTGGATGTATAGATTGGTTGTTCCATGAGTTTTAAGTTTTGGATGCAAACATTATTTCATTCGATTCTCTTTGTACGTTGCTTGTTTGGGATTTTTAATGTGATATTATTGATCCTCATGTTTTTCTGATCAATTTAGTGTACTCATATGCCATTTCTGGAAAAGTTTTTGTTGCAGCTCACCGGAGAGGGTGACCGGAACCCTAGCTCCGGCGGCTGGTAAGGGATCCGGTGAGATTAGGGTTTGGTTGGGGAAGACGTAATTGTGGCCATTGATGTGCTTGATCTAACGGTCCATGCGATGACACATCATTTAAATTTTGTTTTATTTCATTAATTGTGTGTGTGTCCATCCGTGATAGTTATTATGAACCTCTAATCTGAATCATCCGTCATGTTAATTTTGGTTTGATCTGGAACGTTGATGTGATCTGATGGCGTACATTTTGCCAACGCATTAAGTGAATCAGGTGAGGATCACGTGTTATTTTATTTTAAATTATGAGTGTTTAAGTGTGCGCTTGTGTATGTTAATTTTGACGGTCGTGTGATCCTGAGCGTTAATCATGGTTGCTTTTGTTTTGGTTGACTGATGGCATGCGTTGGATTGATCCAAGGGCTCATATTGAGTCAACGTGGTGGACTGGGTTCACATGTTTTTGTTTTTGTTTTTCTGATGGATTCTTGGATTGGGCCCTCTATTCACACCCCCGACTTAAGCCCGTTTGTCATTTTTAACGTGGACTGCTTGCTAAACCCACCCCCTTGCATATTTCATTGTTTTTATTTTATTTAATTGTTTGTTTCTCATTTTTTATTATTAAAAATAGTTTTGTGCATTAAAAAATTACAAGAAAATTCATGACTCACATTTGGAATTTTATAAAAAAATTTCAAATTTTATTTTATTATTTTATTTTATTTTTAGCATCTGAAGTAATTATTTGGGTAATTTCTTTTTGAATTGTTCTTATTATGCATACTCTAACTTGTTTATTCTATTTCTCATCATCCATAAAACATTTTGAGTCCATTCTTTTTGAATTGTTTCACCTACACATTGAAGCTCACTAAAACATTTTTCTCATATTTTTAAAATCATTTCATATTGCATTTTAGTCCCTCTCTTTTGCATACTGAGTCATGTTTCTTGTCTGATATTTGCATGATTGTTTGAGTGACTTATCTTGGGAATTTTGGCATGAGCTTTTGACATGTTGTTTGCCACTGGTTGAGGTGTGTTAAGTTTTAATTTGGTAATTTTAGAAGATGTTTTACTAATTGTTTAATTGCTCTTCACTTGAAGTCTTCTTGTATGCACATCTTTGATCATGTCTGATTACTTGTTTGAGAAGACACTTGTGCCAGCATTTGGGATTGCTTCTTTGACTTTATAAACCATGTTTGAATTGTTATAGGTCACTTGATTGCCATTATAGGTCATTGGTGTGAGGTTGTTGCATACTTTGTGCACATGTTCAATGCTTGGTTTGCATGCCTTTTCTTTGACTTATCTTCTCACTTCTTCTCATCTGTGTCTCTTCATGATTTATGTTTGGTTTGTGTATGCCCTGCCATATCATTCATTTACACTTCATTTGATGTATGTTTCTGACCTTGGAGCTTCGCATTCATTCATGTCATATGATATTCATGCTTCATCTTACATACTTGAACATGTTTTACTTATATGCTTTCTTCTTCTTCTATTGATGTTTGATGCTTGGATATCTGTTTGCATGCCTCATGTGAAATTTGCATAGCATGTTTAGGCACATGTTTAGGTCATCCCCATTCTGACTTGGATGAGTTTTCTTTGGTTTGTAACCATTTCTCTTTGGTTTGTGGCTTGCTTGGGTTTCATTTGTCTTATTGTTACGTATGTCTGTTTGTACTAACCTTTTATGCAGGGGCTGAGGTAAGCTATTTGAGGGTGTGGATAGTTATCCATGTCCACCCTCACTCTTTCTTTCTCTCATCTTTTCTTTTCTTTAGGCTTAGGTTGTTGTCAAACCTCCCCTTAGGGCCATCTTTGCATGATAACATTAGGACTAAGTTCCATAGGATAGTCTCCCTCCAAACCTCCCCTTAGGGCCATCTTTGCATGATAACATTAGGATAGATTCTCCCCTTAGTATTTTTTCTTTTATTTTGAGTCCCTCTTCTCATCTCATAACAGCTCTAAGATACTTAATAAGGTCAACTTGCCTTGCACACGAGCCTTAAACATAGGAAATGAAGATTGAGGGGTCCCCCTTCTCTCTTCTAGAGTGCTGAGCATACGTCCCATTGGGGACGACCATGCGACGCATTCGTTCCCGTGTCATAGACTTTGGTTCAAGTTGAGTTATGAACTAACTCAAGTCATTTCTGTCCTAAAAAATACAAACAAACTTCAAACCTTTTTATCCTGCGGGATTGTCAAACTAAAGGCTATTTTCAAAAAGGGCACGTTACTTTCCGTCTGAGTCGCAAACAGGCATCGACCCTAACTGCCGGACGCGAACTTAACGTCGCTCATAAAAAACACAAAAAGAACTTGGTCCGAACTACGTTGACTCTGAATTTCCCATTGCACAAAGGGAGTACGTAGGCCTAGGACGACGACTTCCTACCGAGTCTGTCTTTGTTTTCCTGTCCCCCGTCTTAGTACAGCCATAGATGTTAGAATAACTCACCCTTAGAATAGACAACAAGCATGGATCCCATCGAGTACGATGGACGCGTGGGGTGCTAGCACCTTCCCTTCGCGTAACCGACTCCCGAACCCAGGCTATGGTTGCGATGACCATTCCTTTCCCTCCTCCTCAGGTTTATGCGGTGTTCCCATTCCCTCTCGTGGGATAAATATACACAGCTGGCGACTATGTGTTCCGCGCCACTTTTGCGTTTGTACCTGGATGAAAATCCTGGGAGCGACAGCTGACGACTCTGATGGGGACTCTGGTTGACCTATGCTGGTCCATCCCCTTTAGCGAGTCTGTCCTAGCGCTTGTTTGTTTTGTTCTCTTTGGGTGTTTTTGTTTTTTGCTTTATTTTGCTTTATTTGTTGTATTTTATTTTTACCGCATTTTCTGCATTGCATATTATTGTCATCTGCTGCACTGTTTTTCTGTTTGGCGGGTTGGGAGTTCTGAGAGATAAGCCCAATACCCAGGCTTGAGCGTACACGTAGGATTAGCGTGGCAAGTAGTGTGACTTGTGTGGAATTTGGCCAGACGTAGTATACATGAAAACTCCACATCCAGACGAGGTTCTCTTTGGTAATGTTCTATCCTGCGCATTGGTGCAGATGATGGAATGTAACCTGGAAAGCTGTCGACTCTGGCGACCATTCCCGAGAACTCAGTAATGGCACTCCTCCCGAGACGTGATAATGGCAGACCAGAAATGGCAAACCCATTACACATGTCGATTCGAGGACCCAATGCTGGGAACTTGCTATAGGGTGTCCTTTTGGAAAAGAATTAGTGGAAGCACTCCTCGATTGGCGATAGTACTGTACCCCGAGGGATGAATGTACTATTGCTTCTCGACCTTAGTACCGAAGCTGAGGACTTGCCATGGGAAGTTTTCTTTTGTGGGGAATCAGTTGAGGCCTCCTCGATTGGTGATGATGCCAAACCAGAAATGGTGAACGCATCATCATTTCTCGACCTGAGAGCCCGTGATATTGAGGATCCTCGGCTTTCTAGTACCCACATGTGAGAGGGCAGGGTGTTTACAGGTTTGCAGGTAACCTTGACCTTCAACATACCCGGTTTTTCTGATCAGCATGTTTATCAGTATGGTACTATGGTTATTCTGGTATTCTGGGTATTTGGGCAGACCTTTGAGATTATACAGTGGTTCAGTGCAGCAGTTGTCCAGTCTGTGTGGCATCCTTGATCCCATGTGTGCATTTGCATCATCATTTTGCATCCTAACATGTTTATTCATTTGCAGGGCTGCATCCTA
This sequence comes from Lathyrus tuberosus, assembly GCA_022829125.1. Lineage (NCBI taxonomy): Eukaryota > Viridiplantae > Streptophyta > Magnoliopsida > Fabales > Fabaceae > Lathyrus > Lathyrus tuberosus. Next base: position 3,517,130 of record JALAZF010000241.1, on the reverse strand, counting down.
ACTTTGATTATGGTTTTTGAAGACTATTAAGGATGAGTACTGAGAAGAGAAAGAACATCATAGTGTACAAGTTTCCACCACTTTTTTTGGATACTGTTCACAAGATTGTATCTATGGCAGAACATCATAGAGTACTGAGAAGAGAAAGAACATCATAGTGTACGAGTATAGGGCTTTGCACACTCTGGTGCAATTCTATGACCCTCACCTGCATTGTTTTCTATTCACTGATTATCTCTTGGCTCTGACATTGGAGGAATTTTCTCTCATTCTGGATGTTGCCATTAAAGAAGAAGCTCCTTTCTATCCTTCTGAAGAACTTCCTGATTTGGGAAAGGTTTTCGAGGCTTTACATTTGGATCCATCTTTGTTGAAAAATAACATTGCCAGTAAGGGAGGATGTAAAGGCTTTCATGTGAAATTTTTGGTAGAACAGGTTGTTGTGTATGCTAAGGCTAGATGTTGGTCAGTTTTCAACGCCATCCTGGCTATGTGTGTCTATGGAATGGTGTTGTTTCCAAATATGAAGGATTTTGTGGACATGCACGCTGTCCGGATATTTACCATGAAGAATCCGGTACCTACTTTGCTTGGAGATCTGTATTATTCAGTGCATTATAAGAACGAGAAGAGGAGGGGAGGACCCCTTTATTTTTGTGTGCCAGTCTTCTACAAATGGTTTGCTGATCGTCTTCCCACATCTGGGGCATTTGTAGATACTCAAGGAACTTTGGAGTGGTCCAAAAGATTGATGGGCTTGAGAGCAGATAATCTAATTTGGGTTAACCGTGACTTGTTGGGCCAAGATATCATGATTAGTTGTGGAGGTCTCCCAAATGTGCCTCTAATAGGAAGGAAAGGGGGAATTAACTACAACCCTATTCTTGCTATTAGGCAATTCGGGTATGCCTTGAAAGAGCCACCAAAAGACGAGGAGGTCCAAGAATCTTTATATCTGAGTGGGGAAATCAATCCAGAACTGTTAAAAGAAGCTGGGAATACTTGGGAAGATCGTCATAAGAAGGGGAAGAATTCTTTTGGGAAGAGCAACAACAGAACTTTTCCTGCGTACGAAGATTGGATTCAGAAAAGGGTAGAGATGGAGCTTTTGCCATTCTCCAAAGAACCACCATCTTACCCCTTGCTGATTGAGCCTCCTACCACAGTTGAGATAGAGAAGTTTAACAAGTTGTGGGCTGAAAAGGAAAAGCTGCGAGAAGAAAACAGTGAGCTACAAAGAGAGATTTACCAGTTAAAACATGAGCGGGGTGAAGCTGTTCATATCGCCAAGTTAAAGACAGAGCTTCTCGCTAAGGCAGAAAAGGAGCTAGCTGACAAGGTCATAGCCAGACAAAGGATGAAGCAAGCTTTAGAGGGTATCAGTAAGGTTCTCGAGTCTAAGAAGGAGGAATTGGCCAAGGCTTTGTTAAAAATTCACAGGTTCAATGCTCACCGAGAAACTGCAATGGCGGATAATAAGCGAAAGAAGGACGGTTATCTAGCTCAGATTGATCAATTGAAGTCGAAGCTCAAGAAAAAAGATGCAGAGATTCTATCAGGGGTATTCCAGAGACAAGCAGTCGAGGGTCGACTCAATGAAGCCATAGCCTCCATAGAGGAACTAAAGATCCAAGCTGAGGTGAAGAGACCTAGAAATGAGGGTCCTAGCAGGGATGGTGTTTTTGAAGAAGACACTTGGGATTTGCATTGCCGATACTTGAAAGGGATCATGCATAGGAGGGATGTTCTCATTCAAGAGCTAATTCAGAGACCGAAGCATCCCGACACCAAAAAGCTGTTTAAGGAAATTCAAGACTGGAGCAAAAAGCATGATGGATGGGGGGACTGGCACTTGTGGACTTTGATGACATGCCGTAGTTTTTTGTTTTCTTTCATTGTATTTGGATCACCGCCAGGCTTGTTGGTTGGGATCTATGATTATTGTGTTCAGGCTTATTATTTTGGGTTGTGATTGTTGACAATTGGTTATCCTCTGGTTTTTCTTAATACACGAGCAGAAGTTCCGTTCTATCTTGTTGTTAAACTGGAATCATGGGGTGGATCGCCCTGCGAATATTCAAACATATTCATTTGCATTTGCATATTCATAATCATTTTGCATAGCAGGTGTTTATCTCTGGTGTTCTTATCTTGTTCTCTTCTGCAGTACAGGATTGATCAGCCAGTTCATCGGTATTCTACTCAGTCTATGATAACCAGAGGATAGCCATGGAACAACTCCGTGCAGAGATGCTTGAAATAAAGGTTCAGATGAGGCAATTTGGGGAAGACATGCTGGTCATGTCCCAGGAGCAGAAGATGCTGAAGGAGGAGGTCAATCAGATGAAGACTCATATGGGTTTGGTCATGGAAATTTTGAATTTAGTGTTAAAGAAGGAAAATAGTCCTGTGCTCGCTTCCGCAACAGAAGTCCTTAATCCTCCCATTTCTATGGGATTTGCTCTAGATCATGGATTTCCTCGTGAATCCCCTCCACAACCTTTTGCTGCAGAAGCTCCACGTCAGCAACCTTTGTTTGTGCCTCAGCCAAATGTGGAGAGGAAAGTGCAAGTGCAGGTGAGGCACCCAAATCAGCATCAACAGCAGAATTATCAGCAGCAGGGGCAACCGAGACCAAGAAGGCCCAAGAGGATATTTGATCCACTCCATGTTCCTCACAGCCATGTTCTTGCCCGTATACTTGAAAGTTCTCTGGTTCAACTAAGGGATGCCAAGCATGTTCCCTACCCTATTCCTCCTGATTATGATCTGGATGCCAGATGTGAATATCACTCAGACACACTGGGTCATTCAATTGAAAATTGTAACGTGTTCAAGCACAAGGTGCAAGACCTGGTAGACTCAGAGATCATTGCATTCACTGAAGAGGATATGTACATCAATTGAAGTCTCCTTTCTCAAGTGAGCACTCAGTCTGCAAGTACGTCCAGACAGAATCAAGCTTCCTCAGCAATGGCAATCTTCAGCTTCTTTACTGCATTTTCATTTGTAGTTTTTTCATTTCTTGTTAAAGCATTGTATGCATGTAAGACTTGTTTGTTTTTAATGACGATCATAATATAATGAGCATGTTTTTCTTGAAGTAATCCATTCGTGTTCACTCTTAAATGTTTATATGCACTGCAATACCAATTTTCTTGTCTAGAACTCTCGAGGGAGGATGACGAAATAAGAGCGCAGATTTCTAATGGTACGCTTTTGGATAAAACCCTGTTAAGGATGTACAAGCATTGTTTCCAATTCAAAAACACTAGAGAAATAAGGAGATAGACCTTTGTCAACCTCTTTGAGCCTAGTAGTAGGAGTTCTTTTTGGAAACGAAAAAACCCTCAATCTTAACCTGGGGCAGGGTAGGCGTCAGTTAGTTTGACCAAGTGTTCAAATCTCAGAAGGAGTGTACATCTGAGGATCCATTACCTTCTATCCCACCGTCAAGAGGTCAAGAGATGTGAAACCACAATGGTTACCCATCAACAATCAAGGAGTGAGGCAGTCACAACCCTTTTAAACAAGTCAGACAAAACAGTGTCACACGACTTGTTCAAAAAAAAAAAAGAGAAAAAGAAAAAGCCTGCTAAGTCGAAAAACTTGAAAGCAAGTGACTTAGGCAAAAGTTAAGGCATCCCGCTGGACTTCAAAATTCAAAAGAGTCCGTCCAGGCAAAATTAGGGAACAAAAAGCAAAAGAATGAGAAAGCGAAAAGCAAAAAGGATTACAAAGAAAACCTTTGAGCAGAACAAAGTCGTGTGACTACAGACACAAAAGACAAAAAGGGGTGACTGTTACTCCAAAACCTCATTGAGTGTCGAACCATCAGATGCATGGGTTTCTTTAAGGATCATAAAACCTTTTGAGAGATGAGCGCTTGTGCCGAATTAGCTAAACTTAGGACTGGAGAACGTTATGGAGAGTGGGTGGGCACTGATAAACTTTGAGCCTTAAATCTTTCTTTTTCTCAAAACCGCGAACCAGGCCACGATACAACCCTCAAAAGTCCTAATTGAAACAGGGTTTATTCCGATGGCGTACTTCATTGAGATAGCGTTCCTGACTCCTATGAGTTGTGCTAATGAGATTTTTGTTGGTATTGCATGTGCGTATTGTTTTCCATTCAAAAATCAAGGTCGCATCCCGACTAGTGATTCGTTCACAAGGCTTGGCGACACATTTTCAATAAAACTTCAAGGTTAACATGAGTGTTGCATTAGAATTGTCATTCTCATAATAAACATTTTCTGCTTTCATGTGTTTGATATCAAAGAAGCTTACACGAAGGACGACAGTCGAGAAGCTCGATCACGCCAAGTTGAGATGGTGAAAACTCCGAAGGACAATCATGTCAAGGGGTATGTGGCCAAGAGACCGTGCGCAGCCTGGGGGGCTCCCAATAAATGGTGATAAGATGCAGCCAATCTGGAGCAGTCACACTGGAAACTCTCCCTAAAGCAGCCAAACAGGGGCAATCAGGTCGATTTGACAATTCTCTGTAAGATCAATCAGGGGCAACGTTTCTTCAAGACTTGGGGCAGGCCATCTCTAGAGCATGAGAAATTATCCAATCCTGAAGACGGTTAATTTAAAACACCTCTTCAAAGTTCAGAATACTGGGACAGAGTATTTTCGAGTCATTACAATTCCTTTCGAGGTAATGTGCTTCATGGATTATGAAGCCTGGGGCAGTTATGTCAAGATCTGATAAATCTCTCCAAGAGTTTGGAGACCCTGGGGCAGTGCGAATGCCCGGTCTTCTGTAAAATCCTCTTGAGATGATTTTTTCCATTAGACCTGGTGGTCTGGGGCAAGTGGAGAGTTCAAAGGGCCATTTATGAACATAGAGACATGCAAGGTTGAGTGGCAACAGGATCGTACTTCCCCAGTAGGGTTGCTCTCCCCAGCATTGAGATTGCACCTTTCCTAGGCAGAGTAGACCTTCCCCAGCAGGAGACTTGGGAAGTATTTTCTCTGGATCAAGACGTTATTTCCCCACAGAATCAGGGTGTTCACTTCCCCCATCCAGTCAGGAAGCGTGCTTTCGCCGACAATGTCATATTCTAGTCCCCAGCAAGGCGGGAGTAAAAGTCATTCTCCCCATCAGCAGGCTAAGTTCAGTTGTTTTCCCCAAGCAAGGTAGTATTATGGGCTGGCATCCCCCAGCAGGTCCTAAGCCCATCTGTTATTGGCAATCCTCAGTAACAGACTTCGGGTTCCGCTATTGGCACTCATTCTCGACTCCTCAAGCAGAGGAGAAATCTCAGGTTTTGGATGTTACCTTCAGTAAAGGACATATGTAATCCCCGGTAGTGTGGATGTTCTTTTGGGATTTCATCCCCAGTAGAAGTTGTTGGTCCAAAGGGTCGGTTAGCGTGATCCTTCTCAGCATAGTTCTTGGATTCAGAGGACAATTTATTTTTGTCATCCCCAGCTGAATTGGTCCTTTCTCTCCAGCATTTATTTTGCTGGAGGGACCCCTTTTGCATATCATAAGCATTTGCATTGCATCCTCAAACGCGTAGCATTTCCATTTCGTGTGGAGCATTACGGCAAAATTCAAACATCTGCATTCGAAGCATAAGCCAGATTTGATACTTTCCTTGCCAGTTCTCTTTCTCAGTAGAGATGGCATAACTCAGGAGATTTTGGAGGGATGCGTTCCTCATACTTGTGCTCCCCGGCAGAATCTTTTATTTAGACTTCTCCTTTCCCCAGAGGAGTCATCTTATCTGTGGATCGTGAGTCCGTTAGAAGTTTGCCTTTGTTTGGCCTTTCTCTTTTGTGAAATCCAGTTCTCGCCTGGTATTCAGTTCTCGCTTGACATATTTTGTTTGCCAATTTCCTTTTCTCAGTAGGGGTGGTTTAAACCAGAAGTTTTGTTCCACGTTATCCCCAGCGAAGTCCACTATATGTTGGTTATCCTTTGCGGATACAATTGAGGTTGTATTCGTTTTGTGGGTGCGATTGAGGTCGTATTCATATTTTCTTTGTGGGTAGAGTGATTGAGGTCAGTCTTCCTTTGCGGGTACAATTGAGGTTGTATTCGTTTTGTGGGCGCGATTGAGGTCGTATTCATATTTTCTTTGTGGGTAGAGTGATTGAGGTCAGTCTTCCTTTGCGGGTACAATTGAGGTTGTATTCGTTTTGTGGGTGCGATTGAGGTCGTATTCATGTTTTCTTTGTGGGTAGAGTGATTGAGGTCAGTCTTCCTTTGCGGGTACAATTGAGGTTGTATTCGTTTTGTGGGTGCGATTGAGGTCGTATTCATGTTTTCTTTGTGGGTAGAGTGATTGAGGTCAGTCTTCCTTTGCGGGTACAATTGAGGTTGTATTCGTTTTGTGGGTGCGATTGAGGTCGTATTCATATTTTCTTGGTGGGTAGAGTGATTGAGGTCAGTCTTCCTTTGCGGGTACAATTGAGGTTGTATTCGTTTTATGGGTGCGATTGTGGCCGTATTCGTGTTTTCTTTGTGGGTAGAGTGATTGAGGTCAGTCTTCCTTTGCGGGTACAATTGAGGTTGTATTCGTTTTGTGGGTGCGATTGAGGTCGTATTCATGTTTTCTTTGTGGATAGAGTGATTGAGGTCAGTCTTCCTTTGCGGGTACGATTGAGGTCGTATTCGTTTTGTGGGTGCGATTGAGGTCGTATTCATATTTTCCTTGTGGGTAGAGTGATTGAGGTCAGTCTTCCTTTGCGGGCACGATTGAGGACGTATTCGTCTTATTTTTGTGGGTATGGTTGAGGTCATACTCCTTATTTTTCAGCACGCTCCATTTCGTTATTCTCACCATTAGCAAATTTCTGGGGCTCTTTTGGTATTCAATCCCCGTGCATCCTGGAATGTCTGAGAGCCGTCGCTATCATAACTTCAGGACCAAGTTGATTGAATAGGGGCAGCTGTAGCACCCCAAAATTTGCTCTCCTACCTTTAGTACTAACTGGCTTAGGTTTCATTTCATTTTTGCATTATCATTGGTTCTTAGCATGGGGTCAAGGTGCCTGAGGAAGTTCAAGAGGAGAAGATGTTTTTCAAAGGGTCAAGCAAGAGTCCTTATATTGTCCAAGAGATCTCAAGTGGCTCACTCTCTCCTAACCAGTGCAGAAATTAGGGTTTTGAGAATCTTGGGTTTATTGCTCCAATGGGCAAGCTTCTTGGGTTTTTATCATCACCAAATGTCATATCTTATCTTTGTTGGAGGGGATACACATCATATTCAGAGGAATTTGGATTTGGAGACTGTGCTATTTCCTCCTAGACTGAGGGTACCAAAATTAGGGTTTGCTATAAAGTCAGTTTATTTCTGATTTTTTGGGCAAGACTTGATTCCATGGTATTCCTTGGGTCCCTAAGTATCTAGGAATGGAAGATTGTCCATCAGTTTGGTTCATGAGAAGTTAAATTGGCCAATGGATTGGGAATCAGGAGAATTGGGGAAAAGTCAATAGTGAGAGGGGAAGTCAACTGTGAAATTTTGAGGTTCTCTTGAAGGTTTTCAAGGTCTCACATCCTCATATGGTCTTCAAGGGTCAAGTTCCATACCATTTATCAAGAATCAAGGGTTGGTACAAAAAGTTACTAGACGTGGAAAGGACCTATAATTTGAAAGTTTCCATTTTGGGCAAGTTCTTACACTACTTTCAACTTGACTTTTCATCATCAAGAAAGCTTCAAATGAATTTTTCTCAAACATGAAAGTTGAAGATATTTTTCTCCCCATTCCAACAAGTACTAGATAGTCTCCATATCATTTGTGAAACTCAACTTATGATCAAAAGAAGGCAAGGTGGTTTTTAGGGTTTCCTTATGGTTCCATTTTCACAACTTTGTCATTTTGGGACATATGGACCTATAATTGGTTCCATTGCTTCAAGGCCCATTCTAACATCAAAGTACATTCCTTAAGGACCATTTTTGTCCTTTGAACCAAGAGATTTCATGATTTGTACATCACTTATTTCACATTATGCAAAATTGCAAGATCATTGAAAATTCATAAACCAAGACATCTCAAGGCCCAAATTCCATACAGGTGTGATTAGCAATTGAAATATAAGTGATCCATCATCAAGGGCTTGGGTGTACATGCATGGAGGAGGGTGTATTTCACATTATGCAAATTTCCAAAATCACTCTAAACTCATTAAGTGAGGAATTAACAAGGCCCAAATGCCAATCAGTGGATTAACCTAATATATTTAAGCTAACTCATGCACTGGTTAGAGTAGGGGACACGTTATTTTGGAGGAGAATCAAGTTTTAACCCTAAACCTTCCTTTCATCGAATCTCATCACACACAGCAGCTTTTCCAAAAATTCTTTCACAGTCTTCATCCTTGGGATCCATAGAACACAAAGCACCCATCATTGGAAGCTAACAGCAAGTGTAAAGGTTGCGTGATCTCAGGTCAGCGCATTTTCCATGGTCTTAGAATTCTATTTTCTAGTGTGTATAATGATATTTGATGCCCACTGATAACTCTGGTGTGTTTTGTTGGGAGTTTGGATGTATAGATTGGTTGTTCCATGAGTTTTAAGTTTTGGATGCAAACATTATTTCGTCCGATTCTCTTTGTACGTTGCTTGTTTGGGATTTTTAATGTGATATTATTGATCCTCATGTTTTTCTGATCAATTTAGTGTACTCATATGCCATTTCTAGAAAATTTTTTGTTGCAGCTCACCGGAGAGGGTGACCGGAACCCTAGCTCCGGCGGCTGGTAAGGGATCCAGTGAGATTAGGGTTTGGTTGGGGAAGACGTAATCGTGGCCATTGATGTGCTTGATCTAACGGTCCATGTGATGACACATCATTTAAATTTTGTTTTATTTCATTAATTGTGTGTGTGTCCATCCATGATAGTTATTATGAACCTCTAATCTGAATCATCCGTCATGTTAATTTTGGTTTGATCTGGAACGTTGATGTGATCTGATGGCGTACATTTTGCCAACACATTAAGTGAATCAGGTGAGGATCACGTGTTCTTTTATTTTAAATTCTGAGTGTTTAAGTGTGCTTTTGTGTATGTTAATTTTGACGGTCATGTGATCCTGAGCGTTAATCATGGTTGCTTTTGTTTTGGTTGACTGATGGCATGCGTTGGATTGATCCAAGGGCTCATATGGAGTCAACGTGGTGGACTGGGTTCACATGTTATTGTTTTTGTTTTTCTGATGGATTCTTGGATTGGGCCCTCTATTCACACCCCCAACTTAAGCCTGTTTGTCATTTTTAACGTGGACTGCTTGCTAAACCCACCCCCTGCATATTTCATTGTTTTTATTTTATTTAATTGTTTGTTTCTCATTTTTTATTATTAAAAATAGTTTTGTGCATTAAAAAATTACAAGAAAATTCATGACTCACATTTGGCATTTTATAAAAATTTTTCAAATTTTATTTTATTATTTTAGTTTATTTTTAGCATCTGAAGTAATTATTTGGGTAATTTCTTTTTGAATTGTTCTTATTATGCATACTCTAACTTGTTTATTCTATTTCTCATCATCCATAAAACATTTTGAGTCCATTATTTTTGCATTGTTTCACCTACACATTGAAGCTCACTAAAACATTTTTCTCATATTTTTAAAATCATTTCATATTGAATTTTAGTCCCTCTCTTTTGCATACTGAGTCATGTTTCTTGTCTGATATTTGCATGATTGTTTGAGTGACTTATCTTGGGAATTTTGGCATGAGCTTTTGACATGTTGTTTGCCACTGGTTGAGGTGTGTTAAGTTTTAATTTGGTAATTTTAGAAGATGTTTTGCTAATTGTTTGATTGCTCTTCACTTGAAGTCTTCTTGTATGCACATCTTTGATCATGTCTGATTACTTGTTTGAGAAGGCACTTGTGCCATCATTTGGGATTGCTTCTTTAACTTCATAAACCATGTTTTAATTGTTATAGGTCACTTTATTTCCATTATAGGTCATTGGTGTGAGGTTGTTGCATACTTTGTGCACATGTTCAATGCTTGGTTTGCATGCCTTTTCTTTGACTTATCTTCTCACTTCTTCTCATCTGTGTCTCTTCATGATTTATGTTTGGTTTGTGTATGCCCTGCCATATCATTCATTTACACTTCATTTGATGTATGCTTCTGACCTTGGAGCTTCGCATTCATTCATGTCATATGATATTCATGCTTCATCTTACATACTTGAACATGTTTTACTTATATGCTTTCTTCTTCTTCTATTGATGTTTGATGCTTGGATATCTATTTGCATGCCTCATATGACATTTGCATAGTATGTTTAGGCACATGTTTAGGTCATCCCCATTCTGACTTGGATGAGTTTTCTTTGGTTTGTATCCATTTCTCTTTGGTTTGTGGCTGGCTTGGATTTCATTTGTCTTATTGTTACATATGTCTGTTTGTACTAACCTTTTATGCAGGGGCTGAGGTAAGCTATTTGAGGGTGTGGATAGTTATCCATGTCCACCCTCACTCTTTCTTTCTCTCATCTTTTCTATTCTTTAGGCTTAGGTTGTTGTCAAACCTCCCCTCAGGGCCATCTTTGCATGTTAACATTAGCACTAAGTTCCATAGGATAATCTCCCTCCAAACCTCCCCTTAAGGCCATCTTTGCATGATAACATTAGGATAGATTCTCCCCTTAGTGTTTTTTCTTTTCTTTTGAGTCCCTCTTCTCATCTCATAACAGCTCTAAGATACTTAATAAGGTCAACTTGCCTTGCACACGAGCCTTAAACATAGGAAATGAAGATTGAGGGGTCCCCCTTCTCTCTTCTAGAGTGTTGAGCATACGTCCCATTGGGGACGACCATGCGACGCATTCGTTCCCGTGTCATAGACTTTGGTTCAAGTTGAGTTATGAACTAACTCAAGTCATTTATGTCCTAAAAAATACAAACAAACTTCAAACCTTTTTATCCTGCGGGATTGTCAAACTAAAGGCTATTTTCAAAAAGGGCACGTTACTTTTCGTCTGAGCCGCAAACAGGCATCGACCCTAACTGCCGAACGCGAACTTAACGTCGCTCATAAAAAACACAAAAAGAACTTGGTCCGAACTACGTTGACTCTGAATTTCCCATTGCACAAAGGGAGTACGTAGGCCTAGGACGACGACGTCCTACCGAGTCTGTCTTTGTTTTCCCCTCCCCCGTCTTAGTACAACCATAGATGTTAGAATAACTCACCCTTAGAATAGACAACAAGCGTGGATCCCATCGAGTACGATGGACGCGTGGGGTGCTAGCCCCTTCCCCTCGCGTAACCGACTCCCGAACCCAGGCTATGGTTGCGATGACCATTCCTTTCCCTCCTCCTCAGGTTTATACGGTGTTCCCTTTCCCTCTCGTGGGATAAATATACACAGCTGGCGACTCTGTGTTCCGCGCCACTTTCGCGTTTGTACCTGGATGAAAATCCTGGGAGCGACAATCATAACTCTTTAAATATTCAACTTTTATGGGCGCTTCTTTTTGTCAAATATCCCTCTTGATGTCCTCTACAACTTTGATTTAGAGGTCAAACATTAACTCATGCTCTAAGGAACTCAAATCTTGAAGGCCACTTGTGCACAAAACTAGGTCTTGGCCTATTTGATCTAATGCATGACCTGATTTTCAAGGCCACGAACTCAACTTTCACCTCTTTCCATTTTCACCTCAATCATCCTTTTGGATTAGTTCCTTTTGAATTTTTCTACTCCATGTATAGATCATTTGGCTCAAAGAAAATCAAGAAATGCACGAGTAGATTGTATTTGGCCTAGCTATGAACACGGCTACATGAAATTGAGTTATGGTTCATGATCTGTTTTGCAAAATCATCAAATTCTCAATTTTAGGTCAATGTATACACGTGATTAAGACCTGGTGATGTTAAGTGATGCACAAGGAGAAAAAACGACTTGGAATTGCATATAATGGTCTGCGTTTTGGCTGACTTCATGATCAAGGATTGTCACACTTTGCTTGCTCATGATTTCACACAGATTCAAATTAATTCTCACACGTATGAGTTCCATTCTCTTCAGCTACAAATAGAAGACTCATTTACAATGAAAACCAAGCTTAGAAAGCCCCTAGAACCCCTGCTTGAGCTCACACTTCACTCTGAAAATTCGTGATTTCGTTTTCAATTTCTGAGCTATTTCAACCTTATTTCTTGATTCCATTAGCTCCATCGTACTTCTCTGAAGCTTCTGCAACAAGAATCGAGCTCTAAGACTCATTGAATCATACTGACCAGATCCACCTTGCAAGCTCCTCTGATCACATTTGGACAAGGTAGTTTGAGGCTTCATTTTCATTCAAACAAGTTACGACAATGTAGCCTGATGCTTCCTAATTGTTTTCCCTCACTTACCTTGTGTTGATTATTCGTATTGATCATTTAATTTTTCTTTTCGTGACTTCTTGTTTCACTGCGTTTCCTTGATTTTCCATGCTCACTTTCAATCAATGAAAATGATGCACATGGTTGAGTTCGCTTCAATGAGATAGTCACAATGGCACTGCTCACTTTCTTTATTTTCATTTTCTCATTTAATTTCAAAAATTCATTAAAAATAGATCCATTAACATTTTTCAATCCATTTTTTTCATAGTTTCTTAAAATTATTTTCTATTTTCTGAGCTATTTTCCATATTTTTATTCCATCATTTTCTATGTTTCATTATTTTCTTCATTTTTCATGCATTTTAAATAGTTTAAAATTACTTTTATGCATTTTAAAATTCTCCAAAATTTTATATAAGATCCTCAAGTTGTTTCTGACTTGTTGTAATTTTCTTGTGCTTTGATTTGTTGTTTGGAGGTTCGTATCTCATTTTCTCTTTTATTTTGATTTTAAAACTCATTTAAAAATGATTTTATGCATTTTATTGTATTATGATTGGTTTGCTGGTTGTAGCCTTGGATCATAACTTGTTGAATAAGTTCCTCCTCAATTTCAATTGACTTTGGGTGTTTATGAGGTTGGATGAACCTTCATCAATACAAATCTATCATTAAATGAATCATTTGATTCATTTTTGGTGCTTTGTGTTGATGATAGGTTTAGTGCCTTAATCCACCAAGAAAGTTGATTCAAATTGATGACGAAGTTATCTTGAATCTTGATTCAGTTTGGTCATCTCTTCACCTTTCCTTCTCTTTCTTTTTTCCTTTTGTTTTTTTCTCTTGATCAATTGGATGATGTGGTGTCCATCTTGATCATGATGTTTGGATTGATGCTTGATGAACTTTAATCATTTCAAATCTACCATTTGATTGATCATTTATCATTGGAAGTACTTTGGATTGATGCATAAGTTTGTCCTAAGTTTCATGAAGGATTGATTGATGTAATGGACCAATCTCCTTGCCTTAGTGCTTGATCCCTCCTTGGTTTTTATTTGTGCTACATGTTTTAGGAGTATGATCTATATCATATCTCTAACATGTATGGTTCATAAATTTTTATTGACCAGCCTCTCATAGTATGATCTTCCTTATCAATTGTGCTACAATTGCTTAACTTAGCACTAAATTTGTCTCGAATTAGATTATTAACTCTAATACTAACACTAATAATATAATTGTGCTAACTTTTACTTTATGCCATTTACTTTTATGCACCTTTAGTTTTATGTCATTTACTTCTATGCACATTTACTTTCTTTGTCCACTTAGACTTTTCTCTTTTCTTTTTCTTAAGACATTAATAAAGGCTTAACCACTAAAAGACTTAATGTTTCCATTGGACTATTAGTTGCTATCCCATGCTTGGATGTTGGACTTATGGACTTAGAATTAGGTTCTTGATCCTACGATTTGGAGTTATGACTTGAGAACTTGGAATTCATCTGGTATATTGACTTTGGGTTGACTTTTGGAAGATTTGGCTCTATTACCTTATCTTTGGCCATGGCTTAAGTTCTTCTTTATCTGATGCTTGGTTATTTCTCTATTTATTAGGTTGCTTGTTGCTTAATCCAAAGGATGGGAGTTTTTGCTTGATTTTTGTCAAGAGCTTGATATCTTGGTTAGATATTTTCTTCCATAGCTTTTACTTTATTCATTAGGGTAGCCTCTTCATCTCCTCCCCTTCTTAAATTTTCAAAATCTTTCTCCTTTTTCAAAACCTTCGTGTTTTCAAACTTGAACCACTTTCTCAATAAACCTTGACTTTGTCAAGTGATTTTCAAACTCTTTTTCTTGAATAAATACTAATCAATCTTAAGCATATCAAGACCATTTTCAAAAGACTAAAAAGATACACAACTCATTCAAATCATTTTGTGCCCTTGGTGCGCTTTTCTCTTTTAAAACCTTTTCTCAAGGTTTAGACATGAGTCATTTTCATAGTTGAGATACAATTCTCCTATCCCCATAGTGATGTTTGATGTTGATTCTTTTCCACTTGAGAGAGCTAGTGGCATACTTGTTGATCTCTACCCTAGTTGGAGCCCTTCTCAATAGTGATGCAAAAGTCAATTCTCATATACTTGTGGGTGACTAGTTGAGTTTTCTCCTTAAAATGACAACTTGTCTTTTCCATTTAAAATCAATCATAACAAACTCCTTTTGTTATTTTTACCATGAACTACGAGGTTTTGATCCTCCATTACACTTTGTGGGTACGTAGGCACAAGGCTTAGGAAGTCTTCTCAAACACAAAAACCCTAAAAAATATTTCTCTTCTCATATCCTCAATCTTTTGCAAACAACACAATTTTAATCCAAACATAGATTTTCATGAGGTTCCTATAGAGTACTATAGACGTTTTGGGTGCTAACACCTTCCCATTGCATAACCAACCCCTTACCCTTTGTCTCCCTGTTTTATTAGTTTTGTTTTAAACTTCTGTGGGTTTTGTTCGTTCTTTTCCCCGTTCCTTTGGAAAAATAAAAGTGCGGTGACGACTCTTGCTTTATGATTTAAGTTAATCAATAACTTAATCTCAAATTTTCCAGCTACAGTAAAGTGGCAACTCTGCTGGGGATGTCGTCCCTAGTGGGTTAAGCCTATCTTGTTTATATGTGTTTTATTATTATATGTTGTTTGTTGTTTTGTTTTTTTGGTGCTTGATGATCTCTGAGTGGTGAGATAAGTCCTATACCCGGACTTGAGTGCACTTGAGATAGGATGGGGTATAGTCATGTTTGGCTTACGTGGAGTTAATCCTTAATAAGCTAACTTAAAATCCCTAACTCAGTGGAGGCCTCCTTGAGGGTAAAAGTGTTGAACAAGTAGTTGTGAATTCATTTTACTTTCAACCTGAGAGCCCGAGAAGCTGAGAACCTTAGAACCCTTTAACCCATCATGGCCTTATTAGGACGTAGTACGGTGACTATTCAGGTGTAGACTTGAATTAGTTGTTACGCGATATTACACCCAGACGAGTTTCTCTTGAGAATATTATTGGCTGACCAGTAGTCTTTTAAGCCGGTAATATCCAAAAGATGGAATCACGACTCTGGGAACCCTTGTAGAACCTTGTTGCACATGTGATTTTAACCCCTAGTACATACCTTGTGGGTGGTTCTTACCCTTGGCTCCACGCTCGTGACAACGAACCCTTGAACTTTGTTTGTGATCTTGTTTGTGGTTGTTGCATAATCATGCACTCATGCATTCATGAACATCTTGTTTCACTCAGTTTTTAAGGAACTTAGAGATTCTCTTCGCAAACATCGCAGATATTGAGATTATGGATATTGGAAGGAGAAACACTCAGAAGTACTGTTTCAGAGCTCCTGATCTTAAAGATTTGAGAAAGCTAGCATCCTTTGTGGCTGATCTTGTGGATTTCAAATCTCGTCATGGAAGAATTTTGTATGTTCTCTCTACCAATGTTGAAGACAAAATTCTTAATACTCTTGTGTAGTTCTATGATCCTATCTACCGGTGGTTTACCTTTCCAGACTATCAGCTTTTGCCTACCCTGGAGGAATATGCTTATCTTATGGGAGTACTAATTTCTTACAGAGTTCCTCTTTAGTGGTTTGGAGGAGGTTCTCAAGTCACAGGTTATTGCTGCAACCATTCATTTGAGGAAGTATGATATAGACGCCAATATTACTGTTAAGGGAGGCATTCAAGGGTTGACTTCTAAGTTCCTGATTGAGAGAACTTTTACTTTTGCTAGTGCAGGTAGTATGATGCCTTTTGAGCTATTTTGGCTTTACTCATCTATGGACTGGTCTTGTTCCCTAACATTGACAATTTTCGAATCTTTTTGATTGGAAATCCTATTCCGACTTTACTTGGCGATACTTATTTCTCTATCGATCATAGGACTTCTAAGGGAAATGGTACTATTGTTTACTGTGCACCTTTGTTGTACAAGTGGTTTATTTCACACTTGCCACAATCAAATACTTTCAAGGAGAACAAGGGTTGTTTGAGGTGGTCTCAGAGGATCATGTCCCTTACCAACGCTGATATTACTTGGTATTCTTCTATGTATGATAATGTCAAGATCATTGGTAGTTGTGGGGAACTATCTAATGTGCCTTTTCTTGGCACACAAGGTGGAATTAACTACAACCCTAGTTTAGTAAGACGTCATCTTGGATACACTTTGAAGGATAAGCATAATAATGTCCTGTTAGAGGGTTTGGTTTTCCAAGAAGGGAACGACACTCAAGGTTTGAAAGAAAGGATGGCTCATGCTTGGCACAACATTCATAGGAAAGGAAAATGAGAGCTTGGAAAACAGAATTGCATAGCTTTGGAACCTTATACTCTTTGGGTGAAGGAGAGAGCAAAAAAGCTTAAGATGCCTTATGCTTTTGAGAAGCCTATGTCATTAGTGGTTGCCAAACCACTCACCATTCCTACTGAAGATGTGAAAGAACTTCATGAAGCCTTAGCCAAGATGAAGCAAGAGAAATATATGTGGGAAAATAAATTTCATGCTTCAAACCTTGAGAAGACAGAGTTGTAGAAGCAGTTGAAGGAGAAAAATGACTTGATATAGTTTCTTGAGCAACATGCTGTGAAGAGACGGAGAGAGGGTTTATTTTCCTCTAATACTTTATTATCTCATCCTCCTACCTCAGGTGCTTGGAAGGATATTGTGGATCAGCTTGTGTTGGAGAATGCCACCATGAAGGATAACTATGAGAGGGAGATCAAGAGGCTCAGAAGAAAGTATCATTTTGGAGTTGGTGCATCCTCGGATGTGATTCCTTAGGATCCTTAGGATCTAGATTTTCCTATTGTATTTTGATCCTTTGTAACTTGTACTTCCAATTGTATCTCTTTCCAATTATCAATAAAATGAGATTTTTGAGTATTTCAAATGTTGTTTTTTTATGATGTTTGCTTTATCTTAAAGTTCCTTGGAAAACTAAATAAAAACATTTGCATTGCATATCATGCATCATTCTGCATCTGGTCTTGCTTTTGAGAGTTTTACAGGTGTCTTATTGCTTTTCTCTTGGTATTCTCAAAAGTCAAGTTGTCTCACTCATACAACACTTGAGCTAACTCTCAAAGGAAAGTGGATCATTTAGAGCAAGAAAATCGTGAACTCCGTGAAGAGGTGACAACCCTCAGGGCTGGAATGGAGAAGCTCAATGCTCTGGTAGAGTCTCTGGATGCTCTTCTGAATCAGTCTTCTCATCCTCTTCCCACTCCTCTGGCAACTCAACCTTAAACTACTTTGATTTCTGAAATTATGTATGTGCCTGTTTCTGTCGCCCCGATCAGTGCTCCGTCACACCAAATGCCTGATGGATTTCCCCGGGGCATGCCTTTGAACTTTGTTCCTGAAGGTTACAAACACACTGTTGAAATTCCCATTGTTCAACCTATCATGACTATTCCTCCACCTGTGGTGCATGCTGTCCCACAGACTAAAAAACCTATTTTTCATGCTGAGCCAAGTGAAAGCTTGGGTGTTTATGAAAGGATGGATGAACTTCAAGACCAATTTCATGAGATACAGAAAGAAATCAAAGCTGTAAGGGGAAAGAATCATTTGGAAAGAATTCCCATGAGTTGTGCCTTGTACCAAACGTGAAGATTCCTGCTAAATTCAAGGTTCTTGATTTCGAGAAGTATAAGAGAAACACCTGTCCACAAAGTCACCTTGTCATGTACGCAAGGAAAATGTCCACTCATACAGACAATCACTAATCCATTATTTTTAAGATAGTCTCACTGGCGCTGCTCTGAAATGGTATATGGGATTAGACAAAACTCAGATCCGTACTTTCAGTGATTTGGGAGAGGCGTTTATTCGCATATATAAGTACAATCTGGATATGGTGCAAGACTATGGTCAACTCCACATTATGTCACAAAATGAGAAGGAAAATTTCAAATAGTACACCCAGAGGTGGCGTGAAATTGATGCGCAGATTAGTCTTTTGCTAGAAGAAAAAGAGATGACAAAGATTTTCTTGAAGACTTTGAGTTATTTTTACTATGAACGAATGGTGGCTAGTGCACCCAGTGACTTTACTGAGATGGTAAACATGGGCATGCACCTAGAAGAAGGGGTCCGTGAAGGACGATTGACTAAGGAAGATAATTCTGCTGGAGGTACTAAGAAGCATGGGAGTGGGTTTTCTAAAAAGAAGGATGGAGAAGCCAATGCTATTTCCCAAGAAAAACATAGCAGACACAGAGGAAGAAATAATCATCATCAACAAGTAGCTTCAGTTACACCTATCATCAACGCTGCTCCATCTGCTCAAGCTACTTCAAATTATCAACCATAGTTTCAACAGAGAATACATCAACAACATAATCAACAAAACTGCACTCAAAAGAAAGCTTTGTTCGATCCAATTCCCATGCCTTATGCTGAACTGTACCCTACTCTGGTGAAAAAGAACCTTGTGTACACTAGAGACCCACCGACTATTCCAAAAGAGCTCCCATGGTGGTATAAATCTGATCATTTATGTGCCTATCATCAAGGGGCACCCGGCCATGACTTCGAGAATTGTTTTTCTTTGAAAGATGAGGTTCAAAGATTAATTCGAAGTGGAATTCTCAATGCTCAAGCCAATCCTTTACCTAAACATGGAGGTGCCAATGTGAATATGGTAGATGGCTTCCCTGTCCCCTATCGTATCTTTGATGTCAATTTGATTAGAGGTTCCTTGGTTGATATGCATGCTAGTGTATGTAGATTGAGTTATTATGATCATGATCATGCTGCTTGCCGTATTTGTTCAATAAGCCCTAGAGGATGCTCTGTGGTGAAAAGAGATCTTCTGTTGTCAATATTGTTGATGTTAGTAGGGTGACTTGGAGTGGTCATGTATTTGCCACTGCACCTCCTAAGAAGGATGATGATATCCCTGTTAACAAGCCAATTGTGTTTGAGACACCTATGGTACAATCTGAATCTGGATTGGCAACTGGGCAATCTAGTGGTTCAAGCCAGAATGTTGATGATGAGGTTTTGAAATTGATTAAAAAGAGTGAATACAAGATTGTGGATCATTTGCTGCAAACTTCATCCAAAATTTTTGTATTATCTTTGTTGATGAGCTCTGAGGTTTACAGAGAAGATTTGAGGAAAGTTTTAGAACAAGCATACATGGACCATGATGTGACCGTTGATCAATTCGATGGCATTGTTGGCAACATAACTTCTTGTAACAACCCGAGCTTTAGTGATGAGAATTTACCAGAAGAAGGAAGAAATCATAATATGGCCTTACACATTTCAATAAATTGTTAAAAGGATGCATTATCCAATATACTGGTTGATACTAGCTCATCTCTGAATGTAATGCCCAAGTCCACTCTGTCAAGGCTTTCATATCAAGGCACTCTGATGAGATACAGTGGGGTCATTGTTAAGGCTTTTGATGGATCCAGAAAAACTATGATAAGGGAAGTTGATCTCCCCGTGAAAATAGGCCCACAACCTTTCATAATTACATTTCAAGTTATGGACATTCATCCCGCATATAGGTGTTTGTTGGGTAAACTGTGGATTCATGAAGCTGAAGCTTTCACTTTGACTCTCCATCAAAAGATAAAATTTGTGAAGAATGGGAAGCTAGTTGTGGTAGGTGGTGAGCAAGCTATGATAGTAAGTCATCTTTCATCTTTCTCCTATATCGATGCTGATAAGGCTGTAGGAACTCTGTTCCAAGCCCTCTCTATTGTTGACAATGCTGGTAAAAAGAATGGGGCATCCATTTCTTCTCTGAAAGATGCACAACAATAAGGCTGAAAACAAGAATAAGGCTGGTCTGGAATTCTCTCCTGGTGCAACTAGAAGAGAATTAAAACGTCATTAAGACATATTCCATACTGTTGGATTCATTCATTCTGGAGATCAAACTGCTGCTACAATTACTAAAGATGATTCAGAAGAAGACATGCTGGACTTCGTGACTCACAGAGTGATCTGCCAGAATTGGATAGCTGTTGACATTCCTTCTATTGTTCATGCTTCAAAGTAATTTGTTTTTGTGACTTATGTATCCTTTTACTCTGCCCAAGGTGAAAGTGAATATGTGAGGGATTTGTTTCAACTTTTAATATCATGAATAAAATGTTATTTTGCTTATCCATGTGTGTTTTTTTTTTTATCTTTTTGCTTTTTTCTAGAAAATAGTAACCTAAAAAAGAAAAAGATAATAGAATAATTTCAATATCTATATAAGCCTTGCACATTTATTTGTTTCCTAAATTCAAGCATATATCATTGTGTAGATTGATTGATAAACCCATTGAAAACAATGTCTCTATACCCTCTCCCAACTTTGAATTCCCTGTGTTTGAAGCTGAAGAAGAGAGTGTTGAGGAAATCCCGGATGAGATTTCTCGTTTGCTTGTAGTAATTAATTTAGGTTCTGAGGAGGATAGAAAAGAAGTCAAGATTGGGGCACTACTTCAGCCAGATGTTAAGAAGAGAATAGTAGAGCTTCTTAAAGAATATGTGGATGTATTTGCTTGGTCTTATCAAAATATACCAGGTCTTGATACTGACATTGTGGAGCATAGATTGCCGTTGAAGCCAGAATGTCCGCCAGTTAAAAAGAAATTGAGAAGAACTCGCCCTGATATGGCTTTTAAGATCAAATAGGAGGTTTAGAAGCAGATTGATGCAGGTTTTCTTGTTACCGCTGGATATCCTCAATGGGTGGCCAATATTGTGCCTGTTTCAAAGAAAGATGGTAAAGTCCGGATGTGCGTTGATTACAAAGATTTGAATAAAGCTAGTCCGAAAGATGATTTTCCATTACCACACATTGATATGTTGGTAGATAATACAACTAAATTCAATATCTTCTCATTTATGGATGGTTTTTCCCGACTATAACCAAATTAAAATGGCACCTGAGGATATGGAGAAAACAACATTTATTACACCTTAGGGAACATTCTGTTACAGAGTGATGCCCTTCAGTTTGAAAAATGCTGGTACAATGTACCAGAGAGCCATGACACTCTGTTCTATGATATGATGCATAAAGAAATAGAGGTCTATGTGGATGATATGACTTGTAAGTCGAAGAATGAAGAGAACCATGTTGAGTATTTATTGAAGCTGTTTCAGCATTTGAGGAAGTTTAAATTCCGTTTGAATCCTATTAAATGCACTTTTGGTGTTCGTTCAGGAAAATTGTTGGGCTTAGTATTGAAGTAGACCTTGACAAAGTCAAAGCTATTCAAGAAATGCATGTGCCCTAGACATGAAAACAAGTCAGAGGATTCCTCGGACATTTGAACTACATATCCATATTTATATCTAACGTGACTGCCACTTGTGGGCTGATCTTGAAACTTCTTCGCAAAGACCAAGGTTGTGTCTAGACAGAGGATTTTCAGAAGGCTTTTGATAGTCTCAAAGAATACCTAGTTGAAACTTCTATCTTGTCTCCTGCGGTGGAAGGAAGACCGTTGATTATGTATTTGACTGTGCTAGAAGAGTCTGTGGGTTGTGTTCTTGCTCAACAAGATGAAACTGGTAGAAAAGAATATGCCATCTATTATTTGAGAGAAAATTTTACAAATTGTGAGTCTCGGTACTCAATGCTTGAAAAGACGTGTTGTGCTTTGGCATGGGTTGATAAGCGTTTGCGCCAGTACATGATAAATCATACCACTTGGTTGATATCCAAAATGGATCCAATCAAGTACATTTTTGAAAAGTCTGCTTTGACTGGAAGGATTACCCAGTGGAAAATGTTATTATCTGAATATGACATCGAGTACTGTACTTAAAAAGCAATCAAAGGAAGTGTTTTGACTGATCATTATGCTCACCAGCTGTCGCTCTCGGAATTTTCATCTAGGTACAAACGCGAAAGTGGCGCGGAAACAGAGTCGCCAACAATGTGTATTTATCCCATGAGAGGGAAAGGAAACAATGCATAAACCTGGGGGAAAGGAAAAGCATGGTCTCACGACCAAGAGAAATGGGTAAGGGAGTCGGTTGCGTGAAGGGAAGGTGTTAGCACCCAACACGTCCATCGTACTCGATGGGATCCACGCTTGTTGTCTCAATCAAAGGATGTCGTCGTCTGGAGTTCCACTTCTACTGGAAAGGAAAAGGAACAGGTACGGGAAAGAACGGAGAAACGAAGAAGAAAAGAAAAAGAAGTGACTCGGTAGGACGTCCTCGGAGTCCTAGGCCTACGTATTCCCTCGGGAACGGGAAAATCAGAGTCAACGTAGTTCGGACACGAACTAAGGGGGAGGCTGCTCGCCAAGACATTGTCGTCTCGTGCCTACGTATCCTCAATCAGACGAGAGAGAGGAAATCAGATCAGTCGTAGTTCGACTCAACGAAGTCGGTGTTTTTTATGAGCGACGTTAAGTTCGCGTTCGACAGTTAGGGTCGAAACCTGTTTGCGACGAGACGGAAGTAACATGCCCTTTTCTGAAAATGAGGTTTGAAACTTAACGATCCCGAAGGATGAAAAGGTTTGAATTTGTTTTGTGCTTTTTAGACAGAAGTGTTTTTAAAGTTAATTCCTAACTTACATTGCACCAAAGTCTACCATGCGGGAACGAATGAGTCGCATGTTCGCCCCCAAATGAGACGTATGCTACTCACTCTAGAAGAGGAGGGGAGACCCCTCGTTCTTCATTTCCTACACCTGAGGCTCAAGCGCAATGTACGTTAATCCTTTATTAGATGTTTTTGCTTTTTGTTTTGAGATGAGAAAGAGAGACTCAAAGATAAATGAACATGGATTATAGGTCAGTAGCATATCATGGATGAAATGCAATTAGAATGCATGAATAGGCAATGATGGTTCAAGTACAAGTCATGTTGATGATTAGAAGAGAAGAGAAACAAGTTTAGGTCAAACAAATTCAAGTAAGGATGCACTTTGATCACATAAACAAACCAATTAGAATCACAATGTAAATGACCTATAATTCTAAGCAAAAGGACCTATAATATTCTAATGAGGACCTATAATGATGCACACAATGGTTCTAATATGACGGCACAAGTGCCCTAATCACACAAAGTTTAGAAGTTAAGAAAAAGCACACAAAATGTTACCTATAATCATCAACAAGGAAAAAATAGAAATGAACTTGGAAAAATTATGAAAATAATGTGCAAAGTACCTAAGATAGAAGCAAATCAAGTCTCCAAAATATCATGTCCAAATTCAAAAGGGAACATGCTCAAATAAATCAACAAAGTCATATTGAAACACATCAAAAGAATGCACAATTATGAACATCAAAAGGTATGATAAAATGACTTTAAAAATATGAGATTTTTTTTTTTAAATGCATCAAGATATGTTTCAAGCATGACAAAAAGATTGGATGCAAAAATGTTTTAGAACTATGCAAAAGAAATTGGACAATGCACAAGTATCATGAAGAAAGTCATTTAAAAAGAAAATAAAAGGAAATTATAAAAATATGAGGAAAAAGTATAAAAATAAGAATTAAAAATAATGAAAAATTATCTAAATGTGTCAAGATGACATATGAATTTATTTGGAATTTTTAGGAATGATTTGGTATTTTTAATAAAAGAAACTGAAACAAGTATAAAAAAAAGGAAAATAAAATGCAGAGAAAATAGTCAGGGGTGTGAATATAGTAAAAGCCACGTTCAAAAGTCATTGGGCTTAAAACGTGGGGTGTGTGAAAAGCAATCTAAAATCCAGCCCAAAGGCGCGTGTGTGCATGGAACTATGGTGGATACTCGGTCAACAGTTGACTCACCCACAACCACATGATGTAGTCAATCAAAATCAATCATCAAAATAATCAGATCCAATGAATCAGAACACATGCACATAGTAATTAACAAGCACGCACACACACAAGATGAGACAAAGTCAGCTTTAAGAGAGAGTGAATCACGTGAGAGGCAAGGGAGTCATTTATGCGCTGGCAGCCTATTAACCTTTGGATCAAACAAAGATCAACAGACACATTTTAAAGTCACAAAACTCTAACCTGAAAATCTCACCGGCCGGAGAAGGACCTCCGGTCATCTTCTCCGGCCATCTCCGGCGACCTGCAACACACACATGTTTCCAGAAACTTACAAAATGCACATCAAAATGAAGCTGAGCTCACGCAGAACAAAAATCCACAATTGGTTTTCACAAATCACAAATGTACAGAGAGAAACGAAGGGGAGAATGTTTGCCCTAAAAATTAGTCTAAGCTTCTAACAAGCTCTATCAACTAGCCAGAGTTCCACAGCTTCTATTAAGCTCCAATCAGCATAAAAATAGCTTAAACAGTAGAAAACCATGCAAGATAAATTAAAGTTCAAACCTGAAATGTGAAGCTACTTAGATCACAAGAAAATCGGAGAGGAGGATCCTTTGTTCTTGATCTTCCAAAGAGCAAAATAAATGCTCTAATGCTTGAGATCTTGAAGAAAACAGATAGAAATTCAAACTGGAAAAGTTGCTACACTTGAGGAATTAATCTTGCCTTGATTGTTCTTGAGCAATGATGAACAATTGATGATGATGATGAAGAAATATGGATGAACTCGTGCAAAGAGAGAGAGAATTCAGAGAGAGAATTCTAAGAGCTTGGGGTTTGTGAAATGAAGAAAATGAATTCCCTTCCAAAGTTAGTTAGGGAATGGTTTATATATGTGTGATTAACTTGTTAACCATTGTAGTTAACAGTTAGAAGTTGAGTTAGGTTAACTGTGGTGGTGTGAAGCAATGAGAGGGTGTGCTGAGTAATTTGAATAGTGAGAGAAAGAAGCATCGTGTGTTGTGTTGTTGTTGATGAATGATGAGAAAAATAAATGATGATGAGGTTATGATATGGTGCTGATGTTGATATCAGTGCAGCAGCATAACTTGTACCATAAGCTTCCTTATTTCCTTTTTGATTTATGGACATGGTTATGTACATGTATGGCATGTGGAATGTTTTTCCTCATGAAGCAAAAGATGACTGGTGTGAAGTGTTTGCTGTATGCGTGTAAACAAAATGAACAACAACAACAATGTCATAACATTCTTATCTTGGCCAGCATGACATCAATGAAAATTTGAAAGTTTGTAGATGAAATTCTCTATTTATGATGGATGAAATTATGAGCTTTTGGATGTAATGGAAAGAGGATACAAGATAGAACATGTATGGTGTTGAAATTAGATTGAATTTAAACCTCTAAGACACTTGAAAATGGCATGGAACAGGAGAAAACATGACTAGTTTATGGGCGAGGCAACCTACATGTCATGCCTGGCAATATGACTTGTGTATTTCAGTGTGAAACCTATCTCTTGGAACCTCTATAACTCTCCATACATTGCTCATCTCAAAAAATGTCTAACATCAAAGTTGAAGAAGAGATGACAATGAACAACTTTGATGTTCAACAATTTTTCATTTTAAGCCTTCATCATTGATAAAATTTGCTTGAATTTTGGCCCACCACATGCTTGATGAAATGCTTGCGTGCCAGCCCAGTCTTACTTGGTCATGACTTGGTTTTTGCCTTGATTTTACCAAACTTTGATTGATCATAACTCCCTCAATTTTGATCCAATGGAAGAGTTCTTGGTATGGATTTGAAGCTTAGGATGTGATCTTTAATTGGCTTAACTTATGCCTGAAGTTTGAAGCTTTTACTATGGAGAAAGAATGCCTTGAAGTAGAGTGCAAAAATGGTCCAAACTTGCCATTTTTAGAAACCCTAAGTTTCTAAATTTGGCAACTTTGTATAATTCTTGATTTTTGATGAACCTCTTGACATTTCTTGATCAAATCTTGTCCAATGATCATATGTGACTTGAATTTCATGAATTTGACCTTAAAAGGTCAGGAGTTGACTTTTTCCAATTCACAGTTGACTTTTCCCCAAATTTCTTGATTCTCAAGCAACTGACCAATTGAAAACCTTCTGAAATGACCCAATGGGCAACCTTCCATCCTTAGATACTTGACATCATGTGGAAAACATTGAGATCAAATTTGAACCAAAATTTCATCAGAAGACTGCTTGAACTCAAAACCCTAATTTGGACTGCTTTTGCTAGGAGAAAACAACACATCCTCCAAATCCAAATTCCTCTGAATATGATTTATATCCTTTCTAACAAAGATGAGATATGACATTTGGAGGTGAAAAACCTCAAAGATCTTGCCCCATTGGGGCATTATTCTCAAGAATTTCAAGACCCTAGTTTTGCACTGATTAGGATGATGTGATTCCCTTGCATTCTCTCGTCAAGCTTGATCATAGGATAAGGTGATGACTCAATCAAGATCTCTCGAGGCTCAAGGCTCCTTGGATTTGGTTTAGACACCCTGATCCCATGTCAATGAACCAATGAAATGCCATGATGATCATGCCAAAATGCAATGAAACATAAGCCAGTAAAAGCTAAAAGCAAGAGGGCAAATGTTGAGGTGTTACAGCTGCCCCTAGTCAAACTTCTTGGATCCGTGGGTATGGAAGCGAAGATTTCCAGAAAATTGAGATACATGGAGATTGAATACTAAAATAGCCTGAAATTTGCAAACTGTGGGGAAAACGAAATAAAATTGTTAACGAGGACGACCGCAGACTAACTCGAAAAGGTAGACCGACCGAAGGTAGACTACGCTGGGGAGAAACAAAATAATACGAGTACGACCGAAAGCGGACTCGAATAGAAAGACCGAACGAAAGCGGCATGTCAACAACAAACGAGTATGACCGAAAGCGGACTCAAAAAGAAAGACCGACCAAAAGCGGAATTTCAATAACAAACGAGTACGACCGAAAGCAGACTCGAAAAGAAAGACCGACCGAAAGCGGAATTTCAACAACAAATGAGTACGACCGAAAGCAGACTCAAAAAGAAAGACCGACCGAAAGCGGAATTTCAACAATAAACGAGTGCGACCGAAAGCGGACTCGAAAAGAAAGACCGACCGAAAGCGGAATTTCAACAACAGACGAGTACGACCGAAAGCGGACTCGAAAAGAAAGACCGACCGAAAGCGGAATTTCAACAACAGACGAGTATGACCGAAAGCAGACTCGAAAAGAAAGGCCAACCGAAAGCAGAATTTCAACAACAGACGAGTACGACCGAAAGCAGATTCGAAAAGAAAGACCGACCGAAAGCAGAATTTTAACAACAGACGAGTACGACCAAAAGCGGACTCGAAAAGAAAGACCGACCGAAAGCGGAATTTCAACAACAGACGAGTACGACCGAAAGCGGACTCAAAAAGAAAGACCGACCGAAAGCGGAATTTCAACAACAGACGAGTATGACCGAAAGCGGACTCAAAAAGAAAGACCGACCGAAAACGGAATTTCAACAACAAACGAGCGCTACCAAAAGCAGACTCGACAAGAAAGACCGACCGAAAGCGGAATTTCAACAACAAACGAGTACGACCGAAAGCGGACTCGAAAAGAAAGACCGAACGAAAGCAGAATTTCAACAACAGACGAGTACGACCGAAAGCAGACTCAAAAAGAAAGGCCGACCAAAAGCGGAATTTCAACAACAGACGAGTACGACCGAAAGCGGACTCGAAAAGAAAGACCGACCGAAAGCGGAATTTCAACAACAGACGAGTACGACCGAAAGCGGACTCGAAAAGAAAGACCGACCGAAAGCGGAATTTCAACAACAGACGAGTACGACCGAAAGCGGACTCGAAGCAAAAGACCGACCGAAAACGGAATTTCAACAACAGATGAGTACGACCGAAAGCGGACTCGAAAAGAAAGACCGACCGAAAGCAGAATTTCAACAACAGACGAGTACGACCGAAAGCGGACTCGAAAAAAAAGACCGACCGAAAGCGGAATTTCAACAACAGACGAGTATGACCGAAAGCGGACTCAAAAAGAAAGACCGACCAAAAGCGGAATTTCAACAACAGACGAGTACGACCGAAAGCGGACTCAAAAAGAAAGACCGACCAAAAGCGGAATTTCAACAACAAACGAGCGCGACCGAAAGCGGACTCGACAAGAAAGACCGACCGAATGCGGAATTTCAACAACAAACGAGTACGAACGAAAGCGGACTCGAAAAGAAAGACCGACCGAAAGAGGAATTTCAACAACAGACGAGTACGACCGAAAGCGGACTCGAAAAGAAAGACTGACCGGAAGCGAAATTTTAACAACAGACGAGTACGACCGAAAGCGGACTTAAAAAGAAAGACTGGCCGAAAGCGGAATTTGAACAACAAACGAGCATGACCGAAAGCGGACTCTACAAGAAAAATTGGCCGAAAGCGAAATTTCAATAATAAACGAGTACGACCGAAAGCGGACTCGAAAAGAAAGACCGACCGAAAGCAGAATTTCCACAACAGACGAGTACGACCGAAAGCGGACTCGAAAAGAAAGACCGACCGAAAGCGGAATTTCAACAACAAACGAGCGCGACCGAAAGCGGACTCGAAAAGAAAGACCGACCGAAAGCAGAATTTCAACAACAAACGAGTACGACCGAAAGCGGACTCGAAAAGAAAGATCGACCGAAAGCGGAATTTCAACAACAAACGAGTACGACCGAAAGCAGACTCGAAAAGAAAGACTAAGTCAAAGATAGACTTTCAAACCCCCGATAGATAGAATCCACAAAACCGCAAAAATGATTCCGCTGGGGAAAAGAGAAATCTAGACAGACAATTCTGCAGGGGAGTATGTGAAGGAATAGGAAGGACGAATCCACTGGTTGCTGTGTAATATTTAACGTCTCCTGAGTTACATCACTTTCTGTTGGGGAAAGAGACTATCAAAAGAAATCAAACCTGGCTTATGCTTCGAATGCATATGTTTGAATTTTTCTATGGCGTAATGCTCCATACGAAATGGAAATGCTACGCGTTTGGGAGGATGCCATGCAAGAATCCTTATGCAATGCAAAAGAGGCGCTCCAGCAAAATAAATGTTGAAGACGAAGGCAACTCCACCGGGGATGACAGACTGAAATGTCCTCTGAAATGAGAGACCCTACTGAGAAAGACATTGATCACAAACTCTGCTGGAGATGAAAACTCCGAGAGACTACCCACTCTGTTGGGGATGGATAACAACGAATATTGAAGATAGAACCCAAAGAGAAATTCTCTCCGCTGGGGATTACCAATGACTTCTACCTGGATCTGAAAGAATTCCAATAATAATTGGACTTAAGACCTGCTGAGGATATCGACCGCTGTTGAACAAACCACTGAGAAAATCACCACCACACTCTGCTTGGGAGAACCGGTCAATAACGCCAACCCTGCTTGGGGTATTACTGAACCTGCCCTGCTGTTGGGATATGCTCTTACCTTTATCCTGCTGAGGAATATCAGCCAATACCAGCAAATCTGCTTGGGGAATGTTGATTGATAACATCAGCTCTGCTAGGAGATACCACGAAGATTAATCCTCTGCTGGGGATCAGACCAAACCATTATTGATGAGGAATATTTCCTGACTAGCTGAGAAAAATAGATGTTCAGACTCTGTGGGGAAATAACATCTTTGTCAGAAAAAGATATCCCATCAAACTCTTGCTGGGGATGCATAAGTATCAACTTCTGGCTACTTGCTAAGAGAGTAATGGACCAACCCCCACTCTAGCTGGAGAAATAAGCCTCTGTATTCTGCCTGGAGAAGGTAATTTCTGCTAAGGAAAAGATTCACCCTACCCTGATGGGGATTAGAGCACACAGCTGCTAGTGAAACAAGCATCTCCTGTCCTTGAAGCAATCCATTTCTGACTGCTTGCTGGGGAGTAGTAGATCAACCATGACTTCTGTTGGGGACACAATCCTCTGTACACTTACAAGGGAGAGTAAGCTCTGCTGAAGATGATGATCTTTCAGGTGCTGAGGAGAGTAACTCTACTGGGGAGAACTTTTGTTACCCAGCCTGACCTGTCTCCAGGGTCATAAACAGCCTTTTGAACTCTCCATTTGCCCCCAGACCACCAGGTCTAAAGGAAGAAATCATCTCAAGAGGATTTTATAGAAGACCGGGCATTCACATTGCCCCAGGATCTTCAAAGTCTTGGAGAGATTTATCGGATCTCGACATAACTGCCCCAGACTGTATGATCTTTGAAGGAGTTTGCCTCGAGAGGACTTGTACTGACTTGAAATACTCTGTCTCAGTATTTTGAACCTTTGAAGAGGTGCTTTCGATTAACCTCCTTCTGGAGTGGACAACTTCTCATGCTATAGGGGTGGCCTGCCCCGAATCTTGAAGAAACTTTACCCCTGACCGATCTTACAGAGATTTGTCAAATCGACCTGATTGCCCCATATTAAACGCTTGTGGAGAGATTTATCGAATCTCGACGTGATTTCCCCAGTTTGGCTGCTTTAGGGAGAGCTTTCAATGTGACTGCTCTAGATTGGCTGCCTCTTATCACCGTTTATCGGGAACCCCCAGGCTACGCGCAGTCTCTTGGCCACATATCCCTTGACATGACTGTCCTTCGGAGTTTCCACCATCTCAACTTGGCGTGATCGAGCTTCTCAACTGATGTTCATCATGGAAGCTTCTTTGATGTCAAACGCATGCAAGCAGAAAATGTTTATTATGAGAATTACAATTCTAATGCAACACTTGTGTTAACCTGAAGTTTTTACTGAAAATGTGTCGCCAAGCCTTGTGAACGAATCACTAGCTGGGATGCGATATTGACTTTTGACTGGAAAACAATACGCAGATGCAATACCAACAAAAATCTTATTAGCATAACCCATGGGAGTCAGGAACGCTATCTCGCTGAAGTACGCTTTCGGAATAAACCCTGTTTCAATTAGGACTTTTAAGGGTTGTAACGTTGTCTGGTTCGCGGTTTTGAGAAAAAAAGGATTTAAGGCTCAAAGTTTATTGGTGCCCACCCACTCTTCGTGATGTTCTCCAGTCCTACGTTCAGCTAATCTGACACAAGCGCTCATCTCTCAAAAAGATGTCATGATCTTTAGGGAATCCATACACTGATGGTTTGAGACCCGATGAGGTTTTGGAGCAACAGTCCCCCTTTTGTCTTTTATTCATAGTCACACGACTTTGTTCTTGCTCAAGGATTTTTCTTTGTAATCCTTTTCGCTTTTTGCTTTTTCATTCTTTTGATCCCTGATTTTGCCTGGACTGACTCTTTTGAGTTTTTCGATTTTGAAGTCCAGCGGGATGCCCTGTCTTTTGTCTAAGTTGCTTGTTTTCAAGTTTCGACTTAGCGGGCTTTCTTTCTTCCCCCTCCCCCTTTTATTTATTTATTTATCTATTTATTTATTATTATTATTTTGAACAAATCGTGTGACACTGGATTGTTTGACTTGTTTGAAAGGGTTATGACTGCCTCATTCCTTAGTCAATGAGGGACAACCATTATGGTTTCACGTCCTTTGACCTCTTGATGGTGGAACATAAGGTAATGGATCCTCAGATGCACACTCCTTTTTAAATTTGAACGCTCGGTCAAACTAACTGTCGCCTACCCTGCCCCTGGGTTGAATGTGGGGGATTTTTCATACGAAAAGAAACTCCTACTTCAAGGCTCAAAGGGGTTAACGAGGGTCTATCTCCCTTATATCTCCAGTGTTTGGGGATTTGAAACAATGCCTGTACATCCTCAACAGGGTTTTATCCGAAAGCACACAACCAAAGATTTTGCGTTTTTCCCTCATCATCCTCCCTCGAGAGTTTAGGCAAGAAAATTGGTATTGCAGTGCATATAAACATGATATGAGTGCATAAAAGTAAATTACTTCAAGAACAACACATTTATTGCATTAGAATCAACATTCAAAACACAAAAAAGTTTTTCATGCAAATGGTGTTTAAACAAACAAATGAAAGCTACATATGAAAATGCAGTAAAGAAATTGATGACCACCGTTGTTGAGGAGACTTGACTCCGTATGGACTGGTTTCGTCTGATGATGTCCTTTACAACCTCAAGTGCTCACTTGGGAAGCTTCAGTTGAAATGCATACCATATGTAGTGAAAGTAATGACCCCTGCATCAATCAGATCTTGCACCTTGTGCGAGAGCGCCTTACAATCCTCGGTTGAATGCCCCTGTGCCCCAGCGTGGTATCCACATTGAGCATTGGCATTAAACCCCGGTGGATATGGAGGAATGATCGGATCTGGTTTCCTCGGCACAATCAACCCTCTTTTAACCAACTCTGGCAATATCTGACCATACAGCTTTGGTAGCATAGCAAACTGTCTGTTCCTTGGCTTCTGTCGACCCCCTTGGGAACTATTCTACTGTTGATTCTGATTCGCGTGTTCCTCTGACTCAGGCGCTTTCCCCCTCAGACTTAATCGAGGAGTAGGCAGTAGTTGCGGACGCGGGGATTCTAAGTTTAAGGATTGTAAGAAATGCCCTAACTTGAAGCAACTTCAGGAGAGGTAACAGAGATATCCACTTCTTTTTCAACAGCTAGAGTAGGACCACCTTGTATGCTTACGCCGCCCGACGTGAATTCAATTTCCCTCGAATCGACCAGATCCTGTACGGCATGCTGAAAGGCCTTACAATTTTACACATTATGCCCCAGCGCACCAGATTGGAAGTCACAATGGACTCTTGCGTCATAACCCGGTGGGGGAGTACCAGAGAGAGAAGCCAAAGTCCTTTTCTGTACCAGTTGCAACTGAAGGAGATGCTAGAATAACTGAGAATATGGCACTGGTGGAGTCTCAAAATGCCTATTCTGCTTAGGTGTAAATTGCTGCTGGCGTGGAGCACGATTCTGTTACTGTTGAGATATAGCCGGGACGGTCACATTGGCAATCTGCTCACTCTTTGGGAGGGATCCCTTAAATAATGGAGGAGAGACAATTCCAGCCGCAGTTTCAGGTACGAGAGTATTATCTTTGCTTAGCACACCTCACGACCTCCATAACCAGACTCATCTGAGTTTTCAGTTGGTTAACCTCTTCCTTCAGCACTTTCTGGTCTTGAACCAAAGCTTGTATCCTCCCCATAAACTGTCCCATCTAAATCTTCATTTCGGTTATTTCTGTACGGAGTTGTTCCATGGCTATCCTCTGATTATCACAGGTCGAGTAGTGGTGGTAGGTCAAGCTGGCTGTCCTGAAGATAATACCAAGTCAGAATGAGAAATCCGCTCCGGAACACCTGTTATACATATGAGTATGCGAATGCAATGCAGAATGCCATGTTCGAATATTTCCAAGGAATCATTATGCTTTGATTCAAATTTTTTCCTTTACACTAACCATAAGAAATAGATGGAAATGCTCAATAGCAAGTCTCAAAGTTAATATCCCTTGGAAATACAAGAACATGTATGCGAAAATGATGATGCAGATGCAACAGACATGGGATCAAGGCTTCCATAAAGCTCTGAATAATCACTGTGCTGATGGCTGAATAAGCTCATAGGTCTGCTCTGAAGAGAAATACCAGAATACCATAATATCCGAGTAATCAGAATACCAGGATGCCAGAATATCGGCATAATCAGAATCCTAGAATGCCAGGGTGAGCATTCCACACTGATAAGAAGACCAGAAAACTAGGTAGGTTGAAGGTTACGGTCACCTGCAAACCTGTAAACACCCGCCCATCTCACATGTGGGTACTAAAAAGTCGGGATCCTCGGTTTTAGATTCTCAATTTGAGAAGCAATAGTACATTCATCCCTCGGGGTACAATACTATCGCCAAACAAAGAGGCCGTCCACTGATTCCCCCCAAAATAAGGTCATCCTATAGCAAGTTCTCAGCATTGGGTCCTCGGATCGATAAGTGTAATGGGTTTGCCATTTCTGGTCTGCCATTATCACATGCCGGGAGGAGAGGCGTTGCTGAGTCCTCGGGAGACAGTCGCCAAAGTCGACAGTTTTCCAAGTTACATTCCATTGTCTGCCCCGAATGCGCAGGATAGAATATTGCCAAAGAAAACCTCGTCTGGATGTGGAGTTTTCATGTATACTACGTCTGGCCAAATGCCAAACAAGTCACACTACTTTCCACGCTAATCATAGGTGTATGCTCAAGCCTGGGTATTGGGCTTATCTCTCAGAACACCCTGCCCACCAAACAGAAAAACCAGCACAGTCTAGTATAATAATGATATGCAATGCAATAAATGCGGTAAAATACAGTAATACAGTAAATAGCAATATAGTAAAACAGTAAAACGGCAAAACACAGCACCACAGATAAACACCCAACGACAACGAACAAATAAGCGCTAGGACTGACTCGTAAAAGGGGATGGACCAGCAAGAGGTCAACCTGTCCCCAGCAGAGTCGCCAACTGTCGCTCCCGGGATTTTCATCCAGGTACAAACGCGAAAGTGGCGCGGAAACAGAGTCGCCAGTAATGTGTATTTATCCCATGAGAGGGAAAGGAAACACTTCATAAACCTGGGGGGAAAGGAAAAGCATGGTCTCACGACCAAGAGAAACGGGTAAGGGAGTCGGTTACGCGAAGGGAAGATGTTAGCACCCAACACGTCCATCGTACTCGATGGGATCGACGCTTGTTGTCTCGATCAAAGGATGTCATCGTCTGGAGCTCCACTGCTACTGGAAAGGAAAAGGAACAGGTACGGGAAAGAACGGAGAAACGAAGAAGAAAAGAAAAAGAAGTGACTCGGTAGGACATCCTCGGAGTCCTAGGCCTACGTATTCCCTCGGGAACGGGAAAATCAGAGTCAACGTAGTTCGGACACGAACTAAGGGGGAGGCTGCTCGCCAAGACTTTGTCTTCTTGTGCCTACGTATCCTCAATCATACGAGAGAGAGGAAATCAGAGCAGTTGTAGTTCGACTCAACGAAGTCGGTGTTTTTTATGAGCGACGTTAAGTTCGCGTCCGACAGTTAGGGTCGATGCCTGTTTGCGAAGAGACGGAAGTAACGTGCCCTTTTCTGAAAATGAGGTTTGAAACTTAACGATCCCGAAGGATGAAAAGGTTTTAATTTGTTTTGTGCTTTGTAGACATAAGTGTTTTTGAAGTTAATTCCTAACTTACATTGCACCAAAGTCTACCATGCGGGAACGAATGAGTCGCATGGTCCCCCCCAAATGAGACGTATGCTACTCACTCTAGAAGAGGAGGGGAGACCCCTCGTTCTTCATTTCCTACACCTGAGGCTCAAGCGCAATGTACGTTAATCCTTTGTTAGATGTTTTTGCTTTTTGTTTTGAGATGAGAAAGAGAGACTCAAAGATAAATGAACATGGATTATAGGTCAGTAGCATATCATGGATGAAATGAAATTAGAATACATGAATAGGCAATGATGGTTCAAGTACAAGTCATGTTGATGATTAGAAGAGAAGAGAAACAAGTTTAGGTCAAACAAATTCAAGTAAGGATGCACTTTGATCACATACACAAACCAATTAGAATCACAATGTAAATGACCTATAATTCTAAGCAAAAGGACCTATAATATTCTAATGATGACCTATAATGATGCACACAATGGTTCTAATATGACGGCACAAGTGCCCTAATCACACAAAGTTTAGAAGTTAAGAAAGAGCACACAAAATGTTACCTATAATCATCAACAAGGAAAAAATAGAAATGAACTTGGAAAAATTATGAAAATAAGGTACAAAGTACCTAAGCCAGAAGCAAATTAAGTCCCCAAAATATCATGGCTAAATTCAAAAGGGAACGTGCTCAAATAAATCAACAAAGTCATATTGAAACACATCAAAAGAATGCACAATTATGAACATCAAAAGGTATGATAAAATTACCTTAAAAAAATGAGAAAGTTTTTTTTAAATGTCTCAAGATATGGTTCAAGCATGGAAAAAATATTAGATGCAAAAATGTTTTAGAACTATGCAAAAGAAATTGGACAATGCACAAGTATCATGAAGAAAGTCATTTAAAAAGAAAATAAAAGGAAATTATAAAAATATGAGCAAAATGTATAAAAATCATAATTAAAAATAATGGAAAATTAGCTAAATATGTCAAGATGACATGTGAATTTATTTGGAATTTTTGGGAATGATTTGGTATTTTTAATAAAAGAAACTGAAACAAGTATAAAAAAAGGAAAATAAAATGTAGAGAAAATAGTCAGGGGGTGTGAATATAGTAAAAGCCACGTTCAAAAGTCATTGGGCTTAAAACGTGGGGTGTGTGAAAAGCAATATGAAATCCAGCCTAAAGGCGCGTGTGTGCATGGAACTATGGTGGATACTCGGTCAACAGTTGACTCACCCACAACCACATGATGTAGTCAATCAAAATCAATCATCAAAGTAATCAGATCCAATGAATCAGAACACATGCACATAGTAATTAACAAGCACGCACACACACAAGATGAGTCAAAGTCAGCTTTAAGAGAGAGTGAATCACGTGAGAGGCACGAGCCTCATTTATGCGCTGGCAGCCTATTAACCTTTGGATAAAACAAAGATCAACAGACACGTTTTAAAGTCACAAAACTCTAACCTGAAAATCTCACTGGCCGGAGAAGGACCTCCGGTCATCTTCTCCGGCCATCTCCGGCGACCTGCAACACTCACATGTTTCCAGAAACTTACAAAATGCACATCAAAATGAAGCTGAGCTCACGCAGAACACAAATCCACAATTGGTTTTCACAAATCACAAATGTACAGAGAGAAACGAATGAGAGAAAGCTTGCCCTAAAAATGAGTCTAAACTTCTAACAAGCTCTATCAACTAGCCAGAGTTCCACAACTTCTATTAAGCTCCAATCAACATAAAAATAGCTTAAACAGTAGAAAACCATGTAAGATAAATTGAAGTTGAAACCTGAAATGTGAAGCTACTTAGATCACAAGAAAACCAGAGAGGAGGATCCTTTGTTCTTGATCTTCCAAAGAGCAAAATAAATGCTCTAATGCTTGAGATCTTGAAGAAAACAAATAGAAATTTAAACTGGAAAAGTTGCTACACTTGAGGAATTAATCTTGCCTTGATTGTTCTTGAGCAATGATGAACAATTGATGATGATGATGATGAAGAAATATGGATGAACTCGTGCAAAGAGAGAGAGAATTCAGAGAGAGAATTTTGAGAGCTTGGGGTTTGTGAAATGAAGAAAATGAATTCCCTTACAAAGTTAGTTAGGGAATGGCTTATATATGTGTGATTAACTTGTTAACCATTGTAGTTAACAATTAGAAGTTGAGTTAGGTTAACTGTGGTGGTGTGAAGCAATGAGAGGGTGTGCTGAGTAATTTGAATAGTGAGAGAAAGAAGCATCGTGTGTTGTGTTGTTGTTGATGAATGATGAGAAAAAGAAATGATGATGAGGTTATGATATGGTGCTGATGTTGATATCAGTGCAGCAGCATGACTTGTACCATAAGCTTCCTTATTTCCT
Organism: Lathyrus tuberosus; assembly: GCA_022829125.1. Classification (NCBI taxonomy): domain Eukaryota; kingdom Viridiplantae; phylum Streptophyta; class Magnoliopsida; order Fabales; family Fabaceae; genus Lathyrus; species Lathyrus tuberosus. The sequence continues at coordinate 3,479,377 of JALAZF010000241.1, read as the reverse complement.
TTTTGATGTATGGACATGATTATGTACATGTATGGCATGTGGAATGTTGGTCCACATGAAGCAAAAGGTGACTGGTGTGAAGTGTTTGTTGTATGCGTGTAAACAAAATGAACAACAACAGCAATGTCATAACATTCTTATCTTGGCCAGCATGACATCAATGAAAATTTGAAAGTTTGTAGATGAAATTCTCTATGTATGATGGATGAAATTATGAGCTTTTGGATGTAATGGAAAGAGGATACAAGATAGAACATGTTTGGTGTTGAAATTAGATTGAATTTAAACCTCTAAGACACTTGAAAATGACATGGAACAGGAGAAAACATGACTAGTTTATGGGCGAGGCAACCTACATGTCATGCCTAGCAATATGACTTGTGTATTTCATTGTGAAACCTATTTCTTGGAACCTCCATAACTCTCCATACATTGCTCATCTCAAAAAATGTCTAACATCAAAGTTGAAGAGGAGATGACAATGAACAACTTTGATGTTCAACAATTTTTCATTTGAGGCCTTCATCATTGATAAAATTTGATTGACTTTTGGTCCACCACATGCTTGATGAAATGCTTGCGTGCCAGCCCAGTCTTGCTTGGTCATGACTTGGTTTTTGCCTTGATTTTACCAAACTTTGATTGATCATAACTCCCTCAATTTTGATCCAATGGAAGAGTTCTTGGTATGGATTTGAAGCTTAGGATGTGATCTTTAATTGGCTCAATTTATGCCTGAAGTTTGAAGCTTTTACCATGGAGAAAGAATGCCTTGAAGTAGAGTGCAAAAATGGTCCAAACTTGCCATTTTTAGAAACCCTAAGTTTCTAAATTTGGCAACTTTGTATAATTCTTGATTTTTGATGAACCTCTTGACATTTCTTGATCAAATCTTGTCCAATGATCATATGTGACTTGAATTTCATGAATTTGACCTTAAAAGGTCAGGAGTTGACTTTTTCCAATGCACATTTGACTTTTCCCCAAATTTCTTGATTCTCAAGAACTGACCAATTGAAAACCTTCTGAAATGACCCAATGGGCAATCTTCCATCCTTAGATACTTGACATCATGTGGAAAACATTGAGATCAAATTTTAACCAAAATTTCATCAGAAGACTGCTTGAACTCAAAACCCTAATTTGGACTTCTTTTGTTAGGAGAAAATAACACATCCTCCAAATCCAAATTCCTCTGAATATGATTTATATCCTTTCTAACAAAGATGAGATATGACATTTGGAGGTGAAAAAGCTCAAAGATCTTGCCCATTGGGGCATTATACTCAAGAATTCCAAGACCCTAGTTTTGCACTGATTAGGATGATATGATTCCCTTGCATTCTCTTCTCAAGATTTATCATAGGATAAGGTGATGACTCAATTAAAATCTCTTGAGGCTCAAGGCTCCTTGGATTTGGTTTAGACACCCTGATCCCATGTCAATGAACCAATGAAATGCCATGATGATCATGCCAAAATGCAATGAAACATAAGCCAATAAAAGCTAAAAGCAAGAGGGCAAATTTTGTGGTGTTACACCAACCAATTGATGATTATCAACCCATTAGGTTTAACATCCCTGATGAGGATGTTATGTATTTAAAAGCCAAAGATTATGATGAACCGTTACCCGAGGAGGGACCTAATCCTGAATCTCGGTGGGGTTTAGTATTTGATGGAGCTTTGAATGCTTATGGTAACGGAATTGGGACAATCATTATCACTCCTCATGGCTCTCATATACCATTTACTGCAAGATTGATGTTTGAGTGCACGAATAACATGGAAGAGTATGAGGCTTGTATAATGGGTCTTGAAGAAGCCATTGAGTTGAGGATTAAAACTCTTGATGTGTATGGGGATTCAGCCCTAGTGATTAATCAAATTAAGGGAGAATGGGAGACTCGTCAGCCTGGTTTGATTCCTTACAAAGGCTATGCAAGGAAGTTGTTGAACTTCTTTAATAAAGTTGAATTGCATCATATACCCCGTGAAGAGAATCAGATGGCATATGCTCTAGCCACTTTGTCCTCTATGGTTAGAGTGAATCGTTGGAATGATGTGCCTAAGATTAACGTTATGCGTCTTGATAGACCCGCTCATGTGTTCGCGGCAGAAGAAGTAAAAGATAATATGCCTTGGTATTATGACATTAAATGTTTCCTCCAAAATTAGGAGTACCTACTTGGGGCATCCAACAAAGACAATAAGACTTTGAGAAGGTTGGCTGGCAATATATATTTGAATAAAGATGTGTAGTATAAGAGAAACTTTGACATGGTCCTGCTCAGATGCGTGGATAGACACGAAGCAGATATGTTAATGAAAGAAATTCATGAAGGATCCTTTGGTACCTATGCTAATGGACATGTTATAGCTAGGAAAATGTTAAGAGCAGGTTACTATTGGCTGACAATGGAATCTGATTGATGTAAATACGTGAAGAAGTGCCATAAATTCCAGATTCATGCTGATAAAATTCATGTGCCTCCAACTCTTCTCAATGTTATTTCATCTCCATGGCCTTTCTCTATGTAGTGAATTGACATGATTGGTATGATAGAACCCAAGGCTTCGAACGTACACCGTTTCATCTTAGTGGCCATTGATTACTTCACCAAGTGGGTGGAAGCGGCGTCATATGCTAATGTGACCAAGCAAGTGGTGGTCAGGTGTATCAAGAATCAAATTATCTGTCAATATAGCATTCCCATCAAGATTATTACTAACAATGGGCCAAATTTTAACAATAAGATGATGAAAAAGTTGTGTGATGATTTCAAGATTGATCATCATAATTATTCTCACTACAAACCAAAGATGAATAGGGTTGTTGAAACTGCAAATAAGAACATTAAGAAGATTATCCAGAAGATGATTGTAACATACAAGGACTGGCATGAGATGCTCCCTTTTTCTTTACATGGGTATTGTACATCCGTCCACACTTTAACAAGCGCAACCCCTTTCTCACTTTTATGTGGCATGGAAGCAGTGCTCCTTGTAGAGGTTAAAATCCCATCAATGTGAGTCTTGATGAAGGCTAAACTATCTGAGGCTGAATGGTGTCAAAGTAGGTATGACCAGTTGAATTTGATTGAGGAAAAGAGATTGACGACTTTGTGCCATGGCCAGTTATATCAGCAAAGAATTAAGAAAGCTTTTGATAAGAAGGTCCAACCTCGCGTATTCAGAGAAGACGACCTCATGCTCAGAAAGATCTTGTCTTTTAACACTGATTCTAAGGTCATGCGGGCTTCTAATTATGAAGGCCCATATGTTGTTAAGAAAGCCTTTTCTGGCGGTGCATCAATTCTTACAACTATGGATGATGAAGAGATTACTCGTCCTGTGAATGCCTATGCAGTCAAGAAATACTTCTCCTAAAAAAAGAACAGCTCGCTGTAACACCCTTCTAAATCCCGCGGAATAAATATGAATAAATCAGAGTAATTATCATCAATTTCACAAAATGGTGTCACATGTATTTTCAAAACATCATACAACACCTGTCATGCTCAATAACACTTCAACTAAGTTCATGCTTTACAAAAAAAACTTTCCCTTAGCATGTAGAAGCGGATTTAATTCAATCATGATAGACATAAAGAAAGTCTCATGCTCATCTCATTCATAATCAATACTTAGGCATGAAAGCCAAACTTCATACAGTTCAAATAAACATAAAAGCATAAAGTAGAGTACATAATGTATCTCTCAAACATAAACCGAAACGATCCCAGTGTTACATGATCAGCGCATGACTCGACCCAACATAAATAAAGAAACTAAATCAGCTACTCCAATTGCTACCTCGCGCTAGAAGCAACTATACTCCTCGGTACCTGAGCAATGTCGTATAAAACATCATTCCAATAGAAGGGTGAGAATTCTAATAATTATTGAAATCATAAGATAATGATTAATTTAAGGCATACAAGTATAATCACAGTTATTCTCACACTTCAAGTTTTCATCAACAAGGTATTACTCAAGTAACCATACGATTCACCAATATATCCACACAATCACAATTTCACTAATTCAACAATTCACATAAATACACATACACACAATGAGACTCAATGCCAGACTCAATGCAACTCATGCCATGTGGTACCAACACTTGTTATTATTTTTCGGTTTTTACATTAAACCGGGTCCGTTCTCTAGACCAATAACACACAAAAGCCCGTTCTCTAAGCTTTCAAACTCCGCTCTAGGTTTGGGACAAGTCACTAGCTCCCACGGAACTAACAAGCATTGCCTCTTGACACAAATGATGCGTATGCAATCAACAATCATATGCAATTAAGACCATTCTCTAATCTTAATATCATGCATATCTCCAATAATTCATCACACTTGAATTATCACACAATTGCACTCACAAACACATTTTCATAATCAAGGTACTTATACTTTAAACATCATTGCCACAATCAACAAATAATACACAAGGATCGAATCAATCCAATCACAACTCACAAACACAAATTACCGATTAAATATAGGATAGTTAATCAATCACCAATAATTGAATCTAATATTCAATAAATTTTCACTATTCAATAAATAATAATCAATATTTAAATAAGCAATCAATATCTAAATAAATAATTAATATTTAAATAAATAATCCACATTTAAAATTAGATAACCAATATTTTATAAATAATTAATAATTAAAAAATAATCAATTTTTAAATTAAATAATCAATATTTTAACAAACAATCATTATTTAAATAAATAATTAATATTTTAATAAATAATAAATATTTAAACAAATAATTAATATTCAATAAATAATTTAATATTTTAAATACATATTCAGTAATTAGTAAATATTCAATAATTAATAAATATTCAATGTTTTACATAAATATTCACTATTTAATAAATTTCCAATATTTTATAAGTTCAAATAATTAGTAATCATTCAATAATTAGCAAAGTTTCAATATTTAATAAATAACTCAATATTTAAAATCAGTATTTTAATATTTAGTAAATATTCAATAATTAATATTTTAACCAACAGTTATTATTTTAATAAACAATCAATATTTAAATAAATAATTAATTTGAATAAATATTTAATATTGAATAATTAATTAATATTTGAATAATTAATTAATATAATTTCAATAATTAAATAAAATTCTATTTTACAATTTGTATATTGTTATAGTACAAGATAAGTAAATGGGTTCATTTCAATTGATATCCTAAGTTTCCTAATTTATTTTTCTTCCGTTACAGTACTAATGCCATTTTTATCGCTACAGTGTTTGGGGATAAATATCACCCCCTCCCATGAATATTACGCTGCAAGTTCTAATATTAAGAATCCTAATGCTATTTCCTACCGCCTAGCATTAAAGAGAGTACATTCCATATTCTTATATGTACAGCAACTAACCATTATATAATGGCACATAACACTTTTCATTAATTATTTATTATGTTGATGTGCTACATAAATAAAACAAGTGCTTTCTTCTCAAATCCTACTAAATATCTGCCAGCATTAATCACTTAATGAAGTGTCGCAGCACACGAGTAGAAGGAGTGCCAACCATCATTAATCCTACTACTTCTATTTCCTATCCACCTATGATTCTTCTATGCTACATGAAGTATATAGCTACAGCATGTTATAGTGGCCACAATTCTATTAATTAGTTTTATTGCCAATTTCATATCCTAGTATTATTGGTTCGCTACAGGGACTTGAAGAAGAGAATATACATTGCCTTGTAGTTCATGCGCTACATGACAAGAAAATGGAATAAACACATCATCTTATTTTAATTGAAAGGGCATATGAGCTATTGAATCCACAATTCCTTTCCACGCCACAGTTACCGAAATGAATACTACATGTTTCGCTACTGTTCAAGCATGTTGGAAAGAGTTATTTATTTTACTTCAATTTCTATACTATAATCATTAATGAATCTCTATAATATACCAATATACCAATTCCACACACAATAAAATTAACACCTTTTCAAAGTTAATAGCCAAAATCTAACAATTTCAATCTCATAAAAATTTGGGGGTTTTGTCTTAATCATATTTATATCCACTAATCATTATCAAATAATCTCAATAAATGAGTGAAAACTCACTCTTACCTTAGTTTTTGGATGAATTTCTTGAGTTGGGTTTGATTCCTCTTCTTCTCCACTCTTCCTCTTCTCTTATACTCTTTCTTCTCTTCTCTACTATTTTCTCTTTTGTTCCCAATTTTCCTCTTCTTACTAACTTTTGTTTCTCTAAAACCCTAACTTGTCTTACACAAAATGGACCTAACCAAACCATTCACTATTCACACCTCGCACTAAACCCAATTAAAGTCTAGCAAATATATTATTCCACCAATAAAATTAAATTAAATAATTTACTTAATTCCAATAATCTAATTAAATCAAATAATTAGATAAATCCAACAATTCAATTATTTTCAATTAGTTAAATAAATCACACATTTCAATTTAATCAATTAATTCACATAAATTAAATAAACCAATTAGTTTATATAAACTCAATAAATTATATAAATCAAACAATTCATATAAATTCACTAAATCAAGTAATTCATTTAAATAAAATAATTCAAATAAATTAGATAAATCACATAAATCAATTAATTAATATAAATAATTAAATACTAAAATCAGGGTGTTACACTCGCTAAGTTGAAAACCCGAAAGGGCGGCTTAGCAAAAATGAGTGTCTTGGTGGGCTGAAAATCCGAAAGGGCGTCAAAGCAAAAGTTAGAGACATAAACAGAAAATAATTATCCCGGTAGATTGAAAACCCAAGAGGGAAATCTAGTCAAAAGCTAGGGATTATGGCAAGTAACTGTATCAGGCCAAACTTGATCACTTGAAGCAACATTCGCTCATCAAGAATTCTCATTCTCGCCATTCTCAACAGAAGTGTAAAACACTGTGGAATTCAAAGTTGTTAGGGAGAATGATGGACATTGTATTTTAATGTAAACTTTTCCATGTATTTACCATTCTCCAACTTTGTAATGATCCATGGGGCCGCGCCATTTGCGGACTACCATTCTATCAATAAAATTTGGGCATTTTTCCATTTGTTTGCAATTCTTATATTTGTTTCTGTTTTGCAAAATTCCATTTATTTTTTATAATAATTTTTGAAACAAAAAGTAAATGATAATGATACTTATGAAAATTATAAAAATATTTTCCTTTGATTTGTGAATGCTAAAAGGAATGTCCACAGTTACTCCAAGGAATGGTAAGATCTTGAAGTGCGGAACTCGATGCTCTCCCAAAAAGAATTTGTTCTTGTTGATGGTATCCCCAGTTGAGCACTAATTCAGGTGTTCTCTAGTCGAGTACTGAGTTTAGCACCCCCCGATCGAATCATAGGCTTGAACTCCCCAATTAAGTCTTGATCCAAATCGCCCCAGCCAAGTATGATTCTTCTCCCTAGCCATGTTGTGATCAAGCAAATATATATATATATATATATATATATATATATATATATGATTGTTGGATTCTGTTGATGAGGAATCCCCAACAAGTGTTATCTCCCTTGTTATGATTCTGGTGCTCTTATGTGCCATTTAAGCAGCAAATCCAGAACAATGTTTCCCACTAAGAAGTGTTGAGGTAGCAATCAACTGTTGAGTTTTCTCTCGCCCGACATTGAGTTTTAAAATCCCCCACAGGTTGACTCTTCGCTACGATGTTAACTTAAATTTTTCCCTGCAAGTTTAGGATGTTTCTTTCGAGGTTGTTGATTCCCCAAAGAGTTTTCCTTGATAATCCTCAACAGATCCATTTCTTTCCCCAAGACGGAGTTTATGAAAATATATACTTTGCCCCTCAGAAAATGAAGATTCATCTTTCCATTCCCTTAACAGAATTAATACAAATGATATTCCTTCCGGAGGTTGATTCCCCAGAAAAGTTTTTTTCTACATGCTTTCCTGGCAAGTATTCATCCTCCGGTAACAAGTTCCGTGAGGATTTCTCTCATTCCCTAATTAGAGTTTTAGAAATCTGTGTTGCATGACTTCTCCATCATATCTTTATGTTCCCTCAAAGTGGAGTTCACATTCTTATCCCCTCAATGGATTGTTGGTGATAGAAGATTCAACTTTGGGTTTCTCCCCAAGCAGTGTCTTTCTCTCCTCAGAGATATAAGTCTTGTAGCATGACTTCGTTCCTTTACTGGTTTTTTCTTATCTCCAGCTGAGTCCCTAGCATATCCTTATGTGGAATCTCTAGTGGTGTTCCATCTTGTTGAAATTTAGCCGAGTATCCGGTTGTATTGTGGTGATTGGTCATCCCCAATTTATCTGTGTTTATTTTGTCAGCATACACATACATATGTACATACATGCATTCATTCATTGATGCATACATACATCATGCATAGATGAATTAAGATTCATATACATCCAGCATTTCTTGGTGTGCTTATCCACTCTCTCTGGTGTTGTTATCCCCTTAGAGTGTGTATATCCTCTCTCCATTAGAGTTTTTACCTTAAGCATAAAACATGTATATCATTTCTAAATCCCCACTGAGCTCATTCCTTAGGGGGGTTTGCTTTAGTTTTCCTTTCCAGCTCATTATCTGGGTAGAATCTCTCCTAATTTGAGCTATTTCATCATTGGGTTAGGTCTTGTTTGGTCGTTTCTCTCCAGTTTATTCCTGGATTGAACTTTGGTCTCTTGTAGTAATTATTATAAATCTCTCTAGGCTGTGAAACCTGGATGATGAGAAGGCATTTATTTAGCACCTTTGAGGATTTATTTTCCTCAGCGGAAATCTGTTGATGATTCCCTATCAGAAAATGAAGATTATGTATCCCCAGCAGTGTTGTGATAACACTCATTTGGAATCTTTGCCTGACAGCAAGTGGATATCTCTTTATTTGAGAAGCTTGACGGTTCCCAACATTCTGATCTTTTGTATAACAAGTGGCAATCTCTTTACTCCGAGAAGCTTGCATATCCCCAGCATAGTAAATCTTTGCAACAATAAGTGGCAGTCTCTTTTGAGAAGCTTATCCATTCTTGATGATTCTCTAACCTTTACAATCACAAGTGGCAATCTCTTTGAGAAGCTTGTTTGCTATATTCAATTTTTGTGTGACTTTAAGTGGCAGTCTCTTTATTTGAGAAACTTGTATGTCCCTAAATACATCTTCACATTAAATGGCATCTCTCCACTTTATCCTCACCAGAGAAGTTTATTGTGAAATCCTTGATCCTCGTCAAATCAAGTGAAGTCCTGGACTCGTTCTTTGAATATGTGGCGTCTCTTTATTTGGGAAGCCTATTGCGACTTCATCAACTTTTTCGTAAAATGGCATATCTCCAGTAATTCCCGTCAAAGAAGTTTGTTGTGAAACCTTTTATCACCAACAGATAGTTGTCTCTTCATTTGAGAAGTTTGTTGTGCAATCTAATCTTCTTGTATCTCCTCTGATGATCCTTGGTAGAGTTATTGATTCCTAATTCCTAGCAAGTGGCAATCCCTTTAGCGGAGACAATTTGTAGTTGGTCCTTTTTTTTTTAAGTTTGAAACTTGATTAAAGAAGAAGTTGAGCCCTATCCTAATAGTGGAAGCTTGTTATCAATCCAGTTTGGCTAGTTATTTGAACAGGTGTTTATCTCCCTAAATGAGAATCCTGTTACGCTCTAGTGAATCTTTCATCCCCAACATATGGATGTCTCTTTATTTGAGAAGTTTGTTGTGTATTTGACCTGCTCGCCTCTCTTTTTGAGTATCTCTGACAGAATTTATTATTTATCTCCAGCAAGTGGCTATCCTTTGTGAAGCTTGTTTATCTTCAGCAAGTGGCTATCTTTTGTGAAGCCTATCTGTTATCATGTTAATCTTTGTTTACCAAAGATTTTTTCCCCAGTAAAGGAAATGATTGTGAGATTCCCAGTGGAGTCCATATCCTCTTTTCTCTTTATCTCCAACATTTGTAAATTGTAGCTTCAATTACGCACTTTTTCCATCTATTGTGGAATTTTACATTCCCTAGCTGGATCTATTATTGTATTTCCCCTGTAGAGTTTCTTTTTCCTTTTCTAAGTTCCTCCAACAGTTCTTTGTCTCCTGTGGTATCTTTTTCCCACAGAGTTCTGTGTTTGCATCATATCATATCATATCATAAGCATTTTGCGGTATCTTAGGGCCAAAAATTGGGTTTTCTGTATTTAAGTCTCTTCTATCTCGTCGAGATAAAGATGTCAATCTTTATATCTCCAGATAGGAGAAACTTAAATAGGGACATCTGTTATACCCTAATTTTTACCTCTAAGATCCCACCTTATTTTCATCTTCACAATGCATCAAGATCACAAACTTGGTTGTCTTCTAACCCTCTTACCTTTGGGTTTGTCTTTGAAGAGATCACTAAGCACCTCTTTGTGTATCTTCCTTTTTTGTACTTATATATTTTATATGTTACTAACCTCTAACCAAAATACAAAAAATATGTCTTGTCCCTTTTGTTTTGCAAGGTAGGGTTTGGAATCAAGAGCACCATGTGAATGTATCCTCAGCTAGAGGTTGAATTCTTCAAGTAAAAATGTGGTCAACCATTGATTCTCAAAGGTTATTCATCAAAACATGACCTCTAATCTCCAATCATAAGGTCTCAAGCATCATTCAAGTCCACTTTGATCAAAGACATTTCAAGTTGAATGGCTTATTTCTCAAGGAATGTTCAAAGGTGCATGTGTTTATTTGCATGCCTTCATCAATAAGTTTCATCAAGCCATGGCATGTTTCATCTAAGAACAATCAAGGGTACCTCATTTGAGTCCATATGATCATCAATGTGCCTTGAAGTACAAGAAAATTCCAAAGCTTACAAGTTTGTTCAAGGAAGCTTGACCAAAAAGTTAACATTTTAAGCCTAAGTTCAAGACTTCACAACCTATTCATACTTCAACATCCTTAGTGCTTCATTAGGAAAATGACTCATATTGACATCCTCTCCAAATTCTCTTCACAAGTCAAGAGATAATTGTGCTTGGAAGACCATCAAAAGTTTGAAGACATTGTAGGTCATCTTGTGGACTTAGAATTTTTGGCCTAAAGTTCAAGCTTGGCATGCCTAACTTCCAAAGATCATAACTCCTTAAATATTCAAATTTTATGGACGCCTCTTTTTGCCAAATATACCTCTTGATGTCCTCTACAACTTTGCTTTAGATATTAAACATCAATTCATGCTCTAAGGACCTCAAATCTTGAAGGCCACTTGAGCACAAAACTAGGTCATGACCTGTTTGACCTAATGCCTGACCTAATTTTCAGGGCCATAACCTCAACTTTCACATCATGCCATTTTCACCTCAAGCATACTTTTGGATTGACTCCTTTTGCATTGTGTTCTACTCCATGTATAGATCATTTGGCTCAAAGAAAATCAAGAAATGCACAAGTAGATTGTATTTGGCCTAGCTATGAACATGGCTACCTGAAACTGAGTTATGGTTCATGATCAGTTTTTCAAAATCATCATATACTCTATTTTAAGTCATTGTATGCACATGATTAAGACCTGGTGATGTTTAGTGATGCACAAGGAGCAAAAACGACTTGGAATTGCATAAAATGGCTTGCGTTTTGGCTGACTTCATGATTAAGGATTGTCACACTTTGCTTGCTTATGATTTCACATGGATTCATGTTAATTCTCACACGTATGAGTTCCATTCTCTTCATCTATAAATAGAAGGCTCATTTACAATGAAAACCAAACTTAGAAAACCCCTGCTTGAGCTCATACTTTACTCTGAAAATTCATGATTTCGTTTTCAATTTAAAGAGCTATTTCTACCTTATATCTTGCTTCCATTAGCTCCATCGTACTTCTCTGAAGCTTCTACAACAAGAATCGAGCTCTAAGACTCATTGAATCGTGCTGACCAGATCCACCTTGCAAGCTCCTCTGATCATATTTGGACAAGGTGGTTTAAGGCTTCATTTTCACTCAAACAAGTTACCATAATGTAGCCTGATGCTTCCTGATTGTTTCCCCTCACTTACCTTGTGTTGATTGTTCATATTGATCATTTAATTTTTCTTTTCGTGACTTCTTGTTTCATTGCGTTTCCTTGAAATTCTCCATGCTCACTTTCAATCAATGAAAATGATGCACATGGTTGAGTTTGCTTCAATGAGACGGTCACAATGGCACTGGTCTCATAATCTAGTTTTGCCATTTGCTAAGATCCCATGAGCAACTCACCGGAGAAGATTATCGGAGAAGCTACACGGTGGTCTGAGTTTGTTTTGTTTTAAATTGGATCTTATGTGTTATTTTACTTAAACTCCACTGTGTCCATCATGATCTGAGCCTTTGGATCAACTTTAAGTGAGATCTGAGGGTCACGCGCGTTTTTGTTTTCATCCTTTGATCAGATATGGCTGTTGTTTTTTTTTTCATCTTTTTACTTCATTTTCTTTATTTTCATTTTCTCATTTAATTTCAAAAATTCATTAAAAATAGATCCATTAACATTTTTCACTCCATTTTTTTCATAGTTTCCTAAAATTATTTTCTATTTTCTGAGCTATTTTCCATATTTTTATTTCATCATTTTCTATTTTCATTATTTTCTTCATTTTTCATGCATTTTAAATAGTTTAAATTTACTTTTATGCATTTTAAAATTCTCCAAAATTGTATATATCATCCTCAAGTTGTTTCTGACTTGTAGTAATTTTCCTGAGCTTTGATTTGTTGTTTGGAGGTTCTTATCTCATTTTCTCTTTTATTTTGATTTTAAAATTCATTTAAAAATGATTTTATGCATGTTATTTGCATTTAATTGTATTGTGATTGGTTTGTTGGTTGTAGCCTTGGATCATAACTTGTTGATCAAGTTCCTTCTCAATTTCAATGGACTTTGGATGTCGATGAGGTTGGATGATCCTTCATCAATACAAATATATCATTAAATGAATCATTTGATTCATTTTTTGTGCTTTGAGTTAATGATAGGTTTAGTGCCTTAATCCACCAAAAAAGGTGATTAAAATTGATGATGAAGTGATCTTGAGTCTTGATTCAATTTAGTCCTCTCTTCATCTCTTCTTCTCTTTCTTTTTTCCTTTTGTTTTTTCTCTTGATCAATTGGATGATGTGTTGTCCATCTTGATCATGGTGTTTGGATTGATGCTTGATGAACTTTCATCATTTCAAATCTACCATTTGATTGATCATTAATCATTGGAGGTACTTTGGATTGATGCATAAGTTTGTCCTAAGTGTCATGATGGATTGATTGATGTAATGGACCAATCTCCTTGCTTTAGTGCTTGATCCCTCCTTGGTTTTTATTTGTACTACATGTTTTAGGAGTATGATCTATATCATATCTCTTACATGTATGGTACATAAATTTTTATTGACCGGCCTCCCATAGTATAATCTTCCTTATAGATTGTGCTACGATTGCTTAACATAGCGCTAAATATTTCCCGAATTGGGTTATTAACTCTAATACTAACACTAACAATATAACTGTGCTAATCTTTACTTTATGCCATTTACTTTTATGCACCTTTATTTTTATGTCATTTACTTTCTTGCTCCTTATATATATATATATATATATATATATATATATATATATATATATATATATATATATATATATATATATATATATATATATATATATATATATATATAACTTTATTGTTATCATTACATATAATATTACTTTTTTTTTTTATGTTTATGCCTTTTTTTCGTTGTCCACTTGGACTTTTCTTTTTTCTTTTTCTTAAGACATTAATAAAGGCTAAACCACTAAAAGACTTAATGTTTCAATTGGACTATTGGTTGCTATCCCATGCTTGGATGTTGGACTTATGGACTTAGAATTAGGTTCTTGATCCTATGCTTTAGAGTTATGACTTGAGACCTTGGAATTCATCTGGTACCTTGACTTTGGGTTGACTTTTGGAAGATTTGGCTCTGTTACCTCATCTTTGGCCTTGACTTAAGTTCTTCTTTATCTAATGCTTGGTTATTTCTCTACTTATTTGTTGCTTGTTGCTTAATCCAAAGGATGGGATTTTGGCTTGACTTATCTTAAAAGCTTGCTATCTTGGTTAGATATTTTCTTCCATAGCGTTTACTTTATGCATTAGGGTAGCCTCTTCATCTCTTCCACTGCTTAAATTTTCAAAATCTTCTCCCCTTTTCAAAAAATTCTTGTTTTCAAACTTGAACCACTTTCTCAATAAACCTTGACTTTGTCAAGTGATTTTCAAACTCTTTTTCTTGAATAAATGCTAATCAATCTTCAGCATATCAAGATCATTATCAAAAGACTAAAAACATACATAACTCATTCAAATCATTTTGTGCCCTTTGCACACTTTCCTATTTTAAAACCTTTTCTCAAGTTTTAGACATAAGTCATTTTTATAGTTGAGATGTAATTCTCATATCCCCATAGTGATGTTTGATGTTGATTCTTTTCCACTTGAGAGAGCTAGTGGCATACTTGTTGATCTCTATCCAAGTTGGAGCCCTTCTCAATAGTGATGCAAAGGTCCATTTTCATATACTTGTGGGTGACTGACTAGTTGTGTTTTCTCCTTAAAATGACAACTTGTCTTTTCCATTTAAAATCAATCATAACAAACTCTTTTTGTTATTTTTACCATGAACTACGAGGTTTTGATCCTCCATTGCACTTTGTGGGTACGTAGGCATGAGGCTCAGGAAATCTTGTCAAACACAAAAACCCTAAAAAATATTCTCTTCTCATCTCCTCAATCTTTCTCAAACAACACCATTTTAAGCCAAACATAGATTTTCAAGAGGTTCCTATAGAGTACTATAGATGTTTTAGGTGCTAACACCTTTCCATTGCATAACCAACCCCCTTACCATTTCTCTCTCTGTTTTATTAGTTTTGTTTTAAACTTATGTGGGTTTTGTTCGTTCTTTTCCCTGTTCCTTTGGAAAAATAAAAGTGCAGTTGCGAATCTTTCTTTATGAGTTAAGTTAATCAATAGCTTAATCTCAAATTTTCTCGCTACAGTGGTTTATTTGCCTTGACTGATTTCGTACAAATCCGACAAAGTTGTTCCTTGGAGCTATAATGCTACTGTGTTGGAAAATGGTAAGAAGGTAATGATTGAATCAACTTGATCAGTTGAGAACATAGAAGATGTCAGTGGTATGACTAGGAGTAGTTGTATGTTTACTCCAGCAACTCTCCGAAAGGTTGATTTTGCGTCAACAAGTAAGGAAGTGTGTAGTAAAGATCCTATTGTGGTTAATCAAGAGCCTGTGGTTGTTGGCCCGACTGATAAATCTAAGAGGAATGACGACGCTAAAGAATTGCTAAGACTAATCTGAAGAAGTGATTACAAGGTGGTAGATCAACTCCTTCGGACTCCGTCTAAAATATTAGTATTTTCTTTGTTGTTGAACTCTGAGGCTCATCGGAAATCTTTGATGAAAGTGTTAGAACAAGATTATGTTGATAATGATGTGACAGTGAATCAATTTGATGGTGTGGTAGGAAACATTAAAGCCTGTAATGTTTGGAGCTTCAGTGATGAAGAATTGCCGCCAGAGGGTAAGACACACAATTATGCTTTGCATATATCTATCAGGTGCCGAGAGGACTCTCTGTCCAATGTCTTAGTTGATACTGGCTCTTCGCTCAATGTTATGACAAAAGAAACTTTGTCAAAGTTGGCTTATCAAGGTGTTACTATGAGAAACGATGGGGTGTTAGTCAAAGCTTTTGATGGTGAGGATGGTAATTGGTGAAGTAGATCTCCTAATGATGATAGGTCCATAGATTTTCCAAGTTATTTTTTAAGTGACACTACTATGGAAAACATATATAATAACGATTGGAAAAGGGATAACATCACGCGTGACCTGTCGTTGTTACGTAGGGTGTGGTTGTATATGCGCTACTTACAATCACGATCTTATGACTATTGTAGAAAACCTGAAAGCATGCTATATATGATCACGGTTTCTATAACTAGGCATTGTAATATATTAAAGGTCCCAGGTTCGATTCTCAGCAGCACATCTTTTGGTGTAATATATTATTCTGGACAATGTTCCCTATACAACCACGGTTATATATTACAACCATCATTAAATTATATGCTTTTTTTTAAAATAATTTTTCTGCATTTAAAAATTTTTCCATTTTTTAGCCTGTATTTTTTTGAACCATATTAGAACAGAAACAACAATTGTATCATAATGATGATTTGTATTGTATTACATCAAATTTATACATTTGATTAAGAACCAAACATTGTATATATATTACATCAAAATAAAAATGTCACAAAACAACCTACAAACATTATATAACATCACATAATTGTATCTTATAGTGTTTTGGTTTCTTTGTCTCTTGGTGTCTTGTCTCTTGCTGTAATGAATTTAAACACCTACAATTTCAAATAATCATACTTGTTAGTAAATATACTTAGAAATAATGACTTACATTAATTAAATTATGAATAAAGAATAAAATACTAATTACTTATTAATTTTCCCATATGCCTTCATTATGATCGATACGAATAACATTCACATCATCTCTATGAACTTCATCATAAGTGGTAGACACTTTTGTTCTGTAAGGAGTAAAAGGAATATTAAAACTTTCATCACTACTAGGAATGTCTTTTCCTCAGAGAATGATTGATCATTTGCCCGATGTGTCCGAAGGGTCGGTCACGTAGAAAACTTGTTTTGCTTGTGAAGCCATGATGAATGGTTCGGTCATATAATTTTCCTTGCCAAGGTCAACCCAGGTGAATCCTAAGTCATCAGGTTGTACACCATTAATATTATTGGGAACCCATTTGCATTTAAATAAAGGTACTATGAAGATAACATAATCAATCTCCCAAATCTCCTCAATGACACCATAGAACGCACTAGATGTCAAAATTAGATTCTTATCTTTCGAACTAGAGAAATACATGGATTCAGCCTCAACCATAACCCCATTATTTTGCATTGTACTACGATCATCTTTTGATTTCGTATAAAAAGTATAATGACCAATGTCATATGCAGTCCAAGTTATCACATTAAATTTTGGCATGAACGACAACCATTTAATTGTCTCGGATGCACTATGATCTTTTGGCATCGTTTTATTAAACCAAAATAGGAATTTCTTGTTATGTTCGATCAACAACAACTTGTCACTCATTCGTGGGTATTTTTTCTTCAAAAGTCTTTTGTGAGTAGCCACCAAAATATGCATCATCAACTTCAACGCCTTCCTCCCACAAAATTCTTAGATCTTCAATTATTGGACTTAGATAAACATCTATGTCATTTCCAGGTTGTCGTGGTCTAGAAATCATCATACTTAACAACATATACTTACGCTTCATGCATAACCAAGGAGATAGGTTGTAAATCGTGAGAAGAACAGGCCACGAAGAATGGTTAGTACTCATATTACCAAAGGGGTTCATTCCATCGGTGGCAAGCCCAAGCCTAAGGTTTCTTGGCTCAATGCCAAAATCCAGAAACAACAAATCAATTTTCTTCCATTACAAAGAATCAGCTACATGGCGTATGTTTCCATCACATTTTCTTTCATCTGCATGCCATCTAATATTCTTTGCGTCATCCGCATTAGCACAAAGTCTCTTCAATCTTGAAATTATTAGCAAGTACCATAACACTTTAGCAGGAGGCCTCTTCCTACTAACATTGTCATTTTCATTGTCATCATCATTGTTGTCCTTCAGCTTGTAACGCAACACCCCACATTCTGGACATTGATCAAAATTTTCATACTCTTTCCTGTATAATATGCAGTCATTAGGGCATACACGTATTTTGATATACTCCAAACCCATTGGATACATTATCTTCTTGGCATCATAACAACGATCAGGAAAATTGTTATCTTCTGGTAGCATTTGTTTTAGCAAATGAAGCAATTCTATGAAACTTTTATCTGACCACCAATTGTTTGCTTTCAGATTAAACAATTTTAAAACCGCAGACAATCGTGTAAAACTTATGCACCCCTTATATAAAGGGGTGTCCTTATCACTACATAAAGTATCATAAATATGGAGTTTCTTAAAAGAAGATTCTCCAATATCATGAATCATATCTTCTAGACAGTCATCCATATATTCATCTTCATCAACTTCGTGACTTTGTGAAGTAGGGTTTTGAGTTTTTTCCACTTCACCATGCCATGTCCATATTGTATAAATTTGACATATACCATCACAACATAGGTCATGGAATATCTCATCCTTTGTACCTTTCTTTATATTCCCACAATTAACACAAGGACAATAAACGATACCATTATTGTCAGGAAGATTTTGATCAGCATATTCAAGGAATTCAAGAACTCCTTTCTCATATACCAGACCTAATCTATCAGCTTTCATCCAACTACGATCCATAATAAATTTTGAAATTTATACCAAAACAATATTGTGAATGACACAACAAAATCTAAACCTAAAGCATGTTGAAAACTAAAGCATATTCAGTACAATAATACAACTCTAAATATTAAGCATATGGATAAAGTGTTATAAAAAGATTTGGTTCTGCAAGATATCTCTTTGTTTTGATAATAACAAAGTTGTATTTGTGTGAGAACAATTTTGGTACTCTAACGTGTATCTTTTTAAGAATTGAAAAATAGGTTCTGACTCTGATAGAGAAAGTTCTGACTCAGATAGAGATTGTGTACTACATCACTGTGAAGTTCTCAACGGTCGCTTCTGCGTCAAGAAGCAAGGTTGCTTCTGATCTACTGTGCATTAAAAAGACTCCAAGAAGACACTATGTTACTGTTGCAATGTTCTCTTGGATTCTGGCTTTGAATTTAACTCTGATACTCATCTTCTGAAGACTAAGTGCTGAAGACTCTGAAGACAAGGTTCTGATGAACATCATTCAGAAGACTCTGAAGACCAAGTTCTGAAGATTCTGAAGACAAGGTTCTGCTGAACAAGTTCTAAAGATTCTGAAGACTTATATTTCTGATAACCAAGGGTTCTGAAGAAGGAGTGTTGAAGACTCTGATGACAAGGTTCTGCAGAACAAGTTCTGAAGACTCTGAAGACTCAAGACTCTGAAGACCCAATGATTCATTCTTCTGATGATGCTTCAATCATATCAACTCAGAAGCCACTGATGAATAGAAGAAGATGAAACGTTTGCGTGAGAAAATAGTACATAGTACAGATCAAACACGTTCTTTTCCACTACCATTCCACTACCCTAATTTGGTGGTAAAAAGGACAATTTCAGTGTACAATTTTCATCCCAGCACAACGACATTATTTCAAGTCGCCAGTATTTTTCTGATATTTTTGATCTGCCCTTCAACGGATCTTTTTCTGGCTATATAAAGACTTGATCATTCAACGAATCTTGTGTGACACGAAGTGTGAAAAATAGAAATATTCAAAACGTTGATTCATACAAAGAAGGAACTCAAGAAATTGAGAAATACATGAGTGAACAGTAAGCACTACAATACAAAGAAAATTGTTCTTACTGTGTAGATTCGCTCTAAGTTAGATTGAGCTAGAAATAGTGTTTATGTTAACTTATGTAAGAAGCATTTCATTGTAAACATTTTATTTGATCAAACAGTTGTTTGAGTTCCTTAAGGGACCAGTTAGGTCAGAAGCCTTAAGAAGAGATAGTTAGTCTGTGTATTATTAGTCACCATCCATTAACCTCCTTATAATGGATGGATATCCATCCATCCATAAAATATCTTTTATATTTTAAATTTTATAAAAAACTATATGTTTTAAATATTTTTTGAAATTAATCTTTTTCCAATAAATTTTCTGTATTTCTCTCAAAATCCATAACTATGGTTTTTTAAATAATTGTTTTTATTAATTTCTCTCTCTATCTATTAAATTTTTCTCTCTAAGTCTAACTAACAAAAATTAAAAGTAGTCAAATAAAATAATTTAATATAATAATTCAGTTTCTTCAAAAAAGAAAAAATCTACAATAAATAATTGGCATGTAGTAATATAACGTAACAGTATAAAATAATAACGATTAAGGGTGTTCAAATCCAAACCAATCCAAACCGAACCGCGAACCAAACCGCAAGTAAATATATCTTTGGATCGGATGACATTTTACTACAAAACCGATCCAAACCGAACCGCGAACACCCCTAATAACAATAGTAACACCAACATAATTAGAAATTAACATGCAGTTATACTAATGAGTAATGGCTGTGTATAAATTAATGACAAAAAAAAAACATTAAATAGATTGATTTAATCAAAACTAAATAAAATTTAGACAGCAAAATCATTAATATAATGTGTCATTAAAATTAACTTTCATATATAAAAAATATCAATAAATTTTCGTTGATATATTTTGAATTATATTACTAAAAAAAATCTTCTAACACCTGGAGCATAAAAATAGAAAAGCAATTCAAAAAATAAAAGAGAAAGATTTTTTTGTTTTTAAATTATAATATTTTTTATAAGAAAATACAAGAGAGAGAAAATTGTGTGTTTTTTTAATTATTTTTTATGATATCTATTTTTTAAAATAATAAAATATTTTTTATTATAAAAATGATCTAATGGATTTGAAAATTTTAGTAGATGGATTGGATCAATCCATGATTCTAATGGTAAGGATTGAGTCCAATCCATTAACTAATTTTATAGATAATGGATGGATTGGATGTATTTTTTATTTGATGGATTAGATGGATTTTTATTTAATGAATTCAATTGCCACCCTAAGATTTAATACATATAATATTTTTTTTAGAGTTGTCATTAGAATATTTGAATAGTTTATGGTGTATGTGTCCCTCTAGATTTGAATGATCTCATGCATAAAGTTTTGAAATAATTTTTCATGCATTAAAAGGACGATAGAGGCTAGACTTAGTATAAATCTCGGGTTCTGAATCTTAACCTTATTTTTTTAATGGTTTCTTTTGTTAATTGTTAAAAATATGTCAATGTAGCATATACACAATTATAGAATTATGTTTATTGAGGCAGCAAATCTCATTTAGGAGCCCGTTTGTTTTGTCTGTTTTTCAAAATAATTTTTAGAATGTAATATAATTTTGTGAATTTTTTTTTTACAAAGAAATATTTTTTAAAAGAATCAAATGAAA
This sequence comes from Lathyrus tuberosus, assembly GCA_022829125.1. NCBI lineage: Eukaryota > Viridiplantae > Streptophyta > Magnoliopsida > Fabales > Fabaceae > Lathyrus > Lathyrus tuberosus. The sequence continues at coordinate 3,458,159 of JALAZF010000241.1, read as the reverse complement.
ATTTGGTTTGAATAATTATTCTTAAAATATTATTTTAGCTATTTCAGCATTTTATCGAAAAAAAATTTTGGATATTAAAATTTTAAAAAAATCACTTAATTTTGAAGCTATTTCAAATAGCTTTTCATAAAAATCATTTTTGAAATACAATGTTTTTCAAAAAATTTGATTTCGACTATGTTTTGATCTTCAATAATGTATGTTTATGTTATACGATATCAAAATTAGTCTTACAATTTAGAAAAAATAAATATAGAAAAACTTGTAATATTTTGAAAAACGATTTTACAAAATTCATTTTTGAAAATACAAAGAAAAAATCTAATTTTTTAAAGCTAAAACAAACAGACCCTTAATACTGGTACATGTCCTAGATCGGGTGGCTCCAATGGCTTGTTTGCAATTTTAACGTAGCTATAACATTCTTTTAGTTTGTTGTTAGTTTGCAACAATAATACAAATAATACATTAAGCTCAAAGTCAAATCTCAAACCCTTAAGAGAAGAAATGGCTTTTCAACCAAGGTAACCATTCAATTTTCTCTGCCTCTTTCTTAAGCATATTCAACATCAAACTGGGCAATTATGTGATCCTCTCTGATATGAGTAGAATTTTGAATCCTTTTCACACAAACATCTAAGTAAACATTCACAGTGAGAGGCAAAACATCTGGAGCAGGAGGTGGAGCAGATGATCTTGGAGGAAATGGGACCCTTTCAGAAACATAGCCTTCTGGAGCATCTTCATTTGGCACAAACTTATCATTATAAAGTATTTCGTGCACATCTATATAAAACCAACCGACCTCATCCTTGTAATATTTCATAAAATTTACAACATTTGAATCAAAAACTTTGGGAGCCTCAAACATGTCTTATAGAAATTTACGAATATGATGAGAATCAAAGAGATATTGCACAAATGAAGAGTAGAACAAAGGAAGCCTCAGAGTGGACATACAATTGTTCATTTTGTCCAAAATGAATTTCACCCAATTGACTTCCTGTTGCATAAGGAGAAGCCGCATTAGGTAAAGATCCATCTTTTTAACCCTATCCCAATTACTAGGTTTCTGTTACAAAATTTTGACAACAACTCAGTGCAACATCCGCATTGCACCCTCATCTGACTAATTTGCAAGTTAGTCATGTCAAGAGGACCCATTTGAAATATCTTGTAGATAATCTTGACAAATTGTGCGCAGTTGAAGTTAGGAGCATTGGATACACAAAGTTCCATTCCCTTATATTCAAGTCTAAACACATTTTTAAAATCCTCAATACCAACTTTAATCAACCTTCCACTAAATTGACAATCAATACCAGTAGATGAAGCATCCATACAGCAATAAAATGCTTTGACATGATTCAAATTAAACTTTTTGTAAAGACCAATAAATTTCAACAGATTGTGATTCTCAAATGGTTGAAGGAAATCAACATTTATTTCCTTTTCAGCAGCTTTGTCCATGTAGCACTCAGGTTCGATTGACTTATTGAGAAAGTGATTATTAAACATCTTATATTCATGTTTAGAAACTATATGGTTTACCTTTAGGGATAATGCGTCTAAGTTATGGCTTTGAGCATTGTCTTCTGAAGTAAAAGTGGAATCAGTAACATGTGGAACTTTGGATGACTTGGATGAACTTCCTAGAGCAACAATCTTAACCCTAGGACCCTTATATCCTTGCATTTTTATCCTTCTTCCTTTTGGGATTTATGTGTGCTCTGAAGTTGATCTCCTCTTGTCTTGTTGTTTTTTTATAACTTCTATGACCTCCCAATAATGATAAATACGGAAGATATGGTTTGAGGTATAATGATATGCAATGAGTTTATGAAATGTTTTGGATGATAGTAAGATGAATAATTTGAAGTAGATATGGAATGAGAGATGAACTAATGAAAATGGTAGTAAATAGTAGTGTACTGATGAATGGAATGTGTCATACCCTAATTTTTACCCCTAAGATTCCACCTATAATATCATTTGCATCTCATCCAATCACAAGTATAGTGTCCTCCTAACCCCCTCTCTTTGGGTTTGTCTTTGGGGAGATCTCCGAGCATCCTTTATGTTTTCTTGTTATCCTTTTGCTTATTTATATTCTAACATCATTAAACTTATTCAAAATGCAAAAATATGTGTTATTTTCTCTTTCTTATTTTACAAGGTAGGGATTTGCAATCAATGAATCAAGCTTGGTTTCTAAATTAGGGTTTTGGTTCCCTAAGTCAAAGTTTTGGTCAACAAGAGGTCCATAAAGCTTTTCTCTTCAAGGCATGGCCTATAATCTTAGTCCATCTTCATGTCAAGTTTCATTTAACATTATTTGATCAAAAGAAGTTCAAGTTTGATGCATAAATTTAAAGATGATTCAAGTATGGTTCATGTGTTTATTTCCATGTAATTTTCATTCAGTTCTCAAGCAATCATCAAGGATATTCAAATAAAAATCATGATTTCTTCATTTGGAATTCAAATGATCATTATTGAGCCTTTGGATACAAGGAAACTCAAGAAAATTCAAATTGGTAAATAGCTGGTTGACCTGAAATCAAGTTTGGCATGCCTCTTGGTCCAAATATCATAACTCCCTTATTTCTCAACATTTTTTGGATCTTCTTTGAGCCAAATGTCACAGTTGATGCCCTCTACAACTTTGCTTCAAGGGTCAAGACTCAATTCAGCTTCTAAGTCCATCAATTTTAGATGATGACGCGTGCTTTTTTTTTTAATCTTTTGTCCGTTGTGATTTTGTGCAGTGATCCTATGGTGAGCGCGCTTTGACTTTAAATCCTGGCCACGTGATCTGATGACTTGGACTTTAGTAATCAGATCTAAAGGCTCGGACTTTATCACTTTTGTTTATTTTGTTTAAATTAGTTTTTAAATTCCTTTTTCTTTCAAAAATCACTAAAAATAGCTCCAAAAACCTTTTTCATTCCAATTTTTTTCATAAATCATTAAAAATATTTTCTACCACATGTTTTTTTTAGATTTTAAAAATGATTTTTAGCCATTTTTTTTGCTATTTTCTCTTTATTTTCCTTTTAATTATCCTTAAACATTTAATTCTTCACCATTTTGAAACAGTTTTTATCCCAACTTTTTAGATCTCAATACTTATAGTATTTTTTATTTTCTCAATTTTTTTGGGACATTTATTTGATGTGTTGATACCTCTTTGGTATTTTCTTTTTAATTTCCATTTAAAAACCTTTTAAAATTATTTTTAATTGTTTTATTATTATATTTGGTTTATTTTCTTCTTTGACTTTTGTTGACCTTGATCATTTGTGGTTGATTAATGCTTCATCTCATTCAATTAGGCTTTGGATTGATGCTTTGATGAATTGGACTTTCATCATTTCAAACATATCATTAAATGATCATTTGATCATTTTGGTACTTTGGATTGATGATTAGTTTATCTCAAAGTATCATGAAGAGGTTTGATTGAAGTTGATGATAGATAATCCCCTTTGCCTTTGTGGTTGATCATCTATCTCCCCTTGTCCTTCTTCTTGTTTTGTTTTGACTTGTGTTACATTATTTTAGGATGATGACTTTATGTCATTTATCTAACATGTATGACACATAGATTGTTATTGATCGGCCTCAGATAGGTGTTGCTTCAAAATAAGTCCACTTACGATTGCTTAACATAGCGCTAAATTGTCCCAAATCAGTTTAATTCTCATTAACACTAACATTAACCAATATTAATTGTGCTAACATTTACTTTATGAACTTTACATTAATGTAATTTATTTTATGCAATTTATCTCTTATGTCATTTATATTTTTGTCATCTATATTTTAGCATTTTACTTGTTTCTCTTACTATATGCACCTTTGCTTTCTTTATCTTAAAAAGACCAAAAAACATTAATAAATAATAAAAACCCTTAAAATTTTAATGTGGTTTTCATTTGGACTTTGTGTTACTATCCTATGCTTGGAGACTTTGGACTATTGGACTTAAATCTAGGATCTTTTTTCCTTTGCTTAGAGTGATTCATCTGAGACTTTGATTCATCTGTTACTTTGGGATTCATCTGGTGCTTATTGATACTTGAGACTTGGCTTTGATTTGAGACCTTGTGACCTTTGTATAGACCTTGTGGTATTTATTTGCTTATGTGCTTGTTCATCTTATGGCTCAATCCAAAGGGAAAGGAATTATGGTTTTAACCTATGTCAAATACTTGCCTCTTCTTGTGGTTAGTACACTTGCACACGTAAAGGATTTCTCTTGGGATACCTGAAAATGAGACCATTTACTTTGTGCTTTAGGATAGTCCCTTCATCTCCTTCCCACTTCTTAAATTTTAAAAACTTCTCTCTATTTCAAAAACTTCTTGTTTCAAACTTCACACATTTTTCTTAATAAATCTTGACTTTGTCAAGTGATCCGGAAAATCTTTTCTCAATAAATGCTAAAACACTTAAGCATATTCAAACATCTTTTCAAAACTCTAAAAAACGCAAACCTCATCAAATTTATTTTTGTTCCTTTATGCACTTTTCTCTAAGAGCCTTTTTTTTTCAAAAGATTGGATATTAGTCTATTCTTGTAGTGATGCAGACCACTATACTTCTACAAGATGCTAAGAAATGATTGGCATATTCCACTTGAATGTTGATATGTACTTGTAAGAAAGTCCGAGTAAAAGTTATCCATATCAAGATGATTCAAATGATCATTTCCTCATACTTGTGGGTAATAAGTTTAGTTTTTCCACTCAAATACGACAAAATATCTTTTCAATTAAAATCAATCAACAAATAATCAAGCTTTATATAAATGCAGATTTGCAAGTGGTTCCCGTTGAGTAAAACGGATGTGAGGGGTTCCAATACCTTCCCCTTGCATAACCAACCCCTGTATCCAGATCTCTCTTTTTTAGCTTTTTGCTTTTTGCTTTTTGTGGGATTTGCTCGACCTTTTCCTTTTCCCCTTTGGAAACAATAAAGTTCGGCGACGACTCTTGCTTTTTCGAGTTAAGTTAATTAATAGCTTAATCTCAATAATTTTTCCCGCCGCGACAGCTGGCGACTCTACTGAGGAGTAGTCCATAAGAGGGTTAAACCTAGCTTGTTTATCTATTTTTAATATTGTTTTTTTTTATATTTTTGCCGTTGTTTGCTGATTTTGATTTTGGGTGCTTGTTGATCTCGGTGTGGTGAGGATAAGTCCCCTACCCGGACTTAGTACACTTATGTTATGATGGTGGTATAGTCATGTCGACCTTATGGGCTTTAAGCGTTGTTAGGTTGGCATGAGAACCCTGCTCAGATGAGGCCCCTTTGGAGGTATTAATATCATGCGAGTAGTCGAAATGGCGTTATTATTTTCAACCTAGGAGTCTCAGATTTTGAGAGACCTTTAGAACAATTTTAACCCCCTCTAGCCTTTAGGCCGTAGTGTGGTGACCTTCCTGGCGTAGGTTTGGAATGGTTGATACACAATACTACACTCAGACGAGGTTCTCTTGAGAATATTATTGGTCTATGAGCAAGTCGTTAAACTGATAATATTCGAAAGATGGATTTACGACTATGGGAACTTTTTTAGAACTCGGTTACTGTTTAGGATTTCAGAGCCATAGAACATACCCTGTGGGATGGTTGTTACCCTGTCCACCTGGTTCCATGCTTGTGACGTTGAACCTTTGAACCCACCATGTTTGTGATTGTTGCATAATCATGCATCCATGCATTCATATCGTAGGAATTTTGCTTGCAAATATCGTAGGAAATTTGATCATTGACTCTGGAAGGAGAAACACTCATCAGATCTATTTCAAGTGTCCTAAATTGAAGGAGTTGAGGAGGTTGGGATCTATGGTGACTTGTCATGCTGATTTCAAAGATCGGTATGGAAGACTTCTGACTTTGTTGAACATTGATCTCGAAGATGGAGTTCTGAACACCTTGGTCCAGTTCTATGATTTTGCCTATAGGTGTCTTACTTTCCCTGATTATCAGCTTGCACATACATTGGAGGAGATTCCTAAGTCTTATATCATTGGAGGGGTTGTACACTTGAGGAAAGGGGAGATTAATGTTAATCTTATGACTAAAGGAGGTATTATTGGTCTACCTGCTAAGTTCTTGGTAGAAAAGGCTGCTACTCTTGCTAGTGTGGGGAGTATGGTTATTTTTGAAGTTGTTATCACTTTTCTTATTGTAAGTTCTGTGGATTTTAGTTTAGCAGCAATTTGTTAAAACAAGTTCACATCAAGATGTTGTGACAAATGTCTTGACAAGTTAGTCAGACAACTTAATCAACATGATGTTGGGACATGTGGCAGGACATGTTATACCAGTAGTTTAGGGCTGGGATTATTTGGTATTTAAAGTGTGAGCTTTGATTGTATTTTAATTCACACAGTGTTGCAATCCAAGGAGGGATATTTTAAGAACTTCTGTCTTGACAGATTTGCTTGTATTTCATAAAAAGGATCTTGGAGCCTTTTTAGGAAACTTTCTATTCAGTTCCTATTTATGTGCAGAAGATCTTGCAGAAGATTTGAAGTTGTTATTTTGTGATATGCGTTTTATTTAATTGAAGAGCCCAAGCCCATGCTGATCTGAAGGTTATTTAAAGAGGGGTTCTAAGCCTAATGAAATGGTGAAGCCGTGTATTGAAAGAAATAGTATTAGGGTTCAGAGAGTTTGTTCTTTTTGTTATTTGTTCTTTGTGATCCTCTCTTATGTCTTTTGACAGTTGAGTTGGACTATTTTTGTCCGTGCATTTGTGGTTCATTCACGTACTCCTTAGGTACTTGAATTGGATTGTGTTTTGAGTTGTAATCACTCCTAAGCTTTTAAGCAAAGAGTGGATTTTTGTGTCTTTGAAAGTGTGACTTCCTTTCTTCTATATTGTTGAGTTTGTCATTGTTGTGTGACTGGTGGGAAGTGGGAGGGGTCTCATATTTAGGAGTTCCTATGTAGAAGTTAGCACGGGTAGTGATTAGGTGAGAAACTTGTAAACCTGTGGGTGATGTTGCACTGAACTGGGTTAACAATTGATTGTGTTATTGTTTACATTCAAGCTTTTATTTTTCTGCATAAGTGTTGTTTGCTGTCTTGATCCCAGTGTCCTGAAATTTGTATGTACATCTTGTATCTGTGTGCCATAATATCAATTATCTATGGCATAGTTATGTTCCCTAATGTTGATAACTTTGTGGATATCAATGCTATATGTATCTTTCTGATTCAGAATCCAGTTCCTACTTTTCTCACAGATACCTATTATTCTATCCATCATAGGACAGGGAAGAATAGAGGAACTGTTATGTGTTATGCTCCTTTACTATACAAGTGGTTTATTTCGCACTTGCCGCAGTCTAGTTTATTCAAGGATAACAAGAAGGGTTTAAGGTGGTCTTAGAGGATTATGTCTCTCACCAATGCAAATTTGACTTGGTATTCTAGAGTTTATGACGACGTGAAGATAATTGACAGTTGTGGTGAATTCCCCAATATGCCTCTTCTTGGTACAAAAAGAGGTATTAACTACAATCCGGTTTTGGCTCGACGTCAGCTTAGGTATGCTATAAAGGATAAACCATGCAGCATTCATCTGGAAGCTTTCTTCATTCAAGAGGGTGTTGATAGAAAAAGTTTGAAGGAGAAGATTGTACACGCCTGGCATAAGATTCATAGGAAAGGAAATGATGAATCAGGAACAAAAGATTGTGTTGCTCTAGAGGCTTATACTCAGTGGATGCAAGCAAGAGCTGCTAAGATTAAGATGCCTTATCCTCCTGAAGAACCTATGTTTCCTAAAGTCATAGGATCAACTCTTGTTCCAGTTGAAGATACAGAGGGACTCCAAATTGCTTTAGCTCAGAAGAAGCAGGAAAGAGGTGCTTGGGAAAGCAAGTTTCATGTTTTAAATAAAGAGAAGCTTGAGTTGCAAAGGAAATTGAAAGAGAAATATGATTTGCTGAAGCAACATGGAAAGAAAAGAAAGATCGAGCAAGAAGCTAGGTCTGGTGTTTGGAAAGGTGATGTCGACAAGATCTTGAAAGAAAAGGCTAAGATGAAGACTGCTTTTGAAGTTCAGATTAGGATGCTCAAAAGGAAGTTGCAACATGGAGTTGGATCTTCTTCAGTTGTAGTCACCTCAAATCCTAGGCCTTAGTTTATGCCTTTTGTTTAGGATTGCTTTGAAATGATGTATTGAAGTTTGTAATCCTTCCAAATTTTCTTTAATGAAATGGAAATTCAACTCTCTTTTAATATGTTATCATTTATGATATTTTCAATATGTTTATAGTTCCTTAGTTCCTTGGAAATAATCATTTCCATATGCATTTCAAGCATCATTTGCATCATTTGGTCTTGCTTTCTGCTAGTCTTTCAGAATCTCATTCGTTTCCCTTCGTCTTCGTAGAAGACAAGCTGACACACTAGTGCAATACTCAGGCCAACTCAAGACGAAAGATGGATACTATTGAGCAAGAGTAAAGGGAACTTCGTGAGGAAGTGAATTCAATAAAGACAAGAATGGACAAAATGACTGCTCTATTGGAATCCTTGGTGGCAGCTCAGAATCAACCACCACCTCATTCTCAGTCTCAAATGACTGTTATCTCAGAAATTTCAACTACTCCTGTTGCAACTGTTGTGCCTATTAGATCTCTGCGTCAGAATGAAATTCCTGTTGGTTATCCTTGGGGTATGCCTCCCAATTATGTGCCAGAAAATTTTCACCTGCTACGGAAGCTCCGTTGGTGAGTCAAGTTCCTCCTGTTAGACCTGTGATAGTCACCACTCCTCTAGTTGTGCATGCTATGCCATAAGAGGATCCTGTTTTCCACACTGCTCCTAGTGAGAATCTGGATGTTTATGAGAGAATAGATGAATTCCAATTCAATTCCTAGAATTTCAGAAATAGTTGAAAGCTATGAAGGGTAAATATTTGTTTGGTAAGAACGCTCATGATCTATGCTTGGTACCTAATGTCAAGATCCCTGTCAAATTCAAGGTCACTGACTTTAAAAAGTACAAGGGTAAGTCATGTCCTCAGAGTCATTTTACTATGTATTGACGGAAGATGGCTACTCACACTGATGATGACAAGTTGTTGATCCACTATTTTCAAGAGAGTTTGACTGGTGCTACTTTGAAGTGGTATATGGGTTTGGACAATGCTCATGTTAGTTCTTTCAATGACCTTGCAGAGGCGTTTGTGCGTTAGTATAAGTATAATTTGGAAATGGCTCCTGATCGTGACCAGCTTCGTGCTATGTCACAGAAGGATAAAGAATCATTCAAAGAGTATGCCCAGAGGTGGCTTGAAGTTGCTGCTCAGATTAGCCCTCCGGTGGAGGAGAAGGAAATGACAAAGATGTTTCTCAAGACTTTGAGTTCTTTCTATTATGACAGGATGGTTGCTCGCGCTCCAAATGATTTCACTAAAATGGTGGATATGGGAGTCAGACTAGAAGAAGGTGTCAAAGAAGGTCGTCTGACAAAAGAATCAAGTTCATTAAGTGGAACTAAGAAATCTGGTAACAATTTCCATAAGAAGAAAGAAGGGGATGCCAATGCCATTTCTCTAGGAGGAAGTCAAAGAAGACCCAGAAACAGAAGTGGTCAGCAAGACCAATCTCAACAGTATTATCAACAACCTCATGTTGCTGCAGTGACTCCGGTAATTTGTCCAACTCATATTGTTCAACAACAAAATTAGCGATCTAATCAGAATCAGCAAGCTCGTGCTCCCAGGAAGGTTCGGTTCGATCCTATCCCTATGATTTATACAAAATTGTATCCAACTTTGATATATAACACGCTTATTCAAACTAGATCTCCTCTGACGGTTCCGAATCTAATTCCATGGTGGTACAAACTTGAAGCTCATTGTGCTTTTCTTCAGAAGATCGTCAGGAATGGTCTGTTGAAGTTTCGAGACACTGGACCTAACGTGCAAGCTAATCCATTGCCAGAACATGGTAAACCTTCTGTCAGTGTGGTAGAAAATCGCCCCGAAGAGTATGTGATTTCTGATGTTAACTTGGTGAAAACTTCTTTAGTTGATGTGCATGTTGGGTTGTGTAAGGTTAGTTTATTTGAAAGTGATCATTCAAATTTCTAGTTGTGTGAGAAGAATCCTTAAGGATGTGCGTTGGTAAAGAAAGATATCTAGGGTTTGATGGACCAAGGTATTCTTCATGTCAGTACTAAGAGTAAAAATGATGAGGTAGCCGTTATTGCTCCTCAGTTTGTTGTTCCAAATCCTTTAAAAATTACTTATCAGGGAAAAGAGAGTGATGTGACTCCCTTGGTGGTTTTCATACCCTAATTTTTACCCCTAAGATCCCACCTCATTTGCATCTTCACAATGCATCAAGATCACAAACTTGGTTATCTTCCAACCATCCTACCATTGGGTTTGTCTTTGAAGAGATCACCAAGCACCTCTTTGTGTATCTTCCTTTTTTGCACTTGTATGCTTTATATGTTACTAACCTCTAACCAAAATACAAAAATTATGTCGTGTCCCTTTTGTTTTGCAAGGTAGGGTTTGGAATCAAGAGCATCATGTGAATGTATCCTCAGCTAGAGGTTGAATTCTTCAAATCAAAGTGTGGTCAACCATTGATTCTTAAAGGCTATTCATCAAAACATGACCTCTAATCTCCAATCATAAGCTCTCAAGCATCATTCAATTCCACTTTGATCAAAGACATTTCAAGTTGGATGGCTTGTTTCTCAAGGAATGTTCAAAGGTTCATGTGTTTATTTCCATGCCTTCATTAATAAGTTTCATCAAGACATGGCATGTTTCATCAAATAACAATCAAGGGTACCTCATTTTTAGTCCATATGATTATCAATGTGCCTTGAAGTACAAGAAAAGAAAAAAATTACAAGTTTGTTCAAGGAAGTTTGACCAAAAAGTCAACACTTTAAGCCTAAGTTCAAGACTTCACAACCTCTTCATACTTCAACATTTTTTAGTGCTTATTTGGGCAAATGACTCATCTTGACATCCTCTCCAACTTCTCTTCACAAGTTTAGATCCAATTATGCTTGGAAAACCATTAAAAGTTTGAAGACATTATAGGTCATCTTGTGGACTTAGAATTTGTGTCCTAAAGTTCAAGCTTGGCTTGCCTAACTTCCAAAGATCATAACTCCTTAAATATTCAACTTTTATGGGCGCTTCTTTTTGCCAAATATCTCTCTTGATGTCCTCTACAACTTTGATTTAGAGGTCAAACATTAACTCATGCTCTAAGGAACTCAAATCTTGAAGGCCACTTGTGCACAAAACTAAGTCATGGCCTATTTGATCTAATGCTTGACCTGATTTTCAAGGCCACGAACTCAACTTTCACCTCTTTCCATTTTCACCTCAATCATCCTTTTGGATTGGTTCCTTTTGAATTTTTCTACTCCATGTATAGATCATTTGGCTCAAAGAAAATCAAGAAATGCACGAGTAAATTGTATTTGGCCTAGCTATGAACACGACTACATGAAATTGAGTTATGGTTCATGATCAGTTTTGCAAAATCATCAAATGCTCAATTTTAGGTCAATGTATACACATGATTAAGACCTGGTGATGTTAAGTGATGCACAAGGAGAAACAATGACTTGGAATTACATATAATGGTCTGCGTTTTGGCTGACTTCATGATCAAGGATTGTCACACTTTGCTTGCTCATGATTTCACACAGATTCAGATTAATTCTCACACGTATGAGTTCCATTCTCTTCAGCTATAAATAGAAGACTCATTTACTATGAAAACCAAGCTTAGAAAGCCCCTAGAACCCCTGCTTGAGCTCACACTTCACTCTAAAAATTCGTGATTTCGTTTTCAATTTCTGAGCTATTTCAACCTTATTTCTTGATTCCATTAGCTCCATCGTACTTGAAATTCTGGTATGACAGAACCTAGATGTCCTATGACATGTCGAGACATCTGATCTGAACAAAACACATAGGCAAGGCATATAAACATTAAACACGATACTGAAACGCTAAAAAGTAAAGTGCACACAAGAATTGTTTACCCATTTCGGTCTAACAACCTACATCTGGGGGCATACCAAGCCAGGAAGGAAGTCCACTATTAGCAGTATCAATTCATAGACCCTACAACCAACACACCCGTTGACGATCTACTCACTTAATAACTACCCAATGACCCTTCTACCTAAGTTCTCCCTAGATAAGAGACTCCATCTCTCTTCCAATCATCGCAATGATGTCTAGCAGTCAAAACCTCAGCCACTGCATCAACAGCTTGATTTCCAACAACTTCTTCAATCACAGAAAAGTAGAAGACACACTTTAAAGAAACACAATCATCATTGCTTAAAAGCTCATAGATGATTGACAAATACAACTCAACTAAACAGTCCAACTCTAAGTACAAAACAGTACCAGAGTGGCTCACAATTTCACACAAACCCTAATGATCTACATCTTGGACCCGTCCTTTTTCTAGGTTACAAGTATTCTATTTATAACTTATTCCCAACTGGATTTGGGCTTCAAATCGCAGCATAACAGCTGCTACAAATCAGCAGAACCTTCTGCTACATAATAGGTCTTCAATCAAATCCTTCCTAATTTATCTCCATAATTAGAAAGTCATTATTCTTCAATATTCTTCTTGAAACCTATAAAACAGCACCACATAGGATAACATAGTATTCCTAGAAACATTCCTTACATTGGGCTTGGGCATTAGCAGGTCTTAGTTTTAATTAATAATTAAAACTAATTATTCTCCAAATCTTTATGCATGAAAATAGCCAACCCTATTCTTCACAAACAGATTACTTCCAAATAATATCACTCCAACATAATTTTACTCCCAGAATTACGCATGCAATCACAAACACACAAAAGATTGCTAAAAGTAGCGCAACAAACAAAACCTAAAAATCTGAACTGGAAGTTCTGTCTACTGATGTCAGAACATCGTGTTTGACATCATGCACAAATCCTGCAATACTAAAAACACACCACCTGCAGAATGTTACAATCACATGTCAAGACATCAAGCAAGACATCTTGATGTACCACATTGTTTTACCAAAATTGTTACCAATTCAGAACTAACAATCTCCCCCTTTGGCAAATTTTGGCTAAAACAATTTATGATCACAACACATATCAGAGATCCCTGCAACAGAAACAACACACACCAAAGAACGACATCTAACCCAGACCCAGAAAGTCCAATGCACACATATCATTACTATGCCAACATTACTAAGCCACGCTACTCTCCCCCTTTTTAGCCATAATTAGACAAACTCCACTAGGAAACTTCCATAACAACCAGAATAAATAAGCAACATTCAGAACAAATCCATAAAGAAGAGAGTAAATTAATACAGACCAAGCACAAAAAGTTCCAAAGGCAAACTCTGAATCATCCAACCAACATACTCTGAACTGAACAGACTATTCTACATCCTTGTGAGACTGGTTCAAATGCGAAATCCAGACACAATAGCTGAACAAACCTACTTCTCTCCCCCTTTTTGGCCAAAAATTGACAAACATTGGGGTAAATGTACACTTCTGGTTCAATCCATTGACACACATGGTCTAAACTGTCATGTCCACCATGAACTTCACCAGTAACACAATGTCACGACATCTTGTCTGACATAACACCCTCACCAGAGCCACAAACAATCTTGATAAACAACAAAAGTTCAACTCCCCCTATCTAAGATAACCAGTGCTCCTTTGCAAGAAGAACACCTTAAATGAATGGAAAACATAAGACTCATCTTCATGTCTTCAAGAGCGCACCCTCTATTTGACACACCTGCTAAACGTATTCACTTAATGCTTGATCCTCAAACAACACTAGTACATTTAACTGACAGAAGTTGCTCCTTCAACAAGAAACACCACAAAATCACCAATGATATCCCATGACACCTTTATGATCCTATAGTAAGAGAGTACCAGGATCACATCCTTGTACTACAACCAACAAACTCTTGGATTGAGACCAAAATCACCATTGATCCCTCTCATCCAAAAACCATCCATACCCTGTACAAATCTACCTTGAATTTTACAGCCATATACATTCTTGTTCCTTGAGATACAATCCAATTGAATAAGGAATGCTTCACACAATCATCCACAAGTTCTGAAGCACAAACACACTGCCTTCCACTACACTCTAAGTAAAGTCCTCTTACTTTGAATTAATAATACACACCAAGACAAGTGTGACATCTCCCATCAACAAAGACCCCTCAGAGTTCTTCCAAAAACTGCAGAGAAAAATAAATTCTCCCAGACACAAACAAAACTGTCCTTCAGACTCCTCCTCAGAAGCATGTGCGCACATGATTCAAACAATTAGCTTCACATGGCTAGAACCATACATGTCCTATTAATAACACACCAAAATGCCATCCAACAGCCTAATGTCATAGCATATTATCTGACATTATATCCTCATAAGAGGCAACCAATCTCCACAAGCTTGATCAGCATGCAAGCTTCACAATATATGCACCTTTGCCGCAAAATCCATAGACAAGTACTCCCCCTGTCATGGATAACCAATGCTCTAGATGGAGATTAACATTTGAGCACCAGATCTTCACACATTTGCTGAGCACATTCACATACTGTACTCTCACTTCTAGAGAACACATCCAATTATCCTGACTGGTTTGAAACTGCTCACAAACTCCACAAATTCTCAGCTTACTTAAAAGCTTTACTGAGATCTAATCTCTTCAAGAGAAAGAACAACTCTTAAACAAAATTTCCTGATCAAATCACCTCATCTGACACAATTCCTCTGCCATTACATCCACTAGTAGTTGTTGACACTAATGAGGTCTTCAAAAATAGTAGTCATGCTTTGCCAGAACATACTACTAAAAACAAGATCAGAATCTCCACATTCTAATCCACATAGTCAGAAACACCTCTTCTAACAAAAATTCTTGAGCATCCAACTCCACATGCACAATCTCAATCATCTTCCAAATATAGCCATCAACAATCATGATGTTACAACATCATTTGGGACAACAGCTTCCCATCACCATTCAAAGGACTCATTGCGCATAGAAGTCCTTCAAGAAGCTCCCAATAAAACACAGCCAGAGCAGCTTATTCAGGTTAACATAAACACTTGAACACCATAGAGAGAAATAAACTCACACACCCTCTCTGAAGCAAAGAGTTCAGACTGCATACTTGCATACTCATATCAGACAAATACTTAGCTCCCGTCAAAGTATTTATCATTAATTAGATAAGACTATCTTCTCACACAAGGTAGGACAATTGGTCTGACATTCTTCTTTCGCACACATTAGACATCTGTTGATTCTTCTTCATGACAGACCATCATGACAACCATTCACACCACAAAATCATTCCAGATTAGGTCAGTGACTTGAACTTTCACTCCATCCTGAGCTAAACAAACTCCCTTGGCTGAGGAAGCGAAGAACTGAAATGATGTTTCAACATCAGTTTCGACATCAGTCCAAAACACATGGATTTAAACATTTACTATGCCATTGGAGACAACAACCATAGTAATCACACACATCTCTTGCAAGGGATATAAGAGGATCAACCATCAGTACCTGATATACCTTCAAAACCAGATCATACACACATGCAGGAACCTGCATACTCTACATCTCAAGAATCTTTTTCTCAAACTTCTAATGTTCAGACCTCCTGTCTGACTTTGAGATGTTGGATGCCATTCTTCTGCACCTAAAGAGGAGATTCCCTCTATCAGGTTTCTGGAGCATACAAAAAAACATTGATTGGTCATCACAAACAGATTGTTCAGAAAAAATATGTTTCTCCCAACATTTCAACCTACAAGGACGCCCTTCAATACTTGCAAACAAAATGTTCCATTATGTGAGGACACCACATAATTGAACTCCAGCTTAAGAAGAAACTTCTTATGCAGATACCAGGGAACCATAATCCTTTGGTCCCAAAAAAAACACCAACTCCTCCTTGGTCCAAACACAAATCTGAAATGCTCATCCTAGATGGTTTGGATGACATTCCAACAATGAAGACACCAGTCAACCAGTTAGGTTAATACATCTCCTCTGTGCATAACCCTTTGAGTTTCTCTTCCACTAGAACAAGAGTTCCACGCTCTCATAGACTTGATAGTGATATCAAGTTTGAGTAAACAAACTTCATCCTGCTTTTGAGAAACACCACCAGACATATTGAGAAAAATAAATTCTCAATACAAAGATGTCAAGATTTATGTCTGACATTTCTTCGAGTTCTTCCAGCATCAGATTAAGGACTCCCCCTTATTAACTGCTAAGAACTCCTAAGGGAACTATTCATTCTCCCCTCCAATAGCTCCACATCCTGTGGTTGGTACACACATATAACTCCTTTCAAACAGAATCTGATCCAAGGCCATAAACAAGATTCCATACATCTGACTTCTTTGAACAGAAGGAACTTCCAGATTTCAAAGAGAATGTCCTTGACATTTGAGCTTGACCTCCACACAAAAAAAACATCCTTTGTATTCCTACTTACTTGGATCAGAAATACACTAATCCAATGAGTGACAATATGTTGATCATCTCTTGACCAACACACTTATCTAAGAAACTTCTTAGACACACAACCCAGATGCCTCCTCTTCCAAGCCAGGAGTAGGTTCCAAACAGATGTGATCAATACACATTTGTTTAGCCCCCCAAGCATCTTCTATGCCATACCTTTATCCAACAAGATTCTGCTCAATCTGCTGGTTTGATGTTCCAACATCTGGTAGGACATTAGTTCCCTTCTCAAGAAACACACCAAGAGATCCTTTATCAAAGCCCAGAGATTGGCCTTGTAGGGTTGGAAGCAAGAATAAATTGCTTCTAACTTTCTTCAGATCTCTTTTCAACACCCTCATATAAAAGTTCCTTTATGAGTGGACTTGGGATGAACCACAAGTATCTTGGGCAACTCTAACAAGCTAGTTGAAGATATCCTCAAGTATCACCACACCATGTGATACACCTTTAGAGGAGAACAGAGTGTTGTAGCCACAACACACAAAACCACCAAGAGTTTTCTGACATATACAAATACAGCGGAGCACAGAAAAAGAAAACCCCTCGACAACCTTCAAAAAAACTTAATAACCTTTGTACAAAAACCACACTTCAGGTGCAATAGGCCAGCATAGGTTGAAAATAAATCACCCCACAAAGCACGCCTGATAACAATAGACAGATCCAATACACACCCTATCATGAATAGTCCATCCTCCACTTATAGGGACCATTCAAACAACAAAATGAACTTATCCAAGTTAAAACAACTTTTCAGTAGGTACCACCTACCTTGCCCATGACCAGAAAGTATCTTCCCTAGGATCTCACCCAGAAAACAGAATAGGATGCCTGCTCTGATACCAATTGAAATTCTGGTATGACAGAACCTAGATGTCCTATGACATGTCGAGACATCTGATCTGAACAAAACACATAGGCAAGGCATATAAACATTAAACACGATACTGAAACGCTAAAAAGTAAAGTGCACACGAGAATTGTTTACCCATTTCGGTCTAACAACCTATATCTGGGGGCATACCAAGCCAGGAAGGAAGTCCACTATTAGCAGTATCAATTCATAGACCCTACAACCAACACACCCGTTGACGATCTACTCACTTAATAACTACCCAATGACCCTTCTACCTAAGTTCTCCCTAGATAAGAGACTCCATCTCTCTTCCAATTATCACAATGATGTCTAGCAGTCAACACCTCAGCCACTGCATCAACAACTTGATTTCCATCAACTTCTTCAATCACAGAAAAGTAGAAGACACACTTCAAAGAAACACAATCATCATTGCTTAAAAGCTCATAGATGATTGACAAATACAACTCAACTAAACAGTCCATCTCTAAGTACAAAACAGTACCAGAGTGGCTCATAATTTCACACAAACCCTAATGATCTACATCTTGGACCCGTCCTTTTTCTAGGTTACAAGCATTCTATTTATAACTTATTCCCAACTGGATTTGGGCTTCAAATCACAGCATAACAGCTGCTACAAATCAGCAGAACCTTCTGCTACATAATAGGTCTTCAATCAAATCCTTCCTAATTTATCTCCATAATTAGAAAGTCATTATTCTTCAATATTCTTCTTGAAACTTATAAAACAGCACCACATAGGATAACATAGTATTCCCAGAAACATTCCTTACATTGGGCTTGGGCATTAGCAGGTCTTAGTTTTAATTAATAATTAAAACTAATTATTCTCCAAATCTTTATGCATGAAAATAACTAACCCTATTCTTCACAAACAGATTGCTTCCAAATAATATCACTCCAACATAATTTTACTCCCAGAATTACGCATGCAATCACAAACACACAAAAGATTGCTAAAAGTAGTGCATCAAACAAAACCTAAAAATCTGAACTGGAAGTTCTGTCTACTGATGTCAGAACATCGTGTTTGACATCATGCACAAATCCTGCAATACTAAAAACACACCACCTGTAGAATGTTAGAATCACATGTCAAGACATCAAGCAAGACATCTTGATGTACCACATTGTTTTATCAAAATTGCTGCCAATTCAGAACTAACAGTACTTCTCTGAAGCTTCTGCAACAAGAATCGAGCTCTAAGACTCATTGGATCATACTGACCAGATCCACCTTGCAAGCTCCTCTGATCACATTTGGAAAGGTAGTTTGAGGCTTCATTTTCACTCAAACTAGTTACCATAATGTGGCCTGATGCTTCCTTATTGTTTTCCCTCACTTACCTTGTGTTGATTGTTCGTATTGATCATTTAATTTTTCTTTTCGTGACTTCTTGTTTCACTGCATTTCCTTGATTCTCCATGCTCACTTTCAATCAATGAAAATGATGCACATGGTTGAGTTCACTTCAATGAGACAGTCGCAATGGCACTAGTCTCGTGATCTAGTTTATCCATTTGCTAAAATCCGATGAGCAACTCACCGGAGAAGATGACTGGAGAAGCTACACGGTGGCCTAAGTTTGTTTTGTTTTAAATTAGATCTTACGTGTTATTTTACTTAAACTCCACAGTGTCTATCATGATATGAGCCTTTGTATCTACTTTAAGTGAGATCTAAGGGTCACGCGCGTTTTTGTTTTTAGTCTTTGATTAAATCTATGGCTATTGTTTTTTTTCCATCTTTTCACTTCATTTTCTTTATTTTCATTTGCTCATTTAATTTCAAAAATTCATTAAAAATAGATCCATTAACATTTTTCAATCCATTTTTTTCATAGTTTCTTAAAATTATTTTCTATTTTCTGAGCTATTTTCCATATTTTTATTCCATCATTTTCTATTTTTCATTATTTTCTTCATTTTTCATGCATTTTAAATAGTTTAGAGTTACTTTTATGCATTTTAAAATTCTCCAAAATTTAATATAAGATCCTCAAGTTGTTTCTGACTTGTAGTAATTTTCTTGTGCTTTGATTTGTTGTTTGGAGGTTCGTATCTCATTTTCTCTTTTATTTTGATTTTAAAACTCATTTAAAAATGATTTTATGCATTTTATTGTATTATGATTGGTTTGCTAGTTGTAGCCTTGGATCATAACTTGTTAATCAAGTTCCTCCTCAATTTCAATGGACTTTGGGTGTTGATGAGGTTGAATGAACCTTCATCAATACAAATATATCATTAAATGAATCATTTAATTCATTTTTGGTGCTTTGTTTTGATGATAGGTTTAGTGCCTTAATCCACCAAGAAAGTTGATTCAAATTGATGATGAAGTTATCTTGAATCTTGATTCAATTTAGTCCTCTCTTCACCTCTCCTTCTCTTTCTTTTTTCCTTTTGTTTTTTTCTCTTGATCAATTGGATGATGTGGTGTCCATCTTGATCATGATGTTTGGATTGATGCTTGATGAACTTTCATCATTTCAAATCTACCATTTGATTGATCATTCATCATTGGAAGTACTTTAGATTGATGCACAAGTTTGTCCTAAGTGTCATGAAGGATTGATTGATGTAATGGACCAATCTCCTTGCCTTAGTGCTTGATCCCTCCTTGGTTTTTATTTGTGCTGCATGTTTTAGGAGTATGATCTGTATCATATCTCTTACATGTATGGTTCATCAATTTTTATTGACCAGCCTCCCATAGTATGATCTTCCTTATAGATTGTGCTACGATTGCTTAACTTAGCGCTAAATTTGTCTCGAATTGGGTTATTAACTCTAATACTAACACTAATAATATAATTGTGCTAACTTTTACTTTATGCCATTTACTTTTATGCACCTTTAGTTTTATGTCATTTACTTTCTTGCTCCTTATATATATATATATATATATATATATATATATATATATATATATATATATATATATATATATATATATATATATATATATAACTTTATTGTTATCATTACATATAATATTACATTTTTTTTTTATGTTTATGCCTTGTTTTCTTTGTCCACTTGGACTTTTCTTTTTTCTTTTTCTTAAGACATTAATAAAGGCTAAACCACTAAAAGACTTAATGTTTCCATTGGACTATTGGTTGCTATCCCATGCTTGGATGTTGGACTTATGGACTTAGAATTAGGTTCTTGATCCTATGCTCTAGAGGTGTGACTTGAGACCTTGGAATTCATTTGGTACCTTGACTTTGGGTTGACTTTTGGAAGATTTGGCTCTGTTACCTCATCTTTGGCCTTGACTTAAGTTCTTCTGTATCTGATGCTTGGTTATTTCTCTACTTTTTTGTTGCTTGTTGCTTAATCCAAAGGATGGGATTTTGGCTTGACTTATCTTAAAAGCTTGCTATCTTGGTTAGATATTTTCTTCCATAGTGTTTACTTTATACATTAGGGTAGCCTCTTCATCTCTTCCACTACTTAAATTTTCCAAATCTTCTCCCCTTTTCAAAAAATTATTGTTTTCAAACTTGAACCACTTTCTCAATAAACCTTGACTTTGTCAAGTGATTTTCAAACTCTTTTTCTTGAATAAATGCTAATCAATCTTCAGCATATCAAGATCATTATCAAAAGACTAAAAACATACACAACTCATTCAAATCATTTTGTGCCCTTTGCGCACTTTCCTATTTTAAAACCTTTTCTCAAGTTTTAGACATAAGTCATTTTTATAGTTGAGATGTAATTCTCCTATCCCTATAGTGATGTTTGATGTTGATTCTTTTCCACTTGAGAGAGCTAGTGGCATACTTGTTGATCTCTATCCAAGTTGGAGCCCTTCTCAATAGTGATGCAAAGGTCCATTTTCATATACTTGTGGGTGACTGACTAGTTGTGTTTTCTCCTTAAAATGACAACTTGTCTTTTCCATTTAAAATCAATCATAACAAACTCCTTTTGTTATTTTTACCACGAACTACGAGGTTTTGATCCTCCATTGCACTTTGTGGGTACGTAGGCACGAGGCTCAGGAAATCTTGTTAAACACAAAAACCCTAATAAATATTCTCTTCTCATCTCCTCAATCTTTCTCAAACAACACCATTTTAAGCCAAACATAGATTTTCAAGAGGTTCCTATAGAGTACTATAGATGTTTTAGGTGCTAACACCTTCCCATTGCATAATCAGCCCCCTTACCCTTTGTCTCTCTGTTTTATTAGTTTTGTTTTAAACTTCTGTGGGTTTTGTTCGTTCTTTTCCCTGTTCCTTTGGAAAAATAAAAGTGCAGTTGCGAATCTTTCTTTATGAGTTAAGTTAATCAATAGCTTAATCTCAACTTTTCCCGCTACAGTGGTTTATTTGCCTTGACTGATTTCGTACAAATCCGACAAAGCTGTTCCTTGGAGCTATAATGCTACTGTGTTGGAAAATGGTAAGAAGGTAATGATTGAATCAACTTGATCAGTTGAGAACATAGAAGATGTCAGTGGTATGACTAGGAGTAGTCGTATGTTTACTCCAGCAACTCTCCGAAAGGTTGATTTTGCGTCAACAAGTAAGGAAGTGCGTAGTAAAGATACTATTGTGGTTAATCAAGAGCCTGTGGTTGTTGGCCCGACTGATAAATCTAAGAGTAATGACGACGCTGAAGAATTGCTAATACTAATCTGAAGAAGTGATTACAAGGTGGTAGATCAACTCCTTCGGACTCCGTCTAAAATATTAGTGTTTTCTTTGTTGTTGAACTCTGAGGCTCATCGAAAATCTTTGATGAAAGTGTTAGAACAAGATTATGTGGATAATGATGTGACAGTGGATCAATTTGATGGTGTGGTAGGAAACATTACAGCCTATAATGTTTGGAGCTTCAGTGATGAAGAATTGCCGCCAGAGGGTAAGAAACACAATTATGCTTTGCATATATCTATCAGGTGCCGAGAGGACTCTCTGATCAATGTCTTAGTTGATACTGGCTCTTCGTTCAATGTTATGACAAAAGCAACTTTGTCAAAGTTGGCTTATCAAGGTGTTACTATGAGAAACGATGGGGTGTTAGTCAAAGCTTTTGATGGTGAGGATGGTAATTGGTGAAGTAGATCTCCTAATGATGATAGGTCCATAGATTTTCCAAGTTATTTTTTAAGTGACACTACTATGGAAAACATATACAACAACGATTGGAAAAGGGATAACATCACGCGTGACCTGCTGTTGTTACGTAGGGTGTGGTTGTACATGTGCTACTTACAATCACGGTCTTATGACTGTTGTAGAAAACCTGAAAGCACGCTATATATGATCACGGTTTCTATAACTAGCCGTTGTAATATATTAAAGGTCCCAGGTCCGATTCTCAGCAGCGCATCTTTTGGTGTAATATATTATTCTGGACAATGTTCCCTATACAACCACGGTTATATATTACAACCATCATTAAATTATATGCTTTTTTTAAATAATTTTTCTGCATTTAGAAATTTTTCCATTTTTTAGCCTGTATTTTTTTGAACCATATTAAAACAGAAACAACAATTGTATCATAATGATGAATTGTATTGTATTACATCAAATTTATACATTTGATTAAGAACCAAACAGTGTATATATATTACATCAAAAGAAAAATGTCACAAAACAACCTACAAACATTATATAACATCACATAATTGTATCTTATAATGTTTTGGTTTCTTTGTCTCTTGGTGTCTCGTTACTTGCTGTAATGAATTTAAACACCTACAATTTCAAATAATCATACTTGTTAGTAAATATACTTAGAAATAATGACTTACATTAATTAAATTATGAATAAAGAATAAAATACTAATTACTTATTAATTTTCCCATATGCCTTCATTATGATCGATACGAATAACATTCACATCATCTCTATCAACTTCATCATAAGTGGTAGACACTTTTGTTGTGTAAGAAGGAGTAAAAGGAATATTAAAACTTTCATCACTACTAATAATGTCTTTTCCTCAGAGAATGATTGACCATTTCCCCGGTGTGTCCAAAGGGTCGGTCACATAGAAAACTTGTTTTGCTTGTGAAGCCATGATGAATAGTTCGGTCATATAATTTTCCTTGCCAAGGTCAACCCAGGTGAATCCTAAGTCATCAGGTTGTACACCATTAATATTATTGGGAACCCATTTGCATTTACATAAAGGCACTATGAAGATAACATAATCAATCTCCCAAATCTCCTCAATGACACCATAGAACGCACTAGATGCCAATATTGGATTCTTATCTTTCGAACTAGAGAAATACATGGATTCAGCCTCAACCATAACCCCACTATTTTGCATTGTACTACGATCATCTTTTGATTTCGTATAAAAAGTATAATGACCAATGTCATATGCAGTCCAAGTTATCACATTAAATTTTGGCATGAACGACAACCATTTAATTGTCTCGGATGCACTATGATCTTTTGGCATCATTTTATTAAACCAAAATAGGAATTTCTTGTCATGTTCGATCAACAACAACTTGTCACTCATTCGTGGGTATTTTTTCTTCAAAAGTCTTTTGTGAGTAGCCACCAGAATATGCATCATCAACTTCAACATCTTCCTCCCACAAAAGTCTTAGATCTTCAATTAATGGTCTTAGATAAACATCTATGTCGTTTCCAGGTTGTCGTGGTCCAGAAATCATCATACTTAACAACATATAATTACGCTTCATGCATCACCAAGGA
The DNA here is from genome assembly GCA_022829125.1 of Lathyrus tuberosus. NCBI lineage: Eukaryota > Viridiplantae > Streptophyta > Magnoliopsida > Fabales > Fabaceae > Lathyrus > Lathyrus tuberosus. Next base: position 3,433,969 of record JALAZF010000241.1, on the reverse strand, counting down.
GATAGGTTGTAAATCGTGAGAAGAACAGGCCACAAAGAATGGTTAGTACTCATATTACCAAAGGGGTTCATTCCATCGGTGGCAAGCCCAAGCCTAAGGTTTCTTGGCTCAATGCCAAAATCCAAAAACAACAAATCAATTTTCTTCCATTACAAAGAATCAGCTACATGGCGTATATTTCCATGACATTTTCTTTCATCTGCATGCCATCTAATAATATTCTTTTTGTCATCCGCATTAGCAAAAAGTCTCTTCAATCTTGAAATTATTGGCAAGTACCATAACACTTTAGCAGGAGGCCTCTTCCTACTAACATTGTCATTTTCATTGTCATCATCATTGTTATCCTTCAGCTTGTAACGCAACACCCCACATTCCGGACATTGATAAAAAATTTCATACTCTTTCATGTATAATATGCAGTCATTAGGGCATACACGTATTTTGATATACTCCAAACCCATTGGATACATTATCTTCTTGGCATCATAACAACGATAAGGAAAATTGTTATCTTCTGGTAGCATTTGTTTTAGCAAATGAAGCAATTCTATGAAACTTTTATCTGACCACCAATTATTTGCTTTCAAATTAAACAATTTTAAAAGCGCAGACAATCGTGTAAAACTTATGCACCCCTTATATAAAGGGGTGTCCTTATCACTACATAAAGTATCATAAATATGGAGTTTCTTAAAAGAAGATTCTCCAATATCACGAATCATATCTTCTAGACAGTCATCCATATATTCATCTTCATCAACTTCGTGACTTTGTGAAGTAGGGTTTCGAGTATTTTCCACTTCACCATGCCATGTCCATATTGTATAAATTTGACATATACCATCACAACATAGGTCATGGAATATCTCATCCTTTGTACCTTTCTTTATATTCCCACAATTAACACAAGGACAATAAACGATACCATTATTGTCAGGAAGATTTTGATCATCATATTCAAGGAATTCAAGAACTCCTTTCTCATATACCAGACCTAATCTATCAGCTTTCAACCAACTACGATCCATAATAAATTTTGAAATTTATACCAAAACAATATTGTGAATGACACAACAAAATCTAAACCTAAAGCATGTTGAAAACTAAAGCATATTCAGTACAATAATACAACTCTAAATATTAAGCATATGGATAAAGTGTTAGAACAAGATTTGGTTCTGCAAGATATCTCTTTGTTCTGATAATAACAAAGTTGTATTTGTGTGAGAATAATTTTGGTACTCTAACGTGTATCTTTTTAAGAATTGAAAAATAGGTTCTGACTCTAATAGAGAAAGTTCTGACTCTGATAGAGATTGTGTACTACGTCACTGTGAAGTTCTCAATGGTCGCTTCTGCGTCAAGAAGCAAGGTTGCTTCTGATCCACTGTGCATCAAAAAGACTCCAAGAAGACACTATGTTACTATTGCAATGTTCTCTTGGATTCTGGCTTTGAATTTAACTCTGATACTCATCTTCTGAAGACTAAGTGTTGAAGACTCTGAAGACAAGGTTCTGATGAACAACATTCTGAAGACTCTGAAGACTTAAGTTTCTGATGACCAAGTTCTGAAGATTCTGAAGACAAGGATCTGCTGAACAAGTTCTGAAGATTCTGAAGACTTATATTTCTGATAATCAAGGGTTCTGAAGACTTTGATGACAAGGTTCTGCTGAACAAGTTCTGAAGACTCTGAAGACTCAAGACTCTGAAGACCCAATGATTCATTCTTCTAATGATGCTTCAATCATATCAACTCAGAAGCCACTGATGAACAGAAGAAGATGAAATGTTTGCGTGGGAAAATAGTACATAGTACAGATCAAACACGTTCTTTTCCACTACCGTTCCACTACCCTAATTTAGTGGTACAAAGGACAATTTCAGTGTACAATTTTCATCCCAGCACAACGACATTATTTCAAGTCGCCAGTATTTTTCTGATATTATTGATCTTCCCTTCAACGGATCTTTTTCTGGCTATATAAAGACTTGATCATTCAACGAATCATGTGTGACACGAAGTGTGAAAAAGAGAAATATTCAAAACACTGATTCATACAAAGAAGGAACTCAAGAAATCGAGAAATACATGAGTGAACAGTAAGCACCACAATACAAAGAAAATTGTTCTTACTGTGTAGATTCACTCTAAGTTAGATTGAGCCAGAAATAGTATTTATATTAGCTTATGTAAAAAGCATTTCATTGTAAACATTTTATTTGATCAAACTGTTGTTTGAGTTCTTTAAGGGACCAGTTAGGTCAGAAGCCTTAAGAAGAGATAGTTAGTCTGTGTATTGTTAGTCACCAGCAGTTGCTAGTGCTGTTGTAATCAGTTTGGTTATAGTGGATTAAGTCCTTGTGTATAAGGCGAAATCACCTTGGCGGGTGGACTGGATTAACTTGATAGTTTTCAAGTGAACCAGGATATATCGTGTGTGTTTCTCTATTGATAGTTTATTTGTGATCTTTGTTTGAGTTTCACAAAAAGCTTTCATTTTGAAAACCCAATTCAAACCCCCCTTTCTTGTGTTTTTCTCACACCTTCAATTGGCATCAGAGCTCCGGTTCTGATTATGATAAATGTTTTATCAACACTTAACAGTGTTCAGTATCGATCCAGTATTTGTGTGAGATATTATGGCAGCTCCTACTAATACCACTGAAGAGAAAGTTCATTACAGTGCCAAACCACCAATCTTTGATGGTGAAAAGTTTGACTACTAGAAAGACAAAATAGAAAGTTTCTTTCTTGGTTATGATGTAGATATTTGGGATTTGGTAGTCGATGGCTACACTCACCCAGTTGATGCTACATGTGCTAAAATATCCAAAAGTGTTATGACCAACCAACAGAAGAAAGATTATAAGAATCATCATAAGGCAAGAACCATATTGCTAAATGTTATCTCTTATACTTAGTATGAGAAGATAACAAACAGAGATACTGCCAAATCTATATTGATTCTCTAAGAATGACTCATGAAGGAAATGCTCAAGTCAAGGAGACAAAGACGTTAGCCTTAATCCAAAAATATGAGGCATTCAGAATGGAGGATGATGAGACAGTTGAGACCATGTTTTCAAGGTTTCAAATGCTAGTCGCAGGACTCAAAGTTCTGGACAAAGGTTACTCAACTGCTGATCATGTGAAAAAGATCATCAGAAGTCTTCCAAAGAAATGGAGACCTATTGTAACAGCTCTAAAGCTATCAAAAGATCTCAATAGCATAAGTCTTGAAGAGCTTGTTAGTTCTTTGAGAAGTCATGAGATAGAGCTTGAAGAAGATGAACCTCAGAAGAAAAGAAAATCTATCGCTCTTAAGTCTAAACCTGAAAAGGAAAAGGCTTATCAAGCTGAGGAAGAATCAGAAGATTTTGGTGAAGAGTAAGAAGATGAGCTGTCATTAATCTCCAGAAGAATCAACAAACTCTAGAAGCATAGGAAAGGAAACTTTAGAGGATCTAGAAGAAACAAAGGCTGCTCTGAGTCATCATCTGGACAGAAGAAGCAGAACTCCGAAAATGAGGTTATCTGCTACGAGTATAATGAGCCAGGTCATTACAAGAACGAGTGTCCAAAGATCAAGAAGGACAAGAAGCCTAAGAAGAACTTCTCTAAAGCGAAGAAATGTCTAATGGCAACTTGGGACGACTCTGATTCTGAAGAAGAGGAATTTGATGAAGAACAAGCAAATGTTGCGCTGGTAGCAACAACTGAAGATGAAGTTTCTGGAGAACCAGAAGACATAATATCATCAGAACCAGAATCAGACTCAGATTCTGACTCAGAGGTATTATCTAAACTATCTCGTTGTGAATTAGAGTCATGTCTGTCAGAAATGCTGGAAAAATATCAAAGTCTTCAGAGTAAATGCAAAGATCTTAAAAAATCTCTTATAATTGCTTCTGAGGAAAAATATAAGCTTGAGCAGAATAACTCTTCTTTAAATGAAAACATTTTTTGCTTAAAAAATAGTAATTATGCCTTAAAAAGCAAAGTTGCTAAATTAGAAGAAGAATTAATCTCCAATGTCTCTAACACAAGCTGTATCTACAAGTATGATAGAGAATTTCAGTATTTTCTTGCTAAAAGCATAGATAGAAGCAAGATTTCTTCCATGATCTATAGAGTAAGCAAAAATAGTAAGAAAGGTTTGGGATGTACAGAATCATCTGACATTGACAAAAGTTAAAGTGTTAAACCAAAACCTCTCTATGACCATTTTGTGCCTTCTGGAACTGAGATTGTTTGTTCTGAGCTTGCACAAAACCCCCACCGACACAAAATTCTGTTTCTAAAGTTAAATATCATGCACAAATTCCACTTGATTATCCTGTTGCACAAAAGCTCAAAGTTGTGAAACACTCTGGGAAAGCTAACAAGAAAGGACCCAGAAAGTGGGTACCTAAAGACAAGATAATCTATGTTGCAGATATCCTTAGCAGCTCAATTTAAACACCAGTCATGATACCTGGACAGTGGTTGCTTGCGACACATGACGGGAAGAAGGCATATGTTCCAAAGTTTGGAACTTAAGCTTGGAGGCTTCGTCGGTTTCGGAGGAAACCAGAAAGGAAAAATCATTGGCTCTGGAACCGTTGGTAATGGCAACCTTCCCTCTATTACTGATGTTCTTTTAGTTGATGGTTTGATACATAACTTGTTGTCAATCAGTCAACTTAGTGACAAAGGTTATGATATCATCTTTAGTCAAAAGTCCTGTAAGCCTGTAAGTCAGAAAGATGGTTCAATCCTATTTGTCGAAAAGAGGAAAAACAACATTTATAAGATTAGACTTTCTGATCTTCGTGAACAGAATGTCAAATGCTTAATGTCTGTTAATGAAGAGTAATGGGTATGGCATAGACGTTTAGGCCATATTAGCATGAGGAGGATTTCTCAGCTAAATAAGCTTGAACTTGTCAGAGGCTTTCCAAATCTGAAGTATTCTTCAGATGCTCTTTGTGAAGCATGTCATAAAGGAAAGTTTTCCAAAACTTCCTTTAAAGCAAAGAATGGTGTGTCCACCTCTAGACCGTTTGAACTTCTGCACATTGACTTGTTTGGACCAGTGAAAACTGCGTCAATCAGTGGAAAGAAGTATGGAATAGTAATCGTTGATGATTATAGTCGTTGGACATGAGTAAAGTTTTTGAAACACAAGGATGAGTCTCATTCTGTGTTCTCTACCTTTTGCTCTCAAGTGCAAATAGAAAAGGATTGTAAAATAGTCAAAGTCAGAAGTGATCATGGAGGAGAATTTGAGAACAGATACTTTGAGAATCTTTTTGATTCTCATGGCATTTCCCATGATTTCTCCTGTCCCAGAACTCCACAACAAAATGGAGTAGTGGAAAGGAAGAATAGGACTTTGCGAGAAATGCCTCGAACCATGATCCAAGAAACTGGCATGGCTAAGCACTTCTGGGCAGAGGCAGTAAATACAACATGTTACATTCAGAATAGGACTTCAATAAGACCTATTCTGGGTAAGACTCCTTATAAATTGTGGAAGAATAGAAAACCCACCATTTCATATTTTCATTCTTTTGGATGTGTTTGTTTTATGTTGAACACTAAAGAGAATCTTGGCAAGTTTGACTCCAAAGCTCAAAAGTGTTTATTGTTAGGATATTCTGAACACTCTAAAGGCTACAGAATCTATAACACACAAACACAAATTGTAGAGGAATCAATTCATGTCAGATTCAATGATAAGCTTGACCCTAAAAAGTCAAAGCTAGTTGAAAAGTTTGCAGATCTGAAGATCACATTATTAGAATCTAAAGAAGTAGAAGATTCAAGAGAAGCAGACAAAGATGCAGACTCTCCAGATTCAGATACGACCTTATCAGAAGCTGAAAATAACCCATCTCATCAGAAGAAGAATAGATTAAAGACTTCTCATTCTGAAGAATTGATTCTGGGAGATAAAGCTAATCCATTTAGAACCCGTTCATCCTTTAGACATTCCAAAGAAACTCTTCTGGGTTTAGTGTCTCTAGTAGAGCCAACAACAATTGATGAAGCTCTCAAAGAAAATGAGTAGATTCTGGCCATGCAAGAAGAACTGAATCAATTCACCAGAAATGATGTATGAGATCTTGTTCAGAAACCCAAAGGTGTCCACGTCATTGGAATTAAATGGGTGTTCAGAAACAAGTTAGATGAGAAAGGTGAGATCGCACTACGCCAAAATTGTGTTTTGGCAGCACAACAAAGACAATGCTTTTTGGCCGAAGCGCTGCTATAAGTTTCGCTAAAAATAAAAAATAAAAAACGAAGGAAAAAAGTGCTGCTAAATGGGGGTCCTATGAAAGCGCTTTTGAAAAGCGCTGCTAAAGGGCTAAGGCAGGTGAACTTTAGAAAGCGCTTTATGAAAATTGCTGCTAAAAGGATACCATAAGCCAGCGCTTTTCAAAAGCGCTGCTAAAGGGCTTTCTTACAACACACTTTAGCCAGCGCTTTTGGAAAGCGCTGCTAAAGGCCTTTCATTAATCCCACATTAGAAAGGGCTTTTACCTCCAAAGCGCTGCTAAAGGCCTAACATAAGAAAGTGTTTTCTAAAAGCGCTGCTAAATGTCTTTTAAAATATTAAAATTAAAACAGATTCTGATATCCCTCTATTTTCATTTCGATCGTTTCTATTTCGCCCTAACTCTCGCGACACTGTTTATCTTCGTCTTCTTCTTCTGCAAACGAAACTCCCTCCTTCCTCCGTCGTTTCTGCAAACAAAACTCCCTCCGTTCTTGGCTTCAATCCGTTCGTGGCTTCCCTCCGTCCTTTCTGCTACCGTCGTTCGCCGTTTGAGGTTTTTACTCTCCTTTTTTCTGGTTTTCTCTCTAATAATGGAAATGCCTAATATTCTCCGTTGTTGATTGTTTCTCTGTTGTTTCTGTGAGATAAATTTGTTGTATTATTAGTTGTTGATGTTAGGTTTTCATTTTTTGATTTGTAGAAGTTAGTTATAACTAGTTCCTGATATTGGTGATGAGTGAAGTCTAGGGCCTAGTCGAATGCCTCTCTATTGTGCTGAAATTGCTCATAGATAGAGGTGGGGTGTGTTGACGTTGTTGTTGAGTTGCCTGCTTGATAGCTGAGTCATGATCGTTATACAAATTGGAAAAGTGCACAGAACGAATGAGATACTGTATCAAATTAACTGCCTGATACTGTATCACTTTTCTAATTAGTGATTAATTAGAAAAGTGATTAAATAGAAAAGTGATTAATTAGTAGAAGTTAGTATAGTTTGTAGAAGTTAGTTTAATGATTAATTTATAGAATAGTAGAAGTTAATTAGTATAGAGCATAATTTGTAGAATAGTGATTAATGTGTAAAATTTGTAGAATAGTGATTAATTAGAAAAGTCAAGGTAGTTAAGAGTGTTGTAGAAGTTAAATTGTTGAGGTTGTTATAGGGCTATTTGTAAAGTTAAAATGAATATTTATCGGAAAATTTTAGTGATGTAAGAATTTCGTTGTTGATTGAAAATGATAATGAAATTAGTTGTTAATTGAACTAGTGATTGAATTTATTTTGAGAGTTGATTGAAAATAATTATAAAATTAATTGTTATTTTGAGAGTTGATTGAAAATGATAAATAGTGATTGAATTGTTAATTGAATTTGAATTGATGATAGTAATTTGAAGTTAATTAAACTTAAGCGTTGAAGTTGTTTTATTTGACAATGTTGAGTTGAAACATTAAGTGTTGATGTGTCATTTGTGACGAATTAAATTATACCATGCTATTTGATTTAATGATGAAGTTTACTAAATTTGTTTCTTGAAACTTTGACTTGTTCCTCCGATATTTCTTATTTATCATATTACGCACTATATTTGTCCTGTTATATGTGGTATACACCATCAGTTACTAACTTACGTTCATTTGCTATAGGGGTTACTTGTGAAGAGTGAATTCGGATCGTTTTCAAGAATCTTACACTTTGTGGTTCAGTCCAGAAGTTGTTGACTTCTATATATACAGGTACGTAGTTGTTATTTTGTTTTTGTTTTGCTTACTTAGTAAAATCATGGATAAAAAATGGATGTCGTCCAATCGGTTGTCGAAAGAGTACGAGAATGGGGTATCAGAATTTGTTAAGTTTGCTGTTGAATACGCCAAAGACCCCAGTCGAATCACGTGTCCTTGCTTGGGTTGCTGTTTTGGGCGTCGGATTGACGCGGGTCAGATGGAGTCACATTTAAAGAGGCATCGAATTGATCGAAGTTATACAAGTTGGACATTTCATGGTGAGAAAAGTAATGGGAATGTTGAACCGGGGATAATATGACCTATGCTTCAAACGACAATGCCACAGATACATATGATTGTGATCGAGTCGAAGAGATTACAAAATCCCTTGAAGAAGATCTTCAGGATTGTCCCAAAATGTTTGAGAGGTTGGTAAGCCATGCAGAGAAACTGTTGTATAAAGGTTGCACTAAATTCACAAGATTATCTGTGGTATTAAAGTTGTACAACTTAAAGGCGGGTAATGGATGGTCGGATAAAAGTTTCACAGAGTTATTAGCCCTTAAGAAAGATATGCTTTCGGAGGATAATGTTCTTCCCAATCGAACATATGAGGCCAAAAAGATGTTGTGCTCTATTGGCATGAGCTATGATAAGATACATGCATGTCCAAACGATTGCGTTTTGTTTCGAAATGAGTATGCATCGTTAAATGAGTGTCCTAATGCGATGTCTCTCGATATAAGAAAACGTTGTCTCCAGCAAAAGTCTTGTGGTATTTTCCTATAATTCCAAGATTTAGACGCATGTTTTGTAGTGAAACCGATGCAAGAAACTTAACTTGGCATACAGATGAGAGAATTATAGATGGAAAGTTTCGACATCCGGCAGATTCACCACAGTGGACGAAAATTGATAATGATTATCCTGAATTTGGAGAAGAAGCAAGAAACCTTCGCTTGGCATTATCTACTGATGGAATAAACCCACACGGTCTTCAAAGTATCTCACATACCACATAGCCTGTGATTATTATGATTTATAACCTACCTCCATGGCTATGCATGAAGCGTAAGTACATAATGTTATCTATGTTAATTTCTGGGCCTAAACAACCAGGGAATGACATAGACGTATACTTGACACCCTTAATCGAAGATTTAAAGATTTTGTGGGAGAACGGTGTGGAGGTTTATGATGGATATAGCAAAGAAAGTTTCTTCTTGAGGGCGATGTTGTTTGGTACAATTAATGATTTTCCAGCATACGGAAATCTATTAGGGTATAGCATAAAAGGTCAATGTGCGTGTCCTATTTGTGAAGATAAAATAGATTGGACGCGATTGGAGTTTGGTCAGAAGAATGCCTTTCTCGGTCATCGTAGATTCTTAAATTCTAATCATCACTACCGTGGGTGGAGAAAAGCCTTCAATGGAGAGGCAGAACAAGGTAGAGCTCCACCTATATTGACAGGTGATCAAGTTTTTGAAAAGGTGAAAGATGTGAGTACTCAGTTTGGCAAGCCTTTTGCATATACGCTTATCAAGAGTGGGTGGAAGAAGAGGTCAATTTTTTTGAATTGCCATATTGGAAGTCGTTGTATGTAAGACATTTTCTTGATGTTATGCATATTGAAAAAAATGTATTTGACAGTGTTATTGGTACGTTACTCAATATACAAGGAAAGTCTAAGGATGGCCTTAAAGCAAGAAAGGACTTGATGGCGATGGGGATAAGAACTGAATTAGGACCCTTGAAGAAAGAAAAACGAACATATCTACCACCTGCTGCCTATACTCTATCTAGAAAGGAGAAAAAATATTGTGTAAGTTTCTAAGTGAAGTTAAAGTTCCAGAAGGATACTCTTCAGATATTAGAAGACTTGTGTCTATGAAAGACCTCAAATTAAAGAGTTTAAAGACGCATGATTGCCATGTTATAATGGAACATTTTCTACCAATAGGTATACGTTCTAATTTGACAGAAAAATTAAGACGCACAATAACTAAATTGTGTTTCTTCTTCAGGTCAATTTGTAGTAAGGTAATCGATCCTGCGATCTTACCAACATTGCAAAAAGAAATAGTCATTACATTGTGTGAGCTTGAAATGTTTTTTCCTCCCTCATTTTTTGACATAATGGTAAATCTAGTTGTTCATCTTGTGAAGGAGACACAATTGTGTGGACCAGCTTATATGAGATGGATGTACCCTGCTGAACGGTATATGAAAATATTAAAAGGGTATGTGAAAAATCGAAGTTGACCAGAGGGTTGTATTATTGAACGATACATTGTTGAATAAGCGATTGAGTTTTGTACTGAATATTTGTCCAATGTTCAATCCATTGGACTCCCCAAATCTCACGTTAATGAAAAAAAAAAGAAGGAAAAAAGTTAATTGGAAATAAAATTGTGGCCGTTACAAGGGCTGAACGGGAGCAAGTGCATTTGTATGTTCTGCACAATGACAATGAGGTTGAGCCGTATGTTGAAATGCACAAGGATTTTCTACGAGGTTTAAATCCAAATAGAAATGAAAATTGGATAGTACGAGAGCACAATCGAAGTTTCATACCATGGTTTAAGGATCATATTTATTCAAAGTTTTGTGTAGATCCCGCTTCAATAACTGAAAGGTTGAGATGTTTAGCATATGGTCCAAGTTTGCATGTGTTTTCTTATAGAGCATATGCAATTAATGGATACACATTTTATACCAAAGAACAAGATGACAAAAGCACATTGCAAAATAGTGGTGTCACCTAGGTAGCTGAATCAATGCACATTTCAAGTGTGAAGGACTTAAACCCCAAATATGCAAATATGTCATATTTTGGGGTTATCGAGCGCATTTGGGTTTTTGATTATGAGAAGTTTCAGATTCCTATCTTTGGTTGCAAGTGGGTTGAAAATAATAGTGGCATACGAATGGATAAGTCAGGATTTTTGCAAGTGGATCTTAATAGGGTGGGGTACAAAGATGAGCCTTTTGTTCTAGCCTCTCAAGCTAGACAAGTGTTCTACGTTAGTGACTCGACAAGTATGAAATGGTCTATAGTGCTTTTATCTAACAAAGTAATTGATGATAACATTGGAGATCAAGGTGATATTGTTGGAGGGAATGCATCATATATTATAAGTGATTAAGATGAGACTGTTGGAGCGAGTGAATCATATGTTTGTCATTTCATATTTGATTATGGATTTATATGTTTGTCATGTGTTTGTCATTTCATATTTGATTATGGATTATATTATGTTCAACTGATTATGGATTATGGATTTATATGTTTGTCATGTGTTTGTCATGTTACGTATTTGTCATTTCATATTTGAGACTGGATTATGGAATATGGATTATGGATTTATGTGTTTTTCTTATTATAGGTTAAATGGCTACTAATGAGGAGAACTCGCACGATACTTCCAAGAATGATGCAAAAGAATCAGTTCAAGATGCGGAAGGAGATATTTCAAGAGGAATAACAATCATGAAAGGAGTAATTCGTGCTAGAGACAAGGGAATAAAATATGACATTCATTGGAATGAAACAGGTTAACTAATTGAGCCTAATGGCGCAATGTTGACTAGTTACATTGTTGCACTTGTCTGTTCACTAGTTCCTATTACTTGTGACAATTGGCAAAATCCACAGTTGAAACCCGCTAAAGATAAAATATGGAGTGAGATAAAAGTACTATATGTGATGTTATTTGTTATTTTTGACGATTATATCTTTAAATTAATTATATACTAACACACTTTATTTGTTTATTGTAGAGATCTTTTAACATTGGTGACGAGAAGCAAAAATATTGTCTTCAATTAGCCGGAAAAATTCTTAGAGGGTTCCGAGCATTTTTATCCAACAAGTTTCTTAAGGATACCCAAGGAAAGTTTGTTGAAGCGGAATGCGCGAAGAAGTATGCGGACTTGATTGCACCCGAAGAATGAGACACTTTTGTCGCCAAAACGAAGAACTGAAGAATTCCGCGTAATCTTAATTTAATTTATCATGAACATTGTATTATATTCATGTAGTTATTACATGTGTTCTGATATGACTTATAATTGTTTATGCAGGTTGTGAGTGACGTAAATCGTCAAAGAGCCTCGAAACCCGCGTATCCATACAAGAAAGGACGTTTGGGATATGCACGCTTGGAACAAAAAATAGTAAGTATATATAATTGCTATGATATTTTTGTATTATTATTCATCCTAATTCTTGACTTAATGTGTAGCTTGCAGAGGAGAAAAGTGAAGAAACATCTCTTCCGGAGCATGTTTTGTGGAAGGCTGTCCGTGTGGGAAAGGATGGAGTTGTTACTGAAGGAGTTCAACAAGTTTTTGAACAATGTGTTAGTATAACGTTATTTGTTTAATTAGATAAAAAGTTCTTGTTTATCTAATATGTTTATGCTTAGCTCTAATATTAAATTTCAGGAGACTCTATCTCAGTCCTTAACTCTCATGGAAGACCAGGATTGCAGAAGCATACTGAGTCGAGTATTAAATGTTCCTGAATATTCTGGTCGTGTGAGGGGTAAGGGATTTGGGGTCACTCTATCTGCCTTGTATAAGCGTTCAAAGACAAAGAATCCTAACAATAGAGAGGTGATGGAAATGTTGGAAGAATTGAGAGCTCAAGTTCGTGAACTGCAACAGGATAAAGAAAGATATATGTCGGAAAGACGCGATTCAGAATTTAAAGATACTTGTGACAAGGCCAGTATCAATTGTCAACAAAAAATTCCGGAGGTAATTATATTTATTAAATTAGCACAGTTTTTTATATTGACATCATTGCACAATAACAATTTCGTATTATTTTTTTCTTGTTTAGGGCATTTCACTTTGTCAACTATATTTATCGGCACCGACATATCGCATGGTTGGCAAGGGAAAAGTGCATAACACTCCGGGAGACGTACTTCACAATAGACTGCTCCCTACTAGATTTTTGAAGGTTTCGATTGATATTGCATTAGAGCGGGATGCGTTACTACCTATACCTGACGACGTTTCAGATGCAACATTGGTGGGGGGTGCAATAAGGCCGTATGTTGCATGGTCGTCAAACCTCATCGTCATAGATGACTCGGTATATTGAAAACCATTATTAATCTTTTAGTTTTCAAATGTTTTACTTGCATATAAGTTATGTTATGCTTACTTTTACCTACATTTTATTTACATGACATTGTTAGACTCCTACAAAATCCAAATCAAAAGATAAAGGGATTGTGCGGCAAACTGAGTCAGTTGCATCACAAAAAGAGGTACATTGATATATATATATATATATATGCATCAAAAATGTTAATTATATGATCCGAATTCAAAAGCTTCATGATTACTAACTTTATGACTTATATGATTTTCAGATTCCTACACAAGAGGTGCAACAAGGGAGCAAGAACAAGAAGCCAGTAGTAGCCAAGGCAAAAAAAGATTCTATTTCTCGATTTCAGTTGTGCCTTGAAACAATTGTGGGCACAACGAATTTGATGGAAGGTGGTATCCGTGAAATACCTATGGAAGCAGGTATTTTTGGGTTTGCCTATTCAGAAACAATTGCTAAAGAAGACTTGGATCAGATATTTATGCATTCTGAATTGGGCGTCGGTGTTATGAATTCATACATCAGGTAATCCATCGATTTTATTTATTTAATTGATCAATTTATTTACTCATTTCATTGAATATTAGAATGTTGATTATAATAACATGTTTATTATAATCCGTTTTTATTTCAGGTTCTTGTATGAAAAATTGATGCTCTTGTGTCAATTGACAGAAAGATACTCCTTCTTGTCTCCCAACTGTGTCAATGAAAATTTAATCAATCGAGCTACAGATACGGTCAAAGATCACTTAGTAGGTGCATTTATGACCAACATTGATACAGAGAAGTTGTATCTTTTACCTTATAATACTGGCCATGGGTAAGATTTTCATTCTAAATTCCTTTATTATAATCTTTCGCTTTTTTACGTTGTGTATAACATTTCCATATATACTTTTGTTTTATTTTACAGTGGACACTGGTTGTTGCTTGCGATTAATCCGATAAAAGAAATAGTCTATTATCTAGATTCGCTAGAGGGTGATCAAATGAAATACCCGGAGATGAAGACGATCATTGATACGCACGTGATGCGATTGTTCTAAATATTCGCGTGTGTATTTCTTTATTTATGTGAGATTGTTCTAAATATCCGTTTATATTATGATAGATCCATACAAATATTCCGATCACAACGATAAGCTCGGGTACCAAAGAGAAAAGCAAACAACATTACATGGATAAGAGTGGAGGTATAATTTATTATTATAATAGTAATGCTACTTGATAAAACAAGTCATCTATGATACATATTAATACTTTTTTTCTATGTGTAGTGTCCTCGGCAGTGTAATGGAATCGATTGTGGTTATTTTGTCTTGAGATTCATGAAAGAAATTATTCATTTGGAACAAATAGAGATTCCAAACATGGTATGGATTTATATATAAGTTATGATTTATTTTAAGATCTATTATCGGATATTTCATCTAATTAATTACTTTTAACTAAATCATGCATATTATGTTATATGTAGTATTTTGATGAATTCAAGTGTGCCACCTACACGAAAGATAAATTAGAAGAAATAAAGGAGGATTGGTGTCAATACATGGTTGAAATGAGAATTTGTTGAATAGTTTTAGAAATTGTGTTAGGTTTATGGAAGGTGTTGTATATATAGGTGATGGAAATGGTGTATACGGTTTCGAATTGGTGCATGGAATTGGTGTTGTATAGTTTGTATTGAGTTATATATATGTAATGGTTATTTTGGTGTTGTATATATAATGGTTATTACGGTTTATGTGTTGAATTTTAATCGTATAAAGGCCTATTGTTGAATTATAATGGTATAAGGCCCATGTGTTGAATTATAATGGTATCAAAGGCCATGTGTTAAAATAAAGGATTCTGTTAAATTATACAGGTTAAATTATACAGGTTAGATTATACAGGTTAAATTATACAGGTTTAATAATTTATTTTTAAAAAAATGCTTTTAAGAAGCACTTTTATAAAAGACAGCGCTTTTTAAAAAAAGCGCTGCCTAAAGGGGGGTCATGATGTATACATAAGACAACGCTTTTAAAAGCGCTGCTAAAGGAGGTATACAAAAGCGCTTTTCTTTAAAAAAGTGCTGCCTAAAGGGGTACCTTTAGCAGTGCTTTTAAAAGCGCTACTAAAGGGGGTCCTACGAAAGCGCTTTTCTTTGAAAAAGTGCTGCTATAGCGCTGCTAAAGGGGGTCCTAAGGGGGACCTAAGACAATGCTTTTCAAAGGAAAAAAAGCGCTGCCTTTACCTACAGCAGTGCCACCTTTGGCAGCGCTTTTAAGCACTGCTAAAGGCAAAAAAAGCGCTGCTAAAGGTCTTTTTTGGCGTAGTGTCGTAAGAAACAAAGCACGACTGGTTGCACAAGGTTATAGTCAACAAGAAGGGATAGACTATACAGAAACCTTTGCACCAGTTGCCAGGTTAGAATCTATTCGCATTTTAATCTCATTTGCAGTAAATCATGACATTACTTTATATCAGATGAATGTAAAGAGTGCATTCTTAAATGGACATATTTCTGAAGAGGTGTATATACACCAACCTCCTGGTTTTGAGAGTTTTGAAAACCCAGATTTTGTTTTCAAACTTAAAAAAATCGCTATATGGTCTGAAACAGGCTCCCAGAGCTTGGTATGAAAGGCTAAGTAACTTTCTTTTGGAAAATGACTTTACCAGAGGAAAAGTAGATACAACACTCTTTTGTAAAACCTTTAAGAATGACATTCTGATCGTTCAAATCTATGTTGATGATATTATATTTGGTTCTGCTAATGTTTCCTTGTGCAAGGAA
This sequence comes from Lathyrus tuberosus, assembly GCA_022829125.1. NCBI lineage: Eukaryota > Viridiplantae > Streptophyta > Magnoliopsida > Fabales > Fabaceae > Lathyrus > Lathyrus tuberosus. The sequence goes on along the minus strand of JALAZF010000241.1, from coordinate 3,418,057 downwards.
TTTTCTAAGTTAATGCAGGCTGAATTTGAAATGAGTCTGATTGGAGAACTCAGATTCTTTCTGGGAATTCAAATTGATCAAAGATCAGAAGGAACATACATTCATCAGAGCAAATATGCAAAAGGACTTCTAAAAAGATTCAACATGTCAGAAAGTAAACCTGCTAAGACTCCCATGCATCCAACATGCATTCTGGAGAAAGAAGAAGTAAGTAAAAAGGTTTGTCAGAAGCTATACCGTGGTATGATAGGATCTCTTATGTATTTGATAGCTTCACGTCCAGATATTCTGTTCAGTGTATGTCTTTGTGCTCGTTTCCAATCAGATCCAAGGGAAACTCACTTAACTGTTTTTAAGAGAATCCTAAGGTATGTTAAAGGAACAACTAACCATGGCTTGATGTATAAGAAAACATCAGAGTACAAATATTCTGGTTACTGTGATACAGATTGTGCTGGAGACAGATTAGAAAGAAAGAGTACTTCTGGAAACTGTCAGTTTTTGGGAAGTATCCTCGTTTCATGGGCAAGCAAGAGACAATCAACAATTGCTCTCTCCACTGCAGAAGCAGAATATATATCAGCATCTCTGTACAGTACTCAGATACTCTAGATGAAGAATCAACTTGAAGATTATCAGATACTCGAGTGTAACATTCCTATCTTCTATGATAATACTTCTGCCATTTGTTTATCTAAGAATCCTATTCTACATTCTAGGGAAAAACATATTGAAATAAAACATCACTTTTTGCGTGACTATGTTCAGAAAGGTACTTTTCAGTTAAAATTTGTGGATACAGATCACCAATGGGCTGATATTTTCACAAAACCCCTTGCTGAAGATAGATTCATATTCATTTTGGAAAACTTATTTATCAAACCTTGTCCAGAATAAGATGATAATATTTTTAATATGTCAAGCTATCAGAACGTCTGATATGAGATTCTGATGACTAAACAAAGTGTGTCTTTATTTGTTTTTTTGATCTTCTAATTCATGATACTTCTACAAGTTAGAAAATGTCTTGATCAGAAATTAGTCTAGTCAGATACCTCTTGGTACTCTAGACTTTGGAAAAATAAAAACGTGATCTCTTGAAAACAAACGGCTATGATTATTTGTGACACGTGTCCAAAATCAAATCATATCTACTGTTGAAGAGACACCTCGAGCGTTGTGATTTCGTGTGACTAGGTTTCAAGTAATTATTACCTATTACTCCCACCTTGTCATAATTATTATATTTGTTTTAAATATGCACTATCTCACTTCACACACTACGCTACTCTCACTTCCCACACTTTTGTATTAGAAACCCAAAACCCTTTTCGCTCTGAAACCTCTTCATCTTCTCAAAATGAACTCTCAACAACAAAGTGTTTTTGAATTCTCTCAACAACTTCAACTAGAAGAATCGACATCAATGGCCTCATCAACAACTGCTCAAGCGACATCAGCTTCTCCTCATCAATATCTCTCCTCTCTTCAGAAACCTCCAGTAGTTCATATAGTGGATCGTATTGCTTAAATTCATTTGGCTACTCCATTCTCAGAACTCAATGTTTTAAGTGAATGGCTGGTAGATTTCGAAAATCTAAAGGATAACGGAATAGACTTAATCAAGGATCTAAATGCTCAAGAGTGGAAAACCTATTTTGATTGTCTCTACGGTCCCATTTACGTAAATCTTGTCAAGGAATTCTGGAGATATGCGGACGCTGATGAACACTTTATTGTTTCATATGTTAAGGGAAACAAGTTCATCATTACTGAGAAATCCATTGCAACGCTACTAGGAATGGTAAACTCTAGAGGAAAGAGAATCTAGAAGATGAACCATAAGTCAAAATTTCTATCTGATGTGGTTTCCCCAGCCATTTTCACTCAGTCGTCCAGCAGAGAACCACATTTCAAAACTATGGATTTATCAAAGGAACTTCGTGTCTGGCTGAAATTTATTCTGGAGTGCATTTATCACATATCAAATTCAAGCTCTACAGATTTTTCTTAACACTGATCAGAAATTCATGCTTTACTATCTGATGAAAGGAGAGAAAATCTGTCTTCCATAAGTTCTATTTCGGTATCTCAGAGATTTTGTACTAGAAACAAGACATCAATCCAAGAAGTCTAAAAATTACATCCCTTTCAGAAGATTGATCTCATATATTCTGGTTGAAAGTGGAATGATTGATCACTTGTCAACAATGCCAATCACAAATGAATTGGAAGTTATCACTGGAACTCCTCTTAATAGCAAAAATATGTAGAAAATGCAGATTATTGAGGAAATCAGAGTTGAACCAAGCATAGCTACAAATTCAGAAACTCTAAAGTAAAAAAAGAATGGCATTAGATGGCTATCCTTTGTTCACTAAACATAATAATCCAGAGGCTATAGAAGCATATATTCAGCTAAAAGAAGAAGAAGGTTATGATATGTCTAAATTCAGTCTTGACGATTTGATGGATCACCCTCCTGATATGATGAAGAAAAGATCCTTCTCCAACACAGCTCCTCAAATGAAACCAGCAAAGAGGCAGAAGAAATATCCTGGTGAATCTAGCATAAGGAATATCTCTCTCAAATCATGTCCTGAACAACAAAGTAAGTCCCTTGAATCTCCATCTGCAACTGCATCTGTTTCTATTGACATAAATTTGTCTTCATCTCTTCCCATTTCATCACCACCACTTACAACACAACCATTGTTATCCACCTCTCCACCAATTTTTTCCACCGTTGTCACCACCTCTCCAACACCCACTCTTAAATCTCCCACTATAGAAACCCCAGTCTCTACACCACTTTCATCATAGGCTCTTGAACTCACCTCAACCTAAACAACTCTTGTTTCAACTGCTTCACCATCCCCAACAATTTAGATCACTGAAGAAATTCTCATTGAACATCCTCAAACAACCATCTCAACACCACCAAACCCAATCACTGCTCCACAACCTATTCCTGAATCTTCTCTGAACATTAATACCATCATTCTTGATGATCCTGTTGAAGATGATCAAATCTTAACTGAAAATCAAACCCCTGACCTTCCTTCTACCCTGGATGAAGCAATCTCTGTTTTTAAGGACGGTGTGGTTACGAAATTAAGGACACTCTCTGATGAATCAAATGCTAGTGAAGACTCCTCTGTTTTGGGAGCTTCTAGGGATCAATTTAATTAGTGGATGTCTGAGGAATTTCAGAAGATTCAAAATATTTCTGTTAAGACAAAGGATTATCTGGTTCAACAAGTTGAAAAGAGGCTACAAGAGAAGAAGAAAGCTGCAGCTAGGGAACTTACAGAAAGGTTAGCCAAAGAACATGCTGAAAGATTAGCCAAGGAGGCTGAAGAACAGGCTGAACGGAATGCTGCTGAAAACTCCTCTTCTGATCCAGTATTGAAAACTCTGGCTACTCTTCAGAAGGAACATGAGTCATTCAGAGTAAGGATGGACAAGCAAGATGACAAAAGGGGGGGGGGGGTATTATATGGAAAAATTATTTTGATGAATATCTTGTCTCCAATCATAGCTCTAACATTCTAACACTTTAAAAATCATATATTTGTAGAATTTTTTTCAGGAAAAGATATTATATTGGTAAAATGACTCTGATATCAATCAGGCTCTGATTTAGTTAATCAAGCTCTGTTATCAGAATGCATCACCACTATAATCAAGCTCTGATATTTTGGATCTATCTAAGATCTATGCTATCAGGCTCTATATCCTAAATCTTATAAGATTTTGTTAAGTCTTAGATTCAGGGGGAGCTTGACAAAGGGAAGTTTACTTTGAACTTATCTGAGTCAATTCTGATTATCTTTGTACAAAATTGTGCTATCAAAATACATTATTTTGTCATTATCAAAAAGGGGGAGATTGTTAGAACAAGATTTGGTTCTGCAAGATATCTCTTTGTTTTGATAATAACAAAGTTGTATTTGTATGAGAATAATTTTGGTACTCTAACGTGTATCTTTTTAAGAATTGAAAAACAGGTAATGACTCTGATAGAGAAAGTTCTGACTCTGATAGAGATTGTGTGCTACGTCACTCTGAAGTTCTCAATGGTCGCTTCTACGTCAAGAAGCAAGGTTGCTTCTAATCTACTGTGCATCAGAAAGACTCCAAGAAGACACTATGTTGTTGTTGCAATGTTCTCTTGGATTCTGGCTTTGAATTTAACTCTGATACTCATCTTCTGAAGACTAAGTGCTGAAGACTCTGAAGACATGGTTCTGATGAACAACGTTCTGAAGACTCTGAAGACTTAAGTTTCTGAAGACCAAGTTCTGAAGATTCCGAAGACTTATATTTCTGATAACCAAGGGTTCTGAAGAAGGAGTGTTGAAGACTCTGATGACAAGGTTCTGCTGAACAAGTTCTAAAGACTCTGAAGACTCAAGACTCTGAAGACCCAATGATTCATTCTTCTGATCATGCTTCAATCATATCAACTCAGAAGCCACTGATGAACAGAAGAAGTTGAAACGTTTGTGTGGGAAAATAGTACATAATACAGATCAAACACGTTCTTTTCCACTACCGTTCCACTACCCTGATTTGGTGGTACAAAGGACAATTTCAGTGTAGGATTTTCATCCCAGCACAACAACATTATTTCAAGTCGCCAGTATTTTTCTAATATTACTGATTTTCCCTTCAACAAATCTTTTTCTGGCTATATGAAGACTTGATCATTCAGCGATTCATGTGTGACACGAAGTGTGAAAAAGAGAAATATTCAAAACATTGATTCATACAAAAAAGGAACTCAAGAAATCGAGAAATACATGAGTGAATAGTAAGCACCACAATACAAAGAAGAAAATTGTTCTTACTGTGTAGATTCGCTCTAAGTTAGATTGAGCTAGAAATAATGTTTATATCAGATTATGTAAGAAGCATTTCATTGTAAACATTTTATTTGATCAAACAGTTGTTTGAATTCCTTAAGGGACCAGTTAGGTCAGAAGCCTTAAGAAGAGAGGGTTAGTCTGTGTATTGTTAGTCACCAGTAGTTGCTAGTGCAGTTGTAATCAGTTTGGTTATAGTGGATTAAGTCCTTGTGTATAAGGCGAAATCACCTTGGTGGGTGGACTGGATTAACTTGATAGTTTTCAAGTGAACCAGGATATATCATGTGTCTTTCTCTATTGATAGTTTATTTGTGATCTTTGTTTGAGTTTCACAAAAAGCTTTCATTTTGAAAACCCAATTCAAACCCCCATTTCTTGTGTTTTTCTCACACCTTCATAAAGTATATGAACTTTGCAAGAAACAAACAACAAAACATAAATTATATTCAGTACAATAATACAACTCTAAATCTTAAGCATATGGAAAAAGCATATGAGCTTCAAAATCAAACAAGAGAGAGAAGATGGTGAAGATTATCAAGAATTAGGAAGATGAGAAAGAGAGCGAAGTTTGGACGAAACATACCATATTTCGAAGAGACAAAGAATGAAGATAGTGAAGATTATCAAGAATTAAGATTCAAATGAACGAATATTGTGAAGATGAAGATTTAGTTATCGCTATCGCTGTCGTCTCTGGTTTGCTGGTTCGCTAGTTCGCTTAGGGCATGTTATCAGGAAAAACTTTAATCACGGTTGATATTTACAACCGCAGTGAAATAAAGATATTATTACAACCGTTGTAAACTAAAATTGTGGTTAAATAGTGTTCAATTTTTTATTTATTTCTGAACTTAAGTGACACGCGTTTTTTGTAATAGGAAAAATGGAAAAAATGTAGTTGCTAGGATTCGAAGCTAGTAACTATTACTTTATCACCACGGTTGTTTATATCAACCGTTATTAAATAACTTTCAAAAAATAAAAAAATATATCAGGCGCATCCAGTTTGCGATATTACAACGGTGGAATGCATAACCATAGTAGAATTAGTGTTACCGAAGGCTTATTTTGTAGTAGTGTGACAGACATTTACCCTGCGTATAGTTGTTTATTGGGAAGACCATGGATATATGACGCTGGGGCAGTAACATTAACTCTTCATCAAAGACTAAAGTTTGTTAAGAATGGTAAGCTGGTAATTGTTTATGGTGAGCAAGCCTTGCTAGTCAGTCAACTTTCTTCTTTCTGGTACATAGATGCAGATGAGGAGGCTGTTGGAACTCCATTCCAAGCTCTCAATATTGTCAATGCTGTTCAGAAGAATGGGTCATCAATTGCTTCTTTGAAAGATGCAAAGCAGGTTGAGAAGAGTGGTCAATAAGAAGATTGGGGATAGAGTTTTGAGCTTCCCGAGAATAGGAACAAAGTCGGTTTAGGGTTTTCACCCTATGCAACTAGAAGATAAGTGAAGCATGAAGATGTTATCAAACTTATTCAAGAAGTGTTTCATAGTGCTAGTTTTATTCATCCTGGGAATCTAGTTGTTGCTGCCATTGGTGAAGATGATTCAGATCTGGAATGGCCTTGCTTCATAACGCATGGAGAGACTAGCCGAAATTGGACTGCCGTGGATGTTCCTAGTGTCGTTCAATTGTCAAAGTAATTTGTTGTGTTTTTCAAATATTTCCTTTCACTCTGCCCAAGGTGAAAGTGCCTTTGTTCGGGCACCTTTGTTTCAAATTTTAAGATCATTAATAAAAGACGTTTTGTTATTCAATGTGTTTTGTTTTGCATTTTTATGGAAAATGGTAACTAACAAACCTGTTAAAAACAATTTCATTTATTGCATATCACTTTCGCATTTGTTTGTTTCTAAAATCAAGCATAAATAATGTGCAGATTAATAAGCAATAAACCCATTGAAAACAATGACCATGCTCTCTCTCCCAACTTTGAATTCCCTGTATTTGAAGCGGAAGAAGAGAGTGAGGAAGAAAGTGATATTCCAGAAGAAATTACTCGGTTGCTTGAGCATGAGGAAAAGACTATTCAGCCATATAAAGAGCCGGTCGAAATAATCAACTTGGGTTCTGAAGAGAACAAGAAAGAGGTCAAGATTGGAGCACTTCTTGGTGAAGATGTCAAGAGGAGGTTGATAGAGCTATTGAAAGATTATGTTGATGTATTTGCTTGGTCGTATCAAGATATGCCAGGATTGGATACTGATATTGTAGAGCATCGACTGCTGCTTAAACCAGAATGTCCACCCGTGAAGCAAAAGTTGAGAAGAACTCATCCTGAGATGGCTATTAAGATTATAGAAGAGGTGCAAAAATAGATTGATTCCAGTTTTATTGTCATATCTATTTACACTTAATGGGTGGCCAATATTGTGCCAGTTCCAAAGAAAGACGGAAAAGTCAGAATGTGTGTACACTACAGAGATCTGAATAAAGCAAGTCTAAAAGATGATTTTCCTCTGCCACATATTGATATGTTGGTAGACAATACAGCTAAATTCAATGTTTTCTCCTTTATGGAAGGCCTTTCCGGATATAATCAAATTAAGATGGCACCTGAGGACATGGAAAAAACAACGTTCATCACCCCATAGGGAACATTCTGCTATAGAGTGATGCCCTTCGGCCTGAAGAACGCTGGTGCTACGTACTAGAGGGCTATGACTACCCTGTTCCATGATGTAATGCACAAGGAAATTGAGGTATATGTAAAAAAAAGAGAAAAAAAAAGAGAAAAAAATATTTGTCAAGAAGTGTCATAAATGTCTGATTTATGCAGACAAAGTGCATGTGCCTCCGACTTTACTCAATGTTATTTCGTCTCTAGGGCCTTTCTCTATGTGGGTAATTGACATGATTGGCATGATTGAGCCCAAAGCTTCAAACGGGCATCGGTTCATTCTGGTAGCTATTGATTATTTCACCAAATGGGTAGAAGCGGCATCATACGCCAATGTGACCAAGCAAGTTGTTGTCCGGTTTATCAAAAATTAAATTATCTGCCAGTATGGTATCCCAAGAAAGATCATTATTGATCATGGTTCGAACTTGAACCATAAAATGATGAAAGAGCTCTGTGAAAGTTTCAAGAATGAACATCATAATTCTTCGCCTTACAGGCCCAAGATGAATGGGGTTGTTGAAGCTGTAAATAAGAATATCAAGAAGATCCTGCAGAAGATGGTTGTAACTTAAAAGGATTGGCATGAGATTCTCCCTTTTTCTTTGCATGGATACCAGACGTCCGTCCGTACTTCAACAGGGGCAACCCCTTTTTCCTTAGTTTATGGCATAGAAGCAGTGCTCCCTATAAAAGTTGAGATCCCGTCATTGAGTGTGCTTTACCAAGATCTCATGCTCACTTCAAATAAACTCTCTTATATGGAAGAAATTCATTGACCTTTGAAGAACTTCAATCAGCCTTATACTCTAAGGATTTGAATGAACGAAAAGAGCAAAAACCATCTTCTGTTGGTGAAGGATAGTCCGTAAAAGGAAAATTCTTGAAGAAAGTATAATAGGTTCTTTGATGTATGTTATCATCTGTACGAGGCCAGACATAGCATACAGAGTGAGCCTTGTAAGCAGATATATGACCAATCCTGGGAAGGCACACTAGAAATCATTGAAGTAGATTCTAAGGTACATACATATTTATCTTAATAGAGTCGTGATTTATTTCGGAGTCTATGGCGATGATAGTAAATTTGAAATCGAAGGATTTGTCGACTCTGATTATGCAGGTTGTATAGATTCCAGAAAATCTATTTTTGGATATGTGTTCACTATATTTTGCACGACAATAAGTTGGAAAGCAACTATTTAGAAGTTTGTTTCCTTATCGACCATTAAAGAAGAATATATTGCCCTCACTGAAGCTCTGAAAGAAGCATTGTGGCTTAAAGGTTTTGCTAAGGAGCTGAAAGTTCTAGGTCAAGTTATCATAGTTAATTATGATAGTCAAAGTGCAATACACCTGTCGAATAATTCATCCTATCATGAGCGAACCAATCACATCGATGTGAGGCTGCACTTCGTCATAAAGATAATCGAGCATGGAGAAGTCCAGATGCTGAAGGTTTCATCTGATGACAATGTTGCTGATATGATCACCAAGACAATGCCAAGTTTAGTGTTTTTCCACTGTATGCAGTTGTTAAAGCTGCATGATGAAAGCTAGTTTGTTCCCTTGTTATTTTAGAGTTTGTTCCAAAGTGGAGATTTATGGTATTTGGATCGAACTCTAGCCTCCACAAGGATAGCTCCATGGTTCGACATAAGTTGTGCATGGTGTAGTCGAAGTTTGTTCAAGCATGCTGTCAAAATATATTTTGTTTAAAGCATGTCGAATTGGGCCTTGCTTATAAGCCCTATTGTTAAGTTAGCTTGTAGCCTAAGTTATCTTAGTAGTCTATAAATATACTAGTTCTCTCTGGTTGTTGAGAGAGAGGTTAATTGTTGTTATTCACTTGTAATTTTTGAACCCTTTATTGAGTAAGTGAATAGTAAAATAGTTTTAACCAATTCCAATTCTTCTTCGTCCTTCTTCTCTCACTTTTATAAAACCAAATATGTTTTCTTGTGTTTGTTTAAGAAACTCAATCTTTCTCATATTTTGATTTGTTCTTGAAGACATCGATTTACAATAAATACCATACTATATGTTTTGTTTGATTTGATATAGATGATCGAAGATTAACCCCTTACCAATAACATATTAGGTACTAATGAGTTCAAGATGTGAAGCTACATGGATAAAAGATTGGTCAAAATTATGGGATTCAATAAAGGGTTTTCAACTTTGTAATTTTATTTGTAAGGAAGAATATTTTATTATCAGAAGTTTAGAGATAAGGATTTGTAACGTCTTAAATATGTTATCGTAAAATTTTCATTTAATTATGATTTTGGAATTTCTCATGAAGTATTATTTTGTTTAATTAATAGTTTTATTAATGTTTTGGATTAAAATTTGGGGCGTTATAAGCACTATCAGACACTCCTTCACAGATATCATGTGAACTTCACAACAAATGTTTTGATTATCTTTGGTCATTAAAATAATAATGAGCAGATGATTAAATACTTTATTTGATGAACACTAATTTGCGAAAGTGTTTAATTTTTTTTATAAACTAGAATTTGTAATTTTTCTTACACTTTAGGTATGAAAAATTACACAAATAAAAAAGAAATAGGAAAACACCACAAGTAACAAGAAGTGAAGTGTGGAAGGAAAGGGACGCCACACTTTTAATCCAAGAAATGATAAGTCTTTGAAATGATGATTACCATAGGAAATGATTCTTGATACGATCTAAACTTGGTTCAATCCAAAACCAAGAGAGCAAAGCACACAAACAAAATTTTTAACTCAAAATATTCTACGTTTTTCATTACTTGTGCCTCCTTTTATATGGTAACATGCATAGGATTTTGATTACTCGAATCAAATGTATAAATAAATAAAATAAGAAATTATTCCACCATAGTTGAAAATTATTGTTTGGCGAATTTATTACATTAGGGTTTGCAAAAACAAGGTAATAACTAGCGGGGAACAAAAAAACTGGATGGAAAATTACAATTTTTCGTTTGATTTGATCATTGAATAGACAGAATGATGGTAAACCTTGAATTTCGTTATTTGGAAGCATATTCTCTCTCCCATTGATGAAGATTTTCGCCTCCTCTCTCTTCATTGAATTTCCTTTGATTCTCTTTGAACTTTTAATGATTCAGAATTTATTTGAAGGATAAACACATTGTTTGCCCCATAAGCCAAGTCATAGCATTAAGAGCTTGTAATTGGCTGAAACTTGTCAACACACTTAAAATTTAAAATATCACTCAAAATATAAATGTTAGGCCTAAATAAAATCAAGTCTGACCCAAACACATTATTACCACCCAAAAAATGAATAAAATTAAGTAAAAGAGGCAGGATAACATGCACCCCCTTCTCCTCTTAGAGACTTATGCAATTGACTATTTTAAGCTTTGAGTCTTCTAATTTAGGCATTCTTTATATCATAGTTGCTACCATTTGATTTAAGTCATCCTTAACTTTCTTGCATGCGCTCTAGTCTTTGGTCATTATAGTCCTTGAATATCTTAACTGGTGTCTTTGACAATTATGTCATCATCTTCCTTCCCTCTTGAAGATAATTCGACCTTGAATTGAAATCGTCATCACTTACATCAAAAAAAGACAAGTCAAAAACATTAAATGTAGCATTTTCATCATTTCCATTGGGTAACTCAAGTTTGTAAGCATTTTCATTGATCATTTCAAGCACTTAGAAGGGTCCATCACCCCTTTGGTTAAATTTTGAATTTTCATTGAGTAGGAAACCTTTCTTTCCACATATGTACCCAAACCCAATCATCAAGTTCAAAAACAACTTTTTTCATCCCTTTGTTTTCATGCTTAGCATAACTTTAATGTTTCTTCTCAATTTGCAATTTAACTTGCTTATGCAATTTCTTAACAAAATCCGCCTTATCTTTTCTATCTTTATGCTTCAAAAGAGAAGTGTTAGGCAATGGTAATAAATCAATACGAGTTAACGAATTGAAGCTATAAACAATCTCAAAAGGTGAATAGTGTGTAGTACTATGCATAACTTTATTGTAAGAAAAATCCATATGTATTAGACATTCATCCCACATCTTTAGATTCTTTTTAAGGACACTTCTAAGAAGAGTAGAAAGAGTTATGTCTACTACCTTAATTTGTCCATCCGTTTAGGGATGACAAGAAGTGGAGAAAAGTAATTTGGTGTCCACCTTACCCCATAAAATTCTCCAAAAATGGCTTTGAAACTTAGTGTTAAGATCTAAAATGATGCTTCTTAGTAGATTACGAAGGCACACCACTTATTTAAAGAACAAATCAGCAACATGACTTGCATCTTCTTCCTTTTTGCATGGTATAAAATGAGTCATCTTTGAGAACCTATCCATAACAAAAAAATTAGAATCTTTTCCATTCTTTGTTCTAGGTAAACCCAAAACAAAGTCCATGTAAATTTTAATCCAAGGAAAATCAGGGGTAGGTAAAGGTGTATAAAGACCACGAGGAAAAACTTTTGATTTTTCCTTTTTGCACCCAATGCACCTTTCATAAAATTTTTGAACATCAATTTTCATGTGGGGCCAATAAAAATATTCTTGTAGCAACTCTAAGGTTTTTACATCCCAAAAATGTCCCATTAAACCCCTTTCATGCGCCTCTCTTAAAAGTAAATCTCTAATTGAATATTTGGGCACACATAGTGTTATTTCTTTAAACAAATAACCATTGTGCCTAAAATATCCATTAATGGCAGCATGTTCACAAGATAAAAATTTGGAAGAAAATTCAAGATCATTCTCTTACAATTTCTTAATGTGTTCTAGACAAAAAACTTTGGTTTCAAGAGTAGAAAGCAAAGCATATCTTCTAGATAACTCATCTTCCACCATATTTGCTTTTCCTTCTTTATGTTTGATAACATATAGAAATTGTTCAATAAATTCTACCCATTTAACATGCCTCTTTTTTAACTTACCCTGCCCTTTTAGATGTTTCAAAGATTCATGGTTACTATGAATGACAAATTCTTTGGAAAAAAGATCATGTTGCCAAGTATGTAATGCTATAAACAAGACATACAATTCCTTATCATAAGTAAAGTAATTAAGGACAACCTCTTTTAATTTCTCACTAAAATAAGCAATTGGATGTCATTCTTGCATCAAAACAACCCAATTCCAACATTAGAAGCATTACACTCAATTTCAAAAGATTTGGAAAAATTTTGTAATGCTAAAATTGGCGTGTTAGTGAGTTTTTCTTTAAGTGTAACAAATGCTTTCTCTTGTTTCTCACCCTAATTAAAAATAATATTATTTTTAACCATTTCATTAAGAGGTGCAATAATGGTATTAAAATCTTTCACAAACCTCCTATAGAAACATGTTAAACCATGAAAACTTCTTATCTCACTTACATTTTAAGTGGTGTCATTGCTCACACCTTTTCTTCATCCACATGGATACCTTTGGGTCTCACAACAAAACCTATAAAAATAACATGATTTGTGCAAAAGACACATTTTTCTAAAATTGCAAATAAATGTCCTTGTCTTAGAACTTCCAAAACAACCCTTAACAATGATCTTTCAAATTTTTGCTATATATTAAGATACCATCAAAATACACAAAAATAAAATTTCCCTAAAATTCCCTCAAAATATGATTCATTAGTCTCATAAAAGTACTAGGTGCATTAGTTAAACCACAAGACATAATCATACACTTATATAAGCCATATTTTGTTTTAAAAGTTGTTTTCCATTCATCCCCTTCCCTAATTTTTATTTGATGATACCTACTTTTCAAATCAATTTAGAAAATAAGCATGCACCAAATAATTCATTAAGCAAGTAATCTAACCTAGGATTTGAATGTCTATATTTTATGGTAATGTTGTTAATGGCTCTACAATCAGTGCACATTCTCCAACTACCAGATTTTTTGGAACTAAAATAATAGGAACATCACAAGGACTTAGACTTTATCTAACATATCCTTTACTTATCAATTTAACAACTTACTTTTGGATCTCTTTAAGTTTGTTGTGAATTGCTTCAGTAAGCTGGCCTATTAGGAAAAGATGCTCCCAAAATTATATCAATATGAAGCTCAATTCCTCTTATGGGTGGCAGCCCATTTGGTATCTCCTTAGGAAATAAGTTCTTAAAATCCTACAAAAGAAACTCAACACAACTTGGAAAATGTTGAGTGTTAGAAATATTAGTTAACAAAGTCATCTCTTTGCAAATCAGCAAATATATGTGCTATTCTCTCACAATTGCCCTCTTTAGTCTCTCCTTTTTTGAAAATTAAACTCTCTTTTTTTCAACACTCATTTTTTTTGTCTAACTTCTTTTTTTTTTTCATTTTAATTTTATTTTTCTTATTCTATTTTTTCTTGCTCATATTTTTCTCTCAATTTCTTTTGATCCTCTCTCACCTCACTAGGATCCAATGGTGCAAGAATAAAAATATGACCATAATGTATAAGAGTACTTGTTAGTACGACCATCATGCATAACTCTTCTATCAAATTTCCACAACATAACAAGCAATAAGTGACAAACATGACATAAAATAGAATCTTAATTACCAATTTTTACACACACACACACATACTTGTTTGTGAACAAGCATTTAGACATTTTCAAAAAATCATTGAAGTTTGTAAGGCTTAGGGTGAGGTGTTGTTTCTAATTATAACTTTGAAACCATTTGTGTACTAGAAACATTAGTACAACTACCACCACCAATGATTAAAGAGCGTACTTTTCCTTTCACTAGGCATCTTGTGTGGAAAAAGTTTTCCCCTTGATTTGATTCCTCCTCCTTGGATTGGTTTTCCAATAACCTCCTAATCATGCAAAGTTCACCACTTAGAACTTCTTCATCCTCCTCTTCAAATCCTTTTTAAACATACCCATCTTATTCCTCATCCTCAAGTTTCTCATTTTCTTCTATTAACATAGTTCTCTTTGTTGGACACTGAGAAGCTATGTGTCCTTGACCTTCGCACTTGAAACACTTAACAACTTTGTTAGTAGAAACAATTTTAGATGAGTTTGTAATTTTACCTTTACTTTTATCCATAACCTCTTTTGATGATGTTAAGGTTCCCTCCTACCTTTGTTTGTCCTTCCAATTTTGTGAATTTAAAGAATAACTAGAACTCCTCCTAACTTGTCCTTTTCTTTTTGAGATGTTTTTATACTTTAATGGCATGATGAACTAGTTCTCTATGGAAACATAGTGATGAAGTTCCACTATGTCACTAATTTCATGGTTTAGTCCATGGATGAACCTAGCCATGGTTACTTCTTGATCTTCTTACAATTGGCTCCAATCTTTGCAACCTCCATCTCCTTAAAGTAATCTTCAACACTCTTAGAACCTTAAATGATTCTTTGCAATTTTTGTGTGCAAATCTCTATGGTAATAGAATGACACAAATTGCCTCATCATGATTCTTTAAAAATTTTCCATGTATCCAATGGTGGCTCACTATACCTCCTCTTTTCTTTGATCATATAATCCTACCACAATAAATCATACTCCTTAAACTCAATGGAAGCAACCTTCACTTTTTAAGATTAGTATTGTTTCGTGTCGGACAAAGGACCAAGGACGCACCGCTCCACATTGGCCAAAGGCCCAATAACATGAGGCACATTTATCCAACCTGCTTCATTAATAAGCCCAAGGTATAAACACCTTCACAAAGGGTTTTCAAGTACATAATCTCTAATATCCACTTCCACTACGATTATCTTGAACCCTAAATCGACTTGGGTGTTGGAGTGCTAACCATGCATGTACTCCACTCTGATTCACCGTATCAGAGATTGACATCATTGATTCAAGATCAATATCGATCGTTAACATCAGTTTAAGATTAGCGTCTCCGATTCAGGAAGCACCTTGATTCCAACCTTTGATCCACGGTGTCGCACATTGAATCTTCTAGAAAGCTTCGCTCCACCATAGTTTCCATGATCTTCTCCATTTTATGGTTTTGTAACAGGAAACACTGGCGCTGTCTATGAGAATCGACTTCCGATTCCTGCGATTTCCACGAGGTCAGGTTCAATTCTTGAATCTGAATATAAAAGCATCTCTCGTGAAAGTATGAGCTTCTACAAAGTTAATATCTCAGATCCGCAACGTAGATATATGTCGTAGACGATCCAATCAAGTATCGCTTCTGTCTTAGAATGTCAGAACCGAATATTCAATTCTTTCAAGAACTACACGATGTAGCGGGAAGAAGACTCCTAGGCATAAATTTAGGATTGCATTCGGACTTGGATACGGTTCCCAAGGAAGTCAGATGCGAAATTTGCAAACCACCCAACACCACAGGTTCTATTTGTGAAGGGAATGAAAAAACCGTAACCCCAGTCCCAAGTTCTAAAGGAAATAATGGACGTTCCTATCCAAACTCCACCCATACAGATTCACCACAGAAGCATCCTGGTGGCAGATAACAACATCCAATCACCACATGGCATCTCTATTCCTAAGGAAATATTTGGTGGGTCGGTTAATGAATACGATTTATGTACGAAAAATTCCAAGTATGACATGGCCAGAAACACAAAATATTTAGTCACGGTGATAAGTGAAGACTCCTAAACTGGAAAAGAGAGATAAACAAAGTCGGGATCCATGGGTCCCCGATCAGACAACCGAGCAACCCGGATATCCAAAAGGGCGTCGAGTCCATAAATTTTGATCCATCCTGAACTTGGGAAGCAAAGCCATACACGTGCATTGAAGGTCAACCATCTCCCAAGTCAAGGATCCATTCCTCTAGATCACCGACCATCAAGCCACTAGGACAACACATCCGAGGGCAAACGATCAATATACACTTATGGCCTACCTCAAGATTTTAGTAATATGTTTGTAAATTATTGATATAGTAGTGAAATGAAATACATATGTTTATTTTCTATTATATTCTTAATGCTCTGCTTTTTGTCTTGTCCCCTCTTTAGGGCTCCAAAGTGTTAATGCACGCCACAGTGAACCGGGGTACAATCAGTGCAGTTGACGCCCGACTTAAAGATTCCATGGGTGCTGTCAAATACGCTTTGCACATCCTACTAAAGCAATCAAATCCCCTTAACGCCGAGGACACCTCCAAATTTAAGGGGTGTTATCAGAGACGTTTTGCACGTCTGACCAAAGCAATCGAATCCCCTCAGCGCCAAGCATGCCTCCAGATTCTAGAGGTGTTATCGGTGACACTTTGCACGTCCTTCTAAAGTAATCAAATCCCCTCAATGCCTTGTGCACTTTCAAATTCTAGGGATGTTGTCAAAGACGCTTTGCACATCCGACCAAAGCAAAAATATCCTCTTAGTGCCTTGAATGCCTTCAAAGTGAAGGGGTACTGCTGCAAACACTTTACATATTGTCGTACCTCGAAAAATGAGTGCAAGACCTCGTGAAGCGCGATCGCACGCTCGCGGGATGGACTTTACAGAGTCGCCACTGATCTTTATTTATTCCCATAGAAGGGAAAGGAAAATATCTAATAAAACCCTTAAAAGAAAAGACAAGGATATGGTCATCGTAACAAACCAGGGTTTAGGAGTCGGTTATGCAAGGGGAAGGTATTATCACACCTCACGTCTGTTGTACTCAACGGGAACCGTTAGGTTAGTTGTGCGCGTTAGTATTTGTTCAAAAGTTAGGCTTCTCAACTTATTATGAGGGAAAAGAAAGGACAAAGGTTTTATTTTTATTAGGCTACAGAGAAGAAATGACCTAAAAAGGTTTTTATTACTAGGGGGCCTGACAAGATTTCACAATCCTCCTCCTACGTATCTCAATAGAGAAATCAAGGCACACGTAGTTCTGGGTAAAAAGTTTGTTTGTTGGTCGATTTTAGCAAAAACTATCTTGTATCAGGAGAGGAGCGGACATTTACACCACATTGAATGGATTTATGAATCACATTCATGCCACTTATCTCAACTCAATAGTTGTGGATGAAGCATTGCTTAGCATCATCTTAAGACAAGATGTATTTCGTTTATGAAAAGGTTTTAGGTTGTGCCAAAAGGCGAAAAGGTTTGAATGAGTTTGAGTGTTTTGTTGGAAGACGATTACTCGAATGGAAGAGTAAGGAAACCCATATCCAAATAATCGAGGAGAGGAATCGAAGGCTCCAGACCATCTCCCTTTTCATCCTTACTTGCAAAAGGATTTAATATAGTTAGGGTTTATTAATTAGATGAGGATACTCGAATGGCCGAGTAAGACTACTCGTATCCAAGTATTCAGGAAGGGAATAGAAGGCTCTAGACCACCTTCTTTTTTCATCTAAGTTATTAGGAAAATATGTTTTAACTATGAAATAGGTTTTAAGGTGAGTCAGATTATAAATTTTTTAAGAGATGACAATTGTTTGACTAATCGAGTAAGGGAACTGGTACCCAAACAACCGAGGAGAGGAATCGAAGGCTCCAGACAATCTCCCTTTTCATCTTTAAGGAAAAAGTATTTAAGTATAGGTTAAGTCTTTTGATGAACGACGAATACTTGAATGGCCGAGTAAGGCCACTCGTATCCAAGCATTCGAGAAGGGAATAAGAGGCTCTAGAGCACTTCTTTTTCTTTCAAATTATTGTAAAAAAGGATTTGGGTTTGAAACAGGTTAGGAAGCGATTTGAGATGCATGGAAGGAAAGACCCACTGGGTGTCGGGTCAAGGTTTTGCCATTTTGAAATGCTTACAATATAAATTAAAGTTACCAACTAAAGATCAAAATTCTATAAAACAAGTGTAAATAAAATAAAAGGTGCTCATTGTAAGAAAGCTCATGAGTAAGCCACGAGACTCGAAAAATAAACCGAAATAGAAAGAAATTGAATTTATCTCCAAGCTAACTTAGAGTGGATTCATGTAAGAATTACTCTATAAGAAGCCGAGCAACACTCTATGCGGCCAAGCGATTTTCGAAAGTTAAATTGGATTTCAACTTCAAAATCACAATCCAATAGAAATAAAAGCAAAATACAACAGCACTACACAAATTTTATTATATCCGACTATAAATCAAAGCTTAACGAAATCGTAATGGAAACAACATCCAAACTACAAAATATTTGCACCCTATCATTATGGTTGTCCAATCCTAAGTTGTATCTTACTAGTAGTTGATTGGTATCTGTTGTAAGGGCAGAGTACCCCTTGTACTCTTTTGTTTCAATATATTCTCCTTGCTTTTTAAAAAAAAAAAATTAGATCAAATGCTAAAAGGCTTATGGGTCAAATATAACACTTAAATCTCTAAGTACCAAAACACATAAAGAATAAAGTAAAATAATAATTATTAGGAAAATAAACTTAAGAGAAAAGGAAAAAAGAAAACCATTTTCATTTTTTAAAAAATGAAATTATTATTTGTTTTGGATGAAAGCTAAAAGCATAGTTTTAAAAACCGGACCGGACCGGCCGGTCGGACCGGTTGGACCGGGAACCGGCCAAGTAACCGGCCGGGTTCACTTACTCGATCGGCCATGTCTTCGAACCAGTGGGAACCGGTGTGAACCGGTGCGAACCGGGAAAACCTGCGGTTCAACTGCTTATTTTTTTTTTAAAAAAATTTTTTTTTTAATTTTTTTTAAATTTGTTTTTTTAAAATTTTTTTTACTCAAATACATAGGAACTTTTCACCAAGAATAATAGTGATCACTCATTTGATTTAAGTGATACACAAATTAAGTTTCGTAATATCCACAAAACTATTTTTACTATTTTGTATTTATATTGATTGAAAAACCATCATACAAATATTTGTATAGAAATTTAAGAACACAAATTAAAAAACTAAATATAATATAATTTTAGACTTAACTGATTTCCATTATATATATATATAGACTTGGAAAATTTATTATTTAGAATAATGTTAATATTTGTATTGTTTAATTATTAACATTAAAACTATGAATTTAAATTAAACTCTGTTTAATTTAGACTCTGTTTAAAATTTACAATTAGACTCTGTTTAAAATTTGAATTTAAATTATGAACCTGTGAAATTATGATATGATATTTTCAAAAAATTTAAGTGCTAGTTATATTTTTTAAAGAGTGAATCATCCGGTTCGACCGGTTTTACCAGTTTTATACCTATTATAATGACAGGTTTATTCTACCGAGTTATCCGGTTTGGTCATGCGGTTCGACCAATAACCCAGTGGTTCGACCAATAAACCAGTGATCTAGTAACCTCACCAATTTGATGACCGGTCCGATTTTTAAAATACTGGCTAAAAGTGTAGTCTTTTTTAGACGAGTGAAGCAAATCATGCTCTTCTCTCTTGTTTTTTTTTTTTATAAAAAGAGAACAAAACCAAACCCATTAGACACATCAGCATGCCATTTCTTAAACAAAAGCAAAGAAAATTACATGGCATGTAATAATATGAACAATGAAGGGAAAAGTAATGCTGACTTTTTCACACCTTCAGTAAAAACAGATGTACTACAACTTTAACACAATACTGTGCATCATCGAAATGCATATACAAAATATAAAAAAAAAAAAAACATATATATACAAGAAAATGGGAGCCATGGTGGGTGGTTAGATCTGTCAAAGGGTGAAGGACTGCTGAAGTCAGAAGCTTCAAGTTATTGTTGTTGTCTTAGTGCAAATGTTGATGTGTGAAGAAGGGATTTTTTCGAAGGTGAGTTATTGTTGTTGCTTAGTGAGCGAAAGATGTCTTGGAGGGTGAGGGAGGCGACGAAGAAGAACATTGGAATTGTGAGATTTGTATATGCTGGTTGTTGTAGTTTCGAGTGTGTTTGACCGGAGTTTCATAGTGTTACGCATTGATGCATTGTACTCATAGTTGTGTTCATGGAGTTTCAACGGAGATTGAGGTGAGTTCATGTGGTTTTGGTTGTGTTTCGTGATACGTCATAGCTTTGAGATGTCATGAAGGAGTAATGAAGAGCTTGTTTTCATTTACAAATCATTAATAGGTTGAAAGAGGGGAAGAGTTATGTGAAGGTATTAGTTTGGTGTGAGATCTTATAGGTTATGTGAGATAAGTGTTTAAAATGAGTTTATGGAGAAGTGTTGAGAGTTTGAAGATGATGTGTTCGTTTTTTTTTAGTGTATGCAGGTGTTTGATGAGTTTTACGATAGAGTATGCTTGTAAGTTTGGATGAAGTTTTCTTGGTTGAAGAAAGGGAGAGTAGTAATGTGTAGTTCTTACTTGAAGAATGGAGGTGACAGAAAAGCATGGGTTGAAGAGGGGGTTTGTATGGTTGAAAGGATTTTTTTATAGTTTTCTCTTCTCTCAAAGCGTGATGCTCAGATGATAAAATAGGGTGGAGCAACTGCTAGTGGTTGGTTAGTAAGTGTCTTAGATGAAGGTGTTGTGAGGTTTTGATTTATGGTGGAGAAACATATGGTTTTGGTATTGTTATGTGACATGATGGAAGTGGTTTGTTTTTTTAGTGATGACCATATATAATGGAGAGATGTTTTTTCATTTTTTTCATGCTCAGAGAGAGAGAGAGAGAGAGAGAGAGAGAGAGAGAGAGAGAGAGAGGTTTTAACGTGATCCCATGAGATGAAGAGAGGAGGAGGTATGCATGAAAAATGAATCGAGCCTAAGGTAGTGAGGAGATGGGTCGATAATGCTAGTGGAGGGACCTTGGAGAGGTTATTTTTAGGAAAGAACAAAGAAAGCCTTTTTCTAAAATTAAAAATCAGGTTTTCTTTTGTGAAAATTTTTTGAGATAAAAAACTAGACCTTAGCTGGCATCTGTTAAGAGATAAGTCGACACTATTTGTTTTTTTCCAAATTTGTAGGAACTATTTCTTTTTTAGGAAAAAAAGAATTCAAAAAGTTTACAAAATTATTTAAATCCTAAGGATACTTTTCTTGAATATGTTCAAAGATTTAAACAAAGTTGAATAAATACAATTGAAAATAAATTTAAAGATTATAAACTAAACAACATAAAATTAAAATGAACCTATAACTAATTCTATTTAATCTTTGGTGGATGATGGACATATATGTGGGGAATGAGGAAGACATATGGTAGTGGTGATCCACAGGAAATGTCAAAGACAATGGATGAAAATTTACTGGGGATGAAAAATTGCTAGAGAAAAGACATTGACTAAATGCTAGACAACGCTGGACTTTAAAAAATTGACCGAATGCCAGACAATGCTGGACTTTAAAAATGTAATGTCAGGCGAGGCTGGACTTAACCGAAGGCATCAGTAAGACAATTACCGGCTACAACGGGATTTTCCAAACAATATTGGACTTGACCAAAGGCATCAGTAATACAATTACCTGCTACAATGGGGTTTGCCAAACAACATTGGACTTAACCGATGGCATTAGTAAGACAATTACTGGCTACGATGGTACTTGCCAAATAACATTGGACTTGACCGAATGCATAAGTAAGACAATTATCGGTTACAATGAGACTTTAAATGATGTTGGCAACAACCAAACTTCAAGTATCAATTATGATTGGATTTACAAATAAAATTCCAGTTATGACCGGACTTTAGAAGAATGCCAACAACAATTGGACTTTTAAATAATGCCAAAAACAATTGGACTTTTAAGAATAAAGTGCCAACAACAAATGCACTTTTAAAGAATGCCAACAACAGTTGGACTTTTGAGAACGCCAACAACAACTGTACTTTGAAGAACAGAGTGTCAGCAACAACTGGACTTTTTAAAGAATTCCAATGACAATGGGATTCAAAAAGTTAATAATGATTGAATTTTGAAATGACACAAGTGACAACCGGATAATGGTTCGAGGGCGTCAAATAACAAATGGACTTGAGAGTATGAACTGCCAGACGAGAACTGGACTTGAAGGGTAGATTACCAGACGGGAACTGGTGTTTTGTTTCTTTTGTTTTTGTTTGTCACACGAGAATTGACTTTCAAATGATTTCCCAGACGAGAACTGGTTTTTGATGTTTGATTTATTGTTAGACAAGAACTGACTTTAAAATGGGCTACCAGATGAGAACTGGTTTTGAAAAGAAACTAATTACAAGACGAGAACTGGAGTTAGAAATAGGCCACCAGATGGGAACTGGTTTTACAATCAACCACCAGACGGGAACTGTAGTTAAAAATAGACTACCAGATGGAAACTAGTAGGGGTGTTGATAGGTACGGGTTAACCCGCAAACCCACTCACCCAACCCAACCCAACCCTTATTTCTACCCAACCCAATCATATACGGGTCTAACCCATTCAAACCCATTGGTATTTGGTTCAGGTAACGGGTTTAAAGTTTTAATCCACAAACCCGCGAACCCAACCTATTGATATATCACACTATTTTTATTTTTATTTTTTAATAAATTATCTAGCATAATTCTTTCAATACATATATTTTTTGTAATATAATTATTATTTTTATTACTTGTAAAAGCCTAAGTCTAAATCAAATTTGAGAGATCAACTTTATTTATTCAAAGAGAGATATATCTTACCTTTTAAATTATACTTTACACCAATTGTATATTTTTCTAAATTTATATGAATCATAAAAGAGTTTTTAGGTATTAACCAATAAATTTTATTCAAATTGAATACTAAAAGTTTATGATTTTTTAATATTTTTGTAATATAAATGTGTCAATTAAATTGATATAATTTATTTAGAATTTGAAAATTATATTTAGTGGATGACCCACGAGCCCAACCTAACCCATTGATGAGCAAGCGGGTTGGTTTGGTTTGGGCTTAGTCTTAAAAGTACGGGTTGAACACTCAACCCAACCCAAAGAATATTGATCGGGTCGAGTATTGGATTTAATCAAATTAGACCCAACCCAACCCGCAAACACCCCTAGGAACTGGTGTTTGAAAACTGACTGTCAGACGGGAATTGCTTTTCAAATGATTTACAAGACGAGAATTGGTTTTTGATGTTTGATCTTTCATGCTATGGGCATATGCTCGATGATTGAGATGGTATGCATGGCTTAATGCTAGAGCGAAACGACATGATTAATGCATGAGAATGATTTATGCAATGACTTGCAGGTTTTTAAAATGCCCATGTGGTTGCAGCAAAGTTCCTTTTGTCAAAATGCTTGAATGGGGTAATTAGCATGATTCCCCGTCACTCGTCTTAAAATCAACAGTTGATGACGTACAACTTGTTTAAATAGCTTGAAAGCATGGAGAAGACTTACCCCTCTGTGGCTTAATCTTTCCCCATATCTTAGGTCTTCAAAGAGGTTAACCTTGACAGGAGTTTGGAAATAACTTGACATAACCTTGAGGTGGCTTGCCCCAATGTTTGAATATCGCAGTGGTCTGCCCCTTAGTTGGACACTTCTAGAACTGAGAGACTCCTGAAAGAATAACCTTTGAAGAATTGAGCTCTTTCTGGTGGCTCGCCTTAGTCTGAGTCTTGAAGAGAATTGCTCTTTAATTAACCGACTCTTGGGGTGATTGGTTCAGATTGACCGATACTCAAAGTGAGTTGTCCTTGATTGGACTTCCTTCACCTGATCAAGTTCCTCATCTAACTGCATTATTGGAATTCCCTTGATGATAAATGCTGACTTGCAGTTAAAATAGTTCATTCACAAATGGTAATTTTAATGCAATGCAGGTGCAAATTTTTGAAATCAATCATTTATAGAAATGATGTGATAGTGTGTGACGAGTGGACAATTAGTCCAAACACGAAGAATATGGCATCAATACAGGTGATAAGCAAATCTCTAGGAGTCAGTTTACACAACCTTGCTATAGTATGCTTTCAGAATAAACTCTGCCTAAATAGGTCTTTTAAGGGTTGTAACGTGGCATGGTTCACATTTATTTGAAACAAAAGATATAAGGCTCAAATTCTTTTTAACCTATACCTTCTTCGTGATGATCTCCAGTCCTATGTTTAGTTGTTCAACACGCATTCGTCTTCTGATAGTTCGACGGTGTAAGAGTGAAGATGAAGATCCAAGATTTCCTTATAATGGTAGTCACCTTATTTCATTTTGTCATGGATGTCGGCGACACTTTGATTTTTTGATATGGTGGTGTTTACCGTGAAAATTGGTAAACAACCGCTGGTCTCCAAAACTGGTTTACTTTACAGGATCAACCAGTGAATCCTAGGACATGTGCTTTTGTTAAAATTATTTCTGAAAGACTATGAACATTTCGACAATGTTCATGATTAAAGAACATTGTTTAAAGTTTGAAAGTAAGATGTAAAATTTGTAAAGAAATTGCAATTAAGAACTTCAAAGTAAATTGCAATAGAAAAGTAATTTGATAAACTGAAAATGACTTCAATTGAAATAAAAATTTGGTGATTAGCATGTACATTCTCAACAAACTTATTTCTCAACACACTTAGATACTTTGAGTAATTTGTGAGTATTTGTACAATGATTGAACACACGAAATCCTATACACTAAGATTCCTATTTATACTACGCCGAAAATAACCGCTAACAACAGTCTTTTCTCCAGAAAATGACACGTTTCACTTGCATGCTTTCAATTCGCCACAAATTTCCACGCGTCCTCTTTAAGGAACAGATAAGGACAAAAGACAGTTATCATCTTTATTCAAAATTCAAAATCTCTATCGAACGCAACCTCAGTATTGGCTCTGTCGAAATTACAATCTAAAGCTTAAAAATATTTCTAAGTCTTAACCCAGTATATCCTCCTCACAAAAGGTCTTTTCGACTAAGAACCTTAATAATGCTCCTGTGGAATACCAAAATAACTTAGAAACATTTCTTCACTTATCACACTCAATCCAATCTTGGCGTCGAAATTCCCAGCTAACAAATTGCCCCCCAAAAATGTCATTTTCGACTAAAATGGAGAAAAAGGTAGTTTTTGAAATCTTCTTTCGACGCCATGAACTCCTTGTCTGCTATGACGTCATAGTCATCATGAAACTTTTCCTAAACATCTTCTCAAACCCATGCGTGAATCTTTATTGCAATCATCACACTTCTAGTTCCTAGGAGATCGTGGGATTTCTTAACTACCACCGTCCCATCGCTTGCTCTCCGACTGGCACGTGTCCCACAATCTCTTTAATCATCAATGCTTAAAGTAAACCGCTTCATTTCATCAGCCTATAAATAGTGAATACTAACATTTTTCAACTTTTTCCCTCTTCTAAATCTTCCTTTAGCAAGAACAATCTTCTTCTTGAACTCTTCATCTCTCACAAAACACAAACCATTTTTCTTCAATCTTTGTTGCATCAATGGCGTCTTCCACCAAAGTTTCTAAAGATTCAACAAAATCAACAAAAAAATCCAAGAAAAAAACTCAACTTGCTCCAGTTCACAAGATCTTGGTCCCAACAGTTATGGGTAACCAACAATACATACCTGAGCCTCCACTTGAAGAAGGAAAGAGGAGAATATACCAATCTCAGGTATTAATTCCTATTTCTGTTACTAGTAAAACATATGCTATGTTAGGTCCCCTATGAAACCTTTATGCTAACCTCAATTGACTTAAGGAATTTTTCCCAACATACCATCGCTACAAACCCATAGCTAATGGAAAAAGACCTAGGGCTAGTGAAGATGTAGAAGCTGATAAGAAACTGAAAGTTGATAACCAAGGCTCACCTTCGACTGAAGCCTCTAAAGAACCCATAAATCTAGAATAGGTGAATAATAGTTTTAGGGTATTTTGATCATGCCCCTTATTTAAAGATCCATCAGATTACCTTGCCTGGTTAGAGAAGATAGAAAAGGAAAAATCCCAAGTCTGGAAAAATATGGGTATCTTCGACATGATTCAACTGTTGAAAGTTAGACCTGGCTATTGCCAATCTGTGCTAGTTGCTTCTTTGTATTTCTGGGATAGCACCCATAATAACTTCCACCTTCCTTGTGGAATGATGACACCCACCCTCTTCGACATTGTAGCCATCACTGGGCTCAAACCGGTTAGGTAAACTTATGACCCAAAATTCTTGGCTGAAGACTCTATAGGTTTCGACACCACTAAAGCTGCTTTCACAACCTATATTACGTATTATCATGACAAGGAATCTAACGAAGTCTCTGACCAAGAGCATATTGCTTTCCTTGCTTTATGGCTGTCTCGTTGTGTATTATGCTCGAGATCCCTTCAAGTGGCAAAGAGGTATATGACAATGGCAAACCAACTACGTGCTAGACATAACCTTTGTCTTAGCAAAATGATCCTGGACAACCTCTATGAGTCCTTGGGGGAAGGTGTCACAGCTATCAATACCATGAAGTCTAAAGGAAACTTGCTTCTCTCTGGCCCTTTCTGGCTCCTACAATTATGGTTGAATGCTACCTTCAAAGCATCTTTACCTGTGCGCAATCCCATAATCGCAGAAGCTGACGAAATAAAGAACATGAGGGTCGAAGGGACGTGTCTTGCTTTGGTAACCCCTAGTGACGAAGGATTGAATCTTCAACAAACTTTCATTGGGTATGTCATGATGTTCGCCAAGCATGGCCCTGAATGGTTTACAAGAAGATTCCTGCTCCGTCGAAGGACCAAGAAGCAGAATCCCTTGCCATATGGGAGGCATTCCTCTCCCCTAGGCTTTTGGCTACAAGACTTAGGCCTTCAATACTTCAATTCACTCTCCTCAGCTACCAACCTAACCTTGTCTCTCGACAGTTTGGTCTTATTCAAATAAAACCACAACCACTCTTCGCCAAGAAAAACTCATTAATTCTTTACAACATGATCCACACAGAAGCCTAATGCAACACAGAATTGGCTCGATACACTAGCATCATGCAGTTTACTCCCGTTGCCTTTAAGACATCATTCCTTTGCACTAAAGAATTTGATACTTGGTGGAAGGATTATTACACCACATAAGTTTTCGACGTTCCTGCCTTTACTCAACATCTAACTCATGTTTTTTCCTATGTGCAGGAAAAAAATCAAGAAAGGTACTTCGACTCACATCAAAGAAATCCAAGCATTCCAAAAATACTTTCAAACTGCCTATAGACCTGATGATCTTAGTCGAACCATTCGTGAAGCAGCAGTTACCTTAAAAAAGAAATTTACAAATAAACTGGAGGATCTAAAACTACCTTCGTACGTTAAACCTGAACAACGGTACAAATTACCTTTTAACACGCATCCCCTAAAATTCCCTCGACTGCCCAGTGCTGAGTTTGGTGTGGCTTTTAGTCCTCCATTCCCAGAATGGTTCGTCTGTGGAGATTTTGTAAAAATTCTTCGACAAGAATCTCAAAAACTTGCCAAGCGGGTGGTTCCGACTAATCATACTCTAGACAGTTTCAAAGGTCACCTTTGTATTGGCATAGAACACGTCCGTGTAGAGTCTCCAATATACGAAGGTGTGGAATGGGAGGTTTCTCGACTCGCCTCTTTTATTAATTCATTTTCTCTCTTTTACTTGTTATAATTGTATTCGTTTTCTTTCAGCTGTGAGGATTCCTGCCAAGAAACCTGCTACCACAGACAAGGACTTCATCGAAGAGAAAGAAGAAGACAAAGCCATTAAAACAATAGCAAAAGTATACTTTATTTATTATCATTATTCTTCTTTATATATTGTCTTCATATTTTGATACCTTAGGCATCTCTCTTTTCAGGATAGTCAAAGACCACCACCAACTCCCAAGAAAAGAAAACAAAAAGAGCCCCAAGTCCAGGTGATAGAATCTGATGATGATGATCTCTCACCAGACACCTCAAAACAACCCAAAAAGAAGAAGAAGCAGGCAAAGATTTTTGATGCCATATCTCAACCTAAACCAAAAGCTATCAAGACTCCTGTGAAGGAGCCTCCCACTCCCAAAGGCATCGAAGTTGATGTTGATCCAACCACTAAAGATCAAACTGCCAAGGCGACTCCTGATCAAGTCGAAAACGACAACTCTAGCCCTGGGGCTGAAGGTCCTAAGGTAAATAATTATACTTTAACCTCTTGAGTTGCTAATTTCTTTTTATTTATCTTCGACTTACCCATATTTGATTTTTTCATGGTGTCGCAGATGGCAAGGAGCAACCCATCATCCAACAAATTCTCCCCACAATCAGTAGTGATCCTTCCTACCACCCCACAAGTACTCCCTATTATCATCCAACATCTTCCAAAGACTCCAACAAAGAATCTATAGATGAGGTGAGTCAACTTGCTGAATAACATCAAAAGGATTCGCCACCAAAAGTCAGCACAAAACATTCTCAAATGAGTGATTCTGAACATGACAAAAACCCTCCAGAGAATGATGCCCTCACTGACGTGGAAGGTGATACGGAGATGCCAACTGCTGAAGGAAATGTAGAAGACAAATCTGAAGATGGCTCTCCAACTAAGGCAAAATAAGGCACTAGTGGCTTAGATGACGAAGAGGAGGAGGAAGAGGATCGCTCTATGTTTGACTTCGAGACGGAACCTCATGAGGAGGAAGATGAAGAACAAGAAGATAATGATGACAATGAAGAAGATAATGAGTAAAAAAATGACCATCCTAAAGCCAAACTAAGTCCTGATGCTGCCATCGAGACTTTAGAACCTTTGATTAGAACTACTGCCACCCTCTCCCACGAGGAGCTAGAATCGCTGAAGCAACGCAGACCATTGGACTATCTGAAGGCCATGATCAGTGCCAGGGGTAGTTCGACTGAATAGAGCGCTAGCACTTCAACTGCGTCAGGTGACCAATCTACAGGCAAACCTGATGATGAGTTACTTCTCAAGATTAAAGAAAAAGCCTTCGACACTGATCTGTTCCAACTCTTGGGGACTGACACTTCTGCTTGCTTTGGGATCAAGGATCTCCTGAAACAAGTTGACGTCTTGACAGTTCCTCCAGAAGTTGCAGACGTCGTCATGGAATTGGGGTTGCTGGTTGATCAAGTTGTTGCAGTTCTTAATCGAATAAGGGAGGCTTCGAACAAAATCAAGAACAAATCATAAACCCAGGCAGCTGAATGGGACACAGCCACAAAATCTACTACCAAAGTAGCAGAATTAGAGAAGGGTTCAGAACAAAACAAGAAGGAAGTCGAAGCCTGCAACAAGAACATCCAAGCTTGGGAATAACAAATAAAAGAATTGCAAGCCAAGATTGCCAAGGCCAAGGAGCGCAAAGATGAACTCCACAAACTTGATCAAGACAAACTAGCTAAGGAAATCCAAGTTGGGATGCATCACTTCGAAAGGGCTCAAAAGATGGGAAAGGAAATTGATGGCCTTACTTCCACCAAGACTATTTGTGAGCGACACTTAAGACTTCAAAATTCGAAGTATCAGAAGATGAAGGCTTCCCTTCCCTTTTGACCTGGTTGTAATTGTTGAACTTTTGTCTTTGAAGAATTTTGGTTTTTGATATAATGGCTTTCAGCCCTTCGTGGCATTTATGTAATGACTTAGCCATTTTGGCAATTTGCACATTTCTACTTACCATTTTGGCTTCGACTGTTGTGTGTGAATTACTCTTTAGCTATTTTTATTTCTTGAAGTGCAGGCTTATATTTTTTCAAATATTTCCCGTTCACCCTCAAGACTCTTCGATCCTCAGTTAATTCTTCAATTTCATATGAATCGTTAGAAAAAACTTGGATAACTTGAAAAGGGCCTTCCCATTTAGGGGACCATTTAGCCAATGTTTTATCCTTTCGATCCATGGGTATGATTACTTTCCAAACTAGGTCTCCAGTTGAAAATGACTTAACTTTAACCTTTTTGTTGTATGATTTCTCTACTCTTTTCTTCTGCCTCTTTTATAATTCTAAGGCATTTAATCTTTCTTCGTCTAGATCAACTAATTCATCCAACATCATGTTACAGTAAAACTCAGATGGGATTTCATGCTGTCTCTGAATTCTAGTTGACTGCAGGTAAATTTCGACTGGTAAAACTGCATCGTGACCATATGTCAGTCGAACAGGTGTAGTATTTATAGCCTCTTTAGGGGAGGTTCGACATGCCCGTAGAATCTGGTCCAATGTCATATGCCAATTCCTTGCCTTTTTCTCGACATGTTTTTTGATTAGGCCAATCACTACCTTATTCGCTGCTTCGACTTGACCATTTGCTTGCGCATAATTTAGGTGTGGATATCAATAGTTTGAACCCTCTTTCTTTAGCAAACTCCTGAACCTTTCGACCAAGGAAAACTGATCCTTGATCAGTTGTAATGGTTTTTGGGATTCCAAACCTATAAATGATATGCTTTTGGATAAATTCGATCACTGCCTCCTTGTCAACATTCACCAATGGTATAACCTCAATCCACTTAGTGAAATAGTTTATCCCAACTAGAATGTATTTTTGACTTTTGGATGATGGTGGTTGAATTTCTCCAACTAAATCCAAAGCCCACCCTCTGAAGGGCCAAGCCTTCACTATGGAATGCAATTCACTTTTAGGCACATGTTGAATACCTACATGTACTTGACATTCTTGGCATTCTTTGGTGAATTTGATACAATTATTAAGCTTGGTAGGCCAATACATTCCTTGTCGAGACAACAACCATTTCATTTTATAACCCATCTGATGTGCCCCACATGCCCTACTATGGACATAGAGAGGGCTAAGTATGCCTCTAACTCACTAAGGCATTTAAGCAAGATTCCTCCAGGCGTCTTTTTAAATAATTCGTTCCCCATAAGAACATAACTTAAAGCACGATACCTGACTTTTTGTTCGAAAGATGCTGTTGGATTTTCTAGGTATTATACTATTGACTTTCTCCAATCTTCGTTTGTCAAACTATCTATAGCTAGTATCTCAAAATTCTCTTCGTCAGCATAACCTAGCTTGGTCATTTCCAAATCTGATGGGGATAATCTGGTTGACACAACTCTTCCTCTGACTTCGATTGCATCTTGCAATTTTTCTTTTAAAATTTTATACCCAGAAGCAATTTTGGCCAAGTCATTGGCTTCTTGATTCTCAAGTCGAGGTATGCGTCGAATGCTTACCATTTCGAACCTTCGTAACAATCTATTGGCTATTACAAAGTACATTATAAGATTTTCTTTTACACATTTAAATTCCTTTGTGATTTATTTTATAACCAATTCTAAGTCACCCATTATTTCGACTCGAGTTGCCCTCAATTCTAACAAGATTTCAACTCCGGCTATCAAAGCCTCATATTCAGCCTCGTTGTTTGAATAAAGGCCTTCAACCTTGTACTTGAATTTTGTTAGGAGAAATAATCAATACTCCCACACCCGTTCCATCTTTATGACTAAAACCATCAAAGTATAACTTCCAAGGTTCAAGCTCCAAATAATTTAGGGATTTTTCGACTATGGAGTGGTCGTCTATAAAGTCTGCAACCATCTGTCCCTTAACAGCCTTTAAAGGCACATAAGTTAAAGAATACTCAGTTAAGGCCAGTGCCCATTTACCAATTTGACTATTTAAAATTGGTTTAGATAACATATGTTTAATAATATCGAAGTGAGATGAAATGTAAACATCAACTGGCTTTATATAATGCTTTAACTTTGTACATGAGAAGTATAGACATAGACATAGACATAACTTTTCGACTATACTATATCTAGTTTCTTGATCATTTAAGAATCTACTAAGGTAGTAAATGGCTCTTTCGACACCATTTTCATCCCCTTGAGCCAACAAGCTCCCTAAAGTCATATCTGATGCAGATATGTACAATATCATACTTCTATTCCTACACAGAGGTGCCAGAATTAGAGGATGGACAAGGTAGTCTTTGATCTTGTCGAAAGCTTCTTGTTGCACTTGTTCCCATTCAAAACTTTCCTTCTTGAGTCGAAGTAGAGGTGAGAAGGCTTGAGTCTTGCCACTTAAGTTTGAGATGAACCTCCTTAGGAAGTTGATCTTTCCTAGCAATGACTACAACTCCTTCTTCGTAGATGGCGCTTTCGCCTCTACGATGGCCTTGGTCTTGTTTTGGTTGATTTTGATTCCTCTCTTATGGACCACAAAGCCTAGAAAATCCCTAGTCTGTACACAAAAATCACACTTAAGAGGATTCATCTTTAGACCATGCTTCATCATTCTCTCGAATGACTGTCGAAGATGGTCTATATGACTTTTTCCTGAAACAGACTTAACCACAATGTCATCAATATAAATTTTCACGAAATTTTTAATAAAGTCAGGAAATATAGAGTTCATTGCTCTTTTATAAGTTGCCCTAGCATTTTTAAAGCCCATCACCACTCATTCGTAGGTGCCTAAGGCTCCAGGGCATCCTAATGCCTTCTTTGACACATCTTCTTCAGCAATGAAAATCTGGTTGTACCCAGAATACCCGTCGAGCATACTCAGATGCTCATGTCCTGCAGCAGAATCAACTAACATCTCTGTCACAGGCATTGGATATTCATCTTTTGGGGTTGCAGCGTTTAAATCTCTGAAGTCGATGCAAACCCTCAAAGTGCCATTTTTCTTAACGACTGGTACAATATTAGCAATCCATTCGACATACCTGGTCGTACGAATGAATTTGCATCTAAGACGACTTTCGACCTTTTCCTTGATCTTCAACAGAACTTCAGGTGCAAAACGCCTTGGAGTCTGCTTGATTGGCTTCTTCCTAGGCTTTATAGGCAACTTCAGTTCGACCAGATCTCTGCTTAAACCAGACATCTCATTGTAATCCCACGCGAAGCAATCCTTGAACTCCTTTAATAGTTGGATTACTTCGACCCTGAGTTATGGGCTAATGTTGGTGCTGATGTATGTTGGCCTTTTATTGCCCTTTCTCCCATGTCAATCTCTTCTAGAGGATCTTGCGCTAAAATCTTCATTTTATTTGCCACTGGATCCTTTTCAAAGCCTAAAGGCTCATCATCATAGATGGCTTCAATCCTCTGGCCTTGCACTTCATCTTGATCCTTATCCGGTGGTTCAGGATCGAAGTCTTTACCAGGACCTTCCAATTTCTCTTTATTCTTTTCGGCTTCGATAGCCGTGTACTTCACTCTAACCTCTAGGGCCGTTTTTAACTTGTTTTCGGCTATGTAAGCCGAAATCATTTTTAACGTCTTTGACTCAGTCATCGTCATCGAATTCACTTCCCCAGCCCGTTGGCTGGATACTTTTCGTTCCAAATATAAAATCTTCCTCACCTACTACTTCCCTATCCCATTGAAAAACATGGGTGGGGTGCATGTAAAGGGAACACAATGCATTGTCAGTGGGCGTAAAGTCGAACCCTACAGGATTGCATGGTGCAATATGGGCCAGGTTCTTGTCGAAGTGCCTCTTGTCCACCTGGTTGACTTCCTCCATGTAATAGCTCTGGTCAACTTCTATATTCTCCACTATTCTATCGCGTCTTCAGATAGAAATGCATTAATATAATAAAGAAGGGACTGCGCAAATGCCATGGATCCATTCTCGACCCAGAAGTAGGTTGTAGTTGGCCTTCGACGCTATAACAATGAACATAATTGGCCTTGTAACGGCGCCAACTGTGAGGTCAACCTAGATTACCCCCATTGTAGTACCCACATTCCCTTATAGTTTGACAGAACCATGTTATGATGTTTAGTATCAGTATCATCCTTTCCTATTCTTTTCAACATATAATGCGACATTAAATTCACCGTTGCTCTGCCATCAACTAAGATCTTATTCACTCCAACATTTTATATTTTGCCTCTAATAAACAAGGACTTCAAATGGTTCTTCATCGTTTCATCAGGCCTTTCGAAAAATGCTATTTGTTCTTCCACACATCCATTATTCAGTATGTAATAGCAGATTGGCCTGTGTTTGGCCATTTCCAACTCAGTTGCATCCTCAAGTTCCTCTATCTTCGTAACTTGGTCGTATTACCTAGGCAATATAGACACTACGTTGCAAATAATATCCAGCGAAGGCTCTGAGCCTGTGTCAAAATCATCTGTCAGCATATCATCTTCTGCTGGCTGGTCAGACTTCTCTTCCACAACCTCCTTTTGGGAAGTAAATAGTTTCCTTTCAACAGGCTTCTTGTCTTCGTTCCTGTCCTTCATGAGGGGTACGTTACTGCTCGATTCAGCCTTTGCCTTTTCTCCAGTCTCTCTCTCAGCTTTTCTCCTTCTCTGTTGTCTCCTCCATTGATACCTTGACATTGGATTTTTTCCCTTATAGTTTTCAGAGTTATATGCTAACTGCTTCGAGGCTTGGAATTCCTTATGGTATTCCAGTGAGGAACCTCTTTCTACTTCAAAGTTTTGCCATTTCTTTTGGCCTTGTTCCCTCTTTTCGACAGGTTTCACCCACTTACCCCTCGGGGCATCAACAATAGGTTTGAATGTGGCTGGTTTGTTTCCACGCAGTCCTTGTCCACCTTGATCTTGCTTATTAGGTCTTCCCCTCTTGTCGAAGGCAAAGCGGTTATGAGTGTCTCTTCAGTTATTCCTGTTTTTGGCTAGTCGAACCCCTTCCATGTTTTCTACAACCTTTTCTATCGAAGATTGAGCTGCACCTTGGGCACAACATCACTTCAGAGTTTTTTCTTTGGCACTAGTGAAGGAATTCGACCAGGCTCTCATCCTGCTTAGGATAGGCCACTTTGAGATATTCCTCTTGCCTGAGGCTTTGTTCATCAACCTCCATTGCAGTCTCCTGAGTTACCTCAACCATATTAACCCCAAAGTTGGCATCCTCAGTGATGTCCAACTCCTGTAGTTTGATCCCAAGGCCCTCAATGGCCTTAGATATTTTGTTAATCTGTATGAAACCCTCAGCAGTTTCATTTGTTGTGATCATTTAACTAGAACCCTCAGTGATTCCCTTGTTGAAGCCTTCAGTGACTCCCTGAATGAAACCCTCAGTGGTTTCCATGTTGAAGTCCTCAGTGACTTCCTTGGTGAAGCCTTCAGTAGCTTCTTTGGTGAAGCCTTCAGTAGCTTCTTTGTCGAAGTCCTCAGTGACTTCTTGGGTGAAGCCCTCAGTAGCTTTCTGATTGAAACCTTCAGTGGTTTCCTTGTCGAAGTCCTCAGTGACTTCTTTGGCGAAGCCTTCAGTAACTTCGACCATCACAACTTCGTTGGTGTAGTCCTCATACACCTCCACCATATTGATCATGGATGGCTCAGAATAATGCCCATCCGCCATTGGGAGAGGATCTGAATCAATCCCCATTTGTGACTTTGACTTATCTCTAAATTTGAGCCTTCATTCTTTGATAGTGTTCTGAACAAGATCCCAGAAAAGAAAACATTACGAAGTTTTATGGCCCAAAAAATTATGATATATATAGAAACCTCTCTTTTTCCTTTGTTCTAAAGGAGGTGTTTTAGTGCCAGGAGGAACTATCATTTGCCCATCTTTAACTAATAAATCAAAGATTTCGTCACACTTGGTGACGTCGAAGATATATGTTTTCTTAGGGAACCTATCACTCTTTTCTGGTTTGACTGGATTTTTTTCCATTCGAAGGTGTTAGGACTTTACAAGAATAAGGTGGTCCTGGCTTCAGTTCAACAAGGTCAACTTCGCTCTCGTCGAAATTTAAAGGATCTCTATTTATTTCTTGATCATCTTCATCAAATTCGACGTAGGCTACCATTTCCTTTCTGTTATTCTTATTTTCCCTGGCCTTTTCAGCCTTCAGGCGTTCTACCTGTCGAACTTTGTCAGCCAACTGGGCCATGTCCCTCAGATATTGGGTCTTCAGTTTCTTCCTAATGGAATAGTCAAGGCCACCAGCGGCCATTTCAACTAACTCATGCTTAGGCACTTGTGTAAAACATATGGCCTTAAGCAAACAGAATCTATTCAAGTAATCATCTATTGGCTCAGTGAGTTTTCATTTAATACTGGCCAATTCCTTCAAACTGATCTTCGATTGTCCCATGAGATTGCCCCATGTAGAACTGCTCATGGAACAATCTTTCTAGTTGAGTCCAATTATGAATTAAATTTGCTGGTAATGTGGTGAACCATGTAAAGGCATTCTTTGTAAGGGAACTTGGGAAGTATTTCATCTTTAGGTTCTCGTTATTGGCAATTTCCCATCCTCGATTAGGTATTTGGCCACGTGTTCGACAATAGACTCACTAGTGTCCCTAACAAATTTAGTAAACTTGGGGACTTTGCACCTAGAGGGTAATTCTGATTGCAGAATGTACTCAGACAATGGTGATGTGTAATTTGTCCTATGAAGGATAATATTTACCCAATTCCTCGCCATAATTCTTTCGACCATGGCTGTTAAATTATTGTCTGCTTCCATATCATCACGTCGAACCTGATTTATGACTTTGCCTGCATTTTGATTCCTATTCACCATCACTACCTTTGGTTCTCTTTCCCTTGGAATTTGTTGTTCAAGCCTAGGAGGTTCGACCCTAGGTAGTTCAACTCCTACTCCCTGAATTACCACATTCGCCTGGGGTACATTTTGTTGGATTTGGTTAATGGCGGGGTCCTCTTCCAAGACATCCCCCTGATTTTCTATCATCAATTCCCTTTGAGGGTGTCGAGGGGGTTGTAGAACACCAAAGAAATCAACATGCGCGTCATTTGCGCTGCCAATTATTGGTTTGTATGGGTAGTGTTTTGGATTAAAGGGTTAAATATCACGCCGATTTATTGGGCAAGCATTTGGACTATTTCGGATTGCTTTCATCCATTTGCTGCCTTATCACCGCTACAGATTATTGGTGATATTAGGCATGGTGGAAAATACCATCCCTAAGGGCTGGCTAATTCAACCCACATTGTTAATGCTTGAACCAGATCCTTGTAGTGGCGAAGTGACGTTCACCACTGGTTCTGTAAACATTGATGTAGTATTATGCAAACTTGCCATCACTGAAGTCGGCATGCCATAAGGCTGTTTGCGACTAGTTAGAGGCATTGAAAACCCAGACATATAAGGTCTGAATAAATTATTCCCTACTGGAGGGGGGTCACTGGTGGACCCTGTATCCCTATATAAGACAAAATAGGTCCACTTTGGGCAATTGACTGCACAGGTGTTGTAACACCCCCAATCTATAACCCGAGTAATTAAAGCGATAACAAATAATCAGATTAGAATTAAAACATTCATGGCATAGACGGAGCGTCACATCATGATGATGAAATATAATAACCTGCTCATAAAGATATGCAATAATCAGGTAGCAACATAAACAGAGGAACTCAGTTCCTAACACCCACAATTTAGATACAGAATAAAAGCGGAGAATCTGCAACTGAAATCTCATATATATAAACATAGAAGTTTGTCTGTCATATATAGAGTCATACATGTAAAATCCAAAAAGATATATATATATATATATATATATATATATATATATATATATATATATATATATATATATATATAATGTCACATAACGATCTCCCCGACTACCCGGTGCTACATATCAGAGCCGACCGACAAAAGAATGAAGACATAATCTTCACAAAAAGACCTCCAGCATCTAATCTGCAATGCCTCATAGAGCATTCAAAACAGTAGAAGGGTGAGAAACACAATTATAATATAGTTGCATACAATTATATAATAACACAAAATACACATGTAAAACAATCTCACCACAACTTACACCATAATTCAAATACAAAACAACACAATTCATATCTCATACATCCATCACAAAGGCATATCAATCATGCTCAATACATTTATCACCAACATATATATATATATATATATATATATATATATATATATATATATATATATATATATATATATATATATATATATCAACTCAGCAATTCCATTCACAAATCCCACACATAATCAATCCATTCATGACTTATGCAAATGCACAGAGACCGACACAACGAATCTATGCAATTCAATGCGGTACCATTCCATCCATCATTCTCATCATTAATTCACTCAGGAATTATTGGAATCATCGCTTGTTACTTAGTGTAACTCCCCGTCGGGCACACGATGTTCCCCGTCGCTTTAGGTCCTATTTGTATAAGGCACACGACGTTTATGGATCTCTTTAGGTCCTCTTTGTATAAGACACACGATCTGATCATTTTAGGTCCTCTTTGTATAAGGCACACGATCGTCTATAACGTCGGTTTAGGTCCTCTTTGTATAAGGCACACGACCGTTACAGCAGATTCCCTCAGGAATCGTTTCGTCGCTCACACCCACTAGGGCACACGACATCACAAGAATGCATATCATGATGCTTGGCATTCAATGACTCATGACAATCAAATGCATAACATACATAACCATGTGAAGCATCTCAACATCAATAATCATGCATTGAAATCAAACCCAAAACAATGCATTTATTTGCCATAAGGCCACAAACCATCATCACAACATTTCATCACATACATTCACATCATATAATAGCACACAAGCTATACGTTATATATCGAAAGCGTATCGTATGTTAACACATCAATTACACACAATTAGGACGGTAAAAGTCGACAAAACGAAACATTTCCAATTACCGACATAATTAAATTGGCAACTAGCCCCAAAACCATTTTATAAGAAAGAACATCTTATTTGCTTTCCAATGCATCCGACCGCGCCTCAATCCGAGTTACGACCCAAAAGTTATGACAAGAACAAAATGAAAAATCTGTCATGTTCGCTTTCCTATTCGCAATGCGAACCCCCCAGCGAACCATGACAGAGAAAAAATAGCATAAAGTTTGCAAGGCGAACTTCCAGCGAACCTTCGCTTTCCCCTTCGCAATGCGAATTCCCTGCGAACCGTGGCAGAGAAAAAACAGCAGAAAGTTCGCAATGCGAACCTCCCGCGAACCTTCGCTGCCCTATTCGCAGTGCGAACCTGCGAACCCAGAAAATCTCAGCAACGCTGTTGTTCACTCTAACCCAAGACTTCCTCCACCAAAAAACTTCTAAACCATAACATAACAATCAGAACATATCTCAATCATAGTAACAAGTATTCTACAACATTTATATCGCATTTCAACCGCAAAAACATCGATTTCTATCGTTTTCTTTCATTTCGACCTAGAATTGAAAAACTAGGAAAAACCAGCAAACATTCCAACACACACATACACAATCACACACAAGCATAGCATAACCGAGTTTCACACCCTTACCCGATTAATCGCGCTTCGAAGTGTCGGTTGAATTGGTTTCTTACACTCCAAGTTTTCCTCTTTTTCTTCTTCTCCTTCTCTATTTCTCTTAACTTCTTTTT
The DNA here is from genome assembly GCA_022829125.1 of Lathyrus tuberosus. Lineage (NCBI taxonomy): Eukaryota > Viridiplantae > Streptophyta > Magnoliopsida > Fabales > Fabaceae > Lathyrus > Lathyrus tuberosus. The sequence goes on along the minus strand of JALAZF010000241.1, from coordinate 3,378,408 downwards.
GTCTCTTTCTAACCTCTATTTTCTATTTTAATAAAAACAATAGTATCTAACCAATCAAAAGACCAAAATACCCCTACACTCAATTTCTCGCAAACGCTCTCAAAACGCGATAAAACATAATAACGATAAACATAACACATTTACCACATAAAAACCAAGAATAAAATAATATAAAAAAAATAATAATTAAATCGACTCGATTAAATAAATTTAACAAAAACCGGGGCGTTACAGGTGTCGTACTTGCCATGGATGGTAGAGGTTCAGATACAGATGTTGGAACCGTATTTCCCCCTGTCGAAGATGAAGGGGGTGGCTCTCCATTATTTGGTGGATTTTGATTATTTAGTGGATTTTGATTCACCATCCTCCTTACGTATCTTCTCCTTGGTCTTTCTTCGTTGTTTGTGGCTATTCTACCACTCCTTAGTCTCATGCAACGAAGTTAGAGAGATAGTAAAATGAAGAACTTATACAAAAAAAAATTCAAAAAAGAGAAAGATTCTAATAATAGCACGGTCCCACTGGGTGTGCCAATTTGTTTACCTTGAAATTGGTAAACAACCGCTGGACTCCAAAAATGGTTAACTTTACAGGATCAACCAGTGAATCCTAGGACATGTGCTTTTGTTAAAATTATTTCTGAAAGACTGTGAACATTTCGACAATGCTCATGATTAAAGAATATTGTTTAAAGTTTGAAAGTAAGATGCATAATTTGTAAAGATGTTGCAATAAAGAACTTCAAAGTAAATTGCAATAGAAAAGTAATTTGATAAACTGAAAATAACTTCAATTTTAATAAAAATCTGGTGATTCACACGTACATTCTCAACAAACTCGTTTCTCAACACACTTAGATACTTTGAGTAATTTATGAGTATTCGTATAATGATTAAACACACGAAATCCTATACACTAAGACTCCTATTTATACTACACCAAAAATAACCGCTAAAAACGGTCTTTTCTCCTGAAAATGACACGTTTCACTTGCATGCTTTCAATTCGCCGCAGCTTTCCACGCGTCCTCTTTAAGAAACGTAAGGACAAAAGACAGTTATCATCCTTATTTAAAATTCAAATTCTCTGTCGAATGCAGCCTCAGCATTGGCTCCGTCAAAATTACAATCTAAAGCTTAGAAATATTTCTTAGTCTTAACCCAACATATCCTCTTCACAAAAGGTATTTTCGAATAAGAACCTCAATAATGCCCCTGTTGAATTTCAAAATAACTTAGAAAAATCCAATCTTGGCGTCGAAATTCCCAGCTAACAGGTGGTCACTGAATCTTGTTTTGTTTTTTTTTAGGATTCGTACGACCTCTTTTGATTAATTTTTTGTTTTTGGTTCCTAATTTTTTCCTGAATTGCTTTTTTTGAAGCTTTTAATCCATCAAGGCTTTCCTAATTTTTGCCTAAGTCACTTCTTCAGGTGTTCGACTTAGCAGGCTTTTTTCCTTTTTTTTTATTTTGCTGAAGGGTTGTGACCGCCATGTCATTGATCATTGAGGGAAAACCGACATAACTTTTGGATTTTGCTTGATTCTTTCGACACTTCAGATGTGTGTGAAGAATAACATGTGGTTGATCCCCGGATGGAATGTTTCATCTTGTAATTTGAACGCGTAGTCAGATTAACTAAATACTACCCTACCCCAGGTTAAGTGTAAGGGTTTTTAAGATCCAAAAGAAAACTCCAACGTTTAGGCTCGAAGTGGTTGACTAAGGATTAACTCCTTATTCTCCAGTGTTTGAGGATTTGAAACAATGCCTATACATCATCAACATGATTTTATCCGAAAGCATACCGTTAGCAATTATGGGTATTTCATTTTCGTCATCTTTCCTCCAATCTTTGCTAAAACAGCAGTTTGATAAAGAAAAGTGAAAAGTGAGTGGGAGAAATATGGATGGATTTTTTGTGATATAAGAGAAGAAAAAAATGAACGAATGCAAAATAATTGATTCAAAAAGTGCATGATCACTTCATTAATATTACCTGTAGCATGCGACTTTTATCGGTGACACGATCACCTTACCGCAAATTGGATTTGGGTGCTACTTTCTGATTTCTATATTTATCCTATGAAGCTAGAAAGGAAAGGGAAGATATCTAAAACTAACCTTGCACGCAAATTTTTTCTTTAACAAATACTAAGAGATCGGGGATCGGGGTCTGGTTATACAAAGGGAAGTTATTAACACCCAGTGTATCTATGGTAATCCATAGGGACCTTTTATTGCATATTTTTCTGCTAACTTAAAATGCTTTCTCATGTTTATCTGATGTGGCTTGGGAAATTTTCTCCTTTGGGAGAATTGAGAGAATGTTTTTGTGGTTTTTGGTTTACTGTTGTTTTTGGGAAGGTACTAGACCTAAGATTTTTGATTTGTGTGCTCGCTAAGATTTCGCAATCTTATGCCTACTTATTACCATAAAGAGACTTGAGAAATCAGAGCAATTATAGTTCCTCCTATTTCTATGGGAGGAAAGATATGTGGTGTCTTGTTTAAATCCCAAGATTAAAGCTAGCTGAGTATTTGTGTCTTATTCAAAGCCCAAGATTGAAGCTAAAGGGGTGATTGAGAGATAATTTGTCATCTCTAAAGGGAGATATCTCACCTATTCATCACAAATGTTAGGTAATTGGTTAAAAGGGAAATTACTTTAGCTGGGATATGAGAAATCCAGCAATGCCATAATTTCCGTTATAAGAGAGATATCATGAAGGAAGAAAGCTTAAACTCAGTGTAGAGCAATGCCACTTTTTCCTTATGAATCTTTCAAGCTAAGAGAGGGACACTGGCTTGGATGTTAGGGATCCAGAGGCTTGCCACTTATAGCTGTTAGATGAAAGATGAATTTAAGCCAGGATAAGAGAAGGACTCCAACTTGGATTTTGAATCAACAAGTGTGCCACTTATAGCAATTATCTGAAAAGGTTTTGATTGTTTGTTTTGATATGTGACATATAGAGAAAATATCCTCCTGCAGAGAGGACTCATGGTCTCATCTGAGGGGATGTTGATTTTTTTGTGTGCCTTGATCAAAGCCCAAGGTTGAAGCTAAAGGAAACTGACTCCACTGGGGAGGGTTTTAGCTGTCTTGTACAAAGCCCAAGATTGAGGTTGACTGAGGAAATTCTTATATGAAGCCTAAGAAGAGGCTATCTCTTGCTGAGGATTTGTGGAAATCCTGAAGCAGGTCCAGATGGTATTGGGGAATCCAAAGGGTTTACTCTTGCTGAGGATCAGGGAAGAGTTGAAGTATCAGTGGCCATGAGGCTCTGATTCTACTAGGGATTTGTTGATGGTAAATTGACCCTGGCTGGGAATTTTTAAGGTGAAAGTTAAGAACTTGTTGGGTGTCAGTGGAGTTTAAAGTTGAGTTTGAAAACCTTAGAGGTTTTAACTTTGTTGGAGACTGATGCATTGGTAGAAAGATCAGGGTTTTTCTTATGCTTTTAGGAAACTTGAGGGTCTCTGTGGGAGTTCCAAGAGGAGATGAGACTTTCCAAGTCTACTTGAATAAAGCCCAAGAGAAGGCTGATACTATCCAAGTCTTTCAAGAAGTGGTAGGCTCTGATGTAGATGGGGGTCTTTGTATGATGCCGAAGAGGAGGCTTTTGCTTTAAGGGATGAAGATCAACCCTAAAATGGTCTGATGTTCTGGAAATTTGACTCTCTTGGGGATTGAACTAGTAGAGATGACCAATTTCTATCCTATGCCTTTAGGAGGCCTTTGGGTCCTTGTACTAAGCCCAAGAGGAGGTTGGGGAACTTCTAAGAAGCCTGTTTGTCCTTGTACTAAGCCCAAGAGAATGCCAGGGATGCTTTTAGGAAGCCTGTGGTTCCAAGCCTAAGAAAAGTTCAAGAAAGGTTTCACCGAGAATTAATCCTTTCTTTGTTGAACAGTTCTAAGACTTGAAGAAATTCAGGAGAGGTTTCACCGGGAATTAATCCTCTCTGGGGGAATGAATTTCTTGTGTACATATATATTTCTAAGTTTTGACAGTCTTGAGAAAATTTTCACCGGGAATAATGCCTTTCTCTGTTCCATATTGAATAAGCCCAAGAGGAGGCAGATTGTATAGGGAATTTCCTATAAGGGAACTAGTTTTGACTATGTTAGAAAGTAACCTGTAGTTTGACATAAGTGTAGACCTAACTGCTGGGGGAAACTCTAAACAAATATGCACAAGTATATATATATATATATATAAGTGATTTGACAGATATATATAAACAAATATGCATTGAAAAAGATGTTGGGACTTATATTCTGAGAGGAGGCCCAAGTGTATTGTGATATGTTGTATTGACTACAGTTGTATGATTGATTAGGGTTTCAAGAAATTGAAGAAAGTTTTAAGAAAACTTTAAATTTGAATTTGAATTAAAAGAAGTTTGTTTAAAAAGAAAATAAAGTTTGGGGCTTATGACTCAAAGAGAGGCCCAAGTGGTCTAAGAGTAGTTTCACCGGGAATAATGCTCCTCTTAGTACTAGTTTAAAAAAGCAGACAGATGATTTTGAAAACAGAGGTATGGGGCTTACAACTCAAGGAGAGGCCCAAGGAAGATGTTTATTGTTAAAAACAAAGTTTATGTACAAAATATTGGGGCTTATACTCAAGGAGAGGCCTAGATGACTTATTTAAAAAATATTGGTCGCACTGCGATATCGAAAGACATTGTGGGACTTATACTTGATCAGAGGCCCAAAAATTATTTTTGTACAAAGAGGGATTGGGTTTTATACTCTAATAGATGCCCAAAAGTGTTTGTAAAGAAGAAAAATGGTGCTTATACTCAAGGAGAGGCCCAGAATATTTATTTGAAAAGGCGACAATCGCGTCGTGATTTTGAAAACCACAGAGGGACTTATATAATGACTGAGGCCCAAATTATTTATGTACAAAGAAGGAATGGATCTTATACTCTAATAGAGGGCCAAAAGTTTATTTTTATACAAGAGATGGAGCTTATAGCTCAAAGAGATGCCCAGATATAAAACAGCGATCGCACCGTTTATTTTGAAAATCACGTATCGGGACTCATACAAAGGCTGAGGCCCAAAATTTTGTATTTACAAAGGGGGTAGGTCTTACACTCTATTAGAGGCCTAAAAGTGTTTCAAATGAAGTTTGAAAAATTAAAACTAAGAAAAACCCTAGTTTTAATTTTAAAAAATACAATTTTCAAAGGAAATTAAATAAAAATGATATAAAATATCAAATATATTCAAAAACAAGTTGTAAACTTTGAAAAATCATGTTTAATCACATGAAAACTTGGAATTCATTGGATTTTGAAAAATCAAGGTGGAAATTTCATTTAAAAATGTATAAAAACAAATAAAATGAAATTATTTACAAAAATTCAAACAATATTAAATAAATAATATAAATTTGATTTTTTTGTGGTATAAAATATTTTAATATTTTTGTGAATTTAAAAAAAAAGAACCAATAAAAAATGATAAAAATTGAGAAAGCAATTAATTTTTGAAATCAATTAAGAAAATGATCAAAAATTCAAAAATTCAAATTATGGCGCCAGTTGTCATCTTCTTCCTCGCGACTTTCCTCCATGGTCGTTTTGCAAAACCTAACATATCTCTCTTAATACGTAATGGTTTTGACTTTTGTAAACATGAAAGTTGTGTGTTTTTGAATAAGGATTTAAGTGATATAAATTAATTGCATTTATATTAAGTGTGGAGTGAGAAATCAGATGATGAACACATGAACCCTAATTTCTGTAAGAACACTATGAAATCCTATACACAATAGCTACAAAGCAATTGATTGAGGGGAAACACTCTACATAAGTGCAGAAACATGTTTGTAACTTGAAAACACATTTATGATGCATGGATCATAGAGTTTGAGAGTGTAGGCTTACTTCTTGCAAGAAAAAATCGAATTCTGATGTAGAGGAGTTACGGATGTTGTGTGATGATCTGGACAACTTCAATGGACCTTATGTAAGGCGTTTGGAAGCTTGGAATGAATTGAAATAACTTGTAACTTATTGTGATACCCCAAATGCAAATAGGCCAAAAAGCTTGAGCAAATGGATGGCGACTTTGTGATTCTGGTGTTCCAGATGTGTTTTGAGGTTATGGATCACTTGCATATGACATATGTGAGGTGTTAAGATGGTTGGGTTGGATGGAATTGTTCTCTATTTGAAAATTCAAATGTGACTTGAAAGAGAAGCAAATTCTGGTTTTTTAGAGTGATTTGAAGAAAATCACGAGTTGTTATGCTTTGGTGTGTTTTGATTAGTTACACATGACCTCTATTTATAGTAGAGGAAGTTTTTTTTGGGAGCAATAGTGATTGGAGGCTGATCATGGCATGTAGCTTGTTTCCATTGACTTGGATAATCCAAAAGTGCCAAGTCAACTCTCTTATCTTGACTCCATTCAATTCTGCAGGTTTGAATGCTCAGAGTTTGGACTTGAATCTTGACTGGCTTGGAGTGTTATGGTCAGGTTCATGACACCTCAATGTATTGCATTGATGTTACCTTGTCAAAGTTGAACTCCAAAGTTCATGTCATTATGGTTTTGCACATGCCAAGTCGAATTCTTGACTCCTTGATCAAGAAATAAGTGAGTCATCAAATGTTTTGTGCTTTTGGAAGATGACAAAGTTGGCAAAATGGCAAAACTTGAGTGACAAAATCGTGTGGCATAAGTTTGGTTTTCATGCCTTTGTGTAGGCAGGGTGAAAAATGTCATTTTTGGAGGCTCATAACTCCTTGCTCAAGTTGAATCATGGGAGGCTCTTGTACTTTTTGGAAAGCCCCTATAACATACTTCAACTTTGATGTTTAACTTTGGTCTTGAATCATCTTGGATCATAATGAAAAATGGCCTCAAAGTTGGTGAAAACACAAATTAGATTCTGTTCAAAATTTCACTAAGTGTTGAAAGTGTCAATTTTCCATTTTTTGTGATTTTGATCATTCCATAACTCAAAATCCATGAGGATTTGGAATCTATTGTAGTTGACAATCTTGAAGTATGTAATGAGAGCTTTCATTTGAGCTTTGGATGGAAGAAAAAGGTTGCTTGGATCACAAGTTATGGTCTTGCAAAGATGGGTATAAATCACTTTTTTTCATAACTTAGTGAAAATTCAAGTTTCTTATGGTTACCCCTTTTGCAAGTAACCCCACTTTTCTTGATTTTTCTTGATGGATGATGATCCAAACCATAATTTAACATTGTTTTTTTTACTTAGAGAATCCATGTTTGTCAAGAAATTCAAAAAGTCAAACTTGAATTTTGGGCACAGTTGACTTTTTGTCAGATGAATTTTAAACTTTGTGATCCTCTATGAAATCAAGTTCTTGACCTAATTCAAACCTAATGGATGGATTCCATAGGTGTTTTAGAGTGTCTTGAATCATGTCCCAAGGTTTGGGATCATGTCTTGGTCTAAAGTCAAAGGTACATTTGACTTTTTCATCAAAAACCCTAATTGGTCCAGATGAATTTGAATCCTTGTATTGCTTATGAACCAAGTTCTTTGAATCAATCCAATCTTGTAAATGGATCAATATGACGTATTGGAGGTCTTCAAAACACTTCTTGAGCTTTTGGGTCATGCTTTGCTCCAAAAGTCAACTTAGGGGTGAATTAGGTCAAGAAACCCTAATTCTTGATTTTTGATGGATGCATCCCCTGAGGCTACTTTGAACTTGTGATTGGGTCCATGAGGCCCCTTTGTGCTTCTTGGATCATGTTTTGAAGTATTAGCCCATGCCCAGATGAAATTTTCCCTCTGGAGGCCTTGGTCGACCAAAACCCTAATTTGGCGACACTGATGATCTTGAGGCTTGGTCAACTTGAGATGTTGCATTTTCATGCTTGATTCTTGATGTGTGAGACCTATTGATCCTTCATGGATGTTTAAGAGGCTTGAAAAGTTGAGGTTCATGTCCATTCTTGATTGATCCTTTGTCTGAGTACTTTGAGAGGGCTTAAAACCCTAATTCTTGATTGTAGTGAATGCTCAATAATCTTTGAGAGGATTGATGAGGCATGAAGGTACATCCATATTGTGGTGATGATTTGCACAATGATGGGAACTCTTGTGGTCAAAATTTAGGGTATGACAGATGCCCCTATTTAATCTTCTTGGACTTGAAGGTATGAATGGCGAAGACGTTCGGACATTCAATGTAAAAGAGGATTAAATATCGGAATACCCGAAATTTTGATGGTGGTTATGAATGGTAGTCGTTTGCTCATCCATCTTCTTTTGCTAAGCAAGGCTACTTAGAAAAGGGTAAAACTTCCCCTGGATCCTGGTCTTCAGCCATGGAACTTGTCTTAGTTTCTTTTGAAATAAACTTCCCCTCGATCCTGGTCTTCAGCCATGGAACTGGTCTTAGTTTCTTTTGAAATAAAATTCCCCTCGATCTTGGTGTTCATCCATGGAACTGGTCTTAGTTTCTTTTGAAATAAACTTCCCCTTGATCCTGGTCTTCAGCCATGGAACTGGTCTCAGTTTCTTTTTGTCAAGTCTTCCTCTCGACAAGGAATGCTACCTGGGAGGATTTTTATCAAACTTCTCGCCGGGATTTACTGGGGAGATGCCATTTGATGAAAAATATTTGATGTCAGACTTGCTGGGGAAATTCATTGGTCTGAACTGCAGAGGTGTGCAAACTTCTCTGTTGGAGATCCATTTTCTAGAGAGAGATTACATCATACTTCCCCTCGAGACTTTCTCGAAGAGACACCATGCGATGTAATTCAATTTTGAGGTGCTGATGACTTTATTGACAACAATTTTTTTTCGGGAAGAAACCGCCGTATTGCCGAGAGTCTTCTGTTGAGAGGCTTTCTCTGGGGATTTTTCCTTAATTCGCGAAAGCAAAATATTCATCTTCAATGGTGAAGAGTGATGTCCCAAAATTTGCATATCCAAATGGATTTTAGCCCTTCAGAGGATCAAGTTATCAAAGTGGTTGAGGACCGATTTAATTCCAGGGATACACTGGAGAAATATTGTTTAGACGGTACATTTTCCTGACGAGGAAAGAACTTAGACCGAAATTTTGTCCTATCTGACGTAGAAAGGAAAACTAACAACTCTATTGAAGAGAGGAAGCTTATCACTTGGGGATGAATATGACCAAAGTTATAGTAATGCAATACGAGTATGAATATGAATCAATTATGGATGATGTATGTATGAAATGTTTATGCTGACAAGACAGACATGACATATAGACTGACGAGGAACACAACCAGATACTCGACCACTCTGGGAGATGGGGGTATCTCTGGAGATTTTGAAAGTTGTACGTTTACTTGGGAATAGGGATTCCTGTATTCGTTCCGATTTTCGGAGATACAAACCTGCTAGGGACAGAAATCCATTTTCTTGTTTTTTTTTCTCAGAGATGAACCCTACTGGGGAGAAAAACCAACAATTGGTTTTCAGAGGTGAGAACTCTATCGGGGATGATAGATGGATCATTTCGTCTGAAGTAGTTGATCCTTTATTCCGGAAGTACTTTTGATTCTTCATTTTGAGTTTTGATCACTACTGGAGAAGCAGTCGATATTCCTTTTTGTATTTATTAATCAAAAGGAAATGGCCATCTTTGTTTTAAAAGCAGGAGTAAATTTGAAAGCAAAAGTAAAAAATCATTTTTTTTTGTTTCAAGAATCGTTGATCATATTAAAATGTCATTTTGTAAAGTAGAATAACTGAGAATTGCAAATAAAAGGCACACGGGCTCAAATTTTATTGATAGAATGGTAATCAGCCGAACGCGTGATCCCATTGAGCATTACAAAGTTAAGAAAATGGTAATTTAAAGGAAAAGGGGCTACATTGAAACATAACAACCGCCATCCTTCTACCAATTTTGAATTCTGAACATTCTGAGCTTTTGTCGAGGGTGACCTATACTGAGGTTTTCCTGATGGATGACATTACCATTGAGAAGTCAATTTTGTCGGACATAGTTACTTGCCATGAATCCCTAATTTTTGCCTAGATTGCCCTTTCAGGTTTTTCAATCTTATCGGGATGATTATTGGTTATGTCTCTTATTTTTTCCTGGACCGCCCTTTCGGGTTTTCAATCCACCGAGATGTTTTTTTTATTTAGGCGAAGTATTTCTTGACTACATCAACATTCGTGGGGTAGATAAACTCCTCTCCATCCATGGTTTCGAGTCTCAAGGCACCTCCTGAAAAGGCTTTCTTAACAACATAGGGGCCATCGTAATTCGGAGTCTATTTGCCCCTGGAATCAGTGAGGAATGATTGTATCTTCTTGAGCACAAGGTCTCCTTTCCTAAAGACACGGGGTCAGACCTTTTTGTCGCTCCCAGGATTTTCATCCAGGTACAAACGCGAGGGTGGCGCGGAAAAACAGAGTCGCCAGCCGTGTAAATTTATCCCAAGAGAGGGAAAGGGAACACCGCATAAACCTGAGGAAGAGGGAAAGGAATGATCATCGCAACCATAACCTGGGTTCGGGAGTCGGTTACGCGAGGGGAAGGTGCTAGCACCCCACGCGTCCATCGTACTCGATGGGATCCATGCTTGTTGTCTACTCTAAGGGTAAGTTATACTATCATATAGGGCTGCGCTAAGACGGAGGAGGGGAGACAAAGACAGACTCGGTAGGACGTCGACGTCCTAGGCCTACGTACCCCCTTTGTGCAATGGGGAATTCAGAGTCAACGTAGTTCGGACCAAGTTCTTTTTGTGTTTTTTATGAGCGACGTTAAGTTTGCATCCGGCAGTTAGGGTCGAGGCCTGTTTGCGACTCAGACGGAAAGTAACGTGCCCTTTGTGAAAATATACTTTAGTTTGACAATTCCGAAGGACAAAAAGGTTTGGAGGTTGGTTTGTATTTTTTAGGACAGAAGTGGCTTAAGTTAGTTCCTAAATTGCATTGCACCAAAGTCTAGGGCACAGGGGCGAACACTTAACGCATCGTCCCAAGACAGGACGCTCGCCAAGCACTCTAGAAAGATGAGAGGAAGCCCCTCATTTCTCATTCCCCACGCTTAAGGCTCGTGCGCAATACAATTTATCCTTATTAAGCGTTTTAAAGAAATTTGAGATGAGAACAGAGAAGACACAAGGGTAACTCTAAGGGGGACTATGAATCCTAAAGTCATCATGCATGGGCGACCTACGGTTAGTGAGGTTTGACGACAACCTAGATCCTAAAGGAGGAAGATGAGAGAAGGAAAGAGTAAGGGTGACCATGGATACTTATCCATACCCTTAAAGAACTTACCTTAGTCCCTGCATAAAAGGTTAGGGAGAAACGAACATATATGATATTAAGGCAAGTGAGAATCAAACAATGGCAAAAAATAGTGATAATAATCCAAACATGAATTCAGAAGTCAAAGAAACAACCCCAAAGCAAATGGCACAAGTGCCTCTCAAGCAAGGACTTAGGCATGATCAGAAATACACATATAAGCAGATCTCAAGTGAAAGTAATTAAATAATTAGAGAAATAACTCCTAAAATTCCTAAATTAAAAATCAAAGCTACTCAACCAGAAACAAACCAAATACCAAAGACTCCTGCAAAAAATCAAGATGTTAGTCGCTTAAACAATTAGGCGAAGTTCAGGTGAGAAGTAGGGTTCAATGTGAGAAAGGGAAGGACCAAAATGCAATATGAAATAAATTTAAAAATGAAAGAAAAATATTTTAATGTACCTCAGAATGTTGGTGAATGAATGCAAAAGGAATGGATTGAAAATATTTTATGGATGCAGAGAAATAAAATAAGCAAATTAGATATGCATGATGTGGGTAATTCAAAAAGAAAATGAATAAAATAATTAATTTAAATGATAAAAAATAAAATAAAAATAAAAAATAAAATTTGAAAAATTTTATAAAATTATGAAAATGATGCATGAATTTTCTTGGGATTTTTTAATGTAATTATGTATTTTTAAAAAATAAAAATGAAATGTAATAAATTAAAATTAAATAAATAGAAAGAAAATGTAAAGGGGGGGTGTGTTGAGTAAATAATCACGTAAGAAATATAATGGACTGGAAAAAAGGGGGGTGCGAAGAGAGAGGCCCAACCAAAGCCCATCAGCGCAAGTCAAATAGAGACTATGGGAATGAGTCAACAATCATGTTCAATGTTAGCCAATGGATCAATCTAAAGTCCAAAAACAAGTCAACACAAGCAGTGAAGTAAGCGAAACCAAAGGACCAGATTAAAGCACACCATAATCCACCCAGACACACGCGCACCCGATTAGGTAGTAACGCACCATACACCCCCACGTGACAGCCACATACATTCATTAATGTGCTTTCACGTTTTCACCCATGCGATCCCATCAACGCACAAAAATACATCGCCCAATCAATTGGTAATTAAATACAAAGGTTATGACATGCGGTGCACACTAACACGCATAGGCTGGCGTACATGTGATCAATAAATAAAAAACAAAAAAAAAAGAACACGTGGCAGTAAGAGGTGCGTTAGATCTGGCAATGAATGGCCACGATTGCTTCTCCTTCCTTGAATCCCCCTCGCCGGACTGGTTCACCGGCAGCCGCCGGAGCTAGGGCTCCGGCCACCCTCTCCGGTGAGCTGCGACCCCAAAATCTCCAGAAAATGCATATGAGTACTCTATTCTGACCAGAAAAATGTGAGGATTCCAAATATCCAATCCAAATTTGCAAATAATCAACGCATAATGAAAAACGATGAGAAATATGTTAGGGCATAAAACTTTAAACGCACGGTACAAGCAATATACGCATCCATATTATAAAAAAAATTATATCAGCATGATCTATAGACATCCCACAACATTATAGACATAAAAAAAGGGAGTTTTAGGAACACGAAAAAATCCACCAACCTGAGATGGTGCACCTCTAATCCTTGCTTTTGGCTGCGAATGGTGGTTGGGTTGTGTTCTAGAGATCACCAGGAGAAGGTTTGTGGAAGAACTTTGAAGAAACTCCTTGTAGATTGAGAGATCCAATGAATTCAAGAATTAGGGTTGCACTTTCTTTTCTCCAAAATATCACGTGTGTAGCTGCCTAACCAGTGCATGGATAGGTTTAAATAGGCTAGGGTTTTCCTCTGATAATGAATTGGGCTTGGGCAATTCCTTGTTTAATGATTTTTTGAATAATTTTGGAAAATTGCATAATGTGAATTACACCTCTCTCCATGCATGTATACTTAAGAATTCCATGATGGATCACTTGCATTTGAATTGCTAATTACACCCATATTGGAAGTGGGCCTTGAAACTTTTTGATTCATGACTTATAAATAATTTGGGAATTTTGAATAATGGAGGATAAGTGATACATGCACCATGAAACCACTTGATTAAAATGCCAAAAATGCTCCTTAGGAATGGTTCTTGGATGTTGGAACACGTCTTGAAGCAATGGAATTAATCATAGGTCCATATGCCCCAAAATCTAAAAGTTGTGAAAATGAAACCCTAAAAACCACTTTGCCTTCTTTTGACCATAAGTTGAGTTTCACAAATGATATGGAGACCCACTAGTACTTGTTGGAAAGAGGAGAAAAATATCTTCAACTTTCATGTTGGAGGAAAATTCATTTGAAGCTTTCTTAATGATGAAAAGTCAAGTTGAATACAGTGCAGGAACTTGCCCAAAAAGGAAACTTTTATTATAGGCCACTTTCCAAATTTAGAAACTTCTGTACAAACTCCTGATTCTTGATAAATAGTATGAAACTTGACCCTTGAAGACCATATGAGGATGTGAGACCTTAAAAACCTTGGAGAGAACCTCAAAATTCCACAGTTGACTTCTCCTTTCACTGTTGACTTTTACCCCATTCACCTGATTTCCAATCCATTGGCCAATTGAACTTCTCCTGAACCAAACTGATGGACAACCTCCCATTCCTAGGTACTTATGGACCCAAGGAATACCATGGAATCAAGTCTTGCCCAAAAAATCAGAAATAAACTGACTTTATAGAAAACCCTAATTTTGGTACCCTCAGTCTAGGAGGAAATAACACAGTCTCCAAATCCAAATTCCTCTGAATATGATGTATATCCTCTCCAACAAAGATAAGATATGCCATTTGGTGATGATGAAAACCCAAGGAGCTTGCCCATTGGAGCAATATACCCAAGAATCTCAAAACCCTAATTCCTGCACTGGTTAGGAGAGAGTGATCCCCTTGAGATTCCCTGCTGCTTGTGAACTCTTGATGATGTGATAGATCTGATAGGACCTTCTTGAACTGCTTCAAGCACCTTGACCCCATGCTAATGATATGCATACATGATAATGCAAAAATGAAATGAAACATAAGCCAGTTAGTACTAAAGTAAGGAGAGCAAATTTTGGGGTGCTACAGCTGCCCCTATTCAATCTTCTTGGACCTGAAAGGATGATAGCAACGACTTTCAGACATTCATGGTAGAAGGTGATTGAATACAAAAAGAACCACGAAATTTGCAAACTGTGGGGAGAAAAGATGATTGGAGCCCAACCACACTTCGTCAAAGGAATTTGACGGAAAGACAACATACCCAAAGAAACACATCATCAAAGGAATTTGACGGAAAGAAAACAACTGAAATCCGACCGAAGGGAACACATCGTCAAAGGGGTTTGACGGAAAGAAAACCTGACCGAAGGAAACACATTGTCATGGGGATGACAGAAAGGAGACTCGACCGAAGAAAGCACATTGTCATGGGGATGACAGAAAGAAAATTTGAACGAAGATAACACATTGTCATAGGGATGACAGAAAGAAAATTCCACCGTAGAAAGCACATTGTCATGGGGATGACAGAAAGATGACCGAGGGTAACACATCGTCATGGGGATAACAGAAAGAAAACCTGGCCGAGGAAACACATCGTCAAAGGAGTTTGACGGAAAGAAAGCTGAAAAGGGAACACGTCGTCAAAAGGGTTTGACGGAAAGAAAACCTGACCAAAATGTCGTCATCAAGGGGTTGATGGACAAAGACTGGTTGAGGGTAAGATCGACGTATGACCTACGACCCAAAAGAAAGGTAAAAGAGGGGTTAATTGTAGTGTCTACTGGGGATATGTCACCGTCTTGATTGGAAGTTGATTGGGCTTTCGCGCAAGGTACCAAATCTGGCTTATGCTTCGCATGCATATGTTTGAATTTCTTTCTATGGCGTAATGCTCCATACGAAATGGAAATGCTACACGTTTTGAGGATGCAATGTAAACATGCTTACTATATGCAAAAGGACCACTCCAGTAAAATAAATGCTGAAGAAATGAGGCCAACTCCGCTGGGGATGGCGAACTGAACTGTCTCCGAGGTTACGAACCCTGCCGAGGAAGTCACACTGACCGGCCTTCCTGATGTAACCACTGCTGAAGATGAAACCCGAAGAGAACTCCCACTCTGTGGGGATTACGAATAAACCTTGAAAATGGACCCCAAAGATCTGTTACGGAAGAGGTGTCAATAACCATTGGACTTTGAATCTGGTGGGGATGTCAACCACTGTTGATCAAACCATTGAGATGACTATCACCTGCTTGGGGAATGAAGTCAATAACAACGAACTTGCTGGAGAATATCATTGAACTTAGCCTGTAGTCGGGGAAACACCCTTAACCTGCTGGGGAATACCAGCCATCACCAACAACTCTGCTCGGGGAACGATGGTTGATGATATCCACTCTGCTAGGGGACAACATCGAGCTTACTCCTCTGCTGGAGACTTACTTTCTACCCTTACTCCGTTAGGGAGAGAAACTCTACTGGGGATGTCACATGTTGACCATCAACATGAACCCTGCAGATGTGATATGACCAAAAGATGCCCCGATATAGCATAGCCCCTAAAGGAACCTGTGTTCGAGATGTCTCATGAAGATCTTATATATCTTGCCCCATGATCTTGATTAACCGTTCTCCTGAGAAAAACCCTTTTTGCTTTTGGGGTGACCTGCCCCAGCCTTGAAGTAATTTTGCCCTCGACTGGCTGATCTGTGAAGGAGTACCTCAGACTGACTGACCTTCGAGAGATTTGTCGAATCTCGGCCTGATTGCCCCAGATTGGCTGAATCTTGGAATGAATCCCCCATTTGATATGACTATCTGATGGCTTGCCCCTGCTCAACGGAGTACTTAGGCACTCTGCACTTATATCGATCAACCTTTTCATTGCAGAAACTTCCCTGATCGAGCACTTACTCGCAAGTAAAACAATTTTTTTTGAAAATGACAATTTTAATGCAATGCATATGACAGTTTTGAAATCCAAGTCTGTTCACTGGAAAAAAGTTGTGAGATATAGTGAATGAATCACTAATCAAAGTGTCGCTGATACCAACATGAATGGTAAGAAGATCCTTTTAGGAGTCAGGTTCGACGCGATCTCTACCGAAGTATGCTTTCGAAACAACCTTGCTTCAATTAGGTCTTTTAAAGGTTGTAACGTGGCTTGGTTCACGGTTTGAGACAAAAAAGGATATAAGGCTCAAAGTTTTGTTTTAACCCACCCATTCTCCTTGATGTTCTCCAGTCCTACGTTCAGCTAACTCGACATAAGCACTCGCCTTTCAACAAGGTGAATAGTATGAGGATAGAAAGAACCCACACGGTTTTCGGAGTGACAGCCACCCCTTTTACCTTTGGTGTCTGTAAACACACGACTTGTTCTTTATTTGAGGATTTTTCTTTTTCGCTTTTTGCTTTTCCCTGATTTTGCCTGGACTAACTCTATTGAATTTTTCGATTTCAAAGTCCAGCGGGATGCCCTAACTTTTGCCTAAGTCACTTGTCTTCAAGTTTCGACTTAGCGGGCTTTATTTTTCTTTCGATTCTTTTTCTCTTTTTTTTTTGAACAAATCGGGTGACACTGGCTTATCTGACTCGTTTGAAAGGGATGTGACTGCCTCACTCTTCGGTTGGTGAGGGATAACCATAGACTTGATCCTCGAATTGAATGCTCGGTCAAATTAATTGACACTTACCCTGCCCCAGGTTAAGATTGAGGGTTTTTCGTTTTCAAAAAGAAACTCCTACTTCTAGGCTCAAAGGGGTTGACAAGGGATTATCTTCCATATATCTCCAATGTTTAAGGATTTGAAACAATGCCTGTACATCATCAGCAAGGTTTTGTCCCAAAAGCATACTATCAGAAGTTCTGCGTCTCTGAATTTCATTATCCTCCCTCAGATCCTGCTTAAACAAGGGTTAGGTATCAATAAAGAAAATATGAGTGAACACAGATGGATTTAATCAAAACATGCATATTCATTTCATTATCGTTATTACCTGAAAACAGACGAGTTTTACAAATGAGTTTGCCCTTTAACAGAAAAGAAACTACAAATGCAAAGAAATGACATGATCTAAAAGATTGTCAGCTTCGGGGAACTGGGCTTTCCAAGCTTGACTTGCTGCTGAACTAGCCATCTTCAGAATTGCTCATCGAAGTCAGTCTGATAAAAACTTGCACCACTGCTCTCGGTGTCTTCTTCCATAACCTGAACTGATGAACCCACATGACTGGATGAAGGAGAATTGTTGATCTGAATACCCTGAGGCGTGAATGAGAACATATTGGAGTCAAGCAGAGTCTGAATCTTGCTCTTAAGCACCTTACAGTCTTCAGTTGAATGCCCCTGTGCCCCAGCATGGTAATCACAATGGGTGTTGACATCAATACCTGGTGGATACGGGAAAGGCACTGGCTTCAATTCCTTCGGCACTATAAGTCCACCTCTGATTAAATCTGGCAACATCTGACTGAACGAAATTGGCAACTGAGTAAATGCCTCTCTGGCTTCCTAGGTCTTTGTCGGGCGTGCTGACGCGGCTGACGGCGGTATGACCGTTGATTCTTAGGGGATCCCTGATACGAAAACCCAGAAGATTGTTGACTCTGAACCGTTGAAACACCTGAATACTGAGGATGAGGTAGGGGATATTCTTGGACGAAATTACCTTCTTCCACCCATTCTTCTTGAGAACTGACAACTGATCCACTTTCACTAGCCGGGAAGTTCGAGGCGCTTTATATTTTTCCCCTCTTGATATCGAACTCAACGTGTTCTCCAAGTATTACCAAGTCGGAGAATTTTAATACAGTAATCAACTTATCGAAGTACGGTCCTTGTAAAGTATCCTTGAACATATTAACCAATTCTCTTTCCAAAAGTGGTGGTTGAATGCGAGCAGCTAACTCTCTCCATCTCTGAGCATACTCTCTGAATGATTCGTTATCCGCTTTAGATAACCCTTGCAACTGCTGGCGGCTGGGAGCCATGTCAAGATTATAACTGTACTTCTTTACAAAGGCATTGGCTAGATCTGACCATGATCGGATGCTACCACTTTCCAACTACATATACCAACTCAATGATGCCCCACTCAGACTGTCC
This sequence comes from Lathyrus tuberosus, assembly GCA_022829125.1. Classification (NCBI taxonomy): domain Eukaryota; kingdom Viridiplantae; phylum Streptophyta; class Magnoliopsida; order Fabales; family Fabaceae; genus Lathyrus; species Lathyrus tuberosus. The sequence goes on along the minus strand of JALAZF010000241.1, from coordinate 3,359,974 downwards.
TGGAAATAGTGAATCATAAGCTCGTCATTATAGACATGTGAGGTCATTCTTCGGCTAAACATCACCAAATGTAGCTTCGGACAACTATCCCCTTTGTATTTCTCAAAATTCGGCATCTCAAATTTCAGAGGTAACACAAGGTCGGGCACCAAACACATGCTCGCAGCATTCAGATCAAGAGTATCACGCTTCACTAGGACATCCAGCTTCTCTTCCAACACACAACATCTTTCATCAAACTGAACAACCCGTGGGTCCTTAGGCTTCGCCTTTGGGATTACCCCTTGGAAATTTGGCACAGAGAAGGCAAAGCGCTGATAGTCTGTGGCATCAAGAGAAGAAGAATGTCCATCTCGGACGATGGTACGCTCGTGTATAATATGATTCTCAACAGGGACTTGCACAGGCTGAGCTTGAGTAACATTGTTCACTGGAGGTGGAATGCCATTCCCAGTAACTGAAGTCCTCTGAACATTGGCCTCTCCCCTATTCATGGCTGTCATAGCTTCCACAAGTTGATCCAACTGACTCTTCATCAATTCAACATCGGCCCTAGTTACAAACTGATTTTGTCCCCTGAATTCATGATGATCTCCCCTAAAGCTGATTCAAGTCCGATGAGAAAGTCTAGAAATCAACTGCGGTTTAGACAAAGGATTGATGAGCTCTCTGATCCGGCCGGAGACAGATATGCAAAAAATGATGCAGATTATGAATATGCAAATGCAAACAAACATGTTTAAAAATTCGCAAGGCGATCCATCCCTTGATTCCAGTTTAACAATAAGATAGAACGGAACTTCTGCTCATATATTAAGAAAACCAGAGGAAAACCAAATGTCAATGATCACAAATCCAAGATAACAAGTGTAACACCCCATTTTTTTACCCAACGTTTATTGAAATCAGAGTGCACAAATTTTCAAACATAAAACGGATGAGATGTCACATTTGCGACTTAACCAACATCGTTAAAATCTGTAATTCACTCAACATGGATACATAGCATTCGGCAAACCAAATTCAACTTAAACTTCATTCATATCTTTAATCAGTTGTCACAACTTTTAAATCATAAACCGGTCAACAACTTTATTCAACTAGACATTGTTCAATTTATACTGTTCAACAATTAGTAGTAACAACAATTAGAAACAACAACATAAACAAAACGTTCCCCCCGAGTGCTACGTATCAGAGCAAGACCAACTCGAGCTAACAGCATCTAAGACTTCACATTATACCTCAACTTCTGCAGCTATTCTTGAGTACCTGCTCAGTTACCCATAATAGGTAACATCATTACAGAAGGGGTGAGATATCGAATATTATAAGCAAAATATGATAATTAACATACTAGATTAGGATCATACGAATTTCACCGCTTCATACAATAGTCATGCAACAACTAGAAATAAACAACTTAATAGCAGCCCCAACTGGTATTGACAGCAAATAACAACATATACCAACAACTTATATAAAAGATGTAAATTATAGTAAGTACAACATATATAACAACAGCTCACGACATTAGTAATTTATATCAAGCAACAAGACATAGCAATAACAACGGCAACTTCACAACAACAGCAACTTCACAATAACAACGAATCAAGAACAACAACAACTTCACAACGACTCAAAATGTGACATAACTATGCACATGCATGTGGTACCATCGGAGTAAAACTCCCAACTTAAACATATGCCAGGTTATCGAGGCATTTCAACAAGGCATAAGCCTTCAACGTGGTGCCATCAAGGCCAACTTAAACAGGTACCAATCCAGGCCAACGTGGTGTGAGCAACGCTCCGACACAAAATGCAATGTATGTTTTACGACATGCACAACTCATCAACATAAACAACTCAACAACTTCCACAACATAATCAACTTAAACAATATAGCAACTTTTCCGACGTAAACAACTTATATCAACGTTGGCTTATCAAGCCTACAACTTACAATTCGTCCGTGTATCGGAACGAAACAACAAAGTCAGCTGTACCTGAGATTCCACTTTTTCAACATAATTTCAACAAAAGTCACCTACTAATTTACCCGACTTACCCCGACAATTTTCGTTAAATTCCGGACAACTAAGTTTCTCGCCTAAACCGGCTAAATCGACTAAAACTGCGCTGTTAAACAATTTCCAGTCTGCTACTCGATTCCACCCTGATACTAAGCTAAATTCCATTGCTGGTATTTCATCAACTACTTAAACAATGGCACTGCTATTTACATGCGACTGCAACTTACAGAATTCAGTATTTTATATCCATATAGTTTCTCTGCTATCCACAATCTTCTGCTTCCCACTGCTAAAATAAATACTGCACCTCCACTACTATCCACCTATATATATATACAGCAACAAATGCTACTATCTGTCAAGACCAAAAGAACAGTATTCCAAATTAAATTATGCTAGTTTCGTAGATTCTGCTACCCTTTTCTTTTGGTGTTCATCACTAAGTCCAGGTCTCATTATTAATACTTCCATCCACAAATCCATTAATTACTAAGGTTATTTCTAATATGTGTATATATATAGGATACTAGTGATACAAGTTTTCAATTCATCCTTGCCTGAACAAAGCCATTCCCTACGTATACCAATATACCCATTGAAACATGGCCCACCTAATTGAGAGAGGCGCCCACCCCCTTCCTTAGAGGCACTCGCCTCAAGCATATGTATATATATTGTTTCTTTCTAAATAAAACAATTTTGCAAGTGTCAAGTTCCATTTTTTATTATTACCTTATACCTATATATATATATATATATAACCAGTAAATAATAAATATCTACATTATACTAGACAACACGACAAGACAAATAGGTGACAAAAACCAAAGGGGCACCCACCCCAACCCTTGAGAAGACCGCCCCCTCCCCTTTATGCCAATGGAGGCGTCCGCCTCCCAACTTGTGGGGCCCTCCTCCTTCTCTTTCAATTACTTGAGACGGACGTCCCTATTATTTCTGGATTAAACTCACAACACCATTTTAACTTCAACCCAGATTTTCTTCATATTCTATTCATTGTTTCAATTCCCAGAGATTTACCATAAATGTTACGATTTATTTTCATCGTAAACGCAAAACTCACAGCACAATCAATCGATCACAGAACAACAGAATTTCATAGCAATAATTTCAGAATTCTACACACAACAAACACATCTAGCAGCAATTTTAGACAATCCAAACCCCACATGTCAATCATCATAACCCGGTTATAATAGTCGAACCCACCCTTACCTTGAATTGAAGGCAGCTCGATAATCGATCGGCTTCCGAAAATTCGACGCCGGTAGCGGTTTCTCTCTCGTTCCCAACTTCTCTCACGTTCTTCCAACCTTGTTTTCCAAATCCCTCGTGTGACTTCTCTTTTTCTACTGATACAACAAGACTTAATTTCTATTTCTTATATTCCCTTTTAACCAAAAAATAATAATAATAATAATAATAGTATTATTATTCTTTAATGGTCCAACTAATCCACACCACCAAATTGCTATATACTACTCCCACACTAAATCCAATTAAATAAATAATATTCTAAAATAATATTATCTCCAATATTAATTTCTCCGATCCAACCGACTAATAATCCAACTTTAACTTAATAATCCAAATACGCCTCTTAAAATAATATCGACAAATCCAACTACTCCAATTAATTCTCAAACTTCATCTAACTCCGATAATTGAATCCTTCATTAATTTAATTAACTAATTAATTAAATTTGGGGCGTTACAACTCTCCCCCACTTAGGATATTTTCGTCCTCGAAAATCTATCCGACACCACCATCCTTATCCCAACCCTCGTATTTAATCTTCCAGTCCAACAACAACTCAATCACAGTTTTAAACCCAATATGTATACTCTGATACTTCAATTACTCTTACATCATGATCGTTACTATTCGCCAACCATTTTAATAATACCTTGAACAATCACTTTACAACATAGTAACAACCTTCACTTACCTATACTCGACTATACAACATCGCATCATTACCGCAACAACGTAAACAATACCAAAACACATATACGATCCTTATGTCCATACTCTAAAGGAAACCCACGTATAACACAAACAACGGTTCTTAACCTCAACGGCGACAACAACGCGAATACTACCCAAGTGATGCAACTGACAACTAACATCGCAACACAAGAAGTAACCAACTTAAGAATTTACCGGTTTAAGAACCAGAACACAACAACTTAAGAATACCAACTTAAACACAACATCAACGTAACCAAATATCAACATCGGTACAATTCACGTCTGAACAACCGCAATACACTACGCGTTCGCTGCACACTCTGATTACTTTCAAGGTACTAACTCTACTCAGTTGACCTCCAACTTCCAATCATCAAAATCGACATAATACCAAGGCTTTCGACTTAACTCTTCGGGATCTCCCCGTTAACACCACACATAAATTACAACTTTACTATCTTTTATCAACATAGTTCCCAAAATCACCTTAGGCGCATAACAACATTACAACAACATTTGACACCTGAGTCCACTTAAATTCAACAAGATCAATCATCTTTACCAACCAAAACTCCACTTTTACAAATCAACTTATAATTTAACTTCTTTTAATAATCACAACTCAACCTTCAAATATTCTACGCGTTCTTCCTCTGATTTTACAACAGCTCAAAACATTCGCAACAAACACCAGTTCCAACTCATCCAAACAAATATGGAAGATACGCTTCATACTCCATACATACACCTTAAGGCATACTAGCCATTCGCTTCATCACAAACAACGACTCAAGTTATCTAGAACTCGACTGTGAGTCTCCATACTACTCATCAATCAAACACAGCTTCGTGCTGTCATCCTTAAATTCAACTAATATTCTAACATATGAACTTGTATCAGCAAAACAAACAACCTTCAAGCACTTGGCTTGACTTCGACCAATTCAACGTACATACTATACTAGTTGGCACGACACATCTATCCATCAATTATGATTCCGTCTACTATCAACAATAGATTAAGGGTGATCAGTTCCTCAATTTGTCAATAGACAGCCGACAACCATAACGGTGAAATAAATCATCAGTACCCAACCCAATAGCGTACTTCAACTTGTGCCCAATGTCCGTAAGCATAATGCTCCGCCAACTTTCTAAGGCTTACCAATGCCACTCTTAGTTTCTTTAGTTTCAACTTCGTCAACGATACAAAAACGTTCAAAATCCATTACGCATCCTCTTATGCACGTTCATAGTACAACACGACTTTAAATATTTTTCCAATACCGAAGTCGCTACAACATTGAGAACGATCCAATTCAGTTTGCTCCAATTACAACTTTCAACCAAGGTGAAAATTCTTAGCAACACAAATCAACTTTCGCATTTCTCTCAACATTACCTTTACTTAGCATCATCATCTTAATCATCCTCATTCAACATAAGTTGCATCTCCAAGCATTCTCCGATACAGTCACATCTTACAAATACCAACACTTTATTCTTAATAATATTCCACACTTGTTTTCATCCTTCCAAATTTTTTTCAGCAAATGTCGCTCAACTTCAACCATATATATCTCCTTCAATACAGATCTCTCAATCACAAAATCATATTCCAAAATGAAGAGAATTTTGTGTAGATTTCAGAACTTCAAGAATCACGTAAATCCGACTTACGAGTAAAAAGTTATCAGCTACACAACGGGACTGGTCCAGAATTTCCGTATGCAGAATTTTCCAAAAAAAAATCAGCAACAGACCCAAATATTAAAACGCACCTTTCTCCCTCTTCACAAACTTCCTGAAGACAAATCTTATATGAAAACTGTAGGGAATTTCGTAAGCTTTCCAAAATGTCCAGAACCGCTTCCATCCGAATCACGAGTCGAAAGTTATACCTCGTTTACTGACAGCTGCTCCAAAATCACAAAAACCAGAATTTGAGGTCGATGAACATAAGTTCCATTTCTCTCCCACTTGCTCCAAAATCTACCAACAACCCTTTCCTTTCATCCAACTACGAAAATCACTCAACTTTAATCCAACTATACTCAAGATATACAACTTACCGAATTAATCCACCAACTTATCATTCCATTCGGAATAATTCCTTAATTTCAATCATCTTCGATTCACCGTCCAGACTCTACGCGCATCTTCAACTTGACTGATACGGATTCGCGAGTCCAAACTCTCGCTGGTCCGCAATAACATCGCTCCAACATATGCATTCTTGCAAGCAACATCACCTTAAAACAACTTCTACATACCAACAACACGTATGGGAACAAACATCTCCCCCACTTAATTCAAAACAACCTTGTAGACAACTACTAGAAACTACTAACAAACAAGCACCGACAGTGTTCCACACACATGTCGAGTACTAAGGAAGAAACAACATTAGGCAACATTGGCCGGATAGACCGACCTGCTCTGAAACCACTAATGTAACACCCCATTTTTCTACCCAACGTTTATTGAAATCAGAGTGCAAAAATTTTCAAACATAAAACGGATGAGATGTCACATTTGCGACTTAACCAACATCGTTAAAATCTGTAATTCACTCAACATGGATACATAGCATTCGGCAAACCAAATTCAACTTAAACTTCATTCATATCTTTAATCAGTTGTCACAACTTTTAAATCATAAACCGGTCAACAACTTTATTCAACTAGACATTGTTCAATTTATACTGTTCAACAATTAGTAGTAACAACAATTAGAAACAACAACATAAACAAAACGTTCCCCCTGAGTGCTACGTATCAGAGCAAGACCAACTCGAGCTAACAGCATCTAAGACTTCAAATTATACCTCAACTTCTGCAGCTATTCTTGAGTACCTGCTCAGTTACCCATAATAGGTAACATCATTACAGAAGGGGTGAGATATCGAATATTATAAGCAAAATATGATAATTAACATACTAGATTAGGATCATACGAATTTCACCGCTTCATACAACAGTCATGCAACAACTAGAAATAAACAACTTAATAGTAGCCCCAACTGGTATTGACAACAAATAACAACATATACCAACAACTTATATAAAAGATGTAAATTATAGTAAGTACAACATATATAACAACAGCTCACGACATTAGTAATTTATATCAAGCAACAAGACATAGCAATAACAATGGCAACTTCACAACAACAACAACTTCACAATAACAACGAATCAAGAACAACAACAACTTCACAACGACTCAAAATGTGACACAACTATGCACATGCATGTGGTACCATCGGAGTAAAACTCCCAACTTAAACATATGCCAGGTTATCGAGGCATTTCAACAAGGCATAAGCCTTCAACGTGGTGCCATCAAGGCCAACTTAAACAGGTGCCAATCCAGGCCAATGTGGTGTGAGCAACGCTCCGACACAAAATGCAATGTATGTTTTACGACATGCACAACTCATCAACATAAACAACTCAACAACTTCCACAACATAATCAACTTAAACAACATAGCAACTTTTCCGACGTAAACAACTTATATCAACGTTGGCTTATCAAGCCTACAACTTACAATTCGTCCGTGTATCGGAACGAAACAACAAAGTCAGCTGTACCTGAGATTCCACTTTTTCAACATAATTTCAACAAAAGTCACCTACTAATTTACCCGACTTACCCCGACAATTTTCGTTAAATTCCGGACAACTAAGTTTCTCGCCTAAACCGGCTAAATCGACTAAAACTGCGCTGTTAAACAATTTCCAGTCTGCTACTCGATTCCACCCTGATACTAAGCTAAATTCCATTGTTGGTATTTCATCAACTACTTAAACAATGGCACTGCTATTTACATGCGACTGCAACTTACAGAATTCAGTATTTTATATCCATATAGTTTCTCTGCTATCCACAATCTTCTGCTTCCCACTGCTAAAATAAATACTGCACCTCCACTACTATCCACCTATATATATATATACAGCAACAAATTCTACTATCTGTCAAGACCAGAAGAACAATATTCCAAATTAAATTATGCTAGTTTCGTAGATTCTGCTACCCTTTTCTTTTGGTGTTCATCACTAAGTCCAGGTCTCATTATTAATACTTCCATCCACAAATCCATTAATTACTAAGGTTATTTCTAATATGTGTATATATATAGGATACTAGTGATACAAGTTTTCAATTCATCCTTGCCTGAACAAAGCCATTCCCTACGTATACCAATATACCCATTGAAACATGGCCCACCTAATTGAGAGAGGCGCCCACCCCCTTCCTTAGAGGCACTCGCCTCAAGCATATGTATATATATTGTTTCTTTCTAAATAAAACAATTTTGCAAGTGTCAAGTTCCATTTTTTATTATTACCTTATACCTATATATATATATATATATATATATATATATATATATATATATATATATATATATATATATATATATATAACCAGTAAATAATAAATATCTACATTATACTACACAACACGACAAGACAAATAGGTGACAAAAACCAAAGGGGCACCCACCCCAACCCTTGAGAAGACCGCCCCCTCCCCTTTATGCCAATGGAGGCGTCCGCCTCCCAACTTGTGGGGCCCTCCTCCTTCTCTTTCAATTACTTGAGACGGACGTCCCTATTATTTCCGGATTAAACTCACAACACCATTTTAACTTCAACCCAGATTTTCTTCATATTCTATTCATAGTTTCAATTCCCAGAGATTTACCATAAATGTTACGATTTATTTTCATCGTAAACGCAAAACTCACAGCACAATCAATCGATCACAGAACAACAGAATTTCATAGCAATAATTTTAGAATTCTACACACAACAAACACATCTAGCAGCAATTTTAGACAATCCAAACCCCACATGTCAATCATCATAACCCGGTTATAATAGTCGAACCCACCCTTACCTTGAATTGAAGGCAGCTCGATAATCGATCGGCTTCCGAAAATTCGACGCCGGTAGCGGTTTCTCTCTCGTTCCCAACTTCTCTCACGTTCTTCCAACCTTGTTTTCCAAATCCCTCGTGTGACTTCTCTTTTTCTACTGATACAACAAGACTTAATTTCTATTTCTTATATTCCCTTTTAACCAAATAATAATAATAATAATAATAGTATTATTATTCTTTAATGGTCCAACTAATCCACACCACCAAATTGCTATATACCACTCCTACACTAAATCCAATTAAATAAATAATATTCTAAAATAATATTATCTCCAATATTAATTTCTCCGATCCAACCGACTAATAATCCAACTTTAACTTAATAATCCAAATACGCCTCTTAAAATAATATCGACAAATCCAACTACTCCAATTAATTCTCAAACTTCATCTAACTCCGATAATTGAATCCTTCATTAATTTAATTAACTAATTAATTAAATTCGGGGCATTACAACTCTCCCCCACTTAGGATATTTTCGTCCTCAAAAATCTATCCGACACCACCATCCTTATCCCAACCCTCGTATTTAATCTTCCAGTCCAACAACAACTCAATCACAGTTTTAAACCCAATATGTATACTCTGATACTTCAATTACTCTTACATCATGATCGTTACTATTCGCCAACCATTTTAATAATACCTTGAACAATCACTTTACAACATAGTAACAACCTTCACTTGCCTATACTCGACTATACAACATCGCATCATTACCGCAGCAACGTAAACAATACCAAAACACATATACGATCCTTATGTCCATACTCTGAAGGAAACCCACGTATAACACAAACAACGGTTCTTAACCTCAACGGCGACAACAACGCGAATACTACCCAAGTGATGCAACTGACAACTAACATCGCAACACAAGAAGTAACCAACTTAAGAATTTACCGGTTTAAGAACCAGAAACACAACATCAACGTAACCAAATATCAACATCGGTACAATTCACGTCTGAACAACCGCAATACACTACGCGTTCGCTGCGCACTCTGATTACTTTCAAGGTACTAACTCTACTCAGTTGACCTCCAACTTCCAATCATCAAAATCGACATAATACCAAGGCTTTCGACTTAACTCTTCGGGATCTCCCCGTTAACACCACACATAAATTACAACTTTACTATCTTTTATCAACATAGTTCCCAAAATCACCTTAGGCGCATAACAACATTACAACAACATTTGACACCTGAGTCCACTTAAATTCAACAAGATCAATCATCTTTACCAACCAAAACTCCACTTTTACAAATCAACTTATAATTTAACTTCTTTTAATAATCACAACTCAACCTTCAAATATTCTACGCGTTCTTCCTCTGATTTTACAACAGCTCAAAACATTCGCAACAAACACCAGTTCCAACTCATCCAAACAAATATGGAAGATACGCTTCATACTCCATACATACACCTTAAGGCATACTAGCCATTCGCTTCATCACAAACAACGACTCAAGTTATCTAGAACTCGACTGTGAGTCTCCATACTACTCATCAATCAAACACAGCTTCGTGCTGTCATCCTTAAATTCAACTAATATTCTAACATATGAACTTGTATCAGCAAAACAAACAACCTTCAAGCACTTGGCTTGACTTCGACCAATTCAACGTACATACTATACTAGTTGGCACGACACATCTATCCATCAATTATGATTCCGTCTACTATCAACAATAGATTAAGGGTGATCAGTTCCTCAATTTGTCAATAGACAGCCGACAACCATAACCGTGAAATAAATCATCAGTACCCAACCCAATAGTATACTTCAACTTGTGCCCAAAGTCCGTAAGCATAATGCTCCGCCAACTTTCTAAGGCTTACCAATGCCACTCTTAGTTTCTTTAGTTTCAACTTCGTCAACGATACAAAAACGTTCAAAATCCATTACGCATCCTCTTATGCACGTTCATAGTACAACACGACTTTAAATATTTTTCCAATACCGAAGTCGCTACAACATTGAGAACGATCCAATTCAGTTTGCTCCAATTACAACTTTCAACCAAGGTGAAAATTCTTAGCAACACAAATCAACTTTCGCATTTCTCTCAACATTACCTTTACTTAGCATCATCGTCTTAATCATCCTCATTCAACATAAGTTGCATCTCCAAGCATTCTCCGATACAGTCACATCTTACAAATACCAACACTTTATTCTTAATAATATTCCACACTTGTTTTCATCCTTCCAAATTTTTTTCAGCAAATGTCGCTCAACTTCAACCATATATATCTCCTTCAATACAGATCTCTCAATCACAAAATCATATTCCAAAATGAAGAGAATTTTGTGTAGATTTCAGAACTTCAAGAATCACGTAAATCCGACTTACGAGTAAAAATTTATCAGCTACACAACGGGACTGGTCCAGAATTTCCGTATGCAGAATTTTCCAAAAAAAAATCAGCAACAGACCCAAATATTAAAACGCACCTTTCTCCCTCTTCACAAACTTCCTGAAGACAAATCTTATATGAAAACTGTAGGGAATTTCGTAAGCTTTCCAAAATGTCCAGAACCGCTTCCATCCGAATCACGAGTCGAAAGTTATACCTCGTTTACTGACAGCTGCTCCAAAATCACAAAAACCAGAATTTGAGGTCGATGAACATAAGTTCCATTTCTCTCCCACTTGCTCCAAAATCTACCAACAACCCTTTCCTTTCATCCAACTACGAAAATCACTCAACTTTAATCCAACTATACTCAAGATATACAACTTACCGAATTAATCCACCAACTTATCATTCCATTCGGAATAATTCCTTAATTTCAATCATCTTCGATTCACCGTCCAGACTCTACGCGCATCTTCAACTTGACTGATACGGATTCGCGAGTCCAAACTCTCGCTGGTCCGCAATAACATCGCTCCAACATATGCATTCTTGCAAGCAACATCACCTTAAAACAACTTCTACATACCAACAACACGTATGGGAACAAACATCTCCCCCACTTAATTCAAAACAACCTTGTAGACAACTACTAGAAACTACTAACAAACAAGCACCGACAGTGTTCCACACACATGTCGCGTACTAAGGAAGAAACAACATTAGGCAACATTGGCCGGATAGACCGACCTGCTCTGAAACCACTAATGTAACACCCCATTTTTCTACCCAACGTTTATTGAAATCAGAGTGCAAAAATTTTCAAACATAAAACGGATGAGATGTCACATTTGCGACTTAACCAACATCGTTAAAATCTGTAATTCACTCAACATGGATACATAGCATTCGGCAAACCAAATTCAACTTAAACTTCATTCATATCTTTAATCAGTTGTCACAACTTTTAAATCATAAACCGGTCAACAACTTTATTCAACTAGACATTGTTCAATTTATACTGTTCAACAATTAGTAGTAACAACAATTAGAAACAACAACATAAACAAAACGTTCCCCCTGAGTGCTACGTATCAGAGCAAGACCAACTCGAGCTAACAGCATCTAAGACTTCACATTATACCTCAACTTCTGCAGCTATTCTTGAGTACCTGCTCAGTTACCCATAATAGGTAACATCATTACAGAAGGGGTGAGATATCGAATATTATAAGCAAAATATGATAATTAACATACTAGATTAGGATCATACGAATTTCACCGCTTCATACAACAGTCATGCAACAACTAGAAATAAACAACTTAATAGTAGCCCCAACTGGTATTGACAGCAAATAACAACATATACCAACAACTTATATAAAAGATGTAAATTATAGTAAGTATAACATATATAACAACAGCTCACGACATTAGTAATTTATATCAAGCAACAAGACATAGCAATAACAACGGCAACTTCACAACAACAGCAACTTCACAATAACAACGAATCAAGAACAACAGCAACTTCACAACGACTCAAAATGTGACACAACTATGCACATGCATGTGGTACCATCGGAGTAAAACTCCTAACTTAAACATATGCCAGGTTATCGAGGCATTTCAACAAGGCATAAGCCTTCAACGTGGTGCCATCAAGGCCAACTTAAACAGGTGCCAATCCAGGCCAACGTGGTGTGAGCAACGCTCCGACACAAAATGCAATGTATGTTTTACGACATGCACAACTCATCAACATAAACAACTCAACAACTTCCACAACATAATCAACTTAAACAACATAGCAACTTTTCCGACATAAACAACTTATATCAATGTTGGCTTATCAAGCCTACAACTTACAATTCGTCCGTGTATCGGAACGAAACAACAAAGTCAGCTGTACCTGAGATTCCACTTTTTCAACATAATTTCAACAAAACAATTCAACAAAAGTCACCTACTAATTTACCCGACTTACCCCGACAATTTTCGTTAAATTCCGGACAACTAAGTTTCTCGCCTAAACCGGCTAAATCGACTAAAACTGCGCTGTTAAACAATTTCCAGTCTGTTACTCGATTCCACCCTGATACTAAGCTAAATTCCATTGCTGGTATTTCATCAACTACTTAAACAATGGCACTGCTATTTACATGCGACTGCAACTTACAGAATTCAGTATTTTATATCCATATAGTTTCTCTGCTATCCACAATCTTCTGCTTCCCACTGCTAAAATAAATACTGCACCTCCACTACTATCCACCTATATATATATATATACAGCAACAAATGCTACTATCTGTCAAGACCAAAAGAACAGTATTCCAAATTAAATTATGCTAGTTTCGTAGATTCTGCTACCCTTTTCTTTTGGTGTTCATCACTAAGTCCAGGTCTCATTATTAATACTTCCATCCACAAATCCATTAATTACTAAGGTTATTTCTAATATGTGTATATATATATAGGATACTAGTGATACAAGTTTTCAATTCATCCTTGCCTGAACAAAGTCATTCCCTACGTATACCAATATACCCATTGAAACATGGCCCACCTAATTGAGAGAGGCGCCCACCCCCTTCCTTAGAGGCACTCGCCTCAAGCATATGTATATATATATTGTTTCTTTCTAAATAAAACAATTTTGCAAGTGTCAAGTTCCATTTTTTATTATTACCTTATACCTATATATATATATATATATATATATATATATAACCAGTAAATAATAAATATCTACATTATACTACACAACACGACAAGACAAATAGGTGACAAAAACCAAAGGGGCACCCACCCCAACCCTTGAGAAGATCACCCCCTCCCCTTTATGCCAATGGAGGCGTCCGCCTCCCAACTTGTGGGGCCCTCCTCCTTCTCTTTCAATTACTTGAGACGGACGTCCCTATTATTTCCGGATTAAACTCACAACACCATTTTAACTTCAACCCAGATTTTCTTCATATTCTATTCATAGTTTCAATTCCCAGAGATTTACCATAAATGTTACGATTTATTTTCATCGTAAACGCAAAACTCACAGCACAATCAATCGGTCGCAGAACAACAGAATTTCATAGCAATAATTTCAGAATTCTACACACAACAAACACATCTAGCAGCAATTTTAGACAATCCAAACCCCACATGTCAATCATCATAACCTGGTTATAATAGTCGAACCCACCCTTACCTTGAATTGAAGGCAGCTCGACAATCGATCGGCTTCCAGAAATTCGACGTCGGTAGCGGTTTCTCTCTCGTTCCCAACTTCTGTCACGTTCTTCCAACCTTGTTTTCCAAATCCCTCGTGTGACTTCTCTTTTTCTACTGATACAACAAGACTTAATTTCTATTTCTTATATTCCCTTTTAACCAAATAATAATAATAATAATAATAATAGTATTATTATTCTTTAATGGTCCAACTAATCCACACCACCAAATTGCTATATACCACTCCCACACTAAATCCAATTAAATAAACAATATTCTAAAATAATATTATCTCCAATATTAATTTCTCTGATCCAACCGACTAATAATCCAACTCTAACTTAATAATCCAAATACGCCTCTTAAAATAATATCGACAAATCCAACTACTCCAATTAATTCTCAAACTTCATCTAACTCCGATAATTGAATCCTTCATTAATTTAATTAACTAATTAATTAAATTCGGGGCATTACAACAAGTCTGAACACAATACTCATAGATCCCAACCAACAAGCCTGGCAGTGATCCAAATACAATGAAAGAGAAATAGGAAACTACGGCATGTCATCACAGTCCACAAGTTCCGATTCCCCAGGTTCCGCCATAGAAGAAATCTTGTGAACAGGATCCAGAATAAGTGACGGGAACTTGTATCCTATGATATTCTTTTTCTTCTCAGTACTCATCCTTGATAGTCTTCGGAAACCAGAATCAAGGTTAGGACGCAACCCTGCAAATGAATAAACATGTTAGGATGCCAAATGATGATGCAAATGCACACATGGGATCAAGGCAACACTGCTGGATGTGCTGTGTTGTTAACTGAACGAGAACCACAACCCAAAAAATCAGAATTCCAAAATACCGAACCACTGAGATAACCAGGAACCCAGATAATCAAACACTGATGAGAAATCCAGAAAAAAAACGGGTAGGTTGAAAGTTTCGGTTACCTGCAAACCTGCAAACACCCATCCCCTCTCACGTGTGGGTACTAGGATGTTCAGTATCCCGGGCTCTCAGGTCGAGAAATGATGATACGTTCACCATTTTTGGTTTGGCATCATCATCAATCGAGGAGGCCTCAACTGATTCTCCAAAGCGGAAGGTCCTCAGCTTTGGCACTGAGGTCGAGAAACAATAGTACATTCATCCCTCGGGGTACAGTACTATCGTCAATAGAGGAGTGCCTCCACTGATTCTCTTCAAAACGTAGGGGCCATCCTATGCGAGTTCTAAAGCGGGCCCTCGGGTGCGAATGGGTTTACCACAGGATGTGGTCTGCCACTGTCACCACTAAAGAGGGATGTTTCCACTAAGGTCCTCGATGATCGGTCACCAGAGTCGACAACTCTCTAGATCAACACCCCAACATGCGCAAGACACACACGTTAGAATGCGTCCCAAGATAGCCTCGTCTGGTTGTGAATTTCGTGAACACACAAACGTACCAAGCGGGCACGTAGGTCCCACTACTTTCCACTCTAGTCCTAGGGTATACTCAAGCCTGGGTATTAGGCTTATCTCTCAGAACAACCCAACCTGAAAAACAAAAACAGCCAGCACAACATAGCAGTATGACAGTAATAAAAATGCAATGCAGAAAATGCGGTAAAAATAAAACACAACAAATAAAGCAAAGCAAAGACAAAGACACCTAAAGAGAACAAAGACAAGCAAGCGCTAGGATTGACTCGCTTAGGGATGGACCAGCATAGGTCAACCTATCCCCAGCAGAGTCGCCAGCTGTCGCTCCCAGGATTTTCATCCAGGTACAAACGCGAGAGTGGCGCGGAAAAACAGAGTCACTAGCCGTGTAAATTTATCCCAAGAGAGGGAAAGGGAACACCGCATAAACTTGAGGAAGAGGGAAAGGAATGGTCATCGCAACCATAACCTGGGTTCGGGAGTCGGTTACGCGAGGGGAAGGTGCTAGCACCCCACGCGTTCATCGTACTCGATGGGATCCACACTTGTTGTCTACTCTAAGGGTAAGTTATACTATCATCTAGGGCTGCGCTAAGACGGAGGAGGGGAGACAAAGACAGACTCGGTAGGACATCGACGTCCTAGGCCTACGTACCCCCTTTGTGCAATGGGGAATTTAGAGTCAACGTAGTTCGGACCAAGTTCTTTTTGTGTTTTTTATGAGCGACGTTAAGTTCGCGTCCGGCAGTTAGGGTCGAGGCCTGTTTGCGACTCAGACAGAAAGTAACGTGCCCTTTGTGAAAATATCCTTTAGTTTGACAATCCCGAAGGACAAAAAGGTTTGGAGGTTGGTTTGTATTTTTTAGGACAGAAGTGGCTTAAGTTAGTTCCTAAATTGCATTGCACCAAAGTCTAGGGCACAGGGGCGAACACTTAACGCATCGTCCCAAGACAGGACGCTCGCTAAGCACTCTAGAAAGATGAGAGGAAGCCCCTCATTTCTCATTCCCCACGCTTAAGGCTCGTGCGCAATACAATTTATCCTTATTAAGTGTTTTAAAGAAATTTGAGATGAGAAGAGAGAAGACACAAGGGTAACTCTAAGGGGGACTATGAATCCTAAAGTCATCATGCATGGGCGGCCTACGGTTAGTGAGGTTTGACGACAACCTAGATCCTAAAGGAGGAAGATGAGAGAAGGAAAGAGTAAGGGTGACCATGGATACTTATCCATACCCTTAAAGAACTTACCTTAGTCCCTGCATAAAAGGTTAGTGAGAAACGAACATAAATGATATTAAGGCAAGTGAGAATCAAACAACGGCAAACAATAGTGATAATAATCCAAACATGAATTTAGAAGTCAAAGAAACAACCCCAAAGCAAATGGCACAAGTGCCTCTCAAGCAAGGACTTAGGCATGATCAGAAATACACATATAAGCAGATCTCAAGTGAAAGTAATTAAATAATTAGAGAAATAACTCCTAAAATTCCCAAATTAAAAATCAAATCTACTCAACCAGAAACAAACCAAATACCAAAGACTCCTGCAAAAAATCAAGATGTTAGTCGCTTAAACAATTAGGCGAAGTTCAGGTGAGAAGTAGGGTTCAATGTGCGAAAGGGAAGGACCAAAATGCAATATGAAATAAATTTAAAAATGAAAGAAAAATATTTTAATGTACCTCAGAATGTTGGTGAATGAATGCAAAAGGAATGAATTGAAAATATTTTATGGATGCAGAGAAATAAAATAAGCAAATTAGATATGCATGATGTGGGTAATTCAAAAAGAAAATGAATAAAATAATTAATTTAAATGATAAAAAATAAAAAATAAAATTTGGAAAATTTTATAAAATTATGAAAATGATGCATGAATTTTCTTGGGATTTTTTAATGTAATTATGTATTTTTAAAAAATAAAAATGAAATGTAATAAATTAAATTAAATAAATAGAAAGAAAATGTAAAGGGGGGGGGGGGTGTGTTGAGTAAATAATCACGTTAGAAATATAATGGGCTGGAAAAAAGGGGGGTGCGAAGAGAGAGGCCCAACCAAAGCCCATCAGCGCAAGTCAAATAGAGACTATGGGAATGAGTCAACAATCAGGTTCAATGTTAGCCAATGGATCAATCTAATGTCCAAAAACAAGTCAACACAAGCAGTGAAGTAAGCGAAACCAAAGGACCAGATTAAAGCACACCATAATCCACCCAGACACACGCGCACCCGATCAGGTAGTAACCCACCATACACCCCCACGTGACAGCCATATGCCTTCATTAATGTGCTGTCACGTTTTCACCCATGCGATCCCATCAACGCACATAAATACATCGCCCAATCAATTGGTAATTAAATACAAAGGTTATGACATGCGGTGCACACTAACACGCATAGGCTGGCGTACATGTGATCAATAAATAAAAAACAAAAAAACAAGAACACGTGGCAGCAAGAGGTGCGTTAGATCTGGCAATGAATGGCCACGATTGCTTCTCCTTCCTTGAATCCCCTTCACCGGACTGGTTCACCGGCAGCCGCCGGAGCTAGGGCTCCGGCCACCCTCTCCGGTGAGCTGCGACCCCAAAATCTCCAGAAAATGCATATGAGTACTCTATTCTGACCAGAAAAATGTGAGGATTCCAAATATCCAATCCAAATTTGCAAATAATCAATGCATAATAAAAAACGATGAGAAATATGTTAGGGCATGAAACTTTAAACGCACGGTACAAGCAATATACGCATCCATATTATAAAAAAAATTATATCATCATGATCTATAGACATCACACAACATTATAGACATAAAAAAAGGGAGTTTTAGGAACACGAAAAAATCCACCAACCTGAGATGGTGCACCTCTAATCCTTGCTTTTGGCTGCGAATGGTGGTTGGGTTGTGTTCTAGAGATCACCAGGAGAAGGTTTGTGGAAGAACTTTGAAGAAACTCCTTGTAGATTGAGAGATCCAATGAATTCAAGAATTAGGGTTGCACTTTCTTTTCTCCAAAATATCACGTGTGTAGCTGCCTAACCAGTGCATGGATAGGTTTAAATAGGCTAGGGTTTTCCTCTGATAATGAATTGGGCTTGGGCAATTCCTTGTTTAATGATTTTTTGAATAATTTTGGAAAATTGCATAATGTGAATTACACCTCTCTCCATGCATGTATACTTAAGAATTCCATGATGGATCACTTGCATTTGAATTGCTAATTACACCCATATTGGAATTGGGCCTTGAAACTTTTTGATTCATGACTTTTAAATAATTTGGGAATTTTGAATAATGGAGGATAAGTGATACATGCACCATGAAACCACTTGATTAAAAAGCCAAAAATGCTCCTTAGGGATGGTTCTTGGATGTTGGAACACATCTTGAAGCAATGGAATTAATCATAGGTCCATATGCCGCAAAATCTAAAAGTTGTGAAAATGAAACCCTAAAAACCACTTTGCCTTCTTTTGACCATAGGTTGAGTTTCACAAATGATATGGAGACCCACTAGTACTTGTTGGAAAGAGGAGAAAAATATCTTCAACTTTCATGTTGGAGGAAAATTCATTTGAAGCTTTCTTAATGATGAAAAGTCAAGTTGAATGCAGTGCAGGAACTTGCCCAAAAAGGAAACTTTTATTATAGGTCACTTTCCAAATTTAGAAACTTCTGTACAAACTCCTGATTCTTGATAAATAGTATGAAACTTGACCCTTGAAGACCATATGAGGATGTGAGACCTTAAAAACCTTGGAGAGAACCTCAGAATTCCACAGTTGACTTCTCCTTTCACTGTTGACTTTTACCCCATTCACCTGATTTCCAATCCATTGGCCAATTGAACTTCTCCTGAACCAAACTGATGGACAACCTCCCATTCCTAGGTACTTAGGGACCCAAGGAATACCATGGAATCAAGTCTTGCCCAAACAATCAGAAATAAACTAACTTTATAGCAAACCCTAATTTTGGTACCCTCAGTCTAGGAGGAAATAACATAGTCTCCAAATCCAAATTCCTATGAATATGATGTATATCCTCTCCAACAAAGATAAGATATGCCATTTTGTGATGATGAAAACCTAAGGAGCTTGCCCATTGGAGCAATATACCCAAGAATCTCAAAACCCTAATTCCTGCACTGGTTAGGAGAGAGTGATCCCCTTGAGATCCCCTGCCGCTTGTTAACTCTTGATGATGTGATAGATCAGATAGGACCTTCTTGAACTGACTCAAGCACCTTGACCCCATGCTAATGATAGCATACATGATAATGCAAAAATGAAATGAAACATAAGCCAGTTAGTACTAAAGTAAGGAGAGCAAATTTTGGGGTGCTACACTTTTTATCAAACGCCTTCTTCATTCTTTGCTAATATAACTGACCATGGCATAAATCCGTCATCCTTTTTCTTCAATCAGATTTAATTCATCGTGTCGGCTCTGACACCATTCAGCTTCTGTTAGCTTGGCTTCCATCAATTCTCTGATTGATGGTATCTCTACTTTTATGGGGAGCACTGCTTCCATGCCATAAACTAGAGAGAAAGGGGTTGCTCCTGTTGAAGTGCAAACAGATATACGGTAACCATGAAGAGCAAAGGGTAGCATCTCGTGCCCATCTTTGTAGGTTACAACCATCTTCTAAATGATTTTCTTGATATTCTTGTTAGACGCTTCTACCGCTCCATTCATTTTAGGTCGGTAGGGAGATGAGTTATGGTGTTCGATCTTGAACTCAGCACGCAACTCTTTCATCATCTTGTTGTTCAAGTTGGATTCATTATCAGTAATGATCTGGCTTGGAACACCATAACGGCATATGAGATTGTTCTTGATAAATCAGACCACCACTTGTCGGGTTACATTGGTGTATGACACTGCATCGAACCACTTGGTGAAGTAGTCAATGGCTACCAGGATGAACCGATGTTCGTTTGAAGATTTGGGTTTAATCATGCCAATCATGTCGATTCCCCATATAGAAAAAGGCCACGGAGAAGAAAGAACTTTGAGATATATTGGCAGTACATGGATTTTGTCTGCGTATATCTGACACTTGTGACAACTCCTCATGTACTTGTAGCAATCGGATTCCATTGTCAGCTAATAATATCTTGCTCTCAGAATTTTTCTTGCCATTTTATGTCCATTGGCATGAGTGCCAAAGGATCCTTCGTGAATCTCTTTCATTAACATGTTTGCTTCCTGTCTGTCTACGCACCCGAGCAAAACCATGTCAAAGTTTCTCTTAAAGAGTGTATCATTGTTCAGGAAGAAGTTGTCAGCCAGTATTCTGAGAGTCTTCCTATCTTTTCTTGATGCCCCAGGTGGGTACTCTTGTCTTCGAAGGAAGCACTTAATATCATGCTACCATGGTCTGTCATCTATGACTGCTTCAATTGTGAATATATAAGCGGGCCTTTCAAGGCGCATTATGTCAATTTTAGGTACGTCGTTACATTGACTCACACTAACCATGGAGGATAGAGTGGCTAATGCATCATCCATGTGATTTTCTTCATGAGGGATATAATGAAATTCTATTCTGTTGAAGAATGGTAACAACCTTCTCGCGTAGTTTTTGTAAGGAATCAATCCTGATTGATATGTATCCCACTCTCCTTTAATCTGATTTACAACCAGGGCTGAGTCGCCAAACACATCTAAATTCTTTATCCTTAGGTCAATAGCTTCTTCGAGACCCATGATACAAGCTTCGTACTCGTCCTCATTGTTTGTGCATTTGAATGTTAATCTGGCAGTGAAAGGAATATGGGTACCCTGAGATGTTACAATGATTACCCCAATTCTGCTTCTATAAGTGTTGACAGCTCTGTCGAATATTAGTCCCCATTGGGAACCTGGTTCTGGCCCTTCGTTGGGTAGTGGTTCATCACAATCTTTCATTTTCAAGTACATGACATCTTTGTCTGGGAAGTCAAATCTGACTGATTCCTAATCGTCAATCGGTTGATGAGCCAAATGATCGGCTAAAATACTTCCTTTGACAACTTTCTGAGCATGATACTAGATGTCGTATTTTGATAACAACATCTACCAACAGGCAATCCTTCCCGTGAGAGAAGGCTTTTCAAAGACGTACTTGATTGGATCCATTTCAGAGATTAAGCAAGTAGTGTGACAAATCATGCACTGGCAAAGACGTTTGTCTGCCTAAGCCAAAGCGCATCAAGTTTTCTCGAGCATAGTGTATCGAGTTTCACAGTCCGTGAACTTCTTGCTTAAGTAGTAAATGGCAGATTCTTTTCTCTTTGTCTCGTCTTGTTGGCCAAGCACACAGCCCATGGAGTCTTCCAAGACTGTTAAGTAGATGATCAGTGGTCTTCCTTCATTGGAGGAGACAAAATCGGTGAATTCAACAGATATTCTTTGATGCTGTCGAAGGCTTTTTGGCAATCTTCTGCGCGCATGTCACGGTCATGAGGGATATGAATCTCGAGATGTAATTCAGACGTCCCAAAAATCCTCTGACCTATTTTTCGGTCTTTGGAGAAGGCATTTCTTGAATGTCCTTGACTTTGTCAGGATCAACCTCAATTCCCTTTTGGCTGGCGATAAATCCTAAGAGTTTTCCTGAGTGAACACCGAATGTGCACTTATTAGGATTCAAGCGGAGTTTGTATTTTCTCAGACGCTCGAATAACTTTGATATGTGTTCCACATGCTCTTCTTCTGTTTTAGATTTGGCAATCATGTCATCGATGTACACTTCAATCTCTTTATGCATCATGTTGTAAAACAGAGTTGTCATGGCCCTTTGATATGTTGCCCCTGCATTCTTCAGACCAAACGAAATTACCTTGTAACAAAAGGTGCCCCATGGGGTGATGAATGAAGTTTTCTCCATATCTTCTAGTTCCATTTTGATTTGATTATATCCCGAGAATCCATCCATGAAGGAGAAGACTTTGAATTTCGATGTGCTATCTACCAGCATGTCAATGAGTGGTAGGGGGAAGTCATCTTTTGGACTTGCTTTGTTTAAATCCATGTAGTCTACACACATTATGACTTTTCAGTCCTTCTTTAGGACTGGCACTATGTTGGCTAACCATTGAGGATATTCTGAGGTAGCGAGGAAACCTGCGTCGATCTGTTTCTGCACTTCCTCCTTAATTTTGATGGCCATATCTGGATGAGTCCTCCTCACTCTTTGTTTTACTGGAGGACATTCTGGTTTCAGTGGTAAGTGGTGTTCCACGATGCTGGCATCCAACCCTGGCATATCCTGGTAGGACAAAGCAAACACATCTGGAAACATTTTAAGAAGTTTTATCAAGTCTTCTCTGACAGTTGGATTGAGCAGTGCTCCAATCTTAACTTCTTTCTTTTATTCTTCTGAACCCAAATTGATCATTTCCAACGGCTCTTTGTGAGGTTCAATAGACCTTTCCTCTTGTCTGAGTAGTCGGGAGATATCTTCTGGAATTTTTTCGTCCTCTTCTTCTTCAGCTTCAAATACCGGGAATTCAAAGTTGGGAGAAGGAATTGGATCGTATGTTTCAATGGGGATTAAAACAAGAAATTTGCATGATGTGATGATTCTTTTTTTAGAAAAGACGGAGAGAATGAAAGAGTGTGTGCAGTGTATTTTCTGAAAACGCTTGTTTTTATTTTGGGTTATTTTTTAGGATTACCATTTTCTAAAAAACGAAAAGTGAAAATAGCAATGAAATGCTGGAATTCAGAATGACATTATTTATTCATGATTTGTCGATTCTTGAAACACAACCCTATAAAACAAAACTCTGTCGCTTTGGGCAAAGCGAAGAGGGACATTTACAGAAAAGTAAGCCTTATAAAACATCCATTTCACCCGGGCAAAGTGAAAGGTTAAAACAAAGATGGTAATTACTTCGACTTATGAACAAATTTTGGGACATCGACTGCAACCCAATGGTGAAGAACTCCTCTGTGAATCACAAAGTCTGGTACTTCCCTTCTTGGTTTGTCTTCAGAAATGGCACTGATTTTTGGCGGAGTAGGATCATTGAAGTCTTCTTCCCATGCAGAGTTATCATAAGAGGACTCTTCTGTCACATCTTCTATAATGTTTTCACTCTCAAGAGGATCTCCTAATCCAGTTGGTTGGATGTCCTCGTATCTGATGCAAAAGCTTTCGGGAGCAGTGTATTTGACTAGAAAGTCGTACTTGCCGCTTGGCTGTACCAAGGTATCCCAGGTTTCTGTGGGCATAGATGAGTCATCTTCCTCAATGACGTTGACCTTAGGAAATGCATAGTTAATGAATTCTTGTCCTACAATCTTTGCAAATTCAACACCGTGGTGTCAGACATTTTTGGAATGTTCTGAGTAAGGATTCCATGACTCTGTGGGAAATGGGTATTCTTTTCAAGATTACTTAGCTGATAGGCATTGTCCGGCTAACTCTTTTTCCCCGAGTCTTCCGTGTATTGCTTCCAGATAGGCAAGTCATTCAGGGGATCGTAGTCAAAGTTGTATTTCATCAGATTGTCTTCCTCTAATGACTTGGGTGGAGCACGACATCCTTCGGGATCACAATCTTCATAGATCATTCTGACGTCTGATCTTGGTATATATCTTGGGCTCTGAGAGCAAAATGGTATATGCATTTCTCCCTGAGATATATAACCCTCGTCATTGAGATAAGACTTCCACTCTTCCTCTGTATCAGAAGAGTTGTTCTCCTTAATGGTGTGGACTTCTTGAGATATTGGGTGGAGGAAGCCTCCGCTGTGAAAGAAATCCTAAATGGGACGAAAACATTCATCCTTCTTTGTAGTCTGGGTACAGGTTAGGGAGAAACCAATACCTTTTCTTGTGTTGTTATGAGTAGGAATTACAATCTGTCCCCATCCTTTTATGTCACGACTCCCCATTACTTTGATAGCGTCCTTATATGAGGAAATCGACATCCCTCTTTCTTGGTGATTCTCATTGCTCACTAAGAGTGCTTGAAATTGAGTTCCAACGACCTCCTCTGGTTCTACACAGGAGAATGATGATAAGTTGCTCACGATTAAGGCTTGCTCTCCACATACAGTGACTAATTTGTCATTCTTGACAAACTTCAACTTCTGGTGAAGTGTCGAAGTGACTGCCCCGACTTCGAGTATCCAAGGTCTTCCTAATAAACAGTTGTACGTTGTTCGGATGTCAATGACCTGGAAAGTGACTTCGAAAGTGTGAGGACCGATGGTTATGGGAAGATCGACTTCGCCGATAACTGTTTTTTTGGACCTGTCAAAGGCTTTGACGATGATCTCACTGCCTCTCATCGGAGTTCCTTGAAAAGATAGTAGAACAAAAGTTGACCCTGGCATGACATTTAAGGATGAACCTGTTTCTACCAGTACGTTGGCTAAAGCATAGTCCTGGCAATTGACTGTGATATTCAATGCCATATTATGGTTCTTGCCTTCCTCTGGAAGTTCTTCATCACTGAATCCCAAGTTGTTGCAGGAAGTGATGTCGGAGATGATGCTGTCAAATTATCCTACTGTCACATCTTGTTCCATGAAGGCTTGTTCTAAGACTCTCTGTAGAGCTTCTCTGTGAGCTTCTGAACTAAGCAGGAGAGATAACACAGATATCCGAGATGGATTTTACAACAATTGATCCACAATGTAGTACTCGCTTTTCTAGATGAGCTTTAGCATCTCATCGGTGTTCTTTACAGGTTATGTATTGCTGGATTGACCAACTTGTGGGTTAGGAACTTCGAGTCGAGGTTCATTTTCTTTGGTAGGCTCTCCAACTCCTCTGTTGAAGATCCGGCCACTCTGGGTAACTCGACTGATGTCGGCAATGTTCACAACGGAGGGTAATGGAGTTTCTTTTCCATTTTCTATAGTTGTTGCACCGTACTTGTACGGGATGGCCTTTTCTGATTTGTACGGTATCTGACCTAGCAGGTAGACGACCACAGGGGCTTTTTGGGCCTTTTGACCGTCGTAGGCCACCTCAATCAGCTCTAAGTTTGGAATCCTTCTATTGCCAAGAGAGAATTTTGACTCATCAAGCAGAGGAATTATGGCACAAACATCCTTGGTTATTCCATGATTGGAGATTATGACAATGTTTTTGTTTTGAAAAGGGATGTAATCTTGTATCATGTTGATCGATTCAGAATTCGAACATGGTTGAATCTCTTTTCGGTCTAACTGACGCTAGAGGGTTGCTCGCACTAGATAACATCCTAGGCTATTTTCCGAGCATGTTCCACAGCGTTCATAATTGTGAGGTGGTACCCGACCATATCCTCTTTGTATGCAATGCATCCTTACTAGATCCATTTCTATTGAGCGGGCATCGCAACTTTGGTGTCTACCTGGATTCCCGTCAGTCATGCTAACTTGTTATGTGTCTTCATCCAGGTAGATCGGAAGCCACCAGTGGTCCAATAGATGTTGAAGAGTCCTTTGCACAAGCGCACACCCTTGGTCGTTTTCGTAGCATTCTTTGCAGTCTTGATAATCATGTGAGGCCAGAAAACCAAGTTTGACATGCTTAGCATGCAATTCCACTAGACTGGTATTCATTAAGCGTATGTCAAAGATTTGAACCATATTGACTTGATGATCACTTCTTTCATGGTAATCTTGGATCCATCCGAGATCTATTTGATGTTGGATTGTACAAAAGAGCATCCATGATTGTCTTTTGAGCAGATTGAACAAGCGCTGTAATCGTGCCATGACAAATTGTAATACTGACTTTGTCTTGAATGCATTGCCACTAGATTGACGTTCATTGCACGAATGTCGTGGTTCTTAACAATGTTGGGATGTGCATGGGCCATGTTTACTTCACGAATCTTGACATCTTGAATCTAGCCCAGATCCAGTTGTTCTTGCAAAGCTGCTTGTACTATGGCACACCCTTGATTATCCTTGGAGCAAATATCACATTGATGATAGTTGTGAGATGGTACATGGCTGTACCTGCTCTGTCTGCATTGCATCTTTACCAGGTTGGTTCCCAGTAAGCGTACATTGTGAATTTGATAACTGTTGACAGGCTCTCCTTCTCTCAAATTCACTATAGTCTTCTCATGTTGCGGTAACGGGTTCGTCTGAACATTTGGATTAGTATCTTTGAAAGATAAAACCTCATTCCTGACGAGCTTCTGTACATCATACTTGAAGCTGAGACAATTCTCAATGTTATGTCCCAATCCTCCTTGATGGTAAGGGCAAGTCTGATCTACTTTGAACCAAAAAGGTGGATTTTCTGTTATCGTAAGAGGAGTCCTGGTTTGAACGGGCCCCTTGGCTAGTAAGAGTGGAAATAATTCTGCGTACAACATCGGTATAGAGTCGAACCCTGATGGTCGTGTAGTACGATTGTTGTTATTGTACTGTGGGCGAGCCCGCTGAAGAGGCTGTTGCGGCCTTTGCTGATACTGTTGTTGATTTGGTTGGCTCTAAGCAACCTAAGGTTGATATGTTGGAGCTGGCGCTGGGTTGATAGCAGGAGTTACTGCTGCTACCGGTTGATACCTTCACCTTTGCTTTCCCAGAGAGATATTAGTGATATCTTGCTATTTCTTCTTTTAGAAAGCACTAGTACTGCTAGATGGCTCTGCATCTTTGACCAATTTTCCTTCTCAGACTGCTTCTTCAAGGCGTACTCCCATGTTCACCATTTTAGTGAAGTCACTGGGTGCACTGGCGACCATTCGGTCGTAATAAAACGAGCTCAATGTTTTCAGGAAAATCTTTGTCATTTCCTTTTCTTGGAGAGGGGGACAGATCTGGGCAGCAATTTCACGCCATCTCTGAGCATATTCTTTGAAGGTTTCTTTATCTGGTGCCATGTCCAAGTTGTATTTATACTGCTGAACGAAAGCTGCCCTGAGATCTCTGAAAGTACTGATCTTGGTGCGGTTTAAACCCATGTACCATTTGAGTGCGGCACCGGTTAAACTGTCTTGGAAGTAATGGATTAGTAGTTATTGATTTTCTGTCTGGGTAGACATTTTCTGAGCGTACATCACCAAATGACTTTGAGGGCAAGAGTTGCCTTTGTATTTTTCAAAATCAGGCACCTTGAATTTGTGCGGTATCTTTACATTAGGGACCAAACAGAGGTCGGCGGTGTCTTTTCCAAATAAGTCTTGACCGCAAATGGCATGCAGTTCCTTCTACATTTCCAAGAATTGTTCCTGGAACTCATTCATCCTTTCGTATACGTTTTCATTTCCACCAGAAATTGCTTGCGGAATCTGTCCTTCCGGGATATTGTGTACCACCGGCTGTGGTATAGTCATCACGGCGGTAACTCTTAGCACTTTAGTGACCCAAAGTTTGTAACCTTCAGGAGTTTCTGTTGTAACCCTTACATCTTCATTTACCAGAAGTTTGTAATCTTCAGGTTTGGCGGTTCCTACTACGACTTCCAGGTCTTCAGTGACCAGTGGAATGTATCCTTCAGGTATAAAGTTGAGAGGCATGCCCCAGGGAAATCCTTTACGAATGTTGTACTGAGGATGACTGCTAGGCGTCTCAAATGCTGGTGTGGATATAATCTCCGAGATCACAATCATTTGGTGTTGTTGTTCTTGAGCTGCTGCCGGGGATTGCATAGTGTCGTGGAGTTTCTCCAAACTCTCCTTTAGAGCGTTGATTTCTTCTCTCAGCTCTCTGTTCTCTTCCTCAAGATCGTCCATTTTGTTTTGTCGATTGACCCGAGTATTGTACGAATGAGACATTTTGACTCTAGAGTGCGACACATATGTGAGACTCAAAGACAAAGATGTGTTATGTGAGAATGATGAATGATATGCAAAGAATGATATATATTTTTTAGTTTTTATTTTCAAAAGAACTTTTAACAATTATATTGCAAATATCATACAGCGGGGGAGACCCTTTTATTGAACTCGAAAGATTGCAGCATTTTACAAGGAAAAGTACAGTATTTTACAAAGTGCGAGAAGGAAAATTAGGCATATGGATCCTGAGTTCTCTCTGAGGAGGGCTCAGATGCTGGTTTCTGAACTTTTCTTTTCTTTCACTACTACAAAATGCTCAAACAACAACGCCAGGCTTACAACGGATTGCCTATACACATTTGTAATAGATACACGCTTTTTTTTTTAATCTCGTTAAAAGGCTTTTAATGACGGTTAATATTCAAACCGTGGTGAAATGTGAGGCCTTTCACCACGGGTATGTTTTCAATCGTCATTATAGGTAGCGCATGGTCATGGGTTCAAGTCCCAGCACCAACATTTATGGTTTTTTTACATATTTTTTCAAAATACCCACAACCTTTCACCACAGGTATGTTTTCAACCATCATTATAGGTAGCGGATGGTCATGGGTTCAAGTCCCAGCACCAACATTTATGGTTTTTTTACATATTTTTTCAAAATACCCACAACCTTTCACCACAGGTATGTTTTCAACCGTCATTATAGGTAGCGCATGGTCATGGGTTCAAGTCCCAACACCAACATTTATGGTTTTTTTACATATTTTTTCAAAATACCCACAACCTTTCACAACTGGTATGTTTTCAACCGTCATTATAGCCAATAATTTAGTTTTAGGTCTTGCACTTCAAAAAATCGGTTCTAGGGAAAATCGTCTCCTTTTTAAGATCTGTTTCGTGCATCTGAAGCAGAAAAATCGTGCGTTCATTAGTCCGGTACTCTAGAAGAGTTACGGGATTTCATCCTCAAAACCCCAAATTCATCTGTTTTCTATTTTTAATGAAATTTTTACTGTTTTCATAGTCTCAAAAAATTCTAAAAAAATTCTCAAAATTCTTATTTTACCTAATTAGATTAAATTTCGTGTTTTTAGATTTTTCTGAATTTATTTTAATCATTTTTTCCTATTTTTTCAAAATGCTGACAAACCCTTTCACAACGGGTATTTAAACCAGCCGTTGTAATAGGTAACTTTCGTTTTACTTATTTTTTCAAAATGATGATAGACCTTTCACCACGGGTAATTTAAACTAATCGTCATTATAGGTAGCGTCTTGTCATGGGTTCAAGTAACAGCACCAACATTTTTGGTTTTTTACTTATTTTTTCAATTCTCATTACCTACATTATAGGTGGCGCGCATATTGAGTTTATTCACTATCCTTAAACAAATCTTGGTCGTCCATTTAGTGATTATCAACGGCCAAGACACTACTATTAGTGATCCGCGTGAAACCTAAAACTTAGACGAACTACATCTTCTACCTCCAAACATCATCTTTCAGTTACGATACTCTATTTCTCCACTAAACCAAATTTCAGAACAAATTTCAGAACTCGAGTTAGCAATGTTAGTTGTTGGTGTTCTTTTTTAATTATTGTTGTTCTTGTTGTTCTTTTTTATTATTGTTGTTCTTGTTGTTATTATTGTTATCATTGTTATTATTGTTGTTGTTGTTGATGTTGTTGACGTTGTTGTTCTTGTTGTTATTATTGTTATTATTGTTGTTGTTGTTCTTCTTCTTCTTCTTGTTCTTGTTCTTGTTCTTGTTCTTGTTCTTGTTCTTATTCTTGTTCTTGTTCTTGTTGTTGTTCTTGTTGTTGTTGTTGTTGTTGTTGTTCTTACTGTTGTTCTTGATGTTCTTACTGTTGTTCTTGTTCTTATTGTTGTTCTTGATGTTCTTGTTGTTGTTCTTGTTCTAAAGCTGCAATTTTTATTTTATTTTATTAAAATACATACAACAACGGTTTTTTTAAAATAACCGTCATTATAGGTAGTTCTAATGCTGTATTTTTTTAATTTTATTAAAAGACATACAACAACGGGTATTTAAAATAACCGTCATTATAGGTAGCGCGTTTTCCATTTTATTACAACGGTTACTGGGCCATCACTGTACGTACCGCATATACAACAACACTCTATATAACAACGCCTTCGCCCGCGTCATTATATGTCATTTCCAACTGTTGTTAAATAGGTTTTTGTAGTAGTGTTTGATTGGGATCCTTCAGCCGTCGTCGGGTCGACGATCCTTTGCCAAGTAAAAGGAGTGAGTAAATTTCTCCGCTCCTCCTGACTTTCTATGGCATGCTGCTCTAATATCTTAATCAGAGCATCATTTTCCTTTAGAAGTTCCTGAATCTTGGTACATTCCAAATTAAGGATATGGTATTTTTTCTTTCAAGAGTTTTTCTCATGTTGGACTTTGTTGAGAGTGACCTGGAGTTTTTCCGCATCAGACATGAAATAAAGGACAGATTCCTTTAAGGGAAAAACTTCTTGACGAGGGTAAGGCATCCTTAGTTTGATAGCTCTAGTTTGTACCCAATGGAGGTAAGGTTCCGCAGAGGTACAACTTGGTCTTCCTAGGGACTCTCTTCCCTTTCTGTGAATATGTTGCCAGGCATGCACTATTTATTTCTTTAGTGCCCTATCATTTTCTCCTTCCTTGAAGAAAAGACCTTCCAGATGAGCATTATGTGGGATATTCTTCATCGGGTATCCGAGTTGGCGGCGAGCTAAAATTGGACGATAGTTGATCCTTCCTTTAGTACCAATGAGGGGTACATTGGGGAAATTTCAACATCTGTCGATGATCTTTATCCCTTCGTAAATCTGATTGTACCAATCTATGTCTGAATTGGTAAGAGACATAGTCTTCTGCGACCATCACAGATTACTCTTGTGATCCCAAAAAGCAGCAGACTTGGGCATGTGGGAAATAAACCATTTGTAGAGTAATGGTACACAGCATGGGATCATCCCTCCACTGTACAAATTCCTTAAATGTACAGAATGATAAGCATATGCGAGCAGGGTTGGGACCGGGTTCTCAATCAAGAATATCTTAACAGCATTGGTGTCGACGAAGTTGTCAATGTTGGGAAAGAGGAATAACCCGTACATAAGTAGAACAAAGACATCCTCGAAAATAGTTATATTTCCTATACTAGCAAAGTATATAGCTTTCTCCATTAGGAATTTAGCTGGTAAACCCTGGATTCCTCTTTTGGTGGTCATGTGGGTCTTGACTTCTGACTCATCCAAAGAGATTGCTCTTGCAATGACTTGATCCTTTGGA
Organism: Lathyrus tuberosus; assembly: GCA_022829125.1. Lineage (NCBI taxonomy): Eukaryota > Viridiplantae > Streptophyta > Magnoliopsida > Fabales > Fabaceae > Lathyrus > Lathyrus tuberosus. The sequence goes on along the minus strand of JALAZF010000241.1, from coordinate 3,327,914 downwards.
ATTTCTTCCAGTCCAGAAAATGGATCTTGATCAGTGATAGGTAAATCATTCAGGTGGGAGTATTCTTCCAATGTTGGTGTAAGTTGATAATCCGGGAAAGTGAAGTAATGGTAAACCGGATCGTAGAACTGAACCAGTGTAGACAGGATTCCTTCAACCATGTTGTCCTTTAGAAGAGATAACAATCCTCCGTGCTTAGCTCTGAAAGCTTCGGGATTAGTAATCATCCTTCCCAATTTCCTTACGTCTTCCAGTTTTGGAACCTTGAAGGTGTACTTGGGCGTTTTTCTTCTTCCGAAATTCATAACGTAACCTCTCTGATATTTGCAATTATTGTTTTAGTTCTTTTAGAAAAAGATTTTTTCTTGTTTTGAAAAAAGTTTTTTAATGAATGCATGGATGCATGAATGCAGCAAACAAAAACACTTGAAAACATGGGTTTAGGGGTTCATCGTCATGAGCATGGAGCCATGGATCTACCCATCTCCAAAAGTGTGTACTAATTTGTCAATTTTGTACCTGTAGAACGGGTTCTAACAAAGGTTCCCAAAATCATTGACTCTTCTTAGGAATATTAACAGCAAGTCGATTGACTCAAGCGAGCTGTAATATCCTAAGATGAATCTCCTTTGAGTGTAGTATCGTGTATCAACTATTCCCGATAGTCACCGCACTACCTAATGGTTTAATGGTTAAGTGTCTACTAAATCCTCAGTTTCATGGGTACCACACTGGGAAAACTATGCTTTCACGACATGGTCGTTCAACATTAGCAAATCCACACAGGTACCTCAACTGATTCGATGGGCTGCCAGGTTAACTTGGTCGGGATTCACTCCCTATAAGCCTTCCTAGAGACACCACCACTTATCTTAATGTTCTCTAAGACTTACCACATGCGTATTAATTGCATTACCAGATAACAGTAATTTAAACACGGGTATCAAATAATATTACAGCAGTTGATATATATATATATATATATACATATATATATATATATATATATATATATATATATAATGAGAAAGAAAGTAAATAAACAGCAAAATAAATGCAAAGCAAAGCCTAGACCTCTTAGGAACTCTAATCCTAAATAAACCCAAGCAAAGTCGCCATTTTTCTGTAGCGTGCGATTTTTGTCGGTGACGCGACCACCTTACCGCAAATTGGATTTGGGTGCTACTTTCTGATTTCTGTATTTATCCTATGAAGCTGGAAAGGAAAGGGAAGATATCTAAAACTAACCTTGCACGCAAATGTTTTCTTTAACAAATGCTAAGAGATCAGGGATCGGGGTCTGGTTATACAATGGGAAGCTATTAACACCCAGTGTATCTATGGTAATCCATAAGAACCTTTTATTGCATATTTTTCTGTTAACTTAAAATGCTTTCTCGTGTTTATCTGACGTGGCTTGGGAAAGTTTCTCCTTTGGGAGAATTGAGAGAATGTTTTTGTGGTTTTTGGTTTTCTATTGTTTTTGGGAAGGTAATGGACCTAAGATTTTTGATTTGTGTGCTCGCTAAGATTTCGCAATCTTATGCTTACGTATTCCCATAAAGAGACTCGGGAAATCAAAGAAATCGTAGTTCCTCCTATTTCTATGGGAGGAAAGTTATGTGGTGTCTTGTTTAAAGCCCAAGATTGAAGCTAGCTAAGTATTTGTGTCTTGTTCAAAGCCCAAGATTGAAGCTAAAGGGGTGATTGAGAGAGAATTTATCATCTCTAAAGGGAGATATCTCACCTATTCATCACAAATGTTAGGTAATTGGTTATAAGGGAAATTACTTTAACTGGGATATGAAAAATCCAGCAATGCCATAATTTCCTTTATAAGAGAGATATCATGAAAGAAGAAAGCTTTAACTCAGTGTAGAGTAATGTCACTTTTTCCTTATGAATCTTTCATGCTAAGAGAGGGACTCCAGCTTGGATGAAAGATGAATTTTAGTCAGGATAAGAGAAGGACTCCAGCTTGGATTTTGAATCAACAAGTGTGCCACTTATAGCAATTATCTTAAAAGGTTTTGATTGTTTATTTTGATATGTGGTGTATAGAGGAAATATGCTCCTGCAGAGAGGACTCATGGTCTCATCTGAGGGGATGTCGATTTTTTTTTGTGCCTCGATCAAAACCCAAGGTTGAAGCTAAAGGAAACTGACTCCATTAGGGAAGGTTTTATCTGTCTTGTACAAAGCCCAAGATTGAGGCTGACTGAGGAAATTCTTATATAAAGCCTAAGTGGAGGCTATCTCTTGCTGAGGATTTATGGAAATCCTGAAGTAGGTCCAGATGGTATTGGGGAATCCAAAGGGTTTACTCTCGCTGAGGATCGGGGAAGAGTTGAAGTATCAGTGGCCATGAGGCTCTGATTCTACTGGGGATTTGTTGATGGTAAATTGACCCTGGCTGGGGATTTTTAAGGTGAAAGTTAAGACCTTGTTGGGTGTAGGAGGAGTTTAAAGTTGAGTTTGAAAACCTTGGAGGTTTTAACTCTGCTGGAGACTGATGCATTGGTAGAATGATCAGGGTTTTTCCTATGCTTTTAGGAAACTTGAGGGTTTCTGTGGGAGATCCAAGAGGAGATGAGACTTTCCAAGTCTACTTGAATAAAGCCCAAGAGGAGGCTGATAGTGTCCAAGTCTCTCAAGAAGTGGTAGGCTCTGGTGTAGAGGGGGGAGGGTCTTTGTATGATGCCCAAGAGGAGGCTTTTGGTTTAAGGGATGAAGATCAACCTTAGAATGATCTGATGTTCTGGAAATTTGACTCTCCTAGGGATTGAACTAGTAGAGATGACTAATTTCTATCCTATGCCTTTAAGAGGCCTTTGGTCCTTGTACTAAGCCCAAGAGAAGGCTATGGATGCTTTTAGGAAGCTAGTGGGTCCAAATCTAAGAAAAGTTCAAGAAAGGTTTCACCGGGAATTAATCCTTTCTTTGTTGAAGAGTTCTAAGGTTTGAAGAAATTCAGGAGAGCTTTCACCAGGAATTAATCCTCTATGGGGGAATGAATTTCTTGTGTACATATATATTTCTAAGTTTTGACAGTCTTGATAAAAGTTTCACCCGGAATAATGCCTTTCTCTGTTCCATATTGAATAAGCCCAAGAGGAGGCAGACTGTATAGGGAATTTCCTATGAGGGAACTAGTTTTGACTATGTTAGAAAGTAACCTTTGGTTTGACCTAAGTGTAGACCTAACTGCTGGCGGAAACTCTAAACAAATATGCACAAGTATATATATACAGATAAGTGATTTGACAGATATATATATATATATATATATATATATATATATATATATATATATATATATATAAACAAATATTCATTGAAAAAGATGTTGGGACTTATATTCTGAGAGGAGGCCCAAGTGTATTGTGATCTGTTGTATTGACTACAACTGTATGATTGATTAGGGTTTTAAAAAATTGAAGAAAGTTTTGAGAAAAATTTGAATTTGAATTTGAATTAAAATAAGTTTGTTTAAAAATAAAAGAAAGTTTGGGGCTTATAACTCAAAGAGAGGCCCAAGTGGTCTAAGAGCAGTTTCACTGGGAATAATGCTCCTCTTAGTACCAGTTTAAAAAATAGACAAATGATTTTGAAAATAGAGGTATGGGGCCTATAACTCAAGGAGAGGCCCAAGTAAGTTGTTTATTGTTAAAAACAAAGTTTTGTATAAAATATTGGGGCTTATACTCAAGTAGAGGCCCAGATGACTTATTTGAAAACATTGGTCGCACTGCGATACCGAAAGACATTGTGAGACTTATACTCTAGCAGAGGCCCAAAAATTGTTTTTATACAAAGAGAGGTTGGGTCTTATACTCTAATAGAGGCCCAAAAGTGTTTGTAAAGAAGAAAAATGGGGCTTATACTCAAGGAGAAGCCCAGAAGATTTATTTGAAAAGGCGACGATCGCGCCGTGATTTTGAAAACCACAGAGGGACTTGTACAATGACTGAGGCCCAAAATCTTTATGTACAAAGAAGGAATGGGTCTTACACTCTAATAGATGTCCAAAAGTTTTATTTACAAGAAATGGGGCTTCTAGCTCAAAGAGATGCCCAGATGAAAAACAACGATCGCACCGTTTATTTTGAAAATCACGTATCGGGACTTATACAAAGACTGTGACCCAAAATTTTGTATTTACAAAGGGGATGGGTCTTACACTCTATTAGAGGCCCAAAAGTGTTTCAAATGAAGTTTGAAAAATCAAAATTAAGAAAAACCCTAGTTTTAATTAAAAAAAAATACAATTTTCAAAGGAAATTAAATAAAAAATGATATAAAATATCAAATATATTCAAAAACAAGTTGTAAACTTTGAAAAATGTTTTGAAAAATCATGTTTAATCACATGAAAACTTGGAATTCATTGGAATTTGAAAAATCAAGGTGGAAATTTCATTTAAAAATGTTTTAAAACAAATAAAATAAAATTATTTACAAAAATTGAAACTATATTAAATAAATAATATAAAATTTATTTTTTTGTGGAATAAAATATTTTAACATTTTTGTGAATTTTTAAAAAAAGAACCAATAAAAAATGATAAAAATTGAGAGAGAAATTAATTTTTGAAATCAATTAATAAAATGATAAAAAATTCAAAAATTCAAATTATGGCGCCAACGGTCACCTTCTTCCTCGCGACTTCCCTCCATGGCCGTTTTGCAAAACCTCACATATCTCTCTTAATACGTAATGGTTTTGACTTTTGTAAACATGAAAGTTGTGTGTTTTTGAACAAGGATTTCAGTGATATAAATTAATTGCATTTATATTAAGTGTGTAGTGAGAAATTAGATGATGAACACATGAACCTTAATTTCTACAAGAACACTATGAAATCCTATACACGATAGCTACAAAGCAATTGATTGAGGGGAAACACTCTACATAAGTGCATAAACATGTTTGTAACTTGAAAACACATTTATGATGCATGGATCATAGAGTTTGAGAGTTTAAGCTTACCTCTTGCAAGAAGAAATAGTATTCTGATGTAGATGTGTTATAGATGGTGTGTGATGATCTGGACAGCTTCAATGGATCTTATTTAAGGTGTTTGGAAGCTTGGAATGGATTGAAACAACTTGGAACTTGTTGTGGTACCCAAACTGCAAATAGGCCAAAAAGTTTGAGCAAATGGATGGTGACTTTGTGATTCTGGTGTTCCAGATGTGTTTTGAGGTTTTGGATCACTTGTATATGACATATGTGAGGTGTTAGGATGGTTGGTTTGGATGGAATTGCTCTCTATTTAAAAATTCGAATGTGACTTGAAAGAGAAGCAAATTCTGGTTTTTTAGAGTGATTTGAAGAAAAGCATGAGTTGTTATGCTTTGGTGTGTTTTGATTAGTCACACATGACCTCTATTTATAGTAGAGGAAGGTTTTTTTGGGAGCAATTGTGATTGGAGGCTGATCATGGCATATAGCTTGTAGCCATTGACTTGGAGAATCCAAAAGTGCCAAGTCAACTCTCTTATCTTAACTTCATTCAATTCTGCAGGTTTGAATGCCAAGAGTGTGGACTTAAATCTTGACTGGCTTGGAGTGTTATGGTCTGGTTCATGACACCTCAATGTATCGCATTGATGTTACCTTGCCAAAGTTGAATTCCAACGTTCATGTCATGATGGTTTTGCACATGCCAAGTTGAATTCTTGACTCCTTGATCAAGAAACAAGTGAATCATCAGATGTTTTATGCTTTTGGAAGATGACAAAGTTGGCAAAATGGCAAAACTTGTGTGACAAAATCGTTGACACAAGTTTGGTTTTCATGCCTTTGTGTAGGCAGGGTGAAAAATGCCATTTTTGGAGGCTCATAACTCCTTGCTCAAGTTGAATCATGGGAGGCTCTTGTACTTTTTGGAAAGCCCCTATAACATACTTCAACTTTGATGTTTAACTTTGGTCTTGAATAATCTTAGATCATAATGCAAAATGGCCTCAAAGTTGGTGAAAACACAAAACAGATTCTGTCCAAAATTTCACTAAGTGTTGAAAAAGTGTCAATTTACCATTTTTTGTGATTTTGATCAATCCATAACTCAAAATCCATGAGGATTTGGAATCTTTTGTAGTTGAAAATCTTAAAGTATGTAATGAAAGCTTTCATTTGAGCTTTATATGGAAGAAAAAGGTTGCTTGGATCACAAGTTATGGTCTTGCAAAGATGGGTATAAATCACTTTTTTTTTTCATAACTTAGTGAAAATTCAAGTTTTTTATGGTTACCCCTTTTGCAAGTAACCCCACTTTTCTTGATTTTTATTGATGGATGATGATCCAAACCATAACTTAACATTGTTTTTGACTTAGAGAAGCCATGTTTGTCAAGAAATTCAAAAAGCCAAACTTGAATTTTGGGCACAGTTGACTTTTTGTAAGATGAATTTCAAACTTTGTGATCTTCTATGAAATCAAGTTCTTGACCTAATTCAAACCTAATGGATGGATTCCATAGGTGTTTTAGAGTGTCTTGACTCATGTCCTAAGGTTTGGGATCATGTCTTGGTCAAAAGTCAAAGGTACAATTGACTTTTTCATCAGAAACCCTAATTGGTCCAGATGAATTTGAATCCTTGTATTGCTTATGAACCAAGTTCTTTGAATTAATCCAATCTTGTAAATGGATCAATATGATTTATTGGAGGTCTTCAAAGCACTTCTTGAGGTCTTGGCTCATGCTTTACTCCAAAAGTCAACTTAGGGGTGAATTAGGTCAAGAAACCCAAATTCCTGATTTTTTATGGATGCATCCCATGAGGCTACTTTGAACTTGTGATTGGGTCCATGAGGCCCCTTTGAGCTTCTTAGATCATGCTTTGAAGTATTAGCCCATGCCCAGATGAAATTTTCCCTCTGGAGGCCTTGGTCGACCAAAACCCTAATTTGGTGACACTGATGATCTTAAGGCTTGGTCAACTTGAGATGTTGCATTTTCATGCTTGATTCTTTACATGTGAGACCTCTTGATCCTTCATGGATGTTTGAGAGGCTTGAAAAGTTAAGGTTCATGTCCATTCTTGATTGATCCTTTGTCTGAGTACTTTGAGAGGGCTCAAAACCCTAATTCTTGATTGTAGTGAATGCTCAATAATCTTTGAGAGGATTGATGAGGCATGAAGGTACATCCATATTGTGGTGATGATTTGCACAATGATGAGAACTCTTGTGGTCAAAATTTAGGGTATGACATTACCATTAAAAGACAATAACGTTTAAAATCAAGTAGCATTTAACAAGAAATAAATTAAAAATGAAAATGATAAAAATGATCCACTGATTGCCAACATTTGAGGATGTCTTCCTGTCTGAACCACTTGCTTCAAGAGATGCCCCTTGAGGTCTTCTCACTTATCAAGGTGAGAGATTATTCACCACCCGGATTCCTTCTGGAAAGGGTATGTACTTCTTGTGGATCAACTGTTGCACTTCTGCTTGGAAAGCTTTGAAGTCTTCAATTGAGTGTCCTATTGATCCGCCATGATATCCACATTGCACATAGGGATCGTATCCAGGTGGGTATGGTTTTGGAACTGACTTCAGAGGTTTGGGATCCACTAACGAGTTTTAAATCAGAGGTTGTAGGAGTTGGTCGTACGACATAAGAATTGGATCAAGAGGAGCATTCCTTCTTTCCAAGTTGTTGCGAGGCCTATGCTAGTTTTGATGATGATTATGATGTCCTCGGCCCTGGGCTTGCCGACTTGAATGAGGAGCGATCCAAGGTTGTTGGTATGGTGCTCTAGGCATCGCTGATTGCTCATAAGGATTGTATGGCACTGGAAATAATTACCGCTGAGAATATGGAGGACCACATGGTCTTGCTGGTGCACCACGAGAATACTTGACATCTGCCATGACTGCATTGATTACACCCTCTTCTTCCTCTTGGGAGTTTCTACGGGATTCATTCTTACTAGCCTGGTTGCTTGAGACATCTTGTATTTGTCCGTTCTTGAGGCCACTCTCGATGCGTTATCCAACTTTCACCAAGTCAAAGAAGTCTGATGACACAATTCCTACCATTCTTTCAAAGTATGAGCTTTGTAGGGTATCTATGAACATGTCGACCAATTCTATGTCTAAGAGTGGTGGTTGCACTTGGGCTGCCAATTCTCTCCACCGTTGCACATATCCTCGGAAATATTCGTTGTCTTTCTGAAACATACTTAACAAATTTCTTTTATCCGGAGCCACATCCAAGTTGTAACTGTACTGCTTCAAAAAGGCATTGGCTAAGTACTCCCATGATTGAATTTGACTGTTTTCCAGCTTCATGTACCAAACCAATGATGCTCCACTCGAACTGTCCTGAAAACAGTGAATCATCAGCTCATCGTTTTAAGTATGGGGAGCCATTTTTCGGCAGAACATCTCCAAATGGAGCCTCAGACAACTATCCCCTTTGTACTTCTCGAAATTGGTTACTTTGAATTTCGGGTGTCGTATGTCCAAAAATACGATCCTTCGCAAATTGTTGCCGAAAATGTTCGAACAGAGTCGCCACCAAACTTTATTCATTCCATGAAGGAATAATAAAATATCAATAAAACCTTTAAGGAAAAGAACATGGTCATCGCAACCAAGTTCTAGGTTCGGGAGTCGATTACGCAAGGGGAAGGTATTAGCACCCCTCACGTCCGTTGTACTCAACGAGAACCTCTTAATTCATTTGTGATTGTCGTTAGCTAAGGTTGTTTGTTTTCTTCTAAGAGAATAATGTGAAAGGTATTAGAAAAGAGTTTTGTTTTCTAATGGGAAATGGGTGGTTTTTTATTAGGGTGTTCGCCAAGGATTGGGGCCCTAATTAGAGCATCCGTAGTTCGTCGGACTACGGGTTGTTAGTTTGTTTTATTGAACAAATGTTTAGATTGCATTCTAAGGGATAAATATTAGCTTTTCTACTCTCGGCGGAGGCTTAAGCATTTGGTTTATAGGCGCATTAGAAGGAACTAAACATTGTTCTTTTGAGAAAAAAATTTAATCGCATGGCGGCGAGAAGTTGAATTAATATGTTGATGTTTCATTTGGATGACAGTCATTTGAACGCCAAGGAAGGCTCCTCGTATCCAAACAATCGGGAGAGTGAATCGAAGGCTCGACTCTCTCTCTCTCTTTTCAACCCTAATTGTGAAAGAGTTTGATATAGTTAAAGTGTTTTAAGCGGATGACAATTATTCGAATAGTAAGGAAGGCTCATCGTATCCAAACAATCGAGAGAGAGAATTGAAGGCTCGACTCTCTCTCTCTCTCTCTCTCTCTCTCTCTCTCTCTTCATCTAAGTGATTGAGAAAAATAGATTTGATTTGATTTATTATGAAAATAGTTTGATGTGAAATAGATTAGAAAATTTTTATAGAGAAGACAATTGTTCGAGTAGTAAGGAAGGCTCCTCGTACCCAAACAATTGAGGAGAGAACTCGAAGGCTCCAGCCCAACTCCCTTTTCATCTTTTAATGAAATAAGGTCTAAGTATGATTAAGTTGATTAATTTGTCTTAGAGAATATATTCGATGTTGACCGAGGTTTGAATTTGTGTTCGAAACGGTGTAAAGGTTTGAACTAAATGGAAAGGAGGTCCTAAAGGGTATAGAGTAAGGTTGATGGCGATGCACATGGCAATTGACTTACAAGAGGGGGCAGGGCTTGATATGTGGATCATGTATGCTTTAGGGTTTTGGATTCTATTCATCACGCAATGACAAAATAGAAACAAGCAAGTAAAATAAAGGAAAGTGATAAAGCACTTGAATTGTATTTAAATTACGTGTGCACTAGCAAAGTGGGCTAGTCTTTTAAATGACCAACTAGAAGTAATTGATCGAATAAGTCTCATTGTAAGAAAGCCCAAGAAATTTTTACTAAATATCAAACTCAACAACTTTTTACTAAATATCAAACTCATGCAACTTTAAAATAAAGAAATTTGAACAAAAAAAAAACTCCAACTATTGAATATGCAGTAAATGTACCGATGATGCTACTTTATCATTCCTCATACATGTAATCATTATTTTACTTACTGTAATAAGTATAATGAAGACATTATTTTCCTTACTGTAACAAATATAAGGAAGAACAATGTAAATAGAAATTTTGGCGTATAGATAGCAGATGTCCTAACACATGTTAAGACATTGTTCTCTGCATAACTTTAAAACAAGAGCAGAACAAACAAACTAATATTCAGAATATCAGCAACATCAGCAAGACAAATGTTTCGACATCTATTATAACATGTTAATCAAAACTGAACTGTAAATTGCAGAATGATAAACAACAGAGAATATGATGACCCAGTTCGGTGCAAATCACCTACATCTGGAGGCATACCAAGCCAGGAAGAAGAATCCACTATCAGTAGTATAGTTTTATGTAAACAACCTCTGGTTTACCTATCACTACCCAATGGAGATTTAGCATTAGAATTCATATCTAATTGATAATAGAAACCCATCTCACTCCCTAAATCACAACCTGTGATTATCTAACAGTTATAGTCACAATAATTGTATCATCCTACTTGAAAGACACTTCTTTCAATACAAAGTTCAGTCGAGCATTCTCGACTAACAACACAACTTGGATTTGCTTCAAAGCTTCATCCAAGAACAATACACATTTCATTACCTACATGTTTTTGAATCTGTACAAGCATCTATGTCTTCCACAATGTATCAAACCGATACAAAGGGAAACTTACAACACAAGAAAACCTACGACTCTCAAATCCCTAAACCTTATTTTCTACTTTACAAAAGTGTTACAATAGGTTCGGTTGTGCAGTCCTAGGTCTTGTTCTTCTTTTATAATATTATGCTTCCTAGGCTTCAAATTTTCTGTTTATTTCTTCCTTGATCCATGTTCTGATTGCTCCTTAAATCTTGAACCAGATTAGCAACAACCTGCTATATCAGGTCAAGATGTCGAGACACACGTTAGAACATCATGTCTGACAAGTCTTCTTCCACCAGACTTCCTCATGTTGGAACATCTTGCATGATATCCTATTTTATAAAAAAATTGCTCAAATCTGCAGAGCCTTCAATCTCCCCCTTTTGACAAATTTTTGGTTAAAACCTCTTTGGTAGAAAAAGAAAGTCCAACGTTTGGTGGATATGATTGTTACACCTCTGAGACTCCTTCTTACCCTTGAAATTCCTAGCTGTCGGTTGGTGTACATGAGGAAGAGTATATAACACATTCCCCCTCAAACCTATACTTCCCACGTAGGGATAAATCTTCCTTTTTAGGGGCATAAGAGAACCCATAAGAAGATCCAGAAAGAGCTTAAGAAGAAACATATGTATCATACGTAACACAGAGTCCATAGAGTATGTAACTCAGGTCACAAGACACAACCTGCTTCATAACTCAGACCACAAGGCATAAGGGAAAGTCTCAAGGATGTTAGAACATCCCATCCACCATCTTTGCAAAACAGCTGCAAGAATGAACTCCTCCCCAAGAAGAATATCAGTTGTGTGTTGTAAGAACCAACACACCTCTGAGATGAATGCACACCCATTCTCCCCCTTTTTAGCCAAAAATTGGCAAAGGTAGCTAACACAGTTCCATACCCACATGATACTTACCCAAACCCTAACAAAAGACATGACTAAGCAACCCAGAACAAGAACCTCAACCTGGAAAACCAGAAACAGATGCCTTATTTAAATACCCAAATAGTTTCTCTAGAAATTTATGGTCCATATAAGTTACCGCTGAACAATTCAATGGAGAAATGAATTTAGGTAGGTAAATTCAACATAAATGATAGTGCACCACCCAGCTGGGATTTGACTGTTTCTACTTTAGGATAAACCATCCAAAGAATGCACTTGTATCATGACACATGTTTGACATACGTTCCCTAAGACACATCCTTTCCACCGTCCAAGATAAATAATCAGGAAACAACCGTATGTCTAAGGCAATGTTCTGACACCTTGTTAAACTTTATTTAGTTCATCTGAAAACATAGTCACAATCCCTTTCAATGAGCCCCAAGAATAATCCTTCAACCAGAAGAAAAATGAATAACTGCCCAAGATGTTAAGACATTACTTCAAACATCTCCTAGATAGTAACAAAGTCTCCCAAGACCCTTAGCTAATCCTGCAGAGAGAAAAAAATTCTCCCAGACACAGGCAATGACTCTCAGGGCACTCCCAAGAAGCTTGAACAACTCTAATTCAATCCATTAACACCCAATGACTGAATCAAAATCAACTAGTCGAGTTCACCCAGAACTATACCAGTAACACAATGTCACGACATCTCGTCTAACATTACATCCTCACCAGAGGTATCGTATCACAAACTGCTTGAAACCACAAACAGTCTTGATAAATCACTGCACTACTGCAACAATAGATCCAAAACAGAAGTCCATTTCTCCCTGTCTAAGATAACCAGTGCTCCTTTGCAAGAAGAACACCTTAAAATGAATGGAAAACATAAGACTCGTCTTCTTGTCTTCAAGAGCGCACCCCTTGTTCAACACAACTGCTGAATGCATTCACTTAATGCTTGATCCTCAAGCAATTCATGTACCACACTAGTACATTTAATAGACAGAAGTTATCCCCCTATCTTTCACAAAAGATGCTCCTTCCAACAAGAAACACCCCAAAATCACCACACGATATCCCATGACGAACTTCATGATCATATAGTGAGAGAGTACCAGGATCACATCCTTGTACCACAACCAACAAACTCTTGGATTGAGACCAAAATCACCATTGATCCCTTTCATCCAGAAACCATCAATGCCCTGTACAAATCCACCTTGAATTTTACAGCCATAGATATCCTTGTTCCTTGAGATACAATCCAATTGAATCTGGAATGATTCACATTCCTCAAAGAGACATACAGAGTCTGTTAGTTTGTTAGCTCGCCCAGATGTTCTTCACACTTGAAGGACATCAAATATATGCTCCAGAAATCCTCAGCTTACTTGCTTCACAAGCACCAAACTGATACACTTCTTTCTAGAGTTACTTGCAGTAGAAGAAACCACCTCTCCACAAGCATTATGACCTCAGCAAGAGCCAACCTTCCAAATAAACACCCCATGATCCAAGACATTCTTCAATTTATCATTCTCCCATATGATAAGATAGAACATTTCTGATTCAACTAGTGAATATCAGCTTCCACAATCTAAACTCCAAGTTCAGAAACCATGATGGTGTTCTAACATCAGTTAGGACATCCTGATCATATCACAGACACCACACACTATGGTTCTTGATACAATCACCATTGGACTTACTATCTGTATAGTAATCCAACTGAAGATCTTCACAGCTCATCCAACTTGATCAATAAGAACTCCAGATAACCAAAGAGAGAAATAAACTCTCATTCAACTCCCAAAAAAAGGTAATCTTCCATAAGCAACTTAGGGCTTCTACCACAAGCTCCAAGATATGAACAGAACCAGAACCTCCCTTGATTTTCAACTGACTACCCTTCTACGCAAGAGTAATTAGTTCTAAGCACACTGCTTGAATTCTAAATAAAGATTAACCAAATGCCACTGTTTGGTTAATCTCAGCTTTCTTCAGAGTTCCAGAAAATCTCCTGATCCACCAATGAAACCTAATCTTCCAGTTACATAATCCACCTACTCTATAGCAAGCCATCTTGGATACACCAAGACTCAGGCATGTAACATCTACTCCTTCTTGCAGCTCCCACAAACTGCATGAGATAGACCTTTTTGAAGCATTAAATCCATTTATTTCAGAGAAGATCAACTTATCCTTCGATGATGCGCCACAACATTAACTAAGACCCTGAAGTTTCTGCTTGATGTCATAACATCTGATCAGACATCCAGCTGGAGAGTTCAGTTCTTTATTCTGCCACTTAGAAGAACCTCCTCCCTATAACAGAACAGGAGTTCCATATACTCATAGACTTGATTAATGATATCAAGTTAGAGTAGACAACCTTCATCCTACTTTACTACAATAACCACCTCATCTTCAGAGAAACCAAACATGCCAAAGCTTGATTCTTCAGAAGAGATTAGTCACACAAGATCTTTACAAAAGGAATCCCGCTTTCCTTAAGTAGAGACTTCTTCAGAAAGTCAGAGATAACTGCCACTTATCCTTGACCTCCAAAATGAGCAAGATCACAAGCTCCTATGCACCTAGATCAGAAATAAACTGACCTAAGCAGTGCTATCACCTGCACCATATTCTAGACAAGTTTCTTTCCAGGAAACTTTCTAGATAAAGATTTATTGCTTCTAGTATAAACTGGAACACACCTACTGCACTCTAATATTTCTAGGTCAGAAATAAATTGATCCAAGAAAAATGTCTTCATCTTCACTTCCATAAGAACTACATTCTAGCCAAGCTTCCTGCCACGAAACTTCCTAGTTTGATTACATGCCTTGTGATACCATAATGAAGACAGATCCTACCACACATACGTGTATGGTACCTGTAGCATGATTTTTGTGGTCTTGAATCACGATCGCTTGGGTACTACAGTTTGATTCATTTTTTATCCTATTGAGCTGATTAAGGAAGGGAAATAGATGTCTCCAATTAACCCTGCTTGCATACTGAGTATAAACAGTGGTCTGTTAGGTTACAGATGCTATTAAGATGTGGGTCCCTCTTCGGTTTATTTTGTTAAGATCAGAATGTCTGGATTATTTGCGAGGTTTTTGGTAAGATGTTCGGATTTGGTGCTTTTGGGTTGATATATGGGGGTACTGGATTTTGGGTTTTTGATTAGTATGCTCGCTAAGATTTTTGTAATCTTATGCCTACGTACTTTCGTTTAACGAAACAGGGAAATCAGAGCGATCGTAGTTCCTCCTATTCTATGGGAGGAAAAAGATGTTTTAGTGTCTTGTTCAAAGCCCAAGACGTGAAGCTAAAGGTGGTTTGTATCTTGTTCAAAGCCCAAGATGTGAAGCTAAAAGGTTTTGGCTGAGAGAGAATTTGTCATCTCTAAAGAGGAGTTGCCGATGGTTGTATGCCGTGAACAAGGCACAAATTTGATGCTAAAAGGTTGATTGACTCAACCGGGGTTTTCTTTATACAAAGCCTAAGAGGAGGCGGGAAGTTTGACTTTTTCGGGGAAAATGTTCTTTCTGTCTTGTACAAAGCCCAAGATTGAGGCTAAAAGGGATTTTGACTCCGCTGGGGAGAATGTATCTTGTATAAAGCCCAAGATGGAGGCTGAAATGGTTTGACTCAACAAGAGAATGCTTGTATGTGTCTTGCACAAAGCCCAAGACAGAGGCTAAAAAGGTTGACTCAACAAGAGAGTATTGAACGGGTGATTAACTTAACAAGAGAGTCTGAAGGTTGTTTGACTCAACAAGAGAGTCTTTTATACTCAATAAGAGAGTGATTTATGCGTGTCTTGTACGAAGCCCAAGACGGAAGCTAAAAGGAGATTGACTCAACAAGAGAGTACTGTATACTCAATAAGAGAGTGATTTTCTATTTCGTACGAAGCCCAAGATGGAGGCTAAAAGGAAACGGACTCAACAAGAGAGTCTTTTATACTCAACAAGAGAGTGTTTTTCTATCTCATACGAAGCCCGAGATGGAGGCTAAAAAGGTTGTTGACTCAACAAGAGAGTCTTTTATACTCAACAAGAGAGTGTTTTGTTGTCTCGTACGAAGCCCGATATTGAGGGTAAAAGGAGATTGACTCAACAAGAGAGTCTTTTATACTCAACGAGAGAGTGTTTTACATGTCTTGTACAAAGCCCAAGATTGAGGCTAAAAGGAGATTGACTCAACAAGAGAGTCTTTTATACTCAACAAGAGAGTGATTTATATGTGTCTTGTATAAAGCCCAAAACAGAGGCTAAAAAAGGGATTGACTCAACAAGAGAGTCTTTTATACTCAACAAGAGAATGCTTTTCTATCTCATACGAAGCCTGAGATGGAGGCTAAAAAGGAGGTTGACTCAACAAGAGAGTCTTTTATACTCAATAAGAGAGTGATTTTCTATCTCGTACGAAGCCCGAGATAGAGGCTAAAAGTGGGTGGCTCAACAAGAGAGTCTTTTATACTCAACAAGAGAGTATTTTCTATCTCGTACGAAGCTCGAGATGGAGGCTAAAAGTGGGTGACTCAACAAGAGATTCTGAAAAGGTTAGCTTCGGTGGGGTGAATCATTTGTACAAAGTCCAAGAGGAGGTTGTCTTACTGCTGTGGATCCTGGAGATCCTGAAGCGTGTCCAAGTGTGGGGAACTCTCATAAGAGAGGCCGTGTTTCAGAGTGATCGGTGTTTCTTCCTATGTTTGAAAGGAACTTGAGAATGTCTTTGAGACTCAAGGGTCTTAGACTGTCCAAGTCTAGAGTTTTATCTTTTGTACAATTCCCCAAGAGGAGGCAAGGGTATTAAAGGATGAGTATCAACCCTACAACGGCCGGAGTTTTGACGCTAGAAAGACCGCTCTAGCAAAGGATGACTAAGTTCTGTCTTATACCTTTAAGAGGTCGTCAGGGTCCTTGTATTAAGCCCAAGAGAAGGCATGAGAACTTCTAAGAAGCCGAAGGGTCCTTGTACAACGCCCAAGAGGAGGCGGGGATGCTTTTAGGAAGCCTGTGGGTCCCCTAAACCAAGAGAAGTTCAAGACATGCTATTCACCAAGAATAGATCAAGCCAGGAAAGTTTGAGGATTTGGAAGAAACTCAGGAGATGCCATTCACGGAGAAAAGATCATCTCTGGGGAGTTAGAGTTTCTTTGACAATTTCTACGGGTGACAGTCTGAGAAAGGGTTCACCGAGAATGCCGCCTTTCACGTTTCCATATTGTTTAACCCCAAGAGGAGGGAAGACTGTATCTGGAATCCTACGGGGGATCTAGTTTTGTTTGTATTTAAGAGTGACCAACTAGGCTTTACCTAGTGCTAGACGTAGTTGCCAGGGAAAACTCTTATTAATTATACTAGTATTACACAGTAAATATGTGACAAGTATATAAAAGGTTGTGAAAGAAGACTTAAAGTGAAGCAGCCCCACAATACAGTTATATATATATATATATATATATATATATGAAAGCGGTAAATGAAAGCGGATAAACACTTACCCGTTGTAGAGCTTCCATGATGTTTTGTTAGTTGATCAACAAAGAAAGTTTTGATAACGGCATATATTTGAATTCAAAATCAAAGGAGAAAGTGCTTTGAAAAGATTGTTGGGGCTTACAGCTCAGGGAGAGACCCAAGTTTTAACAATGATTGCACCGTTGTTTTAAAATCTGTACAGAGGGACTTATACAATTCGTGAGGTCCAAAAAGTTTTTATGTAAAAGGTGATGGGTTTTACACTCTATTAGAGGCCCAAAGTTATTTTTGTACAAGTGGTGGGGCTTACAGCTCAAGGAGAGGCCCAGTTGTTTTTGTTTTAAACTAGCGATCGCGCTAGGAATTTTCTTTTAACGCAGAGGGACTTATACAATGTCTGAGGCCCAAAAAAGTTTTTGGTTAAAAGGGGATTGGGTCTTACACTTTATTAGAGGCCCAAAGATGGTATTTTAAAATAAAAGATGGGGCTTACAGCTCAAGGAGATGCCCAGATGATTTTGAAATGGCGACGATCGCGCCGAACGTTTGAAAATATACAGAGGGACTTATACAATGTGTGAGGCCCAAAAATGTTTATTTACAAAAATGGGTTGGGTATTACACTCTATTAGAGGCCCATGTATGTTTTAAAGAAAAAGAATGGGGCTTACAACTCAAGGAGAGGCCCAATTAGTTTTATTTTAAACTGGCGATCGCGCCTAGATTTTTGAAAATGTGTTGGGACTTATACAATGACTGAGGCCCAAACTATTTTGGTTTCAAAGAGGCATTGGGTCATACACTCTATTAGAGACCCACAGGTTTAAAAATGAATAAAGATGGGTCTTATAGCTCAAGGAGAAGCCCAAAGATTTTTTGTGAAAAAGGCGACGATCTTGCCGAACTTTTTGACGGTATCGGGACTTATACAATATACTGAAGCCCAAACTATTTGGGTTTTCAAAGGGGGTTGGGTCTTACACTCTATTAGAGGCCCAAAGTGTTTGAAAAAGATTTGTTTGGGTGAAAATCAAATAAACCCTAATTTCATCATTTTTAAAAGTAAATTCTTAAAGAAAATCAAATAAAAATGATAAAATACCAAATAAGTTTGAATAAACAACTTGTGATTTTTGGTTGAGGTTTGAAAAATGATGTTTTAATCACAAGATGAATTAAAATTCATTTGGTTTTGATTTTCATGATGAGAATTCACTTTTAAAATGTTTAAAAACAATTAAAAAGGGATTTATTCACAAAAATACCAACTATATTAAATAAATAATATAAATTTGTTTTTTTTGTGGAATAAAATATTTGGAGTATGAATAAGAAGTGTGTAAAACAGAATTGGAAAATGATGATTTTTGCTATGTGAAACAATTGGTTGAGTTTTGAAGATAAGTGAAAAAGGAAAGATGTCACAACATCATATTCGACATCTTTCATGAGGCAAAAAACCAGAACTGAACCTTAGTTTTCAACATCTTTTTTATCAAACTTCAAACATTCATAACTCTCTCAATTTTTAATGAAATTAAAATCCGTAAGAACCTATCTTGACCGATTTTTCGCAAGGAATCCATTGGTATCACTTATACATACTGAAACTTAATGTGCAGAACACACAAGGTAAAAAACCCGAACTGGACCTTAATTTTAAAACAACATAAACTCCACATATAAACATGTTAAAGTGAAAACAGTAGGAAGATCACAACAAACACATGAAGGACTCTATTTTTGCTTCAAGAATTGATCAATAATGATGCATGTATATGGAGTTTCAAAGTGTAAGAACACTTAGCTATTGGAGCAAGGTCCAATGCCTCTTCAATGTAATTACAGCAGCAAGAGGAAGATCCTATGAGCTTCCTTGATCCTCCAGGAGTGTGTTTGAATGCTTGGACTGGATTGAAATGAGCTCAGAACAGATTATGGTATCTCAACTGCAATTCTATCAAGAAATTGAGCAATTGGCTGGTGATTTGATGAATTTGATGTTCCAGATGTTGTGTTAGTGTTTGGATCACCTCTATATGATGTTTATGAGGTGTGTGTGTGATTGGTTTGGTTGGAATTGCTCTCAAACTCAAAACCCGATAGTGACTTTCCTTAGAAGGCAAAATTGGAAGTGAGAAGGAGATTTTGAGGAAAACATTTGTTTGATGGCTTTGGTGTACTCAAACTGAGCACAAATGAGCTCTATTTATAGTAGAGCAAGTTTTTTTTGCAAGCAATAGTGAATGGCAACTACTGCAGAAGTTTGGCCATTGTTGATCAATAGGAATCCAAGTCTCCTCTAGCCATTGACTAGAGGTTAGAGCACAGGCTGTTGGTTCCCTAGTTCTTGGGTATGTCTTGACTGAATTCAGTTAGAATTTGGCTCAATTCCTGCCACCTTCCTGAATGTATTGAATGTTTGAAACCAAAATTGGATATTTGACATCTTTGTAGCTTTTTAGGTTTGGCATGCTACTTGTGGAATCTTGGACTTGGGAGGTTTGGGAATCAGAGCTTGTCCTTTGATTGTCCCCTCCTCAGGTGTACAAAAGGATGACAAGGCTTAAAAATTCGTGTGGCACAAGAAATGTGCAAATCTGTCCTGAAATCTGTCTTAAAAAATAGCTGCAGCAAGCCTTGTTGTAAAATCCATAACTTCTTGCTCAAGAATGATAAATGGTTGTTCCAGGACTTTCTAGAAAGCTGAGATGACATACTTCAACTTTGATGTTCAGGGTTTTTCTTGAATCAACTTGGATCATGGAGAATAACATCCTTGATGTTGGGACATTCTTGCAGGAAAAATATTAATGATGTCTTATGAAATGTTGAAACATTTGACAACTTTGAACATTAATAATTCCAAACTTTAATCACTTATATCTTTTAATCCATTATGATATTTTGAGTTGAAGTGAATTGCATCTTTGATGCTTGTCCTGCATGGTGACAAAGCTTGAAAATGGTGTGGCACAAGAAAAAGTGCACAAAATTTGTCCTAAAAAAAAAGCTGCAGCAAGCCTTACTGTAAAGTCCATAACTTCCTGCTCGAGTATGATAAATGGACGTTCTACAACTTTCTGGAAAGCTGAGATGACGTACTTCAACTTTGATGTTAAAGGTTTGTGAAGATAAGACTTGTAAAGTTGTCAAAAATGTCCTTGAACTTGTGTGATCAAGTCTATCCTAAAAGCTGTCTTAAAAATTCTGTTTTATCAATGCATTTTGCAGAGATCCACTAGTATAAAAAATAATTTTTAAATCAGGTAAAAACAACTTTTTAAATCGGTTGGTAGTCCGATTTAATTCCGGCCGATTTAGAAAGTTTTTAGATTTTAAATCAGGTTCCATCTGATTTAAAATATTTTATTAAATCGGCTAGTCTGATTTAAAAGTGTTTATTTAAATCGATTTGACACATTTAAAAAAAGTTCAAAAGGTAATGAAAGCTTTTAAATCAAGTATCATCCGATTTAAAATATTTTATTAAATCGGCTAGTCTGCTTTAAAAGTGTTTATTTAAATCAGTTTGACACATTTAAAAAAAGTTCAAAAAGTAATGAAAGTTTTTAAATCTATATGCCCTGATTTAAATTCTCAAATTTAAATTGGTTCATTTGATTTAGTAATGTTATTTTAAATCAGTTCATTCGATTTAAAAGTACAATGCCATTTGTTTCCTAATTGTCATTTTTCTTTAATATCTACCACAATATTGTACGAAAAATTATAAATAAAGCAAAATTTCATCACAACCAAATACTAATCAAATATTTCATACACAACCATTAATACAAAATACCATAGAAAAAGTTTTAAATAAATTCGATCAGTTATAAAATATTCATGAAACTGTACAAATAGAAGCACAAAAACAAATAGCACAGACACGTAATCAAATTACTTCAAATGGATTCTAGAATAAAATTTGCACAACGTTCTTGAACATTTGTAACGTCATCCTCATAAAATGGTGTCGAGTCTCCAAATATCTGAATAAATATTAAATAATATTAAAATATTGTATTAACATTAAAGAAGACAATTAACACATATAATTGAAGTTTTTTTGTTAAATACCATTTTAAATATGTTTATTTTCTAGTGGTGGATCTCTGATTCTCATTGCGACTGTTGAGAATAAAATCAATTTGTTTATCATATCATTGAAATTCGTACATCCCAATAATGAGATTTTTGTTAATCAAACACAATAGGAGATAGTATATCGAAAAGCCAAAGTCAACTAAAGTGGGTAATTACATAAGATTCTAAGCTAAACATAATAATATCAAATTATTGACACTATACTATGTGTTTAATTTGTAGGTTACCAAAAAAAGGAAATTTCTGACTAAAACTCACGAGTAACTAGGACCCAGCATACAAAATTCAAAAGTTTTATAGTATAATTGTTTCATCATTGAGACACATGATTGACTATGAAAAAACATATTATTAAAATATAAACTTTTTTACCTGAAATTTGTCAATCAAGGGTATGGCTCCAGCAAGTTCTGCTGGAACAGCCATTGACAGAGTTGATGGAGTTCTGCAAAAACAAACCAAATACAAATTAACTATGTGACCAAATACAAATTAACTATGTGCAAGGAAATGGAATATGATTCTCAATTCTATTATTTAAAAATACACTTAGTATATATGTGTCATCACTTTTGAATTTTAAATACATCCCTAACTCAAACAAAAATTGAACTCGATATGAAACTCATTACTCACGATGGTGCTAAATTTGAGGTATCAGTATCAGAATCATCTGCAATATTAACAGCAGTGTAGTTGTTCACAAGGGTAATCTCATTGCCATTGGTAGAACTAAAGGAAGATCTGCTTGACCGAGAATTTTGAGCCATAAATGGTGGCATATCAATGATCATTTTAAACTCTGATTATCCCAACATCACATATTTTTCATCCTCTTTTCCACGCTGCATAACAAAAATCCAAACACCATTAAAAAATCTAAATTAACAACCTGTTTGTTCTGTAATTTACCGGATTCCTCGCAGACTGAAACTCATTAATCAATTGACTCTAACCACTGTATAATAACTAGATAAATTAGTGTACTTGTATTGAAAACCCTTATGACTAAGAACTGAAACCAACAAGAGAACTATATAGCTAGTGTAATTGAACTGTAAACTGAAAATTCCTCTTAAAACCTAGGGCAAGAACATAACCAACAGAATCATCAAAACAATAAGAAAAAAAAGGGGAAAATAATCAAAGAATTGAGAAATATCAGAAAGGTTAGAAATGTCTTGCACGGGAATTAGTTTATCACTTGAATCTTCTATTACAATTTCTAGCTGCGTAAGACTGGTATCAACCTTCTGCTCCGCATCCTCTACGGCAGGATTTTCATTGTTAGACTTTTCATTACTGGTTGAAACTAACTCCTCTATTAAATGTTGTCCACTCTTCAAATCTCCAATGGCGTCATCTATCTGAGCTTCCTTAGCGTCACTAAGCTTCTCTTTCTCAAGATATTTATCTAAGAAACCAAATTGATAAGCTGCCAGAAGAGCAGCACTTACAACAGCACTTCCAATTAAAAATTTTGATCCAGAACCATGAGACTCAGGCGGCTTTCCTGTAGAGCCAGGAGCTGAGGCACCAGCTGGTCTCGATGCATTTGAGAATTCCTTTCGTGAAGATAGATGAGAAGGTATCTTCTGGAAAATATAATGCAGAAACAAACGGTAATAAAATTAGAAAACAACCTAAGTAGTTTGTATCGCGAACACATAGTAAATTACATAATGTATTTGTATAACAAGAGTAAGTGTTTCAACATTAACACCTTTCCTAGTGTAAATTCATTAATAAAATGAGCCATAGTACAACTATTATAGCAGCAGTAGAACGCACAATAGCAGCCCTCAATTAACCAATCATGTCACTATATCCTAAACTTATTCATAAAATACAATATCCTAAATTTATTGTATAATAGATTATCTCATAGAGATGACAAGTTACAAGACCTGCATAAAGTAGCAGGACTACACAATTAATGTATATCACACTAAACTTTTGATAGCTAAAAGAATTCAACTAGCTCAACCAATATCCTCAAACAAAAACACCACCACACAAGAAACAAAACTACACAAACATAGATGCGAGTCAACAAAGTTTTCAATGTAAGTTATAGCACCCACAACCCACAAACAACTCTCAACATATTGACAGCTATAAACAACATTAAACAAATTTTGGCAATGTAAATTCCCTCTTCTCTTGTTCATAAGAATTTCCAAATGAAATCATAGCAATAAAGTAACAATACACAACACTGTGTAAATTTAACCATGAAGCACCAACCTAAATTAATCTTAAGAAAAACCAACATTAGAACAAACCTAAATTATTTTAAAGGTGATTTTTACATTGAAATTTACTATTCAACTCACTTCGTCATAAATTTATCCGAACATAAATCACTTTATCTTCAACTCACTTTCAGTTAGAATCAATTTTACTGAATCAATTCATTCAAAATCAATTCTTTTCACCGCAAAAACCAAACACACGCGGAATAGGAGCTAGCCTTACTCTCATTCAAAATTATCCTAAAAATGACTAATTCTACTACCATTTTATATGTTTACAACAAAATTATTAATTTTCAATTCTTAAAAACAAAAAAAAAAACAAAAAACTCAAGAGAAAGAGGAACCTTCTTTGAGCATTGAGAGAACCCAAAACAATGTTGTATTCAGCGACATTGTTAGGGTAATTCCTCTTGGAATACTCTTCTGGGAAACATTGAAGAATCGGAGCCCCGAAACCCGACACAGTAACCTATCACGCACTGCAAAACGGGTTTTATCTGAAAAAAGTGATTATAAGAAAGTGAATTTAAAATTCTGAAATAAGTGATTGTGTATGAAATTGAAGAAGAAAAGTACCTAACAGACTTGGCTGGGATTCTGTAGTTCCTTTTGAGTGTACCCTTTGTTGTAGGATGCCATTTGCTCGTAAGGTTCCCTCCGTTAGCTCCTTCCTTTGCTGACCAAACAAAATATGTAGAAATAATCAATACATATTGTAACAAAAAGATACATTGGTAAGGTCCTTGAGCTTAATATAGGAGCTAATGTTAAGCTTTACGCTATAACTTGTCTTCTATAAGAGAATCCCAAAAATAGAAACCCACTGACATTACTCCAAGGCATAGATAAATCACAAGTATAATGGATACAAAAACAGAAACCCAAAAATATAAAAATAAGAAACAGTTATAGATAAACAAGTTAGAATGGTATACCTGGTTTTCCAAGTATGGCCTGTGTCCATTTAGAGAACCCTAAGTCACCAGAATCATTACTATCACCGTTACTACCAATTTCCAAATCTGAGAGAAAAGGGTTTGATGGAGATCCAACGAATTCGATCTTGAGAAGAGCATAGAAGATGCAGATTCTACCAACCCATAGAACGGGAGTTTCAAGCAAAGAAGCACGGGTGGTAGTAGTAGTTGTTGTTTGAGATTTTTTAGTGGAAAAGACGAATCTATTGAGAGAAAGAGATGGTAAAGTAGCAAGACCGGGAAGAAAGGATTTGTGGAAGATAGTTGAGGAGGGATTGAACGAGTGAAGAGAGACGGTGGTGGTGATTTGCATAGAGAGAATGTGAGACGGAAGTAATGGGTTTTTTCGCCGGCCGAGAGAGAAAGTGTGAAGGAAATGTGAGCTTAGGGTTTGTTTTGCCGCCGAGTGAGAGAAGGAGGGTTTAGAAGGAATCGTTTATGCTTTCGCGGAGAAGAGTGGAACTATTTTCTTTTTAATTATAAAAAAAATATAAAAAAATTGTTTTTAAATCAGATTAATTGATTTAAATTCTATTTAGTAAAAATGCATCTTCCGTGTCCTAGATTTTTAGATTTTTAAATCAAGTGGATATTATCTGATTTAAAATGTCTGATTTAAAAATTGTTTTTTACACTAGTGATCATAACTTTCTGCTCGAGAATGATAAATGGGCTTTATAGGACTTTCTGGAAAGGTGAGATGACGTACTTCAACTTTCATGTTCATGACATGGCTTGAATCAACTTGGATCATGGAGAAAAACGTCCTTAAAGTTGGGACTTTCTTGCGGGAAAAATAATTAATGATGTCCTACGAAATGTCAGAACATCTGACATTAAGAATTCCCAACTTTGATCACTTATATCTTTCAATCCTTATGATATTTTGAGTTGATTCCTTCTACAATGTTGAAGTATCAAATACCCTCTTTAAAAGTAGCCCTTACGCAAAATCAATGGATGCTTGGATCAATAGTTACAACCTTGAAAGTTGTGCATTTGAGCATGATTTTAACTTTAAAAAAATTTCTAAGTTTCCTTCAATTTGATCAATTTTGTAATTTTGCATGATTTCTTGATTTAGATTTGATCAACTGCAATCATCCATCATATTTTCTTGAGTAATGGCTTGTGAAGCTCATAGTTGACCAAAAGTCAAATTTTGACTTTCTGCGTCAGTTGACTTTGTATTAGATGAACTTGAGGCTTGATCCACTTGGAATGTTGCATCTTTATGTTTGATTCTTGATGTGGGAGACCTCTTGATCCTTCATGGATGTTTGAGAGGTTTGAAAAGTTGAGGATCATGTCATTTCTTGATTGTTCTCTTGTCTAAGTGTTCTGAGAGGGCTCAAAACCCTAACTCTTGATTGTAATGAATGTTCACCCATCTTTGGGGAGACTAATGAGGTATGATGGTCCATCCATATTGTGATGATGATTTACACAATGATGGGGGGAATCTTAGTGGTCAAAATTTGGGGTATGACAGATGCCCCTATTTAATCTTCTTGGACCCAAAGGTGTGAATGGCGAAGGTATTCGGGCATTCGGGGTGCAAGAGGATTAAATATTAGAATACCCGAAATTTTGATGGTGGTTATGAATGGCAGCTTGCCCATCCATCTTCTTTTGCTAAGCAATGATACTTAGAAAAGGTAAAAAAAACTTCCCCTCGATCCTGGTCTTAAGCCAAGGAACTGGTCTCAGTTTTCTGATGTAAACTTCACCTCGATCCTGGTTTCCTACCAAGGAACTGGTCTCAGTTTCTTTTGCCAATAAACTTTCTTGACAAGGGACTCTATTCGTAGCGGTTTTCCTCAAACTTCTTGCCGAATTTTCCTGGAGAGATGCCATTTGATGGAAAGAGTTTTGATGTCAAACTAGCCGAGGAACCCATTCGTCTGAACTGTAGAGGTGTGCAAACTTCTCTGTTGGAGACGTCATTTGTTGACTCTACTGGGGAAAGCAAGTCTCTTGAGAGACTATTTCCGCTTGGGGATGTTACATCATACTTTTCTCGGGATCTTCTCGGAGAAATGTCATATGATGTGATTCAATTTTGAGGTGCTGATGACCTTTTCGTCAGCAAACTTTCCAAAGAAGAATGATTGTATTGCCGAATCTTTGATTAAGAGGTTTTCTCTGGGGATTTTCCTTAATCCGGGAAAGTGAAGATATCATCTCTGATGGCTAAGAGTGATGTTTGTCGAAGGTCTCCTTGTTTTTCAAGGGTTCAAGTTATCAAAGTGGTCAAGGGTCGGCTTCAATCCAGAAATAAACTGGAGGCTAGGTTGCTCAGACGCGACACTTCTTGACAAGGAAAGAAGTGACAACTCGACTGAGAGGACTTCTATCACTAGGGAACAAGACCGACTAGAGTGATAGTGATGCAATATGAATATGAAAGTATATCCATAATGCATGATGTATGTATGTATATATTGACAAAACTGACGCGATATACAGACTAGTAGATGAACACGACTGGATACTCGGCCACAACGGGAGATGAAAAGTATCGCTGGTTTAGAAAATAGCAATTCTGCCTTGCTTAGAAGAGATAGTCCCTGTGGGGAACAATCGTTGGTCGGGCTTAAGAGGTAAGAACTCTGTCGGGGGGTGTGTTAGATGAAACACGGTCTCTGACACAGTTGATCCTTCATTCAGGTGCACTGGTTAAGAAGGAGTATTTTGATTCTGCACTTTAAAGCCTAATCTCTTTTGGAGTAGCGATCAAGGTTGTTTTGATGTTTAACAGTCAAAAGAAATTGCCATCTTTATTTTAAAAGCAGAAAAAGTTTGACAAGTAAATTCATTTTTGTTTTATTTCAAGAATCGTCAATCATGTTAAAACGTCATTCTGTAAAGCTAAAACAAATAAGAATTGCAAACAAAAGCACTAGGGCTCAAATTTTATTGATAGGATGGAAATCAGCCAAACGCGTGATTCCATGGAATATTTACAAAGTTTAGAAAATGGTAATTTAAAGGGAAAAGGGCTACATTGAAACATAACGACCGTTATCCTTCTACCAACTTTGAATTCTGGACATCCGGAGCTTCTGTCGAAGATGACCTTGACTGGAGTTTTTCTCGGATGATGTAACTGCCGCTGAGGGATTTTCCCCTTTGTTGGACATAGTTACTTGCCATTATCCCTAACTTTTTCCTGGATTGTACTTTGAGATTTCCAATCCACCGGGATGATTTTTGATTGTGTCTCTAATTTTTTTTCTGGACCGCCCTTTCGGGTTTTCAATCCACCGAGACGTTTTTTATTTGTTTTTTCTTTTTTAGGCAAAGTATTTCTTGACTACATCAACATTCGTGAGGTAGGCAAACTCTTCTCCATCCTTGGTTGCAAGTCTCAAGGCACCGCCTGAGAAAATTTTCTTGACCACATAGGGGCCTTCATAATTCGGAGTCCATTTGCCCTGGGAATTAATGAGAAATGATTGTATCTTTTTGAGCACGAGGTCTCCTTTCCTGAAGACGCGAGGTCGAACCTTTTTGTCAAACGCCTTCTTCATTCTTTGCTGATACAACTGACCATGGCATAGTGCCGTTATTCGTTTCTCTTCAATCAGATTCAGTTCATCGTGTCGAATTTGACACCATTCAGCTTTTGTTAGCTTAGCTTTCATCAATACCCGGATTGATGGGATCTCTACTTCTATGGGGAGCACTGCTTCCATGCCATATACTAGAGAGAAAGGGGTTGTCCCTGTTGAAGTGCGGATAGATGTACGATAACCGTGAAGAGCAAAGGGTAGCATCTCGTGCCAGTCTTTGTAGGTTACAACCATCTTCTGAACAATCCTCTTGATGTTCTTGTTAGTCGCTTCTACCGCTCCGTTCATCTTGGGTCGGTAGGGAGATGAGTTATGGTGTTCGATTTTGAACTCAACGCATAACTCTTTCTTCATCTTGTTATTTAAGTTAGATCCATTATCAGTAATAATCTAGCTTGGAACACCATAACGGAAGATGAGATTATTTTTGATAAATCGGACCACCACTTGTCGGGTTACATTGGCGAATGACGCTGCTTCGACCCACTTGGTGAAGTAATCAATGGCTACTAGGATGAACCGATGTTCGTTCGAAGCCTTGGGCTCAATCATGCCAATCATGTCGATTCCCCATTATGGAAAATGGCCACGGGGAAGAAAGAACTTTGAGATGCATTGGCGGTACATGGATTTTGTCTGAGTATATCTGACACTTGTGACACTTCCTCATGTACTTGTAGCAGTCGGATTCCATTGTTAACCAATAGTACCCTGCTCTTAGAATTTTTCTCGCCATTGTGTGTCCGTTGGCATGAGTGCCAAAGGGTCCTTCGTGGATTTCCTTCATCAGCATGTTTGCTTCTGGTCTGTCTACACATCGGAGCAAGACCATGTCAAAGTTTCTCTTATAGAGTGTATCACCGCTCAGGAAGAAGTTTCCGGCCAGTCTTCTGAGGGTCTTTCTGTCCTTTCTGAATGCCCCAGGTGGGTACTCTTATTTCTCAAGGAAGCATTTGATATCATGATACCAAGGTTTGTCGTCTATGACTGTTTCAATCGTGAAGATGTAAGCGGGCCGTTCAAGGCGCATTATGTCAATCTTAGATAAGTCGTTCCATTGATCTACACGAATCACGGAAGAGAGGATGGCTAATGCATCAGCCATGTGATTCTCTTCACGAGGGATATGATGAAACTCGATTTTGTTGAAGAAGGGTAACAACCTTCTCGCATAATCTTTGTAAGGAATCAATCCTGATTGGTATGTGTTCCAATCTCCTTTAATCTGATTGATAACCAGGCCTGAGTTGCCGTATACGTCCAAGTTCTTGATCCTTAAGTCGATCGCTCCTTCGAGACCCATGATACAAGCTTCGTATTTGGCCTCGTTGTTTGTACACTTGAATGTCAGTCTGGCAGTGAAAGGAATGTGGGTACCCTGAGCTGTTATGATGATTTCCCCAATTTCATTTCCATAATGATTGACAGCTCCGTCAAAGATAAGTCCCCATTATGAACCTGGTTCTGGCCCTTCATTGGGTAGTGGTTCATCGCAATCTTTCATTTTCAAATACATGACATCTTCGTCTGGGAAGTCAAATCCGACTAATTCTTGATCGTCAATCGGTTGATGAGCCAAATGATCGGCTAAGACACTTCCTTTGACAACTTTCTGAGCATGGTACTCTATGTCATATTCTGATAACAACATCTGCCAACGGGCAATTCTTCCCGTGAGAGCAGGCTTTTCAAAGACGTACTTGATTGGATCCATTTCTGAGATTAACCAAGTAGTGTGATGAATCATGTACTGGCGAAGACGTTTGGCTACCCAAGCCAGAGCACAGCAAGTTTTTTCAAGTATAGCGTACCGAGTCTCACAGTCGGTAAATTTCTTGCTCCAATAGTAGATGGCAGACTCTTTCCTTTTTGTTTCGTCTTGTTGGCCAAGCACGCAACCCATTGAGTCTTCGCAATCTTCTGTCCAAACGCAGTCCTGATTCTTTTTGAGTAATTTGAAGATTGGCGCACATGTCGTGGTCATGAGGAATATAAATCTGGAAATGTAGTTCAAACGTCCCAGGAATCCCCTGACTTATTTTTCACTCTTTGGAGAAGGCATTTCTTGAATGGCCTTGACCTTTTCAGGATCAACTTTAATTCCTTTTTGGCTGACGATGAACCCTAAGAGTTTCCCTGAGTGGACACCGAATGTGCATTTGTTGGGATTCAAGCGGAGTTTATACTTTCTCAACCGCTCAAATAGCTTTGACAGGTGGGTCACATGCTCCTCCTCTGTTCTAGATTTGGCAATCATGTCATCGACATATACCTCGATTTCCTTGTGTATCATGTCATGAAACCGGGTAGTCATGGCCCATTGATAGGTTGCCTCGGCGTTCTTCAACCCAACCGGCATTACCTTGTAACAAAAAGTACCCCATGGGGTGATGAAGGAAGTTTTCTCCATGTCTTTCGGCGCCATTTTTATCTGATTATAGCCCGAGAATCCATCTATAAAGGAGAAGACTTTGAACTTTGATGTACTGTCAACCAGCATGTCAATGTGTGGTAAAGGAATGTCGTCCTTTGGACTAGCCTTGTTTAGATCCCTGTAGTCTACACACATTCTAACTTTTCCGTCCTTTTTCGGAACTGGTACTATGTCTGCTAACCATTGAGGATATTCTGATGTAGCGAGGAAACCCGCGTCATTCTGTTTCTGTACTTCCTCTTTGATTTTGATGGCCATGTCTGGATGAGTTCGTCTCAACCTTTGTTTTACTGGCGGACATTCTGATCTCAACGGTAGATGATGTTCCACGATGCTGGTATCCAACCCTGGCATGTCCTGATAGGACCAAGCAAATACATCGGGAAATTCTTTGAGAAGATTTGTCAAACTTTCTTTGACAGTTGGACTGAGCAGTGCCCCAATCTTGACCTCTTTTCTCTCTTCCTCTGAGCCCAAGTTGACCGTTTCTAATGGCTCTTTGTGAGGTTTAATGGACCTTTCCTCTTGCCTGAGTAATCGGGAGATCTCTTCTGGGATTTCTTGGTCATCTTCTTCTTCAGCCTCAAATACCGGGAATTCAAAGTTCGGAGAAGGCATCGGATCGTACGTTTCAATGGGGTTTAAAACAAGCAATCTGCATGATGTGATGATTTGTTTTTAGAAGAGATAGAGAGAATGCAAAAATGTGTGCAGTGTATTTTTTTTTACCGCTTGTTTTTATTATTTGAATTGTTTTTTAGGATTACCATTTTCTGAAAAAACTAAAAGAGAAAACAACAATAAATGCGGAAATTACAGAATGACGTTATTTTATTTACGATTTTGTCGATTCTTGAAACTATAGCCCTGTAAAATAAAACTTTGTCGCTTTGGGCGAAGCGAAGAGGGATATTTACAGAAAGTGAGCCCTATCAAAACATCCGTTTCACCTGGGTAGGGTGAAAGGTTAAGATAAAGACGACAATTACTTTGACTTATGAACGATCTTCGAAACATCAACTACAACCCATTGGCGGCGAACTCCTCGGTGAATCACAAAGTTTGGTACCTTCCTTGATTTGTCTTCAGAAATAACGCTGATTTCTGGCGGAGCAGGATCGTTGGAATCTGTCTCCCATGCAGAGTTGCCGTAGGAGGATTCCTCAGTTGTATTTTGCATAGTGTTTGTGCTCTCAGGAAAATCTCCCCATCCAGTTGACTGGATGTCTTTGAGCCTGATACGAGAGCTTTCGGGAGCAGTGTACTTGACCATGAAATCAAATTTTCCGCTCGATTGTCCCAAGGTGTCCCACCCTTCTTTGGAACTGGAGGAGTCATCTCTCTCGATGACGTTGACCTCAGGAAAGGCATAGTTGATGAATTCTAGTCCTGCAAATTTTGCAAATTCATCGTCGTGCTGGATATTTTCTGAATGACCTGAGTGTTGATCCCATGACATGGTGGGGACGCAGGTATTCTTTTCAATGATGCTCAGCTGATTTTCATTGTTCGACTGGTTTTCTTGCCCTAAGTCTCCTGGGTACGGCTGTCAGATAGGCAGACCATCCATCGGGCCATAATAGTCGTGGTCAAAGTTGTCTTTCATCAGAATGTCTTCCTCTAATGAGTTTGGTGGAGCACGACATCCTTCCGGATTACAATCTCCGTATATCATTTTAAAGTCTGACCTTGGTATAAATCTCGGACTTTGTGCGGGATAACAAAATGGCATAGACACCTCTTCTTGAGACATATAACCATCCTCGTTAAGATATGACTTCCACTCTTCATCTGTATCGGAGGGATCTCCCTCGTTGATGGTATGTACTTCTTGAGACACTGGGTGAAGGAAACCTCCACTATGGAAGAAGTTCTGAATAGGATGAAAACTTTCATCGTTAGCAGCAGTCTGGGTACAGGTTGAAGAAAAACCAAGACCCTTCTTTGTTTTATTATCAGTAGGAATGATAAGTTGTCCCCATCCTTTTGCGTTGTTACTCTCGATTACTTTGAGAGCATCTTTGTATGAGGAAATCGATGTTTCCTTTTCTGATTGATTCTCACTGCTCACCGAAAGTGCCTGGAACTGAGTTCCAACAACCTCCTCGGGTTCTACACAAGTGGATAATGAAAGGTTACTCACGATCAAGGCCTATTCTCCACAGACCGTGACGAGTTGATCATTCTTAACAAACTTCAGCTTCTGGTGAAGTGCCGAAGTGACTGCCCCAGCCTGGTGTATCCAAGGCCTTCCTAATAAACAACTGTATGTTTCCCGGATGTCCATGACCTGGAAAGTGACTAGGAAAGTGTGAGGACCGATGGTTATGGGAAGGTCAACTTCACCAATAACTATTTTTCTAGACCCATCAAATACTTTGACGACGACCTCACTGCCTCTCATCGGAGATCCTTTGAATGATAGATGCATTAGAGTGGACTTTGGCATGACGTTGAGAGCCGATCTGGTGTCTACCAGTACGCTGGCTAAGGCATCGTCCTGGCAGTTGACTGTGATATTGAGCGCCATGTTGTGGCTTTTCCCTTCTTCTGGAAATTCCTCATCACTAAACCCCAAGTTGTTACAGGAAGTGATGTTAAAGACGATACTGTTGAACTGTCGTATTGACACATCCTGTTCCACAAAGGCATGCTCTAAGACTTTCTGTAGAGCTTCCCTGTGGGCTTCGAAACTGAGTAAAAGAGATAACACAGAGATCTTTGAAGGAGTTTGTAACAGCTTATCCACATTTTTGTATTCACTCCTTTGGATGAGCTTCAGCATCTCATCGTTGTTCTTTGAAAGGCCGGGATCACTAGATTGACCGACTGGTGGATTGGGAACTTCTGTGTGAGGTTCCTTTTCTCTGTTAGGTTCTCCAGCTCCTCTGTTAAAGATTCGACCACTCCGTGTTACTCGACTGATGTCTGCAATATTCACGACGGAGGGTAATGGAATTTCATTTCCATTCTCAAGTGTTGTTGCACCGTATTTGTAAGGGATCCCCTTAGCAGAGTCATACGGTAGTGGTCCCGGCAGATAAATAACTACAAGAGCCTTCTGATTTTTCTGACTGTCGTAAGTAACTTCAATCAATTCCTGGTTAAGAAACTTCGATTCCTCAAGTAGAGGGATGATGGTACAAACATCTTTGGCCCTTTCATGATCAGAGATTACAACAACATCCTTAATCTGGTCAGCGAAATAGTCTGGTGTCCAGTTGATAGACCCCGAAATTAAATATTGTTGAATCTCTTTGCGGTCCAACTGACTCTAAAGAGCTGCTCGCACGAGGTAGCGTCCTTGATTATTTTCCGAGCAGACTCTACATCGTTCATAGTTGTGTGGTGGCACCTGGCCATGTCTGCTTTGAATGCAGTGTAACCTTACTAGATCTATTTCCATAGATCAAACATCCTGACTTTGATGCCTAGTAGGGTTCCCATTAATCATGCTGACTTGTTGCGTGTCTTCATCCATATAGATTGGAAGCCACCAGTGGTTTAACAAGTGTTGCAAAGTCCTTTGAATGAGAGTGCACCCTTGGTTACTCTCACAACATACTTTACAACTCAGATAATCATGTGAAGTGAGAAAACCGAGTTGGACTTGCTTGGCGTGTAACTCCACCAAGCTGGTATTAATCAAACGAATATCAAAGATTTGAACCATGTTGATCTGATAGGGACTTCTATCACAGTAGTCCTGGATCCATCCAAGATCCATCTGACGCTGGAGGGCCTCTTATACGAAAGAGCATCCCTGTTTGTTTACCGAGCAAGTCAGACAGGAATTGTGATCATGTCATGGCAGATTATGATATTGGCTCTGCCTTGAGTGCATTGTCACCAAGTTGACATTCATTGCACAGATGACGTGGTTCTGAATGATGTTGGAACTTGTATAAGTCATGTTAACTCCACGAACTCGATGCTCTTGGATCCATCCAAGATCCAATTGTTCCTGTAGAGCTGATTGCACCACAGAACATCCTTGATTGTTTTTAGAGCAGATATCACACTGGTGATAGTTATGAGGTGGCACATGGCCATATCCACTCTGTCTACAATGCATCTTGACCAAGTTGGCCCTCAATAAGAGTACATCGTGAATTTGATAGCTGTTATTAGACTCTCCTTTTATCAAATTTACTGCGGCTTTCGCGTGTTGAGGCAGTGGGTTCGTGAGAACATTCCGATTCGTATCTTTGAAAGACAAGACCCCTCTCCTAACAAGCTTTTGTACATCAGATTTGAAACTGAGACAGTTTTCTATGTTATGCCCCGGTCCTCCTTGGTGGTAAGGGCAAGTCTGATCCGTTTTGAACCAAAAAGGCAGATTTTCCGGTACTGTAAGAGGAGCCCTGGTTTGGACGTGTCCCTTGACTAGTAATAGTGGAAACAATTCTGCGTACAACACCGGTATAGGGTCGAACCCTGGAGGCCGCGTTGTACGATTGTTGTTATATAGAGGACGAGCCTGCTGAAGAGGTTGTTGTGTCCTTTGCTGATATTGCTGTTGATTCGGTTGGCTTTGAGCAACCTGCGGTTGATATGTAGGAGCAGGCGCAGGGTTGATAGTAGGAGTTACAGCTGCTACCGGTTGGTATCGTCGCCTTTGCTTTCCGAGAGAGATATTCCCAATATCTTGCTCTTTTTTCTTAGGGAGAGCACTACCGTATCATTTTGTACTACTTGATGATCCAACGTCTTTAACTAAACGTCCTTCTCGGAATGCTTCCTCAAGATGAACTCCCATGCCCACCATCTCGGTGAAGTCACTGGGAGCACTGGCGACCATTTTGTCGTAGTAAAATGAGCTCAAGGTTTTCAAGAAGATCTTTGTCATCTCTTTTTCCTCAAGAGGTGGACAAATCTGGGCGGCAATTTCACGCCATCTCTGAGCGTACTCCTTAAAGGTTTCCTTGTCCTTCTGTGACATCGATCTGAGTTGATCTCTATCTGGTGCCATGTCCAGATTATACTTATATTGTTAAACGAAAGCAGCGCCAAGATCTCTGAAAGTAGCGATCTTAGTGCGGTTTAAACCCATGTACCATTTGAGTTCGACACCAGTTAAACTATCCTGAAAGTAGTGAATTAGTAGCTCCTGGTTCTTTGTCTGAGCTGACATTCGTTGAGCGTACATCACTAGATGGCTCTGAGGGAAAGAGTTACCCTTGTACTTTTCAAAATCGGGTACCTGGAACTTGTGTGGAACTTTCACATTAGGGACCAAACAAAGGTCTGCGGCGTCCTTTTCGAATAAATCCTGACCGCGAAGGGCTTGCAGCTCTTTCTGCATCTCTAGGAATTGTTCCTGGAACTCATTCATTCTGTCGAACATACTTTGGTTTCCACCAGAAGGTATATGTGGAATCTGTCCTTCCGGGACAGTGTGTACCACGGGCGGTGGTATAGTCATTATGGCCGAGACTCTCGGTGCCTCCCGAAGTTTGTAACCTTCAGGAGTTACTGTCATGCCCCTGGCATCTTCGCTTTCTCGAAGTTTGTAACCTTCAGGCCCAGCGGCTCCTGCTGAAGTTTTCGGATCTTCAGTGATCGGCAGGATATATCTTTCCGGGATATAGTTGATAGGCATGCCCCAGGGACGATCTTTTGGCATTTTATACCTAGGATCATACTTTTCCACTATGGGCGTTGATGTGATCTCCGAGATCACAGTCCTTTCTTGTTGCATCTGAGCTTCTGCTAGAGCTTGCATGTCATTATGAAGCTTTCTCAGATCCTCTTTCAGAGTGTCGATCTATTCCCTCAACTCTCTGTTCTCTTCCTCAAGATCATCCATCTTTTTTTGACGATTGACCCGAGTATTATACGAATGAGATAGTTTGACTCTAGAATCGAGACACAAACATGAGATTCGTAGGTAAGAAGAATGCGTTTACGCGAGAATGATGAATGATATGCAATGATTATATTAACTGTATATATATTTTTTTTATTCAAAGTAAACTTCGACAATTGGATTGCAAATATCAAACAGTGGGGAAACCCCGTTTTATTGAATTCAAAGATTGCGGAATGGAAATACAGTAATATACAAAGTGTTGCAAAAGGAAATCTAAACTTATGGGTCCTGAGTCCTCTCTGAACCGAGCTCAGGTGCGGGTTCTGGTACTTTCCTTTTCTTTGACCGGGGCTCTTGGGCCGTTGTCGGGTTGTCATTCCTTTGCCAAGTGAAAGGAGCGAGCAAATTCCTTTGGTCATCCTGATTTTCTATAGCATGTTGCTCTAAAATCTCAATCAGAGCATCTTTTTCTTTTAACAGTTGCTGTATTTTCTTACACTCCACATTGAGAATACGGTACTTGTTCCTCTAAGACCTCTTCTCCTGCTGAACTTTGTTGAGAGTAACCTGAAGCTTTTTCGTCTCAGATATAAAATAAAGGACAGGGCCCCTTAGTGGAAGAACTTCTTGACGAGGGTAAGGCATCCTCATCTTGAGAGCTCTAGTTTGTACCCAGTGGAGATAAGGTTCCACCGAGACACAGTCTGGTTTTCCTAGAGACTCTCTTCCTTTCCTATGAACGTGTTTCCAGACGTGCACTATATTTGTCTTTAGTGCCCTGTCATTTTCTCCTTCCTTGAAGAAAGGACCTTCCAGATGAGCATTTCGCGGGACATGCCTCATCAGGTAACCAAATTGACGACGAACTAAAACTGGATGATAGTTAATTCCTCCCTTAGTTCCTATAAGGGGTACATTTGGGAAATTTCCACAACGGTCAATGAGTCTGATCGCGTCATAGATTCTATTGTACCAATCGATGTCAGAGTTGGTAAGAGACATGATTCTCTGTGACCAACGTAAAGTATTCTTTTGATCCCAAAATGCAGCAAACTTTGGCAAATAGGAAGTGAATCATTTGTATAGCAGGGGTACACATCATGTGATCATTCCTCCGCTGTATAAATTCCTTACGTGTACCGAATGATAAGCATATGCGAGCAAGGTCGGTACAGGGTTTCCAATCAAGAAAGTCTTAATGGCATTGATATCTACAAAGTTATCGATGTTGAGAAACAAAAATAACCCGTAGGTGAGCAAAACAAAGATGCTCTCGAAAGCGGCCACGTTCCCTATACTAGCAAAGTATAGAGCTTTCTTTGTCAAGAACTGGGCTGGCAAACCCTGGATTCCACCCTTAGTGGTCATGTGAGTCCTGACCTCTGACTCGTCCAAATAGATTGCTCTCGCAATGGTTTGATCCTTTGGAATTTCTTCCAATCCAGAAAAGGGAGCTTGGTCAGTAATATGTAAATCAGTCAGGTGAAAGTACTCCTCCAGTGTTGGTGCTAGTTGATAATTAGGGAATTAAACAGTGATAGAACGGATCGTAGAACTGGATTAGTGTGGACAGGATTCCTTCAATTACATGAACCCTTAACAAGGACAGCAGTCCTCCATACTTGGCTCTAAAAGCCTCGGGTTGGTGATCCTTCTCGCCAGACCTCATAAATCCTCTAGTTTTGGAACCTTGAAGGTGTACTTGTGAGTTTTCCTTCTACCGAAATCCTTTAGCGCAATCTCTTTCTCTGACATTTGCAATCATTGTCTTAGTTTAATTTGAAAAAGAGAGACTAGAAGAGAAGATTTTTCTTTGTTTTAATGTTTTTTAGATGAATGCATGAATGCAGCACACAAAAACATAGAAAAAACATGGGGCCAAAGGGTCGGTGTCATGAAGTCAAGGCTCTACCCATCCCCAAAGGTTTATACTGGTGATTTTTTGTACCTGTCCGCAAAATCATTGACCCCTCTTGGGATAACAACACCAAGCGGATCGCCAGCGAGCTGATGCATCTTAGAGTGATCTCAGATGAGGGTAGTATCGCGTGACAACTATTTCCGATAGCTTCCGCACTACAAAATGGTTTCAGTCTACTAAAAACCTCAGCTTCTCAGAAAACCCAGTCGACCACACTACTTTCAACAACCGAAGTCGTATAGGTAATGTATCTGCAAAGGGAGTCTCCGCTGAGTTTGATGGTCGACCGGGGACTCTTAACTGGGATTCACTCCCCTCAAGATTACCCGTATTGCCATCACCTATATTAGGTGTATACTCAATCTTTCCACATGCGGCATCACACACATTCCCATTAGCAGAAAAAATAAACACAGATATCAATTAGGAAAAGCAGTATATATATTTGTCTTAATCATCTTAGACCTCCAGTCTTATGATCCTATACAGACAATGACTCCCTAGCAGAGTCGCCATTTCTGTGACATTTTATTGAATTTAAAGGTTTCCACCGAAAATTGTAAGAAAGAGAATAAGGCCCCACGGTTAGCGCCATTTTTTCTGTAGTGGAATTTTTGTGGTCTTAAATCACGATCGCTTAGGTACTACAGTTCGATTCATTTTTTATCCTATTGAGCTGATTAAGGAAGGGAAATAGATGTCTCCAATTAACCCTGCTTGCATACTGAGTTTAAACAGTGGTCTGTTAGGTTACAAATGCTATTAAGATGTGGGTCCCTCTTCGGTTTATTTTGTTAAGATCAGAATGTCTGGATTATTTGCGAGGTTTTTGGTAAGATGTTAGGATTTGGTGCTTTTGGGTTGAAATATGGGGGTACTCGATTTTGGGTTTTTGATTAGTATGCTCGCTAAGATTTTTGTAATCTTATGCCTACGTATTCCCGTTTAACAAAACAGGGAAATCAGAGTGATCGTACTTCCTCCTATTCTATGGGAGGAAAAAGATGTTTTGGTGTCTTGTTCAAAGCCCGAGACGTGAAGCTAAAGGTGGTTTGTATCTTGTTCAAAGCCCAAGATGTGAAGCTAAAAGGTTTTGGCTGAGAGAGAATTTGTCATCTCTAAAGAGGAGTTGCCGATGTTTGTATGCTGTGAACAAGGCACAACTTTGATGTTAAAAGGTTGATTGACTCAACATGGGTTTTCTTTATACAAATCCTAAGAGGAGGCGGGAAGTTTGACTTTTCCGGGGAAAATGTTCTTTCAGTCCTGTACAAAGCCCAAGATTGAGGCTAAAAGGGATTTTGACTCTGCTGGGGAGAATGTATCTTGTATAAAGCCCAAGATGGAGGCTGAAATGGTTTGACTCAACAAGAGAATGCTTGTATGTGCCTTGCACAAAGCCCAAGACGGAGGCTAAAAAGGTTGACTCAACAAGAGAGTCTTGAACGGGTGATTGACTCAACAAGAGAGTCTGAAGGTTGTTTGACTCAACAAGAGAGTCTTTTATACTCAACAAGAGAGTGATTTATGTGTGTCTTGTACGAAGCCCAAGACGGAAGCTAAAAGGAGATTGACTCAACAAGAGAGTACTGTATACTCAATAAGAGAGTGATTTTCTATCTCGTACGAAGCCCGAGATGGAGGCTAAAAGGAGACAGACTCAATAAGAGAGTCTTTTATACTCAACAAGAGAGTGTTTTTCTATCTCGTACGAAGCCCGAGATAGAGGCTAAAAAGGTTGTTGACTCGACAAGAGAGTCTTTTATACTCAACAAGAGAGTGTTTTGTTGTCTCGTACGAAGTCCGATATTGAGGCTAAAAGGAGATTGACTCAGCAAGAGAGTCTTTTATACTCAACGAGAGAGTGTTTTACATGCCTTGTACAAAGCCCAAGATTGAGGCTAAAAGGAGATTGACTCAACAAGAGAGTCTTTTATACTCAACAAGAGAGTGATTTATATGTGTCTTGTATAAAGCCCAAGATAGAGGCTAAAAAAGGGATTGACTCAACAAGAGAGTCTTTTATACTCAACAAGAGAGTGCTTTTCTATCTCGTACGAAGCCCGAGATGGAGGCTAAAAAGGAGGTTGACTCAACAAGAGAGTCTTTTATACTCAACAAGAGAGTGATTTTCTATCTCGTACGAAGCCCGAGATGGAGGCTAAAAGTGGGTGACTCAATAAGAGAGTCTTTTATACTCAACAAGAGAGTATTTTCTATCTCGTACGAAGCCCGAGATGGAGGATAAAAGTGGGTGACTTAACAAGAGAGTCTGAAAAGGTTAGCTCCGATGGGGAGAATCATTTGTACAAAGCCCTAGAGGAGGCTATCTTACTGCTGTGGATCCTGGAGATCCTGAAGCGTGTCCAAGTGTGGGGAACTCTCATGAGAGAGACCGGGTTTCAGAGTGATCGGTGTTTCTTCCTATGTTTTAAAGGAACTTGAGAATGTCTTTGAGATTCAAGGGTCTTAGACTGTCCAAGTCTAGAGTTTTATCTTTTGTACAATGCCCCAAGAGAAGGCACGAGTATTAAGGGATGAGTATCAACCCTACAACGGCCGGAGTTTTGATGCTGGAAGGACTGCTCTAGCAAAGGATGACTAAGTTCTATCTTATACCTTTAAGAGGTCGTCAGGGTCCTTGTATTAAGCCCAAGAGAAGGCATGAGAACTTCTAAGAAGCCGAAGGGTCCTTGTACAACACCCAAGAGGAGGCGGGGAAGCTTTTAGGAAGCATGTGGGTCCCCCAAACCAAGAGAAGTTCAAGACATGCTATTCACCGCAAATAGATCAAGCCAAGAAAGTTCGAGGATTTGGAAGAAACTCAAGAGATGCCATTCACGGAGAAAAGATCATCTCTGGGGAGTTAGAGTTTCTTTGACAATTTCTAAGGGTGACA
Source organism: Lathyrus tuberosus (assembly GCA_022829125.1). Classification (NCBI taxonomy): domain Eukaryota; kingdom Viridiplantae; phylum Streptophyta; class Magnoliopsida; order Fabales; family Fabaceae; genus Lathyrus; species Lathyrus tuberosus. Next base: position 3,286,828 of record JALAZF010000241.1, on the reverse strand, counting down.
GTCTGAGAAAGGGTTCACCGAGAATGCTGCCTTTCAGGTTTCCATATTGTTTAACCCCAAGAGGAGGAAAGAATGTATCTGGAATCCTACGGGGGATCTAGTTCTGTTTGTATTTAAGAGTGACCAACAAGGCTTTACCTAGTTGCCGGGGAAAACTCTAAATAACTATACTAGTATTACACAGTTGATATGTGACAAGTATATAAAAGGATGTGAAAGAAGACTTACAGTGAAGCAGCCTCAAAATACAGTTATATATATATGAAAGCGGTAAATGAAAGCGGATAAACACTTAACCGTTGTAGAACTTCCATGCTGTTTTGTTAGTTGTTCAAAAAAGAAAGTTTTGATAACAACATATATTTGAATTCAAAATCAAAGGAGAAAGTGCTTTGAAAAGATTGTCGGGGCTTACAACTCATGGAGAGGCCCAAGTTTTAACGATGATCGCACCGTTGTTTTAAAAACTGTACAGAGGGACTTATACAATACGCGAGGCGCAAAAAGTTTTTATGTACAAGGGGATGGGTCTTACACTCTATTAGTGGCCCAAAGTTATTTTTGTACAAGTGGTGGGGCTTACAGCTCAAGGAGAGGCCCAATTGTTTTTGTTTTAAACTGGCGATCGCGCCGGGAGTTTTCTTTTAACGCAGAGGGACTTATACAATGTTTGAGGCCTAAAAAAGGTTTTGGTTAAAAGAGGATTGGGTCTTACACTCTATTAGAGGCCCAAAGATGGTATTTTAAAATAAAAGATGGGGGTTACAGCTCAAGGAGATGACCAGATGATTTTGAAATGGTGACGATCACGCCGAACGTTTGAAAATATACAGAGGGACTTATACAATGTGTGAGGCCCAAAAATGTTTATTTACAAAAAGGGGTTGGGTCTTACACTCTATTAGAGGCCCATGGATGTTTTAAAGAAAAAGAATGGGGCTTACAACTCAAGGAGAGGCCCAATTGGTTTTATTTTAAACTGGTGATCGCGCCGAGATTTTTGAAAATGTGTTGGGACTTATACAATGACTGAGGCCCAAACTATTTTGGTTTCAAAGAAGGATTGGGTCTTACACTCTAATAGAGGCCCACAGGTTTGAAAATGAATAAAGATGGGTCTTATAGCTCAAGGAGAAGCCCAAAGATTTTTTGTGAAAAAGGCGATGATCGTGTCGAACTTTTTGACGGTATCGGAACTTATACAATATACTGAGGCCCAAACTATTTTGGTTTTCAAAGGGGGTTGGATCTTACACTCTATTAGAGACCCAAAGTGTTTGAAAAAAATTTGTTTGGGTGAAAATCAAAGAAACCCTAATTTCATCATTTTTAAAAGTAAATTCTTAAAGAAAATCAAATAAAAATGATAAAATACCAACTAAGTTTGAATAAACAACTTGTGATTTTTGGTTGAGGTTTGAAAAATGATGTTTTAATCACAAGATGAATTAAAATTCATTTGGTTTTGATTTTCAAGATGAGAATTCACTTTTAAAATGTTTAAAAACAATTAAAAAGGGATTTATTCACAAAAATACCAACTATATTAAATAAATAATATAAATTTGATTTTTTTTTGGAATAAAATATTTTGGAGTATGAACAAGAAGTGTGTAAAACAGAATTGGAAAATGATGATTTTTGCTATGTGAAAGAATTTGTTGAGTTTTGAAGATAAGAGAAAAAGGAAAGATGTCACAACATCATATTCAACATCTTTCGTGAGGAAAAAAACCAGAACTAAACATTAGTTTTTAACATATTTTTTATCAAACTTCAAACATTCATAACTCTCTCAATTTTTAATGAAATTTGTTAGTTCTTGTATTGGCTGCAATTTTGGTAAAACAATGTTGTTGTTGAAGATGTCATCTGTCTGATGTCTTAACATGAGTTCTTAACATTCAGTTTATGGTAAGTTATTTAGGGTTGTAGTTTTGTGTGCTGATGTTAAACATGATGTCTTGACATCAGTTGACAGAACATCAGAACATCAGTCTGTTGTGTTTTGTTAGGGCTGCGTGTATCAGTTTGTTTAGAGAGATCTGGTGGAGAGATTGCAGGCGAACATCTTGGAAAAGATATATTCAGTTGCAATCAGATATGGAGCAGATCTTGTTGCTGTTTTTAGGGCTGAAAGATATGAAAAGATTTGAAGATAAAATCTGTTTTTAAATTCAAATTAAATCAGATATTTGGAGGAGTCCAAGCCCAAGTCCGAGTTTCTATTTAAAGCAGCCACAACCCTACTTGGAAGACGCAAAGACTAGATAGTGTATACTGAGTATCAGTTGTTAGAGTTTTCGTTTGTGTTTTGTAAGCCATTCATGCTTGAATTGGTATAGTTTGTTTGAGTTGGAATTGTCCTCTCTAAAGCTTGAAAGCAAGAGAGTATTGTTCTTGATCAAAGCTTTTAAACAAGATCAAGTTGTGAACTTTGTAATCTTTGAGTTGTATCACTGAGGTGATTAAGGGGGAGTGAGTGGTATCTCATATCTAAGAGGTTCTTAGGTAGAAGTGTCATTGGGTAGTGATTAAGTTAGGAGAATGTCAACTGGGATTGTTGAGTCTGTAATTTAATACTACTAATAGTGAATTTCCTCCCAGGCTTGGTAGCCCCCAGACATAGGTAGTTAGACCGAACTGGGTGAACAATTCATTGTGTTGATTGACTGTTTTATTGTCTTGTTCATTTAGCAGATTGTGTTGTTGTGACATCACACTTAACATCACACATCTGATACCAGAATTTCAATTGGTATCAGAGAAGGCATCCTGCTCTGCATCTGGGTGAGATCTAGGGTTGTTACTTTCTGGTACTATGGACAAGGAGAGTGGTCGATTTGTGAATAGACCCCCTATTCTAGATGGCTCAAATTATGATTATTGGAAACCTCACATGGTTACCTTCTTGAAGTCCTTGGACAGTAGGGCTTGGAAGGCTGTTTTAAAAGAATGGAAACATCCTGTTATTGTTGAAAAAGATGGAACATCAAAGCTGAAACCTGAGGAAGAGTGGACCAAGGAAGAAGATGAACTTACGCTTGGAAATTCTAAGGCTTTGAATGCCATTTTTAATGGCATTGACAAGAACATCTTTAGGGTGGTCAACACTTGTGAAGTGGCAAAGGAAGCTTGGGATGTCTTGAAAACTACTCATGAAGGACCCTCCAAAGTCAAGATGTCAAGACTTCAACTGCTGACAACAAAGTTTGAAAATCTGAAGATGAAGGATGATGAGACCATTCATGATTTTCACATGAATATTCTTGAGCTGTCAAATGCTTCCAGTGCCCTTGGAGAGAAAATGACTGAAGAGAAGCTGGTAAGGAAGATTCTTAGATCCCTTCCCAAGAGATATAAAATGAAGGTGATTGCTATAGAAGAAGCTCAAGACATCATCAAGATGAGGGTGGATGAGTTAATTGGTTCTCTTCAAACTTTTGAATTAGGGATGGATGAGGAATCTGAAAAGAAGACCAAAAAGCATAGCTTTGGTATCTAGTTATAAAGATGCTAAGAAAGAGAATAGTCCTAAGTCTCAGGAGGAGCTGTCCCATGCCATTGTTCTTCTAGGAAGACAGTTTAATAAGGTGTTAAAAAGAATGGACAGGAACTATAGACCAAATGTTAAGAACATCTCGTCTGACATCAACAAGAGAACTACAACTGAGGAGAAGCCTAATCTTGACAAAGGAGTCCAATGCTATGAGTGTGAAGGTTATGGTCATGTCAGAAAAGAATGTCCTACATACCTCAAGAAGCAGAAAAAGGGGTTATTTGTTTCCTGGTCTGATACTGAGAGTGAGAGTGATGAAGAGACTGCCAAGCATGTTAGGGCATTGACTGGAATATGTGCTTCTGATGGAGAGTCTAGTGATGATGATCTGACCTTTGAAGAGCTAGCAACCTCCTATAAAGAGTTGTGTCTGAAAAGTGAAGAGGTTTGTCAAGAAATGGAGAAGCAGAAGAAAATTATAATCCAGCTTAAAGCTGATAAAGCTGAACTTGAGAATGAAGTTCTGTTGTTAAAATCTCAGCTTGATCAAATGTCCAAATCCATCAGAATGTTGAATAGTGGAACTGACACTCTGGATGAAATCCTCCAGGTTGGAAAATGAGCAAGTGATAAGACTGGTCTAGGATTTAATGGTGAAAAGAAATCTTCTTCAGATGCTAGTTCTTCTGGTACTAAACAGAACTTGTCCCATCAGATGTCTCAACATCAAGGGAAAGCTCATGTGTCAGGATCCAAGCAATATGTACCTCATCAGAAGACTCAACACCATGGGAAAGGTTATGCATCTAGACCTAAACATAACATGTCCCAACCTATGTCTCAACATCATGAGAAAATGTATGGGCCTAATAATACTGTGCCTCACTATTATGGCAGAAGAAAGCCCCATCATCATGGGAAAAGACAGCCTAATCATCATTACAGAAGACAACCTCATTATCATAGGAGACAGTCTCAATACTATGGGAGGAGACAGTCTCAATACTATGGGAGAAGGCAGCCTCAGCAGTATAACAGAAAACATCCTCAAGAGAGAAGGCATGTTAATCACTTCAGAGAAGAGTTTCAAAGCTGGAGATGTCACTATTGTGGAAGATTTGGTCACTTGAAATCTTTCTCTTTCAAGCTCTATGGATATCCTCAACCTAATCCCCAACCTAGACAGAATCAGGATAGTCCTACTGTTGTTAAGCAATGGGTTCCCAAGGATGGTGCCACTTGTTTGTTAGCTCAGATTTCCTTAATTGTTATGCCAAAGAGGACTGGTATTTTGATAGTGGTTGCTCTAGGCACATGACAAGTATGAAGAGTTTGTTGTTGAATGTTGAACATTATTCCAGCTGTGTAACTTTTGGAGATGGTGTCAAAGGAGAAATCAAGGGTGTGGGAAGACTGAACTGTGTAGGTGCTCCTAGACTAGATGATGTGTTATTGGTCAAAGGATTGAAGGCCAACTTGATCAGTATTAGTTAACTATGTGAGCAAGGACTTAAAGTTCACTTTACTAAAGCTGAATGTATTGTCACTAATGAGAAAGGTGAAGTTGTCATGAAGGGTGCTAAGTCCAAAGACAACTGCTATCTATGGGATAAAAAGGGAGAACATCTAGAGGTGAAACAAAGTCTGATTGATCGCAATGTCAAGCATGATGTCATGACATCCTACTGTGACATTCCAAGGATCACCAAACACTCTAGTGTTAATCTTAGGGAAAGCAAGATCATTGAGGTTGACCATACAGGAAGGAGGTGTAATGCCAGTTTCTCTAAGGATATATGTGCTGAACATTGTGATGTCGTAAGAGGAAAATTGGGTATGTGTAAAAGTCAACAGATGTTAATGACTTATGCTGAACATTTATTAAAATTCAAAAATTTGAAATGTTATACATTTTGGTGGGGGAATTACTTTTATTGGCTTTTAAGTGCTCAACAAAAGCATCCCTCCTACCCTATGTAATCATTTCCTCTTTTTGCCTCCACACGCTACATCAATCCTCATTCACATAGTCTGTTCATCTTCTCTCCAAAGAATAGAAGTCTCAACACATTTTTGTTCATCAGTTGCTATAGAGGAACAATGTCTCAACAAATGTCGTCTCCCTCCAAGAAGTCTGCATCTAAGAGTCCCTCACATACAAAACCTAGGGTTTCGACGAAAGGGGTTTCTGAGGATGAAGCTTTGGATATAGCCCCTCTCTCAATGATTCTAGTTTCTAAGACAAGACCTGACAAGCTGCAAACAAAAAGGCCTTCTCATGATACATCAGGTAAATCTTCTGATCATTCTGCTGGTAAAAAATTTGATGATAGGAAAAGTAGAGAGTTTGTTACTAGCATTCTGTTTGGAGATAAATCTGCTCCTAGAACCTCCACTCCTCAAGCTGTTGGAAATCAAAATGAGGAAGAGACTGTAGATGTTGATAAAAGTATAGGTCAGATTGTCACTAAGATTTTTGAGAAAGGGATTCCTGTGGCTGGAATATCAAAACCTTTGGCTCAAATGGCTGCTGTGCAATCTGAAGGTAAAAAGGATGACATGCAACCAGCTGAAACCAATCTTCACTGGTTGGCTATTTCTGTCATTGAAGATGCTGAAACTGAAGCTGAAGCTGATGTTGATCCTAATGTTGGAGCTAGGGTTGATGTTGAACCTGATGTTAGAACATCACCTGCTAGGGAAGTTTCTTCTAGCCCCAAAGGAAAGAAGCCTGTTGAGGTTGTGAATGTTGAGGATTTGTCAGACAATGAGGTTATTGGCAATGCAATTCCAGGTATTGCAAAAAGATTGAAGTCTAGAAAAGGGAAGACTGTTGATTCATCTCCTAAGGTGAGAACTGAAAGCAAAAAGAAGAAGACTCCTGTTGTTGGCCCTGTAAAGTCTTGGAGCAAGGTTTCTGGCTCATCCAAAAAGAGGAAGATAAGGGAAGACTTTAACTCTGAGTTTGATGTTGATGAGGATGTTCAAGACATCACTCCAGTGAGAAGGTCCATTTTGAAGAGGATTGCTGATAAGGTTTCTGATGTACCGGTGGACAACATCTCTTTTCACTATGCTGGAAGTGCTCACATGTGGAAGTTTGTGTGTCAAAGAAGATTGGCTCTGGAAAGAGAGATTGGCAAAGATGCTCTGGAGATTAAGGAAGTTATGGAGCTGATTAAGTTTGCTGGGTTGATGAAAACTGTTTCTGGGTTCTCCAAATGTTATGATGGGCTAGTTAAGGAATTTGTTGTAAACATTCCTGTGGACATTACTGACAGAAGGAGTGTGGACTTTAGAAAAGTATATGTGAGAGGTAAGTGTATTGATTTTTCTCCTGAGGTTATCAACACCTACCTAGGAAGAAATGAGCAAGATTATAGAGAGCTGGAAGTTACTGACAATGAGGTGTGCAAGGAGATCACTGCAACTCAAGTGAAGGTTTGGCCTTTGAAAGGAAAGTTGTCTGCTAGTCTTCTTAATGTCAAATATGATGTCCTGCACAGGATAGGTGCTGCAAATTGGGTCCCCACTAATCACAAAACTACTATCTCTGTTGGCTTGGGGAAGATAATTTATGCTGTTGGGACAAAGAAAAACTTTGATTATGGGTCCTACATTTTTTATTAGACTGTGAAGCATGCTTAAACAAATGCTATTAAAATGCCTATAGCATTTCCTTCTCTCATTTGTGGAGTGATCCTGAAGCAACATCCTGGAATATTGACTACTTCAGATACTGCTTGCAAGAGGGAGTCTGCATTATCCTTGCATCCCAAGTTGTTTGTAGGGAATCATGTCCCATATATTGTCTCAACATCAGGTTCTGGTGTCAAGAAAGCATGTACCAAAGCTGATATGATAGAAGAATTGAAGTCTGTCTGCAAGGATCTAGATGTGGTGATCAGCACCAGCACTGCCAGGAAGATGAAACTTGAGCAGTTGATCAAGTATTTGGAACAGGATGGAGATGATGAGGATGTCAACACAAATGTTAATGCTGAAGGTTCAGGTTCTGAGAAAGGTGATTCAATAACTGAGAATGAGGATGATGAAGATGTTTCTACTGATGATTCTGATGAAGATTGATTAAGCTAGTTGTGCTGTTTCAATTTTTTTGTTTTATCTTTTTCTGTACCTTGAGTGCCTATTTTGTATCTTGGATAATGGTACTGTTATGTTTATCTGGTTTTTGTTCTATGATTTGTCTTTTCATGTGATGCCTTCTTTTGACTGACAAGGAGAGCTAGCCTAGGACTAACTGGTAGTTTTTGACAGTAGTGAGAGGCACTAACTGTTTGATGGTTGGCCAATTGTGGCTAAAAAGGGGGAGAGTTACCTAGCTGTTTGATGTGGTTCTTGTTTTGAGGGGGAGTTTTGTGTTGTGCAGCTTTGGAAGTTGTTGTTGCTGTTTGTATTATTTTTTTCCGCTGCTGGTATCTCTGGTGTAGGCTGATATTGTTTTAGCCAAAATTAGCCAAAGGGGGAGATTGTTAGTTCTTGTATTGGCTGCAATTTTGGTAAAACAATGTTGTTGTTGAAGATGTCATTTGTCTGATGTCTTAACATGAGTTCTTAACATTCAGTTTATGTTAAGTTATTTAGGATTGCAGTTTTGTGTGCTGATGTTAAACATGATGTCTTGACATCAGTTGACAGAACATCAGAACATCAGTCTGTTGTGTTTTGTTAGGGCTGCGTGTATCAGTTTGTTTTGAGAGATCTGGTGGAGAGATTGCAGGCGAACATCTTGGTAAAGATATATTTAGTTGCAATAAGATATGGAGTATATCTTGTTGCTGTTTTTAGGGCTGAAAGATATGAAAATATTTGAAGATAAAATCTGTTTTTAAATTCAAATCAAATCATATATTTGCAGTAGTCCAAGCCCAAGTCTGAGTTTCTATTTAAAGCAGCCACAACCCTACTTGGAAGACACGAATACTAGAGAGTGTATACTGAGTATCAGTTGTTAGAGTTTTCGTTTGTGTTTTGTAAGCCATTCATGCTTGAATTGGTATAGTTTGTTTGAGTTGTAATTGTCCTCTCTAAAGCTTGAAAGTAAGAGAGTATTGTTCTTGATCAAAGCTTTTAAGTAAGATCAAGTTGTGAACTTTGTAATCTTTGAGTTGTATCACTGAGGTGATTAAGGGGGAGTGAGTGGTATCTCATATCTAAGAGGTTCTTAGGTAGAAGTGTCATTGGTTAGTGATTAAGTTAGAAGATTGTCAACTGGGATTGTCGAGTCTGTAATTTAAAACTACTAATAGTGAATTTCCTCCCTGGCTTGGTAGCCCCCAGACGTAGGTAGTTAGACCGAACTGGGTGAACAATTCATTGTGTTGATTGACTGTTTTATTGTCTTGTTCATTTAGCAGATTGTGTTGTTGTGACATCACACTTAACATCACACATCTGATACCAGAATTTCAAAATTAAAATCCGTAAGAACCTATCTTGACCAATTTTTCGCAAGGAAGCCATTGGTATCACTTATACATACTGAAACTTAATGTACAGAACACACAAGGCAAAAAACCAGAACTGGACCTTAATTTTAAAACAACATAAACTCCACATATAAACATGTTAAAGTGCAAACAGTAGGAAGATCACAACAAACACATGAAGGACTACATTTTTGCTTTAAGAATTGATCAATAATGATGCATGTATATGAAGTTTCAAAGTGTAAGAACACTTACCTATAGGAGCAAGGTCCAATGCCTCTTCAATGTAATTACAGCAGCAAGAGGAAGATCCTATAAGCTTCCTTGATCCTCCAGGAGTGTGTTTGAATGCTTGGATTGGATTAAAATGAGCTGGAACAGATTATGGTATCTCAACTGTAATTCTATCAAGAAATTGAGAAATTGGCTAGTGATTTGATGAATTTGATGTTCCAGATGTTGTGTTAGTGTTTGGATCACCTCTATATGAGTGTGTGTGTGTGATTGGTTTGGTTGGAATTGATCTCAAACTCAAAACCCGATAGTGACTTGCCTTAGAAGGCAAAATTGGAAGTGAGAAGGAGATTTTGAGGAAAGCATCTGTTTGATGGCTTTGGTGTACTCAAACTGAGCACAAATGAGCTATATTTATAGTAGAGCAAGTTTTTTTTGCAAGCAATAGTGAATGGCAACTGCTGCAGATGTTTGGCCAATGTTGATCAATAGGAATCCAAGTCTCCTCTAGCCATTGACTAGAGGTTAGAGCACAGGCTGCTGGTTCCCTAGTTCTTGGATATGTCTTGACTGAATTTAGTTAGAATTTGGCTCAGTTCCTGCCACCTTGCTGAATGTATTGAATGCTTGAAAACAAAATTGGATATTTGGCATCTTTGTAGCTTTTTAGGTTTGGCATGCTACTTGTGGAATCTTGGACTTGGGAGGCTTGGGAATCAGAGCTTGTCCTTTGATTGTCCCCTCCTCAGGTGTGCAAAAGGATGACAAGGCTTAAAAATTCGTGTGGCACAAGAAATGTACAAATCTGTCCTGAAATCTATCTTAAAAAATCAGCTGCAACAAGCCTTGTTGTAAAATCCATAACTTCTTGCCCAAGAATGATAAATGGTTGTCCCAGGACTTTCTGGAAAGCTGAGATGACATACTTCAACTTTGATGCTCATGGTTTTTCTTGAATCAACTTGGATCATGGAGAAAAACATCCTTGAAGTTGGGACATTCTTGCTGGAAATATATTAATGATGTCCTATGAAATGTTGAAACATTTGACAACTTTGAACATTAATAATTCCAAACTTTAATCACTTATATCTTTTAATCCACTATGATATTTTTATTTGAAGTGAATTTCATCTTTGATGCTTGTCCTGCATGGTGACAAAGCTTGAAAATGGTGTGGCACAAGAAAAAGTGCACAAAATCTGTCCTAAAAAAACAGCTGCAGCAAGCCTTACTGTAAAGTCCAAAACTTCCTGCTCGAGTATGATAAATGGACGTTCTACAACTTTCTCGAAAGCTGAGATGACGTACTTCAACTTTGATGTTCAAGGTTTGTGAAGATAAGACTTGTAAAGTTGTCAAAAATGACCTTGAACTTGTGTGATCAAGTCTGTCCTAAAAGCTGTCTTAAAAATTCTATTTTATCAATTCCTTTTGCAGAGATCATAACTTTCTGCTCGAGAATGATAAATGGGCTTTCTAGGACTTTCTGGAAAGGTGAGATGACGTACTTCAACTTTCATGTTCATGACATGGATTGAATCAAGTTGGATCATGGAGAAAAACGTCCTTAAAGTTAGGACGTTCTTGCTGGAAAAATAATTAATGATGTCCTACGAAATGTCGGAACATCTGACATTAAGAATTCCCAACTTTGATCACTTATATCTTTCAATCATTATGATATTTTGAGTTGATTCCTTCTACAATGTTGAAGTATTAAATACCCTCTTTAAAAGTAGCCCTTACGCAAAATCAATGGATGCTTGGATCAATAGTTATAACCTTGAAAAGTTGTACATTTGCGCATGATTTTAACTAAGAAAAAATTTCTAAGTTTCCTTCAATTTGATCAATTTTGCAACTTTGCATGATTTCTTGATTTAAATTTGATTAACTGCAATCATCCATCATATTTTCTTGGGTAATGGGTTGTGAAGCTCATAGTTGACCAAAAATCAAATTTTGACTTTCTGCGTCAGTTGACTTTGTATTAGATGAAGTTGAGGCTTGATCCACTTGGAATGTTGCATCTTTATGCTTGATTCTTGATGTGGGAGACCTCTTGATCCTTCATGGATGTTTGAGAGGTTTGACAAGTTGAGGATCATGTCATTTCTTGATTGATCTCTTATCTAAGTGTTCCGAGAGGGCTCAAAACCCTAACTCTTGATTGTAATGAATGTTCACCCATCTTTGGGGAGACTAATGAAGTATGATGGTCCATCCATATTGTGATGATGATTTGCACAATGATGGGGGGAATCTTAGTGGTCAAAATTTGGGGTATGACAGTACCAAGATCATCAGCTACACCTCCTTTGCTCCAGATATTCACTCCTTGAATCAACAAGATTCTGCATAATCTCTGTTGAAAGAATGTTTCAACATCTGGTTGAACATCAGTTCCTTCTCTTGACTGTATCCATTCTCCAAAGAATTGATCCTTGAGCAGATGCAATAAGAGATGTTGCCAGTAATCTTGTACTCCAAAATACAAGGATAATCAATTAAGTATTTGTGAGTTTCACAAACAACAATTGATCTTAAATCCTTGTCCACAAAATCATACATCCTGAAGGATATATGCTCTACCAGATATCAACACAAAACAAGAATTTTTTGTGTCAACATCTTTCTAGTCAAACAAAATGTTGAGATATCAAGTCTGTCACCCTTGACTCAACCTGCCTATGACCTTCCTTTGCTAATAGAATACTTGTAAATCATGAACAGTGAAAATAAATCACCTACCATTATCTCCAAGTTAAATAACATCCATCAGCACCAGAGATCTTCAGAAATCCATCTTCAGCATGAGAACCAGATTATCCTTATGAAAGAGCTCTTAAACACGACCAGAGATGCCTTTATTAGTGGACTTGAGTGACAACTCAAGTATCTTTAGCAACTTTGTCGAAAAGAATATTTACCAAATTCATAAATTTGATAAACACGATCTCAACTCACCTTCTCTTCAAACTGACTTCAAGATACAAGTTTGAACCAAACTTCCAAGTATCAAGTCAACATGACAGAAATAAACCAACAAGTTTCTCCATTCCATTGCTCCCGACTTTGGAATGACTAGAGTTTTCACAGATGCTGATATCTTCAAGAAAAGAAGCCAACAGTCAATATGTTCCACCATCTTTCTTCTATCACAACTCCAGAATCCCATAAATACCAGAGTTCTTCCATCAGAAACATATGCAGCGGAACCACCAAGGAACATCTTCAACATGCCCTAATAAGATGTCAGAACATCTTATAAGACACCAGTTGTTGTAGAAACTCCTCAGAAAACTTCAACAACCAACAATAGTTGTTACCTTTGATCCTGAACATTCATCCCATCCATTAATACCCTTGAGTATGTCCGAGTGAATGATATGATCTCCCAAACTCCTCCTTGTTTAAAGCCAGAAAGTATCTCCCAAGATCTCGTTCAGAAACATACAGGATGCCTACTCTGATACCAATTGAAATTCTGGCATATAAATATCAGATGTCCTAACACATGTCAAGACATTGTTCTCTGCATAATTTTAAAACAAGAACAGAACAAACAAGCTAATATTCAGAATATCAGCAACAGCAGGAAGACAGATGTTTCGACATCTGTTACAACATGTTAATAAAAAATGAACTATAAATTGCATAATGATAAACAAAACATAATATGATGACCCAGTTCGGTGCAAATCACCTACATTTAGGGGCATACCAATCCAGGAAGAAGAATCCACTATCAGTAGTATAGTTTTATGTAAACAACCTCTGGTTTACAGTAAACAACCTCTGGTTTACCTATCACTACCCAATGGAGACTTTATCATTAGAAGTCACATCTAATTGATAAGAGAAACCCATCTCACTCCCTAAATCACAACATGTGATTATCTAACAGTTATAGTCACAATAACTGTATCATCCTACTTGAAACACACTTCTTTCAATACAAAGTTCAGTCGAGCATTCTCGACTAACAACACAACTTGGATTTGCTTCAAAGCTTCATCCAAGAACAATACACGATTCATTACCTACAGGTTTCTGAATCTGTACAAGCATCTATGTCTTCCACAATGTATCAAACTGATACAAAGGGAGACTTACAACACAAGAAAGCCTACGACTCTCAAAACCCTAAACCTTATTTTCTACTTTACAAAAGTGTTACAATAGGTTCGGTTGTGCAGTCCTAGGTCTTGGTCTTCTTTTATAATCTTCTGCTTCCTTGGGCTTCGAATATTCTGTTTATTTCTTCCTTGATCCATGTTCTGATTGCTCCTTAAATCTTGGACCATATTAGTAACAACCTGCTATATCAGGTCAAGATGTCGAGACACACGTTAGGACATCATGTCTTACAAGTATTCTTCCACCAGACTTCCAAATGTTGGAACATCTTGCACGACATCATATTTTATAAAAAAATTTCTCAAATCTACAGAGCCTTCATAAACTACTCTCACTGCAAACAAGTTATCTTACCAAAAACATGAATCCATCGTCCTCATAACGACTTCCCTTTTTTCAAAAGCAACATAATAAAGCTTTTCCTTCTCATTCTCAGTTTGCAAAACACGTTTCTCTCAATTTTTTTACAAAGAAAATTCAAAACACTCTTTATATTTTTTAAAGTAAACCCAACACATAAACAAAGGATCATACAAAGTTAAAGTTAAAAGGAAAAGTTACCATCCGAATGCAAGGGAGAAACGGCGCCGAGAATATTCAATTGTGCGTTGTTATTTCGCCGCGGAGGAGTAGCTTCGTGCAATGCTTGAGTGGTCTGAGCGTGGTTCGCGGTGGTGCGTGGAGTTTGTATGGTTGTGTTACCATTTGTGAAATGAAAATGAAACAAAGGGAGTAGTGTTATGGAAGTTGTTGTATTGGAAAAAGAAGTGGAGGTAGCGGTTATGTTCTTGAGGAGTTACAATGGCAGTTCTTTGTTGTTGGGTGTTGTCACAGTGAGTGAGAGGTGAGATGAAGAGATGATATTTGTTGTTGAAAGGAGGATGATGGTTTCTAAGTGTTTTAAGGTTTTGTTACTCTATGAGAAATACGAAGAAGAAATTTTGGGATGGTGTAATATGCAGTAGCATGGGAGATAAGTGGGAAGGTTTTGGTCAAAAATGGAAGAAACAAGAAAGTTGCAGGTGGGGTTACATGAATAAGGAGAAAAGTGTTCTTCAATTATTGTTTCCAAAAATGAAAAAACAAAATATAAATTGAATGAGAGAGTTAGACCATGGAGTGTGCTCCTCTGGTTAGACATTTTTTCTTCTTTTTAAGAGAACCTCATTGTCTCATTTTTTTTATAAAAAAAATACCACTGAGAGTGAGAGAATAAGATGGGCACCGCCTGTAGCTGATTGGTGGGTATGAGCCTTTATCTTGTGTCTGATGGTATTTCATATTAGTGATATGGATAGAATTGAGGAAAATTAATGCAGAGAGAGAGGGAGAGAGTAGTAAATTCCCAAAAGTGAGAGACAAAAATTTGAGTGGATAGTGATTAGGGAGTGGTGCAGTGTTTTCCTTTTTTGTGGTTTTTGAAAGGTTATGGAAGAGGGAGTTGTTAAAAAGCGATTGCAGAAATAAAAAAAATCTTCTTTTTAATGCAGAGAGAGAGAGAGAGAGAGAGAGAGAGAGAGAGAGATTGGATAACAAAAAAATACATGGATCACTAAATGTAGGCTCTTGATTAATTTGAAATTGATGGATATGATTAAATCAAAGAAGCACATAAAGAAACACATATTGAAAGACAATTTAAAATGCCTAAAATGCCCCCTTCTAGATGATTTAATTGATTTAAAACAAGTTAAATAAATTAAATCAAATAAAATTCATATATTTCTAAATGCACATGATAAAATTAAAATGCAAGCATGGAAAATTCTATTTTATTTTTTCGAATATTTTGGGGAAAAGATAAAAAATAAAACGGCTGAAAATGAACAAAAGTCAGGCGCCCAAGTGCCCAAAAAATAAACTGATTGCACTAAAATGATCAGGGCGGAATAAACGTTTTGGAAAAATACAACGTTTGCTCATATTTTGAAATAAATTTGGACCGATAAAAAGGCTCAGACTGATCAAAATGTGGCTAACGAGTTGTAGCGAGCGATTTTGGACGCGGTTCTTAAGCGCTGGTCGCTCTCTGCGGTTGAGCTTAAACTACAGGTCGATTCATTTTTTATCCTATTGTGAGCTGAATAAGGAAGGGAAATAGATGTCTCCAATTAACCCTGCTTTGCATACTAAGTTTAAACAGCGGTCTGTTAGGTTACGAATGCAATCAATGTGGGGGGGCCTTTGTACTGGTTATTTGTATTTTCACCAATACTGTTTCTTTCTTTTTATCTTGGCAGAAGGTTTCTGGCGGGGAACAAGGATTAGGATGTTAGGACTGATGCTTTTTGATGTGAGAGTATGGGATTTGGTTTTTTTTGTTTAGTGTGCTCGCTAAGATTTTTCTTTCAATCTTATGCCTACGTATTCACGTTTACCGAAACAGGAAAATCAGAGCGTTCGTAGTTCCTCCTATTCTATGGGAGGAAATGGGTGTTTTTGGTGTCTTGTTCAAAGCCCAAGACGTGAAGCGAAAGGTGATTTGTATCTTGATCAAAGCCCAAGATGTGAAGCTGAAAGTCCTGACTTTAGAGAGAATTTGTTATCTCTAAAGAGGGGGGTTGTATGTCACAACTGTTTTATAAAGGAGAATTACTTTAACCGGGATTTGTGAATCTGGCAATGCCATAATTTCCTTTATAGGGGATTTTAACTTGAAGGAGAAGACTTTAACTCAGTGTAGAGCAATGCCATCTCTCCTTAGGCTTGCCGCTTACAACAATTAGATGAAGGGGAAGGAGTTGTTGATGTTTGTGTACTGTGAACGAGGCACAACTTTGATGCTAAAAGGTTAATTGGATTAACCAGTGGTTTTCTTATACAAAGCCTAAGAGGAGGCTAATATGTGTCTCGTACAAAGCCCAAGAGAGAGGCTAAAAGGTTTTGACTCAACGAGGGAATCTTTTGGTATCGCGTATAAAGCCCGAGATGGAGGCTGTCTAACCCAACAAGAGAGTTTTTGTATCTCGAACGAAGCCCGAGATGGAGGCTAACATTTGTTTGGCTCAATATAAACCTTTTTGAATCTCGTATAAAGCCCGAGATGGAGGTGAAAGGGTGATTGACTCAACGAGGGAGTCCCTTATGTGTCTCGTACAAAGCCCGAGAGAGAGGCTAAATGTTGTTTGACTCCGCTGGGGAGGATCATTGTACAAAGCCCAAGAGGGAGGCTATGGTTACTGTTTCAGTTGAGTGACAGGTCCAGTATACTGATTTTAAAGAGAAAATTAGTTCTTATATGAGTAACACTGTACTCATGGATTTGATTCAAGGATCCGAGTTATTCCTGTTCTTTAAGGAAGCGGGAAATCCAAAGGGTATTGAGACTGTCCGAGTCTGCGGGTTTCCTTCCTATTTAACGAAGGGGTCACTTGAGAATGTCTTGGAGACTCAAGGGTCTTAGCCTGTCCAAGTCTAGAGTGTCATCTTTTATACTATGCTTTGAGAAACAGTAGTAGACTCTTTGACAGGACTGTTCTATGAAGATGATTAAGTTATATTCCTATACCTCTAGGAGGTCGCCGGGACAATTTGTACGAAGCCCAAGAGGAGGCTGGAAACTTTTAAGAAGCCGATCGATCCTTGTACTAAGCCCAAGAGGAGGCTATCATTCCCGGAGGAAGAAATCATTATACGAAGCCTAAGAGGAGGCTGTGAATACTTCTAAGAAGCCGTAGGGTCCTTGTACTAAGCCCAAGAGGAGGCGGGGTTGCTTTTAGGAAGCCTGTGGGTCCTTGTACGATGCCCAAGAGGAGGCCGATGCTTTTAGGAAGCCGATGGGTCCCTAAACCCCGAGAAATTCAAGGCAAGCTATTCACAAGGAATAGATAAAGTCAGGAAAGTTTGAGAATTTGGAAGAAACTCAAAGATGCCATTCACGGAGAATACATTCATCTCTGGGAATAGAGTTTCTTGACAATTCCTAATGAGGACAGCCGAAGAGAAGACTGTATCTGGTGATCCTATTAGGGATCTAGTTGTCTATTTCTACGAACAAACGAAACGGCGTCACCTAGTTCTAGACGTAGTTACCGGGGAAACTCGAAATATCTATACTATTATTACACAGTTGATATGAGTTTATGAAAGAAGACTTACAGTGAAACAGTCCCACAATACAGTTATATGTATATGAAAGCAGTAAATGAAAGCAATAACCACTTACTCGGTTGTAGAGCTTCCATGCTGTTTGGTTAGTTGTTCAACAAAGATAGATTGAAAACAACAGTATATTCAAAATCAAAGGAGAAGGTGCTTTAAAAAAAGAAAGATTTGGGGCTTACAGCTCAAGGAGAGGCCCAGGGTTTTACCAGTGAGCGCACTGTTGAATTTGTACAGAGGGACTTATACATGTGACTGTGGCCCAAAATGTTTTTCTGTACAAGGAGATGGGTCTTACACTCTTTCACGAGGCCCAAATGTTTTAAAGAAAAAGAGTGGGGCTTATAACACGAGGGTAGGCCCAGATGATTTTTCCGTTTAAAATGGCGATCGCGCCGAGGTTTTCTTTTAACGCAGAGAGACTTACACAATAAGTGAGGCCCAAAATGTTTTGGTTAAAAGGGGATTGGGTCTTACACTCTATTAGAGGCCCAAAAGTTTTGAATGGGTCTTATAGCTCGAGGAGAGGCCCAGAAGGTTTTTTTTGAATAGGCGACGATCACGCCGTTTGTTTTTGACGGTATCGGGACTTATACAATGCACTGAGGCCCAAAAATGGTTTTGTCAAAAAAGGATTGGGTCTTACACTCTATTAGAGGCCCAAAGTGTTTTGAAAATGATTTATGAGGGTTGAATTAATCCAAAAACCCTAATTTGTTTTCAAAAATGTATTTAATTGAATAAAAATTCAATTAAAATGATCAAAATTGTTTAACATATGGAAAACAAATTGTGATCTTGGATTAATGCTTCAAAAATTAAGTATTGACCTACAAAATAATTAGAAAGCATTAAAAGTTGCAAAATCAATGTGGAAAAAATATTTAAAATGTCAAAAACAATTAAAATATTAATTCTTTGCAAAAATATCAATTATATGAAATAAATAATATTTTTGGGATTTTTTGGGAAAATAAAATATTTTAACATTTTTGTGAATTATTAAAAAAAGAATCAACTCAAAATCATTAAAACTCAAAGAGAAATTAATTTTTGAATCAATTAAAGAAAAATCACAAAATTCAAATATTTGAAAATTCAAAAAAGGCGCCAAGAACAGCTGAAGAACACGCGCGTGTTCTGGGTTTGGCTGATTTGCATTTTCTATCCAATCTCCCTGAATACTTGATTATAACATGCAATCCACATATCATTATGCTCGTCTCAACCTCACGATCATGTCTATGTCCATTAATTTCATTTAAATTAAACATATAACAAGAAATCATGAAAAATCCTCAAGAACCCTAATTTCTGCATGAAGGCTAGGATTTTTGATACACGATTCAAACAATGCAATTAATTGAGGGAAAACATTCCATGCATGATTATGAACATATGGCCAAATTATTGTGCGAGGAAATATGCATAGATTGAGAGATGACCAAGTGTATGCTTACCTCTAGGCCGTGACAGCAAGTGCAATGTGATTTTTTATTTGGAGGTGTTACAGATGAGTGGTGATGATCTGAACAGCTTCCTTACACCCTATGGAGTGTGTTTGAATGCCTGGACATGATTGAAAATGGCTGGAACGATTTGTGGTACCTCAGCTGCAACTTGATTGAAAGTTTGAGCAACCAGCTGGTGATTTTGTGAAATCTATGTTCCAGATGTTATGTGAGTGTTTGGATCACTTCTATATGATGTATGTGAGATGTGTGAGTGATTGGTTTGATTGGAAAAGCTCTCAAACTCAAAACCCGATAGCTACCTTGCTAAGAAAGGCATTTTTGCCAAGAGAAAGAGATTTTGAGGAAAGCATCTGTTAGATGGCTTTGGTGTACTCAAACTGATCACAATTGAGCTCTATTTATAGTAGAGCAAGTTTGTTTTGCAAGGAATAGTGAATGGCAACTGGTAAGTAGGTTTGGCCAATGTTGGCAAATGAAAATCCAAGTCTCGTCTAGCCATTGACTAGAGGTTAGGGCACAGAGCTTTGGTTCCCTTGGTCTTGGATAAGTCTTGACTAATTTCAGATGAGAATGGCTCAGTCCATGCCACCTTGATGCTTCCATTGAATGCTTCAATCCAAATTTGGAGTCTTGTCCCTATTTTGGCCATTCTAGGTTCAACATGCTATTTCTTGTTCCATGGACTTTGGAGGCTTGGCTCAGTGATTGTCCCCTTTAGATTCAATCCTCAGATGTGTCCAAGTGGATAGGAGCATTTGAATTTGGTTGATTTTGGCAAATCGAGCAAAATTGCAAATTCTGCCTTGCCCTTGACAGATTTCAGCAAGGCAACTTGCCAATGTCCTATCTCATGGTGTAAGTTGAATTTAGTAATGTTCTTGACCATTTTAGAAAGCCCTTACATGATACAACAAATATTTGAACATGTTTGGTTTTGATATCTTTTGAATCCAAGTGAAAAATCCCCCTACATTTGGCAAAAAGTGAAGGCAGATTCTGACTTAGTGAAAATTTCACTAAGTGTTGGAAAAAGTGACATTTTCACTTTTCAGCCATTTTGATCACTCCATAACTCCAAATCCTTAATGAATTGGACTTAGGTCTAGTTGAAGTTTTTGTAGAGGGTAATGAGGGCTACAAATCCATCTTTGGATGAAAAAAAATGGCTTTGTGGTTTAGGAGTTATGATCCTTCAAAGTTGGTGCCCTTGTCACTTTATTTTTAACTTAGAAAATTTTCTAAGTTTTTATGGTTACCCCTTTTACAAGTTATCCAACTTTTCTTGATTTTTCTTGATGAATGATGATTCAAATCATACATTAACATCATTTTAGGGTTAAGAAACCATTTTGGTGAAAAATCTCAAAAAGTCAAAGTTGACTTTTGTGCACAGTTGACTTTTTATCAGATGAATTCCAAACTGTGCAATTCTTCAGGAAATCATGTCCTTGACCTAAATCAAACTTGATGGACATGTTCCATGGGTGTCATATGGCATATTGGATCATGTCTTAGGGCTTGGGAGCATGTCCTGGTCAAAACTCAAAGTTACAGTTGACTTTTTCCTTAAAACCCTAATTGTTGTGCAGATGAAATTGAGACTTGTTGCTCAAGCTTCTTGGATTAATCCATTGTTCCAAATGGATCAATATAGTTCATTAGAGACCCTAAAACCCTCTCTTGAGGTCTTGGTTCATGATTTGTCCCAAAAGTCAACTTAGGGGTGAATTAAGTCAAGAAACCCTAATTCCTGATTTTTGAATAGTGCAACCCCTGAGGCAAAATTGACTTGATGAATGGGTCCATGAGGTTCCATGGAGAACATTAGGTTGTGTTTTGGATCATTGGCTCATGCCCAGATGAAAAATTTCCATCTGGAGGCCCTGGTCGACCAAAACCCTAATTTGGTGACACTGTCGATCTTGAGGCCTGATCCACCTAGAAGGGAGCATCCTTGTGCTTAATCCTTGGAGTGGGAGTCCTTTTGATCCTTTATGGATGCTTGAGAGGTTAGACAAGTTGAAGATCATGTCATTCCTTGACTTATCCTTTGTCTAAGCACTCAGAGAGGGCTTGAAACCCTAGTTTTGATTGTAGTGAATGCTCACCCATCTTTGGGGAGACTGATGAAGTATGATGGTTCTTCCATATTGTGATGATGATTTTCACAATGATGGGAAATCTTAGTGGTCAAAATTTGGGGTATGACAGATGCCCCTATTTAATCTTCTTGGACCCGAATGTGTGAATGACGAAGGTATTCGGGCATTCGGGGTGCAAGAGGATTAAATATCGGAATACCCAAAATTTTGATGGCTATGAATGGCAGCTTGCGCATTCATCTTCTTTTGCTAAGCAATGATGCTTAGAAAAGGCAAACTTCCCCTCGATCCTGGTCTTCAACCAAGGAACTGGTCTTAGTTTTCTTTTGTCAACTTCCCCTCGTTCTTGGTTTCCTACCAAGGAACTAGTCTCAGTTACTGAAACAAACTTCCCCTCGATCCTGGTTTCCTACCGAGGAACTGGTCTTAGTTTCTGATTTAAACTTCCCCTCGATCCTGGTTTCCTACCAAGGAACTGGTCTTAGTTTCTTTTGTCAATAAACTTTACTGACAAGGAACGCTATTTGTAGCGGATTTCCCTCAAACTTCTCGCCGAATTTTCCTGGGGAGATGCCATTTGATGGAAAAAGCTTTGATGTCAGACTTGCTGGAGAACCCAGTCGTCTGAATTGTAGAGGTACACAAACTTCTCTGTTGGAGACGCCATTTATCGACTCTATCTGGGGAAAATGAGTCTTTTGAGAGACTTCTTCCGCTTGGGGTCTTACATTATACTTTTCTCAGGATCTTCCCGGAGAAATGCCATATGAAGGGCTCCAATTTTGAGGTGCCGATGACCTTTTCATCAGCGGTTCTTTTGGAGCGAAACTGGCATGCTGTCGAATCTCTGATTACGAGGCTTTCTCTATGGATTTTCCTTAATCCGGGAAAGCAAGGATATTATCTTCAATGAAGAAGAGTGACATCGGTTGAAGGTTCTCTGGTCTTTCAGAGGTTCAAGTTATCAAAGTGGTCAAAGGCCAACTTCCTCTCAAAAATAAACTGGAGGCGAGGTTGTTCAAACGCAGCGTTTCCTGACGAGGCAAGAACTGACAACTTGATTGAGAGGACTGTTATCATTAGGGGACAAGACCGACTAGAGTGATAGTGATGCAATATGAAATGTGAATGCAAATCAAATAATGCATGATGCATGTATGTATATGCTGACAAAACGGACGCAACATACAAACTGACGGGTGAACACGACTGGATACTCGGCCATCGCGGGGCGTATAGAAATATCACTGGTTCAAGATAGCAATTCCACCTTGCTTAGGAGAGACAGTCCCTGTTGGGAGCTACCGTTGATCGGGCTTAGGAGGTAAGAACTCGGCCGAGCCGTGTCAAACGGAGTATCCGTATCTGGCATAACTGATCCTTCATTCAGGCGCACTGGCTTAGAAGGAGTACTTTGATTATGGACTTTGAAGCTCGATTACTTCTGGAGAAGCGAGCGACGTTCTTTCGATGTTCAACAGTCAAAAGAAAAAGTTAAAAAGTAAATTCATTATGGCATAAAAAGTTTAACAAGTAAATTCATTTTTGTTTTATTTCAAGAATCGTTAATCATGTTAACAACGTCGTTCTGTAAAGCTAAAACAAGTAAGAATTACAAACAAAAGCACAAAGGCTCAAATTTTATTGATAAGATGGAGATCAACCAAACGCGTGATTCCAAAGAGTATTTACAAAGTTAAAAAAAATGGTAATTTACAGGGAAAAGGGCTGTGTTGAAACATAACGACCACTATCCTTCTACCAACTTTGAATTCGGGGCATCCTGAGCTTCTGTCGAAGATGACCTTGACTGGAGTTTTCCTCCGATGGATGGTATAACTCCTGCTGCTGAGGGATTTGCCTCTGTTGAACATAGTTACTTGCCATTATCCCTAATTTTTCCTGGATTGCACTTTGATGTTTCCAATCCACCGGGACGATTTTTTTTCATGTCTCTAATTTTTGCCTGGACCGCCCTTTCAGGTTTTCAATCCACCGAGACGTTTTTTTTTTTTAGTTTAGGCGAAGTATTTCTTGACTACATCAACATTTGTGGGGTAGGCAAATTCCTCTCCGTCCATGGTTGCAAGTCTCAAGGCGCCGCCAGAGAAAGCTTTTGTGACCACATAGGGGCCATCATAATTCGGAGTCTACTTGCCCCGAGAGTCAGTGAGAAATGATTGTATCCTCTTGAGCACGAGGTCTCCTTTTCTGAAGACACGAGGTCGGACCTTTTTGTCGAACACCCTCTTCATTCTCTGTTGATACAGTTGACCATGGCATAGTGCCGTTATTCTCTTTTCTTCGATCAGATTCAGTTCGTCGTGTCGGCTTTGACACCATTCAGCTTCAGTGAGCTTAACTTCCATCAATACTCGGATTGACGGGATCTCTACTTCTATGGGGAGCACTGCTTCCATGCCATACACTAGAGAGAAAGGGGTTGCCCCTGTTGAAGTGCGGACAGATGTGCAATAACCGTGAAGAGCAAAGGGTAGCATCTCGTGCCAGTCTTTGTAGGTTACAACCATCTTTTGAACGATCTTCTTGATGTTCTTATTGGCCGCTTCTACCACTCCGTTCATCTTGGGTCGGTAGGGAGATTAGTTATGATGTTCGATCTTGAACTCTGCACACAACTCTTTCATCATCTTATTGTTTAAGTTAGATCCATTATCAGTAATGATCTAGCTTGGAACACCATAACGGCAGATGAGATTGTTTTTGATAAATTGGACCACCACTTGCCGGGTTACATTGGCGAACGACGCTGCTTCGACCCACTTGGTGAAATAGTCGATGGCTACTAGGATGAACCGATGTCCGTTTGAAGCCTTAGGTTCCATCAAGCCAATCATGTCGATTCGCCATATGGAAAAAGGCCACGGGGAAGAAAGAACTTTGAGATGCGATGGCGGTACATGAATTTTGTCGGAGTATATCTGACACTTGTGACACCTCCTCATGTACTTGTAGCAGTCGGATTCCATTGTCAACCGATAGTACCCTGCTCTTAGAATTTTTCTTGCCATTATGTGTTCGTTGGCATGAGTGCCAAAGGATCCTTCATGAATTTCTTTCATAAGCATGTCTGCTTCTGGTCTGTCCACGCATCGGAGCAAGACCGTGTCAAAATTTCTCTTATAGAGAGTGTCACCGCTCAGGAAGAAGTTTCCAGCCAATCTTCTGAAGGTTTTCCTGTCTTTTCTGAGTGCCCCAGATGGGTACTCTTGTTTCTGAAGGAAGCATTTGATATCGTGATACCAAGGTCCGTCGTCTATGACTGCTTCAATCGTGAAAATGTAAGCGGGCCTTCCAAGGCGCATTATGTCAATCTTAGGTATGTTATTCCATCGACCTACACTAATCATGGAAGAGAGAGTGGCTAATGCATCAGCCATGTGATTCTCTTCACGAGGGATGTGATGAAACTCAACTCTGTTGAAGAAAGGTAATAACCTTCTTGCATAATCTATGTAAGGAATCAGTCCTGATTGGTATGTGTTCCAATCTCCTTTTATCTGATTGATAACCAAGGCTGAATCGCCGTATACGTCCAAGTTTTTGATCCTTAAATCAATCGCTTCTTCGAGACCCATAATACAAGCTTCGTATTCGGCCTCGTTGTTCGTACACTTGAACGTAAGTCTAGTAGTGAAAGGAATGTGGGTACCCTAAGGGGTAACAATGATTGCCACAATTCCGTTTCCGTAATGATTAACTGCTCTGTCAAAGATAAGTCTCCATTGGGAACCTGGTTCTGGCCCTTCACTGGGTAACGGTTCATCGCAATCTTTCATTTTTAGATACATGACATCTTCGTCTGGGAAGTCAAACCCGATTGATTCTTGATCGTCAATCGGTTGATGAGCCAAATGATCGGCTAAAATACTTCCCTTAACGGCTTTCTGAGCGTGGTACTCTATGTCATATTCTGATAACAACATTTGCCAACGGGCAATTCTTCCCGTGAGAGCAGGCTTTTCAAAAGCGTACTTGATTGGATCCATTTCGGAGACCAACCAAGTAGTATGACGAATCATGTATTGGCGAAGACGTTTGGCTGCCCAAGCCAAAGCGCAACAAGTTTTCTCAAGCATCGTGTACCGAGTTTTGCAGTCGGTAAATTTCTTGCTCAAATAGTAGATGGCAGACTCTTTCCTTTTGGTTTTGTCTTGTTGGCCAAGTACACATCCCATTGAGTCCTCTAGGACTGTGAGGTAAATGATCAGTGGTCTTCCTTCCACTGGAGGTGATAGAATCGGCGGATTCAACAGGTATTCCTTAATACTGTCGAAGGCAGTTTGGCAATCTTCTGACCAAACGTAATCCTGGTTCTTTTTCAGTAATTTGAAAATCAGCGCACACGTGGCAGTCATAAGGAATATGAATATGGAGATGTAGGTCAACCATCCCAGGAATCCTCTGACTTATTTTTTAGTTTTCGCGGAAGGCATTTCCTGAATGGCCTTGACCTTGTCAGGATCAACCTCAATCCCTTTCTGGCTGACGATGAACCCTAATAGTTTCCCTGAACCGACACCGAAGGTGCACTTGTTCGGATTCAAGCGTAGCTTGAATT
Organism: Lathyrus tuberosus; assembly: GCA_022829125.1. Classification (NCBI taxonomy): domain Eukaryota; kingdom Viridiplantae; phylum Streptophyta; class Magnoliopsida; order Fabales; family Fabaceae; genus Lathyrus; species Lathyrus tuberosus. Next base: position 3,261,242 of record JALAZF010000241.1, on the reverse strand, counting down.
TTCTTAGACGTTCGAACAATTTTGACAGATGTTCAACGTGCTCACTCTCTGTTTTTGATTTTGCAATCATATCATCCACATACACTTCGATTTCTTTGTGTATCATGTCATGAAACAGAGTAGTCATGGCCCTTTGATAGGTTGCCCCGACGTTCTTCAAACCGAACGACATTACCTTGTAACAAAAGGTGCCCCATGGTGTAATGAACGAAGTTTTCTCCATGTCTTTCGGCGCCATTTTGATCTGGTTATAGCCCGAGAATCCATCCATGAAGGAGAATACTTTGAACTTTGTTGTGCTGTCTACCAGCATGTCAATGTGTGGTAAAGGAAAGTCGTCCTTTGGACTTGCCTTGTTCAGATCCCTGTAATCAACACACATTCTGACCTTTCCGTCCTTTTTGGGAACGGGTACAATATTGGCTAACCATTGAGGATATTCAGATGTAGCGAGGAAACCCGCGTCAATCTGTTTCTGCACCTCCTCTTTGATTTTGATGGCCATGTCCAGGTGAGTCCGTCTCAACCTTTGCTTTACTGGCGGACATTCCAATCTCAACGGTAAGTGATGTTCCACGATGCTGGTATCCAACCCTGGCATATCCTGATAGGACCAAGCGAATACATCGGGAAATCCTCTAAGAAGCTTTATCAAACTCTCTCTGGCAGTTGGACTGAGCAATGCCCCAATCCTGATTTCTTTTCTCTCTTTTTCTGAACCCAAGTTTACCGTTTCCAACGGCTCTTTGTGAGGTTCAATGGACCTTTCCTCTTGTCTGAGTAGTCGGGAGATCTCTTCTGGAATTTCGTTGTCATCTTCTTCTTCAGCCTCGAATATCGGGAACTCAAAGTTGGGAGAAGGCATCGGATCGTATGTTTCAACTGGGTTTAAAACAAGCAATCTGCATGACGTGATGATTCGTGTTTAGAAGAGATAGAGGAAAATGCAAGTGTATGCAGTGTATATTTTTTTTACTGCTTGTTTTTATTATGGAATTGTTTTTTAGGATTACCATTTTCTGAAAAACGAAAAGAGAAAACAACAATTAATTCGGAAATTACAGAACGACGTTATTTTATTAATGAACAAGTCGATTCTTGAAACTACAGCCCTATAAAACAAAACTCTGTCGCATTGGGCGAAGCGAAGAGGGATATTTACAGAAAGCGAGCCCTATCAAAACATCCGTTTCACCTGGGCAGGGTGAAAGGTTAAAGACGACAATTACTTTGACTTATGAACAATCTTCGGAACATCGACGACAACCCATTGGCGGCGAACTCCTCGGTGAATCACAAAGTCTGGCACCTTCCTTGATTTGTCTTCAGAAATAACGCTGATTTCTGGTGGAGCAGGATCATTGGAATCTGTCTCCCAGGCAGAGTTGTCGTAGGAGAATTCCTCTGTTACATTTTGCATAGCATTTGTGCTCTCAGCTGTATCTCCCCATCCAGTTGGCTGGATATCTTCGAGCCTGATACGAGAGCTTTCGGGAGCGATGTACTTAACCATATAGTCGTATTTTCCACTTGGTTCTCCCAGAGTGTCCCAAACCTCTTTGGAACTGGAGGAGTCATCCCCCTCGATGACGTTGACCTCGGGAAAAGCATAGTTGATGAATTCAAGTCCTGTAAACATTGCGAATTCATCTTCATGTTGAGTAGTTTCTGAATGACCTGAGTGTTGATCCCATGACATGGTGGGGACACAGGTATTCTGTTCAATGACGGTCAGCTGAGTTTCATTACTCGGCTGACTCTCTTGCCCCAAGTTTCCTGGGTAAGGTTGCCACATTGGCAGACCATCCATTGGGCCATAGTAATTGTGGTCAAAATTGTCTTTCATCGGAGTGTCCTCCTCTAATGAATTTGGCGGAGCACGGCATCCTTCCGGATCACAATCTCCATAGATCATTTCAACATCTGACCGTGGTATAAATCTCAGACTTTCTGTGGGAAAGCAAAAAGGCATAGGTACCTCTTCCTGAGACATATAACCGTCCTCATTAAGATAGGATTTCTATTCTTCGTCTGTGTTAGAGGGACCTTCCTCATTGATAGCATGTACTGCTTGAGACACTGGGTGAAGGAAACCTCCACTGTGGAAGAAATTTTGAAGGGGATGAAGACTTTCATCATTGGCAGCTGTCTGGGTACAGGTTGCGGAAAAACTAAGACCCTTCTTTGTTTTATTGTCAGTAGGAACGACAAGCTGTCCCCATCCTGTTGTATCGGTACTCTCGACCGCTTTGATAGCATCGTTGTATGAAGAAATGGAAGTTCCTCCTCTGAACTGATTGTTCTCGCTCATCGACAGTGCTTGGAACTGCGTTCCAATAACCTCCTCGGGTTCTATACCAGTAGATGATGACAAGTTGCTTACAAGCAAGGCTTGTTCTCCATAGACTGTGACAAGCTGTTCGTTCTTGACGAACTTTAGCTTTTGGTGAAGGGTCAAAGTGACCGCTCCAGCCTGATGTATCCAAGGTCTTCCTAATAAACAACTGTACATTGCCCGGATGTCCATGACCTGGAAAGTGACTTGGAAAGTGTGAGGACCAATAGTTATGGGAAGATCAACTTCACAGATAACTGTTTTTATGGATCCGTCGAATGCTTTGACAAAGACCTCGCTGACTCTCATCGGAGGGCCTTTGAATGATAATTGCATCAAAGTGGACTTCGGTATAACATTCAGAGCTGACCCTGTGTCTACCAGTACGCTGGCTAAAGCATCGTCCTGGCAGTTAACTGTAATGTTGAGCGCCATGTTATGACGGCGACCCTCTTCGGGTAATTCCTCATTACTAAATCCCAAATTATTGCAGGAAGTGATGTTAGAGACAATGCTATCGAACTGTCTGATTGTTACATCCTGTTCCACAAAGGCTTGCTCCAAGACTTTCTGTAGAGCCTCCCTGTGGGCTTCTGAACTGAGTAACAGTGATAATACCGAGATCTTTGAAGGAGTCTGTAATAGTTGATCAACAATGTTGTATTCACTCCTTTGGATGAGCTTCAGCATCTCATCATTATTTTTCGAAAGGTCGGGATTACTGGATTGACCGACTGGTGGATCAGGAGTTTCAGACTGAAGTTCCTTTTCCTTGTTAAGTTCTCCAACTCCTCGGTTGAAGATTCTACCACTCCGTGTTACACGACTGATGTCTGCAATATTCACGACGGAGGGTAATGGAATTTCCTTTCCATTTTCAATTATCATTGCACCGTATTTGTAAGGGATAGCCTTAGCTGATTCATACGGTAGTGGTCCCGGTAGATAGATGACTATGGGAACCTTCTGATTTTTCTGACCATCATAAGTAATCTCGATTCGTTCCCGGTTGGGAACTTTAGATTCGTCAAGTAGAGGGATAATGGCAAAAACATCCCTGGTCCTGTGATGACCAGAGATTGTGACAACATCCTTAACTTTCTTGGCAAGGTAGTTCGGCGTCCAGTCGATGGGTCCAGAACCCGGATATGGACGAATTTCTCCACGATCCACCTGACCCTGAAGAGCTTCTCTCACAAGGTAACACCCTTGGTTACTTTCCGAACAGACGCTACAACGGTTGTAATTGTGTGGTGGCATCTGGCCACGCCCACTTTAAATACAATGTAACCTTACTAGGTTAGCTTCCACAGATTGAACATCCTGACTCTGACGCCGAGTAGGATTCCTGTTACTGATACTAATTTGTTGAGTATCTTCATCCATATAAATTGGCATCCACCAGTGATTTAACAAGTGCTGAAGTGCCTCCTGGACAAGGGTACAACCTCGATCGTTTTCGCAACCCGCTTTACAGCTTTGATAGTCATGTGATATTAAGAATCTGAGTCGGACCTGCTCAGCATGTAACTCTACCAGGTTGGTATTCATCACGTGAATATTGAAGATCTGAACCATGTTGATCTGATAAGGGTTCCTATCATGGTAGTATTGGATCCATCCAAGATCCATCTGACGCTGGAGGGCCCCTTGTATGAAAGAGCATCCCTGTTTATTTACTGAGCAAGTCAGACAGGAACTGTAATCGTGCCGCGGTAGATTATGATACTGGCTTTGCCTTGAGTGCATTGTCACCAAGTTGACATTCATCACACGGATGTCGTGGTTCTGAATGACGTTAGAATTCGTGTAAACCATGTTAACTCCACGAACTCGGTGCTCTTGGATCCATCCGAGATCCATCTGTTCCTGTAGAGCTGATTGCACTATCGAGCATCCTTGGTTATCTTTAGAGCAGATATCACATTGATGATAGTTATGAGGTGGCACATGGCCATATCCACTCTGTCTACAATGCATCTTGACCAAATTGGCTTTCAACAAGAGTACATCGTGAATTTAATAGACATCGTTAGTCTCTCTTTCTATCAAATTGACTGCAGCTTTCTCATGTTGAGGCAGCGGGTTTGTGAGAACATTAGGATTCGTATCCTTGAAGGATAAGACCCCGCTCCTAACAAGTTTTTGCACGTCGGACTTGAAATTGAGACAAGTCTCTATGTTATGCCCTGAACCTCCTTGATGGTAAGGGCAAGTTTGATCCACCTTAAACCAAAAAGGCGGATTTTCCGGTACTGTAAGAGGAGATTTAGTCTGAATGTGCCCCTTAGCCAGTAGTAATGGAAATAGCTCTGCGTATGACATGGGTATAGGATCAAATCCTGGTGGCCGTGTTGTACGGTTGTTGTTATATGGAGGACGAGCCTGCTGAAGAGGCTGTTGTGTCCTTTGTTGATCAGGCTGGCTCTGCGCAACCTGAGGTTGATACGAAGGAATAGACGCAGGGTTGATAGTAGGAGTCACAGCTGCTATCGATTGATAACGTCGCCTTTGCTTTCCGAGAGAGATATTCCCAATATCTTGCTCTTTTTTCTTAGGGAGAGCACTACCGTATTTTTTAGTACCGCTCGTCGATCCAGTGTCTTTTACCAAACGTCCTTCTCGGATGGCTTCCTCAAGACGTACGCCCATGCCGACCATCTCGGTGAAATCACTGGGTGCACTGGCAACCATTCGGTCATAGTAAAATGAGCTTAAGGTCTTTAAGAAGATCTTTGTCATCTCGTTTTCCTCAAGAGGTGGACAAATTTGAGCGGAAATTTCACGCCACCTCTGAGCATACTCCTTAAAGGTTTCCTTGTCCTTTTGCGACATTGATCTGAGTTGATCTCTGTCGGGTGCCATGTCCAAATTGTATTTGTATTATTGGACGAAGGCAGTGCCAAGATCTCTGAAAGTGCTGATCATGGCACGGTTTAAACCCATGTACCATTTGAGTGCGGCACCGGTTAAACTATCCTGGAAGTAGTGAATCAGTAGGTCCTGATTCTCCGTCTGGGCTAACATTCGCCGAGCGTACATCACCAGATGGCTTTGAGGGCAAGAGTTACACTTGTATTTTTCAAAGTCGGGCACTTGAAATTTGTGCGGAACTTTCACATTGGGGACCGGACAAAGGTCTGCGGCGTCCTTTCCAAATAGATCCTGACTGCGGATGGCTTGCAGTTCTTTCTGCATTTCCAGGAACTGTTCCTGGAATTCATCCATTCTATCGAACATAGTTTCCTTCTTACCAGAAGGTATCAGTGGAATCTGTCCTTCCGGGACAGTGTGCACCACAGGGGGTGGTACCGTTACTACGACAGTGAGTCTTGGCGTCTCCCGAAGTTTGTAACCTTCAGGAGTCTTCAGTATGCCCCTGGCTTCTTCGCTTTCCCGAAGTTTGTAACCTTCAGTCCCAGCAGCTTCTGTTGTGATTCCCTGATCTTCAGTGATCGGCGGAACATATCCTTCCGGGATATAGTTAACAGGCTTGCCCCAAGGACGTTCTTTCGGTATCTGATACCTAGGATCATACTTCTCCACTATGGGCGTTGAGGTGATCTCTGAGATCACAGTTCTTTGTAGCTGAGCTTCTGCCATGGGTTGCATGTCGTTACGAAGCTTTCTCATATCCTCTCTCAGAGCGTCGATCTCTTCTTTCAACTCTCTGTTTTCTTCCTCAAGATCATCCATTTTTTTCTGACGATTGGCCCGAGTATTATACGAATGAGACAGTTTGACTCTAGAACCGAGACACAAACGTGAGATTCGTAGGTAAGAAGAATACGCGATGTGAGAATGATGAATGCAATGATTATATTAATTGTTTAAGGTTTAATCAAAATAAACTTCGACAATTAGATTGCAAATATCAAACGGTGGGGAAACCCCTTTTTATTGAATTCAAAGGATTACAGAAACGGAAATACAGTAGATTACAAAGTGCAGAAACAGAAACCTAACTAATGGGTCCCGAGTCCTCTCTGAAGAGAAATCGGGTGCTGATTCTGGTATCTTCCTTTTCTTTTACCGGGGCTCTTGGGCCGTTGTCGGGTTGTCATTCCTTTGGCAAGTGAAAGGAGCGAGCAAATTCCTTTGGTCATCCTGATTCTCTACAGCATGTTGCTCCAAAATTTCGATCAGAGCGTCCTTCTCTTTCAATAATTGCTGTATTTTGATGCACTCTATGTCGAGGGTGCGGTACTTGTTCTTCCAAGACCTTCTCTCCTTTTGAACTTTGTTGAGAGTAACCTGAAGCTTTTCAGTCTCAGTCATGAAGTACATGACAGATTCCTTTGGCGGAAGAATTTCGTAACGAGGATAAGGCATCTTTAGCTTGAGAGCTCTAGTTTGTACCCAATGGAGATAAGGCTCCACCGAGACACAATCCGGTTTTCCTAGAGACTCTCGTCCTTTCTTATGAACATGCTTCCAAGCGTGCACTATTTCCATCTTTAGTGCTCTGTCATTTTCTCCTTCCTTGAAGAAAAGACCTTCCAGATGAACACCCAGTGGGATGTGCCTCATCGGGTATCCAAATTGACGGTGAACCAACACCGGATGGTAGTTGATTCCTCCTTTAGTTCCTATGAGGGGTACGTTGGGGAAGTTTCTGCAACGGTCAATGATTATGATTCCCTCATAAATCCTATTGCACCAATCTATATCAGAGTTGGTAAGAGACATGATCTTCTGCGACCAACGTATGGCACTCTTACAATCCCAAAAAGCAGCAGACTTGGGCAAGTGAGAGATAAACCATTTGTAAAGCAAAGGTACACAGCATGTGATCTCCCCTCCGCTGTACAAATTTCCCAAGTGAACAGAATGATACGCATCTGCGAGCAAAGTCGGCACAGGATTTCCAATGAGAAAAACCTTAATGGAGTTAATATCGAGGAAATTATTAATGTTGGGAAAAAAAAAAACCCGTAGGTGAGCAAGACAAAGATGCTTTCAAAAGCAGTCACGTTTCCTATACTGGCAAAATACAGGGCTTTCTTTGTCAAGAACTGGGCTGGCAAACCTTGGATGCCACCCTTAGTGGTTATGTGAGTCCTGACCTCAGACTCGTCCAAATGAATTGCTCTTGCAATGGTCTGATTCTTTGGAATTTCTTCCAGTCCAGAAAATGGAGCTTGATCTGTGATATGTAGATCAATCAGATGAGAATACTCCTCCAGCGTTGGTGCTAGCTGGTAATCTGGGAATGTGAAACAGTGATAAACTGGATCATAAAACTGAATGAGCGCATCCATGATTCTCTCAATCACATGGACTCTTAACAGCGGTAGAAAACCTTCGTGTTTGGCTCTGAAAGCCTCTGGGTTAGTGATCATCCTCGCTAACCTTCTCAAATCCCCTAGCTTTGGAACCTTGAAGGTGTACGCATGAGTTCTCCTTCTACCGAAATCCATTAGTGCAATCCCTTTCTCTGATATTTGCAATCACAGTCTTAGTTTAATTTGAAAAATAGAGAGACTAGAAGAGAAGATTTTTTTGAATGTTTTAATGTTTTTTAAATGAATGCATGAATGCAACACACAAAAACATAGAAAAAACATGGGGTCAAAGGGTCGTTGTCATGAAGTCAAGGCTCTACCCATCCCCAAAGGTTTATACTAGGGTGATTTTTGTACCTGTACTCATTATCATCAGCTCCTCCCAGGAAAGCAAAACAACAAGCGGATCACCAGCGAGTTGTAGAGCAATCTTAGAGTAAGTGCCATTCACCGAGATTAGATCACCAGCCTTAAATGAGGGTAGTATCGCGTAACAACTATTTCCGATAGTTTCTGCACTACGAAAGGGTTTGGCTCCTCAGCTTCTCAGACTTAACAACTGGCCCATTGTCTAGGTGAGAGAATGGGTTGCGTTGGTCAGCCTCCACTGAGGTTGATGGTCGACCCCGTCGCCATCACTTATCTTAAGTGTATACTCAATCTTTCCACATACGGCATCACCCGCATTCCCATTAGCAGAAAAATAAACATGTATAACAATTAGGAAAAGCAGTATATATATTTGTCCTAAAACATCCTAGACCTTTTAAAGCTATGAATCCTAAGTTCCTGACAGAAATGGGTTCCCCGGCGGAAGCCCTAATCTGTGGTATTCACACAAGAGGAGAAAAAGGAAAAAGTAGGCCCCACGGTGGGCGCCATTTTTTCTGTAGCGAGCAATTTTGGACGCGGTTCTTAAGCGTTGGTCGCTCTCTGCGGTTGAGCTTAAACTACAGGTCGATTCATTTTATATCCTATTGTGAGCTGAATAAGGAAGGGAAATAGATGTCTCCAATTAACCCTGCTTTGCATACTGAGTTTAAACCGCGGTCTGTTAGGTTACGAATGCTATCAATGTGGGGGGGGGGGCTTTGTACTGGTTATTTGTATTTTCGCCAATACTGTTTCTTTCTTTTTATCTTGGCAGAAGGTTTCTGGCGGGGAACAAGGATTAGGATGTTAGGACTGATGCTTTTTGATGTGAGAGTATGGGATTTGGTTTTTTTCTTTAGTGTGCTCGCTAAGATTTTTCTTTCAATCTTATGCCTACGTATTCCCGTTTACCGAAACAGGGAAATCAGAGCGTTCGTAGTTCCTCCTATTCTATGGGAGGAAATGGGTGTTTTTGGTGTCTTGTTCAAAGCCCAAGACGTGAAGCAAAAGGTGATTTGTATCTTGATCAAAGCCCAAGATGTAAAGCTAAAAGTCCTGACTTTAGAGAGAATTTGTTATCTCTAAAGAGGGGGGTTGTATGTCACAACTGTTTTATAAAGGAGAATTACTTTAACCGGGATTTGTGAATCCGGCAATGCCATAATTTCCTTTATAGGGGATTTTAACCTGAAGGAGAAGACTTTAACTCAGTGTAGAGCAAGGCCATCTCTCCTTAGGACTTTCTTATGCTAAAAGAGGGATAGTGGTATGGATGTAGATGATCCAGAGGCTTGCCGCTTACAACAATTAGATGAAGGGGAAGGAGTTGTTGATGTTTGTGTACTGTGAACGAGGCACAACTTTGATGCTAAAAGGTTAATTGGATTAACCAGTGGTTTTCTTATACAAAGCCTAAAAGGAGGCTAATATGTGTCTCGTACAAAGCCCGAGAGAGAGGTTAAAAGGTTTTGACTCAACGAGGGAATCTCTTGGCATCTCGTATAAAGCCCGAGATGGAGGCTGTCTGACCCAACAAGAGAGTTTTTGTACCTCGAACGAAGCCCGAGATGGAGGCTAACATTTGTTTGGCTCAATATGAACCTTTTTGTATCTCGTACAAAGCCCGAGAGAGAGGCTAAACGTTGTTTGACTCCGCTGGGGAGGATCATTGTACAAAGCCCAAGAGGGAGGCTATGGTTACTGTTTCAGTTGAGTGACAGGTCCAGTATACTGATTTTAAAGAGAAAATTAGTTCTTATATGAGTAACACTGTACTCATGGATTTGATTCAAGGATCCGGGTTATTCCTGTTCTTTAAGGAAGCGGGAAATCCAAAGGGTATTGAGACTGTCCGAGTCTGCGGGTTTCCTTCCTATTTAACGAAGGGGTCACTTGAGAATGTCTTGGAGACTCAAGGGTCTTAGACTGTCCAAGTCTAGAGTGTCATCTTTTGTACTATGCTTTGAGAAACAGTAGTAGACTCTTTGACAAGACTGTTTTATAAAGATGATTAAGTTCTATTCCTATACCTCTAGGAGGTCGTCGGGATAATTTGTACGAAGCCCAAGAGGAGGCTGGAAACTTTTAAGAAGCCGATCGGTCCTTGTACTAAGCCCAAGAGGAGGCTATCATTTCCGGAGGAAGAGATCATTATACGAAGCCTAAGAGGAAGCTGTGAATACTTCTAAGAAGCCGTAGGGTCCTTGTACTAAGCCCAAGAGGAGGCAGGGTTGCTTTTAGGAAGCCTGTGGGTCCTTGTACGATGCCCAAGAGGAGGCCGATGCTTTTAGGAAGCCGATGGGTCCCCAAACCCCGAGAAATTCAAGGCAAGCTATTCACAAGGAATAGATCAAGTCAGGAAAGTTCGAGAATTTGGAAGAAACTCAAAGATGCCATTCACGGAGAATACATTCATCTCTGGGAATAGAGTTTCTTGACAATTCCTAATGAGGACAACCGAAGAGAAGACTGTATCTGGTGATCCTATTAGGGATCTAGTTGTCTATTTCTATGAACAAACGAAACGGCGTCACCTAGTTCTAGACGTAGTTGCCGTGGAAACTCGAAATATCTATACTATTATTACACAGTTGATATGAGTTTATGAAAGAAGACTTACAGTGAAACAGCCCCACAATACAGTTATATGTATATGAAAGCAGTAAATGAAAGCAATAACCACTTACTCGGTTGTAGAGCTTCCATGCTGTTTGGTTAGTTGTTCAACAAAAATAGATTGAAAACAATAGTATATTCAAAATCAAAGGAGAAGGTGCTTTAAAAAAAGAAAGATTTGGGGCTTACAGCTCAAGGAGAGGCCCAGGGCTTTACCAGTGAGCGCACTATTGAATTTGTACAGAGGGACTTATACAAGTGACTGTGGTCCAAAATGTTTTTCTGTACAAAGGGATGGGTCTTACACTCTTTCACGAGGCCCAAATGTTTTAAAGAAAAAGAGTGGGGCTTATAACACGAGGTTAGGCCCATATGATTTTTCCGTTTAAAATGGCGATCGCGCCGAGGTTTTCTTTTAACGCAGAGGGACTTACACAATAAGTGAGGCCCAAAATGTTTTGGTTAAAAGGGGATTGGGTCTTACACTCTATTAGAGGCCCAAAAGTTTTGAATGGGTCTTATAGCTCGAGGAGAGGCCCAGAAGGTTTTTTTTGAATAGGCGACGATCGCGCCGTTTGTTTTTGACGGTATCGGGACTTATACAATGCACTGAGGTCCAAAAATGGTTTTGTCAAAAAATGATTGGGTCTTACACTCTATTAGAGGCCCAAAGTGTTTTGAAAATGATTTATGAGGGTTGAATTAATCCAAAAACCCTAATTTGTTTTCAAAAATGTATTTAATTGAATAAAAATTCAATTAAAATGATCAAAATTGTTTAACATATGGAAAACAAATTGTGATCTTGGATTAATGCTTCAAAAATTAAGTATTGACCTACAAAATAATTAGAAAGCATTAAAAGTTGCAAAATCAATGTGGAAAAAATATTTAAAATGTCAAAAACAATTAAAATATTAATTCTTTGCAAAAATATCAATTATATGAAATAAATAATATTTTTGGGATTTTTTTGGAAAATAAAATATTTTAACATTTTTGTGAATTATTAAAAAAAGAATCAACTCAAAATCATTAAAACTCAGAGAGAAATTAATTTTTGAATCAATTAAACAAAAATCACAAAATTCAAATATTTGAAAATTCAAAAAAGGCGCCATGAACAGCTGAAGAACACGCGCGTGTTCTGGGTTTGGCTGATTTGCATTTTCTATCCAATCTCCCTGAATACTTGATTATAACATGCAATCCACATATCATTATGCTCGTCTCAACCTCACGATCATGTCTATGTCCATTAATTTCATTTAAATTAAACATATAACAAGAAATCATGAAAAATCCTCAAGAACCCTAATCTCTGCATGAAGGCTAAGATTTTTGATACACGATTCAAACAATGCAATTAATTGAGGGAAAACATTCCATGCATGATTATGAACATATGGCCAAATTATTGTGCGAGGAAATATGCATAGATTGAGAGATGACCAAGTGTATGCTTACCTCTAGGCCGTGACAGCAAGTGCAATGTGATTTTTGATTTGGAGGTGTTACAGATGAGTGGTGATGATCTGAACAGCTTCCTTACACCCTATGGAGTGTGTTTGAATGCCTGGACATGATTGAAAATGGCTGGAACGATTTGTGGTACCTCAGCTGCAACTTGATTGAAAGTTTGAGCAACCAGCTGGTGATTTTGTGAAATCTGTGTTCCAGATGTTATGTGAGTGTTTGGATCACTTCTATATGATGTATGTGAGGTGTGTGAGTGATTGGTTTGATTGGAAAAGCTCTCAAACTCAAAACCCGATAGCTACCTTGCTAAGAAAGGCATTTTTGCCAAGAGAAAGAGATTTTGAGGAAAGCATCTGTTAGATGGCTTTGGTGTACTCAAACTGATCACAATTGAGCTCTATTTATAGTAGAGCAATTTTGTTTTGCAAGGAATAGTGAATGGCAACTGGTAAGTAGGTTTGGCCAATGTTGGCAAATGAAAATCCAAGTCTCCTCTAGCCATTGACTAGAGGTTAGGGCACAGAGCTTTGGTTCCCTTGGTCTTGGATAAGTCTTGACTGATTTCAGATGAGAATGGCTCAGTCCATGCCACCTTGATGCTTCCATTGAATGCTTCAATCCAAATTTGGAGTCTTGTCCCTATTTTGGCCATTCTAGGTTCAACATGTTATTTCTTGTTCCATGGACTTTGGAGGCTTGGCTCAGTGATTGTCCCCTTTAGATTCAATCCTCAGATGTGTCCAAGTGGATAGGAGCATTTGAATTTGGCTGATTTTGGCAAATCGAGCAAAATTGCAAATTCTGCCTTGCCCTTGACAGATTTCAGCAAGGCAACTTGCCAATGTCATATCTCATGGTGTAAGTTGAATTTGGTAATGTTCTTGACCATTTTGGAAAGCCCTTACATGATACAACAACTGTTTGAACATGTTTTGTTTTGATCTCTTTTGAATCCAAGTGAAAAATCCCCCTACATTTGGCAAAAAGTGAAGGCAGATTCTGACTTAGTGAAAATTTCACTAAGTGTTGGAAAAAGTGACATTTTCACTTTTCAGCCATTTTGATCACTCCATAACTCCAAATCCTTAATGAATTGGACTTAGGTCTAGTTGAAGTTTTTGTAGAGGGTAATGAGGGCTACAAATCCATCTTTGGATGAAAAAAAATGGCTTTGTGGTTTAGGAGTTATGATCCTTCAAAGTTGGTGCCCTTGTCACTTTATTTTTAACTTAGAAAATTTTCTAAGTTTTTATGGTTACCCCTTTTACAAGTTATCCAACTTTTCTTGATTTTTCTTGATGAATGATGATTCAAATCATACATTAACATCATTTTAGGGTTAAGAAACCATTTTGGTGAAAAATCTCAAAAAGTCAAAGTTGACTTTTGTGCACAGTTGACTTTTTATCAGATGAATTCCAAACTGTGCAATTCTTCAGGAAATCATGTCCTTGACCGAAATCAAACTTGATGGACATGTTCCATGGGTGTCATAGGGCATATTGAATCATGTCTTAGGGCTTGGGAGCATGTCCTGGTCAAAAGTCAAAGTTACAGTTGACTTTTTCCTTAAAACCCTAATTGTTGTGCAGATGAAATTGAGACTTGTTGCTCAAGATTCTTGGATTAATCCATTGTTCCAAATGGATCAATATAGTTCATTAGAGACCCTAAAACCCTTTCTTGAGGTCTTGGTTCATGATTTGTCCCAAAAGTCAACTTAGGGGTGAATTAGGTCAAGAAACCCTAATTCCTGATTTTTGAAGAGTGCAACCCCTGAGGCAAAATTGACTTGATGAATGGGTCCATGAGGTTCTATGGAGTACATTAGGTTGTGTTTTGGATCATTGGCTCATGCCCAGATGAAAATTTTCCCTCTGGAGGCCCTGGTCGACCAAAACCCTAATTTGGTGACACTGTCGATCTTGAGGCCTGATCCACCTAGAAGGGAGCATCCTTGTGCTTAATCCTTGGAGTGGGAGTCCTTTTGATCCTTTGTGGATGCTTGAGAGGTTAGACAAGTTGAAGATCATGTCATTCCTTGACTGATCCTTTGTCTAAGCACTCAGAGAGGGCTTGAAACCCTAGTTTTGATTGTAGTGAATGCTCACCCATCTTTGGGGAGACTGATGAAGTATGATGGTTGTTCCATATTGTGATGATGATTTTCACAATGATGGAAAATCTTAGTAGTCAAAATTTGGGGTATGACACGAGTACCAGGGAAATTTGTGAGTATAAGCTATTTATTAACTTAACTCGAAAAATGCTAGAGTCGCTATCATACCCCAAATTTTGACCATAAGATTTCCCATCATTGTGCAAATCATCACCACAATATGGATGTGCCTTCATACCTCATCAATCTTCTTAAGGGTTGTTGAGCACACACTACAACTAAGAATTAGGGTTTCGAGCCCTCTCAGAGTACTCAGACAAAGGATCAATCAAGAATGGGCATGATTCTCAACTTGTCTAGTCTCTCAAACACCCATAAAGGATCAAGAAATCTCCCACATCAAGAATCAAGCACAAGGTTGCAACATTCCAAGTGGATCAAGCCTCAAGATCGCTAGTGTCACCAAATTAGGGTTTTGGTCGACCAAGGCCTCCAGATGAAAATTTACATCCGGGCATGAGCCAATACCTCAAAACATGACCCAAGAAGCTCAAAGGGACCTCATGGACTCAATCATAGAGTCAAAATATCCTCAGGGGATGCATTCATCAAAAATCAGGAATTAGGGTTTCTTGACCTACTTCACCCCTAAGTTGACTTTTGGAGCAAGACATGAGCCAAGACCTCAAGAAGTGTTTTGAAGACCTACAATACATCATATTGAGCCATTCAAAAGGTTGGATTGACTCAAAGAACTTGGTTCATGAGCAGTACAATGATTCAAATTCATCTGGGCCAATTAGGGTTTCTTGATGAAAAGTCAACTGTATCTTTGACTTTTGACCAAGAGGTGCTCCCAAATTTTGGGACATGATTCAAGACACTCTATAACACCTAAGGAATTAATACATTAGGTTTGAATTAGGTCAAGGACTTGATTTCATAGAGGATCACACAGTTAGAAATTCATCTGACAAAAAGTCAATTGTGCCTATGAACCAAGTTTGAATTTTTGAATTTCTTGACAATCAAGGCTTCCCTAAGTCAAAAACAATGTTAATTCATGGTTTAGATCATCATCCATCAAGAAAAATCAAGAAAAGTAGGGTTACTTGCAAAAGGGGCAACTTTGAAAAACATAAAATTTTCTAAGTTATGGAAGAAAAGTGATTTGGTACCAACTTTGCAAGGTCATAACTCCTAAACCACAAAGCCATTTGCTTTCATCCAAAGCTCAAATGAAATCTCTCATTACATACTTCAAAATTGTCAACTACAAGAGATTCCAAATACTCATGGATTTTGAGTTATAGATTGATCAAAATCACAAAAACAAGAAAATGGCCACTTTTTCCAACACTTAGATGGTCGTGGAGTGGTTAGGCGAAGGCCTTCTCCTATCCCGAGTGCTTGACATTACCTTTAGGTTTCACTGTCGTAAAGCACTTACCATCTAATCAAAACACCTTTAATAAGAGAATAAAGTTCTTTTTGTATTGAACTAAAGACAGAGGGTTGGGTGAAGACTTCTTCCTCTTCGAGTATTAGGATTCTCACTTTAGAGTGTGTGGTCTCGATACTCGTCTTTCAATACGAAGACGTAACTATATTCGCCACACAATTTTCAGAATAAACCTTTTGAGATAAAGAATTGGGTACTACCCACAAGGGGTTACTATACGAGGACTTATTTCACCCCCTAAAAACAATCTCTCCACAAATTAAATGAGACATCTTGCCTTGATGGCAAAAATTTAAGCCTTTTCAAAAAGGACATGTTACGTCCGTTCTACAGCAAACAGGTAACGCATAAGACTCCACGAGTGAGCTGCAAAACACCTAACTGCTAGAACCCGCACGTTAGCATCATCCATAAAAAAACACCAACAAACCATAGGTTGAACTACGATTGCTCTGATTCTTCATTCTCGTCCGAATGTAAGGTACGTAGGCACAAGATTGCGATGATCTTGGCGAGCCATCTTCTATCCATCTTCCGTTTTCCACACACTCACTTTTCCTTCACCCAAAAAGGCATGTTACGTCTGTTCTACCGCCAAAAGGTAACGCATAAGACTCCACGAGCGAGCCGCAAAACACCTAACTACTAGAATACGCATGTTAGCATCGTCCACACAAACTTCTTTTTTCAAACCGTAGTCGGTCGAACTATGATTGCTCTGATTCTTCATTCTCGTCCGAATGTAAGATACGTAGGCACAATATTGCGATGATCTTGGCGAGCCACCTTCTATCCATCTTCCGTTTTCCCCCTTTTCAAACCATTTTCCCGTAATTCTCATCATCCTTTTCAAAAGGACATGTTACGTCTGTTCTATCGCAAACAGGTAACGCATAAAACTCCACGAGCGAGCCGTAATACACCTAACTGCTAGAATGCGCACGTTAGCATCGTCCACACAAACTTCCCATTTTCCATCCGTAGTCCGAACTACAGACCTTATGATTCTTCACTTCTTTAAGTGAAGATATGTAGGCACAAGATTGCGATGATCATGGTGAACACCCTTCCATTTTCTTCACCCGTAGTCCTCCGAACTACGTGAACTCTGACTTTCCCATTGCACGAGGGAATACGTAGGCATAGGACCGCGAAGTCCTACCGAGTCTCCTTTTCTCTTCCTCTCCTTTTTATTTCCACCCTTTTATTTTATCATTTTCTTTTCTTCAATCTTTGTTTCTTATCCATATCTCTCCTTTTAGCAAACATCCTAACTCATAGACAAGCAAATGGTTCCCATCGAGTACGATGGATGTGGGGGGTGCTAATACCTTCCCTATGCATAACCGGCTTCCGAACCCATAATTTGGTTATGAGACCATCTTATCCATTCTTTTTGGTTTTTCTCGATGTTTTCCCTTCTCCTCAGGGGATAAATAAAGTTCGATGGCGACTCTTCTATTTCTTCCTCTTTCGCCTCCGGTCGACTATTTTTCGAGTAGCGACAGCTAGCGACTCCACTCGGGAGTGGTTCACCCTAAGCAAGCCAAGCCTAGTTTGTTTGTCGTATGTGTGTTTTGTTTGCTTTTATTGCTTTGTTATCTGGTGTTCTCTTATCTGTTGGGTTTATTGGGGATGGTTTGTGAGGAGAAAGGCTTTCTACCTGAGCTTTTCGAGTATACACTAAGCTAGGAGGTGGTTGCTTACTGATTTGCGAGACTTAGGACTCGTCGAGTTAGTTTGACTTCCACCGCTCAGATGAGGTCCCTTTGGGAATGATTATGTCTTACGATTAGTCGTAATGGCATCTTTGTTTCCAACCTGGGAGTCCGTGATTCTGAGGACCTTTAGAACCCTATTCCAAAGGTTACTAAGACATAAATTTGTGCTCACCCTTTGAAGGGATTACCGTCTTACGAATCGTCGTTATGATGGAAAAATTTTGAGGGCTAGTGCATGGGACCTTGTTTGAAAACCCTTGGAATGCCCTGTTTTAAACCAATAGATTTCCTGCCCATGGTGAGAGGTATCTTGTTGTGTGGCCTGCTGAATTTGTGACCTTGATATCTGTGGTGCGAATGTCTGATTTAGTGATCTTTGATCCCATGTCTTATTGCACTCATAACATTGCATTTGCATGAGCATCTGTGCATCATTTTGCATATCATTCTCCAGCCTTAAACCAGATGGCTCATCCATCCTTTGTCCATAACCCGCAGTTGACTTCCTGACGCCCGTATTGGACTTGAAGTAGCTTTGGATGAAATCATGGCCTCAGAAGAGCAGAACCAGTTTACGACAAGAGCGGATGTTGATTTAATGAAAAGCCGGTTTGACCAACTTATGGAAACTATGACAACTTTGGCAAAGAGAGATGATAATATTCAAAGGACTTCAGCCACTGAGAATGTCATTTCACCTCAAGTGAACAACGTTACTCAAGATCAGCCTGTGCAAATACTTTTTGAGAATCCTATTATACGTGGCCATACCATTGTTCGAGATGAACATCCTTCTTCTCTTGATGCCATGGAATATCATAGTTTTGCATTCTCTGAGCCAAATCCCCAAGGGGCAGTCGCTGTGATGAAAACCAAGGACCCGCGAGCTGTTGAGATAATGTAAAAATGTCGTGTGTTGGAAGAGAAGCTTAATTCCATAAAGGATCGTGATGCTTTGGATCTGAATGCTTCAAGCACGTGTTTGGTCCCCAACCTTGTAATACCTCTAAATTTCAAGACACTGAATTTTGAGAAATACAAAGGAGATAGATGTCCAAAGCAACATTTGGTGATGTTTTGCAGAAGAATGACCTCACATGTTCATAACGACAAACTCATGATTCACTGTTTCCAAGACAATTTGAGTGGGGCATCACTGAGTTGATATATGTAGCTAGAGAGTAGTCACATCAAATCATGTTCAAACTTAGATAACGCCTTCGTGAAACAATATCAATATAATCTGGACATGGCTCCCAGCCGCATGCAATTGCAAGGCTTATCTCAAGAGGACAACGAATCCTTTAGAGGATATGCTCAGAGATGGAGAGAGGTAGTTGCTCGCGTTTAACCACCAATCTTAGACAGAGAATTGGTTGACCTGTTCTTGAATACCTTGCAAGGTCCATACTTGGAAAAAATGGCTGGCACTGGGACATCAAACTTTTCTGACCTGGTAATAGCTCGAGAACGCCTCGAGTGCATCCTTAAGAGTAGAAAGATCCAAGGCGCCTTGAACATCCCAGTTAGCGAAAGTGAATCAGTTGTCAGTTGCCAAGAGGAAGAAGAGGATGGTGAAATTAATTCCATCTGGGAAGCTCCACAAGTTTCATCACCAGTACCTTATCCTCAATACCCAAACATCTCAACTATTCAAAGTCAGCAATCCTATAGGTCTACCTGTGTGACCCCGTTCTCTCGACATGGTCAATATCCTCTTGTTGATAGAGGTCCCCCTAATCAACAACAGATTACACAGCAACATGCTCCACAATGCCGACGCTACTATAGTAAAAAACCAAAAAGGAATTTTGATCCATTGCCAATACCATTCATTCACATATTGCCACGTTTGATTAATAGTGGACTGATAGTGCCAAAGGAATTGGATCCTGTGATTCCTCCCTACCCACCAGGCTTTGACACCAATGCACGATGTGGTTACCATGCTGGCGCAACTGGGCATTCAACTGAAGATTGCAAACAGTTCAAGAACGAGGTCCAAGATTTGATTGAGTCCAAGCTAATCTCATTTACTCCTCAAGGTCTTCAAATCAACATCGATTCTTCATCTGGTCAGGCGGGTCCGTCATCCCCTGTTATGAAAGAAGCTTCTGAGAGTAGATGTGAAGAAGACTATTATACTTGGTCTTGATGAACAAGAATGCTAGCCCAACAATGTATCAAGAAAGAAAAGCCCAGTCACCAATGCTGGCAAATTTTAGATCGTGGCATTTCTATGCATTTGTAGTTTCTTTTCTGTTCAGTGCTATTTTCTTTTAGACATTGTGTTTATTAATGGTATTGTTAATGTAATGATCATGCATGTTTTGAACAAGTCCATTCATATCCACTCATCTTTTCTCATTTATTAAAAAATCACAAAAATATTTTTCCACTTCACTTCCTTTATCATTGTTGCTTTATCAAAGATTCGAGGGAGGATGATGAATACAAAATACCCATAATTGCAAACTAATGCTTTCGGATAAAATCCTGCCGATGATGTACATGCATTTTTTCAAATCCCGTAAACACTGGAGAGATAAGGAGTTAGTCTCTAGTCAACCACTTTGAGCCTAGAAGTAGGAGTTTCCTTCGGATTTCTAAACCCTTACGCTTAACCTGGAGCATAGGTAGTGTTCAGTTATCCTGACTACACATTCAAATTTCAAGATGAAACCTCCTGTTATGGCGGTTGTTCTTCAACGACCAAAGACTTGGTAGTCACAACCCTTCAAAAAAAGAAAAAGAAAAGCCTGCTAGGTCCACCACCCAAAGAGGCGACTTAGGCAAAAGTTAGGGATCAAAAGTGAATAAAGCAAAAGAGGCCCTCAAATCCTCGAGCAAAACAAAATAAAATTCAGTGATCACCATCAAAAGGTCACGGATATCCATCCACAAAAATAAAATAAGGTGACTGTTATTTCAAGCGAATCTTGAATCTTCGTCTTCACTCTTACCCCGTCAAACTCTGGATGTGTGTGTCAATTTAACTGAATGTAGGACTGGAGAATCATCACGAAGAAGGGGTGGATACAAATCAAATTTTGAGCCTTATATCCTTTGTTTCAATAACCGTGAACCAGACCACGTTACAACCCTCAAAAGACCAAATTGAGGCGGGGTTTATTCTGAAAGCATACTATAGCGAGGTTGCGTAAACTGACTCCTCACAGATTTGTTAATCTTCAACATTGGTGTCTTATTCTTGCTATATCTTTCACACACCAGTAAATCAGCATTACATTTGGACTAATGATCCACTCGTCATACACTTTCACATCATTCCAATAAATGACATTTCAAAACTTGCATGAATGTTGCATTAAAATTGCCATTTTTAAATAAACAATTTTAGCTGCAAATCAGTACTTAACATTAACGAAATTCTAACCAAGAGCAATCAAAGAGGAACTTGATCATTCGTTGGTACTGGCTCGAATCAAGACTTTCTCATGACCTTGTGAATCTGGGGCAAGTTTTTCCGAGGTTCAAACAGGGATAGACCACTGCAAGATTCAGACACTGGGGGCAAATCATATTGAACTATGTCATGGCATAAACCTTTCCAGGAAAGCTCCTTCAGAGACCCTACGGACTGGGGCAGACAATTTGTGAAGGCTCAAATTCCCTCCATGCTTTCAAGTTGGTCAAGTAGACCATGTCAGACACTAAGCAACCTTGGAGTTCAACAAGTGTCAAAAATCCTTGGGGCAGAGCAAAAGCACAATCAACATGCATTGGATAAGTCGCTACGCTCACACAATCATCTGCAAGCCATTGAGGCACATCAGTTAGAAGTGAGGTTCTCTCAAAAACAAGCATGCAGCTTCTGTAAAGGATCGAACTTGGGGCACTAGAAGCATCCATATGTGTCTTCTGATCATCGCACCGTCAAATACCGAGTGTCGGGAAGTCAAATCCTTTCGCCAAATAAAGCCCAACTTTCCTTGGCACCCCCGAAACCAAAGCCCAACCTTTCTTGGCACCCCAAAACCAAAGTCCAACCCTACTTGGCACCTACCAAAAGCCCAACCTTCCTTGGCACCCCGAAACCAAAGTTCACCCTGTTAGCATCCATATGCATCACATACAATTAACATGTACCATATGCATACATAACATAATCAGTTCTCTTCCTCAACCCCCGCGTTGATATTTTGATTTGTTCTTGACCCCTGAGTCAATGTTGTCTTTACTTTCTTGACCCCCGAGTCGATATCATTGTTATTATCTTCCTCAACCCCCAAGTTGATATCCTGTTTTAGTTTTTGACCCCCGAGTCGATATTGTCTTTCTTTTTCTCAACCTCCGAGTTGATATCTTGATATAATTCTTGACCTTCGAGTCGATATTGTCTTTCTCTTTCTCAACCACCGAGTTGATATCTTGCTATAATTCTTGACCTCCAAGTCGATATTGTCTTTACCTTCTTGACCTCTGAGTCGATGTTGTTACCTTTACCTTTCTTCAATCCCCGAGTTGATGTCAATTTATCATTTTGTTTCTTCAACCCCTGAGTAGACTTGTTTTTTTCAATTTAATCAGGACCCCCGAGCCGATGGTATATTTGTTTTTCCCAACCCCCGAGTTGATATGCCATTATTCCCAGCAAAGTCCAGACTCTCACATTTTCATATCCCCAACCTTTTGCATACATTTCTACATCATTTGCACGCTTGTTTGGCCAATTCCTGTATAGGGTAGGGCATTCCTGTGGACTTTGTCCCCCCATCGCTTACTGTTTGAGTCCTCTCTACCTCCCGTAGAAGGAATATCTCAACCTTTTATATGTCCTCAGGATCCTACAGGGATGCCTCCCCTTTCAAGACTGGCAAAGCACTCATGTTCTTCTCGCATTTCATCTCAAGCATTATCATATCCCTCATAACCAATTGCCTTTTTTCCAAAGACAGGTGCCTCTTTCAAGCCATTCAGTTGATTGACTACCTTTTCATTCCATTCCTTTTTGGCTGAAAATTATGGGTATTCTTATATTTAATCTCCTTGTGCCTTGACTGTAAGAAAGTCTCTGCCACTCATACCTTTAAGTTCAAGAAGATTAAATATGGGCATCTGTCACACCCTCATTTTCACCCTAACCCTAGCCTAGCATTTTCATCGTGTGCATCTCTATTAGGTCACTTCATAGCATAATCATGTGTTTCATTGAGCTTCTAAAACTTGGGGTCAAGAGGTTCTTTGAATAAAGGTTCCTATTTTCTTTAAGGTACTTTCATCCAAGTTTGAAGAAAGGGTTAATTTCTCATCATCATGAGCATATTTCTATCAAAGTTCATTCAGTTACAAGGCTTTCCTCTGCCAAGATTCATCAAGTATCAAGTTTATCTGCTTCAGGATTTCTCAAGAGGCATCAAGTGATTAAGGTTTCATCACGATTCTAGTGGAGACTGAGGAACTAGGGTTTCATGGATTGTCAACATCTCAGGCTGTTTTCTTCGTTAGTATGTACCCAAAGCATGGAGTTTAGGGCTTCGTATCCCTTTTGAAATTCTAGTATCAGACGTGTGATGTTAAGGTGTGATGTCACAACAACACACTCTGCACAATGGACAGTAATAACAGTAAAATAACACCAAGAATTGTTGACCCAGTTCGGTTACAACCAACCTACTATGGGGGCTACCAAGCCAGGGATGGAATTCACTACTTGTAGATATAATTTACAGACTCAACAACCCGTTGACAATCTCCTAAACTTATACTCTACTAATGACTTCCTACCTAAGAAACCACTTAGGTATGAGAACACCACTCAATCCCTTACAAACACTCAAAGAACCCACTTTGAGTACCCTTGATCTTACTTCACAGCTTTGATCAAGCAAACACTCTCTATTACTTCACAGCTTCTAGAGAGGACAGAAACTCAACACCTATTCAAACCCTAGAATAGTGTAAATACAACTCGTACAAAATACTCAAGACACTCAGCATATGCTCTTGATCTTCTCTTTGTATTTCTGTACCTTTTTCCTTTGGTCTTGTGCGCTTTATATAGCTCCTTGAATTGGTCTTGGACTTGCTACAATATCTCCCAGATTTGTTATTTAAAACTGAATATTTAAAACAGATTTTCTCCTAAAATCTTTTTAAATCTTCAACCTTTTAAATCTCCTACAAATCTGCAACAGATCTCCTATGCAGCAGCAAATATCTATCCCAATATATTCGCATCCAATGAGACAGCTTGCTATCCACAATTCCAGCTAATACGCAACCCTAACAACATCACAGCCTGTTGTTGTTAATTCTGCAGATCTGATGTTACAACATCACCTGTGTGACATCAGACACCCAACTTCAGCAATAATTACTTAACACAGCCCAGTGTTAAGACTTCAATGTTGCAACATTAGCACCTTGACATCAACATTGAATATACTTTGTTTTAACAAAATTCCAGCCAATCCAGGAACTAACAATCTCCCCATTTGGCTAATTTTGGCTAAAACAATCTCTGCATCTTCAGAGACTTCCGCAGCGGAATAACTTCAAAAATTTGAAACTCTCATTAGCAGCAGTTTGACACTTTACATAGTCTTCATCACTTGATCTGCTGCAGCACCATCTTCATTATTGACAACAACCAATTGGTGCTCCCCCTCTAAAACATGAACCAGCATCACAGCTGTTCAGTAGCTCACAATGTGCAGCATTTTTCTCCCCTTTGATGTCTGCTTGGCTGCACTCTTCAATTGCCATGATATCTTCACTAGTTCAGTCAAAACTCCCCCTTAATGCAGCATTACCACTTTTCAACTAAACACCTTTTAGCAGCATCTGGCAATAATACTCTTGACTATCTTGGCTATTTTCTCCCCCTTTTTAGCCACAATTAGGCAAACTTCAGTTAGCAGCCCTATTAACTATAGTCAATATACCCTAGCTCTCATTGTTAGCCTTTCAGTTAGTAAACAGGCAAAATAAATCATAGAAGGAAACTAAAACAAAAACAGTGCATAAAACAGCACAATATTCAAATTACAAAACCAAGCAAAGACAGAAAATAAACTAAAACTACTAGGTGCAAAAGCAAATAAGCTAGTCTTCATTTGAACTAGATTGTTCTCCAGGATTCTCTTCCTCCTCCTCTGAGCTATCCCCACTGGCATTTTCACACTCATCAACTTCATCTTCCTCAGAGCCATTAACATTGTTCTCAACATCATCACCACTGTCCAGTTCTAACTGTTGGATCAGCTTTTCAAGTCTCTCTTTTCTAACCACACTGGTACTGATGACTGCCTCAAGGTCTTTGCACATGGTCTTCAATTCTTCGATCAGTTCAGCCTTTGTAGTCTTCTTCTTGACTTCAGCAGTTGATGTTAGAACAATGTCTGGAACATGATGTCTAGAAAATAGTTTAGGGTGTAGAGACAAGGCTGTCTTCCTCTGGCAAGCTATGTCTGAGCTTGTTAAAGTTTCAGGATGTTGCTCCAAGATGATTCCACACACAAGAGATGGGAATGCTATGGGTAACTTGATAGCGTTTGTTTCAGCATGTTTCACCACTTGCTCAAAGATGTAGCTTCCATAGTCAAACTTGATCTTCTTCCCAACAGCACAGATAAACCTGCCCAATCCAACAACGATTGTTGTCTTGTGGTTTGTTGGCACCCAGTTGGCAGCACCAATTCTGTGAAGAATTGCATACTTGATGCTAAGTTTACTGGCCTGCAACTTCCCTTTCAATGGCCAAACCCTTATCTGACCAGCTGTAATCTCTTTACATATATCATTATCAGTCATCTCAAGTTCACTATACTCTTCATCATCTCTTCCTAGATACTTAATGATAGTACTAGGAGAGAAATTAATGCACTTTCCTCTCACATAAACTTTCATGAAATCAATGCTCTTTTTATCAACAATATTTCCAGAAATGTTGACAACAAATTCTTTGACAAGACTTTCATAGCACTTAGGAAACTTGGTCACAGTCTTTACCAACCCAGCCTCATTAATCAGCTCCATGATATCCTTCATCTCTAAAGCTTCTTTTCCAAGCTCCCTCTCTAGGGCCAGTCTTCTCTGACATACGAATTTCCATATTGATGCACTGCTGGCATAATGAAAGGAAATGTTGTCGACTGGAACTTTAGGGACTTTGTCAGAGATTCTCTTCAAAATTGTCCTTCTGACAGGTGTGATGTCATGAACACCATCCTCATCATCAAGGCAGAATTAGAATCTTCCCTTATTTTCCTCTTTTTGGATTTCACAGCCACTTTGCTCCATGGCTTGGTTGGACCAACAACAACAGTTTTCTTCTTGCCTTCAGACGACTTCTTTGGAGAGGATTCAACTGTCTTTCCTTTCCTTGTCTTCAGTCTCTTAGCAATACTTGGAACAGCTTTTCCAATGACTTCATCATCAGATAAATCAACCACATTGATGACAACCTCATTCTTTTCTTCACCAGGAGTAGTTTCAGCAGGTGATGTTCCAACATCTCCCTTAAGATTAGCTTCCTCCTGCACATCATCTTCTTCTATTCTTACTTCAGAATCTTCAATAACAGACATAGCAAGTCTATGAAGATTTGTAGCTGCACTTTGCATGTCGCACTTTTCCCTTTCAGAATGTTCCGCATGCATTTGTCTCAGTGGTCTAGATATACCCTTTATAAGGAGCCCTTTCTCCAAGATTTTATCAATAATCTGACCTAAGCTTTTGTCCACATCTACCCTTTCCTCAACCGTTTGAGAAGTGGATGCCCTAGGTGCTGTTTTATTACTAAATAACACACTCGTAACTAGCTTTTTCGTTTCATTATCTCTAAAAATAGTCCCAGCCCTTTTTGGAACAAGTTTAGAAGATCTAGCTTTACCTGATTCAGGAAGAATGGTTGAGAGGGGCTCAATGTCCATAGGATCGGATGCTGAACCTTCGTCAGTGGAAACCCTAGCTCTTCCTTTTGTGGAACTTTGACACTCAGATTTCTTGGATGGAGACGCCATGGCTCTTTTCAGTGAGAGTTGATTCTTGAATTCGAAGGAGTTAATTCGTTGCGAGAACAGGGCCTTGAAAAAGCGTGATGTTGCACCACCGGGAAAGGGGGATAGGAGGCAAGGAGCTTGATTTGGAGTGTCAATGACTTTTTCCCTCCATAAAGACTTTCCTTTTAAACAGTTCACATCAGGACTCACTAACTCTGAGTTACCTTTCAGCATCCTGATGTCATAGTCTGATGTTATAACATTAACTTGAACATCATTAGTTGAATTTCCTTCAAGAGAAATCCACTGATAGCAGTTGTCTTTGGTTCGGGCACCCTTCATAACAATCTGATTATGCTCATCAGAAACCACACACTCATGCTTAGTGTAGTTTACCTTGTAACCTTCATCACACAACTGGCTTATGCTGATCAAATTTGAACTTAAGCCACTGACAAACAGAACATTGTGAAGTTCAGGTCTACCATCACCTTGCACTTTCCCAACTCCTGCAACAACACCTTTTTCTCCATTGCCAAATATGACCTCATGAGAGGGAAAATGACTAAGATCATCAAACATGGATCTACATCCAGACATGTGCTTGGAACACCCACTGTCAAAATACCATGTTCCTTCTTTAGCCTCTTTGTCAGCCAAGTGAGCCAACAAGCACTTCACCTTCTCCTTAGGTACCCATTGTTTAACAACTTTGGGCCTGTGCTCTCTCCATCTATTTTGAGGTTGAGGGTATCCATGCAGCTTGTAGCAAGAGTACTGCATATGTCCAAACCTTCCACAATAATAGCATCTCACCCTTTCATCTCTGAATCTTCTGCCATGATGAGATTGCTTATGTTGCCATCCATAATGTGGTCTCCTCCTACCATAACTTCCCTGCCATCTATTATGCTGGTGTCTTCTCCCATAGGACGGCTGAGAATGCTGTTTCCTTGATTGTCTCCCATGATGGTGTGGCTTTCTTCTTCCATAGATATAAGGAACAACATTGGTGTATCCATATCTATAACCATACCAGTTGTCCTGATGTTGAGACACCTGATGAGAGATGTGTTGTTTGAACTGAGCAGCTTGCATGCTCTCGTGGTATTGTGGGGGCATATACTGACTAGCTCCTTGTGGCTGCTTTCTCTTCTGATATGGACCAGTCTTCTTCTCAATCTTCTTAGGTTGTGAAACATCAGCTTTCTTAGGGGTAGTATCCTGCTTCTTTGGCTGATGTTGAGATGAAAGTTGTGACACTTCCTTCTTTGAACCTGAAGTGCTTTCTTCTGAAGTTCTCTTATCCTCAACCACATAACCTATCCCAACTTTGTCTCCAGCAGCTTTTTTCGACTGAAGAATCTTGTCAAGTGTGTCTGTACCACAGCTCAGCATCCTAACAGACTTGGTCATTTGATCAAGATGAGCTCTAACTAGCACCACTTCATTTTCTAGATCAGTCTTTTCATTCTCTAGCTGAGCAATTTGTTGTTTGTGGCACTTGTTTTCTTGACAAATCTCAGCACTTTTTAAACACAGATCTTGATAGGTAGAAGCTAACTCCTCATAAGTTACTTGTCCATCACTAGAATCATCATCAGAAACCACAGCTCCTGTTAAAGCTCTCACATGCTTTGCTGACTCGCCTTCACTTTCACTATCAGAGTCAGACCAGGAAACTGTCATGCCCTTCTTCTGCTTTTTCAAGAAGGTGGGACATTCTTTCTTGACATGTCCATACCCTTCACACTCAAAGCACTGAACTCCTTTATCTTGGGTAGTTTTCTCTTCATCCTTCTTGCTGGTGTCAGAAGTCATGTTCTTGACATTAGGCCTGGAGTTATTATTCATTCTCTTGAATACTTTGGTGAACTGTCTTCCTAACATCACTATGGCCTGAGATAGATCCTCCTGCGATTCAGAACTCTTTCCTTTTTCTTCTGCATCATTTGACACCAAGGCTATACTTTTTGGCTTCTTTTCTGGTTCTTCCTCATTCAACCCAAGCTCAAAAGTTTGAAGAGATCCAATGAGCTCATCTACTCTCATCTTGCTGATGTCTTGTGATTCTTCAATGGCAGTAACCTTCATCTTATACTTCTTAGGTAGGGACATAAGGATCTTCCTCACAAGCTTTTCATCTGACATCTTCTCTCCAAGAGCACTAGATGCATTGGCCAGCTCAAGAACACTCATGTGGAAATCATGAATAGTCTCATCTTCCTTCATCTTCAGGCTTTCAAATTTTGATGTTAAAATCTGAAGTCTTGACATCTTGACTCCAGATGTTCCTTCATGAGTAGTCTGCAAGATATCCCATGCTTGCTTAGCAACTTCACAGGTATTGATTAACCTGAAGATATTCTTATCCACTCCATTGAAGATGGCATTTAGAGCTTTGAAATTTGCAAGTGCAAGCTCATCTTCCTCCTTGGTCCACTCTTCTTCAGGCTTTGGCTTAGAGGTGCCTTCTTTATCTTTACCAGCATCATCCTTCTCACATACAACAGGTGTTTTCCACTCTTTAATAACAACCTTCCAAGCCCTACTGTCCAAGGATTTTAAGAAGGTGTTCATCCTTGGCTTCCAATAGTCATAATTGGATCCATCTAAAATAGGGGGTCTGTTGACGAATCCTCCAACTTCTTTGTCCATCTTTACACCAGAAAGTAACTTCCCTAGATCTCACCCAGAGACAGACAGGATGCCTGCTCTGATACCAATTGAAATTCTGGTATCAGACGTGTGATGTTAAGGTGTGATGTCACAACAACACACTCTGCACAATGGACAATAATAATAGTAAAATAACACCAAGAATTGTTGACCCAGTTCGGTTACAACCAACCTACTCTGGGGGCTGCCAAGCCAGGGATGGAATTCACTACTTGTAGATATAATTTACAGACTCAACAACCCGTTGACAATCTCCTAAACTTATACTCTACTAATGACTTCCTACCTAAGAAACCACTTAGGTATGAGAACACCACTCAATCCCTTACAAACACTCAAAGAACCCACTTTGAGTACCCTTGATCTTACTTCACAGCTTTGATCAAGCAAACACTCTCTATTACTTCACAGCTTCTAGAGAGGACAGAAACTCAACACCTATTCAAACCCTAGAATAGTGTAAATACAACTCGTACAAAATACTCAAGACACTCAGCCTATGCTCTTGATCTTCTCTCTGTATTTCTGTACCTTTTTCCTTTGGTCTTGTGCGCTTTATATAGCTCCTTGAATTGGTCTTGGACTTGCTACAATATCTCCCAGATTTGTTATTTAAAACTGAATATTTAAAACAGATTTTCTCCTAAAATCTTTTTAAATCTTCAACCTTTTAAATCTCCTACAAATCTGCAACAGATCTCCTATGCAGCAGCAAATATCTATCCCAAGATATTCGCATCCAATGAGACAGCTTGCTATCCACAATTCCAGCTAATACGCAATCCTAACAACATCACAACCTGCTGTTGTTAATTCTGCGGATCTGATGTTACAACATCACCTGTGTGACATCAGACACCCAACTTCAGCAATAATTACTTAACACAGCCCAGTGTTAATACTTCAATGTTGCAACATCAGCACCTTGACATCAACATTGAATATACTTTGTTTTACCAAAATTCCAGCCAATCCAGGAACTAACACCTTTGTTGTTTGAGAAGAGGTGTCATTCAATTCAGATTCGCTTGAAATCAAGTCAACGGTGTGTTCAGTATTGGTTGGAAATTCATTGGAAATTTGACCTAATCTTGGTCAAACAAGTGGTTTGTTTCAGGATCAAATTATCAGGTTATGGCAAAGGCATTTGTTTCAAGGTGGATAATCATCAGGGCCAGTTGAATTCCAATTTGGGCTTTGGTAGAGTGGCGAGGCAGTTAATATCTCAATTCATCTGTGTCATGGGCTACTTTGAGGACAAATGTGATTTTAATTTAAATGTTTATGTCTTAAAATTAGCAAATGAGGTTTTTGGTGCCAATTCAAGTTCACTTGGTAGATTCAGTTTGCAGGACATTCAAGTTGGTGCATTGGGGTTCATAACTTCAAGGCATGTCCATCAAGTCCACATTACTTGTCCAAAAGGTTTAGTGCGGGTACCTTGGTTCATCAAAATTCAAGGACTTAGATGCGAAGGTTTCATGGATGTGTATTGGAAAACACCAGTGGAAAGGCAATTCATATTTCTAAGCCACTTCCCATATCCATTCCCGTAACTCTGTCTATCCATTTCGTTATTTTCGTTTTTTAACCCAAACCATTAACCATTGTTAAATATTTCACATCCATTTTTCAAACTCACTTCTTTCAATTCATTAAGGCCCATATTTCATTTATCCAATTCAAAATTCAATCTCACTTCAAATTTCATGTCCAAGGTCCAAAGTGCAGTTCAGAATAAAGATTTCAAGCTCAAATTCATTTCACGTTTCTTTCTAAAATTGCATTCTCATGTCGAAAGTCAAGTCTCCATTTTAATTTCAATCCTTCAAGTTTCTTTTCAAATCCATTTCAAGTTCAAGTTTCTAATTCAAATTTCAATGTTCGTGTCCAATTTCATTTTAAGTCCAACAAGCTTCAAGTTTCAAAACTTAAGTTCAATTTTCAAGTCAAATTTTCATTCAAGATTCCATTTTTAAGATTTAAACTCATGTCAAAATGTCCATGTTACAAAATTGTCAAACCAAATGCTATAATTCTATTCAAGTGGCCAAAATGCCAAGACTTTCCAAAGTGTACAAACCAAACCATTGTCAAATTTTTCAAAGCCCATTACCCAAAAAATTACAACAAAACTTTCAAAATAAAAGAAGCATCCCAAGTTACATCAATACTACATCCCCAAGACCGTACGACTTGTCAAAACCTCCACATGACCTACAACCCCAAAACTCGCACAAATCGTTCCATGATAAGTTCTGCACGTCACAATATTCCTTCACTCCATCAGGCATGTTACCACAAGACTATGCTTTCCCACTACAACCAACCGTACCATACACCACAGAAGACCTACAACCATAAAGAAAAATTCTGCCATATCAAGACAAAACATCAACAGTAACAACGACTACACAAGTTCAACATACACAACACCAAACTGCAGGATCACTCCAAGCCAAAAAAACTCTACAAAACCAGTATTTTGCAGCTAGCCTGCGACATTCCACATCAACATAAAAAAATTCCAAAACCTCTGCCTCAAGCCTTGTATCAACCGTCCAAATCCTGCAGTCCTGCAATCAAAAATAGCAAAAGCAAAAAAATTGAGTATTGAAAGGGACACAACAACAAGAGATTTGTACCAGAAGCTTAGGAGACAAGTTTCAATTGGTTTTTAGAGAGAGCAAAAACGCAGAGAAAATGAGGAGATTTCAAAAGATAGAACAGAGAAAAGAATGGAATCCAAAAACTAACCTCTAACCTTCTCATATCATCTGCTCTTCAACTTTACAACTCGGCTCACATTTCTCCCCAAATCTCTTCAACCTTCTTCCCCCATTCTTTCCTTTCCTTCAACCTAACCTTAACCAACATCCTTCTTCAAACCCGCGACGCACACCTGCAACCCAAATCCTTCTCCAATACCGCAACCCATCGACCGTAAAACCCATAAACTTTCCAAATCAACCAATCAACCCCAAAAGCCAAACAATCCCAAATCAGAGCAGAACAGTGAATGGAGAAGAAGAAAGATTGAAACTTTTAACAACCATAAACAACCAAAACCCACAGAACAGATCCCAAGCAGAAGAGGGTAGAAGAAGATGATTTGAAATGAAACGAACCCAAACACATACAAATTGATACGCACTTGAATTGAGTGAAGAAACTGAGCAAGAAAAATCGAGACGGAATCGATTTGAGTTTGAACGCGAGACATTGAAGGTTGGGATGAGGATTATTGCACTTGCTGTTGTTTTCTCGTTACCCTTTACACATTTTTTTTTCGGTTTGCACCACTAGTTTAATCTGGTTCGGAGGTCAGTTCTAGCATCAAGTGGTTCCAGCCCCCTCCCGATCGCAGTTACGGGGGATCCAACCGCGGTCCTCCCTACCAAGTCCAGCGCCAATCACCACTGGACCAACTAATGATTGGTTACCCTTTACACATCTTTTGATTCACGTGACACTGTTCTTGATTCACTTTTTTTCCTAAAGATTTAATTTGTTTCTTAAAAAATAGACTGATGGTGTTGTTTGAGCGTATTGATGATGTTGTCGTTTTTTTTAACTTTCCTTTTGATTGTTTTAAATTCTAAATCTCTTGTATTTGTTTCTTAAAAGCTTAGAAGTTTAAGCTTAATGTCTTTTTCACTAATGTTTATATTCGATTTTTTATCTTTGACCAATGATATAACAAAAAGTCATGATTTGTTGGTTTATTCAAATCAATGAAAATCTTGATCAATATGAGGCCATGTTTTCTTTTTATTGGTCAATGAAAGTTAAATATCATAAATTATCAATTTCTCGATTAAATCTTGATTAAGACGAGACCATCCTTATTTTCATTTTCGATTCCATTTCATTTCACTTTATTATCTTCTTCCATCTTCTTTTTTATTGGTCGATGATATAAAAAAAGATCATAGATTGCAAAATCTAGATCAATATGAGACCACTTTCTTTCTTGCTTTTCGATTTTATTTTATAGGTCAATGAAAGTCTAAAATCAAAGATTCTCAATTTACCGATTCAAAATCTTGATTAAGACGGGATCATTTCAATTTCACTTCGATTTCTATGTCATTTCTCATTTTCATTTTCTTCTTAAGTTAAAAACCTTGGTCATGTACCAAGTGCATTTTCAAAACCTTTTTTTAGTAAACATAGATGGTCGTGGAGTGGTTAGGCGAATGCCTTCTTCTATCCTGAGTGCTTGACATTACCTTTAGGGTTCACTGTTGTAAAGCACTTACCATCTAAATCAAAACACCTTTAATAAGAGAATAAAGTTCTTTTTGTATTGAACTAAAGAGAGAGGATTAGGTGAAGACTTCTTCCTCTTCGAGAATTAGGATGCTCACTTTAGAGTGCGTGGTCTCGATACTCGTCTTTCAATACGAAGACGTAACTATATTCGCCACACAATTTTCACAATAAACCTTTTAAGATAAAGAATTGGGTACTACCCGCAAGGGGTTACTATCCGATGACTTATTTCACCCCCTAAAAACAATCTCTCCACAAATCAAATGAGACATCTTGCCTTGATGGAGAAAATTTAAGCCTTTTCAAAAAGGATATGTTAAGTCCGTTCTACCGCAAACAGGTAACGCATAAGACTCCACGAGTGAGCTGCAAAACACCTAATTGCTAAAATCTGCACATTAGCATCGTCCATAAAAAAACACCAACAAACCGGAGGTCGAACTACGATTGCTCTGATTCTTCATTCTCGTCCGAATGTAAGATACGTAGGCACAAGATTGCGATGATCTTGGCGAGCCACCTTCTATCCATTTTTCATTTTCCACACACTCACTTTTCCTTCACCCAAAAAGGACATGTTAGGTCCGTTCCACCGCAAACATGTAACACATAAGACTCCACGAGCGAGCCGCAAAACGCCTAACTGCTAGAATGCGCACGTTAGCATCGTCCACACAAACTTCTTTTTTCAAACCGTAGTCGGTCGAACTACGATTGCTCTGATTCTTCATTCTCGTCCGAATGAAAGATACGTAGGCACAAGATTGCGATGATCTTGGCGAGCCACCTTCTATCCATCTTCCGTTTTCCCCCTTTTCAAACCTTTTTCCCGTAATTCTCATCATCCTTTTCAAAAGGACATGTTACGTCTGTTCTATCGCAAACAGGTAACGCATAAGACTCCACGAGCGAGCCGTAATACACCTAGCTGCTAGAATTTGCACGTTAGCATCGTCCACACAAACTTCCCATTTTCCATCCGTAGTCCGAACTACGGACGCTCTGATTCTTCACTTCTTTAAGTGAAGATACGTAGGCATAAGATTGCGATGATCTTAGCGAGCACCCTTCCATTTTCTTCACCTATAGTCCTCCGAACTACGTGGACTCTGACTTTCCCATTGCATGAGGGAATACGTAGGCATAGGATTGTGAAGTCCTATCGAGTCTCCTTTTCTCTTCCTCTCCTTTTTATTTCCACCCCGTCTCTCTCCTTTTTTGAACACTCTTTAGAAAGTAATATCCTTAAGCAAACATCCTAACACATAGGCAAGCGAATGGTTCCCATCGAGTACGATGGATGTGGGGGGTGCTAATACCTTTTCTTTGCATAACCGGCTTCCGAACCCATAATTTGGTTGCGAGACCATCTTATCCATTCTTTTTGGGTTTTCTCGATGTTTTCCCTTCCCCTCAGGGGATAAATAAAGTTCGATGACGACTCTTCTGTTTCTTCCTCTTTCGCCTCTGGTCGACTATTTTTTGAATAGCGACAAGCGGTACCAAAACCAAGAGAAAAAGAGGTAGAGAAAGATCTGTTGGGGATACAAAGAAGGATTGGTATCGAAACCAAGAAAGGAAAAGGAGCAAAAGGACATTAGAGACTCCACTGGGGAGTAAGAGGACAAAGCGACTGTGTTGGGGATTAAACAAAGAAATGGTGTTGAAGCCAAGAGAATAAGAATTCAGTATGTTAACTGACTGGAAGTGGTTAACCGTAGAAAGAGATTAAAACTCTGTGGGGAACAAAGGTTTTGGTGTCAACAGACAGGCTGCGATGAAATAAAAGGAGAGAGTACTAAACCAAGAGAAGGTGTTT
This sequence comes from Lathyrus tuberosus, assembly GCA_022829125.1. Taxonomy (NCBI): domain Eukaryota; kingdom Viridiplantae; phylum Streptophyta; class Magnoliopsida; order Fabales; family Fabaceae; genus Lathyrus; species Lathyrus tuberosus. The sequence goes on along the minus strand of JALAZF010000241.1, from coordinate 3,226,114 downwards.
GACTCATAAGGGATTTCGGTATATTAACTGATAAGCAGTGGTTAACCAAAGAAAGAAAAGATTGCAACTCCGCGGGAAGAAAGGTTTTAATAGATAGACTGTGATCAACCAAAAGAATGGGTGTAGAACCAAGCGAAGGTTGTGACCCAAAGGAGTTCGGTACACTGACTGAATAAGCAGTATCAGACCAAAGAAAGGGTATTTGAACCAAAAGAAGGCTACTAACCCAAGGGTGTGAATATACGAACCAAGAGAATGTTACTAACTCACAAGGGTATTGGTTTTAACAGACGAACTGTGATTAACCAAAAAGAATGAGTGATTAACCAAGAGAAGGTGATTAACTCAAAAGGAGCTCAGTATATTAATAGATAGACTGTGGTTAACTGAAAACGTGGGTGATTAACCAAGAGAAGGTGATTAACCCAAGAGTAGCTCAATATGTTAATAGATAAACTGTGTTTAACTGAGAAGACGTGCAAATTCGTGTTTTAACTGACATGCAGTGGTTAACCAATCAAAGGGAGAGGAACCAAGTGAAGGTTGCCAACTCCGTTAGGGTTTCGGTGTTTAACAGGAAGACTGTGTTTGACCAAAGAAACCAATTAAGACTCTTCTGGGGAATCAATAAGCAATGATTGATCAAAAGAAAAGAATATAGAGACAAGAGATGGGTGTTGACCCAAGAGATAATGATCTTTAACCAAGAGAATGGTGATTGATTAAAAGAGCGATTGAAAAAAGGCAAGAGTGATCACGGATCGACTCGACTGAAGGTTGAGAGACACTATAGCTTGGAGATAGAGACGATTATTCCAAGCACAGGGTCATTCGTCCCCTACCCAAAATAATCAAGATGAGTATAGAAATTATCCACTCTCATCCCTTCTCTAGCACCAAAGTATAGTGCGGAAATTGAAACAGACAGCATAACAACACCAATTTGTACAGTGCTCCATTGCGTCGTGCGAAGCTTCGGCTCGGCAGGGGATTAAGAGAACAAGATTCTAAAGAAGATCCTAAAGAGAGGAAAAAGGGATAATCAACTAATCGAAACAAGGTTTCGATTAATCAATCAAAGGGAATTGAGGTGCTAACAATTTTCCAAAGGGATGAAAAATCATTAAAGCAAAAGTGTGGGTTATTGATTATACAAGACTAAATTTCCTCAATGAAGAACAAATTTAATGCAATCAAGAATGAAAGTCCAAAACAGTACCAAACATCAATTAGCATGTATCACAAATCATGTACCATGTGAGCAAAAGAAGTGCAAGAATGATCTGACCAGAGTAATGCCAAAAATGTAAGCAATTACGTAATTGATAAATCGTGCATCGAATTATTGAAAGCATGCTTCAAATAGAGGCTAAACAGCATCTAAAACATCCACAAATATCAAGCATATCAAGCCATGGAAGTTAGAGGAGAAGAGAATGTCAAACAAGCTTGAAAAAACTCAAAAATGGCATTCTATTACAGTGGTAATCGATTACCACAATGCAGGTAATCGATTACCTGCTTGAAAATAGCAGAATTAGTGAAAATTTGTGCTGAGTAATCGATTACCACTGTAACAGTGGCAAAAAACAACTTTTCAAAAAGCAATTTCAGCACCTAATCACTTATCCAAACTACCACATGCTATGGTATGAATTTGTGCACGAAAATTACATCATGTATGAGGTTATAAACACAAATTGAAAGCATTAAACATGGAGATCAAAGATCCAACAATCACATGATTCATCGAACCGAAAAGCTATCGAAACTACATCGTAAATGCACGAAAGTGATCGAAACAGTAAATTGAGTGAGAATTGACCAACCTACAAGACGGAGAATTGGCTTGGTGATTGTTGCAAGGGAAATGTGATGAAAATAAGTGAAGAAAACCAGAGAAAACCAAAGAATTCTGCACTTTCACTTTGAACCGTAGTGAAACCGAGCAAAATGCGATAAAACTCCGAAATCAAATTTGCATCAAAACGATTGGAGTAATCACTTGAATTGTGGTAGAACTTGCTGTAATTTCAGAAATCCAATCAAGAAATGCCAAATGATAGAGGTTTAAGCTCAAGAGAAAGCAATTTCAATGTGAAAGTTGCTACTCTTCAATGGTGGAATTGAACTCTAGTGTGGTTTGGTGAAGAAGATGAACATGAATGTGAAGAACTTGCAGAAAATGCAGAGAGAAATGAGAGAATTGAGAGTGAAGAGAGTGAGAAATGATTGAAATGGTTGAAGGTCCTTTGTGAAATGGTGGAGCCTTGTTTATATAGAGTTTTGATTTGGAGTTGATAGGTTTTGAATGTGCCTTGGAGTTAGCTTTGGAGCTACCTTAGGAGTTAGTTACACTTGACTCACTGAGTCGGAAGTTGACTCGGTTAGTTAGTTAACTCGGTGGAGCAATCCCAATGTAAATCCAAATCAAAGGCTCACATACTTGGAAATTAAGGAGCATGGTGCACTTAATTCAAAGTGATGTATTGGAATAAATGTAAGTGGAGTGCCTTGAATGGTCTAGAACTATCTAGAATGTTCCACACAATGCGAGAATCAAGTAGAACACAAGTGAATAGAGAGTGCAAAGTTGTTGTCCTGAAAATGCAGCAGAAACTGCAAATTTACATAGGGTAATCGATTACCCTAGGCAAAATTTGCCCAAATTGCTTAGGAACAAGTGCTGGCGCCCCAGTTTCGATTTTCCGCCTCTTGTTTTGACAAATAGGCATGAAAACCCTTGTTTTGATGATGTGATGACTTTGTGAGAATATAATTAATTGGGCTTAGAAAACCTGAATATTCCTGCTACAAAACCCACAGAGAAAAAGTGTGAATGTGTATACCAACAATACATATGCACATGCTTATGCAAAAGGCAAAAGGGGAGGTCAAATTTCGGGTTACAACAGCTGTGTGTTGTTTGCTTCTTCTAAATTGTGAATTGATGAATTATGTTCGTTCTTGTGTGAGTTGCGTCCGAGTTGGTTTTTTTGTAGAATGAATTTTGTTGTGGCGAGGTTGAATTTGTTGTTGCAGTTGTGAATCGTGAGAGTGAGAGATGATTTCATAGAGATTTTTCAGGCTTAGCTCTTCATTAATTGAAGCTTCAAAGTGAAGCTTCAATGGTGAATTGAGAGAGAGCTTTGAAAGTGAGGTGAGGGGTTTGTGAGGAGATGATCAGAGAGCTTCAGAAATGGATTGAGAAGAGTGAAAAACTCCTTTTTTTTTAATGTCAGGGAAATTTCTTATATACAAGTTAGGTTCGAATGAGTGATGGCTTGGAGCTTGATTAGGATTCAGTTAGATCAGGTTTGGTGGTAGTTATGATGGTTGAGAGGTAGTTGGGATATGGTTAGGAAGTTATGAATTATGTTAGTAATAATTCAGTTTAGTTAATGAAGAGAAATTAATGAACCCACTAGGTGTTAAGCTTAGTCAGGAGTGTTAGTGCTTGAACTGTTAGTAGGTTACTTGAATTTGTTTCACCTTAATATGGGTTTGGACTTCTAATTGCTAACTATTGATGTACCGCGAACTATTTTTGGATAGTGAAATTTTTATGCGGATTACAATTCCGTTATGTTAGTGAGAAAGAAATAGTCATGTTAGAATCAACTGTTAGTTGTAGGTTAGAAAGTGAGTTAGGGAACTGTGTTTAAAACGAAGCTGTTAATGGAATGGTTGTTAAGGAATGTTAATTGAGGGTCGAATTTCCTTGTAAATGGAAACTTTACTGCACAGTTGTAATGGTTATCAAATGAAATTGAAATGCTTTGCATACCTTTGGTTATGGAAATGGTTCGTGCCATGCTAAATTGTTTAACACGTTAGTAAATGAATTGTTACTGTTATGCTATTGGGAAATTCTGCAGTTAGTTAAATGATTCAAGTGTTGAAATATGTTATGACTTAGGTTATGAAGTTGGTTTTTGTGTTTGCAATGGTTTTGGTTTTATTGGTTAAGTGTTTGGAGTCTATTTGGAATTGAAGCTCTGTTATGAATTTATGCTAGCTGTTGTTGTCGTTATGAATTTAGTGTGTTAGTATGAAGTTACATTATATCAGTTAAATGTATGTGAGCTTAGAAATTTTGCTTGGTTGTGCAATTGTTCTGCCACTTAAAATATGAAGTTATCCTGTTGGTTAGGTCAGGTATGAAAATGATTTCTTTTGCTATGCTAAAATTTGTTAATGCTTGCAATGCTGTTACAATGTGGATGATATTGGTGAATTAATTAGTTTTGTTTTCAAACACGGTTATGAGTTAGGTGACTTCTGTTAGAAATTCAATTAGAGTTGTGAGGCTTTATGAATTTTGTGAATTAATTAGTATTTTTAGGGATGTTGTTGAATTCCAAATATGACTTAAATTGGATCATTTTTCTTTGCATTTTTCAACTCTTTTATTGTGTTTTAATTGAATTATTCCAAGAAAATGTGTGAATCTTCAATATAATTGCATATACCTTTGGATTTCTTAATTTGTGTGTTATTATGTAGGAATTAGGCTTGAACAATGTAGAAAAAGACACAAAAGAATGGAAAAGAAAGCCAGAGAAAAGAAGATGAAGTCAATGGTCGCTGTGCGAGCTTTCAGCGAAGTGAAGGCGAGCTCGCAGTGCAAACAAAGCCAAAATAAAAGCGAGCCAAGAAATTTGGAGGCAGTAGCTTTTGGCCTCAGTGGTCGTTGTACGAGGCCTAGGCGCGATAACTCGGAGTGCGAGCTCAGATATATCTGAGGGGCGGTTTAACCGTTCCAGAAGAACTTGAAGTGCCTAAAAAGGGAGGTCGTTGTGCGAACTAGTACATATTTTGGGAGATATTTATGTACTTTTCTTGCTTTTTGGGAATCATTCTTGCTAATTCTTAGATATTCTTTGACACAAACATTTCCTTGAAGCACAAAAACCCTAAGTTCTTCATTTCTTCATAAAGAAGTGATCTTTATGCTATAGAAGCTGGATTCACATCCATTATCGATTCTTCATCGTGGATGCACATTCATCTTCTATCTTTCCTTGTGAAGCAAGCTACCATGGTGATGGGTAGCTAAATCCTTTGTATCAAGGGTAGATGTAGTCTTCCTTGATTTTGTATATATTTTCTTTAATCTTTTGTATGTGAACAAGTTGATGATTAATATATGGTGAATATCTTTCTTCTAATGATATATCTTTGATTTCAATCACTCTAGACATAGATTTTGCAAAACTTGATCTAAGATATTCATCTATCAATGAACAAACTCTAGACATAGATTTGTGAGTTGATATTTGCTTTGTATCAATCTTAAAGATTATTGTATTGGTTGTTAGAATGAGACATCATCTAGTGGCGAATATAATAATACTCACGAAACCGCTTTAGACATAAACGGTATTGAGAGGGTACGCGATTATATTGATCGGAAACAAATTCACATGCTTGATTAATAGAATATATGCAAGTTAGGTTGATGAAATCTATTATTGATATGCTTTATTAAACAAATATCTTTCAAACTTTACTCTTTGCTACTAATTCTTGTGAAAACTTATGATACCAAACAAAACACCTTTGAAAACCTCACTTAAGACTTCATAAACTATAGAACGGAAAGTGATATCAGAACAATCCCTATGGAGACGATAAAACAACTTTCACCACGAAATATACTTTCAATAAAATGGCGCCGTTGCCGGGGATTGTTGATTTATATTGCAAGCATTGCAATAGTTTATATTGTTTTAAGCTTTTTATTCTTATCTCTTACCTCATTTCATATTCCTTGTGCTTGTTAATTTGTTTGGTTAGTGTTTCAGATATCTGTTTATGCGAGGAAGTGTACCCGCAGACCAACTTCTATTTGATCCAGAGATTGATAGAACTGTGTAGAGTGTAACACCCCACTTTCCCATTTTATAAAATATATAAATATTACGAAAATAATCAGAGTTTGCAACCAAAAGTAGGATGTCACATCATCGAAACCAACAACGAAACTCCTTCTCATTAATGAAATAAAACAGCGAAAATAAACGTTTTATTCAAATTACGACAATTTGCCAACAACACCAAAAATCCACATAAATCGTGGTCCACCATATTTTCAAATAAAGAATGATGCGTAACAAAACAATAAAGAATAACAAATGACGAAAAACTCCCAAAATCTCGTGTTACGTATCAGAGCGACTCCTAAGACTCGATCAAGCAACACGCACTCCATGCACACTCAAGTACATGGATTATTTGTACTTCCGAAGAAGCACAGACGCAACAAACAACAAAGGGGTGAGAACTACATTCAATAATAAACGGTGCATAATACATGTAAAGGGTAGTAATCACACAACCGCACATAGTCACATACTATCACGACACACTTGTCACTTACAATTAATTCAATCCACACACAATGATGCAATGTGACTCAACAACCGACACAATGCATGTGGTACCAATACACCATGGTTCATTCAATCGAACCCGATTCATAATAGAATCTGGATAGATCACATACACCCCTACTTGACAATGATCTATCTCCACCATACTCCGCATTGGAGTTCGGATGAATCACATACACTCCTCCTGAGCAATGATTCATCACCACCGACACACCATGAAATGCATGACAATAAATATGCATACAACACACATGTATAATGAAATTACACATTCTCACGATCCTCCTGATCCCACATGACATATTCATTCACCACAACACACCCCACAGTCGGGCACCCCTCACTTGGCATCAATTAGTTAAATATCTAATTAATTCACTAAATTTACTAAATTAATTATTTTCATCACCAATTACATATTTCTCAGGTTCTGGCATCTATACCCAACCTCTCAAACCAAAAGAAACCGGTTTGGACGCGAAAACGGGAAAGAAATAGCGAAACGGAAAAATTCTGTACTCTCGCTGGCCATACACGTATTGCCTTGTGCCGTACGCGTATTGCCCAGCTCGCTCGCCCATCCAGCTGCGTACAAGACGTGTAAGGCCTCTCCTCTCGCTCTGCCATACGCGTATTGTCCTGCCTATTACGCGTATGGGCAGAGATGTTTCATTCCATCAGAAATCCATTTTCAAATCCAGATACGCGTAACCCATCTCATACGCGTAAGGCCAAGCATTCATACGCGTACCATTACGCGTACAGGCAGAAGGCCATGTCAAAAGTGAGCTCCATACACGTATACCCACATAACGCTTGGCCATACGCGTAACAACCTGCCTGTTACGCGTATTGCCCTCTGGCACACAAAGCAATATGCATAACGCCTTCATTGTTACGCGTATGGGTAGAGACTGTGAAAAATCCCCATTATTTCATATCAGTCCGAATTCTGCCACTTTGATCCCTCTTCCACACTCCATATCAGTCCTAAAATTGTTTCTACATCAGTATTAGGCCTATAATCTCACATTACTTCTTCCATCTATCATTACTAGTCAATTGGGTATTTTCTAGGTCTAAATTCGTCACCCTCACCTGCAATGAAACCAGGTCTGCAACAGATACATTCAAACAACAACAATAGTACAGAATCATACACGACATTCATACTATCATCAACGATTTCACACAAAGTAGCAACAAAATATTCACATCAGATTAAAATTTCAACAACCATACAGGTATACGAAAATCCTATGAGGGAAAGGACCCATCCCTACCCTTTTCATGGCATTATCACCTATATTGAACCCACTCTCCCCCCTTACCTTGAAATTGCTCAGAAATTCTGCGAAAATTGATGATGCAAAGCCCTAGTTCGTCCTTGTTCTTCCTCTCCCTAGCCCTTCTCTTTGTGAAAATAAGATTATGGCTAAACTGCCCCTAATTCTGATTAATGTTTATTTTCCATATTTCTCTCCTACTAACCATATTCTAATTAAATCAGATTTTTATTTTTCATTATAATAATAGTAATAGTGATAATAAATATAATAATAATAATAATACTCATGTTAATAATAATAATAATAATAATATTGAGCATAACAATGATAATATTACATTATATTCTAATGTTATTGGATATGCCCCATATTATTCATTACCATATTATTACTACCCTTACGCGCACAAACTCCAACACACCCTAAACAAGGCCAAACAATCAAAATACACACGACGATTAAATAAATTAAAATGGGGTGTTACAACTCTCCCCCGCTTAAATTATTTTCGTCCTCGAAAATGTACCTGATGGAAACAATTCCGGATACGACTCTCGCATCCTGCTTTCCAATTCCCAGGTCACACTCCCTCCAGCAGCTCCTCCCTAAGCTACTCTCACCAGAGGTATCTCCTTTCCTCTAAGTTGCTTCATCTTCTGATCCTCGATCCTTATCGGAATCGCCTCCACGGTAAGATTATCTCTAATCTGCACCTCATCCCTCTGGATAACATGAGATGGATCAGATACATACTTCCGAAGTTGCGACACATGAAACACATCATGCAAGTTCGAAAGTTCAGGTGGCAACGCCACTCTATAAGCAACTGCACCAACTCTCTGCAGGATCTGATACGGCCCAATAAACTTAGGATGTAGTTTCTTTGATTTCAATGCACGTCCCACACCGGTCACTGGGTTAACTCTCAGGAACACGTGATCACCTTCACTAAATTCCAAGTCTTTCTTCCGATTATCATGATAACTTTTCTGTCTACTCTGAGACGCTTTCATCTTATCACGGATCATCTGAATTGTCTCAGTAGTCTGTTGCATAATCTCAGGTCCAAGCACCACATTTTCACTAGTCTCATACCAACACAGAGGCGTCCTACACCTCCTACCATACAAAGCTTCGAAAGGTGCCATTCCAATGCTAGAATGGTAACTATTATTATACGTGAACTCTATCAATGGTAAATGAGTATCCCACGCACCACCTTTCTCCAACACACAGGTTCTCAGCAAATCTTCCAACGACTGAATAGTCCTCTCTGACTGACCATTGGTCTGTGGATGATAAGCCGAGCTCAACTTTAATTTAGAACCCAAGGCTTCCTGCAGACTCTTCCAAAACTCTGAAGTAAACCTCGAATCTCTATCCGATACTATGCTCGATGGAACACCATGCAACTTCACAATTATCCTGATATAAATCTCCGCCAGCTTTGACAACAGAAAACTGATGTTAATTGGTATGAAATGTGCGGATTTCATAAGTCGATCGACCACTACCCAAATAACATCAAAGCCCCTCGCCGTATTTGGCAAACCAGTAAAAAAATCCATAGCAATACTGTCCCACTTCCATTCCAGAATCTCTAACAGTTGCATTAACCCCGAAGGCTTCTGGTGTTCCACTTTTGATTTCTGACATGTCAAACAAGCATAAACAAACTAAGCTATGTCCCTCTTCATACCGGACCACCAAAATAACTTTTTCAAGTCATGATACATTTTTGTAGCTCCCGGATGAATACTCAAGCTACTCCGGTGACGCTCCTCTAAGATTGCCTTCTTCAATTCCACATTATCCGGTACATAAATTCTGCCCCGAAATCTCAATACTCCAACATTATCCACTTTAAAATCACCATCAGGATCATCTCCTCCTATAGGCATCAAGTCCACTAGCTTTACATCAAGTTTCTGATTTTCCTTAATTACATCCAAGAAGTCATTATTCACCTTAAGCATACCCAGCCTAACACTCTCCGGTGTAGTTTCACAAACCATACTCAAGTCTCTGAACTGTTCAATCAATTCCATTTCTTTTACCATTAATGTCGACATATGAATTGTCTTCCGACTTAGCGCATCTGCTACAACATTAGCTTTTCCTGGATGGTAACTCAAGTTAAAATCATAATCTTTCAAGAACTCTAACCATCTTCTCTGCCTCATATTTAATTCCTTCTGATCGAACAAATACTTCAGACTTTTGTGATCACTGAATACTTCAAATCTCGATCCATACAAATAATGTCTCCAGATTTTCAATACAAAAACCACCGCAGCTAATTCAAGATCATGAGTAGGATAGTTCCTCTCATGCACCCTTAATTGCCGCAAAGCATATGCCACTACCTTGTCGTCTTGCATTAACACACCGCCTAATCCCATCTTAGACGCATCACAATACACCACAAAAGGTTCACTTGGACTTAATAGAACTAACACCGGTGCCGTAGTCAATTTCTTCTTTAATTCCTCAAAACTTTCCTCACAAGCCGCATCCCAAACAAAAGCTTGATTCTTTCTAGTTAACTGCTTCAACGGTAATGCCAAATTAGAAAACCCTTCAATAAACCTTCGGTAATAACCTGCCAAACCCAAGAAACTTCTAATCTCTGTCGCTGTCTTCGGCGACTCCCACTGAAGTACCGCACTTACTTTAGATGGATCCACCACTATGCCATCACCAGAAATAACATGACCCAAGAAACTCACGGTCTTCAACCAGAATTCACATTTCGAGAACTTCTCAAACAATTTATTATCTTTCAACACCTGCAATGCAATTCTCAAGTGTCCTGCATGATCTTCGTCAGACTTAGAATAAATCAGCATGTCATCAATGAATACCACAATAAACTGATCCAGATAAGAATGAAAGATACGATTCATATACTCCATAAACACACCCGGCGCGTTAGACACTCCGAAAGGCATCACTGCATATTCATAATGTCCATAGCGAGTCTTGAACGCAGTTTTCTGAATATCATCTTCTTTTACTCTAATCTGATGGTAACCCGACCTCAAATTAATTTTGCTGAAAACACGAGCTCCCACAAGCTGATCCATTAAGTCATCAATCCTCGGAAGTGGATACTTATTTTTAATGGTCACTTTATTCAACTGACGGTAATCAATGCACAGACGCATACTACCATCCTTCTTTTTCACCACCAACACTGGAGCTCCCCACGGCGACACACTCGGTCTAATAAACTTCTTATCAAGCAATTCTCCAATCTGAGATTTCAACTCGGCCAATTCTGATGCAGACATCCTGTACGGTGCCATAGATATGGGTCTAATACCAGGAACAAGATCAATGGTAAATTCAACTTCTCTCGTCGGAGGCAATTCTGTAATGTCATATGGAAATACTTCAGGAAATTCACTCACCACCGGTAACTCATTAACTGAAGTCTTGCTTTCAACAGATAACGAGGCAAACACTTCAAACTGTAACACCTCAAAATTTGCCCTCTTACTTTTAGCACTAACTGGCTTATGCTTCATTTCACTTGCATCCTCATTTCTGCATTTGCATGATTCTTCTGGGCATGGGATCAAGGTATTTTCCAGCAGCTCATGGCGTCATTAGTTCCAGTATCATTTTCCACAATGTTCAGAGCCAAGCAGATGGCTTTCAAAGTCTTTTTGAGCATTTATTTTGCTTACTAGATGATTTGATAATCAGAAGCTCCGGCAGCCATTTTTTTATCAGCGATTCAGCACCAGACAGTTGTTTTCAGCAATTTATTCTGAGTGCGAAGCACATTTCACAGCATATTTCAAGAGTGTATCAGTGGTGATATCCAATTGAAAGCTTCAGAGGTCTAATGTAGCTCAGAACGGGTGGAACCAAGCCATTCTCCAAGTTTCCCTCCAAAAAGCGCAAGAATTCAAATTTTCCTTGTGTTAACCGATTAACACATTAGTTAACCGATTAACCAAGGCGAATTTTGCCCAAACAGCTCATTTTTCAGCACTACATATTTCTAATTCAAATTTTAATCACCAATTTCATTTTTGCACCAGTTGAAGGATCTAGAGAGTTTGATTTTCCATACAAAAATTTAAATTCTTTCCACTCCAATTCCTCATTCCCTTTCCTAATCCATTTTTCACTCCCATTTCCACCCACTAAACCTCACTCCAAACCCAAACTTAACTCCTAACCTAGGGGTTATTTAAACCAATTCATTCCAAACCTCTAGAACCCTAGATCATTTTTCACCCTCATTTTTCAGAATTTGCTCTCAATTCTCTCTCACTTTTTCATTCTCCATCTTCATCTTCAACCTCTCACCAAAGCTCCATATTCATAGATTCACAAATTCTTCATTGGAATTTGTGAATTCTTGAGCTAAACCTCCATCACATCCTCATTCTTGGATCAATTCTGCAGTAGTTACTGGTTTAGATCTTAAATTAAGTTGTTGGAATCACTTTTGGAGGAGCTTTTGCTTATTTGAGGTGTTCTTGCTTGGATCTTCAAGTGTTCTTGGTAAAGCTTCATAGATCTCTGGTTTTCTTGTTTGGATCCACCAATTTTCGTTCATAAATCTTACCAAAGCAAATCTCAGCTTTGTAGGTTGGTTTTCCTTAGATCTATACTTGATTTAGCTTATTTGCAACCTATACAATGTAGATCTTTGGTTGTTCTTGATTTTGATCTATTTGCTTGAATTTGATTCTTGATGTTGATGATTATTGGATCTAACTGATGTTTGAATACTGTGTTTAAACTTAATTTTCGTGCATTGTTGATTATATGATCATTGGAGATGATTGCGTAATTGATTTTGCTGCTGGAAGTGATTTTTCAAACTAATTTTCTGCTACTGGTACAGTGTTAATCGGTTAACACATTGGTTAACTGATTAACCAGTGTATTTTTGCTGTTTCTGCTGATTTTGGAGCTGTTAATCGGTTAACACCTTGGTTAACCGATTAACACTGTTGCAGAGTGTGTTTTTTGTACATTTTTGAGCATGTTTCGATCCCATTTCATTTCTAATCTTCATGGATTGATATGATACATGTTTAAGGACTGTTTGGATGTTGTTGCACCTCACAGCATTGTATGCGCACAATTTTCTGACACGCGACTCTTGGATTTTCGCCGTTTATGATCATGTTTGCGTTATTGCGTTCTTGATGCGATGAACATATAACACACACTCCTTGAGCATGCTAATTGTGAATTAATGTTTGTGTTGCTGGAATTGTGTTGTGCATGCTTGTTTGCTTTCTATTCCTTGAGGTGCATACTTGTTTCAACTTGTTCACATGCTTAATGTTATGCATCCTTTCATGATGTACATTTTTCCATGATGTCTTCAAGTTTATTCAACATGATGTATGATGTGTTTGTGATCATGATTAATTGAGGAATGCATGATGTTGGATACACATTTGCTATGCCATGATTGAATCGTATTCAAATGCATTGCATGCTGCCCTGTTTCTACTGCTGACTATGTGCATAGATGTTGTTGTATGTGCTGCTGTTTGGCCTTTTACACCTATTTTTGTGCTGAATATGAGTTGTTGAATGTTGTTTAGTGTGTTGGCTGGAATTTACTGTTGTATTGGTACAGATGCGCTGTTGTAGCTGCTGTTCTTATTCATTCGTATCTCTCATTTCTTCTACTTCTCTTTCTCTCTTATGTGTTGGATTACATGATATAATGCTGGATTGTGTAGAACTTTTTCACATCCCTTTGGGATCCTAGCTCATCCTTAATTTTTGATTAAGGTGAGGTAGGATAAGCATTTGATAGTGTTATCCCTCTCTCTTCTTTAGACTTAGGTTGTTCTTGAACCTCCCCTTAGGGCCATCTTTTGCATGACAACTTTAGGATAGAATTCCCCTTAGTGTTTCCTTTTCCTTGAGTCTTCTCTTCTCATCTCATAATCCTTCTAAAACACTTAATAAAGGTTAAAATGTATTGCGCATGAGCCTTGTATATGGGAAGTGAAGGATAGGGGGTCTCCCTTCATTCTTCTAGGATGCTTAGTGTACGTCCTGTTGGGGACGATATGCGACGTATTCGTTCCTATGTTGTAGACATGGGTGCAATGCAAGTTATGAACTAACTTCAATCCATTTCTGTCTAAAAAACACAAAACAAACTCAAACCTTTTTCATTCTTCAGGATTGTTAAGTTTCAAACTATTTTCAGAAGAGGGCACGTTACTTCCGTCTCGCCGCAAACAGGCATCGACCTTAACTGCCGGACGCGAACGTAACGTCGCTCATAAAAGAACATAGACTTGGTTAAGTTGAACTACGACTGCTCTGATTTCCTCCTTCTGGTTAGATATAGGATATGTAACGCCCCAGTTTTTGTGTTTTTATTTAATCGAGTCGTTTTGATTATTTTATTATTATTTTATTTTATTTTCGACTTTTATCTGAAAATCTGTTATTTTTCAATGTTGTGATATTTTATCGGATTTTGGGGTCGTTTGCGAGATAATTGAGTATGGGGGTATTTAGGTCATTTCATGATATTTTTCATTAAGTAGAAAATAGAAAATTGAAAGAGAGAAAAATAGAGAGAAAGAAAGGGAGAAGAAAGAAAAAGAGGAGAAAAGAGAAGAAGAAGAGAAATAGTGAGAAAAACTTGGAAATCAAAGAAATCAACCCCTAGAATCGATTTAATCGGGTAAGGGTGCGAAACTCAATTATTGTATATTTGTGTATGATTATGTATGTGTGTTTGTGGTTGTTATTGGATTGAATTGGAAAAATTTAGTAAAACCTATATTATGTAAAATTGATTAGAAATTGATTAAATGTGCTTGAAATCATGTTTTTAGTGTCATTATTGTTGATACATGATAAATACATGTTGCTATGCATTGTATTGGTAATTTTCTGGGTGTAGGTGAAAATTGGAAGCTTTTGGGTTGAGAAAATGCAGAACTTTGTTCTGCAGAATTTTTTCTGGTTTTTCCAGGTCATACGCGTATGGGGCATGTTCATACGCGTATGGACCTTGGCAATACGCGTAACATGGGAGTGTTTTGGGGCCAATACGCGTATGGATCTTCAATTTTCTCGGGCATCTGCCCATTTGCGTATGGTACGCGTAACACTTCAAGGCAATACGCGTATGATGGGATGCACTACGCGTATTGAAATTTTAACGTGGGTTTTGGGAAAAATGATCTCTGCCCATACGCGTATGGCCTCGGGCAATACGCGTATGGCATGGCGAGGATTTTGGGCAATACGCGTATGGCTTAGGGCAATACGCGTATGGCCAGGAGAATGGTAAAATGGGACTTTTCAAAATATTGTTTTCGTTTTTCTTTCGTAACTTGGGTTCCGTTTATCTGATTTTTACATTCTTGGTATTGTTGGAAAGCTATTGAGTTGTACTTTCTTATTATGATGATTTTGAAATTGTTAGCTGATTTAATTATATCAAAAATCAGGAATAGTGTCGGTTTGTCGACTTTTGTCATTATAATTGTGCGTAATTGATGCGTATTATGCAAGGTGCTATTGTATGAGGTAAATGTATGTGTTTAGATGGTATTGAGAAGAATTGTGGCCGTATGGCAATTAAATGCATTGTTTTGGGCATAAGTGCAAAGTGTGATTTTGTTGATGTGGAGGAATGCATGTATGTGGGCATATTAAATGTCATGAGTCATTGTATGCCAAGCATCATGATATGCATTGTTGTGACGTCCTGAGTGACGGTTTGATTCCAGAGGGAACCTGCTATAACATCGTGAGCCTTAAAAATAAGAGGTATGAATAGCCTTAAAAATAAGAGGACCGAAAGCGATGGTTATAGATGATCGTGTTCCCATGTGGGGTGTGAGCGATCGGATTGGCGCCTTATACCGAGAGGACCTAAAGCAATCCATAAACGTCGTGCGCCTTATGCTAAGAGGACCTAAAGCGACCGGGGGAACATCGTAGGCCCGACGGGGTGTTACTTGAGTGATCCTCAGTAACGAGCGATGATTCCAGCAGAGTTCCTGAGTGAACTAATGATGAGAAATATTGGAAGTCGGTACCGCATGGCATGTGCATAGAGTCGTTGTGTCGTTCTCTATGCATTTGCATAAATCATAAATATGATTGACTATGTGTGAGAATTATGAGTGGATTAATCGTGTGTGGAATTGATGAATTAATATTCTTGGTGATAATTGCATTGTGTACGATTAATGTGCATTGACGTTAGATAAATGAAATATGTACGATGTTGTGTGGTATTTGGATTCTGTTGTATGTTTGTGGTGAGAAATCTATATGTGCATTTTTGTGTTAATATATAATTATATGCAACTGTATTATGATTGTTTTTCTCACCCTTCTGCTGTTTTATAACGCTCTATGAGGCATTGCAGATTAGAGTTGCTGGAGGTATTTTTTGTGAAGCTTTGCGTCTTCATTCTTTTGTCGGTCGGCTCTGATATGTGACACCGGGTAGTTGGGGAGGCTGTTTGTGATATTTGTGTATTATGTATATATACCTTTTTGGCTTTTGCACGTACAACTTGATGTATGACAAACTTTTCATGATATATATATATATATATATATATATATATATATATGATATCCAGTTTTAGATTTTCCGCTTTTATTCTAAAATCTGAAATGTGGGTGTAAGGAACCGAGTTCCGCTGTTGTTTACTACCCCACTGTTGCATATCTTTATGAGCAGGTGTTGTATGATTTGTTTCAATATAATGTGATGTTTCTCCCAGTCTATGCCATGATAATTTAAATATACTCTGATGAAATTTCGAATTTTCTTATACTGCTTTTTTTGATTGGGGGTGTTACATTAAGTGGTATCAGAGCTAGTCTGTGTCAGTTTGTGTTTGCCCTGGTCGGTTTTGGCATTGGAGTGAGTTGTTTGTTTAACCATAGTTTCTGTTATTGGAAATAAACAGAATATGGCTGGTAGGAATGATGCTGCTTTGGCTGCTGCTATGTAAGTTATGGCTCGGGCTGTGCAGGGTGCACCTAATGCTGCAGGTAATGATGAGTTCAGGAAGAACAAACCGCCGGTCTTCAAAGGAAGATATGATCCTGATGGTGCACAGATTTTGTTGAAAGAGATTGAAAGGATTTTCTGAGTGATGGATTGTGAGGAGGATCAGAAGGTGAGACTGGGTACTCACATGTTACTGGAAGAAGCTGATGATTGGTGGGTTAGTACATTTCATGTGTTGGAAGCTGCAGAAGAGGAAGATATTACTTGGGAAGTTTTTAGCCGGGAGTTCTTGCTGAGGTATTTTCCTGAAGATGTAAAGGGAAAGAAGGAAATCGAGTTTTTGGAACTGAAGCAAGGTAATATGTCTGTTGTTGATTATACTGCTAAGTTTGTGGAACTTGTGCAGTTTTATCCTCATTATGCTGAAGCGACTGCTGAATTCTCTAAGTGTGTAAAGTTTGAGAATGGCTTGCGTCCAGAGATAAAGCAGGCGATTGGATATCAGAAGATTCGGAGGTTTTCTGATTTGGTGGATTGTTGTAGGATTTATGAAGAGGACAGTAAGGCTCGTTCTACACATTACAAGAGTGTGAGCGAGAGGAAAGGGAAGCAACAGTTCCGTGGTGGTCCGTATGTGACACCAGCTGATAAAGGTAAACAAAGGGGTACTTTTGATAGAAGGTCAGGTGGAGGAGGTATGTCTAATTCTCCGAGATGTTTTAAATGTGGTGAGTTGGGGCATCGTCAGTTTGAGTGCAGGAAGGGTGTGAGTAAGTGTTCTAATTGTGGAGGTTTAGGACATGTAGCAGCTGAGTGCAAGAGAAAGAATGTGGTTAAGTGTTTTAACTGTGGTGAACCTGGTCATATTAGCACGAAGTGTCAGAAACCGAAGCAAGCTCCAGCTAGTGGGAAGGTATTTTCTTTGGCAGGAACTCAGACTTCAAGTGCAGATCGTCTGATCAGAGGTACTTGTTTTATTAATAGTACTCCTTTAGTTGCTATCATTGATACTGGAGCGACTCATTCGTTTATTTCGTCTGAGTGCGCGAAGCGTTTGAATCTTGTGTTGTCTTTGATGGGTGGTGAGATGGTTATTGATACTCCAGCAATGGGGTCAGTAACTACTTCTTTTGTTTGTCTAAGATGTCCTTTGACCATTTATGGTAAAGACTTTGAGATGGATTTGGTGTGTTTGCCGTTGGAGGGTTTAGATGTGGTTCTGGGAATGAATTGGTTGCAATTCAATCGAGTGCACATTGATTGTTATCATAAGCTGGTAAGGTTTCCTTCTCTTGAGGAAGACGAAGACTCGAGTTTCTTATCTACCAAAGAGTTGAAGAGACTTTTGGCGGATGAAGCTCAGTTGTTTGGGTTGTTTGCATCTTTGACTGTGGATAGTCAAGTTTCACATGATGTGTTTCCTGTTGTGTGTGAATTTCCGGAAGTGTTTCCTGAGGATATTTCAGACTTGCCGCCAGAGAGAGAGGTGGAGTTTTCTATAGATCTAGTTCCTGGTACTAGACCTGTATCTATGGCACCTTATCGTATGTCAGCGTCTGAGTTGGTTGAGTTAAAGAAACAGTTAAATGAGTTGTTGGAGAAGAGGTTTGTAAGACCTAGTGTTTCTCCTTGGGGTGCTCCAGTTTTATTGGTGAAAAAGAAGGATGGAAGTATGCGGTTGTGTATTAATTATCGCCAGCTGAATAAGGTGAAGATTAAGAATAAGTATCCTCTTCCAAGGATTGATGATCTGATGGATCAGTTAGTTGGTGCGTGTGTGTTCAGTAAGATTGATTTGAGATCAGGGTATCATCAAATAAGGGTGAAAGAGGAAGATATTCAGAAGACGGCTTTTAGGACACGTTACGGTCATTATGAATATTCTATGATGCCGTTCGGGGTTTCTAATGCGCCAGGTGTGTTTATGGAATACATGAATCGTATTTTTCATGAGCATTTGGATCGATTTGTCGTTGTGTTTATTGATGACATTTTGATTTATTCTAAGTCTCGGGAAGAGTACGCAAAGCATTTGCATATTGTTTTGCAGGTTTTGAAGGAAAGGAAGCTTTTTGCCAAATTGTCCAAGTGTGAATTCTGGTTGTCGGAAGTGAGTTTTCTTGGGCACGTAATTTCAGGTAATGGTATTTCAGTGGATCCATCTAAAGTAGAAGCAGGTCTACAATGGGAGGCTCCGAGATCTGTTACTGAAATTCAAAGCTTTTTGGGTTTGGCTGGTTATTATCGAAGGTTTATTGAAGGTTTTTCTAAGCTAGCACTTCCTTTGACCCAGTTGACTTGTAAAAGGAAAGTGTTCATTTGGGATATTCGGTGTGAGGAAAGTTTTAATGAGCTGAAGAGAAGATTGACGATAGCTCCGATTTTGATTTTGCCGAATCCTAATGAACCATTTGTGGTTTATTGTGATGCTTCTTTGATTGGTCTAGGTGGTGTTCTGATGAAAGAAAGTAAGGTGGTGGCTTATGCTTCGAGGCAATTGAGAGTGCATGAGAAGAATTATCCTACTCATGATCTTGAATTAGCGGCTGTGGTTTTTGTGTTGAAGATCTGGAGGCATTATCTCTATGGTGCAAGATTTGAAGTCTTTAGTGATCATAAAAGTTTGAAATATTTGTTTGATCAGAAAGAGCTAAATATGAGGCAACGTAGATGGTTGGAATTCTTGAAGGACTATGACTTTGGCTTGAATTACCATCCTGGTAAAGCTAATGTGGTAGCCGATGCATTGAGTCGGAAATCGTTACATATGTCCGCTTTAATGGTTAAAGAGTGGGAACTTTTGGAATCGTTTAGGGATTTGAGTTTGGTTTGTGAAGTGACGTCGGATAGCGTGAGGCTTGGAATGCTAACGATTACTAATGATTTTCTGATGACGGTTAGTGAGAAACAAAAGCTGGATGTGAAATTTGTGGATTTGATGTTGGTGGGAGACAAAGATGCGAATAGTGATTTTCAAGTGGATGTTAATGGTGTTTTGAGATTCCGAGGTAGAATTTGTATTCCGGATGATGCGGAATTGAAAAGGATGATTTTGGAAGAATGACACCAGAGTAATTTGAGTATACATCCGGGAGCGAATAAGATGTATCAGGATTTGAAGAAGATTTTCTGGTGGTCTGGATTGAAAAGAGATGTGGCTCAGTTTGTTTATGCATGTTTGACTTGTCAGAAATCGAAGGTAGAACATCTGAGGCCTAGTGGTTTGTTGCAACCATTGGATATTCCTGAGTGGAAGTGGGATAGCATTTACATGGATTTTGTGACAGGGTTACCGAATACTCAGCGAGGGCATAATGCTATTTGGGTGATTGTTGATAGGCTGACTAAATCGGCTCATTTTATTCCGATTGACATCAGTTTTACTTTGGAGAGGTTAGCTGAGATTTACATCAGTGTGATTGTGAAGTTGCATGGGATTCCATTGAGTATTGTTTCGGATCGAGATCCAAGATTTACCTTGATATTTTGGGAAAGTTTACAGAAGGCTTTGGGTTCTAAATTGAGATTGAGTCTGGCTTATCATCTGCAGATGGATGGTCAGACGGAGAGGACGATTCAGTCTTTGGAGGATTTGTTGAGGGCTTGTGTTTTGGAACAAGGTGGTGCGTGGGATAGTTATCTTGCGTTGATTGAATTCACGTATAATAATAGTTTTCATTCTAGTATTGGAATGGCACCGTTTGAAGCATTGTATGGACGAAGATGTCGGACACCGTTGTGATGGCACGAATCTGGTGAGAGAACGGTAGTTGGACCAGAGTTGGTGCAACAGACGACGGAGAAAGTGAAGCTTATTCGAGAGAAAATGAAGGCTTCTCGGAATAGGCAAAAGAGTTATCATGATCGGATACTGAAAGATCTTGAGTTTCAGGAGGGAGATCATGTATTTTTGAGAGTTACACCGGTGACGGGTGTGGGTCGTGCATTGAAATCGAAGAAACTTACTTCTTGGTTTATTGGTCCTTACCAGATATCCGCGAGAGTGGGTGTTCTGGCTTATAGGGTGGCGTTGCCGCCGAATCTGTCGAATCTGCACGATGTGTTTCATGTTTCACAGCTTCGGAAGTATGTTCCAGATCCGTCGCATGTGATTCCGATGGATGAGGTTGAGGTAAGGGAGAACCTTACGGTTGAGGCGTTACCAGTTAGGATTTTGGATCGCGAGGTGAAGCGGTTGAGAGGCAAGGAAATTGCACTTGTGAAGGTGGCATAGGGAGGCGCTGCTGAGGGCAATTTGACTTGGGAGTTGGAGAGTCGGATGCGGGAGTCGTATCCAGAGTTGTTCGTCTCAGGTATATTTTCGAGGATAAAAATTTCTAAGTGGGGGAGAGTTGTAACGCCCCAGTTTTTATGTGTTTTTATTTAATCGAGTCGTTTTGATTATTTTATTATTATTTTATTTTAGGCTTAAATAGGTTTTTCGTCCCTGTAAGTTGGCGAGATTTTGGTTTTCGTCCCTGTATCTTTTTTTTTTCGATTTTAGTCCCTGTATCTTACTTTTTGCTGGTGTTTAGTCCTTACAGAGGTTTCCTGCAGATTTTCATGCGGATTTTCCTGCGGATTTTCTTGCGGAATTTGATTTTTAGGAAAATCCGCAAACCTGCGGATTTTCCTGCGAATTTTGGCTTTAGGGACTAAACACCAACAAAAAGTAAGATATAGGGACTAAAACCGAAAAAAAAAAGATACAGGGACGAAAACCAAAATCTCGCCAACTTACAGGGACGAAAAACCTATTTAAGCCTTTATTTTATTTTCGACTTTTAGCTGAAAATCTGTTATTTTTCAATGTTGTGATATTTTATCGGATTTTGGGGTCGTTTGCGAGATAATTGAGTGTGGGGGTATTTAGGTCATTTCATGATATTTTTCATTAAGTAGAAAATAGAAAATAGAAAGAGAGAAAAATCGAGAGAAAGAAAGGGAGAAGAAAGAAAAAGAGGAGAAAAGAGAAGAAGAAGAGAAATAGTGAGAAAAACTTGGAAATCAAAGAAATCAACCCCTAGAATCGATTTAATCGGGTAAGGGTGCGAAACTCAATTATTGTATACTTGTGTATGATTATGTATGTGTGTTTGTGGTTGTTATTGGATTGAATTGAAAAAATTTAGTAAAACCTATATTATGTAAAATTGATTAGAAATTGATTAAATGTGCTTGAAATCATGTTTTTAGTGTTCGTTATTGTTGATACATGATAGATACATGCTGCTATGCATTGTATTGGTAATATTCTGGGTGTAGGTGAAAATTGGAAGATTTTGGGTTGAGAAAATGCAGAACTTTGTTCTGCAGAATTTTTTCTGGTTTTTCCAGGTCATACGCGTATGGGGCATATTCATACGCGTATGGACCTTGGCAATACGCGTAACATGGGCGTGTTTTGGGGCTAATTTTCTCGGCCATCTGCCCATTTGCGTATGGTACGCGTAACACTTCAGGGCAATACGCGTATGATGGGATGCACTACGCGTATTGAAATTTTAACGTGGGTTTTGGGAAAAATGATCTCTGCCCATACGCGTATGGCCTTGGGCAATACGCGTATGGCATGGCGAGGATTTTGGGCAATACGCGTATGGCTCAGGGCAATACGCGTATGGCCAGGAGAATGGTAAAATGGGACTTTTCAAAATATCATTTTCGTTTTTCTTTCGTAACTTGGGTTCCGTTTATCTGATATTTACATTCTTGGTATTGTTGGAAAGCTATTGAGCTGTATTTTCTTATTATGATGATTTTGAAATTGTTAGCCGATTTAATTATGTCAAAAATTGGGAATAGTGTCGGTTTGTCGACTTTTGTCATTATAATTGTGCGTAATTGATGCGTATTATGCAAGGTGCTGTTGTATGAGGTAAATGTATGTGTTTAGATGGTATTGAGAAGAATTGTGGCCGTATGGCAATTAAATACATTGTTTTGGGCATAAGTGCAAAGTGTGATTTTGTTGATGTGGAGGAATGCATGTATGTGCGCATATTAAATGTCATGAGTCATTGTATGCCAAGCATCATGATATGCATTGTTGTGACGTCCTGAGTGACGGTTTGATTCCAGAGGGAATCTGCTATAACATCGTGAGCCTTAAAAATAAGAGGTATGAATAGCCTTAAAAATAAGAGGACCGAAAGCGATGGTTATAGACGATCGTGTGCCCATGTGGGGTGTGAGCGATCGGATTGTGCGCCTTATACTGAGAGGACCTAAAGCAATCCATAAACGTCGTGCGCCTTATACTAAGAGGACCTAAAGCGACGGGAGAACATCGTAGGCCCGACGGGGTGTTACTTGAGTGATCCTCAGTAACGAGCGATGATTCCAGCAGAGTTCCTGAGTGAACTAATAATGAGAAATATTGGAAGTCGGTACCGCATGGCATGTGTATAGAGTCGTTGTGTCGGTCTCTGTGCATTTGCATAAATCATAAATATGATTGACTATGTGTGAGAATTGTGAGTGGATTAATCGTGTGTGGAATTGATGAATTGATATTCTTGGTGATAATTGCATTGTGTATGATTAATGTGCATTGACGTTAGATAAATGAAATATGTACGATGTTGTGTGGTATTTGGATTCTGTTGTATGTTTGTGGTGAGAAATATATATGTGAATTTTTGTGTTAATATATAATTATATGCAACTGTATTATGGTTGTTTTTCTCACCCTTCTGCTGTTTTATAATGCTCTATAAGGCATTGTAGATTAGAGTTGCTGGAGGTATTTTTTGTGAAGCTTTGCGTCTTCATTCTTTTGTCGGCCGGCTCTGATATGTGACACCGGGTAGTTGGGGAGGCCGTTTGTGATATTTATGTATTATGTATATATACCTTTTTGGGTTTTGCACGTACAACTTGATGTATGACAAACTTTTCATGATATATATATATATATATGATATTCAGTTTTAGATTTTCCGCTTTTATTCTAAAATCTGAAATGTGGGTGTAAGGAATCGAGTTCCTCTGTTGTTTGCTACCCCGCTGTTGCATATCTTTATGAGCAGGTGTTGTATGATTTGTTTCAATATAATGTGATGTTTCTCCCAGTTTATGCCATGATAATTTATATATACTCTGATGAAATTTCGAATTTTCTTATACTGCTTTTTTTGATTGGGGGTGTTACAGGATACGTAGGCACAAGACGGTGATGTCTTGGCGAGCAACCTTCCCCATTAGTTCGTGTCCGAACTGCATTGACTCTGACTTTCCCATTGCACGAGGGAATACGTAGGTGTAGGACGTCGATGTCCTATCGAGTCACTTATTTTTCTTTTCTCCCCCGTTTCTTCGCTCTTCTCCGTTCGTGTTCCTTCTCGTTTCCAGTAGCAGTGGAGCTCCAGATGACGACACCCTTTGATCGAGACAACAAGCATGGATCACATCGAGTACGATGGATACGTGGGGGGTGCTAATACCTTCCCCTCATGTAACCGACTCCCTTACCAGTTTCTCTTGGTCGCGAGACCATGCTCTTTTCCTTTCCCTCAGGTTTACGCAGTGTTTCCTTTCCCTCTCTTGGGATAAATACACATTGTGGCGACTCTATTTTCGCGCCACTTTCGCATTTGTACCAAGATGAAAATCCCAGGAGTGACAGCTAGCGACTCTGCTGGGGAAAGGTTGACCTATTGCTGGCCCATCCCCTTTTAGCGAGTCAATCCTAGCGCTTGTCTGTTTTTTTCTTTCATTGGGTGTTTATTGTTGTGCTTTATTTGTTGTATATTACTGTATTATTGTATTACTGTTTTTACTGCATTTACTGCATTGCATTTCATTACTATACTGGATTGTGATGTGCTGTGCTGGTTTTCTGTTTGACAGGTTGGGATGTTCTGAGAGATAAGCCCATTACCCAGGCTTGAGCATACACATAGGTATTAGCGTTGGCAGGAGTGACACTCCCGTGGTGTTGACTGTAACGCCCCAGTTTTGTCAGTTTTTATTTAATTGAGTCATTTTGATTATTTTATTATTATATTATTTTATTTCTGACTTTTATATGAAAATATGTTATTTTTCATCGTGAATATATTTTGTCGCGTTTTGGGAGCGATTGCGAGATAATTGAGTGTGGGGGTATTTTGGGAATTTTGGTTTATTTTGTTAAGTTTGGAATATGATAGAATAGAAAGAGAGAAAAATAGTAAGGAGAAAGAAAAAGGGAAGAAGAAAAGTAGAGAGAAAGAAGAAGAGAAGAAAAAGAGAGGAAAAACATGAGAAAGAAGAAACCAATCTCCCAACTTTATTAAACGCGATTAAATCGGGTAAGGGTGCGAAACTCAATTATACTATGTTTGTGTATGATTATGTACGTGTTTTCTTGTATGTTTGCTTGTCTTCCATAGCTTTTGAGTTCTAGGTTGGAAATGAGAATCTTGTGAGAAATCGATACTTTCGCGGTTGGAAATCGACGTAAATGTGGTAGAATGCTTGTTGCCATGATTGTATTGAGTTCTGATTGATATATGATGTTTTGGAAATGTTTTGGTAGTAGAAATTATCATTTTGGGTTTCCACACAGCGCTGAGAAATTCTGAGTTTTCCTTGGTTCGCCTAGCGAACCTGGGGCGAAGCAGTAGCGAGTGATGTTTTCGCGGGTTCGCCTAGCGAACCAGTTAGTGAATGTCAGCGAAGTTTCACTGAGTTGTTCGCCTAGCGAACTTTGGATGTTTTTGGGTCTGGTAGTTGCTGCCTTGGTTCGCCAAGGGGTTCGCCTAGCGAACTTTGTATCTGTTTTTGAGCTGGTAACGGGTTCGCAGGACATTCACCTAGCGAAGGTGGTAGCGAATGCTCGCTAGAGGGTTCGCCTAGCGAACAGGGCTATTTGTGTAGTTTTGTTTTCGCCATAACTTTTGATCTGTGGTTCGGTTTGAGGCGTGGTTTGATGCGTTAGAAAGCTTATAAAATGTTCTTTTTTATGAGGATGGTTTTGAGATTGTTGCCTGATTAAATTATGTCGGAAATTAGAAATTGTGTGGTATTGTTGTCGACTTTTGCCGGTTACTTGGGTGTAATTGATGGGCTATCCTACGATTTGCTTGTGATATATGTTGGATGCATGTGTTTGAATATCGTGACGATGGTTTGTGGCCGCATGGAAATTAAATGCATTGTTTTGGGCTTGAGTGTAAAGCATGATTTTGTTGATTAAGATGAGTGCATATATGTGTGCATTTTAAATGTCATGAGTCATTGTATGCCAAGCATCATGATATGCATTCTTGTGATGTCCTGAGTGGCAGATTGATTCCAGAGGGAATCTGATATAACATCGAGCGCCTTAAAAATAAGAGGAATGAATCTCCTTAAAAATAAGAGGACCGAAAGCGATGGTTATAGACGATCGTGTGCCCATGTGGGGTGTGAGCGATCGGGTCGTGTGCCCGTGTGGGGTGTGAGCGATCTATAAACGTCGTGTGCCCGTGTGGGGTGTGAGCGACGGGGAACATCGTATGCCCGACGGGGAGTTACAGTGATGTAACGAGCGGTAGTTCCAGCAGAGTTCCTGAGTGAACTAATGATGAGAAACATTGGAAGTCGGTACCGCATGTGCATTGCATGGAGTCGTTGTGTCGGTCTCTGTGCATTTGCAAAACCATGGATTAATTGTGTATGTAATTGTGAATGTGATTAATGAGATGGAATATGGATAATTGTGTTGATGATGAGTGCATTGTGTATGAGTGATGTGTATTGGTGATGGATACCTGATACTTGTACTGTGTTGTGTTATATTTGATTGTGGTGCATTTGTGGTGAGAATATTTTACTTGTGCATTTCTGTGTTATTATATAATTATATGCAACTGTATTATGATTGTGTTTCTCACCCTTCTGCTGTTTTATAATGCTCTATGAGGCATTACAGATTAGAGTTGTTGGCGGTCTTTTTGTGAAGCTGGGTCTTCATTCTTTTGTCGGTCGGCTCTGATATGTGACACCGGGTAGTCGGGGTGATTGAGTGTGATTATTTTGTATTGTGTATATGTATTTGTTGGATTGTACATGTTTGATTTTGTGTATGACAACAAACTTTTTATGATATATATATATATATATATATATATATATATATATATATATATATGAGATATTCAGTACAGATTTTTCCGCTTTATTATGTATTTGAATTGTGGGTAGTAGGAACTAAGTTCCTCTGTTTATTTACTACCTGCGGGGTGTTGCATATCTTTATGAGCAGGTGTTGTATGTTTGTTTCAAATTGATGTGGCCCCCTCGGTCTATGCCGTGCATGTTTTAAATATACTCTGATGAAATTTTGAATTTTTGATTACCGCTTTAGTAGCTTTGGGGTATAGATTGGGGGTGTTACATTAAGTGGTATCAGAGCCAGTCCATGTCAGTTCGTGTTTGTTTGTGTCAGTCCTTTGTCGTTGTGGCGTTGGAGTGAGCTGTTTGTTTAACCATAGTTTCTGTTATTGGAAATGAACAGAATAGGGCTGGTAGGAATGATGCTGCTTTGGCTGCTGCTATGCAAGCTATGGCTCGGGCTATGCAGGGTGCACCTAATGCTGCTGGTAATGATGAGTTCAAGAAGAACAAACCGCCTGTCTTCAAAGGGAGACATGATCCTGATGGTGCACAGATTTGGTTGAAAGAGATTGAAAGGATTTTCCGAGTTATGGATTGTGTTGAGGACAGTAAGGTGAGACTGGGAACTCACATGTTACAGGAAGAAGCGGATGACTGGTGGGTTAGTACTCGTCAGGTGTTGGAAGCTAGGGATGAAGAAGTTACTTGGGAATTGTTTAGCCGAGAGTTTCTGAGGAAGTATTTCTCGTAGATGTAAGAGGAAAGAAGGAAATTGAGTTCTTGGAATTGAAACAAGGTAATATGTCTGTTGTTGATTATACTGCTAAGTTTGTGGAGCTTGCGCAGTTTTATCCTCATTATGCTGAAGCGACTGCAGAGTTTTCTAAGTGTGTGAAGTATGAGAGCGGATTGCGTCCTGAGATTAAGCAGGCAATCGGTTATCAAAGGATTCGGAGGTTTTCTGATTTAGTGGAATGTTGTAGGATTTATGAAGAGGATAGTAAGGCTCGTTCTACTCACTATAAGAGTCTGAGTGACAGAAGAGGGAAGCAACAGTTCCTAGTGGGCCGTATGTAACACCAGTTGATAAGGGTAAACAAAGGGGTACTTTTGATCGAAGGCCCAGTGGTGGGAGTGTGTCTGGTCCTCTGAGGTGTTATAGGTGTGGTGAATTAGGACATCGTCAGTTTGAGTGTAGGAAAGATATGAGGAAGTGTACTAATTGTGGAGGTGTCGGACATGTCGTAGCTGATTGTAAAAGGAAGAATGTGGTGAAGTGTTTCAACTGTGGTGAACCTGGTCATATTAGTACAAAGTGTCAGAAACCGAAGCAGGCTCCATCTAGTGGGAAGGTGTTTGCATTGGCGGGAACTCAGACTTCAAGTGCAGATCGTTTGATCAGAGGTACTTGTTTTATTAATAGTATGCCTTTAGTTTCTATTATTGATACGAGAGCGACTCATTCGTTTATTTCGTCTGAGTGCGCGAAGCGTTTGAATCTTGTGTTGTCTTTGATGGGTGGTGAGATGGTTATTGATACTCCAGCAATGGGGTCAGTAACTACTTCTTTGGTTCGTTTAAGTTGTCCTTTGACCATTTATGGTAAAGACTTTGAGATGGATTTGGTGTGTTTGCCGTTGGAGGGTTTAGATGTGGTTATGGGAATGAATTGGTTGCAATTCAATCGGGTTCATATTGATTGTTATCATAAGCTAGTAAGGTTTCCTTCTCTTGAGGAAGACGAAGACTCAAGTTTCTTATCTACCAAAGAGTCGAAGAGACTTTTGGCCGATGAAGCTCAGTTGTTTGGGTTGTTTGCATCATTGGCTGTGGATAGTCAAGTGTCACTTGATGTGTTTCCTGTTGTGTGTGATTTTCCTGAAGTGTTTCCTGAGGATATTTCAGACTTGCCGCCAGAGAGAGAGGTGGAGTTTTCGATAGATCTAGTTCCTGGTACTAGACCTATTTCTATGGCACCGTATCGTATGTCGGCATTTGAGTTGGTTGAGTTAAAGAAGCAATTGAATGAATTGTTGGAAAAGAGGTTTGTGAGACCAAGCGTTTCTCCTTGGGGTGCTCCAGTTTTATTGGTGAAAAAGAAAGATGGAAGTATGCGGTTGTGTGTTGATTATCGCCAGTTGAATAAGGTGACGATTAAGAATAAGTATCCTCTTCCAAGGATTGATGATCTGATGGATCAGTTGGTTGGTGCGTGTGTGTTCAGTAAGATTGACTTGAGGTCGGGGTATCATCAGATTAGGGTGAAAGAGGAAGATATTCAGCAGACGGCTTTTAGGACACGTTACGGTCATTATGTATATTCTGTGATGTCGTTCGGGGTTTCTAATGCGCCAGGTGTGTTTATGGAGTACATGAATCGTATTTTCCACGAGCATTTGGATCGATTTGTTGTGGTGTTTATTGATGACATTTTGATTTATTCTAAGTCTCGGGAGGAGCACGCAGAGCATTTGCGTATTGTTTTGCAGGTTTTGAAAGAAAGAAAGCTTTTTGCCAAATTGTCCAAGTACGAGTTCTGGTTGTCGGAGGTGAGTTTTCTTGGACATGTAATTTCAGGTAATGGTATTTCTGTGGATCCATCTAAAGTAGAAGCAGTTCTACAATGGGAGGCTCCGAGATCTGTTTCTGAAATTCGAAGCTTTTGGGTTTGGCCGAATATTATCAAAGGTTTATTGAAGGTTTTTCGAAGCTAGCACTTCCTTTGACCCAGTTGACTTGTAAAGGGCAAGCGTTCATTTGGGATATTCGGTGTGAGGAAAGTTTTAATGAGCTGAAGAGAAGATTGACGACAGATCCGATTTTGATTTTGCCGAATCCTAATGAACCATTTGTGGTGTATTGTGATGCGTCTTTGATTGGTCTAGGTGGGGTGCTAATGCAAGAAGGTAAGGTTGTGGCGTATGCTTCGAGACAGTTAAGAGTGCATGAGAAGAATTATCCTACTCATGATTTGGAATTAGCGGCTGTGGTTTTTGTATTGAAGATTTGGAGGCATTATCTTTTTGGTGCGAGGTTTGAAGTCTTTAGTGATCATAAAAGTTTGAAATATTTGTTTGATCAGAAGGAATTGAATATGAGGCAACGAAGATGGTTGGAGTTTTTGAAGGACTACGACTTTGGCTTGAATTACCATCCTGGTAAAGCTAATGTGGTAGCCGATGCATTGAGTCGGAAATTGTTGCATATGCCCGCTTTGATGGGTAAGGAGTGGGAGCTTTTGGAATCGTTTAGAGATTTGAGCTTGGTATGTGAAGTGACTTCGGATAGTGTGAGGCTGGGTATGCTGAAGGTTACTAATGATTTTCTGATGATGGTTAGTGAGAAACAGAAGTTGGATGTGAAATTGGTGGATTTGATGTTGGTTGGCGGAAAAGATGCGAGTGGTGATTTTCAGGTGGATATTAATGGTGTGTTGAGGTTCCGTGGGCGAATTTGTATTCCAGACGATTCGGATTTGAAACGGGTGATTTTGGAAGAAGGACACCGAAGTAATTTGAGTATACATCCGGGAGCGAATAAGATGTACCAAGATTTGAAAAAGATTTTCTGGTGGTCTGGATTGAAAATAGATGTGGCTCAGTTTGTGTATGCTTGTTTGACGTGCCAGAAGTCGAAAGTGGAACATCAGAGGCCTAGTGGTTTGTTGCAACCGTTGGATATTCCTGAGTGGAAATGGGATAGCATTTCTATGGATTTTGTAACCGGGTTGCCGAATACACTGAGAGGGCATAATGCTATTTGGGTGATTATTTATAGACTGACTAAATCGGCTCATTTCATTCCGATTGACATCAGCTTTTCTTTGGAGCGGTTAGCCGAGATTTATATCAGTGTGATTGTGAAGTTGCATGGAGTTCCATTGAGTATTTTTTTTTGGATCGAGATCCAAGGTTTACCTCGAGATTTTGGGAAATTTTACATAAGGCGTTGGGTTCTAAATTGAGATTGAGTTCGGCTTATCATCCGCAGACGGATGGTCAGACGGAGAGAACGATTCAGTCTTTGGAAGATTTGTTGCGAGCGTGTGTTTTGGAACAAGGTGGTGCGTGGGATAGTTATCTTACGTTGATTGAATTCACGTATAATAACAATTTTAATTCTAGTATTGGAATGGCACCGTTTGAAGCATTGTATGGACGGAGATGTCGAACACCGTTGTGTTAGCACGAATCTGGTGAGAGTTCGGTGGTTGGGCCAGAGTTGGTGCAACAGACTACGGAGAAAGTGAAGTTTATTCGTGAGAAAATGAAGGCTTCTCAGAGTAGACAAAAGAGTTATCATGATCGGAGAAGAAAAGATCTTGAGTTTCAAGAGGGTGATCATGTATTTTTTAGGGTTACGCTGGTAACGGGTGTTGGTAGAGCATTGAAGTCGAAGAAACTTACTTCTCGGTTTATTGGTCCTTACCAGATATCTGCGAGAGTGGGTGTTGTGGCTTATAGGGTGGCGTTGCTGCCGAGTTTGTCAAATTTACATGATGTTTTCCATGTTTCACAGCTTCGGAGGTATGTTTCGGATCCGTCGCATGTGATTCCGATGGATGAGGTTGAGGTAAGGGAGAACCTTACGGTTGAGGCACTACCCGTTAGTATTTTGGATCGCGAGGTGAAGCGGTTGAGGGGAAAGGATATTGCACTTGTGAAAGTGGCGTGGGGAGGCACTGCTGTGGGCAATTTGACTTAGGAGATGGAAAGTTGGATGCGGGAGTCGTATCCTGAGTTATTCGTTTCAGGTAATATTTTCGAGGACAAAAATTTCTAAGTGGGGGAGAGTTGTAACGCCCCAGTTTTGTCAGTTTTTATTTAATTGAGTCGTTTTGATTATTTTATTATTATATTATTTTATTCCTGACTTTTATATGAAAATATGTTATTTTTCATCGTGAATATATTTTGTCGCGTTTTGGGAGCGGTTGCGAGATAATTGAGTGTGGGGGTATTTTGGGAATTTTGGTTTATTTTGTTAAGTTTGGAATATGATAGAATAGAAAGAGAGAAAAATAGTAAGGAGAAAGAAAAAGGGAAGAAGAAAAGTAGAGAGAAAGAAGAAGAGAAGAAAAAGAGAGGAAAAACTTAAGAAAGAAGAAACCAATTTCCCGACTTTATTAAATGCGATTAAATCGGGTAAGGGTGTGAAACTCGATTATACTATGTTTGTGTATGATTATGTACGTGTTTTCTTGTATGTTTGCTTGTCTTCCATAGCTTTTGAGTTCTAGGTTGGAAATGAGAATCTTGTGAGAAATCGATACTTTCGCGGTTGGAAATCGATGTAAATGTGGTAGAATGCTTGTTGCCATGATTGTATTGAGTTCTGATTGATATATGATGTTTTGGAAATGTTTTGGTAGTAGAAATTATCATTTTGGGTTTCCACACAACGCTGAGAAATTCTGAGTTTTCCTTGGTTCGCCTAGCGAACCTGGGGCGAAGCAGTAGCGAGTGATGTTTTCGCGGGTTTGCCTAGCGAACCAGTTAGCGAAGGTCAGCGAAGGTTCGCTGAGTTGGTCGCCTAGCGAACTTTCGATGTTTTTGGGTCTGGTAGTTGCTGCCTTGGTTCGCCAAGGGGTTCGCCTAGAGAACTTTGTATCTGTTTTTGAGCTGGTAGCGGGTTCGCTGGACATTCGCCTAGCGAAGGTGGTAGCGAATGCTCGCTAGAGGGTTCGCCTAGCGAACAGGGCTGTTTGTGTAGTTTTGTTTTCTGCATAACTTTTGATCTGTGGTTCGGATTGAGGCGTGGTTTGATGCGTTAGAAAGCTTATAAAATGTTCTTTTTTATGAGGATAGTTTTGAGATAGTTGCCCGATTAATTATGTCGGAAATTAGAAATTGTGTGGTATTGTTGTCGACTTTTGCCGGTTACTTGGGTGTAATTGATGGGCTATCCTACGATTTGCTTGTGATATATGTTGGATGCATGTGTTTGAATATCGTGACGATGGTTTGTTGCCGCATGGCAATTAAATGCATTATTTTGGGCTTGAGTGTAAAGCATGATTTTGTTGATTAAGATGAGTGCATATATGTGTGCATTTTAATTGTCATGAGTCATTGTATGCCAAGCATCATGATATGCATTCTTGTGACGTCCTGAGTGACGGATTGATTCCATAGGGAATCTGCTATGACATTGTGCGCCTTAAAAATAAGAGGAATGAATCGCCTTAAAAATAAGAGGACCGAAAGCGATGGTTATAGACGATCGTGTGCCCATGTGGGGTGTGAGCGATCGGGTCGTGTGCCCGTGTGGGGTGTGAGCGATCCATAAACGTCGTGTGCCCGTGTGAGGTGTGAGCGACGGGGAACATGGTATGCCCGACGGGGAGTTACAGTGATGTAACGAGCGGTGGTTCCAGCAGAGTTCCTGAGTGAACTAGTGATGAGAAACATTGGAAGTCGGTACCGCATGTGCATTGCATGGAGTCGTTGTGTCGGTCTCTGTGCATTTGCATAAACCATGGATTAATTGTGTATGTAATTGTGAATGTGATTAATGAGATGGAATATGGATAATTGTGTTGATGATGAGTGCATTGTGTATGAGTGATGTGTATTGGTGATGGATACCTGATACTTGTACTGTGTTGTGTTATATTTGATTGTGGTGCATTTGTGGTGAGAATATTTTACTTGTGCATTTCTGTGTTATTATATAATTATATGCAACTGTATTATGATTGTGTTTCTCACCCTTCTGTTGTTTTATAATGCTCTATGAGGCATTGCAGATTAGAGTTGATGGCGGTCTTTTTGTGAAGCTGGGTCTTCATTCTTTTGTCGGTCGGTTCTGATATGTGACTCCGGGTAGTCGGGGTGATTGAGTGTGATTATTTTGTATTGTGTATATGTATCTGTTGGATGGCACATGTATGATTTTGTGTATGACAACAAAATTTTTATGATATATATATATATGAGATATTCAGTACAGATTTTTCCGCTTTATTCTGTATTTGAATTGTGGGTAGTAGGAACTAAGTTCCTCTGTTTATTTACTACCTGCGGGGTGTTGCATATCTTTATGAGCAGGTGTTGTATGTTTGTTTCAAATTGATGTGGCCCCCTCGGTCTATGCCGTGCATGTTTTAAATATACTCTGATGAAATTTTGAATTTTTGATTACCGCTTTAATAGCTTTGGGGTATAGATTGGGGGTGTTACATTGACCATGCATGGGTGTTCACGAGTCCCACAATCAGACGAGGTTCTATCAGGAGATATCTGCTACTGTATGTTGATACAGGCCAGTAGTTATTCTTTTGAGGAACTGTCGACTCTTGTGACCATTCCCGAGGACTCAGTAACGACACTCCTCCCGAGATGTGATAATGGCAGATTAGAAATGGCAAACCCATTACACATTCTCGATCCGAGGACCCAATGCTGGGAACTTGCTATAGGATATCGTTTTTGTGGGGAATCAGTTGAGGCCTACTCGATTGATGATGATGCCAAACCAGAAATGGTTAACGTATCATTATTTCTCGACCTGAGAGCCCGTGATATTGAGGATCCTCGCCTTTCTAGTACCCACATGTGAGAGGGGCGGGTTGTTTATAGGTTTTCAGGTAACCTTGACCTTCCACTTACCCGGTACTTTGGATTTCTCATCATCACAGATTTATCAGTGTGGTTACTCTGTTGTTCTGGATTATTCTGGGTATTTGCACAGAGCCTTGAAATTGTTCAGCCAGTACAGTGCGGCGGTGTCCAGTTTATGGGGATGCCTTTATCCCATGCTTTGCATTGCATCATCATTTTTCTAACATTCATATTTTTCATTTTCAGGTAGTACTCGATCTTTTGATTCCAGTCAGATGGCAGTCGTAGGGATGGACACTAAGAGGGGTAAGAAGAATATTATCACCTACAAGTTCCCGAAGCTCACCCTTGGTCAGTTGGGCAGTTTACAGGATATGGCTGGTCCGGAAGTATTGGGAGTTTTCAAGGAGATATATGGGTGGATCTTATCTCTGGTACAGAACCCCAGTGAGTATGAGTATAATGGCTTGCACACCCTGATGCAGTTCTATAATCCCTCCCTGAGGTACTTTGTGATGCCTGATTATGTATTGGTTCCTATCCTGGAAGAGTATTCACATATCCAGAGGATTTCTATTAAAGAAGGTGCTCCCTTTTGTGGTTCAACAACAAATCTTGACTTCAAAGCAATGGCTGAGACTCTTTATTTGAGCAAATCAACTTTAGAAGCTGACATTACCAGCAAGGGGAAGTCCCGTGGTTATCACTTAGCATATTTGGTAAAGAAGGCTCAAGAAGCAGCTAAGGAGAAGAGGTGGATAGCTTTCAATGCAATACTGACCCTCTGTATATATGGCATTGTACTATTTCCTAATGAATCTGAGTTTGTTGATACAGATGCTATACAGATATTTACAGCTCAGAATCCGGTGCCAACCTTGTTAGGAGATCTTCACTATGCCTTATACAATAGAAATGAGAAGAGACGAGGTGGAGTGGTTATTTGTTGTGCATGTCTTTTCTACAGGTGGTTTGCAAATCGTCTGCCTCGGTGAGGTGCCTTCGTGGATACTAATACCTCCTTGGAGTGGAGTAAGCGTCTGATGGGTCTAGTTCTAAAGATATTCTTTGGGTGGATCAAGGACTGCTTGGTCAAGACATATTTCACAGATGTGGTGAATACCCTAATGTACCATTGATAGGGAGAAAAGGGGGTATCAATTACAACCCTTCTTTAGCTATCAGGTAGTTTGGGTATGCTTTGAAAGAACCCCCGACTGAGAAAGAGTTGAAAGAGTCTTTGTATTTTCATATGGCTGATGGTTTAGCTATCGCGCAGAAAGCTTCTGAAGCATGGATCAGCAGACAGAAGAAAGGAAAAGCCGTCTTGGGTAAGCCTAACAATCAAGCTTTCTCTCCGTATACAGAATGGGTAAAACAGAGGGTAGAAGAGTTCTACTTGCCTTTTGATCGGGCACCTCTCTTATATCCTGAAGTTGTGGAGGAAAGACTCACTGTACCCATCGAAGAATTCAACAAGCAACGGGACTTGGTATATGAATTGAGGGTAGAGAATGCTGATATGAGTAGTCAGTTGCAAGGGGCCTTACATGACAACCTGGAATTGAAATGGAAAGTTCAAGATCTGACAAGGCGCCTGTAAGAAAAGGAGAGAGATCTCACTAACAGAGCCCAGCATTTTAGGAAAGTCAGCATGACAGCAGAATCATCAGGCAAAGCTGACAAGAAAATTAAGAAGACCTTAACTGAGACAGAAGACAAGCTCGACACATACCAGAAGATGTGGGAGGAGACCAAGATTGAAAATGGGGTGCTGAAAGAAGAGCTGCAGAAAGTGAAAGAAAGGGGAAAGCATTTCTTTGACAAATGGAGAGAAGCTCGGAAAGAGAATAAAGAGCTCAAGTTGCAGGCTGAGGTTAAGAAATCAAAGCGCGAAGGCAACAATGTTGAAGAGCAGATCTCCAGGTTAAATCAAGAGATTGAGAAGAGAAACAGATTGATCAAAGGGCTGATGGAGCAACCTACACATCCAGACACTGTAAATCTTCTCGAGGAAGTGGAAGCTAGTTTGTTTGGAATTGAGTTGTAATGAGCTTATTATATTGTGATTACCATCAGGATTGTTGATAGAATCACCTGTGATTATGTCAGACCTGTATGAATTCTTATGATTACGATAATGAAAATTTGGTTCAACCATTTATGCCTCGACAATTCTCAAAGGGTTTTGTCTCCCTGATTATGATTCTGCAATATCTCTATGGTCGGATTTATTTTCCGATATTGTGTCCAATCCCATGCCCGGTTTCAAAAACTGGAATCAAAGTAGATACGCCCTGGAAATGGTTAATATGATGTTTGCATTTTGCATTCGCATTTTCATAACATATCATTTTTGCATAACAGGTACTCGTCCCATAATTTTCTTAACCTTTATTTGGTTGTAGGCAGAATAGCTGATTTCAACATTCATCGTTACGCGACTCGACAAAATCAAGCCAGAATCATGGAACATATGCAGGAAGAACTCACTGAACTAAGGACCCGCATGGAGTAATTCATGAACCTCATGCAGGGTGTAGCCCAGGGGAAACAAGATTTGAGAGCTGCAGCTCAAAGGTTGGAAGTGGGAACCCCTGTTGGTGATAATAACAATCCTTCTGGCGGAGCGGCAGTTGATCCTCCCGGCGGAGCTCCTAGTAGCTTTGGCCATATTAATCATCAACATGTGGAGGACCATCAAGATGATCAGTTCTCTGTGCTGAATGTTGACATGGGGGTTCATAATGATGGTAGTGGCAGAAGGTATGAGGAGCTGGCTAAGAAGGTAAGAGCCATGGAATGTCAAAACTCCATGGGAATCGATGTTGCTGACATGGGGCTGGTGCATGGGGTGAGGATCCCTCCAAAGTTTAAGCCTCCGACCTTCGACAAGTATAATGGCAGTACTTGTCCCAAGACTCACATTCAGGCATATTTCAGGAAGATTTCTGCATATTCTGATAATGAAAAGCTGTGGATGTACTTCTTTCAGGACAGTCTGTCAGGAGCCTCATTGGAATGGTACATGAAGCTGGAAAGAGCCTATATCAGAAACTGGAAGGACTTAGGCGATGCTTTCTTGAAACAGTATCAGTATAACATTTACATGACCCCCAATTGTACCCAACTGTAGAATATGACACAGGATCCGAAAAAAGGTTTCAAACAATACGCCCAGAGGTGGCGCGAGCTAGCTGCTCGAGTATAATCCCCGCTGATGGAAAGGGAAATGGCTGATATGTTTATGAATACTTTACAGGGCCCATATCTAGATCGCTTGGCTGAATGTCCATCCACTGGTTTCTCTGACATTGTGATAGCAGGAGAGAGAATGGAAAATCTTTTGAAATTAGGGAAAATTCAAGATGGAAGTGGGGCAGGCTCTTCCAATGCAAAAAGGCTTTTCGGGAATGGCTCGAAGAAACGTGAAGGTGAGACTAGTGCTGCCTATGGATAGGGGGCAAAGGTAAAGGACGTCAGGGCTCGTACCATCAAGCAGCAGCTGTAACTATTCCGATTCCAACTGCCGAATCTCAGCCACAATCTCAAAGACAATACCAACCGAGGCAGAGAATGAGTGATCGCCACTTTGACACTTTACCTATGACATATGCCCAGATGTTGCAGAATTTGCTCCGCTTAAAGTTGGTACAGTTGAGAACTCTGGCACCACTAGCAGGCAAGCCGCCTTATGGCTATGATGCAAATGTGAAGTGTGAATTCCATTCGGGTGCGCCCGATCACCATATAGAGAACTGCAAAGCTTTTAAGCACGAAGTTCAGGACCTGGTTGATTCAAAAGCTATCAACTTCGCTCCTAATCCTAATGTGATTCAAAACCCCATGCCCCCGCATGGCGGACCAAAGGTCAATGCAATAGAGGAAGACAGAGGCCTGAACTTGGTGACAGATGTTAATCATGTCAGTACACCTTTGGCGGTGGTGAAAGGACATTTGTTGAAAGGGGGCGTGTTCCCTGGTTGTCTGGAAAATTGTTCAGAATGTTTGACTGCAATGAATGGTTGTGATGAATTAAGGAATGGGCTTCAGAAGTTGATAGACGAGGGTTGTTTACAGTTTGATCAGATGGGAAAGAAGGACGATGCGGTCTCGACAATTACTATCTACTTTACTCTAGCAGAGATTCCCGTGCCTGCACCTATACAGATCCCTGCGCCTGAACAGGTAGCCCCTGTGACTATAACTATTCCTGACCCTATGCCATACGATAGTACAAAGGAAATCCTGTGGCATTACGGAGCTGATGTTTATTATCAAGGGCAAAAGCAGGAAGTAGAGACTCCCAAGGAAACTGGCTCAAGTGTGGGGAATGTAGGAGGAATGGGTGGTTTTACCCGAAGTGGAAGGATCTTTGCTCCACAAACACTCCGAAATGATGATGCTAAAGCTTTGGCGAAAGCCAAGGGAAAATAAGTAGTATATGAAGAGCTTGCGCAGAGGGCAGAGCCCGGTAATTCCCTTGAAAAAGACGTTGAGGAGTTTATGAGGATTATCCGAAAGAGCGATTATAAAATAGTGGATCACCTGCATCAAACTCCTTCCAAGATTTCTATCTTGTCATTATTGTTATGTTCTGAGGCACATCGTAACGCTTTGCCGAAGATTCTAAATATGGCGTATGTTCCACAGGAAATATCGGTGAATCAACTTGAGGGCGTTATTGCCAATGTCAATGCCAGCAATGGGTTGGGGTTTACTGATTTTGATCTAACGCCAGAGGGAAGAAATCATAACAAAGCTCTCCACATCTCCATGAAATGCAAAGGGGCAGTCTTGTCCCATGTGTTGGTGGATACCGACTCATCCTTGAATGTACTGCCGAAGAAAGCTTTGGCAAATTTGGATGTTGAAGGGGTTGTGCTCCGACCGTGTGATTTAGTTGTGCGCGCTTTTGATGGCTCCAAAAGATCAGTTTTCGGGGAGGTAGAGTTGCCTGTGAAGAATGGACCCCAGGTGTTTAATACGGTTTTCTATGTGATGGATTTCCAGCCGGCTTATAGCTGCTTGCTAGGGCGCCCATGGATACATGCTACAGGGGTCGTATCGTCAACGCTCCATCAGAAGATAAAGTTTGTCATGGATGGTCAGGTTGTCACAGTATGCGGAGAAGAGGATATATTTGTCAGCCATTTGTCGTCGTTCAAATATGTGGAGATGGACAGCGAAATTCATGAAACTCTTTATCAGGCATTCAAAACAGTGAGTATGGAAAATGACCCTCCTTCTAGTGAAACAAAAGCAGGGACTTCCATGGCTTCTTACAAGCAAGCTCTTGAAGTGGTACTCTCAGGCCGTGCTGAAGGTTGGGGTCAGTTGATTGAGTTGTCTTTCAAAGAAGACAAGTACGGAATTGGTTATCAGCCTCCTCGAACTTCTCTGCCAAAAGGCCAAGAGCGTCAGGGACCTGTCATTTTTTCTAGTGGGGGGATCATCAACCATGGTCAAGTCTTTGCTACGAATTAAGATGGTGGGGACAGCGACTATGATATATACAATTGGGTGTACCCATGTGTCCCAGGGCAGAAGCTGAACAACTGGTTCTCTGAAGATCTCCAAGTCACCCTGCAGAAAGAGTAATTTTCTTTGTTTTTTCATGTTGCATGTAAAATCCTATGCCCTGCCCAAGGCTTAGTGATTTCATTGTTGGGCCATATTTGTTTCATATGCAAGTTTATCATCAATAAAAGGACATTTTTGTATTCAAAAATTGTGTTCCCTGTCTTTCATTTTACACTTTCATTTTACTTTAAATAAAAATGGCAATGTTTTTCTTTCTTCAAAGTTTGTTTTCTTTCTTTTCAAAAAGATTCTTTCTAAAATAAAGCATGAACCATCATTCATGTAGAAACCATCCTTCGGATTCTGTTGATAACGGTCCTGCTATGGTTCAATATGACTTTGATAATCCAATTTACCAAGCTGAAGAGGGGGGTGAGGAAGACTGTGAACTTCCCGAAGAACTGGCCCGATTATTGAAACAGGAGGAAAGAGCTATTCAGCCTCATCAAGAGTCACTAGAAGTTATCAACCTTGGTACCGAGGACGCGAGAAAAGAGGTCAAAATAGGGGCAAGCCTAGAAGAGAATGTGAAGAGAGGACTGATTGAGATGCTATGGGAATATGTCGATATCTTCGCCTGGTCCTATCAAGATATGTCGGGGTTGGATACAGACATTGTTGTGTACAGGTTGCCCCTTAAAGAAGGTTGCTCTCCCGTCAAACAGAAGCTCACAAGAACTAAACTAGAAATGGCAATTAAAATTAAAGAAGAAGTACAAAAACAGTTAAATGCAGGCTTCTTGGCTGTCACCAGCTATCCACCATAGGTTGCGAATATTATACCGGTACCTAAGAAAGATGGCAAGGTCCAGATGTGTGTTGACTACCGTGATTTAAATCGAGCAAGTCCAAAAGATGACTTTCCGTTACCTCACATTGATGTGTTGGTGGACAATACAACTCAATTCTCGGTATTTTCCTTCATGGATGGTTTTTCCGGCTATAATCAGATTAAGATGGCACCGAAAGACATGGAGAAAACTACGTTTATTACCCCATGGGGCACGTTGTGTTATAAAGTGATGCCTTTTGGTTTGAAGAATGCAGGGGTAACTTATCAGCGTGCTATGGTGACACTCTTCCACGACATGATTCACAAGGAGATTGAGTTTTATGTGGATGATATGATTGCCAAATCACAAACTGAAGAGGAGCATTTGGTGAATTTGAAAAAACTCTTTGAACGGCTGAGACGATTCAGACTGAGGCTGAACCCAAATAAGTGTACTTTTGGGGTGAGATCTGGTAAGTTACTGGGCTTTATTGTCAGTAAAAGAGAAATCGAGGTTGATCCAATAAAAGTAAAAGCTATCCAAGATATGCCCGAGCCAAGAACAGAAAAGCAAGTCTGTGGGTTCTTAGGGAGATTGAACTACATTGCTAGATTCATCTCTCATCTTACCACCACTTGTGAGCCGATTTTCAAATTGTTAAGAAAAGATCAATCATTCTGGTGGAATAATGATTGCCAAAGGGCATTTGACAAAATAAAAGAATATTTGCAAAAGCCTCCGATTCTCATGCCTCCTGTTCCAGGGAGACCACTAATAATGTATCTATCTGTACGTGACAATTCAATGGGTTGTGTTCTCGGTCAACATGACGAGACAGGTAGGAAAGAACATGCCATATACTACCTGAGCAAGAAGTTCACAGATTGCGAGTCTAGATACTCAATGCTTGAGAAGACATATTGTGCACTTGCATGGGCTGCTAAGCATTTAAGACAATATATGCTGACTCACACAACTCTATTAATATCAAAGATAGATCCAGTCAAATACAATTTTGAAAAGCCAGCTCTCACCGGAAGGTTCGCTCGTTGGCAGATGGTTTTGACCGAATATGATATATAGTATACTTCCCAAAAGGCCATCAAGGGTAGTGTTTTGTTTGACTATCTTGTCATGTAGCCAATTGATGACTATCAGCCAATGAGGTTTGAATTCCTTGATGAGGACATCATGTATCTGAAGATGAAAGATTGCAAAGAGCCACCGGTTGATGACGGACCTGATCCTGATGACAAGTGGAAACTGATGTTTGATGAGGCTGTTAATGTGAATGGTAGCGGTGTTGGGGCAGTTCTCATAACTCCAAAGGGTTCTCATATACCCTTCACTGTCAGACTAACATTTGATGTCACCAACAATAAAGCCGAATATGAAGCCTGCATCATGGGCATTGAAGAGGCCATTGATTTAAGGGTCAAGACTCTTGATGTATTTGGGGACTCTGCTCTAGTGATTAATCAGATCAATGGAGATTGGCACACCAATCAACCCAACTTGATCCCTTACAGAGATTATGCGAGAAGACTGTTGACTTTCTTTAAAAGAGTGAAACTGTATCATGTACCTCGTGATGAAAATCGGATGGCAGACGCTTTGGCAACGTTATCTTCTACGATTCAAGTGAATTGGTGGAATCATATACCCAAAATTGATGTGACGAGGCTTGACATACCTGCTCATGTGTTCGCAGCCGATACAGTGACCGATGATAAGCCTTAGTGCCATGATATCAAGCATTTCTTGAAGAGTCAAGAGTATTCGGCTGGGGCGTCCAATAATGATAAGAAGATTCT
This sequence comes from Lathyrus tuberosus, assembly GCA_022829125.1. NCBI lineage: Eukaryota > Viridiplantae > Streptophyta > Magnoliopsida > Fabales > Fabaceae > Lathyrus > Lathyrus tuberosus. Next base: position 3,183,626 of record JALAZF010000241.1, on the reverse strand, counting down.
GAGAAGGTTGGCGGGCAGTTTCTTCTTGAATGTGGATGGTGTATTGTACAAGAGAAATTTTGACATGGTCTTGCTCAGATGCGTGGATAGACACGAAGCAGACATGTTGATGCAAGAAGTGCACGAAGGTTCTTTCGGTACCCATGCTGGTGGACATGCCATGGCACAAAAATTATTGTGAGCCGGTTATTACTGGATGACCATGGAAGCTGATTGTTTTAAATATGCCCGAAAATGCCACAAGTGCCAGATTTACGCTGATAAAGTCCATGTGCCACCAAATCCTTTAAACGTGATGAGTTCTCCTTTGCCATTTGCCATGTGGGGCATTGACATGATTGGGAAGATTGAGCCCACCGCTTCTAATGGACATCGCTTTATTCTAGTGGCCATTGATTACTTCACCAAGTGGGTGGAGGCTGCTTCATTTGCAAATGTCACCAGGCAGGTGGTTGCCCGGTTTATCAAGAAAGAGATTATTTGTCGATACGGGGTGCCCGAGAGGATCATCACTGACAATGGTTCTAATATCAATAATAAAATGATGCAAGAGCTGTTCCAGAGCTTCAAAATTAAACATCACAATTCTTCTCCGTACCGCCCAAAGATGAATGGTGCCGTTGAGGCAACTAATAAAAACATCAAGAAGATTGTGCAAAAGATGGTCGTGACATATAAGGACTGGCATGAGATGCTGCCTTTTGCTTTACATGGGTACCGTACATCAGTATGTACGTCTACTGGGGCAACCCCATTCTCTCTTGTGTACGGTATGGAAGCATTCTTACCGGTTGAAGTTGAGATTCCTTCTCTGAGGGTTATGATGGATGTCAAGCTTGACGAGACTGAATGGGTTCGAACGAGGTTCAACGAATTGAGTCTCATAGAAGAGAGGAGATTGGCAGTTGTATGCCATGGGCAACTGTATCAGAGAAGGATGAAGCGGGCATTCGATCAGAAAGTGCGTCCTCGGAATTATCAGACGGGTGACTTGGTGTTGAAAAGGATTCTTCCTCCTAACACAGATCACAAGGGCAAATGGACTCCGAATTATGAAGGTCCATATGTTGTCAAGAAGGTTTTCTCGGGCGGAGCCTTAATGCTTACAACTATGGATGGTGAGGATTTTCCGTCGCCTGTGAACTCAGACGCAGTCAGAAAATACTTCACATAAATGACCCACTGGACAGTAAAAAGAGAGTCCAGACAAAAAAGGGCATCCCGGCGAACCATAAAAAAAAAGAAAAAAAAAAGAAAAAGGTTCGGGCAAAAATTAGGGATAAAAAAAACGGAGTACCCCCGGTAAGTTGAAAACCCGAAAGGGCAACTTAGGCAAAAACGGGTATCCCGGTGGATTGAAAACCCACAAAGGGCGATCCAGAAAAAATAGGGATTTAAAAGCGAAAGGCTGCGATCTGAGTAATTTGTATTCCGTCTCGTTTCAACAAGGGGCATTCCGAAGGATAGGAATCGGTCCAATCGTCCCCCTCGGAAAGCAAAGCACTTGGAGAGTCTTGAAGACATATGAACCATATCAGGGTTGAAACTCAATGGATTTCTGTTTTCTACATTGCCATTAAGATAGCTCTTTTCTCTTTTAAGCAATTACCTCTTTCCAGGAATTGCCTCCTGATGTAAATGCCTATTTTCGGGCTTTTCAATCAATAAAGTTTTCGTTATTCAGAATATCTGTCTCTTTTGTTTTCCTTTACAGTCTGTTTTGTTTGCAAAAACGTCAGAATTTTTTGATAAACATTGCATTTGAAAACATTGAGGTTCTACAATGACATGCGTGCAAAATAAAATAATTAAAATTTCTTTAAATATCAGGTGTTCTTGGGTGGTGAATTCAAAACCTATGATACTCTAGGGCATGTGTGTGCATCTTTTTTGTTTGCAGGTGTTAACGTTCGCTGGTTAGCCCATCAATAACATGTGATGTCTTCAGTCTTTTGCCAACAAGACTCAAATGATGATTCTCCCCAAGCAGAAATGAGTCTCTCATCAGGAAGGTTCTTCCTGGAGGTTGTCATCCCCAGTAGGAGTTTTGGTTGATTTCAGTCCCCTAGCAAGCGCTCCTTTCCTCAGCAGGAGTTTTGGTCGATTTCAGTCCCCTAGCAAGTGTTTCTTCGTCTAGCAAGAAATATGGTTGATCTCAGTCCCTCAGCAGGTATTTCTTTCCTCCACAAGAGTTCGTTTGATCTCAATTCCCCAGTAGCCAGACCAGAAGGTTATCATATCCCTAGCAGAACTCTAGGGATATGGTTCTTTCCCAAATAGATTGATTCAGATGATGCCTCCCCAGCAAAGTTATCATTTCCTACAGCAACCTCAACAGGTTTGTCAGATCAGAGCCCATATCAGGAGATCAGGTAAATTTGTCTCCCCAGTACGGTTTGCGACCACGAAGTCAATCCAGCTTGTTATCCCCATCGGAGTTGCCTTCTTTTCCTCAGCATTTATTTTGCTAAGGAACCTCTTTGCATCTTGCATGTAGTATGCATTGCATCCTCGAAAAATGCATAGCATTTCCATTTGAGATGGAGCATTACGCCATGGAAAAATTCAAACATATGCATGTGAATCATAAGCCAGTTTTGATGCCTCGTGCGAGAGCCCAAAACTATTTCTCTTCAATCACATCGACAAAGCAAAAGAATGCCTCGTTCATTCCCCACCAGACATTTCAAAGCAGTACAAGGGTTTCACTACTTTCCTTCCCAACAGAGTCTTATTCCTCGGTTTGTAGATCTTTTGATCATACCTCTCAACTGTGCATTACTGGAACTATTCCCGATAGGATTCCTTTAGCCGTTCCCAACGGGCAAGCCAGAACCATTCCCGATAGGATTCCTTTAGCCGTTCCCGACGGGCGACCGTTAAGTTTTGGACCTAGCCGTTCCCGACAGGCCCATTTACCATTCCCGATAGGTAACACATAGGTTTTAAACTTTAGCCGTTCCCGACAGGCCCCCTTTAAGTTTTGGACCTAGCCGTTCCCGACAGGCCCATTTACCATTCCCGATAGGTAACACATAGGTTTTTAACTTTAGCCGTTCCCGACAGTCGACCTTTGAGTTGTAGACCCAACCGTTCCCGACAGGACCATCTACCGTTCCTGACAGGTAACCATAGGTTTTAAACTTTAGCCGTTCCCGACAGGCGACCTTTGAGTTTTAGACCTAGCCGTTCCCGACAGGCCCATTTACCGTTCCCGACAGGTAACTATAGGTTTTAAACTTTAGTCGTTCCCGACAGGCGACCTTTGAGTTTTAGACCTAGCCGTTCCCGACAGGCCCATTTACCATTCCCGATAGGTAACACATAGGTTTTTAACTTTAGCCGTTCCCGACGGGCGACCGTTAAGTTTTGGACCTAGCCGTTCCCGACAGGCCCATTTACCATTCCTGATAGGTAACACATAGGTTTTAAACTTTAGCCGTTCCCGACAGGCATCCTTTAAGTTTTAGACCTAGCCATTCCTGACAGGCCCATCTACCGTTCCTGACAGGTAACCATAGGTTTTCAACTTTAGCCGTTCCCGACAGGCGACCTTTGAGCTTTAGACCTAACCGTTCCCGACAGGCCCATTTACCGTTCCTGACAGGTAACCCATAGGTTTTAGACTTTAGCCATTCCGGACGGGCGACCTTTCAGTTCAAGCTTAACCGTTCTCGAAAGGCGCACCTTAACCGTTCCCGACAGGCACAATCTAGATTCCAACCGTTCCCGACAGGCCTTCTTTGGTTTTCACTTGTTCTAAACTTTTTTCCACAAATACCTCTCTATCATCACAACCACTTTGTTTGTCATATATCTTTTCTCTTCCGCCCTCTTCCACCCACAGAGTGCAATTTTTCCGGTTATTTTTTTATTCAATCCCTATGTACCTTGAATTCCGGACAGCCGTTCGCTCTCATCCTTTCAGGTCCACAGTTGATTGAATAGGGGCAGCTATAACACCATAATATTTTCCCTCTTACTTTTAGCACTACCTGGCTTATTCTTCATTTCATTTGTATCCTCATTTCTGCATTTGCACGGTTTTTATGGGCATGGGATCAAGTTATTTTCCAGCAGCTCATGGCGTCATTAGTTCCAGTATCATTTTCCACAATGTTCAGAGCCAAGCAGATAGCTTTCAAAGTCTTTTTGAGCATTTATTTTGCTTACTAGATTATTTGATAATCAGAAGCTCTGGCAGCCATTTTTTTATCAGCGGTTCAGCACCAGACAATTGTTTTCAGCAATTTATTCCGAGTGCGAAGCACATTTCACAGCATATTTCAAGAGTGTATCAGTGGTGATATCCAATTGCAAGCTTCAGAGGTCTAATGTAGCTCAAAATGGGTGGAACCAAGCCATTCTCCAAGTTTCCCTCCAAAAAGCGCAAGAATTCAAAATTTCCTTGTGTTAACCGATTAACACACTGGTTAACCGATTAACCAAGACGAATTTTGCCCAAACAGCTCATTTTTCAGCACTGCATCTTTCTAATTCAAATTTTAATCACCAATTTCATTTTTGCACCAGTAGAAGGATCTAGAGAGTTTAATTTTCCATTCAAAAATGTAAATTCTTTCCACTCCAATTCCTCATTCCCTTTCCTAATCCATTTTTCACTCCCATTTCCACCCACTAAACCTCACTCCAAACCCAAACTTAACTCCTAACCTAGGGGTTATTGAAACCAATTCATTCCAAACCTCTAGAACCCTAGATCATTTTTCACCCTCATTTTTCAGAATTTGCTCTCAATTCTCTCTCACTTTTTCATTCTCCATCTTCATCTTCAACCTCTCACCAAAGCTCCATATTCATAGATTCACAAATTCTTCATTGGAATTTGTGAATTCTTGAGCTAAACCTCCATCACATCCTCATTCTTGGTTCAATTCTACAGTAGTTACTGGTTTAGATCTTGAATTAAGTTGTTGGAATCACTTTTGGAGGAGCTTTTGCTTATTTGAGGTGTTCTTGCTTGGATCTTCAAGTGTTCTTGGTAAAGCTTCATAGATCTCTGGTTTTCTTATTTGGATCCACCAATTTTTGTTCACAAATCTTACCAAAGAAAATCTCAGCTTTGTAGGTTGGTTTTCCTTAGATCTAAACTTAATTTAGCTTATTTGCAACCTATACAATGTAGATCTTTGGTTGTTCTTAATTTTGATCCATTTGCTTGAATTTGATTCTTGATGTTGATGATTATTGGATCTAACTAATGTTTGAATACTGTGTTTGAACTTTATTTTCGTGCATTGTTGATTACATGATCATTGGAGATGATTGCATAAGTGATTTTGCTGCTGGAAGTGATTTTTCAAACTAATTTTCTGCTACTGGTACAGTGTTAATCGGTCAACACATTGGTTAACTGATTAACCAGTGTATTTTTGGTGTTTCTGCTGATTTTGGAGTTGTTAATTAGTTAACACCTTGGTTAACCGATTAACACTGTTGCAGAGTGTTTTTTTTGTGCATTTTTTAGCATGTTTCGATCCCGTTTTATTTCTAATCTTCATGGATTGATATGATATTTGTTTAAGGACTGTTTGGATGCTGTTGCACCTCACACCATTGTATGCGCACAATTTTTTGACACGCGACTCTTGGATTTTTGCCGTTTATGATCATGTTTGCGTTGTTGCGTTCTTGATGCGATGAACACATAGCACACACTCCTTGAGCATGGTAATTGTGAATTAATGTTTGTGTTGCTGGAATTGTGTTGTGCATGCTTGTTTGCTTTCTATTCCTTGAGGTGCATACTTGTTTCAACTTGTTCACATGCTTAATGTTATGCATCCTTTGATGATGTTCATTTTTCCATGATGTCTTCAAGTTTATTCAACATGATGTATGATGTGTTTGTGATCATGATTAATTGAGGAATGCACGATGTTGGATACACGTTTGTTAGGCTATGATTGAATCGTATTCAAATGCATTGCATGCTGCCCTGTTTCTACTGCTGACTATGTGCATAGATGCTGTTGTATGTGCTGCTGTTTGGCCTTTTACACCTATTTTTGTGCTGAATATAAGTTGTTGAATGTTGTTTAGTGTGTTGGCTGGAATTTACTGTTGTATTGATACAGATGCGCTTTTGTAGCTATTGTTGTTGTTCATTCGTATCTCTCATTTCTTCTACTTCTCTTTCTCTCTTATGTGTTGGATTACATGATATAATGCTTGATTGTGTAGAACTTTTTCACATCCCTTTGGGATCCTAGATCATCCTTAATTTTTGATTAAGGTGAGGTAGGATAAGCATTAGATAGTGTTATCCCTCTCTCTTCTTTATACTTAGGTTGTTCTTGAACCTCCCCTTAGGGCCATCTTTTGCATGACAACTTTAGGATAGAATTCCGCTTAGTGTTTTCTTTTCCTTGAGTCTTCTCTTCTCATCTCATAATCCTTCTAAAACACTTAATAAAGGTTAACATGTATTGCGCATGAGCCTTGTATATGGGAAGTGAAGGATGGGGGGTCTCCCTTCATTCTTCTAGGATGGTTAGTGTACGTCCTGTTGGGGACGATATGCGACGTATTCGTTCCTATGTTGTAGACTTGGGTGCAATGTTATTTATAAACTAACTTCAATCCATTTCTGTCTAAAAAACACAAAACAAACTCAAACCTTTTTCATTCTTTGGGATTGTTAAGTTTCAAACTATTTTCAGAAGAGGGCACGTTACTTCCGTCTCGCCGCAAACAGGCATCCACCCTAACTGCCGGACGCGAACGTAACGTCGCTCATAAAAAAACATAGACTTGGTTAAGTCGAACTACGACTGCTCTGATTTCCTCCTTCTAGTTAGATTGAGGATACGTAGGCACAAGACGGCGATGTCTTGGCGAGCAACCTTCCCCCTTAGTTCGTGTCCGAACTACGTTGACTCTGACTTTCCCATTGCACGAGGGAATACGTATGCGTAGGACGTCGATGTCCTATTGATTAACTTCTTTTTCTTTTCTGCCCCGTTTCTTCACTCTTCTCCGTTCCCGTTCCTTCTCGTTTCCAGTAGCAGTGGAGCTCCAGATGACGACACCCTTTGATCGAGACAACAAGCGTGGATCCTATCGAGTACGATGGACGCGTGGGGGTGCTAATACCTTCCCCTCGCGTAACCGACTCCGTTACCCGTTTCTCTTGGTCGCGACACCATGCTCTTTTCCTTTGCCTCAGGTTTACGCAGTGTTTCCTTTCCCTCTCTTGGGATAAATACACATTGTTGGCGACTGTGTTTTCGCGCCACTTTCGCGTTTGTACCTGGATGAAAATCCTGGGAGCGACACAAACATCTTAGCTTCATCCTCCAACAATGTTCTCAACTCTTTGCTAGACAAAGAATCCGCTAACGTTTCCTCCTCAGGAGTAAGAAACAATAACGTCTTCCTAAAGCAATCAATGTAAACCCGATTAAACTCCAACCAGTTCATCCCCAAAATAACATCGAGATTACTGAGTGGCAAACAAATCAAGTCCACTCTGAAATCTCTACCAAACATAGTCAACTGACAGTTCATACACACCAAGGAAGTAACCACAAAACCAATAGACAACGTTTCAATCGTCATTCTCTGATCTAGAGTAGACGACACAATTCCTAATCTCTTCACACAGTCAACAGAAATAAACGAGTGGGTTGCACCCGTGTCAATGATAGCAATCAAAGGAATATCATTAATAAAACAAGTACCTCTGACAGAACGCTCCTCATGGTGGATTGGGCTCCCACCAAGGCGAACACTTTTCCACTGGCCTGAGATTTCTTTGGCTTCTCACAGTGAGTGCTGATATGACCCTTTTCTCCACAGTTATAACAGGTAGGCATCGTGGCCTTACAATCTGCTATAACATGACCTGGTCGCCCACACTTGAAACACTTCTTCACCTCATTCAGACAATCATTAGCACGGTGACCCGCACCACCTCATCGGAAACACTTGAGAGTATCAGGAACCACTCCTCCCTCTTTTGGTTTCTTCCCCACAGCAGCTTTCTATTTTCCCTTATCAACTGGAGCACTGTAAGGAGTACCCCCAAACCTCTGCTTACCCTTCCGGTCACTCACACTTTATAATGAGCAATCCGGGCCCTATTGTCATTATCATAAATCCGGCTTCTGCTAACCAGTTCTGGATAATTCCTTATCTTCTGACAAGCAATGCCCTGTTTGATCTCGGGACGCAGCCTATTCTCAAACTTCAAGCATTTCGAAGTCATAGCTTTTTCCGTATTGTAATGAGCACAATACCTCCTTCATAAGTAGGCGGCTTATTGCTCTGGAACTGTGCTAAGTCGCGAAACTGCACACCCCTAGCCTGATTGGTGTTCACTACCGCTTGTGCCATAGCTTGCATATCAGCAGCAAGAGCAGCATCATTCCTTCCTGCCATACTGTTCACCAATCAACATACGGTTAGAACACACAATCCACTCCTATTCTAAGGACATACTCTACTACTACACCTGGCCGGACGGACCGACCTGCTCTGATACCAATTGTAACACCCCACTTTCCCATTTTATAAAATATATAAATATTACGAAAATAATCAGAGTTTGCAACCAAAAGTAGGATGTCACATCATCAAAACCAACAACGAAACTCCTTCTCATTAATGAAATAAAACAGCAGAAATAAACATTTTATTCAAATTACAGCAATTTGCCAACAACACCAAAAATCCACATAAATCCCGGTCCACCATATTTTCAAATAAAGAATAATACGTAACAAAACAATAAAGAATAACAAATGACGAAAAACTCCCAAAATCCCATGTTACGTATCAGAGCGACTCCTAAGACTCGATCAAGCAACACGCACTCCATGCACACTCAAGTACCTGGATTATCTGTACTTCCGAAGAAGCACAGACACACCAAACAACAAAGGGGTGAGAACTACATTCAATAATAAATGGTGCATAATACATGTAAAAAGTAGTAATCACACAACCACACGTAGTCACATACTATCACGACACACTTGTCACTTACAATTAATTCAATCCACACACAATGATGCAATGTGACTCAACAACCGACACAATGCATGTGGTACCAATACACCATGGTTCATTCAATCGAACCTGATTCATAATAGAATCCGAATAGATCACATACACCCCTACTTGGCAATGATCTATCTCCACCATACTCCGCATTGGAGTTCGGATGAATCACATACACTCCTCCTGAGCAATGATTCATCACCACCGACACACCATGAAATGCATGACAATAAATATGCATCCAACACACATGTATAATAAAATTACACATTCTTACGATCCTCCTGATCCCACATGAAATATTCATTCACCACAACACACCCTACAGCCGGGCACCCCTCACTTGGCATCATTTAGTTAAATATCTAATTAATTCACTAAAATTACTAAATTAATTATTTTCATCACCAATTACACATTTCTCAGGTTCTGGAATCTATACCCAACCTCTCAAACCAAAAGAAACCGCTTTGGACGCGAAAACGGGAAAGAATTCGCGAAACGGTAAAATTCTGTACTCTCGCTGGCTATACGCGTATTGCATTGTGCCGTACGCGTATTGCCCAGCTCGCTCGCCCATCCAGCTGCGTACGAGACGCGTAATGCCTCTCCTCTCGCTCTGTCATACGCGTATTGCCCTTCCTATTACGCGTATGGGTAGAGACGTTTCATTCCCTCAGAAATCCATTTTTAGATCCGGATACGCATAACCTATCTCATACGCGTAAGGCCAAGCCTCCATATGCATACCATTACGCGTATGGGCAAAAGTCCGTGTCAAAAGTGAGCTCCATACGCGTATACCCAAGTAATGCTTGGCCATACGCGTAACAACCTGCCTGTTACGCGTATTGCCCTCAGGCACACAAAGCCATACGCGTAACGCCTTCCTTGTTACGCGTATGGGCAGAGACTGTGAAAAATCCCCATTTTTTCATATCAGTCCGAATTCTGCCACTATGATCCCTCTTCCGCACTCCATATAAGTCCTAAAATTGTTTCCACATCAGTATTAGGCCTATAATCTCACATTACTTCTTCCATTTATCATTACTAGTCAATTGGGTATTTTCTAGGTCTAAATTCGTTACCCCCGACCTGCAACGAAACCAGGTCTGCAACAGATACATTCAAACAACAACAACAGTACAAAATCATACACGACATTCATACTATCATCAACGATTTCACATAAAGTAGCAACAAAATATTCACATCAGATTAAAATTTCAACAACCATAACGGCATACGAAAATCCTATGAGGGAAAGGACCCCTCCCTACCATTTTCCTGGCATTATCACCTATATTGAACCCATTCTCCCCCCCCCCCCTCTTACCTCAAAATTGCTCATAAATTCTTCGAAAATTGATGATGCAAAGCCCTAGTTCTTCCTTGTTCTTCCTCTCCCTAGCCCTTCTCTTTGTGAAAATAAGATTATGGCTAAACTGCCCCTAATTATGATTAATGTTTATTTTCCTTATTTCCCTCCTACTAACCATATTCTAATTAAATCAGATTTTTATTTTTAATTATAATAATAGTAATAGTGATAATAAATATAATAATAATAATAATAATACTCATGTTAATAATAATAATAATAATAATAATAATAATAATATTGAGCATAATAATGATAATATTACATTATATTCTAATGTTATTGGATATGCCCCATATTATTCATTACCATATTATTACTACCCTTACGCGCTCAAACACCAACACACCCTAAACAAGGACAAACAATAAAAATACACACGACGATTAAATAAATTAAAATGGGGTGTTACACAGAGACTTAATAGCAAAACCAGAAGACAAAGGCAACTAGCTAAAGAAAGAAGGAAGCGTGAAGGAACTTCTTCAAGTAATCCACCAACTACCACAATTGTTACGCCAATCATGGCAGAACCACCTCCACCTCCTCACAGAGGTCCATGTACTAATAGTCCGCGACATAATGCTCAGTTTGCTCACAATGCAAACAACTGAAGGCACTCGGAGATGAAAGCGGGAATTCTTCAACCTTTATATTCAAATCCCTTTACCGGACTAGATCACGAAGACCCGTTCACTCATCTTACAAAGTTCTTCGAGATTGCGGAAGCAACAAGAGCTCTAGAAGCTGAAGAGGAACAATTATTCAAGAGGCTATTCCCTCACTCCTTGATAGGGAAGGCTAAGGAATTGTGTCTTGACCAATCAACTCTTGTGATGACAGTTTGGTATTTGTTGGAGGAGAAGATTCTTTCCTCACAATAGATTCATGGAGGCTAAGACGACAATTTCCGTGTTTGCTCAAGGTGGTAATGAATCTCTCAATGAAGCGTGGGAGAGGTTCAAATCCATGTTGCAAAAATGTAAAGGCCACAGTTTTGATGATCTTACATAAGTGCATATATTCCGGAATGGACTCCTTGGTTCACAAAACTCTCTTAGATGCTACCTCGGGTGGATCTTTAATGTTGAAAAGTGTGGAGGACGTAGTTGCTAACATTGATAGGATGGCACTCAATGACCATCAAGGTCAACGTAACAGTGGTACATCACAAAGGAAGCCGAGAATGATATAATTGGGTATTAATGACGTTATTCTTGCACAAAACAAGTTGTTATCCCAACAAGTAGAGTTGTTGACATGACAAATGTCAAATCTTCCACAACAAATAAAGGAGATGCGAGAAGTTCCCAACAAAAATCAATAAGTTGTAAGTTGTGAGTTATCCAAGGGAGACCATCCTACCGGGTATTGTCCTCCGGATGTAGAGGAAGCTAATTACATGGGAAACCAAAACCAAAATCAAACAAGGCAACCAAGTTTACCAACCAAGAGGTAATAACCATGGTTATCAACAAGGATGGAGGCAAGATCCGGGAACTTACAACCGTCAAAATCAATACCAAAACTACACTCAACCTCCACAACCTCAAGGTGGAAACTCAAAAATGGAGGACACATTCAATCAATTTATGTAAATGTCGATTTCCAACCAAAATAATATTGATGCGTCTATTAGGAATCTTGAGACACAAATTGGGCAATTGTCTAAACAATTAGGCGACCAAAACAACGGGACTTTTCCCGCGAATACTCAAGTGAATCCTAAGGAGACTTGTAAAGCTATCTTTACTAGCAGTGGTAGGGAGATTGATATGGGCATTGGTGATAAATTTGTGGAAGAGGAGGTTGTATTTGAAAATGAAAATGAAATTATTGAGGAATAAGTAGAAAAAAAATGTGGAGGGTGATTTAGTTGAAAAGGTGAAAAGAGAAAAGGAGGAAGTAGAAAAGAATTCGAGAGAAGAGAAAAATAAAAAGAGTAGAAAAGGAAAGGAGCATGTAAGTAATATCCTAATTCAAAACTTACCTTATCCATATGTTCCTACAAAAAAGGATAATGTGAGGCAGATGAGGATACACCCTTGATTCTGTGGTAATGAATATGGAGGAAGATGAGGATACACCCTTGATTCTTGGGCGACCCTTTATAAAGACCGTCAAAATGATGATCGACATTGATGAAGGTATTATGAAGGTAAGGACTCGAGATGAAGTGGTTGTTTCACACATTTTAATGGCATAGCTTGTTCCAAGCAAGTGGAAAATGGTTGTCGTATGGATGAGATCGTTGATGATGCAATGGATGGATAAATGAACTTTTCTTGGAGTTTTCCATTTATGAAAAAGATTGAAAAATGTCGTGAAAAAGGTTGAAGATCTTTGTGTTGGTGAGTTTGACCGGAGAGCTAATTCATTTGCTTTTGGCGTTCCATGATTTCACCGTCGGACCGTCGAGCTCAACCCACGTTAAACAAAGTGTTTGTTGGGAGGCACCCCGACATTGTAAGTACTCCTTCATTTTTATTGCATTTCTAGAAGTGTTATGTTAGTATAAGAAAGTGTTATGGTGAAACAATTGAGAAAAACCAGATTTTTTTAAATTTCTGTCACCTTCGACTTTAGCTCGCTGTGCGAGCTTGGGCGAGGTCGCCTTGAGCTCGTAGTGCGAGCTTGTGTAATCCTGACAGCATGTTAAAAGTTTGGGCACATCACTTTTGGTTTTGTTTTAGTGTGGCCCATTCTTGTGGGCCCATTTGATGTATTCTATTTTGTGGGGTTATCCCACCTTTCCCCCTCACCCTTGACCTTCCACTCTCACTGACAAACAAAAATACTCTCTTTGTCTCTTTCAACCGTACCCAAGAGAAAGAAGTGCATTTTCAAGTTCCCACTTTCATTTTCCATACTCTCTACCTTTGCAAACTCCAGGTTTGATGATATTTCCTTGCCTTTGTTCTCTTACTTTAGAAAATCACTTGTGGTTAGGGTTTTGGTTGAACTTTGTGAAGAAATTAGCTTTGAGGGTTTGAATCTTAGCGGATATGTGTTTTAAAATATGTCTTGATTCTGATTATGAAATAACCATGGTTGCATGTCAAGTTATTATTTAGGTTTAAGTTTGCCATTATGAGGATTTTCTTTTAAAAACTTTGAATTACATGTTCATAGATCAATTATGGTGTTATTGAACTTGCTTGTGATGTTTGGATGCAGTAATATATTCTTGAAAACATGTGATTTGGTGAGTTGAACTTGTGTTGTGTTGCCTGCTGTAGAACCTGGAAAAACTGAATTTTCGCAGGTTTGACTTTAGCTCGCAGTGCGAGCTCGCCTATAGCTCGATGTGTGAGCTTAGGCGACCATGACAGTAGAAAATTTTTCTGTTTTCTTGTATGCTTAGTTGTTGATTCCTTTTCTCCAATGCCTTGCATGTCTAATGTGTTGTTATGCTAGTGCTGGTTTTGTTTTGTGTTGTGCAGATGGCACCCTAAAAAACAAATGCGTCAAAGAAGCAAAAGACGACTGAAAGCTCCTCTCGTCAAGCACAAACAAGAGCTTATGACAATGTGCATTTTAAGGGTCCCAAGTAGGCTAAAAGGTATCTTAACCTTGAGAAGCGGAGTATCTTTGTTGAGAAGGTATTCACCATTCATCCCGAAGGACCCTTCCGAGCGGCCGTTGCGGTCTTTGAAAATAAGAAGTGGGATAAGTGATAAGTTCAAAATGTACCTATTTTTGTATATGATTTTTGTTGCACTTATCATTGCTTTTTGTTAAATATCATATGAATAAACCCTGTTTTGTTTGTAAATGCATATAGTTTACATTTTAGTGTATATATTGCAATTCGTGTAAATATCATTGAGTTTAATTGATTTTATCTCATTTTTGTAGGTATTCAAGCAGTGGGATTTTGCCATTATTGTATAGATCATTGAATAAGCTTCCCAACGCTTCGAACCGGGCGAAAAACGGAATTACGGTTCAAAAGTTTTGAAGAAAACAAGCTTTGGATTTTCAAGCATGCTACGAGCGCGCTTAGCGCGCTCCTAGCCCACGGAAAGAGCAAATTCCAGCGAGTAGCGCGCTGAGCGTGCTCCGAGCCCGCTTAGCACGCTTTTAAGGCGGTTTAACAATTTTTGAGGGCGCGCTTAGCGCGGTCTACGACTTTGACAGTCCATAAATAGTGGAAAAACAGATTTTTTAGGGGATGGTTTGGGTTTTTTTTGCTCCCACTCCATCAAACTTCATTTCTTCATTGGATTTGCATAGAAAACATCATGGAAGCTTGCATTTGGATGATCCGGGGTGGATTTCTCATCGATCGCTTTCGTATTTCGAGGCTTTGTGCGCGAGAGTGACGAAGAGAGTGATACGGTTGTTTCTCAGCTCGGTGTGTCAGAGATGAACACTATTGTGAGCGATACCGGGTGATATTGAGGAGTATTGGAAGTTGAGTGCAACTGGTCGATAAGTTTAAGTCTGTGACGAGTGGAATATATACAAGCTTGATAAGTCTTTTCTCTCTGATGAATGAATTTTCTTATGTTCTTATTTACTTTTCTGCATTTACGCTTTACACCATTTAAACCCAAACTCATTAACATTTAAATTGTCGAATGGCAGTTCAGTAGCACCGATCTCTATGGACACGATAATTCCCGAAAAAATACTTCCAAAACTTTTGTTGCTTACGGCTATACCGCTACCAACAAAATGGCGTCGTTGCCAGGGATTGGTGTTTTTATTGAATCGCATTGCGATAGTTTCTTTGTTTTTGAGTTTTGTAGATATCGTATATATTGTCTATTTTCACTTGTTTATATTGCTACTTGTATATGTTTACCATAATTGTAAATTTTACATATTTTGTATACTTGTAAATTTAGTGTATATGTTTGTTTCTCTTCATGTTTGCCAAAAGTGTAATTAGATGTGTAGTTCCGGTTAGAGCTCGAAGAGATGAGAGCAAAGGCGGGAGTGAAAGCATTTGGCTCTTACGACGTAAAACAAACATGTTTTATCATATTTTGTTCCGTTATTACTTTTTCATTATGAGATTTTGTATATGAGATTGTGTAGGTGTTAAGTGGAGGCCTACACCAGAACCTTGTTGATGTACTGGTTTTTCTGGTTCTGGTGTAGCGCGCTTAGTGCGGGCCTGCGCGCTTAGCGCGCCCTGCTGTGCTGAGCCAGTGAATTCTTTTAATTGTTCACTTGGCTCCCCCTTCTTCCCACTTCAACCAAGGCCTTATATATTAGTAATTATTAGTAATTTTCTAATTCTTTTGTTGATTGTTTGGACTCAAATTTTGGTCCGATTACTTGAAGTCGCATACGGTGATTTTTCTGATTTTGAGTGTTTCAACTTGCGAATGCGTGGTAATGATAGTGTTTAAAGTTTGGTACGCGTTCAAGGTATGTATTTATCGCTTTCTATACTTTAGCATATTCATGATACTTAGGCTTTTTACAAACTTTCATGCCATTTATTCTTTTGTATACTTGTTCTTGTGTGAATCACTTTAGTTCCCAACCTTTTTGTGAGGAAGCCTTCCATTGTTCATATATGCTCGGAGTACAAATATTCTTGTTTTAACTGGATTTTATTATGCTTAATCTGTTTTTTATGTTGTGTATATGAATGCATGAAAAGGATCAAGGCAATTGTTTCATTTTGAGCACAACTACCTTAGCCAAATAGTCATTCACCATGTGAGCGTGTGATCTTTCATAACCCCTTTGAGCTTTTTGATCCATGTTTTATTTGAACTTAATTCTTGTCTATGAGTATTTAGTTCACTTATTTTTGATGGATTTTGTTTTTTCTTGGACCTCAACTTTGTGTTGTTGTATGGATTTTTTGCCTTGCCTTAGAAAGTAGGGAGTATTCACATGATGATGTGGTTGAATTCAAGTTGGGGAGAGAATGATTGTGTATTCATTAGTTGGATTCTATGAGGATTGAAAAAGAAAAGAAAAAAGCAAAAAATTTGTGAAAGAGAAAAAGAAAAAAAAAGAAAAAGAAAAAGAAAAATCCTTGAAAAAGGAAACAAAAAGAGTTTCAATAATTGTGCTAAATAAGTATTGTGTTTTGTGTAACACTTGGGATTTTGGAAGAAGTTTGATTGAAATTTTGTGTTTGAACTTTTGTGAGTTGATCACTCCCTTAGGTTTAGGCAAGTTTTTGTTTCGATTAACTTTAGGAATTGCCCCTTGTTTGTTTGCCCGACCACATTACAACATTGAAAAGTCCTTGTGATTCTTACCTTTGTATGTTCAATATGATTTTTGGATGGTTGCATAATTTAGTCTTTTGTTTGCAAGATTGTTGTGTGAGTGAAAGTACCTCATTTTATGTTTTTCATCTACCGATGAATGTTTTTGCTAGGTGGGATTCACATTGGAACTTGTGTTGTTTTAGGATGTTTGGCATGATTTTTGTATTTTGCATTTGTTTCGTGATTACGTTATCGTCGTAGTTTAGTGGTAAGTATTTACTTTGTGTCTACCATTTTCGATTGAACGATTGCATTTGTTTTTGTTTGTAAAAACTTGTTGTTACGTGATTTCTTGGATTTCGCTTTTGTTCCTTTTGATGTTGGCTTTGTTTGAGGACAAACAATTATGTAAGTTGGGGAGAGTTTGATAAGTGAAAAATGTACCTATTTTTGTATATGATTTTTGTTGCACTTATCGTTGCTTTTTGTTAAATATCATACGAATAAACCATGTTTTGTTTATAAATGCGTATAGTTTACATTTTAGTGTATATATTGCGATTCGTGTAAATATCATTGAGTTTAATTGATTTTATCTCATTTTTGTAGGTATTCAAGCAGTGGGATTTTTCCATTGTTGTATATAGCATTGAATAAGCTTTCCAACGCTTCGAACCGGGCGAAAAACGGAATTACGGTTCAAAAGTTATGAAGAAAACAAGCTTTGGATTTTCAAGCATGCTACGAGCGGGCTTAGCGCGCTCCTAGCCCACGAAAAGAGCAAATTCCAGCGAGTAGCGCGCTGAGCATGCTCCGAGCCTGTTTAGCGCGCTTTTAAGGCGGTTTAACAATTTTGGAGGGCGCACTTAGCGCCCATAGCGCGCTTAGCGCGGTCTGCGACTTTGACAGTCCATAAATAGTGGAAAAACAAATTTTTTAGGGGATGGTTTGGGTATTTTTTGCTCCCACTCCATCAAACTTCATTTCTTCATTGGATTTGCTTAGAAAACATCATGGAAGCTTGCATTTATATGATCCGGGGTGGATTTCTCATCGATCGGCTCTGACAATCCGTGAAGTGTTTGGTTCATTTCTGATTTTCTTCATGTCTTTCTTCTTTGTCGGGTTTGTATATGTTTTTACTTTGATCATAAGTACATTTTTCGCCCATGGCGTTATATTTAATTTTCTTTACAAATCTCTGTTGGTGATTGTTCTTGATTTTTGCTTAAATGCTCGGGGTTTGGGTCGTGCTAGAGATAAACGTCACAAACTTCGATTAAGGAAATTATCTGTTAGTTTCTGGATGCTAGAGATAGATTTAGGGCTAACAATCCGTATGGGTTTCCGAACTTAAATGCCTTTCGTATTTCGAGGCTTCGTGCACGAGAGTGACGAAGAGAGTGATACGGTTGTTTCTCAGTTCGGTGTGTCAGAGATGAACACTTTTGTGAGCGATACCGGGTGATATTGAGGAGTATTGTAAGTTGAGTGCATATGGTCGATAATTTTAAGTTTGTGACGAGTGGAATATATACATGCTTGATAAGTCTTTTCTCTCTGATGAATGAATTTTCTTATGTTCTTATTTACTTTTCCGCATTTACGCTTTACACCATTTAAACCCAAACTCATTAACATTTAAATTGTCGAATGGTAGTTCAGAAGCACCGATCTCTGTGGACACGATAATTCCCGGAAAAATACTTCCAAAACTTTTGTTGCTTGCCGCTATACCGCTACCAACAAAATGGCGTCGTTGCTTGGGATTGGTGTTTTTATTGAATCGCATTACGATAGTTTCTTTGTTTTTTAGTTTTGTAGATATCGTATATATTGTCTATTTTCACTTGTTTATATTGCTACTTGTATGTTTACCATAATTGTAAATTTTACATATTTTGTATACTTGTAAATTTAGTGTATATGTTTGTTTCTCTTCACGTTTGCCAAAAGTGTGGTTAGATGTGTAGTTCCGGTTAGAGGTCGAAGAGATGAGAGCAAAGGCGGGAGTGAAAGCATTTGGCTCTTCCAAAGCAACGTGTTGGTTTGTAAATAATAGGCGTCGAGCTTACGACGTAAAACAAGCATGTTTTATCGTTTTTTGTTCCGTTATTACTTTTTCTTTATGAGATTTTGTATATGAGATTGAAAAGTCCTTGTGATTCTTGCCTTTGTATGTACAATATGATTTTTGGATGGTTGCATAATTTAGTCTTTTGTTTGCAAGATTGTTGTGTGAGTGAAAGTACCTCATTTTATGTTTTTCATCTACCGATGAATGTTTTTGCTAGGTGTGATTCACATTGGAACTTGTGTTGTTTTAGGATGTTTGGCATGATTTTTGTATTTTACATTTGTTTCGTGATTACGTTATCGTCGTAGTTTAGGGGTAAGTATTTACTTTGTGTGTACCATTTTTGATTGAACCATTGCATTTGTTTTTGTTTGTAAAAACTTGTTGTTGCGTGATTTCTTGGATTTCGCTTTTGTTCCTTTTGATGTTGGCTTTGTTTGAGGACAAACAATTATGAAAGTTGGGGAGAGTTTGATAAGTGCAAAATGTACCTATTTTTGTATATGATTTTTGTTGCACTTATCATTGCTTTTTGTTAAATATCATACGAATAAACCCTGTTTTGTTTATAAATGCGTATAGTTTACATTTTAGTGTATATATTGCGATTCGTGTAAATATCACTGAGTTTAATTGATTTTATCTCAATTTTATAGGTATTCAAGCAGTGGGATTTTTCCATTGTTGTATAGAGCATTGAATAAGCTTTCCAACGCTTCGAACCGGGCGAAAAACGGAATTACGGTTCAAAAGTTATGAAGAAAACAAGTTTTGGATTTTCAAGCATGCTACGAGCGCGCTTAGCGCGCTCCTAGCCCACGGAAAGAGAAAATTCCAGCGAGTAGCGCGCTGAGCGCGCTCTGAGGCTGCTTAACGCGTTTTTAAGGCGGGTTAACAATTTTTGAGGGCGCGCTTAGCGCGGTCTGCGGCTTTTACAGTACATAAATAGTGGAAAAATAGATTTTTTAGGGTATGGTTTGGGTATTTTTTGCTCTCACTCCATCAAACTTCATTTCTTCATTGGATTTTCCTAGAAAACGTCTTGGAAGCTTGCATTTGGATGATCCGGGGTGGATTTCTCATCGATCGCCTCTGACAATCCGTGAAGTGTTTGGTTCATTTCTGATTTTCTTCATGTCTTTCTTCTTTGTTGGGTTTGTATATGTTTTTACTTTGATCTTATGTACATTTGTCGCCCATGGTGTTATATTTAATTTTCTTTACAAATCTCTGTTGGTGATTGTTCTTGATTTTTGCTTAAATGCTCGGGGTTTGGGTCGTGTTAGAGATAAACGTCACAAACTTCGATTAAGGATAATTATTTGTTAGTTTCTGGATGCTAGAGATAGATTTAGGGCTAACAATCTGTATGGGTGTCGGAACTTAAATGCCTTCCGTATTTCGAGGCTTTGTGCGCGAGAGTGACGAAGAGAGTGATACGGTTGTTTCTCAGCTCGGTGTGTCAGAGATGAACACTATTGTGAGCGATACCGGGTGATATTGAGGAGTATTGTAAGTTGAGTGCAACTGGTCGATAAGTTTAAGTCTGTGACGAGTGGAATATATACATGCTTGATAAGTCTTTTCTCTCTGATGAATGAATTTTCTTATGTTCTTATTTACTTTTCCGCATTTACGCTTTACACCATTTAAACCCAAACTCATTAACATTTAAATTGTCGAATGGCAGTTCAGTAGCACCGATCTCTGTAGACACGATAATTCCCGGAAAAATACTTCCAAAACTTTTGTTGCTTGCCGCTATACCGCTACCAACAATAAGTTGATACATCCATGTGAGAGTTTTAATGTTGACATTGTGAGGGATTTCTATGCGAACTCCATCCCTGATGATGAGGAAGACTTCACATGGACCACGAGGGTGAACGGAAGGGATGTGAAGTTCGAAAGAGATACCATTAATGAGGTGTTAGGGAACCCTTTGACTCTTAGGGCTAATGAGATGGACGTGTACCATCAAGACTTGAGATTTCCTAGTAATATTGTTGAGATGACCAATGATTTTCTGAGGGAAGGAAAGAGTGTGGATTTTAACCCATTTGGGGTTCTATTTAGGTATAGGAGAGAGGACATGCGTAATGTGGCACAACTTGTGTTACTCTTGCTGTTGCATAACATCAAGCCTAGGATGCATTTCTCTATGGTTCCGATTAAGATGGCACACCTGGTGCATAGTATCCTTTTGGATACTCAAATGGATGTGGCATGCATCATTGTTGATGAGATGCGGGTGGTGGTAGAGAGTGGTGTAAAACCAGGGGCCAGATCTAATTGTCCCTTGGTTTTCCCATGCTCGATCATGTCTTTATATGTGCACGAGCGTGCAAAGTTACCATCCCGCCGCCATGTCACCCTGACTATTGTTATAGATGATGTTTATGTGTCTAGGTTTTGCAAGCCAAAGAGGCGAGATGGAGCTAGAGCTAGAGAGGCTGCAGGTGCAGGAGTGGGTTCATTCTCTGGAGTAGCTAACTTCTAGAGTTATGAACCTAATCAGAGGAAGTCTGCAACTACAACTGGGATTGGATGCAGGCGACTCATCATGTTATGATTATCATACATGATTCTATGTAGCAGATGCAACTACAAAACCGTGAGCCTACCGTGGATCATTCTATTGTGACTAGGAAGCAGTTCCTAGCTCATGCAGGTTTGCCTGAGGCCAGGCCATTTGATAGAGATGAGGCGGATGCAGCTGATGCTGAGGATGATGGTGATAATGATAATGGTGATGATGATGATGATGATGATGGTGATAGTGTTGAGGAGACTGAGTCTGATTCTGAGGAGGATTAGTTTCTGATGTTTTTTGAGCATGATCGTAAAAGCTTACCTCCTAGTGTTTCTACAATGTGAAGTTTCTTGTTTAAGCTTTATGATCATTGCTATATTTTGATGTTGTTGTATTTTATTTCATTTATTTTCATGTTGTACTCTATCCAGTTTAGTTGGATTTATTTTGGCTTTGTACTACTACTTTTGTTGGTGTGTACACCATTACATTATGTTTTATGAATTGAATATTTCAGTTTTTGAATGTTCAATTAGTTTTTTTTATGGTTGTTAAAATATTTTTTGAATTATATGTGTCTACATTGAATGTGATGAGGAGAACTTCATAGATTGGTTGCTCTTTTGCATAAAAAGTATCCAATGAAGATTCTACCAAGTTTGGATCGTGATGATAGGATTTTGAATTTGATGAATGCAAGCAAGGTACATGGTTACCACTTTCTAGAATGTTAGAATGACTAACAATTTTGTGCTTTGTACAAATGTATATTATTGTTTCATTTTGCAACTTATTTGAAGCTTGAGTCACTTATGTCCAAAAGCCACAAATTGTGAGAACCCTCCATTGTGCACTAAATGCATGGATGACTGATAACTTTGTGTAACTCATTTTATTCATGCTTAATCTATTGATTATTGTGATTTTGTAGAAGCTTTAGAAATGATCAAGGCAATTTGTTTATATTTAGCACAACCATATCCAAAAAAGTAACTTACCCGGTGAGTAGTGAGTATTCGTTTACCCCCTTTGAGCCTTAATAGATTAGAACCCAAATTGGTGATGAACTTTGTTTATGTGCATATAGAAACTTGAAAGTTAAGTTTATCATTGAATTTTGTGGGATTATAAAAAAAATTCTTGAAACCTTTGAACTTTGATAATTGTTTTAAACTGTTTTCCTTGCCATAAAAAGCAAGGAGCATTCACTTAAGGTTTAATTGTATTCAAGTTGGGGAGAATGAGAAAAATGGTAGGTTGCTATAAATTATGAAAAATTTTGAACAAGCATTAAGAAAATTTTGAATATGAATTTCAAAAAGAAAAAGAAAATGCTTGTTTGAGAGAAAAAATAGAAGATGAAGAATAAATGTGCAAAGGAAGTTTGAAAGGGTGAGCAATAGAGAAAAGAAATTGACGAAAAGTTGTGATGTGTAAATACCTTGTATAGTGAATGTTTCTTTTGACGGGAAACATCGATTCAATAGCCTAAGAAATGACCCGTTGTTATGAAACTCGGCCAAGCTACAACCTTACAAACCCTTAGTGATATTTTGCTTCCATGATTTCATTTATGATTGTTAGATGAATGAATGAATTGAATTGTTGTTAGCATTGTTTTTCAGATGAGTGTAAATTGTTCAGCGATTGTAAACGCATAAATTTCTTCATCCTTATTTTGAAAAGGAGTGTTAGAGTGATTCAAGTATGATAATTTAGTTGTTATTTGAATGCATTGCATGATATTTGTTTTACGAGCTAAATTCGTTATCATTGTTTGATTCTAGGAAGTAGTGAACATTGCTTATGCGCATTCTTATGTTGAATTTGAACCGCTAATCCTTTCATGGTTAAATTTTATTCTTGAGCAAATCCTCTTGTTTTCATGAGAGGCATACTTTGCTTTAGGACAAGCAAAGATCTAGATGGGGAGATTTTATTTAATGCCAAATATGACTTAAATTGGATCATCTTTCTTTGCATTTTTAAACTCTTTAATTGTGTTTTAATCGAATTATTCCAGAAAAAGTGTGAATCTTCAATATAATTGCATATACCATTGGATTTCTTGATTTGTGTGTTATTGTGTAGGAATTAGGCTTGAACATCATAGAAAAAGACACAAAAGAATGGAAAAGAAAGCCAAAGAAAAGAAGATGAGGTCAGTGGTCGCTATGTGTGCTGCCAGCGAAGTGAAGGTGGGCTCGTAGTGCAAGCACAAAGCCAAAGTGAAAGCGAGCCAGGAAATTTGAAGGCATTAGCTTTTGGCCTCAGTAGTCCCCGTGTGAGGCCTGGGCGAGATAGTCCGCAGTACGAGCTCAGATGTTTCTGAGGGACGGTTTAATTGTTCCAGAGGCACTTGAAGTGCCTAAAAAAGGAGCTCGTTGTGCGAGCTAGAGCTTGTTGTACGAGCTAGTACATATTTTGGGAGATATTTATGTACTTTTCTTGCTTTTTGGGAATCATTCTTGTTAATTCTTGATATTCTTTGACACAAACATTTCCTTGGAGCACAAAAACCCTAAGTTCTTCATTTCTTCATCAAGAAGTGATCTTTATCAAATAGAAGATGGATTCGCATCCATTATTGATTCTTCATCATGGATGCACATTCATCTTCTATCTTTTCCTTGTGAAGCAAGCTACCATGGTGATGGGTAGCTAAATCCTTTGTGTTAATGTTAGATGTAGTCTTCCTTGATCTTGTATGTATTTTCTTCAATCTATATGGTGAATATATTTGTTCTTAATGATATATCTTTGATTTGAATCACTCTAGACATAAATTTTTCAAAACTTGATTTAAGATATTCATCTATCAATGAACAAACTCTAGACATAGATTTGTGAGTTGATATTTGCTTTGTATCAATCTTAAATATTATTGGGTTAGTTGTTAGCATGAGACATCATCTAGTGACGGATACAATAATACTCACGAAACCGCTTTAGACATAAACAGTATTGAGAGGGTACGTGATTATATTGATCGGAAACAAATTCACATGATTGATTAATAGAATATATGCAAGTTAGGTTGATGAAATCTATTCTTGATATGCTTTGTTAAACAAATATCTTTCAAACTTTATTCTTTGCTACTAAATCTTGTGAAAACTTATGATACCAAACAAAACACCTTTGAAAACTCACTTAAGACTTCATAAACTATAGAACGGCAAGTGATATTAGAACAATCCCTATGGAGACCATAAAACAACTTTCACCACGAAATATACTTTCAACAGATGTATGCATTGAATTTTGAAGTGATTAATTGTTTAAGTTCCAATTGATATCAGTTTATTACTACAATTTTGCTACACTAAATTACAACTTCCATGCTTGATTATAGATGCTAAAAACTTGATGTTGTGATGACATTGAAGGTGGAGGTGAGGACCTTTGAAGGAGCATTAAAAATAAGATGGTGGCTACAAGCTTAAGGCCAACAAGAAGCTTTTCTTTTCATTCTTAATGCATTGCTATATATCAAGACATGTGATGTAGTGGGACTCTTGCTATGCTTTGTATTCACATTCAAATGTAATATAACTTTGTATCCATTCTAATCAAACTTCGGTTATCTTGCCATTTCAAATTATGTATGTAAGTTCTAATGAATGCAAGCTATGTAATGGAATGCACATAACTCCCATTGATCAAATTGAATCTCAGATGAACTTTATTAATGCAATGAAACAAAAATTACATAAGTGACAAATGACCATGAGTGACATAGCAAATGACATTAGTTAATATGGTAGACTATAGACTAAACTTAGGATATTCGAAATTGGTCAGTTGACTTTGGTCAACTGGTTAACCAAAAGGTCAACAGTTGACCAAAAGTGAACTTAAGTAAAAAAATGCAATGAAGTGTACAATGCAATACAAATGAACATGCTATTGAATTAATGGTGCAAATGGAATATTGTGGAATTGAATGAACCATGAGCCAGAACGCATACCATGAAACTTGAATAGATGCACTATGAATGCATCAAATGCAATGAATTAAATGGGCTATGAGTGAGTTAGGAAATCATGAAACCAACATGATTGACACAAGGCTTTGGGCCAAATGGATCACCAAGCACAATGGCATAATGCAACCAAAAATGATCACATGGTTTAACTCATGAATTAGGGGTTTAAACCAAAAGACAAGTGATATGCACAAGGAAAACCCCAAAGATAAGAACTAGGGTTTAAGCATAATGAATATCATGATGAAGATCTGCACTAAGGCTTCAAGCACCAAGAATTTAGGGTTTCATACCTTGATCCAAATTGAATGCAATAACATCAACCCTAGGGCTTGATTCTTGTTCAAACCCTAGCTCTTGTTTGGCATAAATATCCATGAACCTTTGAACCTATGATGATTACTTTGGAAATGTTAATGTGAATGAAGGACTATATGAAATTGACACAAATGTATGTAGATGAATCTCAAACCAAAGGTCAGATGAAAAATGAAAAGGGGAGGGCAAATTTCAGGGTATGTCAGCTGCCCCTATTTAATCTTCTTAGACCTGAATGTAAGAATTGTGACAGCTTTTCGGGCATTCAAGTTAGAAGAGGATTAAATACAAGAGTAACAAAAAATTTTCTAGTTGAGAATGGATGTATTGAAATGAAAGTAAGTATAGGTAAGTGTAATGTTAGGAATTCAAGGATATGGAATGGCAGAGAAACCTTTGTGTGAGGTCCTCAGTTGGGGATTGAATGAACATTCTGCTGGGGAAATGAATAAGTTGTAAGAGAAATGCTTAATGCGTATGATGTATGTGGTGTATGTTTGATCTTTCATGATGCATGAAATTATGCTATGCAGCAATGCGTGTTATGGTGTTTCCTAAGGTATGGATCTTCTGGTATGGGCCAGAAGAATTTGTACCTCAAAGAGAAGAGATAGGTATCAGTGTTTTTGAGTTTTTTGTTCGGCCTCTGCTGATGAGCTTTGGCAGGTGGTGGTAGATGAGATATTCTCATGGGGTTCCACCAAGGTAAGTGATTTGTATTTCAAATGAGAATTGACTACCAGACAGGAACTGGGTTTGGAAATGCTTCACCAGATGGGAACTGGGCTTTGAATTGTTTTGCCAGACAGGAACTGGACTTGGAAAAAGTTGGCCAGATGTGAACTGGACTTTGAGAGAGCTTTCCAGACTGGAAATGGACTTTGGAAGAGTTTTCCAGACGTGGACTAGACTTTGAAAGGGTTTACCAAACGGGAACTAGACTTTGAATTGACTGTCAGATGGGAATTGACTACCAGACAGGAACTGGATTTTGCAAAGACAAGTCAAACGGTAACTGACTACCAGACGGGAACTGGATTTTGTAAAGATAAGTCAGATAGGAACTGACTACCAGACGCGAACTGGAATTTGCAAAGACAAGTCACACGGGAACTGGATTTTGTAAAGATAAGTCAGACGAGAACTGACTACCAGACGGGAACTGGATTTTGAAAAAATAAGTCAGATGGGAACTGACTACCAGACGGGAACTGGGTTTTGTAAGGATTGGCCAGACATGAATTGGGCTTTTGAAATGGTGCCAACCAAAGTCGGACTTTGTGGAATTCGTTGGGAATATCAGTTGGGAATTTGTGTGGGTAATGTTCTCTTCGGAGGTACATTATTGTTGGATTCTTCGAGCAAGGTACCAAGTTTGTTTTATGCTTTGTATGTATGTTTAAATTTGTATGGCATAATGCTCAATCTCGATGGACATGCTACGCGTTTAGGGATGCAGTGCTATTCGATGATGATTACTATATGCAGAATGCCAGTGGTTGGGCTTTGTGGGATGCCAAGTATGATTAGGCTTTAGGGACCAAGAAAGATTGGGTTCGGAGGGGCCAAGTATGATTGGGCTTTAGGGACCAAGCAAGGTTGGGTTTTGGAGATATGCCAAGTAGGTTGGGCTTTAGATAGGACAAGCGTGGTTGATTTTTTTAGATGCCAAATAGATTGGGAATGATATGTGTTAACTCTTGGAGTTGGCTAGAATTTTGGTAAAACAATGTTGATGTCATGGTTGATGTTTCAACATGAGTTTTTAACAGCCTTGTTATGTTTAGTTAACATTCTGGTTATGTTAAGTGTTTAAGGGTAGCAGTTTTGTGCTGATGTCAAACCCGATGTCATAACATCAGTTGACAGAACACCAGAAAACCATCTGTGTGGTTTTTGATTGCAGAATATTAGGGTGTTGAAGAGTTAGAGTGCTGAAGAGTGATGTCACATGCGATGTCTTGACATCACTATACCAGAACATCAGTCTGCTGTGTTTTTAGGACTGCGCGTGTTTCTGTTATTGGAGAGATATTCTACTGAAGATAGTGAGAGATTGTAGGCGAATATCTTGGTAAAGATATATTCTGGTGCAATCATAAGTGGAGTAGATCTTGTTGCTATTTTTAGGGCTGAAAGATTTGAAGATAAAATCTGGTTTTAAATTCAAATCAAATCAGATATTTGGAGAAGATCTTGCAGCTGAATAGTGAAGATTTAAAAGATACATAATATCCTGGAAATATTATGTGGAGCTGAATTTAATGCATAAAGATATGGAGAATATTTAGAGTTAATTATTGAAGATTTAAATTGAAGATTTGATTGAAGATCCAATTAATAGCAGAATCTGTTGGAGATTTGGAACAGAAGATTTGATATGATTTGAAGGCCCAAATCCAGTTGGGAAATAGGTTATAAATAGAAGCATTGTAACCTAGTTTTGGTAAGCCAGCCATCATGTAGATTATAAGGGCTGTGTTGGTTGATGAACCACCCGGTTTTGTGGGATGGTCATCGTGTTTATCTCGAAGCCTGTAGGTAAGAGATGTATTGTTCTTGGAGGAAGCTTTGAAGCAACTCCAAAGGGGTGTCATGGAAGTGTGTCTTCCAAAGTCTATGTAATAGAAAAGTTTAAGGAGTCAAGCTGTTGATGCAGTGACGGTGTAGTTGACTGCTAGACATCATCGAGATGATTGGAAGTGAGATGGAGTCTCTTACCTAGGGAGGACTTAGGTAGAAGGGTCATTGGGTAGTGATTGAATTAGGTAGATTGTCAACTGGTGTGTTGAGTCTGTAATTTGATACTACTAATAGTGGACTTCCTTCCTGGCTTGGTATGCCCCCAGATGTAGATTGCTTGAATCGAACTGGGTGAATAATTGATTGTGTTCATTTACTATATCTATTATTGCCTTGTTCAGCAGATTGCGATGTTGTGACATTGTACAAGACATCACACATCTGTACCAGAATTTCAGTTGGTATCAGAGCAGGCATCCTGTCTGTTTCTGGATGAGATCTAGGGAAGATACTTTCTGGTCCATGAGCAAGGAAGATAGTTATGGACTTGGTCAGCTCATAGAAGTGGAGATTGGAGTTATCAGGCGTGTAGCTTTGGTGATAAGCTGCCTTGTAGGTTGAATCCTATGTTGATCTAGTGCACATGAAGTGTTGTGTTTATTATGTTGTGCCTGAAGGATATAGAGGAGTTTTCTGGTATGTGTTCCGCTGCGTATATATATATATATATATATATATATATATATATATATATATATATATTTATATATATATATATATATATATATATATATATATATATCTGATGGAAAATTCCTGATGGTTATGTGTTCTCCTCTGAAGATGTATCACATGGTGTGGTGATACTTGAGGATATCTTCAACTAGAGTTGCCTAAGATACTTGTGGTTTATCCCAAGTCCACTCATAAAGGAACTCTTGTATGAGCTTGTTGAAAAGAGATCTGAAGAAAGTTAGAAGCCATCTATTCTTGCCTTCCACCCTACATGGTCATTCCCTGGGCTGTGTTAAAGGATCTTTTGGTGTGTTTCTGTGAAGAGAACTTATGTCCTACCTGATGTTAGAACATAAAACCAGCAGATTATGCAGTATCCTGTCAGCATAACAGATGCTTGGGGGCTAAACATATGTGTATTGATCACATCTGTTTGGAACCTACTCCTGGCTTGGAAGAGGAGGCATCTGGGTTGTGTGTCTAAGATGGTTCCTTCAAGAACATGTCTTAGATATGTACATTGGTCAAGAGATGATCAATATAGTGTCACTCATTGGATAAGTGAGTAGGTGTTTAAAGACTGTATGACATGGAAGGCTTTGAAGACCAATCTGAATAGTGATTCCTTCCTTATCTAGTTTCTTGATGGTAAAAGAAGAGGGTGGAGCCAAAACAAAAGAGTATCACTGTCAAATCTTTCATGCGGGAGTGAAGATCTTGATAAGTTATCTCTTAAGCTTAGTCATGGTGGCCTAACTAGAAGGATCTTCCTGGTTATGATAAGATACTTGGTTCTGATCATGAACTGGAGGAAGTTTTATCAAGAAAGGAGCTGAGCTTAATATGTCCATTCTAATGTCTCGACATCGCGCTACACATCAGCAGTTTAAAGGTAAATGCAGAGTCAAAGACCTGCTAGACTGTAGCTGTTTTGAAGGATCACTGAAGCTGTGAAGTTGAACAATTTGTGAGATGCTGTTCATATAAAAGGTAGTAAGCTTGAGCTAAACAGTCTGAGGACAATATTATAGGGAAAGTGCATCCTAGAGTTTGTGTTCAATAGCAGTGTAAATCAGCCTGGGGTCAATTGGTGTCTGCATTAGTCGTATGGAGTGAACTCTTCCAGCTTTGAGGCTTAAAGGATTGGAAGTAGCAGAGTGTCTATGGTATGGCTTTAGATGCAGAAGGATGGTAGTTATCACTCTTAAGTTGACAAAGGTCTGAACCTTGTGCTTATAAGAAGAAGATTTTGGAAGAGTGTGGTATGCAAGTTACTGCAGTTTTGTTGGTCTAATCTTGGAAGTTGATCAGATGTTGATATGTTCTCATGTGTCCCCTACATGAGATATGTGTGGATTAAAATGGTCAGAGTCTCCAAATCCATTGTAGAAGTGTTTAATTTGATGAAGACTGATGTCAGAACTGATGTTGACACATCATTTCAGCCAAAGAAAGATAGTGATCAGTGATGTGGATTAGCAGAAGTGGGATCAGCTAGGGCCTCAAGTTTCAGACCAGATCAAATGTTGAGTTTTTGTCTGTCTTCAACTAATGACAATATACATTGACAGGAGACTATGTATATGTCTGAGGTACAAGTGCAGGACTGCAGAAGTATTGAGAATTTATTTTTCTCTATGTGGCTGGTTATTTCTCTTTGTGGTGTGAGAATGTATCATCTGGTGGGGTTGATTGGTGACTGTGTGCTTGGGGCATCATCCAAATTATCTGGGATAAGTTTGAATTAGAAGAGGCAGAGTGTTGAGGAATGTTGACAAGCTGATGTGCTTAAGGCTAAAAGATATGAAGACATCACAGTCTTGTGGGTTTCAGCTTGGATCAGTTTATTTCTGATCTAAGTAGGGTGGTTGCTCTGGTTGTGAAGGTCTAGGATAAGTGGCAGTTATCTCTGGCTTTCTACTGACGGCTCTACTAAGGGAAGTGGCATTCTTTGGTATAGCTATGGGGTAGTCTTGGACTACTTATTTTCTGAAGATTCAGATGTGGTAGGTTTGAAGTCTTTGGAGTTTCTAAGCAGGATGGAGGTTGTCTACTCAAACTTGATTATTGAATCAAGCCTATGAGAGCATGGAAATCTGTTTCTGCAAAGGGAGGAGGTTCTTCTGAGTGGCAGAAGGAAGAGCTGAATTCAACAGTTGGATGTCATAATGATCTGACATCTAGCTTAGCATCAGAAGTCTCAGCTGGTAAGGTGGCACATCAGCTAATGATAAGGTGATCTACAGGAATGAACAACAGGAGGCTTCAAAAAGATCGTTCTCATGGCAGTTTGCGGGAGCTGCAGGAAGGAGAAGATGTTACATGACCATGGCTTAGGGAGTCTAACTGGGTTTGCTTTTGAGCAAGTGGAACATGTGACTTGAAGATCAAGGTTCCTTGGTGGATCAAGATATCTCTGTGAGAGTTCTGACAAACGTGAAAAAGGTCAAAATGTGGCATTTGGCTGTTTTCATATGAGGATTCGTGAATGAGATGATCAAACCGTGGCATTTGGTTGATCTCACAAGTGGATTCGAAGAATCAAGATAATCAGAGTGTGGCAGCTGGTTATTATTAAGGTTTGTCGTGGAACAAGTTACTCTTGGGCAGAAGGGTGATGAGTTGAAGACTCAAGGAGATTATTCTTCTTGAAGGTGGATGAGAGGTTATTCTCTAGTTCTGTGGATTACTGTGCTATAGTAAGTCCAGTTGGTGGAGCATATCAAGAATCATGGTGATGATGTTTTGGTGTGTGGCAGATGTTCTAACTTATGTTGGGACATTATTTGGTTGAATATCCTTGGTGAAGGATAATTATGCCCTGGTTCAGAAGATTGGTGCCTACATTATGCCTAAGGGGAGTCTACCTAATCATACGGGAGAATGATGAAGTAGAAGGTCTGCCTTAGATGGAGAATGTAGAGAAGACTGAAGTAGATCAGGTTTTGATTGCTTGGAAATCTGAAGATGAAGAGTATGATAGGGAATGACTGTGTTATGATCAAGGAGTTCATTGTGATCATTCCTCTGGATATTTCAGAGAGAAGTTGATCAGCTTGGCAAGATCAGGTGTGTTGAACAGAGAGTGCGCTCTTGAAGACATGAAGATGAGTCTTATGTTTTCCATTCATTTAAGGTGTTCTTCTTGCAAAGGAGCATTTGTTATCTTCGATAGGGGGAGAAGTAGCCAAGAGTATCAAAGAGTACAAATGTCAGAGCGTCAGAGCCAAGAGTACAATTGTCATATGCTGTCAAAAGGAGTTGATTGTTGCTAAGGAATCAAGTCAAGGAATATGTTGCAGAGGATGTAGCTGATTCTGTTGTTATAGTGCAGAAGTGCAGAAATTAAGGAGGAGAGAAGTAGGTTTGTTCAGCTATTGTGAGATAGAGATTAGTCTGAGTATATTGGTTGGATGATTCAGAGTTTTCCTTTGGAATTTTTTTGTGCTTGCTGCTATGTTCAGAGTTTGTCCAATTATGGCTAAAAAGGGGGAGAGTTAGCCTAGTGGTTGCCAAGGTGTGGTTGTGAAGCCTTTTCTGATATGGTGCAGCAGTTGAGGGGGAGAGTGTTTGAACAGCTGTGAGCTGGTTCTTGGTTTGAGGGGGAGTTTGCCCTATGCTGATGTGAAAGTGTTCGTTTCTGCTGCAAGTTGGTCCAAGTTGGTCTGATGTAGGCTGAAATTGTTTTAGCCAAAATTAGCCAAAGGGGGAGATTGTTAATTCTTGGAGTTGGCTAGAATTTTGGTAAAACAATGTTGATGTCATGGTTGATGTTTCAACATGAGTTTTTAACAGCCTTGTTATGTTTAGTTAACATTCTGGTTATGTTAAGTGTTTAAGGGTTGCAGTTTTGTGCTGATGTCAAACCCGATGTCATAACATCAGTTGACAGAACATCAGAAAACCATCTGTGTGGTTTTTGATTGCAGAATATTAGGGTGTTGAAGAGTTAGAGTGCTGAAGAGTGATGTCACATGCGATGTCTTGACATCACTATACCAAAACATCAGTCTACTATGTTTTTAGGACTGCGCGTGTTTCTGTTATTGGAGAGATATTCTACTGAAGAGAGTGAGAGATTGTAGGCGAATATCTTGGTAAAGATATATTCTGGTGCAATCATAAGTGGAGTAGATCTTGTTGCTATTTTTAGGGCTGAAAGATTTGAAAAGATTTGAAGATAAAATCTGGTTTTAAATTCAAATCAAATCAGATATTTGGAGAAGATCTTGCAGCTGAATAGTGAAGATTTAAAAGATACATAATATCCTGGAAATATTATGTGGAGCTGAATTTAATGCATAAAGATATGGAGAATATTTAGAGTTAATTATTGAAGATTTAAATTGAAGATTTGATTGAAGATCTAATTAATAGCAGAATCTGTTGGAGATTTGGAACAGAAGATTTGATATGATTTGAAGGCCCAAATCCAGTTGGGAAATAGGTTATAAATAGAAGCATTGTAACCTAGTTTTGGTAAGCCAGCCATCATGTAGATTATAAGGGCTGTGTTGGTTGATGAACCACCCGATTTTGTGGGATGGTCATCGTGTTTATCTCGAAGCCTGTAGGTAAGAGATGTATTGTTCTTGGAGGAAGCTTTGAAGCAACTCCAAAGGGGTGTCATGGAAGTGTGTCTTCCAAAGTCTATGTAATAGAAAAGTTTAAGGAGTCAAGCTGTTGATGCAGTGACGGTGTAGTTGACTGCTAGACATCATCAAGATGATTGGAAGTGAGATGGAGTCTCTTACCTAGGGAGGACTTAGGTAGAAAGGTCATTGGGTAGTGATTGAATTAGGTAGATTATCAACTGGTGTGTTGAGTCTGTAATTTGATACTACTAATAGTGGACTTCCTTCCTGGCTTGGTATGCCCCCAGATGTAGGTTGGTTGAACCGAACTGGGTGAACAATTGATTGTGTTCATTTACTGTATCTATTATTGCCTTGTTCAGCAGATTGCGATGTTGTGACATTGCACAAGACATCACACATTTGTACAAGAATTTCAATATGCACTAGTGAAGTGACATGATTAATGCATGAGAATGATCTATGCAATGGTTTTGTGGATTCAACATGTGGTCACATTGCAGGAGATGGAAGGTTTGAGGCTAGGATACAGGTTATGAATACATGATTCTCTGGCACCTACTTCAGGCTCAACAGTTGCTGACACACTTTTGCGCTTGATTTGAAACATGGAGAGAACTTGTACCTTCGTAGCCTATATTTGCCCTAGTCTATTGGGTATCTGCATGGACTGCTCCAGTCACAAGTTAAGAAGCAACTTTGTCATATGACGATCTTGATTTGACTTGCCTCAGCGCCTTGGAAGCGTATGCCCCTAATTAATCGTTTGTTGGAGCGGCTGATTTCTTGTGCTCTTGAGGTGGTTGCCCTAGTACGAGCCTTGAAGTGATTTTGTGTTGGCTGGCTGATCTTTGAGGGAATGCCTCTAATATATTGATCTTTGATAGATTTGTTGAATCTCGACGTGGTTGTCTCAGATTGACATAATCTTGGACCATCTTGTCTTTTTTGCTCAATAGAGTTCTCAAAGGTTTTTCCCCTTGGAGTGCTCAATCTTCCCATTGTGGATACTTTCTTGATGCCAAGTGCTTGTTCACAAGTAAAAATATTCATTTTTAGAATGATAATGCTAATTTTATGCTTATGTTAGTTTTGAAATCCATGCTTGCTCATTGAAATGGTGACATATAGTGAATGAATCACTAGTTAGAATGCCATATCAATACCAACAGAAACGATAAGGAAATATTTAGGAATTCATCTTTGACGCAATTTTACCGTAGTATTCTTTTGAAATAAACCCTGCTTCAATTAGGTCTTTTGAGGGTTATATCGTGGCCTGGTTCACGGTTTCAGAAAAGAAAGGATTTATGGCTTAAAATTTATTTTAACCCACTTGTTCTCCTTGATGTTCTCCAGTCCTACGTTTAGCTAATTTGACACGAGCATTCACCATTCAAAAGAATTTTGAATGGTAGAATTGACGGTGAAGGAACCAACGAGGTTTTCGGAGTGGCAGTTACTCACCTTTTGTTTTTGTTTGTTTGTAGTCACAAAAATTTGTTCTTGTTGAGGATTTTTTTTTATTTCTTTATTTTTGTTTTCCCTAATTTTTGCGTAGAATGATCTTTCGAGTTTGCAGTCTACCAGATGCCCTAATTTTTGCCTAAGTCATTCGTTTTCGAGTTTTTGACTTAGCGGTCTTTCTCTCTTTTTTTGCTTTGTTTTTGTTTTGAATATCTCACTTTTTGATGGAACAAATCATGTGACATTTGTTCGTTTGATTTTTTGAAGGATTGTGACTGCCTTGTTCCTTTTGACAGTGAGGGACAACCATTGTGGATTTGTTGTTTTTGACCTCTCGTGAGGGATAATATGTGGTTGATCCTCTGATGGGGTACTCCTCTTTTGAAATTTGAACGCACGGTTAAACTAATTGAAGACAACCCTGCCCCGGGTTAAGATTGAGAGTTTTGTGTATAGGAAGAAACTCTTACTTCTAGGCCCAAAGGGGTTGATTAAGGGTTATCTTCCTTATACGTCCAGTGTTTAGGTATTTGAACAAACGCCTTACATCATCAGCAAGGTTTTATTCAAAAGTATACAGTTAGCAATCTCGTATTTTTTTGGATTTCATCATTCTCCTTTTGATTTTGCTTAAACAAGAGTTTAATATTGATAAATAAAATATGAGTGAACATGAATGGGTTTATTCAAAACATGCAAATTCATTTCATTATTATTATTACATGAAAACAGACAAATATTACAAATGAACAGTGCTTGACAAACAAGAAAAGTTACCAATGAAAATGATATGAATGACATAGTGATTGCCAGTGTTAAGGAGGCGTTCTCAGACTTGATCGATTCTTTCACGAGATGCTTTTGCAGTCTTGGCGCTTACTTGAGCAAGGGAAGCCTGGCAGGCTCGATCTGCTTGGGCCCCAAGATGAATCAGAACAGGTAGTAGATGCGTGTACGATATTGGAATCGGATCAAAGCGGGGATGTCTCCTCACTTAATCATTGTTACAATGGTTGTCTTGCTTCTGGTTCTATTTCTGATTGCCTTAATTGGACTTCTGATTAGGTAAGGGGTAAACCAGAAGATTGCTTGCAGTTGCACTCTGGATTTTAACCGCCTCTAATCCGTTTTCAGCTCGTTCACCAATCGCAATAAAGTCAAGCTACTCAATAAGTTTTGATGAAGACAACAACATTCAACATCCAAGTAAATCTCTCAAAAAGGAAATGGCTTAAGACTAGTAGCACAATTCAAGTTTCAAGTTGAATCAAAAGTCTTGCAAATTTAGGTGATTGGTCATGAATGATAAGGTACATGAACTCAACTTGTCTTTGTGTATACAAGTGTTCAAATTATCATTCATACATGCCAAGATTCATTAAAGTATTGTTTCAAGAAAATCTTTGCATTTCATCTCATTTTCTAAAGTATTTTTCACCTTTTGTCTCTGGTTAATCGATCAACCAGTTTGATGTACAAAGTTGTTAATCGATTAACCCTTGTAATTTTTGAATTTTTTGAGCCGTTGCTGAATGGTTAATCGATTAAACAAAATACAGTGCAAATGTGTTATTTGATTAACATTGAAGCAGTGTCTGAAAATACTGCATTTTTTCAGTAAAATGATTTTCAGATGTGGATCTTGAAGCATGGTAACCTTTCATTTATTGAACTCATTTGTAGAGGTGCATTGTGTCTATATAAACACCATCATTTTCAGAATTTAATCTCACCTCCTTTACAAACTCAAAAAGCATTCAAATTCTCTTCATCTTTCAAACTTTTCACAAGTGTTCTAAAAACCAGAATTTTATTTTGGAAGAAACTATTGCATAAACTTTCAACTTGCATCTACATAGTTTCATCCATACAATATTGAACACTTGTATATCATTGATAATTTGTTTTGTTTAAAGGATAAGATCAATCAATAGATTGATAAGTGTATACTTCATATCACACTCTTGTATAAAAATTCAGAATTATTGTTGTATCCTTGTTGTACAGGATTGTTGGAAGCAAGAGGTTCACTCAAAGAGAGGATTGTTCTCTTATTGAACTTTTTATAAATCCAAGAGGATTTTTCTTGGTTTGTTAGTGATAGGAAGACTAGGATAAGTCTTGTATAGGACCTAACAATATTAAAAATCTCTTTCATGTTGAAAGGGGACTGGAGTACTCTCGGACTGTGAGGGGAACCATGATATATCCTT
Source organism: Lathyrus tuberosus (assembly GCA_022829125.1). Classification (NCBI taxonomy): domain Eukaryota; kingdom Viridiplantae; phylum Streptophyta; class Magnoliopsida; order Fabales; family Fabaceae; genus Lathyrus; species Lathyrus tuberosus. The sequence goes on along the minus strand of JALAZF010000241.1, from coordinate 3,146,583 downwards.
GTGTCATTTACTTTCCGCACTTTATCACTTTCATAACTTAGTAATTAATCAGGAAATATATCACAACATAAGATAAAAACCGGAAAAATTTCAAAGTACCTAATTCACCCCCTCCCCCCTCTTAGGTGCAATCTCTACTTAAAATTGATATCAGAGCAGGTTGTAGGTAACTTGTTCCTACAAATCCAGTATGGCTTCCACAAGCGCAAATATGGTTTTCAAGGATGGTGATAGTAGCAACAAACCCCCACTATTTTATGGCGAGTGTTTTGATTTCTAGAAAATACGCATGAAGGCAGATTTAGAAGCACATGGAGAAGGAATTTGGGAAACCGTCAAAAATGGCCCACATGAACCAGTTAGTGTCTTAAATGTAGTTGGAACTCCAAAGACTAAAAGTTCTTATGATGAAGATGATAAAAAATAAAGTTCTTAATGAAAAGAAAGTCATTAACATACTACAAAGTGTTAGTTTCTTGGATTGGCTGGAATTTTGGTAAAACAAAGGTTGTTCAATGTTTGATGTCATATGGGTGATGTCACAACATTGAGTCTTAACACCGGGCTGTGTTAAGTGTTTAAGTTGCTGAAGTTTGGATGTCTGATGTCACATGCGATGTTGTGACATCAGGTCTGCAGAACTAATAACATCAGGTTTTGTGATGTTGTTAGGGTTTGCGTCTTAGCTGGAATTATGGAGAGCAAGTTGTCTCATTGGATGCGAATATCTTGGGTTAGATATTCTTCGCTGCATAGGAGATCTGGTGCAGATTTGTAGGAGATTTAAAAGGTTGAAGAATTGAAAAGATTTTAGGAGAAAAATCTGTTTTGAAGATTCAGTTTTAAATAACAAATCAAGTCAGATATTGTAGGAAGTCCAAGCCCAATTCAGATAGCTATATAAAGCGCATAAATCAAAGGAAGAAGATACAGAAATACAGAGAGAAGATCAAGAGCATAGGCTGAGTGTCTTAAGTATTTTGTACGAGTTTTGTATACACCATTCTAGGTTGAATTGGTGAGTGGTTTTCTGTCCTCTCTTAGAAGTTGTGAAGCAATAGAGAGTTGTTACTTGATCAAAGCTGTGAAGCAGGATCAAGGGTTCTCAAAGAGGGTGTTCTTTGAAAGGTTTTAGGGATTGAGTAGTGTTCTCATATCTAAGTGGTTTCTTAGGTAGAAAGTCACTAGTAGGAATTAAGATTAGGAGATTGTCAACTGGGTTGTTGAGTCTGTAATTTAATTCTACAAGTAGTGAATTTCATCCCTGGCTTGGTAGCCCCAGACGTAAGTAGTTAGACCGAACAGGGTGAATAATTTGGTGTGTTCTTCAGTTGTTTAATTTTTCCATTGTGCAGACTGTGTTGTTGTAACATCGTGTGTGACATCACACATATCTGGTACCAGAATTTCACAAAGCGCATTAAGTATGGATGAATTCTTCCGCATTTCACAATGTAAATCCGCAAAAAAAATTTGGGACACTTTGGTGGAGACTCATGAAGGAACCATTGAAGTTCAAAAATATTCAAGTTTATTCCGCTGCTGAAGTCTCTGAAGGTGCAGAGATTGTTTTAGCCAAAATTAGCCAAAGGGGGGATTGTTAGTTTCTTGGATTGCCAGGAATTTTGGTAAAACAAAGGTTGTTCAATGTTTGATGTCATATGAGTGATGTCACAACATTGAGTCTTAACACTGGGATGTGTTAAGTGTTTAAGTTGCTGAAGTTTGGATGTCTGATGTCACATGCGATGTTGTGACACCAGGTCTACAGAACTAATAACATCAGGTTTTGTGATGTTGTTAGGGTTTGCGTCTTAGCTGGAATTGTGGAGAGCAAGTTGTCTCATTGGATACGAATATCTTGGGTTAGATATTCTTCGCTGCATAGGAGATCTGGTGCAGATTTGTAGGAGATTTAAAAGGTTGAAGATTTGAAAATATTTTAGGAGAAAAATCTGTTTTGAAGATTCAGTTTTAAATAAAAAATCAAGTCAGATATTGTTGGAAGTCCAAGCCCAATTCAGATAGCTATATAAAGCGCATAAATCAAAGGAAGAAGATACAGAAATACAGAGAGAAGATCAAGAGCATAGGCTGAGTGTCTTAAGTATTTTGTACGAGTTTTTTATACACCATTCTAGGTTGAATTGGTGAGTGGTTTTCTGTCCTCTCTTAGAAGTTGTGAAGCAATAGAGAGTTGTTACTTGATCAAAGTTGCCTATTACATTTCCATCCCTCATTTGTGGGATAATTCTGTCTCAGCATCCTGGGATTCTTCACCAGTATGATAGTGTTTGTAAAAGGAAGCCTAACTTGTATTTTCATCAGAAGTTGTTTGAAGGAAAACATGTTGCTGATCATGTCAAGACATCTGCCTCAACATCTACTCATCATACTCATGCCAAGACTGATATGATTTCTGAACTGGAGGAAGCCTGTAAAGAATTAGATGAAGTCATCAGAGTAAGCACTGAAAGAAAGGAGAAGTTTAAAAGATTACTTATGACTCTGAAGATGACAGAAAAAGAACGTGAGAAAGAAGTTGCTGATAAGAAAGATGAGTCTGATAATGACAGCTCAAAAGAAGATGAAGGAGATGATGATGATCTCATCTCAAATGATTAAAGCTTTTACTATTTTACTTAGATAGTAGTTTTAGTAGTATGCTGTTTTTTATTCTGCAGTGTTGTGCTTGGTTTGTAATATGAATATTGTGCAAGTATATGCACCAAATTGTTTTGTTCTATGATTTGTTATCTGTGAGACTGACAATGAGAGCTAGGGTAGTACTAACTGTAGTTAGACTTACTTGATGGGGTTTGTCAAATTGTGGCTAAAAAGGGGGAGAAATAGCCAAGTGAGACAAGAGTATCAAAGAGTACAAATGTCATATGTTGTCAAAGGAGTTGATGGTTGTTGCTGCTAAGCAATGAAGTCAAGGAATATGCTGCTGAGGATGTAGCTGATTGCTGATGTTATAGTGCAGAAGTGCAGAAATTAAGGGGGAGTAATTGCTGATCTGCTGAACAGCTGGTATGCTGGTTCATGATTGAGGGGGAGCACCATTGTTGATTGTTGGTTGATTGCAGAGTTTTGTGTGAAGTGAAGTCTTTATGTATTAAAGATGCTGCTGCTTGAAGTTCAAAAATATTCAAGTTTATTCCGCTGCTGAAGTCTCTGAAGGTGCAGAGATTGTTTTAGCCAAAATTAGCCAAAGGGGGGGATTGTTAGTTTCTTGGATTGCCGGGAATTTTGGTAAAACAAAGGTTGTTCAATGTTTGATGTCATATGGGTGATGTCACAACATTGAGTCTTAACACTGGGTTGTGTTAAGTGTTTAAGTTGATGAAGTTTGGATGTCTGATGTCACATGCGATGTTGTGACACCAGGTCTGCAGAACTAATAACATCAGGTTTTGTGATGTTGTTAGGGTTTGCGTCTTAGCTGGAATTATGGAGAGCAAGTTGTCTCATTGGATGCGAATATCTTGGGTTAGATATTCTTCGCTGCATAGGAGATCTGGTGCAGATTTGTAGGAGATTTAAAAGGTTGAAGAATTGAAAAGATTTTAGGAGAAAAATCTGTTTTGAAGATTCAGTTTTAAATAACAAATCAAGTCAGATATTGTAGGAAGTCCAAGCCCAATTCAGATAGCTATATAAAGTGCATAAATCAAAGAAAGAAGATACAGAAATACAGAGAGAAGATCAAGAGCATAGGCTGAGTGTCTTAAGTATTTTGTACGAGTTTTGTATACACCATTCTAGGTTGAATTGGTGAGTGGTTTTCTGTCCTCTCTTAGAAGTTGTGAAGCAATAGAGAGTTGTTACTTGATCAAAGCTGTGAAGCAGGATCAAGGGTTCTCAAAGAGGGTGTTCTTTGAAAGGTTTTAGGGATTGAGTAGTGTTCTCATATCTAAGTGGTTTCTTAGGTAGAAAGTCACTAGTAGGAATTAAGATTAGGAGATTGTCAACTGGGTTGTTGAGTCTGTAATTTAATTCTACAAGTAGTGAATTTCATCCCTGGCTTGGTAGCCCCCAGATGTAGGTAGTTAGACCGAACTGGGTGAACAATTTGGGGTGTTCTTCTGTTGTTTAATTTGTCCATTGTGCAGAGTGTGTTGTTGTAACATCGTGTGTGACATTACACATATCTGGTACCAGAATTTCACAAAGCGCATTAAGTATGGATGAATTCTTCCGCATTTCACAATGTAAATCCGCAAAAAAAAATTTGGGACACTTTGGTGGAGACTCATGAAGGAACCATTGAAGTTAAAAGATCAAGATTGAATACATTAAGTCAAGAATACGAAATGTTCTGAATGCAGCCCAGAGAATCCATCGTCGCTTTGCAGAAAATTTTTGTACATTTAACAAATTATTTGATTGCACTAGGTAAGACATTTTCTAAGGATGAATTGAATCTTAAAGTTCTTAGATCTTTAACCAGAGAATGGAAATCGAAAGTGACGACAATATCCGAAAAGAAAAGTCTTTCAATTATGACTTCTACATCATTGTTCAGGAAACTTCAAGAACATGAATTAGAACTTGGACGACTGGAAAAACATGAACATCAGGAAAAGAAATCCAAGGGTATCGCTTTAAAAGTTGAATCAAAAGAAGAATCATATGATGCTTCTAAAGAAGATGAGAACATCATATTTCTTGTGAAGAGACTTGGTAAATTCTTAAATAAAAATGATAAATCTTTCAATTATGCAAAAAGAAAGAAACATTTCAGGAAAAAGGAGGCTTCTACTTCAACATCCGATGTCACTTGTTATGAATGTGGTAAACAAGGCCAAATTAATACGGGTTGTCCGAAACTTCTCAAGAAAGGTGGCTTCAAGAATAAAAAGGAAAATAAAACAATAAAGCCTATATTGCATAGGATGCTAATGAGATAAGTTCTTCATTAGATTTGGATAGCGACGAATGTGCAAATCTAGCATTGATGACTTCACACCATTTCGATGATGAAGAAGAAGTTTGTACTGAATTTTCCATTTATGATAATGATGCTCAAGGGGCTATTGATGAACTTCTTAACGAATGCAAAATTCTGTACAAAACAATATCATCTCAAAAGAAAGAAATTACATCTCTAGAAAATAAAATTGAGACTATGGAAAAAGATCACAAAGATGAAAAACTAAAGATAATTAGTGAACAAAAACAAAACTTTGTGTGCATAGAATGTGAACCTCTTTCTTTTCAAATTGTCCAACTAAAAAGAGTTTTAGAAAGATATGAAAAAGGAAAAATTGGTTTGGAGGGTGTTCTTAGTCAACAAAGATATTCTAACGATAAAAGTGGTCTTGGTTATTCAAAATTTAGTAAACCAAGTTCAATTATAACTATCTTTGTTAAAGTTAGTGATCAAACTCCAACAGAGAAAGTTAAAGCCAAATTTGTGCATCCTTATTCTAAAAGGAAAAGATTTGTGAAAAAGAAATCATATGTTCCTAGATAGAAAAGCAATTTTGTTCCTATTTGTTTTTATTGTGGTATCGTTGGCCATACACCTAATGCTTGCTATGTTAGAAACTTTAGTGTTGCAAGTGGGCATTATGTGTGGGTAAAGAAAGGTACTAATTATGAAGGACCCAAGGCAATTTGGGTACCTAACAAAACTTAATTTGTTTTGTAGGTATACTTGAAGACCACTTCTAATTTATGGTATCTTGATAGTGGTTTTCGAAGCATATGACGGGAGACATTGACAAATTTTCAAATCTAGTGCTTAAGGCCAAGGGATATGTTACTTATGGAGATAACAACAAAGGAAAAATTCTTGGCATAGGCAAAGTTGGAGCACCACCTTTCACATCCATTGAAGATGTTCTTTATGTTGAAGGACTAAAGCACAATCTTCTAAGTATTAGCCAGCTTTGTGACAAAGGCTTCAAAATCAAGTTCACCAGGATGAATGCTTGATGGAAGATGAAGTCACACATGAGGTAAAACTCAAAGGTAAACGAATTAATAATATATTCATGATTTCCCTTGATGATTTGTCTTTGAAGGTAAAATGTCCCATGGCAAACAATAATGATTCATGGATTTGGCATAAAAGATTTGCTCACATTCATATGGAGCATTTAAATAAGTTAGTCAAGCATGATATTGTTATTGGATTGCCTAAGATAAAGTTTGTCAAAGATAGATTATGTGATGTTTGTCAAAAGGGAAAACAAACCAAATCAACTTTCAAATCTAAGAATGTGGTGTCCACTACAAGGCCACTACAATTGTTGCATATGGACTTATTTGCTCCATCAAGAATAAGAAGCTTCAGAGGTAATGTTTATGCATTGGTTATTATTGATGATTTTTCTAGATTTTGTTGGACATTCTTTTTAGTGCAGAAAAGTGACGCGTTCAAAGCATTCAAGAAGTATGCAAAGAAAATTCAAAATGAGAAATCACTAAAAATTGCCTCCATAAGAAGCGACCATGGTGGAGAATTTCAAAATGCATCCTTTGAAGAGTTTTGTGAAGAATATGGAATATCTCATAATTTTTCAGCACCAAGAACTCTGCAACAAAATGGAGTGGTGGAAAGAAAGAATATGTCACTTGTGGAACTTGCAAGAACAATGCTAAGCAACTCAAATCTTCCTAAGTATTTTTGGGCGGATGCGGTGAGCACGGCATACTATGTAAGTAATAGAGTAATTATTAGACCTATTTTGAAAAAGACCCCCTATGAACTCTTCAAAGGAAGGAAACCAAACATTGCCTATTTTCACTTTTTTGGGTGCAAGTGCTTTGTCTTAAACAATGACAAAGACAATCTCGGTAAGTTTGATGAGAAATCCGATGAAGGTATTTTTCTTGGTTATTCTCTTAATAGTAAACCATATAGAATATATAACAAACGAACTTTAACAATTGAAGAATCTATGCATGTTTCATTTGATGAATCTAACCCCTCTAAGGAGGAAATTGTTTTGTGTGATGATGATGATGATATTGTAGATGTTCCTAAAGAAGATACTTCCAAAGAAATAATAATAATCAACCAAAGCATCAAGAAGAACCAATTCAACAAGAGTCAAATAATAATGATCTACCTAAGGAATGGAGAACTCATAGAGATCATCCAATTGATAAAGTCATTGGTGATATTAGTCAAGGCGTTACAACTAGACTCAATCTCAAAGATGCATGCTTGACTATGGCGTTTGTCTCACAAATTGAACCTTCCAAAGTTGATGAAGCCTTAAGTGACGACCAATGGATACTTGCTATGCAAGAAGAGTTAAACCAATTCGAAAGGAATCAAGTTTGGGAACTTGTTCCTGGGCCAAGTGGTAAACACATCATAGGTACCAAATGGGCGTTTAAAAACAAACTTGATGAGAATGGAATAATTATTCGAAACAAATCAAGATCGGTGGCCTAAGGATACAATCAAGAGGAAGGAATTGATTTTGAAGAAACATTTGCTCCGGTTTCAAGGTTAGAAGCTATCCGTTTATTACTAGCTTATGCATGTTCCTTAAATTTCCAGTTATACCAAATGGATGTCAAGAGTGCATTCTTGAATGGCTACATCAATGAAGAAGTATATGTTAAACAACCCCCGGGCTTAGAAGACTTCAAGAATCCTTCACATGTCTTCAAGTTGAAGAAAGCTCTTTATGGCTTAAAGTAAGCACCAAGGGCATGGTATGATCGACTTAGCAACTTTCTTTGTGAAAGAGGATTCCAAAAAGGTAAAATTGACAAGACCTTGTTCATTAAGAAAATTAAGGATAACACTTTATTGGTTCAAGTCTATGTTGACGACATCATATTCGGATCAACAAACAAAGAAATTTGTGAAGAAATCTCATTGATGATGCAAGGAGAATTCGAGATGTCTATGATAGGTAAGATGAATTATTTTCTTGGATTAAAAATAAAGCAACTAAAGGATGGCATCTTCATCAACCAAGCCAAGTATTGCAAAGAGTTGTTGAAGAGATTCGACATGGATGGTTTTAAAGCAATGTCTACACCTATGAGATCCGGAACTTATGTGAATCAAGACGAAATAGGTGTTTCAGTTGATAATACAAAATATCGAGGTATGCTTGGTTCACTATTATATTTGACGGCAAGCCGTCCTGACATTAAGTTTAATGTTTGTCTTTGTGCACGGTTCCAAGCCAATACAAAGGAATAACATCTTTCCTCAGTGAAGAGAATCATGAAGTACTTAAAAGGAACAACGAACATCAGACTATGGTATCCAAAAGGTAGTATATGTGATTTAGTTGGTTATTCTGACTCGGATTATGCAGGTTGCAAAACAGATAGAAAAAGTACAAGTGGAACCTGTCACATCTTTTGAAATGCATTAGTTTCTTGGTCTTGTAAGAAACAAGCATGTATTGCTCTTAGTACCGCAGAGGCAGAATACATAGCAGCGGGAAGTTAATATGCTCAGATTATTTGGCTAAAGCAACAACTGAGTGATACGGACTAAATCTTGGACGCATACCACTTCGATGCGATAACACAAGTGCAATAAATATTACTAAGAATCCAATCATGCACTCAAGAACTAAACACATAGACATTCGACATCATTTTCTTCGAGATTATGTGCTTAAAGGCGATGTTGAAGTCTCATTCATGGATACGCATAACCAACTAGCAAACATCTTCACAAAACCACTCGCAAAAGAACCATTTTTCAAAATTCGAAGGGAACTTGGTATTCTAGATGAAGGTGACATATAATTCTTCAAACTTTTATGGCTAAATTACAATTTTGGTCCCCCTGTTTTGGTTTACTCACGGTTTTAGTACCCCCATTTTCTTTTTAAACAGTTTTGGTCCCCCATCCCAATTTTGATCCAACTGTTCATGCACTGTTCATGCACTGTTCATGTATGGTCATGCATTGTTCATGTACGGAACATGTACAGTCAGCGTTCTTTTTGGATCAAAATTGGGATGGGGGACCAAAACTGTTTAAAAAGAAAATGGGGGGACTCAAACCGTGAGTAAACCAAAACAGGGGGACCAAAATTGTAATTTAGCCAACTTTTATTCATTATAATCAATAATGAATCTAAGGTACTCTTCAAATTTCATTTTTAGCAATTTTAAAATTTCTAATATATGTGAGTTTTTATTATTTTCATATTAAATGTTGTTACAAATAATTTTTATGACATGTTTGAATGATTAAAAGTTGCATTATAAGATATAATAACATATCAAAGTGGTAGATTGGAAAATTTCAAGGCATGCTAAAAGATATGAAGTTGTTGTTTTTTGTGGTATGTTAATCGATTAACTGTTTTGCAGTTAATCTTGGTTAATCGATTACTCTGTGTGTTTCTTTAGAATTTTTTAATACGTTAATCGATTAACCAATTTACACTGGTTTTGTGTTAATCGATTAACCCTGGAGCGTTTTGGAAAACTATTTATTTTAATTATGCAGCATTTGTGTCTTTTAACATATTTGTCTTCTAATATTTTTTTCTTATGCCTTAAGTGATTATTTGAATAAGTCAAAGTCATTTCAAACATTCTCTTTGAAACTCTTCATTCTACACTCTCTTCAACTCTCATTATTATTTCCTTCCAACTTCTTGCACTCACATTAATTCCCTTTAACAACCCACTCTCCAAAACACTCTTCTTAAACCTCTCTCATTTCATTACAACTCAATATTATCAGAACATATCCTCTCTACACTCATTTTTTCTCCAAATCCATCCATGGCTCCATCAAGAAAAGACAAAGGAAAATAAAATATAGGAGAAGATAGTTCCAATCAAGAGGAAGAGCACGCACCAACAACAAAATCCAGGAGGATAACTTTCGACTTTAGAAATTGACTCTTAATGTCGGTAAAGTATGTTAATCTGTCCTCTTTTCCTAAGCATAGCTTTGCTTTTCCAGATATGTTGAAAAATTAAGGAATTGATGAGTTAGTATCTGAGATTGGTCCATATTATCCTGAACTAGTTAAAGATTTTTTTTTAAATCTGCATGTTGGTACTGATGAATTTGATGATCATATATTAACATCCAAGGTTAGGAATGTAGACATTAGTATGGATTTAGAGGCTTTTGGAAAATTCTTAGGTATATCTCATGAGGTCAGCCTATCCATCAAGGTTATACCCCAGATTTTGTCGGTTGGGAGAACTACAACAAAATGGATTACTTTTTCATAATTTCTCGGGTAAGTCAAGCTGAAATTTTGCGTAGACAAAATGTAGCATCTTCTCGGGTTTTATTATTTTGCAAAAAATCTGACTGTTAGTGATCACATGCTTCACTACATTATTGCATATGTACTGCTGCCGAAACATTCAAATCACGCTCAAATAAGTGATATAGAGCTACAGATCATGTTTGCAATAAAAAATGGGCTGAAATTAAATTGGGCATACACTATCATGTATCACATGTTCTACAAACAATCCTTAAGCGGAGGACTTCCATATGCTAGAATTGTCTCTAAGGTTTTGGAATCAAGTGATTTACTTTGAAGAGGGAACCAAAGAAAAATATGAATTCAAAGGATTGTGAGATCAATAGTTCTACATGTCTTTGTAATACAGGAATCATCAAAAATAGGAATGGCGTTTTTGTTTACAAGGATGATTCTTCATCAAACACTCCTCCACCGGCTCCAGAAGGCGGTTACACTAATGAAGCTCTCTACAACAAAATGTGTTCAATTGAATCAACTATGAATAGGAATCACCAAGAACACACCTTTGAAATGGCTTCCATAAAACGAATTTTGAAAACGCTTACCAAATCCCGTAGCCGAAAACCTCAAGAAGCGGAGGAAAGTGAAGAAGAAGAGGAAGATGAAGAAGAAGAAAACAATGATATGTCGGAAATTTATTAGATGTCGTGTATTGCATTATATTATTATTATTATTATTATTATTATTATTATGTTCTTTCTTTATGTAAAGTTTCTAAGTACTTTTGCTCTAAGGCCTATGTTATGTTTTGCTCTAATGTTCTAAGACCTATGTTATGTTTTGTTCTAAGGTTTATGTTATGTTCCGTAAAACTATTATAATATGCTCTATGTTTTATTAATTATGTGTTGTGCATGTGTTTCATATGTTTTATGTTTTACATGTGTTAAACATAATTTTACTAAGTTCATACAACTTATGATGTTTCAATTTTTAAGTCTGTTCCCATCCTTTTTGGTAATGATAAAGGGGGAGAAGTATTATTGTTTGTATGTTTCTCTAACAATAAATTGTAGCTATTCAAATTTGTTGAAACTCTCAAACATGGATCAAGGGGGGGCATTGATCAAGGGGGAGTATTATCAGGTGTTAAAGAAAGCAAGGTTGAATCAAATTTTCAAGAAAAAGTTGTCATCGTCAAAAAGGGGGAGAATGTAAAATCAAGCTACTCAATATGTTTTGATGAAGAAAAAAACATTCAACAACCAAGTAAAGCTCTCAAAAAGGAAATGGCTTATGACTAGTAGCATAATTCAAGGTTCAAGTTGAATCAAAAGTCTTGAAGATTTAGATGATTGATAATGAATGATAAGGTATATGAACTCAACTTATCTTTGTGTATACAAATGTTCAAATTATCATTCATACTTGCCATTATTCATTAAAGTATTGTTTCAAGAAAATCTTTGCATTTCATCTCATTTCCTAGAGTATGTTTCACCTCTGGTCACTGGTTAATCGATTAACCAGTTTGATGTACAAAGCTGTTAATCGATTAACCCTTGTAATTATTTTATTTTTTGACACATAACTGAATGGTTGATCGATTAACCAAAATGCAGTACAAATGTGTTAATCGATTAACACTGAAGCAGTGTCTGAAAATACTGCATTTTTTCAGTCAAATGATTTTCAAATGTGGATCTTGAAGCATGGAAACCTTTCATCTATTGCACTCATTTGTAGAGGTGAATTGTGTCTATATAAACGCCATCATTTTCGGAATTTAATCTCACCTCCTTTACAAACTCAAAAAGCATTCAAATTCTCTTCATCTTTCAAACTTTTCACAAGTGTTCTAAAAACCAAAATTTTATTTTGGAAGAAACTCTTGCATAAACTTTCAAATTGCATCTACATAGTTTCATCCATACAATATTGAACACTTGTATATCATAGATAATTTGTTTTGTTCAAAGGAGAAGATCAGTCAATAGATTGATAAGTTTATACTTCATATCACACTCTTATTTAAAAATTCAGAATTATTGTTGTATCCTTGTTGTCCAGGATTGTTTGAAGCAAGAGGTTCACTCAAAGAGAGGATTGTTCTCTTATTGAACATTTTTATAAATCCAAGAGGATTTTTCTTGGTTTGTTAGTGATAGGAAGACTAGGATAAGTCTTGTATAGGTCCTAACAATATTAAAAATTTCTTTCATGTTGAAAGGGGACTGGAGTACTCTCGGACTGTGAGGGGAACTAGGATATATCCTTGTGTTGTTTACTTTCCGAACTTTATCGCTTTCATAGCTTAGTAATTAATCAGGAAAAATATCACAACATAAGATAAAAACCGGAAAAATTTCAAAGTACCTAATTCATCCCCCTCTTAGGTGCAATCTCTACTTAAAATCGCAACTTGCTATGAGAAGTTCCTCATCATGCCGTCTAATAATAGTTTTGAGATCATGTCGATCTTGCCTTCCTTGCACATCGTGCTCTTATGCTCAACCTGTTTCATGATTCTTTAGCCGTCGGCGTCGGGGAATCGTTGTCTTTTGGCTGATGAAGGGAAAAGGTGAGCTTTGTCCAGTTTACATACATGAAATGAAAATGCATGAGTGCATATGTTGTTTATGTGGATGGGGTGCAAATAAACATGAAACATCCATTGATTCAAAGGTTCGATGATGCCATAATTTAGGTTCAAAAGTTCGGTATATTCTGAATAATCTGCGTCTAATTCTCAAGGTAGGTGGGAGTTTCATGTTCTGCTGCAAAAAAATTGTTTCCCCTCACAAGTGCGTTTTAGTTTTCCAAAGGTTGTTCTTAGAAGAGAACAACCCAGAGTCATGGATCCACAAGAATGTTTGTCACATACGGAAGAAGCATGTTGGTCGTCAACTCCTTCAAGGGAATCTATTTTGAGTGAGGTCTTCGTACCGACCCACGCGAGAAAAGCTTCTCGGGGACCTGCACTACGCGACCATCAACATCTGGTTCTAGACAAGGGTCTCAGAGTCATGGACTTCCTTGACTGTTTGTTGCGTATGTCAGTAATTTCCAGTCAACAACTCCATCAAGAAAGTCTATTCTAAGTGAGATCTTCGTACCGACCCACGCGAGAAAAGCTTCTCGGGGGCCCGTACTACACGGCCATCATTCCTACTTGGCCAATGGTTCAAGGTTCTACAAAGGTCCTTAGAGTCATGGATCCCAATGAAAACATTGATCGCTTACACCAAAATCTCGTCGTTCGTCAATATGTTCAAAATAATCTACTCCAAGCGAGGTTCTCGTATTGACCCTTAAGTGAAAAGCTTCTCGGTGGCCAATACTACTCAACCTCTCTTATCTCATGTTTTTCACTCTAGACTTGGGTAGAGAGTCTTTCCACCAAGATCATCATCCCAACCCACAACATAGAATATAATAGAGTATACACAATATAAATATTAAAAGCAATAAATAAATGTGATAAATAACATATAGTTAAAGCAAGTAAAGAGTAAATGATAAACACCCATGCATTCGAAGAAAACAAAACTAGGCTAAACTCTCTCTTGCGGGAGAAATCAATTCCCCAGCAGAGTCGCCAGCTGTCACTACGGGAAAAATTTCTGAGCGCATCGAACGCTTGATGATACAACAGAGTCGCCACAAAACTTTATTTATTCCAAAAGGAAAGGGAAAATATTGATAAAACCCACAGGAAAGAGAAACGTGTAAGGGAGTCAGCTATGCAAGGGGAAGGTATTAGCATCCTTCACATCTGTCGTACTCGATGGGAACCATTTTGTTTGTTTTTTTGTGTATTAGTGTTACAATATAAAGTTTACTTGCGAAAGGGGAAAAAGTTTAATAATTAAGGTGTTCGAGGAGGATTGGTCGTGCCTATGTATCCTCATAGTGTAATGAGGAAATCAGAGCTCCGTAGTTTGGAGAACTATGGGAGAAAATGAAGGAAGGTTGCTCGCCAAGATCTCGCAATCTTGTGCCTACGTATCCTCATAGTGAAATGAGAAAATTAGAACTCCGTAGTTCGTAGAACTAAGACGGAAAAAAAGGAAGAAAGAAAGTTGTTAGAGCGTGATGCTCCACAAGGAAAAAGGAAAGAGGAGAATTTCCAGAATATGAAATTCCACAGGGCAAAAGGAAAGGGAAAGGATAGTTGCCACAATATGAAACTCCTCAGAGAAAAAAGAAAAGGGAGGAAAGGTTGCCATCGTATGAAACTCCACTAGGCAACAAGAAATCCATATTTTTCCTTCTTATGTGATTTCACCCATGTCTGTTAGTCTATAGAACTTGAATTGATTCTGTTGAAGTTTTTTGTTTACTTGTGCACACTGATATGATAAAGGCATGTTGTTTTGTTTTATTTTCAGTTAGTGAGCCAAAAAGCCAACCCTGCAAATATTATCCCTTGTTTGGAAACCCCTTTGAGCCAGTTTATCCCATTTTTTATTTAAAACTCATTACAAGCGAAAAAGCAAAAAATGATGTTATCACCCTATTCAAAGGGTTGAAAGAGTCTTGTATAGAGTTGGGTGGGGTTTAACAATATAGTTGTGATGTTTCAAAGGTTGGTGGAAAAGAAACAAAATTACTGAAAAAGAAAAAAATGGAAAAAGAAAAGATGGATGTCAATACATTTTCCTTCTAAAAAAGAAAAAAAAAAGAAAATAAAAAGAGAAAAGAGAAGAGAAATAACAGAAAAGTTGTTTGAAAGTGAATGAAGTATTTTTTAGTTCAACTCCCCCAGTTTCCTTCAATTTTCTTTTGACCCTTTGAGTTTTAGCCTAGTATTTCATATGTGGATGTTAGAGTCTTTTCAAGCTTATGGTAGTACTAATTTTCATGATGTGCTTTGAGTGTAAATAGTACCCTAAACACTTGAGAGTTGAGTGAATTTTATCTTGTGAGGATCTTGCTTCTTTTGATGTACTCTTTGGTAATCTGTTTTACATATTTGCTTTGTCACAAAAGAGTTACTTACTAATGTAATTTTCTTGAAACTTAGACTAAGAATTTTTCCTGTAATTTGTATCCTGAGAACCCTTGGAACTGCATGTTTTGTTTTGTTCTTGTTTTTCTGTTTTGAATTTATAAGTTTGCTCGGAGTGCAAAAGTTCAAGTGTGTGAAAATTTGATCAGTGAATTTTGATGCATTTTCTTCTACTATTTTACTTAGACAACTCTATAGTTTATTTCATTAATTTTACTATTTTATTGGGTTTTTAGATTTAAGTTTATTTTTGCCTTTAATTTAAATTCGTATTTTATTTTCAGCTTAAACTTCACTGTGCAAACCATAACTTTAGCTACAAGAATCGGATTGACGCGTTCAAATAGGAGTTGGAAAGATAAGAGAAAGAGCTACAAGTTTTGTGTTGAAGTCAAAAGCTGAGAATTATAGTTCGCATGGTTGATCTGTTTTAATTGGTTTTCGCCGACACTTTGAGGTTTTATAAATTTCAGCTTAATTTTAATTTCTTTTCAATATTCTTATAAACTCGTTTGCCTAATTCGATTTCTTTCGTTTGCTTAATTCGATTGCTGCTTATAGGATAAAGTTGATTAAATTCGATTGTTGCGTGATCCTTAACTATAATCACGTTAGCGTAGCTTTTTAGTTATCGTGTTTGATTAAATCGTGTTTGCTTAATTCACGAGAGCTTAAATTTGTTTGCTTAATTAGGATAACAGGAACATACATCACATAATACCAATTGCGCTTGTCATTGGGTATTGTAATCGAATAGGGTCAAATTCGCTTAGGGAACTGAAAATTATATTAACCAATGATAAGTTAGGAAACCTAAACAGTAGATCTACTTATTTCATAATCACTTATTTCATAATCACTTTTTATAATCACTTATTCTCAATCGAATCAAAACCCCCTTATTTCAATCGGTTGGTAAAAATCAAGAAAGAGTCCTTGTGATACGGCATTCGAGTGTCGCAACCCTAAACTACACTTTTAAACTCGATTTTGACCCGTGTGCGACAGCGGATCAAATTGGCGTAGTTGCCTGGGATTCTTGTAGATTTTAACCAATACTATTAGAGTAATGGGTGCTGTGTTTCAGAGTTCTTTTCTTAGCGCTCCTGCGTTCTGGCCTTTTCGCATTTTAGCGTTAAAAAATCGGTTTTTAGGAAAATCGTGTCAGATTAGTCCGATTCTTTGTCGATTCATTAGAAAAAAATCAAGGATCAAAAACCTCTATTTGAAACTAAATAGTGGACGCCACCCTAAAAATCTGAAATTCATCATTTTTCTATTTTGTAGGAATTTTTTACTGTTTTCATAGTTTCAGAAAAATCTGAAAAAGATTCCCAAAATTCTTATTTAGCTATATTAGATTAAATTCGGTGTTTTTGTAATATTTTTAATTTTATTTTATTCATTTTTTTTGTGTTTCCCATCTATTCTGTTGTTTAGGGACATTGTCGGTATTTTCCTGCTTATTGTTGCATTGTTGATTCTTGTTCTCTCCTAATTTAATTGATTCTAATTTTGAGTTTCATTACCATAACATGAGTGAGTAAAAAACCTTAAGAGAACTTGTTGTACCTGATTCACTTTTTTTCGATTTCCTTTCTTTTTCTGATTTTGTTGACACTTATACTTGTGATGGTTGTACTGACAGTCACATATGTTCAGTTTGTGCTGAAATTGATGTTGCCTTACACGTTGATATTTCTTATGAGATTTCTCTTGACAAAGTTGATGTTGCAGATTTAAATGTAGTTCCTACTTCCAAAATTTTGTCATCCATTGAGCAACCATCCGCTTTAGAGCTTAAGCCACTTCCTTCAAATTTTAAATATACACTTATAGAATTGGAAGAAAATTGCCTATAATAATTTTGTCTAAACTTGAGTCTGAACACGAACAAAAAATGTTGCAGGTATTAATGAAATATAAGAAGGCAATTGGATGGACCTTGACTGACATTCAGTAATAGCCAATCCATGATATGCATAAGGTCTCACTTGAACAAGGAACAAAAGTAGTGAGGCAGCCCCTTAATCCTTTGATTTTTGATGTTGTGAAATATGAGATCATGTTCACGTGCCCATCCGACACTTTTACTCATCTAAGGTCCTTCTTTGATCTTTCAATAAAAGATGAAGGCACTACTAAAAATTTCAAAAACAATGGACACTGCCCAATGAGACTCCATGAGAGCCCCACTTTGGAAGAAAAGACTATAGAAGAGCTCTCTTTGGGAAAGGTTGTTTATGTGATCATCTATCTGCCTTGACTCCTTGGGTGTGTTCTCTCATATCTCTTCTCTCTCTCTCTCACTCTCTCTCTCTCTCTCTCTCTCTCTCTCTCTCTCTTTCTCTCTCTCTCTCTCTCTCTCTCTCCCTCTCTCTCTTATTTTATACTTATGTTCTTTCATTGAGAACAAAGTGTGTCTTAAGTGTGGAGGAGGGAATCAATTACTTGTGTGTTTTCTAGTTTTCATTTACTTACTTGTTTGTTTTCATTTACTTACTTGTTTTCTTATTTAAGAAAATGCATGTCTTTTCATTGGTTTTTGAGTTACAATTATGAGTAATTTCTCTGTTCTATTGATTAAAGACTTGTGGTGTGATGTGATTGATTCTATTTGTGCATTCTTAGTTTGATATGTGGGACTAAACTCTAAATAGTACATCAATTGTGGTGGATCATTTACCTTGTGAGATTTTGAGCCTTTTAATGGATAACATTAAAAAATCTATCTTTTTCCTTTTTGTGTGATTTCACTCATGTCTGTTAGTCTCTAAAACTTGAATTGATTATGTTGAAGCTTTTTGTTTACTTGTGCACAATGGTATGATAAAGGCATGTTGTTTTATTTTATTTCCAGCCAGTGAGCCAAAAAGCCAACCCTGTAAATATTATCCCTTGTTTGGAAACCCCTTTGAGCCTGTTTATCCCATTTTTTTATTTAAAACTCATTACAAGCTGAAAAGCAAAAACAATGTTATCACCCTATTCAAAGGGTTGAAAGAGTATTGTATGGAGTTGGGTGGGGTTGAACAATATAGTTATGATGTTTCAAAGGTTGATAGAAAAAGAAAAAAAATTACTGAAAAAAATGGAAAAAGAAAAGAAGGATGTCAATACATTTTCCTACCGAAAAAGAAGAAAAGAAAAAGAATAAAAAGAGAAAAGAGAAGAGAAATAGCAGAAAAGTTGTTTGGAAGTGAATGAAGTATTTTGTAGTTCAAATCCCTCAATTTCCTTCAATTTTCTTTTGACCCTTTGAGTTTTAGCCTAGTACCCCTTATGATTTATCTTACCCTTACCTTGGCCACGTTACAACCAGAATAAAAGTCCTTTTGATCTTCGTGTGCATGTAAACTTGATTTTTTCTAGCACTCCAAGGTACATGGATGATCATATGAACCAAAAATAAGATTTCCTTGAATTTCCTTTGATTAAATTGACCAAGGCTTGAGATAACTTGTTGAAGAAGGCATGGAAATAAACACATGAACCTTTGACTTTCTTGAGAAACAAGCTACACAAACTTGAGGTAGTCTTGCTCAAAATGATATAGGATGATGCTTGAGAACAAAGACCTTGATATTAGAAGTCATATCTTGAGAAATAAGCCTTTAGGAGTCAATGGATGTTCACACTTTGACTTGAGAAACAAAACCCTAGCTGAGGGACCAACCTTGAGGCTCTTGATGAAAAACCTTACCTTGCACAATAAGCTTAAAGAAATAAGACATATTTTTGGCATTTTACTTAGTGGTTACATAAGCAATAAGCATAAGGATAAACATAAAGACAAACATAAACAAAAAGGTGATTGGTAATCTCAAAAGTAAAAAAAAAAAAAAACAATAACAACAAAAGGTGAGAAGGAGAGGACCTATATGTGTGATCTTGTTTGTGTGCAAAAATACAAATGATATGTGGGATCTGAGGGTTAAAAATTAGGGTATGACAATTTGCTTTGAATGTAAGAAAAGAGTTACTTACTAATGTCAATTTCTTGAAGCTTAGACTTAGAATTTTACTTGCACTTTGTATCTTGAGAACCCTTGGAACTGCATGTTTTGTTTTGCTCTTGTTTTTCTGTTTTGAATTTATAATTTTGCTCGGAGTGCAAAAGTTCAAGTGTGGGGAAATTTGATCAGTGCATTTTGATGCACTTTCTTCTACTATTGTACTTAGGCAAATATATAGTTTATTTCATTAATTTTACTATTTTATTGTGTTTTTAGATTTTATTTTATTTTTCCTTTTAATTTAAATTCGTATTTTATTTTCAGCTTAAACTGTTATTTGATACCTGTTCGCTATGTAGACCATAACTTGAGCTACAGTAATCAGATTGACACATTCTAATAGGATTTGGAAAGCTAAGAGAAAGAGCTACAAGTTTTGTGTTGAAGTTAAAAGCTGGTCCGGAGTAAAGCATAGTTTAATAATTCGTTGAACTTCCACACTGAATTAAAATAGTTATCCTGTGCCGGTTTTTGTAATTTTCGGGTCGATTTCTATGAGGGCCTGAATTTTCCTTTTGTTATATTAGGATTTTTGCTGCTACAGTAATCCTATTCTACATTCACAAAAATTAGAGACTAGGATAGGACTTTCATGGAGAACTAAAGTTCGCACGGTTGATCTGCTGTAATTGGTTTCCGCAGACACTTTGAGGTTTTATAAATTTAAATTTAATTTTGATTTCTTTTCAATTCTTTGTATAAACTCGTTTGCTTAATTCGCTTGCTTTCTTTTACTTTATTTGATTGCTGATTCTAGGATAGAGTTGATTAAATTCGATTGTTGCGTGATCCTTAACTATAATCACGTTAACGTAGCTTTTACGTTATCGTGTTTGATTAAATCGCGTTTGCTTAATTCGCGAGAGCTTAAATCCATTTTCTTAATTCGGATAATAGGAACATACATAACATAATTCCAATTGCGCTTGTCAGTGGGTATTGTAATCGAATAGGGTCAAATCCGTTTAGAAAACTAAAAATTATATTAACCAATGATAAGTTAGGAAACCGAAACAGTAGATCAGCTTATTTCATAATCACTTTTTATAATCACTTATTCTCAATTGAATCGAAACCCCCTTATTTCAATTGGTTGGTAAAAATCAAGACAAGAGTCCTTGTGATACGACATTCGAGTGTCGCTACCCTAAACTACACTTTTAAACTCATTTTTGCTCTAGCGCTCTTGCGTTCTGACCTTTTCACATTTTAACGTAAAAAAAATTGGTTTTTTTGGAAAATCGTCTCATATTAGTCCGATTCTTTGCCGATTCATTAGAAGAAAATAAGGGATCAAAAACCTCTGTTTAGAAACTAAATAATGGTCGCCGCCCTAAAAATCTGAAATTCATCATTTTTATGTTTTTTATGAATTTTTTTACATTTTTCATAGTTTCAGAAAAATCTGAAAAAAAACTCCCAAAATTCTTATTTGGATTTATTAGATTAAATTCCGTGTTTTTATATTTTTTTTATTTTATTTTAATCATTTTTTTTGTGTTTCCCATCTATTTTGTTATTTAGGGACATTTGTCGGTATTTTCCTATTTGTAGTTGCACTGCTGATTCTTGTTCTCTCATAATTTGTTTGATTCTGATTTTGAGTTTCATTACCATAACATGAGTGAACAAAGAACCATAAGAGAACTTGTTGCACCATATTCACTTTTTGCCGATTTCCCTTCTTTGTCTGATTTAGATTACACTTATACTTGTTATGTTTGTACTGACACTCACTTATGTTTAGTTTGTGCTGAAATTGAAGCTGCCTTACAGGTTGATATTTGTTATGATATTTCTAATGACAAAGTTGATGTTGTAGATTTAAATGTAGTTCCTGCTTCCAAAATTTAATCATCTATTGAGCAACCATCTGCTTTAGAGCTTAAGCCACTTCCTTCAAATTTTAAATATGCACTTTCATAATTAAAAGATATGTTGCCTATAATAATTTTGTCTAAAATTGAATCTGAACAGGAACAAAAAGTGTTGCAAGTATTTAAGAAACATAAGAAGGAAATTGGATGGACCTTGACTAACATTCCTAGTAATAGCCCATCCATGAGTATGCATAAGGTCCAACTTGAAGATGGAACAAAAGTAGTGAGGAAGCCCCTTAATCCTTTGATTCTTGATGTTGTGAAAAATTAGATCACGTTCACGTGCCCATTCGACACTTTTACTCATCGAAGGTCCTTATTTGATCTTGTAATAAAAGATGAAGGCACTACTAATAATTTCAAAAATAATGGACACTGCCCAAAGCTACTCCATGAGTGCCACACTTTGGAAGAAGAGACTTTAGAAGTGCTCTCTTTGAGAAAGGCTGTTTATGCGATCATCCAATCGCCTTGATTCCTCGGGTGTGTTATTTCCTATCTCTCATCTCTTTCTCTTATTTTATACTTATGTTCTTTCATTGAGGACAATGTGTGTCTTAAATGTGGGGGAGGGAATCAATTATGTGTGTGTTTTCTTGTTTTCATTTACTTACTTGTTTGTTTTCCTTTACTTGTTTTCTTATTTTAAAAGATGCATGTCTTTTCATTGGTTTTTGAGTTACAATTATGAGTAATTTCTCTTTTCTATTGATTAAAAACTTGTGGTGTGATGTGATTGAGTCTATTTGTGCATTCTTACTATGATATGTAGGATTAAACTCTAAATTGTACATCAATTGTGGTGGATCATTTACCTTATGAGATTTTGAGCCTTTAAATGGATAACATTCAAAAAAATACATCTTTTTCCTTCTTGTGTGATTTCACTCATGTTTGTTAGTCTCTAGATCTTGAATTGATTATGTTGAAGCTTTTTGTTTACTGGTGCACACTGATATGATAAAGTCATGTTGTTTTGTTTTATTTTTAGCCGGTGAGCTAAAAAGCTAACCTTGCAATTATTATCCCTTATTTGGAAACCCCTTTGAGCCTGTTTATCCCATTTTTTATTTAAAACTCATTACAAGCCGAAAAGAAAAAAACAATGTTATCACCTTACTCAAAGGGTTGAAAGAGTCTTGTATGGAGTTGAGTGGGGTTTTACAATATAGTTGTGATGTTTCAAAGATTGGTAGAAAAAGAAAAAAAAATGGAAAAAGAAAAGAAGGGTGTCAATACATTTTCCTTTTGAAAAAGAAAAAGAAAAGAATAAAAATAGAAAAGAGAAGAGAAATAGCTGAAAAGTTGTTTGGAAGTGAACGAAGTATTTTGTAGTTCAACTCCCTCAGTTTTCTTCAATTATCTTTTGACCCTTTGAGTTTTAGCTTAGTACCCCTTAGGATTTATCTTACCTTTACCTTGGCCACGTTACAACCTGAATAAAATTCCTTTTGATCTTTGTGTGCATGTGTTTCATTTGCGGATGTTAGAGACTTTTCAAGCTTATGGTAGTGTTAGCTAGGATTTTTAGCCAATAAAGCAAACCCAGCAAACAAGGGAAACCATGTAGGATTCTTGGGTCGACCAAGGATATGGACTCAGAAGATTTTTTGTTGTCCTGAAAAGAATTCGACTAAGGAGTTTCATTGACCATGTAGCCTGAGCGACAACAACAAAGTGGTCGACAAGACAGTTATTTGGGCGCGCAATACCACGTTCAGATATCAATAAATGCCTTAGAGTTTGTTCCTGAATGGACGCGTCGAGGGATTCTTGAAGAGAAGTTACATCCAAAGCTTCATGTGGCGAGATATGATGGATGAAACATTAGAAGTAGTTATTTTCACAATTCTATATATATTTATTCATTATGTTGAATTAGGGGTGTTCAATTTGTATTACAAAAATCTCACTACAAACTCAAAGTATCAGTGCTTAAGAGAAACGAGTGAATTGTTGAGAGAATGTAAAAACTTGTGAAACACCATATTTTTATTTTCAATGAAACTGGTCTAATTTTTATTTGATTTATGCTTCATTTATGTTTCTTTTCGTTAAAGTGTCCAGTCTTTTCGCTTTATTGTTACTTTCTTGTTGTTTACCGTGAAAATTGGTAAACAACCGTTGGTCTTCCAAAAATGGTTTACTTGCAGGATCAACCAGTGAATCCTAAGGACATAGCTATTGTTTAATGTCTTTATGTAAATTTTAAGAACACTTAGACAGCGTTCATACTTGTAAAAGTTTGTTTTAAAGTTTTTAGAAAAGATAAACTTGTAGAAATTGATAAAGAAAGTGTAATGAAGAAAAACTTCAAAGTAAAAGTGCAGTAAAAGAAACAATTGATAAATGAAAATAACTTTCTATTGAATGAAATAATGTGGTGTTTCAGACGTACATTCTCAATGATAACTCTTTTCTCACTTGACTTAGATACTTTGGGTGAGTGTTTTAGTATTGTGCAACAATTGAACACACAGAAATCCTAACACTAAGACTCCTATTTATAACATGTTAATAATGATTGTCTTCAACAAATATTCCTCCAAAAATTGAAATATTTTGCTCTGCATGTTTTCAATTCGCCACAGCTCTCCACGCGTCTTTTCTAAGAAACGGATAAGGACAAAAGACAGTTATTATCCGTGTTTTTAAAATTGAAACTTCTGTCGAAGGAGAGTTTCCTATAACCTCTGTCGAAGTTGCTTTCCAAACTTAGAAAATATTTCAAAGTGTTTTTTTCAGCAAGTCCTCCTCATGAAGACCTCTTTGACCAGGATTCTTGCACAAGCTCCTGTCGAATTCAACAACAACTCAAGAAACACTTAATTTTTACTTAGTATCTTAAACAAAATCCTGGCGTCGAAATTCTCAGCCAACAAATTGCCCCCCAAAAATGTCATTTTCGACTGAATGGAGAAAAGGACATTTTTTGAAGTTGACATTCGACGCCAGAAACTCTTTGTCAGTTATGACGTCATCATCATATTGACAACTTTTTCAAAACGTCTCCTCAAAAACCCATGCGTGAATATTTTCAATCATCACACATCTAGTCCCTAGGAGATCGTGGGTTAGATTAACTGCTACCGTCTCATCACGCATACTCTGTATGACACGCGTCCCACGATTTCTTTCACCATTAATGTGTATAGTAAACCGTTTCCACTTCATGCATTTATAAATAGAAAAAATCACCATTTTTTTCAAACTTTTCACTCTTTGGACTTCTCTGAGCACACTCTTTTCAACTCTCCATCTCTTGCAAACCCTTTTTTCTTCAAATCTACTTCATCAATGGCATCTTCAACTAAGATCTCCAAGGATTCAGGCAAGATCATCAAGGAGTCCAAGAAATCTACAGAGCTTGCTCTGGTTCACACTTTTGGGTCCTACAGCAACAAGTAACCAACAATACGTTCCCGAGCCACCCCTTGAAGAGGAAAAACATAAAATCTACCAATCTTAGGTACTTATTCTCGTCTCTATTACTGGTAAAACACATGCCATGTTAGGTCCTCTTCCTAACCTTTATGTTGATCCTGCTATGGTTAAGGAATTATTTCCTGCTTATCATCGTTATAAGCCTATAGCAAATGGTAAAAAACCTAGGTCTAGTGAGGAAATTAAGGCTGATGAAAAATTAAGAGTTGATGGTCAAGGTTCCCCTTCGACGGAAGATTCTAGAGACCCAATTAACTTAGAATACATGAACAATAGCTTTAGGGTATTTAGGTCACGCCCCTTGTTCAAACACCCATCTGACTATCTTGCTAGGTTAAAGAAAGTAGAGAAAGAAAAATCCCAAGTCTGGAAAGACAAGGGCATCTTCGACATGATCCAGCTGTCGAAGGTGGGACCTAGCTATTGCTCGTCCATGCTGATTGCTTCTCTATATTTATGGGATAACACTCACAAAAAATTTCAACTTCCTTGTGGAATGGTGACTCCAACCTTATTCGACGTTGCTGCTATCACCAGACTCAAGCTAACTGGAGAAACGTATGATCCTAACTTTTTAGCTGAAGACTCCATAGGCTTCGACACAACCAAAGTAGCTTTCACCACTTATATAGCTTACTACCATGATAAAGAATCTAATGAAGTCTCTGATCAAGAGCATGTTGCATTTCTGGCTCTCTGGATTTCCTGTTGCGTCTTCTGTTCATGATCTCTTCAGGTGGCGAAAAGATACCTAACAATGGCCAACCAATTACACACTGGACACAATCTTTGTCTTGGCAAAATGATCCTAGCCAACCTTTATGAATCTCTAGGGGAAGGCGTTACAGCACTGAAAACCCTTAATTCCAAAGGAAACCTACTTCTCTATGGCCCCTTTTGGCTATTACAACTATGGTTAAATGCCACATTCGAAGCATCTCTCCCTGTTCGTGACCCTATTAACCCAAATTCTGTCGAAGTAAAGAACATGAGAGTCGAAGGCACAAGGCTTGCTCTGTTAACCCCAAGTGATGAAGGGTTAAACCTTCAGCAAACATTTACTAGTTATGTGATGATGTTTGCCAAATGCTTCAATTTCTTACCCAACATGGCTCCCTTTGCAGATAGGAAGGTAGACCCTGAGTAGTTCACCAAAAGATTCCCTGCTTAGATGAAAGACCAGGAATCAGAGTCTCTTGATATCTGGAAAGCTTTCCTTACTCCAAGATTGCTAGCCACAAAACTCAATCCCTCAAGGCTTCAATTTACCCTCGTTAGCTACCAACCAAACCTTGTCGCTCGACAGTTTGGTCTTTGTCATACCCCAAATTTTGACCACAAGATTTCCCATCATTGTACAAATCATCATCACAATATGGATGTACCTTCATGCCTTATCAATCCTCTCAAAGATTGTTGAGTATTCACTCCAATCAAGAATTAGGGTTTTAAGCCCTCTTAGAGCACTCAAACAAAGGATCAATCAAGAATGGACATGATCCTCAACTTGTCAAGTATCTCAAACATCCATGAAGGGTCAAGATGTCTCCCATGACAAGAATTAAGCATGAGAGTGCAACATTTCAAGTGGATCAAGCCTCAAGATCACCAGTGTCACCAAATTAGGGTTTTGGTCGACCAGGGCCTCCAGAGAGAAATTTTCATCTGGGAATGAGCCAATACTTCAAAACATAACCCAAGGAGCTAAAAGGGACCTCATGGATCCAATCATAAGTTCAAAATATCCTTAGGGGATGCATTCACCAAAAATCAGGAATTAGGGTTTCTTGACCTAATTCACCCCTAAGTTGACTTTTGGAGTAATACATGAGCCAAGACCTCAAGAAGTGTTTTTAAGACCTCCAATACATCATATTGATACATTTACAAGATTGGATTGATTCAAAGGACTTGGATCATAAGCAGTATAAGGATTCAAATTCATCTAGACCAATTAGGTTTTTTTTTATGAAAAGTCAACTGTACCTTTGACTTTTGACCAAGACATGATCCCAACCCTTGAGATATGATTCAAGACATTCTAAAACACCTATGGACTCCATCCATTAGGTTTTAATTAGGTCAAGGACTTGATTCCATAGAGAATCACCAAGTTTGAAATTCGTCTGACAAAAAGTCAACTGTGCCAAAAGTCAAGTTTGACTTTTTGAATTTTTTTGACAAAAAAGGCTTCCTTGAGTCAAAAACAATGTTAACTTATGGTTTGGACCATCATCCATCAAGAAAAATCAAGAAAAGTAGGGTTACTTGCAAAATGGACAACCATAAGAAACTTGAAATTTCACTAAGTTATGAAAAAAGTGATTTATACCCAACTTTGCAAGGCCATAACTTGTGATCCAAGCAACTTTTTTCTTCCATCTAAAACTCAAATGAAAGCTATCATTACCTACTTCTAGATTTTAAATTACATCAGAATCCAAATCCTCATGGATTTTGAGTTATAGATTGATCAAAATCACAAAAATGTGAAAATGACCAATTTTCCAACACTTAGTGAAATTTTGGACAGAATCTGTTTTGGATTTTCACCAACTTTGAGGCCATTTTTCATTATGATCCAAGATGATTCAAGACCAAAGTTGGACATCAAAGTTAAAGTAGGGTATACAAGCTTTCTAAAGAGTACAAGAAGTCCCATTAATTCAACTTGAGCAAGAAGTTACAAGCATTGAAACATGCCTTGCTCAAACTGATTTCCAAGACAGATTTTGCACATCACTTGTAGCACACGATTTTTTAGTCCAATTTTGGTGACTATGCAAGACTGGTCCTCATCCAAATTCAACAAGAATCTCAGTCAATCATGAAGAACCTGCAAACTTGGACCCTAAGGCAAAGATTCTATCCTTTGGCATGTGATCATTCAAGTTTGTAAATCCAAAAATCAAGTTTTGTCATTTGGCATTGATGTGGAACATAGAGCTGTCATGAACCAAGCCATATCAGTCCAATTGAGTCAAGACTGACTCAAAATTCAGAAGACCTAAAGCTACCAATACCAGCTCAAGTCAATGGTATCATACCCCAAATTTTGACCACCAAGATTTCCCATCATTGTGCAAATCATCACCACAATAAGGATATACCTTCTTACCTCATCAATCTCCTCAAGGATTGTTGAAGAATTCACTACAATCAAGAATTAGGGTTTTGAGCCCTCTCAGAACATTTAGACAAAATATCAATCAAGAAATGACATGATCTTCAACTTGTCTAACCTCTCAAACATCCATGAAGGATCAAGAGGTCTCCCATATTAAGAATCAGGCACAAGGTTGCAACATTCCAAGTGGATTGAGCTCTGAAACACCCGGTGTCACCAAATTAGGGGTTTGGTCGGCTGAGACCTCCAGAGTGAAATTTTCATAGGGGAATGAGCCAAGGCTTCAAAATGTGACTCAATGTGCTCAAAATAACCCTAGGAGTCCATTTGCAAAGTTAACATACCCTCAGAGAATGCATTCCTCAAAAGTCGGGAATTAGGGTTTTTCCCCCACCGAACCCGGAGCCAAAAGTCCAAACATGACTTTTTAGGAAAAAATGATTTTTATGACTCATATACTCATAAAATATGATTTATAATGTCATTTGAACAAGAATTGATCAAGAAATCATGATAACTTGTAAAAGGGGTAATCTTGAAAAATTGAAAAATTTTCTAAGTTACTAAATTTAAATGGTTTTGCTACCAACTTCAAAGGACCATAAATTTTGATCCAAGCAACCATTTTGAGTGATACAAAGCCTGATTTGTAGATCTTCCTACACTCTACAAAAGCTTCAACTACCTCAAACCCTAATTCTTCATGGATTTTTAATTGGGAGTGGATCAAAGTGATGAAAAAACCAAAATGTGTCAAAAACACTTGGTGAAAATTCTGCCTTGTTATTTCAACATTTCCCCCAATTTCCAAGGCATTTTCCACCTTGATACAAGCTGAACCAGGTCCATTGGTGGACATCAAAGTTAGAGAGGGATATGCAAGCTTTTCGATGAGCCCAAAAGCATGAGAAAATTCCACTTGAGCTAGAGGTTATGACAGTTGCAACATGCCTTGCTACAAACTGTTTTGCAAGACAATTTTGTGCATTTCTTGCTAGCCATGATTCCTTTTGTCAAGGGTAATGATCAAAACCACTCACATGCAATGTATAACAGATGAATCACCACAAACCTGCAAGTTTGGACCAAGGAGTCAAGGAAAACTCAAATGGCATGGCTGGTTTTGTCACTTTGTGCCTTGAATTCAAAATAACATTTATGTGCAATAGTACACATTCAACAGAAGGACTCTTGTCAGTCAAGATGCTCCTATAAACAAAAATAAAATCATCTGCAGAATGTGAATTGAGTCAATACATAGCTGAGCTATTTGGAGCAACCATAAGTACCTTGTGTAAGAAGCAATTATGCTTAGCAAGACCATTGACTCCAATTTTATCCTTTGAGCTTCAAGTGAGAAGCTTCAGCACAACTCTTCTCCTATAAATAGAGCTTCTTGTTGATCATTCAGAGTACACCAAAGCAACTTACAACATAGCTTTCTCTCATTTCCTTTTTAATCACAAAAACTCCATTTTCTTGAGAAAGCACTATCAGGTTTTGAGTTGGAAACCAATGCAACTCAAACCAATGGTTCACACACCTCATATACAACATATAGAAGTGATCCAAACACCTTAATCACTTTTGTAACACAAGAATCAGGATCTCACTAGTCAGCTTGATCCAAGTGCAACTGAGTTCCAGCCAAGTGATCCAAGGAGTTCCAAATCATTCTAAAGGTTGTATCACAATCCTTGAAGCCTAAGGAAGCTATCCAGATCATTGTTTCACTTCTGTAACATCTCTACAATAGAATTTGGTTCCTTATTGCAGAGGTAAGCCTGAACCTTTCAATCTCCATGATCCATGCATCATTTTTGAATTTTTAAAGCCCAAACATGTTTGTTGTATTGTTGTGGTCATTAACCCTCAATCAATTGCTATTTATCTTGCGTGTATGAGATTTCATTTTGTTCTTGCATATTTTAGGGTTCATCTGGTTACAACATGATATCTTTTGTTACACTTAATTTAAATGAAATTGAAAAGAACCATCATGTTCCTTGTTTAAAAACGAATGAATTTCATTTTTACATCTTGTAAATTTGTTGAGAAATGAGAGAGATAGCTTGCTTCACGCAAGTCTGATGTTGGCCCAAGGAAGAAGATGGCCATGGCGCCATTTTCAAGTTTTAGAGCCAAACATAGTATATATTATTTTGTTGCCAATATATGTTTGAATTGGCATTGCGCCCTAGTGGAAACACTAGTATTTGTGTGTGTGTGTAGCGAGCGAGAGGTCTGGGGTTCGAATCCCCCTCGCCCCAGACCTTTTAGTATTTTTTTTAAAACCATTTTCCAGAGAGAGTTTCATATATTATCTACTCTTTCCATTCTCTATCAGCCCACGCACATGGCTCAGATGGTAAAGTTTTAAACTCTCCATCCCAAGGGCGTGAGTTCAAACCATGGGAGGACCATCCCATATTTTTTACCACTTATTCTTTTCACTTTTCTTCACAATTTCTTAATAAATTCAAAATTTAATTTCTCTTTTAATTTCAATTATTTTTAAATGATTCTTTTTTTCAAAATTCACAAATATGTTAAAGTATTTTATTCCACAAAAAAATCAAAAAGATATTATTTATATAATATATTTTGAATTTTTGAAAAGAATTCCTTTAATTGTTTTTAAACATTTTAAATAGGTTCTTTCTCTTGATTTTTCAAATTCAATTGATTTTCAAATCATTTTATGAATGAAATATGTTTTTCCAAACATTTATCCAAAATCACAACTTGTTTTTACACATGTTTGATCCTTTTAAATGATTTTTGTTCAAATTAAAATGTATTTTTCAATCAAATTAGGGTTTTGATCATTTTTATCCTCACAAACATTTTTCAAAACACTTTTGGTCCTCTAATAGAGTATAAGACCCATCCCTTGTCACAATAAAACTTTTTTGGGCCTCAGTCATTGTATAAGTCCCTATGCGATTTTCAAAACAACGGTGCGATCACTGTTATTCATATGGGCTTCTCCCTGAGTTATAAGTCCCATTCTCTCTTCTTTTAAAATACTTTTGGGCCTCTTGATAGAGTGCAAGACCCATCCCTTTGTAAATAAAACTTTTTTGGGCCTCAGTCGTTGTATAAGTCCCGATACAATTTTAAAAATCTCGGCGTGATTGTCGTTTTCAAAACAATTTTCATCTGGGCATCTCTCTGAGTTGTAAACCCCATCTCTTGTATAAAAATAAACTTTTCGGCCTCTAGTAAAGTGTAAGACCCACTTCTTTTGAAAATATAATAAATTTGGGCCTCGGTCATTGTATGAGTCCCTCTGTGTTTTTCAAAACTACGATGCAATCGTCGCCTTTTCAAAAGAATTTATCTGGGCCTCTCTTTAAAGTTTAAGCCCCAAAATTCCTTTTACAACAATTTTTTTTATTTAGATTCAAATTCATAGTTGTTATCAAAACTTTCTTCAATTTCTTGAATAACTAACTATACAATTGTGGTTATAATGCTGGAAGCTTGCACAACTGTAAGTTCTACCATTTTCTTTTATGTACTTGCTTATGTATTTCATCTGTATATATATGCATGTATATTACTTGCTTAGAGTTTTCCCCGGAAATTAGGTCTAGGATTATATCAAACCAGTGATTACTCTTTTAACACAGTCAAAACTAGTTCCCCGTACGAAATTCCAGATACAGTCTTGCCTCCTCTTGGGCTTATGCAATATGGAACAGGGAAAGGCATTATTCCCGGTGAAACTTTTATCAAGACTGTCACTACTTAGAAATTTCTACAAGAAATTCATTTCCCCATAGAGGATTAATTCTCGGTGAAACCTCTCTTGAATTTCTACAAACCCTAGAACTGTTCACTAAAGAAGGGACTTATTCCCGGTGAAACCTCTCTTGAACTTTTCTTAGGTTTTGACCCACAGGCTTCCTAAAAGCATCCCCAACCTCCTCTTGGGCTTTGTACAAGGACCCTCAGGCTTCTTAGAAGTTCTCAACCTCCTCTTGGGCTTAGTACAAGGACCCGAAGACCTCCTACAGGTATAGGACAGAACCTAGTCATCTTTTGTTAGTTCAATCCTCTAGAGAGTTCCAAAACATCCGACCAGTTTAGGGTTGATTCTCATCCCTTAAAACATCAGCCTCCTCTTGGGCTTCATACAAATAGACTTGGACAGTCTCATCCTCCTCTTGGGCTTCATACCAATAGACTTGGAAAGTCTCATCTCCTCTTAGATCTCAAAGAAACCCTCAAGTTTCCTAAAAGCACGGGAAAAAAACCCTGATCATCTCATCAATCTCCAACAGAGTTAAAACCTCCATGGGTTTTAAAACTTAATCTTTAAGCTTTCACTTTAAATTTCCCCAGCTAAGGTCAAATTACCATCCATAAACCCTCAGAAAAATCAGAACCTCATGGCATCTGATATTTCAACTCTTCTTCATTCCTCAGCAAGAGTTGATTCCCCAATTTGGACCTGTCTCTGTAACTCAATAATCCTCAGCAGAAGCCAGCCTCCTCTTAGGCTTCATATAAGAAATTCCCCAACCAGCCGCCTCTTAGGCTTTGTATAATGATTTTCCCTCAGCAATTTTAGCCTCAATCTTGGGCTTTGTACAAGACAGATCATATTCTCCAGCTGAGTCAATAACTTTTAGCCTCAATCTTGGGCTTTGTACAAGACAGAAATAAAACTCCCTAGTAGAGTCAAACTTTTATCTTCAACCTTGGGCTTTGATCAAGGCACATAAAAATCAACATCCCCTCAGAGGAAATCAAAAGTTCTCTCTGTAGGAAGACATTTCTATGTATATCACATATCCAAAACAGACAATAATAAAAAACCCAATCCCAGATAATGACTATAAGTGGCACACTTGTTGATTCAAAAATCCAAGTTGTAGTCCCTCTTTATCCTGGTAAATCCCTTCTTTCATTTGTTACTGTAAGTGGCAAGCCTCTGGATTATTTACATCCAAGCCAATGTCCTTCTCTTAGCATGAAAGACTCATAAGGAAAAATGGAATTGCTCAATATTGAGTTAAAGTTTATTCCTTCAGGACAAATCCCTTATAAAAGAAATTATGGCATTGCTGGATTCCATACATTCCAGTTAAAGTAATTGTCCTTTATGATCAGTTTCTCAACCTTTGTGATGAATAGGTGAGATGTTCTCCCTTTAGAGATGACAAATTCTCTCTCTCAGTCAACCTTTAGCTTCAATCCTGGGCTTTGAACAAGACACAAATAACCTTTTAGCTTCAATCTTGGGCTTTAAAAAAGACACCAAATATCTTTCCTCCCATAGAATAGGAGGAACTACGATTGCTCTGATTTCCCTATTTTCTTTAACGGGAATACGTAGGCATAAGATTGCGAAATCTTAGCGAGCACACATAACAAAAACTTAAGGTCCAGTACCTTACCAAAAACATCGAAAAACCCGAAAACAACAAAAATAATCTCTTAAACACTCCCAAAGAAGAAACTTTCCCAATTTATGACAGATAAACACCAGTAAGTAGATGATAGAAGAACATGCCAAAGAATCTATGGATAACCATATATACACTGGATAATTGACAACTTCCCTTTGTATAATATGACCCCGGACCCCCCAATCTCTTAGCATTTGTTAAAGAAAACATTTCCGGGCAAGGTTAGTTTTAGATATCTTCCCTTTCCTTTCCAGCTTTATAGGATAAATAAGAAATAAGAAAATAGCACCCAATTCCAACCAATGCGGTAAGGTGGTCGCATCATTGATAAAAATCGCACGCTACAGAAAAATGGCTACTCTACTGGGGAAGTCTTTAGGATTAGAGTTCCTAAGAGGTCTAGGTTTTGTTTAGCATTCTTCTATACTATGTAATATATATATATATATATATATATATATATATATATATACTGTTATACTACTTGATACCCGTGTTTATTTTTCTGTCAAATGGGAATGCGATTGATAAGCATGTGGAAAGTTTGAGAGAACATTAAGATTGGGGTGGCATATCCAGGAAACACTTATAGGGAGTGAATCCCGAAAAACCTATCTTGGCAGTCCACCGAATCAGTCGAGGTACCCGTGCGGAAGAATCGATGTTGAACGACCGAATATCGTGAAAGCATTGTCTTTCCCAGTGTGGTACCCATGACCCTGAGGATTTAGTAGACATTAACCATATGACCATTTGGTAGTGCGGTGAATATCGAGAATACTTGATACGCGATACTACACTCAAATGAGATTCACCCTAGGATATTACAGCTCGCTCGAGTGAATCAGCTTACTGTTTATATCCCTAGGAGGGGTCAATGATTTTGGGAACCTTAGAACCGGTTCTACAGGTACAAAAATTGACCAAAATAGTAAAACCTTTGGCGATGGGTAGAGCCATGACTCCATGCTCGTGACGTTGAACCCTTAAACCCATGTTTTCAAATGTTTTTGTGTGTTGCATTCATGCATTCATCTAAAAAACTCTTTTTAAACAAGAAAAAAAAATCTTTTTTTCAAAAATAAACTAAAACAAATTGCAAATATCAGAGGTTGCGTTATGGATTTCGGTAGAAGAAAGACGCACAAGTACACCTTCAAGGTTCCAAAACTAGAGGACCTAAGGAAATTGACAAGGATGATTACCAACCCTGAGGCTTTAAGAACTAAGCACGGAAGACTATTGTCTCTGTTAAGGGTTAACGTGGTTGAAGGAATCATGTCTACGCTAGTACAGTTCTACGATCCGGTTTACCACTGCTTCACTTTCCCGGATTACCAACTTGCACCAACACTGGAAGAGTACTCCCATCTGATTGATTTACCTATCACTGATCGAGCTCTATTTTCTAGACTGGAATAAATTCCAAAAGAACAAACCATTGCAAGAGCAATCTCTTTGGTTGAGTCAGAAGTTAGGACTCACATGACTACTAAAGGAGGAATCCAGGGTTTACCAGCTAAATTCCTGATGGAGAAATCTCTATACTTTGCTAGTATAGGAAACATAACTGCCTTCGAAGACGTCTTTGTTCTGCTCATATATGGATTATTCATCTTCCCCAACATTGACAACTTCGTCGATACTAATACCGTTAAGATATTCTTAATAGGAAACCCCGTACCAACCCTGCTCGCAGATGCTTATTATTCTATGCACTTAAGGAATTTGTACAGCGGAGGAATGATCACATGATGTGTACCCTTACTCTACAAATGGTTCATTTCCCATTTGCCCAAGTCTGCTGCTTTTTGAGATCACAAGAGTACTCTACGTTGGTCACAAAGGAGTATGTCTCTCACCCACTCTGAAATAGATTGGTACAATAGGATTTATGAAGGGATAGAGATCATAGACAGGTGTGGAAATTTCCCTAACGTACCCCTCATTGGAACTAAAGGAGGAATCAACTATCATCCAATTTTAGCTCTCCGTCAACTCAGATACTCGATGAAGAATTTCCCTCATAATGTTCATCTGGAAGGTCTTTTCTTCAAGGAAGGGGAAAATGATAGGGCACTAAAGAAAGAAATAGTGCATGCCTGGCAACATATTCAGAAGAAAGGGAGAGAGTCTTTGGGAAGACCAAACTGTACCTCCATGGAACCTTATCTCCACTGAGTACAAACCAGGGCCCTCAAGCTGAGGATGCCTTACCCTTGTCAAGAAGTTTTTCCCTTAAAGGAATCTGTCCTTTATTTCATGTCTGATGTGGAAAAACTCCAGGTCGCTCTCAACAAAGTTCAACGTGAAAAGAGCTCTTGGAAAAACAAATACCAGATCCTTAATTTGAAGTGTACCATGATTCAAGAACTGTTAAAGGAGAAGGATGCTCTGATTGAGATATTAGAGCAGCATGCTATAGAAAGTCAGGAGGACCGAAGAAATTTGCTCGCTCCTTTCACTTGGTAAAGCACTGACAACCCGACAACGGCTGAAGAACCTCGGTCAAAGAAAAGGAAAATACAAGAACCAACATCTGAGCTTTCTTCAGAGAGGACTCAGGATCCATGAGCTTAGACATTTTCCTTACAGCACTTTGTAAAATACTGTACCTTTCCTTGTAAAATACTGTAATCTTTCGAATTCAATAAAAGGGGTCTCTCCCCACTATATGATATTTGCAATCTATTTGTTGAAGTTTCTTTTTGAATAAAACAAAAACTAAAAATATGTCATTGCATATCATTCATCATTCTCACATAACGCATTTTTCTTATCTTTGAGTCTCACGTCTGTATCACAATTCTAGAGTCAAATTGTCTCACTCATACAATACTCAGGCCAATCGACAAAAGAAAATGGACGATCTCGAGGAAGAGAATAGAGAGCTGAGAGAAGAAATCGACGCTCTGAAGGAAAGTTTGGAAAAACTTCACAGTGACATGCAATCCCTGGCAGCAACCCAAGAACAGCGGCATCAAAAGACTGTAATCTCAGAGATCACATCTACGTCCATAATGGAGACACATGAGAATCATCCTCGGTACAACATGCCTAAAAGTCGTCCCTGGGGCATGCCTCTCAACTTTATACCTGAAGGATATATCCCACCGGTCACTGAAGACCCAGAAACCATAACAGGAACCGCTGTACCTAAAGGTTACAAACTTCGGGAAAGTGAAGATGCAAGGGTTACAATAATAACTCCTGAAGGTTACAAACTTCAGGGCACTGAAGCGCCAAGAATAACCACTGTGATGTCTATGCCACAACCATTGGTGCACACTGTCCCAGAAGGAATGATTCCGCAAACGATTTCTGGCAAAAACGAAGACATGTACGAAAGGATGAATGAGTTCCAGGAACAGTTCTTGGAAATGTAGAAGGAATTGTATGCCATTCGCGGTCAAGACTTATTCATAAAGGACGCCGCAAACCTCTATTTGGTCCCTAATGTAAAGATCCCACACAAATTCAAGGTGTCTAACTTTGAAAAATACAAAGGCAACTCTTGCCCTCAAAGTCATTTGGTGATGTACGCTCGAAAAATGTCAACTCGGACAGAAAATCAACAGCTACTGATCCATTACTTCCAAGACAGTTTAACTGGTGCCACACTCAAATGGTACATGGATTTAAATAGCACCAAAATCAGCACTTGCAGAGATCTCGGCGCAGCCTTCGTTCAGCAGTATAAATACAATTTGGACATCCGAATAGGGATCAGCTCAAAGCAATCTCACAAAAGGACAAAGAAACTTTTAAAGAATATGCTCAAAGATGGAGTGAAATTGCCGTTCAGATTTGTCCCCCTCTTGAGGAAAAGGAAAGGACAAAGATCATCCTGAAAACATTGAGCTCATTTTATTACGACCGAATGGTTGCCAGTGCGCCCAATGACTTCACTGAAATGGTGAATACGGGAGTACGCCTTGAAGAAGCAGTCTGAGAAGGATGATTGATCAAAGATGCAGAGCCATCTAGCAGTACCAAGAGGTACGGTAGTGCTTTCCAAAAGAAGAAAGAGCAGGATATCAGTAATATCTCTTTGGGAAAGCAAAGGCGAAGGTATCAACCAGTAGCGGCAGTAACTCCCGCTATCAACCCTGCGCCAGCTCCGACTTATCAACCTCAAGTTGCTCAAAGCCAACCAAATCAACAACAGTATCAGCAAAGGACGCAACAGCCTTTTCAGCAGGCTCGTCCACAGTACAATAACAACAATCGCACGACACGATCATTAGGGTTTGACCCTATACCGATGTTATACGCAGAACTATTTCCACTTCTACTGGCCAAGGGGCACGTCCAAACCAGGACTCCTCTTGCAGTACCGGAGAGTCTGCCTTTTTGGTTCAAAACCGATCAAACTTGCCCTTACCATCAAGGAGGATCGGGGCACAACATTGAGAATTGTCTCAGCTTCAAGTCTGATGTATAGAAGCTTGTCAGGAACGGGGTCTTATCTTTCAAAGATACTAATCCAAATGTTCAGACGAACCCGTTGCCGAAACATGAGAAGACTGCAGTAAATTTAATAGAGGAAGAAAATAGCCGCAGTTATCAAATTCACGATGTAATCCTATTAGGAACCAGTCTGGTGAGGATGCATTGCAGACAGAGTGGGTACGGTCATGTGCCATCTCACAACTATCACTAGTGTGATATCTGCTCAAAGAACAATCAGGGGTGTTCTGTAGTGCAAACAACTCTACAAGAATAAATGGATTTGGACTGGATTCAGGATCACAGGATCCATGAGGTAAACATGGCCCATGCACATCCCAACATTTTTCAGAACCATAACATTCTTGCGATGAACGTCAATTTGGTGGCGATGCATTCAAGGCAAAGTCAATATTATAATCTGCCACGGCACGTTACAGCGCTTGTCCATTCTACTCTACAAACAATCAGGGATGCTCTTTTATACGAGAGGCCCTCCAACATCAGATGGATCTCGGATGGATCCAAGACTACCGTGAAATAAATAACTATCAAGTCAATATGGTCCAAATATTTGACATCCGCTTGATGAATACCAGTCTGGTAGAATTACATGCTAAGCAAGTCAGGCTCGGTTTTCTGGCTTCACATGATTATCAGGATTGCGAAGAATGCTGTCAAGACAACCAAGGGTGTGCCCTTGTACAAAGGACGCTTCAACATTTGTGGACCACTGGTGGCTTCCAATTTACCTGGACGAAGCTAAACAATGGATTAGCATGACTGATGGAAATCCTGATAGACATCAGAGTTATGATATCCGCTCTGTCGAAACAGATCTAGTAAAAATGTACTGCATACAAAGCAGGCATGGTCGGGTACCACCGCACAATTATGAGCGCTGTAGAGTATGCTCGGAAAATAACCAAGGATGTTATCTTGTACGAGCGGCTCTCCAAAATCAGTTGGACCGGAAAGAGATTCGACCATTCGAGTTCTGGGTCGAATAACATGAAATGAACAAGTACATATGCGCCATAATCCCTCTACTCAATGAATCAAGAATCCCTCTTGATGATAGAAAAGTTCCTAATCAGGAACTAATTGAGGATGCCTATAACGGTCAAAGAAATCAAAAAGCTCTTATGGTTATCTACCTGTCAGGTCCCATACCGTACAAATCGGATAAGGCTATCCCTTACAAGTATGGTGCAACAACCATCAAAAATGGAAAGGAAACTCCATTACCCTCCTTCGTGAACATTGCCGACATCAGTCAAGTTACTCGGAGCGGCCGGATCTTCAACAGAGGAGTTGGAGAACCTGCCAAAGAAAAGGAACCTCAAACGGAAGTTCCAAATCAACAAGTCAGTCAATCCAATAATCCAAAACTTATAAAGAACAGCGATGAGATGCTGAAGCTCATCCAGAAAAGTGAGTACAACATTGTGGACCAATTGTTGCAAACTCCGTCTCAAATCTCTGTGCTATCTCTCCTGCTTAGTTCAGAAGCTCATAGGGAAGCTCTACAGAAAGTCTTGGAACAAGCCTTTGTACAACAAGATGTGACGGTAGGAGAATTTGACAGCATCATCTCCAACATCACTTCCTGCAACAACTTGGGATTCAGTGATGAAGAACTGCCGGAAGAAGGAAAGAACCACAATATGGCGCTTAACATTATAGTCAACTGCCAAGATGATGCTTTAGCCAGCGTACTGGTGGACACAACATCATCTTTGAATGTTATGCCAAAATCAACTCTGATACGACTATCATTTCAAGGAGCTCTGATGAGGAGCAGTGAGATCATCGTCAAAGCCTTTGACGAATCTAGAAAAATAGTTATCGGAGAAGTTGATCTTCCCATAACCATTGATCCTCACACTTTCCAAGTCACTTTCCAGGTCATGGATATTCGGGCAGCATACAACTGTTTATTAGGAAGACCTTGGATACATGAAGCTGGGGCAGTCACTTCGACACTTCACCAAAAGCTGAAGTTCGTCAATAATGACAAGCTAGTCACAGTATGCGGAGAGCAAGACTTAATCGTGAGCAACTTATCATCATTCTCCTATGTAGAACCAGAGGAGGTTGTTGGAACCTAGTTCCAAGCACTCTCGGTGAGCAATGAGAATCAATCAGAAAAAGGGACATCGATTTCCTCATACAAGGATGCTCTCGAAGTAATCAAGAGTAATGACGTAAAAGGACGGGGACAGATTGTAATTCCTACGGATAACAAGGCAAAGAAAGGTCTTGGTTTCTCTTCAACCTGTGCCTAGACTACAAAGAAGGATGAAGTTTTTGTCCCATTCAGGATTTCTTCCGCAGCGGAGGTTTCCTCCGCCCAGTATCTCAAGAAGTGCACACCATCAATGAGAGTGAAACCTCTGATACAGAAGAAGAATGGAAATCTTATCTCAATGATAACGGTTATATGTCTCAGGAAGAAACGCACATGCCATTCTGTTTTCCAAAGAAAAACCCGAGATATATACCGAGATCAGACGTCTGGATGATCTATGGAGACTGTGAACCTAAAGGATGTCGTGCTCTACCTAATTCATTAGAGGATGATCTAATGAAAGACAACTTTGACCAAGATTATTATGATCCCATGGATAACTTGCCTATGTGGAAGCCGTACACAGAAGACTTGGGGCAGAAGAGTCAGTCGAACGATGCCTATCAGCTGAGTAATATTGAAAAGAATACCCACGTCCCCACCAAGTCATAGGATCATTACTCAGGACATTCCAAATATATCCAGCACCACATTGATGAATCTGCAAAGATTGCAAGACAAGAGTTCATCAACTATGCTTTTCTTGAGGTCAACGTCATTGAGGAAGATGACTCGTCCACTCCCACAGAAATATGGGACACCTTAGGACAGCCGAGTGACAAGTATGACTTTTTAGTCAAGTACACCGCTCCTAAAAGCTCTCGCATCAGATACGAGGAATTCAACCAACTGGATGGGGAGATCCTCTTGAGAGTGAAAATACTAGGAAAGATACAATAGAAGAGTTCGCTTATGACAATTTTGCTTGGGAGGAAGACTCAAATGATCCTACTCCGCCAGAAATCAGTGTTGTTTCTGAAGACAAACCAAGGAAGAAGGTACCAGACTTTGTGATTCACAGAGGAGTTCGTCGCCAATGGGTTAATGTCGATGTCCCGAAAGTCATCCATAAGTCTAAGTAATTACCATCTTTGTTTTAACCTTTCACCTTGCCCAAGTGAAACGGATGTTTTGATAGGGCTCACTTTTCTGTAAATGTCCCTCTTTGCTTCGCCCAAAGCGACAGAGTTTTGTTTTATAGGTCTGTATTTCAAGAATCGACAAATCATAAATAAATAATGTCATTATGAATTCCCGCATTTATTGTTGTTTTCACTTTTCATTTTTCCATAAAATGGTAATCCTAAAACAACCCAAAATAAAAACAAGCATTTTTCAGAAAATACACTGCACACACTCTTCAATTCTCTCTGTCTTTGCTAAAGAACGAATCATCACGTCATGCATATTGCTTGTTTTAAACCCCATTGAAACATACGATCCAATGCCTTCTCCCAACTTTGAATTCCCGGTATTTAAAGCTAAAGAAGAAGAGGACGAAGAAATTCCAGAAGAGATCTCTCGACTACTCAGACAAGAGGAAATGTCTATTGAGCCTCACAAAGAGCCGTTAGAGACGGTCAATTTGGGTTTAGAGGAAGAAAAGAAAGAAGTTAAGATTGGAGCACTGCTCAGTCCAACTGTCAGAGAAGACTTGATAAAACTTCTCAAAGAGTTTCCAGATGTGTTTGCTTGGTCCTATCAGGACATGCCAAGGTTGGATACCAGCATCGTGGAACATCACTTACCACTAAAAACAGAGTGTCCTCGGATAAAGCAAAGGCTAAGAAGGACTCATCCGAACATGGCCATCAAAATTAAAGAGGAAGTGCAGAAACAGATAGATGCAAGTTTCCTCGCCACCTCAGAATATCCTCAATGGTTAGCCAACATAGTTCCAGTTCTGAAAAAGGACAGAAAAGTCAGAATGTGTGTAGACTACAGGGATTTGAACAAAGCATGTCCAAAATACAACTTCCCCCTGCCACACATTGACATGCTGGTAGACAGTACAACAAAATTCAAAGTCGTCTCCTTCATGGATGGATTCTCGGGCTATAATCAAATCAAAATGGAGCCGGAGGATATGGAGAAAACTTTATTCATCACCCCATGGGGCACCTTTTGTTACAAGGTAATGTCGCTCGGTCTAAAGAACGCGGGGGCAACCTATCAAAGGGCCATGACAACTCTGTTTCACAACATGATGCACAAAGAAATTGAAGTGTACGTCGATGACATGATTGCCAAATCTAAAACAGAAGAAGAGCATGTGACACACCTGTCAAAGTTATTCGAGCATATGAGAAAATACAAACTCCTCTTAAATCCCAATAAATGCATATTTGGTGTTCGCTCAAGAAAGCTATTAGGGTTCATCGTCAGCCAAAAAGGAATCGAGGTTGACCCTGACAAGGTCAAGGCCATTCAAGAAATGCCTTCACCAAAGACTGAAAAACAAGTCAGAGGATTTTTAGGACGACTAAATTACATCTCAAGGTTCATATCCCTTATGACCACGACATGCGCACCAATCTTCAAAATACTCATAAAGAATCAAAGCTGTGTATGGACAGAGGATTGCCAAAAAGCTTTCGACAGTATCAAAGAATATCTGTTGAATCCACCGATTCTGTCACCTCCAGTGGAAGGAAGACCAAGGATCATCTATCAAACAGTCTTGGAAGACTCTATGGGTTGTGTACTTGGCCAACAAGACGAGACCAAAAGAAAAGAGTATGCCATTTATTACTTAAGCAAGAAGTTCACGGATTGTGAAACTCGGTACACTATGCTCGAGAAAACTTGTTGCGCTCTAGCTTGGTCAGCCAAACGTCTTCGCCAGTACATGATTTGTCACACTACTTGGTTAATCTCCGAAATGGATCCGATCAAGTACGTCTTTAAAAAGCATGCTCTCACGGGAAGGATTGCCCATTGGCAGATGTTGTTATCAGAATACGACATTGAGTACCACGCTCAGAAAGCCGTCAAAGGAAGTATTTTAGCTGATCATTTGGCTCATCAACCGATTGATAATCACGAATCAGTCGGATTTGACTTCCCATATGAAGATGTCCTGTACTTGAAAATGAAAGATTGCGATGAACCACTACCCAGTGAAGGGCCAGAACCAGGATCCCGATGGGACTAATATTCGACGGAGCCGTCAACACTTATGGAAACGGAATTGGGGCAATCATAGTAACACCTCAGGGTACCCATATTCCTTTCACTGCCAGATTAAGATTCAGATGCACAAACAACGAGGCCGAATATGAAGCTTGTATCATGGGTCTCGAAGAAGCTATTGACTTAAGGATAAAAAACTTGGATGTGTATGGAGACTCAGCCCTGGTTATCAATCAGATCAAAGGAGAGTGGAACACATACCAATCAAGATTGATACCTTACAAAGATTACGCGAGAAGGTTGTTACCTTTCTTCAACAAAATCAAGTTTCATCATATCCCTTGTGAAGAAAATCACATGGCTGATGCAGTAGCCATTCTCTCTTCCATGATTAGTGTAAGTCAATGGAAAGACGTACCTAAGATTGACATAATGCGCCTTGAAAGGCCCATTTACATTTTCATGATTGAAGCAGTCATTGATGACAAACCCTAGTCTCATGATATCAAGTGCTTTCTTCAAAAACAAGAGTACCCACCTGGGGCATCGGGAAAAGATAGGAAGACCCTCAGAAGACTGGCTGGCAATTTCTTCCTAAACGGTGATACACTGATAGGTAGCTGATTGTAAATGAATTGTAGAGTAATTTTCTGTATTTTTAAGCTGTTTTCTATGTGCCTTAAATGCGAAACTGCTTATTTTTAAGTGATTTTCGAATTAATGTTTTATTTTGGGCCATTTGATGTTTTTGTTTGTTTTGCAGCATTTTTTGTAAAAGGGACGTGGCAAAAATCGGAAGAAAACACGATGAAATGAGCAACGTCGCGTGTCTGCAGCAAACAGGGAATTCGCCTGGCGAATGGGTGGCGGAAGGAGAAATTCGCCAGGCGAATGTCTGGCGAGTCAGCTGGCGAATTTGTTTTCAAATTGGGTGCTCTCTGTAAGTGTTTCTCCGCTGCATTCGCCAGGCGACTTGGTGGCGAAAGTAATTCGCCTAGCGAGTTTGGAATTCGCCTGGCGAATTTCTGATTTTTTCTCAGGTTCTTTGCACTGTTCTGGCACGTGGGCTATACTTAAAGGTTTCGCCAGGCGAATTTTGTAGCTCGCCTGGCGAATTTGG
The DNA here is from genome assembly GCA_022829125.1 of Lathyrus tuberosus. Taxonomy (NCBI): domain Eukaryota; kingdom Viridiplantae; phylum Streptophyta; class Magnoliopsida; order Fabales; family Fabaceae; genus Lathyrus; species Lathyrus tuberosus. The sequence continues at coordinate 3,102,674 of JALAZF010000241.1, read as the reverse complement.
CTGGGCAGAAAGTGCTATATAGTGTGTGGTTAGATATTTTTGGATACACTTTGGATTTTATCACTCTTTTGTAACCTAAAAACTGTTGTGAAGAAAAAAGAACACCATTGTTACCTATTTTTCCAAGTTCCAAGCTTTTATGCTTCAATCCTTGAATCTTTGAAGATTGAAGTTCCACAAGCTTTGAAACTTTACTTGTCCTCCAAGCTACCATGAGAAGTGGTAGCTAATCACTCAATGTTGAGGTTAGATGTAGTTGATTCTATTTTGATGTATTGATATTGATCTCTTGTATATGAACAAAGTCTTTGATCAATATAGATGATGTTGTTTTCTCTTAATGATCCATTTGTGAATTGTTTTGCTCTAGACATAGACTTTACAACTCTTGACCTAACAATTTCATCTCTTAAAAACCAAACTCTAGACATAGATTTGGGATTTGCTATTCGCATTGTATTGATCTTAATGATCATTGCTTAGATTGTTAGCATGAGACATCATCTAACGGTCTAAACAACGATACTCACGATTCCGCTTTAGACATAAACGTAGTCGGGAGGATACGCGGTTATATTGGTCGGAAACCGAGTTCATATGCTTGATTAATTGTTTATACATGAATAGGATTGATGAAACCTAACCTTAACATGCTTTTACAAAAATCTTTGTGACCTAATTAATCTTTGCTACAAGTGAATGATAACAACAAGTGAAACTTTTGAAAACCTTAACTTAGAATATCACAACTATTGAACGGCAAGCATCAAATATCCGACAATCCCTGTGGAGACGATAACAAAAACCCACACTGATACTATTCCAACAAATTGGCGCCGTTGCCGGGGATTGTTAGTTGATATTGCAAGCATTGCGATAGTTGAGTTATTGTAAGCTGTTACCACTTTATCTTGAACTTGTTAATCTGTTTGTTTAGTGTGCAGACTTAGTTTATGCGAGGGAAACTACCGGCGGACCAACTTCTTTTCGATCCTGAGATTGAAAGAACCGCTCGTAGAATCAATAGCCGAACTAGAAGAAGGAGGCAGCTAGCGAAACAGAGGCGATAACAAGAGGAAAGTACATCTACACCACCACCATTTCCACAAATACTTCCAATTATGGAGGGAGATCCACCACCACCACCACCACCTGCTTCTAGGCCATGTACAAACAGTCCAAGGCATAATGCTCAGTTCGCCCGTCATGCAAACAACAGTCGTCATGCTGAGATGAAGACCGGAATCCTCCAACTGTTATACCAAAGTCCCTTTACGGGTATGGATCATGAAGATCCTTTCACCCATTTGACAAAATTTTATGAAATCGCTGGAGCGACGGGTGCGCCGGAAGCAGAAGAGGAGTCTCTGTTCAAGAGACTATTCCCGCATTCCCTCATTGGGAAGGCCAAGGAATGGTACCTTGATCAGTCAACTGCCATCATGACTGATTGGAATGCTTTGGAAGAAAATTTTTTGGAAAGATTCTTTCCGCACACTCGGTTCATGGAAGCGAAGACCGCTATAGCGGTATTCACACAAGGAGCTAACGAATCTCTCAACGAAGCTTAGGAGAGGTTCAAATCAATGTTACGAAAGTGCAAAGGCCATGGTTTCGATGAATTGTCACAAATTCATATATTCAGAAATGGGCTGCAGCTAGTACACAAAACCTTGTTGGATGCCACCGCGGGTGGGTCTTTGTTAAGCAAAACTGCAGCGGAAGCCACTGCTATCATTGATAAAATGGCCTTGAATGATCATCAAGGTAGTCACAATCGTGGACCAGCTCAACGAACGCCGGGTGTGTTGGAATTAGGAACAAGTGACGCTATCCTTGCACAAAACAAATTGTTATCACAACAGGTTGAGCTGTTAACAAAGCAAATGTCTAAGCTGCCTCAACAATTCAAGGAGATGCATGAATCTTCAAGTAAAAAGGTGCAAGTGTTAGTGTGTGAGTTATGCAGAGGTGACCATTTGACCAGTTATTGTCCTCCGGTAGTGGAGGAAGCAAACTATGCGGGAAATCAAGGTTACCAACCCCGTCCTCCGTATCAACAAGGCAACCAAGGTTACCAACAACGTGGTAACCAAGGTTATCAACAACCATGGAGACCGCAAGAAGCAGGGCCATCAAACCATCAACCTTACCAAAATTACACCCAACCTCCGCAAGCTCCCGTTGGAAATACAAAGATGGAGGATACTCTAACACAATTTATGCAAATATCCATGTCTAATCAAAAGAATACAGATGCTGCGATAAGGAACCTCGAAACACAAGTCGGGCAATTATCTAAACAATTGGCCGATCAACAAAAAGGTCCCTTTACGGCAACTACTCTTCCAAATCCGAAAGATTGTAAAGCGATTATTACAAGAAGTGGACGTGAGATTGACATGACTGTGGGTAAAAGAGTAATGGAGGAGGAGGTTGTGGTTGAAAAAGAACATGTGAGTGAGGAATTAGAAGTAGAAAAGAATGTCGAGGGTGTTGTAGTTGAAAAAGAGATAGAAAAAAATGAGAGAGAAAAAAAGGAGAATGAGAGAAAAATTGATAATGAGGAAAGAGTGAAAAGAACGAAAAAAGGAAAAGAGCCGGTGAGTAATATTCCGATACAACACTTACCTTATCCGCATGCTCCTACAAGGAAAGATAATGCAAGGCATTATACTCGGTTTATGGATATTTTTAAACAGTTGCAAATAAATATCCCATTTTCCGAGGCCTTGGAACAAATGCCCAAATACGCTAAATTCATGAAGGACATCCTTACGAAGAAGAAAAGATACACAGATCAAGAAACTATTATGGTGGATGCGAGTTGTAGCGCAATCATTCAACGGACTCTCCCTCGGAAAGAATGTGATCCGGGAAGAGTTACATTGCCGGTTACGATAGGAAACATGTATGTGGGCAATGGGTTGATTGATTTGGGTTCTAGCATTAACTTGATACCATTATCGATTGTGAGACGGTTAGGCCATATGGAATTACGGTCCACTCAAATGACTTTGCAACTCGCCGATAAATCCACTACCCGTCCTCACGGTGTAGCGGAAGACGTGTTGGTCAAGGTGGACAAATTTTTGTTTCCAATTGATTTCGTTGTCATTGAAATGGAGGAGGATGATGATGCACCTTTGATTCTTGGAAGGCCTTTCATGAAAACTGCCCGTATGGCAATTGACATGGACGATGGTCTCATGAAAGTGAGAGTCCAAGATGAAGAGGTGTGTTTTAATCTTTATGATGCAATGAAGCACAAGAAGGATAAGGGTGATTGTTTTCGAATTGATGTAACGGAAGAGGCAAGTTCGGGGGTGACAAATCAAATTCATGTCATTGAACCGTTACAAAGAGCTTTAGATGAGTCCTTGTAAATATTCTCGGTTGAAGAAGAACAAGCTTTAGAAGAGTGTTTATTAGAACTAGAAGCTTTGGATGAAATGCAACCATGGGAATATGAAGAGGAGATTCTAAAAAAATTAGTTAATGATGATGAACCACCCAAAATTGAATTGAAAATGTTACCTTCCAACTTGAAGTATGCTTTCCTTGATGACGGAGGGAATAAACCGGTGATCATAAGTAATATTTTGTCTGAAAATGAGGAAAACCGATTAATTCAAGTGCTGAAAAAGAATCAAGATGCAATGGGATGGACATTGTCCGATCTCAAAGGCATTAGTCCGTCATATTGCATGCACCGTATTTTTATGGAGGAGGATTTTAAACCGGTTGCTCAACCTCAACGCCGCCTTAATCCAATTATGAAAGAAGTGGTCAGAAAAGAAGTGGTGAAAATGTTGGACGCCGGAATGATTTACCGTATTTCCGACAGCCCATGGGTTAGTCCGGTGCATGTGGTGCCAAAAAAAAGTGGAATGACGGTGGTTCGAAATGACAAAAATGAGCTTATTCCAACAAAGACTGTTACCGGGTGGAGGATGTGTATCGACTACCGTAGGTTGAACAAAGCTACGAGAAAAGATCATTTTCCTTTACCTTTTATGGATCAAATGCTCGAACGTCTCTCCGGTCAAGAATTTTATTGTTTTTTGGATGGTTATTCGGGTTATAACCAAATCATTGTTAACCCGGATGATCACGAGAAAACTGCTTTTACATGTCCGTTCGGAATCTTTGCTTATAGGAGGATGCCGTTTGGATTATGTAATGCACCGGCTACTTTTCAGCGGTGTATGCAAGCTATCTTCGCGGACTTGATCGAAAAGACAATCGAGGTCTTTATGGATGATTTCTCAGTTTTTGGGCAATCGTTTGATTTGTGCTTGAAAAATCTGGATACGGTGTTGGAGCGGTGCGTGGAAACTAATCTGGTTCTTAACTGGGAAAAATGCAACTTCATGGTTAAAGAGGGAATTGTGCTCGGGCACAAGGTGTCTTCAAAAGGCCTGGAAGTTGATAAAGCTAAAGTGGACTTAATCGAGAAATTACCACCGCCGATGAATGTCAAAGGAATACGGAGCTTTCTTGGACATGCCGGGTTCTACCGGAGATTCATCAAGGACTTCGCAAAGGTCGCGAAGCCGTTGAGCAACTTGCTTGTCCAAGGTAAGGTTTTTGACTTTGACGAGTCATGTCTTTTTGCTTTTAATTTTTTGAAAAACAGTTTAACAACTTCACCGATAATCGTTGCACCAAACTGGAAAATGGATTTTGAATTAATGTGCGATGCTAGCGATTATGCGGTGGGGGCTGTTTTGGGACAAAGAAAAATGAAGGTTTTCCACGCTATACATTATGCGAGCAAGGTGCTAAATGAGGCTCAAATTAACTATGCGACAACTGAAAAAGAGTTGCTCGCCATAGTGTATGCGTTGGAGAAGTTTCGTTCTTATTTGATTGGTGCGAAAGTCATCGTTTACACTGACCATACCGCTATAAGGTATCTGCTTACCAAACCTGATTCTAAGCAGAGGCTTATTAGGTGGATCCTTTTGTTACAGGAATTTGATCTTGAAATTCGTGACAAAAAGGGATCCGAAAATTTGGTAGCAGATCACTTATCTCGTTTGGTAAACGTTGAGGTGACCAAGAATGAATTTGAGGTAAAAGAGGAGTTCCCTGATGAAAAACTTTTTAGAGTGCAATTTAGACCGTGGTTCGCCGACATGGCTAACCACAAAGCCACCGGATTGATACCGGACGGTCTAACGCACCACCAAAAACGGAAATTTTTGTCTGATGCCAAGTCATTTGTATGGGATGAACCCCATTTATTTAAACTTGGTGTCGACAACCTCCTCAGAAGGTGTGTGTCAGTGGAGGAAGCCACGAGTATTCTGTGGCACTGTCATAACTCTCCTTACAGAGGGCACTTTAATGGGTTGAGAACGGCCACTAAAGTCCTACAATCGGGCTTTTATTGGCCATCCTTATTCAAAGATGCGCATGCGCATGCCCTTAGTTGTGACAAGTGCCAGAGAAGCGGCAGTATTTCACAGCGGCAAGAAATTCCATTACAAAATATGTTAGAAATCGAAGTTTTTGACTGTTGGGGGATCGACTTTGTCGGTCCATTCCCATCTTCATTTTCTAATGAATATATTTTGGTCGCTGTGGATTACGTTTCCAAGTGGGTAGAGGCGATAGCTTGCGCTAAAGCCGATGGAAAAACAGTGGTAAAATTTTTGAAGAAAAATATTTTTGCACGTTTTGGTACTCCTCGAGTGTTAATAAGTGATGGAGGATCTCACTTTTGTAACACTCAGCTTGACAAAGCTTTGGAGCAGTATGGTGTGAAGCACAAGGTTGTTACACCATATCATCCATAAGCTAACGGTCAAGCAGAGGTATCTAATCGTGAAATTAAACGGATTTTAGAGAAAACTGTTTCAGCCTCGAGAAAGGATTGGGCGAACAAACTTGATGACGCGTTGTGGGCGTATCGGACCGCTTTTAAGGCTCCGATCGGTCTCACACCGTTTAAAATGGTCTATGGTAAGAATTGTCACTTGCCGGTAGAGTTGGAGCACAAGGCGTTTTGGGCCTTAAAACTTTTGAATTTTGATCCAACTCTAAGCAGGGAAAGAAGAAAAGTACAATTACACGAGTTGGATGAATTGCGCCTTCAGGCGTACGATTCCAATAAATTGTATAAGGATCGTGTCAAGTCTTACCATGACAAAAGAATTGTCATCAAACATTTTGAGGTCGGACAGCTGGTCTTATTGTTCAATTCTCGATTAAAATTGTTTCCCAGAAAATTACGATCTAAATGGTCCGGACCTTTTCGGATTGTGGAAATCAAACCTTATGGAGCAATAGTAATTGAGGACACAAAGTCAAAGGAAAGTTGGACAGTTAATGGACAGAGACTGAAAATTTATCTTGGAGGAGATTTCGAGCGGAATCCCGCCATTGTTCCCTTCCGCGATCCGTGAGATTGCGGTGGTCCGTCGAGCTTAGTCGACGTTAAACAAGCGCTTGTTGGGAGGCACCCCAACATTGTAAGTATTTCATCTGTTTAATTTATAAATTGTGTGTTATTAGTAGTTATCGTAGAAAGTGTTGGAAAATTCTGCTCTGCACCATTGCCTTGTGACAATTCTGTTTCTGGTGTAATTCGCCTGGCGAATCCTTAATTCGCCTGGCGAATTCAATTTCGCCAGTCTCTCGCCAGATACTCGCCTGGCGAATTTGGCGTGACCTGTCCTTTTTGGCTGCAGAGGGAAAAAGAAAAAGAATGTTTTTTTTAATTAATTAATTAATTGTTATTATTATTTTAGGGTCCAATAGGGACCACATACTCCCCACCACTTCTCTCATTCCCTTTTTCCATTTTTTTTTCCTTTCAATTTCTCGCCTGTCACTTTCTCTTCTCCCAAACCCTACACTTTTAACTTTTCCTTCTCCTTCTCCATCAACTTCACTTCCATTTAAGGTATGTTTACATTCTAATTGTTGTCTCCAATTTTGTTTATTTTTGCTTTGCTTAATTTGTTCAATTAGGGTAAATTAGGGTTTGATTCACAATGGTTAGAATGTTGTTAGAAACCCTTAGGAAATGCTTGAATGTAGTGTTATTTAGTTGCAGGTGTGGGATTAGTGGGTTCCTGTTTTGAAATTGTGAAAACCCCCTCCACTGCGTGTTAAATTTTTGGAGCTCGCCAGACACTCGCCAGGCGAGTGAGCCGCGAGAAGTCGCCAGGTATTCGCCTGGCGAGCTTGGGGCGAATGGCACTTGTTTATTTATTTTGATTTTTCATATTTTTCTGTTTTGTTCTGTGTATATGTCTTATGTTTTATGCCATTACTTTCTGATGAATTTTTGGTTGTTGTTTGGGTTGTGCTGACATGAGACAACGATTCCTTTGCTTTGTGTTTTCCATTTGTTTTCAGATGCCTCCAAGAACCAAAGTAACCGGTGGAAAGAAACAGAAGATGGCTGCAGGAAGCGGGTCCGGGCATCAACCTGATTTTGATCCAAGCCGATTCTTAAGCGCAGCTCATGCTGCCCGGTACCAAATGCTTGAGGGCCGGCAGTTTCTATCCGAAAAAAGATTTGATATCAACCCGGTTGGTCCGTACCGTAAGTTGACCAAGATTTTCGACAACAAAAAGTGGGGACATCTCATTAATCCTTTGGAGGCACTTAACTACGAGATGGTACGTGAATTCTACGCAAATACTCTTGAATTCCCAGAAACCCAGGGAGATACGCAGGTGTTCCGCTACATCACGTACGTCCGTGGCAAGGAAATCAGGTTTGATCGTGAAGACATCAATGCCCTTTTTGGGAAACCGAGTTTGTTGGGAATGTTCGAGAAGGATGCCTATACTAAGGAGCTTGGCACACGTCTTGATCATGATAAGATTGCCAGGACCATTTTGTTTCTTGGAAAAAGTGTGGAAAGAAACGCAGTGGGTGATCCTATCCGTTATCGGAGGGAGGACATGCCTCCGGATGTGCAAGTTGTTCTTCTTCTAATTCTCCACAACATTAAGCCCAAATCGCACCGTTCTTCGATTCCGCCTGAGGTTGGCCTCCTTCTTTATTACATCATGGAAGACAAAGAGGTTGATGTTGCTCGGATCATTGCGTATGAAATGAAAAATTTTATCGAGAATACTCGACGCCCTGAGGTACATTCTACTGCCCCTATTATTTTCCCTTGTTTTGTCACAGCTCTTTGTCTCAAAAAGTGGATCTTGATGCCTGATGTGATTAACGAGAAAAGGAGGGGGGTGATTAATGATGATTATATTGAGAGGTATTGTAAGAACAAACTGATTGAGAAGAGGAAGGGTTCGAGTGTTGGTCAGTCATCCCGTGAGCAACCTAGTGAGCAGCCTAGTGAGCAGCCCGAGGTTCTTGATTATTCGACATGGGATCCTAGAATGCGGGCTGCATTCAATTACACTTGGGATATGGCTGAGGCTTATCAGAGATCATCCGAGTTCAATTTCAATTGCATGCAGCAGCTGTACCAGTTTCAAACCAATCCGCAGGAGGTTGTTCCTTTTCCTACTAGGACAGACTATGATCATTATGCAAGCTGGCCTGTGGACAGGCGTCCTTTCTTTACAGGGGGGTGGTTCAACTGGAGCTGTTGATGCTGGGGGTGATGGTGGAGCTGATGATGATGATGATGATGGTGGTGACGAGATGCAGGATGATCTCCATGATTTGGTTAATTAGCGGAGGCGTCAAAGTGAAGGATTTTATTTTATTGCGTTTTTTTTAAAAAAAAAAAAAAATTTATTTTCAGAATTTTATTTGCAGTTTTTAAATGACAGTTAGTATTTTATTTTCAGTTCTTATATTTCAGTTAGAATTTTGGATCGCTTCGGCGAGTAAAATTTTGGTGTGTTTAAACCAGTACTTATAATATTTCAGTTGGTGTGAAATTTTGTTTAGTAAATTCTGTTGTTATTTTATGTGTGCTTGCGCAAAGAAAGTGAAAATTGCCCTTAAGAATTTTGAAAATTTTGTGTTAGCACAAGAAGGGTGCTTTGTTAGCATTAAACATTGATGGTGATGATAGAATTCTTGGTTGTGTGCACAATCAAAGTGTGAATGTGTTGTGTATAATTTTAGCATGATTGTGAGTTGGTGCTTTATACAATTTATGATAACGCATTATGTTGTAACTACTTGTTCATGTTTGAATCAATTAGGACAAAACCACAAATGTGAGTTGCTTTCCATTGTTCACCAAAAAGAGAGTCGAGTAATCGTTGTTTTACTCGTCTTGTTCATGTTTAATCTTGTGAGTTGTTTAAATGATTGGAAACTTAGAAAGGATCAAGGCAAACTTTGAGCACTATGAGGAAAACCACCGTTCCAAAAATACTTCCGAGTAACCTTGTGAGTGTGCGCGAATTTGAAACTCCTTTTGAGCCTAAAAAGAAAGATTGTTGTTGTGTGAATCATGAACCCGAATGTTAACATGTTTTGAAGAGTTTTAAAAATGAACTTGTTGTAGTGTTGAGGTTGGGGAGCATTCTCAATTGAATTCAAAAAAAAAAAAAAAAAAGGGAAGGGGGGGGGGGGGGGGGCTGAAAAGTGAATGTATTGTGAGAATTATTGTCGGTAGTTCAAGCAAGAAGGTTTGTGTTAAAAAGTGAAATGCTCTTCGTAAAGTTAGTTTTATTTTATTCAAGAACCGTGTACATATGTCCCTTGTTTTTATCCCGGCCAAACTACAACATTAAAAGTCCTTTGTGATCTTAGTTTCTACTTCTTTTTGATAATTTTATGAGATGAATGCATGAATGATTCCGGATGTGGCACGATTGCTTGTGAGAGTGTTTTGTCCAGTGTGCAAATTATGTACATAGTGTGTTAATAAATAGTATAGTTAGGTGATTCAACTTGAGCTTGTGGAAACTTGATTTTGCATTATGTCAATTGTGTTTAGAACTTAACTCATAATTGTGCTTGGATTCTATACAACTTTGTGGAAATGCTTTGTGCGTGTATGTATCAAGTTTGAACCATTGGGGTTTTCTGTTGAATTTGTGCTTGGGATTCTTGTTCATAGTTGATTAACACTAATTTTTGTTTGAGGACAAACAACAAGGCAAGTTGGGGAGAGTTTGATAGGTAGCTGATTGTAAATGAATTGTAGAGTAATTTTCTATATTTTTAAGCTGTTTTCTATGTGCCTTAAATGCGAAACTGCTTATTTTTAAGTGATTTTCGAATTAATGTTTTATTTTGGGCCATTTGATGTTTTTGTTTGTTTTGCAGCATTTTTTTTAAAAGGGACGTGGCAAAAATCGGAAGAAAACACGATGAAATGAGCAACGTCGCGTGTCTGCAGCAAACAGGGAATTCGCCTGGCGAATGGGTGGCGGAAGGAGAAATTCGCCAGGCGAATGTCTGGCGAGTCAGCTGGCGAATTTGTTTTCAAATTGGGTGCTCTCTGTAAGTGTTTCGCCGCTGCATTCGCCAGGCGACTTGGTGGCGAAAGTAATTCGCCTGGCGAGTTTGGAATTCGCCTGGCGAATTTCTGATTTTTTCTCAGGTTCTTTGCACTGTTCTGGCACGTGGGCTGTACTTAAAGGTTTTGCCAGGCGAATTTTGTAGCTCGCCTGGCGAATTTGGCTGGGCAGAAAGTGCTATATAGTGTGTGGTTAGATATTTTTGGATACACTTTGGATTTTATCACTCTTTTGTAACCTAAAAACTGTTGTGAAGAAAAAAGAACACCATTATTACCTATTTTTCCAAGTTCCAAGCTTTTATGCTTCAATCCTTGAATCTTTGAAGATTGAAGTTCCACAAGCTTTGAAACTTTACTTGTCCTCCAAGCTACCATGAGAAGTGGTAGCTAATCACTCAATGTTGAGGTTAGATGTAGTTGATTCTGTTTTTATGTATTGATATTGATCTCTTGTATATGAACAAAGTCTTTGATCAATATAGATGATGTTGTTTTCTCTTAATGATCCATTTGTGAATTGTTTTGCTCTAGACATAGACTTTACAACTCTTGACCTAACAATTTCATCTCTTAAAAACCAAACTCTAGACATAGATTTGGGATTTGCTATTCGCATTGTATTGATCTTAATGATCATTGCTTAGATTGTTAGCGTGAGACATCATCTAACGGTCTAAACAACGATACTCACGATTCCGCTTTAGACATAAACGTAGTCGGGAGGATACGCGGTTATATTGGTCGGAAACCGAGTTCATATGCTTGATTAATTGTTTATACATGAATAGGATTGATGAAACCTAACCTTAACATGCTTTTACAAAAATCTTTGTGACCTAATTAATCTTTGCTACAAGTGAATGATAACAACAAGTGAAACTTTTGAAAACCTTAACTTAGAATATCACAACTATTGAACGGAAAGCATCAAATATCCGACAATCCCTGTGGAGACGATAACAAAAACCCACACTGATACTATTCCAACATACACTCTATAAGAGAAACTTTAACATGGTTTTGCTCAGATGTGTAGACAGACCAGAAGAAAAAATGTTGATAAAAGAGATTCACGAAGGATCCTTTGGCACTCATGCCAACACACACACGATGGCAAGAAAAATTCTAAGAGCGGGATATTATTGGCTGACAATGGAATCCGAATGCTACAAGTACATGAGTAAGTGTCACAAGTGTCAAATATACGCTGACAAAATCCAAGTACCGCCAACGCATCTTAAAGTTCTTTCTTCTCCATGGCCTTTTTCTATATAGGGAATCAACATGATTAGCATGATCGAACCCAAGGCTTCAAACAGACATCGGCTCATCCTTGTAGCCGTTGACTATTTCACCAAGTGGGTCGAAGCAGCGTCATACGCCAATGTAACCCGACAAGTGGTGGTCCGATTTATCAAAAACAATCTCATCTGCCGTTATAGTGTTCCAATTCAGGTCATTATGGATAATGGATCCAACTTGAACAACAAGATGATGAAAGAGTTGTGTGCTGAGTTCAAAATCGAACACCATAACTGTCTCCCTACCGGCCTAAGATGAATGGAGTGGTAGAAGCAGCTAATTAGAACATCAAGAAAATCATTCAGAAGATGGTTGTAACCTACAAAGACTGGCACGAGATGCTACCCTTTGCTCTTCACGGTTATTGCACATCTGTCCACACCTCAACAGGGGCAACCCCTTTCTCTCTAGTATATGGCATGGAGGAAGTGCTCCCCATAAGCCAAGCTAACAGAAGCTGAATGGTGCCAAAGCAGGGACGATGAACTAAACCTAATCGAAGAAAAGAGAATGACAGCTCTATGTCATGGTCAGCTATATCAGCAAAGAATGAAGAAAGCATTCGACAAAAAGGTCCAACCTCGTGTCTTCAAAAAAGGAGACCTTGTGCTCAAGAAGATACAATCATTCCTCACTGATTCTCGGGGCAAATGGACTCCGAATTATGACGGCCCTTATGTGGTCAAGAACGCCTTTTCAGGCGGCACCTTGAGACTCGCAACCATGGATGGAGAGGAGTTTACCTATCCCACGAATGGTGATGTAGTCAAGAAATATTTCGCCTAAATATAAAAAAAACGTCTCGGTGGATTGAAAACCCGAAAGGGCGATCCACGAAAAAATTAGAGACATAAGCGAAAATCATCCTGCTAGATCGAAAACCTGAAAAGGCAATCTAGGAAAAAATTAGGGATTCATGGCAAGTAACTACGTCCGACAAGGTTAAATCCCCAACGGTAACACCATCCGTCAAAAGACTTCAGTCAAGGTCACCTTTGACAGAAGCTCAGAATGTCTAGAATTCAAAGTTTGTATAAGGATAGCGGTTGTTATGTTTCGATGTAACCCCTTTTCCGTTAAATTACCATTTTCTAAACTTTGTAAATGCTCTATGGGATCATGCGCTTGGCTGATTACCATTCTATCAATAAAATTTGAGCCTTAGTACCTTTGTTTGCAATTCTCATTTATTTTTGCTTTACATAATGACATTTATAACATGATTAACGATTCTTGAAACAAAACAAAAATGAGTTTACTTGTCAAAATTTTCTTCTGCTTTTAAAATAAAGATGGCAATTCCTTTTGACTTTGAACATCAAAAAGAACATCGATGGCTTCTCCCAAATTGATTAAACCTCAAAATGTAGAATCAAAGTACTCCTTCTAAACCAGTATACCTAAATGAAGGATCGACTGTTTCAGATGTAAATGTCCCATCTGATATCCTCGGCAGAGTTCTTACCTCTGAAGACCAATTGATGATTTTATCCCCCCCCACAGGGTCTACCTCTCCTAAGCAAGGTAGGATTGCTATCTTAAACCGATATTACTTTTCATCCCCTGCAGTGGCCGAGTATCCAGTCATGTTCATTCACTAGTCTGTATGTCGCGTTTGTTTTGTCAGCATAAACATACATACACCATGCATAGTTGATTCATATACATATTCACATTGCATTATTATCACCTTGGTTATACTCATCCCCAAGTGATAAAAGTCCTCTCACAAATAGAGTTGTCAGTTCTGTCCCCATCCGAAAAGTGTCGTCTGAGCAATCTTTCCCAGTTTATTTCTGGATTGGAGCCTGTCCTCGACCACTTTGATAACTTGAACCTCTAAAAGGCAAGAAGACATTCAGCAGACACCTCTAGAACATCACTCTTCACCATTGGAGATGATACTTTTCGCTTTCCTGGATTAAGGAAAATCCCTAGAGAAAGCCTCTTAACCGAAGACTCTCGGCAATACATCGGTTTTTCTCCCAAGAAATTCGATGTTAGTGAAGTCATCAGCACCTCAAAATCAGATCACATCACATGGAATTTCTCCGAAGAGATCTCGAAGAAAAGTATGATGTAATATCCCCAAGCAAAAGCAGTCTCTCAAAAGACTCATTTTTCCCTAGTAGAGTCAACAAATGGCGTCTCACACAGAGAAGTTTGCATACCTCTACAGTTCAGGCAAATGGTTTTCCCCAGCAAGTCTGACATCAATTCATTTTTCCATAAAATGGTGTCTCCCCGGTATAGCTTGGCGAGAAGTTTGATGAAGACCGCTACAAATAGCGCTCCTTGTCGAGGAAGGAACTCGACGAGAAGAAACTAAGACAAGTTCCGTGGCTGAAGACCAGGATTGAGGGGAAGTTTATTTCATAAGAAACTGAGACCAGTTATGTGGCTGAAGACCAGGATCGAGGGGATGTTTATTTCATAAAAAATAGAGACCAGTTCCGTGGCTGAAGACCAGGATCGAGGGAAAGTTTATTTCATAAAAAACTGAGACCAGTTCCATGGCTGAAGACCATGATCGAGGGGAAGTTTTACCCTTTTCTAAGTAACATGTCTTAGCAGAAGAAGATTGATGAGCAAACCATTAATCATAACAACTGTCAAAAATTTGGGTATTCTGATATTTAATCCTCTTGCACCTTGAATGTCCGAATATCTTAGCCATTCACACCTTCGAGTCCAAGAAGATAAAATAAGGGCATCTGTCATACCCCAAATTTTGACCACCAAGATTTCCCATCATTGTGCAAATCATCACCACAATATGGATATACCTTCATACCTCATCAATCTCCTCAAGGATTGTTGAAGCATTCACTACAATCAAGAATTAGGGTTTTGAGCCCTCTCAGAACATTTAGACAAAAGTTCAATCAAGAAATGACATGATCTTCAACTTGTCTAACTTCTCAAACATCAATGAAGGATCAAGAGGTCTCCCATATGAAGAATTAAGCACAAGGTTGCAACATTCCAAATGGATTGAACTCCGAAACACCCGGTGTCACCAAATTAGGGTTTTGGTCGACTGAGACCTCCAGAGTGAATTTTTCATAGGGGAATGAGCCAAGGCTTCAAAATGTGACTCAATGTGATCAAAATAACCCTAGGAGTCCATTTGAAAAGTTAACTTACCCTCACAGAATGCATTCCTCAAAAGTCGGGAATTAGGGTTTTTCCGCACCGAACCGTTCCGGAGCCAAAAGTCAAAACATGACTTTTTAGGCAAAAATGATCCTTATGACTCATATTCTCATAAAATATGATTTATAATGTCATTTGAACAAGAATTGATCAAGAAACCATGATAACTTGTAAAAGGGGTAATCTTGAAAAATTGAAAAATTTTCTAAGTTACTAAATTTAAATGGTTTTGATACCAACTTCAAAGGACCATAACTTTTGATCCAAGGAACCATTTTGAGTGATCCAAAGCCTAATTTGTAGATCTTCCTACACTCTACAAAAGCTTCAACTACCTCAAACCCTAATTCTTCATGGATATTTAATTGGGAGTGGATCAAAGTGGTGAAAAAACCAAAATGTGTCAAAAACACTTAGTGAAAATTCTGCCTTGTTATTTCAGCATTTCTACCAACTTCCAAGACATTCTTCACCTTGATGAAAGCTGAACCAGGTCCATTGGTGGACATCAAAGTTAGACAGGTCCATTGCTACAAACTGTTTTGCAAGACAGTTTTGTGCATTTCTTGCTAGCCACGATTCCTTTTGTCAAGGGTAATGATCAAAACCACTCATATGCAATGTATAATACATGAATCATCACATACCTACAAGTTTGGACCAAGGAGTCAAGGAAAACTCAAATGGCATGATTGGTTTTGTCACATTGTGCCTTGAATTCAAAATAACATTTATGTGTAATAGTGCACATTCAACAAAAGGACTCTTGTTAATCAAGATGCTCCTATAAACAACAATAAAATCATCTGCAGAATGTGAATTGAGTTAATACATAGCTGAACTATTTGGAGCAACCATAAGTACCTTGTGTAAGAAGCAAATATGCTTAGCAAGACCATTGACTCCAATCTTATCCTTTGAGCTTCAAGTGAGAAGCTTCAACACAACTCTTCTTCTATAAATAGAGCTTCTTGTTGATCATTCAGAGTACACCAAAGCAACTTACAACATAGCTATCTCTCATTTCCTTCTTATGCACAAAAACTCCATTTTATTGAGAAACCACTATCAGGTTTTGAGTTGGAAACTAATGTAACTCAAACCAATGGTTCACACACCTCATATACAACATATAGAAGTGATGCAAACACCTTAATCACTTCTGTAACACAAGAATCAGGATCTCACTAGTCAGCTAGATCCAATTGCAACTGAATTCCAGCCAAGTGATCCAAGGAGTTCCAAATCATTCTAAAGGTGGCAACACAATCCTTGAGGCCTAAGGAAGCTATCCAGATCATTGTTTCACTTCTGTAACATCTTTACAATAGAATTCAATTCCTTCTTGCAGAGGTAAGCCTGAACCTTTCAATCTCCATGATCCATGCATCATTTTTGAATTTTTAAAGCCCAAACATGTTTGTTGTATTGCTGTGGTCATTAACCCTTAATCAATTGTTATGTATCTTGCGTGTATGAGATTTCATTTAGTTCTTGCATATTTTAGGGTTCATCTGGTTACAACATGATATCTTTTATTACACTTAATTTAAATGAAATTGAAAAGAACCATCATGTTCCTTGTTTAAAAATGAATGAATTTCATTTTTACATCTTGTAAATTGGTTGAGAAACAAGAGAGATAGCTTGCTTCACGGAAGTCTGATGTTGACCCAAGGAAGAAGGTGACCATGGCACCATTTTCTGGTTTTAGAACCAAACATAGTATATATTATTTTGTTGCCAATATATGTTTGAATTGGCATTGCGCCCTAGTGGAAACACTAGTATTTGTGTGTGTGTAGCGAGCGAGAGGTCTGGGTTTCAAATCCCCCTCCCCCCAGATCTTTTTGGTATTTTTTTTAAAACCATTTTCCAAAGAGAGTTTCACATATTATCTACTCTTTCCATTCTCTATCAACCCACGCACATGGCTCAGATGGTAAAGTTTTAAACCCTCCACCCCAAGTGCGTGAGTTCAAACCTTGGGAGGACCATCCCATACTTTTTACCACTTATTCTTTTCACTTTTCTTCACAATTTCTTAATAACTTCAAAAATTAATTTCTCTTTCAATTTCAATCATTTTTAAATGACTCTTTTTTTTCAAAATTTACAAATATGTTAAAGTATTTTATTCCACACAAAAAATCAAAAAGATATTATTTATTTAATATATTTTGAATTTTTGAAAAGAATTCCTTTTAATTGTTTTTAAACATTTTAAATAGGTTCTTTCTCTTGATTTTTCAAATTCAATTGATTTTCAAATCATTTTATGAATGAAATATGTATTTCCAAACATTTATCCAAAATCACAACTTGTTTTTACACATGTTTGATCATTTTAAATGATTTTTGTTCAAATTCAAATGTATTTTTCAATCAAATTAGGGTTTTGATCATTTTCACTCTCACAAACATTTTTCAAAACACTTTTGGGCCTCTAATAGAGTGTAAGACCCATCCCTTGTCACAATAAAACTTTTTTGGGCCTTAGTTATTGTATAAGTCCCTACGCAATTTTCAAAACAACGGTGTGATCACTGTTATTCATCTGGGCCTCTCCTTGAGTTATAAGTCTCATTATCTCTTCTTTTAAAATACTTTTGGGCCTCTTTATGGAGTGTAAGACCCATCCCTTTGTAAATAAAACTTTTTTGGGCCTCAGTCGTTGTATAAGTCCCAATATAATTTTAAAAATCTCGGCGCGATTGCCGTTTTCAAAATAATTTTTATCTGGCCATCTCTCTGAGTTGTAAGCCCCATATCTTGTATAAAAATAAACTTTTGGGCCTCTAACAGAGTGTAAGACCCACCTCTTTTGTAAATACAATAATTTTGTGCCTCAGTCATTGTATAAGTCCCTCTCTAGTTTTCAAAACTACAATGCAATTGTCGCCTTTTCAAAAGAATTTATCGGGGACTCTCTTTAAAGTCTAAGCCCTAAAATACCTTTTACAACAATTTATTTTTGATTTAGTTTCAAATTCATAGTTGTTATCAAAGCTTTCTTCAATTTCTTTAATAACTAACTATACAGTTGTGGTTATAATGCTAGAAGCTTGCAAAACTGTAAGTTCTACCATTTTCTTTTATGTACTTGCTTATGTATTTCATCTGTATATATATGCCTGTATATTACTTGCTTAGGGTTTTCCCCGACAATTAGGTCTAGGATTAGATCAAACCAGTGGTTACTCTTTTAGCACAGTCAAAACTAGTTCCCTGTAGGAAATTCTAGATACAGTCTTGCCTCCTCTTGGGCTTATACAATATGGAACAGAGAAAGGCATTATTCCCGATCAAATTTTTCTCAAGACTATCACTACTTAGAAATTTGTAGAAGAAATTCATTTCCCCAGAGAGGATTAATTACCGGTGAAACCTCTCTTGAATTTCTTTAAACCGTAGAACTGTTCACTAAAGAAAGGACTTATTCCCGGTGAAACCTTTCTGGAACTTTTCTTAGGTTTGGACCCACAGGCTTCCTAAAAGCATCCCTAGCCTCCTCTTGGGCTTGGTACAAGGACCCTCAGGCTTCTTAGAAGGTCTTAGCCTCCTCTTGGGCTTAGTACAAGGACCCGAAGACCTCCTACGGGTATAGGACAGAACCTAGTCAGCTTTTGTTAGTTCAATCCTCCAGAGAGTTCCAAAACATCAGACCAATTTAGGGTTGATTCTCATCCCTTAAAACATCAGCCTCCTCTTGGGCTTCATACAAATAGACTTGGACAGTCTCAGCCTCCTCTTGGGCATCATACAAAGACCATCCTCTAACTAAGAGTTAACCTTTTCATACCAGTAGACTTGGAAAGTCTCATCTCCTCTTAGATCTCAAAGAAACCCTCAAGTTTCCTAAAAGCACGGGAAAAAACCCTGATCATTTCATCAATCTCCAACAGAGTTAAAACCTCCATGGGTTTTAAAACTCAATATTTAAGCTTTCACTTTAAATTTCCCCAGCTAAGGTCAAATTTCCACCCATAAACCCTCAGAAAAATCAGAACTTCAAGGTATCTGATGTTTCAACTCTTCTTCATTCCTCAGTAAGAGTTGATTCCCTAATTTGGACCTGTCTCTGGATCTCAATAATCCTCAGGAGAAGCCAGCCTCCTCTTAGGCTTCATATAAGAAATTCCCCAACCAACCTCCTCTTAGGCTTTGTATAATGATTTTCCCTCAGCAGTTTTTGCCTCAATCTTGGGCTTTGTACAAGATAGATTATATTCTCCAACTGAGTCAATAACTTTTAGCCTCAATCTTCTGCTTTGTACAAGACAGAAATAAAAATCCCTAGTAGAGTCAACCTTTTAGCTTCAACCTTGGGCTTTGATCAAGGCACATAAAAGTCAACATCCCCTCAGAGGAAATCAAAAGTTCTCTCTGTAGGAAGACATTTCTCTGTATATCACATATCCAAAACAGACAATAAAAAAAACCCAATCCCAGATAATTGTTGTAAGTGGCACACTTGTTGATTCAAAAATCCAAGCTGTAGTCCCTATTTATCCTGGTAAATCCCTTCTTTCATCTAGTTGTTGTAAGTGGCAAGCCTCTGGATTATTTACATCCAAGCCAATGTCCTTCTCTTAGCATGAAAGACTCATAAGGAAAAATGGAATTGCTCAATACTGAGTTAAAGTTTATTCTTTCAGGACAAATCCCTTATAAAAGAAATTATGGCATTGCTGGATTCCATATATTCCAGTTAAAGTAATTCTCCTTTATAATCAGTTTCTCAACCTTTGTGATGAATAGGTGAGATGTTCTCCCTTTAGAGATGACAAATTCTCTCTCTCAAACAACCTTTAGCTTCAATCTTGGGCTTTGAACAAGACACAAATAGCCTTTAACTTCAATCTTGGGCTTTGAACAAGACACCAAATATCTTTCCTCCCATAGAATAGGAGAAACTACGATTGCTCCGATTTCCCTATTTTCTTTAATGGGAATATGTAGGCATAAGATTGCGAAATCTTAGTGAGCACACACAACAAAAACTTTAGGTCCAGTACCTTACCAAAAACATCGAAAAACCCAAAAACAACAAAAATACTCTCTTAAACACTCCCAAAGGAGAAACTTTCCTAATTTATGACAGATAAACACCAGTAAGTAGATGATAGAAGAACATGCTAAAGAATCTATGGATAGCCATATATACACTGGGTAATTGACAACTTCCCTTTGTATAATCTGACCCCGGACCCCCCAATCTCTTAGCATTTGTTAAAGAAAACATTTGCGTGCAAGGTTAGTTTTAGATATCTTCCCTTTCCTTTCAACCTTCATAAGATAAATAAGAAATCAAAAAATATCACCCAATTCCAACCAATACGGTAAGGTGGTCGCGTCACCGACAAAAATCGCACGCTACAAATGGCTAAGAGGAGACTTGGCACCTTGGCATTTAAGAAAGTGATACATGGGCATATCCATTGGATAATAGAGTGACCCATCCCCCATTCACTATTCCTCCAAAAATAAACTTCCTCTACTATAAATAGAGGTCATTTCCGATGTTTCAAACCACACCAAAGCAATACCAAAGCCTTGTTTTCTCACTCTCCCTCTATTACTTCAATTTCAAGTCACAATGGAGCAATTTGGGGATTCTTGAAACCAGGGCAAAAACCACTCAAATAACTATCCAAACACATCATAAATCATCTATTGGAGGTTTTCAAACCTTCATCCTCATTGTACAACACCAAAATCAGAAAGTCAACCTCCAAAACCTTAAATTTTGACTTTTCTGCATTTTTCAAGCCATGTCTTGATCCAATCACTTTCAAAGCCAAACAACACTTCAAATACTCTCCAAATATCATCCCTAAGTTATTCCAACAAGTGTACCTTAACTGTAACACCATTTGAGTGAGTTACCATTTTGGTCACTTTTGCCACTTTTGCAAGAAAGAGCCAGTTCTTGTTCCTGAGGTTTCCAGCTGGTTTTGATCATCTTAAAAGCTTCTGAGGGATCTATCAAGAGTGTCTAAGCCATTAGATTACTTCTAGCACAAGCATTTTGAAAGATAGCACAAGGAGTTTTAAGAGGTAAGTGCATAACAACTTGAACTCTTTAAAATATGCATTGCTTTGATGTCCATTGATCATGAATATGTCATATATATCATATGTGTTGTGTTTGAACCAATTTACCATGCTATTATTACTTGTATGAAGTGGTAGCATAGAACTTGCAAATTTTAGCCTATTTTGAAACCACTATCGGGTTTTAAAATGTAGGCATCTTTAGAAAATTCTAAGACCACCATTGGATTCCTCATGAAATTCTAGGTAGGATCCATCTAAATTTCATGCATTTTCATGGAGAAATGAAGAAGTTATGGCCTTCTTGCAAATACCCCAAAATCTGGTTTTTGCCTTGGCCTGACCTAGAAATTAGGTCACCCTTATATGCATATGGGGTAATTTTGATACACGGATGTATCACCACACCAATGGTAGCAGCGTGTGTTTATTTGGTTAGAGGTTCAACACCCACCCAGGCCATTTTTGGTTCCCTCTCATTTTTTTTTTTTTGCTATTTTTCTTATTTTTCATCATTTTCTTAATTAATCTCAAAATTAATTTCTCATTCAATTTTAATTATTTTTTATTGATTCTTTTTTTCAAAATTCACAAAAATGTTGAAATAGTTTCTTCTACAAAAAATCAAATTTATATTATTTATTTAATATAGTTGGAAGTTTTGTAAATAATTTCATTTTTATTTGTTTTCAAACATTTTTAAATGAGATTTCCACCTTGAATTTTCAAATTAAATTGAATTTCAAGCTTTCATGTGATTAAACATGATTTTTCAAAATATTTTTCAAAGTTGACAACTTTTTTTTGAATATATTTGATATTTATATCATTTTTTATTTAATTTCCTTTGAAAATTATATTTTAAATTCAAATTAGGGTTTTCTCCTAATTTTGATTTTTTTTAAACTTCATTTGAAACACTTTTGGGCCTCTATTAGAGTGTAAGACCCATCCCTTTTGTAAATATACCATTTTTGGGCCTCAGTCATTGTATAAGTCCTGATATGATTTTCAAAATAAGCGGTGCGATCACTGTTTTTCATATGGGCATCTCCTTGAGCTATAAGCCCCATCCCTTGTATAAAAATAAACTTTTGGGCCTCTAATAGAGTGTAAGACCCGTTCCCTTTTGTACATAAATAATTTTGGGCCTCAGTCATTGTATAAGTCCCTCTGTGGTTTTAAAATCACGACGGGATCGTCGTCTTTTAAAATAAATTATCTGAGCCTCTCCTTGAGTATAAGCCTCATTTTTATTTCTTCAAAACACTTTTGGGCCTCTAATAGAGTGTAAGACCCAACCCCTCTTTGTACAATAACAATTTTTGGGCCTCTACTATAGTATAAGTCCCACAACGTCTTTCGGTATCGCAGTACAATCAATGTTTTCAAATAAGTCATCTGGGCCTCTCTTTGAGTTATAAGCCCCAAACATTATTCCAAAAAAATTTTCTCTTAATTCAAATTCAAATTCAATGTTGTTTCTTTCAAAACTTTCTTCAATTTCTTGAAACCCTAAAAGAGGGAATACAGCTGTAGTCAATACAACAGATCACGATATGCTTGGGCTTCTTCTCAGAAGGTAAGTCCCAACATCTTTCTCAGTGCATATTTCTTATATATATATATATATATATATATATATATATCTGTCAATCTAATTGTTTGTATATATTTGTGCATATCTTGCTTAGAGTTTTCCCCAGCAGTTAGGTCTATGTTTAGGTCAAACCAAAGGTTACTTTACAACATAGTCAAAACTAGTCCCTCATAGGAAATTCCCTATACAGTCTTCCTCCTCTTGGGCTTATGAAATATGGAACAGAGAAAGGCATTATTCCCGGTGAAACTTTTCTCAAGACAGTCAAACTTAGAAATATATGTGTACAAGAAATTCATTTCCCCAGAGAGGATTATTCCCGGTGAAACCTCTCTTGAATTTCTTCAAACCTTAGAACTGTTCAGCAGAGAAAGGATTAATTCCCGGTGAAACCTTTCTTGAACTTTTCTTAGGCTTGGACCCACATGCTTCCTAGAAGTATCCCCAACCTCCTCTTGGGCTTAGTGCAAGGACTCACATGCTTCCAAAAAGCATCCCCCGCCTCCTCTTGGGCTTAGTGCAAGGACCTTCAGGCTTCTTAGAAGTTCTCCGTAGCCTCCTCTTGGGCTTAGTACAAGGACCCAAAGGCCTCCTACAGGCATAGGATAGAAATTAGTCATCTCTACTAGTTCAATCCTCAGGAGAGTCAGAATCCCAAAACATCAAACCATTTTAGGGTTGATCTTCATCCCTTAAACCTTCAGCCTCCTCTTGGGCATCATACAAAGATCTCTCTCTACACCAGAGCCTACCACTTCTTGAGAGACTTGGACAGTCTCAGCCTCCTCTTGGGCTTCATTCAAGTAGACTTGGAAAGTATCATCTCATTTCTGATCTCACACAAACCCTCAAGTTTCCTAAAAGCACATGAAAAACCCTGATCATTATACCAATACACTAAGTCTCCAGCATAGTTAAAACTTCCATAGGTTTTCAAACTTAGCTTTTAAACTCCTCTGACCCCCCAACAAGGTGTAAACTTTTACCGTAAAAACTCCCAACCAGCGTCAATTTACCATCAACAAATCTCTAATAGAATCAAAACCTTATGGCATCTGATACTCCAACTCTTCCCTGGTTCCCAACAAGAGTAAAACCTTCGGATTCCCCAATACCATTTGGACATGCTCCCGAATTTCCATAAATCCTCAACAAGAGATAGCCTCCTCTTAGGCTTCATATAAGAATTCCCCCCAGTGGAGTCAGTCAGCCTCAATCTTGGGCTTTGTACAAGACAGATAAAACCCTCCCCAGTGGAATCATTTTCTTTTAGCTTCAACCTTGGACTTTGATCAAGGCACACAAAAATCAACATCCCTTCATATGAGACCATGAGTCCCCTCTGTAGAAGGATATTTCCTCTATACATCACATATCAAAACAAACAATCAAAACTTTTTCCAGATAATTGTTGTAAGTGGCACACTTGTTGATTCAAAATCCAAGTTGGAGTCCCTCCTTTATCCTGGAAAAAAATTTATCTTTCATCTAACTGCTGTAACTGGCAAGCCTCTGGATTCCATAGATCCAACCCAATGTCCTTCTTTTAGCATGAAAGATTCATAAAGGAAAAAATGGCATTGCTCTACACTGAGTTAAAGCTTTCTTCCTTCATGACATCCATCTTATAAAGGAAATTATGGCATTGCTGGATTCACATATCCTAGTTAAAGTAATTTCCCTTATAACTAATTACTCAACTTTTGTGATGAATATGTGAGATGTTCTCCCTTTAGAGATGACAAACTCTCTCTCAGTCACCCCTTTAGCTTCAATCTTGGGCTTTGAACAAGACACAAATACTCAAATTGCTTCAATCTTGGGCTTTAAACAATACACCAAACATTTTCCTCCCAAAGAAATAGGAGGAACTACGATTACTTTGATTTCCCAAATCTCTTTACGGGAATACGTAGGCATAAGATTACAAAATATTAGCGAGCACACAAATTAAAAACTTTAGGTCCAGTACCTTCCCAAAAACAACGGAAAACCCGAAAACCATAAAAACACATGCTCTCAATTCTCCCAAAGGAGATACTTTCCCAAGCTACAACAGATAAACATAAGATAGCATTTCAAATTAACAGAGAAACATGCAATGAAGTCCTATGGATAACCATATATATACTGGGTGTTAATAGCTTCCCTTTGTATAACCTGACCCTGATCCCCAATCTTTTAGCATTTGTTAAAGAAAACATTTGCGTGCAAGGTTAGTTTTAGATATCTTCCCTTTCCTTTCCAGCTTCATAGGATAAATAAGAAATCAGAAAGTAGCACCCAATTCCAACCATTGCGGTAAGGTGGTCCTGTCACTGACAAAAATCGCACGCCACAGTCTTATCCAAATCAAACCAAAACCACTTTTCCCCAAGAAAGGCTTCTTGAATCATTACAATATGATCCACAATGAAGTTGAATGTAATACACAAATGGCTAAATACATTGGCCTCACCCAATTCACCCCTGTAGCTTACAAGCCATATTTTCTTTGCACCAAAGAGTTCGACACTTGGTGGAAAGAGTACTATAATGCATAATTTTTTGATGTAGCTGCTTTCAACCAGCATCTAATTTGTTCCTTTGCCCTTGTGCAGGAAAAAGTGAAGAAAGGTACTTCGACACATATCAAAGAGATCCATGCATTCCAGGAGTTCTTAAAACTGATTATAGACCTGATGATCTTAGTCGAACCATTAGCAGCAGTCACTTTGAAAGAAAAATTCACAGAGAAATTAGAGGATTTAAAACTACCTTCGTACGCTAGACCTGATCAATAGTACCCGCTAGCTTTTAATTTATATCCTCCAAAATTCCCTCGACTGCCAAGTGCTGATTTTGGTGTGGCTTTTAGCCCTCCATTTCCAAACTGGTTCGTCTGTGAGAATTTTGTGAAAATCCTTCGATAAGAATCACAAAAACGTGCTAAGTGAGTGGTTCCGGCTAAGTACACTTTGGACAATTTCAAAGGCCACCTTCATATTGGCATGAAGGTGTGGAATGGGAGGATTCTCGACACCACTTCTCTTATCCATTATTTCTTTATTTACATTTTTTACTTGTACTAATTGCATTAATAGTCTTGCAGTTGTAAGGATTCCCGCTAAGAAACCTGCCACTATTGAGAAGGATGTTGTCGAAGAAAAAGGCGAAGACAATACCATGAAAACAGCAACAAAGGTAAACTTTGAGATTATTGTTCTTTTTCATATACTTCCCTCTTATTCTATCATCTAAATTATATTTCCTTCAGGGGAGTCGAAGACCACCTCCGACACAAAAAAAGGGGAAACAAAAAGAATCTTAGGTTCAAATAATTGAATCAGATGATGGGGATCTTTCTCTATACCACTCCAAACAACCAAAGAAAAAGAAGAAACAAACAAAAATTTCTGATGCCAGTTCTCAACCCAAACCGAAAACAATTAATCTTCCTGTGAAGAAATCTTCCACTCCAAAAGTGGTCGAAACTAATGCCAACCCAGCCACCAAAAAACAAACCGCCAAGACAAACCTTGACCAGGTGTTAATATGTAAAATTAAAGTCTTTGTATTCCGACTGTCAACCGACTTATATGCAACAGATTGATGGATGTCGAAGGAATTCGAGTTGGTGCTATAAGACAGTCGAAGAAGTCACTCAAAGAGTCGAATATTGAGGTATTGCGTCGATCAAGCAAACAACTCCTACAAGGAAGTTATCGGAAGTTATTAAAAGTAGTTATCCAAAAGGACATGTGTCAATCTTAGATTAAGGAAGTTATTAAATAAGACACTTGTTAAAATCTTAGATGTAGGAAGTTATTTTCTTTTCTCTATAAATAGTTGTAAGTACTATGTATTAAAGGTTGGATCCTATTTTTTGAAAGTCTTGTAACACCCACGTCGCAAGGGCAAACGGGTTCAGGGACGGATAAAGATGGATTCCATCCACCCTTTACATTCTCTTAAATTTAAGATTGTTTTGTTTCTGCTTTATTTTCCTTTTCATTTTGCAATTCTACATTTCTTTTCATTTCCTTTATTTTTCTTTCTTTTGAATGCTCACTTGAGTTTTATTTCTTTTAAGTTGCCATGAGACAACTTGTTTTATAAAAGTTGTTGGAATTAATTCTAACACTAATGAGAACAATGATTTTGTTTTTAGAGAATGCGTATGAACTGATATCATAAATCGCGAGACTTGAACGAATATTGTAAAAGGACTTTTATCCAGTCCTAAAGTGTTTATGGATAATGATTGTTTACATTACCAAAAATCGCTGTAAACAAATTGGTGAACCTGACGTGAAATTTCAAGTTTAGCGTGATTCAACAGTTTATATGCATAAAAAATGGTTTCTGAGAAATAGAAATCGTACATGAAATGGTTTTTAAGCCATATTATTAAAAATATATATATATATATATATATATATATATATATATATATATATATATATATATGTCGAAACCATTAAAAGAGAACACCAATTGAATTGGATAATCTTATCAAAGTGATTTTGAAAAGTTTTATCCTTTGAGAGGCCTCTAATGATTAATCATTGTGATTTAATTTGCATGTCAATTTAAGGTGTGTTTCGAGAGACAAATGATACATCTGCAATTTGAGACTTTTGCATTGTTGTTAACAACACTTAAAATGTGTTTAATTGACAATTAGTATTTTTGGTTGAACAACCTCTGGTTTACCAGAATGGTGAAATCTGGGTTACTTGCAGGATTAACCAAACAAATCCTAGGACGTCGTGCGAAAACTTAGATCAACGTGATAAATTTTAAATTAAGGGTGATATCTTGGTTTTATGTATTTAAGTCTTTTGGAACAAAAGATTTCAACTAACTCTAAATGAAAGTCTGAGATAAAAGAAAATGAGTTTGAAAAGAACTTTTAAAGTAAAATGGCGAAGAAAGAACTTTAAAGTAAAATGACGAAGAAAATATAAAGATGCTGGTAAATGTAAAGGAATTGGTAAAAAAGACTTTAATTGATAAAGAAATTAAAAGATGGTGTTTACACGTACATTTTTCCAAATAACTCTTTTCTCTCACACGGGTACTTTGAGTAATTTCAGGAAGTTTTGTACAAGTTTTTTTCACACTGAATTATAATAACAACTATCCTATTTATAGATAAACAAAATAACTGCTATTAACGACTAAATCCTAAAACTTCGACATCTGGCATTCTGCATGTCTCCCTTTCGCCAGGTGCTTCCACGCGTCTTCTGCCAAACGTTATAATTCTCCTGAATTTGAATCTTCAAGTTATGTCGAACAAACGCGTCCTTTCAGACTTGTCGAATTGTCGAACTATTGCAACCTTCTTCATACTTATCCAAACTTTTTTCATTTTGCAGAAATCTTTACTTGACGAAATTTCGAAACGTTGTCTTGTCGAAATGTCGAAGGGTGTTGAAGAATATCTCCCAAGCAGATATACTCTTTCAGTTGTACTTCTTCTAGCATGTTCCTCTATTTGTCGAAAACAACTTTTTACGTGTTGAACTCATGGCGTCGAAAATACGCATATACAAATTGCCCCCCAGCAAAGGTATTTCGACTATCCTGGAGAAATAACCCTTTGGTGTTCAACCAATATTTTGACGCCATGTCATCCTAATTTTAAATTACATAATTTCAAGTTCCAACATAATTCATCATTTTACTTTCTCAAAACGTCAACTCTAGCCCACGTTCTAGCTTCTAGCCCATTATTACTTAACCTAACGTCATGGCCATCTCTTTTTTAACTTCCACTTTTCTTCATCACCGTCAAGATGATGCCACGTGCCCTCCATGATCACCACTAAACTCAAAAATCATTTCCTCTTATAAATACATAAACCCCTATTTCTCTTTCTTTTTTACACTTTTGAACCTTTCTTCTTCACCATCATTCCAAATCTTCATCTTCTTTTTTAAAACTTTCTGATTCAACAATGGCTTTTCAAAAATCATCAAGCAGCAAACCTTCCAAAAATGAGCAACCTTCCATCATCCCTCCTGCGCATAGGTTGGATGAACCAACACTGATTGGGGATCAACAATACATTCCTGAGCCTCCAAATGCGAGGGAAAAAGACTGCATTTTTAAATCCCAGGTACTCATCCCTGTTATTATTTCTGGTAATCACTATGCTATGTTAGGACCACTCCCTAACCCAGACATTAAACCTGAGCGTTTACAAGAGTTCTTTCCCACTTATTCTCACACAAAACCCATAGGTGCTGGGGTGAAACCCCCCACTCTAGAGAAACCAGTAGAACAAACTGAACCTCAAGGTTCAAGTGAAAAAGATGAGGAAGTAATAAATTTAACTTATCTGAATTATACTAGGATTTTTAGAACTTGCCCTTGGTCGAAAGACCTTTCAGACTACTTGTCTTGATTGAACAGAGTTGAAAACGTTAAAGAAAATTTTTGGAAAGAAATAGGAATTTTTGACTTGATACAATTATCAAGAGTAGGACCCAATGTTTGCCCTAACATGCTGCTAGCCTCCCTTTACTTTTGGGATAGTACGTATAACACCTTTCACCTCCCCTGCGGGATGGTTACCCCTACGCTGTTCGACATAGCTGCCATAGTTGGCCTTAGTCCAGTCGGCATTGACTTCGACCCCACTCACCTGAACGAGGACTCCATCGATTTCGACACTAGTTTCGCCCCATACTCCCTTTTTATGTCTCACTACCATGGCGAAGATGACCACGAAGTTTCTGACAAAGAGCACATAGCTTTTCTAACCTTGTGGCTGACCAAATTCGTCTTTTGCTCCCGCTCACTTCAAGTGGCTAAGAGGTTCATCACTATGGCGAACCAACTCCATGCTGGGATCAAATTATGCTTGAGTGAGGTAATCTTGGCGAACCTATATGAGTCCTTGAGTGAAAGCGTGCGTTCTTTAAAGACATTGAAGGACAAAGGGAAGCTTAATTTGGCAGGCCCCTTTTGGCTCTTGCAACTATGGCTGAATGCCACTTTTGAAGCCTTTATTCCTGCGAAGCATGACATAAATGAAGAGGAATTCAAAAGCAGGAGTGTCGAATGGCCTAGGTTGGTGCAATTGACACCAACTGATGAAGCAATTAGCCTTCGACGGGCCTTCACTAGCTACGTAATGATGCTTGCTGAGAGACATCATTTTACTTCGACTATGGCTCCGTTTGCTGACAGAACAATTGGACCTGAATGGTTTACACGACAATTCCCCCTGCAAACCAAAAAAGCTGAAAACATCTTCCTAAATGTCTGGGAATCCTTTTTGACCCCTAGGCTCCTGTCCTCCCACCGCAATACTACGAAACCCCAGATTGCCTTAATAGTTTATCAACCTAACTTGGTTGCCAGGCAATTTGGGCTAATACAAATCATGCCTCGACCTCTTTTCCCTAAAAAAGGGCCCATCATTTTCTACAACTCCTTCCACGACGAAGCCACCAGCAGGGAATTGTCGAACAAGCTGACTGACGAATCTTTGGATATTCGACCGGTGGTTTTTCAACCATCATTCCTTTGCACTCCTGAGTTCGACACATGGTGGAGGGAATACTATGCTACCAAGTTTTTCGACGTAAAAGCTTTCACCACCCATCTGACGAATGCTTTTGCTCTTGTGCAGGAACGGACTAAAAAAGGTACACAAAGACACATCCAAGAAATACAAAAATTTCAAAAATATTTTGAAACCGTTTACAGACCTGATGATCTTAGTCGAACCATATGCGAAGCAGCGGTTACTTTAAAAGAAAAATTCACGGAGAAGTTGGAGAAGTTGACACTGCCTCCACACATTCGACAAGAAGTGCGTTACAACTTGGCTTTCAGCAATTACCCTCCTAAATTTCCACCTTTACCATCTGCTGAATTTGGTGTGGCTTTAAGTCCTCCATTTCCAGATTGGTTCACATGTGGGAATCATATGAAAATTCTTCGTGAAAGTTATAAAAAACCTGCTAAACGCGTGGTTGCGACTAAGTATCATCTGGATAACTACCCAGGGCACCTTCATATTGGAATAGAACACGTTCGCATGGAAGATCCCATTCTTGAAGGTGTTAACAACAACACGAATTTTGTCATTTTATTATCACATATTTCTCACTGCCTAACTTTCCCCTTTTTCTTTTTTTGCTTTTTTAGCTGTGAAAGTGCCTGCCAAGAAAGCTTTCGTCGAAACTCCACAAAGTGCCGCCCAGACACCTTCGACTAAGGTATAAATCCCTTCCTCTTTTGATCTATTCTTTTATTTCTTTAAGACACTCACTATTTTTGATTTATATGATCAGGTAAGTCAAAAAACCTCTACATTCCAAAAAAGAAAGAAAATACCAGAGATAATCCCTGTCGAAGAGTCCAGTGATGAGTCTCCATCTCCAAATCCCCCTCCTCCAAAGAAGAAAAGACTGCAGAAAATTGCCTCACAAAAATCCATTGTCAAATCCTCTAAAAGGCAATCTTCTAGCAGTCCTGCTACAAAACGCCAGATGAAGGATACGGGGAGTGGAAAGTCTAGCTCCAAAACTGAGACTTCTAAGGTAAATTTCAATCTCGACCCTTCTTGTCTATTTTATTTCATTTTTAACTTAGAAATTTTTCTTTTGATAGAAGCCAAAGGTCGTCGAAAAGAAACCCGAGACAATCCAGGAGGAGGCAGCTCGAGAGGAGGACACTCCCATCAAAGAACTTGAGAGACAAACGGTCGAAGCATTCGACACTACTGCGGGAGCTGATTCTGATAACAACTCTCCTTCTCATCCTGGATTACACGCTGAGCAGCAAAAAGATGATGATGTTGAAGTAGACACTGCTATCAAAGGAGATCCTGAAGAGAAGACTGCTGACGAAGAAGATTTGTCGAAGCAACAGGAAGCTAGGCGAACTTCAGAGCATAGCAACCAGCCTACCCCTGACCAAACTCAAAGGAGTTCCCAAACAACTGGTTCGACTAGTCTTTCTCATGAAGAGCTTGAAAGTCTCAAAGTGCAGAAACCCCTGGACTACCTGAAAGCCATACTTAGCACCAGATTCAACTTTAAAGACTCTTCCTACAGCAGTTCGACTACTTCTGGAGCCACTTCTGAAGTGCAGTCTCTACCCAATATCATGACTCAGATCAAGGTGAAGATCCTTGATGTTGACTTGTTCCAAGTTCTAGAGGAGAATGCCACTGCTCCAATGGAATTGAAGAAACTGTTGAAGCAAGTTAACGTCTTGGATGCTTCTGTCGAAGTCTGCAATTTTGTGATAGAGCTGACAACTGTGATTGACTTATCCAGCGCAGATCTTCACCGTCGAAGAGACTTATGTCAACAAATCTCTAAAAAAATGGACCAACAAGCTGCTGAATGGAACTCTGTTTCTGTCTCAACAAATAAGGTTTCAAAACTACAAGAGCTTTCTGAAGCCTCTGTCAAGAAGATTGCTACTTGCCATAACCACATTCAAACATGGAAGAAACAAATAGCAGTTCTCCAAGAGAAAATTTCCAAAGAGGAGGAACTCATAGCTTCTATCCAGCAGCCTAGGCAAAGCGAGATTGATGAAGAGTTGAAGGTTGGTATTCAACACGCAGAGACCGCTCAAAAGATCAACCAAGAGATTGAAGTTGCCCATATTCACAGGAACCTCTGTGATCGTCGACTTCAATTTCAGAAAGACAAATTTACCGCTTTGAAGGCACAGTTTGCAAACCTTCAGCTTTAGTCGAATTTTTCTGTCAATTTCTAGCCCTTTGAGGCTTTATTTGTAATGATTTTAACGCCATCTATTTGGCAGCACAATATTTACTTTCAATTTCCATTTTATTCGACTGCTATCTTTATTTCCTGTAATATTGGTTTATACCTTTTCAAATATTTGCCATTTATTTTTAATATCCTTTCGTCTTTCCCTATTTCTTCGACCTCATATGTGCCATTAGAAAATATTTTCAAAACTTTGAAAGGTCCTTCCCATTTGGGAGACCATTTTCCCATAACTCTGTCTTTTCGATCCATAGGAAGAATTACCTTCCACACATAATCACCAATTGAAAAAGTATTAAATTTTACTTTTCTATTGTAGAACTTTTCGACTCTCTCTTTTTGTCTCTTTATGAGATCTAAGGCACGAAGCCTTTCTTCGTCTAAATCAACCAATTCATCCATCATCATACTCCAGTATGTCTCTGATGGGATCTGATGATGCCTTTGAACCCTAACCGATTGCAAATACAATTCGACTGGCAAAACTGCATCATGCCCATAAGTTAATTTAAATGGAGTTGAATTGGTTGCTTCTTTAGGAGATGTTCGACAAGCACATAAAATTTGATCTAAGGTATTATGCCAATTTTTTGGCTTTCCACCTACATGCTTTTTGATCAAATTTATCACTACCTTGTTAGCTGCTTCGACTTGTCCATTAGCCTGAGCATAATAAGGTGTCGAAGTAAGGAGCTTAAAACTTGTATCTTGTGCAAACCTCTGCATCTTTCGACCAGTAAATACAGATCCTTGATCCGTAGTTATTGTTTCCGGTATCCCAAATCTGTAGATTATATGCTTTTGGATAAAATCCATAACTGCTTCTTGATCTACATTCACCAATGGTATGGCTTCAATCCACTTAGTGAAATAATCTACTCCAACTAAAATGTACCTTTGCCCTTTTGAAGAAGCTGGTCGAATTTCACCAATTAAATCTAACGCCCAACCTCTGAACGGCCAAGGTTTTACAATCGAATGTAACTCACTTGCAGGAACATGTGGTATACCTGCATGTACTTGGCATTCTTGACACCCTTTTGCAAACTCGACACAATCCTTTAGCATTGTTGGCCAATACATTCCTTGTCGAAACAATAACCACTTCATTTTGTGGCCTGCTTGGTGTGCGCCACACGCTCCACTATGCACATTTGACAATGCTATGTATGCTTCATTTTCGCCTAAGCATTTCAACAAGACTCCTTCCGCAGTCTTCTTGAACAATTCATTGCCAAAAAGTACATAACTTAAAGCTCTATATTTTACCTTTCGTTCGACTTTTTGATTTGGATCTTGCAAATATTCTTTGATGGGTTTCCTCCAGTCTTCGACTCCTGCATCATCTATGTTGCAGATCTCATAATTCTCCTCGTCACCATATCCCAATTTTATTGTTTCTAAATCTGACGGGGACAAACCTACAGATATGATTCTTCCTCTGACTTCAATGGCTTTTTCTAACTTCCCCTCCGACACTTTGTATCCTGATGCCAGTTGAGCAAGATCATTCGCCTCTTGATTCTCCATCCTGGGAATGTGCCTAAAAACCACATTGTCGAACTTCTTGAGAAGTCTATTTGCTATCACGAAGTACATTATTAGATTCTCTTTCACACATTTGTACTCCTTAGTCAACTGCTTTATTACCAACTCAGAGTCACCCATTATTTCGACTCTTGTTGCCCCCAATTCCAACAAGATTTCAAGTCCAGCAATCAAAGCTTCATATTCGACTTCATTGTTCGAACACAGCCCTTCGACTTTGTACTTGAACTTTGTTGGAATTTTGTCAGGAGAAATAATCACCATCCCAATACCAAGTCCATTCTTATGCCTGGAACCATCGAAATACAGTTTCCATGGTGCTAATTCGACGTACTCCATAGTTTCGACTATAGAGTGGTCAGCTATAAAATCAGCCACCACCTGTCCTTTCATAGCCTTTACAGGCAAATATTTTAAGGAGTATTCTGTTAGAGCCAAAGCCCACTTTCCAATTCGACTATGCAATATAGACTTAGACAACATATGTTTTATTACGTCGAAATGAGAAGATACATATACATTAACAGGCTTTATATAATGCTTCAATTTCATACAAGAGAAATATACACATAAACATAGTTTTTCTATAGCACTATATCTAGTTTCAGCATCATTTAAGACTCTGCTGAGATAATAGATGGCCCTTTCGACGCCATTCTCATCCTCTTGACACAACATACTTCCTAATGTCTTGTCTGATGCAGAGATATACAACCTCATGCTTCTTTTCCTACAAGGGGACATCAAGATTGAAGGACTAGCCAAGTACTCTTTGATTTTGTCGAAAGCCACTTGTTGCTCTTGCCCCCATGTGAGTTCTTCTTTCTTTAGTCGAAGTAGAGGAGAAAAGGGTTGTGTCTTTCCACTGAGGTTGGAGATGAATCTTCTTAGAAAATTGATCTTCCCTAGTAGAGATTGCAATCCCTTTTTCGTTGATGGCGCTTTCGCTTCCATTATAGCTTTGGCTTTGTTTTCATTTATTTCGATCCCTTTCTTGTGGACCACAAAACCTAAAAAATCACCCGCCTGCACACCAAAAGCACATTTAAGGGGATTCATTTTTAGACCAAACTTTCTCATCCTCTCAAAGGATTGTCGAAGATGGTCAATATGATCTTTTCCTAAAACAGACTTGATTACAATATCATCAATGTAAATCTGCATAAATGTCTCAATAAAATCATGGAAAATTGAATTCATAGCCCTTTGGTAAGTGGCTCCAGCATTCTTTAAACCAAAAGGCATCACTACCCATTCATAAGTTCCAATTGCTCCAGGACAACGAAAAGCTGTCTTAGAAACATCCTCTTCAGCAATAAAAATTTGGTTATAGCCAGAGTATCCATCCAACATACTTAGATACTCGTGACCTGCTGCAGAATCTATAAGCATTTCTACTACTGGCATAGGATATTCATCCTTTGGGGTAGCAGAATTTAAGTCTCTAAAATCAATGCATACCCTAAGTTTGCCATTTTTCTTAAAAACCGGAACTATATTTGCAATCCAATCAACATACCTGGTAGTGCGGATGAAGTTGCATTTTAGAAGTCTTTCGACCTCTTCTTTTATTTTCGACAGAACTTCTGGTGCAAAGCGCCTTGGAGTTTGCTTGACTGGCTTCTTCCCTTCTATGATTGGCAGCTTCAATTCGACCAAACTTCTGTCCAAACCAGGCATTTCGTCATAATCCCATGCAAAGCAGTCTTTGAACTCCTTCAACAACTGGATTATTTCGACTCTGAATTGAGGATCCATCTTTGCACTTATGTAGGTTGGTCTTTTTTCTGCCCCCAGTCCCAAGTTGATTTCTTCTAAAGGATCCTGCGCCACCATCTTCAAATTGTTCGACACTGGATCTTTTTCGAACCCAAAAGGTTCGTCGTCGTAAATGGCGTCATGTTTCTGGTGTTGCCATTCGTCTATTTGGTTGTTATCACTATTTTCCTCAACTTCTTTTTTGAGACATTGTTCATTCGAATCTTCATGATTGGCTTCAACAGCCATGTATTTTACTTCGGCCTCAAGAGCCGCTTTGAATTTGTTTTCGGCTATGTAAGCCGTAATTTTGTCGAGCGCTGCCTGTTCACTCATCATCATTGTCGAACTCATTCCCCCATCCTGTTGGTGCTACGTTGGTAGTCCCCCACATGTAGTTGGAGTCACCAATTACTTCCTTATCCCACTGAAAACCATGTGTAGGATGGAGATACATGGAACAGTACGCGTTGTCCGTTGCCTTCAAGTCGAATTTCGCCGGACTGCAAGGAGGTATGTGGGCTAAGTGTTTGTCGAAACTTCGATCACTTACATTGTTTACTTCGGACATGAAGTAACTTTGGTCTGCTTCTATGTTCTCGACGATTCCATCTGGCCTCCAAATAACTATTCTCTGGTGCATCGACGAAGGAACAGCACCTATACCATGAATCCATTCTCTTCCCAACAGCAAGTTGTAGTTCGCCCTAGAAGCAATGACTATAAACATTGTTGGCCTCATAATAGTACCAACTGTTAGATCCACTTGAATAACTCCCATGGTTGTTCCTACCTTTCCTTCATAATTCGACAGAACCATGTTGTGGGGCTTTGCATCCGAGTCATCTTTGCCAATCTTTTTCAGCATGAAATAGGGCATTAAATTCACAGCGGCACCACCATCCACTAGGATTTTGTTCACACCAACACTCTCAATCTTTCCTTTGATAAACAAAGGCTTCAAGTGCGCCTTCATGGAATCGTCTGGTCTTTCGAAGAAAGCATTTTGCTCTTCGACACAGCCATTATTCATTACGTAGTAGCACACGGGCTTGTGCACCATTGTTTCCTCTTCCATCCCATCCTCTTCATCTTCGACTTCCATGATCCTATCATAGTCTCTGGGAAGGACCGAGACCACGTTACAGACAACGTCGAAGGATGCCTCCGAATACGACTTGAAATCATCTGTCATCTCGTCATCCTCCAACTTCTTCTCTTTGGGCACATTTTGAGCTGCCACGCTGTTTGGTTTGATTTGCTGGAGAGGCTTCTTATTATTTGCCATCTGAGTGTTGCTGCTACATTCTGCTTCGTCCTTGTCTCCAGCCACTTTTCTCATCATACCTTTTTCAGCAACTTCTTTCTCAAACCTCTTTTGCCTTTGGAACCTCCTCCACTGGGATCTCGACATGGGGTTCTTCCCTTTATAATTCTCTGAAGGATATGGCCTAGGTTTATATTTTTCCAACTTCTTCTTATTTTCCATTGAAGTGCCTCTCTGCACATCGAAATTCTTCCACTTCTTCTGGCCTTGGGCATCTCTGATGGGTTGAACCCATTTGTCATCTATCACTTTGTTTGATGGCTTGTAAGTGCCATAGTGTCTGTTTCCGCGCCTCCATTGGTGGTGCTCACTCCTTCTTGGGTCATATCTTGTAGCTCCCCCATTCGCCTTCCTTCTTGCTTGATCTGTTGCCTCCAAGTTGGTGGCAGCCTTTCTGTCAAAAATGGAACTGCAACGAGGGCATAACATCATGTCACTCTTCCTTCTCTGGCACCTTTTGATGAATTCGACCAAACTCTCATCTTCTTTGGGGTACGCCAGCTTTTGGTACTCCTCTCGACATTGATCTTCATCTACTGCTGCCTGAGTTTTCTGCGAAACTTCTACCATATTGATCCCCACATTTTGCTTGTCAGCAATGGTTAGTCTGTTCATCTTTTCAATGAGCCTTTCCTCTTCGACCCTGTCCTTCTTTTTCGTCAGGTCGAACTTCCCTTCTGGGCAGCAACACCAGGATATGTTCCTAGGAGCATGCTTGCAGCAACAATTGTTTGACCTTTCTTTAGGGTCCTCCTCCATTCTTCGTAGGATCCCATAAGTCCCAGATCTCCCACGGCCATGTACAGCTTTTTCTTTCATTTCTGTGACTTCCTTGTCGAAAGGTCCCATGATGTTGATGCAGTAATTTGCAACATCGGCCTCCTTCGTGTTGTCAAGATCAAGGCCTTCAGTAGCCTTGTTTTCATCAACGAAGTCCTCAGTAACTTCTTCCTTGGTGATAGGGGAATCACCATCGTCATCAAAATCACTTCCCCAACCAGTTGATTGGATTTCACTGATGTCGGTGTGATATGTTGCAGGAATAGTGTACTTCACCAGGTAGTCAAATTTTCCACTTGGCTGTCCCAAGCAATCCCAGATTTCTCCTGGTCAAACCACCACGTCTTCAGCAACACTGTCATCGTTCTTTTCGTCGGAACCCTCTGTAGTTTTCTTCAATTTCTGATTTTCAAAGCTTTCAGTAACTTCGACCTTACCTTCATCGTCGAAGTCCTCAGCGACTTCAACTGTGTTTTTGTTGTCGAGATCTTCAGTGACTTTGACCTCATTATCGCTGTCGAACGCTTCAGTACCTTCGACTTCGTTCTGGCCTGCAGGATCTTCAGTAATCTCGACCATGTTGACACTGGTGTCGAAACCTTCCATAGCCTCCACCATCTCGAAACTGCCATCAGAAGCAACTTCAATCTCCACCATATTCACAGTGGATGGTTCAGCATAGTGTGCTTCGACAACCTGCATAGGATTCGAATCGATCCCCATTTGTTGTTTTGGCTTCTCGCCAAACTTCAGCCTTCCATCACGGATAGCGTTCTGAACTAGATCCCTGAAAAGAAAACATTGATATGTTTTATGACCCAAAAAGTTATGGTACTTACAAAAACCCCTCCTTTTCTGCTGTTCGACAGGCGGTTCTTTAGCGCCTGGTGGCTTTATTAACTGGCCATCTTTGACCAATAAATCAAAAATTTCGTCACACTTGGTGACGTCGAACGTATAAGTTCGTTTAGGAAACTTATCATTCTTTTCATGTTCGACTGGATTTTTTCCATTCGACGGAGCTAGTACTTTACAGGCGTATGGTGGGCCTGACTTTAGTTCTGCCAGATCAATTTCTTGTTCGTCAAACAAAATTAGTTCATTTTCGTCACCATCATCATCCTGGCATACTCCTACATAGGCCACTATTTCCTTTTTATTTTTATTTGATCTGAATTTCTCAGCTTTTAGCCTTTCAATCTGTCTTACCCTATCTGCTAATTGTGCCATATCTCTTAAATATTGAGTGTCTAATTTCTTCCTTATAGAATAATCTAGACCCCCTGCAGCCATTTCGACTAACTCTCGTTCTGGCACTTGTGTGAAACATCTTGCCTTAAGCAACCTGAACCTATTTAGGTAATCATCAATAGGCTCTGAAAATTTCCTCTTAACACTGGTTAATTCCTTCAAACTTATCTTAGTCTGACCCATATAGAATTGTTCATGGAACAATCTTTCTAATTGGGTCCATGTGAATATAGAGTTCGCAGGCAAGGATGTAAACCAGGTGAATGCATTTTTTGTCAAGGAACTTGGGAAGTACTTCATTTTCAAATTTTCATTATTGACTATTTCTCCTGCTTCTATTAGATAACGCGCTACGTGCTCTATAGTAGATTCACTAGTATCTCCTGAAAACTTAGTAAACTTAGGAACTTTCCATCTTGGGGGTAGTTCCTCTTGCAGAATGTGTTCTGACAATGGGGAAGTATAAGTAGGCCTTTGCAAACCTATATTTACACCGTTTTGGGCCATTATCCTTTCGACCATGGCTGTTATGTTATTTTCGACAGGAAAGTTATTATATCGTATTCGCTGTTGCAACACATCATCAGCATCTTGGCCTCTCTGGACTATTACCCTCCTAGGTTCTTGTTGAACGGGGATTTCGACACGAGGCTGTTCGACCACTGCCTCTTGGTTTCTAGGGTTTGCCTGAGGATTCTCTAAAGGCCTTTGATTTATCGTGGGTTCCTCTTCGACATTTACTACTTGGTTTTGAATCACTTGTTCTCTTTGTCGTGTTTGAGGAACACCAAAAAAGTCAGCAATGCGCGTCATTTGCGCAGCCAACAATTGGTTGGTTTGGGTAGTGTTTTGTATTAAAGGGTTAAACACTGCTCCCATTTGTTGAGTCAACATTTGGACCATATCATGATTACTTTCGTCCATTTGTTGTCGAATTACTTGCGCAGAATTATTGGTAATTGCTGGCATTTGGAAATTTGGTAGGGATTGGTTCAATCTACTCACATTTCCACCATATCCTGATCCTTGTAATGGTGAAGACATGTGGACCATGGCGTCAGAATACAAGGGTGGTGCACTTTGCAAGTTTGCCATTACTGACGTTGGCATTCCATATGGTTGTTCTCTTCCGAACATAGGCATGGAAAAATTTGTCTGGAATGGCCTAAAATTTTGTCCTCCCGGAGGAGGCGTCCCCAAGGGCCTTGAATGTCCCATTGTGGAGGAACTAGGCATACTTTGGGAGAGCGATACCGCTGGTATAGATCCTGTTGACGAAGGCATAACCTCCTCCAGAACAGGGTTTGAATCCACATTTCCCCCTGTCGAAGGTATAGGGTTGGAAACTGGAATATTTTCATTTGAATTTGGATTGGGATTAGGATTATTTGACTGATTCGCCATTTTCCTTACTCTAGTTCTTTTGGGTCTCTCTACGTCAGATACGGCTAATTTACCGCTTCTTAGTCTCATACAACGAAGACAAAACCTTAATAAAAATTAAGTTTTATATTGCACCTGTCCAACCAGGTGTGCCAATTTGTTCGCTGTTGATCTTGGCGAACAACCTCTGGTTTACCAGAATGGTGAAATCTGGGTTACTTGCAGGATTAACCAAACAAATCCTAGGACGTCGTGAGAAAACTTAGATCAACGTGATAAATTTTAAATTAAGGGTGATATCTTGGTTTTATGTATTTAAGTCTTTTGGAACAAAAGATTTCAACTAACTCTAAATGAAAGTCTGAGATAAAAGAAAATGAGTTTGAAAAGAACTTTTAAAGTAAAATGGCGAAGAAAGAACTTTAAAGTAAAATGACGAAGAAAATATAAAGATGCTGGTAAATGTAAAGGAATTGGTAAAAAAGACTTTGATTGATAAAGAAATTAAAAGATGGTGTTTACACGTACATTTTTCCAAATAACTCTTTTCTCTCACACGGGTACTTTGAGTAATTTCAGGAAGTTTTGTACAAGTTTTTTTCACACTGAATTATAATAACAACTATCCTATTTATAGATAAACAAAATAACTGCTATTAACGACTAAATCCTAAAACTTCGACATCTGGCATTCTGCATGTCTCCCTTTCGCCAGGTGCTTCCACGCGTCTTCTGCCAAACGTTATAATTCTCCTGAATTTGAATCTTCAAGTTATGTCGAACAAACGCGTCCTTTCAGACTTGTCGAATTGTCGAACTATTGCAACCTTCTTCATACTTATCCAAACTTTTTTCATTTTGCAGAAATCTTTACTTGACGAAATGTCGAAACGTTGTCTTGTCGAAATGTCAAAGGGTGTTGAAGAATATCTCCCAAGCAGATATACTCTTTCAGTTGTACTTCTTCTGGCATGTTCCTCTATTTGTCGAAAACAACTTTTTACGTGTTGAACTCATGGCATCGAAAATACGCATATACACCAGGTTGAAAGTGACAACTCCGTCCTTGAGGTTGAGGGTCCTAAGGTAAATGAATCCTTCCTTAATCTCTAAAAATTTTAATTCTCTTCTTACTTCGACTTACTCACTTCTGATCCTTTTCTCTTGATTTTTTTAGGGTGTTAAAGATGATAAGGGACAACCCCTTGTTCAACAAGTCCTTCCTACAACCAGTAGTGATCCTTCTTACCATCCTACGAGTGCTCCCTCTCACCAACAAACTTCTCCTAAGGATTCCACCAAAGAATCCACAGACAAAGTGAGTCAACTGGCTGGCGAACATCAAAAGGAATCACCACCAAAGGTCACAACTGAGCTTTCCCAAACCAGTGACTCTGATCATGACAAGAGTCCACCAAAGAAAGACGCCTTAGTCGATGTAGAAGGTGACACAGAGATGCCATATGCAGAAAAAATTATCGAAGACATGTCTGGAGATGACTCCTTAATCAATGCACAACAAGGCATTGGTGGCGAAAAGGGCGAAGAGGAAGAGGAAGAGGAGGAAGAAGAGGATCGTTCCATGTTCGACTATGAAACAGAAGTTGTTACAGAAGAAGAAGAAGGCGACAAAAGGATGACAAGGATGACATTGAGGAAGAGAAAAAGCAGCAAGATGACCAACCTAAGGTTGATCCAAAACCTGAAGCTTCAACTGAAACAACCACTACTAGTCTTTCTCATGAGGAGCTGGAGTAGCTAAAGGTACGAAGACCCCTTGAGTATTTGAAGGCTATGATTAGCGTCAGGTGCAGTTTGACTAAAAAATGTGCCAGCACCTCGACTACATCAAGTGATCAATCTGCCAACAAACCTGGGGATGACTTACTCCTCGAGATTAAGGAAAAGGTCTTCGATGCTGACTTATTTCAACTTTTGGAGAAGGATACTTTCGCTTGTTTTGGGATCAAAAATCTCCTAAAGCAAGTCAATGTTTTGGAGGTTTCGCCAGAAATTGCAGATGTCATAATGGAGTTGGGCTTGCTGATTGGCCATGTCATTGCAGATCTGAATCGTATCAAAGAGGCTTTGAAAAAAATTTAGAAGAAGTCAGAAACCCAAATGGCTGAATGGGATGCAGCCACTAAATCCACTAAAAAGGTTGCAGAGTTGGAAAAGGGTTCTGAACATAATAAAAAGGAGATCGAAGCCTGTGACAACAATGTCAAAGCTTGGGAGAAGTAGATCAAAAAGTTGCAAGTCAAAATTTCCAAGGCCAAGGAGCGCAAGGACGAACTCCTGGAGTTTGATCATGATAAGCTGGCCAAAGAAATTAAAGTTGGCATGACCATGTCAAACGAGCTCAAAAGCTTGGGAAAGAAATTGAAGAAATTTCGACCAACAAATCTGTCTGTGAGCGACGCTTGATATTCCAAAGGTTAAAATATCAGAAAATGAAGAATTCTTTCCCTTTTAAATTTGGTTGTAATTGATGAACTTGTTTCTTAGTTGTAATGATGGTAAGCTCTTCGTGGCATTTGATGTAAAGACTCAGCCATTTTGGCAACTTTTTTTTCTTGATCCATTTTGGCTTCAACTATCTATGCATGAATTATTCCTTACTTATTTTTACTTCTTGAAGTACATGCTTATATTTCTTCAAATATTTACCATTTACTTTCAAGATTCTTCTATCCTTATTTAATTCTTCGACTTCATATGCGCCATTGGAAAAAACATGAATAATTTGAAAATGGCCTTCCCACTTAGGATACCACTTACCCAAAGTTCTATCTTTTTGTTCCATGAGCAAAATTACTTTCCAAACTAAATCTCCAGTCGAAAATAAATTAACT
Source organism: Lathyrus tuberosus (assembly GCA_022829125.1). Lineage (NCBI taxonomy): Eukaryota > Viridiplantae > Streptophyta > Magnoliopsida > Fabales > Fabaceae > Lathyrus > Lathyrus tuberosus. Next base: position 3,059,483 of record JALAZF010000241.1, on the reverse strand, counting down.
TTCACTTTTTGATTATATGACTTCTCTACTATTTTCTTTTACCTCTTTAATAGTTCTAGGGCATTCAGTCTTTCTTCATCTAAGTCAACTAATTCGTCCAACATCATGTTCCAATAGGACTCAGATGGGATCTCATGTTGTCTCTGAATTCTAGTTGACTGTAGGTAGATTTTGACTGGTAAGACTGCATCGTGACCATATGTTAGTAAAAAAGGTGTAGTGTTTGTAGCATCTTAAGGGGAGGTTCGACATGCCCATAAAATCTGGTCCAATGTCTTATGTCAATTCCTTGGCTTCTTTCCCACATGCTTCTTAATTAAACTAATCACTACCTTATTTGTTGCTTCGGCTTGACCATTATCTTGAGCATTGTAAGGTGTGGATGTCAAAAGTTTGAACCCCATTTCTTTAGCAAATTCTTGAATCTTTCGACCAGTGAAAACTGATCCTTGATCCGTTGTAATAGTTTCTAGGATTCCAAACCTGTAAATGGTATGTGTTTGGATGAATTCAATCACTGCATCCTGGTCAACATTTACCAATGGTATGGCCTCAATCCACTTAGTGAAATAGTATATTCTCACTAGGATGTATTTTTGACTCTTGGATGGCACCGGTCGAATTTCCGCAACTAAATCCAAAGCCCACCCTCTGAAGGGCCAAGGTTGCACTATAGAGTGTAGTTTGCTTACAGGAACATGTTGAATGCCTGTGTGTATTTGGCATTCTTGACATGCCTTGGCGAATTCAATACAGTTTTTAAGCATGGTAGGACAATACATCCCTTGTCGAAATAGCAACCATTTCATTTTATCGCCCACCTGATGCGCTCCACATGCCCCACTATGGACATTAGAAAGAACCAAGTATGCCTCAGACTCACTAAGGCATTTGAGTAAGACACCTTCAGGTGTCTTTTTGAATAGCTCGTTCCCCATCAGAACATAGCATAAAGCACGATATCTAAACTTTCGTTCGACAGATGCTATTGGGTTTTGCAAGTAGTCTACTATTGGCTTTCTCCAATCTTTGTCTGTCAAACTATCTAAAGCCAATATTTCAAAACTTTCTTCGTCAGCATATCCTAGCTTCATTGTCTCCAAGTCTATTGGGGATAGTCTAGTTGACACAACTCTTCCTCTGACTTCGATTGCATCTTGTAATTTCTCTTTTAAAATTTTGTATCCTGAAGCAATCTGGCCCAATAATTAGCCTCTTGATTCTCCAGTCGAAGTATGTGTCGAATACTTACCATTTCGAATCTTCATAACAACCTATTGGCTATCACAAAGTACATGATAAGATTTTCCTTAACATATTTATACTCCTTTGTAATTTGCTTTATGACCAACTCTGAGTCACCCATTATTTCGACTCGAGTTACCCCCAATTCCAACAAGATTTCAAGTCCAGTGATTAAAGCTTTGTACTCAGCTTCATTGTTTGAACAAAGGCCTTCGGCCTTGTACTTAAATTTTGTTTGAATTTTGTTAAGAGAAATAATCAACACTCCCACACCCGTTCCATCCTTATGACTAGAACCGTTGAAGTATAACTTCCAAGGTTCAAGCTCCATATAGTTTAGAGAGTTTTCGACTATAGAGTTTTCGACTATATAAAGTTTGCTACCACTTGCCCTTTAACAGCCTTTAAAGGCATATAAGTTAACTAATATTCAGTTAATGCTAGTGCCCATTTGCCAATTCGACTATGTAAAATAGGTTTAGAAAGCATATGTTTAATAACGTCTAAATGATACGAAACATAAACTTCAACTAACTTTATATAATGCTTTAATTTTGTACAAGAGAAGTATAGACATAGACATAATTTTTCGACTATACTGTATCTAGTTTCTGCATCATTCATGACTCTACTAAGGTAATAAATGACTCTTTCGATGCCATTATCATCCTCTTAAGCTAACATTCTCCCTAAAATCTTGTCAGACGCAGATATGTACAATCTCATACTCCTATCCCTACAAGGAGGCGCCAGAATTTGAGGGTGAGCAAGGTAGTCTTTAATCTTGTCAAAAGCCTCTTGCTGTTCTTTCCCCCATTCAAATACTTCTTACTTTATTCGAAGTAGAGGTGAGAAGGCTTGAGTCTTTCCACATAAGTTGGAGATGAACCTCCTCATGAAGTTGATCTTTCCTAGCAACGGCTGCAACTCCTTCTTCGTCGAAGGCATTTTGGCCTCCATGATGGCCTTGGTCTTGTCTGGTTGATTTCAATTCCTTTCTCATGGACCACAAAGCCTAGAAAATCCCCCTCCTGCACACAAAAAGCAAAGTTAAGAGGATTTATCTTGAGACCATGTTTCCTCATTCTTTCAAATGATTGTCGAAGATGGTCTATATGACTTTTCCTAAAATTGACTTAACCACAAAGTCATCAATATAAATCTGCATAAACGTTTCAATAAAGTCATGAAAAATAGAATTCATTGCTCTTTGATAAGTAGCCCCATTATTCTTTAGGCCAAAGGGCATTACTACTCATTCGAATGTACCTAAAGCTCCAGGGCTTCGAAATGCTGTCTTCAACACATCTTCCTCAGCAATAAAAATCTGGTTGTATCCAGAATACCTGTCGAGCATACTTAGATACTCATGTCCTGCAGCAGAATCGACTAACATTTCCACCACAGGCATTGGGTACTCATTTTTTGGGGTTGCAGCATTTAAGTCTCTAAAATCTTTGTAAACCCTCAAAGTTCCATTTTTCTTAATAACTGGAAGAATATTGGCCATCCATTCGACATACCTGGTCGTACGGATGAATTTGCATCTTAGAAGCCTTTCGACCTCCTCTTTGATCTTTGAGAGAACTTCAGGTGCATAATGTAACGCCCCAGTTTTGTCAGTTTTTATTTAATCGACTCGTATTGATTATTTTATTATTATTTTATTTTATTTTCGACTTTTATCTGAAAATATGTTATTTTTCAATGTTGTGATACTTTATCGGGTTTTGGGAACGTTTGCGAGAGATTTGAGTTTGGGGGGTATTTTGGTCATTTCATGATATTTTCTTAAGTAGGAAAAATACAAAATAGAAAGAGAGAAAAATAGAGAGAAAGAAAAAGAGAAGAAGGAAAAAGGGAAGAAAAGAGGAGAAGAGAAGAAAAGTGAGAAAAACTTGGAAAAATCAAAGAAATCAACTTCTAGAATCGATTTAATCGGGTAAGGGTGCGAAACTCAATTATTATATGCTTGTGTATGATTATGTATGTGTGTTTGTGATTGATATTGGATTGGAATGATAAATATAGTAAAAATCATAATGTTTAGAAATTGGTAGGAATTGATTTCAAATGTGTTTAAACTTATATTGTTGTGTTCCTTGTTGTTTATACATGTTGGGTATGTATTGTTATACCTCAAATTGAGGTTTTTCTGAGTATTGGATGATGATTTGGAGGATTTTGGGTTGAAACCCGTAGCAGCAAGTTCTGCAGAATTTTTTTCTGGTTTTTCCAGGTCATACGCGTATGGGGCATGTTCATACGCGTATGGGCCTTGGCAATACGCGTAACATGGGCGAGTCTTGGGCCAATACACGTATGGATTCTCATTTTGCTCGGCCATCTGCCCATTTGCGTATGATACGCGTAACATTTTAGGGCAATACGTGTACGGTGTTGGCAATACGCGTATTGGAATTTTAATGTGAATTTTGGGAAAAATGAGTCTCTGTCCATACGCGTATGACCTTGGGCAATACGCGTATGGCATGGCGAGGAATCAGGGCAATACGCGTATGGCTCAGAGCAATACGCGTATGGCCAGGAGAATGGTAAAATGGGACTTTTCAAAATATCGTTTTCGTTTTTCTTTCGTAACTTGGGTTCCGTTTATCCGATTTTTACATTCTTGGTATTGTTAGAAAGCTATTGAGTTGTACTTTCTCATTAGGATGATTTGGAAATTGTTAGCCGATTTAATTATGTTGGGAATTTGGAATTTTGTCGGTTGGTCGACTTTTGTCGTTGTAACTGTGCGTAATTGATGTGTATCATGCAAGGTGATGTTGTATGATGTAAATGCATGTGTTTAGATGGTGTGGTGATGATTTGTGGCCGTATGGCAATTAAATGCATTGTTTTGGGTATAAGTGCAAAGTGTGATTTTGTTGATGTAGAAGAATGCATTTATGTGTGCATATTAAATGTCATGAGTCATTGTATGCCAAGCATCATGATGTGCATTGTTGTGACGTCCTGAGCGACGGTTTGATTCCAGAGGGAATCTGCTATAACATCTTGAGCCTTAAAATAAGAGGTATGAATAGCCTTAAAAATAAGAGGACCGAAAGCGATGGTTATAGACGATCGTGTGCCCATGTGGGGTGTGAGCGATCGGGTCGTGTGCCCGTGTGGGGTGTGAGCGATCCATAAACGTCGTGTGCCCGTGTGGGGTGTGAGCGACGGGGGACATCGTATGCCCGACGGGGAGTTACAGTGATGTAACGAGCGATGATTCCAGCAGAGTTCCTGAGTGAACTAGTGATGAGAAACATTGGAAGTCGGTACCGCATGTGCATATGCATAGAGTCATTGTGTCGGTCTCTTGCATTGCATAAATCATTAATGGTTTGTTTATGTGTGGAATTATGGATAAATGGATATATGGATATGTGTTGGTGATAATTGTATTGTGCATGGTTGGTATATCTTGGTGATGGAAATATGAATTATACATTGTGTTGTATCGTGGTTGAATTATGGCGTGAGTTGTGGTGAGAACCGTATATATGTGTATTTTGTGTTATATATAATTGTATGCAATGATATTATGATTGTTTTTCTCACCCTTCTGCTGTTTTATAATGCTCTATGAGGCATTACAGATTAGAGTTGCTGGAGGTCTTTTTGTGAAGCTTAGAACTTCATTCTTTTGTCGGTCGGCTCTGATATGCGACACCGGGTAGTTAGGGAGGCCGTTTGTGATTATTGTGTATTATGTATATATATCTTTTAGCTTGTGCATGTATAACTTGATGTATAACGAACTTTTCATGTGATATATATATATATATATATATATATATATATATATATATATATATATATATATATATATATATATATATATATATATATATATATATATATATATATATATATATATATATGATATTCAGTTTTAGATTTTCCGCTTTTATTCTAAAAACTGAAATGTGGGTGTAAGGAACTGAGTTCCTCTGTTGATTGCTACCCCACTGTTGCGTATCTTTATGAGTAGGTGTTGTATGATTTGTTTCATTATAATGTGATTCCCCCGTCTATGCCATGATAATTTAAATATACTCTGATGAAATTTTGAATTTTCTTTTACTGTTTTAATTAATTGGGGGTATAGATTGGGGGTGTTACATTAAGTGGTATCAGAGCTAGTCTGTGTCAGTCCGTGTCAGTTGTGTCAATCCTTGTTGGTCGTTGTGTTTGGGTGAGCTGTTTGTTTAACCATAGTTTCTGTTATTGGAAATGAACAGAATATGGCTGGTAGGAATGATGCTGTTTCGGCTGCTGCTATGCAAGCTATGGCTCGTGCTGTGCAGGGTGCACCTAATGCTGCAGGTAATGATGAGTTAAGGAAGAACAAACCGCCTGTCTTCAAGGGAAGATATGATCCTGATTGTGCACAGATTTGGTTGAAAGAGATTGAAAGGATTTTCCGAGTGATGGATTGTGCTGAGGGTCAGAAGGTGAGACTGGGTACTCACATGTTATTGGAAGAAGCTGATGATTAGTGGGTAGGTACACGTCAGGTGTTGGAAGCTGCAAAAGAGGAAGAAATTACTTGGGAAGTTTTTAGCCGGGAGTTCTTGAGGAGGTATTTTCCGGAATATGTGAGAGGAAAGAAGGAAATCGAGTTCTTGGAACTGAAACAGGGTAATATGTCTGTTGTTGATTATACTGCTAAGTTTGTGGAGCTTGTGCAGTTTTATCCTCATTATGCCGAAGCTACTGCGGAATTTTCCAAGTGTGTTAAGTTTGAGAACAGATTGCGTCCTGAGATAAAGCAGGCAATCGGTTATCAAAGGACTCGGAGGTTTTCTGATTTGGTGGATTGTTGTAGGATTTATGAAGAAGACAGTAAGGCTCGTTCTACTCACTATAAGAGTGTGAGTGAGAGGAAAGGGAAGCAACAGTTCCGTGGTGGTCCTTATGTGACACCAGCTGATAAGGGTAAACAAAGGGGTACTTTTGATCGAAGGTCAAGTGGAGGAGGAATGTCTGGTCCTCTGAGATGTTATAAATGTGGTGAGTTGGGGCATCGTCAGTTTGAGTGCAGGAAAGATATGAGGAAGTGTACTAATTGTGGAGGAGTAGGACATGTTGCTGTTGATTGTGTCAGGAAAAATGTGGTGAAATGTTACAATTGTGGTGAACCTGGTCATATTAGTACGAAGTGTCCGAAACCGAAGCAAGCTCCAGCTAGTGGGAAGGTATTTTCTTTGGCAGGAACTCAGACTTCAAGTGCAGATCGTCTGATCAGAGGTACTTTTTTTATTAATAGTACTCCTTTAGTTGCTATTATTGATACTGGAGCGACTCATTCGTTTATTTCGTCTGAGTGCGCGAGGCATTTGAATCTTGTGTTGTCTTTGATGGATGGTAAGATGGTTATTGATACTCCAGCAATGGGGTCAGTAACTACTTCTTTGGTTTGTCTAAGTTGTCCTTTGACCATTTATGGTAAAGACTTTGAGATGGATTTAGTGTGTTTACCGTTGGAGGGTTTAGATGTGGTTCTGGGAATGAATTGGTTGCAATTCAATCGAGTTCATATTGATTGTTATCATAAGCTAGTAAGGTTTCCTTCTCTTAAGGAAGACGAAGACTCAAGTTTCTTATCTACCAAAGAGTTGAAGAGACTTTTGGTGGATGAAGCTCAGTTGTTTAGGTTGTTTGCATCTTTGACTGTGGATAGCCAAGTTTCACTTGATGTGTTTCCTGTTGTGTGTTAATTTCCGAAAGTGTTTCCTGAGGATATTTCAGATTTACCGCCAGAGAGAGAGGTGGAGTTTTCTATAGATCTAGTTCCTGGTACTAGACCTGTTTCTATGGAACCTTATCGTATGTCGGCATCTGAGTTGGTTGAGTTAAAGAAGCAGTTGAATGAGTTGTTAGAAAAGAGGTCTGTAAGACCTAGTGTTTCTCCTTGGGGTGCTCCAGTTTTATTGGTGAAAAAGAAAGATGGAAGTATGCGATTGTGTATTGATTATCGCCAGTTGAATAAGGTGACGATTAAGAATAAGTATCCTCTTCCAAGGATTGATGATCTGATGGATCAGTTGGTTGGTGCTTGTGTGTTCAGTAAGATTGACTTGAGGTCGGGGTATCATCAGACTAGGGTGAAAGAGGAAGATATTCATAAGACGGCTTCCAGGAGATGTTACGGTCATTATGAATATTCTGTGATGCCGTTTGGGGTTTCTAATGCGCCAGGTGTGTTCATGGAGTACATGAATCGTATTTTCCACGAGCATTTGGATCGATTTGTTGTTGTGTTTATTGATGACATTTTGATTTATTCTAAGTCTCGGGAGGAGCATGCGGAGCATTTGCGTATTGTTTTGCAGGTTTTGAAAGAAAGGAAGCTTTTTGGCAAATTGTCCAAGTGTGAATTCTGGTTGTCGGAGGTGAGTTTTCTTGGGCACGTGATTTCAGGTAATGGTATTTCTGTGGATCCATCTAAAGTAGAAGCAGTTCTACAATGGGAGGCTCCGAGATCTGTTACTGAAATTCGAAGCTTTTTGGGATTAGCTGGTTATTATCGAAGGTTCATTGAAGGTTTTTCTAAGCTAGCACTTCCTTTGAACCAGTTGACTTGTAAAGGGCAAGCGTTCATTTGGGATATTCGGTGCGAGGAAAATCTTAATGAGCTGAAGAGAAGATTGACAACAGCTCCGATTTTGATTTTGATGAATCCTAATGAACCATTTGTGGTTTATTGCGATGCTTCTTTGATTGGTCTAGGTGGTGTTCTGATGCAAGAAGGTAAGGTCGTGGCTTATGCTTCAAGGCAATTAAGAGTGCATGAGAAGAATTATCCTACTCATGATCTTGAATTAGCGGCTGTGGTTTTTGTGTTGAAGATTTGGAGGCATTATATCTACGGTGCAAGGTTTGAAGTCTTTAGTGATCATAAAAGTTTAAAATATTTGTTTGATCAGAAAGAGCTGAATATGAGGCAACGTAGATGGTTGGAATTCTTGAAGGACTACGACTTTGGCTTGAATTACCATCCTGGTAAAGCTAATGTGGTAGCCGATGCATTGAGCCGGAAATCATTGCATATGTCCGCTTTAATGGTTAAAGAGTGGGAACTTTTGGAATCGTTTAGAGATTTGAGTTTGGTTTGTGAAGAGTCGTCGGATAGTGTGAGGCTGGGTATGTTGAAGGTTACTAATGATTTTCTGATAACGGTTAGTGAGAAACAAAAGTTGGATGTGAAATTTGTGGATTTGATGTTGGTTGGAGAAAAAGATGCGAATAGTGATTTTCAAGTGGATGTTAATGGTGTTTTGAGATTCTGAGGTAGAATTTGTATTCCTGATGATGCGGAGTTGAAAAAGATGATTTTGGAGGAAGGACACCGGAGTAATTTGAGTATACATCCGGGAGCGAATAAGATGTATCAGGATTTGAAGAAGATTTTCTGGTGGTCTGGATTGAAAAGAGATGTGGCTCAGTTTGTTTATGCATGTTTGACTTGTCAGAAATCAAAGGTGGAACATCTGAGGCCTAGTGGCTTGTTGCAACCGTTGGATATTCCTGAGTGGAAGTGGGATAGCATTTCCATGGATTTTGTGACAGGGTTACCGAATACTCAGCGGGGGCATAATGCTATTTGGGTGATTGTGGATAGGCTGACTAAATCGGCTCATTTTATACCGATTGACATCAGTTTTTCTTTGGAGAGGTTGGCTGAGATTTACATCAGTGTGATTGTGAAGTTGCATGGGGTTCCATTGAGTATTGTTACGGATCGAGATCCTAGATTTACCTCAAGATTTTGGGAAAGTTTACAGAAGGCATTGGGTTCTAAATTGAGATTGAGTTCGGCTTATCATCCGCAGACGGATGGTCAGACCGAGAGAACGATTCAGTCTTTGGAAGATTTGTTGAGGGCTTGTGTTTTGGAACAAGGTGGTGCATGGGATAGTTATCTTACATTGATTGAATTCACGTATAATAACAGTTTCCATTCGAGTATTGGAATAGCACCGTTTGAGGCATTGTATGGGCGAAGATGTCGAACACCGTTGTGTTGGCACGAATCTGGTGAGAGTTCGGTGGTTGGACCAGAGTTGGTGCAACAGACGACGGAGAAAGTGAAGTTTATTCATGAGAAAATGAAGGCTTCTCAGAGCAGACAAAAAGTTATCATGATCGGAGACGGAAGGATCTTGAGTTTTAGGAGGGAGATCATATATTTTTGAGGGTTACACCGGTAACGGGTGTGGGTTGTGCATTGAAATCGAAGAAACTTACTTCTCGGTTTATTGGTCCTTACCAGATTTCCGTGAGAGTGGATGTTGTGGCTTATAGGGTGGCGTTGCTGCCGAATCTGTCGAATTTGCACGATGTGTTTCATGTTTCACAGCTTTGGAAGTATGTTCCAGATCCGTCGCATGTGATTCCGATGGATGTGGTTGAGGTAAGGGAGAACCTTACGGTTGAGGCGTTACCAGTTAGGATTTTGGATCGCGAGGTGAAGAGGTTGAGAGGCAAGGATATTGCACTTGTGAAAGTGGCGTGGGGAGGCGCTGCTGAGGGCAATTTGACTTGGGAGTTGGAGAGTCGGATGCGGGAGTCGTATCCAGAGTTGTTCGTCTCAGGTATATTTTCGAGGACGAAAATTTCTAAGTGGGGGAGAGTTGTAATGCCCCAGTTTTGTCAGTTTTTATTTAATCGAGTCGTATTGATTATTTTATTATTATTTTATTTTATTTTCGACTTTTATCTGAAAATATGTTATTTTTCAATGTTGTGATATTTTATCGGGTTTTGGGAACGTTTGCGAGAGATTTGAGTGTGGGGGATATTTTGGTCATTTCATGATATTTTCTTAAGTAGAAAAAATAGAAAATAGAAAGAGAGAAAAATAGAGAGAAAGAAAAAGAGAAGAAGGAAAAAGGGAAGAAAAGAGGAGAAGAGAAGAAAAGTGAGAAAAACTTGGAAAAATCAAAGAAATCAACTTCTAGAATCGATTTAATCGGGTAAGGGTGCGAAACTCAATTATTATATGCTTGTGTATGATTATGTATGTGTGTTTGTGATTGATATTGGATTGGAATGATAAATATAGTAAAAATCATAATGTTTAGAAATTGGTAGGAATTGGTTTCAAATGTGTTTAAACTTATATAGTTGTGTTCCTTGTTGTTTATACATGTTGGGTATGTATTGTTATACCTCAAATTGATGTTTTTCTGAGTATTGGATGATGATTTGGAGGATTTTGGGTTGAAACCCGTAGCAGCAAGTTCTGCAGAATTTTTTTCTGGTTTTTCCAGGTCATACGCGTATGGGGCATATTCATACGCGTATGGGCCTTGGCAATACGCGTAACATGGGCGAGTCTTGGGCCAATACGCGTATGGATTCTCATTTTGCTCGGCCATCTGCCCATTTGCATATGATACGCGTAACATTTTAGGGCAATACGCGTACGGTGTTAGTAATACGCGTATTGGAATTTTAACGTGAATTTTGGGAAAAATGAGTCTCTGTCCATACGCGTATGACCTTGGGCAATACGCGTATGGCATGGCGAGGAATCAGGGCAATACGCGTATGAGTGTATTGCCAAGAGAATGGTAAAATGGGACTTTTCAAAATATTGTTTTCGTTTTTCTTTCGTAACTTGGGTTCCGTTTGTCCGATTTTTACATTCTTGGTATCGTTAGAAAGCTATTAAGCTGTACTTTCTCATTATGATGATTTGGAAATTGTTAGCCGATTTAATTATGTCGGGAATTTGGAATTTTGTCGGTTGGTCGACTTTTGTCGTTGTAACTGTGTGTAATTGATGTGTATCATGCAAGGTGCTGTTGTATGATGTAAATGCATGTGTTTAGATGGTGTGGTGATAATTTGTGGCCGTATGGCAATTAAATGCATTGTTTTGGGCATAAGTGCAAAGTGTGATTTTGTTGATGTAGAAGAATGCATTTATGTGTGCATATTAAATGTCATGAGTCATTGTATGCCAAGCATCATGATATGCATTGTTGTGACGTCCTGAGTGACGGTTTGATTCTAGAGGGAATCTTCTATAACATCGTGAGCCTTAAAATAAGAGGTATGAATAGCCTTAAAAATAAGAGGACCGAAAGCGATGGTTATAGACGATCGTGTGCCCATGTGGGGTGTGAGCGATCGGGTCGTGTGCCCGTGTGGGGTGTGAGCGATCCATAAACGTCGTGTGCCCGTGTGGGGTGTGAGCGACGTGGGACATCGTATGCCCGACGGGGAGTTACAGTGATGTAACGAGCGATGATTCCAGCAGAGTTCCTGAGTGAACTAGTGATGAGAAACATTGGAAGTCGGTACCGCATGTGCATATGCATAGAGTCGTTGTGTCGGTCTCTTGCATTGTATAAATCATTAATGGTTTGTTTATGTGTGGAATTGTGGATAAATGGATATATGGATATGTGTTGGTGATACTTGTATTGTGCATGGTTGGTATATCTTGGTGATGGAAATATGAATTATACATTGTGTTGTATCGTGGTTGAATTATGGCGTAAGTTGTGGTGAGAACCGTATATATGTGTATTTTGTGTTATATATAATTGTATGCAATGATATTATGATTGTTTTTCTCACCCTTCTGTTGTTTTATAATGCTCTACGAGGCATTGCAGATTAGAGTTGCTGGAGGTCTTTTTGTGAAGCTTAGGACTTCATTCTTTTGTCGGTCGGCTCTGATATGTGACACCGGGTAGTTAGGGAGGCCGTTTGTGATTATTGTGTATTATGTATATATATCTTTTGGCTTGTGCATGTATAACTTGATGTATGACGAACTTTTCTTGTGATATATATATATGATATTCAGTTTTAGATTTTCCGCTTTTATTCTAAAAACTGAAATGTGTGTGTAAGGAACTGAGTTCCTCTGTTGATTGCTACCCCACTGTTGTGTATCTTTATGAGCAGGTGTTGTATGATTTGTTTCATTATAATGTGATTCCCCCGTCTATGCCATGATAATTTAAATATACTCTGATGAAATTTTGAATTTTCTTTTACTGTTTTAATTAATTGGGGGTATAGATTGGGGGTGTTACACATAACGCCTTGAAGTCCGCTTGATGGGCTTCTTCCCAGCTTTATTGGCAGCTTTAGTTCAACCAAATCTCTGCTTAAACTAGGCATTTCGTTGTAATCCCATGCGAAGCAATATTTGAACTCCCTTAGTATTTGGATCACTTTGACTATGAGTTGTGGGTCAATGTTGGCACTGATGTATGTTGGCCTTTTGGTTGCCCCTTCTCCCAGGTCGATTTCTTCCAAAGGGTCTTACGCCAACATCTTGATATTGTTTCCTAGTGGATCCTTTTCAAAACCCAAAGGCTCGTCATCGTAGATGGCGTCCAGCCTTTGGCCTTGCATTTCGACTTGATCTTTGTCTAGTGGCTCCGAATCGAAGTCTTTCCCAGGACCTTCAAAGTGCTCTTCTTCATTTTTGGCTCTGATAACTATGTATTTTACTTCAGCCTCTAGGGCTGCTTTCAATTTATTTTTAGCTATGTAAGCCAAAATATTTCTAAGTGCCAATGACTCAGTCATCATCACCAAACTTGCTACCCCAACCAGTAGGTTGGATTCCTGCTGTTCCAAACACGTAGTCTTCTTCGCCTACCACTTCTATATCCCACTAGAAACCATGGTTTGGAAGTAGTTACAAGGAACATAATGCATTATCTGCAGGTGTGAGATCGAACTCTGTAGGATTGCAAGGTGTTATATGGGCTAAGTTTTTGTCAAAATGTCACCCACTCACTTGATTGACCTCAGCCATATAGTAGCTTTGGTCCGCCTCTATGTTTTCCATAATCCCATCGCTTTGCTAGATGCAGATTCATTGGTAAAGTGAAGATGGAATTGTGCCTACTCCATGAATCCACTCTCGACCAAGGAGCATATTATAGTTTGCCTTTGACGCAATTACCATGAACATTGTTGGCCTTATGATCGTTCCAACTGTAAGATCCACTTGTATGACCCCCATAGTAGTGTCCACTTTCCCTTCATAGTTTGAGTGGACCATGTTGTGGGGCTTTGTATCAGAGTCATTTTTCCCAATTTTCTTCAGCATGTAGTGCAACATTAAGTTTACAGTCGCTCCTCCGTCAACTAGTATCTTGTTTATTCTAACATTTTCTATTTTGCCTCTAATAAATAGAGGCTTTAGATGGTTCTTCATGGTCTCGTCAGGCATTTCAAAGAAGGTATTTTGTTCTTTGATGCAACCATTATTTAGTATATAATAACAGACTGGCCTGTGATTGGCCACTTCTAATTTGACTTCGTCCTCTGGTTCATCCATCTCCAGAACCCTATCATATTCTCTGGGCAGTACAGTTACTACATTGCAGATGATAACTAACGACGACTCTAATCCTGAATCAAAGTCATCTGTCATCATGTCGTCATCTGCAGTAACCTGGTCAGATTTTTCTCTTACTTCTTCTTTCTGGTCACCAAACAACTTTCTCTCAACTGGCTTCTTTTCGACAGGTTTCCTGTCTTTGTTGTTATCCTTCTTGATTGGCACGTTGCTGCTTTACTCAACTTTTTCCTTCTCTACAGCCTCTCTTTTAGCCTTACACCTTCTTTGTTGTTGTCTCCATTGAGACCTTGACATTGGGTTTTTCCCCTTATAATTCTCAGAGTGTCATGCTGTTTGTTTGGAGGCTTGAAACTCTCTATAGTACTGTCATACCCCAAATTTTGACCACCAAGATTTCCCATCATTGTGCAAATCATCACCACAATATGGATGTACCTTCATGCCTTATCAATCCCTTCAAGAATTGTTGAGCATTCACTACAATCAAGAATTAGGGTTTTAAGTCCTCTCAGAGCACTTAGACAAAGGATCAATCAAGAATTGACATGATCTTCAACTTGTCTAACCTCTCCAAACACCCATAAAGGATCCAGAGATCTCCCATATCAAGGATCAAGCATAGAAGTTTCCACATTTCAAGTGGTTTGAGCCTCTAAACACCCGATGTCACCAAATTAGGGTTTTCATCGACTGAGGCCTCCAAAGTGAAATTTTCATAGGGGATTGAGCCAAGGCTTTAAAATATGACTCAATATGTTCAAACTAACCCTAGGAGTCCCTTTTCAAAGTTAAAACTCCCTTAGAGAATGCATTCCTCAAAAGTCGGGAATCAGGGTTTCTCCGCGACGAACCGTTTCGGGGCCAAAAGTCAAAACATGACTTTTTGGCAAAAATGGTCCTTATGACTCATATTCTCATAAAAAGGGGTAATCTTGAAAAATTGAAAATTTTTCTAAGTTACTAAATTTGAATGGTTTTGGTGCCAACTTCCAAGGACTATAACTTTTGATCCAAGCAGCCATTTTGAGTGATCCAAAGCCTGATTTGTAGGTCTTCCTACATTCTACAAAAGCTTCAACTACCTCAAGCTCCAATTCTTCATATATTTTTAGTTATGGATGGATCAAAGTGGTAAAAAAATCAAAGATTAAACACTTAGTGAAAACTTCCTGAGTTTTCAGCCTTGAACATCAATGTTCATGAGGATTTTTCAGTTGGATTCAAATAGTTTCAAGACAAACTATGATCACATATAGATTGTATCATGTTAGGGCTTTCTAAAAAGCACAAGAGCTTTCCATAACTCCATCTGAGCAAGGAGATATGATCCTCCCAAAATGGCACACTCCAACTATCATGTACAAGGAAGTTTTGTGCACTTTTGCTCGAGCTGGCCAAATTGTGCAACCTTAAGCCTTGTCACACTTCTGAAAACATGTAAGGATCTTATCCAAGTAAGTACCTCTGATCCACAAGCCTTGCAAGTCAAGACACCACCCCTTTTGGCATGTGGAATTCAATGTTCCAAATCCAAAAACTCCAATTTTGTTTCAAAGCATTCAAGAGGTGCATTGAGGTGGCATGGACTGAGTCTTTAATCACTGAATGAGTCAAGCCTTATCCCTACAACATAAGACCATAGGCTTGTGCTCTAATCTCAAGTCAATGATCATGGAAGACTAGAATTCCTTTATCCAACCATTAGCCACAATCCTGTACCAGTTTCCATTCACTATTGCTTGCAAAACAAACTTGCTCTACTATAAGTAGAGCTCATTTGTGATCAGTTTGAGTACACCAAAGCACCCAAACTGATGCTTTCCTCAAAATCTCTCTTTCACTCTAAAAAACACCTTCTCTTGCAAGTCACTATCGTGTTTTGCATTTTAGAACAATTATGTCCAAACCAATGATGCAAACACCTCACATACATCATGTGTAAGTGATTCAAACACATAAACAACATCTGGAAGATCATAATCACAAAGTGGTATCCCATTTCCTCAAGTTCAAGCAACTGCTGCAGAAGGATTCGAGCTGGTCAGACCAAGAAGTTTCCAACCACTCCAAACATTCAAACACGTCCCTTGACACCTAAGAAAGCTGTCCAGATCATTGAAACATATATGTAACATCTCCATCATCAAGCTCGATCACCAGATGCAAGAGGTAAGCCCGAAGCCTTCAAACTCCATATTCCATGCATCATAAATGAATTTTTAAGTTACCATCTTGTTTTTGCATGTATATAGAGTATTAAACCTCAATCAATTGCCATGAATCAATCGTGTATAGAATTTCATTGTGTTCATGCTGAAATTAGGGTTCTTGAGGTTATTCTTTGATTTCTCACTCCACGCTTAATATAAATGCAATTAATTTATATGGTTGTAATCCTTGTTCAAAAACGAGTGAGATTGGTGTTTGAATCGTGCAAAACCATTGAGTAATTAGAGAGAAAAGTGAGAAAACGCAAATCATCCATGGCGTGGTCACGAGGAAGAAGAAAGTGACTGTTGGCGCCATTTTTTCAAATTTTTAAATATTTGAAATTTTGATATTTTATTTAAATGATTTCAAATATTAATTTCTCTCTCATTTTTTATCATTTTTTATTGGTTCTTTTTTTAAAAAAGTCACAAAAATGTTAAGTTATTTTATTTTACAAAAAAATCCAATTTATATTATTTATTTAGTATAGTTAGAATTTTTGTAATTTATTTCATTTTATTTGTTTTTTAACATTTTAAAATGAAATTTCCACTTTGATTTTTCAACTTCAATTGAATTTCAAGCTTCCATGTGATTAAACATGATTTTACAAAATATTTTTCAAAGTTGACACATTGTTTTTGAATATATTTGATATTTTATATCATTATTATTTAATTTCCTTTGAAAATTTTATCTTTTAAATTCAAAATTAGGGTTTTCTCTTAATTTTGATTTTTCAAACATTTTTCAAAACACTTTTGGGCCTCTTGATAGAGTTTAAGTCCCATCCCTTTGTAAATAAACCATTTTTGGGCCTCAGACATTGTATAAGTCCCGATACGATTTCAAAAATCTCGGCGCAATCGTCGCCTTTTAAACAAAATCATTCGGGCCTCCCTTGTGTTATAAGTCCCATCTTTCTTATTTTTCAAACATTTTGGGCCTCTAATAGAGTGTAAGACCCAACCTGTTAGTTTCTTGGATTGGCTGGAATTTTGGTAAAACAAAGGGTGTTCAATGTTGATGTCAAAGTGGTGATGTTGCAACATTGAGTCTTAACACTGGTCTGTGTTAAGTAGTGAAGCTGTTCAATGTTTGATGTCATATGGGTGATGTCACAACATTGAGTCTTAACACTGGGTTGTGTTAAGTGTTTAAGTTGGATGTCTGATGTCACATGCGATGTTGTGACATCAGGACTACAGAATTAATAACATCATGTTTAGTGATGTTGTTAAGGTTTGTGTTTTAGCTGGAATTGTGGAGAGCAGGTAGTCTCATTGGATGCGAATATCTTGGGATAGATATTCTCTGTTGCATAGAGATTTGATGCAGATTTGTAGGAGGTTTAAAGGCTGAAGATTTAAGAAGATTTTGAGGGAGAATATCGGTTTTTAGAGATTCAGTTTTAAATAACAAATCAGATCAAATATTGCAAAGAGGTCCAAGCCCAATTCCGATAGCTATATAAAGCGCATCAGTACTGAAGGAAAAGTAACGAAGAAAGAGAGCTAAAGACTGAGTGTCGTTTGTGTCTTCGTGTATGTTTTGTAAACCATTCGAGTGTGAATTGGTATTGTTGTTTTGAGTTGTTCTTGATCAAAGCTGTGAAGCAGAATCAAGTTGTGTTATTCAAAGTGTGTGATCTTTGAATTGTATCACTGAAGTGTTTTAGGGATTGAGTAGTGTTCTCATACTTAAGTGGTCTCTTAAGTAGAAGGTTCATTAAGTAGTGATTAAGTTTAGGAGATGTCAACTGGGTTGTTGAGTCTGTAAATTAATACTACTGATAGTGAAATTCATCCCTGGCTTGGTAGCCCCCAGACGTAGGTAGTTAGACCGAACTGGGTAAACAATTCATTGTGTTGATTTATTGCTTGTTATTGCATTGTCCATTGCAGAGTGTGTTGTTGTGACATCGCACTTAACATCACACATCTGGTACCAGAATTTCAATTGGTATCAAAGCAGGCATCCTGTCTATCTCTGGGTGAGATCTAGGGAAGTTACTTTCTGGTGTAAAGATGGACAAAGAAGTTGGAGGATTTGTCAACAGACCCCCTATTTTGGATGGATCCAATTATGACTATTGGAAGCCAAGGATGACTACTTTCTTAAAATCCTTGGACAGCAGGGCATGGAAGGCCATTATTAAAGAGTGGAAAGCACCTGTTGTATGTGAAAAAGATGATGTTGGGAAAGATAAAGAGGGCACCTCAAAGCCGAAGCCTGAAGAAGAATGGACCAAGGAAGAAGATGAACTTGCCCTTGGTAATTCCAAAGCTTTAAATGCAATTTTTAATGGAGTGGATAAGAACATATTCAGGTTGATCAATACCTGTGAAGTTGCTAAGGAAGCTTGGGATATTTTAAAGGCTACACATGAAGGAACATCTAGAGTTAAGATGTCAATACTTCAGCTTCTAACATCGAAGTTTGAAAGTCTGAAGATGAAGGAAGATGAGACTATCCATGACTTCCACATGAGTATTCTTGAGTTGTCCAATGCATCCAGTGCTCTTGGAGAAAAGATGTCGGAAGAAAAGCTTGTAAGGAAAATCCTTAGGTCCCTTCCTAAGAGGTATAAGATGAAGGTGACTGCAATTGAAGAAGCTCAAGACATCAGCAAGGTGAGGGTTGATGAGCTCATTGGATCTCTTCAAACTTTTGAGCTTGGGTTGAATGAGGAAGAACCAGAAAAGAAGCCAAAGAGTATAGACTTGGTTTCAAATGATCAAGAAGAAAAAGGGAATAGTGCTGA
This sequence comes from Lathyrus tuberosus, assembly GCA_022829125.1. Lineage (NCBI taxonomy): Eukaryota > Viridiplantae > Streptophyta > Magnoliopsida > Fabales > Fabaceae > Lathyrus > Lathyrus tuberosus. The sequence continues at coordinate 3,040,908 of JALAZF010000241.1, read as the reverse complement.
ATACCAAGAGGATCTATCTCAGGCCATTGTTATGTTGGAAAGGCAGTTCAACAAGGTATTCAAGAGGATGAACAATAACTACAAGCCTAATGTCAAGAACATCTCTTCTGACATCAGCAAGTCAAAAGAGAAGGATGAAGAGAAGACTTCCTAAGATAAAGGAGTTCAGTGCTTTGAATGTGAAGGTTATGGACATGTCAAGAAAGAATGTCCCACATTCTTGAAGAAGCAGAAGAAGGGCATGACAATTTCCTGGTCTGAATCTGATAGTGAAAGTGAAGGTGAGTCAGCAAAGCATGTTAGAGCCTTAACAGGAACTGTTGTTTCTGATGATGATAGTGATGGAGAAATAACTTATGAGGAGTTAGCATCTACTTATCAAGAGCTGTGTTTAAAAAGTGCTGAGATTTGTCAAGAAAACAAGTGTCACAAGCAACAGATTGCTCAGCTTGAGAATGTAAAAGTTGATCTGGAAAATGAAGTTGTACTAGTTAAATCTCAACTTGATCAGATGACAAAATCTGTTAGGATGATGAACAGTGGTACAACTACTCTTGATAAGATTCTTCAGTTAGAGAAAGCTGCTGGAGATAAATCAGGTATAGGATATGTGGTTGAGGAAAAGGGCTCTACAAAAGCTAGCACTTCAGGAACAAAGAAGGAGATGTCCCAACCAATGTCTCAACATCAAACAAAGAGACATGATTCTACACCTAAGAAGGTTACTCATCCACAGCCTCAGAATGTTGAGAAGAAGAATGCTCATCATCAGAAGAAGGTGCAGTCTCAGGGAGCTAGTCAGTATATGCGACCTCAATATCACAAGAGCATGAAGGCTGCTAGGTTAAATCAGAACATGGTTCATCAACATCAGGGGAACATGTATGAATATGGATACAACAATGTTGTGCCTCATTACTATGGAAGAAGGAAGTCTCATCACCATAGGAGACAGTTCAAAAGACAGTATCCTTACCATAGAAGACAGTCAAACTATGGTAGTAGAAGACAACAACCTTATCATAGAAGAAGAAATCAACACTATGGATGGCAGCACCAGCAACATCATCATCATGGTGGCAGAAGGTTTAACCACTTTAGAGATGACAGAGTTAGATGCTTCTACTGTGGCAGATTTGGACATATGCAGTTCTCCTGCTTCAAGCTTCATGGTTATCCAAATTCTGCTCCTCAACCCAGACAGAAGGAGGTCAGGCCCAAAGTAGTAAAACAATGGGTTCCTAAAGCTCAGGTCACATGTCTATTGGCTCACACATCAGATGGACATTTTGCTATGGATGCATGGTACTTTGACAGTGGTTGTTCAAAGCACATGACTGGTTCCAAGAAGCATTTGGTAGAGTTCAATCCTTGCCATGCAAATGATGTTATTTTTGGCAATGGTGTAAAAGGAGTAGTAGAAGGAGTTGGAAGAGTGAAGAATCATGATGGTCTTACTCTTGATAATGTGCTCCTTGTTCAAGGGTCGAGTGTTAATTTAATAAGCATAAGTCAACTTTGTGATGAAGGTTACAAGGTAAGCTACACCAAAGATGAATGTGTGGTAGCTGATGACCAGAATGAGGTAGTGATGAAGGGAGTAAGATCCAAAGATAATTGCTATCAGTGGATACCTCAAGTGGACAGCTTATCTAGTGATGTTAAGGTTGATGCTGTAACATCAGATGGTGACATCAAGTGTGAAAGTATGGTGAAAAGTCAATATGGGTTAATAACTTATGGTGCTGTTACTCCTAAGTTGGATGATGTGTTAAAAGCCAACTTGAGTAGTCAGTTATGTGAGCAAGATGAAGGAGTCAACAATGCTGATGGAAGGATCAAAAGCTGTGACCTTAAGAAGTGTTGGGAGCTGAATACTTGCAAGGCCAAGAAAGATGACAACCTGAATAATGACTCCTATAGTTCATAAGAAAAATTTCACAAGTTGACAATCCTTAGGTTGGAAGATGCAGATGCTAGAGCTGATGTTAAAACATCTCAAGTCAAGAAAGGTACTTCTAGCCTTAAAATAAAGAAGAGTGATGATGAACAAATTGCAAAAGTGGTTCCTGGGGTTGCTAAATGACTGAAATCAAGGAAGTGGAAAGCTATTGAGTCACCTCCAAAGATGAGAACTGATAAGCAGAAGATCTATGTGGATGGTACTACAAAATCCAAGAGTAAAGTGTTCATCTCTTCCAGAAATAGGAAGATCAGAGATAAGTCTGATGATAATGTCTAGGATATCTCTCAAATGAAGGAAGTCGTTGTTGTTAGAACTTATGAGAAAACTCAAAAGGCCATACTAGATAACATTCCTGTGCTTTTCATAAAATGGTAGAAGTATGTTCTGGAAAAATAATTTGGTATAGATACTCTGGATATGGTTGAGTTTGCTAGGATATGGTTCAGAGAGGGTGTGGGAAGTTATGGTATTCAGGTGTGTATGAATAAGTTGCTCTGACTGTGTTTTATTGGGAGCTTCTTGAAGGACTTCTTTGTGCAATTAGTCCTTTGAATGGTGATGAGAAGCTGATGTCCCAAAAGATGTTATAACATCGTGTTTGCTGGTGGTTATATCTGGAAGATGATTAAGATTGGACATGTGGAGTTGGATGCTCTAGCATTTTTGGTCAGAAGAGGTGGAGATTATGGTCGTGTGTTTAGTAGTTTGTTCTGGCAAAGCATGACTACTGTCTTTGAAGACTTCACCAGGTTCAACAACTACTGGTGGATGTAAGGATAGAGGAATTGTGATCTCTTGAAGAGACTGGATCTCAGTAAAGCTTATAAGTAAGCTGAGAATTTGTGGAGTTTGTGACACAATGTTGAGTTTGGATTATTTTGCTGATAGTAAATCCAGTAGTGGAGCATATGTAATTCCCTGGTGTCAAGAGTGTCAAGAGTATCCTTGGTGAAGGATGTCTTTGTTTTGGATCTGAAGCTTAGTGCTTACATTATATCTAAGGAGCATCTACATAGTCATACGGGAGAATGATGAAGTAGAAGGTTTGTCTTGGATGGTGAAGATGAATTGTATGATAGCCTTTGAAGAAAGGGACAGTGGTACCAAAATGCATGTACTCAGAAAATGTGCTCAAATGTTCATCTCCATCTAGAGCATTTGTTAATCATGATAGGGGGAGTACTTATCTATGGATTTTGCAGCAAAGGTGCATTTATTGTGAAGATTGCATGCTGATCAAGCTTGTGGAGATTGGTTGCCTCTTATGAGGATATAATGTCAGATAGCATGTTATGACATTAGGCTGTTGATTGGTGTTTTGGTGTGGCCTTGAATGGTTTTAGTCATATGAAGCAAATTGTTTGAATCTTGTGCACACATGCTTCTGAGGAGATGTCTGAAGACAAGATTGAATCATGGCCTTGAATATATTGTACACTTGTCTTGGTGTGTGTTATTCTTAGAGTTCAGTGGAAGGCATTGTGTGTGTGCTTCAGATCTTGTGGATGATTGTGTGAAGCCTTCATAACTGGATGGATGAAGAATATGTCTGGATTTTCAAAATGTGGATATTGCTGACAGAAGAAGTATGGTTTTGTACAGGGTGTCATAGGAGATTTAACTTGTTGAGGTTTGTCAAGTGAGCCAAGAGTATCAAAGAGTACAAATGTCAAATGCTGCTAAAGTGATGTGATGCAGAAGTGCAGAAATTCAGGGGGAGTAATTGCTGATCTGCTGAACAGCTGTTATGCTGGTTCTTGTTCTGAGGGGGAACACCATTGTTGATTGTTGAAAATTGTAGCTGTTGAAGATGGTGCAGCAGCAGAGTTTTGTGTGAAGTGAAGTCTTTATGTATTGAAGATGCTGCTGCTTGAAGTTTCAAAAAATATTCAAGTTTATTCCGCTGCTGAAGTCTCTGAAGGTGCAGAGATTGTCTTAGCCAAAATTAGCCAAAGGGGGAGATTGTTAGTTTCTTGGATTGGCTGGAATTTTGGTAAAACAAAGGGTGTTCAATGTTGATGTCAAAGTGGTGATGTTGCAACATTGAGTCTTAACACTGGTCTGTGTTAAGTAGTGAAGTTGTTCAATGTTTGATGTCATATGGGTGATGTCACAACATTGAGTCTTAACACTGGGTTGTGTTAAGTGTTTAAGTTGGATGTCTGATGTCACATGCGATGTTGTGACATCAGGTCTGCAGAATTAATAACATCAGGTTTAGTGATGTTGTTAGGGTTTGCGTTTTAGCTGGAATTTTGGATAGCAGGTAGTCTCATTGGATGCGAATATCTTGGGATAGATATTCTTTGTTGCATAGAGATTTGATGCAAATTTATAGGAGGTTTAAAGACTGAAGATTTAAGAAGAATTTGAGAGAGAAAATCGGTTTTTAGAGATTCAGTTTTAAATAACAAATCATATCAAATATTGTAAAGAGGTCCAAGCCTAATTCAGATAGCTATATAAAGTGCATCAGTACTGAAGGAAAAGTAACGAAGAAAGAGAGCTAAAGATTGAGTGTCATTTGTGTCTTCGTGTATGTTTTGTAAACCATTCGAGTGTGAATTGGTATTGTTGTTTTGAGTTGTTCTTGATCAAAGTTGTGAAGCAGAATCAAGTGGTGTTATTCAAAGTGTGTGATCTTTGAATTGTATCACTGAAGTGTTTTAGGGATTGAGTAGTGTTCTCATACTTAAGTGGTCTCTTAAGTAGAAGGTTCATTAAGTAGTGATTAAGTTTAGGAGATGTCAACTGGGTTGTTGAGTCTGTAAATTAATACTACTGATAATGAAATTCATCCCTGGCTTGGTAGCCCCCAGACGTAGGTAGTTAGACCGAACTGGGTGAACAATTCATTGTGTTGATTTATTGCTTGTTATTGCATTGTCCATTGCAGAGTGTGTTGTTGTGACATCGCACTTAAAATCACACATCTGGTACCAGAATTTCACAACCCCTTTTGTACATGAATAATTTTGCACCTCAGTCATTGTATAAGTCCCAGTACAGTTTTCAAAATAACGGTGCGATCGTTGTTTTTTTCATCTAGGCCTTTCCTTGAGTTGTAAGCCCCACCTCTTATACAAAAATAAACTTTGGGCCTTTAATAGAGTGTAAGACCCATCTCTTTGTAAATACAATAAGTCCCTCTGTGATTTTCAAACTACGACGCGATCGTCGCCTTTTCAAAAGAATTCATCTGGTCCTCTCCTTAAGTATAAGCCCCAAACTTCTTTTAAAACAACTTTCTCTTTTGATTTAGATTCAAATTCATAGTTGTTATAAAAACTTTCTTTAATTTCTTGAACAACTAACCATACTGCTGTGGTGCTGGAAGCTTGCTCACCTGTAAGTTCTATCAGCTTTCTTTTAAATACTTGCTCATATATATCTCATCTGTATATATATATATGCCTGTATATTATCTTGCTTAGAGTTTTCCCCGACAATTAGGTCTAGGATCAGATAAAGCCAGTGGTCACTCTTTCAACACAGTCAAAACTAGTTCCCCATAGGAAATTCCAGATACAGTCTTGCCTCCTCTTGGGCTTATACAATATGGAACAGAGAAAGGCATTATTCCCGGTGAAACTTTTCTCAAGACTGTCACTATTAGAAATTTGTCAAGAAATTCATTTCCCCCAGAGAGGATTAATTCCTGGTGAAACCTCTCTTGAATTTCTTCAAACCCTAGAACTGTTCACTACATAAAGGATTAATTCCCGGTGAAACCTTTCTGGAACTTTTCATAAGTTTGGACCCACAGGCTTCCTAAAAGCATCCCCAGCCTCCTCTTCAAACCTTAGGGTTGATTCTCATCCCTTAAAAGTCATCCTCCTCTTGGGCATCATACAAAGATAAACATTGGCATACCAGTAGACTTGGACAATCTAATCTCCTCTTGGATTTCAAAGAAACCCTCAAGTATCCTAAAAACAGAGGATAAACCCTGACCATTTCATCAATCACCAATAGAGTTAAAACCTCCATAGGTTTCAAAACTCAATCTTTAAACTCTCACTTCAAAAATCCCCAGCTAGGGTCAAATCACCACTAATAAACCCTCTATCAGAACCTTATGGTCTTTGATGTCTCAACTCTTCTGTAAACCTCAGCAAGATTTGATTCCCAAATTTGGACCTGCCTTTGGATCTCAATAATCCTCAGCAGAAGTTAGCCTCCTCTTAGGCTTTATATAAGAAATTTCCCCAACCAGCCTCCTCTTAGGCTTTGTATAATGATCTTCCTCAACCTCTTTTTAGCCTCAATCTTGGGCTTTGTACAAGACACCAATAAATATTCTCCAGCTGAGTCAGTCAAAACTTTCTTTCAGCCTCAATCTTGGACTTTGTACAAGACACCTATAAATATTCTCCGGCTGAGTCAGTCAAAATCCTTTTAGCCTCAATCTTGGGCTTTGTACAAGACAGATAAAACCTCTCCCCAGTAGAGTCAATAATTTTTAGCCTCAATCTTGGGCTTTGTACAAGACAGATAAAATATTTCCCGGAAGAGTCAATACCTTCCAGCCTTTTCTTAGGCTTTGTATAATGATTTCCCCAAAAGAGTCAGTCCCTTTTCAGCCTCAATCTTGGGCTTTGTACAAGATAGATATAAAACTCCCTAAAAAGAGTTAACCTTTTAGCTTCAACCTTGGGCTTTGATCAAGGCACACCAAAAATCAAACATCCCCTCAGAGGAAATCAAAAATCTCTCTGCAGGAAGACATTTCTCTATAAATCACACATTCAAAATAGACAATCAAACAAACCCTAATCCCAGATAATTGTTGTAAGTGGCACACTTGTTGATTTACAAATCTAAGTTGTAGTCCATCTCTTATCCTGGTAAATTTCCTCTTTCATCTAGTTGCTGTAACTGGCAAGCCTCTGGATTATTTACATCCAAGCCAATGTCCTTCTCTTAGCATGAACAATTCCTAAGGAAAAATGGCATTGCTCTACACTGAGTTAAAGTTTTCTCCTTCAAGACATCACCCTCATAAAGGAAATTATGACATTGCTGGACACATACATTCCAGTTAAAGTAATTGTCCTTTATAATTAGTTACCCAAACAATTATGATAAACAGATGAGATGGCTCCCATCAGAGGTGACAAATTCTCTCTCAGTCAAACCTTTAGCTTCAATCTTGGGCTTTGAACAAGACAACAAATAACCCTTTCAGCTTCAATCTTGGGCTTTAAACAAGACATCAAACATCTTTTCCTCCCATAGAATAGGAGGAACTACGATTGCTCTGATTTCCATGTTTTCTTCAACGGGAATACGTAGGCATAAGATTGCAAAATCTTAGCGAGCACACTAAACAAAAAACCTTAAGTCCCGTACCTTACCAAAAACATCGAAAAACCCAAAAATCAACAAAATACTCTCTCTCTCTCAACAATCCCAAAGGAGAAACTTTCCCAACCCATGACAGACAAACACCAATAAGTAGAATAACAGAATAAACTGCTAAACAACCTATGGATAACCATATATAGGATGGGTAATTGAAAACTCCTCATTGTATAACCTGACCCCGGACCCCCCAATCTCTTAGCATTTGTTAAATAAACATTTGCGTGCAAGGTTAGTTTTAGATAGCTTCCCTTTCCTTTCCAGGTACGCTATTGACGAACCTCTTTCCACTTCAAAATTCTACCATTTGTTCTGGCCTTCTTCCCTCTTCTCGATTGGCTTTACCCACTTGCCCCTAGGGGCGTCAACAGTGGGTTTGAATGTGGATGGCTTATTTCCACGTAGCCCTGGTCCACCTTGGTCATGTCTTCGGGGTGCTCCCTTCATGTCGAAAGCCCCATGATTATTAGCATCCCTCCAGTTTTTTTAGTTTCTTGCTCGTCGAACTCCCTGTACGTTCTCTACAGCTTTCCTATCAAAGATTGCGTTGCACCTTGGGCGCAACATTACTTCAGAGTTCTTTCTTTGGCATCTATGGAGGAATTCGGCCAAATTCTCGTCCTGTTTAGGATATGCCACCTTGACATATTCTTCTTGCTCGAGTTTGTGTTCGTCCACTTCCATTGCAGATTTCTGGGTCATTTCGACGATATTGACCCCTAGGTTGGCACCTTCAGTGATGTCCAACTCTTGCAATTTGATTCTAAGGCCTTCAGTAGCTTTAGTTTTGTTGTTAACTTATATAAAACCATCAGCAGTCTCATGTGTTATAATTATTTGGTTGGAACCTTTAGCGATCCCTTTGTCAAAGCCTTCAGCAACTTCCATGATGAAACCCTCAGTGGTTTCCATTTTAAAGTCTTCAGTGACTTCCTTGGTGAATCCTTCAGTAGCCTCTTCGTCGAAGTCATCAGTGACCTCTTGGTTGAAGTTCTCAGTAACTTCTTGGTGAAACCTTCAGTGGTTTCTTTGTTGGAGTCCTCAGTGACTATTTTGGCGAAGCCATCAACAACTTTGACCATTACATCGTCGTTGGCGAAGTCCTCAGCAACTTCCACCATGTTGACCATAGATGGTTCAGAGTAATGTACATCCGCTACTGGAAGAGGATTAGAGTCTATCTTCATTTGATTCTCTGATTTGTCAGCGAACCTGAGTCTTCCCTCCATGATAGCGTTTTGGACAAGATCCCTGAAAAATAAAGCATTGAGAAGTTTTATGGCCCAAAAAATTATGATACTTACAAAAACCTCTCTTTTCTCTTTGTTCTAAAGGATGCATTTTAGCGCCAGGAGGCACTATCATTTGGTCATCTTTAACTAATAAATCAAAGATTTCGTCACACTTATTGATGTCAAAGGTATAAGTTCTCTTAGGGAACCTATCATTCTTCTCTGATTCGACTGGATTTTTTCGTCACACTTCTTCTAAGACTACCCATAAGTTTCCTACCATCCATCCCTTTGGGGTTGTCGAGGAGGTTGTGGAACACCAAAGAAATCAGCAATGTGCGTCATTTGCACTGCCAATTGTTGGTTTGTTTGGGTACTATTTTGGATTAGAGGTTTGAATATGACACCTATTTGTTGGGCAAGCATTTGGACCATCTCATGATTGCTTTCGTCCATCTGTTGCCTTATCACTGCTGCAGAATTATTGGTGTATCATGCATTTGGGTAGGAAATCATGTCCCTAAGGGTTAGCTAATTCGACCCATGTTATTGATGCCTAAACCAGATCCTTGCAATGGTGAAGTTACATTCACCACTGGGTTTGTAAATGCTGATGTTGTATTGTACAACCTTGCCATCATTGAAGTTGGCATGCCATAAGGTTGTTTGCGTCCTATTGGGGGTATTGAGAATCGAGGCATATAAGGCCTGAAGAAATTATTTCCCACTGGAGGGAGGGTCACTGGTGGACTCTGTGTTCCCACGTAAGACAAAATGGGATCACTTTGGGCGATTGACTGCACAGGCATCGAACTTGCCATGGATGGTATGGTTTCAGACACGGACGCTGGAACCGTATTTCCCCTATTGAAGAATAAGGGGGTGGTTCTCCTTCATTTGGTGGATTTTGATTGTTTGGCGGTTTCTGATTCACCATCCTTCTTACGTATCCTCTCCTTGGTCTCTTTTTGTTATTTGTGGCTATTCTACCACTCCTAAGTCTCATGCAACGAAGTTTGAAAAGATAGTAAAAATGAAGAATTATGCAAAAAAATTCCAGAAAAAAAGAAAAATATTTTTTGAACAATAGCATCGTCCCACTGGGCGTGCCAATTTGTTTACCGGTGAAAATTGATAAACAATCATTGGCCTTCCAAAAACAGTTTACTTGCAGGATCAACCAGTGAATCCTAAGGACATAGCTATTGTTTAATGTCTTTCTGGAAAGTTGAAGAACACTTCGACAACATTCATACTTGTAAAAGTTTGTTTTAAAGTTTTTAGAAAAGATAAACTTTGTAGAAATTGATAAAGAAAGTACAATGAAGAAAAACTTCAAAGTAAAAGTGCAGTAAAATAAACAATTGATAAATGAAAATAACTTTCTATTGAAATGAAATAATGTGGTGTTTCAGACATACATTCTCAATGATAACTCTTTTCTCACTTGGCTTAGATACTTTGAGTATTTTTTTAGTATTGTACAACAATTGAACACACATAAATCCTAACACTAAGACTCTTATTTATAACATGTCGAAAATAACTATCTTCAAAGGATATTCCTCCAAAAATTGACACGTTTTTCTCTGCATGTTTTCAATTCGCCACAGCTCTCCACGCGTCTTTTCTAAGAAACGGATAAGGACAAAAGATAGTTATTATCCGTATTTTGAAATTCAAACTTCTATCGAAGGAGAGCTACATACACCCTCCGTCGAAGTTGCTTTCCAAACTTAGAAAATATTTCTAAGTGTTTTTTTTCAGCATATCCTCCTCGTGAAGACCTCTTCCACCAGGATTCTTGCACAAGCTCCTGTCGAATTCAACAATAACTCAAGAAACACTTGATTTTTACTTAGTATCTTAAACAAAAGCCTAGCGTTGAAATTCCCATCCAATACTTGCAATAGATAGCATTATCAACTTCGTATCAAACCAACATTTTCCTTCGACCAAGTCGAATTTTCTACATCTCAAACATAAAGAAATCAAGAATATGGAGAGTATTAGGCACAATGTCCTAGGATTCACTGGTTGATCATACGAGTAACTAATATTTTAGAGACCAACGGTTGTTTATTATTTTTTAGAGTAAAAAAATTGGCACGCCCAGTGGAACATGTGCTAAGTTTCCTAGTTTGTGTTAGATTTCTTTGTTTTCTTTACATTTTAAATTAGTAGTCTATTCTTAAGAAAGCTTTTTCTGGGCATTTTGCAAGTGATTAAGGAGTGGTAAGGCTTTATATAGTATGTCGTGTCCTCAAATAGACAATATTAATTCCCAGAATAACCCTCAAGATGTAGTGCAACAGCCGATTGTATTGACCGTTGAAGAGCCAGTTCTTTCTACGCCAGTTAGAACAACAACTCCATCGACGTCAGCGGCGCCAGTCGCAACTATGTCATCCTAGGGGACTACACCCCCTCCCAAGTCAGGAAATATCCTTAATAATCTTGCGTTTTCGCGACCTTTGTTTGGGTTCTTAATGCCACCACCTGGCAGAGATTACCCCTATGGTATGCCAACTTCTATGATGGCTGGCCTGCAGCCCAATGTGTCAACCTTTAGTGACAACGTAATGGCCATAACACCATTATACAATTCCTACAATGCCTCGGCGTCTACCATCAGTAACATGGCACGACTGGCAGGGATAAATTATATCCCTCAGAATACACCATCTATGATGGCTATGAGGCACCAAATGGATGAGAGTAATTAAGAATTAGTAAATACCCTCACCGAACAAAAGGGAACAATTTTTAACCCATTAATTTCTAATACGAACCAAACTTATGAAGTGTTGGCAAATCAGATGGGACGTATAGCTGATTTCTTTGGCACGCCCTAAATTCCTGTTCGACCGACACCTCAGATATCTAATTTTAGGACGGTCGAAACCCCTGAGAATGCAACGGTACAAGTTAATGCATCCCAAACTCAAGGGGTACAACAAGAATTGCCCTTGAATGGAGAGAGGATAGAGAAAAAAATCTTAGGCCTTTGTGTAACACCTCAAAATTTTCCCTCCTATTTATACCTAATAAGTGACTTATGCTTCACACCTCATTTGCATTTAGGTCATGAATATTACACATGCATCATTGCCTTTCATAAGGCATGGTATCAAGGGTACCACTATCATTGACTGGGCAAAGTAAAGAGAATAGGATGTGTTCAAATACTCAACACACAAAGGCTTCTCATACATCAAGACACCTCATATGGTTCACCATTTCCTTAAGAGGTTGAGATGGACAAGAGAATGAAAGAGGATCACACTCCCCTAGTTGTGGATCCTCAACTATGGTGGATGTCCAAACTTGGGATACCTTCATGAGCAAGGATCTTGGGTCTTTATCCACATCTCATTACATGGATCATCTTGGTTTAAGGCAATCTACACCATGGGCAAAGGAATTTGGGTTTGAAGAATCAGTCAATTTCTCCTGACATCTGGGGACCAAATTAGGGTTTTGCCTAAAGTTAGTTTATTTCTGATTTTTGGGCAAGACTTGATTCAATGGTGTTCTATGTGTTCTCAAGTGTCTAAGATTGGAATATAATCCATCAATGTCATTCACAGGGTTTTCAGTTGGAGGATTGATTGAAAATTAGGAGAATTGGAAATAAAGTCAACTGATCAAGGAAAAAGTCAACTCCTGGCTTTTTAAAGTTAAAATCATGATCCTCATGTCAAATATGGTCTATGAGTGGAATTTGATCAAGAAATGTCCAAAGAATCAAGAAAAATCAAGAGTTGTGAAAGTTACCATTTTGGGAAAACTAGGGTTTTTGAGAACTTTCCATTTTGGGAAAGTTTTTCTCAAGTTTCAGCCATCTTCAAGCCCAATTTTCTCCATGCTACAAGCCTTATTTGGATTTTTTTTCAAATTAAAGTTGTAGTATGATCTCTCACCTTTCCAACCATATAAAGAACTCCTCATTTGGATTTATGAATCAAAAGTTATGATCATTTGAAAATGGGATCATCAAGTTGCTCAACATTGCAAATGACTTAGAAAAATTTCATGCATATGGCAGCTCGTGCATGACAATATTCAACCCTCATTTTCACTATGATGGAAGCTTCAAATCCACTTGCTTTCAACATGGAAGTTGTAGTATCAAAGGTTCTCTATAAAATGAGTACAAGAACCATACCTTTTGGATCAAAAACCATGAAGAACCATCTCCCTAAAACCCCAAAAAAGTCGCCTTTTGGAAGCTCATGCAAGAATTCTTGTCAAGTCATTCTATGGCAGCCTTGTGCACCTTGTTTCAAGCTCATTTTCCACAATGTTAAAGGCCTTGAATCCACTTTCCTCAAACATCAATATTGGAGTATCAAACATGCTCTTTCCATTGGCATCAAAAGTAGGGAATTTGGCTCCATAAACCTTGAGATACATTGCTTCAAATCTTGCTTCATGCTTAGGTTATAATGCCATGCAACATCCTACCATCTTGCCATATTTTATTTTCACTAACTCAGCCATGAATTGCTTGCCAAAACCATTGCAGCCTGCGTGTGAATCAATGTACATCATACTTACCTTATAAAGCCAAACAAAACTCTTCATAATGTTTACCATGCACATATCTTACCATGTATGCCATGTAAAATAAAACTTAATGCGCAAGCAACTTTGAATACTAGCTGACACTCCATCACCATTCACTATCATCATGTCATCATGGTCCTCACCATCATAAATACACAATAACAATGATAATCATGCACATATACAAGCAAAACCCGTGCCATAACCACACTTTCACATTTTTCCAATTTTCACAAAACCTCTCTAACTGGACTCTAACCTCAGTTAACACCCTTACCAACCTTATAAAAACTCTCTAATCACCTCCATTTGAGTTAGTTACACAGTTACAACAGTTTTTGGGAGAGAGATCAAGACCACATTTTTTCACCTCCATTGTTCATACTTTCGAAACTCTCTTGATAATGAAGCTTTCATAAAAATTCCTTCACCATCGTGATTAATATTCTTCACTCCACCTTCTGTTTGCAAAGATTGGCATCTGTAACCATCATAACTCCATAACCGAATCTACATCTCAGCTCCAAGATTTGGCATTTTTCCTCAAAGTTCAAGAGATTCCAGGCATTTATTTTGCCTCCATCTTAGCTCAAGTGTTGATCAGAAGATAGCAGGAAGTATTAGGGTTTCTGACGTGTGGAGATTGAAGCTCAAAACAGGTCAGTTTTTTTATTTATTTTCATTGCACCATATTAGGGTTTACATGTGATTATAAGCATGTAGACAGGTTACATATTAAAGTCCTATAACCATAGGCTCTGTTTGCTGGCTAGAAATAGGTGAAAATGTGAGTTTTAAGTTTTTGGATCATAACTTATTCTCTTCGATCTGTTGTGTATGATTATTGTTTGGAAATTCTGAGGGCATATCTTGGATCCACGTGAGAGGACTAGTGGAACCATGATGGTTTTTCCTATTTCTAGGTTGTCTCATTTCCAGGCACGGTGGTGCCTCGCCGGAGAAGATGACCGGAGGTCTTCTCCGGTCACCCCTGTGTCAAAACCCTAAACCCTAGTTCAACCTTCCAAATCTAATCATGGCCACACGTTTACTTCTGATCCAAAGGCTGTGACATTGCCAGCGCATTAATGAGGAGGGTCTCCCTCACGTGACCCCTCATTCCCTCTCATTTTCCATCATTTAAAATCTGATACAAAAACGTGATTTTTGTTCATTTGGGCTTAAATAAATTGCTACGCGCGCCCCCCAGTGCCAAGGCCCATGCGTAATTGAGCTATGTTTTTGCTATGCATGCACACCCTTTGCTCTTTGTGTGTTTTTTTAATTTTTCTTTTTTACACGTTCAAAATTGCAATTTTAAAAATAGTAAAAATTGCATAAAAATTCCGAATAAATTCAGACATGAACTTGAAGGTTTTAATTAATTTTTAGTGAATTTTATTTTCATTTTGTGCCTGTTTTAATATTTTTCTTGAATTTTGGAAAGATACATGTTCATGTTGGTGTATCTTGTGATACAAGTTCCAAAAAGTGATCTTCCTTTGATCTTTTGAATCTGATTTTTTGTGTGTACTTATCCCATTGATTGTGTAAGATATTGAGGTTCATTTTCCCTTTTGATCATGAGTTTTAGTTTGCTCTTGAGTTCCATGTTTGAGGCTTGCTTTGTATGATGACTTTTGGATAACATGCTTGATGTTGTCATTAATTGAATGCTTTAGATGTATGATTTGGATCCCATCTCTTGCATATGATCACCTACTACACTTGATATAAGTTGGTTGATTGTTCATATTTTTTTGAAGCCTTTAGCTATTTTCCCTTGAATTTTGTTTGGTTGCCTAAATGTTTGATGATGCTTAGGATTAGGGTTGGCTTTGAGATTTTCATGAGACTTGCCTTAAAATGAAATCTTTGGTATGATTAGGCATACTCCATAGAACCTTTTGTGCCTTGTTATGATGCTTTGACATAGGTGTTTGGACCATGATTCATATGTTCACTCTTAAGTCATTGTTGCATATCCGATGCTTGTCTAATATTTGCCTAATTGCTTGGATTTTGAGGATGCATTTATGCAATCCATTAGGAATCTTTGGTTCATTGGTTTACATTGCTAAGACATTAGGTAAATCCTTGTAATTTCATTTTATAGGTCATCATTGGATGTTTGAAAATGGTTTGAAACTTGTTTGAACATGACCCTAAATATGCACTAATTTTGGTCATTCTTTTTAGGTCTTGTGTACATACCTTGTGATCATTCTTTTAACACTTAAACATGCAACATTAGAGGTCCTTACCTACTAATTTAGGTACTCATACATGTGTATATACTTTATGTGTTCCATCTTTACTTGACTTACAAGTTACAAGTCCTTAGGAAATGTTTGAAGCTTGTTTTGTGTATTACTTGTTTTGACTTCTACAAGTGCATTGACATAGAAGTTTTATGATGACTTGAGTGCATTATTAAACATCTAAATGTGCATTCAGTTCTGACTTATACCATTCCACATGCATACTTTCATGATTATTTATGCCTTGTTTGATCAAACATGCTTGTTGCATCTTAAGTGAACTACTTGTGTGTAGACTTGTGTAACTCTTAAAGATGCTTTAACATGGTACTTCCATGACAACTTAAGGTCACTTTCATACCTTGAACACATGTTTTAAATTCTGATCCATGTCATGTACATGTCCATCTCCTACTTTTTGTGCATCTTACAACCTTAAGTGATTGATTCATCCTAAGTGAAACATCTTTGTGCAAGATTTCCTAAGCTTTTGAATGTGGTTTGGTATGAATGTCATGATCACTTCTTCACATCTTAAACTTCATTTATCATGGTGTACACTACTGACCTCATCTCATATATGTGCCTTAATTCAATTCAGGTGACCTTTAGACACCAATTGTGTATAGCTTGTGAATGACATGTGTTTGTGAGTTAACTTAGGACACAACTTGGAACTGTTCGATCTTCCTAAGGATACCACCTTAGATAATATTAAACTTGGTTTAGATACTGAACTATATAGGATCTTACCCTCTTAGGACCTATTTCTCTTTGTTTGTGGTGTGACATTGCATCTAGAGCCATTGTAGGGCATTTGCATTAGTTTTAGGACATAGTTTGCATAAACTTTCAACTATTCATTAGTTGAGGTTGCTTGCATAAACCTTTCAACCATCAATTAGTTGAGCTTGTGTGTAAGGTAAGTCTCTTTAATTTGATGTTTACATTCTCATGCAACCTCCCTTTCATCTCATTTCTCTTTCTTCTTTGAATTATAGATTGATTCCACTTAATGTTTACTTGTGCAATAACATGATCCCTTAGGACTCCTAGCTTGGTTTTAATTTTTTATTAAGACCAAAGTAGGATAGACATTAGGTAAACAATCCTTTGCATGCTAACAAGTAGGTTAGTCCCCTCTTAACCTTAACCATAGGGCCACCATTGTATGATAACACTAGGATCTAGTCTCCCTTGGTGTTTTCTTTCAAATTTGAGTCCTTTCTCTTCTCTCGTCTCAAAAGAAAAGCTAAAAAACACTTAATAACTATCGTATGCAAAGTGTGCCACGAGCCTTAAGCATATGGGAAATGATTAGTGGAGATGTAACACCCCCAATCTATACCCCCAATTAATAAAAAGCAGTAAAAGAAAATTCAAAATTTCGTCAGAGTATATTTAAATTATCATGGCATAGACCGAGGGGTCACATCAAATTGAAACAATACATACAACACCTGCTCATAAAGATATGCAACAGTGGGGTAGCAATCAACAGAGGAACTCAGTTCCTTACACCCACATTTCAGATTTTAGAATAAAAGCGAAAAATCTAAAACTGAATAACATATATATATATATATATCACAAAAAGTTTGTCATACATCACGTTATACATGCACAAGCCAAAAGATATATATACATAATACACAAATATCACAAACGGCCTCCCTAACTACCCGGTGTCATATATCAGAGCCGACCGACAAAAGAATGAAGACACAAAGCTTCACAAAAATACCTCCAGCAACTCTAATCTGCAATGCCTCATAGAGCATTATAAAACAGCAGAAGGGTGAGAAAAACAACCATAATATAATTGCATACAATTATATATAACACGAAAATACACACATGTATACGTTTCTCACCACAACTCACGCCATAAATCATACACAAGGCATTACAAGACATAATACATATCTCCATCACCAACACATATCCATATATCAATTTTATCCACAATTCCACACATAAAACACCCATAATGATTTATGCAATGCAAGAGACAGACACAACGACTCTATGCATATGCACATGCGGTACCGACTTCCATTGTTTCTCATCACTAGTTCACTCAGGAACTCTGCTGGAATCATCGCTCGTTACATCACTGTAACTCCCCGTCGGGCCTACGATGTTCCCCACTGCTCACACCCCACACGGGCACACGGTGTTTATGGATCGCTCACACCCCACACGGGCACACGACCCGATCGCTCACACCCCACATGGGCACACGATCGTCTATAATCATCGCTCACACCCCACATGGGCACATGACGTTATAACGAATTCCCTCTGGAATCCAAACCGTCACTCAGGACGCCTCAACAATGCATATCATGATGCTTGGCATACAATGACCCATGACATTTAATATGCACGCATAAACACATTCATTTACATCGACAAAAATCACACGTTGCACTTATGCCCAAAACAATGCATTTGATTTCCATACGGCCACAATTCATCACAACCCCATCTAAACACATATATTTACTTCATACAACAGCACCTTGCACAATACACATTAATAACGCACCACTACAACGACAAAAGTCGACGACCGACACTATTCCTGACTTTCCGACATAATTAAATCGGCTAACAATTCCAAAATCATCATAACAAGAAAGTACAGCTCAAATGCTACGCACCGATACTAAGAATGTAAAAATCAGATAAACGGAACACAAGTTACGAAAGAAAACGAAAAACGATATTTTGAAAAGTCCCATTTTGCAATTGTCCTGTCCATACGCGTATCACCATGATCCATACGCCTATGAGCAGAGA
Source organism: Lathyrus tuberosus (assembly GCA_022829125.1). Taxonomy (NCBI): domain Eukaryota; kingdom Viridiplantae; phylum Streptophyta; class Magnoliopsida; order Fabales; family Fabaceae; genus Lathyrus; species Lathyrus tuberosus. Next base: position 3,022,711 of record JALAZF010000241.1, on the reverse strand, counting down.
CTCACTTTTCCCCAAAGTTCACGTTAAAATGTCTGTACGCGTAATGACCAAACCCATACGTGTATTGCCCTGAAATGCTGCGTGTATCATATGCAAATGGGCAGATGACCGAGAAAATTGGAGACTCATACGCGTATTGGCCCATGGCTCGCCCACCATACGCGTATTGCCAAGGTCCATACGCGTATGAACATGCCCCATACGCGTATGACCTGGAAAAACCAGAAAAATTTCTGCAGAACGTGGTTCTGCGTTTTCTCACTCAAATCACTCCAAATTTTCACCTACACCCAGAAAAATTACCAATACAATGCATAGCAACATGTATCTATCATATACCAACATTAAGAAACACTAAAAACATGATTTCCAACACATTTGATCAATTTCTAATCAATTTTACCAAAAATGGGTTTTACTAAATTTCTTCATTTCAATCCAACAAACATCACAAATACACATACATAATCATACACAATCATACAATAATTGAGTTTCGCACCCTTACCCGATTAAACCGATTGTAGGAGTTGATTTCTTTGATTTTTCCAAGTTTTCTTACTATTTCTCTTCTTCTTCTCTTTTTCTCCTCTTTTTCTTTCTTTCCCCTTTCTTTCTTTCTATTTTTCTCTCTTTCTATTTTCCTTTCTATTCTAACTTAACAAAATATTATGAAATGTCCAAAATACCCCCACACTCAAATATCTCACAAACGTTCCCAAAACCCGATAAATATCATAACATCGAAAAATAACATATATCCAAATAAAAGTCAAAAATAAAATAAAATAATAATAAAATTATAATAAAATAATAATAAAATAATCAAAACGACTCGATTAAATAAAACTCACACAAAACTGGGGCGTTACAACTCTTCCCCACTTAGAAATTTTCGTCCTCGAAAATATACCTGAGACGAACAACTCCGGATATGACTCCCGCATCCGACTCTCCAACTCCCAAGTCAAATTGCCCTCAGCAGCGCCTCCCCACGCCACTTTCACAAGTGCAATATCCTTGCCTCTCAACCGCTTCACCTCGCGATCCAAAATCGTAACTGGTAATGCCTCAACCGTAAGGTTCTCCCTTACCTCAACCTCATCCATCGGAATCACATGCGACGGATCCGGAACATACTTCCGAAGCTGTGAAACATGAAACACATCATGCAAATTCGACAGATTCAGTGACAACGCCACCCTATACGCCACAGCACTCACTCTCGCGGATATCTGGTAAGGACCAATAAACCGAGAAGTAAGTTTCTTCGATTTCAATGCACGACCCACACCCGTTACCGGCGTAACCCTCAGAAATACATGATCGCCCTCTTGAAACTCAAGATCCTTCCGTCTCCGATCATGATAACTCTTTTGTCTACTCTGAGAAGCTTTCATCTTCTCACGAATAAACTTCACTTTCTCCGTCGTCTGTTGTACCAATTCTGGCCCAACCACCGTTCGCTCACCAGATTCTTGCCAACACAACGGTGTCCGACACCTTCGTCCATACAATGCTTCAAACGGTGCCATTTCAATACTAGAATGGAAACTGTTATTATACGTAAACTCAATCAATGCAAGATAACCATCCCACGCACCACCTTGTTCCAAAACACAAGCTCTCAACAAATCCTCCAAAGACTGAATCGTCCTCTCCGTCTGACCATCCGTCTGTGGATGATAAGCCGAACTCAATCTCAATTTAGAACCCAAAGCCTTCTGTAAACTTTCCCAGAATCTCGATGTAAATCTAGGATCTCGATCAGAAACAATACTCAATGGAACCCCATGCAATTTCACAATCACACTGATGTAAATCTCAACTAACCGCTCCAAAGAAAAACTGATGTCAATCAGAATAAAATGAGCCGATTTAGTTAGCCTATCAACAACCACCCAAATAGCATTATGCCCTCGCTGAGTACTCGGTAACCCTGTTACAAAATCCATGGAAATACTATCCCATTTCCATTCAGGAATATCCAACGGTTTCAACAAACCACTAGGCCTCAGATGTTCTACCTTCGATTTCTGACAAGTCAAACATGCATAAACAAACTGAGCCACATCCCTTTTCAATCCAGACCACCAGAAAATCTTCTTCAAATCTTGGTACATCTTATTCGCTCCCGGATGTATACTCAAATTACTCCGGTGTCCTTTCTCCAAAATCATCTTTTTCAACTCCGCATCATCAGGAATACAAATCCTACCTCGAAATCTCAAAACACCATTAATATCCACTTGAAAATCACTATTCGCATCTTTTCCTCCAACCAACATCAAATCCACAAATTTCACATCCAGCTTTTGCTTCTCACTAACCGTCATCAGAAAATCATTAGTAATCGTTAGCATACCAAGCCTCACGCTAACCGACGTCACTTCACAAACCAAACTCAAGTCTCTAAACGATTCCAAAAGTTCCCACTCTTTAACCATTAAAGCGGATATATGTAACGATTTCTGGCTCAAAGCATCGGCTACCACATTAGCTTTACCAGGATGGTAATTCAAGCCAAAGTCGTAGTCCTTCAAGAATTCCAACCATCTACGTTGACTCATATTTAGCTCTTTCTGATCAAACAAATATTTCAAACTTTTATGATCACTAAAGACTTCAAACCTTGCACCGTAGAGATAATGCCTCCAAATCTTCAACACAAAAACCACAGCCGCTAACTCAAAATCATGAGTAGGGTAATTCTTCTCATGAACTCTTAACTGCCTTGAAGCATAAGCCACCACCTTACCTTCCTGCATCAGAACACCACCTAGACCAATCAAAGAAGCATCACAATAAACCACAAATGGTTCATTAGAATTTGGCAAAATCAAAATCGAAGCTATCGTCAATTTTCTCTTCAGCTCAGTAAAACTCTCATCACACCGAATATCCCAATTGAACGCTTGCCCTTTACAAGTCAACTGGGTCAAAGGAAGTGCTAGCTTCGAAAAACCTTCAATAAACCTTCAATAATAACCAGCCAAACCCAAAAAGCTTCAAATTTCAGTAACAGATCTCGGAGCCTCCCATTGTAGAACTGTTTCTACTTTAGATGGATCCACAACAATACCATTACCTGAAATTACGTGTCCAAGAAAACTCACCTCCGACAACCAGAATTCACACTTGGATAATTTAGCAAAAAGCTTCCTTTCCTTCAAAACCTGCAAAACAATACGCAAATGTTCTGCATGCTCCTCCCGAGACTTAGAATAAATTAAGATATCATCAATAAACACCACCACAAAACAATCCAGTTGCTCGTGAAAAATACGATTCATGTATTCCATAAATACACATGGCGCATTAGAAACCCCGAACAGCATCACAGAATATTCACAATGACCGTATCGTGTCCTAAAAGCCGTTTTCTGAATGTCTTCCTCCTTCACCCTTATCTGATGATACTCTGACCTCAAGTCAATCTTACTGAACACACAAGCACCAACTAACTGATCCATCAGATCATCAATCCTTGGAAGAGGATATTTATTCTTGATCGTCACCTTATTCAACTAGCGATAATCAATACATAACCTCATACTCCCGTCCTTCTTTTTCACCAATAAAACTGGAGCACCCCAAGGAGAAACACTTGGTCTCACGAACCTCTTCTCCAACAACTCATTCAACTGTTTCTTTAACTCCACCAACTCTGATGCCGACATACGATAAGGTGCCATAGAAACAGGTCTAGTACCAGGAACTAGATCTATAGAAAACTCCACCTCTCTCTCTGGAGGCAAGTCTGAAATATCCTCAGGAAACACTTCCGGAAATTCACACACAACAGGAAATACATCAAGTGAAACTTGACTATCCACAGTTAAATATGCAAACAAACCAAACAACTGGGCTTCATCCGCCAAAAGTTTCTTCAACTCTTTGGTAGATAAGAAACTCGAGTCTTCGTCTTCCTCAAGAGAAGGAAACCTTACCAACTTATGATAACAATCAATATGAACCCGATTGAATTGCAACCAATTCATTCCCAGAACCACATCTAAACCCACCAACGGTAAACACACCAAATCCATCTCAAAGTCTTTACCATAAATGGTCAAAGGACATCTTAGACAAACCAAGGAAGTAGTTACTGACCCCATTGCTGGAGTATCAATAACCATTTCACCACCCATCACAGACAACACAAGATTCAAACGCTTCGCGCACTCAGACGAAATAAATGAATGAGTCGCTCCAGTATCAATAATAGCAATCAAAGGAGTACTATTAATAAAACAAGTACCTTTGATCAGACGATCTGCACTCGAAGTCTGAGTCCCCGATAATGCAAACACTTTTCCACCAGCTAGAGCCTGCTTCGGTTTCGGACACTTGGTACTAATATGCCCAGGTTCACCACAGTTGTAACATTTCACCACATTCTTCCTGGCACAATCCGCTGCAACATGTCCTACACCTCCACAATTAGTACACTTCCTCAAATCTTTCCTGCACTCAAACTGACGATGCCCCAACTCACCACATTTATAACACCTCAAAGGACCAGACATTCCTCCTCCACTTGACCTTTTCTCAAAATTCCCTCTTTGTTTACCTTTATCAGCTGGTGTCACATACGGACCACCACGGAACTGCTGCTTCCCTTTCCTCTCGCTCACACTCTTGTAATGTGTAGAACGAGCCTTACTGTCTTCTTCGTAAATCCTACAACAATCCACCAAATCAGAGAACCTCTGAATCCTTTGGTATCCAATCGCCTGCTTTATTTCAGGACGCAAGCCATTCTCAAACTTTACACACTTAGAGAATTCAGCAGTCGCTTCAGCATAATGAGGATAAAACTGCACAAGTTCCACAAACTTAGCAGTATAATCAACAACAGACATATTACCTTGTTTCAGTTCCAGAAACTCAATTTCCTTCTTTCCTCTTACATCTTCAGGAAAATACCTCCTCAAGAACTCCCGGCTAAAAACTTCCCAAGTAATTTCTTCCTCTTCTGCAGCTTCCAACACACGTCGAGTACTAACCCACCAATCATCAGCTTCTTCCAATAACATGTGAGTACCCAGTCTCACCTTCGGGTCTTCATCACAATCCATCACTCGAAAAATCATTTCAATCTCTTTCAGCCAAATCTGTGCACCATCCGGATCATATCTTCCTTTGAAGACAGGCAGTTTGTTCTTCCTGAACTCATCATTACCCGCAGCATTAGGTACCCCCTGCACAGCACGAGCCATAGCTTGCATAGCCGCAGCCAAAGCAGCATCATTCCTACCAGCCATATTCTGTTCATTTCCAATAACAGAAACTATGGTTAAACAAACAGCTCATCCAAACGCCAAGACCAACAAGGACTGACACAACTGACACGGACTGACACAAACTGGCTCTGATACCACTTAATGTAACACCCCCAATCTATACCCCCAATTAATAAAAAGCAGTAAAAGAAAATTCAAAATTTCGTCAGAGTATATTTAAATTATCATGGCATAGACCGAGGGGTCACATCAAATTGAAACAATACATACAACACCTGCTCATAAAGATATGCAACAGTGGGGTAGCAATCAACAGAGGAACTCAGTTCCTTACACCCATATTTCAGATTTTAGAATAAAAGCGGAAAATCTAAAACTGAATAACATATATATATATATATATATATATATATATCACAAAAAGTTTGTCATACATCAAGTTATACATGCACAGGCCAAAAGATATATATACATAATACACAAATATCACAAACGGCCTCCCTAACTACCCGGTGTCACATATCAGAGCCGACCGACAAAAGAATGAAGACGCAAAGCTTCACAAAAATACCTCCAGCAACTCTAATCTGCAATGCCTCATAGAGCATTATAAAACAGCAAAAGGGTGAGAAAAAAAACCATAATATAATTGCATACAATTATATATAACACGAAAATACACACATGTATACGTTTCTCACCACAACTCACGCCATAAATCATACACAAGGCATTACAAGACATAATACATATCTCCATCACCAACACATATCCATATATCAATTTTATCCACAATTCCACACATAAAACACCCATAATGATTTATGCAATGCAAGAGATCGACACAACGACTCTATGCATATGCACATGTGGTACCGACTTCCATTGTTTCTCATCACTAGTTCACTCAGGAACTCTGCTGGAATCATCGCTCATTACATCACTGTAACTCCCTGTCGGGCCTAGGATGTTCCCCACCGCTCACACCCCACACGGGCACACGGTGTTTATGGATCGCTCACACCCCACACGGGCACACGACCCGATCACTCACACCCCACATGGGCACACGATCGTCTATAATCATCGCTCACACCCCACATGGGCACACGACGTTATAGCGAATTCCCTCTGGAATCCAAACCGTCACTCAGGACGTCTCAACAATGCATATCATGATGCTTGGCATACAATGACCCATGACATTTAATATGCACACATAAACACATTCATTTACATCGACAAAAATCACACGTTGCACTTATGCCCAAAACAATGCATTTAATTTCCATACGGCCACAATTCATCACAACCCCATCTAAACACATATATTTACTTCATACAACAGCACCTTGCACAATACACATCAATTACGCACCACTACAACGACAAAAGTCGACGATCGACACTATTCCCAACTTTCTGACATAATTAAATCGGCTAACAATTCCAAAATCATCATAACAAGAAAGTACAGCTCAAATGCTACGCAACAATACCAAGAATGTAAAAATCGGATAAACGGAGCACAAGTTACGAAAGAAAACGAAAAACGATATTTTGAAAAGTCCCATTTTGCAATTGTCCTGTCCATACGCGTATCACCATGATCCATACGCGTATGAGCAGAGACTCGCTTTTCCCCAAAGTTCACGTTAAAATGTCCGTACGCGTAATGACCAAACCCATACGCGTATTGCCCTGAAATGCTGCGTGTATCATACGCAAATGGGCAGATGGCCGAGAAAATTGGAGACCCATACGCGTATTGGCCCATGGCTCGCCCACCATACGCGTATTGCCAAGGTCCATACGCGTATGAACATGCCCCATACGCGTATGACCTGGAAAAACCAGAAAAATTTCTGCAGAACGTGGTTCTGCGTTTTCTCACTCAAATCACTCCAAATTTTCACCTACACCCAGAAAAATTACCAATACAATGCATAGCAACATGTATCTATCATATACCAACATTAAGAAACACTAAAAACATGATTTCCAACACATTTGATCAATTTCTAATCAATTTTACCAAAAATGGGTTTTACTAAATTTCTTCATTTCAATCCAACAAACATCACAAATACACATACATAATCATACACAATCATACAATAATTGAGTTTCGTACCCTTACCCGATTAAACTGATTCTAGGAGTTGATTTCTTTGATTTTTCCAAGTTTTCTTACTATTTCTCTTCTTCTTCTCTTTTTCTCCTCTTTTTCTTTCTTTCCCCTTTCTTTCTTTCTATTTTTCTCTCTTTCTATTTTCCTTTCTATTCTAACTTAACAAAATATTATGAAATGTCCAAAATACCCCCACACTCAAATATCTCACAAACGTTCCCAAAACCCGATAAAATATCATAACATCGAAAAATAACATATTTCCAAATAAAAGTCAAAAATAAAATAAAATAATAATAAAATAATAATAAAAAAATAATAAAATAATCACAACGACTCGATTAAATAAAACCCACACAAAACTGGGGCGTTACAGGAGATCTCCTTCACTCTTCTAGGATGCTTTGCAAACGTTCCGTTGGGAGCAACCTTGTAAAGTATTTGCTCCTATGTCATAGTCTTTAGCACGAAACATACCACAAACACAATCAATCAAAACACTTTCTTCTAAAAAACAAAAACAAACATCCGTTTTTCTTCGGGATTCTCTTCTCATCTCCCTCACTCCATTCGTAAAGGATACGTCATTTCCGTTCTACCGCAAACAGGTAAACGCATTGTCGCAACGCGAAAAACAACCGGCAGAAAACAAAGTTGCTGTCGACCGTTATTTATCCCGGCGGGGGAAAGGAAATAATCGAAGAAACCTAAAAAGGGAGAAGATGTGACGGCAAGGTGCTTCTCACTTGATTTATGTTTTAATGATGTCAACAATGTAGGCTAGTTTTTAGTTTGTAATTTGGACGGTATCATTTCATTGTCGTTCGCAATGCATACAACAATTGATAATCATGTGTCTAAACTTATAGGAAGAGTCTTGCACATTTCCTACATGTGTATAATCATGGTATTAGTGTTAGGTATGCATGATTTGTGCCTAAGTTGGTGAAAACTTGTAGAAAAAGCAATTTCTAGGTTTTATCATGGCTTGCGTCGACCTAACTTGTGCATGAGTCGACTCATGCGCTTGTGTCAAAATTTGTGAAATGCCAAGGTAAGCGCACGCTGACCCTCAAGTGAGCCTACGGTCGACGCATGCTACTGGGATTCTTCATTCTGCATTTTAAACATCCATGCGTCGATGCATGGTCCTGTGGCGATCGACGCATGCTCGTCCAACTTGCATAGATGTGTTGACGGGTAAGCGCTCGCCGACCCTCATCAAGCGAGCGGTTGACACTTCGCTCCTTTGACTCATTTTTTCTGATTGTTTCTATGTTTCTTTTGCTGCCATTTGAATTAGTTGGTCTTTGCATCACATATATAGCTGGTTCCTCATTGTTTTTATAACAAACAAGAACAAGTGAAAGAAATACATTGAACATTTTCTCTCATCAATTTCATCTTCATCTTGCACCTTTTTCAACAAATACACATAATTATTTTAGTTGATTTTCTTCATCATGAAGTGATAACGTCCAAAGCATAGAGTTGTATCTTTGTTTAGGGTGAATGGTTCAGTGGGTTTGTTCTTGAATAAAACCTCTAGGGTTTTGCCCTCCAAGATCATTTGGATTTGGGGGTTTTTGGATCAGATCTTGTGTGCATTGAATTCAGCCGAGCAAAGGTGATCGAAGAACGGAAGGTTTTGTCGATCTAGTAGGGGTAACCGGAGGATTGTGCAACAAGGTTTGAAGATCGAACTGTGTGTGGATCAAAATCAGCCGAGTGAAGGTGATTGAAGAATTGTGTGTTCTTGCAATATAGTAATGGTAAACAGAGGTTCCACCAACAAGTTCGAGGCACTTGATTCGACTCGAATCAAGGGAAAAGAAGACAAAGTATCTGCATCAACGATGTGTTCTTGAGTGTGGGATAACTAAGTTTTCTCTTGTAAAAACATTTGCAAACAAGTTATAGATATCTCAATTCTAGTTTTTAGAATTGGGGGCAGACGTACCCGAAGCGAGGACGAAAGGGGAACTGCCTAAACAAACTTGGTGTCGTTCCTTTTCCTTATCTCATTTATATTTTGAATTGTTTACGCTTGTAATCGTTCAATCGATCGACAAAAATTCTGATATACTTTTGTGTAGAAAATTATTTTGAAAATCATTGCACAATCATTACGGATTATCCTTAGTGAAAATTCTGCATCAACTATAATAGAAGGCTAAACTTGGAGTTTTATACACTCCAAGTGCGACGCATACAAAGTGTTTGATATATTGTCAAGTTCGGTTTAATTTTTTGATTACTCATTGGAGATTGCACCTTGTTAAGTGCTTTTGGTAAATTGATTAATTGTTAAGTTGCGATTCTATTTTTTCTCATTGAGCCTTTCGTTCCATTTAGATTACGTATATCCGATCCTCTCAGTAACTCGGTTCGTATAAACGAATAATCCTCGGCCGCTTCTGCAAAATATTTTTTAAAACAAATTTTAGCGCCGACTCGCATTTAAAAAGAAGTGATCTATTCAACCCCCTTCTAGATCAATTGCCTTCATCTAACAAGTGGTATCATGAGCACCGGTTAATTATAGTGCTTCAAGTATAACTTTTTAGAAAATGGCAAACGAACCGAAAGGGGCTTATAATAGAGCACCTGTTTTTAATGGTGAGAATATAGTTACTGGAAGGATTGTATGCTTGTTCACATCAATTTTATTGATAGGAATGTATGGAGCATTATCCAAAATGGTCCAATGGAAATAACCATGACCAATGTGAATAACGTGGTAGTACCCAAGCCTGAAGCACAATGGAATGAAGAAGACGAGAAAAAGTACAACTATGATTGGAAGGCGAGAAATATTCTGATCTCCTCATTAGGAGTTGACGAATATTATCGAGTTTAACATTGTACGAGTGCTAAAGCTATGTGGGACGCGTTACAAGTTGCCCATGAGGGTACTAACGACGTCAAGCTAGCTAGAATCAATACATTGACTCAAGAGTTCGACCTCTTTCACATGAAGCAAGGGGAAACCATTTCCGATATGCAAAAGATGTTCACTCATTTAATCAATAGACTTCATTCACTTGGTAGGCCAATATCCAATGAGGTTTCTACTAACAAAATCTTGAGGTGTTTGACTAGGGATTGGCAACCGAAGGTGACCGCCATTAAAGAAGCCAACGACCTAATGACGTTAGACATCACAACGTTGTTTAGGAAGCTTGAAGAACATGAGAAAATGCTTATAAGCTTAGACCTATATGAGAAAAGAGAGAAGAAGGAAAAGAGCAAGACCAAGGAGTCAGAAAAGAAGTCGATAGCTCTAAAGACTTCTAGTTCAAAGTCCTCCGATATGAGCCGAGTAGAGTGAATCTAGTGATGACGAGGAAAAGGATTCGAATGAAGACATGGGATGATTTGTGAAGCGATATAATCTCTATATCAAGAAAAATGGTATCCAATATTCGGAGAAAAACCTCGTCAACTTTCGTAAACAAACAAAGTCTTCCAAGAATGAAGACAAAAAGAGTGGGAAAACTAAGGGTTCTTGCTATAACCGTGGGAAAGTCGGCCACTACAAGCCGGACTGTCCATTGTTGAAGAAGGACAAAGGTAAGGACAAAAGTCGTCATGGGAAGAAACAATCAAAACCTAAGAGAGCCTATATCGCTTGGGAAAGCGATAGTGAATCATCTAGTGCTGAAAGTTCAAGTGGCGAAGGAGAATTCAAAAATCTTTGCCTTTCCGCTCACCAAAAGAAAAAGAACAAAAAGGTAAGACACTCTAAGTACGATAACTCTAATTCAATGTCTTATTCTGAACTACAACGTGCGTTTGATACACTACACCATGAGGCTAAGGAAGCCTTTAAACGGTTAGCTTCAAATAACCAAATATTTTCTCATTTGGAGCAAAAGATCTCCGATTTCGAAAAGGAATTAGAGGCTCTCAAAAAGTCCATGATGGAAGTGACAAAGGTAGATGTTAAGGAAGACAAAAGTAAGTGGGTAAATTTTGGTTGCGATACTTGTCACATTTGACAAAAAGAAGTTAGAACTCTTAAGGCCAAGCTTGACAAGGCTCTAGAACCAAAAATGAATTTTGCTATTGATAAATCACACTTTAAGAAAAGTATGATTAATCCATATCAAAAATATACATATGTGATTAGAAATTATCCTAGCAAAAGTGATTCTCATGCTAACCTCACTTGCTTATATTGTTACAAAAGGGATCATACCATTGCTAAGTGCCGTTTTAGGAGGTTTTTGGTTCCTAAAGGCATTTATCAATGGTTGCCCAAATGCAATCCTATTTTCACTCACAACCAAGGACCCAATAATAATTGGGTACCTATTTCCCTTGATTGACTATGTAGGTACAACGTCTTGAGACCACGGAAAGAAGATGGGTTCTGGATAGTGGCTGCTCAAGACATATGACAGGAGACATATCTCTTTTCATCGCCTTTGTGGCGAAGAAAAAAGGGTTTGTAACCTACGGAGACAACAACAAGGGACAAATACTTGGCAAAGGTAGTGTAGGTAACCCCTCATCTACTACTATCTCTGATGTACTTCTTGTTAAGGGCCTTAAACATAACCTTTTAAGCATTAGTCAATTATGTGACAATGACTATAAAGTATCTTTTTCTAAGGATTGTTGCATAATTGAGAATAGCGATAAAAAGGATGTGTTTAAAGGCTTGAGGGTGAATAACGTCTATATGCTACACTTAAATGAGGTATCATTGAGTAGCGACAAGTGTCTAGTCACCATGAGTGAAGATTCATGGTTATGGCATAGACGGTTGGCGCATGTCAATTTTGATTTGCTTAACAAAATAGTTTCTAAAGACCTAGTGATTGGCTTGCCCAAAATCAAATTCACAAAGGATCACTTATGTGATGCGTGTCAAATGGGGAAGCAAACAAGGATCCCGTTCAAATCTAAATACATTGTTTCAACTACAAGACCCCTTGAGCTCCTCCATATGGACCTCTTTGGACCATCTAGGATTAAAAACCTAGGTGGTAACTATTATGGTTTTGTGATAGTCGATGACTTTTCTCGGTTTTGCTGCACTATTTTCTTAGCAAACATGAGAGATACTTTTTCGGCCCTTGAAATATTTGCCAAGTTATCCCAAAACAAATTAAACACGAACATTATATCAATTAGAAGTGATCATGGGGGTGAGTTCGAAAATCATCTTTTTGAAGCATTTTGTGAAAGCCATGGGATTTATCATAATTTTTTCGCACCACGTACCCCTCAACAAAACGGGGTTGTGGAACGTAAAAACAAAATTTTGGAAGAATTAGGAAGGACTATGATCAATGAGAGTGGACTTCCAAAATACTTTTGGGCCGACGCCATAAGTACGGCTTGTTATGTTTTGAATAGGTGCTTATCCGTCCTATTCTAAACAGGACACCGTATGAGATTTTAAAAGGGAGAAAGCTCAATGTGTCTCACCTTCACATCTTTGGTTGTAAGTGTTTCGTGTTGAATAAGAGACACTTAGTAAGTTTGATGTAAGGCCGACGAGGGTATTTTTCTTGGATACTCTCAGTCAAGTAAGGCATATAGGGTTTACAATAAGAGGTTACTTACTGTTGAGGAGTCGGTTCATGTTACTTTTGATGAGTCTTATCCAAAAAATTTTAGAAAAGGTAATTCTTTTCATGGTGCAGGTGTATCTTCTGAAGACATACTCAAAGACACTGATAAAGGGACTGATCAACCTGAAGCAGTGCATGTTGAGGAGGAAAAAGATCACCAACATATGAAGAGTGAGGAGGATCATCCGTCTAATAAAGATGACCTTCCTCCAGCTTGGAAGTCTTCCAAAGACCATCCCATCGACAACATTCTCGGTGACATCTCAAAGGGAGTAACAACTCGTTCCAAGCTAAGTAACTTCTATTATTACTTCGCTTTCATTTCGCAAGTTGAGCCTAAAACTCAAAAAAGGCCTTACTCAATGAACATTGGCATTTGTCAATGCAATAGGAGTTAAATCAATTTGAAAGAAATGAGGTTTGGGACCTTGTCCCTCCTCCGCGAGGCCATCGAGTAATCGGCACCCGATGGGTGTTTAGGAACAAGCTCGACGAAAATGGAGTCATAACAAGAAATAAAGCGTGTTTGGTTGCGCAAGGGTATAACCAAGAGGAAGACATAGACTATGAGGAAACTTATGCGCCTGTTGCCCGACTCGAGGCTATACACATATTGCTTGCCTATGCATGTGCTAAAAACTTCAAGTTATTTCAAATGGATGTTAAAAGTGCATTCCTTAACAGTTATATTAATGAAAAGGTTTAGGTTGCCCAACCTCCAAGATTTGAGTCCCATGAGTATCCCGATCACGTTTACAAATTAAAACGTGCTTTGTACGGTCTCAAACAAGCCCCTAGGGCTTGGTATGAACATCTTAGCAAATTTCTCCTTGATCAAGGATACTCTAGAGGAAAGGTTGACACAACCCTTTTCATTAAACGTTAAGGAAAACATCAAATTTTGGTTCAAATATATGTAGACGATATTATTTTTGGGTCTACCAACATAAATTTGGTCAAGGAGTTTGCTAAGTTAATACAGGGAGAGTTCGAGATGAACATGATGGGGGAGTTAAACTATTTCCTCGGATTGCAAATCAAGCAACTCGATGAAGGGACATTTGTGAGCCAGACGAAGTATTGCCTTGAGTTTCTCAAGTGCTTCGACATGGCTAGCTCGAAAGCTATTGACACTCCGATGCATACTTGTGTCAACATGAATCGAGATGAGAACGGTAAGGATGTAGATGTAAAAAGGTATAGAGGTATGATTGGCTCTCTACTCTATCTTACCGCATCCCGACCAGATATCATGTTCAGTGTATGCATGTGTGCCAGCTATTAATCGTGTCCTAAGGAGTCTCATTTAAAAGCAGTGAAGCGCATACTTAGGTATCTTTGCGGTACTCCAAAGTATGGGCTTTGGTACTCCAAAGGAAGCGATTGTTCTTTGGTTGGCTATTCTGATTCTGACTTTTCCGGTTACAAATCGGATAGGAAAGGTACTAGTGGTACTTGTCACTTTTTCTCGAATTCCTTAGTGAGTTGGCATAGCAAAAAGCATGTTTTCGTTACTTTGTCAACAGTCGAGGCGGAATACGTTGCGGCCGATAGTTGTTGTGCTCAAGTTTTAAGGCTTAAATAATAATTACTTGACTACAATATTAAACTTGAACGTATTCCTATTTTGTGTGATAATACAAGTGCCATTAACTTAACCAAAAACTTGATATTGCATTCTCACACGAAACATATAGAAATACGCCATTATTTCCTTAGGGATCATGTAGAGAAAGGGAATGTCGCATTTGAGCATGTTGATTCTAAGAATCAAGTTGCGGATATTTTCACTAAACCACTTGCAACGGAACCTTTCTTTCACATTCGTATGGAACTTGATGTTCTCGATATCTCGGATCGTATTTGATTATATGTATATGATTTGCATGCTCTACTCCTTTTGCTTGTCTTTATTTCTTCTAACTAACAATAAGCTATAAGATTAAGCTATATGTGAGAGCATCCATCATCAATCGTCGGAGGTAATATCGTTCCCTTCTTAGAAACTCCACTTTTGATCAATTATGTATGTGAATTATTATGGCCAAAATGTGGTTTAATTTGATGTGTTATTCATGATTAAATGTATTTTTTATCCATTTGTAAGTATTGGCATGTGTATGGTGTGTTATTTATCATTACTTGGTGCATAAGTAGATCAAAATTTGCATTTTTCCATTTTATGCTGGTTTGAGTCGACCAAAACATGGCATGGGTCGACTCAAGAAAGGTGGTTTTTTCTCAAATGAAAGCGCGGGTCAGCTCACGCCGACCTATGGTCGACGCATCCCATAAAGCTTTTAAATTTGTCAAAATTTGTTCAGCGTGTGCCGACGCATGACCTGCATCGGTCGACGCATCGCTGACGAACTCTGAATCTTCTTTTCTCGGGAAGACACGCGCTGTTTCATTTGCATAGAAAAGTAACTACATCATAATTTTTTTTTTCATTTTCCAAGTGCATGTCATAAAGTGGTGTCTCCTCACCTCTCTCTTCTCCTCTCCTTAAACTCTAAAACCCTAAAAACCCATTGCAACAACTATCTCCAAATCCAACAAATCTTCAAATCCAAGAGGTGCTTAAAGGTTTTGTCTTTATAATAACCAAGGGTTGTAGTCTAATAATCTTGATCATCAAGGTTTCGCACTGTTCATCATCTTCTTTAAAGTTTGGCACAGTTCATTTGGGTTCATAGAATTGCTCATCAATGGCTTCACAAAGAGTTGCAGGAAAGAGGACCACCAGAACTTCAACATCAAGGGTTGGTTCATCGTCAACACCGGTAAACACTCTTTCATTACTATCTGATAATTTTTTTGAGGTATTCAACAAAGATTTCTGAAACCGCTCTGTAATTAAGCAGTATGTGTACTACCCATTGAGGGCGGACAACTATCACCTCTCTGAAGTCATTGAACTGTTGGATGTTAAAAAAATTGACGAATTTTTAGAATGTGACACTAAGTACAATGAAGATTTGGTGAAACTGTTTTACACTGGGATTTGGGACAAATTTGAAGGTACGAACTTTAAGTATACTATTGGTGATAAGAACTACTCTATGAATGCTTCTGTTTGGAACAATTTGCTTAAGCTAGAAAATGCAGGTCTTCCTAAGGTAACTGATACTGTATGTGTTAACAACTATGAGTTTAAGCCAGCTTTGAACTCAATGCTTCGTGATCCTTATTCGGAAAGCATTGTGAACATCGACCTATTTCCCAAAACTGTCAGAATGGGAACGCTGAAACCAGTTGATCGTATTCTGCAATGGATTGTCTCACACATCTTAAGTCCTAAGAAAGGAGGTTATTCTCGGGTCGATTAAGCATAAGTCTATTTGATCTATCGGCTGAAGAATAAAATTCGCATTAATTGGCCGTACTACTCCACGTATAGGATGTTTGCTCTCAGGGATTCTACTAGAGGTACTGCTTTGTGTTATGCCTCCTGTTTCAGTGTCTCTTGAAAAAGGCTGGGGTAACGGTCCCAAGTATTCCTTATGTAACCATTACCCCTGATCAAGAATTTACACAGAAGACCCAAACTATGATAGGTTACTTTTGGGATTCTGACGATGAGGAGTTCAAATTTAGACACCGAGCAATATACCAAGATATTCAGTTTGATGTTCCTAATGAACAAGCTGTTCTAGAAGAGAATGTGCA
Organism: Lathyrus tuberosus; assembly: GCA_022829125.1. NCBI lineage: Eukaryota > Viridiplantae > Streptophyta > Magnoliopsida > Fabales > Fabaceae > Lathyrus > Lathyrus tuberosus. The sequence goes on along the minus strand of JALAZF010000241.1, from coordinate 3,006,080 downwards.
GGGAGGACAAGCCAAAAACAACATGCAAACTGACGTAAATACAATGGAGGAAGACAATGTTGAATGGATGGTATACTCCCCACCGCGAGATCCATATGAAAATCAGGGTTGGGGAGAATGGCAACACACTGGTTGGACCTCCCTTGGTGCTGCCTATAATCCGCCAAATCATGATTGGAACCAAGATCAAGAATATGACTGGCATCAGCCTGAATACTCAACACAACACAACAATAACGATGAGGTATTAGACAAGTTACGTTCTATGCAATTCAACAGCAGAATTTCATGACTTTACAAGAGGAATGATATACAGCTCAGGAGGAGAGGTTTATAGATCTCTCAAATCAGTTGGAAAACCATACTCAAGATTTCAACCGGTTCGCTGATGCTGCAATGCTCAGATTTGATGCTTTGGACACCGCAGTTTAACATCAGACTCGAAATGTAACTAACGGTCTAGGTGTTCTAAATCGCACTGTGATTGAGCTGAATGAATATTTAGAGGAACAACCACTTCCTCCACCACCAGGCCAGAATTTCAGAGGAAGGGGCCATCAATTTAGGGGGAGGAGACCCTGAGAGATAGGATCATAGTTTGATGCATGTTATATTTAGTGTCTGGCTTGTATGACTTGTTATTTGCTTGCATTTTGTTTCTGTACTTGGTTCACTTTTGGATTATGTTACCTTTTGAACTACTATGGAATGTATGTTGAATCTATTTGTTTGCATCTCTTGTGCCTTATTTATCCATCTAATGTTTTTATATTATCATCATTTTATGTGAATGTTTGTTAATGAATCTTGTTTGCAATTTGTTGAGTGAATCATCAAGTATCATGATGTTTTCAATTTGACCACCTTCTGTCTCTCTTTTTGATGTTGTCAAAGGGGGAGAAGGATAAATCTCTACTAGCAGCAATTGATTTTTTAAAGACCTCACAAAGATAGGGGGAGGATTCAAATTACAAACCAAGCTAAAGACAAACAATTTTGCCATCATCAAAAGGGGGGAGTATGTGAGGGCAAGGTGTTTCTCACTTGGTTTCTGTTTTAATGATGTCAACAATGTAGGCTAGTTCTTAGTTTGTAATTTGGACGGTATCATTTCATTGTCATTCTCATGCATACAACAATTGATAATCATGTGTCTAAACATATAGGAAGAGTCCTGTACATTTCCTACATGTGTATAATCATGGTATTAGTGTTAGGTATGCATGATTGGTGCCTAAGTTGGTGAAAACTTGTAGAAAAATCAATTTCTAGGTTTTATCATGGCTTGCGTCGACCTAACTTGTGCATGAGTCGATTCATGCACTTGTGTCAAAATTTGTGAAATGCCCGGGTAAGCGCACGCTGACCTTCAAGTGAGCCTACGGTCGACGCATGCTACTGGGATTCTTCATTCTGTATTTTAAACATCCATGCGTCGATGCATGATCCTGTGGCGGTTGACGCATGCTCGTCCAACTTGCATAGATGTGTTGACGGGTCAGCGCTCGCCGACCCTCATCAAGCGAGCGGTCGACTCTTTGCTCCTTTGACTCCTTTTTTCTAATTGTTTCTATGTTTCTTTTGCTGCCTTTTGAGTTAGTTGGTCTTTGCATCACATATATAGTGGTTCCTCATTGTTTTTATAACAAACAAGAACAAGTGAAAGAAATACATTGAACATTTTCTCTCATCAATTTCATCTTCATCTTGCACCTTTTTCAACAAATACACATAATCATTTTTGTTGATTTTCTACATCATGAAGTGATAATGTCCAAAGCATAGAGTTGTATCTTTGTTTGGGGTGAGTGGTTCACTGGGTTTGTTCTTGAATAAAACCCCTAGGGTTTTCCCCTCCAAGATCATTTGGATTTTGGAGTTTTTGGATCAGATCTTGTGTGCATTGAATTCAGTCGAGTGAAGGTGATCGAAGAACGAAAGGTTTTGTCGATCTAGTAGCGGTAACCGGAGGATTGTGCAACAAGGTTTAAGGATCGAACTGTGTATGGATCAGAATCAGCCGAGTGAAGGTGATTGAAGAATTGTGTGTTCTTGCAATCTAGTAACGGTAAACGGAGGTTCTACCAACAAGTTCGAGGCACTTGATTCGACTCGAATCAAGGGAAGAGAAGACGAAGTATCTGCATCAACGAAGTGTTCTTGAGTGTGGGATAGCTAAGTTTTCTCTTGTAAAAACATTTGCAAACAAGTTATAGATATCTCAATTCTAGTTTTTAGAATTAGGGGCTGACGTACCCGAAGCGAGGATGAAAGGGGAACTGCCTAAACAAACTTGGTGTCGTTCCTTTTCCTTATCTCATTTATATTTTGAATTGTTTACGCTTGTAATCGTTCAATCGATCGACAAAAATTCTGATATAGTTTTGTGCAGAAAATTATTTTGAAAATCATTGCACAATCATTACGGATTGTGCTTAATGAAAATTCTGCATCAACTATAATAGAAGGCTAAACTTGGAGGTTTATACACTCCAAGTGCTCGATACATTGAACGCATACAAGGTGTTTGATATATTGTCAAGTTCGGTTTAATTTTTTGAATACTCATTGGAGATTGCACCTTGTTAAGTGCTTTTGGTAAATTGATTAAGTGTTAAGTTGCGATTCTAATTTTTCTCATCGAGCCTTTCATTCCATTTGGCTTACGTATATCCGATCCTCTCAGTAACTCGGTTCGTATAGACGAATAATCCTCGGCCGCTTCCGCAAAATATTTTTGAAAATAAATTTTAGCGCCGACTCGCATTTAAAAAGAAGTGATCTATTCAACCCCCCTTCTAGATCAATTGCCTTCATCTAACAGAAGACATGGTCTCGCAACCAAGTCATGGGTTCGGGAGTCGGTTACGCGAGAGGAAGTTAGCACCCCCTCGCGTTCGTTGTACTCAACGGAATCCACGTTTGTTGTCTAATCAAAGGGTGTGTTTATCTAAAGCATACTTGCTAAACGGAAATGGAAAGGAGAAGAACAAAATGTGACTCGATAGGACTTCTCCGTCCTATGCCTACACATTCCCTCGTGCAATGGGAAAGTCAAAGTCAACGTAGTTCGGAGGACTACGGGTGAATGGGGGGAATGTGCTCGCCAAGACTTCATCGTCTTGTGCCTATGTATCCTCATTCGGACGAGAATGAAGAAGTCAGAGCGTCCGTAGTTCGTGGACTACGGAAATGGGAAAAGGGTGCTCGCAAAGACATCACCATCTTGTGCCTACGTATCCTCATTCGGATGAGAATGAAGAAGTCAGAGCGTCTGTAGTTCGTGGACTACAGAAATGGGAGAATGGTGCTCGCCAAGACTTCGCTGTATTGTGCCTACGTATCCTCATTCGGACGAGAATGAGGAAATCAGAGCAATTGTAGTTCGGCCTACCACGAGTTGGTTGGTGTCTTTTATGAACGATGTTAAGCTCGCGTTCCAGAGTTAGGGTCGATGCCTGTTTGCGGTAGAACAGAGGTAACATGCCCTTCTCCGAAAAGGTTTGACGAAACATCCCGAGGGACAAAATGATTTGGATTTTTTCAAGGATTTTAGAGAAATGGAATGACTTTGTTTGTGACGTGTATCGCACTAAAGTCTACGACATAGGATCGAATACTTTGCGCTAACGATCCAAGCATCTCGCGCACAAAGTACCCTAAGATGAGGTTAGAAATGCATCCGCTCATCTTTTTCCATATGCTTAAGGCCCATGGTGCACAATACACATCGTAGTTATTAAATATTTTACTTGTATTAAGAGAGAGAAGAGAAAAACGGAAAATCTAAGGGAGACTTCGTCCTAGATGTTGTCATGTCAAATGGTCCTATAGTTGAGGTTAGGATGGAGCTAACTTATTGTTGTCATGCAAAGGATTGAGAGCCTAATGTCTATCATACTTTGAACCTAATCAAACATTAAGTTCAAGCTATGAGCCCTAAGGGAGCATGTGATCAATCACAAGTAATCATTAAACAAACTCAATCAGAAACAACAAAAAGTGAAAAAAAACAAAACCTAAGTGAAGGTGAAGAGAGGAGATGTCAAAGCAAGGCAAGTAAAAACCAAATCAAAAACATCTGCAACAACAACGCTTCAGCATAGCACAGGAGTAAATTCCAGCAAGCAAGCAAGAACAACATTTAACAGCTCCTATCTTCAGAACAAAACAGGTGTAATATCCAACAGAACTGAATGGCAGCATTTAACAACATGTATGTGCATAACAACAGTGTATGCAACAGAATTTCTACATTCAATCAACTTAAGCACAAGGAGAGTTTAACAACATCCACCAATGAGAATTCAAACATCAACAAGATCAAGCAAGTACAAATATCTCAAGTATCAAAGCAACAATTTCATCAAGACAACTCAATAATCTTCAAGAAAAATAACTAAAGTTAAACACCAAGATTCTAATGGAACTTAACATCAAAATCAATTAGTGATTCTACAAGAATTTAACCAAAAAATCAACAAGAAACCAAACCAAAATTCACTAAACATTCAAGTAAAACTCAATGAAATTCAATTGGAAACTAAACCCAAGTTTAACAAATATTCAATTAGGAGCTTGATTAAAATCGGCAAGGAAACTAATTACAAAATTCAACTAAGATCAAGGATTTAGTCAAAGAAATCTAATCAAGGTTTTAACAAGAAAATTTAATCATAATATCAACAAAATTTAATTAACAATTAACAAAAATTCCAATCAAAATTTTAACAAGAAATTTAATCAAAATTATCATCGAAGTTAATATCTAAATCCAATTCAAAAAAAATCAAAATTAAATTCTAATCCACAAAAAAAAAACTAATTAATCCAAAATCTAATTGGTCAAAAATCTAATTAACTAAAGACAAATTATCCAAACTCAAATTATCACAATCAAATTAATCAAAACTCAAAATACAACATTAATCAAAGCTAAAATCACAATTCTCCAAAACTAAGATAAAAAATAATATTGACATTAGATCAATATTTAAATCTAAATTTGAAATTACAATCTAAATAAAAAATTAGCAAAACTAAAATCTAATTAAAACAAAGAAGAAAAGAGAAAAAAAAACTTATTCAACAAAAATATAATGATCTTTGAAAAAAATAAAATCTAACTAAAATATTAAATATATATTAACAAGACCTGTTATATATATATATATATATATATATATATATATATATAACAAGGAACAGTACATCTAGAGGCATATATAGAAATCGTATATCTTAGTAACAGTGAAAAAATATCATGGCGGTACAACTTTCAACATGGCAGTTAGACTACATGTTAATCCAAAGGGTTAGAAACCAACTATATATGTATTATGTATTATGATTATAAAAAAATGGATATGTACTATGATAATTAAATAAACATGTTGTGTACTAGTTATATATTATGATTCTTAAAACAAACCTGATATTCTTGAGACAATCATGTTATATACTCCATCCGTCCTATATTATAAGAGAAATTTACTTTTTAAATTAATTAAATAATTAATATATCTGATCTATGTTATGATTAAAATAGAAGGATTATCAGAAAGCAAAGCGTACATGTATGATGAAAAGTTATATCTGCCGTTTGGTCTTTTTTTTTTCACCCGGTATCCTTTTCTCCTTTTTTTTTCCGTCCTCAAAACATTTAGCAACCAACAATATATAGGAACCAAATTAGGATTAACAGTTAATAATATCTCTAATACCCATTTTAAAAGCCCAAATTAAATAATTAATTAACTCCAAAATAAAATAAACATTTAAAATAAAATTAAAATTAAAATACTAATTATCCTATTTATTTATTATAAATATTTAGACAAAAAATGTAAAAATAAACGGACTCCAAATAACTAAAAACCGGACGCTCAAGTGCTCGAAAAAATAAATCGAGTACACCAAAATGATCGGCGTGAAATATACGACTCGGAAAAATTCAGCGTTTGGTCAGATTTTAAAATAAATTTTAATCAGTTAAAACACTCAAACTGATTAAAATGCGACGAAAAATGGTCAAAAAATTAAAATGAACACGTCAGATTAAATTACGCGAAACGTAGATCAATATAATTGACGTCTGCAAGTTTGATCTTGAAATTTTTCATCCACTGATTTTAGACACAGTTGAGATTCAGTTTGACCGGTCTGTCCGTAAATCCGAGAAATTATTACGGGTGACATTTTAGGCACTATGCGAGATAAAATGCATGCTATGCTATGCAACGTAAAAATATAAAGTCAGATAAATGAAAATTTTAAAATGTCCAGACAAAATTGGAGTACGACATCTTGATCATGACTGAATAATCACACTTGACTTGAAACCAAAATTCCTGACCTTGAGTGCGCACTGATCCTCTTGAAAAATCATGAAGAAAATGTCCTTGATATCTGATGAGCCTCGATTAAGAAGATAATAATGATGTTGGGAACTCAGCCTTTGTCTCAACTCGAGTGCAATAGCCATATAAATCACCTCTGAATAGGGAAAACTAAAATCTTAGGAAAATGCTTTGATCCACGTCTTTAGGAGCTCAATGCAAATTAATGAATGTAAGGTTATGCCCTAATGGAAAATGCATATTAACGTAAAACACAAGCCAGTTATGGTTAGAAATAAGAGAAGTCAAATTTTGGGGTGTTACACGCATAAGACTCCTCGCAACGAGCGGCGACACCTAAACTGCTGGAACGCGAACGTTGGCGTCTTCCACTTAAAAAAAACAAAACAACAAGACCCTGTTAGGTCGAACTACGACGGCTCTGACTTCCTCTTTCCGGTCCGATTGAGGATACGTAGGCACGAGACGCGATGTCTTGGCGAGCAACTTTCCCCCCACAATTCCGTAGTCCTCCGAACTACGTTGACTCTGATTTTCCCGCTCCCAAGGAAATACGTAGGCCTAGGACGACGATGTCCTATCAAGTCACCTTTTCCTTTTCTTTTCCCCCCGTTCTCTGTTTATCACCCGTTTCATTTTCACTTAGCAGTTGAGCTTCAGATACCTACTCCCTTTGACTAGAACAACAAGCGTGGATCCCATCGAGTACGATGGACGCGAGGGGGTGCTAATACCTTCCTCTCGCGTAACCGACTCTGAACTCAGGTTATGGTTGCGATGACCATGTATTTCCCTTTTTGAGGTTTTCTTCGATCATTTCCTTTCCCTGCGTCAGGATAAATAACGTTCGGTGGCAACTCTTCTGTCTTTCTCCGCCGGTTGATTTTCGCAGATGCGACAGCTGACGACTCTGTTGGGGACCCTGGTTCCCTAAGTGAGTCAATCCTAACGCTTGTTTGCTTTTGATTGTTGGGTGTTTATCTGTTGCTTTACCTGTTTTATTTATGGCTTTCATCGCATGTTTATTGCTTTTATCGCATTTTACTTGCTTTACATTCATTATTGCCATATATACTGGATTGTGTTGGACTGTTGTTTTCTTTGGTGGGATGGGTGTTCTGAGAGATAAGCCCACTACCCAAGCTTAAGTATACACACAGGTTTTAGAGTGGATAGTCGTGTTTCTTGCGTTGTGGTGACCACGTGTAGTGTTCACGAGACCCACAGCCAGACGGGGTTCCTCTAGGAGACGTCCAATACTGCATATTGATGCAGGTCATTAGATGTTCCCTTGATGAGCTGTCGACTCTGGTGACCATTCCCAAGGACTCAGTTGAGGCACTCCTCCCAAGGGTCGATAATGGCAAACCAGAAACGGAAAACCCATTACGCTTCTTGATCCGAGGACCCAAAGCTGAGAACTTGCCATAGGATGACCTTTTGAGGGGAATCAGTTGAGGACTCCTCGATTGATGATGATGCCAAACCAGAAATGGTGAACGTATCATCATTTCTCGACCTGAGAGTCTGTGACGCTGAGGATCCTTAGTCTTAGAACCCACATGTGAGAGGGGTTGAGTGTTTACAGGTTTGCAGGTAACTCTGACTTCCAACCTACCCTATTTTCTGGTATTCTTACAGAAGTGGACAGTTCATCCTGTTATATTTAGCCAGTTATTATTCACGTCGTTATGCACCAACACTATCCGCACAGTTCAGCACAGACACGTCCAGTTATATGTGGCACTCTGATATTATGCCTTTGAATTGCATCATTTCATATCTAACATACATATTTATTCATTTCCAGGTTCATATTCTACCTTTGATTCCAGTCAGTGGGTTCTATTGGGATGGATACCGAGAAGAAGAAGAACATTATCATCTATAGGTTTACAAAGCCAGGTTTAGGCCCTCTTAACAGTCTGAAAGCTATGGCTAGTCCGGATGTGTTGGGAGCCTTCAGAGAAAAGTATGGGCGAATTTTGTCTTTTGTCCACAACATCAATGATTATGAATACAGAGGTCTTCACATTTTGATGCAATTCTATGATCCTCCTCTAAGATGTTTCGTATTTCCATACTATGTGTTGGCCCCTACCTTGGAGGAGTATTCAAACATCTTGGGGATTCCTATTAAAGAAGATGTGTTGTTCTTCGGTTCTAAGAAAGATCCAGACTTCGGGGATGTGGCTACAACTCTTTACTTGAGTAAATCAACATTGGAGGCCAACATCGCCAGTAAAGGAGGTTTCCAAGGTTATCATCTGGGGTATTTAACGAAGAAAGCTCAGGAAGCTGCCAAAGATAGAAAATGGACTATTTTCAATGCCATATTGGCTCTCTGCGTATACAGTATTGTTCTGTTTCCGAACGTGTCAAACTTTGTTGATGTTGACGCCATCAGAATATTCACCTCGTAGAATCCAGTGCCGACCTTATTGGGAGACCTTTATCACTCAGTCCATAACAGAAATAAGAAGAGAAGAGGAGGTTTTCTTCACTTTTGTGCACCTCTGTTTTACAAGTGGTTCGCAAACCGTCTGCCTCGCTCAGGCGCTTTCGTGGATACTAAGGATTCTCTTGAATGGTATTGACGATTAATGGGTTTGTCTTCCAAGGATATTGTCTGGGTAGATTATGGGTTGCTTTGCAAGGACATTATTCATATCTGTGGTGGGTTCCCTAATGTTCTGTTGATAGGAAGAAAAGGGGGAATCAACTATATTCCTTCTCTGGCCATCAGACAGTTCAGATACACTCTGACAGGTCCACCCGCTGAGAGAGATGTGGAGGAGTCGTTATATTTCTAAGCAACAGATGGTATAGAAATAGTGCAAAAGGCTTTTGAGGCCTGGTTCAGTATATGGAGAAAGGGTAAAGCTGTTCTGAGAAAGGCCAACTGTAACGCCCCGGTTTTGTCTTATTTATTTAATTGAGTAGATTTAATTATTTTTGTTTTATATTATTTTATTCTTGACTTTTATTTGACAATATATATTATTTTCATCATTGTTTATGTTTTATCGCATTTTGAGAGCGTTTGCGAGATATTTGAGCTGAGGGATAAAATAGTCTTTTAGGAGTTTAGATATTTCATATAAATAGAGATTAGAGGGAAATAGAGAGAAAGGAAACAAAAAGGAAAGAAAGAGGAGAGAAAAAGGGAGAAAGAGCAGAATCGACATAACTCCGTTTCGAGCGCGATTAATCGGGTAAGGGTGAGAAGTTTCAATTATATCTTATTTGTGTATGTATATGTGTTGTTTGTTGTAATTGTTTTGGTTGTTTCGTGACTTTTCTTACCAATTGGAATTAGGAGCAATTGATAGAAATCGATGTTTTCACGGATGACATTCGATATAAACTAAGTAGAATACTTGTTATTAGGTTTGGATCATGTTTTGGTTGTTATAGTATGAATTGGGAGTGTTTGGGGTGGAATAATGATGAATTTGGACCCATTATGACCTATAACAGCGCTGCTGCGAATCCCAGAATTTGCAGGTTCGCATTGCGAATGGCAGCGAAGTGGAAAGCGAACGTTCGCGTGAGGTTCGTACTGCGAACGTTGTGTTGTTTTTCTTTCTGCCACGGTTCGCTGGGGAATTTGCATTGCGAAGGGGACAGCGAAGGTTCGCTTAGAGTTCGCACTGCGAACTGTAGGCTATTTTCCTTTCTGCCATGGTTCGCTGGGGTATTCGCACTGCGAATGAGGAAGCGAAGGACTCGCTAGGAGCTTCGCATTGCGAACATGACAGCTTTTTCCAACTTGTTTTCTTTATAACTTGTGATCCGTAAGTCGGTTTTAGGCGCGGTTTGATGCGTTGAAAATATTTTGACATGTTCTTTCTTATTAAAATGGTTTTGAGATTTTTGGCCGATTAAATTATGTCGGGGGTTCGGAAATGTGTCGTTTGGTCGACTTTTACCATCGTAACTGTGTGTATTTGATGTGTTATCATGCAATATACTTTTGATATACATCGTATGACTTGTGTGCGGATATGTGATATGAATGCATTTGATTAAATGATGTGATGATGGTTTGTGGCGTTATGGCAAGTAAATGCATTTTTTTGGGTTAAACTTCGATGCATGATTAATGATGTTGTTGTGTGGTAAAATACATTGTTGGATTGAATATCAATGTATGTTGTTATGATGTGTTGTGGGTAGCCTTTGTGGTGTGAATCCCTTGTGGAAGTAATTGTGATTGCATGTTTGTTGTGGTTTGTGGTTTGTGATGAAATGCATTGTTTGAAGTGTTTTCAATGCATGAATAATGATGATGAGATAATTCATATTGTTGAATTGTGAATGTAAGGAATTGATGAGTTGAAATATATGCATGATGATGGTTACATTATGTGTGCATTTGAATGTCATGAGTCATTGTATACCAAGCATCATGATATGCATTCTTGTGATGTCGTGTGCCCTAGTGGGTGTGAGCGACGAATCGATTCCAGAGGGAATCCGCTACAACATCGTGAGCCTTATATAAAGAGGATTGAAAGTGATGATTATAGACGATCGTGAGCCTTATACAAAGAGGACCGAAAGCGATCGGATCGTGAGCCTTATACAAAGAGGACCGAAAGCGATCCATAAACGTCGTGAGCCTTATACAAAGAGGACCGAAAGCGACGAGGAACATCGTTTGCCCGACGGGGAGTTATACTAAGTAACAAGCGATGATTCCAATAGTTCCTGAGTGAACTAGTGTTGAGATTGATGGATGGATGGTACCGCATGTGCATTGCATAGAGTCGTTGTGTCGGTCTCTGTGTATTTGCATAAGTCATGAATGGATTGATTATGTGTGAAAAATCATGAATGGATTGATTATGTGATTATGTGTGGAATTGTGAATTGATTGAGTATGTATTTAGACTTATGATTGGATTGGTGAATTGATGTGCATATGTGATAAATGCATTGGTTGTGGATAATATGTTTTATGTATAGGCATATGTTATGTGATGTGGTGATGTGTTTCCATATGTCATAACTTTGGTGTGCATTATGTGTGAATGTGTTATTATGTTGGTATAATTGATATATGCTATATGTATGGTATGTGATGCTTGTGGTGAGAATAACCGTGTACGTGAATTTATATGTTTTGCCTATTATTATGCAATCTTGATTTAGTTGTTATTTCTCACCCTTCTGCTGTGGTTTGTTGCTCTATGAGGCAATTGTAGATTAGTAGTCTTGGAGGCTTTTGTGAAGATTAGTTCTCCATCCGTTTGTCAGTCAGTCTGCTCTGATACGTAGCACGGGAGTCGGGAAACGCTGTTGTTATATATGTATACATTTGTTGTATCTATTTTGTATTACTTTTGTATGAATATTTAATGCTACAAAATGATTTATTTTGTAAAACAAGGCAGTTATGGATCTTTCCGCTTTATTCCATAATTGAACCTTTCCTTTTATATGGAAAAAGTTTCCCTAGTATATTTATTCCAATTTGTGTTATGTATCAAATTCATGAGCAGGGATGTGTTTTCTTCATTTAAATGTGGCATCCTTGTATCTGTCGGAAAAATAAATTTTTATTTACTCTGATTTATATATGTATTATTTATTCGCGATGGGAATTGGGGTGTTACATAAGTGGTATCAGAGCAGGTCGGTCCGTCCGGCCAAGTTGTTGAGTCAGTTGGTGTGACAGTTGAATACTGTTGTTGTTGTTTGTCCCTTAGTACGTGATAAGTGTGTGAAACACTGTCAGTGCTTTCTGGTTTTCTAATCCTTTATTTTCAGGATTGAGAATGAGATAAGTGGGGGAGAAGTTGGTACTTCTCCAAGTTGCTTCAGGTGTGGAGCGTTGGCTCAGTGTGTTGTGAATTGCAAGATTGTAAGTGATCTTTGGACAGTGTGGTTCCCGGTTCCAGAGGGGATACCGAGGTAAGGTTTATGTTGACTAAGGATTGGTGCCTTAGGTAGTTTTGTGCACAGGATGCAAGAAATGCTATTATAGTTTGGTAAAGACGGTTTATGCCCCATCATGATTGTCGACTGTCTATTGACAAATTGAGGAACTGATCACCCTTAGTCTCTTGTTGATAGCGGAAGGGAATTGTGTTGGATGGAATAGACGTGTCTTTCCGACTTTGATAGTGTGTGCAATGAATTGTTTGGACATTAAGTAAAGTGCTTACGGATTTTTTTGTTGAGTTGATGAAGATTATAATACCGGAAGATGAAATGGATTAGAGGTTTTGGTATGTGGTCCAGTTGGGAAGTTATTGAGAGAGAATGATTGGGTATCGTTAATGGTTGTTCTCAGAGAGTAGAGTGTGAACTCAAATTTGGCAAAGGTGAAGATTTGAGGTTTGGATCTGCTAAGTAAGTAGAAGAACTTTTAGGAAGTGAAACTCAGATTGAAAGAGCGGTTGGAAGATTTACTGGGAAGGAGAATTGTGAGGCCAAGTGTGTTGTCTTCTTGGAGAGCTCCACTATTGTTAGTAACAAAAAGGATGGATGATTGAATGGAATAACAAGCGTGATGTGTATAATGGTATTGAGACTATGGGAAACAAAACTTAGAGTTCTGGTGAGGTTTGGAGTCTTTGGAATTGTAGAGCATTAATGGAAATTTTGAGAAAACCTTAGGTGTGGATGTAATATTTGAGAGTTCTGTTGGGTTGGTTGTTGTTACACGTTGGTAGTTATGGAATTTGGACTGTTAAGAGAAGAAATTGGGTATGGATTACTGTCAGTTGAATAAGGTAACGATTAAGAACAAGTGTCCACTTTCAGGAATAGATGACTGGAATGGTTTGGTTGAGTTTGAGTGAAATTACAAATGTTTGGAATGTTTGATAAGAATGGTGAATTATGTGAGTTGAGGCTTTGATCGATTTAATGTGACTGGTTAGGTTTGTTATCCTTGGAATAGGTTGTTATTTACTCGGTTAAGCTTGTATGTGAGTAACCAGTTACCCAGTGGAAGATTTTGTAAAAGCTTTAAGAATTTATATCTTTTGGAATTTGGTTGGGCATTACAATGCACAGTGATGTTGTTCGGTGTTAGTAAGGTGTCTGGAATGTTTATGGAGTATATGAATCGTATCTTCCATATTTATTTGGATAAGTTCGTAGTGGTTTTGATTGAGGATATTCGGATCTGTTATAAACTCAGAGGAAGAACAGGTAGGGTGTTTGAGAATCGAATTGGAAGTGTGGAAAAGAAAGGAAGTTTTATGCTAAGTTATTCAAGTGAGAACTTGGGTTGAAAAAGGTTAGTTTTCTTGGATATGTTATTTCAAATGAGAGTATGGTTATGGATCCATCGAAAGTAGATGTAGTTCTACAATGAGAGGCTTCGAAGTTGGTTGAGGAGATTTGAATCTTTTTGGACTTTAGTTGGTTATTACCGGAGGTTATGGAAGGCTTTTCCAAGTTAGTGTTTTCGTTACTTCGGGTGACTTGTAAAAGGTAAGTCGTTTGCTTTGGATGTTCATTGTGAGGAAAGTTTGAGAGGGTTAAAGTAGAAGTTGTCTACGGCTCCAGTTTTGATTCTGTGTGATCCTAATAGACCGTTTGTGAGGTATTGTGATGTGTCTTTGATGAGTTTAGTTAGTGTGTTAATGCAAGATGGTAAAGTCGTGGCTTATGCTTTACGACAATTGAGGATTTATAAAAGGATCTATACTATCTAGGATTTGGAATTGTTTGTGGTTGTATTGTGTTGGAATATTTCGAGGTTTTATCTTTATGGTTCTAGGCTCGAAGTGTTTGGTAATTGCAAGAGTTTAAAGTACTTGTTTGGTCGGAAGGAATAGAGTATGAGACAACGAGGATGGTTAGAATTCGTGACGAGTTATGAATATTGGCTTGGACTATCCTTCGGAAAAAGCTAAGGTTGTGCCTGATGAGTTAAGCCGAAAGTTTTTATGTAAGTTGTTTTGATGGTCAGAGAATTAGAATTATTTGAGCAGTTCAGAGACTTATGTATGGTGTGTGAGATAACACAGTAGAGTGTGAGGTTGGGTATATTAAAGTGAACAGTTATTTTTGGAGAATATGAGAAAGAGTTAGACTTTGGACGTGAGATTGGTAGTTTTAATGGTTACGAGTAATCAGAGTGCGAAGCGGAAGCGTGATGTGGCACATTTCGTATATGCGTGTGTGACTTGATAGAGTTCAAAGGTCGAACTGTGGGAAACGGTAAGAATGATGAAACCGTGGGATGTTCTATAATGGAAGTAATAAGCGGAAGGTTTCAATATTAATCAGGTACTAATATGTAGTTGGGTGTTTTGGTCATATGTTCAATTGGCGAATCGTAACATTGTTGTAATATTGTTGTGTGACAAGGATGTTTGGTATCCTAGTTTGGTCGAGGTTGTTGAAATGATGTTGCGTCGTGGAACTTTATGTTCTTGTTTGTGTGGTTGCCTCGTTTCCATGGTGATGGTTCGAGTGTGAGTGGATAATTCCTTTGTGGGGAATTAGAGGAGTGTTACCTACGGTGATGGTAACGATCTTGTTGTGTTCTGGTTCAAGAGTGAACCTGTATGTTCGTAACTTGGGTTTTCCTTGAATCGTGAGTTGGTCGTCAAGTGCATTATATGAGATTTGCATCTTGTCGTTGTATTTGTCGTCGTTGTCGTGTCGTTGTAGTAGTTGTTGTTAGCGAGGTGGTTTGTCAGTTTGTGTTATTCGTGGTGTGCTTTTGTTGGCATGTTAGTTTGTTGGGCGGATGCGAGAGTCGTATCCGGAGTTGTTGGTATCGGTTATATTTTCGAGGACGAAAATTTCTAAGTGGGGGAGAATTGTAACGCCCCGGTTTTGTCTTATTTATTTAATTGATTCGATTTAATTATTTTTGTTTTATATTATTTTCATCGTTGTTTATGTTTTATCGCATTTTGAGAGCGTTTGCGAGATATTTGAGCTGAGGGGTAAAATAGTCTTTTAGGAGTTTAGATATTTCATATAAATAGAGATTAGAGGGAAATAGAGAGAAAGGAAAAAAAAGGAAAGAAAGAGAAGGGAAGGAAAGAAAGAGGAGAGAAAAAGGGAGAAAGAGCAAAATCGACATAACTCCGTTTCGAGCGCGATTAATCGGGTAAGGGTGAGAAGTTTCAATTATATCTTGCTTGTGTATGTATATGTGTCGTTTGTTGTAATTGTTTTGGTTGTTTCGCGACTTTTCTTACCGATTGGAATTAGGAGCAATTGATAAAAATCGATGTTTTCAAGGATGAAATTCGATATAAACTGAGTAGAATACTTGTTATTAGGTTTGGATCTTGTTTTGGTTGTTATAGTATGAATTGGGAGTGTTTGGGGTGGAAGAATGATGAATTTGGACCCATTATGACCTATAACAGCGCTGCTGCGAATCCCAGAATTTGCAGGTTCGCATTGCGAACGGCGGCGAAGTGGAAACCGAACGTTCGCGTGAGGTTCGCACTGTGAACGTTGTGTTGTTTTTCTTTCTGCCATGGTTCGCTGGGGAATTCGCACTGCGAAGGGGATAGCAAAGGTTTGGTAGGAGCTATTTTCCTTTCTGTATGCTATTTTCCTTTCTGCCATGGTTCGCTGAGGTATTCGCACTGCGAATGAGGAAGCGAAGGACTCGCTAGGAGCTTCGCATTGCGAACATAACAGCTTTTTCCAACTTGTTTTCTTTATAACTTGTGATCCGTAAGTCGGTTTGAGGCGCGGTTTGATGCGTTGGAAAGCTTTTGACATGTTCTTTCTTATTAAAATGGTTTTGAGATTGTTGGACGATTAAATTATGTCGGGGGTTTGGAAATGTGTCGTTTGGTCGACTTTTATCGTCGTAACTGTGTGTATTTGATGTGTTATCATGCAATATACTTTTGATATACATCGTATGACTTATGTGCGGATATGTGATATGAATGCATTTGATTAAATGATGTGATAATGGTTTGTGGCCTTATGGAAAGTAAATGCATTGTTTTGGGTTAAACTTCGATGCATGATTAATGATGTTGTTGTCTGGTAAAATACATTGTTGGATTGAATATCAATGTATGTTGTTATGATGTGTTGTGGGTAGCCTTTGTGGTGTGAATCCCTTGTGGAAGTAATTGTGATTGTATGATTGTTGTGGTTTGTGGTTTGTGATGAAATGCATTGTTTGAAGTGTTTTCAATGCATGAATAATGATGATGAGATAATTCATATTGTTGAATTATGAATGTATGGAATTGATGAGTTGAAATATATGCATGATGATGGTTGCATTATGTGTGCATTTGAATGTCATGAGTCATTGTATGCCAAGCATCATGATATGCATTCTTGTGATATCGTGTGCCCTAGTGGGTGTGAGCGACGAATCGATTCCAGAGGGAATCCGCTATAACATCGTGAGCCTTATACAAAGAGGACTGAAAGCGATGATTATAGACGATCGTGAGCCTTATACAAAGAGGACCGAAAGCGATCAGATCGTGAGCCTTATACAAAGAGGACCGAAAGCGAAGGGGAACATCATTTTCCCGACGGGGAGTTACACTAAGTAACAAGCGATGATTCCAATAGTACCTAAGTGAACTAGTGTTGAGATTGATGGATGGATGGTACCGCATGTGCATTGCATAGAGTCCTTGTGTCGGTCTCTGTGCATTTGCATAAATCATGAATGGATTGATTATGTGTGAAAAATCATGAATGGATTGATTATGTGATTATGTGTGGAAATGTGAATTGATGGAGTATGTGTTGAGACTTATGATTGGATTGGTGAATTTATGTGCATATGTGATAAATGCATTGGTTGTGGATAATATGTTTTATGTATAGGCATATGCTATGTGATGTGGTGATGTGTTTCCATATGTCATAACTTTGGTGTGCATTATGTGTGAATGTGTTATTATGTTGGTATAATTGATATATGCTATATGTATGGTATGTGATGCTTGTGGTGAGAATAACTGTGTACGTGAATTTATATGTTTTGCATATTATTATGCAATCTTGATTTAGTTGTTATTTCTCACCCTTTTGTTGTGGTTTGTTGCTCTATGAGGCAATTGCAGATTAGTAGTCTTGGAGGCTTTTGTGAAGATTAGTTCTCCATCCGTTTGTCTGACAATCTGCTCTGATACGTAGCACGGGAGTCGGGAGACGCTGTTGTTATATATGTATACATTTGTTGTATCTATTTTGTATTACTTTTGTATGAATATTTAATGCTACAAAATGATTTATTTTGTAAAACAAGGCAGTTATGGATCTTTCCGCTTTATTCCATAATTGAACCTTTCCTTTTATATGGAAAAAGTTTCCCTAGTATATTTATTCCATTTTGTGTTATGTATCAAATTCATGAGCAGGGATGTGTTTTCTTCATTTAAATGTGGCATCCTTGTTTCTGTCGGAAAAAATAAATTTTTATTTACTCTGATTTATATATGTATTATTTATTCGCGATGGGAATTGGGGTGTTACACCAACAATCAAGTTTATCCTCCATATGAAGACTGGATAACGAAGAGGGTTAAAGACTTCTACTTTCCTTTTGATCCCGCACCTCCTTTGTATTCGGAGATCGTGGAAGAAAGGAGCACCCTAGCCATTGAGGAGTTCGTTAAGTTGCAAGCTCTGGTGCATGAGCTCCGTGTAGAAAATTCAGACTTGAGTAGCCGGCTTCAAGACGCTTTGCATAACAATGTGGACTTGGAACGTAAGGCTAAGGACGCCACGAAGTTGTTAGCTGAGAAAGAGGAAGACTTTGCAGACAGAGCTTGGTTCTATCAGAAACCTAAGTTGGCTGCAGAATCCTCCGCCAACGCGCACAAGCAAACTAAGCAACTTTTGTCTGAGGTAAACGTCAAGCTTGATAATTCTCAGAGCAGGTGGGTTGAAGTCATGGCTGAAAATGAGGAGCTAAAGGAAGAGCTCCGAAAGGCGAAGAGTGGAAAAAAGCACTTCTCTGACAAACTGAAGGAAGCTCAAAAGGAGATTGCAGAGATCAAGATTCAGGCTGGGATCAAGAGGTCAAAGCTCAGAGATGTCTTCGGAGACGACGATAGTGCAGAACATATTGTCAAGCTGAATCAAGACATTGGAAAAATGAATAAGTTGATCAGAGGGCTGTTAAAACGACCAACTCATCCAGAAATTGAAGCCCTCCTCGAAGAAGTCAAGACCAGTTTGCACGGGCTAGGGGTTTGGGATTGATCTATTTATGTATTTCTGCATGCCTTCTATTGTGATTACCATCAGGCTTGGTGATGGAATCACCCTTGGTTGTATCAGATATATTTGTCTGACTTTCAGAAATGTTATATGAAGATGTGGTTGTTTAAGCTATATTGGTATTCTCAGCAATGTTGTTCCAGCTGTATTTTTCTGCAATATCTATCTGTTCCTGTGATATTTTCTTCACAACGTATCCAATCCCTCGCCCGATTAATACCGTAATCAAAGTAGATATAACTTGGAAATGATTAAATATGGCATATGCATGCATTCATACATTTCATTTTTGCATAACAGGTGTTTATTTCTGGACTTCCTAACCTTATTTGGTTGACAGGCAGGATTGTTGATTCTCATATCCACCGCTATTCAACGTGTCAAAACCAACAGCGAGTCATGGAACAACTACAGGCGAAAATGGCTGAAATGAGGGCCCGGATGAATCAGTTTATGGACCTGATGTAAGGAGTGGCTCAGGACCAAAAAGAGTTAAGGGCGATGGTGCAAAGGCCCGAAGTCGAGATTCCAAATGCTGACAATCAAGTTAATCCTCCAGTTGGACATGGTATTCCTGTTGGTGGAGTTAATGCTGGTATTCCTGTCGGTGGAGTTAATGCTGGTATTCCTGTCGGTGGATTCATGGTGGTATTCCTGTTGGTCAAGCTGCTAGGGGTCTTATCCCCATTCCTATTCCTGTTCCTCATATGGAGGATAATCAATATGATCAATTTTCTCTGATGAACGCAGATATGGGTGGCAACAATGGTGAAGGAGACCGAAGGTACCAACTGCTTGCTGAAAAAATCAAGGCCATAGAATATCAGAATACTATGGCCACTGACGTAGCAGACATGGGGCTAGTTCAAGGGGTAATAGTCCCTCATAACTTCAAGGCTCCATCTTTAGACAACGACAATTCTTGCCCAAAAAATCACTTGCAAGCGTACTTCAGGAAGATTTCTGCTTACTCCAATGATGAGAAGCTTTGGATGTACTTTTTCCAAGACAGCCTGTCTGGGGCATCTCTGGAGTGGTACATAAAGGTTGAGAGGGTCCACGTCAGAAATTGGAAAGATCTGGCTGAAGATTTTCTGAAGCAATATCAATACAATATTGATATGGCTCCTAACCGGACTCAGCTGCAGATCCAGGCACAGAAAAGTAAATAAAGCTTCAAGGAATACGCCCAGCGGTGGCGTGAATTGGCTGCACGGGTGCAACCACCGTTGCTGGAAAGAGAAATTGCTGACATGTTCATGGGAACGCTGCAAGGTCCATTCCTGGAATGCTTGGTAGGGTGTACTTCATCTGGTTTTTCCGATATTGTTATTGCTGGGGAGAGGATTGAGAATTTGCTTAAGCTGGGTAAGATTCAAGACAGTGTTGGATCATCTTCTGGTGTGCGAAAGCCTTTGGCTGGTGCAGGTAAGAAACGTGAAGGGGAGACTAATGATGTGTCTTCTCAGAAGAGAAGGAACAGAGGATATCAGGCCCCATACCATCAGACCGCTGCTGTAACCATTCCCGTTGCTACACAATAACAAAATCAACAACAACAACAATAACAACAACAACAGGCCCCAAGGCAGGCCTACCAACAGAGGCAGAGAGCGGTTGATCGACATTTTGATCCCTTACCAATGTCCTATCCTATGTTGTATCAACAATTGCTCAAGTTAAATCTGGTAGAACCCCGTGCAATGGTTCCCCCTCCGACAAAGCTCTCAGCGGGTTATGATGCAAATGCGCGTTGTGACTTTCATTCCGGTGGCCCTGTGCATACTATTGAAAGATGCAGAGCCTTTCAACATAAAGTTCAGGATTTGATAGAATCCAAAGCTATTAATTTCGCTCCTCCTGCCACCCCAAATGTTATTCAGAATCCGATGCCTACCCACGGCGGGGCAACTGTTAATGCTGTTGAAGAAGACGACGATTGGAGGTTGGTATCTAATGTTGGGGCTTTTAAGACGTCATTGCTGGTTATGAAAGATCGTCTGTTGAGAGGAGGCATATTCCCTGGTTGCAATGCAGATTGTTCAGATTGTGTAATTCTTGAAAATGGTTGCGATAAGTTGAGAAGCTATATTCAGAATTTGATAAATGATGGGTGTCTACAATTTAGTCAAGTTGCCAGTGCTGATAATAATGTTTCAACTATTACCATCCCTTTTACACTGGTACAGATTCCAGTGCCTGCAAGGTGAGCTTCGGTTACCATCACGGTGCCCGGACCAATCCCGTTTGAAAGTGAAAAGGCAATCCCATGGCATTATGGTGCTGAGGTATACTACAACGGTCAAAAGCAGGAAGTTAATACTCCATCTGTAGTTGATCAGAAGGTCAATAATTTAGGAGTTGGTGGTTTCACTAGAAGCGGCGGGCTATTTTCGCCGCAAACTCTTCGGAACGATAATGCAGATGCCTTGGCAAAGGCTAAAGGCAAGCAAGTGATGAACGAAGAGCATGTGCAGAGGACGGAGCCTGGTACCTCTTTTGAAAATGATGTCTAAGAATTTATGAAGATCATCAAGAGGAGTGACTACAAGATCGTAGATCACCTCCACCAAACTCCATCGAAGATATCCATTTTGTCTTTGTTGTTGTGTTCTGAAGCACACCGCAATGCCTTGTTGAAATTCCTGAATGCAGCGTATGTGCCTCAGGAAATCTCAGTCAATCAACTGGAAGGAGTAATATCCAATGTTAATGCCAGCCGTGGGCTGGGTTTCAGTGACTTTGATTTTACTTCGGAGGGCTGAAACCACAACAAAGCACTCAATATTTCTATAGAATGTAAAGGAGCAGTTCTGTCTCATGTGTTGGTAGATACCAGATCCTCACTTAATGTACTTCCTAAAAAGGCACTTCTTAAGCTGGACATTGAAGGGGTGGTGCTCAGACCGAGCGACTTGGTAGTTCGAGCATTTAATGGGTCGAAAATATCAGTTTTTGGGGAAATGGAATTACCTATCAAGGTAGGGCCCCAAATCTTCACCACTACTTTCTACGTGATGGATATCCAGCCTGCATATAACTGTTTGCTGAGGCGTCCATGAATTCATGGTGCTAGAGCTGTATCATCGACCCTCCACTAGAAGGTTAAGTTTTTGGTAGATGGACAAGTGGTGACCGTCTACGGTGAAGAGGACATCTTTGTGAGTCACCTATCATTATTCAAGTACGTTGAGAAGGATGGCGAAATCCATGAAACGTTGTGTAAAGCATTTGAAGCGGTGAATGTGCAAGAAGTCTCTCCTTCATAAGAGAAGAAGCTGAAAGTTTCTATTGCCTCCTACAAGCAAGCCCAAGTTGTAGTACAATCTGGCAACTCCGGAGGTTGGGGCCGAGTGATTGAAGCGCCTCTCAAAGAAAATAGGTTCGGGATTACTTATCGAGGACCAAAGGTTCAAGGCCGTTAGGGACCTATCACTTTCTAGAGTGCTGGAGTCATCGATCCTGGCCATATTTTCGCACTGAGCGACGAAAATGGAGACAGTGACTACGACATCAGCAACTGGATACGTCCACCTATCCCAGGTCAAGAACTTCATAACTGGTCTTCAGAAGGCTTTGTCCAAGTCACTCTTCGCGAAGAGTAGTTTTTCTTGTTTTCATGTTAAATCCTGCGCCCCGCCCAAGGCGTAGAGATTCTTTGTAGGGCTTACATTGTTAAACATTCAATTTTATCATTAATAAAGTACGTTCTTTTGCATCCAAATATTGTGCTCCCTGTCTTTCTCTTTTTACTTTTTAATAATAAATGGCAATGTTGTTTTTTGCACTCATAAAGCGTGATAAATCATTCATGTAGATGCATTTCATCGGATTCCATTAATAACGATTCTGCTATGGCTTATTATGACTTTGACAATCCGATTTACCAAGCCGAAGAGGATGGTGAAGAAGATTGTGAACTTCCTGAGGAATAAGCCAGGATGTTGAAACAGGAGGAAATGGTCATTCAGCCACATGAAGAAGCACTGGAAGTTATTAATCTGGGAACCGAGGACGCCAAGAAAGAAGTCAAGATCGGGGATGCCTTAAACGTAAATGTAAAGAAGGGGTTGATTGAAATGTTGCATGAATATGTCAACATCTTCGCTTGGTCGTATCAAGATATGCCAGGGCTTGACACTGATATCGTTGTGCACAGATTGCCTCTCAAAGATGGTTGCTCTCCCATCAAGCAGAGGCTTAGAAGGACGAAACCAGAATGACAATCAAGATCAAGGAAGAAGTCCAAAAGCAGTTGGATGCAGGTTTCTTAGCTGTCACTAGTTATCCACCATGGGTTGGGAATATTGTGTCGGTACCCAAGAAGGACGGTAAGGTCTGGATGTGTGTTGATTACCGTGATCTAAATAGAGCAAGTCTGAAGGATGACTTCCCATTACCTCACATTGATGTTTTGGTTGACAATACAACCCAGTTCTCCGTATTTTCTTTCATGGATGGCTTCTCCATCTACAATCAGATTAAGATGGCACCGGAGGACATGGAGAAAACAACATTCATTACCCCATGGGGGACATTCTGTTATAAAGTGATGCCCTTTGGTTTAAAGAATGCAGGGGAAACCTATCAACACGCTATGGTGACTCTCTTTCATGATATGATTCATAAGGAGATTGAAGTTTACGTTGATGATATGATCGCGAGGTCACAAACCGAAGAGGAACACTTGGTGAATTTGCAGAAACTGTTTGAACGGTTGAGAAAATTCAAGTTGAGGCTGAATCCGAATAAGTGCACCTTCGGGGTACGGTCTGGCAAATTGTTGGGTTTCATCGTCAGTGAAAGAGGGATCGAGGTTGATCCAGCCAAAGTAAAAGTAATCTAAGAGATGCCTGAGCCTAGAACAGAAAAACAGGTTCATGGTTTTCTCGGGAGGTTGAACTACATTGCTAGATTCATCTCTCATCTCACGGCCACTTGTGAACCAATTTTCAAGCTACTAAGAAAAGATCAGGCTGTCAGGTGGAATGATGACTGCCAAAGGGTATTTGAAAATATAAAAGAGTATATTCAACAACCTTCGATCCTTATACCTCCAGTTCCAAGGAGACCACTGATAATTTATTTGACAGTACTTGAAAACTCAATGGGTTATGTACTCGGTCAACATGACGAAACAGGTAGGAAAGAACACGCCATCTACTACCTGAGCAAGAAATTCAATGATTGCGAGTCAAGATACTCAAAGCCTGAGAAGACATGTTGTGCACTTGCATGGGCTGCTAAGCCTTTGAGACAATACATGCTGACCCACACAACTCTGCTAATATCCAAGATGGATCTAGTCAAGTACATCTTTGAGAAGCCAGCTCTCACCGGAAGGGTTTCTCGTTGGCAAATGGTCTTGACAGAATATTACATTCAATATACTTCCCAGAAAGCCATCAAGGGTAGTGTCCTGTCCGATTATCTTGGGCAGCAGCCGCTTGATGATTATCAGCCGATGAAATTTGAATTCCCTGATGAAGACGTCATGTATTTGAAAATAAAGGACTGTGAAGAACCGTTAGTTGACGAAGGGCCAAATCCTGATTCTAAATGGTGTTTGATGTTTGATGGGGCCGTTAATATGAATGGTAGTGGAGTTGGGGCAGTTATTGTCACTCCGAAGGGTTCTCATATACCTTTCACCGCCAGACTGACTTTCAAATGCACCAACAATGAAGTCGAGTACGAAGCTTGCATTATAGGTATCGAATAGGCTTTTGATATAAGGATTAAAACTTTTGACATATTTGGGGATTCCGCTTTGGTGATCAATCAGGTCAATGGAGATTGGAATACTCATCAGCCCAACTTGATCCCATACAAAGACTACACGAGAAGATTGTTGACTTTCTTCAATACAGTGAAGCTTCATCATATACCTCGTGACGAGAATTAGATGACAGGCGCTCTGGCCACGTTATCCTCCTTAATAAAAGTGAATTGGTGGAATCATGTGCCTAAGATTGATGTGAAGCACCTTGATAGGCCCGCATATGTGTTTGCAGCTGAGACAGTTGTGGATAGTAAACCTTGGTATCATGATATCAAGTGCTTTCTGAAAAGTCAAGAGTACCCGACTGGGGCATCCAACAATGATAAGAAGACTCTAAGAAGATTGGCTGGTAGTTTCTTCTTGAACGAGGATGACGTGTTGTATAAATGGAATTTGGACATGGTCTTGCTCAGATGCGTGGATAGACACGAAGCAGACATGTTAATGCAAGAAGTGCACAAAGGTTCCTTTGGTACCCATGCCAATGGACACGCCATGGCAAAGAAGTTGTTGAGAGCCGGTTATTACTGGATGACCATGAAGTCAGACTGCTTCAAATACGCCCGAAAGTGCCATAAATGCCAGATTTATGCTGACAAAGTGCATGTGCCTCCGAATCCGTTGAATGTTATGACTTCTCTGTGGCCCTTTGCTATGTGGGGCATTGATATGATCGGAAAGATCGAGCCCACCACTTCTAATGGGAACCATTTCATTCTAGTTGCCATCGATTATTTCACCAAGTGGGTGGAGGAAGCTTCCTTTGCAAACGTCACCAAACAAGTGGTTGCCCGGTTTATCAAGAAAGAGATCATTTGCTGTTATGGGGTTCCTGAAAGAATCATCACTGATAATGGTTATAACCTCAATAACAAGATGATGCAAGAGCTGTGCTAGAGCTTCCAAAGATGAACGGTGTTGTTGAAGCAGTCAACAAGAACATTAAGAAGATTGTGCAAAAGATGGTTGTCACGTATAAGGATTGGCATGAGATGTTGCCATTCGCTTTACATGGGTATCGTACTTCAGTGCGTACATCGACCGATGCAACCCCGTTTTCACTTGTGTACGGTAGGAAAACAGTCCTGCCGGTTGAAGTTGAAATTCCTTCTCTGAGGGTTATGATGGATGTGAAGCTAGACGAAGCTGAATGGGTCCGAACAAGATTCAACGAGTTGAGCCTCATCGAAGAAAGAAGAATGACAGATATATGCCATGAGCAGTTATATTAGAGGAGGATGAAGAATGCATTTGATCATAAAGTGCATCCTCGTTGTTTCCAGCCTGGTGATTTGGTGTTGAAACAGATTCTTCCTCCACAGACAGATCACAGGGGGAAATGGACCCCGAATTATGAAGGCCCATACGTTGTTAAGAAGGCTTTCTCTGGCGGAGCCTTGATGCTTTCAACTATGTATGGTGAAGATTTTATGTCCCCTGTGAACTCAGGCGCAGTTAAAAAATACTTCGCATAAAAGAGACCCATAAAAAAGAATAAGCCCAGGCAAAAAAGGGGCATCCCGGCGAACCATAAAAAAGGAAAAAGGTTCGGGCAAAAATTAGGGATATATAAAAGAAAAATGAGTAAACCCGCTAAGTTGAAAACCTGAAAAGGCAACTTAGGCAAAAATGGGTATCCCGGTGGATTGAAAACCCTTAAAGGGCGATCCACGCAAAAGTTAGGGATTAAAGCGAAAAGCTGCGATCTGAGTAGTCTGCATATCATCTCTTTTCAACAACTGGGAATATCGAAGGATATGGATCAGTCCAATCACCTTTTCTCGGAAAACAGAGTATTCGGAGCATTTCAAAGACATACAAGTCATAGCAGAATTGAAACTCAATGTGAATCTGTTTTTACATTGCCACTAATGCAGTTTCTTTTCTTTTTATGCAATTACCTCTTTCTAGGAATTGCTTCCTTGTGTAAATGCCTATTTACTGGTCCATTCAATCAATAAATTCATTTTTCACTCAAATAGCTTTCTCTTTTGTTTTCATTTTGTTGTTTTGTTTGCAAAAGACATCCGAATTTTTGATGAACATTGCATTTGAAAATAATAAAGCTCTACAAGAACATGCGTGAAAACATTTAAAATTGCTTTGAATGTTGAGGGTCCTTGGGTGATAAATTTAGACCATATAATACCCCAGGCATAAGTGTGTATCTGTTTGTGTTTGCAGGCACAGGTATTCGTACTCGAAGGTCAGTGTGCAAGTCAAAGACCATTATCTTCTCACAGTACTGAAGGCATGGTTCAGGCATGTAAATGAATGTCTCCCCAGCAGAAACAGGAAAGATAGTCTCATCCTCGGCAAAGGTTATGTCTTCTTGTTATGCTCCCCAGCAAGAGTCCAGAGGTTTGGTTTCCCCAGCCAGAGATGGATTTATCTTTCCTCCAGTAAGAGTTCAAGCCCCGAACAGGGTAAGGATGGTATGGTTTGCTCTCCAAACAGGTTGGCATCCACAGCAAGAGGTTCGTTTGACTGCACGATTCCAGTAGAGTTCTCTCCCCACAGAGTACTGATATAATTCCCTCATCAAGTCGGGAAGCATGTATCCACCGATAAGAGGTTTGTCTGATCACTATTCTCCAATAAGCATTTCCTTCCTCAGCAAAGGTTTGTTTGATCTCAGTTCCCCAGCAGCCAGGTCAGAAGGTTGCATTTCCCCAGCAAAGTCCTGTGGTTATAGGCTCTTCTCAAGCAAGACTGGTTCTAGTGATGTCTTCCCAGCCAAGTCATCACCGCCCGCAATTCAGAGCCCAGATGTATCAACATTATTCCCTAGCCGAGTTGTTTATCTTTTCCCCACAGAAAGTCAGAAGATCAGATCAGTGAACACTTCCTCAGCAGAGTTGCTAATCATTATCCCCATCAGAGGATTCTCTTTGCATCTTGCATGTAGTAATCATTGCATCCTCAAACGCGTAGCATTTCCATTTCACATGGAGCATTACGCCATAGAAAAATTCAAACATATGCATTCGAAGCATAAGCCAGGTTTAGATATTCTCGTTGCCAGACCGTTCCCCAACAGAAAATGGTTTAATCCAGGAGGACTAGTCTTACCTTATCCCCGGTGAAGTTGCCAACAAACTTGTTCATCTTACTGGTATTCCCCTGCAAAGTTGTCTGTTCAGACTTCTCTTATCCCCAGCAGAAGCGATGTAATTGGAGCCCTCCAGCAGGCACCTTAATCAATACCTAGGGTAGTAGATCGGTCCCTCTTCCCTTTTTGGTCTTTGTCCCCTAGCTGAGGTGTCTGACAAGGATTCTAGTATACTTTCAGTTTTTTCTTTGATGCCGGAAAGCATCATCTTTCGATGTCGGTAAGGGTCGTCATCTCAATTCATCTTTCGATGCCGGTAAGTGTCGTCATTTCATTTTTTTCCTCGATACCATAAAGTATTCCTTTTGATGTCAGAAAGCATCATCTTTCGATGCCGGTAAGTGTCATCATTTCATTTTTTCCTCGATACCGGAAAGTATTCCTTTTGATGTCCGAAAGCATCATCTTGCGATGCCGGTAAGTGTCGTCATCTCAATTCATCCTGCGATGCAGGTAAGTGTCGTCATTTAATTTTTTCCTCGATACCGGAAAGTATTCCTTTTGATCCCAGAAAGCATCATCTTGCGATGCCGGTAAGTGTCATCATCTCAATTTATCCTTCGATGCCGGAAAGTGTCGTCATTCCATTTTTTCCTCGATATCGGAAAGTATTCCTTTTGATGCCAGAAAGCATCATCTTGTGATGCCGGTAAGTGTCGTCATCTCAATTTGTCTTTTGATGCCGGTAAGTGTCGTTTATTCAGTACACTCTTTCGTGTCTATATTCCTTTTGATGCCGCAATGCATCATCTTTCGATGCCGGTAAGTGTTGTCATCTCAATTCGTCTTTCGATGTCGGCAAGTGTCGTTTACTCAGTACACTCTTTCGTGTCTGTATTCCTTTTGATGCCGGAAAGCATTATCTTTCGATGCCGGTAAGTTTCGTCATCTCAATTCGTCTTTCGATGCCGGTAAGTGTCATTTATTCAGTACAATCTTTCGTGTATGTATTCCTTTTGATGCCGAAAAGCATCAACTTTTGATGCCGGAAAGTGTCGTCATCTCGTTTCATCTTTCGATGTCGGTAAGTGTCGTCGATCCAGTACGCGTGTTCGTGTCTGAATCATTTTCCTTTTGATACTGGTGAGCATCATCTTCTGATACTCATCCTACCTCGTGATTTTAGACACCGGTCTGTGTCATGTCTTCTCCATAGCATATTTTCTAATCCCACCTATTCCTTGTTATCCTCAGTAGAGTCTCCCACTTGTCAGATCTTCTACCCTGGTTTATACATACATAGTGCAAATATTTGGTTTCAATTGGTATTCAATCCCTATTTACCTCGAATGTCTAAAAGCGTTGCTCTCATCCATTCAGGTCCACATTTGATTGAATAGGGGCAGCTGTAACACCTCAAAATTTGCCCTCCTATTTATACCCAATAAGTGGCTTATACTTCACACCTCATCTGCATTTAGGTCATGAATAT
This sequence comes from Lathyrus tuberosus, assembly GCA_022829125.1. NCBI lineage: Eukaryota > Viridiplantae > Streptophyta > Magnoliopsida > Fabales > Fabaceae > Lathyrus > Lathyrus tuberosus. Next base: position 2,977,194 of record JALAZF010000241.1, on the reverse strand, counting down.
TACACATGCATCATTGGCTTTCATAAGGCATGGTATCAAGGGTACCACTATCATTGACTGGGTAAAGTAAAGAGAATAGGATGTGTTCAAATACTCAACACACAAAGGCTTTTCATACATCAAGACACCTCATATGGTTCACCATTTCCTTAAGAGGTTGAGATGGACAAGAGAATGAAAAAGAATCACACTCCCCTAGCTGTTGATCCTTAACTAGGGTGGATGTCCAAACTTGGGATACCTTCATGAGCAAGGATCTTGGGTCTTTATCCACATCTGATTACATGGATCATCTTGGTTTAAGGTAATCTACACCATGGGCAAAGGAATTTGGGTTTGAAGAATCAGTCAATTTCTCCTAACTTCTGGGGACCAAATTAGGGTTTTGCCTAAAGTCAGTTTATTTATGATTTTTGGGCAAGACTTGATTCAATGGTGTTCTATGTGTTCTCAAGTGTCTAAGATTGGAATATGATCCATCAATGTCATTCACAGGGTTTTCAGTTAGAGGATTGATTGAAAATCAGGAGAATTGGAAATAAAGTCAACTGATCAAGGAAAAAGTCAACTCTTGACTTTTTAAAGTTAAAATCATGATCCTCATGTCAAATATGGTCTATGAGTGGAATTTGATCAAGAAATGTCCAAAGAATCAAGAAAAATCAAGAGTTGTGAAAGTTACCATTTTGGGAAAACTAGGGTTTTTGAGAACTTTCCATTTTGGGAAAGTTTTTCTCAAGTATCAGCCATCTTCAAGCCCAATTTTCTCCATGCTACAAGCCTCATTTGGATTTTTTTTTTCAAATTAAAGTTGTAGTATGATCTCTCACCTTTCCAACCATATAAAGAACTCCTCATTTGGATTTATGAATCAAAAGTTATGATCATTTGAAAATGGGATCATCAAGTTGCTCAACATTGCAAATAACTTAGAAAAATTTCATGCATATGGCAGCTCGTGCATGACAATCTTCAACCCTCATTTTCACTATGATGGAAGCTTCAAATCCACTTGCTTTCAACATGGAAGTTGTAGTATCAAAGGTTCTCTATAAAATGAGTACAAGAACCATATCTTTTGGATCAAAAACCATGAAGAACCATCTCCCTAAAACCCCAAAAAAATCGCCTTTTGGAAGCTCATGCAAGAATTCTTGTCAAGTCATTCCATGGCAGCCTTGTGCACCGTGTTTCAAGCTCATTTTCCACAATGTTAAAGGCCTTGAATCCACTTCCCTCAAACATCAATATTGGAGTATCAAACATGCTCTTTCCATTGGCATAAAAAGTATGGAATTTGGCTCCATAAACCTTGAGATACATTGCTTCAAATCTTGCTTCATGCTTAGGTTATAATGCCATGCAACATCCTACCATCTTGCCATATTTTATTTTCACTAACTCAGCCATGAGTTGCTTGCCAAAACCATTGCAGCCTGCGTGTGAATCAATGTACATCATACTTACCTTATAAAGTCAAACAAAACTCTTCATAATGTGTACCATGCACATATCTTACCATGTATACCATGTAAAATAAAACTTAGTGGGCAAGCAACTTTGAATATTAGCTGACACTCCATCACCATTCACTATCATCATGTCATCATGGTCCTCACCATCATAAATACACAATAACAATGATAATCATGCACATATAGAAGCAAAACCCGTGCCATAACCACACTTTCACATTTTTCCAATTTTCACAAAACCTCTCTAACTGGACTCTAACCTCAGTTAACACCCTTACCAACCTTATAAAAACTCTCTAATCACCTCCATTTGAGTTAGTTACACAGTTACAACAGTTTTTGGGAGAGAGATCAAGATCACATTTTTCACCTCCATTGTTCATACTTTTGAAACTCTCTTGATAATGAAGCTTTCATAAAAATTCCTTCACCATCGTGATCAATATTCTTCACTCCACCTTCTGTTTGCAAATATTGGCATCTGTAACCATCATAACTCCATAACCGAATCTACATCTCAGCTCCAAGATTTGGCATTTTTCCTAAAAGTTTAAGAGATTCCAGGCATTTATTTTGTCTCCATCGTAGCTCAAGTGTTGATCAGAAGATAGCAGGAAGTATTAGGGTTTCTGACGTATGGAGATTGAAGCTCAAAACAGGTTCAGTTTTTTTTTTATTTTCATTGCACCATATTAGGGTTTGTATGTGATTAGAAGCATGTAGACAGGTTGCATATTAAAGTCCTATAACCATAGGCTCTGTTTGCTGGCTAGAAATAGGTGAAAATGTGAGTTTTCAGTTTTTGGATCATAACTTATTCTCTTCGATCTGTTGTGTATGATTATTGTTTGGAAATTCTGAGGGCATGTCTTGGATCCACGTGAGAGGACTAGTGGAACCATGGTGGTTTTTCCTATTTCTGGGTTGTCTCATTTCCAGGCACGGTGGTGCCTCGCCGGAGAAGATGACCAGAGGTCTTCTCCGGCCACCCCTGTGTCAATACCCTAAACCCTAGTTCAACCTTCCAGATCTAATCATGACCACACGTTTACTTCTGATCCAAAGGCTGTGACATTGCCAACGCATTAATGAGGAGGGTCTCCCTCACGTGACCCCTCCTTCCCTCTCATTTTCCTTCATTTAAAATCTGATACAAAAAACGTGATTTTTGTTCATTTGGGCTTAAAGAAATTGCTACGCACGCCCCCCAGTGCCAAGGCCCATGCGTAATTGAGCTATGTTTTTGCTATGCATGCACCCCCTTTGCTCTTTGTGTGTTTTTTTAATTTTTCTTTTTTACACGTTCAAAATTGCAACTTGAAAAATAGTAAAAATTGTCTAAAATTTCCGAATAAACTCACACATGATCTTGAAGGTTTTAATTAATTTTTAGTGAATTTTATTTTCATTTTTGGGCTGTTTTAATATTTTTCTTAAATTTTGGAAAGATACAAGTTCTAAAAAGTGATCTTCCTTTGATCTTTTGAATATGATTTTTTGTGTGAATTTAGTCCATTGATTGTGCAACATATTGAGGTTCATTTTACCTTTTGATCATGAGTTTTAGTTTGCTCTTGAGTTCCATGTTTGAGGCTTGCTTTGTATGATGATTTTTGGATAACATGCTTGATGTTATGATTAATTGAATGCTTTGGATGCATGATTTGGATCCCATCTCTTGCATATGATCACCTACTGCACTTGATATAACTTGGTTGATTGTTCATATTATTTTGAAGCCTTTAGCTATTTTCCCTTGAATTTTGTTTGGTTGCCTAAATGTTTGATGATGCTTGGGATTAGGGTTGGCTTTGAGATCTTCATGAGACTTGCCTTAAAATGAAATCTTTGGTATGATTAGGCATACTCCATAGGACCTTTTGTGCCTTGTTATGATGCTTTGACATAAGTGTTTGGACCATGATTCATATGTTCACTCTTAAGTCATTGTTGCATACCCGATGCTTGTCTAATATTTGCCTAATTGCTTGGATTTTGAGGATGCATTTATGCAATCCATTAGGAATCTTTGGTTCATTGGTTTACATTGCTAAGAAATGAGGTAAAGCCTTGTAATTTCATTTCATAGGTCATCATTGGATGTTTGAAAATGGTTTGAAACTTGTTTGAACATGACCCCAAATGTGCACTAATTTTGGTCATTCTTTTTAGGTCTTGTGTACATACCTTGTGATCATGCAACATTTGAGGTCCTTACCTACTGACTTAGGTACTCATACATGTTTATATACTTTATGTGTTCCATCTTTACTTGACTTACAAGTTACAAGTCCTTAGGAAATGTTTGAAGCTTGTTTTGTGTATTACTTGTTTTAACTTCTACAAGTGCATTGACATAGAACTTTTATGATGACTTGAGAGCATTATTAAACATCTAAATGTGCATTCACTTCTTACTTATACCATTCCACATGCATACTTTCATGATTATTTATGCCTTGTTTGATCAAACATGCTTGTTGCATCTTAAGTGAACTACTTATGTGTAGACTTGTGTAACTCTTAAAGATGTTTTAACATTGTACTTCCATGACAACTTAAGGTCACTTTCATACCTTGAACACATGTTTTAAATTCTGATCCATGTCATGTACATGTCAATCTCCTACTTTTTGTGCATCCTACAACCTTAAGTGATTGATTCATCCTAAGTGAAACATCTTTGTGCAAGATTTCCTAAGCTTTTGAATGTGGTTTGGTATGAATGTCATGATCACTTCTTCACATCTTAAACTTCATTTATCATGGTGTAAACTACTGACCTCATCTCATATATGTGCCTTAATTCAATTCAGATGACCTTTAGACACCAATTGTGCATAGCTTGTGAATGACATGTGTTTGTGAGTTAACTTAGGACACAACTTGGAATTGTTCGATCTTCCTTAGGATACCAACTTAGATAAGATTAAACTTAGTTTAACTACTGACCTATATAGGATCTTACCCTCTTAGGATCTATTTCTATTTGTTTATGGTGTGACATTGCATCTAGAGCCATTGTAGGGAATTTGGATTAGTTTTAGGACATAGTTTGCATAAACTTTCAACTATTCATTAGTTGAGCTTGCTTGCATAAACCTTTCAACCATTAATTGGTTGAGCTTATGTGTAAGGTAAGTCTCTTTAATTTGATGTTTACATTCTCATGCAACCTCCCTTTTATCTCATTTCTCTTTCTTCTTTGAATTATGGATTGATTCCACTTAATGTTTACTTGTGCAATAACATAATCCCTTAGGACTCCTAGCTTGGTTTTAATTTTTGATTAAGACCAAAGTAGGATAGACATTAGGTAAGCAATCCTTTGCATTCTAACAAGTAGGTTAGTCCCCTCTTAACCTTAACCATAGGGCCACCATTGTATGATAACACTAGGATCTAGTCTCCATTAGTGTTTTCTTTCAAATTTGAGTCCTTTCTCTTCTCTCATCTCAAAAGAAAAGCTAAAAAACACTTAATAACTATCGTATGTAGAGTGCACCATGAGCCTTAAGCACATGGGAAATGATTAGTGGAGGTCTCCTTCACTCTTCTAGGATGTTTTGCAAACATTCCGTTGGGAGCGACCTTGTAAAGTATTTGCTCCTATGTCATAGTCTTTAGAACGAAACATACCACAAACACAATCAATCAAAACACTTTCTTCTAAAAAACAAAAACAAACATCTGTTTTCCTTTGGGATTCTCTTCTCATCTCCTTCACTCCATTCGTAAAGGATACGTCATTTCCTTTCTACCGCAAACATGTAAACGCATAAGACTCCTCGCAACGAGCGGCGACACCTAAACTGCTGGAACGCAAACGTTGGCGTCTTCCACTTAAAAAAAAAGACAACTAAACCCTGTTAGGTCGAACTACGACGACTCTGACTTCCTCTTTTCGGTCCGATTGAGGATACGTAGGCACAAGACGCGATGTCTTGGCGAGCAACCTTCCCCCAAGAATCCAGTAGTCCTCCGAACTACATTGACTCTGATTTTCCCGCTCCTGAGGGAATACGTAGGCCAAGGACGGAGATGTCCTATCGAGTCACCTTTTCCTTTCCTTTTCCCCCGTTCTCTGTTTATCATCCATTTCGTTTCTGTTTAGCAGTTGAGCTTCAGATACCTACACCCTTTGATTAGAACAATAAGCGTGGATCCCATTGAGTACGATGGACGCGAGGGGATGCTAATACCTTCCTCTCGCGTAACCGACTCCCGAACCCAGGCTATGGTTGCGATGACCATGTCTTTCCCTTTTTGAGGTTTTCTTCGATCGTTTACTTTCCCTGCGTCAGGATAAATAACGTTCGGTGGCGACTCTTCTATCTTTTTCCGCCAGTTGATTTTCGCAAATGCGACACTTTGGTTGTTCAAAGAGATCAAGATGCTGATCAAGTCCTTAGGCAGGTACGTTGAAACAACCTTGCAGGACAAAACAATATAACAAATGTGGTCAAAATTTTTTTGGCCCAAAATGGCTTTAATGTGGGGCTTCACCGACCAAAATTTATTTTTGACTACCTAACTACGTTCGATAGTCAGAGCTGCCTAAGGGTTTAAAGGTCCCAAAGTTCACTAAGTTCGCTGGAGACACGAATGAGTCGACAGTGGAACATGTTGCTCGGTATCAAACTAAGACAGGCGACTTAGCAAATAATAAGAGTTTGAAACTAAAATACTTCCCATGTTCGTTGACTAAGAACGCTTTTACTTGGTTTACGACTCTCCCTCCTCAATCTGTCCAATCATGGAGCCAGTTTGAAAGGTTATTCCATGAGCAATTTTATATGGGACAATAAAAAATTAGTTTAAAGGAGTTAGCAAGTGTTAGACGAAAGATTTCTGAGTCAATAGAAGACTATCTAAATAGGTTTAGACTCCTCAAAGCCAGATGCTTCACACAAGTACCCGAGCATGAGTTAGTCGAGATAGCCGCAGGTGGCCTCGATTATTCAATTAGGAAAAAACTAGATACCCGGTATTTAAGGGACATGGCATAACTTGCAGATAGGGTTCGGCAGGTCGAACGCCTAAAAGCTGAGAAAGCCAGAACTTGTAAATACCACAAAAAGGAGAAAGTCGCTTACGTGAATGTAGACGAATATGTCTCTGATGTAGGTGATGCATTTTTAGAAGAAGGTGAGGTCAATGTGGCTGAATTGAAGCTAGGCCCGCCATATGGATGTAAATTATTGAAACCATCTAATGGAAAAAAATCTTGTCGAAACTAACAAAAATGAGAAGTTCGCCACTAGAACTTACTCTTTTGACATTATGAAATGCGATGAAATTTTTTATTTGTTAGTTAAAGATGGTCAGATCCTAGTACCTCGTGGTTTAAAGACTCATCTTTGGAACAAAGGAAGAAGAGAGGTTCTGCAAATATCATAATTTCTTGGGTCATAAGACTTCTCAATGTATTCTTTTTAGGGACTTGGTTCAAAAGGCTTTGAAGACGAAATATTACAATTTGGCGAGAAGCCAAAATCAACAATGAAAATGGACTTAGACCATATGAAGAAAGTGGAGAGCTCTCATCGTACCAATCCTGGTCGTGGATGTGGGGGAGGTGGAACTGCTAGGTTCGTCCCTAACAATGGGAGCAAGTCTCGTAGAAACGAATACTACAAGAGGCAGTTCCAGCAGCCTCGATAGAAGTCCTTCAAGCCACCTACAAGTGCACCAAAAGACAAGTGGGTGAAACCCATCAACCAAAAAGGGGCAAGCCGCCCAAAGTGGAAAGAGGTCGATCCTAAGCCCAAAATGCCAGGCGATGGGGTCCAAAGAGAGGCGAAGGGGAAATCACATGTGCCTCCAACCTATAAATGGAAGAATCCTATGACGCGCACCCAGTGGAGGCGCTACCAAAGGAAGAAAAAAGATGAAAGGGAAGCTCTGGCCAATGAGTATGGTGCACCAGCAGCGAATGGCAATGCCATTTTAGCCAAACCCAGTCTGAAGCATCATTCCAAAAGGAGCAACTAAGGGGAAAAAATACAGTTTGTTTCAAAGATGTCGCAAGATCCCCTATCACCAAAGGAGGACTCAGAGTTAGGGAGAAAACCCATGTGTAATCTCCTCAGTCAAAAGATGAGGTTGCATATTATACTCCTCAACCACAGGAAGATGACCATCATCACCGGGATCCTGAATACTCTGCAGAGACGGAGGATGCTTATGTACCTTTTCACCGTCCTCGACCCGAGCACAAGGAGCCTGAGTACACTCCTAGATCAAATGATAAGATGGTCGAAGAGAAATTCAACGAGGAGTCTGAAGGCGACCTTCAGATTAACTGTGGAATAGTGTCAATGTTGCCAGCAGAATATGACCGAGTGTTAGAAGTGTCTGAAGTTGAAGAAGAGGATTTTGTTCCAGATGAGGCTATCAACCAGAAGCCTATATGCTACTATGTCAAGAATAATGGTGTAGTTGAGGAACAACAAGCATTTTTTGAAAGGCCTGACCCAGGCATGATGTATCATTTAAATCCACTCTTCATTAGGGCCAAGGTTAATTCTAAAGCTGTTAACAAAGTTTTTATAGATAGTGGCGCAACAGTCAACTTGATGCCTTATTATGTGTTTAAGAAGTTAGGAAAGGTCAATGAAGATTTAAGACCCCACAACATGGTATTATCCAACTATGGGGGTAAAACTAGAAATATATTGGGGGTGATCCAAGTCAACTTATCTGTAGGGTCAACATCCATGCCTACACTATTTATGGTCATTAGGTCCAACACAAAATCTAATTTATTGTTAGGGCGCAAATGGATACATGGCATTGGAGCAGTGCCATCGACCTTGCACCAGAAGGTGGCCTTGTGGAGAGAAGATGGCATTGTAGAAAACATTGTGGCTGACTAGAGTTACTATAAGGCTGACATAGGCAAGGTTGGAAAGAAAGACTTCGACAGGAATTTAGAAAAAATACCACCATGTTATGCTGCAGAGGAGGTATATACCTCTGAAAAAGATTCAAATTACTCTTTGAATTTTCACCCAAATTATGGATTCATTTGGGGCAAGGAACAAGTCGGGAGCAAACCTGTTGAAGAAGGAAGTCTACCCCCCATTGGGTGGACAATAGTGGATGAAGATGTATGTTGAGTCACAAGTGTTGGCTCGGATTTCGGCCTATATGGCTGAAAAAAGAATAAAATCGGCCCTTGAGACTGAGATTTCTCAGAATATGGCTTGTGAGGCCAGCATCAAAAGCTTTGCGGATAGTGGAGAAGGCCTTAAGGGCGAGACAAAAGCTTTATAAAGCTGGAGGCTCGATTGCATTTACGACAACGAGCATTTGGTGTTTGAAAAAGACCCACATGGAAATAATATCAAAATGCAGACCCAAGACCCCCTAGAAGAAGTGGATTTGGGAAAATCATCAGAAAAACGACCAACATATATCAGCGCCAAGATTGATTCAGGAATGAAACAGAAGTTGGTCGAGCTGTTAAAGGAATACAAAGATTGCTTCGCATGCGACGACAACAAGATGCCAGGCATAAGTCGAAGTATGGTGGAATTAAAATTACCTATACGGCTTGGAAAGAAGCCAGTGAAGCAGTTGCCAAAAAGGTTTGCGCCAGAAGTGAAGCCGAAGATCAAAGAAGAGATCGAGAGGCTGCTTAAAAGCAAATTTATAAGGACAACCGGGTACGTTGAATGGTTAGCAAATATAGTCCTAGTTATTAAGAAAAATGGTACATTTAAGGTTTGCATAGACTTTAGAGATTTAAATAATGCTACGCCTATGGATGACTACCCCATGACTATGGCAGAAATGCTAGTCGACTCAGCCGCAGGACATGAATATTTAAGCATGTTGGATAGGTACTCTAGGTATAATCAGATATTTATAGCTAAAGAAGATGTACCCAAAACGACATTTCGATGCCCAAGTGCTTTAGGCACCTATGAGTGGATAGTAATGCCCTTTGGTTTGAAAAATGCCGGGGCGACATACCAATGTGCCATGAATTCAATGTTCCATGTTTTCATCGAGACCTTTATACAAGTCTATATAGATGATATTGTCATAAAATCTTCCTCAAGCGATGGTCACTTAGACCATCTTCGACAATCCTTTCAAAGGATGAGGAAACATGGATTAAAAATGAACCTGTTGAAATGCACTTTTTGTGTGGGTGCAGAGGATTTCTTAGGATTCTTGGTACACAAAAAGACATAGAGATCAATCAGAACAAGGCAAAAGCAATTGTCAATCTTAAGCCTCCTTCGACAAAGAAGCAGCCCCAATCTTTGTTGGGAAAGATCAATTTCTTGAGAAGATTTATTTCCAATTTAAGTGGCAAAGTCCAATCATTTTCGCCACTCTTTTGTCTCAAGAAAGATAGCAACTTCGTTTGGGAGATGGAACAGCAAGAGGCCTTCGACACAATAAAGCAGTATTGTTACTGTAACACCCTAAACCCCCGCGACAAATAATAACAAAATATCAGAGTAATGACACATAATAAGGTAAAGGACTCTAAGTGTTCCGACAACCCGGTGTTACAATCAGAGCAGACTCGACTTGATAACCCAAAAGAGAAGACTTCGTCTTCGCTAACTCCAACTCCGCACTAAACCTGCGTATCTGCATGTTACCCACGTGGAGGCAACATTCAAACAGAAGGGTTGAGATTCTCACAATCACATAAGGAATGCATAATATAAGTATGAAAGAACATAAAACATTATGCAATTTACCTTATCATCATACCACATCAGCACAACTAGCATTTCCAATTATTACAATACAATAACACACTAGTACTTCCAACACCAACAGATGATTTACGTACATAATGCAATGCAATGAGACCCATGACTCGACTCAATGCATGTGGTACCAATCGACCCGTGTTTCATGGTCACAATCCCCGTCGGGACGTCATAATAGTTGCTTTCACCCCACATGGGCACACGACATTCGTGATCGCTCACACCCCACATGGTCACACGATCACCCGTAATCGCTCACACCCCACATGGACACACGATTACCTCAACAACAACAACAATACGATTCTGTTTCAAGGAATCCGGATAAGACGCTCACACCCCACATGGGCACACGACTTATCCCACGACTCATGCAATCATGCTATGCAACACTCGTAATCGCTCACACCCCACATGGGCACACGATTGCCTCAACAACAACAACAACCTACAACATAATGTACAATGATATTCACATTAATCATTAAACCATACCAATATTGGTTACCATGCCACAACAACAATACAACAGTTCAACAATAACACACAACGACAATACATGCATATGACCATTAATATGTCGAATACATCACATTACAACTATACAACACACAGTTCATACCTGCCAACTCATACTACCACAACGATCGATTCACCACCGAGTCTATCAGTTTGACTCTCAACACATACAACGACAACAATACAACTATAACACATCTACTCACCAACGAGTCCATCAGTTTGACTCTCAACACATACAACCACAACAATCTACAATTACAACACACATACCACCACCGAACCCATTAGTTCCACTTACGACTCATACAACAACGACAACTACATGCGTATGACTCTCGACATGTCATACCCTAACTATACCACACGCAACCTATGCCTGGTACAACATCAATCCACAACTATACTATGCATACATATCAACAAAACCATCGTCCCAACTCGCGATATCTACAACAAAAATAACCCAACAACGATATGACTATAACCCACCTATTCACCACCGATTCTATCAGTTCGACTCTCAACACATACAACAACAACGACACGACGATAATACACCTACTCACCACCGAGTCTATCTATTCGACTCTCAACACATACAACAACAACAACAACAACACCCAATCAACGCGTCAAAAGGGTTGTAATTCAGGTATTGAAATCAATTTTTATAAATAGTATGTGAAACCAGCTTTCCAACGCTTCGAACGGCGACTGAAACGGACCTGCGGATCAAAAGATACGAATTTTTAAAGTTTCAGAAAATTCGGTTCGTTCAGCTCTACTCGCCTGACGCTCGCCCGGCGACCTTCTGGCGAATTTTTGCCTGGCGACCATCTGGAAGATTTACGCCTGGCGGATTTTCCTTTCGCCTGGCAGATTCCCCTTTCGCCTCATGCTCGCCTGGCGGAGCAGTGGCGAATCTTCTTCCCCATACAAAATCCAGAACCCCCATTTTTCACCCTTCGCTCGCCTCTTAATTCGCCTGGCGACCATCTGGCGGATTTTTGCCTGGTGACCATCTGGCTGATTTTTGCCTGGCGGATTTCCTTTTGCCTGGCGAATCTGGCAGGATCAGCAATCTTGCAATTGCGATTCTGCACGACTCAGACCTCAATTCTTCCCCAATTTCACTCCCAATTCAGTCCAAAAACACACATATAATCACATATTAACATACAAACAAGTAGGAAATACAGAAATCACATTTCAACTGATAAATTTGTGCATTCTTCCCCTTATCAAAACTTCTGACACGCAAAACCCCAATCCCCAAATCAACACAAACAACACATAGGGGTGATCCTAATGGTTTATATACCCTCATACAAACATTATGCAACCCTTAGAGATTAAAGAACCCCACCCTTACCTTAGATGAAGATTCTTCAGATGTCTCTAGGTCCTAGCTCTGCTTTCCGTTCCTCTTCTCCTTTCTCTAGAATTCGATCGGTTCCAAAAGTGATTCTCCTCCTTTCCAATTCCTCCTTTTTCCTATTATGACCCTTGGACCTCAATTATGTTTTCCCAACTTCGTCCTCACTTACTCCCACACAATTACCACTTAGCCCTTCCTTTTATTTTAAAATGATAATAATATATACCATATAATCATATTATTATTACTAAAATATTATTAACACATCACACCCTTCCAAATACTCTCAGCACCCCCTTAACCTCCTCAGTACCCCACGACACAAGTCATCCGGCATCGAAATATTCCACCAAAATTCACCAAAAATTACGACTGTCTATAATAACCAAATTAAATAAATATCCTAATTATTTTTGGGGCGTTACAACTCTCCCCCACTTAGAATATTTTCGTCCTCGGAAATTTGCCCGATACGAACGACTCAGGATACGCCCCACGCACTCTTCTCCTCTACTCCCAAGTCATGAAAGGTAACACCATGAGTGACACAAAACAGTACACCATTTCATTAATAACAACAACAAGATGCAATGTTCACACCATGCACTCGACGACCAACTCAAACGCAAAGAATAACCGAGTTATGCACACACATGTTTACTCTTAAACCAGTTCACAACAGGGTCGTTATCATCACCATCGGTGACACCCCACTAATTCCCCATCCCAGGAATTAGCTACTCGCACTCGGACCACCACCATAGTAAACGAGGCAACGACCAAGATAAGAACATAAGTTCCACGAAACAACATCGTCCTAACCACTTCAACATAACCGGTACACCAACCTCGTAGTCACACAATCATCAAGACAACCATTCTACGATTCACCAATCGAGCATATAACTAGTAGTACATGATTAACATTATAACCGTTCACCACATCACTTCCATTCCTGCAGATCATAATGTTCAACCTCTGAACTCTTACAAGTCACGCACGCATATACGACTGTGCTACGTCACGCTTCTGCTGCGCACTCTGATTACTCGCAACTATCACATCCACCAATTTTTCATCTAACCTCTGACTCTCTCTACTATTCACCAAGAAGTCATCATTCAGCGTCTATATTCCCAACCTCTCCCTCTACTGCGCCAGTTCACACACCAGATATAAGTCTCAAGACTGCTACTCCATTCCAATTCTCTGACCAAGCAAATGTTCTACACTCTTGTGATTACTACCCACTTCAAATCCAGATCCATAGAGATAATACCTCCGGATCCTCAACACAACACAACACAACCGCCGCCAATCCCAAATCTTAAACAGGATAGACCCTTTCATGAATTCTCATATGTTGCAAAGCATCAACTTCGGCTTCACCACCTTACATTAGTACATTGTCTAAACTCATCACAACCACATCCCAATATCCCACCAATGGTTTATTAGGATCAGGTAGAACCAAAACTGGAGTCGTAGTCAACTTCTACTTCAACTCTCTAAAACTTTCCTCACAACGAACATCACTTCAAACTTATCCGATTAAGTACGGAAGATATGATTCATAATTCCCACACGCACACCAAGCGCATTACAAGCACCGATCAACATCATCCTATATTGTAATACTTCAAACCGAGTTCCAAAGATTCCAAGTCATCTATTCTTGAAAGTGGACACTTATCCTTAAGCACTTTGGAGAATTATCAATCGGCATAGAACAAACTTATCCACTGGAGTGCCTACTCATCAAACATTACACAGTCTTTTTCATGTCCATCAATAGAATAACCTCTCCATCCATAAACAACCGCTTAGTATGGGTCCAACACTCTCCAACGATAGAGATACAAGAGTACTACTACTACAACCATAACATACGCAACATTCGAAATTCATCCTGAGTTCGAAACAATTTATCCGAAACAGCTTGACAACTCTGGTTCTGATTACCACATTCCATATCAATTCTTCTTACGGGGTTTCGACCCGCTCTATGTTTCTATTGACACAAAATCTCAACCCATCACAAACATAATACCATCAAGGAACTTCAAATCATCCGTGATTCATCACAATTTAAACTAAAGCTATCTAGAATACAACTGTGGTTTCCATACTACTCAACGATTAGCACACAACTTCATACTACCATCCATTTCTATACTAACAACACTGAAGCTCTCCAAGGCGACACCCTCGGCCTCACAAATCCTCTTTCTAATAAATCTTTCACTTACTTAGCAGGTATAACCTTAACTCTTCACTTGCCTCAAAGTTAAGTCCACTCTTTACTCTCTAAAAAGCAACCATCCACAATACCAGATCACTCTCTCTTAGAGACACCCCAACTTGGCCGACACACAAAACCTCAAATCTGTCCCATCTTCAGATACATCCGAATCTGTATTGGCCCATCAAAACCATCGGTAAGCACTTTGCTTAACTCCAAACAATTCACTAAACACACTATCTAAGCCGACAAGATACGTCTATTTCATCCCGCATGATCTCGTCTACTATCAATAAGAGATTAAGGGTGATCAGTTCCTCAATTTGTCAATAGACAGCCGACCATCATGATGGGGCATAAACCATCTTTGCCAAACTATAATAGTGTCCCTTGCATCTTGGGCACAAGCTATCTAAGGCACCATCCTTAGTTAACATAAGCATTCTTGATATCAACAGCACACTACCCTACTCATCCAAACTATTGGTAAACACTAGGTTTATCTCCTACCAGCCCGTCTCAAGAGTAACACCATCTTGTTCTAACTGAAGACAAACTATGCCCATCCTTAGGAAACACTTCGGGATACTCCACCCATCACTGACTAACCTCTAGCCAAAACATCGCCTTCTCTCTCACAAGGAGACGAACAGCGAGGACACATGTCCGTCTTCCCTCGAGGGTCACACCATTCTCAAACAGGTGAACAATCCAAAACTGCACCTCCTCATGCAGTAACATGATATCCGATCTCTTCAACAACGGGAACAATAATTGCACTCTTGCCATCAACGACACACTAAGCCAACACTCCATGCCTGAAGCATCTTGGAGAAACACAAGCTTCTCCCCCACTTGTCTCACTCTCAGCCTGCAGACAAGGGATAAGAAAAACAAGAAAGCACAGATAGTGTTTCACACACATATCACATACTAAGGAACAAACAACATCGACAGTATTCAACTGTCTCACGACAACGACTCGACAACTTGGCTGGACAGACCGACCTGCTCTGATACCACTTTGTAACACCCTAAACCCCCGCGACAAATAATAACAAAATATCAGAGTAAAATAACACATATAGATTTAGGATGCTACTTTCAACTGATCAACTTCTCATGTGTAATAACAGTAATACATCAACATCGTAATTAAAACATGTTATTTAAACTTTTCTATAGCAGCAGAAATTCAAAAAAGTCCGAAACATGTTTAAACACACATGACATCATCAAATAAAAGAGTAATGACACATAATAAGGTAAAGGACTCTAAGCATTCCGACAACCCGGTGTTACAATCAGAGCAGACTCGACTCGATAACCCAAAAGA
Source organism: Lathyrus tuberosus (assembly GCA_022829125.1). NCBI lineage: Eukaryota > Viridiplantae > Streptophyta > Magnoliopsida > Fabales > Fabaceae > Lathyrus > Lathyrus tuberosus. The sequence goes on along the minus strand of JALAZF010000241.1, from coordinate 2,961,499 downwards.
GAAGAATTCGTCTTCGCTAACTTCAACTCCGCACTAAATCTGTGTATCTGCACGTTACCCACGTGGAGGTAACATTCAAACAGAAGGTGTGAGATTCTCACAATCACATAAGGAATGCATAATATAAGTATGAAAGAACATAAAACATTATGCAATTTACCCTATCATCATACCACATCAGCACAACTAGCATTTCCAATTATTACAATACAACAACACACTAGTACTTCCAACACCAATAGATGATTTACATACATAATGCAATGCAATGAGACCCACGAATCGACTCAATGCATGTGGTACCAATCGACCCCTGTTTCATGGTCACAATCCCCGTCGGGACATCATAATAGTCGTTCACACCCTACATGGGCACACGACATTCGTGATCGCTCACACCCCACATAGGCACACGATCACCCGTAATCGCTCACACCCCACATGGGCACACGATTACCTCAACAACAACAATGCGATTCCTTTTCAAGGAATCTGGATAAGACGCTCACACCCCACATGGGCACACAGCTTATCCCGCGACTCATGCAATCATGCTATGCAACACTCGTAATCGCTCACACCCCGCATGGGCACACGATTACCTCAACAACAACAACAACCTACAACATAACGTATAATGATTTTCACATTAATCATTATACCATACCAATACTGGTTACCATGCCACAACAACAATACAACAGTTCAAAAACAACACACAACGACAATACATGCATATGACCATTAATACGTCGAATACATCACACTACAACTATACAACACGCAGTTCATACCTGCCAACTCATACTACCACAACGATTTACTCACCACCGAGTCTATCATTTTGACTCTCAACACATATGTTGTACCCCAAATTTTGACCCCTTAGATGTCATAACATCTTTTGCATGAGCATCATAGATCAATCACCTATGCATTGTTAACTAACCATTTTATCAGTTTTTGTTTGTTTTGTTTCACATGTAAATCAGGGTTTGTTTTAGGAGACCTCCTCTCCTCAATAATCCAATGTGATTTGTTTTCATCACCATTTCTTCCTCAAGGGCCAGGCAAGATCGTCAGGTTAAGGGTTTGTGTGGTATGGTTTGAGGTTTGACCTAATCTTGGTCAAACAAGTGGTTTGTATCAGTATCAGGTTATCAAGCTGTGGCAGAGATTCTGAATCCAAGTTTTGTTCCTCATCGAGTCATTTGTGTGCACTCAAGGAACTAGGATTAGGGTTTCTCACCCTTGGAGTTTATAGTTGACAAATACGGTTCAGTTGTGTCTCCTAAGGATGGATTTGTTATGGATCAGTATCTAATACTCAACGACCATCAACCAATATTTTTGGCCTGATTCAAGTTCAGCTAGTGAAGTCAGGTGGCTGAGTCCTGGTTATGCGGTTCAGAGTTTGTGGCAGTAAAGTTTAATGGTCAAGATCTAAATGTGGCTCAAAGGTGGAGATGTATTACCAAACCTATATCCGTTTTCCAAACCATTGTTAAACCATATTTGTTCTTACAATCCATTTTCAATCCAATCAATCTCAATATCCATATCAAAATTTCATTCCATTTTTGACTAAAAGCCATCTCATTCATCAAACCCATCTAATTCATCAAACCCATCATACCCATTTTCATTTGTTGCTCATATCTAAGTTCAACCAGTTTTGTTTCTGAACCATTTTCTATTTTTATCCATTTATCCATCCATTATTATTATTACCCACTTTTTATTTTTATTTCATTATTCATTAAGAAAAATATACAAAAAAAAAACCTTTTTCTATTAGACCCATTTGTTTGTCAAAGCCCATTGTTTGAATTGTCATCAAAAAAACATATATCAACAAAAGAGGGTATTATTCACGTTACAAGTTTATTTCATTACACATAAGGATATGCCACTTGAGCTACATCCCATGACTTCCTAACCAAAATAAAATGGCAGTGACAACTTTCACAAAGTTTACCAAAAAGCTTGCGCATCACACTAAACTAAAAGTATTAACTCTGCTACTAAAAAACTGCTCTGCTACAGTTTCAATACCGTACCACCACGCTGCAGCTACTTCTCTACTCTAGTCTGCTACCACGCCACGGTCCATGTCACCACCTGCAACGAGGCAAGCAACAATACAGCTCCATCCTGCTACGCTGAAAGCTACAACACAAAAGGCATCCACAGGACAACATTGACCCGCCACGAAAAGAGATTCCTCATACAACCAAAAGCAAGATTCTGCAACTTTTTTTCTGCTGTGAAAACAACAGGACAACAGCAACATCAGAAGCAAATAAGAAAATCCAAAATATAGAATATTTGTCTTTAAAAAGATGTAGAAGAGAGAAAGAGGGGGGACCGGAAAAAAAACCTCTTCAGTTCTCTTCAACCATAAACCCTTCAACTAATACCTCATCAGACCTCCGCCAATCCCTTCCATAACAGCATAATAATAACCCTTTCATACACTGAACAACTCACAAGCAAACCTTTACCCAGCCGAAGATTTTCTGTTTCCTCTAAAACCTCTTTCAATCTTCAATCTCCCTCAACCTTACCTTCCTCCTCCGCGAACAACAACCGCAAAACCTCCATTACTGATCCAACCTCACAAATCAACACCAGCCAACCATCTTCAAACAACCACTCTTCATAAACCAAACATCACAAATCCAGAACCCACAACAAAAAACACCCTGAATCATTTTTCTTTCGCCCTCACCATCTTCCGTCGCTCAACCATGATTCCCTTTTCCGCCTTCCGTCCTTCTCCTTCAATCATAAAACTCACTACCCAAAAACACGATTACCTCCAAATCTTCCTCCACAACCATTTTCAACCTTTATTCCCTTCCATTCACCACTGTGAGACCGAGAGAAATCGAGCGGAAATTTCAGAAAAGAGAAACCGCAATCGCGTGAGAGAGAGACAGAAATCGCGAAAGAAAGGGAGGAAGAACGATAAAAAATAATAAAGGGAAACGAGTTTCTGAGAGAGGGAGGCATTTGCCGTTTTATTTTCGCTTTAGGGTTTTTCACAAACCGCCTAACTCGTGAAGATTTGGGCCGCCCTTTTGGGCTTTTCTTTTCATTTACTTTTTATTTTATTTTGTTCATCATATTTAATTTTTTTTGGCCATATAGTTTTTTAGTATATTTGTGTGGGTTGTGTTCTTGCTGGCCCGCTCATTTCTATTCTATCTTGTTTAATTTTTTTATAACAAATTATTATATAACCTAGTTTAGCTATTAATAAAAAATCTCAAAAAATATTTTTAATTAGTTTATAGATTAACTCTCTTATTTTAATTTAATTTGTTACAAATTATTCTCTTAATTTTAGCACTAAGATTTTGGTTTCTTATTTCAATTTTTTTGTGTTTAACTATTTTACACTTCTTTTGGGGCCTATGACATTACCCACATCTTATTTTTTGATTCAAGTCAATAAAATCATGATTTATATGAGGCCATTTTATTTTATTTTTATCGGTCAATGAAGATCTAAATCTTTATTTAGATGAGACTGATTTTACTTTCATTTCGAGCCCGTTTCTTTTATTTTGGGCCGATGATATCACAAAAATCACGACTTATCAATCTATTCAAAATCACTAAAAGTTGTGATATGTATGAGGCCACCTTCATTATTTTATCGGTCGATGAAAGTCGAATATCATAGATTATCGGTTTCTCGATTAAATCATGATTAAGATGAGACCTACTTTATTTCTACTTCATTCTGTATTTTCTTATATCTTCATTTTCATTTTTAACCGATGAAGTCTTTCTATTCACGAACGTTGTTAGCGAAGCGGCGGACCTTCATCATTTCAAATCTGTAGTGAGTAATCATTGAGATTTCTTTCTATACTTTGAGATCGTGATAGGTTACCTTCGACTAATCAACGAGAGTTTGTGATTTAAGACGAGGTCTTCACCTTTTCTTTTCGTGTGACACGATTTCATCGGAGAATGATCCTCAATATCATTTCGCCATCGTGTCTTAACACAAAGATCAATTGTGCATCTTCCTATAGTATAGTCTTCCTCATAGACTGTGCTACGACGGTTTCGCACGACATTGGACCCGATTCAGCGATCCAATAAATTAATGAACAATCACTAAATTTACTTTCAGTCAATATGTATATATCTTGATTTATTCTTTATATCGATTGTTATCCTTGTTAATATTATCATTGTTTATATTTATATCTTGTGTATATTGTTCATTTTATTTGTTCATTTAAAATACACTAATAAATATTGAAACCCAAAAAAACTCAATTGACCAGACTGTGGTTACTATTGTGTTTTGGACTGAGGACTTAGATTTAGGACTTTTACCCTATGCTCTTGGAGTTCGTATTCTGGTCTTCGGATCTTGCTCGGCTGGTCAGTGGCCCATCAGTGGGAAGTGTTTATGCACTATTTTTGGTTAGATCTTTCTATCTCTTGCTCATTTACATTGATGCATTTTTTGTCTGCTTGTATATATGTTTGCCTGACATTGTTTTAGCATTCTAGCATGTTAAGCATGATACTATGTATTTACTGTCATTCTTTGATTTATTATCACTTGACTTTGATATCTTGATTATACCATGTTCATATCTTGTTCGTTCCATCTTGATCATATTCATGTTCATATCCTGTTCATATTATCTGGATTATATCTTTGTTCATATTCATACTGGATATATCATATTCATGCTTGATTCTTGACCCTCCTTCCAAAGGAAAGTTCCTACTTTGGCTCCTAAGTCACAATCCATTCCCATTTCACCTTGGCCTCCTAAGAGCCATTTCCCTCATAGTTTAGTAATAGGATGGAGTTATCATGAACTCCATGTGATTCTCACTATCATGAGAACTCACTTTACCTTTTACTCAGACTTACAGAGTTATCATGAACTCTGTGTGGTTCTCACTATCATGAGAATTCACTTCCTTCCTTCATAACGTAGACTTAGAGAGTTATCATGGACTCTACGTGAGCTTATGCTCATTCCCTTTGGAACGTTGGCCATAGTCAATGTTTCCTTTTCTTTCACCCTTAGTTAGGTGAATTACGGTTGCTCTGATTCTTTAGTCAGATACGTAGGCACAAGATGCGACGTCTTGGCGAGCAAACTAGTGTACATACCCTTAGGTATTTACCTTAGTACATATATTCTTTTAGCAAGAAAACATAACATAACACAAACTTAGCAAGAGGTTCCTGTAGAGTACTACAGATACTTAGGGTGCTAATACCTTCCCTTTGTATAACCAACCCCCAAACCTTAGATCTCCCCCTTTTTAGGTTTTTTAACGATCTTGAACCTTTCCTTTGGATAAATCAAAGTCGGTTGTAAAAGAAAATGATGCAAGTTAATAAATAGCTTGTTATCCGATTTTCACCGCAACAGAAATGGCGACTTCACTGGGGACACTTACTTTTGAGGGTTAAACCCACCTTGCTTTTGCTTGTGTTATTCATGCTTGCTTGCTATATTTGTACATATCTGTATTATTACCTGTATACATGCTTTGTTTGAGATCTTCTGTGTGCAGGGTGCTACTATTGAGTGGTGAGATAAGTCCTAACCCGGACTTGAGAGCACAAATATGATAGGATTGTGGTGTAATCAATAGTCGGTTGTTGGCAGTAGTACCAACAATTTATGGCATACGATGACCACACTCAGATGAGGGCCTTTGGGATTTTTGATGTCTGATGTGAGCAGTCACATTGATATTACTTTTTCAATTGAGTGCCAGGGATTCTGAGGACCGTAGTTACCTTTACCCCACTTGGCCTTTTAGGATGTAGTGCGGTGACTATGAGGGAGCCAGTCCCGAGTAGTTGTCACGCGATACTACACTCAGACGAGTTTATCTTGAGAATATTATTAACCCGTGTAAGTAGTTACATGGGCCGATAATATCCGAAGGATTTACATAGACTCTGGGAACTTTTTAGAACCCGGTTCTGCAGATGAAAATCCATAGTACACACCTTTTGGGATGGGTAGACCATGGCTCCATGCTCGTGATCTTCAAACTTAGGTCCTCTCTTGTTTGTGTGTGCATATCTGTGAATATCTGTATATGTGTGTTTGTGCATACGTTCATCCATGCATGAGACCCCTAAACCTAGGGCTTGTGTGCTGTTGTGTGTACATATGTCTATGTTTTTGTGTGCCCGTGTTTTATACATTGCATACATCTCATCGCATCCATTGATGGTTTCAAGGAACTCAGACGTTCTTTTCTTTGCAAAGATCCTTAGAGATCACGGATTTTAAAACAAAACTCTTCAGTTTTCCAAAATGTTTGCAGCTCGCCTTTGAGTTCCTTGAAACCATTTGGTTTGCATTAGCATTGCATCACATTTGCATTTGCATTTCTCAGCCTTGAGTCTCATCCACCCTCTGTCTGTAACCCAGCTTGACTTCCCGAGGCCATCATTGGACTTGAAGTAGATTTTGGAGGATCATGAACTCAGAGGAGCAGAACTAGTTTGTGACCAGAACGGATTTTGACTTGTTGAGTAACCAGTTAGGTCAGATCGTGACAGCCTTGGCAAAGAAACACGACAGCATTCAAAGGACTTCTGTGAACGATGTTGCCCAAGCTCAACCTGTGCAGATTCCTGTTGAGACCAGTTTGGCAGATTAAGAAGGAAATTTCAATTCCCTAAAGCTGGCAATCATTTGGCTGTTTAGCATTTTGTTGTATTTTTTTTGCATGTTTGAATTATATTTGCTTATAAGCATTGTTGTATTTTCAAATTGGCAAGATTAATGAAATGTTTGTGCATCTTTTGATAAGTACATTCGTTTCACTCATTTACTTTTGTGTTCATAAAGACAAAAAAAAACAACAAAAACAGACAAATTTTTTTTCCATATCAACCCTTTTGTTCAAGCAAAGATTGGGGAGGATGATGAAAATATTATCCATAATTGTTGTGGTATGCTTCTAATTAAACCTCGCCGAGGATGTAAGGCATTGTTTCAATTCCCAAACACTGGAGAAATAAGGAAGATAATCCCTTGTTAACCCTTCGAGCCTAGAAGTAGGAGTTTTCTTTCTTTTTACAAAAAACCCTTAAAATCTCAACTTTGGGGCAGGGTAGTTCTCAGTTTAACTTGGTTACGCATTCGAACGCAAGCGCTTCATGCAAAACACCAGTCAGCTCTCTCAAATCAAATGAGTTAGCGTTGTACAAGTTGTTCATCCAAGCAACAATAAGGAAAGATAGTTGAAAAATCCTTAATCAAAGGATTAGCCGAGTCCCTTTCAAGGCAAAAGCCAAGAAAGATGGGAAGCCCAGAACTTTGCCTTATACAAAAAGAACTTGTACAAAAACCAAAAAAGGAGTTTCAAAGCAATAATCAAACAAAAAGGAGGTCCTAACCGCAAACAAAGAGAGGTATCGTGACCTCAATCAAATCAAAAGAAGAGGTATCGTGACCTCAACCAGCAAAGACAAGGAGAAGTCTCAAAGTCTCAAAGATTAACCAAATTCTGTGAGGGAGTACTGACTATCCAAGGGGTCTAAATCATCATCAATGATCATCAGCTCGTTCCTAGTCTGTAGGAACCTGAATGTATAGCTTAAGTTAACTGAGCTTAGGATTGGAGTTCATCGCGAAGATGGGGTGGGTACCAAACAAACTTTGAGCCTTTATCTTTGTTTCATAAAATCGTGAACCAAGCCACGTTACAACCCTTAAAAGACCTAATTGAGGTAAGGTTGTTTTGAAAGCATACTACAACAAGGTTGGTTAACCTGACTCCTAATGATCTTTGCTAGTTGTGTGTGTTGATCACTTCATCTGTCATTCCGTAAATGACCAGATCCACTTTGTTTTCAATTACTTGATCATTCCACTGTGTGTGTTTCATCAATAATACTTGATTTCGAAAGCTTGCATGAATTTTTGCACTGAAATTGCCAATTTTAAATGAACAATACTTGTTTGTGAAATGATTCAACATTAAAGGAATCCCGACAAATGCAGTCAGCTAGGGAATTTGATTTGATAAAGGAAGCTCAGTCAAGGGGCAACTAACCGGAAGGTTCTGCCAATCCATCATCCCAAGAGCTAAGAATCAGGGGCAGAACTCTTCAAAGTTCGAAATGTTAGGGCAAGCCTTCTTGAGGTCATTTCATGACAAGTTTGGACTCGATGACCCATCAACAGGGGCAAGTTTGTTCCCCAGTTATTTCTACCACAGTTTAAAGGACTTTGTATTGCGAATGCAGTTGAACTGGGGCAGTTATGTCAAGACTCATGTATCTTTTCAAGAGTTTGAAGATATTGAAGCATTTGGTATGCCAATTCTTCTGTAAAATCCTTTTGATGACTTATCCTCACAAGACCAGTTAATCAGAAGCAGTCAAGTCGAGATTCTGCAAACCTCTAAAAAATAACTAGTCTAGGGCATCTCCTTCATAGATCAACTTGACAGGGGCAAGTTTGTTCCACAGTTGTCAACAACTAGTCCGAAGCATAAGTTCAAGGACTTTATTGTGCAGACACTGTTAATCTTGGGCTCTGTATACTCCATGATGAGTATAAACTATCAGACAGCCTCCTCTTAGGCTTTGTATAAGGATTCTCCCATACGGAGTCAGTCAGTCAACAGATAGCCTCCTCTTAGGCTTTGTATAATGATTTCCCCAAGTAGAATCCAACCTCCTCTTAGGCTTTGTATAATGATTTTCCCTAGTGGAACCCAATCAATCTCTCAGCTTCAACCTGGGGTTTCGATCAAGACACATAACTAGTTCACGGGCCCTATCGTGCAAAGCAGTCAATCAGGGGCAGTTATGTCGAGATTCGGTAAATCACTCCAAGAGTTTGAAGATATTGAAACACCTTGTATGCCAATTCTTCTGTAAAATCCTCTTGATGTATTCTTTTGACAGACCATGTACTTTGGGGCAAATGAGTCATGCGGGATTACTCAGCTTTTGTGGCGTCTCTGCTAGCTCCCCAGAAAGTTGTCTCTTCAGCTAATCTTGGCAATTCTCAATGGATCCCTTCTCTCCAATGAATAAATTAAACTCATGATGGTATTCCTAGTGAAGTCAAGATGCTATATCAAGTGGAGTACTCTTTCCCCCAGAGAAGGACATAACCTTGAAGTAAAGCTACTTCACCCCCAGTGATGGTCCAACCTTTTGAGTTTGGCTGGGTATCCTCGTCGAGATGTTTATTTCATCTCCGGTGTCACTTCTTGTCTGTTTCGTCAGCATAAGCTTAAGCATGGCATAAGTACTCATATGCATAGCATATTATCATTTTTGCTACATATTGCTGGTGTTTACCTGGGTTGTTCACTTTGGCGTTTATCTCCCCAAGTGACTGGGTTTGTCTTTTCTCTCCAATAGAGGTGTCAGCCCTAGGCATAAAGTGCTCATTCCTTCTGAATTCCCCACAGAGTTTTATCCTCGTGGATGATGGTTGCTTCAGTTATCTTTTTCCACATTCGGATAAGATAAATCCCCAGTTGAGTTCATTCCTCAATTGGAGTCTTGTTTGACCGTTTCTTTCTAGATTGCTCCTAGACGTAACCTTGGTCCCTGGCAGGTGTGGTTTATGAACCCACTTTCAAGTGCATTTATTTGTATTGTGTCTCATAGGAAGAATCTTTTACAGATCCTCATTGAAGACAAAACTATTTCTCCAGCAGTGTTGTAATATCAACATCTCTTTGGAATTTACACTCAACGATAAGTGGCAATCTCTCACGAGAAGCTTATCTATCCTTGATTTCACCTTCAATCAATCATTTTCCATCAACCTGTTTGATGTGATCCCTATTTGAGGTTTTCCTTTCTGTCAATCTATTTGATGAGGTGTTCCGAGTTCAGGTTCCGTACCCTCGGATATGTGTTATTTCTTTTCCATCAACCTGTTTGATGTGATCCCTATTTGAGGTTTTCCTTTCCGTCAATCTATTTGATGAGGTGTTCCGAGTTCAGGTTTCGTACCCTCAGATATGTGTTATTTCCTTTCCGTCAATCTATTTGATGAGGTGCTCCGAGTTCAGGTTCCGTACCCTCGGATATGTGTTATTTCTTTTCCATCAACCTGTTTGATGTGATCGCTATTTGAGGTTTTCCTTTCCGTCAATCTATTTGATGAGGTGTTCCGAGTTTAGGTTCCGTACCCTCAGATATGTGTTATTTCTTTTCCATCAACCTGTTTGATGTGATCCCTATTTGAGGTTTTCCTTTCCGTCAATCTATTTGATGAGGTGTTCCGAGTTCAGGTTCTGTACCCTCGGATATGTGTTATTTCCTTTCCGTCAATCTGTTTGATGAGGTGTTCCGAGTTCAGGTTCTGTACCCTCGGATTTGTTTTGTTTCCTTGCCGTCAGCCTTTGTTGCAACCATAATTGATATTCCCCAAGAAGTCTAACCTTAAGTCCAGTCATCGCTGGCATCTTTCCTATTGTTTAAAACCGTTCCTGCTTGAATCGTGTCAAGATTGAACCTAAAGTCCAATTATCGTTGGCACCGTCTTTGGTTTGAATCGAGTCACCTTAGGGTTTTAAGATCTTGTTCTTGTTTGAATCGTGTCAAGCCTGAACCGAGTCCTTGTTCGAATCGTGTCGAACATTGTCTCTTGTTTTAGGATCTTGTTCTTGTTTGAATCGTGTCAAACTTGAACCGAGTCCTTGTTCGAATCGTGTCGAACATTGTCTCTTGTTTTAGGATCTTGTTCTTGTTTGAATTGTGTCAAACTTGAACCGAGTCCTTGTTCGAATCGTGTCGAACATTGTCTCTTGTTTTAAGATCCCGTTCCTGTTTGAATCGTGTCAAGCTTGAACCTAAATTCCAATTATCGTTGGCACCGTCTTTGGTTTGAATCGAGTCACCTTAGGCTTTTATTTCAGTTTGTTCCTACTTGAATCGTGTCAAGCTTGAACCTAAAGTCCAGTCATCGCTGGCATCCTCCATAAATGGAATCATATTTGTTATCTCAACCAGTTCTGGTACATTTTGGTTCATTAACTTTATCCTAAGCTAAAGGTCCAGTCACCTTTCATCATCTGACGCAGAGTTTACCTCTGTCTTTTCTGGCTTTTCTTGAAGATCCCGTTTGAACTCTTCAGTATAAGAAATCCCCAGAAAATCTTTATACGATGTCTATCCTTTTATTTCAAACTGATCCCCTGTGGTGATCATGTCTTCTTTCTGGTTTCATGCCCAGTAAGAATGTGTCTTTTCCCCAGTATCGTCTGGTAACTTTTGAACCGCGTCGTCTACCTCCCTGGATCTTTCCCCAGTGGAGAACACCTCTTTGGTGTCCTATCTCCAGTAAGAACTTGTAGGGTTTCCCCTTATTTTTCTATCCCCAGTGCTTCCTCAGAGTCTCCCCGTTGGGTCTCTTTTGTTGGTTAGCCTGTATCCCTAGTGAGTCTTCCTTGTGGATACTAACCTTAATTCTTCCCCTGTGAAGCTCATCTGTGGTTGTTTGCTTTTTATCCTTTGGTGTCTTGCTTGTCTACATTCTTGCACTGTCATGACATCACATCATCATACTAGAAGTTCATGGCATGTCAGCATTCGCATATCTGTCGCTTGTCCTTAGCATCTGCATTCCATCTAAGGGCAAAATTTTCGGTTCGCTGTATTTAAATACCTTTCACCTTGATGTCCCGAGGATTTCCATCCCCCGTGCCATCCGGTAAAGCTATTTAAATAGGGGCAACTGTTGTACCCCAAATTTTGACCCCTTAGATGTCATAACATCTTTTGCATGAGCATCATAGATCAATCACCTATGCATTGTTAACTAACCATTTTATCAGTTTTTGTTTGTTTTGTTTCACTTGTAAATCAGGGTTTGTTTTAGGAGACCTCCTCTCCTCAATAATCCAATGTGATTTGTTTTCATCACCATTTCTTCCTCAAGGGCCAGGCAAGATCGTCAGGTTAAGGGTTTGTGTGGTATGGTTTGAGGTTTGACCTAATCTTGGTCAAACAAGTGGTTTGTATCAGTATCAGGTTATCAAGTTGTGGCAGAGATTCTGAATCCGGGTTTTGGTCCTCATCGAGTCATTTGTGTGCACTCAAGGCACTAGGATTAGGGTTTCTCACCCTTGGAGTTTATAGTTGACAAATATCGTTCAGTTGTGTCTCCTAAGGATGGATTTGTTATGGATCAGTATCTTATACTCAACGACCATCAACCAATATTTTTGTGATGATTCAAGTTCAGCTAGTGAAGTCAGGTGGCTGAGTCCTGGTTATGCGGTTCAGAGTTTGTGGCAGAAAAGTTTAATGGTCAAGATCTAAATGTGGCTCAAAGGTGGAGATGTATTACCAAACCTATATCCGTTTTCCTAACCATTGTTAAACCATATTGTTCTTCCAATCCATTTTCAACCATTTTCAATCCAATCAATCTCAATATCCATATCAAAATTTCATTCCATTTTCGACTAAAACCAATCTCATTCATCAAACCCATCTAATTCATCAAACCCATCATACCCATTTTCATTTGTTGCTCATATCTAAGTTCAACTAGTTTTGTTTCTGAACCATTTTCTATTTTAATCCATTTATCCATCCATTATTATTATTACCCATTTTTTATTTTTATTTCATTATTCATTAAGAAAAATATACAAAAAAAAACCTTTTTCTATTAGACCCATTTGTTTGTCAAAGCCCATTGTTTGAATTGTCATCAAAAAACCATATATCAACAAAAGAGGGTATTATTCATGTTACAAGTTTATTTCATTACACATAAGGATATGCCACTTGAGCTACATCCCATGACTTCCTAACCAAAACAAAAAGGCAGTGACAACTTTCACAAAGTTTACCAAAAAGCTTGCGCATCACACTAAACTAAAAGTATTAACTCTGCTGCTAAAAAACTGCTCTGCTACAGTTTCAATACCGTACCACCATGCTGCAGCTACTTCTCTACTCCAATCTGCTACCACGCCACGGTCCATGTCACCACCTACAACGAGGCAAGCAACAATACAGCTCCATCCTGCTACGCTGAAAGCTACAACACAAAAAGCATCCACAGGACAACATTGACCCGCCACGAAAAGAGATTCCTCATACAACCAAAAGCAAGATTCTGCAACTTTTTTTTTGCTGTGAAAACAACAAGACAACAGCAACATCAGAAGCAAATAAGAAAATCCAAAATATAGAATATTTGTCTTTAAAAAGACGTAGAAGAGAGAAAGAGGGGGACCGGAAAAAAAAACCTCTTCAGTTCTCTTCAACCGTAAACCCTTCAACTAATACCTCATCAGACCTCCGCCAATCCCTTCCATAATAGCATAATAATAACCCTTTCATACTCTAAACAACTCACAAGCAAACCTTTACCCAGCCGGAGATTTTCTGTTTCCTCTAAAACCTCTTTCAATCTTCAATCTCCCTTAACCTTACCTTCCTCCTCCGCGAACAACAACCGCAAAACCTCCATTACTGATCCAACCTCACAAATCAACACCATCCAACCATCTTCAAACATCCACTCTTCATTGTAATACCCTAAAATTTGCTCTACCTTTTTTGCATCTTAGCATAGCATTATCATTTACAATATCATATCCATCTCATTAGCATTGCATTGCATTTAACATAGAAAAATGAAGCATAGCATTCCTCTTACCATCAAGGCATGTGATCAGGGGGAAGATGGACAATCAAGGGATCATTCAAAGCACAAAAAGGGCAATCCAGTTGCCTCCAGGCAAGCCAAGAGTCTCTCATGTCTCATACCATCTCAATTGATCATCCACAATCTCAAGGAAGTGAGATCCAATGGGAGATTGAAGCAATACATACTTCAACATGCAAGAGGTTCAAAAACTGAAGGAAAACCCTCAAAAGAGATAGCTCATTGATCCAAAGTCATCCTCAAATGGTATATCTCATCATCATTTAAGAGGATACACAACATACTCTGAGGAATTTGAAATTGAAGACTGCACATTTTTCTTCTAGGAGGTGGGCACCAAAACTAGGGTTTCCCATTAAATCAGAGAATCTTTGATTTTTTGGACAAAACTTGATGTCATGGTATTCTACATGTTCTTAAGTGTATGAGTATGGAAAATTGCCTCTCAATTGGTTTTAGAAGTGGTTCAATTGGAAGAAAGATAAAAAATCAAGAAAATTGGGGCCAAGTCAAATAATCAGAGGAAAAAGTCAACTCTTGACTTTTTGAGGCCAAATTCATGAAATTCATGTTATATGTGACCAATGTGCAAAATTTGATCAAGAAACTCCAAAGGAATCATGAAAAAATCAAGATGTAGAAAGTTGCCATTTTTGGGTGAAGTAGGGTTACTAAATATAGTAAGTTTTGGCCATTTTGCACCAGAGTTTGAACCAAGGCCATCTAAAATTGAAGCACCAAATGAAAGTTCCACCAGGCCACAACAAAAGGTCTTGCTTTAAGCTTCAAATCCATGTGTAGAACATCTCCATTGGATAAATATTGAGAGAGATATGGATGATCAAAGTTGAAGGAAAGTAGGCCCAAACCATGTCAGGACCAAGGATTTTCAAGGCACGCGCGCAGTCATTTTCACAAGCATGTGGTGGGCCAAATGTCCACCTATTTTTCATCAAGATAAAAGCTTCAAATGGAAAAGTTTTCAACATCAAAGCTGTTCCTTGTGGTGTCATCTTCAATACTCATGTTGGACAAAATTCCATTTGATCAGTTTATGTGGGAGAAATCTTGGTCTCAAGTTAGGTTGATTAGGCTGAATTTTCATGCATGTCACTTGCCATGCCATGACTTGCCTTGCGCGCATATGTACCAGTTTTTTTTTCCATCTGTTTGTGGTCATTTTAAGGCATGTTTGAGGCACCATTTCACTTCAATTTTCAAACCAACATTGTGCTCCAATGTGTCCTCTTTCCAAAGACCCCAAAATCTCATCAAATGGTTTAATGGTTAGAGAGAAAAACTTCAACGAACTACCCTATGTTGGCATGGATACATTGATAGCATGTTGCATGATTCTGGTTCACTCACACCACAAACACTTCCTCACTTCAGTTTCCTCATTTGGCCAAGCACATAACACTTACACAATGTTTAGTATCACGTGCCTTGCATGAGAATGGAGAGAACAACTTGTTGAGCAAGTTTCTGTCGTGACAGTCCTACCATTCCAAGCTTCTTTCTTCATCCCACCATAACATGTGATAAACCAACCTCACCATATCACAACCCTCAATGACTCGCCCCTAACTAACTTGACTCAGTTAGTTAGGGTGCACTCAATTAACCAAGCTGTGACTCATTTAACTGGCTCATTAAACCATGGTTAAAGCTTACTATAAAACAAATTTTCACTTCACAATTCATCTCTCCAACTTCATTTTTCACACTCTCATTCAGAAACACTCCCATTCTCTCTCAATCTCTCCACATTGCAATTGATTTTCGAGCTCCTTTTCATTCATTTTCCTCATCTTCATCTCAGAATCTCTCTGATTTTCTCTCCATTTTCATCACATTGCAACTGTTTTGAGGCTTGGATTTCATTTCTTCTCCATTGAAGCTCCATCCATTTCTTTGCATCTAAGCCTTTATTTGGCCAGAAGAAGCTCAAAGAGGAAGCAATCTCTGGTTTTCTGAAGAGTACCTCCAAATCTCCAATATTCAGGTACGAATTTCTCCCATTATAGACACAATGTGAAGATGTTATCAGGTTCTTGATGCTTCCTATAAGCTCAAGAACTTGCCTGGCTAGTTGATAGGCCTTTAGAGGTGTAGTTCAAATGTTAGGGCAAATCTGTTTTTGTTCGATTCTCTCATCTCATGGATGTTTTGTGCATTTTATCATTGGATTCGTGATCTACATAAGTTCAGCATCATTTTGGTGTAATATTTGTGCATTTCTGGGAGTTGCAAAGTTGCAGACGGTGGTGGTGTGGCCGGAGAAGGTGACCGGAGGTCCCTCTCCGGCCGGTGAGTTGAATGCTAGGGCTTAACATGTTCTAATCGTGTACGTTTATTTTTCCATGATCGTGTGGTTTGTAAGTTGACAGCGCATTAAAAATCATGTGCAAGTCACATGCGTATTTCTGAACTGGACTTAAATCATAATGCTATCTACACCTCCATTTTCTAAGGCCCAAACGAATTGAAGTGTGGATTTGCTATGTTTGCACCCCATTCACATTGCATTTCAATTTTTATTTTCATTTCTTTCTACACGTTTCATATTTGCATTTAAAAAATATCAAAATATCATCAAAAATTCCATAAAAATTCATGTTGCATCTTGACATATTAAAGTAATTTTATATTATTTTTAATTCCAATTTTGTGAGTATTTGAATATTAATTCATGATTTTCTTTTATTCCTTTTGGAAGTTGTTCCTATTTTCATACCTTTACTTCAAACTTTTATTTCTCCTAAACCATTAAACATTTTTGATTCATTCTTGTTGCATTCATTTCATACCACATTAAACTTCATAAAAAAAAATTTTACAATTTTTTACATTTTTTTCATTACATTTTGACTTCACTCTTTGGCATGATTAATTTTGGTTCTTCACTCTCTTTGACCCCTAATCTAAATGACTAATTTTGTGGATCTTTAAGTGAAATTTTGTGACATGTTTTCCTTCTGTTTGTAGAATATCTTTACCAAGTTTCATAATTTTTGGATGTGGTTAGCTATTTTAGTTGAATTGTTCTTTAAGGTACCTCTAATTGAGTCCTAATTGCATGAACCTAACTTTAATGGATGAAAGGCACTTGTGCCATTGTTTGAGGTTTCTTTTTAGGTTATCTTAGATACCTTAAGACTTGCATGAATCATATTTGGTCAGTGGTGCATCATTTTGCCATGTCTTGATTACTCATCTAAAGTTGAACATCTTATGTGAACCTTTTTTGACTTAAATGTCTTGTGTTTGCATTTATATTCCTCCATTCATACTTGTATGCTCATTCATGCGTGATCAATGGCATTTTGAACATGTTAACCTACTGACCTCATTCATTCTCAACTCATTCCATAAATGTATGATCATTCCATCTCATGTAGGTGACTTAAATGCATTCAAAACATGAAAACTCCTTCACTTCACCTCTTCTTCATTCATTCACCAATGATTGTATGCTTTTGTGATGGACTTAAGCTACTTGTAATTGACATTTATAGGGCATTTTAAGACATGTTTGAATTCTGAACTTGATTTAACTTGGTTTGTTTGGCCATTCTAACATCATCTTTCTTACTTCTTCATCTTCTTTCTTCTTCCACAAGTAAAGGTAGTTACTTAGAACTTACCCTCACTTCTTTTACCCAATTTAGATGTGCTACTATTAGGAGTCAATTAGGACCTTTAGCTACTGCCCCTAAGTGGTTTGAGCCTTTAATTGTTGGTTCTTCTTTGGTTGTGTGCTTACTTGCTTATCATTTGTTCATATGTGATATTTCTAACATTTTTAGGTGCAAGTGGTAAGTAAATTGGATGTGGATATGCTTCCACCTCCTACCTTCTTCCCTTAACTCCTTTAATGCCTTCAAAGTGTGATTGTGAAGCATGTAATGCTATCATTTGCTTAATTGCACACCATCCCTTCTTAGGTTCTTTCTTAACTTCATTAAGGAGTAAGAAGAATACTAAGCTTTCTTCTCTTCTTCTTCTCATCCTCTCTTATCTTCTCTTCAAGCAAGGAGCACATACAACATTAAGGAGTTTCTTTCCTCTCTTTTAAACCTCACTAACCTTAGGATGTCCATGCATGATAACACTAGGGTATGTCTTAGTCCCCATTAGATTTTACCTTTTTCTCCTCTCTTGAGTCTCTCTTCTCATCTTTCAAAGAAAATACAAAATATCTAATAAAGGTAGACACTTATTGCATTTAGGCCTTTCATATAAGAAAAGATTATAAGGGGTCTTCTCTTATAATTTTAGAATGTGTAGCATATGCCCCATCTTGGGTCAATGTGTTAAACATTTGATCTTGTATGAGGGACTTAAATGCAATACTTGTTGAAGGTACAAGTAATAAAAAAACATTTCTTCATTTCATAATCAACAAAAACACTTAATAAACACAAGTATGCTAGTGTGTTTGAACCATGACAATTGGAACTAAGTGTGGGGGTCTTCTTCACTCTTAGTATATTTTCTTACTCATTCCATCTTGGAATGTGAGAATGTACACATTCCAATGACTAAGATTTAGATACACTATCATATGCAAACAAATAAAAAAAAACTTCTAAAAGACAAAAACAAACAATAACGTCTTTCCTTCGGGAATTCTTTCCTCATCTCATTCAATCATTCCTTAAGGATGCGTCATTTCCGTTCTACCGCAAACAGGTAACGCCTAAGTCTCCCTACGGCGAGCTGCAACACCTAAACTGCTGGAACGCGAACGTTGACGTTCACCACTAAAAAACATAAGCCACTTTCCCTTAGGTGAGGGGAACTACGTCGCTCTGATTCTCATGCTCCCGATGAGATACGTAGGCAGTGGGGTAGGGCCCATCCGAGCACTTCTTTTATTTTCCCTACATTTGTTTCTCTTTCTCTTTCTCTTTCTTTCTTTCAGTTCCTTTTTTCCAGCATTCTTTTCTTACACCCTTTGATTGAAGCAAGCAAGCGTGGATCCCATCGGGTACGATGGACGTGAGGGGGTGCTAATACCTTCCTCTCGCGTAACCGACTCCCTTACCCTTTCTCTTGGTCGCAAGACCATGCTCTTTCCTTCCTCTCAGGTTTATGCGGTGTTTCCTTTCCCTCTCTTGGGATAAATACACATTGCTGGCAACTCTGTTTCGGTGCCACTTTCGCGTTTGTACTAGGATGAAAATCCCGGGAGCGACAGCTGGCGACTCTGCTGGGGATCGGTTGACCTATTGCTGGTCCATCCTAAGCGAGTCAATCCTAGCGCTTGTCTGTTTTTCTTTCATTGGGTGTTTATTGTTGTGCTGTATTTACCGTTTTATTGTATGGTTATTTATGGCTTTACTGTACATTACTGTATTTACTGCACTTTAGCATTACATATCATATATTATATTGTGTTACCCTGCTTTGTCTATTTGGCGGGATGGGATTTCTGAGAGATAAGCCCATTACACAGGCTTGAGTATACACTTAGAATTAGAGTGGAGAGTA
The DNA here is from genome assembly GCA_022829125.1 of Lathyrus tuberosus. Taxonomy (NCBI): domain Eukaryota; kingdom Viridiplantae; phylum Streptophyta; class Magnoliopsida; order Fabales; family Fabaceae; genus Lathyrus; species Lathyrus tuberosus. The sequence goes on along the minus strand of JALAZF010000241.1, from coordinate 2,942,324 downwards.
GTGGGACCTACGTGCCGTTTGGAGTGCGTTGGGTGTTCACGAAATTCACAGCTAGACGAGGCTATCTTGGGACACGTCGTGGCATGCGCATCTTGCGCATTCTAGGATGTAGATCTAGAGAGCTGTCGACTCTATTGACCGATCATGAGGACCTTAGTGGAAACATCCCTCTTTAGTGGTGACTGTGGCAGACCACATTCTGTGGCAAACCCATTCGCACCCGTGGGCCCACTTTGGAACTTGCATAGGGTGACCTTTATTTTCTAAGGGGAGTCAGTGGACGACCTCTTTGATTGGCATAGCATTGTATCCTATGGGCTGAATGTGCTATTGCTTCTCAAACCTCCGAAGCTGACAAGCCTTATTTTCTAAGAACCACATGTGAGTATGGGCGGGATGTTTACAGGTTTGCAGGAAACCCAGCCTCCTACCTACCTTACTTGTGATTCTATGATGATTTCAGACATTGTATCCTATGACAGTGATTTGAGTGTTCATCTCAGATATTGCCAGATTCGATGCAGAGACACAGTGCACACAATTCAATATAGACACAAACACTTGATTACCTGATCACATGCCCTTTTGCATTGCATTATCATATCATAACCGTTATGTTTGTCATTTTCAGGTGCATAATACGTTTCTGATTCCAATCCATGGGTTCAACAGAGATCGTTGCCGAGAGAAAGAACAATGTGTCTTACAAGTTTCCAGACCCTGTTTTGGATTCATTGCTCAAAGTTATAGATATGGCTGGTCCGGGTATTCTTGATAGGTTTCAGAAGAGCTACGGGAATTTGGTTGGGATGGTCCGTACAATCACCAAGTATGAACATGATGCTTTGCACACTCTGCTGCAGTTCTACGAGCCTTCGTTGAGATGCTTTCTTTTTCCAGATTACATTTTGATGCCAACACTGGAAGAATTCTCATTTATTTTGGGAATTCCGATCACGCCGGCAATACCATTCTTCTCTGGTAGTTCCCCTAGCGTAAAAGAAATTGCTGCTGCGTTACAAATGGATCAGGCAGTGGTAAAGAGTGGTGTGAGCAGTAAAAATGGAGTTAGCGGATTTCATTTAGAATTTCTGTCTGGACAAGCCCAAGAGGCTGCAAGTGCTAAAAATTGGACGGTTTACAATTCCATTTTGGCTCTCTGCATATATGGCCTAGTTCTCTTTCCCAATCAGCAAGACTTTGTGGATATGCAAGCAACGAGAGTTTTCGTCCTTAAAAATCCAGTCCCTACTTTGTTAGGAGATTTTTATCATTCTGCACACTATAAGAACGAGAAAAGAAGGGGAGGATCTGTTAGTTGTTGTACTCCACTGCTGAGCCATTGGTTTTTCAAACATTTGCCTCAGACAGGTGCCTTTGTGGAAACCAAAGATGTGGCGAAATGGTCTAAACGATTGATGGGTTTAACTGCTGATAACATTGTATGGTTTGACCACCGGTTGTTGAGAATAGAGCTTGTCACAAGATGCGGAAGTTTTCCAAATGTACCTTTGATTGGCAGAAAAGGAGGGATCAATTATAATCCAATTTTGGCCATCCGACAGTTTGGGTATGCTTCCAAGGATCCTCCTACAGAGCAAGATGTGGAAGAATCTTTATTCTTTACAGGAACTAAAGATGCGAAGGTGGTAGAAGTAGTAAATGCTTGGAAAGATAAGCATAAAATTGGAAAAGCAGTTTTTGGGAAAGGAGATTGTAGGTCTTATCCTGAATATGACAGGTGGATTGAGATGAAAGTAAAGGAATTGCTTTTACCCTTTTCAAGGGGACCTCTTTCATGTTCAGTACAGCCAGAACAACCCACCATGGTTGCTATTAAAGAATGTGAGAAATGGAAGAAAATGGTCAGAGAGCTGCAGATAGAGAATTCTGGAATGAGCAGATGTCTTCAGAAAGCTCTAGCTGACAACAAAGAGTTGGAAAAAAGAGCGTTGAAAGCAGAAAAAACACTGGCGGACAAAGAAGAAGATTTTGATGAGAGAGCTCGATACTTTCGGAAGCTTACCTTGGGAGCAGATGATACTAGTCAGGCTCATAAGGCTACGAAGCAGGCGCTGGTCCGAAGCAAGGACTCGTTAGCTAAACCCCGTCAAGCTTGGGATGAGGTCAGAATTGAGAACTCCGAATTGCAGGCCCAGCTAAAAGATAAAGATGAAGAGCTGAAAAAAGCGCACGTGGAAAGAAGAAAGTATCGAGAAGATCTTGGCAAAAGTCAAGAACAAGTGAGAAATGCTGAAGGTAAGCTGAAAATCACCAACAAGGAGCTTGAAGATGTCACAGCAGAGCTGAAATTGGTTAAAATTCAAGCTGGAATCAAGAGGCGCAAAGGAGCCAATGAAGATGAAGCCTTGCTGATGCACGTGGGGTCATTAGAGGATGCATTGGAAAAAAGGGACGCAGTGATTAAAGAGCTGATTGAGAAGCCGCATCATCAGCGTACCTGCATCCTGTTTGAGGAGATTAAGTATTCCAGCCAGAAGCTGAAGGATGTAGAGCTGTCGGATTAGTGATTTTTGTCATTTCTTTGTAATTTGTAATGGTTACCCTCAGAATTGTTGATGGATCCATTTGACTGCCTGTTTTTTATTTTGAAACTACGACAAGCGTGCTTGAGAAGTTTTGGGAATTTGTATGAAATGGTTTACTTCTGTTCACAATTTCTGATCTTCAGTTATATGTGATGTGATATCTGCACACTAGCACACTACAAAATCACTATTTCTGGTCTTCAGACATCCGTGATCGATGTATATGAATATCTCTTCATGGCAAAACTCAGTAATCATGACTCCTGGTCTTCAGGAATTCTTGGTTACGATTGGAATCAGGATATGAAAAGCATTTTGAAATGACAAACATAACTTTGCATTTGCATTTGCATATCATTTTTGCATTGCAGGTTTTCCTTTTGCAGGCGCCTGCTAACCTTTATTTGGTTTTCAGGCACAATAGCTGATACCCCAGTTCACCGATATTCTATGCGACGCAATCAAGCAAGAGTAATGGAGCAAGTTCAGACAGAGTTAGCCGATTTGAGAGGAAGGATGGAACAGTTCATGAACCTCATGCAGGGGATTGCTCAAGGTCAGCAAGAGCTAAGGACCGGTCAAGAAAACATGAGGATTGGACAAGAAGCTATGAGAACCACTATCTAGAGGCTGGAGACTGAAATCCCAAATCGCAATGTGCGCACTCCTCCTGTTGGCACAATCCCTGCTGGTGGGGCACATCTGGGCTTTGATAACAATGAGGATGGTCAGGAGGACCAATTCACTGCATTCAACAATGACATGGGTTTCTATAATGACGACCGGAAGTATGAAGGGCTGGATGAAAGACTCAAGGCTATTGAGAGCCAAAATCCTCTTGGAATTGATGTAGAAGACATGGGTCTCGTGCAGGGTGTGCGAATCCCTCCCAAGTTCAAGCTTCCTGCTCTGGATAAGTACAATGGCAGTACATGTCCCAAAACACATTTGCAAGCTTACAATCGCAAGATTGCTGCTTACACTGATGACCAGAAGCTCTGGATGTATTTTTTCCAGGATAGCCTGTCAGGTGCATCCCTGGAATGGTATGTCAAGCTGGACGGGGTTCATATAAAGAGTTGGAAAGATTTGTGTGCTGCATTTCTGAAGCAATATCAATATAATTTGGATATGGCACCCAATCGTACTCAGCTGCAGAGTATGACTCAGGATCCTAAGGAAGGCTTTAAGCAATACGCCCAGAGATGGAGGGAATTGGCTGCTCGAGTTCAACCACCTCTGGGTGATCGCGAGATGGCTGATATGTTCATGAGCACGCTCCAAGGGTCGTATCTGGATAGATTGGCTGCATGTCCTTCCACAGGGTTTGCCGACATTGTTATTGCTGGAGAACGAGTAGAAAGTCTGTTGAAGTTGGGTAAGATTCAAGACGCCAGTGGGGCTGGTACTTCAAGTTCTAAGAAACCCTTTGCTAATGGACCCAGGAAGAGAGAAGGGGAGTCCAGCGCTATGTATAGAGGAGGGGGCAGAGGTAGGACTCAGCCCTATCATCAAGTGGATGTTGTAACCATTCCGGTTCCAGCTGGACAGCAAGCTCCCAATCAGCAAGGTAGACCCCGATTTCAGAATAATAGACCAAGGGACCGTAAGTTTGATCCTTTGCCTATGTCGTATGCTGCTTTGTTACCACAATTGGTCAAAGAGAAATTGGTTGAACTCCGGACTATGAGGCCGCTAGATGCTGGGAAATTACCTCAGGGTTATGATGCTAGTGCTCGGTGTGAATTTCATTCTGGCGTGCAAGGTCACACAATAGAAAAGTGCTGGGCTTTTCAACACATAGTTCGGGACTTGATTGACGCGAAAGCTATTAATTTCTCTAGGCCGCCGAGTGTTCGTGACAATCCAATGCCTAATCATGGAGGTGCGAGCACGAATACTATTTCTGATGGTGAGAAATTGAATCTGATCACCGACATTAACTTAGTAAAGACTCTGTTGTTGACCGTAAAAGAACGTTTGTTAAAGGGACAAGTATTTCCTGGGTGTGGTTCTGATTGTGAGGGCTGTACGAAACGGGTTAATGGCTGCATCAAATTGAACGCTGGACTGCAGAGTCTTATGGACGAAGGAAGCCTTCAGTTTGATAAAGTAGAGAAAGAACAGGATGTTTCTGCCGTTACCATTTACTATAATCCAGTCGAGATACAGGTGCCTATTGCAGAGCATGTTGCTATCATCGTGCCCGAGAGGCCGAGACCAGTTACGATTATAGTTCCTGAATCGGCTGCTTATGTGTCTAATAGGGCAGTTCTGTGGCAGTATGGAACTGATACTCGTCAAGGAGGAAGCCGGCAGAAGGCAGAGGCTGTTGGTACTAGCATTGAGAATGTCAGTGGACCAAGTCGTTTTACTAGGAGTGGTCGACTGTTTGCTCCCCAGACTCTAAGGAATGATAAAGAGGCTGAAGCCGCTGCAAGAGCGAAAGGAAAACAGGTTGTTGATGACAAGGTGCCTGCTCAGGAAGAGGACCCTAAAGTCAATTTTGATAATGATGTTGAGGAATTTATGAGGGTTATCAAAAAGAGTGATTATAAGATCATTGACCAGCTTAATCAGACACCCTCTAAAATTTTGATATTATCCCTGTTAATGAGTTCAGATGCACATCGGGCTGCCTTGTTGAAAGTTCTGAATATGGCATACGTTCCCCAAGAGATTACAGTGAATCAGTTGGAGGGGGTAATTTCTAATGTGAATGTGAGCCACGGGTTGGGATTTACGAACCGGGATTTGACACCAGATGGACGTAACCACAACAAAGCGCTGCACATCACACTTGAATGCAAAGGAGCTGTTTTGTCGCATGTGCTGGTTGACACAGGTTCTTCCTTAAATGTGTTACCCAAAAAGGCCCTGATGAAAATTGAAGTAGATGGATTGGTTCTGAGACCCAGCGATCTGATTGTGAGAGCTTTCGATGGATCTCAAAGATCGGTGTTTGGGGAGGTTGAACTACCTATACAGGTCGGTCCACAGATATTCAAGATGACCTTTCATGTTATGGACATTCAGCCTGCTTATAGCTGTTTGTTGGGCCGACCGTGGATTCACGCAGCAGGCGCAGTTACCTCCACACTTCATCAGAAGCTCAAGTATGTGTTCGAGGTTCAAGTGGTTACTGTTTGCGGCGAGGAAGATATATTCGTGAGTCATCTATCCACTTTCAAATATGTGGAAATGGATGGAGAGATTCATGAAACTTTGTGCCAATCTTTTGAAGCCCTGAATATCAATAACTTACCAGAATCTACTTCAGCAGCGATGGTGTCAAATGTGCCAGGTGGGCCGAGTGCATCAATTGCATCGTACAAGCAGGTCAGAGAAGTGGTCGAAAGTGGAAATGCCCAAGGCTGGGGTAAAGCTATAGATGTGGCCGTGAAAGAAGATAAGTTTGGCATTGGATATCAGCCGGGCCAGACGCCAGTTCCCCGATTCCGTGGGCCAATCAACTTCAACAGTGGAGGAATTATCAATCCCAACCAGTCCTGCTCAGCAATAGAGGATGGTGCTGAAAGCTCAGATTATCTGGACAGATGGGTATATGCACTGGCTCCAGGCGAGGCGTTGCAAAATTGGTCTAGCGAAGAAATCGTTCATGTTGTTCACCATGCAGAGTAACAATTCTTGTCTTTCATAATGCATGAAATCCCACACTCTGCCCAAGGTGTGAGGATCCATTTGTAGGGCCACCATATTTTCTCATATAATGTTCAAATATCAATAAAAGGACGTTTTTGTTTACAAATTTGTGTTCCTTTATTCTTTCTCTATTTTATTTTTGCACAAAGAAAATTAAAAATGATAATGCACTTTCTTTTCTTTTGTTTTCAAGCAAAAATAATCTAAAATAAAGCATAAACCCAATCATGCAGACTGGATTTTGTGGATTTCTCTGAAAATGATTCTGTTATGCCCACGTATGATTTCGATAATCCGATTTATCAAGCTGAGGAAGAAAGTGATGAAGACTATGAACTCCCGGAAGAGTTGGCTAGGTTGTTGAAACAGGAAGGGAAGACCATTCAGCCTCATCAGGAAGCTCTTGAGATCATCAATATTGGGTCAGAGGAAAGCAAGAAAGAGATCAAGATTGGTGCGAGTCTGCGGGCTGATATAAAGCAAGAGCTGATAGTCATGCTACGTGAATATGTTGACATCTTCGCTTGGTCATACCAGGATATGCCAGGTTTAGATACAGACATAGTTGTGCATAGACTACCATTGAAAGAGGACTGCCCACCGGTCAAGCAAAAGCTGCGCAGAACGAAACAAGAAATGGCCTTGAAGATCAAGGAAGAAGTACAGAAACAATTGGATGCAGGCTTTCTGGCAGTAACCAACTATCCTCCCTGGGTGGCCAATATAGTACCGGTGCCGAAGAAAGATGGCAAAGTCAGAATGTGTGTGGATTATAGAGATCTCAACAGGGCGAGCCCTAAAGACGATTTTCCACTCCCTCATATTGATGTGCTGGTTGATAATACCGCTCAGTTTTCAGTGTTCTCATTCATGGATGGATTCTCCGGGTATAATCAGATAAAGATGGCGCCTGAAGACATGGAGAAGACGACATTCATTACCCCGTGGGGTACCTTCTGTTACAAAGTAATGCCTTTTGGGTTGAAGAACGCAGGGGCAACTTATCAAAGAGCAATGGTGACGTTATTCCACGATCTAATTCATAAAGAGATCGAGTGCTATGTGGATGACATGATTGCTAAATCAAAGACAGAAGAGGAACATCTGATCAACTTGAAGAAGTTATTTGAGAGGCTGAGGAAATTCAGGTTGAGACTGAATCCTAACAAGTGTACTTTCGGCGTGCGGTCCGGAAAATTGCTTGGTTTCATTGTCAGTGAAAAAGGGATAGAGGTTGATCCTGCTAAAGTGAAAGCTCTACAAGATATGCCTGTACCAAAGACTGAGAAAGAAGTTCGCGGCTTTCTAGGAAGATTGAACTACATTTCAAGGTTCATATCGCACCTAACTGCCACTTGCGAACCAATATTCAAAATGCTACGAAAAGATCAAACGGTCAGGTGGAATGATGATTGTCAAAATGCATTCGATAAAATAAAAAGATATTTGCAGGAACCTCCAATTCTGATACCTCCAGTTCAAGGGAGACCACTGATTATGTACTTGACAGTGCTCGAAGGATCCATGGGTTGTGTTCTCGGTCAACACGACGAGACAGGTAGGAAAGAACATGCTATCTACTACCTGAGCAAGAAATTTACAGATTGTGAATCGCGTTATTCAATGCTTGAGAAGACATGTTGTGCACTCGCATGGGCCGCCAAGCGATTGAGACAATACATGCTCACACATACAACCCTGTTGATCTCTAAATTGGATCCGGTCAAGTATATTTTTGAGAAACCAGCACTTACGGGCAGAGTTGCAAGGTGGCAGATGGTACTGACAGAGTACGATATTCAATTTACTTCGCAAAAGGCAATCAAAGGAAGTATACTGTCAGATTATCTTGCGCAACAGCCTCTTGATGATTACCAGCCCATGAGATTTAATTTCCCTGATGAGGACATCATGTTTCTCAAAGCGAAAGACTGCGAGGAACCACTTCTGGAGGAGGGGCCTGACCCTGAGTCCAAATGGAGTTTGATGTTTAATGGGGCGGTTAATATGAATGGGTGCGGAGTTGGTGCAGTCCTTATTACGCCTGAAGGTGTTCACATGCCCTTCACTGCCCGAGTAACTTTCGGGTGTACCAACAATGAAGCAGAATACGAAGCTTGCATACTAGGGATCGAGGAAGCTATTGATTTACGAATCAAGACCCTCGATATCTTTGGTGATTCAGCACTGGTAATCAATCAAGTAAAGGGAACTTGGCACACACATCAGCAAAATTTGATTCCGTATAGAGATTATACGAGGAGATTGCTGACCTTCTTTACAACTGTCAAGTTGTACCATGTTCCTAGAGAGGAAAATAAGTTTGCAGATGCCTTGGCCACTATCTCTTCGATGATCAAAGTGCATGGTTGGAACTTTGTGCCCAGGATTGATGTATCTCGTCTTGATAGGCCTGCTTTTGTGTTTGAGGTTGATGCAGTGTCTGACGATAAGCCTTGGTACCATGACATCAAATGCTTCTTAAAAAATCAAGAATACCCGCCTGGGGCATCTTCCAATGACAAGAAGACATTAAGAAGGTTAGCTGGTAGTTTCTTTTTGAACAAAGATGGTGTGATGTATAAAAGGAATTTTGACACGGTTCTGCTCAGATGTGTGGATAGACACGAGGCAGACCTGTTGATGATTGAAGTGCATGAAGGCTCTTTCGGTACCCATGCCGGAGGACATGCGATGGCTAAGAAATTGTTGAGATTAGGGTATTATTGGCTGACCATGGAGTCAGATTGCTGCAAGTATGCTCGCAAGTGTCACAAATGCCAGATCTATGCAGACAAAGTGCACGTTCCTCCCAATCCGTTGAGTATCATGTCCTCTCCGTGGCCATTTGCAATGTGGGGCATTGATATGATCAGGAAAATTGAGCCTACTGCTTCAAATGGCCATCGTTTCATCTTGGTCGCCATTGATTACTTCACTAAATGGGTTGAAGCAGCATCTTACGCCAATGTCACTGAGCAAGTAGTGGCTCGTTTCTTGAAGCGAGATATCATTTGTCGATATGGAGTGCCCGAAAGAATCATTACTGATAATGGTTCTAATTTGAACAACAAGATGATGGCTGAGCTATGCCGGGACTTCAAAATCGAACACCACAATTCTTCTCCGTACCGCCCGAAGATGAACGGCGCGGTCGAAGCGGCCAACAAAAATATCAAGAAGATTGTGCAGAAAATGGTTGTCACGTACAAATATTGGCATGAGATGTTACCACTGGCTTTGCATGGGTATAGAACATCAGTACGTACGTCCACTGGGGCAACACCATACTCGCTTGTATATGGTATGGAGGCAGTTCTACCGATAGAAGTTGAGATCCCCTCTCTCCGAGTATTGATGGATGTTAAGCTAGATGAAGCTGAATGGGTACGAGCCAGATTTGATCAGCTGAGCCTTATTGAGGAGAAGCGATTAGCAGCGGTATGCCATGGCCAGTTATATCAGCGCAGAATGAAGAGGGCATTCGATCAAAAGGTTCGACCTCAAGTCTACAAGGTCGGGGATGTGGTAATCAAGAGAATACTTCCTCCGAGTACAGATCACAGGGGCAAATGGACTCCTAACTATGAAGGTCCGTTCGTGGTAAAAAAGGTCTTCTCAGGAGGAGCCTTGTTGCTGACAACCATGGATGGTGAAGATTTTTCATCCCCTGTTAATTCAGATGCAGTTAAAAAATACTTCGTATAAAGAGACCCGCTGGATAAAAAAAAAGAGAAGAAGAAGAATCCAGGCAAAAAAGGGCATCCCGGCGAACCAAAAACAGAATAAAGGTTCGGGCAAAAATTAGGGATATATATGAAAAGAATTGTACACCCGGTAAGTTGAAAACCCGAAAGGGCAACTTAGGCAAAAATGGGTATCCCGGTGGATTGAAAACCTGAAAAGGCGATCCACACAAAAGAGGGATTAAAGCGAATGACTGCAGTCTGAATTAATCTGTACGTTTTCTACTCTTCAGCAAACTGGCAAAATTCCAAAGGGAGAATTGGTCCAATCATGAACTTCTGAAGGCAAAGATAATCAGGAGAGTTGGAGTATATACTGGCTATAACAGAATCAGAAATCAGTCGGAATCCAATTTCCGCATTATCATTAGGATAGATTTCTTTTCTCAATTTTATGGCAATCGCCTCTTTCAGGGGTTTGCTTCTGATTGTAAATTCGCCAATTTTTGGCATTTCATCAATAAAATTGAATATTCAGTCACGAGCTTTTATTTTCATTTTACTGTTTTGTTTGCAAAAACGTCCAATTTTTGATAATAAAACATTACTTTGAAAATATATTGGCCTTGCAAAAGCACGCACAAAAAGACGATTAGAATTACTTTGCTTGTTGGACAACCTTGGATGGTGGACTCAAAAAACCACGCAATATCCTGGGGCATGTGCATATTCTTTTTCTGTTACAGGTAATGAGCGCGATTGATCCAAGCAGCATGATCGTAACCACGAGCAGATATTTGCTATGACTTGATACTGTTGTATCTTATTAAGTCGATTCTTCCATTCAAAAGATCCCACCGAGTTTCGTGACGGCAACGGTATTCGAAGATGGATTTCTTCTGTGTTGATAACGGTTATTAATGCAGTGAAGACTCCAGGTTGACAACAAGTGCCAATCCTCCGGTACCTTGCAGACGATGTGAAAGGTAGTTCAAGGCAGAGTGTTTGTCTAAGAGTTTGAAAACGTTTGGTTTTCTATAAAATCCTCTTAAGAGATGAAACTTGTAGTACCAACATCCCTTGTGGAGTTTACTCTTGGAAGGATGTACCAGCAAGTGGTAGTATCATATATCCCGCAGGTTTCAGCATGTGAAATTTGTCAAAGAATAATCCCCAGCGGAGTTATTGACCCTCCCAAGCCTGGGGCATGTTATCTCCCCAGCAAAAGATGTTCCAGATCTAATATCCCCAGTAGAGTTTGGAGACACTTGGTCTTCTGTAAAATCCTCTTAAAAGGGAATTCCCCAGCACGAGACGCTTTAAAGTAATTTTCTCTAGCAGAGTGTGTTGTAAACTCATTATCCCCAGCGGAGTCGTCAAAGGGAAAGTTTGCCCAACATGGGGCATTGTGACATTTATCCTAAACTCGACAGTCATCTTCCTCAGCAGATTACCGAGGAATTGCTTTGGGTTTCCCTAACAGATCTCTAGGGACTCTTTCTCAGCATGTTGCAACGGATTATCTTTCAACCAAGATTTGCATATCCACGGCAGAGCAGCCCTGATCCCCAGCAAGATCGCATCTCCGGTAATGGTACCCCCACAGAGTTCAGCATTGAATCTTGTCTGCTATACTCCCCAGCCGAGTCGCGGTAGGTTCCCCAGCAGGGTTTAAAGAGATCGACAGAATCTCTCCTTCAGCAAGATGTCAACATATGATATTACCCAGCCGGTAGTGTAATTCTCAACATTGCTCATTTACAACTCAAAGTCCAATTTATTTTTGGCATGCGTACAGTTTGGTCATGTTATTCCAGCAGGTGGAGTGATCATCTGGCAATTTTAAGTTTCCAACGACAGTTTGGTAATCATGAAAGTCCAACGACAGTTTGGCAAAGCTTCCAACGACAGTTGGTAAGCGTTCAAGTCCAAACGACAGTTTGGCAGAGATTCCAACGACAGTTTGGTAATCATTAAAATCCAACGACAGTTTGGTAATCATTAAAATCCAACGACAGATTGGTAGAAATCCAACGACAGATTGGTAGAAATCCAACACGAATTGGTAAAAGCTGCGAAAGTCCATCTGAAAATGGCAAGTGTGAGATTCCAACGACAGTTTGGTAATCATTAAAAATCCAACGACAGATTGGTAGAAATCCAACGCAAATTGGTAAAAGTCCAACGACAGTTTGGCAAAGCTTCCCATGACAGTTTGGTAAGCACCAGAAGTCCAACGACAGATTGGCAGAGCAGCGAAAGTCCATCGACAGTATGGCAAGCCAATAGTCGTCTGGCGTCGTTCAAAAAGACATGGTTGAAAGTCCAACGACAGTTTGGCGAAGCTACCAACGACAGTTTGGTAAGCACCAGAAGTCCTACGACAGATTGGCAGAACAGCCCAAGTCCATCGACAGTATGGCAGGCCAGTAGTCGTCTGGCGTTGTTCAAAAGACAGATATCTCCGACACTTGAAGATTCAATCCAACCATCGCAGGGGGTTTATATCCCTTTTCTTTTTCATCATCCAGAGCAAATTTTTGGTTATATTTGGTATTCAATCACTATATACCTTGAAAGTCTGAAAGCATTCGCTTTCAGACATTCAGGTCTACAGTGTTTGAATAGGGGCAGCTGTAATCCAGTTGCCTCCAAGCAAGCCAAGACTCTCTCATGTCTCATACCATCTCAATTGATCATCCACAATCTCAAGGAAGTGAGATCCAATGGGAGATTGAAGCAATACATACTTCAACATGCAAGAGGTTCAAAAACTGAAGGAAAACCCTCAAAAGAGATAGCTCATTGATCCAAAGTCATACTCAAATGGTATATCTCATCATCATTTAAGAGGATACACAACATACTCTAAGGAATTTGAAATTGAAGACTGCACATTTTTCTTCTAGGAGGTGGGCACCAAAACTAGGGTTTCCCATTAAATTAGAGAATCTTTGATTTTTTGGACAAAACTTGATGTCATGGTATTCTACATGTTCTTAAGTGTATGAGTATGGAAAATTGCCTCTCAATTGGTTTTAGAAGTGGTTCAATTGGAAGAAAGATCAAAAATCAAGAAAATTGGGGCCAAGTCAAATAATCAGAGGAAAAAGTCAACTCTTGACTTTTTGAGGCCAAATTCATGAAATTCATGTTATATGTGACCAATGTGCAAAATTTGATCAAGAAACTCCAAAGGAATCATGAAAAAATCAAGATGTAGAAAGTTGCCATTTTTGGGTGAAGTAGGGTTACTAAATATAGTAAGTTTTGGCCATTTTGCACCAGAGTTTGAACCAAGGCCATCTAAAATTGAAGCACCAAATGAAAGTTCCACCAGGCCACAACAAAAGGTCTTGCTTTAAGCTTCAAATCCATGTGTAGAACATCTCCATTGGATAAATATTGAGAGAGATATGGATGATCAAAGTTGGAGGAAAGTAGGCCCAAACCATGTCAGGACCAAGGATTTTCAAGGCACGCGCGCAGTCATTTTCACAAGCATGTGGCGGGCCAAATGTCCACCTATTTTTCATCAAGATAAAAGCTTCAAATGGAAAAGTTTTCAACATCAAAGCTGTTCCTTGTGGTGTCATCTTCAATACTCATGTTGGACAAAATTCCATTTGATCAGTTTATGTGGGAGAAATCTTGGTCTCAAGTTAGGTTGATTAGGCTGAATTTTCATGCATGTCACTTGCCATGCCATGACTTGCCTTGCGCGCATATGTACCAGTTTTTTTTCCATCTGTTTGTGGTCATTTTAAGGCATGTTTGAGGCACCATTTCACTTCAATTTTCAAACCAACATTGTGCTCCAATGTGTCCTCTTTCCAAAGACCCCAAAATCTCATCAAATGGTTTAATGGTTAGAGAGAAAAACTTCAACGAACTACCCTATGTTGGCATGGATACATTGACAGCATGTTGCATGATTCTGGTTCACTCACACCACAAACACTTCCTCACTTCAGTTTCCTCATTTGGCCAAGCACATAACACTTACACAATGTTTAGTATCACGTGCCTTGCATGAGAATGGAGAGAACAAATTGTTGAGCAAGTTTCTGTCGTGACAGTCCTACCATTCCAAGCTTCTTTCTTCATCCCACCATAACATGTGATAAACCAACCTCACCATATCACAACCCTCAATGACTCGCCCCTAACTAACTTGACTCAGTTAGTTAGGGTGCACTCAATTAACCAAGTTGTGACTCATTTAACTGGCTCATTAAACCATGGTTAAAGCTTACTATAAAACAAATTTTCACTTCACAATTCATCTCTCCAACTTCATTTTTCACACTCTCATTCAGAAACACTCCCATTCTCTCTCAATCTCTCCACATTGCAATTGATTTTCGAGCTCCATTTCATTCATTTTCCTCATCTTCATCTCAGAATCTCTCTGATTTTCTCTCCATTTTCATCACATTGCAACTGTTTTGAGGCTTGGATTTCATTTCTTCTCCATTGAAGCTCCATCCATTTCTTTGCATCTAAGCCTTTATTTGGCCAGAAGAAGCTCAAAGAGGAAGCAATCTCTGGTTTTCTGAAGAGTACCTCCAAATCTCCAATATTCAGGTACGAATTTCTCCCATTATAGACATAATGTGAAGATGTTATCAGGTTCTTGATGCTTCCTATAAGCTCAAGAACTTGCCTGACTAGTTGATAGGCCTTTAGAGGTGTAGTTCAAATGTTAGGGCAAATCTGTTTTTGTTCGATTCTCTCATCTCATGGATGTTTTGTGCATTTTATCATTGGATTCATGATCTACATAAGTTCAGCATCATTTTGGTGTAATATTTGTGCATTTTTGGGAGTTGCAAAGTTGCAGACGGTGGTGGTGTGGCCGGAGAAGGTGACCGGAGGTCCCTCTCCGGCCGGTGAGTTGAATGCTAGGGTTTAACATGTTCTAATCGTGTACGTATATTTTTCCATGATCGTGTGGTTTGCAAGTTGACAGCGCATTAAAAATCATGTGCAAGTCACATGCGCATTTATGAACTGGACTTAAATCATAATGCTATCTACACCTCCATTTTCTAAGGCCCAAACGAATTGAAGTGTGGATTTGCTATGTTTGCACCCCATTCACATTGCATTTCAATTTTTATTTTTATTTCTTTCTACACGTTTCATATTTGCATTTAAAAAATATCAAAATATCATCAAAAATTCCATAAAAATTCATGTTGTATCTTGACATATTAAAGTAATTTTCTATTATTTTTAATTCCAATTTTGTGAGTATTTGAATATTAATTCATGATTTTCATTTATTCCTTTTGGAAGTTGTTCCTATTTTCATACCTTTACTTCAAACTTTTATTTCTCCTAAACCATTAAACATTTTTTATTCATTCTTGTTGCATCCATTTCATACCACATTAAAATTCATAAAATCATTTTTTTACAATTTTTTACATTTTTTTCATTACATTTTGACTTCACTCTTTGGCATGATTAATTTTGGTTCTTCACTCTCTTTGACCCCTAATCTAAATCACTAATTTTGTGGATCTTTGAGTGAAATTTTGTGACATGTTTTGCTTCTATTTGTAGAATATCTTGACCAAGTTTCATAATTTTTGGATGTGGTTAGCTATTTTAGTTGAATTGTTCTTTAAGGTACCTCTAATTGAGTCCTAATTGCATGAACCTAACTTTAATGGATGAAAGGCACTTGTGCCATTGTTTGAGGTTTCTTTTTAGGTTATCTTAGATACCTTAAGACTTGCATGAATCATATTTGGTCAGTGGTGCATCATTTTGCCATGTCTTGATTACTCATCTAAAGTTGAACATCTTATGTGAACCTTTTTTGACTTAAATGTCTTGTGTTTGCATTTATATTCCTCCATTCATACTTGTATGCTCATTCATGCATGATCAATGGCATTTTGAACATGTTAACCTACTGACCTCATTCATTCTCAACTCATTCCATAAATGTATGATCATTCCATCTCATGTAGGTGACTTAAATGCATTCAAAACATGAAAACTCCTTCACTTCATCTCTTCTTCATTCATTCACCAATGATTGTACGCTTTTGTGATGGACTTAAGCTACTTGTAATTGAGATTTATAGGGCATTTTAAGACATGTTTGAATTCTGAACTTGATTTAACTTGGTTTGTTTGGCCATTCTAACATCATCTTTCTTACTTCTTCATCTTCTTTCTTCTTCCACAAGTAAAGGTAGTTACTTAGAACTTACCCTCACTTCTTTTACCCAATTTAGATGTGCTACTATTAGGAGTCAATTAGGACCTTTAGCTACTGCCCCTAAGTGGTTTGAGCCTTTAATTGTTGGTTCTTCTTTGGTTGTGTGCTTACTTGCTTATCATTTGTTCATATGTGATATTTCTAACATTTTTAGGTGCAAGTGGTAAGTAAATTGGATGTGGATATGCTTCCACCTCCTACCTTCTTCCCTTAACTCCTTTAATGCCTTCAAAGTGTGATTGTGAAGCATGTAATGCTATCATTTGCTTAATTGCACACCATCCCTTCTTAGGTTCTTTCTTAACTTCATTAAGGAGTAAGAAGAATACTAAGCTTTCTTCTCTTCTTCTTCTCATCCTCTCTTATCTTCTCTTCAAGCAAGGAGCACATACAACATTAAGGAGTTTCTTTCCTCTCTTTTAAACCTCACTAACCTTAGGATGTCCATGCATGATAACACTAGGGTATGTCTTAGTCCCCATTAGATTTTACCTTTTTCTCCTCTCTTGAGTCTCTCTTCTCATCTTTCAAAGAAAATACAAAATATCTAATAAAGGTAGACACTTATTGCATTTAGGCCTTTCATATAAAGAAAAGATTATAAGGGGTCTTCTCTTATAATTTTAGAATGTGTAGCATATGCCCCATCTTGGGTCAATGTGTTAAACATTTGATCTTGTATGAGGGACTTAAATGCAATACTTGTTGAAGGTACAAGTAATAAAAAAACATTTCTTCATTTCATAATCAACAAAAACACTTAATAAACACAAGTATGCTAGTGTGTTTGAACCTTGACAATTGGAACTAAGTGTGGGGGTCTTCTTCACTCTTAGTATATTTTCTTACTCATTCCATCTTGGAATGTGAGAATGTACACATTCCAATGACTAAGATTTAGATACACTATCATATGCAAACAAATAAAAAAAAAACTTCTAAAAGACAAAAACAAACAATAACGTCTTTCCTTCGGGAATTCTTTCCTCATCTCATTCAATCATTCCTTAAGGATGCGTCATTTCCGTTCTACCGCAAACAGGTAACGCCTAAGTCTCCCTACGGCGAGCTGCAACACCTAAACTGCTGGAACGCGAACGTTGACGTTCTCCACTAAAAAACATAAGCCACTTTCCCTTAGGTGAGGGGAACTACATCGCTCTGATTCTCATGCTCCCGATGAGATACGTAGGCAGTGGGGTAGGGCCCATCCGAGCACTTCTTTTATTTTCCCTACATTTGTTTCTCTTTCTCTTTCTCTTTCTTTCTTTCAGTTCCTTTTTTCCAGCATTCTTTTCTTACACCCTTTGATTGAAGCAAGCAAGCGTGGATCCCATCGGGTACGATGGACATGAGGGGGTGCTAATACCTTCCTCTCGCGTAACCGACTCCCTTACCCTTTCTCTTGGTCGCAAGACCATGCTCTTTCCTTCCTCTCAGGTTTATGCGGTGTTTCCTTTCCCTCTCTTGGGATAAATACACATTGCTGGCGACTCTGTTTCGCTGCCACTTTCGCGTTTGTACTAGGATGAAAATCCCAGGAGCGACATTCATCAACCAAACATCACAAATCCAGAACCCACAACAAAAAACACCCTGAATCGTTTTTCTTTCACCCTCACCATCTTCCGTCGCTCAACCATACTTCCCTTTTCCGCATCCCTTCCTTCTCCTTCAATCATAAAAATCACTACCCAAAAACACCATTACCTCCAAATCTTCCTCCACAACCATTTCCGACCTTTATTCCCTTCCATTCACCACTGTGAGACCGAGAGAAATCGAGTGGAAATTTCAGAAAAGAGAAACCGCAATCGCGTGAGAGAGAGACAGAAATCGCGAAAGAAAGGGAGGAAGAACGATAAAAAACAATAAAGGGAAACGAGTTTCTGAGAGAGGGAGGCATTTGCCGTTTTGTTTTCGCTTTAGGGTTTTTCACAAACCGCCTGACTCGTGAAGATTTGGGTCGCCCTTTTGGGCTTTTCTTTTCATTTACTTTTTATTTTATTATGTTCATCATATTTAATTTTTTTTTTTGCCATATAGTTTTTTAGTATATTTGTGTGGGTTGTGTTCTTGCTGGCCCGCTCATTTCTATTCTATCTTGTTTAATTTTTTTATAACAAATTATTAGATTACCTAGTTTAGCTATTAATCAAAAATCTCAAAAAATATTTTTAATTAGTTTATAGATTAACTCTCTTATTTTAATTTAATTTGTTACAAATTATTCTCTTAATTTTAGCACTAAGATTTTGGTTTCTTATTTCAATTTTTTTGTGTTTAACTATTTTACACTTCTTTTGGGGCCTATGACATTACCCGCATCTTGATTTTTTGATTCAAGTCAATAAAATCATGATTTATATGAGGCCATTTTATTTTATTTTTATCGGTCAATGAAGATCTAAATCTTTATTTAGATGAGACCGATTTTATTTTCATTTCGAGCCCGTTTCTTTTATTTTGGGCCGATGATATCACAAAAATCACAACTTGTCGATCTATTCAAAATCATTAAAAGCTGTGATATGTATGAGGCCACCTTCATTATTTTATCGGTCAATGAAAGTCGAATATCATAGATTATCGGTTTCTCGATTAAATCATGATTAAGACGAGACCGACTTTATTTCTACTTCATTCTGTATTTTTTTATATCTTCATTTTCATTTTTGACCGATGAAGTCTTTCTATTCACGAACGTTGTTAGCGAAGTGACGAACCTTCATCATTTCAAATATGTAGTGAGTAATCATTGAGATTTCTTTCTATACTTTGAGATCGTGATAGGTTACCTTCGACTAATCAACGAGAGTTTGTGATTTAAGACGAGGTCTTCACCTTTTCTTTTCGTGTGACACGATTTCATCGGAGAATGATCCTCAATATCATTTCTCCATCGTGTCTTAACACAAAGATCAATTGTGCATCTTCCTATAGTATAGTCTTCCTCATAGACTGTGCTACGACGGTTTCGCACTACATTGGACCCGATTCAGCGATCCAATAAATTAATCAACAATCACTAAATTTACTTTCAGTTAATATGTATATATCTTGATTTATTCTTTATATCGATTGTTATCCTTGTTAATATTATCATTGTTTATATTTATATCTTGTGTATATTGTTCATTTTATTTGTTCATTTAAAATACACTAATAAATATCAAAACCCAAAAAAACTCAATTGACCGGACTGTGGTTACTATTGTGTTTTGGACTGAGGACTTAGATTTAGGACTTTTACCCTATGCTCTTGGAGTTGGTATTCTGGTCTTCGGATCTTGCTCGGCTGGTCAGTGGCCCATTAGTGGGAAGTGTTTATGCACTACTTTGGGTTAGATCTTTCTATCTCTTGCTCATTTACATTGATGCATTTTTTGTCTACTTGTATATATGTTTGCCTGATATTGTTTTAGCATTCTAGCATGTTAAGCATGATACTATGTATTTACTGTCATTCTTTGATTTATTATCACTTGACTTTGATATCTTGATTATACCATGTTCATATCTTGTTCATTCCATCTTGATCATATTCATGTTCATATCCTGTTCATATTATCTGGATTATATCTTTGTTCATATTCATATTGTATATATCATATTCATGCTTGATTCTTGACCCTCCTTCCAAAGGAAAGTTCCTACTTTGGCTCCTAAGTCACAATCCATTCCCATTTCACCTTGGCCTCCTAAGATCCGTTTCCCTCATAGTTTAGTAATAGGATGGAGTTATCATGAACTCCATGTGATTCTCATTATCATGAGAACTCACTTTACATTTTACTCAGACTTACAGAGTTATCATGAACTCTGTGTGGTTCTCACTATCATGAGAATTCACTTCCTCCCTTCATAACGTAGACTTGGAGAGTTATCGTGGACTCTACGTGAGCTTATGCTCATTCCCTTTGGAACGTTGGCCATAGTCAATGTTTCCTTTTCTTTCACCCTTAGTTAGGTGAACTACGGTTGCTCTGATTCTTTAGTCAGATACGTAGGCACAAGATGCGACGTCTTGGCGAGCAAACTAGTGTACAGACCCTTAGGTCTTTACCTTAGTACATATATTCTTTTAGCAAGAAAACATAACATAACACAAACTTAGCAAGAGGTTCCTGTAGAGTACTACAGATACTTAGGGTGCTAATACCTTCCCTTTGTATAACCAACCCCCGAACCTTATATCTCCCCCTTTTTAGGTTTTTTAACGATCTTGAACCTTTCCTTTGGATAAATCAAAGTCGGTTGTAAAAGAAAAAGATGCAAGTTAATAAATAGCTTGTTATCCGATTTTCACCGCAACAACATACAACGACAAAAATACAACTATAACACATCTACTCACCAACGAGTCCATCAGTTCGACTCTCAACACATACAATCATAACAATCTACAATTACAACGCACATATCCACCACCGAACCCATCGGTTCCACTTACGACTCATACAACAACGACAACTACATGCGTATGACTCTCGACATGTCATACCCTAACCATACCACACGCAGCCTATGCCTGCCACAATATCAATCCACAACTATACTATGCATACACATCAACGAAACCATCGTCCCAACTCGCGATATCTACAACAACAACAACCCAACAACGATACGACTATAACCCACCTATTCGCCACCGAGTCTATTAGTTCGACTCTCAACACATACAACAACAATGACACGACGATAATACACATACTCACCACCGAGTCTATCTATTCGACTCTCAACACATACAACAACAACAACACCCAATCAACGCGTCAAAAGGGTTGGAATTTTGGTATTGAAATCAATTTTTATAAATAGTATGCGAAACCAGCTTTCCAACGCTTCGAACGGCGACTGAACCGGACCTGCGGATCAAAAGATAGAAATTTTAAAGTTTCAGAAAATTCGGTTCGTCTCAGCTCTGCTCGCCTGACGCTCGCCCGGTGACCATCTGGCGAATTTTCTCCTGGCGGATTCCCATTTCCCCTCATGCTCGCCTGGCGGAGCAGTGGCGAATCTTCTTCCCCATACAAAATCCAGAGCCCCCATCTGGCGGATTTTTTCCTGGCGGATTTCCATTTGCCTGGCGAATCTGGCAAGATCAGCAATCTTGCAATTGCGATTCTACACGACTCAGACCTCAATTCTTCCCCAATTTCACTCCCAATTCAGTCCAAAAACACACATATACATATTAACATACAAACAAGTAGGAAATACAGAAATCACATTTCAACCGATAAATTTGTGCATTCTTCCCCTTATCAAAACTTCCGACACGCAAAACCCCAAACCCCAAATCAACACAAACAACACATAGGGATGATCCTAATGGTTTATCTACCCTCATACAAACATTATGCAAACCTTAGAGATTAAAGAACCCCACCCTTACCTTAGATGAAGATTCTTCAGATGTCTCTAGGTCCTAGCTCTGCTTCCAGTTCCTCTTCTCCTTTCTCCAGAATTCGATCGGTTCCAAAAGTGATTCTCCTCCTTTCCAATTCCTCCTTTTTCCTATTATGACCCTTGGACCTCAATTATGTTTTCCCAACTTCGTCCTCACTTACTCCCGCACAATTACCACTTAGCCCTTCCTTTTATTTTAAAATGATAATAATATATACCATATAATCATATTATTATTACTAAAATATTATTAACACATCACACCCTTCCAAATACTCTCAGCACCCCCTTAACCTCCTCAGTACCCCACGACACAAGTCATCCGGCATCGAAATATTCCACCAAAATTCACCGAAAATTACGACTGTCTATAATAACCAAATTAAATAAATAGGCTAATTATTTTTGGAGCGTTACAGTTACCTCCAAGTAGAAGTAGGAGCATGAAATTATATATAGTCGCGTCAGATTCGACAATAGGTAGTATGATAGCACAAGAGGATGATAATGGTGTCGAAAGGGCCATAGGGCCATATATCACCTCAGTAGAATCCTGATAGATGCAGAAACTAGGTATAACTCAATCGAAAAGTTATGTTTATGCCTGTACTTTTCTTGTACCAAATTAAAGCATTATATAAAACAGTTGAAGTTTATGTTTACTCTCATTTTTACATTATTAAACATATGATATCCAAACCTATTCTGCAAAGTCGAATAGGTAAATGGGCGTTGGCGCTCACTGAATACTCTCTGACCTATCGTCCTTTGAAAGTATTAAAAGGACATATAGTTGCAGATTTCATCATTGATCATTCAGTGGTTGACAGGTTAAAAGCATATGTTGGAACTGGACATTGGAGGTTATACTTCGATAGTTGCAGACATAAAGATGGCTCCGGAGTAGGTATTTATATACTCTCACCGGAGAACATACCCACCAAGTTCATATACAAAATCAAGGGGGCATGTTCCAACAATTAGGTCGAATATGAGGCTTTGATAAAAGGCCTTCAGATTCTGCTAGACTTGGGGGCAAGAGAAGTTGAAATAAAGGGAGACTCTGAATTGGTGGTTCGACAGCTAAAAAGGAGTACAAGTGCATTAAAGAAAAATTGATGTTGTATTTTATACAAGCCACCCGTTTGTTGAGGCAATTCGACCACATGGTGTCATGCCCCAAATTTTGACCACAAGATTTCCCATCATTGTGTAAATCATCATCACAATATGGATGTGCCATTATACCTCATCAATCTCCTCAAGGATTGTTGAGCACTCACCTCGACCAAGAATTAGGGTTTTGAGCCCTCTCAGAGTACTCAGACAACGGATCAATCAAGAATGGACATGATCCTCAACTTGTATAGCCTCTCAAACACCCATAAAGGGTCAAGAGGTCTCTCACATCAAGAATCACGCACAAGGTTGCAACATTCCAAGTGGATCAAGCCTCAAGATCGACAGTGAGGCTTGCTAACCATACAGCTGTTACAATGGAAGCTTGCTCGCCTGTAAGTTTTATCAGCTTCATTTTACATACATGTTTATATATACTTGTTTATAATGCTGGAAGCTTGCTCACCTGTAAGTCCTTCTACACTCTTCCACATACTTGTCAATATATTTCATATGTATATACCTGTATATTATCTGCTTAGAGTTTTCCCCGGCGATTAGGTCTAGGATTAGATTGAGCCAACAATCACTCTTTCAACAAAGTCAAAACTAGTTCCCCATAGGAAATTCCAGATACAGTCTTGCCTCCTCTTGGGCTTATACAATATGGAACAGAGAAAGGCATTATTCCTGGTGAAACTTTTATCAAGACTGTCACTATTAGAAAATTGTCAAAGAAATTCAGTTCCCCCAAAGAGGATTAATTCCCGGTGAAACCTCTCTTGAATTTCTTCAAACCCTTGAACTGTTCACTAGAGAAAGGATTAATTCCCGATGAAACCTTTCTGGAACTTTTCTTAAGTTTAGACCCACAAGCTTCTTAAAAGCATCTCCAGCCTCCTCTTGGGCTTTGTACAAGAACCCTCAGGCTTCTTAATAGTTCTCATGCCTTCTCTTGGGCTTAGTACAAGGACCCGGGACCTCTTACAGGTATAAGACAAAACCTAGTCATCCTTTGCTAGAGCAGTCTTTCTAAGAGTCAAAGCCTCAGACCAATTAAGGGTTGATTCTCATCCCTTAAGACATCAGCCTCCTCTTGGGCATCCTACAGAGACCCTCAAGTTTCCCAAAGGAACACAGGAATAACCTTGACCATTCCATAAACACTAAATCTTTCATCTTTCATTCCCCAACTAAGGGTCATCTTACCATCAATTCAACACTAGCCAAAAATCAGAACCTCAAGGCATCTGATGTCTCAACTCTTCTGTAATCCTCCACAAGAGTTGATTCCCCAATTTGGACCTGTCTCTGGATTTCAATAATCCTCATCAAAAGTTAGCCTCATCTTAGGCTTTATATAAGGAATTCCCCGACCAGCCTCCTCTTAGGCTTTGTATAATGATCATCCTCATTAGCTTTAGCCTCAATCTTGGGCTTTGTACAAGACACCAAATAAAAATTCCCCAGTGGAGTCAAAACTTTTAGCCTCAATCTTGGGCTTTGTACAAGACGCACATAAATATTCTCCATCTAAGTCAGTCAAATTTCTTTTAGCCTCAATCATGGGCTTTATACAAGACATATAAAATCTCCTAGTGGAGTCAATCCCTTTTAACCTCAATCTTGGGCTTTGTACAAGACAGTCAAAATATTCCCCAGAAGAAATCAATTCCTTCCAAGCCTCCTCTTAGGCTTTGTATAATTATCTCTCCAAAAGAGTCAGTCCCTTTTCAGCCTCAATCTTGGGCTTTGTACAAGACAGATATAAAAACTCCATAAATAGAGTCAACCTTTTAGCTTCAACCTTGGGCTTTGATCAAGGCACACAAAAAAATCAACATCCCCTCTGAGGAAATCAAAAACCTCTCTGAAGGAAGACATTTCTCTGTATATCACAAATCAAAACAGAAAATCAAAACAAACCCTAATCCCAGATAATTGCGGTAAGTGGTACACTTGTTGATTAAAAAATCCAAGCAGTAGTCCTTCTTTATCCTGGTAAATCCCCTTTTTCATCTAACAGCTATAAGTGGCAAGCCTCTAGATTATTTACATCCACGCCCATGTCCCTATCTTAGCATGAAAGATTCCTAAGGAAAAATGGCATTGCTCTACACAGAGTTAAAATTTTCTCCTTCAGGATAAATCCCTTATAAAGGAAATTATGGCATTGTTGGATTCTCATATCCCAGTTAAAGTAATTCCCCTTTATAATCAGTCACCTAACAGTTGTGATAAACAGATGAGATAGCTCCCTTCAGAGGTGACAAATTCTCTATCAATAAACTTTTAGCTTCAATCTTGGGCTTTGAACAAGACACAAATAGCCCTTTAGCTTCAATCTTGGGCTTTGAACAAGACACCAAACATCTTTTCCTCCCATTGAATAGGAGGAACTACGATTTCTCTGATTTCCCTATTTTATTTAACGGGAATACATAGGTATAAGATTGTGAAATCTTAGCGAGGACACTAATAAAAAACCTTAGGTCCAGTACCTTTCAAAAAACATCGAAAAACTCGAAAAACAACAAAAATACTCTCTCTCAAACAGTCCCAAAGGAGAAACTTTCCCAACCCATGACAGACAAACAATAGTAAGTAGAATAAGCAGAAAAAAATTGCTAACAACCTGTGGATAACCTCATATAGGATGGGTAATTGACAACTCCCCATTGTATAACCTGACCCTGAACCCCCCAATCTCTTAGCATTTGTTAAAGAAAACATTTGCGTGCAAGGTTAGTTTTAGATAGCTTCCCTTTCTTTTCCAGCTTCATAGGATAAATAAGAAATCAGAAAGTAGCACCCAATTCCAACCATGGCGATAAGCTGGTCGCGTCACCGACAAAAATCGCACGCTACAGAAGAATGACGACTCTGCTGGGGACGTCAAAACTAGGACTAGAATTCCTCAGAGGTCTAGGTTGTTAGAAATTTTTCTACATACTATATATATATACTGCTTTTCCTACTTGATATCTGTGTTTATTTTTCTGTTAATGGGAATGCGATTAATACGCATGTGGAAAGTTTGAGAGAACCCTAAGATAAGGGGTGGCATAGACTGGGGAACTTATAGGGAGTGAATCCCGAATAAGCGGTCCTGGCAGACCACCATATCAGGTGAGGGCCCGTGTGGATTCTTACTGTTGAACGACCCATGGTCGTGAAAGCAGAGTTTTCCCAGTGCGGCACCTGTGACCTTGAGGATTTAATAGGCATTAACCTTATAACCACTTAGTAGTGTGGTGACTATCGAAAATAGTTGATACGCGATACTACACTCAAATGAGATTACCTTAGGATGCTACAGCTCGCTCGGGTGAACCATCTTGCTGTTGATATCCCTAGGGGGTCAATGACTTTGGGAACCTTAGAACCCGTTCTACATGTACAAAAATTGACCAGAATACAACCTTTGGGGATCGGTAGAGCCATGACTCCATGCTCGTGATGTTGAACCCTTGAACCCATGTTTTTTCAATGTTTTTGTGTGCTGCATTCATGCATTCATCTAAAAAACTCTTAAACAAAGAAAAAATCTTCTCTTCTTTCTTCAAAATAAACTAAAACAATAATTGCAAATATCTGAAAGATTACGTTATGGATTTCGGTCGAAGAAAGATGCACAAGTACACTTTCAAGGCTCTGAAACTAGAGAATTTAAGGAGGTTGGCAAGGATGATCACAACCCTGATGCTTTCAGAGCTAAGCATGGAGGATTGATGTCTCTATTAAGGGTCTACGTAGTTGAAGGAATCCTGTCTACGTTAATTCAGTTCTACGATCCGGTTTATCACTGCTTCGCATTTCCAGATTACCAACTGGCACCAACGTTAGAAGAGTAATCTCATCTGGTTGACTTACCTATCACTGATCGAGCTCCTTTTTCTGGACTGGAAGAAATTCCAAAGGATCATGTCATTGCAAGAGCAATCTCTTTGGACGAGTCAGAAGTTAGGACTCACATGACCACTAAAGGAGGAATTCAGGGTTTACCAACTAAATTCCTGGTAGAGAAAGTTATGTACTTTTCTAGTATAGGAAACATAACTGCTTTCGAGGATATCTTTGTCCTACTCACCTACGGGTTGTTCCTCTTTCCCAACATTGAGAACTTCGTTGATACCAATGCTGTTAAGATATTCCTGATTGGAAACCCCGTATCGACTCTGCTCGCAGATGCTTATCATTTTATACACTTAAGGAATTTGTACAGCGGAGGAATGATCACCTGCTATGTACCCTTACTTTACAAATGGTTTGTTTCCCATTTACCCTAGTCTGCTACATTTTGGGATCACAAGAGTACTCTACGTTGGTCACAAAGGATTATGTCCCTTACCAACTCTGACATAGATTGGTATGATATGATTTATGAAGGGATAGAGATCATAGACCGATGTGGAGATTTCCCTAACGTACCCCTCATTTGAACTAAAGGAGGAATCAACTACCATCCAATTTTAGTTCGCCATCAACTCGGATACCCGATGAAGCATATCCCGCATAATGTTCATCTGGAAGGTCTTTTCTTCAAGGAAGGGGAAAATGACAGGGCACTAAAGAAAGAAATAGTGCATGCCTGGCAACATATTCACAAAAAAGGAAGAGAGTCTCTAGGAAGACTAAATTGTATCTCCATGGAGCCTTATCTCCACTGGGTGCAAACTAGATCCCTCAAGCTAAGGATGCCTTACCCTCGCCAAGAAGTTTGTCCATTAAAGGAATCTGTCCTTTATTTCATGTCTGATACGGAAAAACTCCAGGTCGCTCTCTACAAAGTTCAACGTGAGAAGAGGTCTTGGAAAAAAATATCGAACCCTCAACGTGGAGTGTACCAAGCTTCAGGAACTGTTAAAGGACAAGGATGCTATGATTAAGATATTAGAGCAACATGTCGTAGAATGTCAAGAAGATCGAAAGAATTTGCTCGCTTCTTTCACCTGGCAAAGGACTGACAACCCGATAACGGCTGAAGAACCCCGGTCAAAGAAAAGGAAAATACCAAAGTCAGCATCTGAGCTCTCTTCAGAGGGACTCAGGATCCATAAGCTTAGCCATTCCCTTACAGCACTTTGTAAAATACTGTACTTTTCCTTAATGCAATCTTTCAAATTTAATAAAACAGGGTCTCCACCCTTCACTGTATGATATTTGCAATCTATTTATTGAGGTTCTTTTTTATTAAAGCTAAAAATAATATATATCTTTGTATATCATTCATCATTCTCACATAACGCGTCTTCTTATCTTCGAATCTCACACCTGTATCGCAATTCTAGAGTCAAACTGTCTCACTCATACAATACTCGGGCCAATCGACAAAAGAAAATAGACGATCTCAAGGAAGAAAACAGAGAGATGAGAGAAGAAATCGACGCTCTGAAGGAAAGTTTGGAAAAACTTCACAATGACATGCAATCCCTGGTAGCAGCTCAGGAGCAGCAGCATCAAAAGACTGTAATCTCAGAGATTACATCTACGCCCATAATAGAGACGCATGAGAATCATCCTCGGTACAACATGCCTAAAGGTCGTCCCTGGGGCATGCCTCTCAACTTTGTCCCTGAAGGATACATCCTGCCAGTCACTAAAGACCAAGAAACTGCAGAACCATTGGGCCTGAAGGTTACAAACTTTGGGAAAATGAAGATGCAAGGTTTACAAACTTCAGGGCACTGAAGCTCCGAGAGTCACCGTCGTAATGTTTATACCACAGCCGGTGGTCCACACTGCCCCGAAAGGACAGATTCCACAAGCGATTTCTGCCAGAAATGAAGACATGAACGAAAGGATGAATGAGTTCCAAGAATAATTCTTGGAAATGCAGAAGGAACTGCATGCCATTCACGGTCAAGACTTGTTTGGAAAGGACACCGCAAACCTCTGTTTGGTCCCTAATGTAAAGATCCCACACAAATTCAAGGTGCCTGACTTTGAAAAATACAAAGGCAACTCTTGCCCTCAAAGTCATTTGGTGATGTACGCTCGAAAAATGTCAACTTAGATAGAAAATCAACAGCTACTGATCCATTACTTCCAAGACAGTTTAACCGGTGCCGCACTCAAATGGTACATGGGTTTAAACCGCACCAAGATCAGTACTTTCAGAGATCTCGGCGCAGCCTTCGTTCAGTAGTATAAATAAAACCTGGACATGGCACCAGATAGGGATCAACTTAGAGCAATGTCGCAGAAGGACAAAGAAACTTTCTAAGAATATGCTCAGAGATGGTGTGAAATTGCCGCCCAGATCTGTCCCCCTCTTGAGGAAAAAGAGATGACAAAGATCTTTTTGAAAACCTTGAGTTCATTCTACTACGACCGAATGGTTACAAGTGCGCCCAGTGACTTCACGGAAATGGTGAACATGGGAGTACGCCTTGAAGAAGCAGTCCGAGAAGGATGATTGGTCAAAGATGCAGAGCCATCCAGCAATACTAAGAGATATGGTAGTGCTTTCCAGAAAAAGAAAGAGCAAGATATTAGTAATATCTCTCTGGTAAAGCAAAGGCGAAGGTATCAACCAGTAGCGGCAATAACTCCCGCTATCAACCCTACGTCGACTCCGACTTATCAACCTCAGGTTGCTCATAGCCAGCCAAGTCAACAACCGTATCAGCA
This sequence comes from Lathyrus tuberosus, assembly GCA_022829125.1. Taxonomy (NCBI): domain Eukaryota; kingdom Viridiplantae; phylum Streptophyta; class Magnoliopsida; order Fabales; family Fabaceae; genus Lathyrus; species Lathyrus tuberosus. The sequence continues at coordinate 2,913,018 of JALAZF010000241.1, read as the reverse complement.
AAGGACACAACAGCCTCTTCAGCAGACTCGTCCTCAGTACAATAACAATAATCGTACGACACGACCATCATGAGTTATGTTGTACGCATAACTCATTCCACTTCTACTGGCCAAGGGGCACATCCAAACCAGGTATCCTCTTACAGTACCAGAAAATCCGCCTTTTTGGTTCAAAGCGGATTAAACTTGCCCTTACCATCAAGGAGGATCAGGCCAAAACATTGAGAACTGTATCAGTATCAAGTTTGATGTACAAAAGCTTATCAGAAATGAGATCCTATATTTCAAAGATACTAATCCGAATGTTCAGACGAACCCGTTGCCATAACATGAAAAAGCTGCAGTAAATTTAATAGAGGAAGAATCTCACCGCAGTTATCAAATTCACGATGTAATCTCACTAGGAACAAATCTGGTGAAGATGCATTGCAGGCAGAGTGGGTACGGTCATGTGTCATCTCACAATTATCACCCGTGTGATTTCTGCTCAACAAGCAATTAGGGATGCTCGTTCATACAAGAGGCCCTCCAACGCCAGATGGATCTTGGATGGATCCTGGATTACCGTGAAGGAAATAACCATCAAATCAATATGGTCCAGATATTCGACATACGCTTGATGAATACCAGTCTGGTAGAATTACATGTTAAGCATGTCAGGCTCGGCTTTCTGTCTTCACATAATTATCAAGACTGTGAGGAATGTCATGAAGACGATCAAGGATGTGCACTTGTCCAGAGAACACTTCAACACTTGTTGGATCACTGGTGGCTTCCAATCTACTTGGATGAAGCTACACAACAGGTTAGTTGACTAATGGAAATCCTGATAGGCATCAAAGTCAAGATGTCTGCTCGATGGAAACAGATCTAGTAAAGTTACACTGCATACAAAGTGGGTGTGGCCGGGTGCCACCCCACAACTACGAGCGTTGTAGAGTTTGTTCAGAGAACAACCAAGGATGCTATCTCGTACAAGTGACTCTTCAAAATCAGTTGGACCGGAAAGAAAACCGACCGTGTTCAAGTTCTGGGTCGATCAATATGATACCAGACTATCTCCTTGATAAAAGAAAAGACGTTGTCATAATCTCCGATCACGAAAGGACCAAAGACGTTTGTGCCATAATCCCTTTACTCGATGAATCAAGAATTCCTCTGGATAGTAGAAAAGTTCCCAACCAGGAACTGATTGAGGTTGCCTATAACGGTCAGAGAAATAAAAAAGCTCATGTGGTTATCTACCTGCCAGGTCCAATACCGTACAAATCAGATAAGGCTATCCCTTACAAGTACGGTGCAACAACCATCGAAAATGGAAAGGAAACTCCATTACCCTCCGTTGTCAACATTGCCGACATCAGTCGAGCCACACGGAGCAGTCGAATCTTCAACAGAGGAGTTGGAGAACCTGCCAAGGAAAAGGAACCTTAAACAGAAGTTCCTAATCAACCAAACAGACAACTTACAAAGAACAACGATGAGATGCTGAAGCTCATCCAGAAAAGCGAGTACAACATTGTAGACCAGTTGTTCCAAACTCCATCTAGAATCTATGTGCTATCTCTCCTACTTAGTTCCGAAGCGCACAGGGAAGCTCTGCAAAAAGTCTTGGAGCAAGCTTTCGTAGAACAAGATGTGACGGTAAGGCAGTTTGACAACATTATTTCCAACATCACTTCCTACAACAATTTAGGATTCAGTGATGAAGAACTGCCGGAAGAAGGCAAAAATCACAACATGGCACTCAACATTACAGTCAACTGCCAAGACGATGCTTTAGCCAGCGTACTGGTAGACATAGGATCGTCTCTAAATGTTATGCCAAAATCAACTTTGATACGACTATCATTTCAAGGATCCCCAATGAGAGGCAGCGAAGTCATCATCAAAGCCTTTGATGGATCCAGAAAAACAGTCATTGGCGAAGTCGATCTTCCCATAACTATCGGTCCTCACACTTTCCAAGTCACTTTCCAGGTCATGGACATCCGGGCAACATACAGCTGTTTATTAGGAAGACTCTGGATACACAAAGCTGAGGCAGTCACTTCGACACTTCACCAAAAGCCGAAGTTCGTCAAAAATGACAAGCTAGTCATAGTCTGTGGAGAGCAAGCCTTAATTGTGAGCCACTTATCATCATTTTCCTATTTAGAACCGGAGGAGGTTGTTGGAACCCAGTTTCAAGCACTCTCGGTGAGCAATGAAAATCGAACAGAAAGAGGGACATCGATTTCCTCATACAAGGACGCTCTCGAAATGATCAAAAGTAATAACGTAAAGGGACGGGGACAGCTTGTGATTCCTACTGATAACAAGACAAAGAAAGGTCTTGGTTTCTCTTCAACATGTACCTAGACTGCCAAGAAAGATGAAAGTTTTCATCCCATTCAAGACTTCTTCCACAGTGGAGGCTTTCTCCACCCAGTGTCTCAAGAAGTACACACCATCAATAAGAGTGACTCCTCCAATACGGACGAGGAATGGAAATCATATCTCAACCCGGACGGTTATATGTCTCAGGAAGAAGCTCGCATTCCCTTTTGTTTTCCCAAGCAGGGCCCGAGATATATACCAAGATCAGACTTCCGAATGATTTATGGAGGTTGCAATCCGAAGGGATGTCGTGCTCCACCTAACTCACTAGAAGGTGATCAAATGAAAGATAACTTCGATCAAGATTATTACGACCCCCTGGATGACTTGCCTATCTGGAAGTCGTGCCTAGAAGACTTGAGGCAAAAGAGTCAGCCCAACGATGCCTATCAGCTGAGTAATGTTGAAAAGAATGCCCACGTTCCCACCAAGTCATGGGACCATTACTCAAGACATTCCGAAGATATCCAACACAATGATGAATTTGCAAAGACCGCAGGACTAGAGTTCATCAAATATGCTTTTCCTGAGGTCAACGTCATTGAGAAGGATGACTCATCTATTCCCACAGAAGTATGGGACACCTTAGGACAACCGAGTGACAAGTACGACTTCTTGGTCAAGTACACCGCTCCTGAAAGCTCTCGCATCAGACACAAGGACATCCAGCCAACTGGATGGGGAGATCTTCTTGAGAGTGAAAACACTGTGAAGGATACAACAGAAGAGTTTGTTTACGACAACTCTGCATGGGAGGAAGACTCAAACGATCCTGCTCTGCCAGAAATCAGTGTCATTTCTGAGGATAAACCAAGAAAGAAGGTACCAGACTTTGTGACTCACCGAGGAGTTCGTCGCTAATGGGTTGCTGTCGATGTCCCGAAAGTCGTCCATAAGTCTAAGTAATTGTCGTCTTTGTTTTAAACCTTTCACCTTGCCCAAGTGAAACGGATGTTTTTATAGGGCTCACTGTTTTGTAAATGTCCCTCTTCGTTTCGCCCAAAGCGACAGAGTTTTGTTTTATAGGGCTGTATTTCAAGAATTGACAAATCATAAATAAATAATGTCATTATGTTATTTCCGCAGTTATTGTTGTTTTCACTTTTCATTTTTCAGAAAATGGTAACCCTAAAAAACCCAAAATAAAATAAAATAAGCATTTTTCAGAAAAAACACTGCACACACTTGCATTCTCTCTATCTCATCTAAAAATGAATCATCACGTCATGCAAATTGCTTGTTTTAAACCCCGTTGAAACATACGATCCAATGCCTTCTCCCAACTTTGAATTCCCGGTATTTGAAGCTGAAAAAGAAGAGGGTGCAGAAATTCCAGAGGAGATCTCCCGATTACTCAGACAATAGGAAAGGTCTATTGAGCCTCACAAATTGCCATTAGAAACGGTCAATTGGGGATTAGAAGAAGAGAGGAAAGAAGTTAAGATTGGAGCATTGCTCATTCTGAATGTCAGAGAAAGCTTGATAAGACTTCTCAAAGAGTTTCCAGATGTATTTGCTTGGTCCTATCAGGACATGGCAGGGTTGGATACCAACATCGTGGAACATCATTTACCATTGAAAACAGATTATCCTCCAGTAAAACAAAGACTGAGACGGACTCACCCGGATATGGCTATCAAAATCAAGGAGGAAGTGCAGAAACAGATTGACGCAGGTTTCCTCGCCACCTTAGAATATCCTCAATGGTTAGCCAACATAGTACCAGTTCCGAAAAAGGACGGAAAAGTCAGAATGTGTGTAGACTACAGGGATCTGAACAAAGCAAGTCCCAAGGATGACTTTCCCTTACCGCACATAGACATGTTGGTTGACAGTACAGTAAAGTTCAAAGTCTTCTCCTTATGGATGGATTCTCAGGCTATAATCAAATAAAAATGGCGCCGGAAGATATGGAGAAAACTTTATTCATCACCCCATGAGGCACCTTTTGTTACAAGGTAATGCCGTTCGGTTTGAAGAACACCGGGGCAACCTATCAAAGGGCCATGACTACTCTGTTTCACGATATGATGCACAAAGAAATCGAAGTGTATGTCGATGATATGATTGCCAAATCTAAAACAGAAGAGCTACATGTGACCCACCTGTCAAAGTTATTCGAGCGTATGAGAAAGTACAAACTCCGCTTGAATCCCAACAAATGCATATTCGGTGTCCGCTCGAGAAAGCTCTTGGGGTTCATCGTCATCCAAAAAGGAATTGAGGTTGATCCTAACAAGGTCAAGGCCATTCAAGAAATGCCTTCACCAAAAACTGAGAAACAAGTCAGAGGATTTTTGGGACTTCTGAACTACATCTCAAGGTTTATATCCCTCATGACCGCGACATGTGCGTCGATCTTCAAACTACTCAGAAAGAATCAAACCTGTGTATGGATAGAAGATTGTCAAAAAGCTTTCGACGGTATCATGGAATATATGTTGAATCCACCAATCATGTCACCTCCTGTGGAGGGAAGGGCACTGATCATCTACCTAACAGTCTTGGAAGACTCCATGGGTTATGTACTTGGCCAACAAGACGAAACCAAAAGAAAAGAGTCAGCAATCTACTATTTAAGCAAGAAATTCACCGACTGTGAAACTCGGTACACTATGCTAGAGAAAACTTGTTGCGCTCTGACTTGGGCAGCCAAACTTCTTCGCCAATATATGATTTGTCACACTACTTGGTTAATCTCCGAGATGAATCCGATCAAGTACGTCTTTGAAAAACCTGCTTTCACTGGAAGAATTGCCCGTTGGCAGATGTTGTTATCAGAATATGACATCGAACACCATAACTCATCTCTCTACCGACCTAAGATGAACGGTGCGGTAGAAGCGGCTAACAAGAACATTAAGAAGATTGTTCAAAAAATGGTTGTAACCTACAAAGACTGGCACGAGATGTTGCCCTTTGTTCTTCACAGTTATCGCACATCTGTCCGGACTTCAACAGGGGCAACTCCTTTCTCTCTAGTATATGGCATGCAAGCAGTGCTTCCCATAGAAGTAAAGATCCCATAAATCCAAGTATCGATGGAAGCTAAGCTAACAGAAGCAGAATGATGTCAAAGTTGACACGATGAATTAAATCTGATCGAAGAAAAGCGAATAACGGATCTATGCCATGGTCAGTTATATCAGCAAAGAATGAAGAGAGCGTTCGACAAAAAGGTCCGACCCCGTGTCTTTCAAAAAGGAGACCTTGTGCTAAAAAAGATACAATCATTCCTCACTAATTCTCGGGGCAAATGGACTCCGAATTATGACGGCCCCTATGTGGTAAAGAAAGCCTTCTCAGGCGGTGCCTTGAGACTCGCAACCATGGATGGAGAGGAGTTTACCTACCCCATAAATGTTGATGTAGTCAAGAAATACTTCGCCTAAATAAAAAAAACGTCTCGGTGGATTGAAAACCCGAAAGGGCGGTCCAGGTAAAAATTAGAAACACAAGCAAAAATCATCCCGATGGATTGGAAATCCTGAAGTACAATCCAGGCAAAAGTTAGGGATCACGGCAAGTAACTACGTCTGATCAGTTCGACTCCTCAGCAGTAGCGCCATTCATCGAAAAACTCCAGTCAAGGTCATCTTCGACAGAAGCTCAGGATGTCCAAAATTCAAAGTTGGTAGAAGGATAACGGTCGTTATGTTTCAATGTAGCCCTTTTCCCTTAAATTACCATTTTCTAACTTTGTAAATGCTCTATGGGATCACGCGCTTGGCTAATTTCCATTCTATTAATAAAATTTGAGCCCTAGTGCTTTTGTTTGTAATTCTCATTTGTTTTAGCTTTACAGAATGACATTTTTAACATGATCAACGATTCTTGAAATAAAGCAAAAATGAATTTACTTGTCAAATTTTCTTCTGCTTTTAAAATAAAGATGACATTTCTTTTTAACTGTGAATGCGAAAAGAACATCGATGGCCTCTCCGGAAGTGATTAAACCTTAAAATGCAGAATCAAAGTACTCCTTCTAAACCAGTACACCTGAATGGAGGATCAACTGTTTCAGATGCGAATGTCCCATCTGATATCCCCGGCAGAGTTCTTACCTCTTAAAACTGAACGGCGATTCTTTTCCCCCGCAGGGTCCATTCCTCTCCTAAGCAAGGCAGGATTACTATCTTGAACCAATGATACTTTTTATCCTCCGTAGTGGCCGAGTATCTAGTCATGATCATCCACTAGTCTGTATGTCGTGTCAGTTTTGTCAGCATAAACATACATACATCAGCATAATTGATTCACATTCATAATCATATTGCATTACTATCACTCTGGTCATTCCCAAGTGGTAAAGTCCTCTTATCGGCCAGGTTGTCAGTTCTTTCCTCGTCAGGAAATGTGTATTCTGAACATCTCTCCCAGTTTATTTCTGGATTAGAGCCTGTCCTCGACCACTTTGATAACTTGAATCTCTGAAAGGCAAGAAGGCAGTCGACCGAAACTTTTTGGAACATCACTCTTCACCATCGAAGATGATATTTTTCGCTTTCCCAGATTAAAGAAAATCCTCGGAGAAAGCCTCTCAACTGAAGACTCTCGGCAATACATCGGTTTTTCTCCCAAGAAATTCGATCTTAATGAAGTCATCAGCACCTCAAAATTGGATCACATCACATGGTATTTCTCTGAAATAATCTCGAAGAAAAGTATGATGTAATATCCCCAAGCAAAAAGCAGTCTCTCAAGAGACTCGTTTTCCCCAGTAGAGTCAACAAATGGCATCTCCAACAGAGAAGTTTGCACACCTCACAGCTCAGACAAATGGGTTTCCCCGACAAGTCTGACATCAAAACTTTTTCCATCAAATGGCGTCTCCCCAGTAAAACTTAGCTAGAAGTTTGATGAGAACCGCTATGAATAGCGTTCCTTGTCAAGGAAGAAACTTAGACCAGTTCCTTGGCTGAAGACCATGATCGAGGGGAAGTTTATTTTAGAAACTTATACCAGTTCCTTGGCTGAAGACCAGGATTGAGGGGAAGTTTATTTCAGAAACTTAGACCAGTTCCTTGGCTGAAAACCAGGATCGAGGGGAGGTTTATTACAAAAGAGAAACTGAGACCAGTTCCGTGGCTGAAGACCGGGATCGAGGGGAAGTTTCACAATTTTCAAACTAACATTGCTTAGCAAAATAAGATGGATGAGCAAATTTCCATTCATAACCACAGTCAAAATTTCTGGGTTTCCGATATTTAATCCTCTTGCACCCTGAATGTCCGAATATCTTCACTATTCACACCTTCGAGTCCAAGAAGATTAAATAGGGGCATCTGTCATACCCTAAATTTTAACCACCAAGGTTTCCCATCATTGTGCAAATCATCACCACAATATGGATGTACCTTCATGCCTCATCAATCTCCTCAAGGATTTCACTACAACCAAAAATTAGGGTTTTGAGCCCTCTCAGAGTACTCAGACAAAAGATCAATCAAACATGGACATGATCCTCAACTTGTCTAGCCTCTCAAACACCCATAAAGGATCAAGAGGATTCCCATATCAAGAGTTAAGCATAAGAGTGCAACATCTCAAGATGATCAAGCCTCAAGATCGCCAATGTCACCAAACTAAGGTTTTTGGTTGACCATGGCCTCCAGATGAAAATTTTCATCTGGGCATGAGCCAATGCTTCAAATCATAACCTAAGATACTCCAAGGGACCTCATGGATCCAATCATCAAGTCAATTTAGCCTCAGGGGATGCATTCATAAAAAAACAGGAATTAGGGTTTCTTGACCTAATTCACCCCTAAGTTGACTTTTGGAGCAAAGCATGAGCCAAGACCTCAAGACATGATTTGAGGGCCTAAAATACACCACATTGATCCATTTACAACAATTGCTTGATCCAAGAAGTTTGATTCACAAGCTTCATTTTCATCTGGACCACAATTAGGGTTTTGAGGAAAAAGTCAACTGTATCTTTGACTTTTGACCAAGACATGCTCCCAAACCTTGGGACATGATTCAATACACCCTATAACACCTATGGAACTCATCCATTGGGTTTGAATTAGGTCAAGCACTTGATTGCACAAAGGATCACACAGTTTGGATTTCATTTGATAAAAAGTCAACTGTGCACAAAATCAAGTTTGACTTTTTGAAATTTTTCACAAATATGGTTCCCTTAAGTCAAAAACAATGTTAATGTATGATATTTATCATCATTCATCAATAAAACTCAAGAAAAGTGAGTTAAATTGCAAAAGGGGCAACCTTAGGAAACCTAAAATTTTCTAAGTTATGGAACAAAAGTGGTTTTTACCCAACTTTGCAAGGTCATAACTCCCAAAGCCCAAGGCATTTTTCCTCCATCCAAAGCTCAAATGAAAGTTCATCTTACATACTTCAAATATGTCAACTACAAGAAATTCCAAATCCTCATGGATTTTGACTTATGGATTGATCAAAATACAAAAACGGGAAATGGCCACTTTTTCCAACACTTAGTGAAATTTTCAAAAAGTCAGAATCTATTTCACTTTTTCAAAACTTTGAGGAAATTTTTCACTTTGATCTAAGCTGAACCAAGACCAATCTTGGACATCAAAGTTAAATTATATCATGAGAGCTTTCCAAAATGTACAAGAACTCATCCTAATTCAACTTGAGCTAAGAGTTACATCCATTGAAAGTTGGTCATCCAAAACTCATTTTACAAGACAGATTTTGTGCATTTTGCTCGAGTTTGCTAAATTGGACAATTGCAAGCCTTGTCATCCATTTGGACACCTCAGGGGAAAACATCAGAGGGAAAAGATTTGATCCACAAGCCTCCCAAGTCCAAGGATCTACATGTAGCTATGTGGCACCTAAAAAGGCTAAAAATCTCAAAGACTCCAATTTTGTTTCAATGTATTCAATGGATTCATAAGGTGGAAAGCATCAAGACATTGCTAACTGAATTGAGTCAAGCCTTATCTCTGAATCAGAGGACTTGTAGCATGTGCCCTAACCTCAAGTCAATGGCTAGAGGAGACTTGAGATTCCCTTGGATCAACATTGGTCAAAGGCCTGTACCAGCTGCCATTCACTATTCCTTGCAAAACAAACTTGCTCTACTATAAATAGAGCTCATTTGTGATCAGTTTGAGTACACCAAAGCACAACAACAATTGCTTTCCTCAAAATCTCTCTCATTATGCAGAAATGCCTTCTATTGCAAGTCACCACTAAGTTTTCGAGATAGAGAGCAATTCCACCACAGCTCATGATCCAAACACATCCAATGTATCATATATATATATATATATATATATATATATATATATATATATATATATATATATATATATATATATATATATATATATAAGTTGTTCAAACACTCATCCTTGATCTGAAACACCAAAATCAGAAAGTCAACCTCCAAAACCTCAAATTTTGACTTTTTTGCATTTTTCAAGCCATGTCTTGATTCAGTCACTTTCAAAACCAAACAAAGCCTCCAACACACTCCAAATATCATCCTTAAACTGTCCCAACAAGTTTCCCTCAACTGTAACATCATTTGAGTGAGATACCATTTTGTTCACTTTTGCCACTTTTGCATGAAAGAGCCCATTCTTATTCCTGAGGATTCCAGCTGGTTTTGATAATTCTAAAAGCTTCTAAGGGATCAATCAAATGTGTCTAAAGCATTGGATCACTTCTGGCACAAGCATCTTGGAAGATAGCACAAGGAGCTTCAAGAGGTAAGTGCATCACAACTTGAACTCTTTAAATTATGCATTGCTTTGATGTCCATTGATCATGGACATCCCATACATATCATATGTGTTGTGCTTGAACCGGTTTTCCATGCTATTGTTGCTTGTATAATGAGATAGCATATACATGCAAATCTAGGCCTATTTTGAAACCACGATCAGGTTTTAAAATAGGGACATCTTTAGAAAAATCTAAAAGCACCATTGGATTCCTCATGAAATTCTAGGTAGAATCCACCTAAATTTTGTCCAATTCCATGGAGAATTGAGGAAGTTATGGCCTTCATGCAAATCCACCAAAACTTGGTTTTTGCTTTGGCCTGACCTAAAATTCAGGTCACCCTTATGTATTCATGGGGTGGTTTTGATACACGGATGTATCACCACCCCTGTGGTAGCGCGCATGTGTGTTTGGTTAGGAGATCGTGGGTTCAAGACCCACCCAGACCATTTTGCCATTTTCCCCTATTTTGTTATTTTTCACATTTTTCATGGTTTTTATTAATTAATCCCAAAATTAATTTCTCTCTCAATTTTAATTATTTTTTGTTGGTTCTTTTTTTGAAAATTCACTAAAATATTAAAATATTTTATTCCACAAAAATTTCACAAAAATATTATTTATTTGATATATTTAATATTTTCCTAAAGAATTATGTTTTTATTTGTTTTAAACATTTAAAAATATTTCTTTCTCTTGATTTTTCAACTTCAAATGAATTTCAAGCTTTCATGTGATTAATCATGATTTTTCATAATATTTTTCAAAGTTAACAACTTGTTTTTGAATATATATGGTATTTTATATCATTTTTATTTGATTTCCTTAGAAAATTATATCTTTTAAATTCAAAATTAGGGTTTCCTCTAAGTTTTGATTTTTTTCAAACTTCACATAAACTCTTGGGCCTCTAATAGAGTGTAAGACCCAACCCTTGTAAATACAAACCTTTTTTGGGTCTCACTAGTTGTATAAGTCCCACTGTGTTTTCTAAAACCGCGGCGCGTTCGTCGCCTTTAAAACAAAATAACCTGGGCCTCCCTTTGGTTGTAAGTCCCATTTCAAATCTCTTTTCCAAAACTCTTTGGCCTCTATTAGAGTGTAAGTCCCATCCCTTTGTAAATAAAACAATTTTTGGGCCTCAGTCATTATATAAGTCCCGATACGATCTTTAAAATCTCGGTGCGATCGTCGTTTTCAAAAACTTTTTGGGCATCTCCTTGAGTTATAAGTCCCATCTTTTGTACAAAAATAAACTTTGGGCCTCTCCTTGAGTATAAGCCCCAATCTTCTTTTAAACAACTTTCCCTTTTGATTTAGATTCAAATTCATAGTTGTTATTAAAACTTTCTTCAATTTCTTGAATAACTAACCATACAGCTGTTACAATGGAAGCTTGCTCGCCTGTAAGTTTTATCAACTTTATTTTACATACATGTTTATATATACTTCTTCATATGTATATACTTGTATATTATCTGCTTAGAGTTTTCCCCGACGATTAGGTCTAGGGTTAGATCGAGCCAACAATCACTCTTTCAACAAAGTCAAAACTAGTTCCCCATAGGAAATTCCAAATACAGTCTTTCCTCCTCTTGGGCTTATATAATATTGAACGGAGAAACGCATTATTCCCGGTGAAACTTTTCTCAAGATTGTCACTATTAGAAAATTGTCAAAGAAATTCAGTTCCCCCATAGAGGATTAATTCCCGGTGAAACCTCTCTTGAATTTTTTCAAACCCTAGAACTGTTCACTACAGAAAGGATTAATTCCCGGTGAAACCTTTCTGGAACTTTTCTTAAGTTTGGACCCACAGGCTTCCTAAAAGCATCCCCAGCCTCCTCTTGGGCTTTGTACAAGTACCCTCAGGCTTCTTAAAAGTTCTCATGCCTTCTCTTGGGCTTAGTACAAGGACCCGAGACCTCTTACAGGTATTGGACAGAACCTAGTCATCCTTTTCTAGAGAAGTCTTTCTAAGAGTCAAAGCCTCAGACCAATTAAGGGTTGATTCTCATCCCTTAAGACATCAGCCTCCTCTTGGGCATCATACAAAGATAAACCTTTTCATAACAGTAGACTTGGACAATCTCACCTCCTTTTGGATCTCCAGAAACCCTCAATTTTCCCAAATGAACACAGGAATAACCTTGATCATTCCATAAACACTCAATACTTCATCTTTCATTCCCCAACTAAGGGTCATCTTACCATCAATGCAACACTAGCAAAAATCAGAACCTCAAGGCATCTGATATCTCAACTCTTCTGTAATCCTCTGCAAGAGTTGATTCCACAATTTGGACCTGTCTTGGGATTTCAATAATCCTCAGCAAAAGTTAGCTTCCTCTTAGGCTTTATATATTAAATTCCCCGACCAGCCTCCTCTTAGGCTTTGTATAATGATCATCCTCAGCAGCTTTAGCCTCAATCTTGGGCTTTGTACAAGACACCAAATAAAAATTCCCCAGTGGAGTCAAAACTTTTAGCCTCAATCTTGGGCTTTGTACAAGACACACATAAATATTCTCCAGCTGAGTCAATCAAATTTCTTTTAGCCTCAATCTTGGGCTTTGTACAAGACATATAAAATATCCCCAGTGGAGTCAATCCCTTTAACCTCAATCTTGGGCTCTGTACAAGACAGTCAAAATATTTCCCGGAAGAAATCAATTCCTTCCAAGCCTTCTCTTAGGCTTTGTATAATTATCTCTCCAAAAGAGTCAGTCCCTTTTCAGCCTCAATCTTGGGCTTTGTACAAGACAGATATAAAAACTCCATAAATAGAGTCAACCTTTTAGCTTCAACCTTGGGCTTTGATCAAGGCACACAAAAAAATCAACATCCCCTCAGAGGAAATCAAAAACCTCTCTGTACGAAGACATTTCTTTGTATATCACAAATCAAAACAGAAAATCAAAACAAACCCTAATCCTAGATAATTGTTGTAAGTGGCACACTTGTTGATTCAAAAATCCAAGCCGTAGTCCTTCTTTATCCTGGTAAATCCCCTCTTTCATCTAACAGCTATAAGTGGCAAGCCTCTGGATTATTTACATCCACACCCATGTCCCTCTCTTAGCATGAAAGATTCCTAAGAAAAAATGGCATTGATCTACATAGAGTTAAAGTTTTCTCCTTCAGGCTAAATCCCTTATAAAGGAAATTATGGCATTGTTGGATTCTCATATCCCAGTTAAAGTAATTCCCCTTTATAATCAGTCACCTAACAGTTGTGATAAACAGATGAGATAGCTCCCTTCAGAGGTGACAAATTCTTTATCAATAACCTTTTAGCTTCAATCTTGGGCTTTGAACAAGACACAAATAGCCCTTTAGCTTCAATCTTCGGCTTTGAATAAGACACCAGACATCTTTTCCTCCCATAGAATAAGAGGAACTACGATTGCTTTGATTTCCCTGTTTTATTTAACGGGAATACGTAGGCATAAGATTGTGAAATCTTAGCGAGCACACTAAAAAAAAACCTTAGGTCCAGTACCTTACAAACATCATCGAAAAACCCAAAAAACAATAAAAATACTCTCTCTCAAACACTCCCAAAGGAGAAACTTTCCCAACCCATGACAGACAAACAATAGTAAGTAGAATAAGCAGAAAAAAAATTCTAACAACCTGTGGATAACCACATATAGGATGGGTAATTGACAACTCCCCATTGTACAACCTGACCCCGGACCCCCCAATCTCTTAGCATTTGTTAAAAAAAACATTTGCGTGCAAGGTTAGTTTTAGATAACTTCCCTTTCCTTCCCAGCTTCATAGGATAAATAAGAAATCAAAAAGTAGCACCCAATTCCAACCATGGCGATAAGGTGGTCGCGTCACCGACAAAAATCGCACGCTACAGAAGAATGACGACTCTGCTGGGGACGTCAAAACTAGGACTAGAATTCCTAAGAGGTCTAGAAAGGGGCAACCTTAGAAAACTTAAAATTTTCTAAGTTATGGAACAAAATGGCTTTGGTACCAACTTTGCAAGGTCATAACTCCCAAACCCTAAGGCCTTTTTCTTCCATCCAAAGCTCATATGAAAGTTCACATGACATACTTTAAAAGTGTCAACTACAAAAGATTCCAAATCCTCATGGATTTTGAGTTATGGATTGATCAGAATCACAAAAAGTGAAAATGACCACTTTTTCCAACACTTAGTGAAATTTTCAACAAGTCAGGATCTGTTTCACTTTTTCCAAACTTTGAGGTAATCTTTCATCATGATCCAAGCTGAACCAGGTCCATTTGTGAACATCAAAGTTAAAGTATGTCATGAGCGTTTTCCAAAGAATACAAGAACTCCCATTAATTCAACTTAATCAAAGAGTTATGAACCTCCCAACATGCCTTGCTCAAATTGATTTCCAAGACAGATTTTGTGCATTGCTTGTGGTACACGATTCTTGAGTCCAATTTTGGTGACTATGCAAGACTGATCCTCATCCAAATTCATCAAGAATCTCAGTCAATCATGAAGAACCTGCAAGCTTGGACCCTAAGGCAAGATTCCAATCCCTTTAGCATGTGATCATCAATGTTGCAAATCCAAAACCAAGCTTTGTCATTTGGCATTGATGTGGTGCATTGAGCTGTCATGAACCAAGCGTTATCAGTCCAATTGAGTCAAGGTCGTTGCAAAAATCAGAAGACCCAGAGCTACAAAGATCAACTCAGTCAATGGCCAAGTGAAGACTTGGTACCTTGGCATTTAAGAAAGTGATCCATGGGCATATCCATTGGGTAATAGAGTGAACCAGTTGCCATTCACTATTCCTTCAAAAACAAAACTCCTCTACTATAAATAGAGGTCATTTTTTATGTTTCAAACGACACTAAAACAATACCAAAGCCTTGTTTTCTCACTCTCCCTCTCTTACTTCATTTTCAAGTCATTATGAAGCAATTTGGGATTTCTTGAAACCAGAGCAAAAACCACTCAAAGAACCATCCTAACACATCATAAATCATCCATTGGAGGTGTAGCACCCTAAATTTTGACCAGTGTTTTTGTGCTACTAGGGGAGGTGTCATTCAGAGTCATCTGGGCTTTTGGGGGGAGGTCTGCTAGTACTTTGAGACTTATTTTGGGGGTTGGGTTTCGTGTAAAGGTTTTTATTTATTTTATTATTATCAATTAAGAATTAAGAGTCTTAGATTTTTTATTAGACAAAATTTAGGACTTTAGGTTAATTATTTTTAAATGTTTTTAGTTGGGATTTCATTTTAGAACTTGTTTTAGAGTTAATTGGGTAATGTTTAGAATTTGAGTTTTTAGATTAATTAGGGGGTAATTAGGTTTTTTTTTACATTAATTATTGTAAATATCTTTTTATTATTAAGGGTTTTTACTAACAATTAAGATTTATTAGGTTTTAGTGATAGGGATTAGTATGAAGGGGTTTTGGATATTATTAATTATTTAATCCGGTTATTGTCTAATTATTGTTATTTTTATTAATATAGCTTTATTATTTTTTTAGAATTCTCGTTTAGGGATATTTGTTTAGGTAAATATTTATCTTAGTATTAATTTATTTTTATTATTATTTATTTTTTTTATTTTTGGTCAAAATGCTGACCCAAAAGGGTCACCTTCTTCCTCAATACTCAAACCCTAAACTTGCGCAGAGAGTGGAATTAAACTCAAATCAATCCAGATCTTTTTTGTATAGAAATAGAATCAATTAAAATCGATTTCAATCAAAAGTACAATCAAATCTAAAATTTGTACAAAATAGAACCATAATTCTAAAAGTTACAACAAATCAAATCTGATCAAAAAAATACATCAAAACTTTCTAAAAACAAAGAATATGATTTAAAACCTAAACCTAATCTTAAGTCTATAAAACAAAAAAAAAAAGAAAATAGAGGAGAGGGATTAGACTCGTAGATTAGGAGACAGACGAACACAAACAAATCTCCAAGTTCTTCTTCACCTGCAAAAATCAGAGAGTGAGATTAGAAAAGGAAACGGAGATAATAGGATAATACAACGAGAATCACTGCACGAAAGGTAAGAAAAAACTCTATAAACACTTAGCTTTGTTTGATTATATCGTTGTGTTGGGGGTTGCGATTGGGGTTGTTTTTTTTGGATTTTTCTTGGTTTTCAAATAGGGTTAGGGTTCCTGTTTAGGGTTAGGGTTCATACGGGTTAGGGTTCCTGGGGTTCTTCATGAACCCTAAGGAACTGGGTCGTTTCTGGGTTCATTGGGGTTAGGGTTCTTAGGTTTAGGTTAGGGTTCATGGGGGTTAGGGTTTATCTTTATAGGGTTCTTAGGGTTCTTACGAACCCTGAAGAACAAGGGGTTTCTGGGTTAGTCTAGGGATTAGGGTTCGTAATTGGTGAATTTTTCGGTTGAATAGCAACCGGAATTCTGGGTTTTAGGGTGGTTGTAGAGGCGGTGCATGGTGGTCGGAGGGATACCGGTGGGTGGAAGAAGAGAGAAACGAGAGAGAATTGGGAGATAATGAGAGAGAGGAGGATTTAGAGAGAGAAGCAGAAATGAATTATGAGGAGTTTCTGAAGCAAAGTGGGTCTTATAGTTCCTCACGAACGGTTGGGATCAACGCCATGTGGCATCCCCTTTCCCCTCAGATCGGTTGACTATCCAATCAACCAAGAGATCTTGCGTGTAAGGGTATAGGGTGAGTCTGCACTGACTTTCCATCTCGTTCGCACGATTAGCATACCTTAAGGTCAAGGGTGGATATCAATTAGAAGGGCAGCCGTCTGATCACCATCCAACGCCCCAGAGGAAGTCAACCGTCGACTCTCTCATGGCTGCATTCTTTCAGGATTTTTGGGTTTCTGGTTGATGGGCCTTGCGCCCAGACTGCTGTTAACACCCCCTGTCCCTAGCCCAATGATTCCTTAAGTGGAAAATACACCCTCGGATTCTATTGAACTTTTTATTTTAATTTAGTTTGATAATGGGGTTTTGATTAGGGTATTAGGTTTTTTTAGATAATTAAATTAATAACTTAATTTAATTAGTTGATTAAGTTAATTTTTTACTTAGGGTTTTTTAATTAATTAAATTAACAACTTAATTTAATTATGTAATTAGGTCTTTTTAAGTAAGGGTTTTTCTTAATAATTGAATTAATAACTTAATTTAATTATTTAAGGGGGTTAGTTATTGATTTAGTTTTTTAAAGGAAATGGGATTTTAGGTTTTTTTGTGTAAATAAATTAATAACTTAATTTATTTGTTTAACTAGATTAAATATTAATTGGGGTTTAGAAATAGGGTTTTTGGGCTTTTAATTAATTAAATTAATAACTTAATTTAATTATTTAATTGGGATAGATATTAATTGGGGATTAAAATATTGTTTTTGGGATTATTGAAAATTTAGAAGTCATTTTGGAATAATTTGGGGTTTATTTTCTGTAGCACTAATTGGCATTTTGGGGTTTATTCTATTTATGGAATTTTGTTTTGTTGGTAAATATAACATTAAAGAAGGAGTTCTTTTTGGGATATAAAATCAAGGGATAAAACTCTTTGTCCGAGAGTATAAATAAGGGATGGGATAAGGGATAAAACTCTCCATTTGAGAGTATAAACAAAGGATAAGGGATTTTAAGGGATAGAACTCTCCATCCGAGAGTATAAACAATGGATAAGGGACAGAACTCTCCATCCGAGAGTATAAACAATGGATAAGGGATAGAACTCTCCATCCGAGAGTATAAACAATGGATAAGGGATAGAACTCTCCATCCGAGAGTATAAACAATGGATAAGGGATAGAACTCTCCGTCCGAGAGTATAAACAATGGATAAGGGATAAAACTCCTATCTAGGAGTATGAATATAGATAAAGGGATAGAACTCCTTATCTAGGAGTATAAACATAGATAAAGGGATAGAACTCCTTATCTAGGAGTATAAATATAGATTAAGGGATAGAACTCCTTATCTAGGAGTATAAACAATAGATTCGGGGATTAAACTCTTTATCCAAGAGTATATATAATGGATTAGGATTAGGAATAGGATTAGGGGGTAGGAATAGGGGAGGTGAACTACGGTTACTCTGATCCTTCAAAATTGAAGGTACGTAGGCATAGAGTTGTAAACCCTAGCGAGTATAATTAATAAAAAACTTAGGACTCTTTTGTATATAAGTGAATTTAGACAAACAAACAAGCATACCCTAAAATCTAAGGTGGATCCCATTGAGTACAATGGAAGTGAGGGGTGCCTAACACCTTCCCCTCACTTAACCGACTCCCGAACCGTAGGAATCTGTGCCTTTAGGATTAATGATTTTTAGGTTTGTCATTATTTTCCTTAAAAAATATGATGGCGACTCGATATTTTTGCCGGCCGCGACAGCTGGCGACTCTGCTGGAGATGGGGTAACCTAAAGAGAGAGTCTCTCCTAACCTTAGGTTTTAGGGTCCTTGTTTGTTTTGGGTGTTTATTGTTTTTGTTCTTTATTTTTTATTCTGATTTATTTTATGTTTTAATTTGTTTTTATTTATTATATTATATTTTTATTTTGTCATCATGCATTGGATTGGGGCAAATGATGTGTGAAGCTAAAACCCAAGCTTGGAGTATAACCCTAGATCAGGACGTGGAACGGAAATGTTTTTGGGGGGGATATGACATCCCCAACAATTCATTGATGCCACACTCAGAATAGATCCTTCCAAAGGTGTCCTCATGAAAGGGCTAGCCCCTAACGTAGAGGATGATTTTGATGTGGTCCGAGACTTTGAGAACTTTTAGCCTACCCCTTGCCAACTCATGGAGACCCTATGTATTCAACCCTCAAGGGCTGTTACTAGGGTCCTACCCAGATGAGACTTATCCCGAAGGATTACCATAGGAAGGTTTGCTCCTTCTTATGGTAAAACAAGGGTATAGTCTGTACATTATAGGGTCGTTATGTTGTCCAAACTTTATATCCTACATGTGAGGGGATTAGGTAGATAAGCTTTAGATCTAAACCTATTATAGGGAGCCTACCTAGTTAGGGCTATGCTTGCATTTTCACCTTACCCTAACCAAGTAAAAAACAAAAAACAAAGTGTCCATGTCATCATGCATTTAAAAACATTTTTTTGCATATATTCATTTTTGTGGGGAATTTCAAGATGTGTTGTAGGAATATTGGAAAGAGGGATTCAAGCGAAAGGGCTACCCTATGCATTAGAGTGCTAAGTGTTGATTTACAAAGTCTCAAAGACCTTTGAGACTTAGTGCCAAATCTGCTCAAAGGATGTTTACATACAAGTATGGAAGGATCCTCGATCTCTTAGGGATCCCTATGAAGGTAGGGGCCTTAACTGCTTTTGCGCAATCTTAAGATCCCCCTCTATGTGACTTCCTCCTCAAGGATTTTCAACTAGCTCTTATGCTGGAATAGTTGGGACTACTTGGATTTACAAGGAGAGGGAAAAACCTTACAAAGGTCATGGGGGAAAAAAAAAAGGAAGGGAAAAAGTAAGGAAAAAGAAAAAAGGAATAAAAAAAGGAAGAAGGAAAGAAAAACAGAAAAGGGGAAAAGGGTCAAGCCTAAAGACTTAGATGTGCCTGTTGAGGATCTATTATCTCACCACAAGGAGGATAGGGAAATGCAAGGGTACTTGGAGGAGTTTTAAGAAGGCATTGGGGGCATCTATTTAGTTTACGTCTTCTTAAGTTCAGGAGCTTCCATTTTGGGATTATTGTTTTGGGTTATTCCCGAGGAATTATTGTTATAAGTTTGGAAGGCATTTTGGATTTGGGGATTGGCTAATGGATTTGGATTTGATATTCTATGTGTATGGATTTCATCCTTTGGATATATTCATCTATAACTACAATGGATTTTGGAATTCCCCCCAAATAAAATTTTAAAATTATTTAGCATACATCATGCATATTCATACATGCATCAACATGCATTCAAAATAAGGAAAAAGGAATAAAAAAATCATTTTCTTTTACAAACTTTGTCTCAGAGTCATTGAGCATAACAACCTGACTTCCCGACCTCGCACTCGAGCGTATCAAAGGAAAGCTATGGATCAGATGGAGAAGGATATGGTTACTCTAAGAGGAGAAATGGATACTGTCAAGGAGAACGTGGAAGGTATGAAAAGCCAGATTGATCAACTGACACTTGCCGTCCAGAGTTTGATAGCCAGAGGAACCAGGTCAAGTCCTCAAAGGAAGATTCCTACTCCTCCCCTCCATGTTGAAGACAATAGCCCCCTACTAGGGTTTGTCCGTGATCTGGAACGCGAGCACAAAACTGTTAACCAACCTCTCGAGGGAACCGTTTCTCCACATATTTCCAATGGGGCACCTCGTACTACTTACAGACCTACTCCACGTGAGAAATACGTATACGAGGACGAAAATCCGAGACAAGTGGCCCTCAAAAATAAAGGAACCACTGTTATGGAAAGGAGAGGGATTGATGATAAGTACAAAGCACTTGAGGAAAGGTTAAAGGTCGTGGAGGGACTCAATTTTTTTGGAGTGGATGCTTTGGAAATATGTCCGGTGCCCGATGTGGTCATACCTCCCAAGTTTAAGGCTCCGAACTTTGAGAAATGCAAGGGTGTCAGTTGTCCTAAGAATCACCTTAGGATGTTTGCTCGAAAAATGGGTGCCCATGCTACTAATAAGAAGCTGATGATGCACACTTTCCAAGACAGTCTTAGTGGGCCATCCTTGGAATGGTACGTGCAATTGGAGAGGATTCACATTAAGACTTGGGAAGACCTTCCAAGCGCCTTTCTGAAGCAATACCAATACAATGTGGACATGGCTCCTAACCGCATGCATTTGCAGAACATGTCTTAAAAAGGGAATGAGTCCTTCAAAGAAGATGCCCAAAGATGGAGGGAACTAGCTTCTCGCGTGCAACATCCATTATTGGAAAGTGAACTTGTGGATATGTTTATTGACACCCTACAAGGAACATACTACAAGAGGATGATTGGGGTAATCTCAACAGGATTTGCTGACTTCGTTATCATTGGAGAGAGGATTGAGAACGGTTAAAAGACAGGAAAGATTGGGCAGACATCCTCCGATCGACATGACAATAAAAGGTATCCCGAAAACAATTCAAAGGAAAATGTTGTCAGTGTTGTAGACCCTGAAGGTCCAAACCTGGGAGATAGTGCATTACTGGGGTACACTGGGGCAACAGTCAACACCATGGAATGGATGGGGGATGAATTCCTTATTAATAAGGGAGACATAACAAACTGGGACAAACAATGGGAGTCACCTGAGGAGAAGGATTTGTTTGGGCTGGGTTACAAACCAGCTAATGAAGGATTAGAAGGCGACTTCCATGGTGTGGGATTTGGAATTTGGGATCATGTGGCCTTAATGGAAGAGGAAGAAAGGAATGCCTAATTTCGACAATTGGAGAACTATCGGGATTTCTGAGATGATTTTTGTGTCGAAGTAATTTACTTTTTCCTTAAAATAATAATAAGTCCCTTGTTATGCCCAAGGAAAGTGGACAAAGCTTTGTAGGGCCACCTTTTATTTCATTGGATTATTTCTCTCAATAAAATTGCATTTTGTTTTCAATCAAGACCCTTTTTTTTTGTTTATTCAAAATGGCAATATACCTTCTTTCAATATTTTCATTTCTAGCACTTCATTCCAAAAGAAAAAAATTCTTCCTCGTGCAAATTTAAAATTGGACCTATTAAAAATGACACCGCTATAATCTCGAATGACTTCGAATTACCGATTAACCAAGCGGAAGAGGGTGATGAGGATGAGGATGAGTGTGAGCTTCCCGAAGAGTTAGCCAGACTATTGAGGCAAGAGGACAAGGAAATACAACCTCACCAGGAACCAGTGGAGGTGATCAATCTGGGAACTGAGGAAGATAGGAAAGAGGTTAAAGTCGTGCTTCTCCGGACAAGGATATAAAGGAAAGACTGATCGAGCTATTGCAAGGATACTCCGACGTGTTTGAATGGTCGTACCAAGATACGCCAGGACTTGGTACAAGAATCGGCAAGCACAAACCACTACTCAAACTAGAATGCACGCCAATCAAGCAAAAGCTGAGGAAGACCAGATCAGATATAATCCTCTAGATCTGGGAAGAAGTCAAGAAACAATTTAACTTGTTGCCATAAGGTGCCCCTATGGAATCAGATCTGAAAAATCTCAGGGTACATGGTCAGTCAAAAGGGAATAAAGGACAAAATGAAAGTCACCTATATTGGTGCTACAAGTCCCAAGGAGACCACTCATAATGTACTTAACAATATTTGAGAATTCAATGGGTTACATGACGTATCAGGGAGAATAGCTAGGTGGCATATGTTATTAACTGAATGTGACATCCAATACGTCACCTCAAAGGCTATTAAAGGAAGTACACTAGCAAATCATCTCATTCATAAACCAGTTGACGACTATCAAACTCATGCAGATGGACTTCTCGGACAAAGATGTCATGGTTATAAAGGATTATGAAACTTCGGACTCCTATGAAGGACCTGGACCTGGATCTCGATGGAAACTTATATTTGCATAAGGATATGGGCCTCAAAGAGGGGCTATCAATTGGGGTGAAAATTCATCGTCTGGGATCTTAAAGGAAGCTAAACTGGATAAGGCAGAATGGGTGCAAACTAGGCTCGATCAGCTAAACCTCGTATAAGGGAAACGTGTGGATGTGGGCAGTTATATCCACAGGGAATCAAGAGAGGGTTTGACAAAGAAATCCGTCCTCGCCTACGCGAAGAGGGAGAATTGGGGTTAAGGAAAATATTACCCATCCATAAAGACCACCACGTCAAATGGACCCCCACTCTATGAAGGGCCATATGTCGTGAAGAGTGCCTCCTCTGGCGGAGCACTAATATTAACAACCGTTGATGGAGCGGATTTACCGCGACCGGTGAACTCCGATTCGGTCAAAAATGATGTGCCTAGAAAAAGAGGATAAAAGCCCGCTAAGTAGAAAACCCTAAAGGGCGACTTAGGCAAAAATTAGGGCGCCCCGGTGGATTGAAAACTTGAAAGAGCGATCCAGGCAAAAATTAAGGACTTGGATAAAAATGATACCCGACAAGTCGAAAACCCTAAAGGGCGGCTTAGTCGAAAAATGGTATATCATCCCGGTGGACTAAGACTCTAAAAAGAGCGGTCCAGGCAAAAGTTAGGGATATCCAAAAGGCATATGACTAAAAACACTCAAGTCACCCCGTAACAGGAATTCAGAAGGGAGCGATCATTACAGCTGTCATCGTCAGAAACGAAGTGTCGTGATCTTGGAGACTTAGGGATATTAGCTGGTGTTACATTTAATAGGGACATAAATAAATTTGTTTTCTTATTGCCATTTTACATTTTTATGGATTTACGGTAATATCTCCTTATGAGAATTACCCTCCTTACTTATCATTGCCCATTTTCCGGCCAATTCTCAATAAATTTGCTTTCCAAATACATTTCTTTGCCTCCTAAATTATTCCGCTTGATTACAAGGTGTCGATTAATTGTAAAATAATGCATTGAAATATCGGGTATAAATAAAAGCTTTGAAAAAGGAAAATGGATTTTACTTCGATTTTTGGAATCATCAAAGGGATCATATTCGTCCAAAGCAGGAGATAGGGTCTATACACTGACAGGAATATACGTTACAATCTAACCGACATGGGAGATTCTTTAACGGCATGTTACGTATTAAACAGGAATTAAGGGTATCATGGCTTACTACAAATTATCAAGGTTTCAAGGATCAGGGAGTCAGGACGTTATGGAAAGTATTATTTCAGACAAAGACATACATTGCATATCATAAAAGAGGCGTTAGCCCAAATAATGCATAATACATAAGAGCACGCATACATGCACTCATATACACAAACAGGCATACATGCATAGGGTTCATAATCGCCAAAGGGATTTCACCAAGGGATTTCACCAAGGGATTTTATCAGGGGATTTTGTTAAGGGTTTTTATTTAAGTATTAAGGGGTTCTATCAGAGAGCTTATCAAAAGGGTTTACTGGGTTTGTCATCAAAGGCTTCTAGCAAGGGGTGTCACTATATTTCATCATTGGGGTTTTATCAAGGGGTTCCATTAATACGTTTTCCAAGGGGTTCAATCGGGTATTTCGCCAGGTGTTTATTACCAAGGATTTTAGGATATCAACTTAGCACCTGTCGGGTTCTGCGGTCAAAATTAGGGTCCTTCTTGTATTTAATCGTCTCCTCCTCAAAAGCAGGAAGGCTCATCGAAATCATCCTTCTGATTCGAAGACAATTAAATAGGGGCAGCTGTAGCACCCTAAATTTTGACCAGTGTTTTTATGCTACTAGGGGAGGTGTCATTCAGAGTCATCTGGGCTTTTGGGGGGAGGTCTGCTAGTACTTTGAGACTTATTTTGGGGGTCGGGTTTCATGTAAAGGTTTTTATTTATTTTATTATTATCAATTAAGAATTAAGAGTCTTAGATTTTTTATTAGACAAAATTTAGGACTTTAGGTTAATTATTTTTAAATGTTTTTAGTTGGGATTTCATTTTAGAACTTGTTTTAGAGTTAATTGGGTAATGTTTAGAATTTGAGTTTTTAGATTAATTAGGGGGTAATTAGGTTTTATTTTTACATTAATTATTGTAAATATCTTTTTATTATTAAGGGTTTTTACTAACAATTAAGATTTATTAGGTTTTAGTGATATGGATTAGTATGAAGGGGTTTTGGATATTATTAATTATTTAATCCGATTATTGACTAATTATTGTTATTTTTATTAATATAGCTTTATTATTTTTTTAGAATTCTCGTTTAGGGAATTTGTTTAGGTAAATATTTATCTTAGTATTACTTTATTTTTATTATTATTATTTTTTTTATTTCTGGTCAAAATGCTGACCCAAAAGGGTCACCTTCTTCCTCAATACTCAAACCCTAAACTTGCGCAGAGAGTGGAATTAAACTCAAATCAATCCAGATATTTTTTGTATAGAAATAGAATCAATTAAAATCGATTTCAATCAAAAGTACAATCAAATCTAAAATTTGTACAAAATAGAACCCTAATTCTAAAAGTTACAACAAATCAAATCGGATCAAAAAAATACATTAAAACATTCTAAAAACAAAGAATTTGATTTAAAACCTAAACCTAATCTTAAGTCTATAAAACAAAAAAAGAAAATAGAGGAGAGGGGTTAGACTCGTAGATTGGGAGACGGACGAACACAGACAAATCTCCAAGTTCTTCTTCACCTGCAAAAATCAGAGAGTGAGATTAGAAAAGGAAACGGAGATAATAGGATAATACAACGAGAATCACCGCACAGAAGGTAAGAAAAAATTCTATAAACACTTAGCTTTATTTGGTTATCTTGTTGTGTTGGGGGTTGCGATTGGGGTTGATATTTTTTGGATTTTTCTGGGTTTTCAAATAGGGTTAGGGTTCATACAGGTTAGGGTTCCTGGGGTTCTTCATGAACCCTAAGGAACTGGGTCGTTTCTGGGTTCATTGGGGTTAGGGTTCTTAGGTTTAGGTTGGGGTTCATGGGGGTTAGGGTTTATCTTCATAGGGTTCTTAGGGTTCTTACGAACCCTGAAGAACAAGGGGTTTCTGGGTTAGTCTAGGGATTAGGGTTCGTAATTGGTGAATTTTCCGGTTGAATAGCAATCGGAATTCTGGGTTTTAGGGTGGTTGTAGAGGCGGCGCATGGTGGTCGGAGGGATACCGGTGGGTGGAAGAAGAGAGAAGTGAGAGAGAATTGGGAGATAGTGAGAGAGAGGAGGATTTAGAGAGAGAAGCGGAAATGAATTATGAGGAGTTTCTGAAGCAAAGTGGGTCTTATAGTTCCTCACGAACGGTTGGGATCAATGTCATGTGGCGTCCCCTTTCCCCTCAGATCGGTTGACTATCCAGTCAACCAAGAGATCTTGCGTGTCAGGGCTTAGGGTGAGTCTGCGCTGACTTTCCATCTCGTTCGCACGATTAGCATACCTTAAGATCAAGGGTGGATATCAATTAGAAGGGCAGCCGTCTGATCACCATCCAACGCCCCAGAGGAAGTCAACCGTCGACTCTCTCATGGCTGCATTCTTTCAGGATTTTTGAGTTTCTAGCTGATGGGCCTTGCGCCCAGACTACTGTTAACACCCCCGTCCCTAGTCCAATGATTCCTTAAGTGGAAAATACACCCCCGGATTCTATTGAACTTTTTTATTTTAATTTAGTAAGATAATGGGGTTTTGATTAGGGTATTAGGTTTTTTTAGATAATTAAATTAATAACTTAATTTAATTAGTTGATTAAGTTAATTTTTTACTTAGGGTTTTTTAATTAATTAAATTAACAACTTAATTTAATTATGTAATTGGGTCTTTTTAAGTAAGGGTTTTTTTTACTAATTGAATTAATAACTTAATTTAATTATTTAAGGGGGTTAGTTATTGATTTGGTTTTTTAAAGGAAATGGGATTTTAGGTATTTTTGTGTAAATAAATTAATAACTTAATTTATTTGTTTAACTAGATTAAATATTAATTGGGGTTTAGAAATCGGGTTTTTGGGCTTTTAATTAATTAAATTAATAACTTAATTTAATTATTTAATTGGGATAGATATTAATTGGGAATTAAAATATTGTTTTTGGGATTATTGAAAATTTAGAAGTCATTTTGGAATAATTTGGGATTTATTTTCTGTAGCACTAATTGGCATTTTGGGGTTTATTCTATTTATGGAATTTTGTTTTGTTGGTAAATATAACATTAAAGGAGTTCTTTTTGGGATATAAAATCAAGGGATAAAACTCTTTGTCCGAGATTCTAAATAAGGGATGGGATAAGGGATAGAACTCTCCATCCGAGAGTATAAACAAGGGATAAGGGATTTTAAGGGATAGAACTCTCCATCCGAGAGTATAAACAATGGATAAGGGATAGAACTCTCCATCCGAGAGTATAAACAATGGATAAGGGATAGAACTCTCCGTCCGAGAGTATAAACAATAGATAAGGGATAAAACTCCTTATCTAGGAGTATAAATATAGATAAAGGGATAGAACTCCTTATCTAGGAGTATAAATATAGATAAAGGGATGGAACTCCTTATCTAGGAGTATAAATATAGATTAAGGGATATAACTCCTTATCTAGGAGTATAAACAATAGATTTGGGGATAAAACTCTTTATCCAAGAGTATAAACAATGGATTAGGAATAGGATTAGGGGGTAGGAATAGGGGAGGTGAACTACGGTTACTCTGATCCTTCAAAATTGAAGGTACGTAGGCATAGGGTTGTAATCCCTAGCGAGTATAATTAATAAAAAACTTAGGACTCTTTTGTATATAAGTGAATTTAGACAAACAAACAAGCATACCCTAAAATCTAAGGAGAATCCCATTGAGTACAATGGAAGTGAGGGGTGCCTAACACCTTCCCCTCACTTAACCGACTCCCGAACCATAGGAATCTCTGCCCTTAGGATTAAAGATTTTTAGGTTTATCATTATTTTCCTTAAAAAATATGATGGCGACTTGATATTTTTGCCGACCGCAACAGGAGGTGTTCAAACCTTCATCCACATTGCACAACCTTAAAATCAGAAAGTCAGCCTCCAAAACCTCAAATTTTGAAATTTCTGCGTTTTACAAGCCATATCTTGATTCAGTCACTTTCAAAACCAAACAAAGCTTCAAATACACTCCAAATATCATCCACAAACTGTCCCAACTGGTTTCCCTCAACTGGAACACCATTTAAGTGAGTTACCATTTTGGTCACATTTGCCACTTTTGCAAGAAAGAGCCACCTCTTGCTCCTGAGGTTTCCAGCTGGTTTTTATCATCCTAAAAGCTTCTAATGGGTCAATCAAGAGTGTCTAAAGCATTGGATCACTTCTGGCACAAGGATCTTAACAGTTAGCACAAGGAACTTCAAGAGGTAAGTGCATCACAACTTGAACTCTTAAAAATATGCCTTGCTTTGATGTCCATTGATCATGGACATCTCATACATATCATATGTGTTGTGTTTGAACCAATTTTCCATGCTATTGTTGCTTCTATGGTGAGATAGCATAGAACATGCAAATCTAGGCCTATTTTGAAACCACTATCGGTATTTAAAATGGGGACATCTTTAGGAAAATCTAAAAGCACCATTGGATTCCTCATGAAATTCTAGGTAGGATCCACCTAAATTTTGTCCAAATCCATGTAGAAATGAAGAAGTTATAGCCTTCATGCTAGAGGCCTAAAATCAGGCCAGCCTTGGGCAAGGGTCAGGCCATGGCGCCTTGTGTGTTTGTTTGGAAGGTCGTGGGGTGGTTTTGATACACGGATGTATCACCACCCTAGTGGTAGCGCGCATGTGTGTTTGTTTGGAAGGTCGTGGGTTCAACACCCACCCAGACCATTTTGCCATTTTCTCTCCTTTTTGCTATTTTTCACATTTTCATGGTTTTATTAATTAATTCCAAAATTAATTTCTCTCTCAATTTTAATTATTTTTTATTGGTTCTTTATTTGAAAATTCACAAAAATATTAAAATATTTTATTCTACAAAAATTACACAAAAATATTATTTATTTCATATATTTGGTATTTTTGTAAAGAATTATGTTTTTATTTGTTTTTAGGCATTTAAAAATATTTATTTCTCTTGTTTTTTTAATTCAAATGATTTTCAAATCATTCTATGAATGAAACATGATTTTTCAAACATTAATCCAAGATCACAAATTGTTTTTTACACATGTTTGATAATTTTGATCATTTTTATTGAATTTTATTCAATTAAAATACATTTTAAAATCAAATTAGGGTTTTGATTATTACACACCCTCAAAATATTTTTCAAAACACTTTTGGGCCTCTAATAGAGTGTAAGACCTATCCCCAGTCACACACAAACCATTTTGGGCCTCAGTCATTGTATAAGTCCCGATACGATTTTAAAAATCTCGGCGAGATCGCCGTTTCAAAAAAAGTTTCATCTGGGCCTACCCTTGTGTTGTAAGTCCCATCTTTATTCTTTTTAAACACTTTTGGGCCTCTAATAGAGTGTAAGATCCAACCCCCTTTATACATAAATAATTTGGGCCTCAGTCATTGTATAAATCCCAGTACAGTTTTAAAAACGACGGTGCGATCACTGTCTTTCATTGGGCCTCTCCTTGAGTTGTAAGCCCCATCCCTTGTACAAAAATAAACTCTTGGGCCTCTAATAGAGTGTAAGACCCATCTATTTTGTAAATACAATAATTTTAGGCCTCAGTCATTGTATAAGTCCCAATACAGTTTTCCAAATAACGGTGCGATCACTGTTTTGTATCTGGGCCTCTCCTCGAGTATAAACCCCAAAACTCCTTTTTTAAAACAACTTTATTTGTTTGATTTAGATTCAAATTCATAGTTGTTATCAAAACTTTCTTCAATTTCTTGAACAACTAACCATACAGTTGTTTTTATAACACTGGAAGCTTGCTCGCCTGTAAGTTCTACCAGCTTTCTTTTACATACCTGCTTATATATTTCATCTGTGTATATATATATATATATGCCTGTATATCTTGCTTAGAGTTTTCCCCAGAAATTAGGTCTAGAATTTAGATAAAACCAGTGGTCACTCTTTCAACACAGTCAAAACTAGATCCCCATAAGAAATTCCAGATACAGACTTGCCTCCTCTTGGGCTTATACAATATGGAACAGAGAAAGGCATTATTCCCGGTGAAACTTTTCTCAAGACAGTCACTATTAGAAATTTGTCAAGAAATTCATTTCCCCATAGAGGATTAATTCCCGGTGAAACCTCTCTTGAATTTCTTCAAACCATAGAACTGTTCACTAAAGAAAGGATTATTCCCGGTGAAACCTTTCCTAAACTTTTCTTAAGTTTGGACCCACAGGCTTCCTAAAAGCATCCCTAGCCTCCTCTTGGGCTTTGTACAAGGACCCTCAGGCTTCTTAGAAGTTCTCAGCCTCCTCTTGGGCTTAGTACAAGGACCCAAAAGACCTCCTACAGGTATAGGACAGAACCTAGTCATCATTTGTTAGAACGGTCCTCTCAAAAGTTAAAACATCAGACCAACTTAGGGTTGATTCTCATCCCTTAAAATATCAACCTCCTCTTGGGCATCATACAAAGATAAACCTTTTCATACCTGTAGACTTGGACAGTCTCATCTCCTCTTGGATCTCAAAGAAACCCTCAAGTTTCCTAAAAGCACGGGAAAAACCTTGATCGCCTCATCAACTTCCAACAGAGTTAAAACCTCCACAGGTTTCAAAACTCAATCTTTAAACTCTCCCTTTAAATTTCCCCAGCTATGGTCAAATTACTACCAGTAAACCCTCAGAAAACTCAGAACCTCATGGTCTATGATATTTCAACTCTTCTGCAATCCCCCAACAAGAGTTGATTCCCCAATTTGGACCTGTCTCTGGATCTCAATAATCCTCGGCAGAAGTTAGCCTCCTCTTAGGCTTCATATAAGAAATTTCCCAACCAGCCTCCTCTTAGGCATTATATAATGATCATCCCTCAGAACTTTTAGCCTCAATCTTGGGCTTTGTACAAGACAGATAAAACCTCTCCCCAGTGGAGTTAATTTCTTTTTAGCCTCAATCTAGGGCTTTGTACAAGACACATATAAATAGTCTCCAGCTGAGTCTGTCAAATCTTTTAGCCTCAATCTTGGGCTTTGTACAAGACACAAATAAAACTTCCCCAAGGGAGTCAACCAACTTTTAGCCTCAATCTTGGACTTTGTACAAGACACATATAAATAGTCTCCAGCTGAGTCAGTCAAATCTTTTAGCCTCAATCTTGGGATTTATACAAGACACATATAAACCTCCCCAGTGGATTCAATTTCTTTTTTAGCCTCAATCTTGGGCTTTGTACAAGACAGACAAAATATTCCCCAAAAGAGTCAATCTTTTTTAGCCTCAATCTTGGGCTTTGTACAAGACAGAAATAAAAACTCCCTAAACAGAGTCCACCTTTTAGCTTCAACCTTGGGCTTTGATCAAGGCACACAAAAATCAACATCCCCTCAGAGGAAATCAAAAATCTCTCTGTAGGAAGACACTTCTCTGTATAATCACACATCAAAACAGACAATCAAACAAACCTTGATCCCAGATAACTGCTGTAAGTGGCACACTTGTTGATTAAAAAATCCAAGATGTGGTCCCTCTTTATCCTAGTAAAAAACCTTCTTTCATCTAATTGCTGTAAGAGGCAAGCCTCTGGATTATTTACATCCAAGCCAATTTCCCTCTCTTAGTATGAAAAACTCCTAAGGAAAAATGGCATTGCTCTACACTGAGTTAAAGTTTTCTCCTCTAGGACAAATCCCTTATAAAGGAAATTATGGCATTACTGGATTCCATATATTCTAGTTAAAGTAATTACCCTTTATAAATCAGTTACCCAACAACTGTGATAAACAGATGAGGAATCTCCCTTTAGAGATAACAAATTCCCTCTCAGTCAAACCTCTAGCTTCAATATTGGGCTTTGAACAAGACATAAATAACCCTTTAGCTTCAATCTTGGGCTTTGAAAAAGACACCAAACATCATCTTTCCTCCCATAGAATAAGAGGAACTACGATTGCTCTGATTTCCCTGTTTTCTTTAACAGGAATACGTCGACATAAGATTGTGAAATCTTAGCGAGCACACATATCAAAAACTTTAGGTCCAGTACCTTTCCAAAAACATCAAAAAACCCGAAAATTAACAAAAATACACGCTCAAACATTCCCAAAGGAGAAACTTTCCCAATTTACGACAGACAACACCAGTAAGTAGATAACAGAAGAAAATGCCAAACAATCTATGGATAACCATATATAGGATGGGTAATTGACAACTCCCCATTGTATAACCTGACCCCGGATCCCCTAATCTCTTAGCATTTGTTAAAGAAAACATTTGCATGCAAGGTTAGTTTTAGATAGCTTCCCTTTTCTTTCCAGCTTTATAGGATAAATAAGAAATCAGAAAGTAGCACCCAATTCCAACCAATGGCGATAAGGTGGTCGCGTCACCGACAAAAATCGCACGCTACACGTGGTGATTGACCATATCCCTCGCTTGGAGAATCAAGAGGCTAATGAATTGGCTCAGATTGCTTCAGGATACAAGATCTCAAGGGAAGTGTTCGAAGAGTTAGTAGAAGATAAAGAGAAGTCAATATCAGAAGACAATGCTCAAGACATATTGGTAATGTCTAAACTTCAGGGGGCATATGAATACGAAGATTCACAGAATATAGAAGAAGTGGAAATCAACAGAGGAAGGAATTTTGAAGTTTTGGCCGTTGACTCGATGACAGATAGGGATTGGCAAAAACCCATAGTCGACTACGTGTAGAATCCAACAGGGAAGACAGATAGAAATATTAAATACAGAGCTTTGAGCTATGTGGTTATGGGTAATGATTTGTTGAAAAATACCCCAAATGGACTCCTCCTAAAGTGCTTAGAAGAAAGTGAAACTTATTTAGCAATTTCTGAAGTTCATAAGGGGTTGTGTGGCTCACACCAGGCTGGTCATAAAATGAAATGGTTGTTGTGTCAACTAGGGGTGTACTGGCCATCCATGTTGAAAGATTGTATAGACTTCACCAAGGGTTTCCAAGAGTGTAAAAAACATTCAAGTATCCAACATGTGCCTGCTAGTGAGTTGCACTCAATAGTGAAGCCATGGCCTTTCAGAGATTGGGCGTTGGACATAATTGGTGAGATTAAACCTTCCTCATCAAAAGGACACAGGTATATATTGGTGGGAATTGATTATCTTACCAAGTGGATAAAGGCCATACCTTTACCCAACGTCGACCAAGAGGACGGAATGGGTTTCATCCAGAACCATATCATATATAGGTTTGGGATTCCTAAAACCATTACGACTTATCAAGGTTCGGTATTCACAGGGTGTAAGATGGTAGAGTTCACTTCCATGATGGGATTCAAACTTTTAACTTCGACACCATACTATGCTCAGGCCAATGGTGAGGTCGAAGCGGCCAATAAGGTTTTAATTGTGCTGATTAAGAAACATGTTGGGTAAAAACCAAGGAATTGGCATAAAACACTAAACCAAGTCTTCTGGGCAAGTCATAATTCTCCCAAAGAATCGACTAACTCCACACCCTTCCAACTAATATATGGGCATGATGTAACGCCCCGATTTCTTTAATTATATTTATTTATTTCATTTATGTGAATTTTGTGGAATGTGTGAATTTGTTGTATTTTACCTGCTAATTGAGTTAATTGGTTAATTTCTCTGATAGATAAAATATTTGCATTAAATTATAATTTCTTTTCAACTTTTACTTCCTGAAATATATTTCATCGGTATGTTTATGTTTTATCGCGTTTTGAGAGCGTTTGCAAGATATTTGAGTTGAGGGGCATTTTGGTCTTTTGTTTGGGTATTTTCTCAAAATAGAAATTTGAGATTAGAAAGAAGGAAAAAGAGAAGAGAGAAAGTAAGAGAAGGGAAAAAGAGGAGAAGAGGAAAATCGAGAATTCGTCCGTTTCAAGCGCGATTAATCGGGTAAGGGTGCGAAGTTTCAATTATATCTTGCTTGTGTATGTATATGTGTTGTTTGTGTATGTGTTTTGGTTGTTTTCACAATTTTTCCTTATTGATAAATTGATGAATAATTGATAGAATTCGATATAAATCGCGTTGTATGATCACACGGTGTTTAGGAATAATTGTTGGTACTTGTTTTGCTGTTGAAAATTGATTTGGGGATGAAAAATGGGGTTTTTTGGTGAAAAATCGTAACAGGAACAACACAGGAAAAATTATGGGTTTCGCTGCCCATACGCGTATCAGGCAAGGAAATACGCGTATTGGGTTGGGCAATACGCGTATGGCAAGGAAGGATTTTAGGCATTACGCGTATGGGAGTGGGCAATACGCGTATGGAGTAAGGCAATACGCGTATTGGATTGTTTAGTGGAATTTTTGGGGAAAATGGTCTCTGCCCATACGCGTATCACTTTGGGCAATACGCGTATGGATGGGCAAGTGAGTAAGGCAATACACGTATGGCTCAGGGCAATACGTGTATGGCCAGTGAGATGCAGAATGTTGTCATTTCGTGATTCTCTTTCTGTTTAATTCCATAACTTGTGTTCCGATTATCCGTTTTGAGCATTCTTGGTATCGTTGGAAAGCTATAGAGCTGTTCTTTATTATTATAATGGTTTTGAGATTGTTGGCCGATTTAATTATGTCGGGAATTTTGAATAGTTTCGTTTTGTCGACTTTTACCGTATTAATTGTGTGTAATTGATGTGTATCATGCAATGTGCTTTTGATATGGATATGGTATGACTTGTGTGATGTTATATGATGTGAATGCATGTGATGACATGTTGTGATGATTGGTTTTGGCCTAAGGGAAATTAAATGCAATGTGTTGTGTTTGGTTGTAAATGCATGATTATGGTTGCATATATGTGTGAAGATGCATTTGATTGTCATGAGTCCTTGTATGCCAAGCATCATGATATGCATCTTGAAATGCCGTGTGCCCTAGTGGGTGTGAGCGATGAATCGATTCCAGAGGGAATCCGCTATAACATCGTGTGCCTTATACAAAGAGGACCTAAAGCGATGATTATAGGCGATTGTGTGCCTTATACAAAGAGGACCTAAAGCAATCGGATTGTGTGCCTTATACAAAGAGGACCTAAAGCGATCCATAAACGTCGTGTGCCTTAAAAAAATAAGAGGACCTAAAGCGACGGGGAACATCGTTTGCCCGACGCGGTGTTACATGAGTAATCCTAAGTAACAAGCGATGGTTCCAATAGTTCCTGAGTGAACTAGTGTAGAGATGATGGATGGATGGTACCGCATATGCATTGCATAGAGTCGTTGTGTCGGTCTCTGTGCATTTGCATAAATCATGAATGGATTGATTATGTGTGAGAATTGTGAATGGATGCATTATGTGTGGAAAATCATGAATTAATTGATTATGTGTTGAGCTTGTGATAGCATTGGTGATTTGATGTGCATATATGATAAATGCATTGGTTGTGGATGATATGTTTTATGTATAGCCATATGCTAGGTTTTGTGGAGATTTGGTGCATTACAATGATAGTATTAATTCCATATGGTATGTTATATGTGAATATCCGTGATGTGGTGGTGCGTTCCATATGTGATAACTTTGTGATGCTTGTGGTGAGAATATCTATGCATGTGAATGTTTATGTGTTTGCATATTATTATGCAATCTTGATTTAGTTGTCATTCCTCACCCTTCTGCTGTGGTTTGTTGCTCTATGAGG
Organism: Lathyrus tuberosus; assembly: GCA_022829125.1. Classification (NCBI taxonomy): domain Eukaryota; kingdom Viridiplantae; phylum Streptophyta; class Magnoliopsida; order Fabales; family Fabaceae; genus Lathyrus; species Lathyrus tuberosus. The sequence continues at coordinate 2,877,567 of JALAZF010000241.1, read as the reverse complement.
CAATTGCAGATTAGTGTCTTGGAGGTTTTTGTGAAGATTGGTCCTTCTTCCTTTGTCGTCTGTCTGCTTCGATATGTAACACAGGAGTAGGGGGAACGCTTATATATATATATATATATATATATATATATATATATATATATATATATATATGTATACATTTGTTGAATATATTTGGTATTAACTTTGTATAAATATTTTGACGTTATAAAACAATTTATCTTGTAAAACAAGTCAGTTATGGATCTTTCCGCTTTATTCCATAATTGACCTTTCCTTTTATATGGAAAAAGTTTCCCTTTGAGGGTATTCCATTGTTTGTGTTATGTATCAAAATCTATGAGCAGGGATTGTATTTTCTTTCTATTGTTGTGGCATCCTTGTTTCTGTCGGAAAAATAAATTTTTATCTACTCTGATTTATTTATGTATTATTTATTCGCGATGGGAATTGGGGTGTTATAATAGTGGTATCAGAGCAGGTCGGTCCGTCTGGCCAAGTTGTTGAGTCAGTTGGTGTGACAGTTGAATACTGTCGTTGTGGTTTGTTCCTTAGTACGTGATATGTGTGTGAAGCACTGTCAGTACTTTTTGGTTTTCTAATCTTTTTTCTTCAGGATTAAGAATGAGATAGTGGGGGAGAAGCTTGTACTTCTTCAAGTTGCTTCAGGTGTGGAGCATTGGCTCAGTGTGTCGTTGGTTGCAAGAGTGTAAGTGTTGTTCCCGATTCCAGAGGGAATGCGGAGGTAAGGTTATGTCACCTAAGGATTTGTGCCTTAAGTAGTTTTGTGCACAGGATGTAAGGAATACTATTATAGTTTGGTAAAGACAGTTTATGCCCCCATCATGATCATCAGCTGTCTATTGGCAAATTGAGGAGCTGATCACCCTTAATCTCTTGTTGATAACAGGCGGGAATTATTTTGGATGGATTAGATGTGTCTTTCCGGCTTTGATAGTAGGTGCAATGAATTTTTTTTGGAATTAAGAAATTGATTACGGATTGTGTAGTTGAGTCGATGAAGATTCTTACATCGGAAGATGAGGCGGATTAGAGGTTTTGGTATGTTGGTTAAGTTGGGAAGTCGTTGAGAGGGAATGATTAGGTATTATATGGCTGCTTCTCAGAGAGTAGAAAGTGAACTTAAATTGGACGAAGGTGAGGTTTGAAGTCTTTGGAGTTTTAAGGCATTAATGGAAATTGTGAGGAAACCTTTGTGGGTGGATGTAACATTGCGTTTGAGAGTTATTTTTAGTTGGTTGTTGATACCAGTTGGAATTTGTGGAATTGGACGGTCAGGAGAAGAAATTATGTATGGATTACTGACAGTTGAATAAGGTAACAATTGAGGATAAGTGTCCACTTTTATGAATAGATAACTGGATTGGTTTGGAAGAGTTTGAGTGAAATTACAATTGTTTGGAATGTTTGATAAGAGTGGTGAATTGTGTGAGTTAAGGCTTTGATCGATTTAATGTGACTGGTTATGGTTGTTATCCTCGGGATAGGTTGTTAATTACTCGGTTAAGCTTGTATGTGAGTAACCAGTTACCCAGTGAAAAGTTTTGTAAAAGCTTTAAGAATTTCTATCTTTTGGAATTTGGTTGGGCATTACAGCGTACAGTGATGTTATTTGGTGTTAGTAATGCGTTTGTAATGTTTGTGGAGTAGAGGAATCGTATATTCCATATTTATTTGGATAAGTTGGTAATGGCTTTGATTGAGGATATGCGGATCTGTTATAAACTCAGAGGAGGAACAGATAGAGTGTTTGAGATTGGAATTGCAAGTGTTAACAAGAGATGGAGTTTTATGCTAAGTTATTCAAGTGAGAATTTGGGTTGAAAAAGGTTAGTTTCTTGGATATGTGATTTCTGATGATAGTATTGTTATCGATTCATTGGAAGTAGATGTGGTTTTACAATGAGAGGTTCCGAAGTCGGTTAAGGAGATTAGAAACTTTTGGACTTAGTTGGTTGTTACTGCAGATTATGGAAGACTTTGATAAGTTCGTACTTTTGTTATCTCAGTTGACTTGCAAAGGGTGAGTCGTTTGCTTTGGATGTTCATTGTGAGGAGAGTTTGAGAGGGTTAAAGTAGAGTTTGTCTATGGCTTCAGTTTTGATTCTGCGTGATCCTGATAAACCGTTTGTGAAGTAGTGGGATGCGTCTTTGATGAGTTTAGTTAATGTGTTAACGCGAAAGGGTAAAGTCGTGGCTTATGCTTTATGACAATTGAGGATTCATAAAAGGATCTATACTATTATGGATTTGGAATTGGTTGCGGTTGTATTGTGTTGGAATAATTGGAAGTATTATCTTTATGGTTCTAGGTTCGAAGTGTTTAGTAATCACAAGAATATTGAGTGCTTGTTTGGTCTGAAGGGATAGAATATGAGACGACGAGGAAGGTTGGAATTCGTGACGAGTTATGGATTTGGCTTGGATTATTCTTCGGGGAAAAGCTAAAGTTGTACCTGAAAAGTTAAGTCGATAGTTTTGGCATGTGGTTGTTTTGATGGTCATAGAATTATAACTATTTGAGCAATTCAGAGACTTGTGTATGGTGTGTGAGATAGCACAGTGGGGGGTGAAGTTGGGTATATTAAAGTGAACCGTGATTTTTGGCGACTATGAGGAAGAGTTAGACTTTGGACGTGAGATGGGTAGACTTGATAGTTTCGAGTAATCAGAGTGCACAGCGGAAGCGTGATGTGGCACATTTTGTATTTGCATGTAGGACTTGTAAGAATTCATAGGTTGAACATTGGGAACAGGTAGGAGTAATGAGACCGTTGGACGTTCCGAATGGAAGTGTTAGGTGAAAGGTTTAAATATTATTCATGGGCTACTATGTGGATGGATGTTTTGGTTGGATGTTCGATTGGTGAATCGTAGCATGGTTGTAACATTAGTGGGTGGCAAGGATGTCGGTTTTGTGGTTGTGTAGAGGTTGTTGAAACATTGTTGTGTCGTGGAACCTTGTGTTCTTGTTTGTGGTGTTGCCTCGTTTCCATCGTGTTGGTTCGAGTGCGAGTAGCTAATTCCTGTGTGGGGAGATAGGGGGTGTTACCTAGGGTGAGGGTAACGATCTTGTTGTGTTTCGGTTCACGAGTGAACCTGTGTGTTGGTATCGTGGTTTTCCTTGAGTTGTGAGTTGGTCGTCAAGTGCATTGTATGGGCTTTGCATCTTGTCGTTGTAGTTGTCGTCGTTGTCGTGTCGTTGTTGTGGTTGTTGTTAGCAGGGTGGTTTGTCAGTTGTGTTGTTCGCGGGGTGCCTTTTGTTGGCATGTTAGTTTGTTAGTCGGATGCGTGAGTCGTATCCGGAGTTGTTTGTCTCGGTGATATTTTCGAGGACGAAAATGTCTAAGTGGGGGAGAGTTGTAACGCCCCGATTTGTTTAATTGTATTTATTTATTTCATTTATGTGAATTTTGTGGAATGTGTGAATTTGTTGTATTTTACCTGCTAATTGAGTTAATTGGTTAATTTCTCTGATAGATAAAATATTTGCATTAAATTATAATTTCTTGTCAACTTTTATTTCCTGAAATATATTTCATCGGTATGTTTATGTTTTATCGCGTTTTGAGAGCGTTTGCGAGATATTTGAGTTGAGGGGCATTTTGGTCTTTTGTTTGGGTATTTTCTTAAAATAGAAATTTGAGATTAGAAAGAGAGAAAAATAGAAAGAAGGAAAAAGAGAAGAGAGAAAGGAAGAGAAGGGAAAGAGAGGAGAAGAGGAAAATCGAGAATTCGTCCGTTTCAAGCGCGATTAATCGGGTAAGGGTGAGAAGTTTCAATTATATCTTGCTTGTGTATGTATATGTGTTATTTGTGTATGTGTTTTGGTTGTTTTCACAATTTTTCCTTATTGATAAATTGATGAATAATTGATAGAATTCGATATAAATCGCGTTGTATGATCGCACGGTGTTTAGGAACAATTGCTGGTACTTGTTTTGCTGTTGAAAATTGATTTAGGGATGAAAAATGGGGTTTTTGGGTGAAAAAACGTAACAGGAACAACGCAGGAAAAATTTTGGGTTTCGCTGCCCATACGCGTATCAGGCAAGGAAATACGCGTATTGGGTTGGGCAATACGCGTATGGCAAGGAAGGATTTTAGGCATTACGCGTATGGGAGTGGGCAATACGCGTATGGAGTAAGGCAATACGCGTATTGGATTGTTTAGTGGAATTTTTGGGGAAAATGGTCTCTGCCCATACGCGTATCACTTTGGACAATACGCGTATGGATGGGCGAGTGAGCAAGGCAATACGCGTATGGCTCTGGGAAATACGCGTATGGCCAGTGAGATGCAGAATGTTGTCATTTCGTGATTCTTTTTCTGTTTAATTCCATAACTTGTGTTCCGATTATCCGTTTTGAGCATTCTTGGTATCGTTGGAAAGCTATCGAGTTGTTCTTTATTATTATAATGGTTTTGAGATTGTTGGCCAATTTAATTATGTCGGGAATTTGGAATAGTGTCATTTTGTCGACTTTTACCGTATTAATTGTGTGTAATTGATGTGTATCATGCAATGTGCTTTTGATATGGATATGGTATGACTTGTGTGATGTTATATAATGTAAATGCATGTGATGACATGTTGTGATGATTGGTTGTGGCCTAAGGGCAAGTAAATGCAATATGTTATGTTTAGTTGTAAACGCATGATTATGGTTGCATATATGTGTGAAGATGCATTTGATTGTCATGAGTCCTTGTATGCCAAGCATCATGATATGCATCTTGAGATGTCGTGTGCCCTAGTGGGTGTAAGCGACGAATCAATTCCAGAGGGAATCCGCTATAACATCGTGTGCCTTATACAAAGAGGACCTAAAGCGATGATTATAGACGATCGTGTGCCTTATACAAAGAGGACCTAAAGCGATCGGATCGTGTGCCTTATACAAAGAGGACCTAAAGCAATCCATAAACGTGGTGTGCCTTAAAAAAATAAGAGGACCTAAAGCGACGGGGAACATCATTTGCCCGACGGGGTGTTACATGAGTAATCCTAAGTAACAAGCGATAGTTCCAATAGTTCCTGAGTGAACTAGTGTAGAGATGATGGATGGATGGTACCGCATATGAATTGCATAGAGTCGTTGTGTCAGTCTCTGTGCATTTGCATAAATCATGAATGGATTGATTATGTGTGAGAATTGTGAATGGATGCATTATGTGTGGAAAATCGTGAATTAATTGATTATGTGTTGAGCTTGTGATAGCATTCGTGATTTGATGTTCATATGTGATAAATGCATTGGTTGTGGATGATATGTTTTATGTATAGCCATATGCTAGGTTTTGTGGAGATGTGGTGCATTACAATGATAGTATTAATTCCCTATGGTATGTTATATGTGAATATCCGTGATGTGGTGGTGCGTTCCATATGTGATAACTTTGTGATGCTTGTGGTGAGAATATCTATGCATGTGAATGTTTATGTGTTTGCATATTATTATGCAATCTTGATTTAGTTGTTATTTCTCACCCTTCTGCTGTGGTTTGTTGCTCTATGAGGCAATTGCAGATTAGTGTCTTTGAGTTTTTTGTGAAGATTGGTCCTCCGTCCTTTGTCGTCTGTCTGCTTCGATATGTAACACAGGAGTCGGGGGAACGCTTTTATATATATATATATATATATATATATATATATATATATGTATACATTTATTGAATATATTTGGTATTAACTTTGTATAAATATTTTGACGTTATAAAACAATTTATCTTGTAAAACAAGTCAGTTATGGATCTTTCCGCTTTATTCCATAATTGACCTTTCCTTTTATATGGAAAAAGTTTCCCTTAGAGGGTATTCCATTGTTTGTGTTATGTATCAAAATCTATGAGCAGGGATTGTATTTTCTTTCTATTGTTGTGGCATCCTTGTTTCTGTCGGAAAAATAAATTTTTATCTACTCTGATTTATTTATGTATTATTTATTCGCGATGGGAATTGGGGTGTTACACATGATGCAATATTGCCTTTGGAAATCTACCTGCAGTCGGATAGGATTCAAAGACAATCTGAAATCCCAACTGAATTTTATTGGGGAATGATGTTCGACGAGTTGACACAGTTAGACGAAGATAGGCTAACAGCTTTTGATGTCTTGATAAGGTAAAAAGAGATAATTGCTAAAGCGTACAACAAAAAGGTGAAACCTAAAGCCTTTAATGAGAGCGACTTAGTATAGAAGGTTATACTACCTATGGATCGAAGGGATATATTTTTGGGCAAATGGACCCCAAACTGGGAAGGACCATTTAAGGTTTCACAAGTATTTTCCTACAATGCATATGAAATCCAAGAGTTGACCTTGAAGGGTCGAACCCTGCGGATAAATGGAAAGTACCTAAAGTTGTACCGGCCTACGTTGTAGGAAATACATATAGATGCAGAATAATAAATAAATTCAAGGAATTAAGAAGGCTTCAAAATTAATAGCCTTTACCATTATTCGAAAGTGCCTTAGAGGCATGAGTTGAAAGACTACATCAGAAGAAAATTATCACCACAGACGGCAAAAAATAAATAAACAGAAGTGGATAAAATTGCCAACTTAAAAAGCGAAATGTGGTTTGACACGCTCATATTGAACTTTGGCTGAGCAAAGTTGACGGTCAATTTTTGAGAGGGTCGAGTTGTAAGTGGAGAGCTCGGTGTCAAGCGTTGTGACTGTCTCTAAATATTGGATGCTTTTTTCGAGTCTCTTCGTCCAACTGTAGTTGACTAGACTTTCATAGATTGGTCTTCTCAGTTTCAGCGTCTTGGATTTTCTTTTGCAACACCTCCACTTCTTCTTTCCACTTGGCAATCTGATTGTCTAAGGCAGAGATAACACTATTTTCTAGGCGAAGACTTTCCTCTAGCTCCTCTACACGTTGATCTGACTCGCTGGCCAACTTCCACGCATTCCATGTTTCAGTGATCTTAGGTGCCATCTTAGCCTTAAGGTCATGGCGACGTTGGTAATCAGCCTGCATCTGGTCGAAAAGAGGACCAAAAGCAACTAGGAAGTTGATCACTTCAACAGGGGCATCAGGAACGTCCAGCTTCTTTAAGAGAGACTTTATGCCATATCCATAGATGAAATCCTTTTCTAAAGTCACAAAAAGGTCAACGTCCCCAACAAGATTCTTCAATTGTTTAAGAACAAAATCAAGAGACTCGGGACTAAAAGTTCCGCCAGACATAGTCAAAGAGCTAGAGCCTTTCTCGATGGAACTACTTTTGCTCCTCAACACCATCTTCACATAAGCCCTGGGATCACTTGCCTTCAGCGCGTCTAATTCTGCCTATGAGAGGGGAATGATTGCTGGAGAAGTCTTCTCGACAGTATGGCCATCTTGCATCTTCGTTTTAGTATGTGGCAGTCTGGGAATTAGGATTCTTTTTTATTGCATCAGGAGTCTCTTGAAGCGGTTGAGTTTCTTGATTTTTTTTTAGTTTTGCCAGCAGTTGATAAAGGTTGTTCATCACCAGGGTTGGTTTCGAGGGAGTGTAGCTCTAAGTCCATATGGCATTGGTTTTCTTCGGATGAAGTCGAAGATGAGGAGTCATTGTGAGGCAATTTACTGGTGGAGTGATGAGAGATAGTGTCGTCGACAGGTTTGTTAACTTCACACTACTACGGATAACCCATATCACAACGGTTGGAAAAGGGATACCATCACGCATGTCCAACCATTGTGACATAAGGTGTGATTATATGTATGATTATTTCAACCACGGGCGTGCGATCGTGATTGTATCCATGTAGCATGCTACCTACCACAACGGTTACTTTAAACAACTAATGTGGTATATTAAAATGCAACATATTTAACAACAATTGTTCTAGACAACCGTTGTTGTATATAGCCCTGGGCTTATTGTAAATTATGTGGAATGCTTATTTCGCCAATGCTCACTAAACATATATTCTTCCAATCTGCACTAGAACATTATAATATGACAAATTAAGTTATATTGGAAGAATAAGTACACGTTCAATGCTTGACAAGGGTTCTTCAAAAATTAAGAACTTGGTTCCTAGTTCTTCAACAACCCCTACCTTCAACTCTAATTCTTTTTACAAAATATTATTTATTTTGCAAACAAAATTAGAGGTGGAGAGAGGGGTGGTTGAAGATCTAGAATCACTAAACCAAGTTCTAACGGTCAAATAACAACATGCAGTTAACAGTGAAGAATACTTATCAAGAATTGAACGTGTACTTATTTTCTAATACAATTTTATCTATCATATCATAATTTTCTAATGCAGTTTGGGAAGTTATATATTCGGTAAGGGATTGGAAAAACACTCAAACCACATAATATATAATAAACTCATATTTTAAACAGACATTAACAACAACATTCATCAACAACAAACAATAACCAACAAACACGATACAACAAACATATCAACAAATAAAATGCTTCAGAAATATACCATACATGTCAAGTCCCATAATGGTGTGTCAACAATGAAATAAGGATGAAGATAAATTTAGACCAGCAAACTTGAGTATATTTTGAATGAATGTCATTCTGGATCTTTAACACAAGTTTGAAAGGATAAATTTATGTTCGTCCTCTTTATTGCAATAAGCATCCATACCTACAAGAGGAAAAAAGAAGAAAGTTCAAGCATCATGAAACAAGCTATTGAAACAGATTTTGAAAAAAACTACAGAGAATACGAACTTGTAAATAACCATTGGCTAAGACTTGTTGTTACGGTTTTGTTTTGTGGTTTCAATATGAGAGAGACGAATGACAGAGTTGTTAGGATTTCGTTTTGAGAGACGAGTGAAAGAGTTGTTAGGGTTTCATTTTGAGAGAGACAGATGTTATGTACTGAAGCAATAGATAATTTCACTTACATATAAATAAATATCACGTTTCATCACTGTTGGAAATAAAAACCGTGGTGATATACATGGTCAATAACATTTTTTTATCACGAGAAATGGCTAATTGTTGGTGATTGGATTTCAACCATTTCACTTCGTGTACTTTTCACTACGGTTGTTACTTCTGACCATTGTGACATGTCATCTAGTAAATAAAAAAATATGCACCCATGATAAATCTATTACCACAATTAACACTATGGTCGTCGTAATATTGGTTTTGCGAAAGGCTTATTTTATAGTAGTGTCATCTGGAATAACTTCAACGGTAGAAGACTGTAGAATTGGAGAACTGTTGGAAGGTGCAGCTTTTGTAGTCGAAGTTACCTCAGTTTGGGTGGTTGGGTTTATCCTGCAAAAAAAAAGGTACTTGTTAGTATTTCAAGTAAAAAGAATAATAGGCAAGTCAGAATTATAAGTACCTTCAAGGTTTCGCCATCAGGGCTGGAACTGGCGCTCTCACTTGACGCTAGCTTTTTGGCCACTGGGGTGACCTTCAATACCCTACTAGTAGCAGGTTTCTTCCCCTGTTTGGTTTTGGGAATCGGAGCCACTCTTGGACTGGCTAGGATTTTTCTTGCCACAATATTCTTGGCTTTCTTCTTATGAGGAGATAGATCTAGAGAAGAGTCATCCGCCTGGATTGGGTCAGTAGTCGCGGCGCCAGATGCACCCACATCAGTACTGTCATTGACCTGCATGAAAAAGAGAATACGAATAAGAAAAAGTGAGAGAAGTAGAGTATGATAGACATTTGTGGTTGCGACTCATACCTTAGCAGGATTAGACGAGGTCCCCTCAGCTTTAGATTGATTAAGTAAAGCCTCAACCCTGACAGCGTCTCTGGTCCCTTTCTTATACTCAATAGTTGTGATTAACAGAAGAAATGTAGATTCGCTCAAGGGTTTGAGATTGTAAGGATAGGTGGTAAATAAAGATTGAAAAAAAATTGTACGCTTCCTTACCCTCATGTATGGGGGTTTCGACCCTGACATTATCCATGTCGACATGAAGATGACCTTTGAAACTGTATAGATCCAGCTTCGTCGGAGTCACACGATGCCCAGGCTTCAAACACTCATTTTTGTGTACCTTCAAAAATTCCCCCACAGAATAACCAACGCGGAAATGAAGGAGCGAAGGAAAGATTCATGTCGCTGGTTGGCAGAGGGGGAAATTTTGGAGTATAAAAGTTGAGGGTGAAGCTATATTTCTCTATGACATAGGCAGGGAATTTCAAATTTGGAATCTTCGCCAAAAGCTTATATTTAAGAGTCCTAGCCGCCTCGGTGTCGTCCGTCTAAGATCACTTGGGTCGTATACAGTTTCAAAGTACTTTTGGAAGGCTTGGATTTCTTTGATATGAGTCGATCTACCTTTCTCGAACTTTTTCTGCAAAGAAGAAAAAGCGTCGGTGAGATATTTGCATATGGTGGCAGTATCCATGAATTCTTGAGTTTAGTAGTCTTTCCACCAAGTATTAAAAACTAAAGTGCAATAATAGTTGGGCTCGAAGTTGAGAAGGTTGAGTTGCGGTGGACCATCAACATGTCGAGTAAGGTGTTGTAGCCAATCATCTTCAAAATAATTGACAGTGATAAGCCACAGCTCACTCTTCTTCTTAAAAAATGGACGGGGGATAGCTTGGCTAATCCCAAACTGGCGAGATACCAGGTTGGGTAGATAAGGGATAATCCTCACGTGTTCTTTGTTGGGCTCCAAATGAACTGAGAAGAGCCTGGGCGTCAAGAAGGATGACCAAATCCTTTTGGTTTCCTTCTCTGTTGCTTTGTTGCTAGTTCCTGAAAGTGGTCGAGTAAACCATTCTGGGCCATGAGTTCTTTTTGAAAACAGAGCCATGGTTGAAGTTAAATTGTGACACTTAGAAAACATCAACAAGTAAGAGATGAAAGTGTTCTGATTCGCTCCACTCTTATCGGTAGGGGTTAGTAGGTTCAGTCGAACCCATTCGCCTTTTCGGCCGCAACTAATTTGGTCGTTGTCATCAGGATGGTCGACCTTCAAAGAGGTTTCAAAAGTGGCAGTAAGCCACAAATGAAGGAGCCAAAAGGGTCCAACTAGCAAGAAGTTGTCTTTTGGTTTGATTTTCCTAAGAGCTTCACTTTCTTTGCATAAGGATGTGTATAAGGATCCTAAAATAAGTTGGCTAAGACCGAAGTTTTTCCTTCATGTAGCTGGTTTGCAACGGTCAGATACCTTCTAGTTACTTTCAACGACTTAGAGCAAAAAACACACCTAGACAACCAGAAGGCCAAGAAGGAGATATATTCTTCAGCAGATACTTCAAGTTTGTCAGAATTATTATAGTCTGTTATGTATCTTGTGAAGCCAGCACAGTTGCCATCAAAGTTGATGTGGTCGTCATCGATTTCAATAGGGTCAAACTCGTCTCCATCTGGGTGAAGGCTAGTGATGGCCGCCACATCGAAGAGTGTGGGCCTCAACATTCCACAGGGAATTTGAAAGGTATTGTACGTGCTCTCCCAAAAGTAAATCGAGACGACAAGCATATTTTGGCAATATGTTGGGCCGTTCCTCGACATTTGGATCAATTCGAAGATGCCCATCTCCTTCCAGGTGTCGCCCATTTTTGTCTCTATCCTATCTAGCCAAGAAATATAGTCATTGTGTTTTTTAGTTAGGGGAGCAGAGCGGAAAACCCGCAAGTTGTTGGTTTGATATTCTAAGTCCATTGATGTCTTAATACTAGCAACAAGTTTAGTCCTATGGTAAGTGGGGAAGAAGTCATTGGACTTAGAGAGATCATCTTTAGGGTCAAGCGTGGGACCCATAAGAGCATGTTGAGTGCCAGAAAGAGTAAAGGAAATTAGTATCTGCGATTTGAAAATCCTGAGTTTTTCTTCAAGATTTGGTGGTTCGAGTTTATACTCCATGTTCCCCACTGCGGTATTGTTGTTCAGCGCATAAGCTTGAGGAACGGGCTCTTTGGATGCTTGAGTGCTTTTGGTTGAAGGTGCCATTGAAGATTTGAAGGCGTGATAAGGAAATTTGGGAGAAAAGTTTCTGAAAAAATATTTTCGTAGTGGAAGAGTTCAGGACAAAATGGTGAAAAAATGTTGAAGGGTTGAAGACGAGTTATTTATAGGGGGAAGTAAAAAAAACCCCTCAGTTTCTGTTGTTGAGCTGTATGTATGAAAGGAGTTAAACGTGGAGTGGTAGTGGAGGTGGAAGTTGGTGAGTGCTCTGTGCAAACCTGCCCCTACCCTATGAATCCGGCGCCATGATGGTGAGAAGTTTAGGAAATGACAAAAGCACGTTTCGAGGTGAGAGTTGAAGGGAAAGATCGTGATGGGATAATGTCATACCATTAGGTGAACAATAGGCTGAAAAAGCCAAAAATGCCCCTATCTCCTAAGAAGATGTCGAAAGAGGCTTTTTTGGGGGCCAATTCGTTAGCTAGAATTTTTAGCCAGTAAAGGAAACCCAGCAAACAAAGGCAACCACGTAGGATACTTGGGTCGACCAAGGATATGAACTCAGAGATTTTTTGTTGCCATGAGAAGAATTTGACTAAGGAGTTTCATCGACCATGTAGCCTGAGCGACAACAACAAAGTGGTCGACGAGGAAGTTATTTGGGCGTGCAATACCACGTTCAAATATCAATAGCTGCCTTAGAGTTTGTTCCTGAATGGACGCGTGGAGTGATTCTTGAAGAGAAGTTACATGCAAAGCTTCACGTGGCGAGATATGATGGAAGAAACGTTAGGAGTAGTTATTTTCACAATTGTATATATAGTGGTTCGTTATGTTGAATTAGGGGTGTTCAATTTGTATTACAAAAATCTCACTACAAACTCAAAGTATCGACGCTTCAGAGAAACGAATGAATTTCTGAGAGAATGTAAGAACATGTGAAACACCAGATTTTTATTTTCAATGAAATTGATATAATTTATTTGATTGATGCTTCATTTATGTTTCTTTCCTTTCTTCATTTCAAATTAAGCTCTTAACTTTTCTTTAAAGTGTCCAGTCTTTTCGCTTTGCTCTTACTTTCTTGCAATAGATAACGTTGTCAACTTAGCATCAAACCAACATTTTCCTTTGACCAAGTCGAAGTTTCTACATCTCAAACATAAAAGAAATCAAGAATATGGAAAGTATTAGGCACAATATCCTAGGATTCACTGGATGATCCTGCGAGTAACCAATATTTTGGAGACCAACGGTTTTTATTTTTTTTTTAGGGTAAACAGGTAGTACTAATTTTCATGATGTGCTTTGAGTGTAAACATTATCCTAAACACTTGAGAGTTGAGTGGATTTTATCTTGTGAGGATCTTGCTGCTTGTGATGTACTCTTTGGTAATCTATTTTACATATTAGCTTTGAATGTCACAAAAGAGTTACTTACTAATGCCATTTTCTTGATGCTTAGACTTATAATTTTTCTTGCACTTTGTATCCTGTGAACCCTTGGAATTGCATGTTGTGTTTTGATCTTATTTTTCTGTATTTAATTTATAGCTTTTCTCAGAGTGCAAAAGTTTAAGTGTGAGGGAATTTGATCAATGCATTTTGATACACATTCTTCTACTATTGTACTTAGGCAACTCTATAGGTTATTCCATTAATTTTACTATTCTATTGTGTTTTTTTATTTAAGTTTATTTTTGCCTTTAATTTAAATTCGTATTTTATTTTCAGCTTAAACTGTTATTTGATACCTGTTCACTGTGCAGAGCATAACTTGAGCTACAAGAATCGGATTGACGCATTCTAATAGGAATTAGAAAGCTAAGAGAAAGAGCTACTAGTTTTGTATTTAAGTCAAAAGCTGATTCGGAGTGAATCAAGGTCTAATAATCCGTTGAATTTCAAGACTTAATTAAAATAATTAGTCTAGGCCGGTTTTTGTAATTTTCGGGTTGGTTTCTTTGAGGGCCCGAATTTTCCTTTTGTTATATTAGAAGTTTTGTTGCTACAGTAATCCTATTCTGCATTCACGAAAATTAGAGGCTAGGATAGGAATTTCATGGAGAACTAAAGTTCACATGGTTGATCTGCTGTAATTGGTTTCCGCCGACACTTTGAGGTTTTATAAATTTCAATTTAATTTTGATTTCTTTTCAATTCTTCTTATAAACTCGTTTTCTTAATTCGATTGCTTTCGTTTGCTTAATTCGATTGTTGCTTATAGGATAGAGTTGATTAAATTCGATTGTTGCATGATACTTAACTATAATCACGTTAGCGTAGCTTTTTCATTATCGTGTTTGATTAAATCGCGATTGCTTAATTCGCGAGATCTTTGCTTAATTCGGATAATAGGAACATACATCACATAATACCAATTGCGCTTGTCAGTGGGTATTGTAATCGAATAGGGACAAATCTGCTTAAGGAATTGAAAATTATATTAACCAATGATAAGTTAGAAAACCGAAACAGTATATCAGCTTATTTCATAATCACTTATTTCATAATCACTTTTTATAATCGCTTATTCTCAATCGAATCAAAGCCACCCTTATTTCAATCGGTTGGTAAAAATCAAGCCAAAAGTCCTTGTGATACGACATTCGAGTGTAGCTACCCTAAACTACACTTTTAAACTCGTTTTTGACCCGTGTGCGACATCAGATCAAATTGGCGTTGTTGTCGGGGACTCTTGTAGATTTTAACCAATATTATTAGAGTAATAGGTGTTGTGTTTCAGAGTTCTTGCTCTAGCACTCCTACGTTCTGGCCTTTTCGTATTTTAACGTAAAAAAATCGGTTTTTAGGAAAATCGTCTTAGATTAGTCTGATTCTTTTCTGATTCATTAGAAAAAAATCAGCGATCAAAAACATCTATTTAGTGGCTAAATACTGGACGCCGCCCTAAAAATCTGAAATTCATCATTTTTCTGATTTGTATGAATTTTTTACTGTTTTCATAGTTTCAGAAAAATCCAAAAAAAATCCTAAAATTCTTATTTGGCTTTATTAGATTAAATTTCGTCTTTTTTTATTTTTTAATTTTATTTTAATCGTTTTTTTTGTGTTTCCCATCATTTTTTTAGGGACATTGTCGGTATTTTCCTATTTGTTGTTGCATTGCTGATTCTTGTTCTCTCATAATTTGTTTGATTCTAATTTTGAGTTTCATTACCATAACATGAGTGAACAAAGAACCTTAAGAGAACTTGCTGCACCTGATTCACTTTTAGCCGATTTCCATTCTCTGTCTGATTTTGATGACACGTATACTTGTGATGTTTTTACTGACACTCACTTATGTTCAGTTTGTGCTGAAATTGAAGCTGCCTTACAGGTTGATATTTCTTATGAGATTTCTACTGACAAAGTTGATGTTGCAGATTTAAATCTAGTTCCTGCTTCCAAAATTTTGTCATCCATTGAGCAACCATCTGCTTTAAAGCTTAAGCCACTTCCGTCAAATTTTAAATATGCACTTTTAGAATTGGAAGAAAATTTGTGTATAATAATTTTGTCTAAATTTGAATTTGAACATAAACAAAAAGTGTTGTAGGTATTAAAGAAACATAAGAGGGCAATTGGATGGACCTTGACTTACATTCCTAGTAATAGCCCATCCAAGAGTGTGCAAACGATCTCACTGGAAGATGGAACAAAAGTAGTGAGTGAAGGGGTGAGAAATACAAGAAAGGGGGTTTGAATTGGATTTCACCAACAATGGTGTTTTATATAGAATTAAAGATCAATGCTAACAAGATAATAAACATAAATTAACGCAATTATTTTTATCCTGGTTCACTGTTAACAAAGTTACATCAGTCCACCCACCAAGGTGATTTTGCCTTAGACAAGGACTTAATCCAATAATCTCAACAGATTACAACCTCTAAGTGTTAGACAACAACTTAGCCCTTTCAAGTATCCAGACTAACGACTTAGTCACTTGAGGAATCTACGTGTACATGAATTGCTTCTAAACAAGCAGGTGACACAATTGAAGTACAACAACACAAAAGTGTTTCTAGCAAGATATGAGCAACAACTCCTTGCTAATTTACAAGACTATGCTTCTCTCATTTCTTGTAGAGCAGTATTCTTATTTGTTGAGCTTGAACGTCTTCTTTTTGAGCTTGTAATTTGGTGCTTGCTTCTGCCTTGCACACATATTGTCGTGTATTCTTCAGCTCTTGAACTTCTTGTTCTTGTTATTCTCTCTTGATTTTTCTTTCCTGCTCTTGTAGCATTTTGAACTTTGGCATTTTATATTTTTACTTGGCTCATAGCAACTACAGCAGCAACATTTTTCTTAGCACTTTAGTAGCTTGTAAGCAACTGAAGCACGCACACACTCATGCACACTATTGTAAGCAACTTGGCTTTCATGGCTTTCACAGCCTTCACGGCTTTCAACAGCTTTTTCGGCATTTTCAGCTCTATTTCTTCAAGTCTTCAGATCTTCAATAAATAGGACTTGAGAATAGATCCGTTGGAGGGTATAAATGGAAACATATTCCAACTGTAATATCCCAACGTTCACTTACAGGAATGGTCACATCATAATTCAAAAAGTTGTCCTTGCGCCACCTATTCTGAGTAGAGGTCACAAACTACTTTATACTATTATATTCATTGAAACACACAAACCATTCTTCTGTCTTCTAATCTTCAGAGCTTCAGATGTGAATTTGATAAAGCATGTGGAGAGATCAATACTTATAACTTCAGAACCTAAGTCTTCAGAATCTCAGATCTTCGTTCAGCAGAACTATCTTAAGAGTCTTCAACACTTAGTCTTTAGAAGGGTGTCTTCAGAGACTTCAGAACTTTTTTCAACAGAACCTCGTCTTTAGAATCTTCAAAACTAGTTGAGCGCATATTTGTCTTCAGAGTCTTCAAAACTTCGTTCAACATAACTTTGTCTTCAGAAATAATTTCTTTTGAAGTATAGAGCATACGATCAGAGAAGGAATACTTCTCAGAGACATCTCGTCAGAGTCTGACTAGAACTGCCTGGTCTTCATCTAAGAACCGGCATGCTATCAGAACGCGATTGACATAATAAAAACCTGATTTATAAGCTCCTTGATGCTTTGCATCATGTATCTAAGATATATTCTTTTAATATTTTGAGCATGTCACCAAGAGATGCAGTAATCAAAATGTTGATGGAAAGTTCACAACTTGAACATTTTTCAGAATGACCATTTAGATTATCCATAAGATCAACAATCTTGAAGTGCTAGAGTCTAGCTACCATGCTTTCAGAAAGTTCACAACTTCTGACAAGCCTGAGGTATCAGAGCACTCATAGACATTCTTTTGGGTATATCAAAAACATATTGAAACATATAGTGAACTTTTAGATTGTTCTTTTGCTTCTAATTTATGAATGGTCAAGACCAATTTGAATCATGTATTGTATAAGAGAAAACACATTTAGAGCATATCTTCTGATAACTCATTCTAACATATAGTGAACTTTTACAAAGTTCCTAATCAATTATTAAACAAAGGTTAGTGATAGAAACATATTGAAACAAGTATTTGGGATCAAGAGACTTGGAATAGGTATATCAAAATCATTTCACTTTCTCCCCCTTTGTCAGAAATAAAAAAGGAATCACAGATTTAACAGAAAGAATTGATAAAAAATGAACAATGTGAGAAATTCATTATCAAAAGGAGAGTACAAGCGAACAGAGTAGTAATACAATAACTAAGAAAATAACAACATGACCAAAAACTTTCAGGGTCTGAGGTTTGTAAGATGCCCATGTGTCAAATAGTATTAGAAAAAAGGTTTGTAATCTCTTTCTAATTTCTATTTGAGAAGTTTTAAGATATGAAGTTAATTTCCAAACACATATACGAAACAAAATTTAAAGGATACACAGAATATAAGATAGTTAATAACATGAATGGTGAGGAAATAATTAACAGAAAATAAAAGATAACTTCATTAATATTATAAAGAGGAGTACATGTCAGACATATTAAAAGGGAGTAGCAAGGGAGAAGGGAAAATACAACCAACATCAGATAAACCAAGACCACGTGAAAACAAACGGCATTAAAAACCAACCGACCACAGACAACCTACAGACATAGAGACCAAAAGACCAAAAAGGACCTGGTCACCAAATATCCATCCAGCAGAGAAAACTACCAATCCAGAAAGCTTGTAACAGCTTCACATCTTACTTTAGCAACCATAACATCTGGTTCATCTCTCTTAGCCAAACCAATGATATTATCCCTATAGAAAAGTTCAGATAGAATCCTTCCATAAGGTATGAAGGATTTATACTGACCTCTTGAGATAGTGACTGATTCTTTCAGATGATTGAAGATGGTTTGAGAAAGGTTAAAACAGACGTTTTTTATGACAAAGTAGATGAAAAGTTTGTCAGTATGAGATAAAACCTTTTTATCTACACCACGAGGACGAAAACTAGTTAGCAAGAGGTTAAACCATGCTTTTGCTGGGGGGAAGGAGCTTCTTAGGATTTTCTGGTTCAAATCTGGGAAAGGAGGTGCCATGAATGTTATTGAGCTTATCAACGAAGGTGTAGGTAAAGCAAAACTTGCCCGCAGTGATACCAGTTTGGGTACAGCCAATAGCTTTAGCAATGGAGGCAGGAGTGATAGTAATGGGAGTGACATAAACATAGGAATAGATGGAGCCACCATCCACACCTACTAAGGCATAATTCCAGAAAGCTTTCACCATGTTAGGATAAATGGGTCCATGCAACAATGCATAATACTTGGGCCAATCTTGTATGTGCATGCTCAAAATGATGTCGCGATTTTTGAGGAAATGAAACCTTCCAACATTTTCTCAAGATGTGATTTTTGAGGTGTAGCTTGCACAGGTTGATTCAGTCTTTGGGTGTAGTAGCCTTAGTAGGGTTAGTGTTCTTATAGGAAAAATTGGGGTGATTCCTCCATCCAGGGTTGTAAGTATTTGAATAGGGATTACCTTGGGCATAATTGACCTGGTTTTTGCTTGTTTTGGCTAAAATATGACATTCAGCCATAGTATGCCCTTGGGTTCCACAGATTTTGCATCCGGGTTGAACTAAGCTACGGTGGTTGTAGGGTTAATCGTTAAAATTTCAACTTTTTGGGCTATAGCGTCCATTTTGGCCTTCTTATGGTTGAGACAACTAACTTTGTAAATACCTCCTTTGGTCTCTTTCTTCTCCACCGGAGTTCATTCTGTTCCCCATTGATAATGGTTTTGTGCCATATCTTCAATGAGAGCGCAGGCTTTGGGGTAAGGTTTGTTCATCAGAGCGCCACCGGCAGCAACGTCGATGGTCATCTTTGTGTTATACATGAGTTTGTAATAAAAGGTATGAATTATAAGCCATTGTTCTAGACCATGGTGTGGGCAAACTCTTAATAGTTCTTTGTATCTTTCCCATGCGTCGAAAAGTGATTCACCATCTTGTTGAGTGAATCTAGTTATTTGGTTTCGTAGAACAGCGGTCTTACTTGGTGGAAAATATCTAGCTAGGAATACTTTCTTTAGGTCATTCCAAGTGGTTATTGAATTTGCTGGAAGAGAACCTAACCATGATCGGGCTTTATCTCTGAGGGAAAAGGGAAATAGTCTTAGATGTATCGCCTCAGGAGAAGCACCATTAGTTTTTAAGGTGTCTGTTATTTGAATAAAAACCTTTAAGTGTTGGTTCAGGTTCTCCGTAGGAAGACCTGCAAACTGGTTCTGTTGCACTAGTTGCAATAGAGAAGGTTTTAATTCAAATTTGTTGACTTGAATAGTCGGGTTTACAATACTAGAGTGGGGTTCTTCGTTGGATGGCAAGGCGAAGTCATTAAGCAGTCTTTGGTTTTGTTCTTCTGCCATTGCTCTTCTAATTCTTCGGAGCAAAAGACGTGCATGAGCATATCTTTCGAGTTCTGCTATAGGATTAACTAAGCTTCCGGTACTGCAAGATCTTCGCATTTTCCTGCTAAGAAAAAGGGGTGCCTTAGTCTAGACGGTGTAACAACAGGGTACAAAATTTGACGTAGTTGGTCCCCAGCAACGGCGCCAAAAACTTGATGCGTGCTTTCCGCAAGTATACGGAATACGTCATATCAATATAAAAGATTATCGATCCCACAGAGACCAATGTCCATATATAGATTACTATTGTTACGTTGTTTATCTAAGGCTAATAGTAACAGTATAAAGTGCACAGACAACAGAGAATAAAGAATAAAAACAAATGCAGATAAATGGTACTAGGATGTAATTCTCATTGATCAAATGGTACTCCTATTGTCTGAGTAGAGACCCTTACGGGGAAACATTTTCTTCCTTGGTAAAAGAGTTAATAAAAAAGGAACCTTCGCGTTAGCGTGATCGGAACTAGACCTACCCTCTAATCTATACCAGTCGTTCACGCTGCACCGGTTGCGTTTTTCGTTAAACAGATGAAGTCCTTTTTTATATAACCACCTCTAAGACTCGGTTAAAAAGTGCTTTTAATTGAAGACATTTAACATCAAAGGGTTTCCGGCATATGCTCGGCCAACTGGATCCTAAATCTATAAACGCGTCCGAAAATAGTTTTAAAATCACTTTCTAATAATATTAAATTCCCATAATTAATTAACAAAGCGCTTTCGCTGTTTTTATCAATTAAAACTAACCAACTTTTATCGTATGTGTCAGACGACTTTCGATCTTACCCGACATAGTCACGGTCATTACGCAAATAGAAACACTGTCCCATTTACGTAATGATCGATCAAGTTAGACTTAGAAAAGTTACATTAAAACCAAAACAGCCCTTAAAGTACTTTTACAAACACAACATACGGAGTACCATTGAAACGACGGTCCTCACATCCCAACACTTAAGGATTTAGCTAGACATGACTATGGTAGACATGGCATGAAATAGATATGCGGGATAAATCATTTAAAAATGTGTAAAGGGTGCAATTGATTTTCAAAAGTGAGAACGAATGTGTCACGCTTAAGTTCGGTTTGAAAAGAAATCTTTTAAGATAAAGAAGTTTAAACAAGCAGTGCGATAAAATAAAGAATGTAAAAGCGGTGCAGATAATTAAATGAGATCAAGGCAAGGCAGGAAATAAACAAAGTAAAGCAGTGCGGAAAAGTAAATAAAGTAAATACGATGTGAGTAAAAAGTAAATGGCGGCAAGATTAATCTACTTCTAAGGTGCTCCAATCTCGATTACAACAATGGTGCAATAACCCCTCGATGTGACGGATTATCGCTTTAAACAACTGAATTTATGCCTATGTTGTAACTAAGAGAGGATGAACCACAAATGGAAACTAATGGCCTATTTATAGTGTGAAAACCCTTGGAAGTTACACGAGGTGCTCAGAAAATGTGTGGAGGGAATTTCTCTGGTCATGACCACTTCCTCCAACTGTCTTTGACCAAGGCGCGTTTTAGAAAGATGGCATCCGTCATCTACCCATGACGCCCGCCATGTGTGAAGAAGGTGGATGAGGTGGTCTTTTGACTGTTGAGATGTGGGTAAAGCCCTACACGTCATGGCGTCCTCCTTGGCCAACGCCATGTGGAACGCCATGTGTGTATTTTCCACGAAAATCTTCCGATTCTTGCTCTTTTTGCTTCTTTTCTTCGCAGAAGGCTCCACTAAGGCACTTTACCTGAAAACAACATAAAACATAAGCATAATACAAGAAAAGTAGTAAAAAAACTATAATAACCATGTGCAATCCGAGTTAAATACGGAGTGTGTTTCGATGTTATCAAATTCTCCCACACTTGAACCTTTGCTTGTCCTCAAGCAAAACTCATAAAAGCACAAAAGATAAACAGCAACACACGAGGATTAAATCCGGGCTAGAGACTTTAGTTTGATCAAGGCTACTTCGATAGGTACTGGTTTGTGAACCAAGGATATCGTGGTAACACTTTCCGCGTGTTGCGGTCATAAGTTTCTCTCTTATACGAACGAATCCATATCATGACATTATACTTAGGACTACTTTACTCATTCTTTTCTCATCCCCTTTTCATTCAGGCGCAATCACATTAAGCCCGTTATCTTGTACTTGCATGGTGAACAAACCTGTTGGTGATCCTAATCCACATTTGTGCCAAAATTCAATTCTTTTTGCACTTTAACACTGAGACACAAGCATAATTTTTGGAAGTCTCGCTACCGTTGGGCTAAATAACCGGGTGAGGGTTACCTAACTTAGAAGGTGGATCATTTTCAAATTATTTTCTTTTATTATATTTTTGCTTTTTTTCTTTCTTTTTCTTTTGTGGGATCATTCACCTATTTGCATCGGTTCGTTCACTTAGTAGTGACTAAGATGGTGCTGACTGCTGAAAAAAACTACTTAGGGAGTGAATTTTAAAGATGAGATTTTAAGGCCACAGCATAATAAGTATCTAGATATCGTCCTATAATAGAGAAACTTACGGTGTTAAGACGATACCGATTTTTCACAATTTTTCCCAAGTCTCTGCATATGATCCTAACTTGTCTAATAGCCCAAATTTTCAAAAATAGAAGTCGTTTACCTATTAAAATTTTTTGTTATGGCTCAAGAAATGGGGAAAATAGAAAAAATACACAAATGACTCGTCAGGCACATGTAATTATTTAGAACTAAGTAAAAATAAACTAAAAACATACTAGAAAGCGATAAAATGAAAAACATAAAGGAAAACTAAAAATGGTAAATACCTCCTCCCACACTTAAATCGAACATTATCCCCAATGTTTCGATAAAAGTTGGAAAAGCGATAGGTAGAACCTGGATAATGCTACTGCTAACCGCTAGTACCCTCTCCTCCCTGCTCTGAGCGTCGTGGGTGACGGCTCTTACTACGGTGTCGGACACTCTATGAGAGCTCAAGCTGCTGAATCCTCAATACTAGTGAGGCGTTAGACTCTCGGAGTTCGCGGAGGTTTCCTAGGATGGAACCCTGAGTAGCCTCTACTAGCCCAAATTGTCTGTCAAGGTAGGCCTGCTGACGTTGCTGCTGAGAAGCTACGGCGAGCTGAGACTCTAAAATAGAACGCATAGATCGCTCACTCTGCCGCTGCGACTCACGCATGAATTCCTTCATGTCATGCTGCTGCTCATACATGGCATAGAACATGCCATCACGCTGTTCTTCACGAGCTTGTTGTGCTCTCCACATCTCTTTAGTAATATAGAATCCTGTAGGAGTACCTGTAGAAGGGTTAGTAAAAAGTGGAGTGTGTGCAGGTGATGCATGTGGAGGGGGTGCGTCATGAACAGGAGATTAGTTTCTCCGCTCATACTCATCATCGGTCATGTCATCCTCGTCCTCTGGGACGTTTAGTGGTACCGGGCCGAGAAAGGGTGCATCCTGTAAATCATAAATCCAGATTCTTCTAAGTCGCACGTCAGTGTGACAGGAACAGGGTTAAACAACACTCGGGATAGCTACATTATGAACCATAAGGGTGTAGCCTCCTTCTTTCCTGACTTTGCACAATTTCATATCTCTTAAAAATTTTAAATTTATTGTGCGCGGTGGGAGTAGTTCCAATGTAGTTAACTCGGTGTCTAACTCAAAAGCACGTGCAATGGAGGTATTCAATCCTCCAAATGCAATAGTTCCGCCCTTTTTCTCAGCGGCACACATGTGTGCTATCATGAAAGGGACGACATTTAATCTCCTCTGAAAGAGGGCAGCCTGTAAAAATATCAACTCCTTAGAATTTAATTTATTCAAATTTTCTCGGGCAAAAACAGTAGATGCCAACAGAAGTCTAAAAACATGGATGGCTGGATTGTGGATATCCGAGGCCAAGTTGCCTTCGAAAGAGTTTGTGATACGACCTGTCAGATCATTCCACCGTTGGAATGCCTTAACCTGCCAGTTAGTTTCTAAAGGTGTCTCGCAGATAGAACCTTCCCCGTGAGGAAGTCCTAACATACCTGCAAGGTGGTCGGTAGTTACCTCGTATTCTCTATTAAACATCCTAAATGTCATTGTACCGGCGGTGCTAGCGGTATTAGGACTAACATTATAAGTCAGGGAACTAAAAAATTCTTGGGTCAGCCTCTCAAAGGTTCATTCTCTACGAGTGAAAATGTTATGAAATCCTAAATTATCTAACATGTAGAAATGACTATGATAAATCCCTAGACTATACAGGCAGTCAGTGTCGATATACCTTGTCGCGAAAATGTAGCGTCTCAGCAGTGCTTCAAATTTTCTCCTCTTCCTATCCCCCGCTCTTCCATCTCAAAAGATAATCCCTCTGTGCTCCGTTTCTGCCATTGTTGATGCTTTTTGAAGGTAAATGGGTTTTTTTGGTGAAGATGGGTAAAATGAGATTTTTGTGGAGTTTTTTTTAATGAAAGGTTGTGTTTTTATGGGTGGAAAGTTAGTGGGGTAGTGGAAATGGTAGTGGGTTTGATGATTAAGTGGGTGGTTAATGGGATTTAGTGGTTTTTATAAGTAGGTCAAAAATGGAGAAAATGGGGAAGGAGGTGAGTTGAATGTGAAAATGGTGGGTTTTCACATTCTGTCTCGGGTAAAGCTTCAGACCCCATGGCGTCTTCCATGAGGTAGATGGCGCCCGCCATCTGTGTATTTTGGGCTGGACGGATTTTTGGGCCTTGGCTTGATTTGTTTCTTTGTTTGGGGGGTGTATGTAGTGTTTTCTGAGATTTCTCTTAGTATTTGTACATGCAAGAAATGTAAATGATATTTTTACATGGTATAAATGATAAAGATATGGTATGCAACATAAATAATAATAATATAAATTAAAAAGAATAGGGTATGCACTATAAATAATATTTTGCAATTTTTTTTTAAAATTTCACTGATAAAACATAGTATGGTGATAATTGCATATAGTAAGTGAATGCGATATATCAAGATACTTGATATAATAGATGAACATAATAGTTGTCGCTACTGGAAAAATAGTCGACCGGAGACGAAAGAGGAAGAAACAGAAGAGTCACCATCGAACTTTATTTATCCCATGAGGGGAAGGGAAAACATCGAGAAAACCCCAAGAAGAAAAGGATAAGATGGTCTCGCAACCAAATTATGGGTTCGAAAGCCGGTTATGCGAGGGGAAGGTGTTAGCACCCCTCACATCCATCGTACTCGATGGGAACCATTCGATTGTCAATGTGTAAGGATGTTTGCTAAAGGATTGCTTTCTAAAGAATGTTCTAAGAAGGGAGAGAGATGGATAAGAAACAAAGAATGAGAAAAGATTAAAGAATAAAGGAAAACAAAAAAGTGGAAACAGAAAGGAGACTCGATAGGACTTTGTGGTCCTATGCCTACGTATTCTCTCGTGCAATGGGAAAGTCAGAGTCAACGTAGTTCGGAGGACTACGGGTGAAGAAAATGGAAGGGTGCTCGCCAAGATCATCGCGATCTTATGCCTACGTATTCTCAACAGGTATGAGAAATCAGAGCATCCGTAGTTCGGAGGACTACGGTTAAGAAAATGGGAAGTTTCTATGGACGATGCTAACGTGCGGGTTCTAGCAGTTAGGTGTATTGTAGCTCGCTCGTGGAGTCTTATGCGTTACCTATTTGCAGTAGAACGGACGTAACATGCCCTCTTTGGGTGAGAGAAATGAAAGTGTGAAAACGGAAGATAGGTAGAAGGTGGCTCGCCAAGATCATTGCAGTCTTGTGCCTACGTATCTTACATTCGGACGAGAATGAAGAATTAGAGCAATCGTAGTTCGACGAACTACGGGAAAAAAATGGGAAGGTTGTTTTTTATGGACGATGCTAACGTCCGGGTTCTAGCAGTTAGGTGTTTTGCAGCTCGCTCGTCGAGTCTTATGCGTTACCTGTTTGCGGTAGAATGGATGTAACATGTCCTTTTTGAAAGGGTTGATTTTCACCATCAAGGCAAGATGTCACATTTGATTGGTTGAGGATTGATTTTCGGGGTGAAATAAGTCCTCAAATAGTAACCCCTTACGGGTAGTACCCAATTCTTTATCTCAAAAGGTTTGTTGCGAAAATTGTGTGGTGAATACAGTCACACCTTCGTATTGAAAGACGAGTAACAAGACCACACACTCTAAAGTGAGCATCCTAATACTCAAAGAGGAAGAAGTCTTCACCCAATCCTCTCTCTTTAGTTCAATACAAAGAGAACCTTATTCTCTTATTTAAAGTGTTTTTGGTTTTAGATGGTAAGTGCTTTACGACAGTGAACCCTAAAGGTAGTGTCAAGCACTCGAGATAGGAGAAGGCCTTCGCCTAACCACTTCACGACCATCTAAGTTTATTGAGAAAGAGAAATTTTGAAAATGAGCACTTGGTACAAGACCAAGGTTTTTGACTTAAGAAGAGAATGAAAATGAGAAATGAAATAGAAACCGAAATGAAATCGAAGTGGTCTCGTCTTAATCAATATTTTGAATCGGTAAATCGATAATCTTCGATTTTAGACTTTCATTGACCAATAAGAAAGAAAATGGCCTCATATTGATCAAGATTTTGAATCGAGATTTTTTGTTATATCATCGACCAAAGATAAAATCGAAAATAAAATCGAAGATGAAAATCAAGGTAGAAATGAAAAGTAAATCAAGAAATAAAATCTAAATAATATGATAACCAAAATATAATTACAAAAACTATTGAAAATTATTAACAAATAATTAATAAGATATTCAATAAAATATTTAACAAAATTATCAAAAATATATTTAACAAAAATATTAAGATATTTACAAAAACTATTAATAGGAACTAACAAGAAAATTAGCCAAAGATAAATAATAAAGATAATTAACCAACAAAATAAATAATCAAAAATTAGGAAAATAAATCAATAAAATCATTAATTAAGGCCAATTTATTTTAACCAACATATTAAAACATAATTATTAACAAAAGTGGTGAAAAAAAGAAAAAAAGAAAAAGAAAATTACCAAAAACAATATGGGGTGTGAAATAACTCAAGATGCAGACCCATAAGCTTCAGGCCCAAAGGAATAGAAGTGGATCGACCCAGATTCAACACGGGTTGGGTTCCACCCAACCCAGACCCGGTTTGCCTTAGGTTAAACCTACTAAAACAAAAGGGGGGAACTGATATGGTGTTGTTGTTCTGCTTGCAGTGGGGTTGAAAAGGTGGTTCCAAGAGGTATCTTTTAATTTTTCTCCCTGCTCTCTTTTATGGCCTTTTTACCGCCCCTCATCTTGTTTCTCTATCTCTCTTTTGAATTAAACCTCCAATTGTTTTTTTCAAACTCTGAATTTGTCTGTTATTGAATGGTTATTTTCAAGGACAGGTTTGATATTGTGTTGTCCTTTTTCATTGTAGGTTTTGTGCAGACTGTTTAGGGTTACAGCAGTGTACATGGTCTTTGTGTGGAGCAGTGGTGGTCGCGCATGGCTTTGGTTATTGTCTTGGTGTGCAGTTTTGGTGTAGAGTGAGGTAGTACGGTTGGAAAAATTATAACAGGGTAGACTTTTTTGAATTTTTTTGCTTGTTGTAATGATGTAAGCCATGTTATAAATTAGGGAAATGCTAACACACACCCAAAATTGGTGGGCCCGACACAAAAATAGACTACATGTATTTTCTTTCTATTTTTTTTCTTCATCTTTCTAATGTGGGTCCCACACAAAAATACACTAAGGTGTATGTTGCTAATGCACACCTACATGGGTGTGTATTAGCATGACCCTATAAATTATGGGCCTTACTTCTATTTTTTTTTTGGTAATTTTTGGTGAAATTGTAATGGGCTTGAAGAAAATGGACTTTGAAATTTTTTTTGGCAATGTGTAAAAAGTTAATGGGCTTTTATTGTGGAATTTTTGACTTATGTATTTTTCTTGGAACAATGCTTTTGTAGAACAATTTTGAAATGAGTTTGTAAAAAAATATGGAGTTTGGAAATGGTTTAGAAATATGGATATTGGAAATGTGAATTGGATTTGAAAAATGAAAATTGGATTAACAAATTGGGCAACTGGAAACTAAATAAATGGTTTATGAACTAGAGAAAATGATGATGAAATGGGTATCATAATCAATGTTTGAAAATTGGAATTGAAGCTGGATATGTGAAAAATGGATATGCACATTGGAAATTGAAATGGATATGGATTAGACTGGCCTTGAAATGGATTAGGAAAATGAGTCGGATTTAGAAATGACTTGGTTTTGAAGTGTGGATAAAAGAAAACGGATTTAGAAGAATTGGTTAAATGGGTAAAACTGAATTTAAAATGGAATTGACAAAGTGGATAGAAATGGTTATGAAATGAAAAATGGTTTAGAAACATGAGCTGCCCCTCTATTGATATTCTCCAACAACACATCCATGAATTCTTGACTTTTCATATCTTGAATCCTGGCGAACCAAAGTATTTACACTGAACCTTCTTTGAACAACTAATATAGACTTGATGGACACGTCTTAAAATTATGAATTCAAATGCACTAACTTGAATGCTCTTCAACCTGAATCCACCTGATGAAGTTGAATTGGCACCAATAACCCTAATATGATGATCCTCAGACATAAAGTACTGATCCATGACAAAATTCATCTCAAGAATGAAACAATCTCTTCTTTCATGACCAAGATCGAATCTTATTTGTAACACCCCATTTTAATTATTTAATCGTCGTGTGTTAATTTGTATTGTTTGGTCTTGTTAAGGGTGAGTGAAGGGTAGTGCCTTATTTAATTAGTGGGGATTAAAAACCTTAGCTAATAATAATGATATAGCAGTGAAAATAATAATAGTAATATGGTTAGTAGTGTTATTATTATTATTATTATTAGGACTATTATTATAATTATTATAATTTTATTATTAATTAAATAAAAATCTGATATAATTAATTAGATTATGGGATAATAGAAAATAATAAGGGCAGTTTGGTAATTAGATATGATTAGTGAAAAATTGGTGGGGGTTTAGCCATAATCAGAATTTTTAGAGAGAGAAAGAGAAAGGCTAAGGAGAGGAAGAACAAGGGTGTGCTAACATCTTCATCAGATTTTCTGTTGAAATTGTATGATTATTTCTGTTGTGTGGATTTATTGTTGTAAGATTGGTTTGATGATGAAATTATTTGTGAATTGATTTGTCCTATCTTGAATTCTGTTGTTGTTACTATTGTACGGATGCATTATAGTGCAGATCTGATTTTGGTGCAGGTTGTAGGAAAGGAATTAGACATAGAACTCGTAGATCTGATTTAGTAATGTTTGGAAAAGATGTTAGATGAATAATGGGACATAAAACTGATGTAGAACTCATTTCAGGATCATTGAGAATGGTAGAATAGGGATCAAGGTGGTAGAATTCGTACTGAGATGAGAATAATGGGTATTTTCACAGCTTCTGCCCATACGCGTACCAAGGAGGGCGATACGTGTATGGCTGGGCGTGCTGAGGGGCCGTACGCGTAACACACATGTTGATACGCGTATAGCAAGGCAGAATGTGAGGCAATACGCGTATGAAGGGAGGAACTACACGTAATAGGAGGGTCGTACGCGTAATGGGTTGGAATTTGGGAATTTCAGTGTAAAAACGTCTCTGTCCGTACGCGTAAGGCACAAGGCAATATGCGTAAGGACTTGGGTACTTGAGGCAATACGCGTAAGGGGGAGAGGTATTACGCGTATGCTTGGGCGGGAGAGTGTGGCAATACGCGTATGACTCAGGTCAGTACGCGTATGACCAGTGTGCGTGGAAAATTTTGGTGTTCTGCAATTTCTTTCCCGATTTCGCGTCCAATGTAGTTTCTTATGGTTTGGGAGGTTGGGTTTAGATGCCAGAATTTGAGTAGTGTGAAATTGGTGACAGAAATAATTAATTTAATAATTTTATGGAATTAATTAATTAATAGTTTATTGATGTTGTGTGAAGTAATCGTATGGTGTTGGATGTTGATGTGTGATTCAGGTGTGATCAGGAGGATCGTGAACATGTATATATATGCTATTGTACATGTGTTTCATTTGCATAATTGTGTCATGCATTTCATGGAATTGGTGGGATGAATCATTGCTCAGGAGGAGTGTATGTGATTCATCCGTACTCCGATATGGAGAATGGTGGGGATAGATCATTGCCAAGTAGGGGTGTATGTGATCTATCCGGGTTCGATTGAATGAACCATGATGTTGGTACCACATGCATCGTGTCTAATGTTGAGTCACATTGCACCATTTTTTATATGTGTTGTTTGTATAGTGATGATTTGTTGACCAGTGGGTCGTATTTGTATGATTGTGTGTGAATACTTACCCTTATCATGTATTGTTCACCGTTATGTATTGAATGTAATTCTCACCCCTCTGTTGTTGTTGTGTCTATGCTTCTTCGGAAGTACAGATAATCCAGGTACTTAGGTTGCTGGAGTCGTAGGATTCGCTCTGATACGTAACACGGGAATTATGGGGATTTCAATCATTTGTTATTTGTTATTTGTTTTTGTTACGTATCTTTCTCTTTGATGAATTTATGGTGAACCACGAGTTATGTGGAATTTTTCCGAAGTTGTTGGCATGTGGCCGTGAAATGAATAAATAAATTATTTTTCCGCTGTTTTATTTCATTTAATAAAAGGAGTTTGATGTTGGTTTTATGAATGTGGCATCCTACTTTATTTTTGGTGTAAAAACTCTGATTATTTCATAGAATTTTGTGTATTTTTCATAAATGGGAAAGTGGGGTGTTACAATTGGTATCAGAGCAGGTCGGTCCGTCCGGCCAGGTGTAGTAGTTGAGTATGTCCTTAGTATAGGAGTCGTTTGTGTGTTCTGGCCTTATGTTGATTGTTGACCAGTATGGTAGGAAGGAATGATGTTGCTCTTGCTGCTGCTATGCAAGCCATGGAACAAGCTGTAGAGAACGCCAATCAGGCTGGAGGTGCTCAGTTTCGTGACTTGGCACAGTTCCAGAGCAATAAGCCGCCTACATATGAGGGAGGTATTTTGGATCCAGAGGCTGCACAGAAATGGCTGAAGGTTGTTGAGAAGATCTTCAGGACCATGGAATGCAGTGACGCTCAGAAGGTATGGTTTGGTACGCATATGCTGGAAGGGGAGGCTGAAGCCTGGTGGGACAACAGCCGTTAGAGATTGGAAGCTGCAGGTACTGAGATTACTTTGGCAGTGTTTCAAGCTGAGTTTCTGGAAAAGTATTTTTCGGAAGACATTCGTAGTGCAAAAGAGGTTGAATTTTTGGAGCTAAAATAGGGTGATAAGATAGTTGTTGAATATGCTGCTCGGTTTGAAGAGTTGGTTCAGTATTGTGCTCATTACAATACTGAGGAAGCTATGACTTCGAAGTGCTTGAAGTTTGAGAATGGGCTGCGTCCCGAGATCAAACTGGGCATTGCTTGTCAGAAAATAAGAAATTATCCAGAACTGGTAAGCAGAAGCATAATCTATGACAATGATAACAGAGCCAGAATTGCTCATTACAAGGTTGTGAATGAAAAGAAGGGTAAGCAGAGGTTTGGAGGTACTCCTTACAGTGCTCCAGCTGATAAGGGGAAACAGAAAACCGACGTAGGAAAGAAACCAAAGGAGAAAGAAGTAGGTTCTGATACTCTAAAGTGTTTCTGATGTGGTGGTGCGGGTCACCGTGCTAATAACTGTCCTATGAGGTGAATAAGTGTTTTAAGTGTGGTAAGCCTGGTCATGTTATAGCAGATTGCAGAGCCACTATGCCTACTTACTATAATTGTGGAGAGAAGGGCCACATCAGCACTCACTGTGAGAAGCCGAAGAAGTCTCAGGCGTCTCAAACTGGTGGGAAGGTGTTTGCCTTGGTGGGAGCCCAATCCACTGATGAGGAGTGTTCCGTCAAAGGTACTTGCTTTATTAATGATATTCCTTTGATTTCTATCATTGACACGGGTGCAACGCACTCGTTTATTTCTGTTGACAGTGTGAAGAGATTAGGGATTGTGCCATCTACTCTAGAGCAGAGGATAACGATTGAAACTCCATCTATTGGTTCCGTGGTTACTTCTTTGGTGTGTTCGAAGTGTCCGCTGAACATGTTTGGTAGAGATTTTAGAGTGGACTTGATTTGTTTGCCACTCGGTAATCTCGATGTTATTTTGGGAATGAACTGGTTGGAGTTCAACCGGGTTTATATTGATTGCTTCAGGAAGACGTTACTGTTTCTTACTCCTTAAGAGGAAGCATTAGCAGATTCGCTATCTAGCAGGGAGTTGAGGGCGTTGTTGGAGGATGAAGCGAAGTTGTTTTCGGTGTTTGCCTCATTATCTGTTGAAAGCAAGACTTCAGTTAATGAATTACCAGTAGTGAATGAATTTCCTGAAGTGTTTCCAGATGACATCACAGAATTGCCTCCGACAAGGGAAGTTAAATTCACTATTGATCTTGTACCGGGTACCAGAACTATCTCTATGGCACCGTATAGGATGTCTGCATCAGAATTGGCAGAGTTGAAATCTCAGGTCGGGGAATTGCTCGATAAGAAGTTTATTAGACCAAGTGTGTCGCCGTGGGGAGCTCCAGTGTTGTTGGTGAAAAAGAAGGATGGTAGTATGCGTCTATGCATTGATTACCGTCAGTTGAATAAAGTGACCATTAAGAATAAGTATCCACTTCCGAGGATTGATGACTTAATGGATCAGCTGGTAGGAGCTCGTGTTTTCATCAAAATTGACCTGAGGTCGGGTTACCATCAGATTAGAGTAAAAGAAGGTGATATTTAGAAGACTGCTTTCAGAACTCGCTACAGACATTACGAATATGCAGTTATGCCTTTCGGAGTGTCTAATGCTTCGGGTGTGTTTATGGAATATATGAATCGAATCTTTAACTCTTATCTGGATCAGTTTATTGTGGTATTTATTGATGATATACTGATTTATTCTAATTCTGACGAGGACCATGTAGGACACTTGAGAATCGCATTGCAGGTGTTGAAAGATAATAAATTGTTTGCAAATTTCTCGAAGTGCGAATTCTGGTTAAAGACGGTGAGTTTCTTGGGTCATGTTATCTCTGGTGATGGTATAGCGGTGGACCCATCTAAAGTAAGTGCAGTACTTCAGTGGGAGCCTCCGAAAATAGAAACGAAGATTAGAAGCTTTTTGGGTTTGGCAGGTTACTATAGAAGATTCATTGAAGGGTTTTCTAAACTGGCATTGCCATTGACTCAACTAACCAGGAAGAATCAAGCTTTTGTTTGGGATGCTGCCTGTGAGGAAAGTTTTGAGGAGCTGAAGAAGAAATTGACTACAACACCAGTGTTAATTCTACCAAGTCCAAATGATCCTTTTGTAGTGTATTGTGATGCATCTAAGATGGGATTAGGCAGTGTGTTAATGCAAGATGGCAAGGTAGTGGCTTATGCTTCACGACAGTTGAGGGTGCATGAGAGGAACTATCCTACTCATGATCTGGAATTAGCTGCATTGGTATTCGTGTTAAAAATCTGGAGGCATTATTTGTATGGATCAAGATTTGAAGTATTCAGTGATCACAAGAGTCTGGAATATTTATTCGATCAGAAGGAGTTGAATATGAGGCAGAGAAGGTGGTTAGAGTTCTTAAAGGATTTCAATTTGAGTTACCATCCGGGAAAAGCTAATGTTGTAGCAGATGCTCTAAGTCGGAAGACAATCCATATGTCAGCCTTGATGGTGAAAGAAATGGAATTGATTGAGCAGTTCAGAGACTTAAGTATGGTTTGTGAAACTACACCAGAAAGTATTAGATTGGGTATGCTGAAGGTGAATAATGACTTCTTGGATGTAATTAAAGAAAATCAGAAACTGGATGTGAAATTAGTGGATTTGATGCCCATAGGAGGGGATGATTCTGATAATGACTTTAAAGTGGATAATGTTGGTGTGTTGAGGTTCCGGGGCAGAATTTGTGTACCGGATAATGAGGAATTGAAAAAGGCAATCTTAGAGGAAACTCATCGGAGTAGCTTGAGTATTCATCCCGGAGCTACAAAGATGTATCAAGACTTGAAGAAGTTATTTTGGTGGTCCGGTATGAAGAGGGACATAGCTCAGTTTGTTTATGCTTGTTTGATATGTCAGAAGTCGAAAGTAGAGCACCAGAAGCCGTCGGGATTAATGCAACCGTTGGAAATTCTGGAATGGAAATGGGACAGTATTGTTATGGATTTTGTTACTGGTTTGCCAAATACGGCGAGAGGCTTTGATGCTATTTGGGTAGTGGTGGATCGACTTACGAAGTCCCACATTTTATACCAATTAACATCAGTTTCCCGTTGTCGAAGCTGGCGGAGATTTATATCAGGATAATTGTGAAGTTATATGGTGTTCCATCGAGCATAGTGTCGGATAGAGATCCGAGGTTTACTTCAGAATTTTGGAGGAGTCTGCAGGAAGCCTTGGGTTCTAAGTTGAAGTTGAGCTCGGCTTATTATCCACAGACCGATGGTCAGTCAGAGAGGACTATTCAGTCGTTGGAGGATTTACTGAGAGCCTGTGTATTGGAAAAAGGTGGTGCGTGGGATACTCATTTTCCATTGATTGAGTTCATGTACAATAATAGTTACCATTCAAGTATTGGGATGGCACCTTTTGAAGCTTTGTATGGTAGGAGATGTAGAACGCCTCTTTGCTGGTATGAGACTGGTGAGAATGTGGTGTTTGGACCGAAAATTGTGCAACAGACTACTGAGATAATTCAGATGATCTGTGAGAAGATGAAAGCGTCTCAGAGTAGACAGAAAAGTTATCATGATAATCGGAAGAAAGATTTGGAATTCAATGAGGGTAATCATGTGTTCCTGAGAGTTAACCCAGTGACCGGTGTGGGACGTGCATTAAAATCGAAGAAGTTGGATCCTAAGTTTATTGGACCATATCAAATCTTGCAGAGGGTTGGTGCAGTTGCTTATAGAGTGGCGTTACCGCCTGAACTTTCAAACTTGCATGACGTGTTTCATGTGTCGCAACTTCGAAAGTATGTAGCTGATCCATCTCATGTTATTCCGAGGGATGAGGTGCAGATCAGGGATAATCTTACTGTGGAGGCGATGCCGATAAGGATCGAAGATCGCAAGATGAAACAACTCAGGGGAAAGGAGATCCCTTTGGTAAAAGTATCTTGGGGAGGAGCTGCTGGCGGAAGTGTAACCTGGGAGCTGGAGAGCAGGATGCGAGAGTCGTATCCGGAGTTATTTCCATCAGGTACATTTTCGAGGACGAAAATAATTTAAGTGGGGGAGAGTTGTAACACCCCATTTTAATTATTTAATCATCGTGTGTTAATTTGTATTGTTTGACCTTGTTAAGGGTGAGTGAAGGGTAGTGCCTTATTTAATTAGTGGGGATTAAAAACCTTAGCTAATAATAATGATATAGCAGTGAAAATAATAATAGTAATATGGTTAGTAGTGTTATTATTATTATTCTTATTAGGACTATTATTATAATTATTATTATTTTATTATTAATTAAATAAAAATCTGATATAATTAATTAGATTATGGGATAATAGAAAATAATAAGGGCAGTTTGGTAATTAGAGATGATTAGTGAAAAATTGGTGGGGGTTTAGCCATAATCAGAATTTTTAGAGAGAGAAAGAGAAAGGCTAAGGAGAGGAAGAACAAGGGTGTGCTAGGGCTAACATCTTCATCAGATTTTCGCAGGAAATTGATCAAAGATTCGAGGTAAGGGGGGAGAATGGGTTTGATATTGGTGATTCTATCATGATAGGGTAGTGGGGAGTCCTTAACCCCGTAAGAAATTATATGATTATTTCTGTTGTGTGGATTTATTGTTGTAAGATTGGTTTGATGACGAAATTATTTGTGAATTGATTTGTCCTATCTTGAATTCTGTTGTTGTTACTGTTGTACGGATGCATTATGTTGCAGATCTGGTTTTAGTGCAAGTTGTAGGAAAGGAATTAGATATAGAACTCGTAGATCTGATTTAGTAATGTTAGAAAAAAGATGTTAGATGAATAATGGGACATAAAACTGATGTAGAACTCATTTCAGGATCATTGAGAATGGTAGAATAGGGATCAAGGTGGTAGAATTCGTACTGAGATGAGAATATTGGGTATTTTCACAGCTTCTGCCCATACGCGTACCAAGGAGGGCGATACGCGTATGGCTGGGCGTGCTGAGGGGCCGTACGCGTAACACACATGTTGATACGCGTATAGCAAGGCAGAATGTGGGGCAATACGCGTATGAAGGGAGTAACTACGCGTAATAGGAGGGCAGTACACATAATGGGTTGGAATTTGGGAATTTCAGTGTAAAAATGTCTATGTCCGTACGCGTAAGGCACAAGGCAATACGCGTAAGGGGGAGAGGTATTACGCGTATGCTTGGGCGGGAGAGTGTGGCAATACGCGTATGACCCAGGTCAGTACGCGTATGACCAGTGTGCGTGGAAAATTTTGGTGTTCTGCGATTTCTTTCCCGATTTCGCGTCCAATGTAGTTTCTTATGGTTTGGGAGGTTGAGGTTAGATGCCAGAATTTGAGTAGTGTGAAATTGGTGACAGAAATAATTAATTTAATAATTTTAGGGAATTAATTAATTAATAGTTGATTGATGTTGTGTGAAGTAATCGTATGGTGTTGGATGTTGATGTGTGATTCAGGTGTGATCAGGAGGATCGTGAACATGTATATATATGCTATTGTACATGTGTTTCATATGCATAATTGTGTCATGCATTTCATGGAATTGGTGGGATGAATCATTGCTCAGGAGAAGTGTATGTGATTCATCCGTACTTCGATATGGAGAATGGTGGGGATAGATCATTGCCAAGTAGGGGTGTATGTGATCTATCCAGGTTCGATTGAATGAACCATGATGTTGGTACCACATGCATTGTGTCTAATGTTGAGTCACATTGCACTATTTTTGATATGTGTTGTTTGTATAGTGATGATTTGTTGACCAGTGGGTCGTATTTGTATGATTGTGTGTGAATACTTACCCTTATCATGTATTGTTCACCGTTAAGTATTGAATGTAATTCTCACCCCCTCTGTTGTTGTTGTGTCTGTGCTTTTTCGGAAGTACTGATAATCCAGGTACTTAGGTTGCTGGAGTACGTGTTGCTTGTTCGAGTCGTAGGAGTCGCTCTGATACGTAACACGAGAATTATGGGGATTTCAATCATTTGTTATTTGTTATTTGTTTTTGTTACGTATCTTTCTCTTTGATGAATTTATGGTGAACCACGAGTTATGTGGAATTTTTACGAAGTTGTTGGCATGTGGCCGTGAAATGAATAAATAAATTATTTTTCCGCTGTTTTATTTCATTTAATAAAAGGAGTTTGATGTTAGTTTTATGAATGTGGCATCCTACTTTATTTTTGGTGTAAAAACTCTGATTATTTCATAGAATTTTGTGTATTTTTCATAAATGGGAAAGTGGGGTGTTACATTATTCATTTGAACTGAACACTATTACACACACACACACACACTTAACGTGCTAGCCTCAAGTGAACCTGAATCGACACATGCTTATCTTAAACACAAAGGGATAAGAAACCCTAATCTCCATGCTTTGGGTGCATACTGATGAAGAAAATAGCCTGAGATGTTGACAAACGACAAAACCCTAGTGCCTCAGTCTCCACCAGAACCTTGATGAAACCTTAGTCACTTGATGCCTCTTGAGAAATCCTGAAGTAGATAAACTTGATACTTGGTGAATCTCGGCAGAGGAAAGCCTTGTAGCTGGATGAACTTTGATAGAAATATGCTCATGACGAAGAGAAATTAACCCTTACTTCAAGCTTGAATGAAAGTACCTCAAAACAAATAGGAACCCTGATTCAAAGAACCTCTTGATCCTATGCCTTTGGAGCTCGATGCAAATGAATGAATGCAAAGTTATGGCCTAATGGAAGATGCAGAGATGATAAAAATGATATGTTATGCAAGGCCAGGGTTAGGGTGAAAATGAGGGTGTGACAGATGCCCCTATTTAATCTTCTTGGACTTGAAAGTGAGAGTGGCACAGGCTTTCTTACGGACAAGGTACAAGGAGATTAAATATAAGAATATCCAGAATTTTCATCCAGAAAAGGAGTGGAATGAAAGGTGATGAAATAGTGGGATGGCTTGAAAAGGCATCACTCATTGGGAAAAGGTAATTGATTATGAGGGATATGGTCATGCTTGAGATGCAATGAGGAATGAATATGAGTGCTTATGATGCGGAAATGTATGCAAAATGCTGGGGATATGAAAATGTGAGAGTCTGGACTTTGCAAGAGTTCTCCTAGAAAGGTTTATGCCATGACATAGTCTGAGATGAGTTGCCCCAGTGTCTGAATCTTGCAGTGGTCTATCCCTATTTGAACCTTGGAAGGACTTGCTCCAGATTCACAAGGTCACGAGAAAGTCTTGATTTATGCCAGCACCAGCGAATGTTCAAGTTCCACTTTGATTGCTCTTAGTTGGAATTTCCATAATGTCAAGTACTAATTTGCAGCTAAAATTGATCATTCATAAATGGTAATTTTAATGCGACATTCATGCAAGTTTTGAAATATCATTTACTGGAATGGTGTGAAAGTGTGTGATGAATGGACCATTAGTCCAAACGTAATGTTGATTTACTGGTGTGTGAAAGATATGGCAAGAAAAATGACACGGATGGGCTTATTCCTTTAAGATCAGAAATGTTATAGCCTAAAGCTGCGAGATATCTTCTTAATACACCTAAAAGTTGATTGGTTTCATCACCGTTTAGGTGGCACTATTTATCACCGGACGATTTAGTTCTTCATCCAAAAACTCGTATCTCAGATTCTTAGGCAATTCCTTGAGCTCCACTGCTAGTTTCTTAGGGCATGGCATATGGTTTGGGGTGAGTGCTAAACATTTGTAAAGGATGTCGTCTATATAAGGTTCAATTAATCTTTCAAATTCGTCGTCCTCCATTATGAGGGCCGAGGGTAATTTAATTATTTCAACTGGATCCGTTTGGTCTAACTCTCTTATGCATTCATCGATGATATCGATGGCATAACAGGAGTCGTCTATGGCTGGTGCCATTAGGAATTTGGATAATATAAATTCTAATTTTTTATCTCCTACTTCAAAGGTCATTTTTCCTCTTTTGACATCTATTATAGCTCCAACTGTTGATAAGAAATATCTACCTAGAAGGATGGAGATTTCTTCGTCCTCTTTAATGTCCATGACTACAAAATCTGTAGG
This sequence comes from Lathyrus tuberosus, assembly GCA_022829125.1. Taxonomy (NCBI): domain Eukaryota; kingdom Viridiplantae; phylum Streptophyta; class Magnoliopsida; order Fabales; family Fabaceae; genus Lathyrus; species Lathyrus tuberosus. The sequence continues at coordinate 2,838,452 of JALAZF010000241.1, read as the reverse complement.
GATATAGAGTTGGCCTATCCTAACTAGAATGTCCTCTGGAATACCTATTGGATATTTAACTGATCTATCGGCTAATTTAAGAGACATCCTAGTTGGTTGCATTTCTCCTAGGTTGAACCTATTACAAACGGCTAAGGGAATTAAGCTTACATTGGCTCCCAAGTCCATAAGTGCTTTGTCGATGACATGATTTCCTAAAACACAGGGTATATAAAAACTTCCAGGGTCTTTCTCCTTTTTAGCAAGCTTATTTTCTGCAACAGAATTGCATTCTAAGGGTTTAGGAACATCAAGTCTTCGTTTGTTGGTTAAGATGTCTTTTAGGAATTTGTCATAAGATGGTATTTGGGTAATAGCTTCGGTGAATGAAATCTCAGTGTGGAGTTTCTCAATCACCTTTACAAACTTCTTATATTGGTTGTCTAATTTGGTTTGTTAAAGTATTTGTGGATATGGAATTGGCGATTTGTAAGGTGGGGGTGGTACATATACTTCATTATCCTTTTCTCCCTCCTTATCTTTAACCTCTTCATCCTTATTTTTCTCAGACTCTACCGGTTCCTCTACTTGTTTCTCGGGTGTGGTTGCAACATTCTTGGGGGGCTAAATCGACCATATGAAGGCCAAAATAGACGACCTGAGTAGGGTTAGTGTTCGTATAGGAAACATTGGGGTAATTCCTCCATCCAGGGTTGTAAGTTATTGAATATGAATTACCTTGGGCATAATTGACCTGGTATGTGCTTGTTTCGGCTAAAATATGACATTCAGCCATAGTATGCCCTTGGGTTCCATAGATTTTGCATCCGGGTTGAACTGAAGCTACGGTGGTTGTAGGGTTAATTGTTAAACTTTCATCTTTTTGGGCTATGGCATCCATTTTGGCCTTCATATGGTCGAGACAACTAACTTCGTAAATACCTCCTTTGGTCTCTTTCTTCTCCACCGGAGTTCGTTCTGTTCCCCATTGATAATGGTTTTGTGCCATATCTTCAATGAGAGCGCAGACTTCGGGGTAAGGTTTGTTCATCAGAGCGCCACGGGCAGCAGCGTCGATGGTCATCTTTGTGTTATACATGAGTCTGTTATAAAAGGTATGAATTATAAGCCATTGTTTTATACCATGGTGTGGGCAAGCTCTTAATAGTTCTTTGTATCTTTCCCATGCGTCAAAAAGTGATTCACCATCTTGTTGAGTGAATCTAGTTATTTGGTTCCGTACAACAGCGGTCTTACTCGGTGGAAAATATCTAGCTAGGAATACTTTCTTTAGGTCATTCCAAGTGGTTATTGAATTTGCTGGAAGAGAATCTAACCATGATCGGGCTTTATCTCTGAGGGAAAAGGGAAATAGTCTTAGACGTATCGCCTCAAGAGAAGCACCGTTGGTTTTTAAGGTGTCTGTTATTTGAATAAAAACCTTTAGGTGTTGGTTCGGGTTCTCCGTAGGAAGACCTGCGAATTGGTTTTATTGCACTAGTTGCAATAGAGAAGGTTTTAATACAAAGTTGTTGACTTGAATAGTCGGGTTTACAATACTAGAGTGGGGTTCTTCGTTGGATGGAAAGGAAAAATCCTTAAGCGGTCTTTGGTTTTGTTCTTCTGCCATTGCTCTTCTAATTCTTCGGAGCAAAAGACGTGCACGAGCGTATCTTTCGGGTTCTGCTATTGGATTAACTAAGTTTCCAGTACTGCGAGATCTTCGCATTGACCGGCTAAGAAAAAGGGGTGCCTTAGTCTAGACGGTATAACAACAGGGTACGAAATTTGACGTGGTTGGTCCCCGGCAACGGCGCAAAAAACTTGATGCGTGCTTTCCGCAAGTATACGAAATACGTCAGAGTAATATAAAAGATTATCTATCCCACAGAGACCAATGTCAATCTATCGATTACTATTGTTACGTTGTTTATCTAAGGCTAATAGAAACTGTATAACGTGCACAGGAAACAGAGAATAAAGAATGAAAACAAATGCAGATAAATGGTACTGGTATGTAATTCACATCGATCAAATGGTACTCATATTGTCTGAGTAGAGACACTTACGGGGCAATATTTTCTTCCTTGGAAAAAGAGTTAATAAAAAAGGAACCATCGCGTTAGCGTGATTGGAACCGGACATACCCTCTAATCTATATCAGTCGCTCACGCTGCACTGGTCGTGTATTGTGTTAAAGTGATGAAGTCCTTTTTTATATAATCACCTTTATGACTCGGTTAAAAAGCGCTTTTGATTGAAGACATTTAACATCAAAGGGTTTCCGGCATATGCTCGGCCAACCGGATCCTAAATCTATAAACGCGTCCGAAAATAGTTTTAAAATCAATTTCTAATAATATTAAATTCCCCTAATTAATTAACAAAGCGCTTTCGCTATTTTTATCAATTAAAAACTAACCAACTTTTATCGTATGTGTCGGACAGCTTTCGATCTTACTCGACATAGTCACGGTCATTACGCAAATAGAAACACGGTCTCATTTACGTAATGATCGATCAAGTTAGACTCAAAAAAGTTACATTAAAACCAAAACAGCCCCTAAAATACTTCTACAAACACAACATACGGAGTACCGTCGAAACGACGGTCCTCACATCCCAACACTTAAGGATTTAGCTAGACATGACTATGGTAGACATGGCATGAAATAGATATGCGGGATAAATCATTTAAAAACGTGTAAAGGGTGCGATTGATTTTCAAAAGTGAGAACGAAAGTGTCACGCTTAGGTTCGGTTTGAAAACAAATCTTTTAAGATAAAGAAGTTTAAACAAGCAGTGCGATAAAATAAAGAATGTAAAAGCGGTGTAGCTAATTAAACAAATTCAAGGCAAGGCAGGAAATAAACAAAGTAAAGCAGTGCGGGAAAGTGAATAAAGTAAAGACTATGCGAGTAAAAAGTAAAATGCGAATTGAATAATAAACCTGCTCCAAATCGGAGACTTTAATATGGTACAATGCTGGAAAGTAAATCTGACTTGGAAAGTAAAATGGCGGCAAGATTAATCTACTTCTAAGGTGGTCTAATCTCGATTACAACAATGGTTCAATAACCCATCGATGTGACAGATTATTGCTTTAAACAACTGAATTTATGCCTATGATGTAACTAAGAGAGAATGAACCACAAATGGAAACTAATGGCCTATTTATAGTGTGAAAACCCGTGGAAGTTACACGAGGTGCTCAGAAAATGTGTGGAGGGAATTTCTCTGGTCATGGCCGCTTCCTCCAACTGCCTTTGACCAAGGCGCGTTTTAGGAAGATGGTGCCCGCCATCTACCCATGGCGCCCGCCATGTGTGATAAAGGTGGAAGACGTGGTCTTTTGACTGTTGAGACGTGGGTAAAACCCTACACGTCATGGCGTCCTCCTTGGCCAACGCCATGTGGAACGCCATGTGTGTATTTTCCACTGAAATCTTCTGATTCTTGCTCTTTTTGCTTCTTTTCTTCGGAGAAGGCTCCATTAAGGCACTTTACCTGAAAACAACATAAAACATAAGTGTCATACCCCAAATTTTACCCTTAGATTCATTGATCTTTTGCATATCATCTAGGTCATTCATTCATGCATAACTAACCCAGTTTACCAGCCTATGCTTTGTTTTTCACTTGTGAATCAGGGTTTTGTGTCAAGAGACTTCAAGGGTCAGTAAATCTAGGTTTTGGATAGGTCATCCGCCATTTAAGCTCTGAGGATGTGGGATTAGAGGTTTTATGTTAAGTTGGCTTCTCTTTGTTCAGAGGTTGTTTTTGTCGGTTGTTATACTCGAGTTTGAGGCGAAGGCATTGGATTTTCAATTGTCATGAGCAGTTCTTATCAAAGGTTTATCAAGGCACGACATCAGTTTCTCTGAATTACCGCAAGGGTGTCATTTGTTTAGGATTTCATCAGTAGTTTGACTGGAAAGATCCTTAATTAGGATTTTGGAAAATTAGGGTTTCTCACCTTGGTGTTTATGATCGGCAAATGTCATTGAAGTTAAGTTTCACCTGAGGCTAACAAGTCAAGTATGTGTGCACGGTTGTGTTTCAATCGGATGTGATCTGGTATTGGTCAGGTTATAGGATCATCAAAGGTCAAAGCAGTGGAGTTGAGTGCAAGTATTGGTGGAGCAGTTCAGGCTCTCGTCATTGATCTAAAGGACTCATTAAATTTGTCATTCAAGCGAGAGATCATTTCGAGATGAATTCAAAGTTATGATGTTGTTCAGGATTTATGGCGGTCAAATGCATTTATAGAGGTTTTAGGTGCTGATCAAAGGTGGAGGTACAGTACCATTTTTTCATATCCATTCTCATAACCCTCTATCTTATTATCTATAATCCAAATTCCACTGTCAATCCAATTCACAATATCCATTTCCATTTTCAATACCCATTTTCCATCTCGATTTTCCATTTATAATTCATTCAGTAATCCATTTTATTTTTAAGCCATTAACCCATCCACATTTCATTTGAATCAACATTCCATAATTATCCAAATTTTTGTTCTTTTATTCATGTCATTTCCAAAAACCATTTTGTCCATTTTATCCATATTCAATAATCCATTACTACTTCCTTATTTACATTTTGTGTCCATATCCTAAATCAAAGTCCATTTTGTTTATCCACTCATCTTTATATCTATTTTTCAAAATCCTTTTTAAACCATCTAATGTCCATATCCTAAACCAAAATCCATTTGTTTGTCATGTCCAATTCATATCCATTTAGATTCAACTCATTCATTCCTTTCAATATTCCATTTCAGAGTCCATTTGACAATCCAATTTTCAATTTAATCCATTTTCCAACTTCCATTTTTAATTCATCATTTCTAATCATTATCTTATCAAAGTCCATTTTGTTTATTAATTCAAAATAAAGGCCATCATTAAGTCCATCACAATTCTTTTTTTTTATCCCATCACTCTTTTTTACATTAAAAGAACAAAATCACAAAAAAAAAATGTGGATGAAATTATACAATGCTAATATCCTGTACTCTGCAAGACACATTTTGACCAATACCCAAAACAATCTTGTAACCGCATTTTGCACATAAAATTATACCAAGACCTACATAAAGTGGTAGCACACCACACTACAATCTAAAACAAAAACCTGTGCCACTGCTCCAAACCTGTGACCTGCGAAAGCAGCACTAGCCACTACCAACCAAATTCTGCTGCGAATCCCTACTTCATCTTGCAACCAAAAATAGTCTGCTACACAAGTCCAACCCATCACGTATAATCCTTTCAGCAAAATATTGGGCCTCTTACGATCTCTTTTCACCAAAATGTAAACCTGTTAAACGTCTGACCGAAGGTTTTGCCGCACCTACACCAATATGTCTGACCTATGCCTCTGCAACAATTTTGTACCAACAGCAACCACACAATGCTTGGAGGAATGAGGAATTCAATTCTGATAAAAAGAAAAAGAAAAACGATAAAAAGGGGAATAACAACAGCAAGTGGGAGAAGGAAAAAACCGGAACAGAAAATTAAAAAAGAAGACCTCCTTGAAGTTTCACGCTCAACATCTTTTCCAAACACAAGCCATTTACGCTTCAACTTTTTTTTCCGTCCTACACTGCTTCCTTCAAACCCAACAACACAATAAGCTCTTCAAAAAAAAAAAAGACCTATTCTTCACATAACCTCTAACCACTTTCTTCTTTCAACTCACCCTTCTCTCAAATCATCCCCTACATTTCAAACCGTCGAAAAATCCATTAAACTGCAACAACAACTAAAAACACCGTTGCTCCACACATAACCCTGAATGACATCCACTCTTCTCATCACCGCCCTTTCATTACTCTCCCTCCGATCATCGCGAACCAATGAGAAAGGAATTTTGGATTGAGAAAGAAACAAGCTTCGGAATTGCGAGAAGGTGTGAGGAACTCAGGAGAAACGAAAAGAGAAAAAGGCGAAGGTAAAGGGGAGGAATAAATAACGATGAATGATTGTGTTGGATTTTGTTCGGTTCATAAGATTTTGGTGCTTTGGATCATTTGTTTTGTTTTCTCAGAGTTCTTGTTTGTTTGAAACTTCAGAAACGGCAGTTCTGGTTTTGATAGGGTTCAATGACCCTTTCCTTTGATTTAACCAAACCGGGTCATCGTATGACCCGATCCTTCCCCCCAGCAGATCTTGGCGCATGGGCCTAAGTGTGCCCTGATTCTTTTTTGCTCAGCCTGCTCTTTGTTCTTGTTAATCCATTTGATTTGGTTGCTAAAAAAAAACAACAAAACTTTTTACAAAAAAAAAAGAGTTAGTTTAGTCTTTTAACTTTTTTTAATAAGTTTTAGAAAACTTAGATATTTAAATATAGATTTTGGTTTGTGTTAAATCCAAAAATAAAAAAATAGTATTTTAATTTCTTTTTTCTTTGTTTTGAATTATGTTCTAATTAATTTTTTTTAGAAGTTCTTAGGGTTAGCTTTGGCTTGAACTTAGGTCTTTGATTCAAATAATTAGGTCTTAGATATTAGAATTAGACATTAGATAATTAGATCTTTGCTTAGTTGCTTTGGTTTATCATTATTCTTGTTTACTTGGTTTTAGATATTTGATTGCTTAATTGATTTGATTTAATGTTAATTTTGGATTTAGGAGTTAATTTTGAATTGACCGTTTTAATTTTTGGGTTTTGACCTAACTTTTGACATGCTGCTTGTGAAAATACTTTTGTTGCTTGCTAATACTTTCCTAACATCATTGATTTTTGTCTTTGAGTGTTGATGTTTGTTTGGAGTCTTCTTGTTCATTATGCTTTGTCGTCAATTACGTTTAAAGTTTTATCTTTCAGCCCTCTGTTATTGCTGGTCGCCCATTCTCGATCCCAAAGGAAGGGTTCCCTGTTTGACTAGTAAGTTATATTTAAGATAGTTAGTGTTGCTTTCCTACCCATTTCCATGACCTTATTAGGAACATCTCCTTTGGCCTTATTAGTGCCACTATTCCCTCTTTGACCTAGTTTTAGGTTAGGATTTTGTTAACCCTATGTAAGTACTATCATTATAGATACTTACTTTTCTTTCTTGGCCTCATTAGAGCCATTTTTAGAGTTAGATTTGGAGTTTTTGAACTCTATGTGGGTACCATTATGATGCGTACCCCTTTCCCCCTTTTGACTTTGTTTAAAGTCAACCTTTAGGTTAGTCTTTCAACTTAGACTTAGAGAATTTTTGAACTCTATGTGAGTATCATGATCATGAATACTCAGTTTCCCTTGGAACCTTGACCATAGTCAAGAGTTCCTCACCCCCTAGTTAGGCGAACTACGGAGGCTCTGATTCCTCTTTCCTAGTCAGGATACGTAGGCATAAGATGCGATATCTTGTCGAGCCAATTTGCTTTACAACTTAGATTTAGAGAGTTCTTTAACTCTATGTGAGTATCATGATCATGAATACTCATTCCCCTTTGGAACCTTGACCACTCGCAAGAGTTCCTCGTCCCTAGTTAGGTGAACTACGAATGCTCTGATTCTTTGAGTCAAGATACGTAGGCACGAGATGCGATGTCTTGGCGAGCATACTTAGTGTACATACCTTAGGTTTTTACCTTAGCACATTTTCCCTAGCAAGCAAATATTAACATAACACAAATACTAACAAGAGGTTCATGTAGAGTACTACAGATATTTAGGATGCTAACACCTTCCCTAGGTATAACCAACCCCCGGACCTTAGATCTCTTGCATTGTTTTTACATTGCAATTAGGGTTTCCGATCTTTTCCCTTTCCTTTGGATAAATCAAAGCTCGGTGGTGAATTTCAAAGATGTGTGATTCAAGTTAATTAATTGTTTGATATCTGATTCTCACCACAACAATAAGCATAATATAAGAAAAGTAGTAAATAAACTATAATAACCATGTACAATCCGAGTCAAATACGCAGTGTGTTTCGGTGTTATCAGTGTGAAGCAACGTTCATTAAAAGATAGCTAACTTAAATTGAATCATAACTCTTCATTTTTCCTGACAGCGTGTTACTGAAGTAGACTCTTCAGTTTCCAACGGTCAAAAACCCAATAGAGCATTCTGACCATGGATACTTCAGATGCATGAGAACTTCACTTGTCAAAAGCCTCACATCTCATAAGTAGAACATATTAAATCAAGCATCAGAAAAATATTTTTCTATTCTCGAGAATATATAAATTATGAGATACTTCGTTTCATTCAAAACATAGAACAAAGTTCACATGTGGGAATGATAACAAGTTTATCTTCAGCAAGGAATTTGAAAAGGTAACCGCCATAAGAAAAGACTGTATCAATAAGGTTTAAAAACAATAATTCCTTTCTGAACATAATCCCAAAATCTTAATCCTAGAATACAAAAATAGATGCTTAGATAATTTAAAAGGTAAGAGTTTAGAAAACGTTACTCATTTATCTGGTAGACTTCCAGCTTCTATTTCTTGAAAATGTGCGCTTCTTCAGAACCACTGCTCAATTTGCTTAATTTGCTTCTGCTTTTGAGATTGTTGTTGATGATGTCTCTAGCCGGACCACTTAGAGAAGATTCTCCTTAGAAACTGTCTTTTCAACATCTTTTTTTCATCCTTTTGATCTTGAATGAGATGCATAGAATGCCATCCTTCTAGAATCTGAGTAGGATGCATAGGAGCCTTCATTGTCTTCTGCCTAGATAAACTAGACATCTTCATGGCTTCTTTGGTCTTCTCATTCTGATGGATGAAACATCTCTCCCGATGTTTGTTGTATCCATATCATTGGAATGATCTGAGTAATCCATTTAGCTTCCTGCTTCTGATCAACCGCTTTTGTCCTCACCATGACTTGTTTCTAGAATGCCAATTGACTCAATCAACTACTTCTTAATTCCAGATTTAGAAATCCATAATCAGTATGCTGAGAGAACTGGTTGAAATTTTCTTGCATCATTGGAGTACAATCTTTGATCAGACACTTCCGTTCTTCAGATACATATACCAATATGAACACCAAACCACGACATATTTCATCAGAGGGTTTAAGGGTTGATCTTGTTCTTACTGGCTTAGTCTTATCACCTAGAATCGATACTTCAGAGAGTAAAGACTTCTGCCTAAGCTTTCCCAGGTGAGTAAGAACTATGATGGCTTCTAATAGAGCAACTTCTGATTTCTTCATCTTGTACTCTTTCAGGCGCTCTATTACCTTCAGCTTTTGAAAAGGTAATTTTCAGATTCAGGATCTTCCAATCAGTTTTGGTTTTCAACTACCAGGCTTATCATCAAATCTGACATTAAATAGTATTTGTCTGCAGAAATACTTTAATTCTAAGTACTTGTAGACATTGAGAAATCTAATCACGATGCATCAGAAGTGATCAGAAAAGAGATATTGTCCAGATTAGCATGCTACATCTCCTTAGAAATGCTTTGTCATGATAATCCTAGATATCATGAATTCGCAATTCTTTTTCAAGATCATGTTCTTTCCTTTACATCTGTATTTGGTTGTAAAGAAATATGATATGAAAGATTCATTCTCAACAAATAGTTTCTTAAGCTATTTGTCCTTAATCTGTTGACCAAGATTATTTCTAACTTTGAACATTCTCAGACAATCACTTTTGCACTTAGAGAAGAGTATCACAGAAGGATTCATCCTTGTGTTAAGATCATGTTCCCCATGTTCTATTCTGTAGAAACTTAACAGTAACTGAATCAATACTTCATACCCTGGTATTTCATTCGTTCAGATATGTCAGTTGTACAGGAATTTTGCAAACAATTAGAATTCTTGTGTCAAGGCCAGAGCTTTAACTGAGTTACTGAGAACTTCTGCAACAGAGATAGTTTCTTCTAAATCAGAGACATAAACTGCTTCATCTTCGGGAGGAATCTTTTTCATCATAGATTCTAACAGTTAGCAAATGGTGCTATGTTAGCATGATCATGATACGCTCATCATCCAAATGTCCAAATTCAAAAGAATAGTTCGTCATGATAGCATTTTCGTGAGATGGGATAATTGATTTCAAAACTCATGTCCAAATTGATTTCAAGGTTCATGGTGCGTTCATAAAATTTCGATTGAAAATATCAAATTCAAGTGAAAAGTGCAAGAGTGTTCAAGGTTATTCTTACGGTTCATTTAGAATACAAGATGCGAGTGATAATTCACCATTCAAAGATTTCATGTTACAAGCTGAATTCTATGTTTAAAATCCCATGATCATATTTCTTACATTTCAAGTTACCATTTCAAATTCAAGCTATCATTACAAGATCAAGCAAAAAGTTTCGACATTATTGTCTCATTTAAAGTCTGATTCATAAGCTCATGCCAATGATTTCACATGTCTAAAAAGAATTCAAAATTCATTGTCTTTACAAGACAAACTCCAATTGTTTCCATGACAAATATTCACAATGTACAAAATTGGATTCAAATTCATAGGTCCTTTTTACAAAGTACAAGCATTCTTTACAAAAGAGCTAGGATCGACGGCGACGGGGAAATGTCAAATGAAGAAACCGATTTCCGGAATTCCCTTGAAAATGAACTCCACAAATTCAATAGTTCTTCGTTGAGAAAGAGGAAGAGTGCATTATACGATTCAAGGAGTTACAAGATTGTGTAGCTAAAGGAAAGGGTTCTAACGAACAAATGATGCAAATACACAAGGATATTGTAGATTTCCACGGAGAAATGGTTTTGCTTGAAAACTACAATGCTCTTAATTACACAGGACTAGTGAAAATTCTAAAGAAGTATGACAAGTGAACAGGAGCTCTCATTCGGTTGCCATTCATTCAGAAGGTTTTGCAAGAACCGTTCTTTACCACTGATCTGCTCTACAAGCTTATAAAAGAGTGTGACACAATGTTGGACGGTCTTTTCCCCTTCGACGAGTCAGTTGAACCGGGCGGAGACGTTCCTTCTACTTCGTCAAGTGCCACGAACACGGAAGATCATTTTATACTACATCACTGCACCATCCAAGAGAATTTGCCGGAGATTAGAATTGTTGCAGAACAATTCCGGTTTATCACATGCTCACTTTAGTTCGGTTCCTGTAACATTCGGTACTGCTGCTGGAAGTAAATTTGATTTACTCACGCAAGACTTCGAAATAGAACGCGGCAAAGGCTTTGGACGTATCTGCACAATCGTGTGGATAACGATGATCCTGCAGCATCCCGTGCGTATTTCGCTCTATCTGCTCATAGATAATTGAAAGCATGTATTCATCTGCAGACGTAAATAAAACAATTTGTTAAAATGTTCAGATCACTTCAATATATAAATGCTGACATAAGATATAGGTCAAATCTAGACAAGAATTATTCATCTATGAATTATTCACCGAGAGAAAATGCCAGTTTGATTGAACGTTCAAGTCCTATTATTTCCACGAGAATGGATCCTGGTGGGAGTAGCAGCACTTGGAAGCCATTGGGCTTTGAGCGCAGTGTTCAAACAGTACACACACATACTAGTTTGATGGCTAAGAAGATATTAGAACGTATTGACAAAAACATTCCCACTCCTAAGCAGAAATCTGATGAGCTGAAGCTAGCAACTAAATGGAAGAATCCTGAATTTTCTGTTAACACAAGTACTATCTTTTCCAATGAAGATAATGGCTTGGTTAAGCCAAAACACACGTAGAAAATCATCAACAACCACGCATTGCAGCATACTATCTCAATTTCACCATAATAGAGCAGGATGGCAAGCATAAGGAAAGAATCAAAGAAGTCATCATTTCCCAAACACAATCAAGCAAAGAGGGAAGGTCTGAATCAGCACCATCAAAAAATCACAACAATATTTCTTCTTTCCAAAACAAATCCCAAGACATGTTTCAGACAAAATCATGCAAAAAATGGAAACTACTCGTAATGTTTCAGCAGCATCACGACAAGATCGAAGAAAACGAAAAACTCATTAAATCAACATTCACACAATCAATTCAAAATTCAAGTCACTCAAGCCTATATAAGGAGTTTCGAAACACAAGCTGAGGGGGAACCACATTTTCGCGCACAGATTCAACAAATCACATACACAAAGAACAACAAACACACGATTTCAAAACCCAATCACAGACATACACCAGAAAGACTTCCCACACAAGTACCATTCACACGGTTTATACCTATTCAAAAGGTTGAAGAAACAAAACCTCATACCACAACCGGAATCGCGCCGCCGCTTCAGAGCCATAGCCGGTGACTTGCGCAGTGACCTCCGCCGTTGTTCTTTGCTTCTCCGATCGCGCTTCCGATCTGACACTCCCTACCCACGCGCCGTACACCATCGGATCTGTGAGTGCTCTTTTTTCATCTTCGTTTGCATTTGGGAGTTTATTGCTGTTGTCTGTTTGTTTGGATTTGTAAGATGAAGAGTTAAGATTTTTTTTGTTCTCTGCTATGTACTGAGTGTGAAAAGAGAGGGATGATGGAGAGGCTTTAATGAGAGGAAGGGAAGGCCACGTGAGGTCTGAGAGAGATAATGAAGGAGAGACAAAAAAAAAAGAACTGAGCAAGTGATGTTGTTGCGTCCTCACTTTTTTTCTCTTTCTTAATTTTGATTCAATGTGGTTGTTGATGGGGTCCGTGTGGGCTTAGTCCCACCGGCCCACATATGTTTTATTTATTTATTTATTTATTTTCTTTTATATTTATTTATGTTATTTCTTTGTGTGTTTTTTTAATTATAATTTTAAAATTTAAATATTTTGTCTTAATTAGATTTTGAATCTTGATTATTTTAAATGGTTCTAATTAAATTTTTAGGTTAGAAATTAATCTTGAATTTAATTAGGTATTGTTAAGATTTAAGGTTGAATTGACTTTTAATTGTATTGATTAACTTTTGCTTTTAACTTTAGATTAACTTCAAATTTTTTAGTTCATTACCGATTAACTGTTGATTTTAAGTTTCGACTAAATTTTGTCCCTAATTCTGGTTAAAATTTTGTTTAGACTTTGATTAAGTTTTACATGTAATTAATTAGGGTTTATTTTCGTAATTAGTTCCTAACTAGAATGTTGATCTATCACTTAGTGAAAGTTGCTGGCTCTTGAACTTATATGACCGCCCGTGTTCAAATTTCCAAAGAAAAGAACCATTCCCCTGTTAACTGCCATGTCATTAACTTAGCCTAACTTTAGGTTCTTCCCGCTTTATCCTAGCCTTAGGATTAGAGTCGCCACACTCTTTGTATGTGTTTTGTCATGGACATTTGCTTCCTATTTCATCCTAGCCTTAGGATTAGAGGCGACGTACTCTATGTGAGTGTCCTGCCATGGACATTTACTTCTCTTTTATCCTAGCCTTAGGCTTGGAGTCGCCGCACTCCATGTAAGTGTCATGGTTATGAACACTTACTTCCCTTTGGAACCTTGACCACAGTCAAGAGTTCCTCACCCTTATTGAGGGGAACTACGAATGCTCTGATTCCATTCCCGTCAGGATACGTAGGCACGAGATGCGATTTCTTGGCGAGCATACTTAAGACTAACACCTTAGGTCTCCCTTTTACCTTTTTTACCCTTTAGCAGACAAATAACAAATAACACAAATAAAACAAGAGGTTCCTGTAGAGTACTACAAATACTTAGGATGCTAGCACCTTCCCTAGGTATAACCAACCCCCGAACCTTAGATCTCTTGTATTATTTTACATTGCAATTAGGGTTTTCGATCTTTACACTTTCCTTTGGATAAATCAAAGTTTGGTGGTGAATTAAGATTTGTGAACCTAGTTAACTTAATAGTTATGGTATCTGATTCTCACCGCGGCAGTCATCCTTTTCCAACTGATCATTCAGATTTACTTTCAGTCTTTTTGGCTTCATCTGAGGGAGATATGTAGTTATCAACCACAATATTCAAATGATCAATATCACCTTTTAGGAAGAACTTCTTAAACAGATTTCCAGTACCCAACCTTATCACTAACAACGGTGAAAGATAGAACTAAGAATTTTCGAGACTGGAGTAGCAGGTGGTGGAGTGAAAAACCATCAAAGTGTTTCTCAAAGCTCATCTGGGTCTTTATCTGACACGGTTAAGTGTTTGATAAACATCAATAACAGAACAGGAGCTCTGATACCAATTGAAGGGGTGAGAAACACAAGAAATGAGGGTTTGAATTGGGCTTCACCAACAATGGTATTTTATGCGGAATTAAAGATCAATGTTAACAAGACAATAAAAATAAATTGATACAGTTATTTTTATCCTGGTTCACTGTTAACAAATTTACTCCAGTCCACCCACCAAAGTGATTTTGCCTTAGAAAATGATTTAATCCAATAATCTCAACAGATTACAACCTTTAAGTGTTAAACCACAACTTAGCCCTCTCAAATATCCAGACTAACGACTTAGTCACTTTTGGAATCTACACTTTGAAAAGTGTTTACAAAGGTGTGTACATGAATTGCTTCTAAACAAACAGGTGACACAATTGAAGTACAATAACACAAAAGTGATTCTAGCAAGTTATGAGCAACAACACCTTACTAATTTACAAGACTATGCTTCTCTCATTTCTTGTAGAGCAGCGCTCTAATTTGTTAAGCTTGAGCATCTTCTTCTTGAGCTTGTAATTTGGTGCTTGCTTCCGCCTTGCACACATACTACCGTGTATTCTTCAGCTCTTGAACTTCTTATTCTTGTTATTCTCTCTTGATTTTTCTTTCCTGTTCTTGCAGCATTTTACACTTCAGTATTATATATTTTTACTTGGTTCGTAGCAACTACAGTAGCAGCATTTTGCTTAGCACTTTAGTAGCTTGTAAACAACTCAGGCACACACACACTCATGCACACTATTGTGCGCAACTTAGCTTTCATGGCTTTCACAGCCTCCACGGCTTTCCGCAGCTTTTCCTACTTTTTCAGCTCTATTTCTTCAAGTCTTTAGATCTTCAATAAATAGGGCTGGAGAATAGATCCGTTGGAGGGTATAATTGGAAACATATTCCAACTGTAATATCCCAACGTTCACTTACAGGAATGGTCACATCATAATTCAAAAAGCTGTCCTTGCGCAACCTATTCTGGGTAGAGGTCAGAGACTACTTTGTACTATTATATTCATTGAAACCCGTAAACCATTCTTCTGTCTTCTAATCTTCAGAGGCTTCAGATGTGAATTTGATGAAGCATGTGGAGAGATCAATATTTGTAACTTCAGAACCTAAGTCTTCAGAATCTCAGATCTTTGTTCAGCAGAACTATCTTAAGAGTCTTCAGTACTTAGTCTTTAGAAGGATGTCTTCAGTGGCTTCAGAACTTTGTTCAACAGAACCTCGTCTTTAGAATCTTCAGAACTAGTTGAGAGCATATTTGTCTTCAAAGTCTTCAGATCTTCGTTCAATAGAACTTTGTCTTCAGAAATAATGTCTTTAGAATCTTCAGAACTTCGTTCAACAGAACCTTGTCTTTAGAAACTTCAGAACTTTAGCAATAGAAGCATATATCTAAGAAATCTTTCAAGGCTTACTTACACAGTCACAATCAAAAGATTTGATACACATGTTCTTCAGAACCGTTGTATTAGAAAGCATTTCAGAATAATGACTTTAAATCTTGTACACACAATATGTTTTCTTCCAGAGTGTTTAGATAATAATCTGATGACGTCACACGCCTTTGAATCAGATTCGTATCCTGTTTAGCAAAAGCTACACACTAGACAGAAACTATAAATTGCCAAATTATTCTCTGAGATAACATGTGCATTTATCATCAAAACTTAAGGCCAGATGCAGAACCACTCTTGTTTTTATAGTGAGGAAGCCCCTTAATCCTTTGATTCTTGATGTTGTGAAAAATGAGATCACGTTCACGTGCCCATTCGACACTTTTACTCATCGAATGTCCTTCTTTGATCCTGGAATAAAAGATGAAGGCACTACTAAAAATTTCAAAATCAATGGACACTACCCAAAGCTACTCCATGAGAGCCCCACTTTGGAAGAAGAGACTGTAAAATAGCTCTCTTTGGGAAAGGTTGTTTATGCGATCATCGATCCACCTTGACTCCTCGAGTGTGTTCTTTCCTATCTCTGCTCTCTCTCTCTCTCTCTCTCTCTCTCTCTCACATATTTTATACTTATGTTCTTTCATTGAGGACAATGTGTGTCTTAAGTGTGGGGTAGGGAATCAATTACTTGTGTGTTTTCTTATTTTCATTTACTTACTTATTTTCTTTTTCTAAAAAATGCATGTCTTTTCATTGGTTTTTGAGTTACAATTATGAGTAATTTCTCTTAGGGGTGTTCGCAGTCCGGTTTGGTTCGGTTTTAAGAGAATCTGATGCCCAAACTGATTAAAGATATATGGATTGGTTTTGCTTGGATTTGTACACTTTCATGATAAAGTCCAGACCGAGCCAAACCAAGAAACAACGAGTTTGTTTGGGTTGGATTGATCGGATACACTAAAAATAAATGTGTAAAAATATTTTTAAAAAATAACCATTATATTAATTAATTTTCCATAATATTATAAAATTCTTAATTTTTTTGTTTATCTATCTATGTCGTAAACAAATCAAATAATGTTTCATTATTTTTTTTGAAGTTGAATACTTTGTACTAGTTTCCACAATAACGATCATATGAATTATGCGAATTAATTATGATTAGTTCGGGTGGACGGGCTCGCGGGTAAAATTTTAGAAATCTGATGCCCGAATGAATTAACATCGGGTTTCATTGGTTTAGGTCGGTTTTTGTCCAAACTAAAAAATTGCTCGACACAAACACCTTGGTTTGGTTTGGATTCTGGTTTGTTAATTAAAGACTTATGGTGTAATGTGATTGATTCTATTTATGCATTCTTAGTATGATATGTAGGACTAAACTCTAAATTGTACCTCAATTGTGGTGGATCATTTACCTTGTGCGATTTTGAGCCTTTTAATGGATAACATTCAAAAATTCATTTTTTCCTTCTTGTGTGATTTCACTCATGTTTGTTAGTCTCTAGAACATGAATTGATTCTATTGAAGCTTTTTGTTTACTTGTGCACACTGATATGATAAAGGCATGTTGTTTTTTATTTTATTTTCAGCCAGTGAGCCAAAAATCCAACCCTGCAAATATTATCCCTTGTTTGGAAACCCCTTTGAGCATGTTTATCCATTTTAAAAAAAAAACTCATTACAAGCCGAAAAGTGAAAAACAATGTTATCACCCTATTCAAAGTGTTGAAAGAGTCTTGTATGGAGTTGGGTGGGGTTGAACGATATAGTTGTGATGTTTCAAAGGTTGGTAGAAAAAGAAAAAAAAATTACTGAAAAAGAATAAAAAGAGAAAAGAGAAGAGAAATAGCAAAAAAGTTGTTTGGAAGTGAATGAAGTATTTTGTAGTTCAACTCCCTCGGTTTCCTTTAATTTGTTTTGAACCTTTGAGTTTTATCCTAGTACCCCTTAAGATTTATCTTACCCTTACCTTGGCCACATTACAACCTGAATAAAAGTCCTTTTGATCTTTGTGTGCATGTATTTAATTTGTGGATGTTAGAGTCTTATCAAGCTTATGGTAGTACTAATTTTCATGATGTGCTTTGAGTGTAAACAGTACCCTAAACACTTGAGAGTTAAGTGAATTTTATCTTGTGAGGATCTTGCTGCTTTTGATGTACCCTTTGTAATCTGTTTTACATATTTTATTTAAATGTCACAAAAGAGTTACTTACTTATGCCATTTTCTTAAAGCTTAGACTTAGAATTTTGCTTGCACTTTGTATCCTGAGAACCCTTGGAACTGCATGTTTTGTTTTGTTCTTGTGTTTTCTGTTTTGAATTTATAATTTTGCTCAGAGTACAAAAGTTCAAGTGTGGGGGAATTTAATCAATGAATTTTGATGCACTTTCTTATAATATTGTACTTAGGCAATTCTATAGTTTATTTCATTAATTTTACTATTTTATTGTGTTTTTAGATTTAAATTTATTTTTGCCTTTAGTTTAAATTCGTATTTTATTTTCAGCTTAAACTGTTATTTGATACTTATTCACTATGCAGACCATAACTTGCGCTACAAGAATGGGATTGACGCATTCTAATAGGAGTTGGAAAGCTAAGAGAAAGAGCTAAAAGTTTTGTTTGAAGTCAAAAGCTGATTCAGAGAGAACCAGGGTCTAATAATTCGTTGAATTTCCAGACTTAATTAAAATAGTTAGTCTGGACCGGTTTTTGTAATTTTTGGGTCGGTTTCCATGAGGGCCCGAATTTTCCTTTTGTTATATTAGAATCTTTGCTGCTACAGTAATCCTATTCTACATTCACTAAAATTATAGGCTAGGATAGGACTTTCATGGAGAACTAAAGTTTGCACAGTTGATCAGCTGTAATTGGTTTCCGCCGACACTTTGAGGTTTTATAAATTTTAGTTTAATTTTGTTTTCTTTTAAATTCTTCTTATAAAATCGTTTGCTTAATTCGATTGCTTTCGTTTGTTTAATTCGATTGCTGCTTATAGGATATAGTTTATTAAATTCGATTGTTGCATGATCCTTAACTATAATCACGTTAGCGTAGCTTTTTCGTTATCGTTTTTTATTAAATCGTGTTTGTTTAATTCCCGAGAGCTTAAATCCGTTTGCTAAATTCAGATAATAGGAACATACATCACATTGTAGCGTGCGATTTTTGTTGGTGACGCGACCACCTTACTGCAATGATTTAGTTTGGGTGCTACTTTCTAATTTTTGTATTTATCCTATGAAGCTAGAAAGGAAAGGGAAGATATCTAAAACTAACCTTGCACGCAAATGTCTTTAACAAATACTAAGAGATTGGGGATCGGGGTTTGGTTATACAAAGGAAAGCTATTAACACCCAGTATATCTATGGTAATCCATAGGAACCTTCTTTTGCATGTTTTTCTGTTAACTTAAAATGTTTTCTTGTGTTTATCTGCTGTGGATTGGGAAAGTTTCACCTTTGGGAAGATTTAGAGACTGTTTTTGTTGTTTTCGGGTTTTCTGTTGTTTTTGGTAATGTACTGGACCTAAAGTTTTTTATTTGTGTGCTCTTTAAGATTTCGCAATCTTATGCCTACATATTCCCGTAAAGAGATTTGGGAAATCCGAGCAATCGTAGTTCCTCCTATTTCTATGGGAGTAAAGATGTATGTGTCTTGTTCAAAGCCCAAGATTGAAGCTAGCTGAGTTTTTGTGTCTTGTTCAAAGCCCAAGATTGAAGCTAAAGGGTGACTGAGAGAGAGAATTTGTCCTCTCTAAAGGGAGAAATCTCACCTATTCATCACAAATGTTGAGAAATTGGTTATAAAGGAGGATTACTTTAACTGGGATATGTAGAATCCAGTAATGCCATAATTTCCTTTATAAAAGGGATGTCATGAAGGAAGAAAACTTTAATTCAGTGTAGAGCAATGCCATTTTTCCCTTATGAATCTTTCATGCTAAGAGAGGGACATTGGCTTGGATATGAGAAATCCAGAGGTTTGCCACTTATAGCTGTTAGATGAAAGAGTAGTTTTAGCCAGGATAAAGGAAGGACTCCAGCTTGGATTTTAAATCAACAAGTGTGCCACTTACAACAATTATCTGGGAAAGGTTTTGATTGTTTGTTTTAATATGTGATGTATAGAGAAGATGTCTTCCTGCAGAGAAGACTCATGGTCTCATCTGAGGGGATGTTGATTTTTTGTATGCCTTGATCAAAGCCCAAGGTTGAAGCTAAAGGAAACTGACTCCAATGGGGAGGGTTTTATCTGTCTTGTACAAAGCCCAAGATTGAGGTTGGCTGAGGAAATTCTTATGTGAAGCCTAAGAGAAAGCTATCTTTTGCTGAGGATTTGTTGAAATCCAGGAGCAGGTCCAAATTGTATTGGGGAATCCAAAGGGATTTACTCTTGCTGGGAATCAGGGAAGAGTTGAAGTACCAGATGCCATGGGGCTCTGTTTCTGTTGAGGATTTTGTTGATGGTAATTTGACCCTGGCTGGGATGTTTAAGGTGAAATTTTAGCCTTGTTGTGTGTCAGGGGGGTTTAAAGAGGAGTTTGAAAACCTTAGAGGTTTTGACTCTTCTGGAGACTGGTGTATTGATAAATTTCAAAAGAAGTCTTTCCTATGGTTTTGGGAAACTTGAGGGTCTCGGTGTGAGATCCCAGAATGGATGAGACATTCCAAGTCTACTTGTATGAAGCCCAAGAAGAGGTTGAGACTATCCAAGTCTCTTAGGAAGAGGTAGACTCTGGTTATAGAGAAATCTTTGTATGAAGCCCGAGAGGAAATTGTTGGTTTAAGGGATGAAGATCAACCTTTAGATGGTAGTGTGTTCTGGACTTTTGACTTCTCTGGGGATTAGGCTACAAAAAGAAGACTAATTTCCATCCTATGCTTTTAGGAAGCCTTTGGGTCCTTGTACTAAGCCCAAGAGGAGGCTGGGGAACTTATAAGAAGCCTGTTGATCCTTGTACTAAGCCCAAGAGAAGGCTAGGGATACTTCTAGGAAGCATGTGGGTCCAAGCCTAAGAAAAGTTCAAGAAAGGTTTCACCGAGAATAAGTCATTTCTTTGTTG
The DNA here is from genome assembly GCA_022829125.1 of Lathyrus tuberosus. NCBI lineage: Eukaryota > Viridiplantae > Streptophyta > Magnoliopsida > Fabales > Fabaceae > Lathyrus > Lathyrus tuberosus. Next base: position 2,817,902 of record JALAZF010000241.1, on the reverse strand, counting down.
AACAATTCTAAGGTTTGAAGAAATTCAAAAGAGGTTTCACCGGGAATTAATCCTCTCCGGGGAAATGAATTTCTTGTATGCATACATTTCAAAGTTTTAACACTCTTGAGAAAAGTTTCACCGGGAATAATGTTTTTCTCTGTTCCATATTGAATAAGCCCAAGAGGAGGCAGACTGTATAGGGAATTTCCTATGAGGGAACTAATTTTGACTATGTTAGAAAGTAACCTCTGGTTTGACCTAAGTGTAGACCTAACTGCTGGGAAACTCTAGACAAATATGCACAAGTATATACAGATAAATGTATTGACAGGTATATAAAAAATATGCATTATATTGAAAAGATGTTGGGACTTATACTTTGAGAAGAGGCCCAAGTGTATTGTGATCTGTTGTACTGATAATGACTGTATGATTAGGGGTTTAAGAAATTGAAGTTTTGAGAAAACTTTGAATTTGAATTTGAATTAAAAGAAAGTTGTTTGAGAGGAAAGAAATGTTGGGGCTTATTGTTGTACCCCAAAATTTGCCCTAACTTTTTCTGGCTTATGTTTCCTTTTTCATCTGCATTTCCATTAGGTCATAACTCATATTCATTCATTTGCATGTGCTCCTGAGGCGTGGGATCATGGTTTCTTATCTTCGGTGCGACTTGGTTGATATTCATCAATCGAAGATGGTGGTTAAGGTTGCCTGACAAATGCATCTTGGTATTCATGGTTAGCAAAGTTTATTGAAGTTGGAGATTGGTTGAGAATACGAGTTTGCTTTGGATTTGGAATTTGGGGTGAATTAAGCATGTTAAGACTGGTTATGTAGATCTCTTGGAATTCATATTTCATTATCCATCTTTTCTACCCATAAACCCATCTTCTAGACTCACTTTGTTTAGAATCTATATCCATTTCAATTCATTTTATAAGAATAAGGAAAAAACCATTTGAGTATCCATTTTCAATCTAGATCCACTCCATCTAGTTTGTCCACTTTTAAATTCCCAAATAACCCATATCCATTTTTTCTTTTCTTTTTCTTTCTTTAAACATATCCATAAACATCCATTAACCATTTCACACATTTAATTCCAATTTAAATTCAACTTTAAATCCATTTACAGTCCATTTCGTATCCATTAAACCAACTCTTAAATCCATATCCAAATTTATCCATTTGTTTTTTACCATTGTCTTCCTAATTTCGTTATCCCAATACATATCCATCATTTTTAATCAACTTTAGAAACCATGTTCCAAAACCAATTTTCCGGATACATATCGACGTGTCCATCTTCATCACCCTTGTTGACTCATCCTCATAAGAAGAACATTGCCTTTGGAGGAGAGGATTTGAATTTATGTCCAATGGTACTCTAAGATACACAGAAGCGGATCCTCCAATACCAAATGTTTGCTGATGTAGTGAATAAGAATTATCAGGATGGAAATGTTGTTTAGTGCCATGATTATCACCTAATGCTTCTTCCAAGATGTTAATTGCAATGATGCCACTGATGCTTTACAAGTTCACAAAAGTGTTGTGTCAAGATGGAACAGTGATATACGACATGGTAGTGAAAGGATATTGCGTGACAGAAGGAGAATTAGCATAGCAGGTAATAGTTCTTAACGGCAAAAGAATTCACGGCAGCAGCTCATATATAAAAGTGATAACAGAAAAATTACAAGGAGATATAACAAAAAGAAACCGTAACGGCGAAGACGGTTACAAAGAGCTCATAATAGAAAATTGAGTGCAAAGGAAAAGCTCACATCAGTGGAAATTATATGGTAGAATTAACAGAAAATCAACTCAAAAAAAAAAAATCCATAACATAATTTGGAGCCAAAGCCAATCAGAAAAAAACAAAAAAATTCCAAACTAAGAGAAAAATTCCTAACTGTCAATAACAAACTCCTAACTTCTAACCGAATTTTCTCCCTAAACTCTTCTTCCACTTTCTTCTTCCTCTTTCTCAAAACTCTGAATTCACCTCATCACCAATCTCAGTTCTTCTTCCTCCCACTCTCAACCAATCCTCTCCAATCTCTAACAACCATAACCGAACTTCGGACTCCATAACCAACCATAACAGATTGCTAACTTCCATAACAACCTCTCCCAACAGAAATTTCCCCAGCAATCCTCATCATCTTCTTGGTTCTTCTCATGGTGCCATCGTCCTCAATCGGAAATCGCTTGAAGAAAGAAAACTCAAACCTTCATCATCATCATTTTCCGATTATCAACCTGCAACAACCGAGAATTTGAAAGATTCGCGGCATCGACACATCATCGAAAGTCACTGCGAATCAACATCTCAAGGGCGCAAATCTCACACCTGCATCGACAGTAAAATTCAAGAACTCTCGCATCAATTTCACACAATCCGATTCGCGATTTCAACGACACAAGAAGAAGAACGCGAGGCGAAGAATGATTTCAAAGATTCGAGACACGACGATTACGACGAATTGAACGCAACAAAGCCAAAGCGCAATTAGAATCAATCTTATCTCACCTCTGGTTTTTCTTTATCGTCGGAGATTCGAAGAAGCACCGGACTCGTCTCCAATGGTACGTAAATTTCAATCTCTTTCTATAGCTGCGGCCTTGAACATAGTAGTTCATTGTGGATCGATTTAATTTTTGTGTGTTCTTGATTCTGAGAATGTCGACCCCGTGGTTTGAGGAAGAATTTGAGAAAACCTCTTACGGATTCGGAGAGAGGGCGCGAATTTAGTTAGGGTTTGTGTTAGACATCTGGTGTTTTGGGGTGGTTGGGTGCCGGAGAAGACGGCGGCGCCGCCGCCGGCCACCGTTGTCTCCGGCGATTAGGTTTTTTAAATAGAAAGGAAGAAAAAAAACACGTAGAGAGAGAGAGGGACTTGTTGAGAGAGAGGTTTTGTTTCATTGAGAATTTAGTATCACCGTTCTTATGTGATAAAAGGAGAGGATGGTGGTGGTGCGGTCCACTCCGGCAGTGACACTTGTCACCGTCCGGTAGGTTCTATCTGTTAATCATATGCATGTTGTCCTAGGCTTCTTACCATGCACCCTCCGGGTTCTGTTTGTCTGTGGGCCTTATTCGATTTGCTATTCGCCCCCGTTGTTGCAAGCCCATTGAGAATTTGAACTGAATGTTTACTTATTGTACACCCCTGGCTTCTTTCTTTCTCTTTAATTTCTTTTCTTTTCATATGTTTCAAAATATCAATATTAAAAATACTTATGTACATTAAAAAAATTCTGAATAAATTCATGGTTGATCATAAACATGTCATGTAATTTTTGATAATTTTTATTTTCCATTTTTGTTCATATTGTTTTTCTTATTGAATTTTCTTTAAGGTGTATTCATGTGTTCATACTTTGGGATACTTGTTGCATATTTGATTTTTTGTAACCAGTTAGGAACTGAATTTTTACACGCCATTTGGTACATGTATTAAGCACACATCGAAGAGCCTTATGCATTTTTTATGAATTTTTAGACTATATTTGATGGCATGTTTGACACCATTTTGTATATGTTTGTTAATCGACTACGAGTGAATTGTTTGATTTAATTTGAGCTTGTTAAAAGACGAATTTTGGTCCTATCTTTTGGTTATACATTACTACTGACTCCATTGTTCTTTGATTAAAATACCATAATTTTCCAAAGCATGCAACTATTTATCATGGAATTTTGTTTGGTGATTTAGTTGGTTGAAAATACCTAGACTTAGGTTTGATTTTGTGCATTCTTTTGCGAATTTAGTTAGGGTTTGTGTAGGTACTGACTTGTAGTATTACTAACCATACTCACTTGACTTCTAATCTCACCTTATTCTTTTAAAGTTGCATGACTTATATGTTGCACTTTAGGTGATGATACTTGTGCATAACTTGTTCAAACTTTGAGATTACTTGGATATATGACTTCCATATTCTTCTAATGACATTTTCACATCTTAATACACTTCATCCACTCCTGACCTTGAGATATAATCATGCTTTAATTCACTTACATGATTCCTAAGCATCTATTTTCTTCAAGTTTGTGAACAATGTACATTTGTGTAAAGTTTTGGTACACAATTTGACATAGTTTGATCTCATTAGGCATCTTAACCTTAGAGAACATCCTTTAGACATAGGTTCTGACTTTGATTGATTTTAATCTCTTAGAATCCTTATTCATTGATTTTTGTTTTGTTTGATCATTACTTGTCATCTTTTCCTTATTTCATTACTTGTAATTGGTTTTTGAACTAACCTTTTCATGTAGGTGCTAAAGGTAAGTAAGTGTTTGGACTTAGTTCCACATACATTTCTCTCCCTCATCTTCTCTTATTTCATTTAATCATTCAAATTTGTGTTTGATAAGCATTTACATGCTTTCCTTGAATAACCTCTTCTTCATCCCTCTTTAAGATCAACTTAACTTCCGTCTTGGAAGTAAGTTGTTTCTTTTGCTCCTCTTCTCCTTTCTTTTAGGATTAGATTTCTTAAACCTCATTAACCATAAGATCACCATGTATGATAACATTAGGATTGAGTCTTAGTCTCCCTTATTAGTTTCACCTTTGATCCTCCTTTGAGTCTCTTCTTCTCATCTCAATAAAAATAAAAAACACTTAATAAAGGCATAACATTTATTGTATTTGAGCCTTTCATGTGAGAATAAGATAGTGAGGGGTCTTCTCGCACTTTCTTAGAATGTTTAGCGTACGTCCTGTCTTGGGTCGATATGCGAGGCATTCGATCCTACATGAGGGACTTAAATACAATGTGTGTTACAAAACACAAAACAATCAAAACACTTCTTTCTTAAAAGACAAAAACAAACAATAACGTCTTTCCTTCAGGAATTCCTTTCTCATCTCACTCATTCTCAATGTATGAACGTGCTTCTCCTCGTTCTCTTGCAAGATGGTAACGCCTAAGTCTCCATACAGCGAGCTGCAACACCTGAGCTAGAACATTAGCCGTTCCCTAAAAAACACAAACAATCCATCCCTAGTGAGGGGAACTACGTCGCTCTGATTCTCATGTTCCCGATGAGATATGTAGGCAGTGGGGTAGGGCCCATTCGAGCACCTCTTTTATTTTCAATACATTTGTTTCTCTTTCTATCTCCTTTCCTTTTCCAGTTCTCCAGCTAGTAGTTCTTTTTCGAGTATCCTTTCCTTACACCCTTTGATCGAGACAAGCAAGCGTGGATCCCATCGGGTACGATGGACGTGTGGGGGTGCTAATACCTTCCTCGCGCGTAACCGACTCCCGAAGCCAGTTCTCTTGGTCGTGAGACCATGCTTTTCCTTTCCCCCAGGTTTATGCAGTGTTTCCTTTCCCTCTTTTGGGATAAATACACATTGCTGGCGACTCTGTTTTCGCGCCACTTTCGCGTTTGTACCTGGATGAAAATCCCGGGAGCGTCAGCTGGCGACTCTGCTGGGGACAGATTGACCTCCTGCTGGTCCATCCCTAAGCGAGTCAATCCTAACGCTTGTTTGTTTTTTTCTTTCTTTCATTGGGTGTTTACTGTCGTGCTTTATTTTGCTGCTTATTTAATTTACTGTATTTACTGCATTTTAGCATTACATATCATATTATTACTGTTGTGTTGTACTGGTTTTCTGTTTGGCGGGATGAGATTTCTGAGAGATAAGCCCATTACACAGGCTTGAGTATACACTTAGAATTAGAGTGGAGAGTAGTGGGACCTATGTGCCGTCTGGAGTGCGTTGGGTATTCACGAAATTCACAACAAGACGAGGCTATCTTGGGACGCATTCTGACGTGTGTGTCTTGCGCATGTTAGGGTGTTGATCTAGAGAGCTGTCGACTCTGGTGACCGTTTCCCCGAGGACTCAGTTGCGGCACTCCTCCCGAGATGTGACAGTGGCAGACCACGTTCTGTGGCAAACCCATTGCACATTCTCGATCCGAGGACCCAATGTTGGGAACTCACTGTAGGATATCCCTTTTGAAAGAGAATCAGTAGAGGCACTCCTCGATTGGCGATAGTACTGTACCCCGAGGGATGAATGTACTATTGCTTCTCGACCTCAGTGCCAGAAGCTGAGGACCTTTTGTTTTGGAGAATCAGTTGAGGCCTCCTCGATTGATGATGATGCCAAACCAAAAATGGTGAATGTATCATCATTTCTCGACCTGAGAGTCCGGGATACTGAGGATCCAAGTACCCACATGTGAGAGGGGCAGGTTGTTTGCAGGTTTGCAGGTAACCTTGACCTTCAACATACCCGGTATTCTGGATTTCCTATCAGTGTAGACTTATCAGCCTGGTATTCTGGTATTCTGATCATCCGATATTCTGTTATTCCGGTATTCTCTTCAGAACAGACTCATGAACTTATTCAGTCATCAGCACAGCACAATGATTATTCAGATTATGTGGAAGCTTTGATCCCATGTCTTATTGCATTCATAACATTGCATTTGCATACTCATTTGCATAGCAGGTGTTCGAGGCGTGGTTATTCTTATTCAGGTATGGGTTTTCTTCAGAATTTCAGACTTAACTGCTTAAGCCATTCGGAAGTTGACCATGGATCTGGTGCAAGCAGAGTTGAGGGAAAAGCGAAGCCAAATGGGACAGTTTATGTGGGACATGGAAGCTCTGATTCAAGACCAGAAAATGCTGAAGGAAGAGGTCAACCAGCAGAAGACTCAGACGAGTCTGGTTATGGAAGTTGTGAGAGGTGTGTTAAGCAAAGATAATACTCCCATGCCTGAGGCCGCGGCTGAAATTGTCTCTCCTCCATTGTTTGAAGGATCCCTCCCAAAGAGTGATGTGCCTCACAGATTTTCTGCACAACTTGGGGTTCCAGAATTTCCTCATCAGCAGTTACCTCTCGTCTTCCAAGACAACCCCAAGGCTAAGAAGTACCCAAAAAAGTCGAAGAAGGCTGATAGAATCTATGATCCGATTCCTATGTCTTATGCTCAGCTGTTGAGGTATCTACTTCAGCTCCAATTGGTTGAACTTCGGACGATAAATCCTCCTCGTGGAAAGCTCCTATTCGATTATGATGCAAATGCCCATTGCGATTTTCACTCTGGTGCGCCGGGGCATAATGTGGAAAAATGTAAAGCCTTTCATCATGTGGTATAGGATCTGATTGACTTGAAAGTAATTGAATTCACGTCGGGTGGCGTAAGCGTACAAGGTGGTCTTACTCCTGTTGCTGCGAAAGAAGTGAATATCCCGGTTTCCCCTCCTGAAGTTGCACCAAGTCAGGGGCATTTCTCGCAACCTGTGGTTTTGGAATCTTCTTGTCCCCAACTGTTTCCTATTTATAAGCCAAGTCTAAGGAAGAAAGCGCCCGAACGAGAGGAAGTTACAAGTAGGCATCGCCAACAGAGCTATCATCTGAAGAGTCAACAAAAGTCTAGAAGGCAGGAGAGAAAGTTTGATCCCATTACTATTCCTTACAGTTACTTGCTCGATCGTTTACTTCAAGACTCTTTGATTCTGCTAGAGAAGGCTGCTCCTGTTCCATTTCCCCTTCCTCCAAGTTATGACAAGAGTGTTAGATGCGAGTACCACTCAGGGACACAGGGGCATATCCTTGAAGAGTGTAAGGTGTTTAGACATAAGGTGCAAGATCTCATTGACGCTGGGCTTATCATTTTCACTGAAGGCGGTCTGTATGTTAACTGAAGCTTCTCAAGTGATCACTTGAGACCACAAAGACATCTCCTAAAGCAATCAGTCTAGTCGGAGCCAAGTCTCCTCAGCAATGGCGAATATCATTTTTCTTTACTGCTTTTTCGTTTGTAATTTGCATTACTGGTTAATGTTAGCATGTAATAAACTTGTTTGTTCTTGAATGATGATTTTAATGCAATAAGTATGTTTTCTCGAAAAGTTCATTCGTATTCACCCATTTAATGTTTGTATGCACTGCAATGCTAACCTTCTTGTTTAAACTCTTGGAGGGAGGATGATGAGTTAAAATGCACAGTCTTTGGTTGTATGCTTTTGGATAAAACTCTGTTGAGGATGTACAGGCATTGTTTCAAATCCCCAAACACTGGAGATATAAGGGGGTGAAACCTTTGTCAAACCCTGTGGAGCTTAGAAGTAGGAGTTTCTTTCTGAAAATGAAAAAACCCTCAATCTTAACCTGGGGTAGGGTAGGTGTCAGTTAAGTTGACCAAGCGTTCAAATTTCGAAGGGAGTGTGCATCTGAGGATCCATTACCTTCCACTGTCAGGAGGCCAAGAGATGTGAAACCACAACAGTTATCCCTCACCAACTGAAGAGTGAGGCAGTCACAACCCTGTCAAACAAGTCAGGCAAGCCAGTGTCACACGATTGTTCAAAAAAAAAAGAAAGAGAATCAAAAGAGAAAAGAAAAAAGCCCGCTAAGTCAAAACTTGAAAACAAGTGACTTAGGCAAAAGTTAGGGCATCCCGCTGGACTTCAAAATCGAAAAATTCAAAAAAAAGAATCAGTCCAGGAAAAAATCAGGGAAATAAAAAAAAAAGAACGAAAAGCGAAAAGGATTACAAAAGAAAAACCCTCGAGGAAAGAACAAGTCGTGTGACCACAGACACCTAAGGCAAAAAGGGGTGAATGTCACTCTGTAAACCGTGTGGGTTCCTTAGCCATCCTCATACCGTTCATAACCTTTTGAAAGGCGAGCGCTTGTGTCGAGTTAGCTAAACGTAGGACTGGAGAACATCAAGGAGAATGGGTGGGTACAAATAAAATTTTGAGCCATAAATCCTCTTTTCTTAAACCGCGAACCAGGCCGCGTTACAACCCTCAAAAGTCCTAATTGAAACAGGGTTTATTCTGAAGGCGTATTTCAATAAGATAGCGTTCCTGACTCCCATGAGTTGTGCTAAAAGACCTTGGTTGGTATTGCATGTGCATGCTATTTTCCATTTAAAATTTTGTGTTGCACCTTCGCCAGTGACTCGTTCACAGGTGTTGGCGATATCTTTTCGAAAAAAGAAAAAGAAGAAAAAACTTCGAGATTAATATATGTGTTGCTTTATAATTTTCATTCTTGGAATAAATATTTTCTACTCACTTACATGTATTTGACGCCCGTAAGGCTTACAAAGTGAACATCAGTTGAGAATTTTGATCACGCCAAAGTGAGACGCTTGAAAACTCCGGGGATGAGTGTGACAGGGGATGTGTTATCAAGTGATTATGTTGGGTGTGTGCTTTCACGGAAATTTGTGCTAAGAAGTTGTCAATCCGGGGCAGTTACATTGTGAAATATCTCTGCCGTTCGATTAATCTGGGGCAATTATGTCGAGAATCTAGGGCAATCAAGTCGAGATTCAACAAATCTCTCAAAGATCAGTTAAAGGTACTCCTTCACATATCATTCAGTCAGGGGCAATAAATGATTTCAAAGCTGGGGCAGGCCACCCCAAAAGCACAAAATGTTATTCTCTCCGGAGAATGGTTAATCAAAAGCCATGGGGCAATATATGTCGGATCTTCACGAGACATCCTGAAGACATGTTCATTTACAGGTTATGCTGCATCGCCACCTCTTTTGGTCACATCACATCTGCAGGGTTCATGGTGATAGTTAATGCGTGACGTCCCTAGTAGAGTCCCTCTCCTCGACAAAGATAGCTGAAGTTTTATCACTCAGCAGAGCATTAAGGAGGTTGTGATTATTCTCCCTAACAAGAATTCAGAAGTTCGCTCTCCCTTAGCCATGTTGGTGAAGTTTATTGCTCTTTAGCAAGAGTTTATACTCTCGTACAAGATAAGAGTGTTGGGTTTGTGCTTCCCCAGTTTACGGTAAAGTTGTTTCCGTCTCCCCAACGGAGTAAGGGTAGAAGGTAGATCAAACAAAGGAGTAAGTCTGATCTGGTCCCCTAGCAGGGCTGACATCATCAACCATTATCCCCAAGCATATTTTTGGGTGGTGGTTAGCTTTCCCCAGCAAGTCAAAGGCTTATCATTGGCACTTTTCTTCAGCAGAGTCCTGGGATGTTTCTCCAGCAGACGTTTGTTGTTCGTACTTCCCTGCAGAATGGAGGCTTAGTCGGGATCTCGAGCAGTTATGACCCTGAAAGCGATCCAGTTTGTTATCACCAGTGGAGTTGGCCTCGTCTCTTCAACATTTATTTTGCTGGAGTGGTCCTGTTGCATATCATAAACATCATGGCATAATCATTACCACGCATATCATTCGCATAACATTGCATGAAGCCTTGTAAAAACGAACAACAAATCCATAGCCCAACCTTGCTAGGCATCCTTCCACAGCCCACTTTGCTGGCATATTTCAAAAAACCTGAAGCCCTATCCCTATTGGCGTCCCCTTTAAAACCAAAAGTCCAATCCCTATTGGCACTTCATTCAAAATCCAATCCCCATTGGTACCCAGAAAGATTTCGCCTTTGGAAAAAATTATCACCATCAAGTTTCACCTGTCATAGCCAGCAAAGTCCAATCATACTTGGCACATTCTGTTGTTCTTGGTAGCCCGAGCATACATAAGCATTTTGCATATAGCAATCATAACATCCTCAAAACGCGTAGCATTTCCATTTTGTGTGGAGCATTACGCCATGGAAAGAAAATTCAAACATATGCATGCGAAGCATAAGCCAGATTTGGTACCTTGCACGAAAGCCCAAATCAACTCCCAATCAAGACAGTGACATATCCCCAGCAGACATTACAATTAACCCCTCTGCTTACCTTTCTTTTGGGTCGTAGATCATACATCAATCTTACCCTCGATCAGTCCTTGTCCATCAACCCTTTGATGACGACATTCCAAAAACAAGTTTCCTTTCCGTCATTTCTATGACGATGTGTTTCTTCAGAAGTTTTCCTTTCTGTCATCCCCATGACAATGTGTCCCTACGGTGGAATTTTCTTTCTGTCATCCCCATGACAATGTGCTTCCTTCGGTCCCGTCATCTTTCTGTCATCCCTATGACGACGTGTTTCCTTTGGTTGAGTCTTCCTGCCGTCAAATTACTTTGACGATGTGTCCTTTCAGTCGGGTGTCGAGTCTTCTTTCTGTCATCCCCATGACAATGTGCTTCGTTTGGTTGAGTCTTCTTTCTGTCATCCTTATGACAATGTGTCCCTTTGGTCGGGTGTTCGGGCTGTCTTCCCGTCAATTCTTTGACGATGTGGTCCGTCAGGTATCTTTTCTTCCCGTCAACCCTTTGACGATGTGTTCCTTCAGTTCTATCTTCTTTCTGTCATCCCTATGACAATGTGTCCCTTTGGTCAGGTGTTCGGGCTGTCTTTCCATCAATTCTTTGATGATGTGGTCCATTGGGTATCTTTTCTCCCCGTCAACCCTTTGGCGAGGTGTTTCTTGGGGTTCAACTTCTTTTTGTCATCCCTATGACAATGTGTTGACTGTGGTCAGATCTTCTTTCTGTCATCCCTATGACAATGTATCCCTTCGGTCGGGTGTTCGGGCTGTCTTTCCGTTAATTCTTTGACGATGTGGTCCGTTGGTTATCTTTTCTTCCCGTCAACCCTTTAACGAGGTGTTTCTTGGGGTTCATCTTCTTTCTGTCATCCCTATGACAATGTGTTCTCTCCGTTCAGGTTTCCTTTCTGTCATCCCTATGACAATGTGTTGACTGTGGTCAGATTTTCTTTCTGTCATCCCTATGACAATGTGTCTTCCTTGGTCGAGTTTTCTTCCTGTCATCCCTATGACAATGTGTTCCTTCAGTTGAGTCTTTTTTCCGTCAGACCCCTTTGACGATGTGTCCTTTCAGTCGGGTTCCATTTTTCTCCCCGTCAAACCCCTTTGACGATGTAGTTCGCTGGGTATGTTGTCTTTCCGTCAAACTCCTTTAACGAAGTGTGACTGGGCTCCAGTTTACATTTTCGCTCCTCGCAGTTAGCAAATTTTGCGGTTCTTTTTTGTATTCAATCACCTTCTACCTTGAACGTCTGAAAGCCGTTGCTATCATCCTTTCAGGTCCAAGTTGATTGAATAGGGGCAACTGTTAAACCCCAAAATTGGCCCTAACTTTTTCTGGCTTATGTTTCCTTTTTCATCTGCATTTCCATTAGGTCATAACTCATATTCATTCATTTGCATGTGCTCCTGAGGCGTGGGATCATGGTTTCTTATCTTCTGTGCGACTTGGTTGATATTCATCAATCGAAGATGGTGGTTAAGGTTGCCTGACAAATGCATCTTGGTATTCATGGTTAGCAAAGTTTATTGAAGTTGGAGATTGGTTGAGAATACGAGTTTGCTTTGGATTTGGAATTTGGGGTGAATTAAGCATGTTAAGACTGGTTATGTAGATCTCTTGGAATTCATATTTCATTATCCATCTTTTCTACCCATAAACCCATCTTCTAGACTCACTTTGTTTAGAATCTATATCCATTTCAATTCATTTTATAAGAATAAGGAAAAAACCATTTGAGTATCCATTTTCAATCTAGATCCACTCCATCTAGTTTGTCCACTTTTAAATTCCCAAATAACCCATATCCATTTTTTCTTTTCTTTTTCTTTCTTTAAACATATCCATAAATATCCATTAACCATTTCACCCATTTAATTTCAATTTAAATTCCACTTTAAATCCATTTACAGTCCATTTCGTATCCATTAAACCAACTCTTAAATCCATATCCAAATTTATCCATTTGTTTTTTACCATTGTCTTCCTAATTTCGTTATCCCAATACATATCCATCATTTTTAATCAACTTTAGAAACCATGTTCCAAAACCAATTTTCCGGATACATATCGACGTGTCCATCTTCATCACCCTTGTTGACTCATCCTCATAAGAAGAACATTGCCTTTGGAGGAGAGGATTTGAATTTATGTCCAATGGTACTCTAAGATACACAGAAGCGGATCCTCCAATACCAAATGTTTGCTGATGTAGTGAATAAGAATTATCAGGATGGAAATGTTGTTTAGTGCCATGATTATCACCTAATGCTTCTTCCAAGATGTTAATTGCAATGATGCCACTGATGCTTTACAAGTTCACAAAAGTGTTGTGTCAAGATGGAACAGTGATATACGACATGGCAGTGAAAGGATATTGCGTGACAGAAGGAGAATTAGCATAGCAGGTAATAGTTCTTAACGGCAAAAGAATTCACGGCAGCAGCTCATATATAAAAGTGATAACAGAAAAATTACAAGGAGATATAACAAAAAGAAACCGTAACGGCGAAGACGGTTACAAAGAGCTCATAACAGAAAATTGAGTGCAAAGGAAAAGCTCACATCAGTGGAAATTATATGGTATAATTAATAGAAAATCAACTCAAAAAAAAAATCCATAACATAATTTGGAGCCAAAGCCAATCAGAAAAAAAAAAAAAATTCCAAACTAAGAGAACAATTCCTAACTGTCAATAACAAACTCCTAACTTCTAACCGAATTTTCTCCCTAAACTCTTCTTCCACTTTCTTCTTCCTCTTTCTCAAAACTCTGAATTCACCTCATCACCAATCTCAGTTCTTCTTCCTCCCACTCTCATCCAATCCTCTCCAATCTCTAACAACCATAACCGAACTTCGGACTCCATAACCAACCATAACAGATTGCTAACTTCCATAACAACCTCTCCCAACAGAAATTTCCCCAGCACTCCTCATCATCTTCTTGGTTCTGCTCACGGTACCATCATCCTCAATCGGAAATCGCTTGAAGAAAGAAAACTCAAACCTTCATCATCATCATTTTCCGATTATCAACCTGCAACAACCGAGAATTTGAAAGATTCGCGGCATCGACACATCATCGAAAGTCACTGCGAATCAACATCTCAAGGGCGCAACTCTCACACCTACATCGACAGTAAAATTCAAGAACTCTCGCATCAATTTCACACAATCCGATTCGCGATTTCAACGACACAAGAAGAAGAACGCGAGGCGAAGAATGATTTCAATGATTCGAGACATGACGATTACGACGAATTGAACGCAACAAAGCCAAATCGCAAGTAGAATCAATATTATCTCACCTCTGGTTTTTCTTCATCGTCGGAGATTCGAAGAAGCACCGGACTCGTCTCCGGTAGGTACGTAAATTTCAATCTCTTTCTATAGTTGCGGCCTTGAACTTAGTAGTTCATTGTGGATCGATTTAATTTTTGTGTGTTATTGATTCTGAGAATGTCGATCCTGTGGTTTGAGGAAGAATTTGAGAAAACCGCTTACGGATTTGGAGAGAGGGCGCGAATTTAGTTAGGGTTTGTGTTGGACATCTGGTGTTTTGGGGTGGTTGGGTGCCGGAGAAGACGGCGGCGCCGCCGCCGGCCACCGTCGTCTCCGGCGGTTAGGTTTTTTAAATAGAAAGGAAGAAAAAAAACACGTAGAGAGAGAGAGGGACTTGTTGAGAGAGAGGTTTTATTCCATTGAGAATTTAGTATCACCATTCATATGTGATAAAAGGAGAGGATGGTCGTGGTGCGGTCCACTCCGGCGGTGACACTTGTCACCGTCCGGTAGGTTCTATCTGTTAATCATATGCATGCTGTCCTAGGCTTCTTACCATGCACCCTCCGGGTTCTATTTGTCTGTGGGCCTTATTCGATTTGCTATTCGCCCCCGTTGTTGCAAGCCCATTGAGAATTTGAACTGAATGTTTACTAACTGTACACCCCTGGCTTCTTTCTTTCTCTTTAATTTCTTTTTTTTCATATGTTTCAAAATATCAATATTAAAAATACTTGTGTACACTAAAAAATTCTGAATAAATTGATGGTTGATTATAAACATGTCATGTAATTTTTGATGATTTTTATTTTCCATTTTTGTTCATATTGTTTTTCTTATTGAATTTTCTTTAAGGTGTATTCATGTGTTCATACTTTGGGATACTTGTTGCATATTTGATTTTTTGTAACTAGTTAGGGATTGAATTTTTACAGGCCATTTGGCACATGTATTAAGCACACATCGAAGAGCCTTATACATTTTTTTTGAATTTTTAGACTATATTTGATGGCATGTTTGACACCATTTTGTATATGTTTGTTAATCGACTACGAGTGAATTGTTTGATTTAATTTGAGCTTGTTAAAGGACGAATTTTGGTCCTATATTTTGGTTATGCATTACTACCGACTCCATTGATCTTTGATTAAAATACCATAATTTTCCAAAGCATGCAACTATTTCTCATGGAATTTTGTTTGGTGATTTAGTTGGTTGAAAATACCTAGACTTAGGTTTGATTTTGTGCATTCTTTTAAGACCTTTTGAACACTTTCTTTTGCCATTTCTTTTTGGAAATTGAAAGTTCAATAATGAATGGTGTAGGTACTGACTTGTAGCATTACTAACCATACTCACTTGACTTCTAATCTCACCTTATTCTTTTAAAGTTGCATGACTTGTATGTTGCACTTTACGTGATGATACTTGTGCATAACTTGTTCAAACTTTGAGATTGCTTGGATATATGACTTCCATATGCTTCTAATGACATTTTCACATCTTAATACACTTCATCCACTCCTGACCTTGAGATATAATCATGCTTTAATTCACTTACATGATGCCTAAGCATCTATTTTCTTCAAGTTTGTGAACAATGTACATTTGTGTAAAGTTTTGGTACACAATTTGACATAGTTTGATCTCATTAGGCATCTTAACCTTAGAGAACATCCTTTAGACATAGGTTCTGACTTGGATTGATTTTAATCTCTTAGAATCCTTATTCATTGATTTTTGTTTTGTTTGATCATTACTTGTCATCTTTTCCTTATTTCATTACTTGTAATTGGTTTTTGAACTAACCTTTTCATGTAGGTGCTAAAGGTAAGCAAGTGTGTGGACTTAGTTCCACATACATTTCTCTCCCTTATCTTCTCTTATTTCATTTAGTCATTCAAATTTGTGTTTGATAAGCATTTACATGCTTTCCTTGAATAACGTCTTCTTCATCCCTCTTTAAGATCAACTTAACTTCCGTCTTGAAAGTAAGTTGTTTCTTTTGCTCTTCTTCTCCTTTCTTTTAGGATTAGATTTCTTAAACCTCATTAACCATAAGATCACCATGTATGATAACATTAGGATTGAGTCTTAGTCTCCCTTATTAGTTTCACCTTTGATCCTCCTTTGAGTCTCTTCTTCTCATCTCAATAAAAATAAAAAACACTTAATAAAGGCATAACATATATTGTATTTGAGCCTTTCATGTGAGAATAAGATAGTGAGGGGTCTTCTCGCACTTTCTTAGAATGTTTAGCGTACGTCCTGTCTTGGGTCGATATGCGAGGCATTCGATCCTACATGAGGGACTTAAATACAATGTGTGTTACAAAACACAAAAAAATTAAAACACTTCTTTCTTAAAAGACAAAAATAAACAATAACGTCTTTCCTTCGGGAATTCATTTCTCATCTCACTCATTCTCAACGTACGAACGTGCTTCTCTTCGTTCTCTTGCAAGACGGTAACTCCTAAGTCTCCATACACTGAGCTACAACACCGAGCTAGAACATTAGCCGTTCCCTAAAAAACACAAACAATCCATCCCTAGTGAGGGGAACTACGTCGCTCTGATTCTCATGTTCCCGATGAGATACGTAGGCAGTGGGGTATGGCCCATTCGAGCACCTCTTTTATTTTCCCTACATTTGTTTCTCTTTCTCTCTCCTTTCCTTTTCCAGTTCTCCAGCTAGTAGTTCCTTTTCCAGTATCCTTTCCTTACACCCTTTGATCGAGACAAGCAAGCATGGATCCCATCGGGTACGATGGACATGTGGGGGTGCTAATACCTTCCTCGCGCGTAACCGACTCCCGAACCCAGTTCTCTTGGTCGTGAGACCATGCTTTTCCTTTCCCCTAGGTTTATGCAGTGTTTCCTTTCCCTCTCTTGGGATAAATACACATTGCTGGCGACTCTGTTTCCGTGCCACTTTCGCGTTTGTACCTGGATGAAAATCCCGGGAGCGTCAGCTGGCGACTCTGCTGGGGACAGATTGACCTCCTGCTGGTCCATCCCTAAGCGAGTCAATCCTAACGCTTGTTTATTTTTTCCTTTCTTTCATTGGGTGTTTACTGTCGTGCTTTATTTTGCTGTTTATTTACTTTACTGTATTTACTGCATTTTAGCATTACATATCATATTATTACTGTTGTGCTGGACTCGTTTTCTGTTTGGCGGGATGGGATTTCTGAGAGATAAGCCCATTACACAGACTTGAGTATACACTTAGAATTAGAGTGGAGAGTAGTGGGACCTATGTGCCGTCTGGAGTGCGTTGGGTATTCACGAAATTCACAACCAGACGAGGCTATCTCGGGACGCATTCTGACGTGTGTGTCTTGCACATGTTAGGGTGTTGATCTAGAGAGTTGTCGACTTTGGTGACCGTTTCCCCGAGGACTCAGTTGCGGCACTCCTCCCGAGATGTGACAGTGGCAGACCACGTTTTGTGGCAAACCCATTGCACATGCTCGATCCGAGGACCCAATGCTGGGAACTCACTGTAGGATATCCCTTTTGAAAGAGAATCAGTGGAGGCACTCCTCGATTGGCGATAGTACTGTACCCTGAGGGATGAATGTACTATTGCTTCTCGACCTCAGTGCCAGAAGCTGAGGACCTTTCGTTTTGGAGAATCAGTTGAGGCCTCCTCGATTGATGATGATGCCAAACCAGAAATGGTGAACGTATCATCATTTCTCGACTTGAGAGTCCGGGATACTGAGGATCCTAGTACCCACATGTGAGAGGGGCGGGTTGTTTACAGGTTTGCAGGTAACCTTGACCTTCAACATACCTGGTATTCTGGATTTCCTATCAGTGTAGACTTATCAGCCTGGTATTCTGGTATTCTGATCATCCGATATTCTGTTATTCCAGTATTCTCTTCAGAACAGACTCATGAACTTATTCAGTCATCAGCACAGCATAATGACTATTCAGATTATGTGGAAGCTTTGATCCCATGTCTTATTGCATTCATAACATTGCATTTGTATACTCATTTGCATAGCAGGTGTTCGAGGCGTGGTTATTCTTATTCTGGTATGGGTTTTCTTCGGAATTTCAGACTTAACTGCTCAAGCCATTCGGAAGTTGACCATGGATCTGGTGTAAACAGAGTTGAGGGAAATGCGAAGCCAAATGGGACATGGAAGCTCTGATTCAAGACCAGAAAATGCTGAAGGAAGAGGTCAACCAGCAGAAGACTCAGATGAGTCTGGTTATGGAAGTTGTGAGAGGTGTGTTAAGCAAAGATAATACTCCCATGCCTGAGGCCGCGGCTGGAATTGTCTCTCCTCCATTGTTTGAGGGATCCCTCCCAAAGAGTGATGTGCCTCACAGATTTTCTGCACAACTTGGGGTTCCAGAATTTCCTCATCAGCAGTTACCTCTCGTCTTCCAAGACAACCCCAAGGCTAAGAAGTACCCACAAAAGTCGAAGAAGGCTGATAGAATCTATGATCCGATTCCTATGTCTTATGCTCAGCTGTTGAGGTATCTACTTCAGCTCCAATTGGTTGAACTTCGGACAATAAATCCTCCTCGTGGAAAGCTCCCATTCGATTATGATGCAAATGCCCATTGTGATTTTCACTCTGGTGCGTCGGGGCATAATGTGGGAAAATGTAAAGCCTTTCATCATGTGGTCCAGGATCTGATTAACTTGAAAGTAATTGAATTCACGTCGGGCGGCGTAAGCGTACAAGGTGGTCTTATTCCTGTTGCTGCGAAAGAAGTGAATATCCCGGTTTCCCCTCCTAAAGTTGCACCAAGTCAGGGGCATTTCTCGCAACCTGTGGTTTTGGAATCTTCTTGTCCCCAACTGTTGCCTGTTTATAAGCCAAGTCTAAGGAAGAAAGCGCCCAAACGAGAGTAAGGTACAAGTAGGCATCGCCAACAGAGCTATCATCTGAAGAGTCAACAAAAGTCTAGAAGGCAGGAGAGAAAGTTTGATCCCATTACTATTCCTTACAGTTACTTGCTCGATCATTTACTTTAAGACTCTTTGATTAAGCTAGAGAAGGCTGCTCCTGTTCCATTTCCCCTTCCTCCAAGTTATGACAAGAGTGTTAGATGCGAGTACCACTCAGGGACACAAGGGCATATCCTTGAAGAGTGTAAGGTGTTCAGACATAAGGTGCAAGATCTCATTGACGCTGGGCTTATCATTTTCACTGAAGACGGTCTGTATGTTAACTGAAGCTTCTCAAGTGATCACTTGAGACCACAAAGATATCTCCTAAAGCAATCATTCCAGTCGGAGCCAAGTCTCCTCAGCAATGGTGAACATCATTTTTCTTTACTGCTTTTTCATTTGTAATTTGCATTACTGGTTAATGTTAGCATGTAATAAACTTGTTTGTTCTTGAATGATGATTTTAATGCAATAAGTATGTTTTCTCGAAAAGTTCATTCGTATTCACTCATTTAATGTTTGTATGCACTGCAATGCTAACCTTCTTGTTTAAACTCTTGGAGGGAGGATGATGAGTAAAAACGCACAGTCTTTGGTTGTATGCTTTTGGATAAAACTCTGTTGAGGATGTAGAGGCATTGTTTCAAATCCCCAAACACCGAAGATATAAGGGGGTGAAACCTTTGTCAAACCCTGTTGAGCCTAGAAGTAGGAGTTTCTTTCTGAAAATGAAAAAACCCTCAATCTTAACCTGGGGCAGGGTAGGTGTCAGTTAAGTTGACCAAGCGTTCAAATTTCGAAGGGAGTGTGCATCTGAGGATCCATTACCTTCCACTGTCAGGAGGCCAAGAGATGTGAAACCACAACGGTTATCCCTCACCAACTGAAGAGTGAGGCAGTCACAACCCTGTCAAACAAGTCAGGCAAGCCAGTGTCACACGATTGTTCAAAAAAAAAAAGAAAGAGAATCAAATGAAAAAAGAAAAAAGCCCGCTAAGTCAAAACTTGAAAACAAGTGACTTAGGCAAAAGTTAGGGCATCCCGCTGGACTTCAAAATCGAAAAATTCAAAAAAAAGAATCAGTCCAGGAAAAAATCAGGGAAATAAAAAAAAACAAAAGAACGAAAAGAGAAAAGGATTACAAAAGAAAAACCCTCGAGGAAAGAACAAGTCGTGTGACCACAGACACCAAAGGCAAAAAGGGGTGAATGTCACTCTGTAAACCGTGTGGGTTCCTTAGCCATCCTCATACCGTTCATAACCTTTTGAAAGGCGAGTGCTTGTGTCGAGTTAGCTGAACGTATGACTGGAGAACATCAAGGAGAATGGGTGGGTACAAACAAAATTTTGAGCCATAAATCCTCTTTTCTTAAACCGCGAACCAGGCCGCGTTACAACCCTCAAAAGTCCTATTTGAAACAGGGTTTATTCTGAAGGCGTATTTCAATAAGATAGCGTTCCTGACTCCCATGAGTTGTGCTAAAAGACCTTGGTTGGTATTGCATGTGCATGCTATTTTCCATTTAAAATTTTGTGTTGCACCTTCGCCAGTGACTCGTTCACAAGGGTTGGCGATATCTTTTCGAAAAAAGAAAAAGAAGAAAAAACTTCAAGATTAATATATGTGTTGCATTATAATTTTCATTCTTGGAATAAATATTTTCTGCTCACTTACATGTATTTGACGCCCGTAAGGCTTACAAAGTGAACATCAGTTGAGAATTTTGATCACGCCAAAGTGAGACGCTTGAAAACTCTGGGGATGAGTGTGACAGGGGATGTGTTATCAAGTGATTATGTTGGGTGTGTGCTTTCACGGCAATTCGTGCTAAGAAGTTGTCAATTCGGGGCAGTTACATTGTGAAATATCTTCGCCGTTCGGTTAATCTGGGGCAATTATGTCGAGAATCTGGGGCAATCAAGTCGAGATTCAACAAATCTCTCAAAGATCAGTTAAAGGCACTCCTTCACATATCAGTCAGTCAAGGGCAATAAATCATTTCAAAGCTGGGGCATGCCACCCCAAAAGCACAAAAAGTTATTCTCTCCGGAGAATGGGTAATCAAAAGCCATGGGGCAATATATGTCGGATCTTCACGAGACATCATCAATAGACCGAAGTCTAAATGCTATGAATGCATAATGCACAACGTCCTAATCATCATCATCAACAAAAGTTATTACGTGCATCATCATCCATCAAACTGACATATTCATCATATCATCAAATACGTCATCAAAACCTCATTAATCAACATCTCGTAATCATCAATATAACTCATCAAAACATGCCTACCACATAACATGCCATAACAACTCAACGTCATCATCATACTACCACATAAGTAACGGCTAGTGCATTTACAAGTTACGTCATAACAACTCAACAACAACATCATGCAACTTCATAAACAACAACTATTGCATTTATCAGTTAAGTCACAACACATCATACCATAACTAGTCAACAATATCATCACACAATATTATAAGCAACAACGATTACAATCACATGGTATACTACAACAACTCCTCAACAACCTCACGCAACATCATAAGCAACAATCATAACACACATTCCTACGGCTAACTCCCACATTTCACATTTCAACACATCGGAACCTACACGGAAACTCATATGGCGCGTCGAATAGTTAGAAATCTATTATTGAAAATAATTTTAACATAAAGTACATAAAGTCATCTTTCCAACGATTCGAACGGCGACCCAAACGGACTTACGAGTCAAAATTTATGAATTTTTGAAGTTTTTAAAATAAACTGCCCGAGGGGACCATGCTAAGCGCCAAAAACCGGGCTAAGCCCGCTCTGCGATTCAGCCAAAAGTGCCTGCGATGACAGCACTTCTCCCACTGTGATTTCACACCATTAAATTGCATTTTTAACCCCAATAACCCCAGTTTAATTCATTAAAACCGATTTATACCACATATACATTATTCACAACAATCTCAACAATTCGAATACAACAATTTCGTCAATTCCAAACATTTTAGTTATAGATTCTTCCAAAAAAAAACCCCAATTAATCCACAAACAACAATCCATGGCATCAACCTAATGATTCCTACCCACATACCTACATCATCTAACCCTTGAGTGATTAAAGAAATCCCACCCTTACCTTGTATTGATGAGCTTCCCTCTTCCTCAATGGGTTCCTCTCCTTCTTCTTGCCCTAGCCTCTTCTCCCTTTTTGCTTTCACTTTCACGTATGATTAAAACTCCCTTCTCATTCTCTAATTTTTCTTTATAAAGTCCCTCATTATGGATGACCTCTTTTACCCTCATTTACTCTTCTACAATTACGAGCTTGCCCTTCAATTGTCTACACACCTTATTTTCTATTTATCCCATTACATTATTAGTAATATTTTTGGATCCAACTAAATACTAATAATAATAATTCTCGTCAATTATATCATTCTACTAATGTCCATTTTACATTATGGTTAAGCAAATATTAATTAAATAAACCTAACTAATTTTAGTCTCCACACTACCAACTTCTACGCTTTCGGTCATACACCCCTACGACCCTCAAGACTCAATCTTAACGCCACTACTCTTCACTACGGGTACATAAAACATAACAAATACACAACAACATACAATCAACTACAACAACTCATCATTATATTCACAAATAATAATTAAATAAAAACGGGTGTTACAACTCTACCCCACTTAGAATATTTTCGTCCTCGAAAATTGACCTGATGCGAACTACCCCAGATACGTCCTCGTATCCGACTAATCAATTCCCATGCCATTAAAGGCAACACTGTGGTTAACACAAAACAACAAACTACCTTATTAACGACAATAACAACAAGATGCAATGCTCACGCAATGCACTCGACGACCACCTCAAGACACAAAGAATACCCAAGTTAAGAACACACATGTTCACTATGAACCAGAACATAACACAATCGTTACCATCACCATAGGAAACACTCCCCTAATTCCCCATCATAGGAATTAGCTACTCACACTCGAACCATCACCATAGGTAACGAGGAAACAACAAGGATAAAAACACAAAAGTCCATAACACAACCTCAATGTAACCAAATTACCAACATCGTTGTTACACACATACGAACAACTGCACTACACCACGCTTTTGCTGCACACTCGAATTACTCGCAACTATCAAATCTACCAAGTTCACATCCAACTTCCGACCATCAAAGCAGACATACGAAACGACTTTCGACTTAATTCATCGGGAATTCCGACCAAATAGGTATTCCACACTCTTGTGATTACTAAACACTTCGGACCTAGATGCATAAAAATAATACCTCTGGATACCCAACACAATTACAACCTAAGCCAATTCCAAATTTTGAATAGGATAGACACTTTCATGAATCTCCAACTATCGCAAAACATAAACTACAACTTCACCATCTTATATTATCACACTGTCTAAATTCATCTTAAACACGTAACAGCATCCCAATACCATAACCACATAAGGATACATATTTCCAATTAATTTCGACAAGAAAAAATCACCTTTTCCACTCCCAGACCGCGCTAAGCGGGATCCGACTCGCGCTAAGCGCGCTCGCTTCTGCCTCGAGAGGACGAGAGTCTTCCAGACCGCGCTGGGCACGCTCAACGGCGCTAAGCGCCCTTCGCGATTCCTGCTGCAAAACTCCGTGATAATAACCGACTAAGTCCACGAATATTATACTCCCCTTAATCCACTGCAGAGCTTCCTCATTGTAGAACTACATCTACTTGGATGGATCCACAACAATACCCTCCTCTGAATTAACACAATCAAGTAAACTCATCTCTACTAACCAAAAATCACACTTTGATAATTTAACATATAACTCCACTTCTTTCAATACTTGTAACTCAATTCTCAATTACTCTACACGTTCTTCTTCCGATTTTTATACTAGATCCGAGCATCCACAATGAACACCAGTTCTAACTTATCCAAATAAGTATGGAAGATACGATCCATACTCCCTACACACACCTTAAGACGTACTAGTCACTACTATCCTCTACCAAACATCCTTGGTTGAATCATGGTCTCGCATTTCCATTTACTCCCTCACTGGATCATCTTTCCAATGCTCTAAGTCTCATGTCTATCGGATTCTCGATTAATCTCAAATCAGAACTCAAGCTACCCCGGACACAACTGTGAGTTTCCATACTACTCACCGATCCACACACAACCTCATACTGTCATCCTTTTCTTTACTAATAATAATAAGGTTCTCCACGGCGACACCCTTGGCATAGCTTTAGTCAGCACGTTGTTCTCTGCTTCTGATAAGTAACTATCAACATCATCTGATCAACATACAAAAGCCTCGAATCCGCCTCATCTTCAGATATAGGAATCTGCATCGACTAATCAAACAATCCATAAGCACTTGGCTCGACTTCAAACAATTCAATGTACATACTATACCAGCTGGCAAGACACGCCTATCCCATCCAACATGATTCCATCTACTATCAACAAGAGATTAAGGGTGATCAGTTCCTCAATTTGTCAATAGGTAGTCGGCAACCATAACGGTGGCATAAATCATCATTATCCAACTACAATAGTGTCCTTTCTTTAATTTTACAATCTCGATGATCCGTATAGTTTCACATTTGGTCTCATCCTAATCACAATCTTAACAGTACCATCTCATCATCGGGTTGGTGATAGAAACTTTCCAAAATCTTCCTGACACATGTTGACACCATGTCATCAATGACACACAATCCATTTTACTATTTAACCTTCTCCATTCCTAAAAAAATCTCTCCACTCTAATCATTCTCAACTGGCATACGCCGCATCTCCATGTGTTTCTCTGAGGTCCTCACCTCCATCCTGTTACCAAACATCTTATACCTGACCTCATCTTACCCACTTTCAGCAAGACTCACTCAACTTCAAACGCAATTATCTCCTTCAATACAGACCTTATTGATACAAAATTACATGCCAAAATAAAGGGAATTTTCTGTAGATCCCACAAATTCAAGAACCGTTTAAATCCGAGCTACGAGTAAAAAGTTATCACCTGTTTAGTGTAGGTTGTTCCTTAAGTACGAAAATGAAGATTGGAAATGGTGAACATGAGTTCCACCTCTTTCTCTTACTTCTAAGATTCTCCAACTATCCTCACTTTGCACCCAAATCTGAAGGTAATCCGACTTCAATTCCATTATACCGAAAACACACTAGCCTACCAGTTGGTCCATCAAATCATCAATCCCGTTGAAATGGATATTTATTCTCACTCATTACCTTACACAATTGTCACTAATCCACACATAATCTCGTACTACCTTCTTTCTCCTTAACTAATAACACTGGAGCTACACTTGTCTCAACAACACACTACACCACTCATCTAAATAATTGGTAAACACATGGTTTATCTCCACTAACTCGTCCCAAAAATGACATCATCTTGTTCCAACTAAATATAACTGTGCACCTCCTAAGGAAACACGTCAGGATACTCCACACATCACCGACCTATCTCTAGCCACAACATCGCCTTCCCCCTCACAAGGAAGCGAACAACAAAAACACCTGATCGTCTTCCCTCAAGGATCACACCATTCTCAAACAGTTGGACAATCCAACACTGTACTCCCTTATGCGACAACATGATATCCAATCCCTCAACCACTGGAATATCCAAGAGAAGCAGATACTTCTCCCCCACTTGTTTCATTCCTAACCTGCAAATGGAAAACAAAACAAGCACCGACAGTGTTTTCACACACATGTCGCATACTAGGGAACAACATAATTAGACAACCTGGCCGGACGGACCGACCTGCTCTGATACTACTGTGTAACACCCTAAATAATCCCCCGTGTAATATAAATAAAATCAAAGTAAAATAAAATATCAAACATTTTAGGATGCTACTTCCATTAAACACCTGCTCATATATTTGATATGCAACACATCATTTTATAATTATTTTAACAACAACGATAATGATAAAAGATCTCTAACTTCATTTTCTTTTTATTAAAACAGCGGAAACATCAACACATATTCATTACAATGTAAACATAGTATTTCAATTAAATAAATAACTAAAATTAAGAGATATCTAAAATCTCAAGCAAAACATAGCCTAAGAAAACATAACGTTCCATGACCCTAGTGTTACATATCAGAGCAGACACCGACACAAAGGCATAAACGGAAAACTCCATCTTTCACTCACATCCGATCTCCTACTGCAGATTATCTACACGTTACCCATGTGGAGGCAACATTCAAACAGAAGCAGTGAGATTCTTAAATCAACAAAAGAAACAGATGACATAAATATGAAAGCATAAATCATCAAGTAATTCACCCTTCAACGCAACTTTCATTAATTTCAACACAAACAGATAATCACACATTTCATAATGCAACACAACTCTTACATAATGCAATGAGACACCAACTTAACTCAATGCATGTGGTACCAATCGTCACAAAAGATGGACACTAGGCCATCAACCCTCCACAAGGGAGCACGTCATAAACACCTCAATCCACACAATGGGATTAAAGCCACCACTGGACCGAAGTCCTAACATCATCAATAGACCGAAGTTTAAATGCTATGAATGCATGATGCACAACGTCTTAATCATCATCATCAACAAAAGTCATTACGTGCATCATCATCCATCAAACTCACATATTCATCATATCATCAAATACGTCATCAAAACCTCATTAATCAACATCTCGTAATCATCAATATAACTCATCAAAACATGCCTACCACATAACATGCCGTAACAACTCAATGTCATCATCATACTACCACATAAGTAACGGCTAGTGCATTTACAAGTTACGTCATAACAACTCAACAACAACATCATGCAACTTCATAAACAACAACTATTGCATTTATCAGTTAAGTCACAACACATCATACCATAAATAGTCAACAATATCATCACACAATATTATAAGCAACAACTATTACAATCACATGGTATGCTACAACAACTCCTTAACAACCTCACGCAACATCATAAGCAACAATCACAACACATATTCCTACGGCTAACTCCCACATTTCACATTTCAACACATCGGAACCTACACGGAAACTCATATGGCGCATCGAATAGTTGGAAATCTATCATTGAAATTAATTTTAACATAAAGTACATAAAGTCAGCTTTCCAACGATTCGAACGGCGACCCAAACGGACTTACGAGTCAAAAGTTATGAGTTTTCAAAGTTTTTAAAATAAGCTGCCCGAGGGGACCGCGCTAAGCGCCAAAAACCGGGCTAAGCCCGCTCTGCGATTCAGCCAAAAGTTCCTGCGATGACAACACTTCTCCCACTGCGATTTCACACCATTAAATTGTATTTTTAACCCTAATAACCCCAGTTTAAGTCATTAAACCCCATTTATACCACATATACATTATTCACAACAATCTCAACAATTCAAATACAACAATTTCGTCAATTCCAAACATTTTAGTTATAGATTCTTCCTAAAAAACCCCAATTAATCCACAAACAACAATCCATGGCATCAACCTAATGATTCCTACCCACATACCTACATCATCTAACCCTTGAGTGATTAAAGAAATCTCACCCTTACCTTGTATTGATGAGCTTCCCTCTTCCTCAATGGGTTCCTCTCCTTCTTCTTGCCCTAGCCTTTTCTCCCCTTTTGCTTTCACTTTCACGTATGATTAAAATTCCCTTCTCATTCTCTAATTTTTCTTTATAAAGTCCCTCATTATGGATTACCTCTTTTATCCTCATTTACTCTTCTACAATTACGAGCTTGCCCCTCAATTATCTACACACCTTATTTTCTATTTATCCCATTACATTATTAGTAATATTTTTGGATCCAACTAAATACTAATAATAATAATTCTTGTCAATTATATCATTCTACTAATGTCCATTTTACACTATGGTTAAGCAAATATTAATTAAATAAGCCTAACTAATATTTAGTCTCCACACTACCAACTTCTACGCTTTCGGTCATACACCCCTACGACCCTCAAGACTCAATCTTAAGACCACTACTCTTCACTACGGGTACATAAAACATAACAAATACACAACAACATACAATCAACTACAACAACTCATCATTATATTCACAAATAATAATTAAATAAAAACGGGCGTTACATTTTGAGGTTATGGATCACTCATATATGATATATGTGAGGTGTTGGGATGGTTGGTTTTGATGGAATTGATCCCTATTTGAAAATTCGATAGTGACTTGCTAAAGAAGCATTTTTTGGTTTTTGAAGAGTGATTTGGAGGAAAACATGTATTGCTATGCTTTGGTGTACTCAAATTGATCAGAAAAAGCCTCTATTTATAGTAGATCAAGTTTGTTTT
Source organism: Lathyrus tuberosus (assembly GCA_022829125.1). Taxonomy (NCBI): domain Eukaryota; kingdom Viridiplantae; phylum Streptophyta; class Magnoliopsida; order Fabales; family Fabaceae; genus Lathyrus; species Lathyrus tuberosus. The sequence goes on along the minus strand of JALAZF010000241.1, from coordinate 2,789,600 downwards.
TGGAGCAATAGTGATTGGGGGCTGGATCACTCCATTATCCATTGGAATTTGTCATGTAGCCAAAGTCTCCTCTAGCCAATGACTTGAGTCAATCTTGTAGGCTATGAGTCTTCTTTTGCAGGGATAAGGCTTGACTCCTTTAGTGATCAATGACTCAGTCCATGCAACCTCAATGCATCTCTCTAATGCTTTGAAACAAAATTGAAGTTTTGGAAATGCATCTTTAAAGATCACATGCCTAAGTGACAAGCTTCTTGACTTGCAAGGCTTTGTGATCAGATACTTCATCATTCATGTTGAATTTGGACAGAAATGAAATGATGCAAGTGTCCAAAATTGGCTCAAGAAATCGTGGGAACCAAGTTATGGTTTCATGCCTTTGTGTAGGCAGGGTGAAAAATGTCATTTTTGAAGGCTTATAACTCCTTGCTCAAGTTGAATCATGGGAGGCTCTTGTACTTTTTGGAAAGCCCCTATAACATACTTCAACTTTGATGTTTAACTTTGGTCTTTAATCATCTTGTATCATAATGTAAAATGGGCTCAAAGTTGTTGAAAATGCAAAACAGATTCCGTCCAAAATTTCACTAAGTGTTGAAAAAGTGTCCATTTTCCATTTTTTGTGATTTTGATCAATCCATAACTCAAAATCCATGAGGATTTGGAATGAGGTGTAGTTGACATTCTTGAATTTTGTAATGAGAGCTTTCATTTGAGCTTTGGATGGAAGAAAAAGGTTACTTGGATCACAAGTTATGGTCTTGCAAAGTTGGGTAGAAATCACCTTTTTCCATGACTTAGTGTAATTTCAAGTTTCTTAAGATTGCCCCTTTTGCAAGTAACCCCACTTTTCTTGATTTTTCTTGATGGATGATGATCCAAATCATGAGTTAACATTGTTTTTTACTTAAGTAAGCCATGTTTGTCAAGAAATCCAAAAAGTCAAACTTGATTTTTGGGTACAGTTGACTTTTTGTCAGATGAATTTCAAACTTTGTGATTCTCTATGAAATCAAGTTCTTGACCTAATTCAAACCTAATGGATGGATTCCATAGGTGTTTTAGAGTGTCTTGAATCATGTCCCAAGGTTTGAGATCATGTCTTGGTCAAAAGTCTAAGATATGGTTGACTTTTCCTCAGAAACCCTAGTTTGTGGTCCAAATGGATTTGCATCTTTACTTTGCTCATGAACCAAGTTCTTTGTGTCCATTTGAACTTGTAAGAAGATCAATGTGAGATATTTGAGGTCTTCAAAACATTCCTTGAGTTTTTGGCTCATGCCTTGTTCCAAAAGTCAACTTAGGGGTGAATTAGATAAAGAAACCCTAATTCCTGATTTTTGATGAATGCATCCCCTGAGGCTATTTTGAACTTATGATTGGATCCATAAGGCCCCTTTGAGCTTCTTGGATCATGTTTTGAAGTATTGGCTCATGCCCAGATGAAAATTTTTCTCTGGAGGCCTTGGTCGACCAAAACCCTAATTTGGTGACACTGATGATCTTGAGGCTTGATCAACTTGAGATGTTGCATTTTCATGCTTGATTCTTGATGTGGGAAACCTCTTGATCCTTCATGGATGATTGAGAGGCTTGACAAGTTGAGGATCATGTCCATTCTTGATTGATCCTTTGCCTGAATGCTTTGAGGGAGCTTAATAACCTTAATTCTTGATTGGAGTGAATGCTCAACAATCTTTGAGAGGATTGATGAGGCATAAAGGTACATCCATATTGTGGTGATGCTTTGCACAATGATGGGAAATCTTGTGGTCAAAATTTAGGGTATGACAGATGCCCCTATTTAATCTTCTTGGACCTGAAGGTATGAATGGCGAAGACGTTTGAACATTCAAGGTAAAAGAGGATTAAATATCGGAATACCCTAAATTTTGACTGCGGTTGTGAATGGTAGCTGGTTTGCTCGTTCATCTTCTTTTGCTAAGTAATGTTACTTAGAAAAGTGAAAAACTTCCCCTCGATCCTGGTCTTCAGCCATGGAACTGGTCTCGGTTTTCTTTTGAAATAAACCTCCCCTCGATCCTAGTCTTCAGCCATGGAACTGGTCTCAGTTTTCTTTTGAAATAAACCTCCCCTCAATCCTGGTCTTCATCCATGGAACTGGTCTCAGTTTTCTTTTGAAATAAACTTCCCGTCGATCTTGGTCTTAAGGCACATAACTGGTCTCAGTTTTCTTTTGAAATAAACTTCCCCTCGATCCTGATCTTTAGCCACGGAACTGGTCTCAGTTTCTTCTTGTCAAATCCGTTTTTGACAAGGAATTATATCTGTGATGGTTTTCACCAAACTTCTCGCTGGGGGGACGCTATTTGATGGAAAAACAATTTGATGTCAGACTTGTTGGGGAAACCCATTGGTCTGAACCGCAGAGGTGTGCAAAATTCTCTGTTGGAGATGCCATTTGCTGGAGAAATTACATCATACCTCCCTTCAAGACTTTTTCGGAGAGACGCCATGTAATGTAATTCAATTTTGAGGTGTTGATGACTTCATTGACAACAAATTCCTTGGGGGAGAAACATCTGTATTGCCAAGAGTCTTTTGCCGAGAAGCTTTCTCTGGAGATTTTTCTTAATCCGGGAAAGCTAAATATCATTTTCAATGGCGAAGAATGTATTCCAAAGGTGTATAACCAAAGGTCTTCTTGCCTTTCAGAGGTTCAAGTTATCAAAGTGGTCGAGGACCGATTTCAATCCAAGGATATACCGGAGAGAGATTGTTTAGACTAAACATTTCTTGATGAGGAAAGAACTTCAACCAGAATTTTGTTCTATCGGATGCGGTAGGGAAGACTGACAACTCTTATCGGAGAGAGAACGCTTATCACTTAGGGACGAGTATGACCAAAGTGATATTAATGCAACATGAATATGAATATGAAACAATTATGCATGATGTATGAGATGCTGATGCTGACAAAACAGACACAACAATACAGACTGGTGATTGCTTAACTGGATATTCAACCACTTTGGGAGATGGGGGTACAAACCTGTTAGGGATAGCAATCCGTTCTTGTTTTTCAAGGGTAGATCCTACTGGGGAGAAAAACCAATCATTGGTTCTTAGGGGTAAGAACTCTACCGGGGATGTCAAATGGGACATTCCGTCTGAAACAATTGATCCTTCATTCAGAGTCTACTGGTCAAAAGGAGCATTTTGATTCTGCATTTTGAAGTTTGACCACTACCGAAGAAGCAGTCGATATTCTTTTTTGTGTTCATTAATCAAAAAGAAATTGCCATCTTTGTTTTAAAAGCATAAGTAAATTTGAAAACAAAATTAAAATCCATTTTTTTTTGTTTCAAGAATCGTTGAACATATTAAGATGTCATTTCGAAAATCAGAATAAGTGAGAATTGCAACCAAATGGCACAAGGGCTCAAATTTTATTGATAGAATGGTAATCAGCCAAACGCATGATCCCATGGAGTATTACAAAGTTTTAGAAAATGGTAATTTAAAGGGAAGGGGCTATAGTGAAACATAACAACCGCTATCCTTCTACCAACTTTGAATTCTGGATATTCTGAGCTTCTGTCGAAGGTGACCTTGGCTGAAGTTTTCCTGACGGATGACGTTACCGCTGGGGATCTAATCTTGTCAGATGTAGTTACTTGCCATGAATCCCTAATTTTGCCTAGATTGCCCTTTCAGGTTTTCAATCCATCAGGATCATTTTTACTTATGTCTCTAATTTATTCCTGGACCGCCCTTTCGGGTTTTCAATCCACCGAGACGTTTTTTTATTTAGGCGAAGTATTTCTTGACTACATCAACATTCGTGGGGTAGGTAAACTCTTCTCCATCCATGGTTGCGAGTCTTAAGGCACTTCCTGAGAAGGCTTTCTTAACAACATAAGGGCCATCGTAATTCGGAGTCCATTTGCCCCTGGAATCAGTGAGAAATAATTGTATCTTCTTGAGCACGGGGTCTACTTCTCTGAAGATACGGGGTCGGACCTTTTTGTCAAACACCTTCTTCATCCTTTATTGATATAACTGACCATGGCATAAAGCCGTCATTCTTTTATCTTCGATCAGATTCAGTTCATCGTGTCGGCTTTGACACCATTCAGCTTCTGTTAGCTTGGCTTCCATCAAGACTCTAATTGACGGGATTTCTACTTCTCTGGGGAACACTACTTCCATGCCATATACTAGAGAGAAAGGGGTTGCCCCTGTTGAAGTACAGACAGATGTGCGATAACCGTGAAGAGCAAAGGGTAGCATCTCATGCCAATCTTTGTAGGTTACGACCATCTTCTGAATGATCTTCTTGATATTCTTGTTAGCCGCTTCTACTGCTCCATTCATTTTAGGTCGGTAGGGAGACGAGTTATGGTGTTCAATTTTGAATTCTGCACACAGCTCTTTCATCATCTTGTTGTTCAGGTTCGATCCATTATATGTAATGATCTGGCTTAGAACACCATAACGAAAGATAAGATTGTTCTTGATAAATCAGACCACCACTTGTCGGGTCACATTGGTGTATGATACTGCTTTGACCCACTTGGTGAAGTAGTCAATGGCTACCAGGATGAACCGATGTCCGTTCGAAGCCTTGGGTTCAATCATGCCAATCATGCTGATTCCCCATATAGAAAAAGGCCACGGAGAAGACAGAAATTTGAGATGCGTTGGCGGTACATGGATTTTATTGGCGTATATTTGACACTTGTGACACCTTCTCATGTACTTGTAGCAGTCGGACTCCATTGTCAGCCAATAATATCTTGCTCTCAGAATTTTTCTCGCCATTGTGTGTCTATTGGCATGATGCCAAAGGATCCTTCATGAATCTCTTTCATTAACATGTTTGCTTCTGGTCTGTCTACGTATCTGAGCAAAACCATGTCGAAGTTTCTCTTATAAAGTATATCATTGTTTAGGAAGAAGTTGCCAGCCAATCTTTTGAGAGTCTTCCTATCTTTTCTTGATGCCTCAGGCGGGTATTCCTGTCTTTGAAGGAAGCATTTGATATCGTGATACCATGGTGTGTCATCTATGACTGCTCCAATCAAGAAAATGTAAGCGGGTCTATCAAGACGCATTATGTCGATCTTGGGAACGTCGTTCCATCGACTCACACTAATCATGGAGGATAGAGTAGCTAATGCATCAACCATGTGGTTTTCTTCACGAGGGATATGATGAAACTCGATTCTGTTGAAAAAGGGTAACAACCTTCTTGCATGGTCTTTGTAAGGAATCAATCCTGATTAATATGTATTCCACTCTCCTTTGATTTTATTTACAACCAGGGCCGAGTCTCCATACACATCCAAGTTCTTTATCCTTAAGTCGATAGCTTCTTCGAGGCCCGTGATACATGCTTCGTATTCAACCTTATTGTGTGTGCATTTGAATGTCAATCGGGCAGTGAAAGTAATATGAGTACCCTGAGGTGTTACGATGATTGCCCCAATTTCGTTTCCATAAGCATTGATGGCTCCGTCGAATATTAGTCCCCATTGGGATCCCAGTTCTGACCCTTCGTTGGGTAGCGGTTCATCGCAATATTTCATCTTGAGGTAAATGACATCTTCGTCTGGGAAGTCGAATTTGACTGATTCCTGATCGTTAATTGGTTGATGAGCCAAATGATCGGCTAAAATGCTTCCTTTGACAAATTTCTAAGCATGGTACTCGATGTCATATTCCGATAACAACATCTGCCAATGGCCAATCCTTCCCGTTAAAGCAGGCTTTTCAAAGACGTACTTGATCGAATCCATTTCGGAGATTAACCAAGTAGTGTGACAAATCATATACTGGCGAAGACGTTTGGCTGCCCAAGCCAGAAAGCAGCAAGTTTTCTCGAGCATAGTGTATCAAGTTTCACAGTTCGTGAACTTCTTGCTTAAGTAATAAATGGCAGACTCTTTTCTTTTGGTTTTGTCTTGTTGGCCAAGCACACAACCCATGGAGTCTTCCAAGACTGTTAAGTAGATGATCAGTGGTCTTTCTTCCACTAGAGGAGACAGAATCGGTGGATTCAACAAATATTCTTTGATGTTGTCAAAAGCCTTTTGGCAGTCTTTTGTCCATACACAACTTTGATTCTTTCTGAGTAGTTTGAAGATTGGCGCGCATGTCGCGGTTATAAGGGATATGAATCTTGAGATGTAATTAAGACGTCCCAAAAATCCTCTGACTTGCTTTTCAGTCTTTGGTGAAGGCATTTCTTGAATGGCCTTAACTTTGTCGCGATCAACCTTAATTCCCTTTTGGCTGACAATGAATCCTAAGAGCTTTCCTGAGCTAACACCGAATGTACATTTGTTGGGATTCAAGCGGAGTTTGTATTTTCTCAGACGTTCGAATAACTTTGATAGGTGTTCCACATGCTCTTCTTCTGTTTTAGATTTGGCAATCATGTCATCGACGTACACTTCAATCTCTTTGTGCATCATGTCGTGAAACAAAGTTGTCATGGCCCTTTGATAGGTTGCCCCTGCGTTCTTTAGACCGAATGACATTACCTTGTAACAAAATGTGCCCCATGGGGTGATAAACGAAGTTTTCTCCATGTCTACTGGCACCATTCTTATTTGATTATAGCCCGAGAATCCATCCATGAAGGAGAAGACTTTGAATTTTGTTGTGTTGTCTACCAGCATGTCAATGCGTGGTAGGGGGAAGTCATCCTTTGGACTTGCTTTGTTCAAATCCCTGTAGTCTACACACATTCTAACTTTTCCGTTCTTTTTGAGAACTGGTACTATGTTGGCTAGCCATTGAGGATATTCTGAGGTGGCAAGGAAACCGCGTCGATCTGCTTCTGCACTTCCTCCTTAATTTTGATGGCCATATCTGGATGAGTCCTTCTCAGTCTGTGTTTGACTGGAGGACATTCTGACTTTAGCGGTAAGTGATGTTCCACGATGCTGGTATCCAACCTTGGCATGTCCTGGTAGGACCAAGCAAACACATCTGGAAATTATTTGAGAAGTTTTATCAAGCCTTTTTTGACAGTTGGTCTGAGCAGTGCTCCAATCTTAACTTCTTTCTTTTCTTCTTCTGAACCCAAATTGACCGTTTCCAACGGCTCTTTGTGAGGCTCAATGGACCTTTCCTTTTGTCTGAGTAGTCGAGAGATCTCTTATGGAATTTCTTCGTCCTCTTCTTCTTCAACTTCAAATACCGGGAATTCAAAGTTGGGAGAAGGCATTGGATTGTATGTTTCAATGAGGTTTAAAATAAGTAATTTGCATGACGTGATAATTCCTTTTAGAAAAGGCAGAGAGAATGCAAAAGTGTGTGCAGTGTATTTTCTTAAAATGCTTGTTTTTATCTTGGGTTGTTTTTTTTTAGGATTACCGTTTTCTAAAAAACGAAAAGTGAAAATAGAAATAAAATGCGGGAATTCAGAATGACATTATTTATTCATGATTTTTCGATTCTTGAAACACAACCCTATAAAACAAAACTCTGTTGCTTTGGGAGAAGCGAAGAGGGGCATTTACAGAAAAGTAAGCCCTATAAAACATCCATTTCACCCGGGCAAGGTGAAAGGTCAAAACAAAGATGTGGCAATTACTTCGACTTATGAACGACTTTCGGGACATCGAATGCAACCCAATGGTGACGAACCCCTCTGTGGATCACAAAGTCCGGTACTTTCTTTCTTGGTTTGTCTTCAGAAATGACACTAATTTCTGGTGGAGTAGGATCATTGGAGTCTTCTTCCCATGCAGAGTTATCATAAGAGGACTCTTCTGTCACATCTTCCATAGTATTTTCACTCTCAAGAGGATCTCCCCATCCATTTGGTTGGATGTCCTCGTATATGATGCGAGAGCTTTCGGGAGCAGTGTATTTGACTAGAAAGTCTTATTTGTCGCTTGGCTACCCCAAGGTGTCCCAGGTTTCTGTGGGAATAGATGAGTCATCTTCGTTAATGACGTTGACTTCAGGAAATGTGTAGTTAATGAATTCTTGTCCTGCGACCTTTGCAAATTCATCAACATGGTGTTGGACCTTTTCGGAATGTTCTGAGTAAGGATTCCATGACTCTGTGGGAACATGTGTATTCTTGTCAAGATTACTCAGCTGATAAGTATTGTCCGACTGACTAGTTTGCCCCGAATCTTCCGTGTATGGCTTCCAGATAGGCAAGTCATCCAGGGGATCATAATAATCGTAGTCAAGGTTGTCTTTCATCATGTTGTCTTCCTCTAATGAATTAGGTGGAGCACAGCACCCTTCGAGATCACAATCTCCGTAGATTATTCTGACGTCTTATCATGGTATATATCTTGGGCTCTGCTTTGGAGAGCAGAATGGCATGTATGTTTCTCCTTGAGATATATAGCCTTCTTCGTTAAGATAAGATTTCCACTCTTCATTGGTATCGGAAGAGTTATTCCCATCGACGGTGTGGACTTCTTGAGATACTGGGTGGAGGAAACCTCCGCTGTGGAAGAAATCCTGAATGGGACGAAAACTTTCATCCTTCTTTGTAGTCTGGGTACATGTCGGAGAAAAACCAAGACTTTTCTTGTCTTGTTATCAGCAGGAATTACAACCAGTCCCCATCATTTTATGTCACCACTCCCTATTACTTTGAGAGCGTCTTTATATGAGTAAATCGATGTTCATTTTTCTTGGTGATTCTCATTGCTCACCGATAGTGCTTGAAATTGAGTCCCAACAACCTCTCCTGGCTCTACACTAGAAAATGATGATAAGTTGCTCACAATTAAAGCTTGCTCTCCGCATACAGTGACTAATTTATCATTCTTGATGAACTTCAGCTTCTAGTGAAGTGTCGAAGTGACTGCCCCTGCCTCATGTATCCAAGGTCTTCCTAATAAACAGCTGTATGTTGCTCGGATGTCCATGACCTAGAAAGTGATTTGGAAAGTTGGGGACCAATAGTTATGGGAAGGCCGACTTCACCGATAACTGTTTTCCTGGATCCGTCGAAGGCTTTGACGATAATCTCACTGCCTCTCATGGGAGTACCTTGGAAAGATAGTCGTACCAAAGTGGACCTTGGCATGACGTTCAAGGATGAACCTGTGTCCGCCAATACGCTGGCTAAAGCATCATCCTGGCAATTGTCTGTGATATTGAGTCCCATATTATGGTTTTTGCCTTCCTCTGGAAGTTCTTCATCACTGAATCCCAAGTTGTTGCAGGAAGTGATGTTGGAGATAATACTGTCAAATTGACCCACTGTCACATCTTGTTCTATAAAGGCTTGTTCCAAGACTTTCTGTTGAGCTTCCCTGTGAGCTTCTAAACTAAGCATAAGAGATAGTACAGAGATTCGAGATGGAGTTTGCAACAATTGATCCATAATGTTGTACTCGCTTTTCTGGATGAGCCTTAGCATCTCATCATTGTTCTTTACAAGTTCTAGATTACAGGATTGACCGATTTATTGGTTAGGAACTTCGACTTGAGGTCCCTTTTCTTTGGTAGGCTCTCAAACTCCTTTGTTGAAGATTCGACCGCTCGGGTAACTCGACTGATGTCGACAATGTTCACAACGGATGGTAATGGAGTTTCTTTTCCATTTTCTATGGTCATTGCACCGTACTTGTATGGGATAGCCTTTTCTAACTTGTACGATATTGGTCCTGGCAAGTAGACAACCACATGAGATTTTTGGGTTTTCTGACTGTCATAGGCGACCTTAATCAGCTCTAAGTTCAGAATTTTCTTATTGTTAAGAGAGATTTTGGACTCATTGAGCAGAGGAATTACGACGCAAACATCCTTGGTTATTCCATGATTGGAGACTATGGCAGTGCTTTTGTCTAGTAGTCCTTGGTCCTGGCTTTGAACAGGGAGGCAACCTTGTATTGTGTTGATTGATTCAGAATTCAAGCGTGGTTAAATTTTCTTTCGGTCTAACTGATGCTAGAGGGCTGCTCGTACGAGATAGCATCCTTGGTTATTTTCCGAGCATATTTCACAGCATTCATAATTGTGAGGTGGTACCTAGCCGTACCCACTTTGTATGCAGTGCATCCTTACCAGATCTGTTTCTAGTGAGTGGATATCACAATTTTGGTGTCTACTAGGATTCCCATCATCCATGCTAACTTGTTGCGTGTCTTCATCCAGGTAGATCGGAAGCCACCAGTGGTCCAACAGATGCTGAAGAGTTCTTTGTACAAGCGTACACCCTTGGTCATTCTTGTAGCAATCTTCACAGTCTTGATAATTGTGCGAGGCCAGAAAACCGAGTCTGACCTGCTTGGCATGTAATTCTACCAGTATGGTATTCATTAAGCAGATGTCAAAGATCTGGACCATGTTAACCTGTTGATCATTCCTTTCATGGTAGTCTTGGATACATCTGAGATCCATCTGACGCTGGAGGGCCTCTTGTACAAAAGAGCATCCCTGATTATTCTTTGAGCAGATCGAGCAAGCACTGTAATCGTGCTGCGACAAATTGTAATACTAACTTTACCTTGAATGCATTGCCACTAGATTGACGTTCATTGCACGAATGTCATGGTTTTGAACAATGTTTGGATGTGCATGGGCCATGTTTACTTCACGAATTTAATGATCCTAAATCTAGCCCAGATCCATTTGCTCTTGAAGAGCTATTTGTACTATGGCATATCCTTGATTATTCTTAGAACAGATATCACACTGATGATAGTTATGAGATGGTACATGGCCGTACCCGCTCTGTCTATAATGCATTTTACCAGGTTGGTTACCAATAAGCGTACATTGTGACTTTGATAAATACTGCCAGGTTCTCCTTCTATCAGGTTTACCGTAGTCTTCTCATGTTGTGGTAACGGGTTAGTCTGAACATTCGAATTAGTATCTTTAAAAGATAAAATCCCGTTTCTGACGAGTTTTTGTATATCAGACTTGAAACTGAGGCAATTCTCAATGTTATGTCCTGATTCCCCTTCATGGTAAGGGCAAGTTTGATCTGCTTTGAACCAAAATGGTGGATTTTCTGGTACTGTAAGAGGAGTCCTGGTTTGAACGTGCCCCTTGGTCAGCAGAAGTGGAAATAACTCTGCATACAACATCGGTATAGGGTTAAACCCTGATGGTCGTGTAGTACGATTATTATTATTGTACTGCGGGCAAGCCTGCTAAAGAGGTTGTTGCTGCCTTTGCTAATACTATTGTTGACTTGGTTGGCTCGGAGCAACCTGAGGTTGAGGTGTCGGAGCTGGCGCAGGGTTGATAGTGGGAGTTATTGCTGCTATCGGTTGATACCTTTGCCTTTGCCTTCCTAGAGAGATATTACTGATATCTTGCTTTTTCTTCTTTGGGAAAGCACTACCGTACCTTTTAGTACTGCAAGATGGCTCTGCATCTTTGACCAATCGTCCTTATCGGACTGCTTCTTCTAGGCATACTCCCATGTTCACCATTTCAGTGAAGTCACTGGGTGCACTGACGACCATTCGATCGTAATAAAACGAGCTCAATGTTTTCAGGAAGATCTTTGTCATTTCCTTTTCCTCGAGAGGAGGACAGATCTAGGCGGCGATTTCACGCCATCTCTGAGCATATTCTTGAAGGTTTCTTTATCCTTTTGTGACATTGCTCTGAGCTAGTCCCTATCTAGTGCCATGTCCAAGTTATATTTATACTGCTCAACGAAGGCTGCGCCGAGATCTCTGAAAGTACTGGTCTTGGTGCGGTTTAAACCCATGTACTACTTGAGTGCGGCACTGGTTAAACAGTCTTGGAAGTAATGGATTAGTAGCTGTTGATTTTCTGTCTGGGTAGACATTTTCCGAGCGTACATAACCAAATGACTTTGAGGGCAAGAGTTGCCTTTGTATTTTTCAAAGTCAGGCACCTTGAATTTGTGCGGTATATTTACATTAGGGACCAAACAGAGGTAGGCGGCGTCTTTACCAAATAAGTCCTGACCGCGAATGGCATGCAGTTCCTTCTACATTTCCAAGAACTGTTCCTGGAATTCATTAATCCTTTCGTATACTTCTTCATTTCTGCCAGAAGTGGCTTGCAGAATTTATTCTTTTGGGATAGTGTGTACCACTGGTTGTGGTACAGACATTACGGTAGTGACTCTTGGCGTTTCAGTGACCTGAAGTTTGTAACCTTCAGGAGTTTCTGCTGTGACCCTTGCATCTTCATTTACCTGAAGTTTGTAACCTTCAGGTCTAGCAGTTCCTGCTACGACTTTCGGGTCTTCAGTGACCGGTGGGATGTATCCTTCAGGTATAAAGTTGAGAGGCATGCCCCAGGGGAAACCTTTAAGCATATTGTACTGAGGATGACTGCCAGGTGTCTCAAATGCTGGCGTGGATGTAATCTCTGAAATCACAGTCCTTTGATGATGTTGTTCCTGGGATGCTGCTAGGGATTGCATGGTGTTGTGGAGTTTCTCCAAACTCTCCTTTAGAGCGTTGATTTCTTCTCTCAGCTCTCTGTTCTCTTCCTTGAGATCATCCATTTTCTTTTGTCGATTGGCCCGAGTATTGTATGTGTAACGCCCTGATTTATTATTAAATTATTTTACCGAGTTTAGCGATAATTTTGAGTGATTTACATGAATATTTGCAATGTATGATGTTTTGTGATGTGTTGATGGGTGTTGGTGAATAATATTATTAGCTTATTATAATATTATTAGTGGGGAAATAAATAATGAGAATTAGTGGTATTGTTTGATTATTAGAATATTAGTTAAATAATTGTTTAACTAGCGTGACATTAAATATTTATTTAATGGAATAAAATTTAAATGGAATAATGAGGTAGTAAGGGAAAAACTGGAAAAAAGAGGGAATTTAGGGGTTCTAGGGGCTAAGTTGGAATAAGGGGAATATGTTATAAGGAGTTTGAGGAAGTTACACAATAGAACGTGAATACAACTTTTGAGGAAACCGTAGAAGTGAGAAGAAAGAAGAGAAGAACGATCGTGAGAAGGCAAGAGACTAGAGTTTAGAGATTCAAAAAAGTCATCCAATCTAAGGTAAGGGTGGGACTAACTTTCTCTAATACGGGTTCAATAATCATGAAAGGGATTGAGTTAGATATTGGTTGATAGTTGTTGTTGTTAGAGATGAATGAAATTGATTGATACGTGTTAATTGAGTATCTTGATATTAGGAATTTGAGCCCAGTTTGATGTTAGGAGTTTGCAATGATTGAATTATAATGTTATCATTATGATGTAGTGTTTCTATGAGAATAATGTGAAGAAATTCTGTTTTGGGTTAGGAATAGTGAAAACTAGAAATTTTGGTGCGAAATTCATCGTCGCGAAAATTAGTTTTTATGCTACCAATGAGTTTAATAGGTATAACTAAGTTAAAATAAGAGTCTCGCGAATTAAATCAAAGTTTCGGATGGGTTTTTGGGCAAAATGTGATCAAACCCGTAGCTATGTTAGTGCAGAATTTTGGAAACTTCGAAAATTCGTAACTTGAGTTCCGGGAGTCCGGTTCGTACGCTGCTCGAAGCGTTGGAAAGATAACGAGACGAGCTATCTTATAATAATAGTTTCTGGCCCAGGGGTGAGTTATCTTGTTGTGGAATAACTGAAATGGAATTATAGTGTTAAAATTCTGATTTTTGGCGAAGTGAAAGTTTGAGTTTTAGCGCGATTTCGAAATTGAAAATTTTACAGATTGTGAAATGAATTCAAAACGTGATTCCTTGTATTTAATGATGAATTTAGGTGTATTTTAATCATTATTTCGTCATGTCCTAGAGCTGCTTTTGAAGCGTTTTCGGTTAAAGTATACATGCTTGGGTTTTGCAATTATAAGTGCGTGAATGAAATTATTGTCTATTTGCGAAGAATACTGTTGATTAATTGTGAAGTTATGACGCGAAGTTGTAGTCGTATAGCGAAGAGGCCGAGTGCCTATGTTGATTTGTGAAGTTGATGTTGTTGTTGTTGTTGCATTTTAATTGTATCGTTGCATAATCATTTCATTTTAACTACGATGACCTGGATTGGCACCACGATGGCCTGAATGGGCAATTTGTTAAGCGAAGGGGGTTGTAGCCTGTCAAATCCGAATCACGGCATTAGCGAAGGGAGTTGTAGCTCTGTTGGTACCACATGCATGATTGCACTGCATTACATCCGTTGAGTCGTGTTGTTGTATTGTTGAGCGAAGTTATGTGATGATTTGTTGTTGGACTTATGCGAAGTATTGATAATGATGAGTTGCGTAGTTATATGATGTTATGTGTTGCTAATTCCTTTATACGAGTTATTGCCTTGTATTATTGAATGTGAAATCTCACCCCTTCTGTTTGAATGTTACCTCTACGTGGGTAACGTGCAGATATTCCGGAGTAATAGTTGAAGTGAGTCGAAGTCTCGTGTCGTCTTAGAAGTCATGCTCTGATACGTAACGGGATGGGATTTTTTTTATACTGCTTTGTTTTCCATTTATTACGTATTTCCTTATATCTTGACGTTGGACCACTTTTATGTGGATTTTATTTGAGTTGTTGCTATTGAGGCTTTAGTGCCGAGTGATGTTAAAAGATTAAATACTTCCGCTGCGATGTCTTAGACAGTTTGAAAGAAGTTGTTTGATCAAAGTGATTTTTAACTTTATTTATGTTAAACGACGTATTGAAGACTGAAATGTGACATCCTATTTACGATGTACTCTGATTTATATTATAATATTTTTATGTTGGGAAATCAGGGTGTTACAATTGGTATCAGAGCAGGTCGGTCCGTCCGACCAAGTTGTCGAGTCGTGGGCGTCGTGTGACGGTTGAATACTGTCGTTGTGTTTTCCTAATCGTTGTTCGGTGTTGTTGTGCAGAACTGAAAATGGCTGGAAGGAACGATGCTGCTATTGCTGCTGCGTTGCAAGCTGTGGGGTATCAGCCTAATGCCGGTGCCGGTGGTAATGATGGGGTTCGGATACTGGAGACTTTTCTGAGGAACCATCCGCCTACCTTCAAAGGTAGGTATGATCCTGATGGAGCTCAGACATGGCTCAAGGAAATCGAGAGAATTTTTTGAGTCATGGAATGCACTGACTCTTAGAAGGTGCGTTTTGGTACGCATATGTTGGCTGAGGAGACTGATGATTGGTGGGTAAGTACTCGAACGATTCTGGAGAACGGAGGTGAGGTTGTGACTTGGGCTTTTTTTAACAGAGAGTTTCTGAAGAGGTACTTCCCGGAAGATGTTCGCGGGAAAAAGGAAATTGAGTTCCTGGAGCTGAAGCAAGGTGATATGTCAGTAACTGAGTATGCTGCGAAATTTGTTGAGTTGGCAAAGTTTTATCTGCACTATAATGCCGAGACTGCTGAGTTCTCTAAGTGTATCAAATTCGAGAGTGGCTTGCGTGCTGAGATTAAGTGAGCGATTAGGTATCAGAAGATCCGACAGTTTTCTGAGTTGGTAAGTAGCTGCAGGATATATGAAGATGACACCAAAGCTCATTATAAGGTTCTGAATGAGCGGAGGGGTAAGCACGAACAGAGTCGTGGTAAGCCTTACAACACTCTGGCTGATAGGTGTAAACAGAGGATGAATGATGGGAAGAGATCCAGTAGAGAAGGTGCCCCTACTGAAGTTGTTTGTTTCCGATGTGGAAAACTAGGTCATAAAAGTAACGCTTGTGGTGGTGATGTGAAACAGTGTTTCCGTTGTGGCAAGTTGGGACATGCAGTTGTGGATTGCACGCATAAGTCTGTGATTTGTTTTAACTGTGACGAAGAAGGACATATTAGCTCTCAGTGCCAGAAGCCTAAGAAAGCTCAGGCCAGTGGGAAGGTGTTTGCTTTAGCTGGTACTCAGACAATGAATGAGGATCGTCTGATCATAGGTATATGCTTCATTAATAGTACTCCCTTAATTACTATTATAGATACTGGTGCTTCACATTGTTTTATTGCTGCTGATTGTGTTTCGAGATTGGGTCTTGTTGTGTCGTCAATGAATGGGAAAATGGTCGTCGAAACTCCGGCTATGGGTTCGGTGACTACTTGTCTAGTGTGCTTAAAGTGTCCTTTGTCGATGTTTGGTAGAGATTTTGCAATGGACTTAGTCTGCTTGCCGTTGAGTGGGGTGGATGTGATATTAGGTATGAACTGGTTGAAGTTTAACTATGTTCATATTAATTGTTTTAGAAAGTCGGTGCATTTTTCTTCTGCTGAAGAAAAGGGAGAAACTGAGCTCTTAACTACTAAGCAGTTGAACCAGCTAATGCGTGATGGCATCCAAATGTTTTCCTTCATGGCGTCCTTGTCCATTGAAAATAAAACCGTGATTGATAAGTTGATAGTAGTATGTGATTTTTCAGAAGTTTTCCCCGATGAAATTCCTGATGTGCCGCCAGAGAGAGAAGTAGAAGTTTCTATTGATCTTGTTCCGGGTACGAAGCCTGTTTCTATGGCAGCTTACCATATGTCGGCTTCCGAACTAGCTGAGTTGAAGAAGCAGTTAGAAGATTTGCTTGATAAAAAGTTTGTAAGACCAAGTGTATCGCCTTGGGGAGCGCCGGTGTTATTAGTTAAAAAAAAAGATGGTAGCATAAGGTTATGTATAGATTACCGGCAGTTGAATAAAGTGACAATAAAGAATAAGTATCCACTTCCGAGGATCGACAATTTGATGGATCAGTTAGTGGGTGCGTGTGTGTTCAATAAAATTGATTTAAGGTCGGGTTATCACCAGATCAAAGTGAAAGATGAGGATATTCAGAAGACGGCCTTTAGGACACGTTACGGGCATTACGAATATTCTGTGATGCCTTTCGGTGTTACTAATGCGCCGGGAGTATTTATGGAATATATGAATCGTATTTTTCATACTTATCTGGATCGTTTTGTTGTTGTGTTTATAGATGATATTGTGATATACTCCAAGTCCGAAGAGGAGCATGCCGAGCATTTGAGAATTGTGTTGCAAGTGCTGAAAGAGAAGAAATTATATGCCAAGTTATCAAAGTGCGAATTCTGGTTGCACGAGGTGAGTTTTCTAGGTCATGTTATTTCTGGTAGTGGTATTGCTGTGGATCCATCTAAGGTTGATGCAGTATCGCAATGGGAGACTTCGAAGTCGGTTACCGAAGTTAGAAGCCTTTTGGGTTTGGCAGGTTATTACCGAAGGTTTATTGAAGGATTTTCCAAGTTAGCACTTCCGTTAACTCAATTGACCTGTAAAGGTAGAGTTTTTGTGTGGGATGTTCAGTGCGAAGAAAGCTTTAATGAGTTAAAGCCACGTTTGACGACGGCTCCGATTTTAATACTGCCAAAATCTGACGAACCATTTATTGTATACTGTGATGCGTCTAAGTTGGGTTTAGGTGGTGTGCTTATGTAGAATTATAAGGTAGTAGCTTATGCATCGAGGCAGTTGAGGATTCATGAATGTAATTATCCTACTCATGATCTTGAGTTAGCTGCAGTTGTTTTGTACTTAAAATTTGGAGACATTATCTGTATGGTTCTAGATTTGAAGTATTCAGTGATCATAAAAGCTTAAAGTATTTATTTGATCAGAAAGAATTAAATATGAGACAACGAAGGTGGCTTGAATTGCTAAAGGATTATGATTTCGGGTTGAATTACCATCCAGGTAAGGC
This sequence comes from Lathyrus tuberosus, assembly GCA_022829125.1. Lineage (NCBI taxonomy): Eukaryota > Viridiplantae > Streptophyta > Magnoliopsida > Fabales > Fabaceae > Lathyrus > Lathyrus tuberosus. The sequence goes on along the minus strand of JALAZF010000241.1, from coordinate 2,772,033 downwards.
TAATGTTGTTGCAGATGCTTTAAGTAGGAAAACTTTATCTGCTATGATGGTTAGAGAGTTAGAGTTGCTTGAACAGTTCAGAGACTTGAGTTTAGTTTGTGAAGTGTCGCCACAGAGTGTCAAATTGGGAACGTTGAAGATCAACAGCAAATTTTTGGATAGTATCAAAAAGGCTCAGAAGATGGATGTGAAGTTGGTAGATTTGATGGTTGGAAATAATCAGACCGAAGATAGTGATTTTAAAGTTGATGATCAAGGTGTTTTGCGGTTTCGAGATAGAATTTGTATTCCTGATGATGCAGAAATGAAAAAGATGATTCTAGAAGAAGGTCATAGAAGTAGTTTGAGTATTCATCCGGGAGCTACAAAAATGTATCATGATTTGAAGAAGTTGTTTTGGTGGTTCGGGTTGAAGCGAGATGTGGCGCATTTTGTGTATGCGTGTTTAACTTGTCAAAAGTCGAAAGTTGAACATCAGAAAACTGCTGGGTTATTGACACCTTTAGATGTTCCAGAATGGAAGTGGGATATTATATCCATGGAATTTGTGACGGGTTTGCCGAACACTCCAAATGGATATGATGCGATTTGGGTAATTGTGGATAGACTGACGAAGTCGGCTCATTTTATTCCGATTAACATCAGTTTTCCTGTATCTCAGTTAGCGGAGATTTATATCCGTGTGATTGTGAAGCTACATGGTGTTTTATCGAGTATTGTATCAGATAGAGATCCAAGATTTACTTCTAGATTTTGGAATAGTTTGCAGGAGGCGTTGGGTTCTAAGTTGAGTTTGAGTTCGGCGTATCATCCGTAGACGGATGGACAGACAGAGAGGACGATTCAGTCGTTGGAGGACTTGTTGAGAGCTTGTGTACTTGAGCAAGGGGGAACTTGGGATAGTTATCTTCCATTGATTGAGTTCACTTATAATAATAGTTACCATTCTAGCATTGGAATGGCACCGTTCGAAGCGTTGTATGGTCGGAGATGCAGAACTCCATTATGTTGGTATGAGTCCGGTGAGAGTGTGGTACTTGGACCGGACATTGTTCAACACACTACTGAGAAGGTTAAGTTGATTAGAGAAAAGATGAAAGCGTCACAGAGTAGACAAAAGAGTTATCATGATAAACGTAGAAATGATCTTGTGTTTCAAGAAGGAGACCATGTCTTTTTGAGAGTCACTCCTGTGACCGGTGTTGGACGGGCACTAAAATCAAAGAAACTGACTCTGAGGTTTATTGGTCCGTATCAGATTTCGGAAAGAGTTGGAGCGGTTGCGTATAGAGTGGGTTTACCACCGCATCTTTCGAACTTGCATGACGTGTTTCATGTGTCGCAACTTCGGAAGTATGTTTCGGATCCATCTCATGTGATTCCGAGAGATGATGTGCAAGTGAGAGACAATCTTACGATCGAGATCTTACTAGTGAGGATTGAAGGTCGTGAAGTGAAGAAGCTGAGAGGCAAAGACATACCTCTAGTGAAAGTCGTTTGGGGAGGAGCGGCTGGTGAAAATATGACGTGGGAGTTGGAAAGTAAGATGCGGGAGTCGTATCTAGAGTTATTTGAATGAGGTACATTTTCGAGGACGAAATCATTCTAAGTGGGGGAGGGTTGTAACGCCCTGATTTATTATTTAATTATTTTACCGAGTTTAGCAATAATTTTGAGTGATTTACATGAATATTTACAATGTATGATGTTTTGTGATGTGTTGATGGGTGTTGGTGAATAATATTATTAGCTTATTATAATATTATTAGTGGGGAAATAAATAATGAGAATTAGTGGTATTGTTTGATTATTAGAATATTAGTTAAATAATTGTTTAACTAGCGTGACATTAAATATTTATTTAATGGAATAAAATTAAAATGGAATAATGAGGTAGTAAGGGCAAAACTGGCAAAAAGAGATAACTTAGGGGTTCTAGGGGCTAAGTTGGAATAAGGGGAATATGTTATAAGGAGTTTGAGGAAGTTACACAATAGAACGTGAATACAACTTTTGAGGAAACCGTAGAAGTGAGAAGAAAGAAGAGAAGAACGATCGTGAGAAGGCAAGAGACTAGAGTTTAGAGATTCAAAAAGGTCATCGAATCTAAAGTAAGGGTGGGACTAACTTTCTCTAATACGGGTTCAATAATCATGAAAGGGATTGAGTTAGATATTGGTTGATAGTTGTTGTTGTTAGAGATGAATGAAATTGATTGATACGTGTTAATTGAGTATCTTGATATTAGGAATTTGAACCCAATTTGATGTTAGGAGTTTGCAATGATTGAATTATAATGTCATCGTTATGATGTAGTGTTTCTATGAGAATAATGTGAAGAGATTCTGTTTTGGGTTAGGAATAGTGAAAACTAGAAATTTTTGTGCGAAGTTCATCGTCGCGAAAATTAGTTTTTATACTACCAATTAGTTCTAATAGGTATAACTAAGTTAAAATAAGAGTCTCGCAAATTAAATCAAAGTTTCGGATGGGTTTTTGGGCAAAAAGTGATCAAACCCGTAGCTATGTTAGTGCAGAATTTTGGAAACTTCGAAAATTTGTAACTTTAGTTCCGGGAGTCCGATTCGTACGCCGCTCGAAGCATTGGAAAGATAACGAGAAGAGCTATCTTATAATAATAGTTTCTGGCCCAGGGGTGAGTTATCTTGTTGTGGAATAACTGAAATAGAATTATAGTGTTAAAATTGTGATTTTTGGCGAAGTGAAAGTTTGAGTTTTAGCGCGATGTCGAAATTGAAAATTTTCCAGATTGTGCAATGAATTCAAAACGTGATTCCTTGTATTTAATGATGAATTTAGGTGTATTTTAATAATTATTTCGTCATGTCCTTGAGCTACTTTTGAAGCGTTTTTGGTTAAAGTATACATGCTTGGGTTTTGTAATTATAAGTGTGTGAATGAAATTATTGTCTATTTGCGAAGAATACTGTTGATTAATTGTGAAGTTATGATGCGAAGTTGTAGTCGTATAGCGAAGAGGCCGAGTGCCTATGTTGATTTGTGAAGTTGATGTTGTTGTTGTTGCATTTTAATTGTATCGTTGCATAATCATTTCATTTTAACTACGTTGACCTGGATTGGCACCACGATGGCCTGAATGGGCAATTTGTTAAGCGAAGGGGGTTATAGCCTGTCAAATCCGAATCACGGCATTAGCGAAGGGAGTTGTAGCTCTGTTGGTACCACATGCATGATTGCACTGCGTTACATCCGTTGAGTCGTGTTGTTGTATTGTTGAGCGAAGTTATGTGATGATTTGTTGTTGGACTTATGCGAAGTATTGATAATGATGAGTTGCGCAGTTATATGATGTTATGTGTTGCTAATTCCTTTATACGAGTTATTGCCTTGTATTATTGAATGTGAAATCTCACCCCTTCTGTTTGAATGTTACCTCTACATGGGTAACGTGCAGATATTCCGGAGTAATAGCTGAAGTGAGTCGAAGTCTCGTGTCGTCTTAGAAGTCATGCTCTGATACGTAACGGGATGGGATTTTTTTATACTAATTTGTTTTCCATTTATTAGGTATTTCCTTATATCTTGACGTTGGACCACTTTTATGTGGATTTTATTTGAGTTGTTGCTATTGAGGCTTTAATGCCGAGTGATGCTAAAGGATTAAATACTTCCGCTGCGATGTCTTAGACAGTTTGACCGAAGTTTTTTGATCAAAGTGATTTTTAACTTTATTTATGTTAAACGACGTATTGAAGACTGAAATGTGACATCCTGTTTACGATGTACTCTGATTTATATTATAATATTTTTATGTTGGGAAATCAGGGTGTTACAATTGGTATCAGAGGAGGTCGGTCCGTCCGGCCAAGTTGTCGAGTCGTGGGCGTCGTGTGACGGTTGAATACTGTCGTTGTGTTTTCCTAATCGTTGTTCGGTGTTGTTGTGCAGAACTGAGAATGGCTGGAAGGAACGATGCTGCTATTGCTGCTACGTTGCAAGCTGTGGGGCATCAGCCTAATGCCGGTGCCGGTGGTAATGATGGGGTTCGGATACTGGAGACTTTTCTGAGGAACCTTCCGCCTACCTTCAAAGGTAGGTATGATCCTGATGGAGCTCAGACATGGCTCAAGGAAATCGAGAGAATTTTTCGAGTCATGGAATGCACTGACCCTCTGAAGGTGCGTTTTGGTACGCATATGTTGGCTGAGGAGACTGATGATTGGTGGGTAAGTACTCGCCCGATTCTGGAGAACGGAGGTGAGGTTGTGACTTGGGCTATTTTTAACAGAGAGTTTTTGAAGAGGTACTTCCCGGAAGATGTTCGCGGGAAAAAGGAAATTGAATTCCTGGAGCTGAAGCAAGGTGATATGTCAGTAACTGAGTATGCTGCAAAATTTGTTGAGTTGGCAAAGTTTTATCCGCACTATAATGCCGAGACTGCTGAGTTCTCTAAGTGTATCAAATTCGAGAGTGGCTTGCGTGCTGAGATTAAGTGAGCGATTAGGTATCAGAAGATCCGACAGTTTTCTGAGTTGGTAAGTAGCTGCAGGATATATGAAGATGACACCAAAGCTCATTATAAGGTTCTGAATGAGCGGAGGGGTAAGCACCAACAGAGTCGTGGTAAGCCTTACAGCACTCTGGCTGATAGGTGTAAACAGAGGATGAATGATGGGAAGAGATCCAGTAGAGAAGGTGCCCCTACTGAAGTTGTTTGTTTCCAATGTGGAAAACTAGGTTATAAAAGTAATGCTTGTGGTGGTGATGTGAAACAGTGTTTCCGTTGTGGCAAGTTGGGACATGCAGTTGCGGATTGCACGCATAAGTCTGTGATTTGTTTTAACTGTGACGAAGAAGGACATATTAGCTCTCAGTGCCAGAAGCCTAAGAAAGCTCAGGCCAGTGGGAAGGTGTTTGCTTTAGCTGGTACTCAGACAATGAATGAGGATCGTCTGATCAGAGGTACATGCTTCATTAATAGTACTCCCTTAATTACTATTATAGATACTGATGCTTCACATTGTTTTATTGCTGCTGATTGTGTTTTGAGATTGGGTCTTGTTGTGTCGTCTATGAATGGGAAAATGGTCGTCGAAACTCCAGCTAAGGGTTCGGTGACTACTTGTCTAGTGTGCTTAAAGTGTCTTTTGTCGATGTTTGGTAGAGATTTTGCAATGGACTTAGTCTGCTTGCCGTTGAGTGGGGTGGATGTGATATTAGGTATGAACTGGTTGAAGTTTAACTATGTTCATATTAATTGTTTTAGAAAGTCGGGGCATTTTTCTTCTGCTGAAGAAGAGGGAGAAACCGAGTTCAAAAATACTAAGCAGTTGAACCAGCTATGCGTGATGGCATCCAAATGTTTTCCTTGATGGCGTCCTTGTCCATTGAAAATCAAACCGTGATTGATAAGTTGATAGTAGTATGTGATTTTTCAGATGTTTTCCCCGATGAAATTCCTGATGTGCCGCCAGAGAGAGAAGTAAAATTTTCTATTGATCTTGTTCCGGGTACAAAGCCTGTTTCTATGGCACCTTACCATATGTCGGCTTCCTAACTAGCTGAGTTGAAGAAGCAGTTAGAAGATTTGCTTGATAAAAAGTTTGTATGACCAAGTGTATCGCCTTGGGGAACGCCGGTGTTATTAGTTAAAAAAAAGATGGTAGCATGAGGTTATGTATAGATTACCGGCAGTTGAATAAAGTGACAATAAAGAATAAGTATCCACTTCCGAGGATCGACGATTTGATGGATCAGTTAGTGGGTGCGTGTGTGTTTAGTAAAATTGATTTAAGGTCGGGTTATCACCAGATCAAAGTGAAAGATGAGGATATTCAGAAGACGGCCTTTAGGACACGTTACGGGCATTACGAATATTCTATGATGCCTTTCGGTGTTACTAATGCGCCGGGTGTACTTATGGAATATATGAATCGTATTTTTCATACTTATCTAGATCGTTTTGTTGTTGTGTTTATAGATGATATTCTGATATACTCCAAGTCCGAAGAGGAGCATGCCGAGCATTTGAGAATTGTGTTGCAAGTGCTGAAAGAGAAGAAATTATATGCCAAGTTATCAAAGTACGAATTCTGGTTGCACGAGGTGAATTTTCTCGGTCATGTTATTTCTGGTAGTGGTATTGCTGTGGATCCATCTAAGGTTGATGCAGTATCGCAATGGGAGACTCCGAAGTCGGTTACCGAAGTTAGAAGCTTTTTGGGTTTGGCAGGTTATTACCGAAGGTTTATTGAAGGATTTTCCAAGTTAGCACTTCCGTTAACTTAGTTGACTTGTAAAGGTAGAGTTTTTGTGTGGGATGTTCAGTGCGAAGAAAGCTTTAATGAGTTAAAGCCACGTTTGACGACGGCTCCGATTTTAATACTACCAAAATCTGACGAACCATTTATTGTATACTGTGATGCGTCTAAGTTGGGTTTAGGTGGTGTGCTTATGTAGAATTATAAGGTAGTAGCTTATGCATCGAGGCAGTTGAGGATTCATGAACGTAATTATCCTACTCATAATCTTGAGTTAGCTGTAGTGGTTTTTGTACTTAAAATTTGGAGACATTATCTGTATGGTTCTAGATTTGAAGTATTCAGTGATCATAAAAGCTTAAAGTATTTATTTGATCAGAAAGAATTAAATATGAGACAACGAAGGTGGCTTGAATTGCTAAAGGATTATGATTTCGGGTTGAATTACCATCCAGGTAAGGCTAATGTTGTTGCAGATGTTTTAAGTAGGAAAACTTTATCTGCTATGATGGTTAGAGAGTTAGAGTTGCTTGAACAGTTCAGAGACTTGAGTTTAGTTTGTGAAGTGTCGCCACAGAGTGTCAAATTGGGAACGTTGAAGATCAACAGCAAATTTTTGGATAGTATCAAAAAGGCTCAGAAGATGGATGTGAAGTTGGTAGATTTGATGGTTGGAAATAATCAGACCGAAGATAGTGATTTTAAAGTTGATGATCAAGGTGTTTTGCGGTTTCGAGATAGAATTTGTATTCCTGATGATGCAGAAATGAAAAAGATGATTCTAGAAGAAGGTCATAGAAGTAGTTTAAGTATTCATCCGGGAGCTACAAAAATGTATCATGATTTGAAGAAGTTGTTTTGGTGGTTCGGGTTGAAGCGAGATGTGGCGCATTTTGTGTATGCGTGTTTAACTTGTCAAAAGTCGAAAGTTGAACATCAGAAAACTGCTGGGTTGTTGACACGTTTAGATGTTCCAGAGTGGAAGTGGGATAGTATATCCATGGATTTTGTGATGGGTTTGCCGAACACTCCAAATGGATATGATGCGATTTGGGTAATTGTGGATAGACTGACGAAGTCGGCTCATTTTATTCCGATTAACATCAGTTTTCCTGTATCTCAGTTAGCGGAGATTTATATCCGTGTGATTGTGAAGCTACATGGTGTTCTATCGAGTATTGTATCAGATAGAGATCCAAGATTTACTTCTAGATTTTGGAATAGTTTGCAGGAGGCGTTGGGTTCTAAGTTGAGTTTGAGTTCGGCGTATCATCCGCAGACGGATGGACAGACAGAGAGGACGATTCAGTCGTTGGAGGACTTGTTGAGAGCTTGTGTACTTGAGCAAGGGGGAACTTGGGATAGTTATCTTCCATTGATTGAGTTCACTTATAATAATAGTTACCATTCTAGCATTGGAATGGCACAGTTCGAAGCGTTGTATGGTCGGAGATGTAGAACTCCATTATGTTGGTATGAGTCCAGTGAGAGTGTGGTACTTGGACCGGACATTGTTCAACAGACTACTGAGAAGGTTAAGTTGATTAGAGAAAAGATGAAAGTGTCACAGAGTAGACAAAAGAGTTATCATGATAAGCGTAGAAATGATCTTGAGTTTCAAGAAGGAGACCATGTGTTTTTGAGAGGCAATCCTGTGACCGGTGTTGGACGGGTGCTAAAATCAAAGAAACTGACTCTGAGGTTTATTGGTCTGTATCAGATTTCGGAAAGAGTTGGAGCAGTTGCGTATAGAGTGGGTTTACCACCGCATCTTTCGAACTTGCATGATGTGTTTCGTGTGTCGCAACTTCGGAAATATGTTTCGGATCCATCTTATGTGATTCCGAGAGATGATGTGCAAGTGAGAGACAATCTTACGATCGAGATCTTACTAGTGAGGATTGAAGGTCGTGAAGTGAAGAAGCTGAGAGGCAAAGACATACCTCTAGTGAAAGTCGTTTGGGGAGGAGCGGCTGGTGAAAATATGACGTGGGAGTTGGAAAGTAAGATGCGGGAGTCGTATCCATAGTTATTTGAATGAGGTACATTTTCGAGGACGAAAACATTCTAAGTGGGGGAGGGTTGTAACGCCCTGATTTATTATTTAATTATTTTACCGAGTTTAGCAATAATTTTGAGTGATTTACATGAATATTTGCAATGTATGATGTTTTGTGATGTGTTGATGGGTGTTGGTGAATAATATTATTAGCTTATTATAATATTATTAGTGGGGAAATAAATAATGAGAATTAGTGGTATTGTTTGATTATTAGAATATTAGTTAAATAATTGTTTAACTAGCGTGACATTACATATTTATTTAATGGAATAAAATTAAAATGGAATAATGAGGTAGTAAGGGCAAAACTGACAAAAAGAGAGAACTTAGGGGTTCTAGGGGCTAAGTTGGAATAAGGGGAATATGTTATAAGGAGTTTGAGGAAGTTACACAATAGAACGTGAATACAACTTTTGAGGAAACCGTAGAAGTGAGAAGAAAGAAGAGAAGAACGATCGTGAGAAGGCAAGAGACTAGAGTTTAGAGATTCAAAAAGGTCATCCAATCTAAAGTAAGAGTGGGACTAACTTTCTCTAATACGGGTTCAATAATCATGAAAGGGATTGAGTTAGATATTGGTTGATAGTTGTTGTTGTTAGAGATGAATGAAATTGATTGATACGTGTTAATTGAGTATCTTGATATTAGGAATTTGAACCCAATTTGATGTTAGGAGTTTGCAATGATTGAATTATAATGTTATCGTTATGATGTAGTGTTTCTATGAGAATAATGTGAAGAAATTCTGTTTTGGGTTAGGAATAGTGAAAACTAGAAATTTTTGTGCGAAGTTCATCGTCGCGAAAATTAGTTTTTATACTACCAATGAGTTCTAATAGATATAAAAAAGTTAAAATAAGAGTCTCGCGAATTAAATCGAAGTTTCTGATGGGTTTTTGGGCAAAAAGTGATCAAACCCGTAGCTATGTTAGTGCAGAATTTTGGAAACTTCGAAAATTTGTAACTTTAGTTCCGGGAGTCCGATTCGTACGCCGCTCGAAGCGTTGGAAAGATAACGAGACGAGCTATCTTATAATAATAGTTTCTGGCCCAGAGGTGAGTTATCTTGTTGTGGAATAACTAAAATGGAATTATAGTGTTAAAATTCAGATTTTTGGCGAAGTGAAAGTTTGAGTTTTAGCGCGATTTCGAAATTGAAAATTTTCCAGATTGTGAAATGAATTCAAAACGTGATTCCTTGTATTTAATGATGAATTTAGGTGTATTTTAATAATTATTTCGTCATGTTCTTGAGCTACTTTTGAAGCATTTTTGATTAAAGTATACATGCTTGGATTTTGTAATTATAAGTGTGTGAATGAAATTATTGTCTATTTGCGAAGAATACTGTTGATTAATTGTGAAGTTATGATGCGAAGTTGTAGTCGTATAGTGAAGAGGCCGAGTGCCTATGTTGATTTGTGAAGTTGATGTTGTTGTTGTTGCATTTTAATTGTATCATTGCATAATCATTTCATTTTAACTACGATGACCTGGATTGGCACCACGATGGCCTGAATGGGCAATTTGTTAAGCGAAGGGGGTTGTAGCCTGTCAAATCCGAATCACAGCATTAGAGAAGGGAGCTGTAGCTCTGTTGGTACCACATGCATGATTGCATTGCGTTACATCCGTTGAGTCGTGTTGTTGTATTGTTGAGCGAAGTTATGTGATGATTTGTTGTTGGACTTATGCGAAGTATTGATAATGATGAGTTGCGCAGTTATATGATGTTATGTGTTGCTAATTCCTTTATTCGAGTTCTTGCCTTGTATTATTGAATGTGAAATCTCACCCCTTCTGTTTGAATGTTATCTCTACGTCGGTAACGTGCAGATATTCCGGAATAATAGCTGAAGTGAGTCGAAGTCTCGTGTCGTCTTAGAAGTCATGCTCTGATACGTAACGGGATGGGATTTTTTTTATACTGCTTTGTTTTCCATTTATTACGTATTTCCTTATATCTTGACGTTGGACCACTTTTATGTTGATTTTATTTGAGTTGTTGCTATTGAGGCTTTAGTGCCGAGTAATGCTAAAGGATTAAATACTTCCGCTGCGATGTCTTAGACAGTTTGAAAGAAGTTGTTTGATCAAAGTGATTTTTAACTTTATTTATGTTAAACGACGTATTGAAGCTTGAATTGTGACATCCTGTTTACGATGTACTCTGATTTATATTATAATATTTTTATGTTGGGAAATCAGGGTGTTACAATTGGTATCAGAGGAGGTCGGTCCGTTCGGCCAAGTTGTCGAGTCGTGGGCATCGTGTGATGGTTGAATACTGTCATTGTGTTTTCCTAATCGTTGTTCGGTGTTGTTGTGCAGAACTGAGAATGGCTGGAAGGAACGATGTTGCTATTGCTGCCGCGTTGCAAGCTGTGGGGCATCAGCCTAATGCTGGTGCCGGTGGTAATGATGGGGTTCGGATACTGGAGACTTTTCTGAGGAACCATCTGCCTACCTTCAAAGGTAGGCATGATCTTGATGGAGCTCAGATATGGCTCAAGGAAATCGAGAGAAATTTTCGAGTCATGGAATGCACTGACCCTCAGAAGGTGCGTTTTGGTACGCATATGTTGGCTGAGGAGACTGATGATTGGTGGGTAAGTACTCGCCCGATTCTGGAGAACGGAGGTGAGGTTGTGACTTGGGCTGTTTTTAACAGAGAGTTTCTGAAGAGGTACTTCCCGGAAGATGTTCGCGGGAAAAAGGAAATTGAGTTCCTGGAGCTGAAGCAAGGTGATATGTCAGTAACTGAGTATGCTGCGAAATTTGTTGAGTTGGCAAAGTTTTATCCGCACTATAATGTCGAGACTGCTGAGTTCTCTAAGTGTATCAAATTCGAGAGTGGCTTGCGTGCTGAGATTAAGTGAGCGATTAGGTATCAGAAGATCCGACAATTTTCTGAGTTGGTAAGTAGCTGCAGGATATATGAAGATGACACCAAAGCTCATTATAAGGTTCTGAATGAGCGGAGGGGTAAGCACCAAGAGAGTCGTGGTAAGCCTTACAGCACTCTGGCTGATAGGTGTAAACAGAGGATGAATGATGGGAAGAGATCCAGTAGAGAAGGTGCCCCTACTGAAGTTGTTTGTGACCAATGTGGAAAACTAGGTTATAAAAGTAATGCTTGTGGTGGTGATGTGAAACAGTGTTTCCGTTGTGGCAAGTTGGGACATGCAGTTGCGGATTGCACACATAAGTCTGTGATTTGTTTTAACTGTGACGAAGAAGGACATATTAGCTCTCAGTGCCAGAAGCCTAAGAAAGCTCAGGCCAGTGGGAAGGTGTTTGCTTTAGCTGGTACTCAGACAATGAATGAGGATCGTCTGATCAGAGGTACATGCTTCATTAATAGTACTCCCTTAATTACTATTATAGATACTGATGCTTCACATTGCTTTATTGCTGCTGATTGTGTTTCGAGATTGGGTCTTGTTGTGTCGTCTATGAATGGGAAAATGGTCGTCGAAACTCCAGCTAAGGGTTCGGTGACTACTTGTCTAGTGTGCTTAAAGTGTCTTTTGTCGATGTTTGGTAGAGATTTTGCAATGGACTTAGTCTGCTTGCCGTTGAGTGGGGTGGATGTGATATTAGGTATGAACTGGTTGAAGTTTAACTATGTTCATATTAATTGTTTTAGAAAGTCGGGGCATTTTTCTTCTGCTGAAGAAGAGGGAGAAACCGAGTTCAAAAATACTAAGCAGTTGAATCAGCTAATGCGTGATGGCATCCAAATGTTTTCCTTGATGGCGTCCTTGTCCATTGAAAATCAAACCGTGATTGATAAGTTGATAGTAGTATGTGATTTTTCAGATGTTTTCCCCGATGAAATTCCTGATGTGCCGCCAGAGAGAGAAGTAGAATTTTCTATTGATCTTGTTCCGGGTACGAAGCCTGTTTCTATGGCACCTTACCATATGTCGGCTTCCTAACTAGCTGAGTTGAAGAAGCAGTTAGAAGATTTGCTTGATAAAAAGTTTGTATGACCAAGTGTATCGCCTTGGGGAACGCCGGTGTTATTAGTTAAAAAAAAGATGGTAGCATGAGGTTATGTATAGATTACCGGCAGTTGAATAAAGTGACAATAAAGAATAAGTATCCACTTCCGAGGATCGACGATTTGATGGATCAGTTAGTGGGTGCGTGTGTGTTTAGTAAAATTGATTTAAGGTCGGGTTATCACCAGATCAAAGTGAAAGATGAGGATATTCAGAAGACGGCCTTTAGGACACGTTACGGGCATTACGAATATTCTATGATGCCTTTCGGTGTTACTAATGCGCCGGGTGTATTTATGGAATATATGAATCGTATTTTTCATACTTATCTAGATCGTTTTGTTGTTGTGTTTATAGATGATATTCTGATATACTCCAAGTCCGAAGAGGAGCATGCCGAGCATTTGAGAATTGTGTTGCAAGTGCTGAAAGAGAAGAAATTATATGCCAAGTTATCAAAGTACGAATTCTGGTTGCACGAGGTGAATTTTCTCGGTCATGTTATTTCTGGTAGTGGTATTGCTGTGGATCCATCTAAGGTTGATGCAGTATCGCAATGGGAGACTCCGAAGTCGGTTACCGAAGTTAGAAGCTTTTTGGGTTTGGCAGGTTATTACCGAAGGTTTATTGAAGGATTTTCCAAGTTAGCACTTCCGTTAACTTAGTTGACCTGTAAAGGTAGAGTTTTTGTGTGGGATGTTCAGTGCGAAGAAAGCTTTAATGAGTTAAAGCCACGTTTGACGACGGCTCCAATTTTAATACTACCAAAATCTGACGAACCATTTATTGTATACTGTGATGCGTCTAAGTTGGGTTTAAGTGGTGTGCTTATGTAGAATTATAAGGTAGTAGCTTATGCATCGAGGCAGTTGAGGATTCATGAACGTAATTATCCTACTCATAATCTTGAGTTAGCTGTAGTGGTTTTTGTACTTAAAATTTGGAGACATTATCTGTATGGTTCTAGATTTGAAGTATTCAGTGATCATAAAAGCTTAAAGTATTTATTTGATCAGAAAGAATTAAATATGAGACAACGAAGGTGGCTTGAATTGCTAAAGGATTATGATTTCGGGTTGAATTACCATCCAGGTAAGGCTAATGTTGTTGCAGATGCTTTAAGTAGGAAAACTTTATCTGCTATGATGGTTAGAGAGTTAGAGTTGCTTGAACAGTTCAGAGACTTGAGTTTAGTTTGTGAAGTGTCGCCACAGAGTGTCAAATTGGGAACGTTGAAGATCAACAGCAAATTTTTGGATAGTATCAAAAAGGCTCAGAAGATGGATGTGAAGTTGGTAGATTTGATGGTTGGAAATAATCAGACCGAAGATAGTGATTTTAAAGTTGATGATCAAGGTGTTTTGCGGTTTCGAGATAGAATTTGTATTCCTGATGATGCAGAAATGAAAAAGATGATTCTAGAAGAAGGTCATAGAAGTAGTTTAAGTATTCATCCGGGAGCTACAAAAATGTATCATGATTTGAAGAAGTTGTTTTGGTGGTTCGGGTTGAAGCGAGATGTGGCGCATTTTGTGTATGCGTGTTTAACTTGTCAAAAGTCGAAAGTTGAACATCAGAAAACTGCTGGGTTGTTGACACGTTAAGATGTTCCAGAGTGGAAGTGGGATAGTATATCCATGGATTTTGTGACGGGTTTGCCGAACACTCCAAATGGATATGATGCGATTTGGGTAATTGTGGATAGACTGACGAAGTCGGCTCATTTTATTCCGATTAACATCAGTTTTCCTGTATCTCAGTCAGCGGAGATTTATATCCGTGTGATTGTAAATCTACATGGTGTTCTATCGAGTATTGTATCAGATAGAGATCCAAGATTTACTTCTAGATTTTGGAATAGTTTGCAGGAGGCGTGGGTTCTAAGTTGAGTTTGAGTTCGGCGTATCATCCGCAGACGGATGGACAGACAGAGAGGACGATTCAGTCGTTGGAGGACTTGTTGAGAGCTTGTGTACTTGAGCAAGGGGGAACTTGGGATAGTTATCTTCCATTGATTGAGTTCACTTATAATAATAGTTACCATTCTAGCATTGGAATGGCACCGTTCGAAGCGTTGTATGGTCGGAGATGTAGAACTCCATTATGTTGGTATGAGTCCAGTGAGAGTGTGGTACTTGGACCGGACATTGTTCAACAGACTACTGAGAAGGTTAAGTTGATTAGAGAAAAGATGAAAGTGTCACAGAGTAGACAAAAGAGTTATCATGATAAGCGTAGAAATGATCTTGAGTTTCAAGAAGGAGACCATGTGTTTTTGAGAGTCACTCCTGTGACCGGTGTTGGACGGGTGCTAAAATCAAAGAAACTGACTCTGAGGTTTATTGGTCTGTATCAGATTTCGGAAAGAGTTGGAGCAGTTGCGTATAGAGTGGGTTTACCACCGCATCTTTCGAACTTGCATGATGTGTTTCGTGTGTCGCAACTTCAGAAATATGTTTCGGATCCATCTTATGTGATTTCGAGAGATGATGTGCAAGTGAGAGACAATCTTACGATCGAGATCTTACTAGTGAGGATTGAAGGTCGTGAAGTGAAGAAGCTGAGAGGCAAAGACATACCTCTAGTGAAAGTCGTTTGGGGAGGAGCGGCTGGTGAAAATATGACGTGGGAGTTGGAAAGTAAGATGCGGGAGTCGTATCCATAGTTATTTGAATGAGGTACATTTTCGAGGACGAAAACATTCTAAGTGGGGGAGGGTTGTAACGCCCTGATTTATTATTTAATTATTTTACCGAGTTTAGCAATAATTTTGAGTGATTTACATGAATATTTGCAATGTATGATGTTTTGTGATGTGTTGATGGGTGTTGGTGAATAATATTATTAGCTTATTATAATATTATTAGTGGGGAAATAAATAATGAGAATTAGTGGTATTGTTTGATTATTAGAATATTAGTTAAATAATTGTTTAACTAGCGTGACATTACATATTTATTTAATGGAATAAAATTAAAATGGAATAATGAGGTAGTAAGGGCAAAACTGACAAAAAGAGAGAACTTAGGGGTTCTAGGGGCTAAGTTGGAATAAGGGGAATATGTTATAAGGAGTTTGAGGAAGTTACACAATAGAACGTGAATACAACTTTTGAGGAAACCGTAGAAGTGAGAAGAGAGAAGAGAAGAACGATCGTGAGAAGGCAAGAGACTAGAGTTTAGAGATTCAAAAAGGTCATCCAATCTAAAGTAAGAGTGGGACTAACTTTCTCTAATACGGGTTCAATAATCATGAAAGAGATTGAGTTAGATATTGGTTGATAGTTGTTGTTGTTAGAGATGAATGAAATTGATTGATACGTGTTAATTGAGTATCTTGATATTAGGAATTTGAACCCAATTTGATATTAGGAGTTTGCAATGATTGAATTATAATGTTATCGTTATGATGTAGTGTTTCTATGAGAATAATGTGAAGAAATTCTGTTTTGGGTTAGGAATAGTGAAAACTATAAATTTTTGTGCGAAGTTCATCGTCGCGAAAATTAGTTTTTATACTACCAATGAGTTCTAATAGATATAACAAAGTTAAAATAAGAGTCTCGCGAATTAAATCGAAGTTTCTGATGGGTTTTTGGGCAAAAAGTGATCAAACCCGTAGCTATGTTAGTGCAGAATTTTGGAAACTTCGAAAATTTGTAACTTTAGTTCCGGGAGTCCGATTCGTACGCCGCTCGAAGCGTTGGAAAGATAACGAGACGAGCTATCTTATAATAATAGTTTCTGGCCCAGAGGTGAGTTATCTTGTTGTGGAATAACTAAAATGGAATTATAGTGTTAAAATTCTGATTTTTGGCGAAGTGAAAGTTTGAGTTTTAGCGCGATTTCGAAATTGAAAATTTTCCAGATTGTGAAATGAATTCAAAACGTGATTCCTTGTATTTAATGATGAATTTAGGTGTATTTTAATAATTATTTCGTCATGTTCTTGAGCTACTTTTGAAGCATTTTTGATTAAAGTATACATGCTTGGATTTTGTAATTATAAGTGTGTGAATGAAATTATTGTCTATTTGCGAAGAATACTGTTGATTAATTGTGAAGTTATGATGCGAAGTTGTAGTCGTATAGCGAAGAGGCCGAGTGCCTATGTTGATTTGTGAAGTTGATGTTGTTGTTGTTGCATTTTAATTGTATCATTGCATAATCATTTCATTTTAACTACGATGACCTGGATTGGCACCACGATGGCCTGAATGGGCAATTTGTTAAGCGAAGGGGGTTGTAGCCTGTCAAATCTGAATCACGGCATTAGAGAAGGGAGCTGTAGCTCTGTTGGTACCACATGCATGATTGCATTGCGTTACATCCGTTGAGTCGTGTTGTTGTATTGTTGAGCGAAGTTATGTGATGATTTGTTGTTGGACTTATGCGAAGTATTGATAATGATGAGTTGCGCAGTTATATGATGTTATGTGTTGCTAATTCCTTTATTCGAGTTATTGCCTTGTATTATTGAATGTGAAATCTCACCCCTTCTGTTTGAATGTTACCTCTACGTGGGTAACGTGCAGATATTCCGGAATAATAGCTGAAGTGAGTCGAAGTCTCGTGTCGTCTTAGAAGTCATGCTCTGATACGTAACGGGATGGGATTTTTTTTATACTGCTTTGTTTTCCATTTATTACGTATTTCCTTATATCTTGACGTTGGACCACTTTTATGTTGATTTTATTTGAGTTGTTGCTATTGAGGCTTTAGTGCCGAGTAATGCTAAAGGATTAAATACTTCCGTTGCGATGTCTTAGACAGTTTGAAAGAAGTTGTTTGATCAAAGTGATTTTTAACTTTATTTATGTTAAACGACGTATTGAAGACTGAAATGTGACATCCTGTTTACGATGTACTCTGATTTATATTATAATATTTTTATGTTGGGAAATCAGGGTGTTACAATTGGTATCAGAGGAGGTCGGTCCGTTCGGCCAAGTTGTCGAGTCGTGGGCATCGTGTGATGGTTGAATACTGTCGTTGTGTTTTCCTAATCGTTGTTCGGTGTTGTTGTGCAGAACTGAGAATGGCTGGAAGGAACGATGTTGCTATTGCTGCCGCGTTGCAAGCTGTGGGGCATCAGCCTAATGCCGGTGCCGGTGGTAATGATGGGGTTCGGATACTGGAGACTTTTCTGAGGAACCATCTGCCTACCTTCAAAGGTAGGCATGATCTTGATGGAGCTCAGACATGGCTCAAGGAAATCGAGAGAATTTTTCGAGTCATGGAATGCACTGACCCTCAGAAGGTGCGTTTTGGTACGCATATGTTGGCTGAGGAGACTGATGATTGGTGGGTAAGTACTCGCCCGATTCTGGAGAACGGAGGTGAGGTTGTGACTTGGGCTGTTTTTAACAGAGAGTTTTTGAAGAGGTACTTCCCGGAAGATGTTCGCGGGAAAAAGGAAATTGAGTTCCTGGAGCTAAAGCAAGGTGATATGTCAGTAACTGAGTATGCTGCGAAATTTGTTGAGTTGGCAAAGTTTTATCCGCACTATAATGCCGAGACTGCTGAGTTCTCTAAGTGTATCAAATTCGAGAGTGGCTTGCGTGCTGAGATTAAGTGAGCGATTAGGTATCAGAAGATCCGACAGTTTTCTGAGTTGGTAAGTAGCTGCAGGATATATGAAGATGACACCAAAGCTCATTATAAGGTTCTGAATGAGCGGAGGGGTAAGCACCAACAGAGTCGTGGTAAGCCTTACAGCACTCTGGCTGATAGGTGTAAATAGAGGATGAATGATGGGAAGAGATCCAGTAGAGAAGGTGCCCCTACTGAAGTTGTTTGTTTCCAATGTGGAAAACTAGGTTATAAAAGTAATGCTTGTGGTGGTGATGTGAAACAGTGTTTCCGTTGTGGCAAGTTGGGACATGCAGTTGCGGATTGCACGCATAAGTCTGTGATTTGTTTTAACTGTGACGAAGAAGGACATATTAGCTCTCAGTGCCAGAAGCCTAAGAAAGCTCAGGCCAGTGGGAAGGTGTTTGCTTTAGCTGGTACTCAGACAATGAATGAGGATCGTCTGATCAGAGGTACATGCTTCATTAATAGTACTCCCTTAATTACTATTATAGATACTGATGCTTCACATTGTTTTATTGCTGCTGATTGTGTTTTGAGATTGGGTCTTGTTGTGTCGTCTATGAATGGGAAAATGGTCGTCGAAACTCCAGCTAAGGGTTCGGTGACTACTTGTCTAGTGTGCTTAAAGTGTCTTTTGTCGATGTTTGGTAGAGATTTTGCAATGGACTTAGTCTGCTTGCCGTTGAGTGGGGTGGATGTGATATTAGGTATGAACTGGTTGAAGTTTAACTATGTTCATATTAATTGTTTTAGAAAGTCGGGGCATTTTTCTTCTGCTGAAGAAGAGGGAGAAACCGAGTTCAAAAATACTAAGCAGTTGAACCAGCTAATGCGTGATGGCATCCAAATGTTTTCCTTGATGGCGTCCTTGTCCATTGAAAATCAAACCGTGATTGATAAGTTGATAGTAGTATGTGATTTTTCAGATGTTTTCCCCGATGAAATTCCTGATGTGCCGCCAGAGAGAGAAGTAGAATTTTCTATTGATCTTGTTCCGGGTACGAAGCCTGTTTCTATGGCACCTTACCATATGCCGGCTTCCAAACTAGCTGAGTTGAAGAAGCAGTTAGAAGATTTGCTTGATAAAAAGTTTGTATGACCAAGTGTATCGCCTTGGGGAACGCCGGTGCTATTAGTTAAAAAAAAGATGGTAGCATGAGGTTATGTATAGATTACCGGCAGTTGAATAAAGTGACAATAAAGAATAAGTATCCACTTCCGAGGATCGACGATTTGATGGATCAGTTAGTGGGTGCGTGTGTGTTTAGTAAAATTTATTTAAGGTCGGGTTATCACCAGATCAAAGTGAAAGATGAGGATATTCAGAAGACGGCCTTTAGGACACGTTACGGGCATTACGACTATTCTATGATGCCTTTCGGTGTTACTAATGCGCCGGGTGTACTTATGGAATATATGAATCGTATTTTTCATACTTATCTAGATCGTTTTGTTGTTGTGTTTATAGATGATATTCTGATATACTCCAAGTCCGAAGAGGAGCATGCCGAGCATTTGAGAATTGTGTTGCAAGTGCTGAAAGAGAAGAAATTATATGCCAAGTTATCAAAGTACGAATTCTGGTTGCACGAGGTGAATTTTCTCGGTCATGTTATTTCTGGTAGTGGTATTGTTGTGGATCCATCTAAGGTTGATGCAGTATCGCAATGGGAGACTCCGAAGTCGGTTACCGAAGTTAGAAGCTTTTTGGGTTTGGCAGGTTATTACCGAAGGTTTATTGAAGGATTTTCCAAGTTAGCACTTCCGTTAACTTAGTTGACCTGTAAAGGTAGAGTTTTTGTGTGGGATGTTCAGTGCGAAGAAAGCTTTAATGAGTTAAAGCCACGTTTGACGACGGCTCCGATTTTAATACTACCAAAATCTGACGAACCATTTATTGTATACTGTGATGCGTCTAAGTTGGGTTTAGGTGGTGTGCTTATGTAGAATTATAAGGTAGTAGCTTATGCATCGAGGCAGTTGAGGATTCATGAACGTAATTATCCTACTCATAATCTTGAGTTAGCTGTAGTGGTTTTTGTACTTAAAATTTGGAGACATTATCTGTATGGTTCTAGATTTGAAGTATTCAGTGATCATAAAAGCTTAAAGTATTTATTTGATCAGAAAGAATTAAATATGAGACAACGAAGGTGGCTTGAATTGCTAAAGGATTATGATTTCGGGTTGAATTACCATCCAGGTAAGGCTAATGTTGTTGCAGATGTTTTAAGTAGGAAAACTTTATCTGCTATGATGGTTAGAGAGTTAGAGTTGCTTGAACAGTTCAGAGACTTGAGTTTAGTTTGTGAAGTCTCGCCACAGAGTGTCAAATTGGGAACGTTGAAGATCAACAGCAAATTTTTGGATAGTATCAAAAAGGCTCAGAAGATGGATGTGAAGTTGGTAGATTTGATGGTTGGAAATAATCAGACCGAAGATAGTGATTTTAAAGTTGATGATCAAGGTGTTTTGCGGTTTCGAGATAGAATTTGTATTCCTGATGATGCAGAAATGAAAAAGATGATTCTAGAAGAAGGTCATAGAAGTAGTTTAAGTATTCATCCGGGAGCTACAAAAATGTATCATGATTTGAAGAAGTTGTTTTGGTGGTTCGGGTTGAAGCGAGATGTGGCGCATTTTGTGTATGCGTGTTTAACTTGTCAAAAGTCGAAAGTTGAACATCAGAAAACTGCTGGGTTGTTGACACGTTTAGATGTTCCAGAGTGGAAGTGGGATAGTATATCCATGGATTTTGTGACGGGTTTGCCGAACACTCCAAATGGATATGATGCGATTTGGGTAATTGTGGATAGACTGACGAAGTCGGCTCATTTTATTCCGATTAACATCAGTTTTCCTGTATCTCAGTTAGCGGAGATTTATATCCGTGTGATTGTGATGCTACATGGTGTTCTATCGAGTATTGTATCAGATAGAGATCCAAGATTTACTTCTAGATTTTGGAATAGTTTGCAGGAGGCGTTGGGTTCTAAGTTGAGTTTGAGTTCGGCGTATCATCCGCAGACGGATGGACAGACAGAGAGGACGATTCAGTCGTTGGAGGACTTGTTGAGAGCTTGTGTACTTGAGCAAGGGGGAACTTGGGATAGTTATCTTCCATTGATTGAGTTCACTTATAATAATAGTTACCATTCTAGCATTGGAATGGCACCGTTCGAAGCGTTGTATGGTCGGAGATGTAGAACTCCATTATGTTGGTATGAGTCCAGTGAGAGTGTGGTACTTGGACCGGACATTGTTCAACAGACTACTGAGAAGGTTAAGTTGATTAGAGAAAAGATGAAAGTGTCACAGAGTAGACAAAAGAGTTATCATGATAAGCGTAGAAATGATCTTGAGTTTCAAGAAGGAGACCATGTGTTTTTGAGAGGCAATCCTGTGACCGGTGTTGGACGGGTGCTAAAATCAAAGAAACTGACTCTGAGGTTTATTGGTCTGTATCAGATTTCGGAAAGAGTTGGAGCAGTTGCGTATAGAGTGGGTTTACCACCGCATCTTTCGAACTTGCATGATGTGTTTCGTGTGTCGCAACTTCGGAAATATGTTTCGGATCCATCTTATGTGATTCCGAGAGATGATGTGCAAGTGAGAGACAATCTTACGATCGAGATCTTACTAGTGAGGATTGAAGGTCGTGAAGTGAAGAAGCTGAGAGGCAAAGACATACCTCTAGTGAAAGTCGTTTGGGGAGGAGCGGCTGGTGAAAATATGACGTGGGAGTTGGAAAGTAAGATGCGGGAGTCGTATCCATAGTTATTTGAATGAGGTACATTTTCGAGGACGAAAACATTCTAAGTGGGGGAGGGTTGTAACGCCCTGATTTATTATTTAATTATTTTACCGAGTTTAGCAATAATTTTGAGTGATTTACATGAATATTTGCAATGTATGATGTTTTGTGATGTGTTGATGGGTGTTGGTGAATAATATTATTAGCTTATTATAATATTATTAGTGGGGAAATAAATAATGAGAATTAGTGGTATTGTTTGATTATTAGAATATTAGTTAAATAATTGTTTAACTAGCGTGACATTACATATTTATTTAATGGAATAAAATTAAAATGGAATAATGAGGTAGTAAGGGCAAAACTGACAAAAAGAGAGAACTTAGGGGTTCTAGGGGCTAAGTTGGAATAAGGGGAATATGTTATAAGGCGTTTGAGGAAGTTACACAATAGAACGTGAATACAACTTTTGAGGAAACCGTAGAAGTGAGAAGAAAGAAGAGAAGAACGATCGTGAGAAGGCAAGAGACTAGAGTTTAGAGATTCAAAAAGGTCATCCAATCTAAAGTAAGAGTGGGACTAACTTTCTCTAATACGGGTTCAATAATCATGAAAGGGATTGAGTTAGATATTGGTTGATAGTTGTTGTTGTTAGAGATGAATGAAATTGATTGATACGTGTTAATTGAGTATCTTGATATTAGGAATTTGAACCCAATTTGATGTTAGGAGTTTGCAATGATTGAATTATAATGTTATCGTTATGATGTAGTGTTTCTATGAGAATAATGTGAAGAAATTCTGTTTTGGGTTAGGAATAGTGAAAACTAGAAATTTTTGTGCGAAGTTCATCGTCGCGAAAATTAGTTTTTATACTACTAATGAGTTCTAATAGATATAACAAAGTTAAAATAAGAGTCTCGCGAATTAAATCGAAGTTTCTGATGGGTTTTTGGGCAAAAAGTGATCAAACCCGTAGCTATGTTAGTGCAGAATTTTGGAAACTTCGAAAATTTGTAACTTTAGTTCCGGGAGTCCGATTCGTACGCCGCTCGAAGCGTTGGAAAGATAACGAGACGAGCTATCTTATAATAATAGTTTCTGGCCCAGAGGTGAGTTATCTTGTTGTGGAATAACTAAAATGGAATTATAGTGTTAAAATTCTGATTTTTGGCGAAGTGAAAGTTTGAGTTTTAGCGCGATTTCGAAATTGAAAATTTTCCAGATTGTGAAATGAATTCAAAACGTGATTCCTTGTATTTAATGATGAATTTAGGTGTATTTTAATAATTATTTCGTCATGTTCTTGAGCTACTTTTGAAGCGTTTTCGATTAAAGTATACATGCTTGGATTTTGTAATTATAAGTGTGTGAATGAAATTATTGTCTATTTGCGAAGAATACTGTTGATTAATTGTGAAGTTATGATGCGAAGTTGTAGTCGTATAGTGAAGAGGCCGAGTGCCTATGTTGATTTGTGAAGTTGATGTTGTTGTCGTTGCATTTTAATTGTATCATTGCATAATCATTTCATTTTAACTACGATGACCTGGATTGGCACCACGATGGCCTGAATGGGCAATTTGTTAAGCGAAGGGGGTTGTAGCCTGTCAAATCCGAATCACGGCATTAGAGAAGGGAGCTGTAGCTCTGTTGGTACCACATGCATGATTGCATTGCGTTACATCCGTTGAGTCGTGTTGTTGTAGTGTTGAGCGAAGTTATGTGATGATTTGTTGTTGGACTTATGCGAAGTATTGATAATGATGAGTTGCGTAGTTATATGATGTTATGTGTTGCTAATTCCTTTATTCGAGTTATTGCCTTGTATTATTGAA
The DNA here is from genome assembly GCA_022829125.1 of Lathyrus tuberosus. Lineage (NCBI taxonomy): Eukaryota > Viridiplantae > Streptophyta > Magnoliopsida > Fabales > Fabaceae > Lathyrus > Lathyrus tuberosus. The sequence continues at coordinate 2,748,536 of JALAZF010000241.1, read as the reverse complement.
TGTGAAATCTCACCCCTTCTGTTTGAATGTTACCTCTACGTGGGTAACGTGCAGATATTCCGGAATAATAGCTGAAGTGAGTCGAAGTCTCGTGTCGTCTTAGAAGTCATGCTCTGATACGTAACGGGATGGGATTTTTTTTATACTGCTTTGTTTTCCATTTATTACGTATTTCCTTATATCTTGACGTTGGACCACTTTTATGTTGATTTTATTTGAGTTGTTGCTATTGAGGCTTTAGTGCCGAGTAATGCTAAAGGATTAAATACTTCCGCTGCGATGTCTTAGACAGTTTGAAAGAAGTTGTTTGATCAAAGTGATTTTTAACTTTATTTATGTTAAACGACGTATTGAAGACTGAAATGTGACATCCTGTTTACGATGTACTCTGATTTATATTATAATATTTTTATGTTGGGAAATCAGGGTGTTACAATTGGTATCAGAGGAGGTCGGTCCGTTCGGCCAAGTTGTCGAGTCGTGGGCATCGTGTGATGGTTGAATACTGTCGTTGTGTTTTCCTAATCGTTGTTCGGTGTTGTTGTGCAGAACTGAGAATGGCTGGAAGGAACGATGTTGCTATTGCTGCCGCGTTGCAAGCTGTGGGGCATCAGCCTAATGCTGGTGCCGGTGGTAATGATGGGGTTCGGATACTGGAGACTTTTCTGAGGAACCATCTGCCTACCTTCAAAGGTAGGCATGATCTTGATGGAGCTCAGATATGGCTCAAGGAAATCGAGAGAATTTTTTGAGTCATGGAATGCACTGACCCTCAGAAGGTGCGTTTTGGTACGCATATGTTGGCTGAGGAGACTGATGATTGGTGGGTAAGTACTCGCCCGATTCTGGAGAACGGAGGTGAGGTTGTGACTTGGGCTGTTTTTAACAGAGAGTTTCTGAAGAGGTACTTCCCGGAAGATGTTCGCGGGAAAAAGGAAATTGAGTTCCTGGAGCTGAAGCAAGGTGATATGTCAGTAACTGAGTATGCTGCGAAATTTGTTGAGTTGGCAAAGTTTTATCCGCACTATAATGCCGAGACTGCTGAGTTCTCTAAGTGTATCAAATTCGAGAGTGGCTTGCGTGCTGAGATTAAGTGAGCGATTAGGTATCAGAAGATCCGACAGTTTTCTGAGTTGGTAAGTAGCTGCAGGATATATGAAGATGACACCAAAGCTCATTATAAGGTTCTGAATGAGCGGAGGGGTAAGCACCAACAGAGTCGTGGTAAGCCTTACAGCACTCTGGCTGATAGGTGTAAACAGAGGATGAATGATGGGAAGAGATCCAGTAGAGAAGGTGCCCCTACTGAAGTTGTTTGTTTCCAATGTGGAAAACTAGGTTATAAAAGTAATGCTTGTGGTGGTGATGTGAAACAGTGTTTCCGTTGTGGCAAGTTGGGACATGCAGTTGCGGATTGCACGTATAAGTCTGTGATTTGTTTTAACTGTGACGAAGAAGGACATATTAGCTCTCAGTGCCAGAAGCCTAAGAAAGCTCAGGCCAGTGGGAAGGTGTTTGCTTTAGCTGGTACTCAGACAATGAATGAGGATCGTCTGATCAGAGGTACATGCTTCATTAATAGTACTCCCTTAATTACTATTATAGATACTGATGCTTCACATTGTTTTATTGCTGCTGATTGTGTTTCGAGATTGGGTCTTGTTGTGTCGTCTATGAATGGGAAAATGGTCGTCGAAACTCCAGCTAAGGGTTCGGTGACTACTTGTCTAGTGTGCTTAAAGTGTCTTTTGTCGATGTTTGGTAGAGATTTTGCAATGGACTTAGTCTGCTTGCCGTTGAGTGGGGTGGATGTGATATTAGGTATGAACTGGTTGAAGTTTAACTATGTTCATATTAATTGTTTTAGAAAGTCGGGGCATTTTTCTTCTGCTGAAGAAGAGGGAGAAACCGAGTTCAAAAATACTAAGCAGTTGAACCAGCTAATGCGTGATGGCATCCAAATGTTTTCCTTGATGGCGTCCTTGTCCATTGAAAATCAAACCGTGATTGATAAGTTGATAGTAGTATGTGATTTTTCAGATGTTTTCCCCGATGAAATTCCTGATGTGCCGCCAGAGAGAGAAGTAGAATTTTCTATTGATCTTGTTCTGGGTACGAAGCCTGTTTCTATGGCACCTTACCATATGTCGGCTTCCTAACTAGCTGAGTTGAAGAAGCAGTTAGAAGATTTGCTTGATAAAAAGTTTGTATGACCAAGTGTATCGCCATGGGGAACGCCAGTGTTATTAGTTAAAAAAAAGATGGTAGCATGAGGTTATGTATAGATTACCGGCAGTTGAATAAAGTGACAATAAAGAATAAGTATCCACTTCCAAGGATCGACGATTTGATGGATCAGTTAGTGGGTGCGTGTGTGTTTAGTAAAATTGATTTAAGGTCGGGTTATCACCAGATCAAAGTGAAAGATGAGGATATTCAGAAGACGGCCTTTAGGACACGTTACGGGCATTACGAATATTCTATGATTCCTTTCGGTGTTACTAATGCGCCGGGTGTATTTATGGAATATATGAATCGTATTTTTCATACTTATCTAGATCGTTTTGTTGTTGTGTTTATAGATGATATTCTGATATACTCCAAGTCCGAAGAGGAGCATGCCGAGCATTTGAGAATTGTGTTGCAAGTACTGAAAGAGAAGAAATTATATGCCAAGTTATCAAAGTACGAATTCTGGTTGCACGAGGTGAATTTTCTCGGTCATGTTATTTCTGGTAGTGGTATTGCTGTGGATCCATCTAAGGTTGATGCAGTATCGCAATGGGAGACTCCGAAGTCGGTTACCGAAGTTAGAAGCTTTTTGGGTTTGGCAGGTTATTACCGAAGGTTTATTGAAGGATTTTCCAAGTTAGCACTTCCGTTAACTTAGTTGACCTGTAAAGGTAGAGTTTTTGTGTGGGATGTTCAGTGCGAAGAAAGCTTTAATGAGTTAAAGCCACGTTTGACGACGGCTCCGATTTTAATACTACCAAAATCTGACGAACCATTTATTGTATACTGTGATGCATCTAAGTTGGGTTTAGGTGGTGTGCTTATGTAGAATTATAAGGTAGTAGCTTATGCATCGAGGCAGTTGAGGATTCATGAACGTAATTATCCTACTCATAATCTTGAGTTAGCTGTAGTGGTTTTTGTACTTAAAATTTGGAGACATTATCTGTATGGTTCTAGATTTGAAGTATTCAGTGATCATAAAAGCTTAAAGTATTTATTTGATCAGAAAGAATTAAATATAAGACAACAAAGGTGGCTTGAATTGCTAAAGGATTATGATTTCGGGTTGAATTACCATCCAGGTAAGGCTAATGTTGTTGCAGATGCTTTAAGTAGGAAAACTTTATCTGCAATGATGGTTAGAGAGTTAGAGTTGCTTGAACAGTTCAGAGACTTGAGTTTAGTTTGTGAAGTGTCGCCACAGAGTGTCAAATTGGGAACGTTGAAGATCAACAGCAAATTTTTGGATAGTATCAAAAAGGCTCAGAAGATGGATGTGAAGTTGGTAGATTTGATGGTTGGAAATAATCAGACCGAAGATAGTGATTTTAAAGTTGATGATCAAGGTGTTTTGCGGTTTCGAGATAGAATTTGTATTCCTGATGATGCAGAAATGAAAAAGATGATTCTAGAAGAAGGTCATAGAAGTAGTTTAAGTATTCATCCGGGAGCTACAAAAATGTATCATGATTTGAAGAAGTTGTTTTGGTGGTTCGGGTTGAAGCGAGATGTGGCGCATTTTGTGTATGCGTGTTTAACTTGTCAAAAGTCGAAAGTTGAACATCAGAAAACTGCTGGGTTGTTGACACGTTTAGATGTTCCAGAGTGGAAGTGGGATAGTATATCCATGGATTTTGTGACGGGTTTGCCGAACACTCCAAATAGATATGATGCGATTTGGGTAATTGTGGATAGACTGACGAAGTCGGCTCATTTTATTCCGATTAACATCAGTTTTCCTGTATCTCAGTTAGCGGAGATATATATCCGTGTGATTGTGAAGCTACATGGTGTTCTATCGAGTATTGTATCAGATAGAGATCCAAGATTTACTTCTAGATTTTGGAATAGTTTGCAGGAGGCGTTGGGTTCTAAGTTGAGTTTGAGTTCGGCGTATCATCCGCAGACGGATGGACAGACAGAGAGGACGATTCAGTCGTTGGAGGACTTGTTGAGAGCTTGTGTACTTGAGCAAGGGGGAACTTGGGATAGTTATCTTCCATTGATTGAGTTCACTTATAATAATAGTTACCATTCTAGCATTGGAATGGCACCGTTCGAAGCGTTGTATGGTCGGAGATGTAGAACTCCATTATGTTGGTATAAGTCCAGTGAGAGTGTGGTACTTGGACCGAACATTGTTCAACAGACTACTGAGAAGGTTAAGTTGATTAGAGAAAAGATGAAAGTGTCACAGAGTAGACAAAAGAGTTATCATGATAAGCGTAGAAATGATCTTGAGTTTCAAGAAGGAGACCATGTGTTTTTGAGAGTCACTCCTGTGACCGGTGTTGGACGGGTGCTAAAATCAAAGAAACTGACTCTGAGGTTTATTGGTCTGTATCAGATTTCGGAAAGAGTTGGAGCAGTTGCGTATAGAGTGGGTTTACCACCGCATCTTTCGAACTTGCATGATGTGTTTCGTGTGTCGCAAATTCAGAAATATGTTTCGGATCCATCTTATGTGATTCCGAGAGATGATGTGCAAGTGAGAGACAATCTTACGATCGAGATCTTACTAGTGAGGATTGAAGGTCGTGAAGTGAAGAAGCTGAGAGGCAAAGACATACCTCTAGTGAAAGTCGTTTGGGGAGGAGCGGCTGGTGAAAATATGACGTGGGAGTTGGAAAGTAAGATGCGGGAGTCGTATCCATAGTTATTTGAATGAGGTACATTTTCGAGGACGAAAACATTCTAAGTGGGGGAGGGTTGTAACGCCCTGATTTATTATTTAATTATTTTACCGAGTTTAGCAATAATTTTGAGTGATTTACATGAATATTTGCAATGTATGATGTTTTGTGATGTGTTGATGGGTGTTGGTGAATAATATTATTAGCTTATTATAATATTATTAGTGGGGAAATAAATAATGAGAATTAGTGGTATTGTTTGATTATTAGAATATTAGTTAAATAATTGTTTAACTAGCGTGACATTACATATTTATTTAATGGAATAAAATTAAAATGGAATAATGAGGTAGTAAGGGCAAAACTGACAAAAAGAGAGAACTTAGGGGTTCTAGGGGCTAAGTTGGAATAAGGGGAATATGTTATAAGGAGTTTGAGGAAGTTACACAATAGAACGTGAATACAACTTTTGAGGAAACCGTAGAAGTGAGAAGAAAGAAGAGAAGAACGATCGTGAGAAGGCAAGAGACTAGAGTTTAGAGATTCAAAAAGGTCATCCAATCTAAAGTAAGAGTGGGACTAACTTTCTCTAATACGGGTTCAATAATCATGAAAGGGATTGAGTTAGATATTGGTTGATAGTTGTTGTTGTTAGAGATGAATGAAATTGATTGATACGTGTTAATTGAGTATCTTGATATTAGGAATTTGAACCCAATTTGATGTTAGGAGTTTGCAATGATTGAATTATAATGTTATCGTTATGATGTAGTGTTTCTATGAGAATAATGTGAAGAAATTCTGTTTTGGGTTAGGAATAGTGAAAACTAGAAATTTTTGTGCGAAGTTCATCGTAGCGAAAATTAGTTTTTATACTACCAATGAGTTCTAATAGATATAACAAAGTTAAAATAAGAGTCTCGCGAATTAAATTGAAGTTTCTGATGGGTTTTTGGGCAAAAAGTGATCAAACCCGTAGCTATGTTAGTGCAGAATTTTGGAAACTTCGAAAATTTGTAACTTTAGTTCCGGGAGTCCGATTCGTACGCCGCTCGAAGCGTTGGAAAGATAACGTGACGAGCTATCTTATAATAATAGTTTCTGGCCCAGAGGTGAGTTATCTTGTTGTGGAATAACTAAAATGGAATTATAGTGTTAAAATTCTGATTTTTGGCGAAGTGAAAGTTTGAGTTTTAGCGCGATTTCGAAATTGAAAATTTTCCAGATTGTGAAATGAATTCAAAACGTGATTCCTTGTATTTAATGATGAATTTAGGTGTATTTTAATAATTATTTCGTCATGTTCTTGAGCTACTTTTGAAGCGTTTTCGATTAAAGTATACATGCTTGGATTTTGTAATTATAAGTGTGTGAATGAAATTATTGTCTATTTGCGAAGAATACTGTTGATTAATTGTGAAGTTATGATGCGAAGTTGTAGTCGTATAGTGAAGAGGCCGAGTGCCTATGTTGATTTGTGAAGTTGATGTTGTTGTTGTTGCATTTTAATTGTATCATTGCATAATCATTTCATTTTAACTACGATGACCTGGATTGGCACCACGATGGCCTGAATGGGCAATTTGTTAAGCGAAGGGGGTTGTAGCCTGTCAAATCCGAATCACGGCATTAGAGAAGGGAGCTGTAGCTCTGTTGGTACCACATGCATGATTGCATTGCGTTACATCCGTTGAGTCGTGTTGTTGTATTGTTGAGCGAAGTTATGTGATGATTTGTTGTTGGACTTATGCGAAGTATTGATAATGATGAGTTGCGTAGTTATATGATGTTATGTGTTGCTAATTCCTTTATTCGAGTTATTGCCTTGTATTATTGAATGTGAAATCTCACCCCTTCTGTTTGAATGTTACCTCTACGTGGGTAACGTGCAGATATTCCGGAATAATAGCTGAAGTGAGTCGAAGTCTCGTGTCGTCTTAGAAGTCATGCTCTGATACGTAACGGGATGGGATTTTTTTTATACTGCTTTGTTTTCCATTTATTACGTATTTCCTTATATCTTGACGTTGGACCACTTTTATGTTGATTTTATTTGAGTTGTTGCTATTGAGGCTTTAGTGCCGAGTAATGCTAAAGGATTAAATACTTCCGCTGCGATGTCTTAGACAGTTTGAAAGAAGTTGTTTGATCAAAGTGATTTTTAACTTTATTTATGTTAAACGACGTATTGAAGACTGAAATGTGACATCCTATTTACGATGTACTCTGATTTATATTATAATATTTTTATGTTGGGAAATCAGGGTGTTACAATTGGTATCAGAGGAGGTCGGTCCGTTCGGCCAAGTTGTCGAGTCGTGGGAATTGTGTGATGGTTGAATACTGTCGTTGTGTTTTCCTAATAGTTGTTCGGTGTTGTTGTGCAGAACTGAGAATGTCTGGAAGGAACGATGTTGCTATTGCTGCCGCGTTGCAAGCTGTGGGGCATCAGCCTAATGCTGGTGCCGGTGGTAATGATGGGGTTCGGATACTGGAGACTTTTCTGAGGAACCATCTGCCTACCTTCAAAGGTAGGCATGATCTTGATGGAGCTCAGATATGGCTCAAGGAAATCGAGAGAATTTTTTGAGTCATGGAATGCACTGACCCTCAGAAGGTGCGTTTTGGTACGCATATGTTGGCTGAGGAGACTGATGATTGGTGGGTAAGTACTCGCCCGATTCTGGAGAACGGAGGTGAGGTTGTGACTTGGGCTGTTTTTAACAGAGAGTTTCTGAAGAGGTACTTCCCGGAAGATGTTCGCGGGAAAAAGGAAATTGAGTTCCTGGAGCTGAAGCAAGGTGATATGTCAGTAACTGAGTATGCTGCGAAATTTGTTGAGTTGGCAAAGTTTTATCCGCACTATAATGCCGAGACTGCTGAGTTCTCTAAGTGTATCAAATTCGAGAGTGGCTTGCGTGCTGAGATTAAGTGAGCGATTAGGTATCAGAAGATCCGACAGTTTTCTGAGTTGGTAAGTAGCTGCAGGATATATGAAGATGACACCAAAGCTCATTATAAGGTTCTGAATGAGCGGAGGGGTAAGCACCAACAGAGTCGTGGTAAGCCTTACAGCACTCTGGCTGATAGGTGTAAACAGAGGATGAATGATGGGAAGAGATCCAGTAGAGAAGGTGCCCCTACTGAAGTTGTTTGTTTCCAATATGGAAAACTAGGTTATAAAAGTAATGCTTGTGGTGGTGATGTGAAACAGTGTTTCCGTTGTGGCAAGTTGGGACATGCAGTTGCGGATTGCACGCATAAGTCTGTGATTTGTTTTAACTGTGACGAAGAAGGACATATTAGCTCTCAGTGCCAGAAGCCTAAGAAAGCTCAGGCCAGTGGGAAGGTGTTTGCTTTAGCTGGTACTCAGACAATGAATGAGGATCGTCTGATCAGAGGTACATGCTTCATTAATAGTACTCCCTTAATTACTATTATAGATATTGATGCTTCACATTGTTTTATTGCTGCTGATTGTGTTTCGAGATTGGGTCTTGTTGTGTCGTCTATGAATGGGAAAATGGTCGTCGAAACTCCGGCTAAGGGTTCGGTGACTACTTGTCTAGTGTGCTTAAAGTGTCTTTTGTCGATGTTTGGTAGAGATTTTGCAATGGACTTAGTCTGCTTGCCGTTGAGTGGGGTGGATGTGATATTAGGTATGAACTGGTTGAAGTTTAACTATGTTCATATTAATTGTTTTAGAAAGTCGGGGCATTTTTCTTCTGCTGAAGAAGAGGGAGAAACCGAGTTCAAAAATACTAAGCAGTTGAACCAGCTAATGCGTGATGGCATCCAAATGTTTTCCTTGATGGCGTCCTTGTCCATTGAAAATCAAACCGTGATTGATAAGTTGATAGTAGTATGTGATTTTTCAGATGTTTTCCCCGATGAAATTCCTGATGTGCCGCCAGAGAGAGAAGTAGAATTTTCTATTGATCTTGTTCCGGGTACGAAGCCTGTTTCTATGGCACCTTACCATATGCCGGCTTCCAAACTAGCTGAGTTGAAGAAGCAGTTAGAAGATTTGCTTGATAAAAAGTTTGTAAGACCAAGTGTATCGCCTTGGGGAGCGCCAGTGTTATTAGTTAAAAAAAAAGATGGTAGCATGAGGTTATGTATAGATTACCGGCAGTTGAATAAAGTGACAATAAAGAATAAGTATCCACTTCCAAGGATCGACGATTTGATGGATCAGTTAGTGGGTGCGTGTGTGTTCAGTAAAATTGATTTAAGGTCGGGTTATCACCAGATCAAAGTGAAAGATGAGGATATTCAGAAGACGGCCTTTAGGACACGTTACGGGCATTACGAATATTCTGTGATGCCTTTCGGTATTACTGATGCGCCGGGAGTATTTATGGAATATATGAATCGTATTTTTCATACTTATCTGGATCGTTTTGTTGTTGTGTTTATAGATGATTTTCTGATATACTCCAAGTCCGAAGAGGAGCATGCCGAGCATTTGAGAATTGTGTTGCAAGTGCTGAAAGAGAAGAAATTATATGCCAAGTTATCAAAGTGCGAATTCTGGTTGCACGAGGTGAGTTTTCTCGGTCATGTTATTTCTAGTAGTGGTATTGCTGTGGATCCATCTAAGGTTGATGCAGTTTCGTAATGGGAGACTCTGAAGTCGGTTACCGAAGTTAGAAGCTTTTTGGGTTTTGCAGGTTATTACCGAAGGTTTATTGAAGGATTTTCCTAGTTAGCACTTCCGTTAACTCAGTTGACCTGTAAAGGTAGAGTTTTTGTGTGGGATGTTCAGTGCGAAGAAAGCTTTAATGAGTTAAAGCCACGTTTGACGACGGCTCCGATTTTAATACTACCAAAATCTGACGAACCATTTATTGTATACTGTGATGCGTCTAAGTTGGGTTTAGGTGGTGTGCTTATGTAGAATTATAAGGTAGTAGCTTATGCATCAAGGCAGTTGAGGATTCATGAACGTAATTATCCTACTCATGATCTTGAGTTAGCTGCAGTGGTTTTTGTACTTAAAATTTGGAGACATTATCTGTATGGTTCTAGATTTGAAGTATTCAGTGATTATAAAAGCTTAAAGTATTTATTTGATCAGAAAGAATTAAATATGAGACAACGAAGGTGGCTTGAATTGCTAAAGGATTATGATTTCGTGTTGAATTACCATCCAGGTAAGGCTAATGTTGTTGCAGATGCTTTAAGTAGGAAAACTTTATCTGCTATGATGGTTAGAGAGTTAGAGTTGCTTGAACAGTTCAGAGACTTGAGTTTAGTTTGTGAAGTGTCGCCATAGAGTGTCAAATTGGGAACGTTGAAGATCAACAACAAATTTTTGGATAGTATAAAAAAGGCTCAGAAGATGGATGTGAAGTTGGTAAATTTGATGGTTGGAAATAATCAGACCGAAGATAGTGATTTTAAAGTTGATGATCAAGGTGTTTTGCGGTTTCGAGATAGAATTTGTATTCTTGATGATGCAGAAATGAAAAAGATGATTCTAGAAGAATGTCATAGAAGTAGTTTGAGTATTCATCCGGGAGCTACAAAAATGTATCATGATTTGAAGAAGTTGTTTTGGTGGTTCGGGTTGAAGCGAGATGTGGCGCATTTTGTGTATGCGTGTTTAACTTGTCAAAAGTCGAAAGTTGAACATCAGAAAACTGCTGGGTTGTTGACACGTTTAGATGTTCCAGAGTGGAAGTGGGATAGTATATCCATGGAATTTGTGACGGGTTTGCCGAACACTCCAAATGGATATGATGCGATTTGGGTAATTGTGGATAGACTGACGAAGTTGGCTCATTTTATTCCGATTAACATCAGTTTTCCTGTATCTCAGTTAGCGGAGATTTATATCCGTGTGATTGTGAAGCTACATGGTGTTCTATCGAGTATTGTATCAGATAGAGATCCAAGATTTACTTCTAGATTTTGGAATAGTTTGCAGGAGGCGTTGGGTTCTAAGTTGAGTTTGAGTTCGGCGTATCATCCGCAGACGGATGGACAGACAGAGAGGATGATTCAGTCATTGGAGGACTTGTTGAGAGCTTGTGTACTTGAGCAAGGGGGAACTTGGGATAGTTATCTTCCATTGATTGAGTTCACTTATAATAATAGTTACCATTCTAGCATTGGAATGGCACAGTTCGAAGCGTTGTATGGTCGGAGATGCAGAACTCCATTATGTTGGTATGAGTCCGGTGAAAGTGTGGTACTTGGACCGGACATTGTTCAACAGACTAATGAGAAGGTTAAGTTGATTAGAGAAAAGATGAAAGTGTCACAGAGTAGACAAAAGAGTTATCATGATAAGCGTAGAAATGATCTTGAGTTTCAAGAAGGAGACCATGTGTTTTTGAGAGTCACTCATGTGACCTGTGTTGGACGGGCGCTAAAATCAAAGAAACTGACTCTGAGGTTTATTGGTCCGTATCAGATTTCGGAAAGAGTTGGAGCGGTTGCGTATAGAGTGGGTTTACCACCGCATCTTTCGAACTTGCATGATGTGTTTCATGTGTCGCAACTTCGGAAGTATGTTTCGGATCCGTCTCATGTGATTTCGAGAGATGATGTGCAAGTGAGAGACAATCTTACGATCGAGATCTTACTAGTGAGGATTGAAGGCCGTGAAGTGAAGAAGCTGAGAGGCAAAGACATACCTCTAGTGAAAGTCGTTTGGGGAGGAGCGGCTGGTGAAAATATGACGTGGGAGTTGGAAAGTAAGATGCGGGAGTCGTATCCAGAGTTATTTGAATGAGGTACATTTTCGAGGATGAAAACATTCTAAGTGGGGGAGGGTTGTAACGCCCTGATTTATTATTTAATTATTTTACCGAGTTTAGCAATAATTTTGAGTGATTTATATGAATATTTGCAATGTATGATGTTTTGTGATGTGTTGATGGGTGTTGGTGAATAATATTATTAGCTTATTATAATATTATTAGTGGGGAAATAAATAATGAGAATTAGTGGTATTGTTTGATTATTAGAATATTAGTTAAATAATTGTTTAACTAGCGTGACATTAAATATTTATTTAATGGAATAAAATTAAAATGGAATAATGAGGTAGTAAGGGCAAAACTGGCAAAAAGAGATAACTTAGGGGTTCTAGGGGCTAAGTTGGAATAAGGGGAATATGTTATAAGGAGTTTGAGGAAGTTACACAATAGAACGTGAATACAACTTTTGAGGAAACCGTAGAAGTGAGAAGAAAGAAGAGAAGAACGATCGTGAGAAGGCAAGAGACTAGAGTTTAGAGATTCAAAAAGGTCATCCAATCTAAAGTAAGGGTGGGACTAACTTTCTCTAATACGGGTTCAATAATCATGAAAGGGATTGAGTTAGATATTGGTTGATAGTTGTTGTTGTTAGAGATGAATGAAATTGATTGATACGTGTTAATTGAGTATCTTGATATTAGGAATTTGAACCCTATTTGATGTTAGGAGTTTGCAATGATTGAATTATAATGTTATCGTTATGATGTAGTGTGTCTATGAGAATAATGTGAAGAAATTCTGTTTTGGGTTAGGAATAGTGAAAACTAGAAATTTTTGTGCGAAGTTCATCGTCGCGAAAATTAGTTTTTATACTACCAATGAGTTTTAATAGGTATAACTAAGTTAAAATAAGAGTCTCGCGAATTAAATCGAAGTTTCGGATGGGTTTTTGGGCAAAAAGTGATCAAACCCGTAGCTATGTTAGTGCAGAATTTTGGAAACTTCGAAAATTTGTAACTTTAGTTCCGGGAGTCCGATTCGTACGCCGCTCGAAGCGTTGGAAAGATAACGAGACGAGCTATCTTATAATAATAGTTTCTGGCCCAGGGGTGAGTTATCTTGTTGTGGAATAACTGAAATGGAATTATAGTGTTAAAATTCTGATTTTTGGCGAAGTGAAAGTTTGAGTTTTAATTACGAAATTGAAAATTTTCCAGATTGTGATGAATTCAGAACGTGACTCCTTGTATTTAATGATGAATTTAGGTGTATTTTAATAATTATTTTGTCATGTCCTTGAGATACTTTTGAAGCGTTTTCGGTTAAAATATACATGCTTGGGTTTTGTAATTATAAGTGTGTGAATGAAATTATTGTTTATTTGGGAAGAATAATGTTGATTAATTGTGAAGTTGTGATGCAAAGTTGTAGTCGTATAGCGAAGAGGCCGAGTGCCTATGTTGATTTGCGAAGTTGATGTTGTTGTTGTTGCATTTTAATTGTATCGTTGCATAATCATTTCATTTTAACTACGATGGTCTGGATTGGCACCACGATGGCCTGAATGGGCAATTTGTTAAGCGAAGGGGGCTGTAGCCTGTCAAAGCCGAATCACGACATTAGCGAAGGGAGTTGTAGCTCTGTTGGTACCACATGCATGATTGCACTGCATTGCATCCGTTGAGTCGTGTTGTTGTATTGTTGAGCGAAGTTATGTGATGATTTGTTGTTGGACTTATGCGAAGTATTGATAATGATGAGTTGCGCAGTTATATGATTTTATGTGTTGCTAATTCCTTTATACGAGTTATTGCCTTGTATTATTGAATGTGAAAGCTCACCCCTTCTGTTTGAATGTTACCTCTACGTGGGTAACGTGCAGATATTTTGGAGTAATAGCTGAAGTGAGTCGAAGTCTCGTGTCGTCTTAGGAGTCATGCTCTGATACGTAACGGGATGAGATTTTTTTTATACTGCTTTGTTTTCCATTAGTTACGTATTTCCTTATATCTTGACGTTGGACCACTTTTATGTGGATTTTATTTGAGTTGTTGCTATTGAGGCTTTAGTGCCGAGTGATGTTAAAAGATTAAATACTTCCGCTGCGATGTCTTAGACAGTTTGAAAGAAGTTGTTTGATCAAAGTATTTTTAACTTTATTTATGTTAAACAACGTATTGAAGACTGAAATGTGACATCCTGTTTACGATGTACTATGATTTATATTATAATATTTTTATGTTGGTAAATCAGGGTGTTACAGTATAAATGAGACAGTTTGACTCTAGAGTGTGACACACGTGTGAGACTTAAAGACAAAGAAGTGCTATGTGAGAATGATGAATAATATGCAAAGAATGATATCTATATTTTTTTAGTTTTTGTTCTCAAAAGAAACTCCAACAATTATATTGCAAATATCACACATCGGGGGAGACCCTTTTATTGAACTTGAAAGGTTGCAGTATTTTACAAGGAAAAGTACAGTGTTTTACAAAGTACGAGAAGGAAAATTAGGCCTATGGATCCTGAGTTTTCTCTGAGGAGAGCTCAGATGCTGGTTCCTGAACTTTTCTTTTTTTCGATCGGGCCCCTTCAGGCGTTGTCGGGTCGACGATCCTTTGCCATGTGAAAGGAGTGAGCAAATTTCTTCGTTCCTCCTGACTTTCTATGGCATGCTGCTCTAATATCTCAATCAGAGAATCCTTTTCCTTTAGCAGTTCCTGAATCTTGGTACATTCCAAATTAAGAATCTGGTACTTGTTCTTCCAAGAGTTCTTCTCACGTTGGACCTTGTTGAGGGTGATTTGGAGTTTTTCTGTATCAGACATGAAATAAAGTACAGATTCCTTTAAGGGAAAAACTTCTTGACGAGGGTAAGGCATCCTCAGTTTGACGGCTCTAGTTTGTACACAGTGGAGGTAAGGTTCTGCAGAGGTACACCTTGGTCTTCCCAGGGAGTCTCTTCCTTTCCTGTGAACATGTTGCCAGACATGCACTATTTCTTTCTTTAGTGCCTTGTCATTTTCCCCTTCCTTGAAGAAAAGACCTTCCAGATGAACATTATGTGGGATATTCTTTATCGGGTATCCAAGTTGACGGCGAGCTAAAATTGGATGGTAGTTGATCCCTCCTTTAGTACCAATGAGGGGTACATTGGGGAAATTTCCACATTTGACGATGATTTTTACTCCGTCATAGATCCGATTGCACCAATATATGTCGGAATTGGTAAGGGACATAATCTTTTATGACCATCACAGACTACTCTTGTGATCCCAAAAAGCAGCAGCAGACTTGGGCAAGTGGGAAATAAACCATTTGTAGAGTAGTGGTACATAACATGTGATCATTCCTCCACTGTACAAATTCCTTAAGTGTACAGAATGATAAGCATCTGCGAGCAAGGTTGGGACAACGTTCCCAATTAAGAAAATCTTAAAAGCATTGGTGTCAATGAAGTTGTCAATATTGGGAAAGAGGAATAACCCATATATGAGAAGAACAAAGACATCCTCGAAAGCGATTATATTTCCTACACTGGCAAAGTATAAGGCTTTCTCCATCAGGAATTTAGCTGGTAAACCCTGGATTCCTCCCTTGGTTGTCATGTGAGCCCTGATTTCTGACTCTTCCAAAGAGATTGCTCTTGCAATGGTTTGATCTTTTGGAATTTCTTCCAGTTCAGAAATGGAGCTTGATCCGTGATAGGTAAATCAATCAGGTGGGATTACTCTTCCTGTGTCGGTGTGAGCTGATAATCTAGAAAGGTGAAGCAGTGGTAAACCGGATCGTAGAACTGAACCAGTATAGACAGGATTCCTTCAACCATGTTGACCTTCAAAAGAGACAACAATCCTCTGTGCTTAGCTCTGAAAGCCTCGGGATTAGTAATCATCCTTCCCAATTTCCTTAGGTCTTCTAGTTTTGGAACCTTGAAGGTGTACTTGTGCGTTTTTCTTCTACCGAAATCCATAACGCAACCTCTGATATTTGCAATTATTGTTTTAGTTCTTTTTAGAAAAAACACTCTTGTTTTTTTAAAAACAGGTTTTTAATGAATGCATGGATGTATGAATACAGCAAACAAAAACATTTGAAAATATGGGTTTAGGGGTTCATCGTCACGAGCATGGAGCCATGGATCTACCCATCCCCAAAGGTGTGTACTAATAGGTCAATTTTTGTACCTGTAGTACGGGTTCTAACAGAGGTTCGCAAAATTATTGACCCCTCTTAGGGATATTAACAGCAAACCAATTGACTCATAAGAGCTGTAATATCCTAAGATGAATCTCCTTTGAGTGTAGTATCGCGTATCAACTATTCCCGATAGTCACTGCACTACCTAATAGTCTATATGGTTAAATGTCTACTAAATCCTCAGCTTCAAGGGTAACCCAATGGGATAAAACAATGCTTTCACGACATGTTGGTTCAACATTGGTAAATCCACACAGGCACCTCCACTGATTCAGTTGACTGCCAAGTTAGCTTGGTCGGGATTCACTCCCTATAAGACTTCCTGGAGATGCCACCACTTATCTTAATGTTCTCTCGGACTCACCACATGTGTATTAATCACATTCCCAGATAACAGTAATTTAAACAAGGGTATCAAATAATATGACAGCAGATGATATATAAAAAATGAGAAAGCAGGTGAATAAACAGAAAAATAAATGCAAAGTAAGGTCTAGACCTCTTAGGAATTCTAATCCTAAATCCTCCCCAGCAGAGTCGCCATTTTTCTGTAGCGTGCGATTTTTGTCGGTGACGCGACCACCTTACCGCAATAATTTGGTTTGGGTGCTACTTTCTAATTTCTGTATTTATCCTATGAAGCTAGAAAGGAAAGGGAAGATATCTAAAATTAACCTTGCACGCAAATGTCTTTAACAAATGCTAAGAGATTGGGGATCGGGGTCTGGTTATACAAAGGGAAGCTATTAACACCCAGTGTATCTATGGTAATCAATAGGAACCTTCTTTTGCATGTTTTTCTGTTAACTTAAAATGCTTTCTTGTGTTTATCTGCCGTGGATTGGGAAATTTTCTCCTTTGGGAGGATTTAGAGACTGTTTTTGTTGTTTTCGGGTTTTCTGTTGTTTTTGGTAAGGTACTGGTCCTAAAGTTTTTGATTGGTGTGCTCGCTAAGATTTCGCAATCTTATGCCTACGTATTCCCGTAAAGAGATTTGGGAAATCACGACAATCATAGTTCCTCCTATTTCTATGGGAGGAAAGATGTATGTGTCTTGTTCAAAGCCCAAGATTGAAGCTAGTTGAGTTTTTGTGTCTTGTTCAAAGCCCAAGATTGAAGTTAAAGGGTGACTGAGAGAGAGAATTTTTCCTCTCTAAAGGGAGAAATCTGACCTATTCATCACAAATTTTTAGACATTGGTTATAAAGGAGGATTACTTTAACTGGGATATGTAGAATCCATCAATGCCATAATTTCTTTTATAAAAGGGATGTCATGAAGGAAGAAAGCTTTAACTCAGTGTAGAGCAATGCCATTTTTCCCTTATGAATCTTTCATGCTAAGAGAGGGACATTGGCTTGGATGTGAGGAATCCAGAGGTTTGCCACTTATAGCTGTTAGATGAAAGAGTAGTTTTAGCCAGGATAAAGGAGGGACTCCAGCTTGGATTTTGAATCAATAAGTGTGCCACTTACAACAATTATCTGGGAAAGGTTTTGATTGTTTGTTTTAATATGTGATGTATAGAGAATATGTCTTCCTACAGAGAAGACTCATGGTCTCATCTGATGGGATGTTGATTTTTTGTGTGCCTTGATAAAAGCCCAAGGTTGAAGCTAAAGGAAACTGACTCCATTGGGGAGGGTTTTATCTGTCTTGTACAAAGCCCAAGATTGAGGCTGACTGAGGAAATTCTTAAGTGAAGCATAAGAGAAAGCTATCTTTTGCTGAGGATTTGTTGAAATCCAGGAGCAGCTCAAAATTGTATTGGGGAATCCAAAGGGATTTACTCTTTCTGGGAATCAGGGAAGAGTTGAAGTACCAGATGCCATGGGGCTCTGTTTCTGTTGGGGATTTTGTTGATGGTAATTTGACCCTGTCTTGGATGTTTAAGGTGAAAATTTAGCCTTGTTGTGTGTCAGGGGAGTTTAAAGAGGGGTTTGAAAACCTTAGAGGTTTTGACTCTTCTGGAGACTGGTGTATTGATCAATTTCAAAAAAGGTCTTTCCTATGGATTTGGGAAACTTGAGGGTCTCTGTGTGAGATCCCAGAGTGGATGAGAGATTTTAAGTCTACTTGTATGAAGCCCAAGAGGAGGCTGAGACTATCCAAGTCTCTTAGGAAGAGGTAGACTCTAGTTAGAGAGAAATATTTGTATGATGCCCGAGAGGAAGCTGTTGGTTTAAGGGATGCAGATCAACCTTTAGATGGTAGTGTGTTATGGACTTTTGACTTCTCTGGGGATTAGGCTACAAAAAGAAGACTAATTTCTATCCTATGCTTTTAGTAAGCCATTGGGTCCTTGTATTAAGCCCAAGAGGAGGTTGGGGAACTTCTAAGAAGCCTGTTGGTCCTTGTACTAAGCCCAAGAGAAGGTTGGGGATGCTTCTAGGAAGCCTGTGGGTCCAAGCCTAAGAAAAGTTCAAGAAAGGTTTCACCGAGAATAAGTCCTTTCTTTGTTGAACAGTTCTAAGGTTTGAAGAAATTCAAAAGATGTTTCACCGGGAATTAATCCTCTCTGGGGAAATGAATTTCTTGTATACATACATTTCTAAGTTTTGGCAGCCTTGAGAAAAGCTTCACCTGGAATAATGCCTTTCTCTGTTCCATATTGATTAAGCCCAAGAGGAGGCAGACTGTATAGGGAATTTCCTATGAGGGAACTAATTTTGACTATGTTAGAAAGTAACCTCTGGTTTGACCTAAGTGTAGTCCTAACTATTGGGAAACTCTAGACAAATATGCACAAGTATATACAGATAAATGTATTGACATGTATATAACAAATATGCATTATATTGAAAAGATGTTAGGACTTATACTCTGAGAAGAGGCCCAAGTGTATTGTGATCTGTTGTATTGATAATGATTGTATGATTAGGGTTTTAAGAAATTGAAGAAAGTTTTGAGAAAACTTTGAATTTGAATTTTAATTAAAAGAAAGTTGTTTGAAAGGAAATAAATGTTGGGGCTTATAACTCAAAGAGAGGCCCAAGTGGTCTAAGAGCAGTTTCACCGGGAATAATGCTCCTCTTAGTACAACTTTAAAACAGATAGATGATTTTGAAAATAGAGGTATGGGGCTTACAACTCAAGGAGAGGCCCATGGAAGTTGTTTATTGTTTTAAAACAAAATTTATGTATAGAAGATTGAGGCTTATACTCAAGGAGAGGCCTAGATGACCTGTTTTGGAAACAGAGATCGCATTGCTATACCGAAAGACGTTGTGGGACTTATACTATGGCAGAGGCCCAAAATTGTTTTTGTACAAAGAGGGGTTGGGTCTTACACTCAATTAGAGGCCCAAAAGTGTTTTTGAAGAAATAATAATGGGGCTTATACTCAAGGGGAGGCCCAGATGAAAATTTTGAAAAGGCGACGATCGCACCGTGATTTTTAAAACCACAGAGGGACTTATACAATGACTGAGGCCCCAAAAATTATTTACACAAAGGGATGAGTATTACACTCTTCAAAGAGGCCCAAAAGATTATTTTTATACAAGAGTTGGGGCTTATAGCTCAAGGAGATGCCCAGATGAAAAACAGCGATCGCACCGTTTATTTTGAAAATCGTATCAGAACTTATACAATGACTGAGGCCCAAAAATCATGTATTTACAAAGGAATGGGTCTTACACTCTACAAAGAGGCCCAAAAGTGTTTCAAATGTAGTTTGAAAAAATTAAAATCAAGGAAAACCCTAATTTTAATTTAAAATATATTTTTCAAAGGAAATTAAATAAAAAAATGATATAAAAATATCAAATATATTCAAAAACAAGTTGTGAACTTTGAAAAATGTTTTGAAGAATCATGTTTAATCATATGAAAGCTTGGAATTCATTTGAATTTGAAAAAATCAAGATGAAAATTTCATTAAAAATATTAAAAAACAATTAAAATGAAATTCTTTACAAAAAATCAAACTATATTAAATAAATAATATAAATTTGATTTTTTTGTAGAATAAAATATTTTAACATTTTTGTGAAATTAAAAAAAAAGAACCAATAAAAATGATTAAAATTGAGAGAGAAATTAATTTTTGAAATCAATTAAGAAAATAATCAAAAATTTAAAAATTCAAAAAATTCAAAAAATGGCGCCAACGGTCACCTTCTTCTTCCTCGTGACCGCGCCATGAGTGATTTGCAAAACCTTGCTTTTCTCTCTGATTACTCAATGGTTTTGACTTTTGTAAACATCAATCTCACTCGTTTTTGAACAAGGATTTCAATGGTAACCATTAATTGCATTTATATTAAGTGCGGAGTGGGAAATCAAGTGATGAACACATGAAACCTAATTTCTGCAAGAACACTGTGAAATCATATACACGATAGCTACAAAGCAATTGATTGAGGGGAAACACTATACATAAGTGCAGAAACATGTTTGTAACTTGAAAACACATTTATGATGCATGGATCATAGAGTTTGAGAGTTCAGGCTTACCTCTTGCAAGAAGAAATCGAATTGTGTGTTGGAGGTGTTACAGATGTTGTTTGATGACTTGGACAGCTTCAATGGACCTAATGTAAGGTGTTTGAAAGCTTCAAATGGATTGAAAGTACCTGAATCTTGTTGTGGCACCTCAACTGCAGCTTTGACAAAAAGCTTGAGCAAATGGATAGTGACTTGATGATTCTGGTGTTCCAGATGTGTTTTGAGGTTATGGATCACTCATATATGATATATGTGAGGTGTTGGGATGGTTGGTTTTGATGGAATTGATCCCTATTTGAAAATTCGATAGTGACTTGCTAAAGAAGCATTTTCTGGTTTTTGAAGAGTGATTTGGAGGAAAACATGTATTGCTATTCTTTGGTGTACTCAAATTGATCAGAAAGAACCTCTATTTATAGTAGAGCAAGTTTGTTTTGGGAGCAATAGTGATTGGGGGCTGGATCGCTCCATTATCCATTGGAATTTGTCATGTAGCCAAAGTCTCCTCTAGCCATTGACTTGAGTCAATCTTGCAGGCTATGAGTCTTCTGTTGCAGGGATAAAGCTTGACTCCTTTAGTGATCAATGACTCAGTCCATGCCACCTCAATGCATCTCTTGGATGCTTTGAAACAAAATTGAAGTTTTGGAAATGCATCTTTAAAGATCACATGCCTAAGTGATAGGCTTCTTTACTTGTGAGGCTTTGTGATCAGATTCTTCATCATTCAAGTTTAATTAGGACAGAAATGAAATGATACAAGTGTCCAAAATTAGCTTAAGAAATAGTGGGAACCAAGTTATGTTTTCATGCCTTTGTGTAGGCAGGGTGAAAAATGCCATTTTTGAAGGCTTATAACTCCTTGCTCAAGTTGAATCATGGGAGGCTCTTGTACTTTTTGGAAAGCCCATATAACATACTTCAACTTTGATGTTTAACTTTGGTCTTGAATCATCTTGGATCATAATGAAAAATGGCCTCAAAGTTGTTGAAAATGCAAAACTGATTCTGTCCAAAATTTCACTAAGTGTTGAAAAATGTATATTTTCCATTTTTTTGTGATTTTGATCAATCCATAACTCAAAATCCATGAGGATTTGGAGTGATGTGTAGTTGACATTCTTGAAGTATGTAATGAGAGCTTTCATTTGAGCTTTGAATGGAAGAAAAACGTTACTTGGATCACAAGTTATGGTCTTGCAAAGTTGGGTAGAAATCACCTTTTTCAACGACGTAGTGAAATTTCAAGTTTCTTAAGATTTCCCCTTTTGCAAGTAACCCCACTTTTCTTGATTTTTCTTGATGGATGATGATCCAAATCGTGATTTAACATTGTTTTTTACTTAAGGAAGCCATGTTTGTAAAGAAATCCAAAAAGTCAAACTTGATTTTTGGGTACAGTTGACTTTTTGTCAGATGAATTTCAAACTTTGTGATTCTCTATGAAATCAAGTTCTTGACCTAATTTAAACCTAATGTATGTATTCCATAGGTGTTTTAGAGTGTCTTGAATCATGTCCCAAGGTTTGAGATTATGTTTTGGTCAAAAGTCAAAGATATGGTTGACTTTTCCTCAAAATCCCTAGTTTGTGGTCCAAATGGATTTGCATCTTTACTTTGCTCATGAACCAAGTCATTTGTGTCCATTTGAACTTTTAAGAGGATCAATATGAGATATTTGAGGTCTTCAAAATATTCCTTGAGGTTTTGGCTCATGCCTTGTTCCAAAAGTCAACTTAGGGGTGAATTAGGTCAAGAAACCCTAATTCCTGATTTTTGATTAATGCATCCCCTGAGGCTATTTTGAACTTATGATTGGATCCGTGAGGCCCCTTTGAGCTTGTTGGATCATGTTTTGAAGTATTGGCTCATGCCCAGATGAAAATTTTTCTCTGGAGGCCTTGGTCGACCAAAACCCTAATTTGGTGACACTGATGATCTTGAGGCTTGATCAACTTGAGATGTTGCATTTTCATGCTTGATTCTTGATGTGGGAAACCTCTTGATCATTCATGGTTGTTTAAGAGGCTTGATAAGTTGAGGATCATGTCCATTCTTGATTGATCCTTTGCCTGAATGCTTTGAGAGGGCTCAATAACCCTAATTCTTGATTAGAGTGAATGCTCAATAATCTTTGAGAGGATTGATGAGGCATGAAGGTACATCCATATTGTGGTGATGATTTGCACAATGATGGGAAATCTTGTGGTCAAAATTTAGGATATGACACACATAATACCAATTGTGCTTGTCAGTGGGTATTGTATTCGAATAAGGTCAAATCCGCTTGAGGAATTGAAAATTATATTAACCAATGATCAAGGGTGGCAGACAGGCATGTTCGTCCCGTTTAGGCCCGTACCGAAAAATCCAACAAAAAATGGGGCTGGGCAGGGCGGTCATAGTTGAAGATGCGGGCCTAAAATATAGGCCCTCCCCGCAAAAAAGTGAGGGCGGGGAAAGCCCACGGGCATTGCA
This sequence comes from Lathyrus tuberosus, assembly GCA_022829125.1. NCBI lineage: Eukaryota > Viridiplantae > Streptophyta > Magnoliopsida > Fabales > Fabaceae > Lathyrus > Lathyrus tuberosus. The sequence continues at coordinate 2,725,828 of JALAZF010000241.1, read as the reverse complement.
CATTTTAAGCCTAAAAACTCAAAAGTTTATGTAAATGCTCGTGTCAGCAAAAGCCCGCAAAGAAAACGGGATGGGCGGGGAGGATACATTATAGGGTGAGGGTCTAACCCCTTGGCCCGCCCCGCACTAAAGTGCGGACAAAACAGGGATGCCCAATGGGCCGGGCCCGTTTTGCCACCCCAACCAATGATAAGTTAGGACACCAAAACAGTATATTAGCTTATTTCATAATACCTTATTTCATAATCACTCTTTATAATCACTTATTCTCATTCGAAACAAAACCCCCTTATTTTAATCGGTTGGTAAAAATCAAGACAAGAGTCCTTGTGATATGTCATTCAAGTGTCGCTACCCTAAACTACACTTTTAAACTCGTTTTTGACACGTGTGCGACATCAGATCAAATTGGCGTCGTTGCCAAGGACTCTTGTAGATTTTAACCAATAGGTGTTGTATTTCATATTTCTTGCCCTAGCACTCCTACGTTCTGGCCTTTTCACATTTTAGCGTAAAAAAATCAATTTTTTTTATAATCATCTCATATTAGTCTGATTCTTTACCGATTCATTCGGAAAAAATCGGGGATCAAAAACCTCTATTTAGAGGCTAAATAAAGGACGTCGCCCTAAAAATTCAAAAATCATCATTTTTCTGATTTGTAGGAATTTTTTTACTTTATTCATAGTTTCAGAAAAATCATATAAAAATTCCCAAAATTTTTATGTTTCCCATCTATTTTGTTGTTTAGGGAAATTGTCGGTATTTCCCAGATATTAAAGAAACATAAGAAGGCAATTGGATGGACCTTGACTGACATTCCTAATAATAGCCCATCCATGAGTATGCATAACGTCTCACTTCAAGATGGAACAAAAGTAGTGAGGCAGCCCCTTAATCCTTTGATTCTTGATGTTGTGAAAAATGAGATCACACTCACGTGTCCAATCGACAACTTTACTTATCGAAGGTCCTTCTTTGATACTGGAATAAAAGATGAAACCACTACTAAAAATTTCAAAAACAATGGACACTGCCCAAAGTTACTCCATGAGAGCCCCACTTTGGAAGAAGAGACTGTGGAAGAGCTCTCTTTGACAAAGGCTATTTATGCGATCATCTATCCTCCTTGACTCCTCGAGTGTGTTTTTCCCTATCTCTCCTCTCTCTTATTTTATACTTATGTTCTTTCATTGAGGACAATGTGTGTCTTAAGTGTGGCGGAGGGAATCAATTAGTTGTGTGTTTTCTTGTTTTCATATACTTACTTGTTTATTTTCATTTACTTACTTGTTTTCTTATTTTATAAAGTGCATGTCTTTTCATTGGATTTTGAGTTATAATTACCTGTAATTTCTCTGTTCTATTGATTAAAGACTTATGGTGTGATGTGATTGATTCTATTTAAGCATTCTTAGTATGATATGTAAGACTAAACTCTAAATTGTACATCAATTATGGTGGATCATTTACCTATGAGATTTATAGCCTTTTGATGGATAACATTAAGAAATCCATCTTTTTACTTCTTGTGTGATTTCACTCATGTCTGTTAGTCTCTAGAACTTGAATTGATTCTGTTGAAGCATTTTGCTTACTTGTGCACACTGATATGATAAAGGCATGTTGTTTTATTTTATTTTCAGTCTGTGAGCCAAAAATCCAACCAGCAAATATTATCCCTTGTTTGGAAACCCATCTGAGCCTATTTATCCCATTTTTATTTAAAACTCATTACAAGCCAAAAAGCGAAACACAATGTTATCACCCTATTCAAAGGGTTGAAAGAGTCTTTTATGGAGTTTGGTGGGGTTAAACAATATAGTTTTCAGGTTTCAAAGGTTGGTAGAAAAAGAAAAAAAATTACTGAAAAAGAAAAAAAATGGAAAAAGAAAAGAAGGATTTCAATACATTTTCCTTCTGAAAAAGAAAAAAATGAAAAAAAAAGATAAAAAAAGAAGAGAAAAAAAAAAGAGAAAAAAGAAGTGAAATAGCAGAAAAGTTGTTTGGAAGTGAATGGAGTATTTTGTAGTTCAACTCACTCAGTTTCCTTCAATTTTCTTTTAACCCATTAAGTTTTAGCCTAGAACCCCTTAGGATTTATCTTACCCTTACGTTGGCCACGTTACAACATGAATAAAAGTTCTTTTGATCTTTGTGTGCATGTATTTCATTTGTGGATGTTAGAGTCTTTTCAAGCTTATGGTAGTACTAATTTTCATGATGTGCTTTGAGTGTAAACAGTACCCTAAACGCTTGAGAGTTGAGTGAATTTTAACTTGTGAGGATCTTGCTGCTTTTGATGTACTCTTTGGTAATTTGTTTTACATATTTGCTTTGTATTTCACAAAAGAGTTACTTACTAATGCCATTTTATTGAAGCTTAGACTTAGAATTTTGCTTGCACGTTGTATCCTGAGAACTCTTGGAACTGCATATTTTGTTTTTCTCTTGTGTTTTCTGTTTTGAATTTATAATTTTGCTCGAAGTGCAAAAGTTCAAGTGTGGGCAAATTTGATCAGTGCAGTTTGATGCACTTTCTTCTACTGTTGTACTTAATCAACTCTATAGTTTATTTCAATAATTTTACTAATTCATTGTGTTTTAGATTTAAGTTTATTTTTGCCTTTAATTTAAAATCGTATTTAATTTTCAGCTTAAATGTTATTTGTTACCTAATCACCATGCAAACCATAATTTAACCTAAAGGAATTAGATTGACGAGTTCTAACATGAGTTGGAAAGTTAAGAGAAAGAGCTACAAGTTTTGTGTTGAAGTAAAAAGCTGATTCATAGTGAAGCAGGGTCTAGTAGTTCGTTGAATTTCTAGACTTAATTAAAATAGTTAGTTTGGGCCAGTTTTTGTAATTTTCTGGTCGGTTTCCAAGAGGGCCCAAATTTTCTTTTGTTATATTAGAATTTTTGCTGCTACAGTAATCCTATTTTGCATTCACGAATATTAGAGGCTAGGATACGACTTTCATGGAGAACTAAATTTCGCAAGGTTGTCTGCTGTAATTGGTTTCCGCCGACATTTTGAGGTTTTATAAATTTTAGTTTAATTTTTATTTCTTTTCAATTCTTATTATAAACTCATTTGATTAAGTCGATTGCTTTCGTTTGCTTAATTTGATTGCTGCATATGGGATAAAGTTGATTAAATTCGATTGTTGCATGATCCTTAACAATAATACGTTAGCGTAGCTTTTTCGTTATCGGGTTTGATGAAATTTATTTTGCTTAATTTGCAAGAGCTTGCATTTGTTTGCTTAATTCGGATAATAGGACTATACATCACATAATACCAATTGCGCTTGTCAGTGGGTATTGTAATCGAATAGGGTCACTTCCACTTAGGGAACTGAAAATTATATTAACCAATGCTAAGTTAGGACACCATAATAGTAAATCAACTTATTTCATAATGACTTATTTCATAGTCACTTTTTATAATCACTTATTCTCAATCGAATCAAAACCCCCTAATTTCAATCGGTTGGTAAAAATTAATAGAAGAGTCCTTGTGATACGACATTCGAGTGTCGCTACCCTAAACTACTATTTTAAACTCGTTTTTGACCCGTGTGCGACATCGGATCAAATTGGCGTCCTTGCTGGGGTCTCTTGTAGATTTTACCCAATACTATTAGAGTAATAGGTGTTGTGTTTCATAGTTCTTGTCGTAGCGCTCCTGCGTTCTGACCTTTTCGCATTTTAGCATAAAAAAAATCGATTTTTAGGAAAATCCTCTCATATTAGTCCGTTCTTTGCAGATTCATTATAAAAAATCGGGGATCAAAACCCTATGCTTAGAGCCTAAATTGTGGACGCTGCCCTAAAAATCCTAAATTCATCATTTTTCTATTTTTTATGAATTTTTTTACTGTTTTCATAGTTTCTGAAAAGTCCAAAAAAAAATCCCAATATTCTTATTTGGCTTTATTAGATTAAATTTCGTGTTTTGTATTTTTTTGTATTTTTTTAATTGTTTTTTGTGTTTCCCATACATTTTGTTGTTTAGGGAAATTATCGTTTTTTTCCTATTTACTGTTGAATTGCTGATTCTTGTTCTCTCATAATTTGTTTGATTCTGATTTTGAGTTTCATTACCATAACATGAGTGAACAAAGAACCTTAAGAGAACTTGCCGCACCTGATTAACTTTTTCCCGATTTCCCTTCTTTGTCTGATTTTGATGACACTTATACTTGTGATGTTTGTACTGACACTCACTTATGTTAAGGTTGTTCTAAAATTGAAGTTGCCTTACAGGTTGATATTTCTTATGAGATTTCTACTGACAAAGTTGATGTTGCAGATTTAAATCTATTTGTTGCTACCAAAATTTTGTCATCCATTGAGCAACCATCTACTTTAAAGCTTAAGCCACTTCCTTCAAATTTTAAATATTAACTTTTAGAATTGGAAGAAAAGTTGCCTATAATAAATTTGTCTAAACTTGAATCTGAACAGGAACAAAAAGTGTTGCAGATATTAAAGAAACATAAGAAGGCAATTGGATGGGCCTTGTCTGACATTCCTAGTAATAGTCCATCCATGAGTATGCATAAGGTCTCACTTTAAGATGGAACAAAAGTAGTGAGTCAGCCCCTTAATCCTTTGATTCTTGATGTTGTGAAAAATGAGATCATGCTCACGTTCCCATTCGACACTTTTACTTATTGAAGGTCCTAATTTGATCCAAGAATAAAAGATGAAGCAACTACTAAAAATTTCAAAAACAATGGACATTGCCCAAAGTTACTCCATGAGAGCCCCACTTTTGAAGAAGAGACTGTAGAAAAGCTCTCTTTGGGAAAGGCTGTTTATGCGATCATCTATCCGCCTTGACTCCTCGAGTGTATTTTTTCCTATCTCTCCTCTCTCTTATTTTATACTTATGTTCTTTCATTGAAGACAATGTGTATCTTAAGTGCGGGGGAGGGAATCAATTACTTGTGTGTTTTCTTATTTTCATTTACTTACTTGTTTATTTTCATTTACTTACTTGTTTTCTTATTTGAAAAATGCATGTTTTTTAATTGGATTTTGGGTTACAATTACTAGTAATTTTTCTGTTCTATTGATTAAAGACTTATGGTGTGATGATGTGATTGATTCTATTAAAGCATTCTTAGTATGATATGTAAGACTAAGCTCTAAACTGTACATCAATTATGGTGAATCATTTACCTTGTGAGATTTATAGCCTTTTAATGGATAACATTGAGAAATCCATGTTTTTCTTTCTTGTGTGATTTCACTCATGTTTGTTAGTCTCTAGAACTTGAATTCATTCTGTTGATGCTTTTTGTTTACTTGTGCACACAGATATAATAAAGTCATGTTGTTTTATTTTATTTTCAGTTAGTGAGCCAAAAAGCCAACCCTGCAAATATTATCCCTTGTTTGGAAACCCATTTGAGCCTGTTAATCCCATTTTTTTATTTAAAACTCATTACAAGCCAAAAAGCGAAACACAATGTTATCACCCTATTCAGAGGGTAGAAAAGGTCCTTTATGGAATTTGGTGTGGTTAAGCAATATAGTTTTGATGTTTCAAAGGTTGTAAGAAAAATAAAAAAAATATTACTGAAAAAGAAAAAATAGAAAAAGAAAAGAAGGATTTCAATACATTTTCCTTCTGAAAAAGAAAAAAAAAGAGAAAAGTGAAGAGAAATAGCAGAAAAGTTGTTTGGAACTGAATGGAGTATTTTGTTGTTCAACTCACTCAGTTTCCTTCAATTTTTTTAACCCTTTGTATTTTAGCCTAGTACCCCTTAGGATTTATCTTACCCTTACGTTGGCAACGTTATAACCTGAATAAAAGTCCTTTTGATCTTTGTGTGCATGTATTTCATTTGTGGATAATAGAGTCTTTTCAAGCTTATGGTAGTAGTAATTTTCATGATGTGCTTTGAGTGTAAACAGTACCCTAAACACTTAAGAGTTGAGTGAATTTTATCTTGTGGGGATCTTGCTGCTTTTGATGTACTCTTTGGTAATTTGATTTACATATTTACTTTGAATTTCACAAAAGAGTTACTTACTAATACCATTTTATTAAAGCTTAGACTTAGAATTTTGCTTGCACATTGTATCCTGAGAACCCTTGGAACTGCATATTTTGTTTTGCTCTTGTGTTTTCTGTTTTGAATTTATAATTTTGCTCGGAGTGCAAAAGTTCAAGTGTGGGGGAATTTGATCGGTCCAGTTTGATGCACTTTCTTCTACTATTGTACTTAATCAACTCTATAGTTTATTTCAATAATTTTACTACTTTATTGTGTTTTTAGATTTAAGCTTATTTTTGCCTTTAATTTAAATTCGTATTTTATTTTCAGCTTAAATTATTATTTGTTACCTATTCACTGTGCAGACCATAACTTAACCTACATGAATCAGAATGACGCGTACTAACAGGAGTTGGAAAGCTAAGAGAAAGAGCTACACGTTTTGTGTTGAAGTAAAAAGCTGATTCATAGTGAAGTCGGGTCTAGTAATTTTTTGAATTTCTATACTTAATTAAAATAGTTAGTTTGGGCAGGTTTTTGTAATTTTCTAGTCGGTTTCCATGAGGGCCCAAATTTTCCTTTTGTTATATTAGAATTTTTGCTGCTACACTAATCCTGTTTTGCATTCACGAATATTGGAGGGGAGGATACGACTTTCATGGAGAACTAAATTTCGCAAGGTTGTCTGCTGTAATTGGTTTCCGCCGACACTTTGAGGTTTTATAAGTTTTAGTTTAATTTTTATTTCTTTTTAATTCTTATTATAAACTCATTTGATTAATTTGATTGCTTTCGTTTGCTTAATTTGATTGCTGCATATGGGATAAAGTTGATTAAATTCGATTGTTGCATGATCCTTAACAATAATATGTTAGCGTAGCTTTTTCGTTATTGTGTTTGATGAAATTGCTTTTGCTTAATTCGCAAGAGCTTAAATTTGTTTGCTTAATTCGGATAATAGGACTATACATCACATAATACCAATTGCGCTTGTCAGTGGGTATTGTAATTGAATAGGGTCAATTCCACTTAGGGAACTGAAAATTATATTAACCAACGATAAGTTAGGACACCTTAATAGTAGATCAACTTATTTCATAATGACTTATTTCACAGTCACTTTTTATAATCACTTATTCTCAATCGAATCAAAACCCCCCTTATTTCAATCGGTTGGTAAAAATTAAGACAAGATAGGTGTTGACCAGTGTGCGACATCAGATCAAATTGGCGTCCTTGCTGGGGTCTCTTGTAGATTTTAACCAATATTATTAGAGTGATATGTGTTGTGTTTCATAGTTTTTGCCCTAGCCCTCCTGGGTTCTGGCCTTTTCGTATTTTAGCATAAAAAAATCGATTTTTAGGAAAATCCTCTCATATTAGTCCGATTCTTTGCGGATTCATTAGAAAAAATCGGGGATCAAAACCCTATGTTTAGAGCCTAAATTGTGGTCGACGCCCTAAAAATCCTAAATTCATCATTTTTCTATTTTGTATGAATTTTTACTGTTTTCATAGTTTCTGAAAAATCCAAAAAAAAATCCCAAAGTTCATATTTGGCTTTATTAGATTAAATTTTGTGTTTTGTATTTTTTTTGTATTTTTTTAATCTCTTTTTTTTGTGTTTCCGGTCTATTTTGTTGTTTAGGGAAATTGTCGGTATTTTCCTATTTCTGTTGAACTGCTGATTCTTGTTCTCTCATAACTTGTTTGATTCTGATTTTGAGTTTCATTACCATAACATGAGTTAACAAAGAACCTTAGGAGAACTTGTTGCACCTGATTCACTTTTTCCTGATTTCCCTTCTTTGTCCGATTTTGATGACGCTTATACTTGTGATGTTTGTACTGACACTCACTTATGTTAAGTTTGTGCTGAAATTGAAGCTGCCATACAGGTTGATATTTCTTATGAGATTTTTATTGACAAAGTTGATGTTTCAGATTTAAATCTATTTCCTGCTTCCAAAATTTCGACATCCATTGAGAAACCATCTACTTTAAAGCTTAAGCCACTTCCTTCAAATTTTAAATATGAACTTTTAGAATTGGAAGAAAAGTTGCCTATAATAAATTTGTCTAAACTTGAATCTGAACAGGAACAAAAAGTGTTGCAGATATAAAAGATACATAAGAAGGCAATTGGATGGACCTTGACTGACATTCCTAGTAATAGCCCATCCATGAGTATGCATAAAGTCTCACTTGAAGATGGAACAGGAGTAGTTAGGCAGCTCCTTAATCCTTTGATTCTTGATGTTGTGAAAAATGATATCACACTCAAGTTCCCATTCCCCACTTTTACTTATCTAAGGTCCTTCTTTGATCCTGGAATAAAAGATGAAGCCACTACTAAAAATTTCAAAAACAATGGACACTGCCCAAAGTTACTCCATGAAAGCCCCACTTTGGAAGAAGAGACTGTAGAAGAGCTCTCTTTGGGAAAGGCTGTTTATGTGATCATCTATCCGCCTTGACTCCTCGAGTGTGTTTTTTCCTATCTCTCCTCTCTCTTATTTTATACTTATGTTCTTTCATTGAGGACAATGTGTGTCTTAAGTGCGGGGGAGGAAATCAATTACTTAAGTGTTTTCTTGTTTTCATTTACTTACTTGATTGTTTTCGTTTACTTACTTGTTTTCTTCTTTAAAAAAAATGCATGTCTTTTCATTGCATTTTGAGTTACAATTACCAGTAATTTCTCTGTTCTATTGATTAAAGATTTATGGTGTGATGTGATTGATTCTATTTAAGCGTTCTTAGTATGATATGTAAAACTAAACTCTAAATTATACATCAATTGTGGTGGATCATTTACCTTGTGATATTTATAGCCTTTTAATGGATAACATTAAGAAATCCATCTTTTTCCTTCTTGTATGATTTCACTTATGTATGTTAGTCTTTAGAACTTGAATTGATTATGTTGAAGCATTTTGTTTACTTGTGCATACTGATATGATAAAGGCATATTGTTTTATTTTATTTTCAGTCAGTGAGCCAAAAAGCCAACCCTGCAAATATTATCCCTTGATTGGAAACCCATTGGAGCCTGTTTATCCCATTTTTATTTAAAACTCATTACAAGCCAAAAAGCGAAAAACAATGTTATCACCCTATTCAAAGGGTTGAAAGAGTCTTGTATGGAGTTTGGTGGGGTTAAACAATATAGTTGTGATGTTTCAAAGGTTGGTAGAAAACGAAAAAAATTACTAAAAAAGAAAAAAAATGGAAAAAGAAAAGAAGGATGTCAATACATTTTCCTTCTAAAAAAGAAAAAAAGAATAAAAAGAGAAAAGAGAAGAGAAATAAAAGAAAAGTTGTTTGGAAGTGAATGGAGTATTTTGTAGTTCAACTTCCTCAGTTTCCTTTAATTTTCTTTTAACCCTTTGAGTTTTAGCCTAGTATCCCTAAGGATTTATCTTACCCTTACGTTGGCCACGTTACAACCTGAATAAAAGTCCTTTTGATCTTTGTGTGCATGTATTTCATTTGTGGGTGTTAGAGTATTTTCAAGCTTATGGTAGTACTAATTTTCATGATGTGGTTTGAGTGTAAACAGTACCCTAAACACTTGAGAGTTGAGTGAATTTTATCTTGTGAGGATCTTGCTGCTTTTGATGTACTCTTTGGTAATTTGTTTTACATATTCGCTTTGAATTTCACAAAAAAGTTACTTACTAATGCCATTTTATAGAGGCTTAGACTTAGAATTTTGCTTGCACGTTGTATCATGAGAACCCTTGGAACTGGTTATTTTGTTTTGCTCTTGTGTTTTCTGTTTTGAATTTATAATTTTGCTCGGAGTGCAAAAGTTCAAGTGTGGGGGAATTAGATCAATGCAATTTGATGCACTTTCTTCTACTATTGTACTTAATCAAATATATAGTTTATTTCAATAATTTTACTATTATTTTACTATTGTACTTAATCAAATATATAGTTTATTTCAATAAGTGTGGGGGAACTGGATATTTTAATTTAAATTCGTATTTTATTTTTAGCTTAAACTGTTATTTGTTACCTGTTCACTGTGCAGACCATAACTTAACCTACAGGAATCAGATTGACGCTTCTAACAGGAGTTGGAAAGCTAAGAGAAAGAGCTACAAGTTTTGTGTTGAAGTAAAAAGCTGATTCATAATGAAGCAGGGCCTAGTAATTCGTTGAATTTCTATACTTAATTAAAATAGTTAGTTTGGGCCAGTTTTTGTAATTTTCTGGTCGGTTTCCATCAGGGCCCAAATTTTCCTTTTCTTATATTATAATTTTTGCTGATACAATAATCCTATTTTGCATTCAAGAATATTAGAGGCTAGGATACGACTTTCATGGAGAACTAAATTTTGCATGGTTGTCTGATGTAATTGGTTTCCGCCGTCACTTTGAGGTTTTATAAATTTTTGTTTAATTTGGGTTTCTTTTCAATTCTTATTTTAAACTCATTTGATTAATTTGATTTCTTTAGTTTTCTTAATTTGATTGCTGCATATGGGATAAAGTTGATTAAATTCGATTGTTGCATAATCCTTAACAATAATACGTTAGCGTAGCTTTTTCGTTATCGTGTTTGATAAAATTGTGTTTGCTTAATTCGCGAGAGCATAAATTTGTTTGCTTAATTCGGATAATAGGAACATACATCACATAATACCAACTGCACTTGTCAGTGGGTATTGTAACCGAATAGGGTCAAATCCACTTAGGAAACTGAAAATTATATTAACCAATGATAAGTTAGGACACCTTAATAGTAGATCAGCTTATTTCATAATGACTTATTTCTTAGTCACTTTTTATAATCACTTATTCTCAATCGATTCAAAACCTTCATTGTTTCAATCGGTTGGTAAAAATCAAGGCAAGAGTCCAGTGATACGACATTCGAGTGTCGCTACCTTAAACTACTCTTTTAAACTCGTTTTTGACTCGTGTGCGACATCGGATCAAATTGGCGTTCTTGCTGGGGTCTCTTGTAGATTTTAACAAATATTATTAGAGTAATAGGTGTTGTGTTTCATAGTTCTTACCCTAGCGCTCCTGCGTTCTGGCCTTTTTGCATTTTAGCGTAAAAAAATCGATTTTTAGGAAAATCGTCTCATATTCGTCCGATTCTTTGCAGATTTATTAGAAAAAAAGTCAGGGATCAAAACCCTATCTTTAGAGCCTAAATTGTGGACGCCGCCCTAAAAATCCAAAAATCATCATTTTTCTATTTTGTATAAATTTTTTACTGTTTTCATAGTTTCTGAAAAATCCAAAAAACAATTCCAAAATTTCTTATTTGGCTTTATTACATTAAATTTCGTGTTTTGTATTTAATCGTTTTTTTGTGTTTCCCATCTATTTTGTTGTTTAGGGAAATTATCGGTATTTTCCTATTTGTTGTTGAATTGCTGATTCTTGTTCTCTTATAATTTGTTTGATTCTGATTTTGAGTTTCATTACTATAACATGAGTGAACAAAGAACCTTAAGAGAACTTGCTGCACCTGATTCACTTTTTCCAGATTTCCCTTCTTTGTCTGATTTTTATGAGACTTATACTTGTGATGTTTGTACTAACACTCACTTATGTTAAGTTTGTACTGAAATTAAAGCTGCCTTACAGGTTGATATTTCTTTTGAGATTTCTACTGACAAAGTTAATGTTGCAGATTTAAATTTATTTCCTGCTTCAAAATTTTTTTCATCCATTGAGCAACCATCTGCTTTAAAGCTTAAGCCACTCCCTTCAAATTTAAAATATGAACTTTTAGAATTGGAAGAAAAGTTGCCTATAATAAATTTGTCTAAACTTGAATCTGAACAGGAACAAAAAGTGTTGCAGATATTAAAGAAACATAAGAAGGCAATTGGATGGACCTTGTCTGACATTCCTAGTAATAGTCCATCCATGAGTATGCATAAGGTCTCACTTGAAGATGGAACAAAAGTAGTGAGGCAGCCCCTTAATCCTTTGATTCTTGATGTTGTGAAAAATGAGATCACGCTCACGTGCCCATTCGACAATTTTACTTATCGATGGTCCTTCTTTGATCCTGAAATAAAAGATAAAGCCACTACTAAAAATTTCAAAAATAATGGACACTGCCCAAAGTTACTCCATGAAAGCCCCACTTTGGATGAATAGATTGTAAAGAGCTCTCTTTGGGAAAATCTGTTTATGCGATCATTTATCCTCCTTCGCTCCTCGAGTGTGTTTTTCCCTATCTCTCATCTCTCTTATTTTATACTTATGTTCTTTCATTGAGGACAATGTGTGTCTTAAGTGCGGGGGAGGGAATCAATTACTTGTGTGTTTTCTTGTTTTCATTTACTTACTTGTTTGTTTTCATTTACTTAATTGTTTTCTTATTTAAAAAAATGCATGTCTTTTCATTGGATTTTGAGTTACAATTACCAGTAATTTCTCTGTTCTATTGATTAAAGACTTATGGTGTAATGTGATTGATCCTATTTAAGCGTTCTTAGTATGATATGTAAGACTAAACTCTAAATTGTACATCAATTGTGGTGGATCATTTACCTTGTGAGATTTATAGGCTTTTAATGGATAACATTAAGAAATCCATTTTTTTCCTTCTTGTGTGATCTCACTCATGTATGTTAGTCTCTAGAACTTGAATTGATTATGTTGAAGCTTTTTGTTTAATTGTGCACACTGTTAAGATAAAGGCATGTTGTTTTATTTTATTTTCAGTCAGTGAGCCAAAAAGCCAACCCTGCAAATATTATCCCTTGTTTGGAAACCCATTTGAGCCTGTTTATCGCATTTTTTGTTTAAAACTCATTACAAGCCAAAAAGCGAAAACCAATGTTATCACCCTATTCAAAGGGTTGAAATAGTCTTGTACGGAGTTGGGTGGGGTTAAACAATATAGTTGTGATGTTTCAAAGGATGGTAGAAAAAGAAAAAAAAATTACTGAAAAAGAAAAAAAATGGAAAAAGAAAAGAAGGATGTCAATACATTTTTCTTCTGAAAAAGAAAAAAAGAATAAAAAGAGAAAAGAGAAGGGAAATAGCAGAAAAGTTGTTTGGAAGTGAATAGAGTATTTTGTAGTTCAACTCCCTCAGTTTCCTTCAATTTTCTTTTAACCCTTTGAGTTTTAGCCTAGTACCCCTTAGGATTTATCTTACCCTTACGTAGGCCATGTTGCAACCTGAATAAAAGTCTTTTTGATCTTTGTGTGCAAGTATTTCATTTGTGGATGTTAGAGTCTTTTCAAGCTCATGGTAGTACTAATTTTCATGATGTGCTTTGAGTGTAAACAGTACCCTAAACACTTGTGAGTTGAGTGAATTTTATTTTGTGAGGATCTTGCTGCTTTTGATGTAATCTTTGGTAATTTGTTTTACATATTTGCTTTGAATTTCACAAAAGAGTTACTTAATAATGCCATTTTATTGAAGCTTAGACATAGAATTTTGCTTGCACGTTGTATCCTGAGAACCCTTGGAACTGCATATTTTGTTTTGCTCTTGTGTTTTCTGTTTTGAATTTATAATTTTGCTCGGAGTGCAAAAGTTCTAGTGTGGGGGAATTTGATCAGTGCAGTTTGATGCACGTTCTTCTACTATTGCACTTAATCAACTCTATAGTTTATTTCAATAATTTTACTATTTTATTGTGTTTTCAGATTTAAGTTTATTTTTACCTTTAATTTAAATTCGTATTTTATTTTCAGCTTAAATTGTTATTTGTTACCTGTTCACTATGCATACCATAACTTAATCTACAGGAATCAGATTAACGCGTTTTAACAGGAGTTTGAAAGCTAAGAGAAAGAGCTACAAGTTTTGTTTTGAAGTAAAAAGCTGATTCATAGTGAAGAAGGGTCTAGTAATTCGTTGAATTTCTAGACTTAATTAAAATAGTTAGCTTGGGCCGGTTTTTGTAATTTTCTGGTCGGTTTCCATGAAGGCCCAAATTTTCCTTTTCTTATATTAGAATTTTTGCTGCTACAGTAATCCTATTTTGAATTCACGAATATTAGTGGCCAGGATACGACTTTCACGGAGAACTAAATTTCGCACGGTTGTCTGCTATAATTGGTTTCCGCCGACACTTTGAGGTTTTATAAATTTTAGTTTAATTTTTATTTCTTTTCAATTCTTATTATAATCTCATTTGATTAATTCGATTGCTTTTGTTTGCTTAATTTGATTGCTGCATATGGGATATAGTTGATTAAATTCGATTGTTGCAGTATCCTTAACAATAATACGTTAGCGCAGCTTTTTCGTTATCGTGTATGATGAAATTGGGTTTCCTTAATTCGCAAGAGCTTAAATTTGTTTGATTAATTCGGATAATAGGAACATACATCACATAATACCAATTGCGCTTGTCAGTGGGTATTATAATCGAATAGGGTCAAATCCACTTAGGGAACTAAAAATTATATTAACCAATGATAAGTTATGACACCGATATAGTAGATCAACTTATTTCATAATGACTATTTCATAGTAACTTTTTATAATCACTTATTCTCAATCGAATCAAAACCCCCCTTATTTCAATAGGTTGGTAAAATTTTATACAATAGTCCTTGTGATACGACATTCGAGTGTCGCTACCCTAAACTACTCTTTTAAACTCATTTTTGACCCATGTGCGACATCGGATCAAATTGGTGTCCTTGTTGGGGTCTCTTGTAGATTTTAACCAATATTATTAGAGTAATAGGTGTTGTGTTTCATAGTTCTTTCCCTAGAGCTCCTACGTTCTGGCCTTTTCGCATTTTAGCGTAAAAAAAATCGATTTTTAGGAAAATCGTCTCATATTAGTATGATTCTTTGCAGATTCATTAGAAAAAATTCGGGGATCAAAACCCTATGTTTAGAGCCTAAATTGTGGACGTCGCCCTAAAAATCATAAATTCATTATTTTTCTATTTTGTATGAATTTTTTATTGTTTTCATAGTTTCTGAAAAATCCTAAAAAAATTCCCAAAATTCTTATTTGGCTTTATACTTATGTTCTTTCATTGAGGACAATGTGTGTCTTAAGTGCGGTGGAGGGAATCAATTACTTGTGTGTTTTCTTGTTTTCATTTACTTACTTGTTTGTTTTCATTTACTTACTTGTTTTCTTATTTAAAAAAGTGCATGTCGTTTCATTGGATTTTGAGTTACAATTACCGATAATTTCTCTATTCTATTGATTAAAGACTTATGGTGTAATGTGATTAATCCTATTTAAGCGTTCTTAGTATGATATGTAAGACTAAACTCTAAATTGTACATCAATTGTGGTGGATCATTTACCTTGTGAGATTTATAGGCTTTTAATGGATAACATTAAGAAATCCATCTTTTTCCTTCTTGTGTGATCTCACTCATGTATGTTAGTCTCTAGAACTTGAATTGATTATGTTGAAGCTTTTTGTTTAATTGTGCACACTGTTAAGATAAAGGCATGTTGTTTTATTTTATTTTCAGTCAGTGAGCCAAAAAGCCAACCCTGCAAATATTATCCCTTGTTTGGAAACCCATTTAAGCCTGTTTATCGCATTTTTTGTTTAAAACTCATTACAAGCCAAAAAGCGAAAACCAATATTATCACCCTATTCAAAGGGTTGAAATAGTCTTGTACGGAGTTGGGTGGGGTTAAACAATATAGTTGTGATGTTTCAAAGGTTGGTAGAAAAAGAAAAAAAAATTACTGAAAAAGAAAAAAAATGGAAAAAGAAAAGAAGGATGTCAATACATTTTTCTTCTGAAAAAGAAAAAAAGAATAAAAAGAGAAAAGAGAAGGGAAATAGCAGAAAAGTTGTTTGGAAGTGAATAGAGTATTTTGTAGTTCAACTCCCTCAGTTTCCTTCAATTTTCTTTTAACCCTTTGAGTTTTAGCCTAGTACCCCTTAGGATTTATCTTACCCTTACGTAGGCCATGTTGCAACCTGAATAAAAGTCTTTTTGATCTTTGTGTGCAAGTATTTCATTTGTGGATGTTAGAGTCTTTTCAAGCTCATGGTAGTACTAATTTTCATGATGTGCTTTGAGTGTAAACAGTACCCTAAACACTTGTGAGTTGAGTGAATTTTATTTTGTGAGGATCTTGCTGCTTTTGATGTAATCTTTGGTAATTTGTTTTACATATTTGCTTTGAATTTCACAAAAGAGTTACTTAATAATGCCATTTTATTGAAGCTTAGACATAGAATTTTGCTTGCACGTTGTATCCTGAGAACCCTTGGAACTGCATATTTTGTTTTGCTCTTGTGTTTTCTGTTTTGAATTTATAATTTTGCTCGGAGTGCAAAAGTTCTAGTGTGGGGGAATTTGATCAGTGCAGTTTGATGCACGTTCTTCTACTATTGCACTTAATCAACTCTATAGTTTATTTCAATAATTTTACTATTTTATTGTGTTTTCAGATTTAAGTTTATTTTTGCCTTTAATTTAAATTCGTATTTTATTTTCAGCTTAAATTGTTATTTGTTACCTGTTCACTATGCATACCATAACTTAATCTACAGGAATCAGATTAACGCGTTTTAACAGGAGTTTGAAAGCTAAGAGAAAGAGCTACAAGTTTTGTTTTGAAGTAAAAAGCTGATTCATAGTGAAGAAGGGTCTAGTAATTCGTTGAATTTCTAGACTTAATTAAAATAGTTAGCTTGGGCCGGTTTTTGTAATTTTCTGGTCGGTTTCCATGAAGGCCCAAATTTTCCTTTTCTTATATTAGAATTTTTGCTGCTACAGTAATCCTATTTTGAATTCACGAATATTAGTGGCCAGGATACGACTTTCACGGAGAACTAAATTTCGCACGGTTGTCTGCTATAATTGGTTTCCGCCGACACTTTGAGGTTTTATAAATTTTAGTTTAATTTTTATTTCTTTTCAATTCTTATTATAATCTCATTTGATTAATTCGATTGCTTTTGTTTGCTTAATTTGATTGCTGCATATGGGATATAGTTGATTAAATTCGATTGTTGCAGTATCCTTAACAATAATACGTTAGCGCAGCTTTTTCGTTATCGTGTATGATGAAATTGGGTTTCCTTAATTCGCAAGAGCTTAAATTTGTTTGATTAATTCGGATAATAGGAACATACATCACATAATACCAATTGCGCTTGTCAGTGGGTATTATAATCGAATAGGGTCAAATCCACTTAGGGAACTAAAAATTATATTAACCAATGATAAGTTATGACACCGATATAGTAGATCAACTTATTTCATAATGACTATTTCATAGTAACTTTTTATAATCACTTATTCTCAATCGAATCAAAACCCCCCTTATTTCAATAGGTTGGTAAAATTTTATACAATAGTCCTTGTGATACGACATTCGAGTGTCGCTACCCTAAACTACTCTTTTAAACTCATTTTTGACCCATGTGCGACATCGGATCAAATTGGTGTCCTTGTTGGGGTCTCTTGTAGATTTTAACCAATATTATTAGAGTAATAGGTGTTGTGTTTCATAGTTCTTTCCCTAGAGCTCCTACGTTCTGGCCTTTTCGCATTTTAGCGTAAAAAAAATTGATTTTTAGGAAAATCGTCTCATATTAGTATGATTCTTTGTAGATTCATTAGAAAAAATTCGGGGATCAAAACCCTATGTTTAGAGCCTAAATTGTGGACGTCGCCCTAAAAATCATAAATTCATTATTTTTCTATTTTGTATGAATTTTTTATTGTTTTCATAGTTTCTGAAAAATCCGAAAAAAATTCCCAAAATTCTTATTTGGCTTTATACTTATGTTCTTTCATTGAGGACAATGTGTGTCTTAAGTGCGGTGGAGGGAATCAATTACTTGTGTGTTTTCTTGTTTTCATTTACTTACTTGTTTGTTTTCATTTACTTACTTGTTTTCTTATTTAAAAAAGTGCATGTCGTTTCATTGGATTTTGAGTTACAATTACCGATAATTTCTCTATTCTATTGATTAAAGACTTATGGTGTAATGTGATTAATCCTATTTAAGCGTTCTTAGTATGATATGTAAGACTAAACTCTAAATTGTACATCAATTGTGGTGGATCATTTACCTTGTGAGATTTATAGGCTTTTAATGGATAACATTAAGAAATCCATCTTTTTCCTTCTTGTGTGATCTCACTCATGTATGTTAGTCTCTAGAACTTGAATTGATTATGTTGAAGCTTTTTGTTTAATTGTGCACACTGTTAAGATAAAGGCATGTTGTTTTATTTTATTTTCAGTCAGTGAGCCAAAAAGCCAACCCTGCAAATATTATCCCTTGTTTGGAAACCCATTTGAGCCTGTTTATCGCATTTTTTGTTTAAAACTCATTACAAGCCAAAAAGCGAAAACCAATGTTATCACCCTATTCAAAGGGGTGAAATAGTCTTGTATGGAGTTGGGTGGGGTTAAACAATATAGTTGTGATGTTTCAAAGGTTGGTAGAAAAAGAAAAAAAAATTACTGAAAAAGAAAAAAAATGGAAAAAGAAAAGAAGGATGTCAATACATTTTTCTTCTGAAAAAGAAAAAAAGAATAAAAAGAGAAAAGAGAAGGGAAATAGCAGAAAAGTTGTTTGGAAGTGAATAGAGTATTTTGTAGTTCAACTCCCTCAGTTTCCTTCAATTTTCTTTTAACCCTTTGAGTTTTAGCCTAGTACCCCTTAGGATTTATCTTACCCTTACGTAGGCCGTGTTGCAACCTGAATAAAAGTCTTTTTGATCTTTGTGTGCAAGTATTTCATTTGTGGATGTTAGAGTCTTTTCAAGCTCATGGTAGTACTAATTTTCATGATGTGCTTTGAGTGTAAACAGTACCCTAAACACTTGTGAGTTGAGTGACTTTTATTTTGTGAGGATCTTGCTGCTTTTGATGTAATCTTTGGTAATTTGTTTTACATATTTGCTTTGAATTTCACAAAAGAGTTACTTAATAATGCCATTTTATTGAAGCTTAGACATAGAATTTTGCTTGCACGTTGTATCCTGAGAACCCTTGGAACTGCATATTTTGTTTTGCTCTTGTGTTTTCTGTTTTGAATTTATAATTTTGCTCGGAGTGCAAAAGTTCTAGTGTGGGGGAATTTGATCAGTGCAGTTTGATGCACGTTGTTCTACTATTGTACTTAATCAACTCTATAGTTTATTTCAATAATTTTACTATTTTATTGTGTTTTCAGATTTAAGTTTATTTTTGCCTTTAATTTAAATTCGTATTTTATTTTCAGCTTAAATTGTTATTTGTTACCTGTTCACTATGCATACCATAACTTAATCTACAGGAATCAGATTAACGCGTTTTAACAGGAGTTTGAAAGCTAAGAGAAAGAGCTACAAGTTTTGTTTTGAAGTAAAAAGCTGATTCATAGTGAAGAAGGGTCTAGTAATTCGTTGAATTTCTAGACTTAATTAAAATAGTTAGCTTGGGCCGGTTTTTGTAATTTTCTGGTCGGTTTCCATGAAGGCCCAAATTTTCCTTTTCTTATATTAGAATTTTTGCTGCTACAGTAATCCTATTTTGAATTCACGAATATTAGTGGCCAGGATACGACTTTCACGGAGAACTAAATTTCGCACGGTTGTCTGCTATAATTGGTTTCCGCCGACACTTTGAGGTTTTATAAATTTTAGTTTAATTTTTATTTCTTTTCAATTCTTATTATAAACTCATTTGATTAATTCGATTGCTTTTGTTTGCTTAATTTGATTGCTGCATATGGGATATAGTTGATTAAATTCGATTGTTGCAGTATCCTTAACAATAATACGTTAGCGCAGCTTTTTCGTTATCGTGTATGATGAAATTGGGTTTCCTTAATTCGCAAGAGCTTAAATTTGTTTGATTAATTCGGATAATAGGAACATACATCACATAATACCAATTGCGCTTGTCAGTGGGTATTATAATCGAATAGGGTCAAATCCACTTAGGGAACTAAAAATTATATTAACCAATGATAAGTTATGACACCGATATAGTAGATCAACTTATTTCATAATGACTATTTCATAGTAACTTTTTATAATCACTTATTCTCAATCGAATCAAAACCCCCCTTATTTCAATAGGTTGGTAAAATTTTATACAATAGTCCTTGTGATACGACATTCGAGTGTCGCTACCCTAAACTACTCTTTTAAACTCATTTTTGACCCATGTGCGACATCGGATCAAATTGGTGTCCTTGTTGGGGTCTCTTGTAGATTTTAACCAATATTTTAGAGTAATAGGTGTTGTGTTTCATAGTTCTTTCCCTAGAGCTCCTACGTTCTGGCCTTTTCGCATTTTAGCGTAAAAAAAATCGATTTTTAGGAAAATCGTCTCATATTTGTATGATTCTTTGCAGATTCATTAGAAAAAATTCGGGGATCAAAACCCTATGTTTAGAGCCTAAATTGTGGACGTCGCCCTAAAAATCATAAATTCATTATTTTTCTATTTTGTATGAATTTTTTATTGTTTTCATAGTTTCTGAAAAATCCTAAAAAAATTCCCAAAATTCTTATTTGGCTTTATACTTATGTTCTTTCATTGAGGACAATGTGTGTCTTAAGTGCGGTGGAGGGAATCAATTACTTGTGTGTTTTCTTGTTTTCATTTACTTACTTGTTTGTTTTCATTTACTTACTTGTTTTCTTATTTAAAAAAGTGCATGTCGTTTCATTGGATTTTGAGTTACAATTACCGATAATTTCTCTATTATATTGATTAAAGACTTATGGTGTAATGTGATTAATCCTATTTAAGCGTTCTTAGCATGATATGTAAGACTAAACTCTAAATTGTACATCAATTGTGGTGGATCATTTACCTTGTGAGATTTATAGGCTTTTAATGGATAACATTAAGAAATCCATCTTTTTCCTTCTTGTGTGATCTCACTCATGTATGTTAGTCTCTAGAACTTGAATTGATTATGTTGAAGCTTTTTGTTTAATTGTGCACACTGTTAAGATAAATGCATGTTGTTTTATTTTATTTTCAGTCAGTGAGCCAAAAAGCCAACCCTGCAAATATTATCCCTTGTTTGGAAACCCATTTGAGCCTGTTTATCGCATTTTTTGTTTAAAACTCATTACAAGCCAAAAAGCGAAAACCAATGTTATCACCCTATTCAAAGGGGTGAAATAGTCTTGTACGGAGTTGGGTGGGGTTAAACAATATAGTTGTGATGTTTCAAAGGTTGGTAGAAAAAGAAAAAAAAATTACTGAAAAAGAAAAAAAATGGAAAAAGAAAAGAAGGATGTCAATACATTTTTCTTCTGAAAAAGAAAAAAAGAATAAAAAGAGAAAAGAGAAGGGAAATAGCAGAAAAGTTGTTTGGAAGTGAATAGAGTATTTTGTAGTTCAACTTCCTCAGTTTCCTTCAATTTTCTTTTAACCGTTTGAGTTTTAGCCTAGTACCCCTTAGGATTTATCTTACCCTTACGTAGGCCATGTTGCAACCTGAATAAAAGTCTTTTTGATCTTTGTGTGCAAGTATTTCATTTGTGGATGTTAGAGTCTTTTCAAGCTCATGGTAGTACTAATTTTCATGATGTGCTTTGAGTGTAAACAGTACCCTAAACACTTGTGAGTTGAGTGAATTTTATTTTGTGAGGATCTTGCTGCTTTTGATGTAATCTTTGGTAATTTGTTTTACATATTTGCTTTGAATTTCACAAAAGAGTTACTTAATAATGCCATTTTATTGAAGCTTAGACATAGAATTTTGCTTGCACGTTGTATCCTGAGAACCCTTGGAACTGCATATTTTGTTTTGCTCTTGTGTTTTCTGTTTTGAATTTATAATTTTGCTCGGAGTGCAAAAGTTCTAGTGTGGGGGAATTTGATCAGTGCAGTTTGATGCACGTTCTTCTACTATTGCACTTAATCAACTCTATAGTTTATTTCAATAATTTTACTATTTTATTGTGTTTTCAGATTTAAGTTTATTTTTGCCTTTAATTTAAATTCGTATTTTATTTTCAGCTTAAATTGTTATTTGTTACCTGTTCACTATGCATACCATAACTTAATCTACAGGAATCAGATTAATGCGTTTTAACAGGAGTTTGAAAGCTAAGAGAAAGAGCTACAAGTTTTGTTTTGAAGTAAAAAGTTGATTCATAGTGAAGAAGGGTCTAGTAATTCGTTGAATTTCTAGACTTAATTAAAATAGTTAGCTTGGGCCGGTTTTTGTAATTTTCTGGTCGGTTTCCATGAAGGCCCAAATTTTCCTTTTCTTATATTAGAATTTTTGCTGCTACAGTAATCCTATTTTGAATTCACGAATATTAGTGGCCAGGATACGACTTTCACGGAGAACTAAATTTCGCACGGTTGTCTGCTATAATTGGTTTCCGCCGACACTTTGAGGTTTTATAAATTTTAGTTTAATTTTTATTTCTTTTCAATTCTTATTATAAACTCATTTGATTAATTCGATTGCTTTTGTTTGCTTAATTTGATTGCTGCATATGGGATATAGTTGATTAAATTCGATTGTTGCAGTATCCTTAACAATAATACGTTAGCGCAGCTTTTTCGTTATCGTGTATGATGAAATTGGGTTTCCTTAATTCGCAAGAGCTTAAATTTGTTTGATTAATTCGGATAATAGGAACATACATCACATAATACCAATTGCGCTTGTCAGTGGGTATTATAATCGAATAGGGTCAAATCCACTTAGGGAACTAAAAATTATATTAACCAATGATAAGTTATGACACCGATATAGTAGATCAACTTATTTCATAATGACTATTTCATAGTAACTTTTTATAATCACTTATTCTCAATCGAATCAAAACCCCCCTTATTTCAATAGGTTGGTAAAATTTTATACAATAGTCCTTGTGATACGACATTCGAGTGTCGCTACCCTAAACTACTCTTTTAAACTCATTTTTGACCCATGTGCGACATCGGATCAAATTGGTGTCCTTGTTGGGGTCTCTTGTAGATTTTAACCAATATTTTAGAGTAATAGGTGTTGTGTTTCATAGTTCTTTCCCTAGAGCTCCTACGTTCTGGCCTTTTCGCATTTTAGCGTAAAAAAAATCGATTTTTAGGAAAATCGTCTCATATTTGTATGATTCTTTGCAGATTCATTAGAAAAAATTCGGGGATCAAAACCCTATGTTTAGAGCCTAAATTGTGGACGTCGCCCTAAAAATCATAAATTCATTATTTTTCTATTTTGTATGAATTTTTTATTGTTTTCATAGTTTCTGAAAAATCCTAAAAAAATTCCCAAAATTCTTATTTGGCTTTATACTTATGTTCTTTCATTGAGGACAATGTGTGTCTTAAGTGCGGTGGAGGGAATCAATTACTTGTGTGTTTTCTTGTTTTCATTTACTTACTTGTTTGTTTTCATTTACTTACTTGTTTTCTTATTTAAAAAAGTGCATGTCGTTTCATTGGATTTTGAGTTACAATTACCGATAATTTCTCTATTATATTGATTAAAGACTTATGGTGTAATGTGATTAATCCTATTTAAGCGTTCTTAGCATGATATGTAAGACTAAACTCTAAATTGTACATCAATTGTGGTGGATCATTTACCTTGTGAGATTTATAGGCTTTTAATGGATAACATTAAGAAATCCATCTTTTTCCTTCTTGTGTGATCTCACTCATGTATGTTAGTCTCTAGAACTTGAATTGATTATGTTGAAGCTTTTTGTTTAATTGTGCACACTGTTAAGATAAATGCATGTTGTTTTATTTTATTTTCAGTCAGTGAGCCAAAAAGCCAACCCTGCAAATATTATCCCTTGTTTGGAAACCCATTTGAGCCTGTTTATCGCATTTTTTGTTTAAAACTCATTACAAGCCAAAAAGCGAAAACCAATGTTATCACCCTATTCAAAGGGGTGAAATAGTCTTGTACGGAGTTGGGTGGGGTTAAACAATATAGTTGTGATGTTTCAAAGGTTGGTAGAAAAAGAAAAAAAAATTACTGAAAAAGAAAAAAAATGGAAAAAGAAAAGAAGGATGTCAATACATTTTTCTTCTGAAAAAGAAAAAAAGAATAAAAAGAGAAAAGAGAAGGGAAATAGCAGAAAAGTTGTTTGGAAGTGAATAGAGTATTTTGTAGTTCAACTTCCTCAGTTTCCTTCAATTTTCTTTTAACCGTTTGAGTTTTAGCCTAGTACCCCTTAGGATTTATCTTACCCTTACGTAGGCCATGTTGCAACCTGAATAAAAGTCTTTTTGATCTTTGTGTGCAAGTATTTCATTTGTGGATGTTAGAGTCTTTTCAAGCTCATGGTAGTACTAATTTTCATGATGTGCTTTGAGTGTAAACAGTACCCTAAACACTTGTGAGTTGAGTGAATTTTATTTTGTGAGGATCTTGCTGCTTTTGATGTAATCTTTGGTAATTTGTTTTACATATTTGCTTTGAATTTCACAAAAGAGTTACTTAATAATGCCATTTTATTGAAGCTTAGACATAGAATTTTGCTTGCACGTTGTATCCTGAGAACCCTTGGAACTGCATATTTTGTTTTGCTCTTGTGTTTTCTGTTTTGAATTTATAATTTTGCTCGGAGTGCAAAAGTTCTAGTGTGGGGGAATTTGATCAGTGCAGTTTGATGCACGTTCTTCTACTATTGCACTTAATCAACTCTATAGTTTATTTCAATAATTTTACTATTTTATTGTGTTTTCAGATTTAAGTTTATTTTTGCCTTTAATTTAAATTCGTATTTTATTTTCAGCTTAAATTGTTATTTGTTACCTGTTCACTATGCATACCATAACTTAATCTACAGGAATCAGATTAATGCGTTTTAACAGGAGTTTGAAAGCTAAGAGAAAGAGCTACAAGTTTTGTTTTGAAGTAAAAAGTTGATTCATAGTGAAGAAGGGTCTAGTAATTCGTTGAATTTCTAGACTTAATTAAAATAGTTAGCTTGGGCCGGTTTTTGTAATTTTCTGGTCGGTTTCCATGAAGGCCCAAATTTTCCTTTTCTTATATTAGAATTTTTGCTGCTACAGTAATCCTATTTTGAATTCACGAATATTAGTGGTCAGGATACGACTTTCACGGAGAACTAAATTTCGCACGGTTGTCTGCTATAATTGGTTTCCGCCGACACTTTGAGGTTTTATAAATTTTAGTTTAATTTTTATTTCTTTTCAATTCTTATTATAAACTCATTTGATTAATTCGATTGCTTTTGTTTGCTTAATTTGATTGCTGCATATGGGATATAGTTGATTAAATTCGATTGTTGCAGTATCCTTAACAATAATACGTTAGCGCAGCTTTTTCGTTATCGTGTATGATGAAATTGGGTTTCCTTAATTCGCAAGAGCTTAAATTTGTTTGATTAATTCGGATAATAGGAACATACATCACATAATACCAATTGCGCTTGTCAGTGGGTATTATAATCGAATAGGGTCAAATCCACTTAGGGAACTAAAAATTATATTAACCAATGATAAGTTATGACACCGATATAGTAGATCAACTTATTTCATAATGACTATTTCATAGTAACTTTTTATAATCACTTATTCTCAATCGAATCAAAACCCCCCTTATTTCAATAGGTTGGTAAAATTTTATACAATAGTCCTTGTGATACGACATTCGAGTGTCGCTACCCTAAACTACTCTTTTAAACTCATTTTTGACCCATGTGCGACATCGGATCAAATTGGTGTCCTTGTTGGGGTCTCTTGTAGATTTTAACCAATATTATTAGAGTAATAGGTGTTGTGTTTCATAGTTCTTTCCCTAGAGCTCCTACGTTCTGGCCTTTTCGCATTTTAGCGTAAAAAAAATCGATTTTTAGGAAAATCGTCTCATATTTGTATGATTCTTTGCAGATTCATTAGAAAAAATTCGGGGATCAAAACCCTATGTTTAGAGCCTAAATTGTGGACGTCGCCCTAAAAATCATAAATTCATTATTTTTCTATTTTGTATGAATTTTTTATTGTTTTCATAGTTTCTGAAAAATCCTAAAAAAATTCCCAAAATTCTTATTTGGCTTTATACTTATGTTCTTTCATTGAGGACAATGTGTGTCTTAAGTGCGGTGGAGGGAATCAATTACTTGTGTGTTTTCTTGTTTTCATTTACTTACTTGTTTGTTTTCATTTACTTACTTGTTTTCTTATTTAAAAAAGTGCATGTCGTTTCATTGGATTTTGAGTTACAATTACCGATAATTTCTCTATTATATTGATTAAAGACTTATGGTGTAATGTGATTAATCCTATTTAAGCGTTCTTAGCATGATATGTAAGACTAAACTCTAAATTGTACATCAATTGTGGTGGATCATTTACCTTGTGAGATTTATAGGCTTTTAATGGATAACATTAAGAAATCCATCTTTTTCCTTCTTGTGTGATCTCACTCATGTATGTTAGTCTCTAGAACTTGAATTGATTATGTTGAAGCTTTTTGTTTAATTGTGCACACTGTTAAGATAAAGGCATGTTGTTTTATTTTATTTTCAGTCAGTGAGCCAAAAAGCCAACCCTGCAAATATTATCCCTTGTTTGGAAACCCATTTGAGCCTGTTTATCGCATTTTTTGTTTAAAACTCATTACAAGCCAAAAAGCGAAAACCAATGTTATCACCCTATTCAAAGGGGTGAAATAGTCTTGTACGGAGTTGGGTGGGGTTAAACAATATAGTTGTGATGTTTCAAAGGTTGGTAGAAAAAGAAAAAAAAATTACTGAAAAAGAAAAAAAATGGAAAAAGAAAAGAAGGATGTCAATACATTTTTCTTCTGAAAAAGAAAAAAAGAATAAAAAGAGAAAAGAGAAGGGAAATAGCAGAAAAGTTGTTTGGAAGTGAATAGAGTATTTTGTAGTTCAACTTCCTCAGTTTCCTTCAATTTTCTTTTAACCCTTTGAGTTTTAGCCTAGTACCCCGTAGGATTTATCTTACCCTTACGTAGGCCATGTTGCAACCTGAATAAAAGTCTTTTTGATCTTTGTGTGCAAGTATTTCATTTGTGGATGTTAGAGTCTTTTCAAGCTCATGGTAGTACTAATTTTCATGATGTGCTTTGAGTGTAAACAGTACCCTAAACACTTGTGAGTTGAGTGAATTTTATTTTGTGAGGATCTTGCTGCTTTTGATGTAATCTTTGGTAATTTGTTTTACATATTTGCTTTGAATTTCACAAAAGAGTTACTTAATAATGCCATTTTATTGAAGCTTAGACATAGAATTTTGCTTGCACGTTGTATCCTGAGAACCCTTGGAACTGCATATTTTGTTTTGCTCTTGTGTTTTCTGTTTTGAATTTATAATTTTGCTCGGAGTGCAAAAGTTCTAGTGTGGGGGAATTTGATCAGTGCAGTTTGATGCACGTTCTTCTACTATTGCACTTAATCAACTCTATAGTTTATTTCAATAATTTTACTATTTTATTGTGTTTTCAGATTTAAGTTTATTTTTGCCTTTAATTTAAATTCGTATTTTATTTTCAGCTTAAATTGTTATTTGTTACCTGTTCACTATGCATACCATAACTTAATCTACAGGAATCAGATTAATGCGTTTTAACAGGAGTTTGAAAGCTAAGAGAAAGAGCTACAAGTTTTGTTTTGAAGTAAAAAGCTGATTCATAGTGAAGAAGGGTCTAGTAATTCGTTGAATTTCTAGACTTAATTAAAATAGTTAGCTTGGGCCGGTTTTTGTAATTTTCTGGTCGGTTTCCATGAAGGCCCAAATTTTCCTTTTCTTATATTAGAATTTTTGCTGCTACAGTAATCCTATTTTGAATTCACGAATATTAGTGGTCAGGATACGACTTTCACGGAGAACTAAATTTCGCACGGTTGTCTGCTATAATTGGTTTCCGCCGATACTTTGAGGTTTTATAAATTTTAGTTTAATTTTTATTTCTTTTCAATTCTTATTATAATCTCATTTGATTAATTCGATTGCTTTTGTTTGCTTAATTTGATTGCTGCATATGGGATATAGTTGATTAAATTCGATTGTTGCAGTATCCTTAACAATAATACGTTAGCGCAGCTTTTCCGTTATCGTGTATGATGAAATTGGGTTTCCTTAATTCGCAAGAGCTTAAATTTGTTTGATTAATTCGGATAATAGGAACATACATCACATAATACCAATTGCGCTTGTCAGTGGGTATTATAATCAAATAGGGTCAAATCCACTTAGGGAACTAAAAATTATATTAACCAATGATAAGTTATGACACCGATATAGTAGATCAACTTATTTCATAATGACTATTTCATAGTAACTTTTTATAATCACTTATTCTCAATCGAATCAAAACCCCCCTTATTTCAATAGGTTGGTAAAATTTTATACAATAGTCCTTGTGATACGACATTCGAGTGTCGCTACCCTAAACTACTCTTTTAAACTCATTTTTGACCCATGTGCGACATCGGATCAAATTGGTGTCCTTGTTGAGGTCTCTTGTAGATTTTAACCAATATTATTAGAGTAATAGGTGTTGTGTTTCATAGTTCTTTCCCTAGAGCTCCTACGTTCTGGCCTTTTCGCATTTTAGCGTAAAAAAAATCGATTTTTAGGAAAATCGTCTCATATTAGTATGATTCTTTGCAGATTCATTAGAAAATATTCGGGGATCAAAACCCTATGTTTAGAGCCTAAATTGTGGACGTCGCCCTAAAAATCATAAATTCATTATTTTTCTATTTTGTATGAATTTTTTATTGTTTTCATAGTTTCTGAAAAATCCGAAAAAAATTCCCAAAATTCTTATTTGGCTTTATACTTATGTTCTTTCATTGAGGACAATGTGTGTCTTAAGTGCGGTGGAGGGAATCAATTACTTGTGTGTTTTCTTGTTTTCATTTACTTACTTGTTTGTTTTCATTTACTTACTTGTTTTCTTATTTAAAAAAGTGCATGTCGTTTCATTGGATTTTGAGTTACAATTACCGATAATTTCTCTATTCTATTGATTAAAGACTTATGGTGTAATGTGATTAATCCTATTTAAGCGTTCTTAGCATGATATGTAAGACTAAACTCTAAATTGTACATCAATTGTGGTGGATCATTTACCTTGTGAGATTTATAGGCTTTTAATGGATAACATTAAGAAATCCATCTTTTTCCTTCTTGTGTGATCTCACTCATGTATGTTAGTCTCTAGAACTTGAATTGATTATGTTGAAGCTTTTTGTTTAATTGTGCACACTGTTAAGATAAAGGCATGTTGTTTTATTTTATTTTCAGTCAGTGAGCCAAAAAGCCAACCCTGCAAATATTATCCCTTGTTTGGAAACCCATTTGAGCCTGTTTATCGCATTTTTTGTTTAAAACTCATTACAAGCCAAAAAGCGAAAACCAATGTTATCACCCTATTCAAAGGGGTGAAATAGTCTTGTACGGAGTTGGGTGGGGTTAAACAATATAGTTGTGATGTTTCAAAGGTTGGTAGAAAAAGAAAAAAAAATTACTGAAAAAGAAAAAAAATGGAAAAAGAAAAGAAGGATGTCAATACATTTTTCTTCTGAAAAAGAAAAAAAGAATAAAAAGAGAAAAGAGAAGGGAAATAGCAGAAAAGTTGTTTGGAAGTGAATAGAGTATTTTGTAGTTCAACTCCCTTAGTTTCCTTCAATTTTCTTTTAACCCTTTGAGTTTTAGCCTAGTACCCCTTAGGATTTATCTTACCCTTACGTAGGCCATGTTGCAACCTGAATAAAAGTCTTTTTGATCTTTGTGTGCAAGTATTTCATTTGTGGATGTTAGAGTCTTTTCAAGCTCATGGTAGTACTAATTTTTATGATGTGCTTTGAGTGTAAACAGTACCCTAAACACTTGTGAGTTGAGTGAATTTTATTTTGTGAGGATCTTGCTGCTTTTGATGTAATCTTTGGTAATTTGTTTTACATATTTGCTTTGAATTTCACAAAAGAGTTACTTAATAATGCCATTTTATTGAAGCTTAGACATAGAATTTTGCTTGCACGTTGTATCCTGAGAACCCTTGGAACTGCATATTTTGTTTTGCTCTTGTGTTTTCTGTTTTGAATTTATAATTTTGCTCGGAGTGCAAAAGTTCTAGTGTGGGGGAATTTGATCAGTGCAGTTTGATGCACGTTCTTCTACTATTGTACTTAATCAACTCTATAGTTTATTTCAATAATTTTACTATTTTATTGTGTTTTCAGATTTAAGTTTATTTTTGCCTTTAATTTAAATTCGTATTTTATTTTCAGCTTAAATTGTTATTTGTTACCTGTTCACTATGCATACCATAACTTAATCTATAGGAATCAGATTAACGCGTTTTAACAGGAGTTTGAAAGCTAAGAGAAAGAGCTGCAAGTTTTGTTTTGAAGTAAAAAGCTGATTCATAGTGAAGAAGGGTCTAGTAATTCGTTGAATTTCTAGACTTAATTAAAATAGTTAGCTTGGGCCGGTTTTTGTAATTTTCTGGTCGGTTTCCATGAAGGCCCAAATTTTCCTTTTCTTATATTAGAATTTTTGCTGCTACAGTAATCCTATTTTGAATTCACGAATATTAGTGGCCAGGATACGACTTTCACGGAGAACTAAATTTCGCACGGTTGTCTGCTATAATTGGTTTCCGCCGACACTTTGAGGTTTTATAAATTTTAGTTTAATTTTTATTTCTTTTCAATTCTTATTATAAACTCATTTGATTAATTCGATTGCTTTTGTTTGCTTAATTTGATTGCTGCATATGGGATATAGTTGATTAAATTCGATTGTTGCAGTATCCTTAACAATAATACGTTAGCGCAGCTTTTTCGTTATCGTGTATGATGAAATTGGGTTTCCTTAATTCGCAAGAGCTTAAATTTGTTTGATGAATTCGGATAATAGGAACATACATCACATAATACCAATTGCGCTTGTCAGTGGGTATTATAATCGAATAGGGTCAAATCCACTTAGGGAACTAAAAATTATATTAACCAATGATAAGTTATGACACCGATATAGTAGATCAACTTATTTCATAATGACTATTTCATAGTAACTTTTTATAATCACTTATTCTCAATCGAATCAAAACCCCCCTTATTTCAATAGGTTGGTAAAATTTTATACAATAGTCCTTGTGATACGACATTCGAGTGTCGCTACCCTAAACTACTCTTTTAAACTCATTTTTGACCCATGTGCGACATCGGATCAAATTGGTGTCCTTGTTGGGGTCTCTTGTAGATTTTAACCAATATTATTAGAGTAATAGGTTTTGTGTTTCATAGTTCTTTCCCTAGAGCTCCTACGTTCTGGCCTTTTCGCATTTTAGCGTAAAAAAAATCGATTTTTAGGAAAATCGTCTCATATTTGTATGATTCTTTGCAGATTCATTAGAAAAAATTCGGGGATCAAAACCCTATGTTTAGAGCCTAAATTGTGGACGTCGCCCTAAAAATCATAAATTCATTATTTTTCTATTTTGTATGAATTTTTTATTGTTTTCATAGTTTCTGAAAAATCCGAAAAAAATTCCCAAAATTCTTATTTGGCTTTATACTTATGTTCTTTCATTGAGGACAATGTGTGTCTTAAGTGCGGTGGAGGGAATCAATTACTTGTGTGTTTTCTTGTTTTCATTTACTTACTTGTTTGTTTTCATTTACTTACTTGTTTTCTTATTTAAAAAAGTGCATGTCGTTTCATTGGATTTTGAGTTACAATTACCGATAATTTCTCTATTATATTGATTAAAGACTTATGGTGTAATGTGATTAATCCTATTTAAGCGTTCTTAGCATGATATGTAAGACTAAACTCTAAATTGTACATCAATTGTGGTGGATCATTTACCTTGTGAGATTTATAGGCTTTTAATGGATAACATTAAGAAATCCATCTTTTTCCTTCTTGTGTGATCTCACTCATGTATGTTAGTCTCTAGAACTTGAATTGATTATGTTGAAGCTTTTTGTTTAATTGTGCACACTGTTAAGATAAAGGCATGTTGTTTTATTTTATTTTCAGTCAGTGAGCCAAAAAGCCAACCCTGCAAATATTATCCCTTGTTTGGAAACCCATTTGAGCCTGTTTATCGCATTTTTTGTTTAAAACTCATTACAAGCCAAAAAGCGAAAACCAATGTTATCACCCTATTCAAAGGGGTGAAATAGTCTTGTACGGAGTTGGGTGGGGTTAAACAATATAGTTGTGATGTTTCAAAGGTTGGTAGAAAAAGAAAAAAAAATTACTGAAAAAGAAAAAAAATGGAAAAAGAAAAGAAGGATGTCAATACATTTTTCTTCTGAAAAAGAAAAAAAGAATAAAAAGAGAAAAGAGAAGGGAAATAGCAGAAAAGTTGTTTGGAAGTGAATAGAGTATTTTGTAGTTCAACTTCCTCAGTTTCCTTCAATTTTCTTTTAACCGTTTGAGTTTTAGCCTAGTACCCCTTAGGATTTATCTTACCCTTACGTAGGCCATGTTGCAACCTGAATAAAAGTCTTTTTGATCTTTGTGTGCAAGTATTTCATTTGTGGATGTTAGAGTCTTTTCAAGCTCATGGTAGTACTAATTTTCATGATGTGCTTTGAGTGTAAACAGTACCCTAAACACTTGTGAGTTGAGTGAATTTTATTTTGTGAGGATCTTGCTGCTTTTGATGTAATCTTTGGTAATTTGTTTTACATATTTGCTTTGAATTTCACAAAAGAGTTACTTAATAATGCCATTTTATTGAAGCTTAGACATAGAATTTTGCTTGCACGTTGTATCCTGAGAACCCTTGGAACTGCATATTTTGTTTTGCTCTTGTGTTTTCTGTTTTGAATTTATAATTTTGCTCGGAGTGCAAAAGTTCTAGTGTGGGGGAATTTGATCAGTGCAGTTTGATGCACGTTCTTCTACTATTGCACTTAATCAACTCTATAGTTTATTTCAATAATTTTACTATTTTATTGTGTTTTCAGATTTAAGTTTATTTTTGCCTTTAATTTAAATTCGTATTTTATTTTCAGCTTAAATTGTTATTTGTTACCTGTTCACTATGCATACCATAACTTAATCTACAGGAATCAGATTAATGCGTTATAACAGGAGTTTGAAAGCTAAGAGA
The DNA here is from genome assembly GCA_022829125.1 of Lathyrus tuberosus. Taxonomy (NCBI): domain Eukaryota; kingdom Viridiplantae; phylum Streptophyta; class Magnoliopsida; order Fabales; family Fabaceae; genus Lathyrus; species Lathyrus tuberosus. Next base: position 2,692,815 of record JALAZF010000241.1, on the reverse strand, counting down.
AAGAGCTACAAGTTTTGTTTTGAAGTAAAAAGCTGATTCATAGTGAAGAAGGGTCTAGTAATTCGTTGAATTTCTAGACTTAATTAAAATAGTTAGCTTGGGCCGGTTTTTGTAATTTTCTGGTCGGTTTCCATGAAGGCCCAAATTTTCCTTTTCTTATATTAGAATTTTTGCTGCTACAGTAATCCTATTTTGAATTCACGAATATTAGTGGCCAGGATACGACTTTCACGGAGAACTAAATTTCGCACGGTTGTCTGCTATAATTGGTTTCCGCCGACACTTTGAGGTTTTATAAATTTTAGTTTAATTTTTATTTCTTTTCAATTCTTATTATAATCTCATTTGATTAATTCGATTGCTTTTGTTTGCTTAATTTGATTGCTGCATATGGGATATAGTTGATTAAATTCGATTGTTGCAGTATCCTTAACAATAATACGTTAGCGCAGCTTTTTCGTTATCGTGTATGATGAAATTGGGTTTCCTTAATTCGCAAGAGCTTAAATTTGTTTGATGAATTCGGATAATAGGAACATACATCACATAATACCAATTGCGCTTGTCAGTGGGTATTATAATCGAATAGGGTCAAATCCACTTAGGGAACTAAAAATTATATTAACCAATGATAAGTTATGACACCGATATAGTAGATCAACTTATTTCATAATGACTATTTCATAGTAACTTTTTATAATCACTTATTCTCAATCGAATCAAAACCCCCCTTATTTCAATAGGTTGGTAAAATTTTATACAATAGTCCTTGTGATACGACATTCGAGTGTCGCTACCCTAAACTACTCTTTTAAACTCATTTTTGACCCATGTGCGACATCGGATCAAATTGGGGTCCTTGTTGGGGTCTCTTGTAGATTTTAACCAATATTATTAGAGTAATAGGTGTTGTGTTTCATAGTTCTTTCCCTAGAGCTCCTACGTTCTGGCCTTTTCGCATTTTAGCGTAAAAAAAATCGATTTTTAGGAAAATCGTCTCATATTAGTATGATTCTTTGCAGATTCATTAGAAAAAATTCGGGGATCAAAACCCTATGTTTAGAGCCTAAATTGTGGACGTCGCCCTAAAAATCATAAATTCATTATTTTTCTATTTTGTATGAATTTTTTATTATTTTCATAGTTTCTGAAAAATCCTAAAAAAATTCCCAAAATTCTTATTTGGCTTTATACTTATGTTCTTTCATTGAGGACAATGTGTGTCTTAAGTGCGGTGGAGGGAATCAATTACTTGTGTGTTTTCTTGTTTTCATTTACTTACTTGTTTGTTTTCATTTACTTACTTGTTTTCTTATTTAAAAAAGTGCATGTCGTTTCATTGGATTTTGAGTTACAATTACCGATAATTTCTCTATTCTATTGATTAAAGACTTATGGTGTAATGTGATTAATCCTATTTAAGCGTTCTTAGTATGATATGTAAGACTAAACTCTAAATTGTACATCAATTGTGGTGGATCATTTACCTTGTGAGATTTATAGGCTTTTAATGGATAACATTAAGAAATCCATCTTTTTCCTTCTTGTGTGATCTCACTCATGTATGTTAGTCTCTAGAACTTGAATTGATTATGTTGAAGCTTTTTGTTTAATTGTGCACACTGTTAAGATAAAGGCATGTTGTTTTATTTTATTTTCAGTCAGTGAGCCAAAAAGCCAACCCTGCAAATATTATCCCTTGTTTGGAAACCCATTTAAGCCTGTTTATCGCATTTTTTGTTTAAAACTCATTACAAGCCAAAAAGTGAAAACCAATATTATCACCCTATTCAAAGGGTTGAAATAGTCTTGTACGGAGTTGGGTGGGGTTAAACAATATAGTTGTGATGTTTCAAAGGTTGGTAGAAAAAGAAAAAAAAATTACTGAAAAAGAAAAAAAATGGAAAAAGAAAAGAAGGATGTCAATACATTTTTCTTCTGAAAAAGAAAAAAAGAATAAAAAGAGAAAAGAGAAGGGAAATAGCAGAAAAGTTGTTTGGAAGTGAATAGAGTATTTTGTAGTTCAACTCCCTCAGTTTCCTTCAATTTTCTTTTAACCCTTTGAGTTTTAGCCTAGTACCCCTTAGGATTTATCTTACCCTTACGTAGGCCATGTTGCAACCTGAATAAAAGTCTTTTTGATCTTTGTGTGCAAGTATTTCATTTGTGGATGTTAGAGTCTTTTCAAGCTCATGGTAGTACTAATTTTCATGATGTGCTTTGAGTGTAAACAGTACCCTAAACACTTGTGAGTTGAGTGAATTTTATTTTGTGAGGATCTTGCTGCTTTTGATGTAATCTTTGGTAATATGTTTTACATATTTGCTTTGAATTTCACAAAAGAGTTACTTAATAATGCCATTTTATTGAAGCTTAGACATAGAATTTTGCTTGCACGTTGTATCCTGAGAACCCTTGGAACTGCATATTTTGTTTTGCTCTTGTGTTTTCTGTTTTGAATTTATAATTTTGCTCGGAGTGCAAAAGTTCTAGTGTGGGGGAATTTGATCAGTGCAGTTTGATGCACGTTCTTCTACTATTGTACTTAATCAACTCTATAGTTTATTTCAATAATTTTACTATTTTATTGTGTTTTCAGATTTAAGTTTATTTTTGCCTTTAATTTAAATTCGTATTTTATTTTCAGCTTAAATTGTTATTTGTTACCTGTTCACTATGCATACCATAACTTAATCTACAGGAATCAGATTAACGCGTTTTAACAGGAGTTTGAAAGCTAAGAGAAAGAGCTACAAGTTTTGTTTTGAAGTAAAAAGCTGATTCATAGTGAAGAAGGGTCTAGTAATTCGTTGAATTTCTAGACTTAATTAAAATAGTTAGCTTGGGCCGGTTTTTGTTAGTTTCTGGTCGGTTTCCATGAAGGCCCAAATTTTCCTTTTCTTATATTAGAATTTTTGCTGCTACAGTAATCCTATTTTGAATTCACGAATATTAGTGGCCAAGATACGACTTTCACGGAGAACTAAATTTCGCACGGTTGTCTGCTATAATTGGTTTCCACCGACACTTTGAGGTTTTATAAATTTTAGTTTAATTTTTATTTCTTTTCAATTCTTATTATAATCTCATTTGATTAATTCGATTGCTTTTGTTTGCTTAATTTGATTGCTGCATATGGGATATAGTTGATTAAATTCGATTGTTGCAGTATCCTTAACAATAATACGTTAGCGCAGCTTTTTCGTTATCGTGTATGATGAAATTGGGTTTCCTTAATTCGCAAGAGCTTAAATTTGTTTGATTAATTCGGATAATAGGAACATACATCACATAATACCAATTGCGCTTGTCAGTGGGTATTATAATCGAATAGGGTCAAATCCACTTAGGGAACTAAAAATTATATTAACCAATGATAAGTTATGACACCGATATAGTAGATCAACTTATTTCATAATGACTATTTCATAGTAACTTTTTATAATCACTTATTCTCAATCGAATCAAAACCCCCCTTATTTCAATAGGTTGGTAAAATTTTATACAATAGTCCTTGTGATACGACATTCGAGTGTCGCTACCCTAAACTACTCTTTTAAACTCATTTTTGACCCATGTGCGACATCGGATCAAATTGGTGTCCTTGTTGGGGTCTCTTGTAGATTTTAACCAATATTATTAGAGTAATAGGTGTTGTGTTTCATAGTTCTTTCCCTAGAGCTCCTACGTTCTGGCCTTTTCGCATTTTAGCGTAAAAAAAATCGATTTTTAGGAAAATCGTCTCATATTAGTATGATTCTTTGCAGATTCATTAGAAAAAATTCGGGGATCAAAACCCTATGTTTAGAGCCTAAATTGTGGACGTCGCCCTAAAAATCATAAATTAATTATTTTTCTATTTTGTATGAATTTTTTATTGTTTTCATAGTTTCTGAAAAATCCTAAAAAAATTCCCAAAATTCTTATTTGGCTTTATACTTATGTTCTTTCATTGAGGACAATGTGTGTCTTAAGTGCGGTGGAGGGAATCAATTACTTGTGTGTTTTCTTGTTTTCATTTACTTACTTGTTTGTTTTCATTTACTTACTTGTTTTCTTATTTAAAAAAGTGCATGTCGTTTCATTGGATTTTGAGTTACAATTACCGATAATTTCTCTATTCTATTGATTAAAGACTTATGGTGTAATGTGATTAATCCTATTTAAGCGTTCTTAGTATGATATGTAAGACTAAACTCTAAATTGTACATCAATTGTGGTGGATCATTTACCTTGTGAGATTTATAGGCTTTTAATGGATAACATTAAGAAATCCATCTTTTTCCTTCTTGTGTGATCTCACTCATGTATGTTAGTCTCTAGAACTTGAATTGATTATGTTGAAGCTTTTTGTTTAATTGTGCACACTGTTAAGATAAAGGCATGTTGTTTTATTTTATTTTCAGTCAGTGAGCCAAAAAGCCAACCCTGCAAATATTATCCCTTGTTTGGAAACCCATTTAAGCCTGTTTATCGCATTTTTTGTTTAAAACTCATTACAAGCCAAAAAGCGAAAACCAATATTATCACCCTATTCAAAGGGTTGAAATTGTCTTGTACGGAGTTGGGTGGGGTTAAAAAATATAGTTGTGATGTTTCAAAGGTTGGTAGAAAAAGAAAAAAAAATTACTGAAAAAGAAAAAAAATGGAAAAAGAAAAGAAGGATGTCAATACATTTTTCTTCTGAAAAAGAAAAAAAGAATAAAAAGAGAAAAGAGAAGGGAAATAGCAGAAAAGTTGTTTGGAAGTGAATAGAGTATTTTGTAGTTCAACTCCCTCAGTTTCCTTCAATTTTCTTTTAACCCTTTGAGTTTTAGCCTAGTACCCCTTAGGATTTATCTTACCCTTACGTAGGCCATGTTGCAACCTGAATAAAAGTCTTTTTGATCTTTGTGTGCAAGTATTTCATTTGTGGATGTTAGAGTCTTTTCAAGCTCATGGTAGTACTAATTTTCATGATGTGCTTTGAGTGTAAACAGTACCCTAAACACTTGTGAGTTGAGTGAATTTTATTTTGTGAGGATCTTGCTGCTTTTGATGTAATCTTTGGTAATTTGTTTTACATATTTGCTTTGAATTTCACAAAAGAGTTACTTAATAATGCCATTTTATTGAAGCTTAGACATAGAATTTTGCTTGCACGTTGTATCCTGAGAACCCTTGGAACTGCATATTTTGTTTTGCTCTTGTGTTTTCTGTTTTGAATTTATAATTTTGCTCGGAGTGCAAAAGTTCTAGTGTGGGGGAATTTGATCAGTGCAGTTTGATGCACGTTCTTCTACTATTGTACTTAATCAACTCTATAGTTTATTTCAATAATTTTACTATTTTATTGTGTTTTCAGATTTAAGTTTATTTTTGCCTTTAATTTAAATTCGTATTTTATTTTCAGCTTAAATTGTTATTTGTTACCTGTTCACTATGCATACCATAACTTAATCTACAGGAATCAGATTAACGCGTTTTAACAGGAGTTTGAAAGCTAAGAGAAAGAGCTACAAGTTTTGTTTTGAAGTAAAAAGCTGATTCATAGTGAAGAAGGGTCTAGTAATTCGTTGAATTTCTAGACTTAATTAAAATAGTTAGCTTGGGCCGGTTTTTGTAATTTTCTGGTCGGTTTCCATGAAGGCCCAAATTTTCCTTTTCTTATATTAGAATTTTTGCTGCTACAGTAATCCTATTTTGAATTCACGAATATTAGTGGCCAGGATACGACTTTCACGGAGAACTTAATTTCGCACGGTTGTCTGCTATAATTGGTTTCCGCCGACACTTTGAGGTTTTATAAATTTTAGTTTAATTTTTATTTCTTTTCAATTCTTATTATAAACTCATTTGATTAATTCGATTGCTTTTGTTTGCTTAATTTGATTGCTGCATATGGGATATAGTTGATTAAATTCGATTGTTGCAGTATCCTTAACAATAATACGTTAGCGCAGCTTTTTCGTTATCGTGTATGATGAAATTGGGTTTCCTTAATTCTCAAGAGCTTAAATTTGTTTGATTAATTCAGATAATAGGAACATACATCACATAATACCAATTGCGCTTGTCAGTGGGTATTATAATCGAATAGGGTCAAATCCACTTAGGGAACTAAAAATTATATTAACCAATGATAAGTTATGACACCGATATAGTAGATCAACTTATTTCATAATGACTATTTCATAGTAACTTTTTATAATCACTTATTCTCAATCGAATCAAAACCCCCCTTATTTCAATAGGTTGGTAAAATTTTATACAATAGTCCTTGTGATACGATATTCGAGTGTCGCTACCCTAAACTACTCTTTTAAACTCATTTTTGACCCATGTGCGACATCGGATCAAATTGGTGTCCTTGTTGGGGTCTCTTGTAGATTTTAACCAATATTATTAGAGTAATAGGTTTTGTGTTTCATAGTTCTTTCCCTAGAGCTCCTACGTTCTGGCCTTTTCGCATTTTAGCGTAAAAAAAATCGATTTTTAGGAAAATCGTCTCATATTTGTATGATTCTTTGCAGATTCATTAGAAAAAATTCGGGGATCAAAACCCTATGTTTAGAGCCTAAATTGTGGACGTCGCCCTAAAAATCATAAATTCATTATTTTTCTATTTTGTATGAATTTTTTATTGTTTTCATAGTTTCTGAAAAATCCGAAAAAAATTCCCAAAATTCTTATTTGGCTTTATACTTATGTTCTTTCATTGAGGACAATGTGTGTCTTAAGTGCGGTGGAGGGAATCAATTACTTGTGTGTTTTCTTGTTTTCATTTACTTACTTGTTTGTTTTCATTTACTTACTTGTTTTCTTATTTAAAAAAGTGCATGTCGTTTCATTGGATTTTGAGTTACAATTACCGATAATTTCTCTATTATATTGATTAAAGACTTATGGTGTAATGTGATTAATCCTATTTAAGCGTTCTTAGCATGATATGTAAGACTAAACTCTAAATTGTACATCAATTGTGGTGGATCATTTACCTTGTGAGATTTATAGGCTTTTAATGGATAACATTAAGAAATCCATCTTTTTCCTTCTTGTGTGATCTCACTCATGTATGTTAGTCTCTAGAACTTGAATTGATTATGTTGAAGCTTTTTGTTTAATTGTGCACACTGTTAAGATAAAGGCATGTTGTTTTATTTTATTTTCAGTCAGTGAGCCAAAAAGCCAACCCTGCAAATATTATCCCTTGTTTGGAAACCCATTTGAGCCTGTTTATCGCATTTTTTGTTTAAAACTCATTACAAGCCAAAAAGCGAAAACCAATGTTATCACCCTATTCAAAGGGGTGAAATAGTCTTGTACGGAGTTGGGTGGGGTTAAACAATATAGTTGTGATGTTTCAAAGGTTGGTAGAAAAAGAAAAAAAAATTACTGAAAAAGAAAAAAAATGGAAAAAGAAAAGAAGGATGTCAATACATTTTTCTTCTGAAAAAGAAAAAAAGAATAAAAAGAGAAAAGAGAAGGGAAAGAGCAGAAAAGTTGTTTGGAAGTGAATAGAGTATTTTGTAGTTCAACTTCCTCAGTTTCCTTCAATTTTCTTTTAACCCTTTGAGTTTTAGCCTAGTACCCCGTAGGATTTATCTTACCCTTAGGTAGGCCATGTTGCAACCTGAATAAAAGTCTTTTTGATCTTTGTGTGCAAGTATTTCATTTGTGGATGTTAGAGTCTTTTCAAGCTCATGGTAGTACTAATTTTCATGATGTGCTTTGAGTGTAAACAGTACCCTAAACACTTGTGAGTTGAGTGAATTTTATTTTGTGAGGATCTTGCTGCTTTTGATGTAATCTTTGGTAATTTGTTTTACATATTTGCTTTGAATTTCACAAAAGAGTTACTTAATAATGCCATTTTATTGAAGCTTAGACATAGAATTTTGCTTGCACGTTGTATCCTGAGAACCCTTGGAACTGCATATTTTGTTTTGCTCTTGTGTTTTCTGTTTTGAATTTATAATTTTGCTCGGAGTGCAAAAGTTCTAGTGTGGGGGAATTTGATCAGTGCAGTTTGATGCACGTTCTTCTACTATTGCACTTAATCAACTCTATAGTTTATTTCAATAATTTTACTATTTTATTGTGTTTTCAGATTTAAGTTTATTTTTGCCTTTAATTTAAATTCGTATTTTATTTTCAGCTTAAATTGTTATTTGTTACCTGTTCACTATGCATACCATAACTTAATCTACAGGAATCAGATTAATGCGTTTTAACAGGAGTTTGAAAGCTAAGAGAAAGAGCTACAAGTTTTGTTTTGAAGTAAAAAGCTGATTCATAGTGAAGAAGGGTCTAGTAATTCGTTGAATTTCTAGACTTAATTAAAATAGTTAGCTTGGGCCGGTTTTTGTAATTTTCTGGTCGGTTTCCATGAAGGCCCAAATTTTCCTTTTCTTATATTAGAATTTTTGCTGCTACAGTAATCCTATTTTGAATTCACGAATATTAGTGGCCAGGATACGACTTTCACGGAGAACTAAATTTCGCACGGTTGTCTGCTATAATTGGTTTCCGCCGACACTTTGAGGTTTTATAAATTTTAGTTTAATTTTTATTTCTTTTCAATTCTTATTATAATCTCATTTGATTAATTCGATTGCTTTTGTTTGCTTAATTTGATTGCTGCATATGGGATATAGTTGATTAAATTCGATTGTTGCAGTATCCTTAACAATAATACGTTAGCGCAGCTTTTTCGTTATCGTGTATGATGAAATTGGGTTTCCTTAATTCGCAAGAGCTTAAATTTGTTTGATTAATTCGGATAATAGGAACATACATCACATAATACCAATTGCGCTTGTCAGTGGGTATTATAATCGAATAGGGTCAAATCCACTTAGGGAACTAAAAATTATATTAACCAATGATAAGTTATGACACCGATATAGTAGATCAACTTATTTCATAATGACTATTTCATAGTAACTTTTTATAATCACTTATTCTCAATCGAATCAAAACCCCCCTTATTTCAATAGGTTGGTAAAATTTTATACAATAGTCCTTGTGATACGACATTCGAGTGTCGCTACCCTAAACTACTCTTTTAAACTCATTTTTGACCCATGTGCGACATCGGATCAAATTGGTGTCCTTGTTGAGGTCTCTTGTAGATTTTAACCAATATTATTAGAGTAATAGGTGTTGTGTTTCATAGTTCTTTCCCTAGAGCTCCTACGTTCTGGCCTTTTCGCATTTTAGCGTAAAAAAAATCGATTTTTAGGAAAATCGTCTCATATTAGTATGATTCTTTGCAGATTCATTAGAAAATATTCGGGGATCAAAACCCTATGTTTAGAGCCTAAATTGTGGACGTCGCCCTAAAAATCATAAATTCATTATTTTTCTATTTTGTATGAATTTTTTATTGTTTTCATAGTTTCTGAAAAATCCTAAAAAAATTCCCAAAATTCTTATTTGGCTTTATACTTATGTTCTTTCATTGAGGACAATGTGTGTCTTAAGTGCGGTGGAGGGAATCAATTACTTGTGTGTTTTCTTGTTTTCATTTACTTACTTGTTTGTTTTCATTTACTTACTTGTTTTCTTATTTAAAAAAGTGCATGTCGTTTCATTGGATTTTGAGTTACAATTACCGATAATTTCTCTATTCTATTGATTAAAGACTTATGGTGTAATGTGATTAATCCTATTTAAGCGTTCTTAGTATGATATGTAAGACTAAACTCTAAATTGTACATCAATTGTGGTGGATCATTTACCTTGTGAGATTTATAGGCTTTTAATGGATAACATTAAGAAATCCATCTTTTTCCTTCTTGTGTGATCTCACTCATGTATGTTAGTCTCTAGAACTTGAATTGATTATGTTGAAGCTTTTTGTTTAATTGTGCACACTGTTAAGATAAAGGCATGTTGTTTTATTTTATTTTCAGTCAGTGAGCCAAAAAGCCAACCCTGCAAATATTATCCCTTGTTTGGAAACCCATTTGAGCCTGTTTATCCCATTTTTTGTTTAAAACTCATTACAAGCCAAAAAGCGAAAACCAATGTTATCACCCTATTCAAAGGGTTGAAAGAGTCTTGTACGGAGTTGGGTGGGGTTAAACAATATAGTTGTGATGTTTCAAAGGTTGGTAGAAAAAGAAAAAAAAATTACTGAAAAAGAAAAAAAATGGAAAAACAAAAGAAGGATGTCAATACATTTTTCTTCTGAAAAAGAAAAAAAGAATAAAAAGAGAAAAGAGAAGGGAAATAGCAGAAAAGTTGTTTGGAAGTGAATAGAGTATTTTGTAGTTCAACTCCCTCAGTTTCCTTCAATTTTCTTTTAACCCTTTGAGTTTTAGCCTAGTACCCCTTAGGATTTATCTTACCCTTACGTAGGCCATGTTGCAACCTGAATAAAAGTCTTTTTGATCTTTGTGTGCAAGTATTTCATTTGTGGATGTTAGAGTATTTTCAAGCTCATGGTAGTACTAATTTTCATGATGTGCTTTGAGTGTAAACAGTACCCTAAACACTTGTGAGTTGAGTGAATTTTATTTTGTGAGGATCTTGCTGCTTTTGATGTAATCTTTGGTAATTTGTTTTACATATTTGCTTTGAATTTCACAAAAGAGTTACTTAATAATGCCATTTTATTGAAGCTTAGACATAGAATTTTGCTTGCACGTTGTATCCTGAGAACCCTTGGAACTGCATATTTTGTTTTGCTCTTGTGTTTTCTGTTTTGAATTTATAATTTTGCTCGGAGTGCAAAAGTTCTAGTGTGGGGGAATTTGATCAGTGCAGTTTGATGCACGTTCTTCTACTATTGTACTTAATCAACTCTATAGTTTATTTCAATAATTTTACTATTTTATTGTGTTTTCAGATTTAAGTTTATTTTTGCCTTTAATTTAAATTCGTATTTTATTTTCAGCTTAAATTGTTATTTGTTACCTGTTCACTATGCATACCATAACTTAATCTACAGGAATCAGATTAATGCGTTTTAACAGGAGTTTGAAAGCTAAGAGAAAGAGCTACAAGTTTTGTTTTGAAGTAAAAAGCTGATTCATAGTGAAGAAGGGTCTAGTAATTCGTTGAATTTCTAGACTTAATTAAAATAGTTAGCTTGGGCCGGTTTTTGTAATTTTCTGGTCGGTTTCCATGAAGGCCCAAATTTTCCTTTTCTTATATTAGAATTTTTGCTGCTACAGTAATCCTATTTTGAATTCACGAATATTAGTGGCCAGGATACGACTTTCACGGAGAACTAAATTTCGCACGGTTGTCTGCTATAATTGGTTTCCGCCGACACTTTGAGGTTTTATAAATTTTAGTTTAATTTTTATTTCTTTTCAATTCTTATTATAATCTCATTTGATTAATTCGATTGCTTTTGTTTGCTTAATTTGATTGCTGCATATGGGATATAGTTGATTAAATTCGATTGTTGCAGTATCCTTAACAATAATACGTTAGCGCAGCTTTTTCGTTATCGTGTATGATGAAATTGGGTTTCCTTAATTCGCAAGAGCTTAAATTTGTTTGATTAATTCGGATAATAGGAACATACATCACATAATACCAATTGCGCTTGTCAGTGGGTATTATAATCGAATAGGGTCAAATCCACTTAGGGAACTAAAAATTATATTAACCAATGATAAGTTATGACACCGATATAGTAGATCAACTTATTTCATAATGACTATTTCATAGTAAATTTTTATAATCACTTATTCTCAATCGAATCAAAACCCCCCTTATTTCAATAGGTTGGTAAAATTTTATACAATAGTCCTTGTGATACGACATTCGAGTGTCGCTACCCTAAACTACTCTTTTAAACTCATTTTTGACCCATGTGCGACATCGGATCAAATTGGTGTCCTTGTTGGGGTTTCTTGTAGATTTTAACCAATATTATTAGAGTAATAGGTGTTGTGTTTCATAGTTCTTTCCCTAGAGCTCCTACGTTCTGGCCTTTTCGCATTTTAGCGTAAAAAAATCGATTTTTAGGAAAATCGTCTCATATTAGTATGATTCTTTGCAGATTCATTAGAAAAAATTCGGGGATCAAAACCCTATGTTTAGAGCCTAAATTGTGGACGTCGCCCTAAAAATCATAAATTCATTATTTGTCTATTTTGTATGAATTTTTTATTCTTTTCATAGTTTCTGAAAAATCCTAAAAAAATTCCCAAAATTCTTATTTGGCTTTATACTTATGTTCTTTCATTGAGGACAATGTGTGTCTTAAGTGCGGTGGAGGGAATCAATTACTTGTGTGTTTTCTTGTTTTCATTTACTTACTTGTTTGTTTTCATTTACTTACTTGTTTTCTTATTTAAAAAAGTGCATGTCGTTTCATTGGATTTTGAGTTACAATTACCGATAATTTCTCTATTCTATTGATTAAAGACTTATGGTGTAATGTGATTAATCCTATTTAAGCGTTCTTAGTATGATATGTAAGACTAAACTCTAAATTGTACATCAATTGTGGTGGATCATTTACCTTGTGAGATTTATAGGCTTTTAATGGATAACATTAAGAAATCCATCTTTTTCCTTCTTGTGTGATCTCACTCATGTATGTTAGTCTCTAGAACTTGAATTGATTATGTTGAAGCTTTTTGTTTAATTGTGCACACTGTTAAGATAAAGGCATGTTGTTTTATTTTATTTTCAGTCAGTGAGCCAAAAAGCCAACCCTGCAAATATTATCCCTTGTTTGGAAACCCATTTGAGCCTGTTTATCCCATTTTTTGTTTAAAACTCATTACAAGCCAAAAAGCGAAAACCAATGTTATCACCCTATTCAAAGGGTTGAAAGAGTCTTGTACGGAGTTGGGTGGGGTTAAACAATATAGTTGTGATGTTTCAAAGGTTGGTAGAAAAAGAAAAAAAAATTACTAAAAAAGAAAAAAAATGGAAAAAGAAAAGAAGGATGTCAATACATTTTTCTTCTGAAAAAGAAAAAAGAATAAAAAGAGAAAAGAGAAGGGAAATAGCAGAAAAGTTGTTTGGAAGTGAATAGAGTATTTTGTAGTTCAACTCCCTCAGTTTCCTTCAATTTTCTTTTAACCCTTTGAGTTTTAGCCTAGTACCCCTTCGGATTTATCTTACCCTTACGTAGGCCATGTTGCAACCTGAATAAAAGTCTTTTTGATCTTTGTGTGCAAGTATTTCATTTGTGGATGTTAGAGTATTTTCAAGCTCATGGTAGTACTAATTTTCATGATGTGCTTTGAGTGTAAACAGTACCCTAAACACGTGTGAGTTGAGTGAATTTTATTTTGTGAGGATCTTGCTGCTTTTGATGTAATCTTTGGTAATTTGTTTTACATATTTGCTTTGAATTTCACAAAAGAGTTACTTAATAATGCCATTTTATTGAAGCTTAGACATAGAATTTTGCTTGCACGTTGTATCCTGAGAACCCTTGGAACTGCATATTTTGTTTTGCTCTTGTGTTTTCTGTTTTGAATTTATAATTTTGCTCGGAGTGCAAAAGTTCAAGTGTGGGGGAATTTGATCAGTGCAGTTTGATGCACGTCTTCTACTATTGTACTTAATCAACTCTATAGTTTATTTCAATAATTTTACTATTTTATTGTGTTTTCAGATTTAAGTTTATTTTTGCCTTTAATTTAAATTCGTATTTTATTTTCAGCTTAAATTGTTATTTGTTACCTGTTCACTATGCATACCATAACTTAATCTACAGGAATCAGATTAATGCGTTTTAACAGGAGTTTGAAAGCTAAGAGAAAGAGCTACAAGTTTTGTTTTGAAGTAAAAAGCTGATTCATAGTGAAGAAGGGTCTAGTAATTCGTTGAATTTCTAGACTTAATTAAAATAGTTAGCTTGGGCCGGTTTTTGTAATTTTCTGGTCGGTTTCCATGAAGGCCCAAATTTTCCTTTTCTTATATTAGAATTTTTGCTGCTACAGTAATCCTATTTTGAATTCACGAATATTAGTGGCCAGGATACGACTTTCACGGAGAACTAAATTTCGCACGGTTGTCTGCTATAATTGGTTTCCGCCGACACTTTGAGGTTTTATAAATTTTAGTTTAATTTTTATTTCTTTTCAATTCTTATTATAATCTCATTTGATTAATTCGATTGCTTTTGTTTGCTTAATTTGATTGCTGCATATGGGATATAGTTGATTAAATTCGATTGTTGCAGTATCCTTAACAATAATACGTTAGCGCAGCTTTTTCGTTATCGTGTATGATGAAATTGGGTTTCCTTAATTCGCAAGAGCTTAAATTTGTTTGATGAATTCGGATAATAGGAACATACATCACATAATACCAATTGCGCTTGTCAGTGGGTATTATAATCGAATAGGGTCAAATCCACTTAGGGAACTAAAAATTATATTAACCAATGATAAGTTATGACACCGATATAGTAGATCAACTTATTTCATAATGACTATTTCATAGTAACTTTTTATAATCACTTATTCTCAATCGAATCAAAACCCCCCTTATTTCAATAGGTTGGTAAAATTTTATACAATAGTCCTTGTGATACGACATTCGAGTGTCGCTACCCTAAACTACTCTTTTAAACTCATTTTTGACCCATGTGCGACATCGGATCAAATTGGTGTCCTTGTTGGGGTCTCTTGTAGATTTTAACCAATATTATTAGAGTAATAGGTGTTGTGTTTCATAGTTATTTCCCTAGAGCTCCTACGTTCTGGCCTTTTCGCATTTTAGCGTAAAAAAAATCGATTTTTAGGAAAATCGTCTCATATTAGTATGATTCTTTGCAGATTCATTAGAAAAAATTTGGGGATCAAAACCCTATGTTTAGAGCCTAAATTGTGGACGTCGCCCTAAAAATCATAAATTCATTATTTTTCTATTTTGTATGAATTTTTTATTGTTTTCATAGTTTCTGAAAAATCCTAAAAAAATTCCCAAAATTCTTATTTGGCTTTATACTTATGTTCTTTCATTGAGGACAATGTGTGTCTTAAGTGCGGTGGAGGGAATCAATTACTTGTGGGTTTTCTTGTTTTCATTTACTTACTTGTTTGTTTTCATTTACTTACTTGTTTTCTTATTTAAAAAAGTGCTTGTCGTTTCATTGGATTTTGAGTTACAATTACCGATAATTTCTCTATTCTATTGATTAAAGACTTATGGTGTAATGTGATTAATCCTATTTAAGCGTTCTTAGTATGATATGTAAGACTAAACTCTAAATTGTACATCAATTGTGGTGGATCATTTACCTTGTGAGATTTATAGGCTTTTAATGGATAACATTAAGAAATCCATCTTTTTCCTTCTTGTGTGATCTCACTCATGTATGTTAGTCTCTAGAACTTGAATTGATTATGTTGAAGCTTTTTGTTTAATTGTGCACACTGTTAAGATAAAGGCATGTTGTTTTATTTTATTTTCAGTCAGTGAGCCAAAAAGCCAACCCTGCAAATATTATCCCTTGTTTGGAAACCCATTTGAGCCTGTTTATCACATTTTTTGTTTAAAATTCATTACAAGCCAAAAAGCGAAAACCAATGTTATCACCCTATTCAAAGGGTTGAAAGAGTCTTGTACGGAGTTGGGTGGGGTTAAACAATATAGTTGTGATGTTTCAAAGGTTGGTAGAAAAAGAAAAAAAAATTACTGAAAAAGAAAAAAAATGGAAAAAGAAAAGAAGGATGTCAATACATTTTTCTTCTGAAAAAGAAAAAAAGAATAAAAAGAGAAAAGAGAAGGGAAATAGCAGAAAAGTTGTTTGGAAGTGAATAGAGTATTTTGTAGTTCAACTCCCTCAGTTTCCTTCAATTTTCTTTTAACCCTATGAGTTTTAGCCTAGTACCCCTTAGGATTTATCTTACCCTTAGGTAGGCCATGTTGCAACCTGAATAAAAGTCTTTTTGATCTTTGTGTGCAAGTATTTCATTTGTGGATGTTAGAGTCTTTTCAAGCTCATGGTAGTACTAATTTTCATGATGTGCTTTGAGTGTAAACAGTACCCTAAACACTTGTGAGTTGAGTGAATTTTATTTTGTGAGGATCTTGCTGCTTTTGATGTAATCTTTGGTAATTTGTTTTACATATTTGCTTTGAATTTCACAAAAGAGTTACTTAATAATGCCATTTTATTGAAGCTTAGACATAGAATTTTGCTAGCACGTTGTATCCTGAGAACCCTTGGAACTGCATATTTTGTTTTGCTCTTGTGTTTTCTGTTTTGAATTTATAATTTTGCTCGGAGTGCAAAAGTTCAAGTGTGGGGGAATTTGATCAGTGCAGTTTGATTGACGTTCTTCTACTATTGTACTTAATCACTCTATAGTTTATTTCAATAATTTTACTATTTTATTGTGTTTTCAGATTTAAGTTTATTTTTGCCTTTAATTTAAATTCGTATTTTATTTTCAGCTTAAATTGTTATTTGTTACCTGGTCACTATGCATACCATAACTTATTCTACAGGAATCAGATTAACGCGTTTTAACAGGAGTTTGAAAGCTAAGAGAAAGAGCTACAAGTTTTGTTTTGAAGTAAAAAGCTGATTCATAGTGAAGAAGGGTCTAGTAATTCGTTGAATTTCTAGACTTAATTAAAATAGTTAGCTTGGGCCGATTTTTGTAATTTTCTGGTCGGTTTCCATGAAGGCCCAAATTTTCCTTTTCTTATATTAGAATTTTTGCTGCTACAGTAATCCTATTTTGAATTCACGAATATTAGTGGCCAGGATACGACTTTCACGGAGAACTAAATTTCGCACGGTTGTCTGCTATAATTGGTTTCCGCCGACACTTTGAGGTTTTATAAATTTTAGTTTAATTTTTATTTCTTTTCAATTCTTATTATAATCTCATTTGATTAATTCGATTGCTTTTGTTTGCTTAATTTGATTGCTGCATATGGGATATAGTTGATTAAATTCGATTGTTGCTGTATCCTTAACAATAATACGTTAGCGCAGCTTTTTCGTTATCGTGTATGATGAAATTGGGTTTCCTTAATTCGCAAGAGCTTAAATTTGTTTGATTAATTCGGATAATAGGAACATACATCACATAATACCAATTGCGCTTGTCAGTGGGTATTATAATCGAATAGGGTCAAATCCACTTAGGGAACTAAAAATTATATTAACCAATGATAAGTTATGACACCGATATAGTAGATCAACTTATTTCATAATGACTATTTCATAGTAACTTTTTATAATCACTTATTCTCAATCGAATCAAAACCCCCCTTATTTCAATAGGTTGGTAAAATTTTATACAATAGTCCTTGTGATACGACATTCGAGTGTCGCTACCCTAAACTACTCTTTTAAACTCATTTTTGACCCATGTGCGACATCGGATCAAATTGGTGTCCTTGTTGGGGTCTCTTGTAGATTTTAACCAATATTATTAGAGTAATAGGTGTTGTGTTTCATAGTTATTTCCCTAGAGCTCCTACGTTCTGGCCTTTTCGCATTTTAGCGTAAAAAAAATCGATTTTTAGGAAAATCGTCTCATATTAGTATGATTCTTTGCAGATTCATTAGAAAAAATTTGGGGATCAAAACCCTATGTTTAGAGCCTAAATTGTGGACGTCGCCCTAAAAATCATAAATTCATTATTTTTCTATTTTGTATGAATTTTTTATTGTTTTCATAGTTTCTGAAAAATCCTAAAAAAATTCCCAAAATTCTTATTTGGCTTTATACTTATGTTCTTTCATTGAGGACAATGTGTGTCTTAAGTGCGGTGGAGGGAATCAATTACTTGTGGGTTTTCTTGTTTTCATTTACTTACTTGTTTGTTTTCATTTACTTACTTGTTTTCTTATTTAAAAAAGTGCTTGTCGTTTCATTGGATTTTGAGTTACAATTACCGATAATTTCTCTATTCTATTGATTAAAGACTTATGGTGTAATGTGATTAATCCTATTTAAGCGTTCTTAGTATGATATGTAAGACTAAACTCTAAATTGTACATCAATTGTGGTGGATCATTTACCTTGTGAGATTTATAGGCTTTTAATGGATAACATTAAGAAATCCATCTTTTTCCTTCTTGTGTGATCTCACTCATGTATGTTAGTCTCTAGAACTTGAATTGATTATGTTGAAGCTTTTTGTTTAATTGTGCACACTGTTAAGATAAAGGCATGTTGTTTTATTTTATTTTCAGTCAGTGAGCCAAAAAGCCAACCCTGCAAATATTATCCCTTGTTTGGAAACCCATTTGAGCCTGTTTATCACATTTTTTGTTTAAAATTCATTACAAGCCAAAAAGCGAAAACCAATGTTATCACCCTATTCAAAGGGTTGAAAGAGTCTTGTACGGAGTTGGGTGGGGTTAAACAATATAGTTGTGATGTTTCAAAGGTTGGTAGAAAAAGAAAAAAAAATTACTGAAAAAGAAAAAAAATGGAAAAAGAAAAGAAGGATGTCAATACATTTTTCTTCTGAAAAAGAAAAAAAGAATAAAAAGAGAAAAGAGAAGGGAAATAGCAGAAAAGTTGTTTGGAAGTGAATAGAGTATTTTGTAGTTCAACTCCCTCAGTTTCCTTCAATTTTCTTTTAACCCTATGAGTTTTAGCCTAGTACCCCTTAGGATTTATCTTACCCTTAGGTAGGCCATGTTGCAACCTGAATAAAAGTCTTTTTGATCTTTGTGTGCAAGTATTTCATTTGTGGATGTTAGAGTCTTTTCAAGCTCATGGTAGTACTAATTTTCATGATGTGCTTTGAGTGTAAACAGTACCCTAAACACTTGTGAGTTGAGTGAATTTTATTTTGTGAGGATCTTGCTGCTTTTGATGTAATCTTTGGTAATTTGTTTTACATATTTGCTTTGAATTTCACAAAAGAGTTACTTAATAATGCCATTTTATTGAAGCTTAGACATAGAATTTTGCTAGCACGTTGTATCCTGAGAACCCTTGGAACTGCATATTTTGTTTTGCTCTTGTGTTTTCTGTTTTGAATTTATAATTTTGCTCGGAGTGCAAAAGTTCAAGTGTGGGGGAATTTGATCAGTGCAGTTTGATTGACGTTCTTCTACTATTGTACTTAATCACTCTATAGTTTATTTCAATAATTTTACTATTTTATTGTGTTTTCAGATTTAAGTTTATTTTTGCCTTTAATTTAAATTCGTATTTTATTTTCAGCTTAAATTGTTATTTGTTACCTGGTCACTATGCATACCATAACTTATTCTACAGGAATCAGATTAACGCGTTTTAACAGGAGTTTGAAAGCTAAGAGAAAGAGCTACAAGTTTTGTTTTGAAGTAAAAAGCTGATTCATAGTGAAGAAGGGTCTAGTAATTCGTTGAATTTCTAGACTTAATTAAAATAGTTAGCTTGGGCCGATTTTTGTAATTTTCTGGTCGGTTTCCATGAAGGCCCAAATTTTCCTTTTCTTATATTAGAATTTTTGCTGCTACAGTAATCCTATTTTGAATTCACGAATATTAGTGGCCAGGATACGACTTTCACGGAGAACTAAATTTCGCACGGTTGTCTGCTATAATTGGTTTCCGCCGACACTTTGAGGTTTTATAAATTTTAGTTTAATTTTTATTTCTTTTCAATTCTTATTATAATCTCATTTGATTAATTCGATTGCTTTTGTTTGCTTAATTTGATTGCTGCATATGGGATATAGTTGATTAAATTCGATTGTTGCTGTATCCTTAACAATAATACGTTAGCGCAGCTTTTTCGTTATCGTGTATGATGAAATTGGGTTTCCTTAATTCGCAAGAGCTTAAATTTGTTTGATTAATTCGGATAATAGGAACATACATCACATAATACCAATTGCGCTTGTCAGTGGGTATTATAATCGAATAGGGTCAAATCCACTTAGGGAACTAAAAATTATATTAACCAATGATAAGTTATGACACCGATATAGTAGATCAACTTATTTCATAATGACTATTTCATAGTAACTTTTTATAATCACTTATTCTCAATCGAATCAAAACCCCCCTTATTTCAATAGGTTGGTAAAATTTTATACAATAGTCCTTGTGATACGACATTCGAGTGTCGCTACCCTAAACTACTCTTTTAAACTCATTTTTGACCCATGTGCGACATCGGATCAAATTGGTGTCCTTGTTGGGGTCTCTTGTAGATTTTAACCAATATTATTAGAGTAATAGGTGTTGTGTTTCATAGTTATTTCCCTAGAGCTCCTACGTTCTGGCCTTTTCGCATTTTAGCGTAAAAAAAATCGATTTTTAGGAAAATCGTCTCATATTAGTATGATTCTTTGCAGATTCATTAGAAAAAATTTGGGGATCAAAACCCTATGTTTAGAGCCTAAATTGTGGACGTCGCCCTAAAAATCATAAATTCATTATTTTTCTATTTTGTATGAATTTTTTATTGTTTTCATAGTTTCTGAAAAATCCTAAAAAAATTCCCAAAATTCTTATTTGGCTTTATACTTATGTTCTTTCATTGAGGACAATGTGTGTCTTAAGTGCGGTGGAGGGAATCAATTACTTGTGGGTTTTCTTGTTTTCATTTACTTACTTGTTTGTTTTCATTTACTTACTTGTTTTCTTATTTAAAAAAGTGCTTGTCGTTTCATTGGATTTTGAGTTACAATTACCGATAATTTCTCTATTCTATTGATTAAAGACTTATGGTGTAATGTGATTAATCCTATTTAAGCGTTCTTAGTATGATATGTAAGACTAAACTCTAAATTGTACATCAATTGTGGTGGATCATTTACCTTGTGAGATTTATAGGCTTTTAATGGATAACATTAAGAAATCCATCTTTTTCCTTCTTGTGTGATCTCACTCATGTATGTTAGTCTCTAGAACTTGAATTGATTATGTTGAAGCTTTTTGTTTAATTGTGCACACTGTTAAGATAAAGGCATGTTGTTTTATTTTATTTTCAGTCAGTGAGCCAAAAAGCCAACCCTGCAAATATTATCCCTTGTTTGGAAACCCATTTGAGCCTGTTTATCACATTTTTTGTTTAAAATTCATTACAAGCCAAAAAGCGAAAACCAATGTTATCACCCTATTCAAAGGGTTGAAAGAGTCTTGTACGGAGTTGGGTGGG
Organism: Lathyrus tuberosus; assembly: GCA_022829125.1. Lineage (NCBI taxonomy): Eukaryota > Viridiplantae > Streptophyta > Magnoliopsida > Fabales > Fabaceae > Lathyrus > Lathyrus tuberosus. The sequence continues at coordinate 2,671,777 of JALAZF010000241.1, read as the reverse complement.
GTTAAACAATATAGTTGTGATGTTTCAAAGGTTGGTAGAAAAAGAAAAAAAAATTACTGAAAAAGAAAAAAAATGGAAAAAGAAAAGAAGGATGTCAATACATTTTTCTTCTGAAAAAGAAAAAAAGAATAAAAAGAGAAAAGAGAAGGGAAATAGCAGAAAAGTTGTTTGGAAGTGAATAGAGTATTTTGTAGTTCAACTCCCTCAGTTTCCTTCAATTTTCTTTTAACCCTATGAGTTTTAGCCTAGTACCCCTTAGGATTTATCTTACCCTTAGGTAGGCCATGTTGCAACCTGAATAAAAGTCTTTTTGATCTTTGTGTGCAAGTATTTCATTTGTGGATGTTAGAGTCTTTTCAAGCTCATGGTAGTACTAATTTTCATGATGTGCTTTGAGTGTAAACAGTACCCTAAACACTTGTGAGTTGAGTGAATTTTATTTTGTGAGGATCTTGCTGCTTTTGATGTAATCTTTGGTAATTTGTTTTACATATTTGCTTTGAATTTCACAAAAGAGTTACTTAATAATGCCATTTTATTGAAGCTTAGACATAGAATTTTGCTAGCACGTTGTATCCTGAGAACCCTTGGAACTGCATATTTTGTTTTGCTCTTGTGTTTTCTGTTTTGAATTTATAATTTTGCTCGGAGTGCAAAAGTTCAAGTGTGGGGGAATTTGATCAGTGCAGTTTGATTGACGTTCTTCTACTATTGTACTTAATCACTCTATAGTTTATTTCAATAATTTTACTATTTTATTGTGTTTTCAGATTTAAGTTTATTTTTGCCTTTAATTTAAATTCGTATTTTATTTTCAGCTTAAATTGTTATTTGTTGCCTGGTCACTATGCATACCATAACTTAATCTACAGGAATCAGATTAATGCGTTTTAACAGGAGTTTGAAAGCTAAGAGAAAGAGCTACAAGTTTTGTTTTGAAGTAAAAAGCTGATTCATAGTGAAGAAGGGTCTAGTAATTCGTTGAATTTCTAGACTTAATTAAAATAGTTAGCTTGGGCCGGTTTTTGTAATTTTATGGTCGGTTTCCATGAAGGCCCAAATTTTCCTTTTCTTATATTAGAATTTTTGCTGCTACAGTAATCCTATTTTGAATTCACGAATATTAGTGGCCAGGATACGACTTTCACGGAGAACTAAATTTCGCACGGTTGTCTGCTATAATTGGTTTCCGCCGACACTTTGAGGTTTTATAAATTTTAGTTTAATTTTTATTTCTTTTCAATTCTTATTATAATCTCATTTGATTAATTCGATTGCTTTTGTTTGCTTAATTTGATTGCTGCATATGGGATATAGTTGATTAAATTCGATTGTTGCAGTATCCTTAACAATAATACGTTAGCGCAGCTTTTTCGTTATCGTGTATGATGAAATTGGGTTTCCTTAATTCGCAAGAGCTTAAATTTGTTTGATTAATTCGGATAATAGGAACATACATCACATAATACCAATTGCGCTTGTCAGTGGGTATTATAATCGAATAGGGTCAAATCCACTTAGGGAACTAAAAATTATATTAACCAATGATAAGTTATGACACCGATATAGTAGATCAACTTATTTCATAATGACTATTTCATAGTAACTTTTTATAATCACTTATTCTCAATCGAATCAAAACCCCCCTTATTTCAATAGGTTGGTAAAATTTTATACAATAGTCCTTGTGATACGACATTCGAGTGTCGCTACCCTAAACTACTCTTTTAAACTCATTTTTGACCCATGTGCGACATCGGATCAAATTGGTGTCCTTGTTGGGGTCTCTTGTAGATTTTAACCAATATTATTAGAGTAATAGGTGTTGTGTTTCATAGTTATTTCCCTAGAGCTCCTACGTTCTGGCCTTTTCGCATTTTAGCGTAAAAAAAATCGATTTTTAGGAAAATCGTCTCATATTAGTATGATTCTTTGCAGATTCATTAGAAAAAATTTGGGGATCAAAACCCTATGTTTAGAGCCTAAATTGTGGACGTCGCCCTAAAAATCATAAATTCATTATTTTTCTATTTTGTATGAATTTTTTATTGTTTTCATAGTTTCTGAAAAATCCTAAAAAAATTCCCAAAATTCTTATTTGGCTTTATACTTATGTTCTTTCATTGAGGACAATGTGTGTCTTAAGTGCGGTGGAGGGAATCAATTACTTGTGGGTTTTCTTGTTTTCATTTACTTACTTGTTTGTTTTCATTTACTTACTTGTTTTCTTATTTAAAAAAGTGCTTGTCGTTTCATTGGATTTTGAGTTACAATTACCGATAATTTCTCTATTCTATTGATTAAAGACTTATGGTGTAATGTGATTAATCCTATTTAAGCGTTCTTAGTATGATATGTAAGACTAAACTCTAAATTGTACATCAATTGTGGTGGATCATTTACCTTGTGAGATTTATAGGCTTTTAATGGATAACATTAAGAAATCCATCTTTTTCCTTCTTGTGTGATCTCACTCATGTATGTTAGTCTCTAGAACTTGAATTGATTATGTTGAAGCTTTTTGTTTAATTGTGCACACTGTTAAGATAAAGGCATGTTGTTTTATTTTATTTTCAGTCAGTGAGCCAAAAAGCCAACCCTGCAAATATTATCCCTTGTTTGGAAACCCATTTGAGCCTGTTTATCACATTTTTTGTTTAAAATTCATTACAAGCCAAAAAGCGAAAACCAATGTTATCACCCTATTCAAAGGGTTGAAAGAGTCTTGTACGGAGTTGGGTGGGGTTAAACAATATAGTTGTGATGTTTCAAAGGTTGGTAGAAAAAGAAAAAAAAATTACTGAAAAAGAAAAAAAATGGAAAAAGAAAAGAAGGATGTCAATACATTTTTCTTCTGAAAAAGAAAAAAAGAATAAAAAGAGAAAAGAGAAGGGAAATAGCAGAAAAGTTGTTTGGAAGTGAATAGAGTATTTTGTAGTTCAACTCCCTCAGTTTCCTTCAATTTTCTTTTAACCCTTTGAGTTTTAGCCTAGTACCCCTTAGGATTTATCTTACCCTTACGTAGGCCATGTTGCAACCTGAATAAAAGTCTTTTTGATCTTTGTGTGCAAGTATTTCATTTGTGGATGTTAGAGTCTTTTCAAGCTCATGGTAGTACTAATTTTCATGATGTGCTTTGAGTGTAAACAGTACCCTAAACACTTGTGAGTTGAGTGAATTTTATTTTGTGAGGATCTTGCTCCTTTTGATGTAATCTTTGGTAATTTGTTTTACATATTTGCTTTGAATTTCACAAAAGAGTTACTTAATAATGCCATTTTATTGAAGCTTAGACATAGAATTTTGCTTGCACGTTGTATCCTGAGAACCCTTGGAACTGCATATTTTGTTTTGCTCTTGTGTTTTCTGTTTTGAATTTATAATTTTGCTCGGAGTGCAAAAGTTCTAGTGTGGGGGAATTTGATCAGTGCAGTTTGATGCACGTTCTTCTACTATTGTACTTAATCAACTCTATAGTTTATTTCAATAATTTTACTATTTTATTGTGTTTTCAGATTTAAGTTTATTTTTGCCTTTAATTTAAATTCGTATTTTATTTTCAGCTTAAATTGTTATTTGTTACCTGTTCACTATGCATACCGTAACTTAATCTACAGGAATCAGATTAACGCGTTTTAACAGGAGTTTGAAAGCTAAGAGAAAGAGCTACAAGTTTTGTTTTGAAGTAAAAAGCTGATTCATAGTGAAGAAGGGTCTAGTAATTCGTTGAATTTCTAGACTTAATTAAAATAGTTAGCTTGGGCCGGTTTTTGTAATTTTCTGGTCGGTTTCCATGAAGGCCCAAATTTTCCTTTTCTTATATTAGAATTTTTGCTGCTACAGTAATCCTATTTTGAATTCACGAATATTAGTGGCCAGGATACGACTTTCACGGAGAACTAAATTTCGCACGGTTGTCTGCTATAATTGGTTTCCGCCGACACTTTGAGGTTTTATAAATTTTAGTTTAATTTTTATTTCTTTTCAATTCTTATTATAATCTCATTTGATTAATTCGATTGCTTTTGTTTGCTTAATTTGATTGCTGCGTATGGGATATAGTTGATTAAATTCGATTGTTGCAGTATCCTTAACAATAATACGTTAGCGCAGCTTTTTCGTTATCGTGTATGATGAAATTGGGGTTCCTTAATTCGCAAGAGCTTAAATTTGTTTGATTAATTCGGATAATAGGAACATACATCACATTATACCAATTGCGCTTGTCAGTGGGTATTATAATCGAATAGGGTCAAATCCACTTAGGGAACTAAAAATTATATTAACCAATGATAAGTTATGACACCGATATAGTAGATCAACTTATTTCATAATGACTATTTCATAGTAACTTTTTATAATCACTTATTCTCAATCGAATCAAAACCCCCCTTATTTCAATAGGTTGGTAAAATTTTATACAATAGTCCTTGTGATACGACATTCGAGTGTCGCTACCCTAAACTACTCTTTTAAACTCATTTTTGACCCATGTGCGACATCGGATCAAATTGGTGTCCTTGTTGGGGTCTCTTGTAGATTTTAACCAATATTATTAGAGTAATAGGTGTTGTGTTTCATAGTTCTTTCCCTAGAGCTCCTACGTTCTGGCCTTTTCGCATTTTAGCGTAAAAAAAATCGATTTTTAGGAAAATCGTCTCATATTAGTATGATTCTTTGCAGATTCATTAGAAAAAATTCGGGGATCAAAACCCTATGTTTAGAGCCTAAATTGTGGACGTCGCCCTAAAAATCATAAATTCATTATTTTTCTATTTTGTATGAATTTTTTATTGTTTTCATAGTTTCTGAAAAATCCTAAAAAAATTCCCAAAATTCTTATTTGGCTTTATACTTATGTTCTTTCATTGAGGACAATGTGTGTCTTAAGTGCGGTGGAGGGAATCAATTACTTGTGGGTTTTCTTGTTTTCATTTACTTACTTGTTTGTTTTCATTTACTTACTTGTTTTCTTATTTAAAAAAGTGCATGTCGTTTCATTGGATTTTGAGTTACAATTACCGATAATTTCTCTATTCTATTGATTAAAGACTTATGGTGTAATGTGATTAATCCTATTTAAGCGTTCTTAGTATGATATGTAAGACTAAACTCTAAATTGTACATCAATTGTGGTGGATCATTTACCTTGTGAGATTTATAGGCTTTTAATGGATAACATTAAGAAATCCATCTTTTTCCTTCTTGTGTGATCTCACTCATGTATGTTAGTCTCTAGAATTTGAATTGATTATGTTGAAGCTTTTTGTTTAATTGTGCACACTGTTAAGATAAAGGCATGTTGTTTTATTTTATTTTCAGTCAGTGAGCCAAAAAGCCAACCCTGCAAATATTATCCCTTGTTTGGAAACCCATTTGAGCCTGTTTATCACATTTTTTGTTTAAAATTCATTACAAGCCAAAAAGCGAAAACCAATGTTATCACCCTATTCAAAGGGTTGAAAGAGTCTTGTACGGAGTTGGGTGGGGTTAAACAATATAGTTGTGATGTTTCAAAGGTTGGTAGAAAAAGAAAAAAAAATTACTGAAAAAGAAAAAAAAATGGAAAAAGAAAAGAAGGATGTCAATACATTTTTCTTCTGAAAAAGAAAAAAAGAATAAAAAGAGAAAAGAGAAGGGAAATAGCAGAAAAGTTGTTTGGAAATGAATAGAGTATTTTGTAGTTCAACTCCCTCAGTTTCCTTCAATTTTCTTTTAACCCTATGAGTTTTAGCCTAGTACCCCTTCGGATTTATCTTACCCTTACGTAGGCCATGTTGCAACCTGAATAAAAGTCTTTTTGATCTTTGTGTGCAAGTATTTCATTTGTGGATGTTAGAGTCTTTTCAAGCTCATGGTAGTACTAATTTTCATGATGTGCTTTGAGTGTAAACAGTACCCTAAACACTTGTGAGTTGAGTGAATTTTATTTTGTGAGGATCTTGCTGCTTTTGATGTAATCTATGGTAATTTGTTTTACATATTTGCTTTGAATTTCACAAAAGAGTTACTTAATAATGCCATTTTATTGAAGCTTAGACATAGAATTTTGCTTGCACGTTGTATCCTGAGAACCCTTGGAACTGCATATTTTGTTTTGCTCTTGTGTTTTCTGTTTTGAATTTATAATTTTGCTCGGAGTGCAAAAGTTCAAGTGTGGGGGAATTTGATCAGTGCAGTTTGATTGACGTTCTTCTACTATTGTAGTTAATCACTCTATAGTTTATTTCAATAATTTTACTATTTTATTGTGTTTTCAGATTTAAGTTTATTTTTGCCTTTAATTTAAATTCGTATTTTATTTTCAGCTTAAATTGTTATTTGTTACCTGGTCACTATGCATACCATAACTTAATCTACAGGAATCAGATTAACGCGTTTTAACAGGAGTTTGAAAGCTAAGAGAAAGAGCTACAAGTTTTGTTTTGAAGTAAAAAGCTGATTCATAGTTAAGAAGGGTCTAGTAATTCGTTGAATTTCTAGACTTAATTAAAATAGTTAGCTTGGGCCGGTTTTTGTAATTTTCTGGTCGGTTTCCATGAGGGCCCAAATTTTCCTTTTGTTATATTAGAATTTTTGCTGCTACAGTAATCCTATTTTGAATTCACGAATATTAGTGGTCAGGATACGACTTTCACGGAGAACTAAATTTCGCACGGTTGTCTGCTATAATTGGTTTCCGCCGACACTTTGAGGTTTTATAAATTTTAGTTTAATTTTTATTTCTTTTCAATTCTTATTATCAACTCATTTGATTAATTCGATTGCTTTTGTTTGCTTAATTTGATTGCTGCATATGGGATATAGTTGATTAAATTCGATTGTTGCAGTATCCTTAACAATAATACGTTAGCGCAGCTTTTTCGTTATCGTGTCTGATGAAATTGGGTTTCCTTAATTCGCAAGAGCTTAAATTTGTTTGATTAATTCGGATAATAGGAACATACATCACATAATACCAATTGCGCTTGTTAGTGGGTATTATAATCGAATAGGGTCAAATCCACTTAGGGAACTAAAAATTAAATTAACCAATGATAAGTTATGACACCGATATAGTAGATCAACTTATTTCATAATGACTATTTCATAGTAACTTTTTATAATCACTTATTCTCAATCGAATCAAAACCCCCTTATTTCAATAGGTTGGTAAAATTTTATACAATAGTCCTTGTGATACGACATTCGAGTGTCGCTACCCTAAACTACTCTTTTAAACTCATTTTTGACCCATGTGCGACATCAGATCAAATTGGTGTCCTTGTTAGGGTCTCTTGTAGATTTTAACCAATATTATTAGAGTAATAGGTGTTGTGTTTCATAGTTCTTTCCCTAGAGCTCCTACGTTCTGGCCTTTTCGCATTTTAGCGTAAAAAAAATCGATTTTTAGGAAAATCGTCTCATATTAGTATGATTCTTTGCAGATTCATTAGAAAAAAACCGGGGATCAAAACCCTATGTTTAGAGCCTAAATTGTGGACGTCGCCCTAAAAATCATAAATTCATTATTTTTCTATTTTGTATGAATTTTTTATTGTTTTCATAGTTTCTGAAAAATCCTAAAAAAATTCCCAAAATTCTTATTTGGCTTTATACTTATGTTCTTTCATTGAGGACAATGTGTGTCTTAAGTGCGGTGGAGGGAATCAATTACTTGTGGGTTTTCTTGTTTTCATTTACTTACTTGTTTGTTTTCATTTACTTACTTGTTTTCTTATTTAAAAAAGTGCATGTCATTTCATTGGATTTTGAGTTACAATTACCGATAATTTCTCTATTCTATTGATTAAAGACTTATGGTGTAATGTGATTAATCCTATTTAAGCGTTCTTAGTATGATATGTAAGACTAAACTCTAAATTGTACATCAATTGTGGTGGATCATTTACCTTGTGAGATTTATAGGCTTTTAATGGATAACATTAAGAAATCCATCTTTTTCCTTCTTGTGTGATCTCACTCATGTATGTTAGTCTCTAGAACTTGAATTGATTATGTTGAAGCTTTTTGTTTAATTGTGCACACTGTTAAGATAAAGGCATGTTGTTTTATTTTATTTTCAGTCAGTGAGCCAAAAAGCCAACCCTGCAAATATTATCCCTTGTTTGGAAACCCATTTGAGCATGTTTATCGCATTTTTTGTTTAAAATTCATTACAAGCCAAAAAGCGAAAACCAATGTTATCACCCTATTCAAAGGGTTGAAAGAGTCTTGTACGGAGTTGGGTGGGGTTAAACAATATAGTTGTGATGTTTCAAAGGTTGGTAGAAAAAAAAATTACTGAAAAAGAAAAAAAATGGAAAAAGAAAAGAAGGATGTCAATACATTTTTCTTCTGAAAAAGAAAAAAAGAATAAAAAGAGAAAAGAGAAGGGAAATAGCAGAAAAGTTGTTTGGAAGTGAATAGAGTATTTTGTAGTTCAACTCCCTCAGTTTCCTTCAATTTTCTTTTAACCCTTTGAGTTTTAGCCTAGTACCCCTTAGGATTTATCTTACCCTTACGTAGGCCATGTTGCAACCTGAATAAAAGTCTTTTTGATCTTTGTGTGCAAGTATTTCATTTGTGGATGTTAGAGTCTTTTCAAGCTCATGGTAGTACTAATTTTCATGATGTGCTTTGAGTGTAAACAGTACCCTAAACACTTGTGAGTTGAGTGAATTTTATTTTGTGAGGATCTTGCTGCTTTTGATGTAATCTTTGGTAATTTGTTTTACATATTTGCTTTGAATTTCACAAAAGAGTTACTTAATAATGCCATTTTATTGAAGCTTAGACATAGAATTTTGCTTGCACGTTGTATCCTGAGAACCCTTGGAACTGCATATTTTGTTTTGCTCTTGTGTTTTCTGTTTTGAATTTTTAATTTTGCTCGGAGTGCAAAAGTTCAAGTGTGGGGGAATTTGATCAGTACAGTTTGATTCACGTTCTTCTACTATTGTACTTAATCACTCTATAGTTTATTTCAATAATTTTATTATTTTATTGTGTTTTCAGATTTAAGTTTATTTTTGCCTTTAATTTAAATTCGTATTTTATTTTCAGCTTAAATTGTTATTTGTTACCTGGTCACTATGCATACCATAACTTAATCTACAGGAATCAGATTAACGCGTTTTAACAGGAGTTTGAAAGCTAAGAGAAAGAGCTACAAGTTTTGTTTTGAAGTAAAAAGCTGATTCATAGTGAAGAAGGGTCTAGTAATTCGTTGAATTTCTAGACTTAATTAAAATAGTTAGCTTGGGCCGGTTTTTGTAATTTTCTGGTCGGTTTCCATGAGGGCCCAAATTTTCCTTTTGTTATATTAGAATTTTTGCTGCTACAGTAATCCTATTTTGAATTCACGAATATTAGTGGCCAGGATACGACTTTCACGGAGAACTAAATTTCGCACGGTTGTCTTCTATAATTGGTTTCCGCCGACACTTAAGGGTTTTATAAATTTTAGTTTAATTTTTATTTCTTTTCAATTCTTATTATCAACTCATTTGATTAATTCGATTGCTTTTGTTTGCTTAATTTGATTGCTCCATATGGGATATAGTTGATTAAATTCGATTGTTGCAGTATCCTTAACAAAAATACGTTAGCGCAGCTTTTTCGTTATCGTGTCTGATGAAATTGGGGTTCCTTAATTCGCAAGAGCTTAAATTTGTTTAATTAATTCGGATAATAGGAACATACATCACATAATACCAATTGCGCTTGTCAGTGGGTATTATAATCGAATAGGGTCAAATCCACTTAGGGAACTAAAAATTATATTAACCAATGATAAGTTATGACACCGATATAGTAGATCAACTTATTTCATAATGACTATTTCATAGTAACTTTTTATAATCACTTATTCTCAATCGAATCAAAACCCCCCTTATTTCAATAGGTTGGTAAAATTTTATACAATAGTTCTTGTGATACGACATTCGAGTGTCGCTACCCTAAACTACTCTTTTAAACTCATTTTTGACCCATGTGCGACATCGGATCAAATTGGTGTCCTTGTTGGGGTCTCTTGTAGATTTTAACCAATATTATTAGAGTAATAGGTGTTGTGTTTCATAGTTCTTTCCCTAGAGCTCCTACGTTCTGGCCTTTTCGCATTTTAGCGTAAAAAAAATCGATTTTTAGGAAAATCGTCTCATATTAGTATGATTCTTTGCAGATTTATTTGAAAAAAATCGGGGATCAAAACCCTATGTTTAGAGCCTAAATTGTGGACGTCGCCCTAAAAATCATAAATTCATTATTTTTCTATTTGGTATGAATTTTTTATTGTTTTCATAGTTTCTGAAAAATCCTAAAAAAATTCCCAAAATTCTTATTTGGCTTTATACTTATGTTCTTTCATTGAGGACAATGTGTGTCTTAAGTGCGGTGGAGGGAATCAATTACTTGTGGGTTTTCTTGTTTTCATTTACTTACTTGTTTGTTTTCATTTACTTACTTGTTTTCTTATTTAAAAAAGTGCATGTCGTTTCATTGGATTTTGAGTTACAATTACCGATAATTTCTCTATTCTATTGATTAAAGACTTATGGTGTAATGTGATTAATCCTATTTAAGCGTTCTTAGTATGATATGTAAGACTAAACTCTAAATTGTACATCAATTGTGGTGGATCATTTACCTTGTGAGATTTATAGGCTTTTAATGGATAACATTAAGAAATCCATCTTTTTCCTTCTTGTGTGATCTCACTCATGTATGTTAGTCTCTAGAACTTGAATTGATTATGTTGAAGCTTTTTGTTTAATTGTGCACACTGTTAAGATAAAGGCATGTTGTTTTATTTTATTTTCAGTCAGTGAGCCAAAAAGCCAACCCTGCAAATATTATCCCTTGTTTGGAAACCCATTTGAGCATGTTTATCGCATTTTTTGTTTAAAACTCATTACAAGCCAAAAAGCGAAAACCAATGTTATCACCCTATTCAAAGGGTTGAAAGAGTCTTGTACGGAGTTGGGTGGGGTTAAACAATATAGTTGTGATGTTTCAAAGGTTGGTAGAAAAAGAAAAAAAAATTACTGAAAAAGAAAAAAAATGGAAAAAGAAAAGAAGGATGTCAATACATTTTTCTTCTGAAAAAGAAAAAAAGAATAAAAAGAGAAAAGAGAAGGGAAATAGCAGAAAAGTTGTTTGGAAGTGAATAGAGTATTTTGTAGTTCAACTCCCTCAGTTTCCTTCAATTTTCTTTTAACCCTTTGAGTTTTAGCCTAGTACCCCTTAGGATTTATCTTACCCTTACGTAGGCCATGTTGCAACCTGAATAAAAGTCTTTTTCATCTTTGTGTGCAAGTATTTCATTTGTGGATGTTAGAGTCTTTTCAAGCTCATGGTAGTACTAATTTTCATGATGTGCTTTGAGTGTAAACAGTACCCTAAACACTTGTGAGTTGAGTGAATTTTATTTTGTGAGGATCTTGCTGCTTTTGATGTAATCTTTGGTAATTTGTTTTACATATTTGCTTTGAATTTCACAAAAGAGTTACTTAATAATGCCATTTTATTGAAGCTTAGACATAGAATTTTGCTTGCACGTTGTATCCTGAGAACCCTTGGAACTGCATATTTTGTTTTGCTCTTGTGTTTTCTGTTTTGAATTTTTAATTTTGCTCGGAGTGCAAAAGTTCAAGTGTGGGGGAATTTGATCAGTATAGTTTGATTCACGTTCTTCTACTATTGTACTTAATCACTCTATAGTTTATTTCAATAATTTTACTATTTTATTGTGTTTTCAGATTTAAGTTTATTTTTGCCTTTAATTTAAATTCGTATTTTATTTTCAGCTTAAATTGTTATTTGTTACCGGGTCACTATGCATACCATAACTTAATCTACAGGAATCAGATTAACGCGTTTTAACAGGAGTTTGAAAGCTAAGAGAAAGAGCTACAAGTTTTGTTTTGAAGTAAAAAGCTGATTCATAGTGAAGAAGGGTCTAGTAATTCGTTGAATTTCTAGACTTAATTAAAATAGTTAGCTTGGGCCGGTTTTTGTAATTTTCTGGTCGGTTTCCATGAGGGCCCAAATTTTCCTTTTGTTATATTAGAATTTTTGCTGCTACAGTAATCCTATTTTGAATTCACGAATATTAGTGGCCAGGATACGACTTTCACGGAGAACTAAATTCCGCACGGTTGTCTGCTATAATTGGTTTCCGCCGACACTTAAGGGTTTTATAAATTTTAGTTTAATTTTTATTTCTTTTCAATTCTTATTATCAACTCATTTGATTAATTCGATTGCTTTTGTTTCCTTAATTTGATTGCTCCATATGGGATATAGTTGATTAAATTCGATTGTTGCAGTATCCTTAACAAAAATACGTTAGCGTAGCTTTTTCGTTATCGTGTCTGATGAAATTGGGGTTCCTTAATTCGCAAGAGCTTAAATTTGTTTGATTAATTCGGATAATAGGAACATACATCACATTATACCAATTGCGCTTGTCAGTGGGTATTATAATCGAATAGGGTCAAATCCACTTAGGGAACTAAAAATTATATTAACCAATGATAAGTTATGACACCGATATAGTAGATCAACTTATTTCATAATGACTATTTCATATTAACTTTTTATAATCACTTATTCTCAATCGAATCAAAACCCCCCTTATTTCAATAGGTTGGTAAAATTTTATACAATAGTCCTTGTGATACGACATTCGAGTGTCGCTACCCTAAACTACTCTTTTAAACTCATTTTTGACCCATGTGCGACATCGGATCAAATTGGTGTCCTTGTTGGGGTCTCTTGTAGATTTTAACCAATATTATTAGAGTAATAGGTGTTGTGTTTCATAGTTCTTTCCCTAGAGCTCCTACGTTCTGGCCTTTTCGCATTTTAGCGTAAAAAAAATCGATTTTTAGGAAAATCGTCTCATATTAGTATGATTCTTTGCAGATTCATTAGAAAAAAATCGGGGATCAAAACCCTATGTTTAGAGCCTAAATTGTGGACGTCGCCCTAAAAATCATAAATTCATTATTTTTCTATTTTGTATGAATTTTTTATTGTTTTCATAGTTTCTGAAAAATCCTAAAAAAATTCCCAAAATTCTTATTTGGCTTTATACTTATGTTCTTTCATTGAGGACAATGTGTGTCTTAAGTGCGGTGGAGGGAATCAATTACTTGTGGGTTTTCTTGTTTTCATTTACTTACTTGTTTGTTTTCATTTACTTACTTGTTTTCTTATTTAAAAAAGTGCATGTCGTTTCATTGGATTTTGAGTTACAATTACCGATAATTTCTCTATTCTATTGATTAAAGACTTATGGTGTAATGTGATTAATCCTATTTAAGCGTTCTTAGTATGATATGTAAGACTAAACTCTAAATTGTACATCAATTGTGGTGGATCATTTACCTTGTGAGATTTATAGGCTTTTAATGGATAACATTAAGAAATCCATCTTTTTCCTTCTTGTGTGATCTCACTCATGTATGTTAGTCTCTAGAACTTGAATTGATTATGTTGAAGCTTTTTGTTTAATTGTCCACACTGTTAAGATAAAGGCATGTTGTTTTATTTTATTTTCAGTCAGTGAGCCAAAAAGCCAACCCTGCAAATATTATCCCTTGTTTGGAAACCCATTTGAGCATGTTTATCGCATTTTTTGTTTAAAACTCATTACAAGCCAAAAAGCGAAAACCAATGTTATCACCCTATTCAAAGGGTTGAAAGAGTCTTGTACGGAGTTGGGTGGGGTTAAACAATATAGTTGTGATGTTTCAAAGGTTGGTAGAAAAAGAAAAAAAAATTACTGAAAAAGAAAAAAAATGGAAAAAGAAAAGAAGGATGTCAATACATTTTTCTTCTGAAAAAGAAAAAAAGAATAAAAAGAGAAAAGAGAAGGGAAATAGCAGAAAAGTTGTTTGGAAGTGAATAGAGTATTTTGTAGTTCAACTCCCTCAGTTTCCTTCAATTTTCTTTTAACCCTATGAGTTTTAGCCTAGTACCCCTTAGGATTTATCTTACCCTTACGTAGGCCATGTTGCAACCTGAATAAAAGTCTTTTTGATCTTTGTGCGCAAGTATTTCATTTGTGGATGTTAGAGTCTTTTCAAGCTCATGGTAGTACTAATTTTCATGATGTGCTTTGAGTGTAAACAGTACCCTAAACACTTGTGAGTTGAGTGAATTTTATTTTGTGAGGATCTTGCTGCTTTTGATGTAATCTTTGGTAATTTGTTTTACATATTTGCTTTGAATTTCACAAAAGAGTTACTTAATAATGCCATTTTATTGAAGCTTAGACATAGAATTTTGCTTGCACGTTGTATCCTGAGAACCCTTGGAACTGCATATTTTGTTTTGCTCTTGTGTTTTCTGTTTTGAATTTATAATTTTGCTCGGAGTGCAAAAGTTCAAGTGTGGGGGAATCTGATCAGTGCAGTTTGATGCACGTTCTTCTACTATTGTACTTAATCAACTCTATAGTTTATTTCAATAATTTTACTATTTTATTGTGTTTTCAGATTTAAGTTTATTTTTGCCTTTAATTTAAATGCGTATTTTATTTTCAGCTTAAATTGTTATTTGTTACCTGGTCACTATGCATACCATAACTTAATCTACAGGAATCAGATTAACGCGTTTTAACAGAAGTTTGAAAGCTAAGAGAAAGAGCTACAAGTTTTGTTTTGAAGTAAAAAGCTGATTCATAGTGAAGAAGGGTCTAGTAATTCGTTGAATTTCTAGACTTAATTAAAATAGTTAGCTTGGGCCGGTTTTTGTAATTTTCTGGTCGGTTTCCATGAGGGCCCAAATTTTCCTTTTGTTATATTAGAATTTTTGCTGCTACAGTAATCCTATTTTGAATTCACGAATATTAGTGGCCAGGATACGACTTTCTCGGAGAACTAAATTTCGTACGGTTGTCTGCTATAATTGGTTTCCGCCGACACTTTGAGGTTTTATAAATTTTAGTTTAATTTTTATTTCTTTTCAATTCTTATTATAAACGCATTTGATTAATTCGATTGCTTTTGTTTGCTTAATTTGATTGCTGCATATGGGATATAGTTGATTAAATTCGATTGTTGCAGTATCCTTAACAATAATACGTTAGCGCAGCTTTTTCGTTATCGTGTCTGATGAAATTGGGTTTCCTTAATTCGCAAGAGCTTAAATTTGTTTAATTAATTCGGATAATAGAAACATACATCACATAATACCAATTGCGCTTGTCAGTGGGTATTATAATCGAATAGGGTCAAATCCACTTAGGGAACAAAAAATTATATTAACCAATGATAAGTTATGACACAGATATAGTAGATCAACTTATTTCATAATAACTATTTCATAGTAACTTTTTATAATCACTTATTCTCAATCGAATCAAAACCCCCCTTATTTCAATAGGTTGGTAAAATTTTATACAATAGTCCTTGTGATACGACATTCGAGTGTCGCTACCCTAAACTACTCTTTTAAACTCATTTTTGACCCATGTGCGACATCAGATCAAATTGGTGTCCTTGTTGGGGTCTCTTGTAGATTTTAACCAATATTATTAGAGTAATAGGTGTTGTGTTTCATAGTTCTGTCCCTAGAGTTCCTACGTTCTGGCCTTTTCGCATTTTAGCGTAAAAAAAATCGATTTTTAGGAAAATCGTCTCATATTAGTATGATTCTTTGCAGATTCATTAGAAAAAAATCGGGGATCAAAACCCTATGTTTAGAGCCTAAATTGTGGACGTCGCCCTAAAAATCATAAATTCATTATTTTTCTATTTTGTATGAATTTTTTATTGTTTTCATAGTTTCTGAAAAATCCTAAAAAAATTCCCAAAATTCTTATTTGGCTTTATACTTATGTTCTTTCATTGAGGACAATGTGTGTCTTAAGTGCGGTGGAGGGAATCAATTACTTGTGGGTTTTCTTGTTTTCATTTACTTACTTGTTTGTTTTCATTTACTTACTTGTTTTATTATTTAAAAAAGTGCATGTCATTTCATTGGATTTTGAGTTACAATTACCGATAATTTCTCTATTCTATTGATTAAAGACTTATGGTGTAACGTGATTAATCCTATTTAAGCGTTCTTAGTATGATATGTAAGACTAAACTCTAAATTGTACATCAATTGTGGTGGATCATTTACCTTGTGAGATTTATAGGCTTTTAATGGATAACATTAAGAAATCCATCTTTTTCCTTCTTGTGTGATCTCACTCATGTCTGTTAATCTCTAGAACTTGAATTGATTATGTTGAAGCTTTTTGTTTAATTGTGCACACTGTTAAGATAAAGGCATGTTGTTTTATTTTATTTTCAGTCAGTGAGCCAAAAAGCCAACCCTGCAAATATTATCCCTTCTTTGGAAACCCATTTGAGCCTGTTTATCGCATTTTTTGTTTAAAACTCATTACAAGCCAAAAAGCGAAAACCAATGTTATCACCCTATTCAAAGGGTTGAAAGAGTCTTGTACGGAGTTGGGTGGGGTTAAACAATATAGTTGTGATGTTTCAAAGGTTGGTAGAAAAAGAAAAAAAAATTACTGAAAAAGAAAAAAAATGGAAAAAGAAAAGAAGGATGTCAATACATTTTTCTTCTGAAAAAGAAAAAAAGAATAAAAAGGGAAAAGAGAAGAGAAATAGCAGAAAAGTTGTTTGGAAGTGAATAGAATATTTTGTAGTTCAACTCCCTCAGTTTCCTTCAATTTTCTTTTAACCCTTTGAGTTTTAGCCTAGTACCCCTAAGGATTTATCTTACCCTTACGTAGGCCATGTTGCAACCTGAATAAAAGTCTTTTTGATCTTTGTGTGCAAGTATTTCATTTGTGGATGTTAGAGTCTTTTCAAACTCATGGTAGTACTAATTTTCATGATGTGCTTTGAGTGTAAACAGTACCCTAAACACTTGTGAGTTGAGTGAATTTTATTTTGTGAGGATCTTGCTGCTTTTGATGTAATCTTTGGTAATTTGTTTTACATATTTGCTTTGAATTTCACAAAAGAGTTACTTAATAATACCATTTTATTGAAGCTTAGACATAGAATTTTGCTTGCACGTTGTATCCGGAGAACCCTTGGAACTGCATATTTTGTTTTGCTCTTGTGTTTTCTGTTTTGAATTTATAATTTTGCTCGGAGTGCAAAAGTTCAAGTGTGGGGGAATTTGATCAGTGCAGTTTGATGCACGTTCTTCTACTATTGTACTTAATCAACTCTATAGTTTATTTCAATAATTTTACTATTTTATTGTGTTTTCAGATTTAAGTTTATTTTTTCCTTTAATTTAAATTCGTATTTTATTTTCAGCTTAAATTGTTATTTGTTACTTGGTCACTATGCATACCATAACTTAATCTACAGGAATCAGATTAACGCGTTTTAATAGGAGTTTGAAAGCTAAGAGAAAGAGCTACAAGTTTTGTTTTGAAGTAAAAAGCTGATTCATAGTGAAGAAGGGTCTAGTAATTCGTTGAATTTCTAGACTTAATTAAAATAGTTAGCTTGGGCCGGTTTTTGTAATTTTCTGGTCGGTTTCCATGAGGGCCCAAATTTTCCTTTTGTTATATTAGAATTTTTGCTGCTACAGTAATCCTATTTTGAATTCACGAATATTAGTGGCCAGGATACGACTTTCAAGGAGAACTAAATTTCGCACGGTTGTCTGCTATAATTGGTTTCCGCCGACACTTTGAGGTTTTATAAATTTTAGTTTAATTTTTATTTCTTTTCAATTCTTATTATAAACTCATTTGATTAATTCGATTGCTTTTGTTTGCTTAATTTGATTGCTGCATATGGGATATAGTTGATTAAATTCGATTGTTGCAGTATCCTTAACAATAATACGTTAGCGCAGCTTTTTCGTTATCATGTCTGATGAAATTGGGTTTCCTTAATTCGCAAGAGCTTAAATTTGTTTGATTAATTCGGATAATAGGAACATACATTACATAATACCAATTCCGCTTGTCAGTGGGTATTATAATCGAATAGGGTCAAATCCACTTAGGGAACAAAAAATTATATTAACCAATGATAAGTTATGACACCGATATAGTAGATCAACTTATTTCATAATAACTATTTCATAGTAACTTTTTATAATCACTTATTCTCAATCGAATCAAAACCCCCCTTATTTCAATAGGTTGGTAAAATTTTATACAATAGTCCTTGTGATACGACATTCGAGTGTCGCTACCCTAAACTACTCTTTTTAACTCATTTTTGACCCATGTGCGACATCGGATCAAATTGGTGTCCTTGTTGGGGTTTCTTGTAGATTTTAACCAATATTATTAGAGTAATAGGTGTTGTGTTTCATAGTTCTTTCCCTAGAGCTCCTACGTTCTGGCCTTTTCGCATTTTAGCGTAAAAAAAATCGATTTTTAGGAAAATCGTCTCATATTAGTATGATTCTTTGCAGATTCATTAGAAAAAAATCGGGGATCAAAACCCTGTGTTTAGAGCCTAAATTGTGGACGTCGCCTAAAAATCATAAATTCATTATTTTTCTATTTTGTATGAATTTTTTATTGTTTTCATAGTTTCTGAAAAATCCTAAAAAAATTCCCAAAATTCTTATTTGGCTTTATACTTATGTTCTTTCATTGAGGACAATGTGTGTCTTAAGTGCGGTGGAGGGAATCAATTACTTGTGGGTTTTCTTGTTTTCATTTACTTTCTTGTTTGTTTTCATTTACTTACTTGTTTTATTATTTAAAAAAGTGCATGTCGTTTCATTGGATTTGGAGTTACAATTACCGATAATTTCTCTATTCTATTGATTAAAGACTTCTGGTGTAACGTGATTAATCCTATTTAAGCGTTCTTAGTATGATATGTAAGACTAAACTCTAAATTGTACATCAATTGTGGTGGATCATTTACCTTGTGAGATTTATAGGCTTTTAATGGATAACATTAAGAAATCCATCTTTTTCCTTCTTGTGTGATCTCACTCATGTCTGTTAGTCTCTAGAACTTGAATTGATTATGTTGAAGCTTTTTGTTTAATTGTGCACACTGTTAAGATAAAGGCATGTTGTTTTATTTTATTTTCAGTCAGTGAGCCAAAAAGCCAACCCTACAAATATTATCCCTTGTTTGGAAACCCATTTGAGCCTGTTTATCGCATTTTTTGTTTAAAACTCATTACAAGCCAAAAAGCGAAAACCAATGTTATCACCCTATTCAAAGGGTTGAAAGAGTCTTGTACGGAGTTGGGTGGGGTTAAACAATATAGTTGTGATGTTTCAAAGGTTGGTAGAAAAAGAAAAAAAAATTACTGAAAAAGAAAAAAAATGGAAAAAGAAAAGAAGGATGTCAATACATTTTTCTTCTGAAAAAGAAAAAAAGAATAAAAAGAGAAAAGAGAAGGGAAGTAGCAGAAAAGTTGTTTGGAAGTGAATAGAGTATTTTGTAGTTCAACTCCCTCAGTTTCCTTCAATTTTCTTTTAACCCTATGAGTTTTAGCCTAGTACCCCTTAGGATTTATCTTACCCTTACGTAGGCCTTGTTGCAACCTGAATAAAAGTCTTTTTGATCTTTGTGCGCAAGTATTTCATTTGTGGATGTTAGAGTCTTTTCAAGCTCATGGTAGTACTAATTTTCATGATGTGCTTTGAGTGTAAACAGTACCCTAAACACTTGTGAGTTGAGTGAATTTTATTTTGTGAGGATCTTGCTGCTTTTGATGTAATCTTTGGTAATTTGTTTTACATATTTGCTTTGAATTTCACAAAAGAGTTACTTAATAATGCCATTTTATTGAAGCTTAGACATAGAATTTTGCTTGCACGTTGTATCCTGAGAACCCTTGGAACTGCATATTTTGTTTTGCTCTTGTGTTTTCTGTTTTGAATTTATAATTTTGCTCGGAGTGCAAAAGTTCAAGTGTGGGGGAATCTGATCAGTGCAGTTTGATGCACGTTCTTCTACTATTGTACTTAATCAACTCTATAGTTTATTTCAATAATTTTACTATTTTATTGTGTTTTCAGATTTAAGTTTATTTTTGCCTTTAATTTAAATGCGTATTTTATTTTCAGCTTAAATTGTTATTTGTTACCTGGTCACTATGCATACCATAACTTAATCTACAGGAATCAGATTAACGCGTTTTAACAGAAGTTTGAAAGCTAAGAGAAAGAGCTACAAGTTTTGTTTTGAAGTAAAAAGCTGATTCA
Source organism: Lathyrus tuberosus (assembly GCA_022829125.1). Taxonomy (NCBI): domain Eukaryota; kingdom Viridiplantae; phylum Streptophyta; class Magnoliopsida; order Fabales; family Fabaceae; genus Lathyrus; species Lathyrus tuberosus. The sequence continues at coordinate 2,651,616 of JALAZF010000241.1, read as the reverse complement.
TAGTGAAGAAGGGTCTAGTAATTCGTTGAATTTCTAGACTTAATTAAAATAGTTAGCTTGGGCCGGTTTTTGTAATTTTCTGGTCGGTTTCCATGAGGGCCCAAATTTTCCTTTTGTTATATTAGAATTTTTGCTGCTACAGTAATCCTATTTTGAATTCACGAATATTAGTGGCCAGGATACGACTTTCACGGAGAACTAAATTTCGTACGGTTGTCTGCTATAATTGGTTTCCGCCGACACTTTGAGGTTTTATAAATTTTAGTTTAATTTTTATTTCTTTTCAATTCTTATTATAAACTCATTTGATTAATTCGATTGCTTTTGTTTGCTTAATTTGATTGCTGCATATGGGATATAGTTGATTAAATTCGATTGTTGCAGTATCCTTAACAATAATACGTTAGCGCAGCTTTTTCGTTATCGTGTCTGATGAAATTGGGTTTCCTTAATTCGCAAGAGCTTAAATTTGTTTAATTAATTCGGATAATAGGAACATACATCACATAATACCAATTGCGCTTGTCAGTGGGTATTATAATCGAATAGGGTCAAATCCACTTAGGGAACAAAAAATTATATTAACCAATGATAAGTTATGACACAGATATAGTAGATCAACTTATTTCATAATAACTATTTCATAGTAACTTTTTATAATCACTTATTCTCAATCGAATCAAAACCCCCCTTATTTCAATAGGTTGGTAAAATTTTATACAATAGTCCTTGTGATACGACATTCGAGTGTCGCTACCCTAAACTACTCTTTTAAACTCATTTTTGACCCATGTGCGACATCAGATCAAATTGGTGTCCTTGTTGGGGTCTCTTGTAGATTTTAACCAATATTATTAGAGTAATAGGTGTTGTGTTTCATAGTTCTGTCCCTAGAGTTCCTACATTCTGGCCTTTTCGCATTTTAGCGTAAAAAAAATCGATTTTTAGGAAAATCGTCTCATATTAGTATGATTCTTTGCAGATTCATTAGAAAAAAATCGGGGATCAAAACCCTATGTTTAGAGCCTAAATTGTGGACGTCGCCCTAAAAATCATAAATTCATTATTTTTCTATTTTGTATGAATTTTTTATTGTTTTCATAGTTTCTGAAAAATCCTAAAAAAATTCCCAAAATTCTTATTTGGCTTTATACTTATGTTCTTTCATTGAGGACAATGTGTGTCTTAAGTGCGGTGGAGGGAATCAATTACTTGTGGGTTTTCTTGTTTTCATTTACTTACTTGTTTGTTTTCATTTACTTACTTGTTTTATTATTTAAAAAAGTGCATGTCATTTCATTGGATTTTGAGTTACAATTACCGATAATTTCTCTATTCTATTGATTAAAGACTTATGGTGTAACGTGATTAATCCTATTTAAGCGTTCTTAGTATGATATGTAAGACTAAACTCTAAATTGTACATCAATTGTGGTGGATCATTTACCTTGTGAGATTTATAGGCTTTTAATGGATAACATTAAGAAATCCATCTTTTTCCTTCTTGTGTGATCTCACTCATGTCTGTTAATCTCTAGAACTTGAATTGATTATGTTGAAGCTTTTTGTTTAATTGTGCACACTGTTAAGATAAAGGCATGTTGTTTTATTTTATTTTCAGTCAGTGAGCCAAAAAGCCAACCCTGCAAATATTATCCCTTCTTTGGAAACCCATTTGAGCCTGTTTATCGCATTTTTTGTTTAAAACTCATTACAAGCCAAAAAGCGAAAACCAATGTTATCACCCTATTCAAAGGGTTGAAAGAGTCTTGTACGGAGTTGGGTGGGGTTAAACAATATAGTTGTGATGTTTCAAAGGTTGGTAGAAAAAGAAAAAAAAATTACTGAAAAAGAAAAAAAATGGAAAAAGAAAAGAAGGATGTCAATACATTTTTCTTCTGAAAAAGAAAAAAAGAATAAAAAGGGAAAAGAGAAGAGAAATAGCAGAAAAGTTGTTTGGAAGTGAATAGAGTATTTTGTAGTTCAACTCCCTCAGTTTCCTTCAATTTTCTTTTAACCCTTTGAGTTTTAGCCTAGTACCCCTAAGGATTTATCTTACCCTTACGTAGGCCATGTTGCAACCTGAATAAAAGTCTTTTTGATCTTTGTGTGCAAGTATTTCATTTGTGGATGTTAGAGTCTTTTCAAGCTCATGGTAGTACTAATTTTCATGATGTGCTTTGAGTGTAAACAGTACCCTAAACACTTGTGAGTTGAGTGAATTTTATTTTGTGAGGATCTTGCTGCTTTTGATGTAATCTTTGGTAATTTGTTTTACATATTTGCTTTGAATTTCACAAAAGAGTTACTTAACAATGCCATTTTATTGAAGCTTAGACATAGAATTTTGCTTGCACGTTGTATCCGGAGAACCCTTGGAACTGCATATTTTGTTTTGCTCTTGTGTTTTCTGTTTTGAATTTATAATTTTGCTCGGAGTGCAAAAGTTCAAGTGTGGGGGAATTTGATCAGTGCAGTTTGATGCACGTTCTTCTACTATTGTACTTAATCAACTCTATAGTTTATTTCAATAATTTTACTATTTTATTGTGTTTTCAGATTTAAGTTTATTTTTTCCTTTAATTTAAATTCGTATTTTATTTTCAGCTTAAATTGTTATTTGTTACTTGGTCACTATGCATACCATAACTTAATCTACAGGAATCAGATTAACGCGTTTTAATAGGAGTTTGAAAGCTAAGAGAAAGAGCTACAAGTTTTGTTTTGAAGTAAAAAGCTGATTCATAGTGAAGAAGGGTCTAGTAATTCGTTGAATTTCTAGACTTAATTAAAATAGTTAGCTTGGGCCGGTTTTTGTAATTTTCTGGTCGGTTTCCATGAGGGCCCAAATTTTCCTTTTGTTATATTAGAATTTTTGCTGCTACAGTAATCCTATTTTGAATTCACGAATATTAGTGGCCAGGATACGACTTTCAAGGAGAACTAAATTTCGCACGGTTGTCTGCTATAATTGGTTTCCGCCGACACTTTGAGGTTTTATAAATTTTAGTTTAATTTTTATTTCTTTTCAATTCTTATTATAAACTCATTTGATTAATTCGATTGCTTTTGTTTGCTTAATTTGATTGCTGCATATGGGATATAGTTGATTAAATTCGATTGTTGCAGTATCCTTAACAATAATACGTTAGCGCAGCTTTTTCGTTATCATGTCTGATGAAATTGGGTTTCCTTAATTCGCAAGAGCTTAAATTTGTTTGATTAATTCGGATAATAGGAACATACATTACATAATACCAATTCCGCTTGTCAGTGGGTATTATAATCGAATAGGGTCAAATCCACTTAGGGAACAAAAAATTATATTAACCAATGATAAGTTATGACACCGATATAGTAGATCAACTTATTTCATAATAACTATTTCATAGTAACTTTTTATAATCACTTATTCTCAATCGAATCAAAACCCCCCTTATTTCAATAGGTTGGTAAAATTTTATACAATAGTCCTTGTGATACGACATTCGAGTGTCGCTACCCTAAACTACTCTTTTTAACTCATTTTTGACCCATGTGCGACATCGGATCAAATTGGTGTCCTTGTTGGGGTTTCTTGTAGATTTTAACCAATATTATTAGAGTAATAGGTGTTGTGTTTCATAGTTCTTTCCCTAGAGCTCCTACGTTCTGGCCTTTTCGCATTTTAGCGTAAAAAAAATCGATTTTTAGGAAAATCGTCTCATATTAGTATGATTCTTTGCAGATTCATTAGAAAAAAATCGGGGATCAAAACCCTGTGTTTAGAGCCTAAATTGTGGACGTCGCCTAAAAATCATAAATTCATTATTTTTCTATTTTGTATGAATTTTTTATTGTTTTCATAGTTTCTGAAAAATCCTAAAAAAATTCCCAAAATTCTTATTTGGCTTTATACTTATGTTCTTTCATTGAGGACAATGTGTGTCTTAAGTGCGGTGGAGGGAATCAATTACTTGTGGGTTTTCTTGTTTTCATTTACTTTCTTGTTTGTTTTCATTTACTTACTTGTTTTATTATTTAAAAAAGTGCATGTCGTTTCATTGGATTTTGAGTTACAATTACCGATAATTTCTCTATTCTATTGATTAAAGACTTCTGGTGTAACGTGATTAATCCTATTTAAGCGTTCTTAGTATGATATGTAAGACTAAACTCTAAATTGTACATCAATTGTGGTGGATCATTTACCTTGTGAGATTTATAGGCTTTTAATGGATAACATTAAGAAATCCATCTTTTTCCTTCTTGTGTGATCTCACTCATGTCTGTTAGTCTCTAGAACTTGAATTGATTATGTTGAAGCTTTTTGTTTAATTGTGCACACTGTTAAGATAAAGGCATGTTGTTTTATTTTATTTTCAGTCAGTGAGCCAAAAAGCCAACCCTACAAATATTATCCCTTGTTTGGAAACCCATTTGAGCCTGTTTATCGCATTTTTTGTTTAAAACTCATTACAAGCCAAAAAGCGAAAACCAATGTTATCACCCTATTCAAAGGGTTGAAAGAGTCTTGTACGGAGTTGGGTGGGGTTAAACAATATAGTTGTGATGTTTCAAAGGTTGTTAGAAAAAGAAAAAAAAATTACTGAAAAAGAAAAAAAATGGAAAAAGAAAAGAAGGATGTCAATACATTTTTCTTCTGAAAAAGAAAAAAAGAATAAAAAGAGTAAAGAGAAGGGAAATAGCAGAAAAGTTGTTTGGAAGTGAATAGAGTATTTTGTAGTTCAACTCCCTCAGTTTCCTTCGATTTTCTTTTAACCCTTTGAGTTTTAGCCTAGTACCCCTTAGGATTTATCTTACCCTTACGTAGGCCGTGTTGCAACCTGAATAAAAGTCTTTTTGATCTTTGTGTGCAAGTATTTCATTTGTGGATGTTAGAGTCTTTTCAAGCTCATGGTAGTACTAATTTTCATGATGTGCTTTGAGTGTAAACAGTACCCTAAACACTTGTGAGTTGAGTGAATTTTATTTTGTGAGGATCTTGCTGCTTTTGATGTAATCTTTGGTAATTTGTTTTACATATTTGCTTTGAATTTCACAAAAGAGTTACTTAATAATGCCATTTTATTGAAGCTTAGACATAGAATTTTGCTTGCACGTTGTATCCGGAGAACCCTTGGAACTGCATATTTTGTTTTGCTCTTGTGTTTTCTGTTTTGAATTTATAATTTTGCTCGGAGTGCAAAAGTTCAAGTGTGGGGGAATTTGATCAGTGCAGTTTGATGCACGTTCTTCTACTATTGTACTTAATCAACTCTATAGTTTATTTCAATAATTTTACTATTTTATTGTGTTTTCATATTTAAGTTTATTTTTTCCTTTAATTTAAATTCGTATTTTATTTTCAGCTTAAATTGTTATTTGTTACTTGGTCACTATGCATACCATAACTTAATCTACAGGAATCAGATTAACGCGTTTTAATAGGAGTTTGAAAGCTAAGAGAAAGAGCTACAAGTTTTGTTTTGAAGTAAAAAGCTGATTCATAGTGAAGAAGGGTCTAGTAATTCGTTGAATTTCTAGACTTAATTAAAATAGTTAGCTTGGGCCGGTTTTTTGTAATTTTCTGGTCGGTTTCCATGAGGGCCCAAATTTTCCTTTTGTTATATTAGAATTTTTGCTGCTACAGTAATCCTATTTTGAATTCACGAATATTAGTGGCCAGGATACGACTTTCACGGAGAACTAAATTTCGCACGGTTGTCTGCTATAATTGGTTTCCGCCGACACTTTGAGGTTTTATAAATTTTAGTTTAATTTTTATTTCTTTTCAATTCTTATTATAAACTCATTTGATTAATTCGATTGCTTTTGTTTGCTTAATTTGATTACTGCATATGGGATATAGTTGATTAAATTCGATTGTTGCAGTATCCTTAACAATAATACGTTAGCGCAGCTTTTTCGTTATCGTGTCTGATGAAATTGGGTTTCCTTAATTCGCAAGAGCTTAAATTTGTTTGATTAATTCGGATAATAGGAACATACATCACATAATACCAATTGCGCTTGTCAGTGGGTATTATAATCGAATAGGGTCAAATCCACTTAGGGAACTAAAAATTATATTAACCAATGATAAGTTATGACACCGATATAGTAGATCAACTTATTTCATAATGACTATTTCATAGTAACTTTTTATAATCACTTATTCTCAATTGAATCAAAACCCCCCTTATTTCAATAGGTTGGTAAAATTTTATACAATAGTCCTTGTGATTACGACATTCGAGTGTCGCTACCCTAAACTACTCTTTTAAACTCATTTTTGACCCATGTGCGACATCGGATCAAATTGGTGTCCTTGTTGGGGTCTCTTGTAGATTTTAACCAATATTATTAGAGTAATAGGTGTTGTGTTTCATAGTTCTTTCCCTAGAGCTCCTACGTTCTGGCCTTTTCGCATTTTAGCGCAAAAAAAAATCGATTTTTAGGAAAATCGTCTCATATTAGTATGATTCTTTGCAGATTCATTTGAAAAAAATCGGGGATCAAAACCCTATGTTTAGAGCCTAAATTGTGGACGTCGCCCTAAAAATCATAAATTCATTATTTTTCTATTTGGTATGAATTTTTTATTGTTTTCATAGTTTCTGAAAAATCCTAAAAAAATTCCCAAAATTCTTATTTGGCCTTATACTTATGTTCTTTCATTGAGGACAATGTGTGTCTTAAGTGCGGTGGAGGGAATCAATTACTTGTGGGTTTTCTTGTTTTCATTTACTTACTTGTTTGTTTTCATTTACTTACTTGTTTTCTTATTTAAAAAAGTGCATGTCGTTTCATTGGATTTTGAGTTACAATTACCGATAATTTCTCTATTATATTGATTAAAGACTTATGGTGTAATGTGATTAATCCTATTTAAGCGTTCTTAGTATGATATGTAAGACTAAACTCTAAATTGTACATCAATTGTGGTGGATCATTTACCTTGTGAGATTTATAGGCTTTTAATGGATAACATTAAGAAATCCATCTTTTTCCTTCTTGTGTGATCTCACTCATGTCTGTTAGTCTCTAGAACTTGAATTGATTATGTTGAAGCTTTTTGTTTAATTGTGCACACTGTTAAGATAAAGGCATGTTGTTTTATTTTATTTTCAGTCAGTGAGCCAAAAAGCCAACCCTGCAAATATTATCCCTTGTTTGGAAACCCATTTGAGCCTGTTTATTGCATTTTTTGTTTAAAACTCATTACAAGCCAAAAAGCGAAAACCAATGTTATCACCCTATTCAAAGGGTTGAAAGAGTCTTTTACGGAGTTGGGTGGGGTTAAACAATATAGTTGTGATGTTTCAAAGGTTGGTAGAAAAAGAAAAAAAATACTGAAAAAGAAAAAAAATGGAAAAAGAAAAGAAGGATGTCAATACATTTTTCTTCTGAAAAAGAAAAAAAGAATAAAAAGAGAAAAGAGAAGGGAAATAGCAGAAAAGTTGTTTGGAAGTGAATAGAGTATTTTGTAGTTCAACTCCCTCAGTTTCCTTCAATTTTCTTTTAACCCTATGAGTTTTAGCCTAGTACCCCTTAGGATTTATCTTACCCTTACGTAGGCCATGTTTGCAACCTGAATAAAAGTCTTTTTGATCTTTGTGCGCAAGTATTTCATTTGTGGATGTTAGAGTCTTTTCAAGCTCATGGTAGTACTAATTTTCATGATGTGCTTTGAGTGTAAACAGTACCCTAAACACTTGTGAGTTGAGTGAATTTTATTTTGTGAGGATCTTGCTGCTTTTGATGTAATCTTTGGTAATTTGTTTTACATATTTGCTTTGAATTTCACAAAAGAGTTACTTAATAATGCCATTTTATTGAAGCTTAGACATAGAATTTTGCTTGCACGTTGTATCCTGAGAACCCTTGGAACTGCATATTTTGTTTTGCTCTTGTGTTTTCTGTTTTGAATTTATAATTTTGCTCGGAGTGCAAAAGTTCAAGTGTGGGGGAATTTGATCAGTGCAGTTTGATGCACGTTCTTCTACTATTGTACTTAATCAACTCTATAGTTTATTTCAATAATTTTACTATTTTATTGTGTTTTCAGATTTAAGTTTATTTTTGCCTTTAATTTAAATGCGTATTTTATTTTCAGCTTAAATTGTTATTTGTTACCTGGTCACTATGCATACCATAACTTAATCTACAGGAATCAGATTAATGCGTTTTAACAGGAGTTTGAAAGCTAAGAGAAAGAGCTACAAGTTTTGTTTTGAAGTAAAAAGCTGATTCATAGTGAAGAAGGGTCTAGTAATTCGTTGAATTTCTAGACTTAATTAAAATAGTTAGCTTGGGCCGGTTTTTGTAATTTTCTGGTCGGTTTCCATGAGGGCCCAAATTTTCCTTTTGTTATATTAGAATTTTTGCTGCTACAGTAATCCTATTTTGAATTCACGAATATTAGTGGCCAGGATACGACTTTCACGGAGAACTAAATTTCGCACGGTTGTCTGCTATAATTGGTTTCCGCCGACACTTTGAGGTTTTATAAATTTTAGTTTAATTTTTATTTCTTTTCAATTCTTATTATAAACTCATTTGATTAATTCGATTGCTTTTGTTTGCTTAATTTGATTACTGCATATGGGATATAGTTGATTAAATTCGATTGTTGCAGTATCCTTAACAATAATACGTTAGCGCAGCTTTTTCGTTATCGTGTCTGATGAAATTGGGTTTCCTTAATTCGCAAGAGCTTAAATTTGTTTGATTAATTCGGATAATAGGAACATACATCACATAATACCAATTGCGCTTGTCAGTGGGTATTATAATCGAATAGGGTCAAATCCACTTAGGGAACTAAAAATTATATTAACCAATGATAAGTTATGACACCGATATAGTAGATCAACTTATTTCATAATGACTATTTCATAGTAACTTTTTATAATCACTTATTCTCAATTGAATCAAAACCCCCCTTATTTCAATAGGTTGGTAAAATTTTATACAATAGTCCTTGTGATACGACATTCGAGTGTCGCTACCCTAAACTACTCTTTTAAACTCATTTTTGACCCATGTGCGACATCGGATCAAATTGGTGTCCTTGTTGGGGTCTCTTGTAGATTTTAACCAATATTATTAGAGTAATAGGTGTTGTGTTTCATAGTTCTTTCCCTAGAGCTCCTACGTTCTGGCCTTTTCGCATTTTAGCGCAAAAAAAATCGATTTTTAGGAAAATCGTCTCATATTAGTATGATTCTTTGCAGATTCATTTGAAAAAAATCGGGGATCAAAACCCTATGTTTAGAGCCTAAATTGTGGACGTCGCCCTAAAAATCATAAATTCATTATTTTTCTATTTGGTATGAATTTTTTATTGTTTTCATAGTTTCTGAAAAATCCAAAAAAAATTCCCAAAATTCTTATTTGGCCTTATACTTATGTTCTTTCATTGAGGACAATGTGTGTCTTAAGTGCGGTGGAGGGAATCAATTACTTGTGGGTTTTCTTGTTTTCATTTACTTACTTGTTTGTTTTCATTTACTTACTTGTTTTCTTATTTAAAAAAGTGCATGTCGTTTCATTGGATTTTGAGTTACAATTACCGATAATTTCTCTATTATATTGATTAAAGACTTATGGTGTAATGTGATTAATCCTATTTAAGCGTTCTTAGTATGATATGTAAGACTAAACTCTAAATTGTACATCAATTGTGGTGGATCATTTACCTTGTGAGATTTATAGGCTTTTAATGGATAACATTAAGAAATCCATCTTTTTCCTTCTTGTGTGATCTCACTCATGTCTGTTAGTCTCTAGAACTTGAATTGATTATGTTGAAGCTTTTTGTTTAATTGTGCACACTGTTAAGATAAAGGCATGTTGTTTTATTTTATTTTCAGTCAGTGAGCCAAAAAGCCAACCCTGCAAATATTATCCCTTGTTTGGAAACCCATTTGAGCCTGTTTATTGCATTTTTTGTTTAAAACTCATTACAAGCCAAAAAGCGAAAACCAATGTTATCACCCTATTCAAAGGGTTGAAAGAGTCTTTTACGGAGTTGGGTGGGGTTAAACAATATAGTTGTGATGTTTCAAAGGTTGGTAGAAAAAGAAAAAAAATACTGAAAAAGAAAAAAAATGGAAAAAGAAAAGAAGGATGTCAATACATTTTTCTTCTGAAAAAGAAAAAAAGAATAAAAAGAGAAAAGAGAAGGGAAATAGCAGAAAAGTTGTTTGGAAGTGAATAGAGTATTTTGTAGTTCAACTCCCTCAGTTTCCTTCAATTTTCTTTTAACCCTATGAGTTTTAGCCTAGTACCCCTTAGGATTTATCTTACCCTTACGTAGGCCATGTTGCAACCTGAATAAAAGTCTTTTTGATCTTTGTGCGCAAGTATTTCATTTGTGGATGTTAGAGTCTTTTCAAGCTCATGGTAGTACTAATTTTCATGATGTGCTTTGAGTGTAAACAGTACCCTAAACACTTGTGAGTTGAGTGAATTTTATTTTGTGAGGATCTTGCTGCTTTTGATGTAATCTTTGGTAATTTGTTTTACATATTTGCTTTGAATTTCACAAAAGAGTTACTTAATAATGCCATTTTATTGAAGCTTAGACATAGAATTTTGCTTGCACGTTGTATCCTGAGAACCCTTGGAACTGCATATTTTGTTTTGCTCTTGTGTTTTCTGTTTTGAATTTATAATTTTGCTCGGAGTGCAAAAGTTCAAGTGTGGGGGAATTTGATCAGTGCAGTTTGATGCACGTTCTTCTACTATTGTACTTAATCAACTCTATAGTTTATTTCAATAATTTTACTATTTTATTGTGTTTTCAGATTTAAGTTTATTTTTGCCTTTAATTTAAATGCGTATTTTATTTTCAGCTTAAATTGTTATTTGTTACCTGGTCACTATGCATACCATAACTTAATCTACAGGAATCAGATTAATGCGTTTTAACAGGAGTTTGAAAGCTAAGAGAAAGAGCTACAAGTTTTGTTTTGAAGTAAAAAGCTGATTCATAGTGAAGAAGGGTCTAGTAATTCGTTGAATTTCTAGACTTAATTAAAATAGTTAGCTTGGGCCGGTTTTTGTAATTTTCTGGTCGGTTTCCATGAGGGCCCAAATTTTCCTTTTGTTATATTAGAATTTTTGCTGCTACAGTAATCCTATTTTGAATTCACGAATATTAGTGGCCAGGATACGACTTTCACGGAGAACTAAATTTCGCACGGTTGTCTGCTATAATTGGTTTCCGCCGACACTTAAGGGTTTTATAAATTTTAGTTTAATTTTTATTTCTTTTCAATTCTTATTATCAACTCATTTGATTAATTTGATTGCTTTTGTTTGCTTAATTTGATTGCTCCATATGGGATATAGTTGATTAAATTCGATTGTTGCAGTATCCTTAACAAAAATACGTTAGCGCAGCTTTTTCGTTATCGTGTCTGATGAAATTGGGGTTCCTTAATTCGCAAGAGCTTAAATTTGTTTGATTAATTCGGATAATAGGAACATACATCACATAATACCAATTGCGCTTGTCAGTGGGTATTATAATCGAATAGGGTCAAATCCACTTAGGGAACTAAAAATTATATTAACCAATGATAAGTTATGACACCGATATAGTAGATCAACTTATTTCATAATGACTATTTCATAGTAACTTTTTATAATCACTTATTCTCAATCGAATCAAAACCCCCCTTATTTCAATAGGTTGGTAAAATTTTATACAATAGTCCTTGTGATACGACATTCGAGTGTCGCTACCCTAAACTACTCTTTTAAACTCATTTTTGACCCATGTGCGACATCGGATCAAATTGGTGTCCTTGTTGGGGTCTCTTGTAGATTTTAACCAATATTATTAGAGTAATAGGTGTTGTGTTTCATAGTTCTTTCCCTAGAGCTCCTACGTTCTGGCCTTTTCGCATTTTAGCGTAAAAAAAATCGATTTTTAGGAAAATCGTCTCATATTAGTATGATTCTTTGCAGATTCATTAGAAAAAAATCGGGGATCAAAACCCTATGTTTAGAGCCTAAATTGTGGACATCGCCCTAAAAATCATAAATTCATTATTTTTCTATTTTGTATGAATTTTTTATTGTTTTCATAGTTTCTGAAAAATCCTAAAAAAATTCCCAAAATTCTTATTTGGCTTTATACTTATGTTCTTTCATTGAGGACAATGTGTGTCTTAAGTGCGGTGGAGGGAATCAATTACTTGTGGGTTTTCTTGTTTTCATTTACTTACTTGTTTGTTTTCATTTACTTACTTGTTTTCTTATTTAAAAAAGTGCATGTCGTTTCATTGGATTTTGAGTTACAATTACCGATAATTTCTCTATTCTATTGATTAAAGACTTATGGTGTAATGTGATTAATCCTATTTAAGCGTTCTTAGTATGATATGTAAGACTAAACTCTAAATTGTACATCAATTGTGGTGGATCATTTACCTTGTGAGATTTATAGGCTTTTAATGGATAACATTAAGAAATCCATCTTTTTCCTTCTTGTGTGATCTCACTCATGTATGTTAGTCTCTAGAACTTGAATTGATTATGTTGAAGCTTTTTGTTTAATTGTCCACACTGTTAAGATAAAGGCATGTTGTTTTATTTTATTTTCAGTCAGTGTGCCAAAAAGCCAACCCTGCAAATATTATCCCTTGTTTGGAAACCCATTTGAGCATGTTTATCGCATTTTTTGTTTAAAACTCATTACAAGCCAAAAAGCGAAAACCAATGTTATCACCCTATTCAAAGGGTTGAAAGAGTCTTGTACGGAGTTGGGTGGGGTTAAACAATATAGTTGTGATGTTTCAAAGGTTGGTAGAAAAAGAAAAAAAAATTACTGAAAAAGAAAAAAAATGGAAAAAGAAAAGAAGGATGTCAATACATTTTTCTTCTGAAAAAGAAAAAAAGAATAAAAAGAGAAAAGAGAAGGGAAATAGCAGAAAAGTTGTTTGGAAGTGAATAGAGTATTTTGTAGTTCAACTCCCTCAGTTTCCTTCAATTTTCTTTTAACCCTATGAGTTTTAGCCTAGTACCCCTTAGGATTTATCTTACCCTTACGTAGGCCATGTTGCAACCTGAATAAAAGTCTTTTTGATCTTTGTGCGCAAGTATTTCATTTGTGGATGTTAGAGTCTTTTCAAGCTCATGGTAGTACTAATTTTCATGATGTGCTTTGAGTGTAAACAGTACCCTAAACACTTGTGAGTTGAGTGAATTTTATTTTGTGAGGATCTTGCTGCTTTTGATGTAATCTTTGGTAATTTGTTTTACATATTTGCGTTGAATTTCACAAAAGAGTTACTTAATAATGCCATTTTATTGAAGCTTAGACATAGAATTTTGCTTGCACGTTGTATCCTGAGAACCCTTGGAACTGCATATTTTGTTTTGCTCTTGTGTTTTCTGTTTTGAATTTATAATTTTGCTCGGAGTGCAAAAGTTCAAGTGTGGGGGAATTTGATCAGTGCAGTTTGATGCACGTTCTTCTACTATTGTACTTAATCAACTCTATAGTTTATTTCAATAATTTTACTATTTTATTGTGTTTTCAGATTTAAGTTTATTTTTGCCTTTAATTTAAATGCGTATTTTATTTTCAGCTTAAATTGTTATTTGTTACCTGGTCACTATGCATACCATAACTTAATCTACAGGAATCAGATTAACGCGTTTTAACAGGAGTTTGAAAGCTAAGAGAAAGAGCTACAAGTTTTGTTTTGAAGTAAAAAGCTGATTCATAGTGAAGAAGGGTCTAGTAATTCGTTGAATTTCTAGACTTAATTAAAATAGTTAGCTTGGGCCGGTTTTTGTAATTTTCTGGTCGGTTTCCATGAGGGCCCAAATTTTCCTTTTGTTATATTAGAATTTTTGCTGCTACAGTAATCCTATTTTGAATTCACGAATATTAGTGGCCAGGATACGACTTTCACGGAGAACTAAATTTCGTACGGTTGTCTGCTATAATTGGTTTCCGCCGACACTTTGAGGTTTTATAAATTTTAGTTTAATTTTTATTTCTTTTCAATTCTTATTATAAACTCATTTGATTAATTCGATTGCTTTTGTTTGCTTAATTTGATTGCTGCATATGGGATATAGTTGATTAAATTCGATTGTTGCAGTATCCTTAACAATAATACGTTAGCGCAGCTTTTTCGTTATCGTGTCTGATGAAATTGGGTTTCCTTAATTCGCAAGAGCTTAAATTTGTTTGATTAATTCGGATAATAGGAACATACATCACATAATACCAATTGCGCTTGTCAGTGGGTATTATAATCGAATAGGGTCAAATCCACTTAGGGAACAAAAAATTATATTAACCAATGATAAGTTATGACACAGATATAGTAGATCAACTTATTTCATAATAACTATTTCATAGTAACTTTTTATAATCACTTATTCTCAATCGAATCAAAACCCCCCTTATTTCAATAGGTTGGTAAAATTTTATACAATAGTCCTTGTGATACGACATTCGAGTGTCGCTACCCTAAACTACTCTTTTAAACTCATTTTTGACCCATGTGCGACATCAGATCAAATTGGTGTCCTTGTTGGGGTCTCTTGTAGATTTTAACCAATATTATTAGAGTAATAGGTGTTGTGTTTCAAGTTCTGTCCCTAGAGCTCCTACGTTCTGGCCTTTTCGCATTTTAGCGTAAAAAAAATCGATTTTTAGGAAAATCGTCTCATATTAGTATGATTCTTTGCAGATTCATTAGAAAAAAATCGGGGATCAAAACCCTATGTTTAGAGCCTAAATTGTGGACGTCGCCCTAAAAATCATAAATTCATTATTTTTCTATTTTGTATGAATTTTTTATTGTTTTCATAGTTTCTGAAAAATCCTAAAAAAATTCCCAAAATTCTTATTTGGCTTTATACTTATGTTCTTTCATTGAGGACAATGTGTGTCTTAAGTGCGGTGGAGGGAATCAATTACTTGTGGGTTTTCTTGTTTTCATTTACTTACTTGTTTGTTTTCATTTACTTACTTGTTTTATTATTTAAAAAAGTGCATGTCATTTCATTGGATTTTGAGTTACAATTACCGATAATTTCTCTATTCTATTGATTAAAGACTTATGGTGTAACGTGATTAATCCTATTTAAGCGTTCTTAGTATGATATGTAAGACTAAACTCTAAATTGTACATCAATTGTGGTGGATCATTTACCTTGTGAGATTTATAGGCTTTTAATGGATAACATTAAGAAATCCATCTTTTTCCTTCTTGTGTGATCTCACTCATGTCTGTTAATCTCTAGAACTTGAATTGATTATGTTGAAGCTTTTTGTTTAATTGTGCACACTGTTAAGATAAAGGCATGTTGTTTTATTTTATTTTCAGTCAGTGAGCCAAAAAGCCAACCCTGCAAATATTATCCCTTGTTTGGAAACCCATTTGAGCTTGTTTATCGCATTTTTTGTTTAAAACTCATTACAAGCCAAAAAGCGAAAACCAATGTTATCACCCTATTCAAAGGGTTGAAAGAGTCTTGTACGGAGTTGGGTGGGGTTAAACAATATAGTTGTGATGTTTCAAAGGTTGGTAGAAAAAGAAAAATAAATTACTGAAAAAGAAAAAAAATGGAAAAAGAAAAGAAGGATGTCAATACATTTTTCTTCTGAAAAAGAAAAAAAGAATAAAAAGGGAAAAGAGAAGAGAAATAGCAGAAAAGTTGTTTGGAAGTGAATAGAGTATTTTGTAGTTCAACTCCCTCAGTTTCCTTCAATTTTCTTTTAACCCTTTGAGTTTTAGCCTAGTACCCCTAAGGATTTATCTTACCCTTACGTAGGCCATGTTGCAACCTGAATAAAAGTCTTTTTGATCTTTGTGTGCAAGTATTTCATTTGTGGATGTTAGAGTCTTTTCAAGCTCATGGTAGTACTAATTTTCATGATGTGCTTTGAGTGTAAACAGTACCCTAAACACTTGTGAGTTGAGTGAATTTTATTTTGTGAGGATCTTGCTGCTTTTGATGTAATCTTTGGTAATTTGTTTTACATATTTGCTTTGAATTTCACAAAAGAGTTACTTAATAATGCCATTTTATTGAAGCTTAGACATAGAATTTTGCTTGCACGTTGTATCCGGAGAACCCTTGGAACTGCATATTTTGTTTTGCTCTTGTGTTTTCTGTTTTGAATTTATAATTTTGCTCGGAGTTCAAAAGTTCAAGTGTGGGGGATTTTGATCAGTGCAGTTTGATGCACGTTCTTCTACTATTGTACTTAATCAACTCTATAGTTTATTTCAATTATTTAACTATTTTATTGTGTTTTCAGATTTAAGTTTATTTTTTCCTTTAATTTAAATTCGTATTTTATTTTCAGCTTAAATTGTTATTTGTTACTTGGTCACTATGCATACCATAACTTAATCTACAGGAATCAAATTAACGCGTTTTAATAGGAGTTTGAAAGCTAAGAGAAAGAGCTACAAGTTTTGTTTTGAAGTAAAAAGCTGATTCATAGTGAAGAAGGGTCTACTAATTCGTTGAATTTCTAGACTTAATTAAAATAGTTAGCTTGGGCCGGTTTTTGTAATTTTCTGGTCGGTTTCCATGAGGGCCCAAATTTTCCTTTTGTTATATTAGAATTTTTGCTGCTACAGTAATCCTATTTTGAATTCACGAATATTAGTGGCCAGGATACGACTTTCACGGAGAACTAAATTTCGCACGGTTGTCTGCTATAATTGGTTTCCGCCGACACTTTGAGGTTTTATAAATTTTAGTTTAATTTTTATTTCTTTTCAATTCTTATTATAAACTCATTTGATTAATTCGATTGCTTTTGTTTGCTTAATTTGATTGCTGCATATGGGATATAGTTGATTAAATTCGATTGTTGCAGTATCCTTAACAATAATACGTTAGCGCAGCTTTTTCGTTATCATGTCTGATGAAATTGGGTTTCCTTAATTCGCAAGAGCTTAAATTTGTTTGATTAATTCGGATAATAGGAACATACATCACATAATACCAATTCCGCTTGTCAGTGGGTATTATAATCGAATAGGGTCAAATCCACTTAGGGAACAAAAAATTATATTAACCAATGATAAGTTATGACACCGATATAGTAGATCAACTTATTTCATAATAACTATTTCATAGTAACTTTTTATAATCACTTATTCTCAATCGAATCAAAACCCCCCTTATTTCAATAGGTTGGTAAAATTTTATACAATAGTCCTTGTGATACGACATTCGAGTGTCGCTACCCTAAACTACTCTTTTTAACTCATTTTTGACCCATGTGCGACATCGGATCAAATTGGTGTCCTTGTTGGGGTCTCTTGTAGATTTTAACCAATATTATTAGAGTAATAGGTGTTGTGTTTCATAGTTCTTTCCCTAGAGCTCCTACGTTCAAGCCTTTTCGCATTTTAGCGTAAAAAAAATCGATTTTTAGGAAAATCGTCTCATATTAGTATGATTCTTTGCAGATTCATTAGAAAAAAATCGGGGATCAAAACCCTGTGTTTAGAGCCTAAATTGTGGACGTCGCCTAAAAATCATAAATTCATTATTTTTCTATTTTGTATGAATTTTTTATTGTTTTCATAGTTTCTGAAAAATCCTAAAAAAATTCCCAAAATTCTTATTTGGCTTTATACTTATGTTCTTTCATTGAGGACAATGTGTGTCTTAAGTGCGGTGGAGGGAATCAATTACTTGTGGGTTTTCTTGTTTTCATTTACTTTCTTGTTTGTTTTCATTTACTTACTTGTTTTATTATTTAAAAAAGTGCATGTCGTTTCATTGGATTTTGAGTTACAATTACCGATAATTTCTCTATTCTATTGATTAAAGACTTCTGGTGTAACGTGATTAATCCTATTTAAGCGTTCTTAGTATGATATGTAAGACTAAACTCTAAATTGTACATCAATTGTGGTGGATCATTTACCTTGTGAGATTTATAGGCTTTTAATGGATAACATTAAGAAATCCATCTTTTTCCTTCATGTGTGATCTCACTCATGTCTGTTAGTCTCTAGAACTTGAATTGATTATGTTGAAGCTTTTTGTTTAATTGTGCACACTGTTAAGATAAAGGCATGTTGTTTTATTTTATTTTCAGTCAGTGAGCCAAAAAGCCAACCCTACAAATATTATCCCTTGTTTGGAAACCCATTTGAGCCTGTTTATCGTATTTTTTGTTTAAAACTCATTACAAGCCAAAAAGCGAAAACCAATGTTATCACCCTATTCAAAGGGTTGAAAGAGTCTTGTACGGAGTTGGGTGGGGTTAAACAATATAGTTGTGATGTTTCAAAGGTTGTTAGAAAAAGAAAAAAAAATTACTGAAAAAGAAAAAAATGGAAAAAGAAAAGAAGGATGTCAATACATTTTTCTTCTGAAAAAGAAAAAAAGAATAAAAAGAGAAAAGAGAAGGGAAATAGCAGAAAAGTTGTTTGGAAGTGAATAGAGTATTTTGTAGTTCAACTCCCTCAGTTTCCTTCGATTTTCTTTTAACCCTTTGAGTTTTAGCCTAGTACCCCTTAGGATTTATCTTACCCTTACGTAGGCCGTGTTGCAACCTGAATAAAAGTCTTTTTGATCTTTGTGTGCAAGTATTTCATTTGTGGATGTTAGAGTCTTTTCAAGCTCATGGTAGTACTAATTTTCATGATGTGCTTTGAGTGTAAACAGTACCCTAAACACTTGTGAGTTGAGTGAATTTTATTTTGTGAGGATCTTGCTGCTTTTGATGTAATCTTTGGTAATTTGTTTTACATATTTGCTTTGAATTTCACAAAAGAGTTACTTAATAATGCCATTTTATTGAAGCTTAGACATAGAATTTTGCTTGCACGTTGTATCCGGAGAACCCTTGGAACTGCATATTTTGTTTTGCTCTTGTGTTTTCTGTTTTGAATTTATAATTTTGCTCGGAGTGCAAAAGTTCAAGTGTGGGGGAATTTGATCAGTGCAGTTTGATGCACGTTCTTCTACTATTGTACTTAATCAACTCTATAGTTTATTTCAATAATTTTACTATTTTATTGTGTTTTCAGATTTAAGTTTATTTTTTCCTTTAATTTAAATTCGTATTTTATTTTCAGCTTAAATTGTTATTTGTTACTTGGTCACTATGCATACCATAACTTAATCTACAGGAATCAGATTAACGCGTTTTAATAGGAGTTTGAAAGCTAAGAGAAAGAGCTACAAGTTTTGTTTTGAAGTAAAAAGCTGATTCATAGTGAAGAAGGGTCTAGTAATTCGTTGAATTTCTAGACTTAATTAAAATAGTTAGCTTGGGCCGGTTTTTGTAATTTTCTGGTCGGTTTCCATGAGGGCCCAAATTTTCCTTTTGTTATATTAGAATTTTTGCTGCTACAGTAATCCTATTTTGAATTCACGAATATTAGTGGCCAGGATACGACTTTCACGGAGAACTAAATTTTGCACGGTTGTCTGCTATAATTGGTTTCCGCCGACACTTTGAGGTTTTATAAATTTTAGTTTAATTTTTATTTCTTTTCAATTCTTATTATAAACTCATTTGATTAATTCGATTGCTTTTGTTTGCTTAATTTGATTACTGCATATGGGATATAGTTGATTAAATTCGATTGTTGCAGTATCCTTAACAATAATACGTTAGCGCAGCTTTTTCGTTATCGTGTCTGATGAAATTGGGTTTCCTTAATTCGCAAGAGCTTAAATTTGTTTGATTAATTCGGATAATAGGAACATACATCACATAATACCAATTGCGCTTGTCAGTGGGTATTATAATCGAATAGGGTCAAATCCACTTAGGGAACTAAAAATTATATTAACCAATGATAAGTTATGACACCGATATAGTAGATCAACTTATTTCATAATGACTATTTCATAGTAACTTTTTATAATCACTTATTCTCAATTGAATCAAAACCCCCCTTATTTCAATAGGTTGGTAAAATTTTATACAATAGTCCTTGTGATACGACATTCGAGTGTCGCTACCCTAAACTACTCTTTTAAACTCATTTTTGACCCATGTGCGACATCGGATCAAATTGGTGTCCTTGTTAGGGTCTCTTGTAGATTTTAACCAATATTATTAGAGTAATAGGTGTTGTGTTTCATAGTTCTTTCCCTAGAGCTCCTACGTTCTGGCCTTTTCGCATTTTAGCGTAAAAAAAATCGATTTTTAGGAAAATCGTCTCATATTAGTATGATTCTTTGCAGATTCATTTGAAAAAAATCGGGGATCAAAACCCTATGTTTAGAGCCTAAATTGTGGACGTCGCCCTAAAAATCATAAATTCATTATTTTTCTATTTGGTATGAATTTTTTATTGTTTTCATAGTTTCTGAAAAATCCTAAAAAAATTCCCAAAATTCTTATTTGGCTTTATACTTATGTTCTTTCATTGAGGACAATGTGTGTCTTAAGTGCGGTGGAGGGAATCAATTACTTGTGGGTTTTCTTGTTTTCATTTACTTACTTGTTTGTTTTCATTTACTTACTTGTTTTCTTATTTAAAAAAGTGCATGTCGTTTCATTGGATTTTGAGTTACAATTACCGATAATTTCTCTATTCTATTGATTAAAGACTTATGGTGTAACGTGATTAATCCTATTTAAGCGTTCTTAGTATGATATGTAAGACTAAACTCTAAATTGTACATCAATTGTGGTGGATCATTTACCTTGTGAGATTTATAGGCTTTTAATGGATAACATTAAGAAATCCATCTTTTTCCTTCTTGTGTGATCTCACTCATGTCTGTTAGTCTCTAGAACTTGAATTGATTATGTTGAAGCTTTTTGTTTAATTGTGCACACTGTTAAGATAAAGGCATGTTGTTTTATTTTATTTTCAGTCAGTGAGCCAAAAAGCCAACCCTGCAAATATTATCCCTTGTTTGGAAACCCATTTGAGCCTGTTTATTGCATTTTTTGTTTAAAACTCATTACAAGCCAAAAAGCGAAAACCAATGTTATCACCCTATTCAAAGGGTTGAAAGAGTCTTTTACGGAGTTGGGTGGGGTTAAACAATATAGTTGTGATGTTTCAAAGGTTGGTAGAAAAAGAAAAAAAATACTGAAAAAGAAAAAAAATGGAAAAAGAAAAGAAGGATGTCAATACATATTTCTTCTGAAAAAGAAAAAAAGAATAAAAAGAGAAAAGAGAAGGGAAATAGCAGAAAAGTTGTTTGGAAGTGAATAGAGTATTTTGTAGTTCAACTCCCTCAGTTTCCTTCAATTTTCTTTTAACCCTTTGAGTTTTAGCCTAGTACCCCTTAGGATTTATCTTACCCTTACGTAGGCCATGTTGCAACCTGAATAAAAGTCTTTTTGATCTTTGTGTGCAAGTATTTCATTTGTGGATGTTAGAGTCTTTTCAAGCTCATGGTAGTACTAATTTTCATGATGTGCTTTGAGTGTAAACAGTACCCTAAACACTTGTGAGTTGAGTGAATTTTATTTTGTGAGGATCTTGCTGCTTTTGATGTAATCTTTGGTAATTTGTTTTACATATTTGCTTTGAATTTCACAAAAGAGTTACTTAATAATGCCATTTTATTGAAGCTTAGACATAGAATTTTGCTTGCACGTTGTATCCTGAGAACCCTTGGAACTGCATATTTTGTTTTGCTCTTGTGTTTTCTGTTTTGAATTTATAGTTTTGCTCGGAGTGCAAAAGTTCAAGTGTGGGGGAATTTGATCAGTGCAGTTTGATGCACGTTCTTCTACTATTGTACTTAATCAACTCTATAGTTTATTTCAATAATTTTACTATTTTATTGTGTTTTCAGATTTAAGTTTATTTTTGCCTTTAATTTAAATTCGTATTTTATTTTCAGCTTAAATTGTTATTTGTTACCAGTTCACTATGCATACCATAACTTAATCTACAGGAATCAGATTAACGCGTTTTAACAGGAGTTTGAAAGCTAAGAGAAAGAGCTACAAGTTTTGTTTTGAAGTAAAAAGCTGATTCATAGTGAAGAAGGGTCTAGTAATTCGTTGAATTTCTAGACTTAATTAAAATAGTTAGCTTGGGCCGGTTTTTGTAATTTTCTGGTCGGTTTCCATGAGGGCCCAAATTTTCCTTTTGTTATATTAGAATTTTTGCTGCTACAGTAATCCTATTTTGAATTCACGAATATTAGTGGCCAGGATACGACTTTCACGGAGAACTAAATTTCGCACGGTTGTCTGCTATAATTGGTTTCCGCCGACACTTTGAGGTTTTATAAATTTTCGTTTAATTTTTATTTCTTTTCAATTCTTATTATAAACTCATTTGATTAATTCGATTGCTTTTGTTTGCTTAATTTGATTACTGCATATGGGATATAGTTGATTAAATTCGATTGTTGCAGTATCCTTAACAATAATACGTTAGCGCAGCTTTTTCGTTATCGTGTCTGATGAAATTGGGTTTCCTTAATTCGCAAGAGCTTAAATTTGTTTGATTAATTCGGATAATAGGAACATACATCACATAATACCAATTGCGCTTGTCAGTGGGTATTATAATCGAATAGGGTCAAATCCACTTAGGGAACTAAAAATTATATTAACCAATGATAAGTTATGACACCGGTATAGTAGATCAACTTATTTCATAATGACTATTTCATAGTAACTTTTTATAATCACTTATTCTCAATTGAATCAAAACCCCCCTTATTTCAATAGGTTGGTAAAATTTTATACAATAGTCCTTGTGATACGACATTCGAGTGTCGCTACCCTAAACTACTCTTTTAAACTCATTTTTGACCCATGTGCGACATCGGATCAAATTGCTGTCCTTGTTGGGGTCTCTTGTAGATTTTAACCAATATTATTAGAGTAATAGGTGTTGTGTTTCATAGTTCTTTCCCTAGAGCTCCTACGTTCTGGCCTTTTCGCATTTTAGCGTAAAAAAAATCGATTTTTAGGAAAATCGTCTCATATTAGTATGATTCTTTGCAGATTCATTTGAAAAAAATCGGGGATCAAAACCCTATGTTTAGAGCCTAAATTGTGGACGTCGCCCTAAAAATCATAAATTCATTATTTTTCTATTTGGTATGAATTTTTTATTGTTTTCATAGTTTCTGAAAAATCCTAAAAAAATTCCCAAAATTCTTATTTGGCTTTATACTTATGTTCTTTCATTGAGGACAATGTGTGTCTTAAGTGCGGTGGAGGGAATCAATTACTTGTGGGTTTTCTTGTTTTCATTTACTTACTTGTTTGTTTTCATTTACTTACTTGTTTTCTTATTTAAAAAAGTGCATGTCGTTTCATTGGATTTTGAGTTACAATTACCGATAATTTCTCTATTCTATTGATTAAAGACTTATGGTGTAATGTGATTAATCCTATTTAAGCGTTCTTAGTATGATATGTAAGACTAAACTCTAAATTGTACATCAATTGTGGTGGATCATTTACCTTGTGAGATTTATAGGCTTTTAATGGATAACATTAAGAAATCCATCTTTTTCCTTCTTGTGTGATCTCACTCATGTCTGTTAGTCTCTAGAACTTGAATTGATTATGTTGAAGCTTTTTGTTTAATTGTGCACACTGTTAAGATAAAGGCATGTTATTTTATTTTATTTTCAGTCAGTGAGCCAAAAAGCCAACCCTGCAAATATTATCCCTTGTTTGGAAACCCATTTGAGCCTGTTTATTGCATTTTTTGTTTAAAACTCATTACAAGCCAAAAAGCGAAAACCAATGTTATCACCCTATTCAAAGGGTTGAAAGAGTCTTTTACGGAGTTGGGTGGGGTTAAACAATATAGTTGTGATGTTTCAAAGGTTGGTAGAAAAAGAAAAAAAATACTGAAAAAGAAAAAAAATGGAAAAAGAAAAGAAGGATGTCAATACATTTTTCTTCTGAAAAAGAAAAAAAGAATAAAAAGAGAAAAGAGAAGGGAAATAGCAGAAAAGTTGTTTGGAAGTGAATAGAGTATTTTGTAGTTCAACTCCCTCAGTTTCCTTCAATTTTCTTTTAACCCTTTGAGTTTTAGCCTAGTACCCCTTAGGATTTATCTTACCCTTACGTAGGCCATGCTGCAACCTGAATAAAAGTCTTTTTGATCTTTGTGTGCAAGTATTTCATTTGTGGATGTTAGAGTCTTTTCAAGCTCATGGTAGTACTAATTTTCATGATGTGCTTTGAGTGTAAACAGTACCCTAAACACTTGTGAGTTGAGTGAATTTTATTTTGTGAGGATCTTGCTGCTTTTGATGTAATCTTTGGTAATTTGTTTTACATATTTGCTTTGAATTTCACAAAAGAGTTACTTAATAATGCCATTTTATTGAAGCTTAGACATAGAATTTTGCTTGCACGTTGTATCCTGAGAACCCTTGGAACTGCATATTTTGTTTTGCTCTTGTGTTTTCTGTTTTGAATTTATAATTTTGCTCGGAGTGCAAAAGTTCAAGTGTGGGGGAATTTGATCAGTGCAGTTTGATGCACGTTCTTCTACTATTGTACTTAATCAACTCTATAGTTTATTTCAATAATTTTACTATTTTATTGTGTTTTCAGATTTAAGTTTATTTTTGCCTTTAATTTAAATTCGTATTTTATTTTCAGCTTAAATTGTTATTTGTTACCTGTTCACTATGCATACCATAACTTAATCTACAGGAATCAGATTAACGCGTTTTAACAGGAGTTTGAAAGCTAAGAGAAAGAGCTACAAGTTTTGTTTTGAAGTAAAAAGCTGATTCATAGTGAATAAGGGTCTAGTAATTCGTTGAATTTCTAGACTTAATTAAAATAGTTAGCTTGGGCCGGTTTTTGTAATTTTCTGGTCGGTTTCCATGAGGGCCCAAATTTTCCTTTTGTTATATTAGAATTTTTGCTGCTACAGTAATCCTATTTTGAATTCACGAATATTAGTGGCCAGGATACGACTTTCACGGAGAACTAAATTTCGCACGGTTGTCTGCTATAATTGGTTTCCGCCGACACTTTGAGGTTTTATAAATTTTCGTTTAATTTTTATTTCTTTTCAATTCTTATTATAAACTCATTTGATTAATTCGATTGCTTTTGTTTGCTTAATTTGATTACTGCATATGGGATATAGTTGATTAAATTCGATTGTTGCAGTATCCTTAACAATAATACGTTAGCGCAGCTTTTTCGTTATCGTGTCTGATGAAATTGGGTTTCCTTAATTCGCAAGAGCTTAAATTTGTTTGATTAATTCGGATAATAGGAACATACATCACATAATACCAATTGCGCTTGTCAGTGGGTATTATAATCGAATAGGGTCAAATCCACTTAGGGAACTAAAAATTATATTAACCAATGATAAGTTATGACACCGATATAGTAGATCAACTTATTTCATAATGACTATTTCATAGTAACTTTTTATAATCACTTATTCTCAATTGAATCAAAACCCCCCTTATTTCAATAGGTTGGTAAAATTTTATACAATAGTCCTTGTGATACGACATTCGAGTGTCGCTACCCTAAACTACTCTTTTAAACTCATTTTTGACCCATGTGCGACATCGGATCAAATTGGTGTCCTTGTTGGGGTCTCTTGTAGATTTTAACCAATATTATTAGAGTAATAGGTGTTGTGTTTCATAGTTCTTTCCCTAGAGCTCCTACGTTCTGGCCTTTTCGCATTTTAGCGTAAAAAAAAATCGATTTTTAGGAAAATCGTCTCATATTAGTATGATTCTTTGCAGATTCATTTGAAAAAAATCGGGGATCAAAACCCTATGTTTAGAGCCTAAATTGTGGACGTCGCCCTAAAAATCATAAATTCATTATTTTTCTATTTGGTATGAATTTTTTATTGTTTTCATAGTTTCTGAAAAATCCTAAAAAAATTCCCAAAATTCTTATTTGGCTTTATACTTATGTTCTTTCATTGAGGACAATGTGTGTCTTAAGTGTGGTGGAGGGAATCAATTACTTGTGGGTTTTCTTGTTTTCATTTACTTACTTGTTTGTTTTCATTTACTTACTTGTTTTCTTATTTAAAAAAGTGCATGTCGTTTCATTGGATTTTGAGTTACAATTACCGATAATTTCTCTATTCTATTGATTAAAGACTTATGGTGTAATGTGATTAATCCTATTTAAGCGTTCTTAGTATGATATGTAAGACTAAACTCTAAATTGTACATCAATTGTGGTGGATCATTTACCTTGTGAGATTTATAGGCTTTTAATGGATAACATTAAGAAATCCATCTTTTTCCTTCTTGTGTGATCTCACTCATGTCTGTTAGTCTCTAGAACTTGAATTGATTATGTTGAAGCTTTTTGTTTAATTGTGCACACTGTTAAGATAAAGGCATGTTATTTTATTTTATTTTCAGTCAGTGAGCCAAAAAGCCAACCCTGCAAATATTATCCCTTGTTTGGAAACCCATTTGAGCCTGTTTATTGCATTTTTTGTTTAAAACTCATTACAAGCTAAAAAGCGAAAACCAATGTTATCACCCTATTCAAAGGGTTGAAAGAGTCTTTTACGGAGTTGGGTGGGGTTAAACAATATAGTTGTGATGTTTCAAAGGTTGGTAGAAAAAGAAAAAAAATACTGAAAAAGAAAAAAAAATGGAAAAAGAAAAGAAGGATGTCAATACATTTTTCTTCTGAAAAAGAAAAAAAGAATAAAAAGAGAAAAGAGAAGGGAAATAGCAGAAAAGTTGTTTGGAAGTGAATAGAGTATTTTGTAGTTCAACTCCCTCAGTTTCCTTCAATTTTCTTTTAACCCTTTGAGTTTTAGCCTAGTACCCCTTAGGATTTATCTTACCCTTACGTAGGCCATGCTGCAACCTGAATAAAAGTCTTTTTGATCTTTGTGTGCAAGTATTTCATTTGTGGATGTTAGAGTCTTTTCAAGCTCATGGTAGTACTAATTTTCATGATGTGCTTTGAGTGTAAACAGTACCCTAAACACTTGTGAGTTGAGTGAATTTTATTTTGTGAGGATCTTGCTGCTTTTGATGTAATCTTTGGTAATTTGTTTTACATATTTGCTTTGAATTTCACAAAAGAGTTACTTAATAATGCCATTTTATTGAAGCTTAGACATAGAATTTTGCTTGCACGTTGTATCCTGAGAACCCTTGGAACTGCATATTTTGTTTTGCTCTTGTGTTTTCTGTTTTGAATTTATAATTTTGCTCGGAGTGCAAAAGTTCAAGTGTGGGGGAATTTGATCAGTGCAGTTTGATGCACGTTCTTCTACTATTGTACTTAATCAACTCTATAGTTTATTTCAATAATTTTACTATTTTATTGTGTTTTCAGATTTAAGTTTATTTTTGCCTTTAATTTAAATTCGTATTTTATTTTCAGCTTAAATTGTTATTTGTTACCTGTTCACTATGCATACCATAACTTAATCTACAGGAATCAGATTAACGCGTTTTAACAGGAGTTTGAAAGCTAAGAGAAAGAGCTACAAGTTTTGTTTTGAAGTAAAAAGCTGATTCATAGTGAATAAGGGTCTAGTAATTCGTTGAATTTCTAGACTTAATTAAAATAGTTAGCTTGGGCCGGTTTTTGTAATTTTCTGGTCGGTTTCCATGAGGGCCCAAATTTTCCTTTTGTTATATTAGAATTTTTGCTGCTACAGTAATCCTATTTTGAATTCACGAATATTAGTGGCCAGGATACGACTTTCACGGAGAACTAAATTTCGCACGGTTGTCTGCTATAATTGGTTTCCGCCGACACTTTGAGGTTTTATAAATTTTCGTTTAATTTTTATTTCTTTTCAATTCTTATTATAAACTCATTTGATTAATTCGATTGCTTTTGTTTGCTTAATTTGATTACTGCATATGGGATATAGTTGATTAAATTCGATTGTTGCAGTATCCTTAACAATAATACGTTAGCGCAGCTTTTTCGTTATCGTGTCTGATGAAATTGGGTTTCCTTAATTCGTAAGAGCTTAAATTTGTTTGATTAATTCGGATAATAGGAACATACATCACATAATACCAATTGCGCTTGTCAGTGGGTATTATAATCGAATAGGGTCAAATCCACTTAGGGAACTAAAAATTATATTAACCAATGATAAGTTATGACACCGATATAGTAGATCAACTTATTTCATAATGACTATTTCATAGTAACTTTTTATAATCACTTATTCTCAATTGAATCAAAACCCCCCTTATTTCAATAGGTTGGTAAAATTTTATACAATAGTCCTTGTGATACGACATTCGAGTGTCGCTACCCTAAACTACTCTTTTAAACTCATTTTTGACCCATGTGCGACATCGGATCAAATTGGTGTCCTTGTTGGGGTCTCTTGTAGATTTTAACCAATATTATTAGAGTAATAGGTGTTGTGTTTCATAGTTCTTTCCCTAGAGCTCCTACGTTCTGGCCTTTTCGCATTTTAGCGTAAAAAAAATCGATTTTTAGGAAAATCGTCTCATATTAGTATGATTCTTTGCAGATTCATTTGAAAAAAATCGGGGATCAAAACCCTATGTTTAGAGCCTAAATTGTGGACGTCGCCCTAAAAATCATAAATTCATTATTTTTCTATTTGGTATGAATTTTTTATTGTTTTCATAGTTTCTGAAAAATCCTAAAAAAATTCCCAAAATTCTTATTTGGCTTTATACTTATGTTCTTTCATTGAGGACAATGTGTGTCTTAAGTGTGGTGGAGGGAATCAATTACTTGTGGGTTTTCTTGTTTTCATTTACTTACTTGTTTGTTTTCATTTACTTACTTGTTTTCTTATTTAAAAAAGTGCATGTCGTTTCATTGGATTTTGAGTTACAATTACCGATAATTTCTCTATTCTATTGATTAAAGACTTATGGTGTAATGTGATTAATCCTATTTAAGCGTTCTTAGTATGATATGTAAGACTAAACTCTAAATTGTACATCAATTGTGGTGGATCATTTACCTTGTGAGATTTATAGGCTTTTAATGGATAACATTAAGAAATCCATCTTTTTCCTTCTTGTGTGATCTCACTCATGTCTGTTAGTCTCTAGAACTTGAATTGATTATGTTGAAGCTTTTTGTTTAATTGTGCACACTGTTAAGATAAAGGCATGTTATTTTATTTTATTTTCAGTCAGTGAGCCAAAAAGCCAACCCTGCAAATATTATCCCTTGTTTGGAAACCCATTTGAGCCTGTTTATTGCATTTTTTGTTTAAAACTCATTACAAGCCAAAAAGCGAAAACCAATGTTATCACCCTATTCAAAGGGTTGAAAGAGTCTTTTACGGAGTTGGGTGGGGTTAAACAATATAGTTGTGATGTTTCAAAGGTTGGTAGAAAAAGAAAAAAAATACTGAAAAAGAAAAAAAATGGAAAAAGAAAAGAAGGATGTCAATACATTTTTCTTCTGAAAAAGAAAAAAAGAATAAAAAGAGAAAAGAGAAGGGAAATAGCAGAAAAGTTGTTTGGAAGTGAATAGAGTATTTTGTAGTTCAACTCCCTCAGTTTCCTTCAATTTTCTTTTAACCCTTTGAGTTTTAGCCTAGTACCCCTTAGGATTTATCTTACCCTTACGTAGGCCATGCTGCAACCTGAATAAAAGTCTTTTTGATCTTTGTGTGCAAGTATTTCATTTGTGGATGTTAGAGTCTTTTCAAGCTCATGGTAGTACTAATTTTCATGATGTGCTTTGAGTGTAAACAGTACCCTAAACACTTGTGAGTTGAGTGAATTTTATTTTGTGAGGATCTTGCTGCTTTTGATGTAATCTTTGGTAATTTGTTTTACATATTTGCTTTGAATTTCACAAAAGAGTTACTTAATAATGCCATTTTATTGAAGCTTAGACATAGAATTTTGCTTGCACGTTGTATCCTGAGAACCCTTGGAACTGCATATTTTGTTTTGCTCTTGTGTTTTCTGTTTTGAATTTATAATTTTGCTCGGAGTGCAAAAGTTCAAGTGTGGGGGAATTTGATCAGTGCAGTTTGATGCACGTTCTTCTACTATTGTACTTAATCAACTCTATAGTTTATTTCAATAATTTTACTATTTTATTGTGTTTTCAGATTTAAGTTTATTTTTGCCTTTAATTTAAATTCGTATTTTATTTTCAGCTTAAATTGTTATTTGTTACCTGTTCACTATGCATACCATAACTTAATCTACAGGAATCAGATTAACGCGTTTTAACAGGAGTTTGAAAGCTAAGAGAAAGAGCTACAAGTTTTGTTTTGAAGTAAAAAGCTGATTCATAGTGAAGAAGGGTCTAGTAATTCGTTGAATTTCTAGACTTAATTAAAATAGTTAGCTTGGGCCGGTTTTTGTAATTTTCTTGTCAGTTTCCATGAGGGCCCAAATTTTCCTTTTGTTATATTAGAATTTTTGCTGCTACAGTAATCCTATTTTGAATTCACGAATATTAGTGGCCAGGATACGACTTTCACGGAGAACTAAATTTCGCACGGTTGTCTGCTATAATTGGTTTCCGCCGACACTTTGAGGTTTTATAAATTTTAGTTTAATTTTTATTTCTTTTCAATTCTTATTATAAACTCATTTGATTAATTCGATTGCTTTTGTTTGCTTAATTTGATTACTGCATATGGGATATAGTTGATTAAATTTGATTGTTGCAGTATCCTTAACAATAATACGTTAGCGCAGCTTTTTCGTTATCGTGTCTGATGAAATTGGGTTTCCTTAATTCGCAAGAGCTTAAATTTGTTTGATTAATTCGGATAATAGGAACATACATCACATAATACCAATTGCGCTTGTCAGTGGGTATTATAATCGAATAGGGTCAAATCCACTTAGGGAACTAAAACTTATATTAACCAATGATAAGTTATGACACCGATATAGTAGATCAACTTATTTCATAATGACTATTTCATAGTAACTTTTTATAATCACTTATTCTCAATCGAATCAAAACCCCCCTTATTTCAATAGGTTGGTAAAATTTTATACAATAGTCCTTGTGATACGACATTTGAGTGTCGCTACCCTAAACTACTCTTTTAAACTCATTTTTGACCCATGTGCGACATCGGATCAAATTGGTGTCCTTGTTGGGGTCTCTTGTAGATTTTAACCAATATTATTAGAGTAATAGGTGTTGTGTTTCATAGTTCTTTCCCTAGAGCTCCTACGTTCTGGCCTTTTCGCATTTTAGCGTAAAAAAAATCGATTTTTAGGAAAATCGTCTCATATTAGTATGATTCTTTGCAGATTCATTTGAAAAAAATCGGGGATCAAAACCCTATGTTTAGAGCCTAAATTGTGGACGTCGCCCTAAAAATCATAAATTCATTATTTTTCTATTTGGTATGAATTTTTTATTGTTTTCTTAGTTTCTGAAAAATCCTAAAAAAATTCCCAAAATTCTTATTTGGCTTTATACTTATGTTCTTTCATTGAGGACAATGTGTGTCTTAAGTGCGGTGGAGGGAATCAATTACTTGTGGGTTTTCTTGTTTTCATTTACTTACTTGTTTTCTTATTTAAAAAAGTGCATGTCGTTTCATTGGATTTTGAGTTACAATTACCGATAATTTCTCTATTCTATTGATTAAAGACTTATGGTGTAATGTGATTAATCCTATTTAAGCGTTCTTAGTATGATATGTAAGACTAAACTCTAAATTGTACATCAATTGTGGTGGATCATTTACCTTGTGAGATTTATAGGCTTTTAATGGATAACATTAAGAAATCCATCTTTTTCCTTCTTGTGTGATCTCACTCATGTCTGTTAGTCTCTAGAACTTGAATTGATTATGTTGAAGCTTTTTGTTTAATTGTGCACACTGTTAAGATAAAGGCATGTTGTTTTATTTTATTTTCAGTCAGTGAGCCAAAAAGCCAACCCTGCAAATATTATCCCTTGTTTGGAAACCCATTTGAGCCTGTTTATTGCATTTTTTGTTTAAAACTCATTACAAGCCAAAAAGCGAAAACCAATGTTATCACCCTATTCAAAGGGTTGAAAGAGTCTTTTACGGAGTTGGGTGGGGTTAAACAATATAGTTGTGATGTTTCAAAGGTTGGTAGAAAAAGAAAAAAAATACTGAAAAAGAAAAAAAATGGAAAAAGAAAAGAAGGATGTCAATACATTTTTCTTCTGAAAAAGAAAAAAAGAATAAAAAGAGAAAAGAGAAGGGAAATAGCAGAAAAGTTGTTTGGAAGTGAATAGAGTATTTTGTAGTTCAACTCCCTCAGTTTCCTTCAATTTTCTTTTAACCCTTTGAGTTTTAGCCTAGTACCCCTTAGGATTTATCTTACCCTTACGTAGGCCATGTTGCAACCTGAATAAAAGTCTTTTTGATCTTTGTGTGCAAGTATTTCATTTGTGGATGTTAGAGTCTTTTCAAGCTCATGGTAGTACTAATTTTCATGATGTGCTTTGAGTGTAAACAGTACCCTAAACACTTGTGAGTTGAGTGAATTTTATTTTGTGAGGATCTTGCTGCTTTTGATGTAATCTTTGGTAATTTGTTTTACATATTTGCTTTGAATTTCACAAAAGAGTTACTTAATAATGCCATTTTATTGAAGCTAAGACATAGAATTTTGCTTGCACGTTGTATCCTGAGAACCCTTGGAACTGCATATTTTGTTTTGCTCTTGTGTTTTCTGTTTTGAATTTATAATTTTGCTCGGAGTGCAAAAGTTCAAGTGTGGGGGAATTTGATCAGTGCAGTTTGATGCACGTTCTTCTACTATTGTACTTAATCAACTCTATAGTTTATTTCAATAATTTTACTATTTTATTGTGTTTTCAGATTTAAGTTTATTTTTGCCTTTAATTTAAATTCGTATTTTATTTTCAGCTTAAATTGTTATTTGTTACCTGTTCACTATGCATACCATAACTTAATCTACAGGAATCAGATTAACGCGTTTTAACAGGAGTTTGAAAGCTAAGAGAAAGAGCTACAAGTTTTGTTTTGAAGTAAAAAGCTGATTCATAGTGAAGAAGGGTCTAGTAATTCGTTGAATTTCTAGACTTAATTAAAATAGTTAGCTTGGGCCGGTTTTTGTAATTTTCTGGTCAGTTTCCATGAGGGCCCAAATTTTCCTTTTGTTATATTAGAATTTTTGCTGCTACAGTAATCCTATTTTGAATTCACGAATATTAGTGGCCAGGATACGACTTTCACGGAGAACTAAATTTCGTACGGTTGTCTGCTATAATTGGTTTCCGCCGACACTTTGAGGTTTTATAAATTTTCGTTTAATTTTTATTTCTTTTCAATTCTTATTATAAACTCATTTGATTAATTCGATTGCTTTTGTTTGCTTAATTTGATTACTGCATATGGGATATAGTTGATTAAATTCGATTGTTGCAGTATCCTTAACAATAATACGTTAGCGCAGCTTTTTCGTTATCGTGTCTGATGAAATTGGGTTTCCTTAATTCGCAAGAGCTTAAATTTGTTTGATTAATTCGGATAATAGGAACATACATCACATAATACCAATTGCGCTTGTCAGTGGGTATTATAATCGAATAAGGTCAAATCCACTTAGGGAACTAAAAATTATATTAACCAATGATAAGTTATGACACCGATATAGTAGATCAACTTATTTCATAATGACTATTTCATAGTAACTTTTTATAATCACTTATTCTCAATCGAATCAAAACCCCCCTTATTTCAATAGGTTGGTAAAATTTTATACAATAGTCCTTGTGATACGACATTCGAGTTTTGCTACCCTAAACTACTCTTTTAAACTCATTTTTGACCCATGTGCGACATCGGATCAAATTGGTGTCCTTGTTGGGGTCTCTTGTAGATTTTAACCAATATTATTAGAGTAATAGGTGTTGTGTTTCATAGTTCTTTCCCTAGAGCTCCTACGTTCTGGCTTTTTCGCATTTTAGCGTAAAAAAAATCGATTTTTAGGAAAATCGTCTCATATTAGTATGATTCTTTGCAGATTCATTAGAAAAAAATCGGGGATCAAAACCCTATGTTTAGAGCCTAAATTGTGGACGTCGCCCTAAAAATCATAAATTCATTATTTTTCTATTTTGTATGAATTTTTTATTGTTTTCATAGTTTCTGAAAAATCCTAAAAAAATTCCCAAAATTCTTATTTGGCTTTATACTTATGTTCTTTCATTGAGGACAATGTGTGTCTTAAGTGCGGTGGAGGGAATCAATTACTTGTGGGTTTTCTTGTTTTCATTTACTTACTTGTTTGTTTTCATTTACTTACTTGTTTTCTTATTTAAAAAAGTGCATGTCGTTTCATTGGATTTTGAGTTACAATTACCGATAATTTCTCTATTCTATTGATTAAAGACTTATGGTGTAATGTGATTAATCCTATTTAAGCGTTCTTAGTATGATATGTAAGACTAAACTCTAAATTGTACATCAATTGTGGTGGATCATTTACCTTGTGAGATTTATAGGCTTTTAATGGATAACATTAAGAAATCCATCTTTTTCCTTCTTGTGTGATCTCACTCATGTCTGTTAGTCTCTAGAACTTGAATTGATTATGTTGAAGCTTTTTGTTTAATTGTGCACACTATTAAGATAAAGGCATGTTGTTTTATTTTATTTTCAGTCAGTGAGCCAAAAAGCCAACCCTGCAAATATTATCCCTTGTTTGGAAACCCATTTGAGCCTGTTTATTGCATTTTTTGTTTAAAACTCATTACAAGCCAAAAAGCGAAAACCAATGTTATCACCCTATTCAAAGGGTTGAAAGAGTCTTTTACGGAGTTGGGTGGGGTTAAACAATATAGTTGTGATGTTTCAAAGGTTGGTAGAAAAAGAAAAAAAATACTGAAAAAGAAAAAAAATGGAAAAAGAAAAGAAGGATGTCAATACATTTTTCTTCTGAAAAAGAAAAAAAGAATAAAAAGAGAAAAGAGAAGGGAAATAGCAGAAAAGTTGTTTGGAAGTGAATAGAGTATTTTGTAGTTCAACTCCCTCAGTTTCCTTCAATTTTCTTTTAACCCTTTGAGTTTTAGCCTAGTACCCCTTAGGATTTATCTTACCCTTACGTAGGCCATGTTGCAACCTGAATAAAAGTCTTTTTGATCTTTGTGTGCAAGTATTTCATTTGTGGATGTTAGAGTCTTTTCAAGCTCATGGTAGTACTAATTTTCATGATGTGCTTTGAGTGTAAACAGTACCCTAAACACTTGTGAGTTGAGTGAATTTTATTTTGTGAGGATCTTGCTGCTTTTGATGTAATCTTTGGTAATTTGTTTTACATATTTGCTTTGAATTTCACAAAAGAGTTACTTAATAATGTCATTTTATTGAAGCTTAGACATAGAATTTTGCTTGCACGTTGTATCCTGAGAACCCTTGGAACTGCATATTTTGTTTTGCTCTTGTGTTTTCTGTTTTGAATTTATAATTTTGCTCGGAGTGCAAAAGTTCAAGTGTGGGGGAATTTGATCAGTGCAGTTTGATGCACGTTCTTCTACTATTGTACTTAATCAACTCTATAGTTTATTTCAATAATTTTACTATTTTATTGTGTTTTCAGATTTAAGTTTATTTTTGCCTTTAATTTAAATTCGTATTTTATTTTCAGCTTAAATTGTTATTTGTTACCTGTTCACTATGCATACCATAACTTAATCTACAGGAATCAGATTAACGCGTTTTAACAGGAGTTTGAAAGCTAAGAGAAAGAGCTACAAGTTTTGTTTTGAAGTAAAAAGCTGATTCATAGTGAAGAAGGGTCTAGTAATTCGTTGAATTTCTAGACTTAATTAAAATAGTTAGCTTGGGCCGGTTTTTGTAATTTTCTGGTCAGTTTCCATGAGGGCCCAAATTTTCCTTTTGTTATATTAGAATTTTTGCTGCTACAGTAATCCTATTTTGAATTCACGAATATTAGTGGCCAGGATACGACTTTCACGGAGAACTAAATTTCGTACGGTTGTCTGCTATAATTGGTTTCCGCCGACACTTTGAGGTTTTATAAATTTTCGTTTAATTTTTATTTCTTTTCAATTCTTATTATAAACTCATTTGATTAATTCGATTGCTTTTGTTTGCTTAATTTGATTACTGCATATGGGATATAGTTGATTAAATTCGATTGTTGCAGTATCCTTAACAATAATACGTTAGCGCAGCTTTTTCGTTATCGTGTCTGATGAAATTGGGTTTCCTTAATTCGCAAGAGCTTAAATTTGTTTGATTAATTCGGATAATAGGAACATACATCACATAATACCAATTGCGCTTGTCAGTGGGTATTATAATCGAATAAGGTCAAATCCACTTAGGGAACTAAAAATTATATTAACCAATGATAAGTTATGACACCGATATAGTAGATCAACTTATTTCATAATGACTATTTCATAGTAACTTTTTATAATCACTTATTCTCAATCGAATCAAAACCCCCCTTATTTCAATAGGTTGGTAAAATTTTATACAATAGTCCTTGTGATACGACATTCGAGTTTTGCTACCCTAAACTACTCTTTTAAACTCATTTTTGACCCATGTGCGACATCGGATCAAATTGGTGTCCTTGTTGGGGTCTCTTGTAGATTTTAACCAATATTATTAGAGTAATAGGTGTTGTGTTTCATAGTTCTTTCCCTAGAGCTCCTACGTTCTGGCCTTTTCGCATTTTAGCGTAAAAAAAATCGATTTTTAGGAAAATCGTCTCATATTAGTATGATTCTTTGCAGATTCATTAGAAAAAAATCGGGGATCAAAACCCTATGTTTAGAGCCTAAATTGTGGACGTCGCCCTAAAAATCATAAATTCATTATTTTTCTATTTTGTATGAATTTTTTATTGTTTTCATAGTTTCTGAAAAATCCTAAAAAAATTCCCAAAATTCTTATTTGGCTTTATACTTATGTTCTTTCATTGAGGACAATGTGTGTCTTAAGTGCGGTGGAGGGAATCAATTACTTGTGGGTTTTCTTGTTTTCATTTACTTACTTGTTTGTTTTCATTTACTTACTTGTTTTCTTATTTAAAAAAGTGCATGTCGTTTCATTGGATTTTGAGTTACAATTACCGATAATTTCTCTATTCTATTGATTAAAGACTTATGGTGTAATGTGATTAATCCTATTTAAGCGTTCTTAGTATGATATGTAAGACTAAACTCTAAATTGTACATCAATTATGGTGGATCATTTACCTTGTGAGATTTATAGGCTTTTAATGGATAACATTAAGAAATCCATCTTTTTCCTTCATGTGTGATCTCACTCATGTCTGTTAGTCTCTAGAACTTGAATTGATTATGTTGAAGCTTTTTGTTTAATTGTGCACACTGTTAAGATAAAGGCATGTTGTTTTATTTTATTTTCAGTCAGTGAGCCAAAAAGCCAACCCTGCAAATATTATCCCTTGTTTGGAAACCCATTTGAGCCTGTTTATCGCATTTTTTGTTTAAAACTCATTACAAGCCAAAAAGCGAAAACCAATGTTATCACCCTATTCAAAGGGTTGAAAGAGTCTTGTACGGAGTTGGGTGGGGTTTAACAATATAGTTGTGATGTTTCAAAAGTTGGTAGAAAAAGAAAAAAATTACTGAAAAAGAAAAAAAATGGAAAAAGAAAAGAAGGATGTCAATACATTTTTCTTCTGAAAAAGAAAAAAAGAATAAAAAGAGAAAAGAGAAGGGAAATAGCAGAAAAGTTGTTTGGAAGTGAATAGAGTATTTTGTAGTTCAACTCCCTTAGTTTCCTTCAATTTTCTTTTAACCCTTTGAGTTTTAGCCTAGTACCCCTTAGGATTTATCTTACCCTTACGTAGGCCATGTTGCAACCTGAATAAAAGTATTTTTGATCTTTGTGTGCAAGTATTTCATTTGTGGATGTTAGAGTCTTTTCAAGCTCATGGTAGTACTAATTTTCATGATGTGCTTTGAGTGTAAACAGTACCCTAAACACTTGTGAGTTGAGTGAATTTTATTTTGTGAGGATCTTGCTGCTTTTGATGTAATCTTTGGTAATTTGTTTTACATATTTTCTTTGAATTTCACAAAAGAGTTACTTAATAATGCCATTTTATTGAAGCTTAAACATAGAATTTTGCTTGCACGTTGTATCCTGAGAACCCTTGGAACTGCATATTTTGTTTTGCTCTTGTGTTTTCTGTTTTGAATTTATAATTTTGCTCGGAGTGCAAAAGTTCAAGTGTGGGGGAATTTGATCAGTGCAGTTTGATGCACGTTCTTCTACTATTGTACTTAATCAACTCTATAGTTTATTTCAATAATTTTACTATTTTATTGTGTTTTCAGATTTAAGTTTATTTTTGCCTTTAATTTAAATTCGTATTTTATTTTCAGCTTAAATTGTTATTTGTTACCTGTTCACTATGCATACCATAACTTAATCTACAGGAATCAGATTAACGCGTTTTAACAGGAGTTTGAAAGCTAAGAGAAAGAGCTACAAGTTTTGTTTTGAAGTAAAAAGCTAATTCATAGTGAAGAAGGGTCTAGTAATTCGTTGAATTTCTAGACTTAATTAAAATAGTTAGCTTGGGCCGGTTTTTGTAATTTTCTGGTCGGTTTCCATGAGGGCCCAAATTTTCCTTTTGTTATATTAGAATTTTTGCTGCTACAGTAATCCTATTTTGAATTCACGAATATTAGTGGCCAGGATACGACTTTCACGGAGAACTAAATTTCGCACGGTTGTCTGCTATAATTGGTTTCCGCCGACACTTTGGGTTTTATAAATTTTCGTTTAATTTTTATTTCTTTTCAATTCTTATTATAAACTCATTTGATTAACTCGATTGCTTTTGTTTGCTTAATTTGATTACTGCATATGGGATATAGTTGATTAAATTCGATTGTTGCAGTATCCTTAACAATAATACGTTAGCGCAGCTTTTTCGTTATCGTGTCTGATGAAATTGGGTTTCCTTAATTCGCAAGAGCTTAAATTTGTTTGATTAATTCGGATAATAGGAACATACATCACATAATACCAATTGCGCTTGTCAGTGGGTATTATAATCGAATAGGGTCAAATCCACTTAGGGAACTAAAAATTATATTAACCAATGATAAGTTATGACACCGATATAGTAGATCAACTTATTTCATAATGACTATTTCATAGTAACTTTTTATAATCACTTATTCTCAATTGAATCAAAACCCCCCCTTATTTCAATAGGTTGGTAAAATTTTATACAATAGTCCTTGTGATACGACATTCGAGTGTCGCTACCCTAAACTACTCTTTTAAACTCATTTTTGACCCATGTGCGACATCGGATCAAATTGGTGTCCTTGTTGGGGTCTCTTGTAGATTTTAACCAATATTATTAGAGTAATAGGTGTTGTGTTTCATAGTTCTTTCCCTAGAGCTCCTACGTTCTGGCCTTTTCGCATTTTAGCGTAAAAAAAAATCGATTTTTAGGAAAATCGTCTCATATTAGTATGATTCTTTGCAGATTCATTTGAAAAAAATCGGGGATCAAAACCCTATGTTTAGAGCCTAAATTGTGGACGTCGCCCTAAAAATCATAAATTCATTATTTTTCTATTTGGTATGAATTTTTTATTGTTTTCATAGTTTCTGAAAAATCCTAAAAAAATTCCCAAAATTCTTATTTGGCTTTATACTTATGTTCTTTCATTGAGGACAATGTGTGTCTTAAGTGTG
Organism: Lathyrus tuberosus; assembly: GCA_022829125.1. Taxonomy (NCBI): domain Eukaryota; kingdom Viridiplantae; phylum Streptophyta; class Magnoliopsida; order Fabales; family Fabaceae; genus Lathyrus; species Lathyrus tuberosus. Next base: position 2,612,029 of record JALAZF010000241.1, on the reverse strand, counting down.
GTGGAGGGAATCAATTACTTGTGGGTTTTCTTGTTTTCGTTTACTTACTTGTTTGTTTTCATTTACTTACTTGTTTTCTTATTTAAAAAAGTGCATGTCGTTTCATTGGATTTTGAGTTACAATTACCGATAATTTCTCTATTCTATTGATTAAAGACTTATGGTGTAATGTGATTAATCCTATTTAAGCGTTCTTAGTATGATATGTAAGACTAAACTCTAAATTGTACATCAATTGTGGTGGATCATTTACCTTGTGAGATTTATAGGCTTTTAATGGATAACATTAAGAAATCCATCTTTTTCCTTCTTGTGTGATCTCACTCATGTCTGTTAGTCTCTAGAACTTGAATTGATTATGTTGAAGCTTTTTGTTTAATTGTGCACACTGTTAAGATAAAGGCATGTTGTTTTATTTTATTTTCAGTCAGTGAGCCAAAAAGCCAACCCTGCAAATATTATCCCTTGTTTGGAAACCCATTTGAGCCTGTTTATTGCATTTTTTGTTTAAAACTCATTACAAGCCAAAAAGCGAAAACCAATGTTATCACCCTATTCAAAGGGTTGAAAGAGTCTTTTACGGAGTTGGGTGGGGTTAAACAATATAGTTGTGATGTTTCAAAGGTTGGTAGAAAAAGAAAAAAATTACTGAAAAAGAAAAAAAATGGAAAAAGAAAAGAAGGATGTCAATACATTTTTCTTCTGAAAAAGAAAAAAAGAATAAAAAGAGAAAAGAGAAGGGAAATAGCAGAAAAGTTGTTTGGAAGTGAATAGAGTATTTTGTAGTTCAACTCCCTCCGTTTCCTTCAATTTTCTTTTAACCCTTTGAGTTTTAGCCTAGTACCCCTTAGGATTTATCTTACCCTTACGTAGGCCATGTTGCAACCTGAATAAAAGTCTTTTTGATCTTTGTGTGCAAGTATTTCATTTGTGGATGTTAGAGTCTTTTCAAGCTCATGGTAGTACTAATTTTCATGATGTGCTTTGAGTGTAAACAGTACCCTAAACACTTGTGAGTTGAGTGAATTTTATTTTGTGAGGATCTTGCTGCTTTTGATGTAATCTTTGGTAATTTGTTTTACATATTTGCTTTGAATTTCACAAAAGAGTTACTTAATAATGCCATTTTATTGAAGCTTAGACATAGAATTTTGCTTGCACGTTGTATCCTGAGAACCCTTGGAACTGCATATTTTGTTTTGCTCTTGTGTTTTCTGTTTTGAATTTATAATTTTGCTCGGAGTGCAAAAGTTCAAGTGTGGGGGAATTTGATCAGTGCAGTTTGATGCACGTTCTTCTACTATTGTACTTAATCAACTCTATAGTTTATTTCAATAATTTTACTATTTTATTGTGTTTTCAGATTTAAGTTTATTTTTGCCTTTAATTTAAATTCGTATTTTATTTTCAGCTTAAATTGTTATTTGTTACCTGTTCACTATGCATACCATAACTTAATCTACAGGAATCAGATTAACGCGTTTTAACAGGAGTTTGAAAGCTAAGAGAAAGAGCTACAAGTTTTGTTTTGAAGTAAAAAGCTGATTCATAGTGAAGAAGGGTCTAGTAATTCGTTGAATTTCTAGACTTAATTAAAATAGTTAGCTTGGGCCGGTTTTTGTAATTTTCTGGTCAGTTTCCATGAGGGCCCAAATTTTCCTTTTGTTATATTAGAATTTTTGCTGCTACAGTAATCCTATTTTGAATTCACGAATATTAGTGGCCAGGATACGACTTTCACGGAGAACTAAATTTCGTACGGTTGTCTGCTATAATTGGTTTCCGCCGACACTTTGAGGTTTTATAAATTTTCGTTTAATTTTTATTTCTTTTCAATTCTTATTATAAACTCATTTGATTAATTCGATTGCTTTTGTTTGCTTAATTTGATTACTGCATATGGGATATAGTTGATTAAATTCGATTGTTGCAGTATCCTTAACAATAATACGTTAGCGCAGCTTTTTCGTTATCGTGTCTGATGAAATTGGGTTTCCTTAATTCGCAAGAGCTTAAATTTGTTTGATTAATTCGGATAATAGGAACATACATCACATAATACCAATTGCGCTTGTCAGTGGGTATTATAATCGAATAAGGTCAAATCCACTTAGGGAACTAAAAATTATATTAACCAATGATAAGTTATGACACCGATATAGTAGATCAACTTATTTCATAATGACTATTTCATAGTAACTTTTTATAATCACTTATTCTCAATCGAATCAAAACCCCCCTTATTTCAATAGGTTGGTAAAATTTTATACAATAGTCCTTGTGATACGACATTCGAGTTTTGCTACCCTAAACTACTCTTTTAAACTCATTTTTGACCCATGTGCGACATCGGATCAAATTGGTGTCCTTGTTGGGGTCTCTTGTAGATTTTAACCAATATTATTAGAGTAATAGGTGTTGTGTTTCATAGTTCTTTCCCTAGAGCTCCTACGTTCTGGCCTTTTCGCATTTTAGCGTAAAAAAAATCGATTTTTAGGAAAATCGTCTCATATTAGTATGATTCTTTGCAGATTCATTAGAAAAAAATCGGGGATCAAAACCCTATGTTTAGAGCCTAAATTGTGGACGTCGCCCTAAAAATCATAAATTCATTATTTTTCTATTTTGTATGAATTTTTTATTGTTTTCATAGTTTCTGAAAAATCCTAAAAAAATTCCCAAAATTCTTATTTGGCTTTATACTTATGTTCTTTCATTGAGGACAATGTGTGTCTTAAGTGCGGTGGAGGGAATCAATTACTTGTGGGTTTTCTTGTTTTCATTTACTTACTTGTTTGTTTTCATTTACTTACTTGTTTTCTTATTTAAAAAAGTGCATGTCGTTTCATTGGATTTTGAGTTACAATTACCGATAATTTCTCTATTCTATTGATTAAAGACTTATGGTGTAATGTGATTAATCCTATTTAAGCGTTCTTAGTATGATATGTAAGACTAAACTCTAAATTGTACATCAATTGTGGTGGATCATTTACCTTGTGAGATTTATAGGCTTTTAATGGATAACATTAAGAAATCCATCTTTTTCCTTCATGTGTGATCTCACTCATGTCTGTTAGTCTCTAGAACTTGAATTGATTATGTTGAAGCTTTTTGTTTAATTGTGCACACTGTTAAGATAAAGGCATGTTGTTTTATTTTATTTTCAGTCAGTGAGCCAAAAAGCCAACCCTGCAAATATTATCCCTTGTTTGGAAACCCATTTGAGCCTGTTTATCGCATTTTTTGTTTAAAACTCATTACAAGCCAAAAAGCGAAAACCAATGTTATCACCCTATTCAAAGGGTTGAAAGAGTCTTGTACGGAGTTGGGTGGGGTTTAACAATATAGTTGTGATGTTTCAAAAGTTGGTAGAAAAAGAAAAAAATTACTGAAAAAGAAAAAAAATGGAAAAAGAAAAGAAGGATGTCAATACATTTTTCTTCTGAAAAAGAAAAAAAGAATAAAAAGAGAAAAGAGAAGGGAAATAGCAGAAAAGTTGTTTGGAAGTGAATAGAGTATTTTGTAGTTCAACTCCCTTAGTTTCCTTCAATTTTCTTTTAACCCTTTGAGTTTTAGCCTAGTACCCCTTAGGATTTATCTTACCCTTACGTAGGCCATGTTGCAACCTGAATAAAAGTATTTTTGATCTTTGTGTGCAAGTATTTCATTTGTGGATGTTAGAGTCTTTTCAAGCTCATGGTAGTACTAATTTTCATGATGTGCTTTGAGTGTAAACAGTACCCTAAACACTTGTGAGTTGAGTGAATTTTATTTTGTGAGGATCTTGCTGCTTTTGATGTAATCTTTGGTAATTTGTTTTACATATTTTCTTTGAATTTCACAAAAGAGTTACTTAATAATGCCATTTTATTGAAGCTTAAACATAGAATTTTGCTTGCACGTTGTATCCTGAGAACCCTTGGAACTGCATATTTTGTTTTGCTCTTGTGTTTTCTGTTTTGAATTTATAATTTTGCTCGGAGTGCAAAAGTTCAAGTGTGGGGGAATTTGATCAGTGCAGTTTGATGCACGTTCTTCTACTATTGTACTTAATCAACTCTATAGTTTATTTCAATAATTTTACTATTTTATTGTGTTTTCAGATTTAAGTTTATTTTTGCCTTTAATTTAAATTCGTATTTTATTTTCAGCTTAAATTGTTATTTGTTACCTGTTCACTATGCATACCATAACTTAATCTACAGGAATCAGATTAACGCGTTTTAACAGGAGTTTGAAAGCTAAGAGAAAGAGCTACAAGTTTTGTTTTGAAGTAAAAAGCTAATTCATAGTGAAGAAGGGTCTAGTAATTCGTTGAATTTCTAGACTTAATTAAAATAGTTAGCTTGGGCCGGTTTTTGTAATTTTCTGGTCGGTTTCCATGAGGGCCCAAATTTTCCTTTTGTTATATTAGAATTTTTGCTGCTACAGTAATCCTATTTTGAATTCACGAATATTAGTGGCCAGGATACGACTTTCACGGAGAACTAAATTTCGCACGGTTGTCTGCTATAATTGGTTTCCGCCGACACTTTGAGGTTTTATAAATTTTCGTTTAATTTTTATTTCTTTTCAATTCTTATTATAAACTCATTTGATTAACTCGATTGCTTTTGTTTGCTTAATTTGATTACTGCATATGGGATATAGTTGATTAAATTCGATTGTTGCAGTATCCTTAACAATAATACGTTAGCGCAGCTTTTTCGTTATCGTGTCTGATGAAATTGGGTTTCCTTAATTCGCAAGAGCTTAAATTTGTTTGATTAATTCGGATAATAGGAACATACATCACATAATACCAATTGCGCTTGTCAGTGGGTATTATAATCGAATAGGGTCAAATCCACTTAGGGAACTAAAAATTATATTAACCAATGATAAGTTATGACACCGATATAGTAGATCAACTTATTTCATAATGACTATTTCATAGTAACTTTTTATAATCACTTATTCTCAATTGAATCAAAACCCCCCCTTATTTCAATAGGTTGGTAAAATTTTATACAATAGTCCTTGTGATACGACATTCGAGTGTCGCTACCCTAAACTACTCTTTTAAACTCATTTTTGACCCATGTGCGACATCGGATCAAATTGGTGTCCTTGTTGGGGTCTCTTGTAGATTTTAACCAATATTATTAGAGTAATAGGTGTTGTGTTTCATAGTTCTTTCCCTAGAGCTCCTACGTTCTGGCCTTTTCGCATTTTAGCGTAAAAAAAATCGATTTTTAGGAAAATCGTCTCATATTAGTATGATTCTTTGCAGATTCATTTGAAAAAAATCGGGGATCAAAACCCTATGTTTAGAGCCTAAATTGTGGACGTCGCCCTAAAAATCATAAATTCATTATTTTTCTATTTGGTATGAATTTTTTATTGTTTTCATAGTTTCTGAAAAATCCTAAAAAAATTCCCAAAATTCTTATTTGGCTTTATACTTATGTTCTTTCATTGAGGACAATGTGTGTCTTAAGTGTGGTGGAGGGAATCAATTACTTGTGGGTTTTCTTGTTTTCGTTTACTTACTTGTTTGTTTTCATTTACTTACTTGTTTTCTTATTTAAAAAAGTGCATGTCGTTTCATTGGATTTTGAGTTACAATTACCGATAATTTCTCTATTCTATTGATTAAAGACTTATGGTGTAATGTGATTAATCCTATTTAAGCGTTCTTAGTATGATATGTAAGACTAAACTCTAAATTGTACATCAATTGTGGTGGATCATTTACCTTGTGAGATTTATAGGCTTTTAATGGATAACATTAAGAAATCCATCTTTTTCCTTCTTGTGTGATCTCACTCATGTCTGTTAGTCTCTAGAACTTGAATTGATTATGTTGAAGCTTTTTGTTTAATTGTGCACACTGTTAAGATAAAGGCATGTTGTTTTATTTTATTTTCAGTCAGTGAGCCAAAAAGCCAACCCTGCAAATATTATCCCTTGTTTGGAAACCCATTTGAGCCTGTTTATTGCATTTTTTGTTTAAAACTCATTACAAGCCAAAAAGCGAAAACCAATGTTATCACCCTATTCAAAGGGTTGAAAGAGTCTTTTACGGAGTTGGGTGGGGTTAAACAATATAGTTGTGATGTTTCAAAGGTTGGTAGAAAAAGAAAAAAAATTACTGAAAAAGAAAAAAAATGGAAAAAGAAAAGAAGGATGTCAATACATTTTTCTTCTGAAAAAGAAAAAAAGAATAAAAAGAGAAAAGAGAAGGGAAATAGCAGAAAAGTTGTTTGGAAGTGAATAGAGTATTTTGTAGTTCAACTCCCTCCGTTTCCTTCAATTTTCTTTTAACCCTTTGAGTTTTAGCCTAGTACCCCTTAGGATTTATCTTACCCTTACGTAGGCCATGTTGCAACCTGAATAAAAGTCTTTTTGATCTTTGTGTGCAAGTATTTCATTTGTGGATGTTAGAGTCTTTTCAAGCTCATGGTAGTACTAATTTTCATGATGTGCTTTGAGTGTAAACAGTACCCTAAACACTTGTGAGTTGAGTGAATTTTATTTTGTGAGGATCTTGCTGCTTTTGATGTAATCTTTGGTAATTTGTTTTACATATTTGCTTTGAATTTCACAAAAGAGTTACTTAATAATGCCATTTTATTGAAGCTTAGACATAGAATTTTGCTTGCACGTTGTATCCTGAGAACCCTTGGAACTGCATATTTTGTTTTGCTCTTGTGTTTTCTGTTTTGAATTTATAATTTTGCTCGGAGTGCAAAAGTTCAAGTGTGGGGGAATTTGATCAGTGCAGTTTGATGCACGTTCTTCTACTATTGTACTTAATCAACTCTATAGTTTATTTCAATAATTTTACTATTTTATTGTGTTTTCAGATTTAAGTTTATTTTTGCCTTTAATTTAAATTCGTATTTTATTTTCAGCTTAAATTGTTATTTGTTACCTGTTCACTATGCATACCATAACTTAATCTACAGGAATCAGATTAACGCGTTTTAACAGGAGTTTGAAAGCTAAGAGAAAGAGCTACAAGTTTTGTTTTGAAGTAAAAAGCTGATTCATAGTGAAGAAGGGTCTAGTAATTCGTTGAATTTCTAGACTTAATTAAAATAGTTAGCTTGGGCCGGTTTTTGTAATTTTCTGGTCAGTTTCCATGAGGGCCCAAATTTTCCTTTTGTTATATTAGAATTTTTGCTGCTACAGTAATCCTATTTTGAATTCACGAATATTAGTGGCCAGGATACGACTTTCACGGAGAACTAAATTTCGTACGGTTGTCTGCTATAATTGGTTTCCGCCGACACTTTGAGGTTTTATAAATTTTCGTTTAATTTTTATTTCTTTTCAATTCTTATTATAAACTCATTTGATTAATTCGATTGCTTTTGTTTGCTTAATTTGATTACTGCATATGGGATATAGTTGATTAAATTCGATTGTTGCAGTATCCTTAACAATAATACGTTAGCGCAGCTTTTTCGTTATCGTGTCTGATGAAATTGGGTTTCCTTAATTCGCAAGAGCTTAAATTTGTTTGATTAATTCGGATAATAGGAACATACATCACATAATACCAATTGCGCTTGTCAGTGGGTATTATAATCGAATAAGGTCAAATCCACTTAGGGAACTAAAAATTATATTAACCAATGATAAGTTATGACACCGATATAGTAGATCAACTTATTTCATAATGACTATTTCATAGTAACTTTTTATAATCACTTATTCTCAATCGAATCAAAACCCCCCTTATTTCAATAGGTTGGTAAAATTTTATACAATAGTCCTTGTGATACGACATTCGAGTTTTGCTACCCTAAACTACTCTTTTAAACTCATTTTTGACCCATGTGCGACATCGGATCAAATTGGTGTCCTTGTTGGGGTCTCTTGTAGATTTTAACCAATATTATTAGAGTAATAGGTGTTGTGTTTCATAGTTCTTTCCCTAGAGCTCCTACGTTCTGGCCTTTTCGCATTTTAGCGTAAAAAAAATCGATTTTTAGGAAAATCGTCTCATATTAGTATGATTCTTTGCAGATTCATTAGAAAAAAATCGGGGATCAAAACCCTATGTTTAGAGCCTAAATTGTGGACGTCGCCCTAAAAATCATAAATTCATTATTTTTCTATTTTGTATGAATTTTTTATTGTTTTCATAATTTCTGAAAAATCCTAAAAAAATTCCCAAAATTCTTATTTGGCTTTATACTTATGTTCTTTCATTGAGGACAATGTGTGTCTTAAGTGCGGTGGAGGGAATCAATTACTTGTGGGTTTTCTTGTTTTCATTTACTTACTTGTTTGTTTTCATTTACTTACTTGTTTTCTTATTTAAAAAAGTGCATGTCGTTTCATTGGATTTTGAGTTACAATTACCGATAATTTCTCTATTCTATTGATTAAAGACTTATGGTGTAATGTGATTAATCCTATTTAAGCGTTCTTAGTATGATATGTAAGACTAAACTCTAAATTGTACATCAATTGTGGTGGATCATTTACCTTGTGAGATTTATAGGCTTTTAATGGATAACATTAAGAAATCCATCTTTTTCCTTCTTGTGTGATCTCACTCATGTCTGTTAGTCTCTAGAACTTGAATTGATTATGTTGAAGCTTTTTGTTTAATTGTGCACACTGTTAAGATAAAGGCATGTTGTTTTATTTTATTTTCAGTCAGTGAGCCAAAAAGCCAACCCTGCAAATATTATCCCTTGTTTGGAAACCCATTTGAGCCTGTTTATCGCATTTTTTGTTTAAAACTCATTACAAGCCAAAAAGCGAAAACCAATGTTATCACCCTATTAAAAGGGTTGAAAGAGTCTTGTACGGAGTTGGGTGGGGTTTAACAATATAGTTGTGATGTTTCAAAAGTTGGTAGAAAAAGAAAAAAATTACTGAAAAAGAAAAAAAATGGAAAAAGAAAAGAAGGATGTCAATACATTTTTCTTCTGAAAAAGAAAAAAAGAATAAAAAGAGAAAAGAGAAGGGAAATAGCAGAAAAGTTGTTTGGAAGTGAATAGAGTATTTTGTAGTTCAACTCCCTCAGTTTCCTTCAATTTTCTTTTAACCCTTTGAGTTTTAGCCTAGTACCCCTTAGGATTTATCTTACCCTTACGTAGGCCATGTTGCAACCTGAATAAAAGTCTTTTTGATCTTTGTGTGCAAGTATTTCATTTGTGGATGTTAGAGTCTTTTCAAGCTCATGGTAGTACTAATTTTCATGATGTGCTTTGAGTGTAAACAGTACCCTAAACACTTGTGAGTTGAGTGAATTTTATTTTGTGAGGATCTTGCTGCTTTTGATGTAATCTTTGGTAATTTGTTTTACATATTTGCTTTGAATTTCACAAAAGAGTTACTTAATAATGCCATTTTATTGAAGCTTAGACATAGAATTTTGCTTGCACGTTGTATCCTGAGAACCCTTGGAACTGCATATTTTGTTTTGCTCTTGTGTTTTCTGTTTTGAATTTATAATTTTGCTCGGAGTGCAAAAGTTCAAGTGTGGGGGAATTTGATCAGTGCAGTTTGATGCACGTTCTTCTACTATTGTACTTAATCAACTCTATAGTTTATTTCAATAATTTTACTATTTTATTGTGTTTTCAGATTTAAGTTTATTTTTGCCTTTAATTTAAATTCGTATTTTATTTTCAGCTTAAATTGTTATTTGTTACCTGTTCACTATGCATACCATAACTTAATCTACAGGAATCAGATTAACGCGTTTTAACAGGAGTTTGAAAGCTAAGAGAAAGAGCTACAAGTTTTGTTTTGAAGTAAAAAGCTAATTCATAGTGAAGAAGGGTCTAGTAATTCGTTGAATTTCTAGACTTAATTAAAATAGTTAGCTTGGGCCGGTTTTTGTAATTTTCTGGTCGGTTTCCATGAGGGCCCAAATTTTCCTTTTGTTATATTAGAATTTTTGCTGCTACAGTAATCCTATTTTGAATTCACGAATATTAGTGGCCAGGATACGACTTTCACGGAGAACTAAATTTCGCACGGTTGTCTGCTATAATTGGTTTCCGCCGACACTTTGAGGTTTTATAAATTTTCGTTTAATTTTTATTTCTTTTCAATTCTTATTATAAACTCATTTGATTAACTCGATTGCTTTTGTTTGCTTAATTTGATTACTGCATATGGGATATAGTTGATTAAATTCGATTGTTGCAGTATCCTTAACAATAATACGTTAGCGCAGCTTTTTCGTTATCGTGTCTGATGAAATTGGGTTTCCTTAATTCGCAAGAGCTTAAATTTGTTTGATTAATTCGGATAATAGGAACATACATCACATAATACCAATTGCGCTTGTCAGTGGGTATTATAATCGAATAGGGTCAAATCCACTTAGGGAACTAAAAATTATATTAACCAATGATAAGTTATGACACCGATATAGTAGATCAACTTATTTCATAATGACTATTTCATAGTAACTTTTTATAATCACTTATTCTCAATTGAATCAAAACCCCCCCTTATTTCAATAGGTTGGTAAAATTTTATACAATAGTCCTTGTGATACGACATTCGAGTGTCGCTACCCTAAACTACTCTTTTAAACTCATTTTTGACCCATGTGCGACATCGGATCAAATTGGTGTCCTTGTTGGGGTCTCTTGTAGATTTTAACCAATATTATTAGAGTAATAGGTGTTGTGTTTCATAGTTCTTTCCCTAGAGCTCCTACGTTCTGGCCTTTTCGCATTTTAGCGTAAAAAAAATCGATTTTTTGGAAAATCGTCTCATATTAGTATGATTCTTTGCAGATTCATTTGAAAAAAATCGGGGATCAAAACCCTATGTTTAGAGCCTAAATTGTGGACGTCGCCCTAAAAATCATAAATTCATTATTTTTCTATTTGGTATGAATTTTTTATTGTTTTCATAGTTTCTGAAAAATCCTAAAAAAATTCCCAAAATTCTTATTTGGCTTTATACTTATGTTCTTTCATTGAGGACAATGTGTGTCTTAAGTGTGGTGGAGGGAATCAATTACTTGTGGGTTTTCTTGTTTTCATTTACTTACTTGTTTGTTTTCATTTACTTACTTGTTTTCTTATTTAAAAAAGTGCATGTCGTTTCATTGGATTTTGAGTTACAATTACCGATAATTTCTCTATTCTATTGATTAAAGACTTATGGTGTAATGTGATTAATCCTATTTAAGCGTTCTTAGTATGATATGTAAGACTAAACTCTAAATTGTACATCAATTGTGGTGGATCATTTACCTTGTGAGATTTATAGGCTTTTAATGGATAACATTAAGAAATCCATCTTTTTCCTTCTTGTGTGATCTCACTCATGTCTGTTAGTCTCTAGAACTTGAATTGATTATGTTGAAGCTTTTTGTTTAATTGTGCACACTGTTAAGATAAAGGCATGTTGTTTTATTTTATTTTCAGTCAGTGAGCCAAAAAGCCAACCCTGCAAATATTATCCCTTGTTTGGAAACCCATTTGAGCCTGTTTATTGCATTTTTTGTTTAAAACTCATTACAAGCCAAAAAGCGAAAACCAATGTTATCACCCTATTCAAAGGGTTGAAAGAGTCTTTTACGGAGTTGGGTGGGGTTAAACAATATAGTTGTGATGTTTCAAAGGTTGGTGGAAAAAGAAAAAAAATTACTGAAAAAGAAAAAAAATGGAAAAAGAAAAGAAGGATGTCAATACATTTTTCTTCTGAAAAAGAAAAAAAGAATAAAAAGAGAAAAGAGAAGGGAAATAGCAGAAAAGTTGTTTGGAAGTGAATAGAGTATTTTGTAGTTCAACTCCCTCCGTTTCCTTCAATTTTCTTTTAACCCTTTGAGTTTTAGCCTAGTACCCCTTAGGATTTATCTTACCCTTACGTAGGCCATGTTGCAACCTGAATAAAAGTCTTTTTGATCTTTGTGTGCAAGTATTTCATTTGTGGATGTTAGAGTCTTTTCAAGCTCATGGTAGTACTAATTTTCATGATGTGCTTTGAGTGTAAACAGTACCCTAAACACTTGTGAGTTGAGTGAATTTTATTTTGTGAGGATCTTGCTGCTTTTGATGTAATCTTTGGTAATTTGTTTTACATATTTGCTTTGAATTTCACAAAAGAGTTACTTAATAATGCCATTTTATTGAAGCTTAGACATAGAATTTTGCTTGCACGTTGTATCCTGAGAACCCTTGGAACTGCATATTTTGTTTTGCTCTTGTGTTTTCTGTTTTGAATTTATAATTTTGCTCGGAGTGCAAAAGTTCAAGTGTGGGGGAATTTGATCAGTGCAGTTTGATGCACGTTCTTCTACTATTGTACTTAATCAACTCTATAGTTTATTTCAATAATTTTACTATTTTATTGTGTTTTCATATTTAAGTTTATTTTTGCCTTTAATTTAAATTCGTATTTTATTTTCAGCTTAAATTGTTATTTGTTACCTGTTCACTATGCATACCATAACTTAATCTACAGGAATCAGATTAACGCGTTTTAACAGGAGTTTGAAAGCTAAGAGAAAGAGCTACAAGTTTTGTTTTGAAGTAAAAAGCTGATTCATAGTGAAGAAGGGTCTAGTAATTCGTTGAATTTCTAGACTTAATTAAAATAGTTAGCTTGGGCCGGTTTTTGTAATTTTCTGGTCAGTTTCCATGAGGGCCCAAATTTTCCTTTTGTTATATTAGAATTTTTGCTGCTACAGTAATCCTATTTTGAATTCACGAATATTAGTGGCCAGGATACGACTTTCACGGAGAACTAAATTTCGTACGGTTGTCTGCTATAATTGGTTTCCGCCGACACTTTGAGGTTTTATAAATTTTCGTTTAATTTTTATTTCTTTTCAATTCTTATTATAAACTCATTTGATTAATTCGATTGCTTTTGTTTGCTTAATTTGATTACTGCATATGGGATATAGTTGATTAAATTCGATTGTTGCAGTATCCTTAACAATAATACGTTAGCGCAGCTTTTTCGTTATCGTGTCTGATGAAATTGGGTTTCCTTAATTCGCAAGAGCTTAAATTTGTTTGATTAATTCGGATAATAGGAACATACATCACATAATACCAATTGCGCTTGTCAGTGGGTATTATAATCGAATAAGGTCAAATCCACTTAGGGAACTAAAAATTATATTAACCAATGATAAGTTATGACACCGATATAGTAGATCAACTTATTTCATAATGACTATTTCATAGTAACTTTTTATAATCACTTATTCTCAATCGAATCAAAACCCCCCTTATTTCAATAGGTTGGTAAAATTTTATACAATAGTCCTTGTGATACGACATTCGAGTTTTGCTACCCTAAACTACTCTTTTAAACTCATTTTTGACCCATGTGCGACATCGGATCAAATTGGTGTCCTTGTTGGGGTCTCTTGTAGATTTTAACCAATATTATTAGAGTAATAGGTGTTGTGTTTCATAGTTCTTTCCCTAGAGCTCCTACGTTCTGGCCTTTTCGCATTTTAGCGTAAAAAAAATCGATTTTTAGGAAAATCGTCTCATATTAGTATGATTCTTTGCAGATTCATTAGAAAAAAATCGGGGATCAAAACCCTATGTTTAGAGCCTAAATTGTGGACGTCGCCCTAAAAATCATAAATTCATTATTTTTCTATTTTGTATGAATTTTTTATTGTTTTCATAGTTTCTGAAAAATCCTAAAAAAATTCCCAAAATTCTTATTTGGCTTTATACTTATGTTCTTTCATTGAGGACAATGTGTGTCTTAAGTGCGGTGGAGGGAATCAATTACTTGTGGGTTTTCTTGTTTTCATTTACTTACTTGTTTGTTTTCATTTACTTACTTGTTTTCTTATTTAAAAAAGTGCATGTCGTTTCATTGGATTTTGAGTTACAATTACCGATAATTTCTCTATTCTATTGATTAAAGACTTATGGTGTAATGTGATTAATCCTATTTAAGCGTTCTTAGTATGATATGTAAGACTAAACTCTAAATTGTACATCAATTGTGGTGGATCATTTACCTTGTGAGATTTATAGGCTTTTAATGGATAACATTAAGAAATCCATCTTTTTCCTTCTTGTGTGATCTCACTCATGTCTGTTAGTCTCTAGAACTTGAATTGATTATGTTGAAGCTTTTTGTTTAATTGTGCACACTGTTAAGATAAAGGCATGTTGTTTTATTTTATTTTCAGTCAGTGAGCCAAAAAGCCAACCCTGCAAATATTATCCCTTGTTTGGAAACCCATTTGAGCCTGTTTATCGCATTTTTTGTTTAAAACTCATTACAAGCCAAAAAGCGAAAACCAATGTTATCACCCTATTAAAAGGGTTGAAAGAGTCTTGTACGGAGTTGGGTGGGGTTTAACAATATAGTTGTGATGTTTCAAAAGTTGGTAGAAAAAGAAAAAAATTACTGAAAAAGAAAAAAAATGGAAAAAGAAAAGAAGGATGTCAATACATTTTTCTTCTGAAAAAGAAAAAAAGAATAAAAAGAGAAAAGAGAAGGGAAATAGCAGAAAAGTTGTTTGGAAGTGAATAGAGTATTTTGTAGTTCAACTCCCTCAGTTTCCTTCAATTTTCTTTTAACCCTTTGAGTTTTAGCCTAGTACCCCTTAGGATTTATCTTACCCTTACGTAGGCCATGTTGCAACCTGAATAAAAGTCTTTTTGATCTTTGTGTGCAAGTATTTCATTTGTGGATGTTAGAGTCTTTTCAAGCTCATGGTAGTACTAATTTTCATGATGTGCTTTGAGTGTAAACAGTACCCTAAACACTTGTGAGTTGAGTGAATTTTATTTTGTGAGGATCTTGCTGCTTTTGATGTAATCTTTGGTAATTTGTTTTACATATTTGCTTTGAATTTCACAAAAGAGTTACTTAATAATGCCATTTTATTGAAGCTTAGACATAGAATTTTGCTTGCACGTTGTATCCTGAGAACCCTTGGAACTGCATATTTTGTTTTGCTCTTGTGTTTTCTGTTTTGAATTTATAATTTTGCTCGGAGTGCAAAAGTTCAAGTGTGGGGGAATTTGATCAGTGCAGTTTGATGCACGTTCTTCTACTATTGTACTTAATCAACTCTATAGTTTATTTCAATAATTTTACTATTTTATTGTGTTTTCAGATTTAAGTTTATTTTTGCCTTTAATTTAAATTCGTATTTTATTTTCAGCTTAAATTGTTATTTGTTACCTGTTCACTATGCATACCATAACTTAATCTACAGGAATCAGATTAACGCGTTTTAACAGGAGTTTGAAAGCTAAGAGAAAGAGCTACAAGTTTTGTTTTGAAGTAAAAAGCTGATTCATAGTGAAGAAGGGTCTAGTAATTCGTTGAATTTCTAGACTTAATTAAAATAGTTAGCTTGGGCCGGTTTTTGTAATTTTCTGGTCAGTTTCCATGAGGGCCCAAATTTTCCTTTTGTTATATTAGAATTTTTGCTGCTACAGTAATCCTATTTTGAATTCACGAATATTAGTGGCCAGGATACGACTTTCACGGAGAACTAAATTTCGTACGGTTGTCTGCTATAATTGGTTTCCGCCGACACTTTGAGGTTTTATAAATTTTCGTTTAATTTTTATTTCTTTTCAATTCTTATTATAAACTCATTTGATTAATTCGATTGCTTTTGTTTGCTTAATTTGATTACTGCATATGGGATATAGTTGATTAAATTCGATTGTTGCAGTATCCTTAACAATAATACGTTAGCGCAGCTTTTTCGTTATCGTGTCTGATGAAATTGGGTTTCCTTAATTCGCAAGAGCTTAAATTTGTTTGATTAATTCGGATAATAGGAACATACATCACATAATACCAATTGCGCTTGTCAGTGGGTATTATAATCGAATAAGGTCAAATCCACTTAGGGAACTAAAAATTATATTAACCAATGATAAGTTATGACACCGATATAGTATATCAACTTATTTCATAATGACTATTTCATAGTAACTTTTTATAATCACTTATTCTCAATCGAATCAAAACCCCCCTTATTTCAATAGGTTGGTAAAATTTTATACAATAGTCCTTGTGATACGACATTCGAGTTTTGCTACCCTAAACTACTCTTTTAAACTCATTTTTGACCCATGTGCGACATCGGATCAAATTGGTGTCCTTGTTGGGGTCTCTTGTAGATTTTAACCAATATTATTAGAGTAATAGGTGTTGTGTTTCATAGTTCTTTCCCTAGAGCTCCTACGTTCTGGCCTTTTCGCATTTTAGCGTAAAAAAAATCGATTTTTAGGAAAATCGTCTCATATTAGTATGATTCTTTGCAGATTCATTAGAAAAAAATCGGGGATCAAAACCCTATGTTTAGAGCCTAAATTGTGGACGTCGCCCTAAAAATCATAAATTCATTATTTTTCTATTTTGTATGAATTTTTTATTGTTTTCATAGTTTCTGAAAAATCCTAAAAAAATTCCCAAAATTCTTATTTGGCTTTATACTTATGTTCTTTCATTGAGGACAATGTGTGTCTTAAGTGCGGTGGAGGGAATCAATTACTTGTGGGTTTTCTTGTTTTCATTTACTTACTTGTTTGTTTTCATTTACTTACTTGTTTTCTTATTTAAAAAAGTGCATGTCGTTTCATTGGATTTTGAGTTACAATTACCGATAATTTCTCTATTCTATTGATTAAAGACTTATGGTGTAATGTGATTAATCCTATTTAAGCGTTCTTAGTATGATATGTAAGACTAAACTCTAAATTGTACATCAATTGTGGTGGATCATTTACCTTGTGAGATTTATAGGCTTTTAATGGATAACATTAAGAAATCCATCTTTTTCCTTCTTGTGTGATCTCACTCATGTCTGTTAGTCTCTAGAACTTGAATTGATTATGTTGAAGCTTTTTGTTTAATTGTGCACACTGTTAAGATAAAGGCATGTTGTTTTATTTTATTTTCAGTCAGTGAGCCAAAAAGCCAACCCTGCAAATATTATCCCTTGTTTGGAAACCCATTTGAGCCTGTTTATCGCATTTTTTGTTTAAAACTCATTACAAGCCAAAAAGCGAAAACCAATGTTATCACCCTATTAAAAGGGTTGAAAGAGTCTTGTACGGAGTTGGGTGGGGTTTAACAATATAGTTGTGATGTTTCAAAAGTTGGTAGAAAAAGAAAAAAATTACTGAAAAAGAAAAAAAATGGAAAAAGAAAAGAAGGATGTCAATACATTTTTCTTCTGAAAAAGAAAAAAAGAATAAAAAGAGAAAAGAGAAGGGAAATAGCAGAAAAGTTGTTTGGAAGTGAATAGAGTATTTTGTAGTTCAACTCCCTCAGTTTCCTTCAATTTTCTTTTAACCCTTTGAGTTTTAGCCTAGTACCCCTTAGGATTTATCTTACCCTTACGTAGGCCATGTTGCAACCTGAATAAAAGTCTTTTTGATCTTTGTGTGCAAGTATTTCATTTGTGGATGTTAGAGTCTTTTCAAGCTCATGGTAGTACTAATTTTCATGATGTGCTTTGAGTGTAAACAGTACCCTAAACACTTGTGAGTTGAGTGAATTTTATTTTGTGAGGATCTTGCTGCTTTTGATGTAATCTTTGGTAATTTGTTTTACATATTTGCTTTGAATTTCACAAAAGAGTTACTTAATAATGCCATTTTATTGAAGCTTAGACATAGAATTTTGCTTGCACGTTGTATCCTGAGAACCCTTGGAACTGCATATTTTGTTTTGCTCTTGTGTTTTCTGTTTTGAATTTATAATTTTGCTCGGAGTGCAAAAGTTCAAGTGTGGGGGAATTTGATCAGTGCAGTTTGATGCACGTTCTTCTACTATTGTACTTAATCAACTCTATAGTTTATTTCAATAATTTTACTATTTTATTGTGTTTTCAGATTTAAGTTTATTTTTGCCTTTAATTTAAATTCGTATTTTATTTTCAGCTTAAATTGTTATTTGTTACCTGTTCACTATGCATACCATAACTTAATCTACAGGAATCAGATTAACGCGTTTTAACAGGAGTTTGAAAGCTAAGAGAAAGAGCTACAAGTTTTGTTTTGAAGTAAAAAGCTGATTCATAGTGAAGAAGGGTCTAGTAATTCGTTGAATTTCTAGACTTAATTAAAATAGTTAGCTTGGGCCGGTTTTTGTAATTTTCTGGTCAGTTTCCATGAGGGCCCAAATTTTCCTTTTGTTATATTAGAATTTTTGCTGCTACAGTAATCCTATTTTGAATTCACGAATATTAGTGGCCAGGATACGACTTTCACGGAGAACTAAATTTCGTACGGTTGTCTGCTATAATTGGTTTCCGCCGACACTTTGAGGTTTTATAAATTTTCGTTTAATTTTTATTTCTTTTCAATTCTTATTATAAACTCATTTGATTAATTCGATTGCTTTTGTTTGCTTAATTTGATTACTGCATATGGGATATAGTTGATTAAATTCGATTGTTGCAGTATCCTTAACAATAATACGTTAGCGCAGCTTTTTCGTTATCGTGTCTGATGAAATTGGGTTTCCTTAATTCGCAAGAGCTTAAATTTGTTTGATTAATTCGGATAATAGGAACATACATCACATAATACCAATTGCGCTTGTCAGTGGGTATTATAATCGAATAAGGTCAAATCCACTTAGGGAACTAAAAATTATATTAACCAATGATAAGTTATGACACCGATATAGTATATCAACTTATTTCATAATGACTATTTCATAGTAACTTTTTATAATCACTTATTCTCAATCGAATCAAAACCCCCCTTATTTCAATAGGTTGGTAAAATTTTATACAATAGTCCTTGTGATACGACATTCGAGTTTTGCTACCCTAAACTACTCTTTTAAACTCATTTTTGACCCATGTGCGACATCGGATCAAATTGGTGTCCTTGTTGGGGTCTCTTGTAGATTTTAACCAATATTATTAGAGTAATAGGTGTTGTGTTTCATAGTTCTTTCCCTAGAGCTCCTACGTTCTGGCCTTTTCGCATTTTAGCGTAAAAAAAATCGATTTTTAGGAAAATCGTCTCATATTAGTATGATTCTTTGCAGATTCATTAGAAAAAAATCGGGGATCAAAACCCTATGTTTAGAGCCTAAATTGTGGACGTCGCCCTAAAAATCATAAATTCATTATTTTTCTATTTTGTATGAATTTTTTATTGTTTTCATAGTTTCTGAAAAATCCTAAAAAAATTCCCAAAATTCTTATTTGGCTTTATACTTATGTTCTTTCATTGAGGACAATGTGTGTCTTAAGTGCGGTGGAGGGAATCAATTACTTGTGGGTTTTCTTGTTTTCATTTACTTACTTGTTTGTTTTCATTTACTTACTTGTTTTCTTATTTAAAAAAGTGCATGTCGTTTCATTGGATTTTGAGTTACAATTACCGATAATTTCTCTATTCTATTGATTAAAGACTTATGGTGTAATGTGATTAATCCTATTTAAGCGTTCTTAGTATGATATGTAAGACTAAACTCTAAATTGTACATCAATTGTGGTGGATCATTTACCTTGTGAGATTTATAGGCTTTTAATGGATAACATTAAGAAATCCATCTTTTTCCTTCTTGTGTGATCTCACTCATGTCTGTTAGTCTCTAGAACTTGAATTGATTATGTTGAAGCTTTTTGTTTAATTGTGCACACTGTTAAGATAAAGGCATGTTGTTTTATTTTATTTTCAGTCAGTGAGCCAAAAAGCCAACCCTGCAAATATTATCCCTTGTTTGGAAACCCATTTGAGCCTGTTTATCGCATTTTTTGTTTAAAACTCATTACAAGCCAAAAAGCGAAAACCAATGTTATCACCCTATTCAAAGGGTTGAAAGAGTCTTGTACGGAGTTGGGTGGGGTTAAACAATATAGTTGTGATGTTTCAAAGGTTGGTAGAAAAAGAAAAAAAATTACTGAAAAAGAAAAGAAATGGAAAAAGAAAAGAAGGATGTCAATACATTTTTCTTCTGAAAAAGCAAAAAAGAATAAAAAGAGAAAAGAGAAGGGAAATAGCAGAAAAGTTGTTTGGAAGTGAATAGAGTATTTTGTAGTTCAACTCCCTCAGTTTCCTTCAATTTTCTTTTAACCCTTTGAGTTTTAGCCTAGTACCCCTTAGGATTTATCTTACCCTTACGTAGGCCATGTTGCAACCTGAATAAAAGTCTTTTTGATCTTTGTGTGCAAGTATTTCATTTGTGGATGTTAGAGTCTTTTCAAGCTCATGGTAGTACTAATTTTCATGATGTGTTTTGAGTGTAAACAGTACCCTAAACACTTGTGAGTTGAGTGAATTTTATTTTGTGAGGATCTTGCTGCTTTTGATGTAATCTTTGGTAATTTGTTTTACATATTTGCTTTGAATTTCACAAAAGAGTTACTTAATAATGCCATTTTATTGAAGCTTAGACATAGAATTTTGCTTGCACGTTGTATCCTGAGAACCCTTGGAACTGCATATTTTGTTTTGCTCTTGTGTTTTCTGTTTTAAATTTATAATTTTGCTCGGAGTGCAAAAGTTCAAGTGTGGGGGAATTTGATCAGTGCAGTTTGATGCACGTTCTTCTACTATTGTACTTAATCAACTCTATAGTTTATTTCAATAATTTTACTATTTTATTGTGTTTTCAGATTTAAGTTTATTTTTGCCTTTAATTTAAATTCGTATTTTATTTTCAGCTTAAATTGTTATTTGTTACCTGTTCACTATGCATACCATAACTTAATCTACAGGAATCAGATTAACGCGTTTTAACAGGAGTTTGAAAGCTAAGAGAAAGAGCTACAAGTTTTGTTTTGAAGTAAAAAGCTAATTCATAGTGAAGAAGGGTCTAGTAATTCGTTGAATTTCTAGACTTAATTAAAATAGTTAGCTTGGGCCGGTTTTTGTAATTTTCTGGTCGGTTTCCATGAGGGCCCAAATTTTCCTTTTGTTATATTAGAATTTTTGCTGCTACAGTAATCCTATTTTGAATTCACGAATATTAGTGGCCAGGATACGACTTTCACGGAGAACTAAATTTCGCACGGTTGTCTGCTATAATTGGTTTCCGCCGACACTTTGAGGTTTTATAAATTTTCGTTTAATTTTTATTTCTTTTCAATTCTTATTATAAACTCATTTGATTAACTCGATTGCTTTTGTTTGCTTAATTTGATTACTGCATATGGGATATAGTTGATTAAATTCGATTGTTGCAGTATCCTTAACAATAATACGTTAGCGCAGCTTTTTCGTTATCGTGTCTGATGAAATTGGGTTTCCTTAATTCGCAAGAGCTTAAATTTGTTTGATTAATTCGGATAATAGGAACATACATCAAATAATACCAATTGCGCTTGTCAGTGGGTATTATAATCGAATAGGGTCAAATCCACTTAGGGAACTAAAAATTATATTAACCAATGATAAGTTATGACACCGATATAGTAGATCAACTTATTTCATAATGACTATTTCATAGTAACTTTTTATAATCACTTATTCTCAATCGAATCAAAACCCCCCTTATTTCAATAGGTTGGTAAAATTTTATACAATAGTCCTTGTGATACGACTTTTGAGTGTCGCTACCCTAAACTACTCTTTTAAACTCATTTTTGACCCATGTGCGACATCGGATCAAATTGGTGTCCTTGTTGGGGTCTCTTGTAGATTTTAACCAATATTATTAGAGTAATAGGTGTTGTGTTTCATAGTTCTTTCCCTAGAGCTCCTACGTTCTGACCTTTTCGCATTTTAGCGTAAAAAAAATTGATTTTTAGGAAAATCGTCTCATATTAGTATGATTCTTTGCAGATTCATTAGAAAAAAATCGGGGATCAAAACCCTATGTTTAGAGCCTAAATTGTGGACGTCGCCCTAAAAATCATAAAATCATTATTTTTCTATTTTGTATGAATTTTTTATTGTTTTCATTGTTTCTGAAAAATCCTAAAAAAATTCCCAAAATTCTTATTTGGCTTTATACTTATGTTCTTTCATTGAGGACAATGTGTGTCTTAAGTGCGGTGGAGGGAATCAATTACTTGTGGGTTTTCTTGTTTTCATTTACTTACTTGTTTGTTTTCATTTACTTACTTGTTTTCTTATTTAAAAAAGTGCATGTCGTTTCATTGGATTTTGAGTTACAATTACCGATAATTTCTCTATTCTATTGATTAAAGACTTATGGTGTAATGTGATTAATCCTATTTAAGCGTTCTTAGTATGATATGTAAGACTAAACTCTAAATTGTACATCAATTGTGGTGGATCATTTACCTTTAGAGATTTATAGGCTTTTAATGGATAACATTAAGAAATCCATCTTTTTCCTTCTTGTGTGATCTCACTCATGTATGTTAGTCTCTAGAACTTGAATTGATTATGTTGAAGCTTTTTGTTTAATTGTGCACACTGTTAAGATAAAGGCATGTTGTTTTATTTTATTTTCAGTCAGTGAGCCAAAAAGCCAACCCTGCAAATATTATCCCTTGTTTGGAAACCCATTTGAGCCTGTTTATCGCATTTTTTGTTTAAAACTCATTACAAGCCAAAAAGCGAAAACCAATGTTATCACCCTATTCAAAGGGTTGAAAGAGTCTTGTACGGAGTTGGGTGGGGTTAAACAATATAGTTGTGATGTTTCAAAGGTTGGTAGAAAAAGAAAAAAAATTACTGAAAAAGAAAAAAAATGGAAAAAGAAAAGAAGGATGTCAATACATTTTTCTTCTGAAAAAGCAAAAAAGAATAAAAAGAGAAAAGAGAAGGGAAATAGCAGAAAAGTTGTTTGGAAGTGAATAGAGTATTTTGTAGTTCAACTCCCTCAGTTTCCTTCAATTTTCTTTTAACCCTTTGAGTTTTAGCCTAGTACCCCTTAGGATTTATCTTACCCTTACGTAGGCCATGTTGCAACCTGAATAAAAGTCTTTTTGATCTTTGTGTGCAAGTATTTCATTTGTGGATGTTAGAGTCTTTTCAAGCTCATGGTAGTACTAATTTTCATGATGTGTTTTGAGTGTAAACAGTACCCTAAACACTTGTGAGTTGAGTGAATTTTATTTTGTGAGGATCTTGCTGCTTTTGATGTAATCTTTGGTAATTTGTTTTACATATTTGCTTTGAATTTCACAAAAGAGTTACTTAATAATGCCATTTTATTGAAGCTTAGACATAGAATTTTGCTTGCACGTTGTATCCTGAGAACCCTTGGAACTGCATATTTTGTTTTGCTCTTGTGTTTTCTGTTTTAAATTTATAATTTTGCTCGGAGTGCAAAAGTTCAAGTGTGGGGGAATTTGATCAGTGCAGTTTGATGCACGTTCTTCTACTATTGTACTTAATCAACTCTATAGTTTATTTCAATAATTTTACTATTTTATTGTGTTTTCAGATTTAAGTTTATTTTTGCCTTTAATTTAAATTCGTATTTTATTTCCAGCTTAAATTGTTATTTGTTACCTGTTCACTATGCATACCATAACTTAATCTACAGGAATCAGATTAACGCGTTTTAAGAGGAGTTTGAAAGCTAAGAGAAAGAGCTACAAGTTTTGTTTTGAAGTAAAAAGCTAATTCATAGTGAAGAAGGGTCTAGTAATTCGTTGAATTTCTAGACTTAATTAAAATAGTTAGCTTGGGCCGGTTTTTGTAATTTTCTGGTCGGTTTCCATGAGGGCCCAAATTTTCCTTTTGTTATATTAGAATTTTTGCTGCTACAGTAATCCTATTTTGAATTCACGAATCTTAGTGGCCAGGATACGACTTTCACGGAGAACTAAATTTCGCACGGTTGTCTGCTATAATTGGTTTCCGCCGACACTTTGAGGTTTTATAAATTTTAGTTTAATTTTTATTTCTTTTCAATTCTTATTATAAACTCATTTGATTAATTCGATTGCTTTTGTTTGCTTAATTTGATTACTGTATATGGGATATAGTTGATTAAATTTGATTGTTGCAGTATCCTTAACAATAATACGTTAGCCCAGCTTTTTCGTTATCGTGTCTGATGAAATTGGGTTTCCTTAATTCGCAAGAGCTTAAATTTGTTTGATTAATTCGGATAATAGGAACATACATCACATAATACCAATTGCGCTTGTCAGTGGGTATTATAATCAAATAGGGTCAAATCCACTTAGGGAACTAAAAATTATATTAACCAATGATAAGTTATGACACCGATATAGTAGATCAACTTATTTCATAATGACTATTTCATAGTAACTTTTTATAATCACTTATTCTCAATCGAATCAAAACCCCCATTATTTCAATAGGTTGGTAAAATTTTATACAATAGTCCTTGTGATACGACATTCGAGTGTCGCTACCCTAAACTACTCTTTTAAACTCATTTTTGACCCATGTGCGACATCGGATCAAATTGGTGTCCTTGTTGGGGTCTCTTGTAGATTTTAACCAATATTATTAGAGTAATAGGTGTTGTGTTTCATAGTTCTTTCCCTAGAGCTCCTACGTTCTGGCCTTTTCGCATTTTAGCGTAAAAAAAATCGATTTTTAGGAAAATCGTCTCATATTAGTATGATTCTTTGCAGATTCATTAGAAAAAAATCGGGGATCAAAACCCTATGTTTAGAGCCTAAATTGTGGACGTCGCCCTAAAAATCATAAATTCATTATTTTTCTATTTTGTATGAATTTTTTATTGTTTTCATAGTTTCTGAAAAATCCTAAAAAAATTCCCAAAATTCTTATTTGGCTTTATACTTATCTTTTTTCATTGAGGACAATGTCTATCTTAAGTGCGGTGGTGGGAATCAATTACTTGTGTGTTTTCTTGTTTTTATTTACTTACTTGTTTGTTTTCATTTACTTACTTGTTTTCTTATTTAAAAAAGTGCATGTCGTTTTATTGGATTTTGAGTTACAATTACCGATAATTTCTCTATTCTATTGATTAAAGACTTATGGTGTAATGTGATTAATCCTATTTAAGCGTTCTTAGTATGATATGTAAGACTAAACTCTAAATTGTACATCAATTGTGGTGGATCATTTACCTTGTGAGATTTATAGGCTTTTAATGGATAACATTAAGAAATCCATCTTTTTCCTTCTTGTGTGATCTCACTCATGTCTGTTAGTCTCTAGAACTTGAATTGATTATGTTGAAGCTTTTTGTTTAATTGTGCACACTGTTAAGATAAAGGCATGTTGTTTTATTTTATTTTCAGTCAGTGAGCCAAAAAGCCAACCCTGCAAATATTATCCCTTGTTTGGAAACCCATTTGAGCCTGTTTATCGCATTTTTTGTTTAAAACTCATTACAAGCCAAAAAGCAAAAACCAATGTTATCACCCTATTCAAAGGGTTGAAAGAGTCTTGTATGGAGTTGGGTGGGGTTAAACAATATAGTTGCGATGTTTCAAAGGTTGGTAGAAAAAGAAAAAATATTACTGAAAAAAAATGGAAAAAGAAAAGAAGGATGTCAATACATTTTCCTTCTGAAAAAGAAAAAAAGAATAATAAGAGAAAAGAGAAGAGAAATTGCTGAAAAGTTGTTTGGAACTGAATGGAGTATTTTGTAGTTCAACACCCTCACTTTCCTTCAATTTTCTTTTAACCCTTTAGGTTTTAGCTTAGCACCCCTTAGGATTTATCTTACCCTTACGTTGGCCACTTTGCAACCTGAATAATTTTTTTTTATCTTTATGTGCATGTATTTCATTTGCGGATGTTAGAGTCTTTTCAAGCTTATGGTAATATTAATTCTCATGATGTGCTTTGAGTGTAAACAGTACCCTAAACACATGAGAGTTGAGTGAATTTTATCTTGTGAGGATCTTGCTGCTTTTGATCTACTCTTTGGTAATTTTCTTTAAATATTTGCTTTGAATTTCACAAAAGAGTTACTTACTAATGCCATTTTATTGAAGCTTAGACTTAGAATTTTGCTTGCACGTTGTATCCTGAATACCCTTGGAACTACATTTTTTATTTTGCTCTTGTGTTTTCTGTTTTGAATTTATAATTTTGCTCGGAGTGCAAAAGTTCAACTGTGGGGGAATTTGATCAGTGCAGTTTGATGCATTTTCTTCTACTATTGTACTTAATCAACTCTATAGTTTATTTCAATAATTTTACTATTTTATTGTGTTTTTAGATTTAAGTTTTGATCGTACCTGGATCAGATAGTATTTGATGGCCAGCAACGTCTTG
This sequence comes from Lathyrus tuberosus, assembly GCA_022829125.1. NCBI lineage: Eukaryota > Viridiplantae > Streptophyta > Magnoliopsida > Fabales > Fabaceae > Lathyrus > Lathyrus tuberosus. The sequence continues at coordinate 2,585,924 of JALAZF010000241.1, read as the reverse complement.
TGGACTACAGCTCCAGTGCGGTTGAAAGACGGCGGGGGGGGGGGGGGGGGGGTGTACCTGCAAGGTACTCCGACACTCAAGTAAGGCAAGGGTCACAAGTAAAAGCAAGTACAAGTTTAGAGAGTAAGAAAGTGTGTAACCTGACCCTCTCAAGTGAGAGGGTATTTATAGAGAGCCCTCAGCGCGGGGCCAACGGTTACTTGCATTGGGTTGGATTGCCAGGCCCAATCCAAGTAACTGACAGGGCTTACGTGGCGTAGTGAAGACCAGCACGTGGTCTTTTCCCTGGGGTAACCGTTCCTAGATCTCTAAAATTAGGTTAGACCGATTCCATCGGGAGTGGGTGGTTACATGAGAACGTGTCCTCACGGGGAGGAGTCTTGCGTGTCGAGGAGAGACGTGTCCTCGCGGGGAGGACTCTTATGTGCAGACGGAGATGGCTCCTCGCGGGGGAGGAGAACCTGAGTGTCGGGTGTAACAACCCAATTCCCATCACGAATAAATAATACATAAGTAAATCAGAGTAGATAAAAATTTATTTTTTCGACAGAAACAAGGATGTCACATTTAAATAAACAAAACATCATCCCTGCTCATATCTTTGATACATAGCATAAAATAGAATACCCTCAAAGGGGAAACTTTTTCCATATAAAATTAAAGTTCAATTATGGAATAAAGCGGAAAGATCCATAACTGACTTGTTTTACAAATAAATGGTTTTATAACGTCAAAATATACATATAAAAGTAATACCAAATATATTCAACAATTGTATACATATATATCACCAAAGCGTTCCCCGACTCCCGTGCTACGTATCAGAGCAGACAGACCAACAAAAGGGATGGAGAACTAATCTTCACAGAAGCCTCCAAGACTACTAATCTGCAATTGCCTCATAGAGCAACAAACCACAGAAGAAGGGTGAGAAATAACAACTAAACCCAGATTGCATAATAATATGCAAAACATATAAATTCACATACATAGTTATTCTCACCACAAACATCACATACCAATACATATAGCACGCCACAGATGCACAACATTTTTCTAATAATCCTACCACATAGCATATATCAACTATACCAACATAAACACATATTCACACATAAGGCATACCAAAGTTATAACATATGTAAACACACCACCGCATCACATAACACATGTCTATACATAACACACATCATCCATAACCAATGCATTTCTCACATATGCACATCAAATCACCAATGCTATCACAAGCTCAACACATAATCAATCCATTCATGATTTATGCAAATGCACAGAGACCGGCACAACGACTCTATGCAATGCATATGCGGTACCATCCATCCATCATTTCTCAACACCAGTTCACTCAGGAACTATTGGAACCATCGCTCGTTACTTAGTGTAACTCCCCGTCGGGCATACGATGTTCCTCGTCGCTTTAGGTCCTCTTATTTTTTTTAAGGCTCACGACGTTTATGGATTGCTTTAGGTCCTCTTTGTATAAGGCTCACAATCTGATCGCTTTACGTCCTCTTTGTATAAGGCTCACGATCGTCTATAATCATCGCTTTAGGTCCTCTTATTTTTAAGGCTCGCGATCCTTTCCGATCGCTTTAGGTCCTCTTATTTTTAAGGCTCACGATGTTACAGCGGATTCCCTCTGGAATCGATTCGTCGCTCACACCCACTAGGGCACACGACATCACAAGATGCATATCATGATGCTTGGCATACATTGACTCATGACAATCAAATGCATCTTCACAAACCAACAATATGAATCATCTCATCATTCATGCATTGAAATCAAACACAACACAATGCATTTCATCATAATCCACAAGCCATAACAATTAGCACTTTAGCATATACACTCATATAAATTCACATCAAGAATTACTCACCATCAACCACAACCATCACAACATCTTAACACCTGCCTCAACATCATATAAACCACAACAATCCCACAAAACATCATAACAACATACATTAATATTCAATCAAACAATGTACTTTACCACACAACAACATCACTATCACATGCATCACATCATATAAACCACATAAAAGCTCCACATTATATAATAATAGCACAACACACTGTAAAACACCAACCGCACGCATTTAACGCGATAAAAACCCGACAACCCGACACTTTTACAAAACCACGACTTAAATAATTCATCTACTGCCCTCCAAACCAATTTTAAAAGAAAGAATATTTTATTAGCTTTCCAACGCTTCGAACGGGGGTCAAAACAGACTTACGGTTCAAAAGTTATGACGAAAATACGAAAATACTGTTTTTGTTGTCCCAGACAAATTCGCCTGGCGAATCCCTGGCGAAGCGGACTCGCCACTAACTCGCCTGGCGAATCTGGACGAACCAGAATTTCTCCAAAACGTATTTGGGACCCAAAAATGATCCAAATCTTCAACCCACATGATATTATGGCACCCAATGACTCAAAACAACCTGTTAGAACACATTTAGGCATGCATTTCATCAAATCATCCGTGAAAACATCAATTTCTATCAATCGCTCCGAATTTCAATCGATACGAAAAGTCGCTAAACAACCAAAACAATTACAACAAACAACACATATACATACACAAGCAAGACATAATTGAAACTTCTCACCCTTACCCGATTATTCGCGATTGAAACGGAGATTCTTCATTTTTTTCCTCTTTTTCCTCTTCTCTCTTTTTCCTTCTCTTCTCTTTCTCTTCTTTCCTTTTTCTTTCTTTTCTTTTCCTTTCTCTCTCTTTTTCTCTCCACTTTCTATTTATTCAAAATATCTAATCCCCTAAAAAGACTATTTTACCCCTCAACTCAAATATCTCGCAAACGCTCTCTAAATGCGATAAAACATAAACAGCGATGAAAAATAATATATTGTCAAATAAAAGTCAAAAATAAAATAATATAATAATAAAAATAATTAAAACGACTCAATTAAATAAAACTAACTAAAACTGGGGCGTTACAATTCTCCCCCACTTAGACATTTTCGTCCTCGAAAACCTAACTGAGACGAACGACTCCGGATACGACTCTCGCATCCGACTACCCAACCAACATGCCGACCAAAGGCACACCACGAATAACACAACTGACAACCACCTTTCTAACATCAGCTACAACAACGACACGACCACGACGACAACTACAACGACAAGATGCAAAGCCCATACAATGCACTTGACGACCAACTCACGACTCAAGCATACCCAAGTTACGAACACACACCGGAATTAGCTACTCGCACTCGAACCAACACGATGGAAACGAGGCAACAACAAATACAAGGACATAAAGCTCCACGACACAACAACGTCTCAACAACCTCGACCAAACCAGGATACCAAACATCCTTGTCACACAACATTATTATAACAATGCTATGATTCCCCAGTCGACCATACAACCAAGACATCCATCTACATAGTAGCCCATGAATAATAGTTAAACCTTTCACCTAACACTTCCATTCTGAAGCGTCTAATGGTCTCATCACTCCTACATGTTCCCAATGTTCAACCTACGAACTCTTACAAGTCACACACACAATTATATGAATTGTGCCGCATCACGCTTCCGCTGCGCACTCTGATTACTCGTACCCATCAAAACTACCAATCTCACGTCCAAAGTCTAACTCTTTCTCAAATTCACCAAAAATCACTGTTCACTTTTAATATTCCTAACCTTACACTCTCCTGTGTTATCTCACACACCAGACACGAGTCTCTGAACTGCTCAAAAAAATTTTAATTCTCTGACCATCATGTAGCACCCCAAAATTTGCTCTCCTTACTTTAAGTACTAACTGGCTTATGTTTCATTTCATTTTTGCATTATCATGTGTGCATATCATTGGTTCTTAGCATGGGGTCAAGGTGCTTGAGGCAGTTCAAGAGGAGAAGATGTTCTTCAAAGGGTCAAGCAAAAGTCCTTGTATTGTCCAAGAGAGTTCAAGTGGATCACTCTCTCCTAACCAGTGCAGAAATTAGGGTTTTGAGATTCTTGGGTTTATTGCTCCAATGGGCAAGCTTCTTGGGTTTTTATCATCACCAAATGGCATATCTTATCTTTGTTGGAGAGGATACACATCATATTCAGAGGAATTTGGATTTGGAGACTGTGCTATTTTCCTCCTAGACTGAGGGTACCAAAATTAGGGTTTGCTATAAAGTCAGTTTATTTCTGATTTTTTGGGCAAGACTTGATTCCATGGTATTCCTTGGGTCCCTAAGTATCTAGGAATGGAAGATTGTCCATCAGTTTGTTTCATGAGAAGTTCAATTGGCCAATGGATTGGGAATCAGGAGAATTGGGGAAAAGTCAACAGTGAGAGGGGAAGTCAACTGTGAAATTTTGAGGTTCTCTTCAAGGTTTTCAATGTCTCACATCCTCATATGGTCTTCAAGAGTCAAGTTTCATACCATTTATCAAGAATCAAGGGTTGGTACAAAAGTTACTAAATATGGAAATGACCTATAATTTAAAAGTTTCCATTTTGGGCAAGTTCTTATACTCTAATCAACTTGACTTTTCATCATCAAATAAGCTTCAAGTGAATTTTCCTCAAACATGAAAGTTGAAGATCTTTTTCTCCCCTTTCCAACAAGTACTATATGGTCTCCATATCATTTGTGAAACTAAAGTTATGATCAAAAGAAGGCAAGGTGGTTTTTAGGGTTTCTTCATGGTTCCATTTTCATAACTTTTGCATTTTGGGACATAGTGACCTATATTTTGTTCCATTGCTTCATGACACATTCTAACATCCAAGTACCTCCCATAAGGATCATTTTTGGCCTTTGAATCAAGAGATTTCATGACTTGTACATCACTTATTTCACATTATGCAAAATTGCAAGATTATTGAAAACTCATGAACCAAGACATCTCAAGGCCCAAATCCAATTCAGGTGTGATTAGCAATTGTTATATAAGTGATTCATCATAGAATGCTTGGGTGTACATGCATGGAGGAGGGTGTATTTCACATTATGCAAATTTCCAAAATCACTCTAAACTCATTAAGTGAGGAATTAACATAGCCCAAATGCCAATCAGTGGATTAACCTAATATATTTAAGCTAACTCATGCACTGGTTAGAGAAGGACACACGTGATTTTGAGGAGAACAAAACTTTGAACCCTAAAACTTCATTCCTTCGAATCTCTCAATCCTTTAGAGCTTTTCACAAAATTTCTACACAGTCTTCATCCTTGGAATCCATAGAGCACGAAGCAACCATCGTTTGAAGCTAACAGCAAGTGTAAAGGTTGCGTGATCTCGAGTCAGCGCATTTTCCATGGTCTTAGAATTCTATTTTCTGGTGTGTATAATGATATTTGATGCCCACTGATAACTCTGGTGTGTTTTGTTGGGAGTTTGGATGTATAGATTGGTTGTTCCATGAGTTTTAAGTTTTGGATGCAAACATTATTTCGTTTGATTCTCTTTGTACGTTGCTTGTTTGGGATTTTTAATGTGATATTATTGATCCTCATGTTTTTCTGATCAATTTAGTGTACTCATATGCCATTTCTGGAAAAGTTTTTGTTGCAGCTCATCGGAGAGGGTGACCGGAACCCTAGCTCCGACGGCTGGTAAGGGATCCGGTGAGATTAGGGTTTGGTTGGGGAAGACGTAATCGTGGCCATTGATGCGCTTGATCTAACGGTCCCTGCGTTGACACATCATTTAAATTTTGTTTTATTTCATTAATTGTGTGTGTGTCCATCCATGATAGTTATTATGAACCTCTAATCTGAATCACCCATCATGTTAATTTTGGTTTGATCTGGAACGTTGATGTGATCTGATGGCGTACATTTTGCCAACGCATTAAGTGAATCAGGTGTGGATCACGTGTTCTTTTATTTTAAATTCTGAGTGTTTAAGTGTGCGCTTGTGTATGTTAATTTTGATGGTCGTGTGATCCTGAGCGTTAATCATGATGGCTTTTTGGTTTGGTTGACTGATGGCATGCATTGGATTGATCCAAGGGCTCATATGGAGTCAACGTGGTGGACTGGGTTCACATGTTATCCTTTTTTGTTTTTCTGATGGATTTAAGTGTTTGGGCTTTCTATTTACACCCCCTCCTTTAAGCCCATTTCAATTGCCAATGTGTCTGGACTGCTACTCACACCCCCCATGCATATTTCCATATTTTTATTTTATTTAATTATCGCACCTCATTTTTATTTTTTTAAAAATAGATAATTGCATCCAAAAATTACCAGAAAATTCATAAGTCATGTTTAGCATTTTATAAAATTATTTTATCATTTTATTTTATTTTTAGCATCTGAATTAATTATTTGAATAATTTCCTTTTGAATTTGTTTCATTTTGCACACATTGCATTGTAGAATTTACTTCTCATCATCCATAAAACATTTTGAACTCATTCCTTTTGCATTGTTTCATCAACATATTGAATGTCATTAAAATATTTTTCTCTCATTTTTAAAACTTTTTCACATTGCATTTTAGTCCTCCTCTTTTGCATGTTAGTTCATAATTCTCCTTTGACTTTGCATAATTGTTTGAGTGACCTATCTTGGTAATTTTGGCATGAGTTTTTGACATGTTGTTTGTTTCTGGTTGATCTATTTTGATAATTAATTTGGTGATTTTAGAAGATGTTTTACTAATTATGTGGTTGCTCTTTGTTTGAGGTCTTCTTGTATGCATACCTTTGATCCTGTCTGATTACTTGTTTGAGGAGGAACTTGTGCCATCATTTGGGTGTGTTTATTTGAGTTCTTGAACCATGTTTAGATCATTATAGGTCTCTTGAACGCAATTATAGGTCATTGGGGTGAGGGTGTTGCATATTAGGTGCACATGTTCAATGTCTGATTTACATGCCTCTGGTTGACTTATCTTCTCACTTTTTCTCATCTGTGTCTCTTCATGACTTATGTTTGGTTTGTGTTTTCCATGCCATATAATTCATTTACATTTTATTTTGATGTATGCTTCTGACTTTGGAGCTTTGCATTCATTCATGTCATATGTCATTCATGTTTCCGCTTGCATGTTATTCATGTTTCACTTATATGTTCCCTTCTTCTTCTTCTGATGGTTCTTAATGCTTGATACTTGTTTGTGTACCTCATGTGGCATTTGCATAGCATGTTTAGGCACATGTTTAGGTCATCCACATTCTGACTTGGATATTATTTGAAGCATTCTTGCATAATCACCTTGCATATCCACTCTTCCTTCTTCTATTCCTTCTTTGATAACTCTCTTGTTTGTTTTGCCACTGGTTTGCATTCTATTTGCTTGATTTTGTTTGGTAAACATTGTGGGTCATCTCTAAGGTGTATATTCTGGCTTGGATGAGTTTCATTTGGTTTGTAACCTTTTCTCTTTGGTTTGTGACTTGCATGGGTTTCATTCGTCATATTGTTACTTATGTCTGTTTTGTACTAACCTTTTATGCAGAGGTAGAGGTAAGTTATTTGAGGGTGTGGATAGTTATCCATGTCCGTTCTCATTCTTTCTTTCTCTCATCTTTTCTTTTCTTTAGGCTTAGGTTGTTGTCAAACCTCCCCTTAGGGCCACCTTTGCATAATAACATTAGGACTAAATTCCATAGGATAGTCTCCCTCCAAACTTCCCCTTAGGGCCATCTTTGCATGATAACATTAGGATAGATTTCCCCCTTAGTGTTTTTCTTTTCTTTTGAGTCCCTCTTCTCATCTCATAACAACTCTAAGATACTTAATAAGGTCAACTTGCCTTGCACACGAGCCTTAAACATAGGAAATGAAGATTGAGGGGTCCCCCTTCTCTCTTCTAGAGTGTTGAGCATACGTCCCATTGGGGGCGACCATGCGACGCATTCGTTCCCGTGTCGTAGACTTTGGTTCAAGTTGAGTTACGAACTAGCTCAAGTCACTTCTGTCCTAAAAAACACAAAGGAACGTCAAACTTTTTTGTCCTTTAGGATTGTCAAACTAAAGACTATTTTCAAAAAGGGCACGTTACTTTCCGTCTGAGTCGCAAACAGGCATCGACCCTAACTGCCGGACGCGAACTTAACGTCGCTCATAAAAAACACAAAAAGAACTTGGTCCGAACTACGTTGACTCTGAATTCCGCATTGCACAAAGGGGATACGTAGGCCTAGGACGTCGATGTCCTACCGAGTCTGTCTTTGTTTTTCTCTCCCCGTTTTAGTATAGCCATAGATGTTAGGATAACTCACCCTTAGATTAGACAACAAGCGTGGATCCCATCGAGTACGATGGACGCGTGGGGTGCTAACACCTTCCCCTCGCGTAACCGACTCCCGAACCCAGGCTATGGTTGCGATGACCATTCCTTTCCCTCTTCCTCAGGTTTATGCGGTGTTTCCTTTCCCTCTCTTGGGATAAATATACATTGCTGGCGACTCTGTGTTCCACGCCACTTTCGCGTTTGTACCTGGATGAAAATCCCGGGAACGACAGCTGGCGACTCTGTTGGGGACTCTGGTTGACCTATGCTGGTCCATCCCCTTTAGCGAGCCTGTCCTAGCACTTGTTTCTTTTTGTTCTCTTTGGGTGTTTTTGTTTTTGTTTTGCTTTATTTGTTGTATTTTATTTTTACCGCATTTTCTGTATTGCATATTATTATCATCTGCTACATTGTTTTTCTGTTTGGCGGGTTGGGAGTTCTGAGAGATAAGCCCAATACCCAGGCTTGAGCATACACGTAGGATTAGCGTGGCAAGTAGTGTGACTTGTGTGGCATTTGGCCAGACGTAGTATACATGAAAACTCCACATCCAGACGAGGTTTTCTTTGGTAATGTTCTATCCTGCGCATTGGTGCAGATGATGGAATGTAACCTGGAATACTGTAGACTCTGGCGGCCATTCCCGAGGACTCAGTAATGGCACTCCTCCCGAGACGTGATAATGGCAGACCAGAAATGGCAAACCCATTACACATGTCGATCCGAGGACCCAATGCTGGGAACTTGCTATAGGGTTTCCTTTTGGAAAAGAATCGGTGGAAGCACTCCTCGATTGGCGATAGTACTGTACCCCAAGGGATGAATGTACTATTGCTTCTCGACCTCAGTGCCAAAACTGAGGACTTGCCATAGGATGTTTTCTTTTGAGGGGAATCAGTTGAGGCCTCCTCGATTGGTGATGATGCCAAACTAGAAATGGTGAACGTATCATCATTTCTCGACCTGAGAGCCCGTGATATTGAGGATCCTCAGCTTTCTAGTACCCACATGTGAGAGGGAAGGGTGTTTACAGGTTTGCAGGTAACCTTGACCTTCAACATACCCGGTCTTCTGATCAGCAGATTTATTAGTGTGGTACTATGGTTATTATGGTATTCTGGGTTTGGGCAGATCCTTGAGATCATACAGTTGTTCAGTGCAGTAGTTGTCCTGTCTGTGTGGCATCCTTGATCCCATGTGTGCATTTGCATCATCATTTTGCATCCTAACACGTTCATTCATTTGCAGGGTTGCTTCCTAACTTTGATTCTGGTTTTTTGAAGACTATTAAGGATGAGTACTGAGAAGAAAAAGAACATCATAGTGTACAAGTTCCCATCACTTATTCTGGATCCTGTTCACAAGATTGTGTCTATGGCAGAACCTGGGGTATTGGCAAACTTTAGAGGAGAGTATGGAAGAATTCTGAATTTTGCTCGCAACATCACTGAATACGAGTATAGGGCTTTGCACACTCTGGTGCAATTCTATGACCCTAACCTGCGTTGTTTTCTATTCACTGATTATCTCTTGGCTCCGACATTGGAGGAATTTTCTCTCATTCTGGAGGTTTCTATTAAAGAAGAGGCTCCTTTCTATCCTTCTAAAGAACTTCCTGATTTAGAAAAGGTCTCCGAGGCTTTGCATTTGGATCCATCTTTGTTGAAAAACAACGTTGCCAGTAAGGGAGGGTGTAAAGGTTTTCATATGAAATTTTTGATAGAACAGGCTGCTGTGTATGCTAAGGCTAGATGTTGGTCAGTTTTCAACGCCATCTTGGCTATGTGTGTCTATGGAACGGTGTTGTTTCCAAATTTGAAGGATTTTGTGGACATGCACGCTGTCCGGATATTTACCATGAAGAATCCGGTACCTACTTTGCTTGGAGATCTGTATTATTCAGTGCATTATAAGAACAAGAAGAGGAGGGGAAGACCCCTTTATTTTTGTGTGCCAGTCTTCTACAAATGGTTTTCTGATCGTGTTCCCAAATCTGGGGCATTTGTAGATACTCAAGGAACTTTGGAGTGGTCCAAAAGATTAATGGGCTTGAGGGCATATAATCTAATTTGGGTTAACCGTGACTTGTTGGGCCCAGATATCATGATTAGTTGTGGAGGCCTCCCAAATGTGCCTCTAATAGGAAGGAAAGGGGGAATTAACTACAACCCAATTCTTGCTATTAGGCAATTCGGGGATGCCTTGAAAGAGTCACCAAAAGACGAGGAGGTCCAAGAATCTCTATATCTGAGTGGAGAAATCAATCCGGAACTGTTAAAAGAAGCTGCAAATACTTGGGAAGATCGTCATAAGAAGGGGAAGACTTCTTTTGGGAAGAGCAACAACAGAACATTTCCTGCGTATGAAGATTGGATTCAGAAAAGGGTAGAGAAGGAGCTTTTGCCATTCTCCAAAGAACCACCATCTTACCCCTTTCTGATTGAACCTCCTACCACGGTTGAGATAGAGAAGTTTAACAAGTTGTGGGCTGAAAAGGAAAAGCTGCGAGAAGAAAACAGTGAGATACAAAGAGAAATTTATCAGTTGAAACATGAGCGGGATGAAGCTGTTCATATCGCCGAGTTGAAGACAGAGCTTCTCGCTAAGGGAGAAAAGGAGCTAGCTGACAAGGTCACAGCCAGATAAAGGATGAAGCAAGCTCTAGAGGGTATCAGTAAGGTTCTCAAGTCTATGAAGGAGGAATTGGCCGTGGCTTTGTTGAAAATTCACAAGTTCAATGCTCACCGAGACACTGCAATGGCTGAAAATAAGCGAAAGGAAGACGATTATCTACCTCAGATTGATCAATTGAAGCTGAAGCTCAAGAAAAAAGACGCTGAGATCCTATCAGGGGTATTCCAGAGACAAGCAGTCGAGGGTCGACTCAATGAAGCCATAGCCTCCATAGAGGAACTAAAGATCCAAGCTGAAGTGAAGAGACCTAGAAATGAGGGTCCTAACATGGATGGTGTTTCTGGAGAAGACGCTTGGGAGTTGCATTGTCGATACTTGGAAGGGATCATGCATAGGAGGGATGTTCTCATTCAAGAGCTAATTCAGAGACCGAAGCATCCCGACACCAAAAAGCTGTTCAAGGAAATTCAAGACTGGAGCAAAGAGCATGATGGATGGGGGGGACTGGCACTTGTGGACTTTGATGACATGCCGTAGTTTCTTATTTCTCTTTCATTGTATTTGGATCACCGCCAGGCTTGTTGGTTGGGATCTATGATTATTGTGTTCAGACTTGTTATCTTGGATTGTGATTGTTAACATTTGGTTTTCCTCTGGTTTTCTTAATATATGAGCAGAAGTTCCGTTCTATCTTGTTGTTAAACTGGAATCAAGGGGTGGATCGCCCTGCGAATTTCTCAACATGTTCATTTGCATTTGCATATTCATAATCATTTTGCATACTAATTTTTCATAATCATTTTGCATAACAGGTGTTTATCTCTGGTGTTCTTACTTTGTTCTCCTCCGCAGTACAGGATTGATCAGCCAGTTCATCGGTATTCTACTCATTCTGTGATAACCAGAGGATAGCCATGGAACAACTCCGTGCGGAGATGCTTGAAATGAAGGTTCAGATGAGGCAATTTGGGGAAGACATGCTGGTCATGTCCCAGGAGCAGAAGATACGGAAGGAGGAGGTCAATCAGATGAAGACTCAGATGGGTTTGGTCATGGAAATTTTGAATATAGTGTTAAAGAAGGAAAATAGTCTTGTGCTCGCTTCTGCAACATAAGTCCTTAATCCTCCCATTTCTGTGGGATTTGCTCTAGATCATGGATTTCCTCGTGAATCCCCTCCACAACCTTTTGCTGCAGAAGCTCCACGTCAGCAACCTTTGTTCGTGCCTCAGCCAAATGTGGAAAGGAAAGTGCAAGTGCAGGTGAGGCGCCAAAATCAACATCGACAGCAGAATTATCAGCAGCAGGGGCAACCGAGACCAAGAAGGCCCAAGAGGATATTTGATCCACTCCCTGTTCCTCACAGCCATGTTCTTGCCCGCCTACTTGAAAGTTCTCTGGTTCAACTAAGGGATGCTAAGCCTGTTCCCGACCCTATTCCTCCTGATTATGATCTGGATGCCAGATGTGAATATCACTCAGACACACTGGGTCATTCAATCGAAAATTGCAACGTGTTCAAGCACAAGGTGCAGGACCTGGTAGACTCAGAGATCATTGCATTCACTGAAGATGATATGTACATCAATTGAAGCCTCCTTTCTCAAGTGAGCACTCAGTCTGCAAGTACATCTAGTCAGAATCAAACTTCCTCAGCAATGGCAATCTTCAGCTTCTTTACTGCATTTTTATTTGTAGTTTTTTTCATTTCTTGTTCAAGCATTGTATGCATGTAGGACTTGTTTGTTTTTAATGACAATCATAATATAATGAGCATGTTTTTCTTGAAGCAATCCATTCGTGTTCACTCTTAAATGTTTATATGCACTGCAATACCAATTTTCTTGTCTAGAACTCTTGAGGGAGGATGATGAGACAAAAACGCAAGACCTCTGGTTGTATGTTCAAGGATAGGACCCTGTTGAGGATGTACAGGCATTGTTTCAAATCCCTAAACACTGGAGATATAAGGGAGATAGACCCTCGTTAAACCCTTTGAGCCTTGAAGTAGGAGTTTCTTTCGTACGAAAAAACCCTCATACTTAACCCAGGGGCAGGGTAGGCGTCAGTTAGTTTGACCGAGCGTTCAAATTTCAAGGAGAGTGTGCATCTGAGGATCCATTACCTTCTATCCCACCATCAAGAGGTCAAGAGATGTGAAACCACAATGGTTATCCATCAACAATCAAGGAGTGAGGCAGTCACAACCCTTTCAAGCAAGTAAGACAACCAGTGTCACACGCTTTGTTCAAAAAGGGGAATAAAAAAATGAAAGCCCGCTAAGTCGAAACTTGAAAACAAGCGACTTAGGCAAAAGTTAGGGCATCCCACTGGACTTCAAAATCGAAAAACTCAAAAGAGTCAGTCCAGGAAAAAATTAGGGATCAAAAAAGGAAAAAGAAAGAAAAAGCGAAAAACGAAAAGGATTACAAAAGAAAATCCTCGATAAGAACAAATTCGTGTGATTACAGGCACAAAATATAAAAAGGGGTGACTGTCAATCCAAAACTTTCTTAGGTGTCAAACCATTAGTGGCATGGGTTCCTTAAAGATCATAAACCTTTTGAGAGATGAGCGGTTGTGTCAGATTAACTGAACATAGGACTGGAGAACATCACGAAGAGTGGGTGGGCACCGATAAATTTTGAGCCATAATTCCTTTTTCTGAAACCGTGAACCAGACCACGTTACAACCCTTAAAAGTCCTAATTGAAACAGGGTTTATTCCGAAAGCGTACTTCATTGAGATAGCGTTCCTGACTCCTATGAGTTGTGCTAATAAGATTTTTGTTGGTATTGCATGTGCGTATTGTTTTCCATTCAAAAATCAGTGCCGCATCCCAGCTAGTGATTCGTTCACGAGGCTTGGTGACACATTTTCAATAAAACTTCAAGGTTAACATGAGTGTTGCATTAGAATTGTCATTCTCATAATAAACATTTTCTGCTTGCATGTGTTTAATATCAAAAGAGGCTTACACGATGAACGACAGTCGAGAAGCTCGATCACGCCAAGTTGAGGTGGTGAAAACTCCGAAGGACGATCATGTCAAGGGGTATGCAGCCAAGAGACTGTGCGCGGCCTGGGGGTTCCTAATAAACGGTGATAAGATGCAGCTAATCTGGAGCAGTCACGTTGAAAACGCTCCCTAAAGCAGCCGAACAGGGGCAATCAGGTCGATTTGACAAATCTCTGTAAGATCAGTCAGGGGAAAAAGTTCCTTTAAGACTTAGGGCAGGCCACCTCTAGAGCGTGAGAGATTGTCCACTCCTGAAAACGGTTAATTTAAAACACCTCCTCAAAGTTCAGAATACTGGGACAGAGTATTTTCAAGTCATTACAAATCCTTTCGAGGTAAGGTACTTCCTGGATTATGAAGTCTGGGGCAGTTATGTCAAGATCTGATAAATCTCTCCACGAGTTTGAAGACTCTAGGGCAGTGCGAACGCCCGGTCTTCTATAAAATCCTCTTGAGATGATTTCTTCCATTAGACCTGGTGGTCTGGGGCAAGTGGAAAGTTCAAAGGGGCGTTTATGACCTTAGAGACAAGTCAGGTTGGATGGCAACAGGATTGTACTTCCCCGGTAGAGTTTCTCTCCCCAGCATTGAGATTGCACCTTTCCTCAGCAGAGCAGACCTTCCCCAGCAGGAGACTTGGGAAGTATTTTCCCTGGATCAAGACGTTATTTCCCCACAGAATCAGGTTGTTCACTTTCCCCATCCAGTCAGGAAGCGTGCTTTCGCCGACAATGTCATATTCTAATCCCCAGCAAGGTGGGAGTAAAGTCATTCTCCCCATCAGCAGGCTAAGTTCAACAGTATCCCCAAGCAGAATGGTATTATGAACTGTTTTCCCTAAGCAGGATGGTATTATGGGCTGGCATCCCCAGCAGGTCCTAAGCCCATCTGTTATTGGCAATCCTCAGTAACAGACTTTCGGTTCCGTTATTGGCATTCATTCTCAACTCACCCAGCAGAGGAGGAACCTCAGGTTCGATGTCACCTTTAGTAAAGGACATGTGTAATCCCCGGTAGAGTGTATATGCTTTTGGATTTCATCCCCGGCAGAAGTTGTGGATCCAAAGAGCCGGTCAGTGTGATCCTTCTCAGCAGAGTTCCTGGATTCAGAGGACAATTTATTTTTGTCATCCCCAGCTGAATTGGTCTTTTCTCTCCAGCATTTATTTTGCTGGAGGGACCCTTTTTGCATATCATAAGCATTTGCATAGCATCCTCAAAAGCGTAGCATTTCCACTTCGTGTGGAGCATTACAGCAAAATTCAAACATAGGCATCCGAAGCATAAGCCAGGTTCGAGCTTTCCTTCGTCGAAAAAAAAAGCAGATTTCGGAGAATATCATTCGACTTTACTTCACAAGTGTTGGGTTTAGTCATTCAAAGCAATATTTGGCATTCCCTTGCAGAGTTGTTTTCCAGGAGCGTTAATCCATGATTTCACTTTTATCCCTTCGTCCAGGTGGTCCTTTAGTTTATTCCCTCGAGGGTTTTTACTGTCAGACACCCGTGCGTGTTCTTTCAGCACCCGTCCGTGTTTGAACCTTTCATTTCAATGCCCGTCCGTATTGACTTTTGACGCCCGTCCGTGTCCTTTCAGCACCCGTCCGTGTTTGAACCCTTCATTTCAATTCCCGTCCGTATTGACATTTGGCACCCGTCCGTGTTCCTTTCGGCACCCATCCGTGTTTGAACCCTTCATTTCAATGCCCGTCCGTATTGACATTTGGCACCCGTCTGTGTTCCTTTCAGCACCCGTCCATGTTTGAACCTTTGTTTCAATGCCCGTCCGTATTGACATTTGGCACCCGTCCGTGTTCCTTTCAGCACCCGTTCGTGTTTGAACCTTTGTTTCAATGCCCGTCCGTATTGACCTTTGGCGCCCGTCCGCGTCCTTTCAGCACCCGTCCGTGTTTGAACCTTTGTTTCAATGCCCGCCCGTGTTCCTTTCAGCACTCGTCCGTGTTTGAACCCTTCATTTCAATTCCCGTCCATATTGACATTTGGCACCCGTCCGTGTTCCTTTCAGCACCCGTCCATGTTTGAACCTTTGTTTCAATGCCCGTCCGTATTGACATTTGGCACCCGTCCGTGTTCCTTTCAGCACCCGTCCATGTTTGAACCTTTGTTTCAATGCCCGTCCGTATTGACCTTTGGCGCCCGTCCGCGTCCTTTTAGCACCCGTCCGCGTTTGAACCTTTGTTTCAATGCCCGTCCGTGTTCCTTTCAGCACCCGTCCATGTTTGAACCTTTGTTTTAACCCCCGTCCGTGTTCCTTTCAGCACCCGTCCGTGTTTGAACCTTTGTTTCAATGCCCGTCCGTATTGACCTTAGGCGCCCGTCTGCGTCCTTTCAGCACCCGTCCGTGTTTGAACCTTTGTTTCAATGCCCGTCCGTATTGACATTTGGCGCCCGTCCGTGTCCTTTCAGCACCCGTCCGTGTTTGAACTTTTCATTTCAATGCCCGTCCTTATTGACATTTGGCGCCCGTCCGTGTCCTTTCAGTACCCGTCCGTGTTTGAACTTTTGATTTTGATACCCGTCTGTATTGACCTTTGGATGACACCCGTCCTTGTTGCCTTCCATTCCCCAGCGAGATCAATCCCCAGTAAATTTACCTTTTGACACCCGTCCGTGTATCTTTCCGATACCCGTCCGTATTGAAGCTTTTTACACTCGTCCGTGTTCATCCCCAGTAGTTAACACTCG
The DNA here is from genome assembly GCA_022829125.1 of Lathyrus tuberosus. Classification (NCBI taxonomy): domain Eukaryota; kingdom Viridiplantae; phylum Streptophyta; class Magnoliopsida; order Fabales; family Fabaceae; genus Lathyrus; species Lathyrus tuberosus. The sequence continues at coordinate 2,569,307 of JALAZF010000241.1, read as the reverse complement.
TTTATTTCATGACATTCCAATACATTATTTGTATTGGTTTCCAACACCCGTACGTGTTGTGACAGGTGCAACATTTATTGCTTGTTCCCCAGTGGAGTCGTCCCTCCTTTGAGGATTGCAAATTTCAGGTTTCTTTTGGTATTCAATCCCCATGAATCCTTTGAACGCATGACAGCCGTTTCTATCATACCTTCAAGACCAAGTTGATTGAATAGGGGCAGCTGTAGCACCCCAAAATTTGCTCTCCTTACTTTAAATACTAACTGGCTTATGTTTCATTTCATTTTTGCATTATCATGTGTGCATATCATTGGTTCTTAGCATGGGGTCAAGGTGCCTGAGGCAGTTCAAGAGGAGAAGATGTTCTTCAAAGGTTCAAGCAAAAGTCCTTGTATTGTCCAAGAGATCTCAAGTGGATCACTCTCTCCTAACCAGTGCAGAAATTAGGGTTTTGAGATTCTTGGGTTTATTGCTCCAATGGGCAAGATTCTTGGGTTTTTATCATCACCAAATGGCATATCTTATCTTTGTTGGAGAGGATACACATCATATTCAGAGGAATTTGGATTTGGAGACTGTGCTATTTTCCTCTTAGACTGAGGGTACCAAAATTAGGGTTTGCTATAAAGTCAGTTTATTTCTGATTTTTTGGGCAAGACTTGATTCCATGGTATTCCTTGGGTCCCTAAGTATCTAGGAATGGAAGATTGTCCATCAGTTTGGTTCATGAGAAGTTCAATTGGCCAATGGATTGGGAATCAGGAGAATTGGGAAAAGTCAACAGTGAGAGGGGAAGTCAACTGTGAAATTTTGAGGTTCTCTTCAAGGTTTTCAATGTCTCACATCCTCATATGGTCTTCAAGAGTCAAGTTTCATACCATTTATCAAGAATCAAGGGTTGGTACAAAAGTTACTAAATATGGAAATGACCTATAATTTGAAAGTTTCCATTTTGGGCAAGTTCTTATACTCCAATCAACTTGACTTTTCATCATCAAATAAGCTTCAAGTGAATTTTCCTCAAACATGAAAGTTGAAGATCTTTTTCTCCCTTTTCCAACAAGTACTATATGGTCTCCATATCATTTGTGAAACTAAAGTTATGATCAAAAGAAGGCAAGGTGGTTTTTAGGGTTTCTTCATGGTTCCATTTTCATAACTTTTGTATTTTGGGACATAGTGACCTATATTTGGTTCCATTGCTTCATGACACATTCTAACATCCAAGTACCTCCCATAAGGATCATTTTTGGCCTTTGAATCAAGAGATTTCATGACTTGTACATCACTTATTTCACATTATGCAAAATTGCAAGATTATTGAAAACTCATGAACCAAGACATCTCAAGGCCCAAATCCAATTCAGGTGTGATTAGCAATTGTTATATAAGTGATTCATCATAGAATGCTTGGGTGTACATGCATGGAGGAGGGTGTATTTCACATTATGCAAATTTCCAAAATCACTCTAAACTCATTAAGTGAGGAATTAACAAGGCCCAAATGCCAATCAGTGGATTAACCTAATATATTTAAGCTAACTCATGCACTGGTTAGAGAAGGACACACGTGATTTTGAGGAGAACAAAACTTTGAACCCTAAAACTTCATTCCTTCGAATCTCTCAATCCTTTAGAGCTTTTCACAAAATTTCTACACAGTCTTCATCCTTGGAATCCATAGAGCACGAAGCAACCATCGTTCGAAGCTAACAACAAGTGTAAAGGTTGCGTGATCTCAGGTCAGCGCATTTTCCATGGTCTTAAAATTCTATTTTCTGGTGTGTATAATAATATTTGATGCCCACTGATAACTCTGGTGTGTTTTGTTGGGAGTTTGGATGTATAGATTGGTTGTTCCATGAGTTTTAAGTTTTGGATGCAAACATTATTTCATTTGATTCTCTTTGTACGTTGCTTGTTTGGGATTTTTAATGTGATATTATTGATCCTCGTGTTTTTATGATCAATTTAGTGTACTCATATGCCATTTATGGAAAAAAATTTGTTGCAGCTCACCGGAGAGGGTGACCGGAACCCTAGCTCCGGCGGCTGGTAAGGGATCCGGTGAGAGTAGGGTTTGGTTGGGGAAGACGTAATCGTGGCCATTGATGCGCTTGATCTAATGGTCCCTGCGTTGACACATCATTTAAATTTTGTTTTATTTCATTAAGTGTGTGTGTGTCCATCCATGATAGTTATTATGAACCTCTAATCTGAATCACCCATCATGTTAATTTTGGTTTGATCTGGAACGTTGATGTGATCTGATGGCGTACATTTTGCCAACGCATTAAGTGAATCAGGTGTGGATCACGTGTTCTTTTATTTTAAATTCTGAGTGTTTAAGTGTGCGCTTGTGTATGTTAATTTTGATGGTCGTGTGATCCTGAGCGTTAATCATGATGGCTTTTTGGTTTGGTTGACTGATGGCATGCATTGGATTGATCCCAGGGCTCATATGGAGTCAACGTGGTGGACTGGGTTCACATGTTATCCTTTTTTGTTTTTCTGATGGATTTAAGTGTTTGGGATTTCTATTTACACCCCCTCCTTTAAGCCCATTTCAATTGCCAACGTGTCTGTACTGCTACTCACACCCCCCATGCATATTTCCATATTTTTATTTTATTTAATTATCGCACCTCATTTTTATTTTTTTTAAAATAGATAATTGCATCCAAAAATTACCAGAAAATTCATAAGTCATGTTTAGCATTTTATAAAAAAATTTCAAATTTTATTTTATTTTTAGCATCTGAATTAATTATTTGAATAATTTCCTTTTGAATTTGTTTCATTTTGCACACATTGCATTGTAGAATTTACTTCTCATCATCCATAAAACATATTGAACTCATTACTTTTGTATTGTTTCATCAACATATTGAATGTCATTAAAATATTTTTCTCTCATTTTTAAAACTTTTTCACATTGCATTTTAGTCCTCCTCTTTTGCATGTTAGTTCATAATTCTCCTTTGACTTTGCATAATTGTTTGAGTGACCTATCTTGGGAATTTTGGCATGAGTTTTTGACATGTTATTTGTTTCTGGTTGAACTATTTTGATAATTAATTTGGTGATTTTAGAAGATGTTTTACTAATTATGTGGTTGCTCTTTGTTTGAGGTCTTCTTGTATGCATACCTTTGATCCTGTCTAATTACTTGTTTGAGGAGGCACTTGTGCTATCATTTGGGTGTGTTTCTTTGAGTTCTTGAACCATGTTTAGATCATTATAGGTCTCTTGAATGCAATTATAGGTCATTGGGGTGAGGGTGTTGCATATTAGGTGCACATGTTCAATGTCTAATTTACATGCCTCTGGTTGACTTATCTTCTCACTTTTTCTCATCTGTGTCTCTTCATGACTTATGTTTGGTTTGTGTTTGCCATGCCATCTCATTCATTTTCATTTCATTTTGATGTATGCTTCTGACTTTGGAGCTTTGCATTCATTCATGTCATATGTCATTCATGTTTCCTCTTGCATGTTATTCATGTTTCACTTATATGCTCCCTTCTTCTTCTTCTGATGGTTCTTAATGCTTGATACTTGTTTGTGTGCCTCATGTGGCATTTGCATAGCATGTTTAGGCACATGTTTAGGTCATCCACATTCTGACTTGGATATTATTTGAAGCATTCTTGCATAATCACCTTGCATATCCACTCTTCCTTCTTCTATTCCTTCTTTGATAACTCTCTTGTTTGTTTTGCCACTGTTTTGCATTCTATTTGCTTGATTTTGTTTGGTAAACATTGTGGGTCATCTCTAAGGTGTATATTCTGGCTTGGATGAGTTTCATTTGGTTTGTAACCTTTTCTCTTTGGTTTGTGACTTGCTTGGGTTTCATTCGTCTTATTGTTACTTATGTCTGTTTTGTACTAACCTTTTATGCAGAGGTAGAGGTAAGTTATTTGAGGGTGTGGATAGTTATCCATGTCTGTTCTCATTCTTTCTTTCTCTCATCTTTTCTTTTCTTTAGGCTTAGGTTGTTATCAAACCTCCCCTTAGGGCCACCTTTGCATGATAACATTAGGACTAAATTCCATAGGATAGTCTCCCTCCAAACTTCCCCTTAGGGCCATCTTTGCATGATAACATTAGGATAGATTTCCCCCTTAGTGTTTTTCTTTTCTTTTGAGTCCCTCTTCTCATCTCATAACAGCTCTAAGATACTTAATAAGGTCAACTTGTCTTGCACACGAGCCTTAAACATAGGAAATGAAGATTGAGGGGTCCCCCTTCTCTCTTTTAGAGTATTGAGCATACGTCCCATTGGGGGTGACCATGCGACGCATTCGTTCCCGTGTCGTAGACTTTGGTTCAAGTTGAGTTACGAACTAGCTCAAGTCACTTCTGTCCTAAAAAACACAAACGAACGTCAAAGTTTTTTGTCCTTTGGGATTTTCAAACTAAAGACTATTTTCAAAAAGGGCACGTTACTTTCCGTCTGAGTCGCAAACAGGCATCGAACCTAACTGCCGGACGCGAACTTAACGTCGCTCATAAAAAACACAAAAAGAACTTGGTCCGAACTACGTTGACTCTGAATTCTCCATTGCACAAAGGGGGTACGTAGGCCTAGGACGTCGATGTCCTACTGAGTCTATCTTTGTTTTTCTCTCCCCCGTTTTAGTACAGCCATAGATGTTAGGATAACTCACTCTTAGATTAGACAACAAGCGTGGATCCCATCGAGTACGATGGACGCGTGGGGTACTAACACCTCCCCCTCGCGTAACCGACTCCCGAACCCAGGCTATGGTTGCGATGACCATTCCTTTCCCTCTTCCTCAGGTTTATGCAGTGTTTCCTTTCCCTCTCTTGGGATAAATATACATTGCTGGCGACTCTGTGTTCCGCGCCACTTTCGTGTTTGTACCTGGATGAAAATCCCAGGAGCGACACAACAAAGCAGACATGCAAAACAACTTTCGACTTAACTCGTCAGGCACAACCTTAACTTTTCCCGAAGGATAATCCAAGCCAAATTCATAACTCGTCACGAATTCCAAATCCAAAATAGTATAGATCCTTCTATGAATCCTCAATTTTCGTAAAACATAAGCCACGACTTTACTCTCTTGCATTAACACCTGACTACACTCTTCAGAGACACATCACAATACCTCCCAAACGGTTTATTAGGATCACATAGAATCAAAACTGAAGCCGTAGACAACTTCTACATCTACTCCCCAAAACTTCCTCACAATGAACACCCAAAACAAATGACTCACCCTTTGCAAGTCAACTGAGATAACATAAGTACGAACTTAGCAAAGTCTTCCATAGCCTGCAGTAACAACCAACTGAGCCCAAAATTTTCTAATCTCCTTAACCAACTTCGGAACCTCTCATATAGAACTACATCTACTTCCGGTGGATCCATAACAATACCATCATCGGAAATAACATATCCATGAAAACTAACCTTTTCAACCAAAATTCTCACTTGAATAACTTGGCATAAAACTTTGTCTCTTTTCAACACTTGTAATTCAATTCTCAAACACTCTACCTGTTCTTTCTCTGAGTTTATAACAGATCCGAATATCCTCAATCAAAACCACTACGAACTTATCCAATTAAATATGGAAGATACAATTCCTCTACACCACAAACATTCCAGACGCATTACTAATGCCGAACAACATCATTGTACATTGTAATGCCCAACCAAACCAACCCTCATCCAAACTTGTCCAGACTCACATACAAGGTTAATCGAGTAAATAACAGCCTATCCCGATGATAACAACCATAACCAGTCACCTTAAAACGATCAACGCCTCAACTCACACAATTTACCACTCTTATCAAACATTCCAACCAATTGTGATTTCACTCAAACTCAACCATCTCAATCGTTACCTTATTTAACTGTTAGTAATCCATACACAATTTCTTCGCTTAACAGTCCAATTTCCATAAATCCCAACATGTAGCAACAACCATCCCAAAGGAACTCTCAAATATTACATCCACACCTAAGGTTTTCTCAAAATTTCCATTAATGCCTTAAAACTACAAAGACTTCAAACCTCACCAGAACTCTAAGTTTTGCTTTCCATAGTCTCAATACCGTCATACACATCATACTTGTTATTCCATTCAATCATCATTCCCTTTTTGTTACTAACAAAGCTGGAGCTCTCTAAGACAACACCTTAATGTTCCATCCAAAAACACATCCGAAAACCATGCACAACTGACGGCCCATCACTGTGACTTCCTGCCAATTTCCAGAACACTATCATTACAGACAAAACAAACATCTTAGTCCCATCTACCAAGAGTCTTCTACTTACTTAGCAGATCCAAACTTCAAATCTTCACCTTCGTCAAATTTGAGTTCACACTCTACTCTCTGAGAACAACCATTAACGATACCCAATCGTTCTCTCTCAATGACTTCCCACTGGACCAACATACCAAAACCTCCAATCCATCTCATAAACAATAATTTCACTTTCCACAGCATAGAACACTTTCATAGCTTCATATCGATATAAAGAACGCTTAAATCAGACACCCGAGTCAAAAGATATGAATTTTTGAAGGAAAGTCAATCATTGGAAAACAGCCCGATCCGCCTGGCGAGTAAGGATTTCGCCTGGAGAATACCTCTTCGCCAGCCCTTCGCCTGGCAAACCAGCGGCGAAACCTAATTTTTCTAAAAACCCAAACTTCCAGTAGCTAACACATTTCTGTCTCTCCGTTTTCTCCTGGCGACTCGCGATTTCGCCTGGCGAATCCCCCTTCGCCAGCACCTCGCCTGGCGAACTATTGGCGAGACCTAATCCGCCTGGAGAATTCCCAATTCGCCTGGAGAATCGCACCAGAACCAGAATCTTCTGCTGCATTTCCATGGTTTCCACACCTCAAAATCCAACTTTTCCAAACCAACACATTTTCAAATTCCAAACAATTCATTACACACACTATCAAAGCCGGAAAGACACGTCTATTCCATCCAACATAATTCCGTCTACTATCAACAAGAGATTAAGGGTGATCAGTTCCTCAATTTGTCAATAGACAGCCAACAATCATGATGGGGCATAAACCGTCTTTACCAAACTATAATAGCACTTCTTGCATCTTGTGCACAAAACTACCTAAGGCACAAATCCTTAGTTGACATAAACCTTACCTCCGCATTCCCTCAGGAATCAGGAACAACACTGTCCAAACAACACTTACACTCTTGCAACCAACGGCACACTGAGCCAACGCTCTACAACCAAAGCAACTTGGAGAAGTTCCAGCTTCTCCCCTACTTATCTCATTCTAAATCCTACAGACAAAGGATTAGAAAACCAGAAAGTACTGACAGTGTTTCACACACATATCACATACTAAGGGACAAACAACACCGACAGTATTCAACTGTCACACCAACTGACTCAACAACTTGGCCGGACGGACCGACCTGCTCTGATACCACTAATGTAACAACCCAATTCCCATCGCGAATAAATCATACATAAGTAAATCAGAGTAGATAAAAATTTATTTTTCCGACAGAAACAAGGATGTCACATTTAAATAAACAAAACATCATCCCTGCTCATATCTTTGATACATAGCATAAAATAGAATACCCTCAAAGGGGAAACTTTTTCCATATAAAATTAAAGTTCAATTATGGAATAAAGCGGAAAGATCCATAACTGACTTGTTTTACAAATAAATGGTTTTATAACGTCAAAATATACATATAAAAGTAATACCAAATATATTCAACAATTGTATACATATATATCACAAAAGCGTTCCCCGACTCCCGTGCTACGTATCAGAGCAGACAGACCAACAAAAGGGATGAAGAACTAATCTTCACAGAAGCCTCCAAGACTACTAATCTGCAATTGCCTCATAGAGCAACAAACCACAGAAGAAGGGTGAGAAATAACAACTAAACCCAGATTGCATAATAATATGCAAAACATATAAATTCACATACATAGTTATTCTCACCACAAACATCACATACCAATACATATAGCACGCCACAGATGCACAACATTTTTCTAATAATCCTACCACATAGCATATATCAACTATACCAACATAAACACATATTCACACATAAGGCATACCAAAGTTATAACATATGTAAACACACCACCGCATCACATAACACATGTCTATACATAACACACATCATCCATAACCAATGCATTTCTCACATATGCACATCAAATCACCAATGCTATCACAAGCTCAACACATAATCAATCCATTCATGATTTATGCAAATGCACAGAGACCGGCACAACGACTCTATACAATGCATATGCGGTACCATCCATCCATCATTTCTCAACACCAGTTCACTCAGGAACTATTGGAACCATCGCTCGTTACTTAGTGTAACTCCCCGTCGGGCATACGATGTTCCTCGTCGCTTTAGGTCCTCTTATTTTTTTTAAGGCTCACGACGTTTATGGATTGCTTTAGGTCCTCTTTGTATAAGGCTCACAATCTGATCGCTTTACGTCCTCTTTGTATAAGGCTCACGATCGTCTATAATCATCGCTTTAGGTCCTCTTATTTTTAAGGCTCGCGATCCTTTCCGATCGCTTTAGGTCCTCTTATTTTTAAGGCTCATGATGTTATAGCGGATTCCCTCTGGAATCGATTCGTCGCTCACACCCACTAGGGCACACGACATCACAAGATGCATATCATGATGCTTGGCATACATTGACTCATGACAATCAAATGCATCTTCACAAACTAACAATATGAATCATCTTATCATTCATACATTGAAATCAAACACAACACAATGCATTTCATCATAATCCACAAGCCATAACAATTAGTACTTTAGCATATACACTCATATAAATTCACATCAAGAATTACTCACCATCAACCACAACCATCACAACATCTTAACACCTGCCTCAACATCATATAAACCACAACAATCCCACAAAACATCATAACAACATACATTGATATTCAATCAAACAATGTACTTTACCACACAACAACATCACTATCACATGCATCGCATCATATAAACCACATAAAAGCTCCACATTATATAACAATAGCACAACACACTGTAAAACACCTACCACGCGCATTTAACTCGATAAAAACCTGACAACCCGACACTTTTACAAAACCACAACTTAAATAGATCATCTACTGCCCTCCAAACCATTTTTAAAAGAAATAATATTTTATTAGCTTTCCAACGCTTCGAACGGGGGTCAAAACGGACTTACGGTTCAAAAGTTATGACGAAAATACGAAAATACTGTTTTTGCTGTCCCAGACAAATTCGCCTGGCGAATCCCTGGCGAAGCGGACTCGCCACTAACTCGCCTGGCGAATCTGGACGAACCAGAATTTCTCCAAAACATATTTGGGACCCAAAAATGATCCAAATCTTCAACCCACATGATATTATGGCACCCAATGACTCAAAACAACCTGTTAGAACACATTTAGGCATGCATTTCATCAAATCATCCGTGAAAACATCAATTTCTATCAATCGCTCTGAATTTCAATCGATACGAAAAGTCGCTAAACAACCAAAACAATTACAACAAACAACACATATAGATACACAAGCAAGACATAATTGAAACTTCTCACCCTTACCCAATTATTCACGATTGAAACGAAGATTCTTCATTTTTTTCCTCTTTTTCCTCTTCTCTCTTTTTCCTTCTCTTCTCTTTCTCTTCTTTCCTTTTTCTTTCTTTTCTTTTCCTTTCTCTCTCTTTTTCTCTCCACTTTCTATTTATTCAAAATATCTAATCCCCTAAAAATACTATTTTACCCCTCAACTCAAATATCTCGCAAACGCTCTCTAAATGCGATAAAACATAAACAGCGATGAAAAATAATATATTGTCAAATAAAAGTAAAAAATAAAATAATATAATAATAAAAATAATTAAAACGACTCAATTAAATAAAACTAACTAAAACTGGGGCGTTACATCGGGGAGGAGCGAGGCCGGGGAGGCTCAGCGCCCTGCCCGACGCTCTATACCGTGCGTGTGCCCGACAATGTTGAGGAGGCACATGCCCGACATCGATCGTGCTAAGAGGCCCTTATTGGGCCATCCTAGGACGTGTGGGTTGGGCCTGCTCGATTGAGGGGAAGACCCCAGCCCAGTCCAGAACAGGAGCCCCCCAAGTCGTTGCTCTGAGGTGTTAGAGTAATGACTTAAGGGCCAGCTATGTCGAGGACTTATCTAGTCGGGGAAGGGACTCTAAACGAGGAACAGTTGGTAATCGGACAAAAACGAGTCGGCCTGCTCGTGCTAGACTGGCCGTGGATGGGCGACATCGCGGGGATACGTGAAGTCTGAAACGAGGTGAATGAAAGGACGCGAGTTGGGGAATGAAACGACACGTTTGGGAGAGTGTGTGCCACGTGTCGCAGCTCATCATTGTCTAGGGCGGCTACGCTAGGGTAGCATAATCGATTGCCTAGGAGCCCTATAAATAAGGGTCATCTCGTCCCATTTGCACTTTTGGCTCCCCCTTTGCTCAGATTCACTCTTTCTTCCTTCTCTTGTTTTGCCGCCGTACGCCGCCGCCAACTGCCGTGCCAGAAACCTACCGGAAGTTATTTCAAGTAAGTTTCTTTCTTTTTTCTCCTTTCATTTGTCTATTTAGGGTGGTTTCATGGTGAGCTGATGAAGTTCTCATGGAAATCACGAAATATCCAGCGAAAACGGCAGAATTTCATAGTTTAGTTGTTGAATCTCGCGGGGAGAGACGATGAAATCCCCGAGGACACGAAGAATATCTCGGGGTCATGAGATGAACGTTTCTCAGCTTTTTGTTGAACATTCTGGGGATTAAGGATGAAATCCCCGAGGAGTCGATGTTTATCTTGGGGATATGGGTCGAATACCCCGGGGTCCCGCCCAATTTCGCTCCCAGCGGACCTGAGGATGATCGCGGGTTCGCGTTCCCCGACGTTCCCTCCTCGCCCTTTCACTTGATCAGCTGTGGAAGGGGTGGATTTGATATGGGTCATCGAATTCACCATTTCCTTCTGCTTTTCAGGTAAATGGACGTATTGCCCATGGCTGAGGGATCTTTGGATATTTACGACGGGCCCGATTCACCTAAGGCGGAGACAACCAGCGCCGGGGAGAGGCTTCCCGACGAGTGGGCCTGCGAAGAGGCAGTGAACATGATCTCTGAGTTTGTCGACCTGAATGAGGCCGACATATTTTGTACCATCGAGCACCGCCTAATAGGTTCACAGAAGTCGTGGAACATGTTCAGGCCTTTGCCACATCATCGAATATGCTCGACATATAGCGGGATGCAGTTTCCCGTATATGAGTTTATGTTCGACGAGGCGGGGTGGCGTTTGCCCTTCACGGATTTTCAACAGTCAGTGTTTGCCCACCTGCGTTTGGCCCCTTCTCAACTCCACCGCAACTCTCTCGCATTCATCAGGGCTTTCGAGCTCGTGTGTAAATACCTGAAGATTGGGGCGACGGTGCCCCTATTTTTTCGCATTTTCCATCTTCAACGGCAGGTTGTCAACGGCAAGCATGGTTGGGTGTCCTTCAAGCAGGTGAGCAGCATGTTTCACACTTATCTGGACTTCGTGCGAGACTTCAAGTATCGGTACTTCCTCGTGAGGCCGGTCACACATGAGGCCGTAAATACAGTGTATCGTCGGGTCGTCGAGGAAGTGGATGGGCGGCGAGAGGAGGCCCTTGTGCCCAGGTTTCCGTTGTTCTGGACTGAAGAACACTTCAAGAGGGGAACGGACAGCTATATCGTCAGCCCTGGTAAACTCTGTGAAGGGGTTTGCTTGGCTCACGAGGCCATAGTCAAGTTCGTCAGTGGGTTTAACAAAGCCAAGTTCGTGACGCCGAACGGGGACTTCCTTCTGGGCGACGATGGGGAGGTCTTAACGAAGCGTCGATTGATCAACACTAGGGCTCTCCTCAAGACGTTTTCTGACGAGGAGGCTCTCGAGCTGTTAGGTGGGGTGGCCTCCCCGACCTGCCTTTCCCTTCGTCCTTCTTTTCGAATTACTGACCTCTTTGTTTTCTGCGCAGGTAAGATGTCGTCTGCTGAGGAGCGCCTCAAAAAGTTAAAGGCTAACCACGCTACGAAGAAGGGAGGCAAAAGCCGTCTCGAGCAGATCCGAGCGCAAGAATTTGTTCCCACTCAGACAACCGGGGGTTCTTCTGGCTCTCACCAGGATAATGATTCTCCCAGCCCCCAGGTCTCCCCGAAGAGGCGGTGGATTGCGGACACAGTGGCCATCGACCTTACTGAGAACGAGGGTCCCCCTGCTGTAAAATTTGTGCTCACGCCTTGTCACTCGAGACCGAACTTTTTCATGGGGAATAATTCCCTTTGCGTGGGTGCCCCCGAAGCTCAGGCCATCTTAGGCGTCGACAAGGTCTCTCGGAGAAAGGCGCTGGTGGAGGATGTGTCCTCTGTGATGCGGGTTTGTGCGGCTGCCCTGGTTCTGAACGACGAGGCGTGCTCAGAAGGCGAACTGAACAGGTTACGCGAGAGTTTCCAGTTTATCTCAGCCGAAATGGAGAAGGTGGGCAAGGAGCTGGCCGACTGCAAAAGCCAGAACCAGGCCCAGGTCGACCTTCAAGGGAAGTTGGAGGAAAAGTTGAAGAATGCTGAGGAAGAGCGGAGACGTCTCGTCGGGATTGAAGAGGAGAGGGATCGTCTCTTGGCGAGGAATGCCGAGTTAGAGGAGGCTGTCCGCCCCGCTGATGAGGAAACCGAGGAAGATAGGTTGCTGACCTCACGGGCAGCGTTCATAGCGAAGCTCCGGGAATACGAGGAGGACAACCTCGTAGCGGCCGACATAGGATTCAGAAACGCCGTGCAGCAGCTTCGAGTTCTCAACCCTGACCTCACAACCGAGGGGATTAACCCCGACTCCGAGGTGGTCGACGGTCAGATCGTGCAGCCGATGCGGGTGGACGAGGTTCATGAACGTGAGGAGCCCGAAGGGACTGTCGCAGAGTAGGCTTTTCTTCTTCGTTTTGTTCAGCCTGCAAGCCGTTTTATTTATTTTTCAATACGTATGCCCGGCCTGCGTGCCAGGGGCTTTTGATACTTATTTGTAATATTTGTACAATGGGCTTCTGCCCGCTTCAATGCATTTTTTCTTATCTGCTCGTGTGCTGTTTGTATGGTTTATACTGTGTGTGATGTTATAGCATTTGTTATACTTTGTTTTTGTCTAAGTAATAAAGACTTCTATACTTTTTTTTCTACGTAATAAAGACTTTGGGATTTGCTCGACCTTGATAGTCCCTGACCGCGTGGAGAGCTGGTCGGGTGGTCGGAGACGTATTCCGACCTTCAAAGAGGCTAAGAGCTCGGTCGAGGTCTTAGCTTCGTGGCGTGAACTTCCCATCGCGAGCTGGGTGTTCTGCCTAATTGGTACAACGACGGCGGAGCTCGATCGAGGTATCCCCGTCGGATCAAAAGTCTTCGCGCACACACAACGCAGCCTTCGATCATCGTGTTCTGTATAGAGGTGTCGCGCTCGTACCTTAGTGTGTCCCCGTAATCGCGGTGTTCGTGAGTCGCGGGCAGTGCTTAACTATAGTATTTCTTGAGCTTCTCAGCGTTCCATGGTCGAGCAAGTTCTTCCCCGTGTAGATTTTCGAGGAAATAGGCTCCTATCCCCGTTTTCGCGCGGACGCGGTATGGGCCCTCCCAGTTCGCGGCGAGTTTGCCCTATCGCGAGTCTTTCTGGTTCCTTCGTAGGACGAGGGTGCCCACCTGAAAATCACGTTTGATAACTTTGTCGTTATAACGCAGTGTTATTTTCTGTTTTAGTGAAGCTTCTCAAAGAGAAGCGCCCGAACGTGTCTCCTCGACTAAATCGAGTTCTTCCCTCAGGGCTTCGTTGTTTGCGTCCCCGTCGAGGGGAGTTTCTGTCCTCCTCTAGGGCTCCCTGATTTCCACAGGGATCACTGCTTCCGTTTCGTAGGTCAGACAAAAAGGGGTCTCCCCGGTCGTGGAATGTGGGGTCATTCGGTAGGCCCAGAGGACGCTGTGTAGCTCCTCGACCCACCGTTGCTTGGCGTCGCCTAATCGACGTTTCAATCCTCGTAGGGTTACTCTGTTCGTCGCCTCAGCCTATCCGTTCGTTTGAGGGTGCTCGACCGACGTGAAGTGCTGCTTCGTGCCTAGCTTGGAGACGAAGTCTTGGAAGTTCTTGTCGGTGAACTGTGTTCCGTTGTCAGTGACAATAGCTTGAGGCACGCCGAATCGGGCGAGGACGTTCCTTTTGTAGAAATGCAGTATGTTGAAGGTCGTGATTTTGGCCAATGCTTCCGCCTTAATCCACTTCGTGAAGTAGTCCGCCCCGACGATGAGGTATTTGTTTTGATACGACCCCTGGACGAAGGGTCCGAGGATATCCATCCCCTACCACGCAAATGGCCACGGGGTAGACAATGTTTTGAGCTCGTTAGGAGGAGCAAGGTGCATGTCCCCGTGCCGTTGGCATCTATCGCACTTCTTGACGTGTTCCTTGGCGTCCTGTTGCATGGTGGGCCAGTAGTACCCTGCTCGAAGCGCCTTACGGGCTAACAATCGCCCGTCGAGGTGCTATGCATTAATTCCTTCATGGATTTCCTAGAGGATGTCGGGGACCTTGGTCTCCTCGACACACCTGAGGAGGGGAATAGAGAACCCTCGCCGGTATAGTTTATCCTCGACTATCGTGTATGAGCATGCCCGCCACTTGACCATTCCGACTTCCTTAGGATCTTCGGGCAGCTTGCCCGTCGTGAGGTATTTGTACACAGGGGTCATCCAGTAATTGCTGTCACCAATGGAATTTACATCCGCCACTGGAGCAGGTTTGACGATGCTAGGCCGGGAAAGCACTTCTTGTACGACGGATTTGTTCCCGCCTTTCTTCTTTGTGCTTGCCAATTTGGACAAAACATCTGCTCGGGCATTGTGCTCGCGGGGGATGTGAGTTACTTCCGCGGAGGTGAACTTTTTTCATATTTTCTTTCACCAAGGTCAAGTATTCGATGAGATTGTCGTTCTTGGCCTGGTACTCTCCTTGGACTTGCGAGGCCACGAGCTGGGAGTCGGTGAAGATTTTGACCTCCTTGGCGCCGAGGTCTTCGGCCAGCCGAAGTCCAGCGAGGATAGCCTCGTACTCCACTTGTTTGTTTGACGTCGGGAAGGATAGTTCGAGGGATACCTCGATCAGGATGCCTTCCTCGTTTTCGAGGATAATGCCCGCCCCGCTTCCCTTCGGGTTGGATGCTCTGTTGACATAGATCATCCAATTTTGGGATTCGTTGGTCGAGGGTTCCGGGACGGTCATCTCTGCCACAAAGTCGGCCAGTACCTGAGCCTTCAGGGATTTCCTTCCCTCGTATTGGATGTCAAACTCGGCGAGTTCGAGCGACCATCTGAGCATCCTCCCCGCCATATCTGGTCGTCCAAGGAGTTGCCTTATGGGTTGTTCGGTCCTTACGACGACAGTGTGGGCGAGGAAGTAGTGGCGTAGCCTCCTGGCCGCGGTGACGAGGGCCAAGGTGACTTTCTCTATCTGTTGATACCTAAGCTCGGGGCCTTGGAGGGCTTTGCTCGTGAAGTAAATTGGTTTTTGTCCGTCCGGGGTTTCTCAAATGAGGACGGCGTTGACTGCCCCGCTCTCAGGCCGTGAGAGGACCAGGGGTTGCGATAAGACTTGTTTTAGGTGGAAGAGCGCCTTCTCGCACTCCTCGCTCCATTCAAACTCCGCTTTTTGTCGGAGAAGTTTGAAAAATGGGAGTCCGTACTGCGCCGACTTGGCGACGAAGCGGGAAAGGGCAGTGAGCATCCCGTTCAATGATTGTATTTACTTCTTTGAGTCCGGAGTAGGGATCTCGGAAAAAGCTCTACACTTGTCGGGGTTAGCTTCGATTCCTCGCTCTGTGAGGTAGTAACCGAGGAACTTACCTGCCCGAACGCCGAAGGTACATTTGTCGGGATTGAACCTCATGCGGCACCTCCCCGCTGTGTCGAACACTTTCTTGAGGTGTGCTGCATGGTCGAATTCTTCCGCCGATTTGACGATCATGTCGTCCATGTAAACCTCGAGCATGTCACCGATTTCAGCCCGGAAAATCTTGTTCATCATCCGTTGGTAGGTCGTACCGGCGTTCTTCAGGCCGAAAGGCATTACGTTGTAGTAGTAATTGCCCGACTCGGTCATGAAAGTCGTGTGTTGTTTGTCGACCTTGTCCATGGGAATTTGGTTGTATCCTGAGTATGGGTCCATGAAGGATAATAGTTTGTAACCTACAGAATTGTCGACCAGCTGGTCGATGTTAGGCAAGGGATAACAGTCTTTCGGGCAAGCCCGGTTAAGATCAGTATAATCAACACACATCCTCCATTTTCCATTATTCTTTTTGACGAGTACAACGTTGGACAGCCAGGTTGTGTACCTGGCTTCCGAAATAAAATTTTCCTCTAGGAGGTCTTTTACAACTTTTTCAGCAGCCTCCACTTTTTTGGGAGACTGCTTACGCCTATGTTGAGCTATGGCCCTAGCGGGCAGATCTACTACGAGGTGATGGCAAGCCACCTCGGGGTCGAGGCCAGGCATCTCGGAGGCGTTCCAGGCAAAGAGATCAGCGTTCTCCCTTAGACATGCCTTCAGCTGCTCCTTCGCCAGGTCGGGGATTCCGGTGCCAATCTTCACGTTACGGTCTGGATCGTCCCCGAGTACCACGAGCTCAAAGTCTCCGTCGGGGATGGGGCGCGTTGGGTGGAGAGGCCGCCTGTTGTTTTCCGCCTGGAGGTCGAGGTCTTCTGCCCCGTCTTCATCGGGTTCGCCCGGGAACCTGCTGTCGAGTTCGACCACGTTGACGCGCGGGAGAGGTACCTGTTCGGCGTCCGGGGGTGGCTTGGCCACGGTCTTAGGTTTGGTGCCGATGGAAATCATACCTTTGATGGCGGCGTCAAAGCATCTTCTGGCTGCGTCTATGTCCCCGTGCATCGTCACTACTCATCCCCTGGCCGTGTAGTACTTCATTTTGAGGTGGACTGTTGATGGTACCGCCGTAAGCTCGGCCAGGGTGGTCCTCCCGAGGATGCAGTTATAAAGGGATGGACATTCGACCACCAGGAAGCGGGTCTTCACCTGTCGGCCTGTGTCTTCGGCCCCAAATGTGACCATTAGCTCAACGTAGCCCCATGGTCGGGTGGTGGTTCCGTTGAATCCCTGCAGGTCTGAGCCAACGTATGAGGTCAGATGTCTCTCGTCGAGTTGGAGAGTCCCAAAAAGGTGAGCGTACATGATGTCGACCGAGCTGCCCTGGTCGACAAGGATCCTTCGAACGTCAAAGTTTGCCATCTGGGCCCTGACCAGGAGTGGGATAGTGGCGTTGGGCGCTCCTCCGGGGAGCTCCTCGAGATAGAAGGTGGTAGGGTTTGAGTTCCCTCGGACCTTCTCGAGAGTGGTTGTCTTCGCCGACGTTGCTGATTCCAGTTCATCAAATTTCCTCTTGATCGACCCGACAGACAACTTCTCGTAGCCACCCCCGGAGATGACCATTGCCTTGGGGAAGCTTTCCCAGGTGCTATGGGCAGTGACGGGGTCCTCGTGGGGGAAGGTTGCCCACATGTTGCGAATTGCTTCTTGGCCTTCAATGATTACGGGGACAAAGAAATCTTCGGGTCGTGTGACACTGAGGGTGACCTGAAGCCGACTCTCGTCAGGAGAAGGTGTCATCTCCTCGACGTTCTGGGCTTCTCGGGAGCTGGGACGAGGAGTATCATTCTTCTGGGCGTATTTCTTCAAGTGCCCCTCCTTGATGAGAATTTCGATTGCATCCTTGAGATGGATGCAGTCTTCTGTGACATGCCCGTGGCTCCGGTGGAACCTGCAGTACTTTGACTTGTCAGTGTTTGATTTGGGAGTAGTCGGCTTCGGAAAATGGACGCCTCCTTTCAAAAATTCCGAGTTCTAGCACTAGGAGAGGATTCGCGCGCAGGGAGCGTTGAGCGGGGTATACTCCGTGAACCGGCCAGCTGGTCCGCACGATTCACGAGGATGACGGGGGCGATTTTCTTTCTTTCTTTCTCCTCCTCGTCGGGGAGAAGAGTCTTCATCTTTGTGGCCGCGGGGACCTTCCTTGCATCTCGACTCAAGGGCGATCTGCGCTGCCTCCGATTCCTCGAGCTCGATATACGAATGAGCTCGTTGGAGGAGGTCCTCGAGACGGCGGGGTCTGCGGAGGCCCACGGACTTGGAAAAATCAGATCCAAAACGTAGCCCATGGATGATCAGATACTTCTTCATGTCGTCGGTTGTATGAACCTCGACAACCTCTCTGTTGAATCTCTCAATGTAGTTCCGGAGAGATGCGTTCTTCCCCTGGAAGATGCTCTCTAGGGAAGCCTCCGTCTTCGGGTGTCAACGAGACGCAATAAAGTGTTTGGTGAAGCGTTGTCTTAGTTGCTTCCAGGATGTGATCGACCCGGGTGCTAGACCCTTGTACCATGTCATGGCGCCCTTCCGCAAGGTGGTGGGGAAAAGCCTGCACTTAATGGCTCCCCTGGTGTTTCTAAAGTCGAGCATGGCTTCGAAAATCTCAACGTGATCGTCTGGGTCGGCCAGACTGTCGTAGGTCCCCAGTGGCGGGGGTTTCTCCATGCCCGCAGGAATTGGAGCGTTCATGATCTCCCACGACAAAGGAGTCCTCTGGTCGTCGTTGTCGCTTCCGGCCAGGGATCTCGAAGGGGATCGGTGATGCCGTGGAGGGGAATTCCTCGAACGGTTCCTCGGTCTCTCCTCGGTGGTTTTGGACTTCTTGGTAGTTGCGGAGGGCCTGGGTTCCTTCCGAGGTGGGGAACGATGGCGCTTCTGGGAGACCGCCGGCTGGGGGCGTTCAAGGCGTGGATGACGGCCCTCGCGCATCGGCGAGGGGGTTCGAGATTCTTCGGATGGAGTCCTTCGCGGGGAAGGGGAGCGGCGAGGCGAGGGTGGACGATGATGTCTTCGCGGGGAAGATCACCGTGTCCTCCCTTGCTCTAGTGCTTCAATTCTGGTATTCTGGTGTGCTATCAGCTGATTGGTCTGATTGATCAAGGCAAATAGGGCCATGGTGCTCGCGTCTACATTGGGCGGAGGAGAAATTGGCTGAAAGACGGCTTGTTGGTCGTAATGCTGGGCAGCGTTGTAAGCCGCGTCTTGGGAGTCTGGGGAGGCGGTCTGCCCATCTCTCACGTCGCCCTCTTTGACATGGAGGGCAGCAGCGTCTTCACGGTGGTTCCTGTTCTCGAGTTGCGCGAGGACGGTGTCCAGAGCTTTGTTAGCAGACGGGTTGCTGGCCATGATGGTGATGAAGGAGAGGATTGCTTTGGTTTATCGGAGGAAAAACGGGGAAGCAAAGGGTTCCCACAGACGGCGCCACTGATCGTACCTAGATCAGACAGTATTTGATGGCCAGCAACGTCTTGTGGACTTCATCTCTGGTGCGGTTGAAAGACGGCGGGGGGGTGTACCTGCAAGGTACTCCGACGCTCAAGTAAGGCAATGGTCACAAGTAAAAGCAAGTACAAGGTTAGAGAGTAAGAAAGTGTGTAACCTGACCCTCTCAAGTGAGAGGGTATTTATAGAGAGCCCTTAGCGCGGGGCCAACGGTTACTTGCATTGGGCTAGATTGTCAGGCCCAATCCAAGTAACTTCCAGGGCTTACGTGGCATAGTGAAGACCAGCATGTGGTCTTCGCCCTGGGGTAACCATTCCTAGATCTCCGGAATTAGGGTAGACCGATTCCATCGGGAGTGGGTGGTTACATGAGAACGTGTCCTCGTGGGGAGGAGTCTTGCGTGTCGGGGAGAGACGTGTCCTTGCGAGGAGGACTCTTATGTGCAGATAGAGATGGCTCCTCGAGGGGGAGGAGAACCTGAGTGTCGGGGAGGAGTGAGGTCGGGGAGGCTCAGCGCCCTGCCCAACGCTCTATACCGTGCGTGTGCCCGACAATGTTGAAGAGGCACATGCCCGACATCGGTCGCACTAAGAGGCCCTTTTGGGCCATCCCGGGACGTGTGGGTTTGGCCTGCTCGATTGAGGGGAAGACCCCGGCCCAGTCCATAACAAGTTTATTTTTTGCCTTTAATTTAAATTCGTATTTTATTTTCAGCTTAAATTGTTATTGGTTACCTGTTCATTGTGCATACCATAACTTAACCTACAGGAATCAGATTGACGCGTTTTAACAGGAGTTGGAAAGCTAAGAGAAAGAACAACAAGTTTTGTGTTGAAGTAAAAGGTTGATTCATAGTGAAGCAGGGTCTAGTAATTCGTTGAATTTCTAGACTTAATTAAAATAGTTAGTTTGGGCCGGTTTTTGCAATTTTCTGGTCGGTTTCCATAAGGGCCCAAATTTTCCATTTGTTATATTAGAATTTTTGCTGCTACAGTAATCCTAGTTTGCATTCACGAATATTAGAGGCTAGGATACGACTTTCACGGAGAACTAAATTTCCCACGGTTGTCTGCTACAATTGGTTTCCGCCGCCACTTTGAGGTTTTATAAATTTTGTTTAATTTTTATTTATTTTCAATTTTTATCATAAACTCATTTGATTAATTCGATTGCTTTCGTTTGCTTAATTTGATTGCTGCATATGGGATAGAGTTAATTAAATTCGATTGTTGCATTATCCTAAACAATAATACGTTAGCGTAGGTTTTTCGTTATCGTGTTTGATGAAATTGGGTTTCCTTAATTCACGAGAGCTTAAATTTGTTTGCTTAATTAAGATAATAGGAACATACATCACATAATACTAATTGCGCTTGTCAGTGGGTATTGTATTCGAATAGGGTCAAATCCACTTAGGGAACTGAAAATTATATTAACCAATGCTAAGTTAGGACACCGAAATTGTAGATCAACTTATTTCATAATGACTTGTTTCACAGTCACTTTTTATAATCACTTAATCTAGATCGAATCAAAACCCCTCCTTGTTTCAATCGGTTGGTAAAATTTAATACAAGAGTTCTTGTGATACGACATTAGAGTGTCGCTACCCTAAACTACTTTTTAAACTCGTTTTTGACCCGTGTGCGACATCGGATCAAATTGGCGTTCTTGTTGGGGTCTCTTGTAGATTTTAACTAATATTATTAGAGTAATAGGTGTTGTGTTTCATAGTTCTTGCCCTAGCGCTCATGCGTTCTGGCCTTTTCGCATTTTAGAGTTAGAAAATCGATTTTTAGGAAAATCGTCTCATATTAGTATGATTCTTTGCAGATTCATTAGAAAAAAATCGGGGATCAAAACCCTATGTTTAGAGCCTAAATTGTCGACGCCGCCCTAAAAATCCTAAATTCGTCATTTTTCTATTTTGTATGAATTTTTTACTGTTTTCATAGTTTCTGAAAAATCCGAAAAAAATTCCCAAAATTATTATTTGGCTTTATTAGATTAAATTTCATGTTTCGTATTTTTTTTTTGTATTTTTTTTATCATTTTTTTTGTGTTTCCCGTCTATTTTGTTGTTTAGGGAAATTGTCGATATTTTCCTATTTGTTGTTGAATTGCTATTTCTTGTTCTCTCATAATTTGTTTGATTCTGATTTTGAGTTTCATTACCATAGCATGAGTGAACAAAGAACCTTAAGAGAACTTGTTGCACCTGATTCGCTCTTTCCCGATTTCCCTTCTTTATCTGATTTTGATGACACTTATACTTGTGATGTTTGTACTGCCACTCACTTATGTTAAGTTTGTACTGAAATTGAAGTTGCCTTACAGGTTGAGATTTCTTATGAGATTTCTACTGACAAAGTTCATGTTGCAGATTTAAATCTATTTCTTGCTTCCAAAATTATGTCATCCAATGAGCAACCATCTGCTTTAAAGCTTAAGCCACTTCCTTCAAATTTTAAATATGAACTTTTAGAATTGGAAGAAAAGTTTACTATAATAAATTTCTCTAAACTTGAATCTAAACAGGAACAAAAAGTGTTGCAAAAATAAAAGAAACATAAGAAGGCAGTTAAATGGACCTTGACTGACATTCCTAGTAATAACCCATCCATGAGTATGCATAAGGTCTCACTTGAAGATGGAACAAAAGTAGTGAGGCAGCCCCTTAATCCTTTGATTCTTGATGTTGTGAAAATTGAGACCGCGCTCACGATTCGACACTTTTACTTATCGAAGGTCCTTCTTTGATCTTGGAATAAAAGATGAAGGCACTACAAAAAATTTCAAAAATAATGGACACTGCCCAAAGTTACTCCATGAGAGCCCCACTTTGGAAGAAGAGACTGTAGAAGAGCTCTCTATGGGAAAGGTTGTTTATGCGATCATTTATCCACCTTCACACCTCGAGTGTGTTCTTTCCTATCTCTTCTCTCTCTCTCTTATTTTATACTTATGTTATTTCATTGAGGAAAATATGTGTCTTAAGTGCGGGGGAGGGAATCAATTACTTGTGTGTTTTCTTGTTTTCATTTACTTACTTGTTTGTTTTCATTTACTTACTTGTTTTCTTATTTTTAAAAATGCATGTCTTTTCATTGGATTTTGATTTACAATTACCAGTAATTTCTCTGTTC
The DNA here is from genome assembly GCA_022829125.1 of Lathyrus tuberosus. Classification (NCBI taxonomy): domain Eukaryota; kingdom Viridiplantae; phylum Streptophyta; class Magnoliopsida; order Fabales; family Fabaceae; genus Lathyrus; species Lathyrus tuberosus. The sequence continues at coordinate 2,546,704 of JALAZF010000241.1, read as the reverse complement.
TATTGATTAAAGACTTATGGTATGATATGTTTGATTCTATTTAAGTGTTCTTAGTATGATATGTAAGACTAAACTCTAAATTGTACATCAATTGTGGTGAATCATTTACCTTGTGAGATTTAGAGCCTTTTAATGGATAACATTAAGAAATCCATCTTTTTCCTTCTTGTGTGATTTCACTCATGTTTGTTAGTCTCAAGAACTTGAATTGATTATGTTGAAGCTTTTTGTTTAATTGTGCACACTGATATGATAAAGGCATGTAGTCTTATTTTATTTTCAGTCAGTGAGCCAAAAAGTCAACCCTGCAAATATTATCCCTTGTTTGAACACCCATTTGAGCCTGTTTATCCCATTTTTTATTTAAAACTCATTACAAGCCAAAAAGCGAAAACCAATGTTATCACCGTATTCAAAGGGTTGAAAGAGTCTTGTATGGAGTTGGGTGGGGTTAAACAATATAGTTGCGATGTTTCAACGGTTGGTAGAAAAAGAAAAAATATTACTGAAAAAAAATGGAAAAAGAAAAGAAGGATGTCAATACATTTTCCTTCCGAAAAAGAAAAAAAGAATAAAAAGAGAAAAGAGAAGAGAAATAGCCGAAAAGTTGTTTGGAACTGAATGGAGTATTTTGTAGTTCAACACCCTCACTTTCCTTCAATTTTCTTTTAACCCTTTGAGTTTTAGCCTAGTACCCCTTAGGATTTATCTTACCCTTACGTTGGCCATTTTGCAACCTGAATAAATTTTTTTAATCTTTATGTGCATATATTTCATTTGTGGATGTTAGAGTCTTTTCAAGCTTATGGTAATATTAATTCTCATGATGTGCTTTGAGTGTAAACAGTACCCTAAACACATGAGAGTTGAGTGAATTTTGTCTTGTGAGGATCTTGCTGCATTTGATGTACTCTTTGGTAATTTGTTTTACATATTTGATTTGAATTTCACAAAAGAGTTACTTACTAATGCCATTTTATTGAAGCTTAGACTTAGAATTTTGCTTGCACGTTGTATCCTGAATACCCATGGAACTGCATTTTTTATTTTGCTCTTGTGTTTTCTGTTTTGAATTTATAGATTTGCTCGGAGTGCAAAAGTTCAAGTGTGGGGGAATTTGATCAGTGCAGTTTGATGCACTTTCTTCTACTATTGTACTTAATCAACTTTATAGTTTATTTCAATAATTTTATTATTTTATTGTGTTTTTAGATTTAAGTTTATTTTTTCCTTTAATTTAAATTCGTATTTTATTTTCATCTTAAATTGTTATTTGTTTCCTGTTCACTGTACATACCATAACTTAACCTACAGGAATCAGATTGACGCGTTTTAACAGGAGTTGGAAAGCTAAGAGAAAGAGCCATAAGTTTTGTGTTGAAGTAAAAAGTTAATTCATAGTGAAGCAGGGTCTAGTAATTCGTTGAATTTCTAGACTTAATTAAAAAGTTCGTTTGGGCCGGTTTTTGTAATTTTCTGGTCGGTTTCCATGAGGGCCCAAATTTTCCTTTTGTTATATTAGAACTTTTGCTGCTACAGTAATCCTATTTTGCATTCACAAATATTAGAGGCTAGGATACGAATTTCACGGAGAACTAAATTTCCCACGGTTGTCTGCTATAATTGGTTTCCGCCGACACTTTGAGGTTTTATAAATTTTAGTGTAATTTTTATTTATTTTGAATTCTTATCGTAAACTCATTTGATTAATTCGATTGCTTTCGTTTGCTTAATTTGATTGTTGCATATAGGATAGAGTTGATTAAATTCGATTGTTGCATTATCCTAAACAATAATACGTTAGTGTAGCTTTTCCGTTATCGTGTTTGATGAAATTGGGTTTGCTTAATTCGTGAGAGCTTAAATTTGTTTGCTTAATTCAGATAATAGGAACATACATCACATAATACCAATTGCGCTTTTCAGTGGGTATTGTATTCGAATAGGGTCAAATTCACTTAGGGAACTGAAAATTATATTAACCAATGATAAGTTATGACACCGAAATTGTAGATCAACTTATTTCTTAATGACTTGTTTCACAGTCACTTTTTATAATGACTTATTCTCAATCGAATCAAAACCCCCCCTTATTTCAATCGGTTGGTAAAATTTAATACAAGAGTTCTTGTGATACGACATTCGAGTGTCGCTACCCTAAACTACTTTTTAAACTCGTTTTTGACCCGTGTGCGACATCGGATCAAATTGGACTCCTTGCTGGGGTCTCTTGTAGAGTTTAACCAATATTATTAGAGTAATAGGTGTTGTGTTTCATAGTTCTTGCCCTAGCGCTCATGCATTCTGGCCTTTTCGCATTTTAGCGTTAAAAAATCGATTTTTAGGAAAATCGTCTCATATTAGTATGATTCTTTGCAGATTCATTAGAAAAAAATCGTGGATCAAAACCCTATGTTTAGAGCCTAAATTGTCGACGCCGCCCTAAAAATCCTAAATTCATCATTTTTTCTATTTTGTATGAATTTTTTACTGTTTTCATAGTTTCTGATAAATTCGAAAAAAATTCTCAAAATTCTTATTTGGCTTTATTAGATTAAATTTCTTGTTTTGTATTTTTTTTAATCTTTTTTTTTGTGTTTCCCATCTATTTTGTTGTTTAGGGAAATTGTCGGTATTTTCCTATTTGCTGTTGAATTGTTGATTCTTGTTCTCTCATAATTTGCTTGATTCTGATATTGAGCTTCATTACCATAACATGAGTGAACAAAGAACCTTAAGAGAACTTGTTGCACCTGATTCACTTTTTCCAGATTTCCCTTCTTTGTCTGATTTTGATGACACTTATACTTGTGATGTTTGTACTGACACTCACTTATGTTAAGTTTGTGTTGAAATTGAAGCAGCCTTACAGGTTGAGATTTCTTATGAGATTTCTACTGACAAAGTTGATGTTGCAGATATAAATCTATTTCTTGCTTCAAAAATTATGTCATCCATTGAGCAACCATCTGCTTTAAAGCTTAAGCCACTACCTTCATGTTTTAAATATGAACTTTTAGAATTGGAAGAAAAGTTTACTATAATTAATTTGTCTAAACTTGAATCTGAACAGGAACAAAAAGTGTTGCAAATATTAAAGAAACATAAGAAGGCAATTGGATGAACCTTGACTGACATTCCTAGTAACAGCCCATCCATGAGTATGCATAAGGTCTCACTTGAAGATGGAACAAAAGTAGTGAGGCAGCCCCTTAATCCTTTGATTCTTGATGTTGTGAAAATTGAGATCATGCTCACGATTCGACACTTTTACTTATCGAAGGTCCTTCTTTGATCCTGGAATAAAAGTTGAAGGCACTACTAAAAATTTCAAAAACAATGGACACTGCCCAAAGTTACTCCATGAGAGCCCCACTTTGGAAGAAGAGGCTGTAGAAGAGTTCTCTTTGAGAAAGGTTGTTTATGCGATCATTTATCCGCCTTCGTACCTCGAGTGTGTTCTTTCCTATCTCTCCTCTCTCTTTTATTTTATACTTTTGTTCTTTCATTGAGGACAATGTGTGTCTTAAGTGCGGGGGAGGGGATCAATTACTTGTGTGTTTTCTTGTTTCATTTACTTACTTGTTTTCTTATTTTAAAAAATTCATGTCTTTTCATTGGATTTTGATTTACAATTACCAGTAATTTCTTTGTTCTATTGATTAAAGACTTATGGTATGATGTGATTGATTCTATTTAAGTGTTCTTAGTATGATATGTAATACTAAACTCTAAATTGTACATCAATTGTGGTGGATCATTTACTTTGTGAGATTTAGATCCTTTTAATGGATAACATTAAGAAATCCATCTTTTTCCTTCTTGTGTGATTTCACTCATATTTGTTAGTCTCAAGAACTTGAATTGATTATGTTGAAGCTTTTTGTTTACTTGTACACACTGATATGATAAAGGCATATTGTTTTATTTTATTTTCAATCAGTGAGCCAAAAAGTCAACCCTGCAAATATTATCCCTTGTTTGAACACCCATTTGAGCCTGTTTATCCCATTTTTCATTTAAAACTCACTAAAAGCCAAAAAGCTAAAAAAAATGTTATCACCCTATTCAAAGGGTTGAAAGAGTCTTGTAAGGTGTTGGGTGGGGTTAAACAATATAGTTGTGATGTTTCACAGGTTGGTAGAAAAATATAAAAAATTACTCAAAATAGAAAAAAAAAATGGAAAAAGAAAAGAAGGATGTCAATACATTTTCCTTCTGAAAAAGAAAAAAAGAATAAAACGAGAAAAGAGAAGAGAAATAGCAAAAAAGTTGTTTGGGAGTGAATGGAGTATTTTGAAGTTCAACTCCCTCAGTTTCCTTCAATTTTCTTTTAACCCTTTGAGTTTTAGCCTAGTACCCCTTAGGATTTATCATACCCTTACGTTGGCCACGTTACAACCTGAATAAAAGTCTTTTTGATCTTTGTGTGCATGTATTTCATTTGTGCGTGTTAGAGTCTTTTCAAGCTTATGGTAGTACTAATTTTCATGATGTGCTTTGAGTGTAAACAGTACCCTAAACACTTGAGAGTTGAGTGAATTTTATGTTGTGAGGATGTTACTGCTTTTGATGTACTCTTTGGTAATTTGTTTTACATATTTGCTTTGAATTTCACAAAAGAGTTACTTGCTAATGCCATTTTATTGAAACTTAGACTTAGAATTTTGCTTGCACGTTGTATCCTGAGAACCCTTGGAACTGCATATTTTGTTTTGCTCTTGTGTTTTCTGTTTTGAATTTATAATTTTGCTTAGAGTGCAAAAGTCCAAGTGTGGGGGAATTTGTTCAGTGCAGTTTGATGCACTTTCTTCTACTATTGTACTTAATCAACCCTATAGTTTATTTCAATAATTTTACTATTTTATTGTGTTTTTAGATTTAAGTTTATTTTTGCCTTTAATTTAAATTCGTATTTTATTTTCAGCTTAAATTGTTATTTGTTACCTGTTCACTGTGCATACCATGACTTAACCAACATGAATCAGATTGACGCATTTTAACAGGAGTTGGAAAGCTAAGAGAAAGAGCTATAAGTTTTGTGTTGAAGTAAAAAGTTGATTCACAGTGAAGCAGGGTCTAGTAACTCGTTGTATTTCTAGACTTAATTAAAAAGTTCGTTTGGGCCGGTTTTTGTAATTTTCTGGTCGGTTTCCATGAGGGCCCAAATTTTCCTTTTATTATATTAGAACTTTTGCTGCTACAGTAATCCTATTTTGCATTCACGAATATTAGAGGCTAGGATATGACTTTCACGGAGAACTAAATTTCCCACGGTTGTCTGCTATAATTGGTTTCCGCCGACACTTTGAGGTTTTATAAATTTTAGTTTAATTTTTATTTATTTTGAATTCTTATCATAAACTCATTAGATTAATTCGATTGCTTTCGTTTGCTTAATTTGATTGTTGCATATAGGATAGAGTTGATTAAATTCGATTGTTGCATTATCCTAAACAATAATACGTTAGTGTAGCTTTTACGTTATCGTGTTTGATGAAATTGGGTTTGCTTAATTCGTGAGAGCTTAAATTTGTTTGCTTAATTCGGATAATAGGAACATACATCACATAATACCAATTGCGCTTTTCAGTGGGTATTGTATTCGAATAGGGTCAAATCCACTTTGGGAACTGAAAATAATATTAACCAATGATAAGTTATGACACCGAAATTGTAGATCAACTTATTTCATAATGACTTGTTTCACAGTCACTTTTTATAATGACTTATTCTCAATCGAATCAAAACCCCCCTTATTTCAATCGGTTGGTAAAATTTAATACAAGAGTTCTTGTGATACGACATTCGAGTGTCGCTACCCTAAACTACTTTTTAAACTCGTTTTTGACCCGTGTGCGACATCGGATCAAAATGGACTCCTTGCTGGGGTCTCTTGTAGAGTTTAACCATTATTATTAGAGTAATAGGTGTTGTGTTTCATAGTTCTTGCCCTAGCGCTCATGCGTTCTGGCCTTTTCGCATTTTAGCGTTAAAAAATCGGTATTTAGGAAAATCGTCTCATATTAGTATGATTCTTTGCAGATTCATTAGAAAAAAATCGTGGATCAAAACCCTATGTTTAGAGCCTAAATTGTCGACGCCGCCCTAAAAATCCTAAAATCATCATTTTTTCTATTTTGTATGAATTTTTTACTGTTTTCATAGTTTCTGAAAATTCTGAAAAAAATTCCCAAAATTCTTATTTGGCTTTATTAGATTAAATTTCATGTTTTGTATTTTTTTAATCGTTTTTTTGTGTTTCCCATCTATTTTGTTGTTTAGGGAAATTGTCGGTATTTTCCTATTTGCTGTTGAATTGTTTATTCTTGTTCTCTCATAATTTGCTTGATTCTGATTTTGGAGTTTCATTACCATAACATGAGTGAACAAAGAACCTTAAGAGAACTTGTTGCACCTGATTCACTTTTTCCCGATTTCCCTTCTTTGTCTGATTTTGATGACACTTATACTTGTGATGTTTGTACTGACACTCACTTATGTTAACTTTGTGTTGAAATTGAAGCTGCCTTACAGGTTGAGATTTCTTATGAGATTTCTACTGACAAAGTTGATGTTGCAGATTTAAATCTATTTCTTGCTTCAAAAATTATGTCATCCATTGAGCAACCATTTGCTTTAAAGCTTAATCCACTTCCTTCAAGTTTTAAATATGAACTTTTAGAATTGGAAGAAAAGTTTACTATAATTAATTTGTCTAAACTTGAATCTGAACAGGAACAAAAAGTGTTGCAAATATTAAATAAACATAAGAAGGCAATTTGGATGGACCTTGACTGACATTCCTAGTAATAGCCCATCCATGAGTATGCATAAGGTCTCACTTGAAGATGGAAAAAAAGTAGTGAGGCAGCCCCTTAATCCTTTGATTCTTGATGTTGTGAAAATTGAGATCATGCTCACGATTCGACACTTTTACTTATCGAAGGTCCTTCTTTGATCCTGGAATAAAAGATGAAGGCACTACTAAAAATTTCAAAAACAATGGACACTGCCCAAAGTTACTCCATGAGAGCCCCACTTTGGAAGAAGAGGCTGTAGAAGAGTTCTCTTTGAGAAAGGTTGTTTACGCGATCATTTATCCGCCTTCGTACCTCGAGTGTGTTCTTTCCTATCTCTCCTCTCTCTTTTATTTTATACTTATGTTCTTTCATTGAGGACAATGTGTGTCTTAAGTGCGGGGGAGGGAATCAATTACTTGTGTGTTTTCTTGTTTCATTTACTTAGTTGTTTGTTTTCATTTACTGACTTGTTTTCTTATTTTAAAAAATGCATGTCTTTTCATTGGATTTTGATTTACAATTAACAATAATTTCTCTGTTCTATTGATTAAAGACTTATGGTATGATGTGATTGATTCTATTTAAGTGTTCTTAGTATGATATGTAATACTAAACTCTAAATTGTACATCAATTGTGGTGGATCATTTACTTTGTGAGATTTAGATCCTTTTAATGGATAACATTAAGAAATCCATCTTTTTCCTTCTTGTGTGATTTCACTCATATTTGTTAGTCTCAAGAACTTGAATTGATTATGTTGAAGTTTTTTGTTTACTTGTACACACTGATATGATAAAGGCATATTGTTTTATTTTATTTTCAATCAGTGAGCCAAAAAGTTAACCCTGCAAATATTATCCCTTGTTTGAACACCCATTTGAGCCTGTTTATCCCATTTTTCATTTAAAACTCACTAAAAGCCAAAAAGCTAAAAAAAAATGTTATCACCCTATTCAAAGGGTTGAAAGAGTCTTGTAAGGAGTTGGGTGGGGTTAAACAATATAGTTGTGATGTTTCACAGGTTGGTAGCAAAATATAAAAATTTAGTCAAAAAAGAAAAAAAAATGGAAAAAGAAAAGAAGGATGTCAATACATTTTCCTCCTGGAAAAGAAAAAAAGAATAAAAAGAGAAAAGAGAAGAGAAATAGCAAAAAAGTTGTTTGGAAGTGAATGGAGTATTTTGAAGTTCAACTCCCTCAGTTTCCTTCAATTTTATTTTAACCCTTTGAGTTTTAGCCTAGTACCCCTTAGGATTTATCATACCCTTACGTTGGCCATGTTACAACCTGAATAAAAGTCTTTTTGATCTTTGTGTGCATGTATTTCATTTGTGCGTGTTAAAGTCTTTTCAAGCTTATGGTATTACTAATTTTCATGATGTGCTTTGAGTGTAAACAGTACCCTAAACACTTGAGAGTTGAGTGAATTTTATGTTGTGAGGATGTTACTGCTTTTGATGTACTCTTTGGTAATTTGTTTTACATATTTGCTTTGAATTTCACAAAAGAGTTACTTACTAATGCCATTTTATTGAAACTTAGACTTAGAATTTTGCTTGCACGTTGTATCCTGAGAACCCTTGGAACTGCATATTTTGTTTTGCTCTTGTGTTTTCTGTTTTGAATTTATAATTTTGCTTAGAGTGCAAAAGTCCAAGTGTGGGGGAATTTGTTCAGTGCAGTTTGATGCACTTTCTTCTACTATTGTACTTAATCAACTCTATAGTTTATTTCAATAATTTTACTATTTTATTGTGTTTTTAGATTTAAGTTTATTTTTGCCTTTAATTTAAATTCGTATTTTATTTTCAGCTTAAATTGTTATTTGTTACCTGTTCACTGTGCATACCATGACTTAACCAACATGAATCAGATTGACGCATTTTAACAGGAGTTGGAAAGCTAAGAGAAAGAGCTATAAGTTTTGTGTTGAAGTAAAAAGTTGATTCATAGTGAAGCAGGGTCTAGTAACTCGTTGTATTTCTAGACTTAATTAAAAAGTTCGTTTGGGCCGGTTTTTGTAATTTTCTGGTCGGTTTCCATGAGGGCCCAAATTTTCCTTTTATTATATTAGAACTTTTGCTGCTACAGTAATCCTATTTTGCATTCACGAATATTAGAGGCTAGGATACGACTTTCACGGAGAACTAAATTTCCCACGGTTGTCTGCTATAATTGGTTTCCGCCGACACTTTGAGGTTTTATAAATTTTAGTTTAATTTTTATTTATTTTGAATTCTTATCATAAACTCATTAGATTAATTCGATTGCTTTCGTTTGCTTAATTTGATTGTTGCATATAGGATAGAGTTGATTAAATTCGATTGTTGCATTATCCTAAACAATAATACGTTAGTGTAGCTTTTCCGTTATCGTGTTTGATGAAATTGGGTTTGCTTAATTCGTGAGAGCTTAAATTTGTTTGCTTAATTCGGATAATAGGAACATACATCACATAATACCAATTGCGCTTTTCAGTGGGTATTGTATTCGAATAGGGTCAAATCCAATTTGGGAACTGAAAATAATATTAACCAATGATAAGTTATGCACCGAAATTGTAGATCAACTTATTTCATAATGACTTGTTTCACAGTCACTTTTTATAATGACTTATTCTCAATCGAATCAAAACCCCCCTTATTTCAATCGGTTGGTAAAATTTAATACAAGAGTTCTTGTGATACGACATTCGAGTGTCGCTACCCTAAACTACTTTTTAAACTCGTTTTTGACCCGTGTGCGACATCGGATCAAAATGGACTCCTTGCTGGGGTCTCTTGTAGAGTTTAACCATTATTATTAGAGTAATAGGTGTTGTGTTTCATAGTTCTTGCCCTAGCGCTCATGCGTTCTGGCCTTTTCGCATTTTAGCGTTAAAAAATCGATATTTAGGAAAATCGTCTCATATTAGTATGATTCTTTGCAGATTCATTAGAAAAAAATCGTGGATCAAAACCCTATGTTTAGAGCCTAAATTGTCGACGCCGCCCTAAAAATCCTAAAATCATCATTTTTTCTATTTTGTATGAATTTTTTACTGTTTTCATAGTTTCTGAAAATTCTGAAAAAAATTCCCAAAATTCTTATTTGGCTTTATTAGATTAAATTTCATGTTTTGTATTTTTTTAATCGTTTTTTTGTGTTTCCCATCTATTTTGTTGTTTAGGGAAATTGTCGGTATTTTCCTATTTGATGTTGAATTGTTGATTCTTGTTCTCTCATAATTTGCTTGATTCTGATTTTGGAGTTTCATTACCATAACATGAGTGAACAAAGAACCTTAAGAGAACTTGTTGCACCTGATTCACTTTTTCCCGATTTCCCTTCTTTGTCTGATTTTGATGACACTTATACTTGTGATGTTTGTACTGACACTCACTTATGTTAAGTTTGTGTTGAAATTGAAGCTGCCTTACAGGTTGAGATTTCTTATGAGATTTTTACTGACAAAGTTGATGTTGCAGATTTAAATCTATTTCTTGCTTCAAAAATTATGTCATCCATTGAGCAACCATTTGCTTTAAAGCTTAATCCACTTCCTTCAAGTTTTAAATATGAACTTTTAGAATTGGAAGAAAAGTTTACTATAATTAATTTGTCTAAACTTGAATCTGAACAGGAACAAAAAGTGTTGCAAATATTAAAGAAACATAAGAAGGCAATTGGATGGACCTTGACTGACATTCCTAGTAATAGCCCATCCATGAGTATGCATAAGGTCTCACTTGAAGATGGAACAAAAGTAGTGAGGCATCCCCTTAATCCTTTGATTCTTGATGTTGTGAAAATTGAGATCATGCTCACGATTCGACACTTTTACTTATCGAAGGTCCTTCTTTGATCCTGGAATAAAAGATGAAGGGACTACTAAAAATTTCAAAAACAATGGACATTGCCTAAAGTTACTCCATGAGAGCCCCACTTTGGAAGAAGAGGCTGTAGAAGAGCTATCTTTGAGAAAGGTTGTTTATGCGATCATTTATCCGCCTTCGTACCTCGAGTGTGTTCTTTCCTATCTCTCCTCTCTCTTTTATTTTATACTTTTGTTCTTTCATTGAGGACAATGTGTGTCTTAAGTGCGGGGGAGGGGATCAATTACTTGTGTGTTTTCTTGTTTCATTTACTTACTTGTTTTCTTATTTTAAAAAATTCATGTCTTTTCATTGGATTTTGATTTACAATTACCAGTAATTTCTTTGTTCTATTGATTAAAGACTTATGGTATGATGTGATTGATTCTATTTAAGTGTTCTTAGTATGATATGTAATACTAAACCCTAAATTGTACATCAATTGTGGTGGATCATTTACTTTGTGAGATTTAGATCCTTTTAATGGATAACATTAAGAAATCCATCTTTTTCCTTCTTGTGTGATTTCACTCATATTTGTTAGTCTCAAGAACTTGAATTGATTATGTTGAAGCTTTTTGTTTACTTGTACACACTTATATGATAAAGGCATATTGTTTTATTTTATTTTCAATCAGTGAGCCAAAAAGTCAACCCTGCAAATATTATCCCTTGTTTGAACACCCATTTGAGCCTGTTTATCCCATTTTTCATTTAAAACTCACTAAAAGCCAAAAAGCTAAAAAAAATGTTATCACCCTATTCAAAGGGTTGAGAGTGTCTTGTAAGGATTTGGGTGGGGTTAAACAATATAGTTGTGATGTTTCACTGGTTGGTAGAAAAATATAAAAAATTACTCAAAAAAGAAAAAAAATGGAAAAAGAAAAGAAGGATGTCAATACATTTTCCTTCTGAAAAAGAAAAAAAGAATAAAAAGAGAAAAGGGAAGAGAAATAGCAAAAAAGTTGTTTGGAAGGGAATGGAGTATTTTGAAGTTCAACTCCCTCAGTTTCCTTCAATTTTCTTTTAACCCTTTGAGTTTTAGCCTAGTACCCCTTAGGATTTATCATACCCTTACGTTGGCCACGTTACAACCTGAATAAAAGTCTTTTTGATTTTTGTGTGCATGTATTTCATTTGTGCGTGTTAGAGTCTTTTCAAGCTTATGGTAGTACTAATTTTCATGATGTGCTTTGAGTGTAAACAGTACCCTAAACACTTGAGAGTTGAGTGAATTTTATATTGTGAGGATGTTACTGCTTTTGATGTACTCTTTGGTAATTTGTTTTACATATTTGCTTTGAATTTCACAAAAGAGTTACTTACTAATGCCATTTTATTGAAACTTAGACTTAGAATTTTGCTTGCACGTTGTATCCTGAGAACCCTTGGAACTGCATATTTTGTTTTGCTCTTGTGTTTTCTGTTTTGAATTTATAATTTTGCTTAGAGTGCAAAAGTCCAAGTGTGGGGGAATTTGTTCAGTGCAGTTTGATGCACTTTCTTCTATTATTGTTATTAATCAACTCAATAGTTTATTTCAATAATTTTACTATTTTATTGTGTTTTTAGATTTAAATTTATTTTTGCCTTTAATTTAAATTCGTATTTTATTTTCAGCTTAAATTGTTATTTGTTACCTGTTCACTGTGCATACCATGACTTAACCAACATGAATCAGATTGACGCATTTTAACAGGAGTTGGAAAGCTAAGAGAAAGAGCTATAAGTTTTGTGTTGAAGTAAAAAGTTGATTCATAGTGAAGTAGTGTCTAGTAACTCGTTGAATTTCTAGACTTAATTAAAAAGTTCGTTTGGGCCGATTTTTGTAATTTTCTTGTCGGTTTCCATGAGGGCCCAAATTTTCCTTTTATTATATTAGAACTTTTGCTGCTACAGTAATCCTATTTTGCATTCACGAATATTAGAGGCTAGGATACGACTTTCACGGAGAACTAAATTTCCCACGGTTGCCTGCTATAATTGGTTTCCGCCGACACTTTGAGGTTTTATAGATTTTAGTTTAATTTTTATTTATTTTGAATTCTTATCATAAACTCATTTGATTAATTCGATTTCTTTCGTTTGCTTAATTTGATTGTTGCATATAGGATAGAGTTGATTAAATTCGATTGTTGCATTATCCTAAACAATAATACGTTAGTGTAGCTTTTTCGTTATCGTGTTTGATGAAATTGGGTTTGCTTAATTCGTGAGAGCTTAAATTTGTTTGCTTAATTCGGATAATAGGAACATACATCACATAATACCAATTGCGCTTTTCATTGGGTATTGTATTCGAATAGGGTCAAATCCACGTAGGGAACTGAAAATTATATTAACCAATGATAAGTTATGACACCGAAATTGTAGATCAACTTATTTCATAATGACTTGTTTCACAGTCACTTTTAATAATGACTTATTCTCAATCGAATCAAAACCCCCCTTATTTCAATCGGTTGGTAAAATTTAATACAAGAGTTCTTGTGATACGACATTCGAGTGTCGCTACCCTAAATTACTTTTTAAACTCGTTTTTGACCCGTGTGCGACATCGGATCAAATTGGACTCCTTGCTGGGGTCTCTTGTAGAGTTTAACCAATATTATTAGAGTAATAGGTGTTGTGTTTCATAGTTCTTGCCCTAGCGCTCATGCGTTCTAGCCTTTTCGCATTTTAGCGTTAAAAAATTGATATTTAGGAAAATCATCTCATATTAGTATGATTCTTTGCAGATTCATTAGAAAAAAATCGTGGATCAAAACCCTATGTTTAGAGCCTAAATTGTCGACGCCGCCCTAAAAATCCTAAAATCATCATTTTTTCTATTTTGTATGAATTTTTTACTGTTTTCATAGTTTATGAAAAATCCGAAAAAAATTCCCAAAATTCTTATTTGGCTTTATTAGATTAAATTTCATGTTTTGTATTTTTTTAATCGTTTTTTTGTGTTTCCCATCTATTTTGTTGTTTAGGGAAATTGTCGGTATTTTCCTATTTGCTGTTGAATTGTTGATTCTTGTTCTCTCATAATTTGCTTGATTCTGATTTTGGAGTTTCATTACCATAACATGAGTGAACAAAGAACCTTAAGAGAACTTGTTGCACCTGATTCACTTTTTCCCGATTTCCCTTCTTTGTCTGATTTTGATGACACTTATACTTGTGATGTTTGTACTGACACTCACTTATGTTAAGTTTGTGTTGAAATTGAAGCTGCCTTACAGGTTGAGATTTCTTATGAGATTTCTACTGACAAAGTTGATGTTGCAGATTTAAATCTATTTCTTGCTTCAAAAATTATATCATCCATTGAGCAACCATTTGCTTTAAAGCTTAATCCACTTCCTTCAAGTTTTAAATATGAACTTTTAGAATTGGAAGAAATGTTTACTATAATTAATTTGTCTAAACTTGAATCTGAACAGGAACAAAAAGTGTTGCAAATATTAAAGAAACATAAGAAGGCAATTGGATGGACATTGACTGACAATCCTAGTAATAGCCCATCCATGAGTATGCATAAGGTCTCACTCGAAGATGGAACAAAAGTAGTGAGGCATCCCCTTAATCCTTTGATTCTTGATGTTGTGAAAATTGAGATCATGCTCACGATTCGACACTTTTACTTATCGAAGGTCCTTCTTTGATCCTGGAATAAAATATGAAGGCACTACTAAAAATTTCAAAAACAACGGACACTGCCCAAAGTTACTCCATGAGAGCCCCACTTTGGAAGAAGAGGCTGAAGAAGAGCTCTCTTTGAGAAAGGTTGTTTATGCGATCATTTATCCGCCTTTGTACCTCGAGTGTGTTCTTTCCTATCTCTCCTCTCTCTTTTATTTTATACTTATGTTCTTTCATTGAGGACAATGTGTGTCTTAAGTGCGGGGGAGGGAATCAATTACTTGTGTGTTTTCTTGTTTTCATTTACTTAGTTGTTTGTTTTCATTTACTTACTTGTTTTCTTATTTTAAAAAATGCATGTCTTTTCATTGGATTTTGATTTACAATTACCAGTAATTTCTCTGTTCTATTGATTAAAGACTTATGGTATGATGTGATCGATTCTATTTAAGTGTTCTTAGTATGATATGTAATACTAAACTCTAAATTGTACATCAATTGTGGTGGATCATTTACTTTGTGAGATTTAGAGCCTTTTAATGGATAACATTAAGAAATCCATCTTTTTCCTTCTTGTGTGATTTCACTCATATTTGTTAGTCTCAAGAACTTGAATTGATTATATTGAAGCTTTTTGTTTACTTGTGCACACTGATATGATAAAGGCATATTGTTTTATTTTATTTTCAATCAGTGAGCCAAAAAGTCAACCCTGCAAATATTATCCCTTGTTTGCACACCCATTTGAGCCTGTTTATCCCATTTTTTATTTAAAACTCACTAAAAGCCAAAAAGCGAAAAAAAAATGTTATCACTCTATTCCAAGGGTTGAAAGAGTCTTGTAAGGAGTTAGGTGGGGTTAAACAATATAGTTGTGATGTTTCACAGGTTGGTAGAAAAATAAAAAAAATTACTCAAAAAAGAAAAAAAATGGAAAAAGAAAAGAAGGATGTCAATACAGTTTCCTTCTGAAAAAGAAAAAAAGAATAAAAAGAGAAAAGAGAAGAGAAATAGCAGAAAAGTTGTTTGGAAGCGAATGGAGTATTTTGAAGTTCAACTCCCTCAGTTTCCTTCAATTTTCTTTTAACCCTTTAAGTTTTAGCCTAGTATCCCTTAGGATTTATCATACCCTTACGTTGGCCACGTTACAACCTGAATAAAAGTCTTTTTGATCTTTGTGTGCATGTATTTCATTTGTGTGTGTTAGAGTCTTTTCAAGCTTATGGTAGTACTAATTTTCATGATGTGCTTTGAGTGTAAACAGTACCCTAAACACTTGAGAGTTGAGTGAATTTTATCTTGTGAGGATGTTACTGCTTTTGATGTACTCTTTGGTAATTTGTTTTACATATTTGCTTTGAATTTCACAAAAGAGTTACTTGCTAATGCCATTTTATTGAAACTTAGACTTAGAATTTTGCTTGCACGTTGTATCCTGAGAACCCTTGGAACTGCATATTTTATTTTGCTCTTGTGTTTTCTGTTTTGAATTTATAATTTTGCTTAGAGTGCAAAAGTCCAAGTGTGGGGGAATTTGTTCAGTGCAGTTTGATGCACTTTCTTCTACTATTGTACTTAATCAACTCTATAGTTTATTTCAATAATTTTACTATTTTATTGTGTTTTTAGATTTAAGTTTATTTTTGCCTTTAATTTAAATTCGTATTTTATTTTCAGCTTAAATTGTTATTTGTTACCTGTTCACTGTGCATACCATGACTTAACCAACATGAATCGGATTGACGCGTTTTAATAGGAGTTGGAAAGCTAAGAGAAAGAGCTATAAGTTTTGAGTTGAAGTAAAAAGTTGATTCATAGTGAAGCAGGGTCTAGTAAGTCGTTGAATTTCTAGACTTAATTAAAAAGTTCGTTTGGGCCAGTTTTTGTAATTTTCTTGTCGGTTTCCATGAGGGCCCAAATTTTCCTTTTGTTATATTAGAACTTTTGCTGCTACAGTAATCCTATTTTGCATTCACGAATATTAGAGGCTAGGATACGACTTTCACGGAGAACTAAATTTCCCACGGTTGCCTGCTATAATTGGTTTCCGCCGACACTTTGAGGTTTTATAGATTTTAGTTTAATTTTTATTTATTTTGAATTCTTATCATAAACTCATTTGATTAATTCGATTTCTTTCGTTTGCTTAATTTGATTGTTGCATATAGGATAGAGTTGATTAAATTCGATTGTTGCATTATCCTAAACAATAATACGTTAGTGTAGCTTTTTCGTTATCGTGTTTGATGAAATTGGGTTTGCTTAATTCGTGAGAGCTTAAATTTGTTTGCTTAATTCGGATAATAGGAACATACATCACATAATACCAATTGCGCTTTTCATTGGGTATTGTATTCGAATAGGGTCAAATCCACGTAGGGAACTGAAAATTATATTAACCAATGATAAGTTATGACACCGAAATTGTAGATCAACTTATTTCATAATGACTTGTTTCACAGTCACTTTTAATAATGACTTATTCTCAATCGAATCAAAACCCCCCTTATTTCAATCGGTTGGTAAAATTTAATACAAGAGTTCTTGTGATACGCCATTCGAGTGTCGCTACCCTAAACTAATTTTTAAACTCGTTTTTGACCCGTGTGCGACATCGGATCAAATTGGACTCCTTGCTGGGGTCTCTTGTAGAGTTTAACCAATATTATTAGAGTAATAGGTGTTGTGTTTCATAGTTCTTGCCCTAGCGCTCATGCGTTCTGGTCTTTTCGCATTTTAGCGTTAAAAAATCGATTTTTAGGAAAATCGTCTCATATTAGTATGATTCTTTGCAGATTCATTAGAAAAAAATCGTGGATCAAAACCCTATGTTTAGAGCCTAAATTGTCGACGCCTCCCTAAAAATCCTAAATTCATCATTTTTTCTATTTTGTATGAATTTTTTACTGTTTTAATAGTTTCTGAAAATTCCGAAAAAAATTCCCAAAATTCTTATTTGGCTTTATTAGATTAAATTTCATGTTTTGTATTTTTTTAATCGTTTTTTTGTGTTTCCCATCTATTTTGTTGTTTAGGGAAATTGTCTGTATTTTCCTATTTGCTGTTGAATTGTTGATTCTTGTTCTCTCATAATTTGCTTGATTCTGATTTTGAGTTTCATTATCATAACATGAGTGAACAAAGAACCTTAAGAGATATTGTTGCACCTGATTCACTTTTTCCCGATTTCCCTTCTTTGTCTGATTTTGATGACACTTATCTTGTGATGTTTGTACTGACACTCACTTATGTTAAGTTTGTGTTGAAATTGAAGCTGCCTTACAGGTTGAGATTTCTTATGAGATTTCTACTGACAAAGTTGATGTTGCAGATTTAAATCTATTTCTTGCTTCAAAAATTATGTCATCCATTGAGCAACCATCTGCTTTAAAGCTTAAGCCACTTCCTTAAAGTTTTAAATATGAACTTTTAGAATTGGAAGAAAAGTTTACTATAATTAATTTGTCTAAACTTGAATCTGAACAGGAACAAAAAGTATTGCAAATATTAAAGAAACAAAAGAAGGCAATTGGATGGACCTTGACTGACATTCCTAGTAATAGCCCATCCATGAGTATGCATAAGGTCTCACTTGAAGATGGAACAAAAGTAGTGAGGCATCCCCTTAATCCTTTGATTCTTGATGTTGTGAAAATTGAGATCATGCTCACGATTCGACACTTTTACTTATCGAAGGTCCTTCTTTGATCCTGGAATAAAAGATGAAGGCACTACTAAAAAATTCAAAAACAATGGACACTGCCCAAAGTTACTTCATGAGAGCCCCACTTTGGAAGAAGAGGCTGTAGAAGAGCTCTCTTTGAGAAAGGTTGTTTATGCGATCATTTATCCGCCTTCGTACCTAGAGTGTGTTCTATCCTATCTCTGCTCTCTCTTTTATTTTATACTTATGTTCTTTCATTGAGGACAATGTGTGTCTTAAGTGTGGGGGAGGGAATCAATTACTTGTGTGTTTTCTTGTTTTCATTTACTTAGTTGTTTGTTTTCATTTACTTACTTGTTTTCTTATTTTTAAAAATGCATGTCTTTTCATTGGATTTTGATTTACAATTACCAGTCATTTCTCTGTTCTATTGATTAAAGACTTATGGTATGATGTGATTGATTCTATTTAAGTGTTCTTAGTATGATATGTAATACTAAACTCCAAATTGTACATCAATTGTGGTGGATCATTTACTTTGTGAGATTTAGAGCCTTTTAATGGATAACATTAAGAAATCCATCTTTTTCCTTCTTGTGTGATTTCACTCATATTTGTTAGTCTCAAGAACTTGAATTGATTATGTTGAAGCTTTTTGTTTACTTGTGCACACTGATATGATAAAGGCATATTGTTTTATTTTATTTTCAATCAGTGAGCCAAAAAGTCAACCCTGCAAATATTATCCCTTGTTTGAACACCCATTTGAGCCTGTTTATCCCATTTTTTATTTAAAACTCATTAAAAGCCAAAAAACGAAAAAAAAATGTTATCACCCTATTCAAAGGGTTGAAAGAGTCTTGTAAGGAGTTGAGTGGGGTTAAACAATATAGTTGTGATGTTTCACAGGTTGGTAGAAAAATAAAAAAAATTACTCAAAAAAGAAAAAAAAATGGAAAAAGAAAAGAAGGATGTCAATACATTTTCCTTCTGAAAATGAAAAAAAGAATAAAAATAGAAAAGAGAAGAGAAATAGCAAAAAAGTTGTTTGGAAGTGAATGGAGTATTTTGAAGTTCAACTCCCTCAGTTTCCTTCAATTTTCTTTTAACCCTTTGATTTTTAGCCTAGTACCCCTTAGGATTTATCATACCCTTACGTTGGCCACGTTACAACCTGAATAAAAGTCTTTCTGATCTTTGTGTGCATGTATTTCATTTGTGGGTGTTAGAGTCTTTTCAAGCTTATGGTAGTACTAATTTTCATGATGTTCTTTGAGTGTAAACAGTACCCTAAACACTTGAGAGTTGAGTGAATTTTATCTTGTGAGGATGTTACTGCTTTTGATGTACTCTTTGGTAATTTGTTTTACATATTTGCTTTGAATTTCACAAAAGAGTTACTTACTAATGCCATTTTATTGAAACTTAGACTTAGAATTTTGCTTGCACGTTGTATCCTGAGAAACCTTGGAACTGCATATTTTGTTTTGCTCTTGTGTTTTCTGTTTTGAATTTATAATTTTGCTTAGAGTGCAAAAGTCCAAGTGTGGGGGAATTTGATCAGTGCAGTTTGATGCACTTTCTTCTACTATTGTACTTAATCAACTATATAGTTTATTTCAATAATTTTACTATTTTATTGTGTTTTTAGATTTAAGTTTATTTTTGCCTTTAATTTAAATTCGTATTTTATTTTCAGCTTAAATTGTGATTTGTTCCCTGTTCACTGTGCATACCATGACTTAACCAACATTAATCAGATTGACGCGTTTTAACAGGAGTTGGAAAGCTAAGAAAAAGAGCTATAAGTTTTGTGTTGAAGTAAAAAGTTGATTCATAGTGAAACAAGGTCTAGTAATTCGTTGAATTTCTAGACTTAATTAAAAAGTTCGTTTGGGCCGGTTTTTGTAATTTTCTGGTCGGTTTCCATGAGGGCCCAAATTTTCCTTTTGTTATATTAGAACTTTTGCTGCTACAGTAATCCTATTTTGCATTCACGAATATTAGAGGCTAGGATACGACTTTCACGGAGAACTAAATTTCCCACGGTTGTCTGCTATAATTGGTTTGCGCCGACACTTTGAGGTTTTATAAATTTTAGTTTAATTTTTATTTATTTTGAATTCTTATCATTAACTCATTTGATTAATTCGATTGCTTTCGTTTGCTTAATTTGATTGTTGCATATAGGATAGAGTTGATTAAATTCGATTGTTGCATTATCCTAAACAATAATACGTTAGTGTAGCTTTTTCGTTATCGTGTTTGATGAAATTGGGTTTGCTTAATTCGTGAGAGCGTAAATTTGTTTGCTTAATTCGGATAATAGGAACATACATCACATAACACCAATTGCGCTTTTTAGTGGGTATTATATTCGAATAGGGTCAAATCCACTTAGGGAACTGAAAATTATATTAACCAATGATAAGTTATGACACCGAAATTGTAGATCAACTTATTTCATAATGACTTGTTTCACAGTCACTTTTTATAATGACTTATTCTCAATCGAATCAAAACCCCCCTTATTTCAATCGGTTGGTAAAATTTAATACAAGAGTTCTTGTGATACGACATTCGAGTGTTGCTACCCTAAACTACTTTTTAAACTCGTTTTTGACCCGTGTGCGACATCGGATCAAATTGAACTCCTTGCTGGGGTCTCTTGTAGAGTTTAACCAATATTATTAGAGTAATAGGTGTTGTGTTTCATAGTTCTTGCCCAAGCGCTCATGCGTTCTGGCCTTTTCGCATTTTAGCGTTAAAAAATCAATTTTAGGAAAATCGTCTCATATTAGTATGATTCTTTGCAGATTCATTAGAAAAAAATCATGGATCAAAACCCTATGTTTAGAGCCTAAATTGTCGACGCCGCCCTAAAAATCCTAAATTCATCATTTTTTCTATTTTGTATGAATTTTTTTCTGTTTTCATAGTTTCTGAAAAATCCGAAAAAAATTCCCAAAATTCTTATTTGGCTTTATTAGATTAAATTTCATGTTTTGTATTTTTTTAATCATTTTTTTGTGTTTCCCATCTATTTTGTTGTTTAGGGAAATTGTCGGTATTTTCCTATTTGCTGTTGAATTGTTGATTCTTGTTCTCTCATAATTTGCTTGATTCTGATTTTGAGTTTCATTACTATAACATGAGTGAACAAAGAACCTTAAGAGAACTTGTTGCACCTGATTCACTTTTTCCCGATTTCCCTTCTTTGTCTGATTTTGATGACACTTATACTTGTGATGTTTTTACTGACACTCACTTATGTTAAGTTTGTGTTGAAATTGAAGCTGCCTTACAGGTTGAGATTTCTACTGACAAAGTTGATGTTGCAGATTTAAATCTATTTCATGCTCTAAAAATTATGTCATCCATTGAGCAACCATCTGCTTTAAAGCTTAAGCCACTTACTTAAAGTTTTAAATATGAACTTTTAGAATTGGAAGAAAAGTTTACTATAATTAATTTGTCTAAACTTGAATCTGAACAGGAACAAAAAGTGTTGCAAATATTAAAGAAACATAAGAAGGCAATTGGATGGACCTTGACTGACATTCTTAGTAATAGCCCATCCATGAGTATGCATAAGGTATCACTTGAATATGGAACAAAAGTAGTGAGGCATCCCCTTAATCCTTTGATTCTTGATGTTGTGAAAATTGAGATCATGCTCATGATTCGACACTTTTACTTATCGAAGGTCCTTCTTTGATCCTGGAATAAAAGATGAAGGCACTACTAAAAATTTCAAAAAACAATGGACACTGCCCAAAGTTACTCCATGAGAGCCCCACTTTGGAAGAAGAGGCTGTAGAAGAGCTCTCTTTGAGAAAGGTTGTTTATGCGATCATTTATCCGCATTCGTACCTCGAGTGTGTTCTTTTCTATCTCTCCTCTCTCTTTTATTTTATACTTATGTTCTTTCATTGAGGACAATGTGTGTCTTAAGTGCGGGGGAGGGAATCAATTACTTGTGTGTTTTCTTGTTTTCATTTACTTAGTTGTTTGTTTTCATTTACTTACTTGTTTTCTTATTTTTAAAAATGCATGTCTTTTCATTGGATTTTGATTTACAATTACCAGTAATTTCTCTGTTCTATTGATTAAAGACTTATGGTATGATGTGATTGATTCTATTTAAGTGTTCTTTGTATGATATGTAATACTAATCTCTAAATTGTACATCAATTGTGGTGGATCATTTACTTTGTGAGATTTAGAGCCTTTTAATGGATAACATTAAGAAATCCATCTTTTTCCTTCTTGTGTGATTTCACTCATATTTGTTAGTCTCAAGAACTTGAATTGATTATGTTGAAGCTTTTTGTTTACTTGTGCACACTGATATGATAAAGGCATATTGGTTTATTTTATTTTCAATCAGTGAGCCAAAAAGTCAACCCTGCAAATATTATCCCTTGTTTGAACACGCATTTGAGCCTGTTTATCCCATTTTTTATTTAAAACTCACTAAAAGCCAAAAAGCGAAAAAAAATGTTATCACCCTATTCAAAGGGTTGAAAGAGCCTTGTAAGGAGTTGGGTGGGGTTAAACAATATAGTTGTGATGTTTCACATGTTGGTAGAAAACTAAAAAAAATTACTCAAAAAAGGAAAAAAAATGGAAAAAGAAAAGAAGGATGTCAATACATTTTCCTTCTGAAAAAGAAAAAAAGAATAAAAAGAGAAAAGAGAAGAGAAATAGCAGAAAAGTTGTTTGGAAGTGAATGGAGTATTTTGAAGTTCAACTCCCTCAGTTTCCTTCAATTTTCTTTTAACCCTTTGAGTTTTAGCCTAGTACACCTTAGGATTTATCATACCCTTACGTTGGCCACGTTACAACCTGAATAAAAGTCTTTTTGATCTTTGTGTGCATTTATTTCATTTGTGGGTGTTAGAGTCTTTTCAAGCTTATGGTAGTACTAATTTTCATGATGTGCTTTGAGTGTAAACAGTACCCTAAACACTTGAGAGTTGAGTGAATTTTATCTTGTGAGGATGTTACTGCTTTTGATGTACTCTTTGGTAATTTGTTTTACATATTTGCTTTGAATTTCACAAAAGAGTTACTTACTAATGCCATTTTATTGAAACTTAGACTTAGAATTTTCCTTGCACGTTGTATCCTGAGAACCCTTGGAACTGCATTTTTTTTTTTTTTGCTTTTGTGTTTTCTGTTTTGAATTTATAATTTTGCTTAGAGTGCAAAAGTCCAAGTGTGGGGGAATTTGATCAGTGCAGTTTGATGCACTTTCTTCTACTATTGTACTTAATCAACTCTATAGTTTATTTCAATAATTTTACTATTTTATTGTGTTTTTAGATTTAAGTTTATTTTTTCCTTTAATTTAAATTCGTATTTTATTTTCAGCTTAAATTGTTATTTGTTACCTGTTCACTGTGCATACCATGACTTAACCAACATGAATCAGATTGACGCGTTTTAACAGGAGTTGGAAAGCTAAGAGAAAGAGCTATAAGTTTTGTGTTGAAGCAAAAAGTTGATTCATAGTGAAGCAGGGTCTAGTAATTCGTTGGATTTCTAGACTTAATTAAAAAGTTCGTTTGGGCCGATTTTTGTAATTTTCTGGTCGGTTTCCATGAGGGCCCAAATTTTCCTTTTGTTATATTAGAACTTTTGCTGCTATAGTAATCCTATTTTGCATTCACGAATATTAGAGGCTAGGATACAACTTTCACGGAGAATTAAATTTCCCACGGTTGTCTGCTATAATTGGTTTCCGCTGACACTTTGAGGTTTTATAAATTTTAGTTTAATTTTTATTTATTTTGAATTCTTATCATTAACTCACTTGATTAATTCGATTGCTTTCGTTTGCTTAATTTGATTGTTGCATATAGGATATAGTTGATTAAATTCGATTGTTGCATTATCCTAAACAATAATACGTTAGTGTAGCTTTTCCGTTATCGTGTTTGATGAAATTGGGTTTGCTTAATTCGTGAGAGCTTAAATTTGTTTGCTTAATTCGGATAATAGGAACATACATCACATAACACCAATTGCGCTTTTCAGTGGGTATTATATTCGAATAGGGTCAAATCCACTTAGGGAACTGAAAATTATATTAACCAATGATAAGTTATGACACCGAAATTGTAGATCAACTTATTTCATAATGACTTGTTTCACAGTCACTTTTTATAATGACTTATTGACAATCGAATCAAAACCCCCCTTATTTCAATCGGTTGGTAAAATTTAATACAAGAGTTCTTGTGATACGACATTCGAGTGTCGCTACCCTAAACTACTTTTTAAACTCGTTTTTGACCCGTGTGCGACATCGGATCAAATTGAACTCCTTGATGGGGTCTCTTGTAGAGTTTAACCAATATTATTAGAGTAATAGGTGTTGTGTTTCATAGTTCTTGCCCTAGCGCTCATGGGTTCTGGCCTTTTTGCATTTTAGCGTTAAAAAATCGATTTTTAGGAAAATCGTCTCATATTAGTATGATTCTTTGCAGATTCATTAGAAAAAAATCATGGATCAAAACCCTATGTTTAGAGCCTAAATTGTCGACGCCGCCCTAAAAATCCTAAATTCATCATTTTTTCTATTTTGTATGAATTTTTTACTGTTTTCATAGTTTCTGAAAAATCCGAAAAAAATTCCCAAAATTCTTATTTGGCTTTATTAGATTAAATTTCATGTTTTGTATTTTTTTAATCATTTTTTTGTGTTTCCCATCTATTTTGTTGTTTAGGGAAATTGTCGGTATTTTCCTATTTGCTGTTGAATTGTTGATTCTTGTTCTCTCATAATTTGCTTGATTCTGATTTTGAGTTTCATTACCATAACATGAGTGAACAAAGAACCTTAAGAGAACTTGTTGCACCTGATTCACTTTTTCCCGATTTCCCTTCTTTGTCTGATTTTGATGACACTTATACTTGTGATGTTTTTACTGACACTCACTTATGTTAAGTTTGTGTTGAAATTGAAGCTGCCTTACAGGTTGAGATTTCTACTGACAAAGTTGATGTTGCAGATTTAAATCTATTTCATGCTTCAAAAATTATGTCATCCATTGAGCAACCATCTGCTTTAAATTTTAAGCCACTTCCTTCAAGTTTTAAATATGAACTTTTAGAATTGGAAGAAAAGTTTACTATAATTAATTTGTCTAAACTTGAATCTGAACAGGAACAAAAAGTGTTGCAAATATTAAAGAAACATAAGAAGGCAATTGGATAGACCTTGATTGACATTCCTAGTAATAGCCCATCCATGAGTATGCATAAGGTCTCACTTGAAGATGGAACAAAAGTAGTGAGGCATCCCCTTAATCCTTTGATTCTTGATGTTGTGAAAATTGAGATCATGCTCACGATTCGACACTTTTACTTATCGAAGGTCCTTCTTTGATCCTGGAATAAAAGATGAAGGCACTACTAAAAATTTCAAAAAACAATGGACACTGCCCAAAGTTACTCCATGAGAGCCCCACTTTGGAAGAAGAGGCTGTAGAAGAGCTCTCTTTGAGAAAGGTTGTTTATGCGATCATTTATCCGCCTTCGTACCTCGAGTGTGTTCTTTCCTATCTGTCCTCTCTCTTTTATTTTATATTTATGTTCTTTCATTGAGGACAATGTGTGTCTTAAGTGCGGGGGAGGGAATCAATTACTTGTGTGTTTTCTTGTTTTCATTTACTTAGTTGTTTGTTTTCATTTACTTACTTGTTTTCTTATTTTTAAAAATGCATGTCTTTTCATTGGATTTTGATTTACAATTACCAGTAATTTCTCTGTTCTATTGATTAAAGACTTATGGTATGATGTGATTGATTCTATTTAAGTGTTCTTAGTATGATATGTAATACTAATCTCTAAATTGTACATCAATTGTGGTGGATCATTTACTTTGTGAGATTTAGAGCCTTTTAATGGATAACATTAAGAAATCCATCTTTTTCCTTCTTGTGTGATTTCACTCATATTTGTTAGTCTCAAGAACTTGAATTGATTATGTTGAAGCTTTTTGTTTACTTGTACACACTGATATGATAAAGGCATATTGGTTTATTTTATTTTCAATCAGTGAGCCAAAAAGTCAATCCTGCAAATATTATCCCTTGTTTGAACACCCATTTGAGCCTGTTTATCCCATTTTTTATTTAAAACTCACTAAAAGGCAAAAAGCAGAAAAAAATGTTATCACCCTATTCAAAGGGTTGAAAGAGTCTTGTAAGGAGTTGGGTGGGGTTAAACAATATAGTTGTGATGTTTCACATGTTGGTAGAAAAATAAAAAAAAAATTACTCAAAAAAGAAAAAAAAAATGGAAAAAGAAAAGAAGGATGTCAATACATTTTCCTTTTGAAAAAGAAAAAAAGAATAAAAAGAGAAAAGAGAAGAGAAATAGCAGAAAAGTTGTTTGGAAGTGAATGGAGTATTTTGAAGTTCAACTCCCTCAGTTTCCTTCAATTTTCTTTTAACCCTTTGAGTTTTAGCCTAGTACCCCTTTGGATTTATCATACCCTTACGTTGGCCACGTTACAACCTGAATAAAAGTCTTTTTGATCTTTGTGTGCATGTATTTCATTTGTGGGTGTTAGAGTCTTTTCAAGCTTATGGTAGTACTAATTTTCATGATGTGCTTTGAGTGTAAACAGTACCCTAAACACTTGAGAGTTGAGTGAATTTTATCTTGTGAGGATGTTACTGCTTTTGATGTACTCTTTGGTAATTTGTTTTACATATTTGCTTTGAATTTCACAAAAGAGTTACTTACTAATGCCATTTTATTGAAACTTAGACTTAGAATTTTGCTAGCACGTTGTATCCTGAGAACCCTTGGAACTGCATTTTTTTTTTCTTTTGTGTTTTCTGTTTTGAATTTATAATTTTGCTTAGAGTGCAAAAGTCCAAGTGTGGGGGAATTTGATCAGTGCAGTTTGATGCACTTTCTTCTACTATTGTACTTAATCAACTCTATAGTTTATTTCAATAATTTTACTATTTTATTGTGTTTTTAGATTTAAGTTTATTTTTTCCTTTAATTTAAATTCGTATTTTATTTTCAGCTTAAATTGTTATTTGTTACCTGTTCACTGTGCATACCATGACTTAACCAACATGAATCAGATTGACGCGTTTTAACAGGAGTTGGAAAGCTAAGAGAAAGAGCTATAAGTTTTGTGTTGAAGCAAAAAGTTGATTCATAGTGAAGCAAGGTCTAGTAATTCGTTGAATTTCTAGACTTAATTAAAAAGTTCGTTTGGGCCGGTTTTTGTAATTTTCTGGTCGGTTTCCATGAGGGCCCAAATTTTCCTTTTGTTATATTAGAACTTTTGCTGCTACAGTAATCCTATTTTGCATTCACGAATATTAGAGGCTAGGATACGACTTTCACGGAGAACTAAATTTCCCACGGTTGTCTGCTATAATTGGTTTCCGCCGACACTTTGAGGTTTTATAAATTTTAGTTTAATTTTTATTTATTTTGAATTCTTATCATTAACTCATTTGATTAATTCGATTGCTTTTGTTTGCTTAATTTGATTGTTGCTTATAGGATAGAGTTGATTAAATTCGATTGTTGCATTATCCTAAACAATAATACGTTAGTGTAGCTTTTCCGTTATCGTGTTTGATGAAATTGGGTTTGCTTAATTCGTGAGAGCTTAAATTTGTTTGCTTAATTCGGATAATAGGAACATACATCACATAACACCAATTGCGCTTTTCAGTGGGTATTATATTCGAATAGGGTCAAATCCACTTTGGGAACTGAAAATTATATTAACCAATGATAAGTTATGACACCGAAATTGTAGATCAACTTATTTCATAATGACTTGTTTCACAGTCACTTTTTATAATGACTTATTCTCAATCGAATCAAAACCCCCCTTATTTCAATCGGTTGGTAAAATTTAATACAAGAGTTCTTGTGATACGACATTCGAGTGTCGCTACCCTAAACTACTTTTTAAACTCGTTTTTGACCCGTGTGCGACATCGGATCAAATTGGACTCCTTGCTGGGGTCTCTTGTAGAGTTTAACCAATATTATTAGAGTAATAGGTGTTGTGTTTCATAGTTCTTGCCCTAGAGCTCATGCGTTCTGGCCTTTATACATTTTAGCGTTAAAAAATAGATTGTTAGGAAAATTGTCTCATATTAGTATGATTCTTTGCAGATTCATTAGAAAAAAATCGGGGATCAAATCCCTATGTTTAGACCCTAAATTGTCGACGCCGCCCTCAAAATCCTAAATTCATCATTTTTCTAATTTGTATGAATTTTTTACTGTTGTCATATTTTTTGAAAAATACCAAAAAAATTTCCCAAAATTTTTGTTTGGCTTTATTAGATTAAATTTAATCTTTTGTATTTTTTTTAATCATTTTTTTGTGTTTCCCATCTATTTTGTTGTTTAGGGAAATTGTCGGTATTTTCCTATTTGCGGTTGAATTGCTGATTCTTATTCTCTCATAATTTGTTTGATTCTGATTTTGAGTTTCATTACCATAACATGAGTGAACAAAGAACCTTACGTGAACTTGCTGCGCCTGATTCACTTTTTCCCGATTTCCCTTGTTTGTCTGATTTTGATGACACTTATACTTGTGATGTTTGTACTGACACTCGCATATGTTAAGTTTGTGCTAAAATTGAATTTGCCTTATAGGTTGATATTTCTTATGAGATTTCTACTGACAAAGTTGATGTTGCAGATTTAAATCTATTTCTTGCTTCGAAAATTTTGTCATCCATTGAGCATTCATCTGTTTTAAAGCTTAAGCCACTTCCTTCAAATTTTAAATATGAACTTTTAGAATTGGAAGAAAAGTTGCCTATAATAAATTTGTCTAAACTTGAATCTGAACAGGAACAAAAAGTGTTGTAGATATTAAAGAAACATAAGAAGGCAATTGGATGGACCTTGACTGACATTCCTAGTAATAGCCTATCCATGAGTATGCATAAGGTCTCACTTGAAGATGGAACACAAGTAGTGAGGCAGACCCTTAATCCTTTGATTTTTGATGTTGTGAAATTTGAGATCATGCTCACGATTCGACACTTTTACTTATCGAAGGCCCTTCTTTGATCCTGGAATAAAAGATGAAGCCACTACTAAAAATTTCAAAAACAATGGACACTTCCCAAAGTTACTCTGTGAGAGCCCCACTTTGGAAGAAGAGACTGTAGAAGAGGTCTCTTTGGGAAAGGTTGTTCATGCGATCATTTATTTGCCTTCGCACCTCGAGTGTGTTCTTTCCTATCTCTCCTCTCTCTCTTATTTTATATTTATGTTCTTTCATTGAGGACAATGTGTGTCTTAAATGCAGGGGAGTGAATCAATTACTTGTGTGTTTTCTTGTTTTCATTTACTTACTTGTTTTCTTATTTTTAAAAATGCATGTCTTTTCATTGGATTTTGATTTACAATTACCAGTAATTTCTCTGTTTTATTGATTAAAGACTTATGGTGTGATGTGATTGATTCTATTTAAGTGTTCTTAGTATGATATGAAAGACTAAACTCTAAATTGTACATCAATTGTGGTGGATCATTTACCTTGTGAGATTTAGAGCCTTTTAATGGATAATATTAAGAAATCCATCTTTTTCCTTCTTGTGTGATTTCACTCATGTCTGTTAGTCTCTAGAACTTGAATTGATTATGTTGAAGCTTTTTGTTTACTTGTGCACACTGATATGATAAAGGCGTGTCGTTTTATTTTATTTTCAGTCAGTGAGCCAAAAAGTCAACCCTGCAAATATTATCCCTTGTTTGGAAACCCATTTGAGCTTGTTTATCCCATTTTTTATTTAAAACTCATTACAATCCAAAAAGCAAAAAACAATGTTATCACCCTATTTAAAGGGTTGTAAGAGTCTTGTATGAAGTTGGGTGGGGTTAAACAATATAATTGTGATGTTTCAGTGGTTGGTAGAAAAAGAAAAAAAAATTACTGAAAAAAGAAAAAAAATGGAAAAAGAAAAGAAGGATGTCAATACATTTTCCTTCTGAAAAAGAAAAAAAAAAGAAAAAAAAAAGAGAAAAGAGAAGAGAAAAGAGAAGAGAAATAGCAAAAAAGTTGTTTGGAAGTGAATGGAGTATTTTGTAGTTCAACTCCCTCAATTTCCTTCAATTTTCTTTTAACCCTTTGAGTTTTAGCCTAGTACCCCTTAGGATTTATCCTACCCTTACGTTGGCCACGTTACAACCTGAATAAAAGTCTTTTTGATCTTTATGTGCATGTATTTCATTTGCGGGTGTTAGAGTTTTTTCAAGCTTATGGTATTACTAATTTTCATGATCTGCTTTGAGTGTAAGCAGTACCTTAAACACTTGAGAGTTGAGTGAATTTTATCTTGTGAGGATCTTGCTCTTTTGATGTACTCATTAGTAACTTGTTTTACATATTTGCTTTAAATTTCACAATAGAGTT
Source organism: Lathyrus tuberosus (assembly GCA_022829125.1). Taxonomy (NCBI): domain Eukaryota; kingdom Viridiplantae; phylum Streptophyta; class Magnoliopsida; order Fabales; family Fabaceae; genus Lathyrus; species Lathyrus tuberosus. The sequence goes on along the minus strand of JALAZF010000241.1, from coordinate 2,516,320 downwards.
ACTTACTACTGCCATTTTATTGAAGCTTAGACTTAGAATTTTGCTTGCACGTTGTATCCTGAGAACCCTTGGAACTGGATATTTTGTTTTGCTCTTGTGTTTTCTGTTTTGAATTTATAATTTTGCTCGGAGTGCAAAAGTTCAAGTGTGGGGGAATTTGATCAGTGCAGTATGATGCACTTTCTTCTACTATTGTACTTAATCAACTCTATAGTTTATTTCAATAATTTTACTATTTTATTGTGTTTTTAGATTTAGGTTTTTTTCTTCCTTTAATTTAAATTCGTATTTTATTTTCAGCTTAAACTGTTATTTGTTACCTGTTCACTGTGCAGACCATAACTTAACCTACAGGAATCTGATAACAGGAGTTGGAAAGCTAAGAGAAAGAGATACAAGTTTTGTGCTGAAGTAAAAAGCTGATTCATAGTGAAGCAGGGTTTATTAATTCATTGAATTTCTAGACTTAATTAAAATAGTTAGTTTGGGCTGGTTTTTGTAATTTTCTGGTCGGTTTCCATAGGGCCCAAATTTTCCTTTTGTTATATTACAATTTTTACTGCTACAGTAATCCTATTTTGTATTCACGAATATTAGTGGCTGGGATACGACTTTCACAGAGAACTAAATTTCCCACAGTGCTCTCCTATAATTGGTTTCCGCCGACACTTTGAGGTTTTATAAATTTTAGTTTAATTTGTATTTCTTTTCAATTCTTTTTATAAACTCATTTGGTTAATTCGATTGCTTTCGTTTGCTTAATTTGATTGCTGCATATGGGATAGAGTTGATTAAATTCGATTGTTGCATTATCCTTAACAATAATACGTTAGCGTAGCTTTTTTGTTATCGTGTTTGATGAAATTGGGTTTGCTTAATTCGCGAGAGCTTAAATTTGTTTGCTTAATTCGGATAATAGGAACATACATCACATAATACCAATTGCGCTTGTCAGTGTGTATTATAATCGAATAGGGTCAAATCCACTTAGGGAACTGAAAATTATATTAACCAATGATAAGTTAGGACACCGAAATTGTAGATCAACTTATTTCATAATGACTTATTTCATAGTCACTTTTTATAATCACTTATTCTCAATCGAATCAAACCCCCCTTATTTCAATCGGTTGGTAAAATTTAATACAAGAGTTCTTGTGATACGACATTCGAGTGTCGCTACCCTAAACTACTTTTTAAACTCGTTTTTGACTCGTGTGCGACATCGGATCAAATTGGCGTCCTTGCTTGGGTCTCTTGTAGATTTTAACCAATATTATTAGAGTAATAGGTGTTGTGTTTTGAAAATTCTGGTCTATGCAGACAGCAGATGTCTTAACACAATTCAAGACATTGTGCTGCATAATCATTTAAACAAGAAAGGAACAACACACAGTTGATAGCTGACAATCAACATGAAGCCACAACGGATGTTACAACATCTGCTAAGACATGTTTATCAAGAGTAGATACAGAACATTAAAAACTGCAGAATGATAAACAACACACATAATTTGTTCACCCAGTTCGGTCTAACAACCTACATCTAGGGACATACCAAGCCATGAAGGAAGTTCACTATCAGCAGTATCAATTCATAGACCCTACAATCAACACACCCGTTGATGATCTACTCACTTAATCACTACCCAATGACCCTTCTACCTAAGTCCACCCTAGATAAGAGACTCCAACTTACTTCCAATCATCGCAATGATGTCTAGCAGTCAACACCTCAGCCACTGCATCAACAACTTGATTTCCAACAACTCTTCAATCACATAAAAGTAGAAGACATACTTCAAAGAAACACAATCATCATTGATTAAAAGCTCATAGATGATTGACAAATACAACTCAACTAAACAGTCCAACTCTAAGTACGAAACAGTACCAGAGTGGCTCACAATTTCACACGGCCCTAATGATCTACATTTTGGACCCGTGCTTATTCTAGGTTACAAGCATTCTATCTATAACTTTTTCCCAACTGGATTTGGGCTTCTAATCACAGCATATCAGCTGCTACAAATCTGCAAAAGATTCTCCTACAAAATAGGTCTTCAATCAAATTCTTCCTAATTTATCTCCATAATTAGAAAGTCATTACTCTTCAATATTCTTCTTGATTCTGACTTGAATCTTCCAGACCTATAAATCAGCTCCACAAAGGATACATAATATTTCCAGGATCTTATGTATCTTTTAAATCTTCACTTTTTAATTCAGCTGCAAGATCTTCTCCATAAGAATAGGAACAAATCTCCAAATAGTTTCCTAAAAAGTCTCCAAGATCCTTTTTAGGAAATCCAATTAAATCTGCACTTTGTTCCTAATTAATCTCCTTGACCTATGAATAATGATGAGGTATATCCAAAAAGATCTCATCAGATCAAATCAAATCTGTCAAGAGATATACAATAACAGCACCTGCTGTAACAGACAATGATGTTGTGACATCTCCTTTGACATCTTGATTAACCATCACAGAGCAGCAGTACCTGTTGTACCAGATCAAGATGTTCTGTCATGACATTCCAAAGATAGCCACGTCACATCACCTTAAACATTCAGGTTCAGTGAAGTGCTCATGACATCTCTGTCACACCATTATAACCATGCACTCATACTAGGTAGGTGCAGCACAACATGTCAAGACATCACACTTGACATTTAACTAATATGACAGAAACTGAACATAACCAGTTAGTACAGAACAACATGTCAAGACATCCTACTTGACATTTCACAACCTACAACTAATCTGTTATGGCAGATACACATACAACATGTTAAAACACCTTCAGTGACATAAGAGCTAACAAAAAGGTTTTAACAAAATTTAGCCAACATACATACTGCATAGCAGCAGAACTAACATGTTTCATAGTTCTTTCCCTTGCACTCCTACGTTCTGGCCTTTTCGCATTTTAGCGTAAAAAAATTGATTTTTAGGAAAATCGTCTCATATTAGTATGATTCTTTGTAGATTCATTAGAAAAAAACCGGGGATCAAAACCCTATGTTTAGATCCTAAATTGTGGACGCCTCCCTAAAAATCCTAAATTCATCATTTTTCTATTTTGTATGAATTTTTTACTGTTTTCATAATTTCTGAAAAATCCGAAAAAAATTCACAAAATTCTTATTTGGCTTTATTAGATTAAATTTCGTGTTTTGTATTTTTTTGTATTTTTTTTTTGTGTTTCCCATCTATTTTGTTGTTTAAGGAAATTGTCGGTATTTTCCTATTTGCTATTGAATTGCTGATTCTTGCTTCCAAAATTTTGTCATCCATTGAGCAACCATCTGCTTTAAAGCTTAAGCCTGCACTTCCTTCAAATTTTAAATATGAACTTTTAGAATTGGAAGAAAAGTTGCCTATAATAAATTTGTCTAAACTTGAATCTGAACAGGAACAAAAAATGTTGTAGATATTAAAGAGACATAAGAAGGCAATTGGATGGACCTTGACTGACATTCCTAGTAATAGCCCATCCATGAGTATGCATAAGTTCTCACTTGAAGAGGGAACAAAAGTAGTGAAGCAACCCCTTAATCCTTTGATTCTTGATGTTGTGAAAATTGAGATCACGCTCACGATTTGACACTTTCACTTATCGAAGGCCCTTCTTTGATCCTGGAATAAAAGATGAAGCCACTACTAAAAATTTAAAAAACAATGGACACTGCCCAAAGTTACTCCATGAGAGCCCCACTTTGGAAGAAGAGACTGTAGAAGAGCTCTCTTTGGGGAAAGTTGTTTATGCGATCATTTATCCGCCTTCGCACCTCGAGTGTGTTCTTTCCTATCTCTCCTCTCTCTCTTATTTTATATTTATGTTCTTTCATTGAGGACAATGTGTGTCTTAAGTGCGGGGGAGGGAATCAATTACTTGTATGTTTTCTTGTTTTCATTTACTTACTTGTTTTCTTATTTTTAAAAATGCATGTCTTTTCATTGGATTTTGATTTACAATTACCAGTAATTTCTCTGTTCTATAGATTAAAGTTTTATGGTGTGATGTGATTGATTCTATTTAAGTGTTCTTAGTATGATATGAAAGACTAATCTCTAAATTGTACATCAATTATGGTGGATCATTTACCTTGTGAGATTTAGAGCCTTTTAATGGATAACATTAAGAAATCCATCTTTTTCCTTCTTGTGTGATTTCACTCATGTCTGTTAGTCTCTAGAACTTGAATTGATTATGTTGAAGCTTTTTGTTTACTTGTGCACACTGATATGATAAAGGCATGTTGTTTTATTTTATTTTTAGTCAGTGAGCCAAAAAGTCAACCCTGTAAATATTATCCCTTGTTTTGAAACCCATTTGAGCGTGTTTATCCCATTTTTTATTTAAAACTCATTACAAGCCAAAAAGCAAAAAACAATACTATCACCCTATTTAAAGGGTTGAAAGAGTCTTATATGAAGTTGGGTGAGGTTAAACAATATAATTGTGATGTTTCACAGGTTGGTAGAAAAAGAAGAAAAATAATTACTGAAAAAAAAATGGAAAAAGAAAAGAATGATGTCAATACATTTTCCTTCTGAAAAAGAAAAAAAGAATAAAAAGAGAAAAGAGAAGAGAAATAGCAGAAAAGTTGTTTGGAAGTCAATGGAGTATTTTGTAGTTCAACTCCCTCAGTTTCCTTCAATTTTCTTTTAACCCTTTGAGTTTTAGCCTAGTACCCCTTAGGATTTATCCTACCCTTACATTACCCACGTTAAAACCTGAATAAAAGTCTTTTTGATCTTTGTGTGCAAGTATTTCATTTGTGGGTGTTAGAGTCTTTTCAAGCTTATGGTATTACTAATTTTCATGATGTGCTTTGAGTGTAACTAGTACCCTAAACACTTGAGAGTTGAGTGAATTTTATCTTGTGAGGATCTTGCTCTTTTGATGTACTCATTAGTAATTTGTTTTACATATTTGCTTTGAATTTAACAGCAGAGTTACTTACTACTGCCATTTAATTGAAGCTTAGACTTAGAATTTTGTTTTCCTGTTGTATCCTGAGAACCCTTGGAACTGCATATTTTGATTTGCTCTTGTGTTTTCTGTTTTGAATTTATAATTTTGCTCGGAGTGCAAAAGTTCAAGTGTGGGGGAATTTGATCAGTGCAGTTTGATGCATTTTCTTCTACTATTGTACTTAATCAACTCTATAGTTTATTTCAATAATTTTACTATTTTATTGTGTTTTTAGATTTAAGTTTTTTTTTGCCTTTAATTTAAATTCGTATTTTATTTTCAGCTTAAACTGTTATTTGTTACCTGTTCCCTGTGCAGACCATAACTTAACCTACAGGAATCAGATTGACGCGTTCTAACAGGAGTTGGAAAGCTAAGAGAAAGAGATACAAGTTTTGTGTTGAAGTAAAAAGCTGATTCATAGTGAAGCTTGGTTTATTAATTCGTTGAATTTCTAGACTTAATTAAAATAGTTTGTTTGGGCCGGTTTTTATAATTTTCTGGTCGGTTTCCATGAGTGCCCAAATTTTCCTTTTGTTATATTACAATTTTGACTGCTACAGTAATCCTATTTTGCATTCACGAATATTAGTGGCTAGGATACGACTTTCACGGAGAACAAAATATCCCACGGTGTTCTCCTATAATTGGTTTCCGCCGACACTTTGAAGTTTTAAAAATTTTAGTTTAATATGTGTTTCTTTTCAATTCTTATTATAAACTCATTTGATTAATTCGATTGCTTTCGTTTGGTTAATTTGATTGTTGCATATGGGATAGAGTTGATTAAATTCGATTGTTGCATTATCCTTAACAATAATACGTTAGCGTAGCTTTTTTGTTATCGTGTTTGATGAAATTGGGTTTGCTTAATTTGCGAGAGCTTAAATTTGTTTACTTAATTCGGATAATAGGAACATACATCACATAATACCAATTGCGCTTGTCAGTGGGTATTGTAATCGAATAGGGTCAAATCCACTTAGGGAACTGAAAATTATATTAACCAATGATAAGTTAGGATACCGAAATTGTAGATCAACTTATTTCATAATGACTTATTTCATAGTCACTTTTTATAATCAGTTATTCTCAATCGAATCAAAACCCCCCTTATTTCAATCTGTTGGTAAAATTTAATACAAGAGTTCTTGTGATACGACATTCGAGTGTCGCTACCCTAAACTACTTTTTTTAACTCGTTTTTGACTCGTGTACGACATCGGATCAAATTGGCGTCCTTGCTTGGGTCTCTAATAGATTTTAACCAATATTATTAGAGTAATAGGTGTTGTGTTTCATAGTTCTTTCCCTTGCGCTCCTGCGTTCTGGCCTTTTCGCATTTTAGCATAAAAAAATTGATTTTTAGGAAAATCGTCTCATATTAGTATGATTCTTTGTAGATTCATTAGAAAAAAATTGGGGATCAAAACCCTATGTTTAGAGCCTAAATTGTGGACGCCTCCCTAAAAATCCTAAATTCATCATTTTTCTAATATGTATGAATTTTTTACTGTTTTCATAATTTCTAAAAAATCCGAAAAAAATTCCCAAAATTCTTATTTGGCTTTATTAGATTAAATTTCGTGTTTTATATTTTTTAGTATTTTTTTAATAATTTTTTTTTTTGTGTTTCCCATCTATTTTGTTGTTTAGGGAAATTGTCGGTATTTTCATATTTGTTGTTGAATTGCTGATTCTTGCTTCCAAAATTTTGTCATCCATTGAGCAACCATCTGCTTTAAAGCTTAATCCACTTCCTTCAAATTTTAAATATGAACTTTTAGAACTGGAAGAAAAATTGCCTATGATAAATTTGTCTAAACTTGAATCTAAACAGGAACAAAAAGTGTTGTAGATATTAAAGAAACATAAAAAGGCAATTGGATGGACCTTGACTGACATTCCTAGTAATAGCCCATCCATGAGTATGCATAAGGTCTTACTTGAAGATGGAACAAAAGTAGTGAAGCAGCCCCTTAATCTTTTGATTCTTGATGTTGTGAAAATTGAGATCACGCTCACGATTCGACACTTTTACTTATCGAAGGTCCTTCTTTGATCCTGGAATAAAAGATGAAGGCACTACTAAAAATTTCAAAAACAATGGACACTGCCCAAAGTTACTCCATGAGAGCCCCACTTTGGAAGAAAAGACTGTAGAAGAGCTCTCTTATGGAAAGGCTGTTTATGCGATCATTTATACGCCTTCGCACCTCGAGTGTGTTCTTTCCCATCTCTCCTCTCTCTCTTATTTTATATTTATGTTCTTTCATTGAGGACAATGCGTGTCTTAAGTGCGGGGGAGGGAATGTGTGTTTTCTCTTGTTTTCATTTACTTACTTGTTTTCTTATTTTTCAAAATGCATGTCTTTTCATTGGATTTTGATTTATAATTACCAGTAATTTCTCTGTTATATTGATTAAAGACTTATGGTGTGATGTGATTAATTCTATTTAAGTGTTCTTAGTATGATATGAACGACTAAACTCTAAATTATACATCAATTGTGGTGGATCATTTACCTTGTGAGACTTAGAGCCTTTTAATGGATAACATTAAGAAATCCATCTTTTTCCTTCTTGTGTGATTTCACTCATGTCTGTTAGTCTCTAGAACTTGAATTGATTATGTTGAATCTTTTTGTTTACTTGTGCACATTGATATGATACAGGCATGTTATTTTATTTTATTTTCAGTCAGTGAGCCAAAAAGTCAACCCTGCAAATATTATCCCTTGTTTGGAAACCCATTTGAGCTTGTTTATCCCATTTTTTATTTAAAACTCATTACAAGCCAAAAAGCAAAAAAACAATGTGATCACCCTATTTAAAGGGTTGAAAGAGTCTTGTATGAAGTTGGGTGGGGTTAAACAATATAATTGTGATGTTTCACAGGTTGGTAGAAAAAGAAAAAAAATTACTAAAAAAAGACAAAAAAAAGGGAAAAAGAATAGAAGGATGTCAATACATTTTCCTTCTGAAAAAGAAAAAAAGAATAAAAAGAGAAAAGAGAAGAGAAATAGCAGAAAAGTTGTTTGGAAGTGAATGGAGTATTTTGTAGTTCAACTCCCTCAGTTTCCTTCAATTTTCTTTTAACCCTTTGAGTTTTAGCCTAGTACCCCTTAGGATTTATCCTACCCTTACGTTGGCTACGTTACAACCTGAATAAAAGTCTTTTTGATCTTTGTGTGTATGTATTTCATTTGTGGGTGTTAGAGTCTTTTCAAGCTTATGGTATTACTAATTTTCACGATGTGCTTTGAGTGTAAACAGTACCCTAAACACTTGAGAGTTGAGTGAATTTTATCTTGTGAGGATCTTGCTCTTTTGATGTACTCATTAGTAATATGTTTTACATATTTGCTTTGAATTTCACAAAAAGAGTTACTTACTACTGCCATTTTAATGAAGCTTAGACTTAGAATTTTGCTTGCACGTTGTATCCTGAGAACCCTTGGAACTGCATATTTTGTTTTGCTCTTGTGTTTTCTGTTTTGAATTTATTATTTTGCTTGGAGTGCAAAAGTTCAAGTGTGGGGAATATAATCTGTGCAGTTTGATGCACATTCTTCTACTATTGTACTTAATCAACTCTATAGTTTATTTCAATAATTTTACTATTTTATTGTGTTTTTAGATTTAAGTTTATTTTTGCCTTTAAGTTAAATTCGAATTTTATTTTCAGCTTAAATTGTTATTTGTTACCTATTCACTGTGCAAACCATAACTTAACCTACAGGAATCAGATTGACGCATTTTAACAAGAGTTGGAAAGCTTTAGAAAGAGCTACAAGTTTTGTGTTTAAGTAAAAAGCTGATTCATAGTGAAGCATGGTCTAGTAATTCATTGAATTTTTAGACTTAATTAAAATAGTTAGTTTATGCCGGTTTTTGTAATTTTCTGGTCGGTTTCCATGAGGGCCCCAATTTTCCTTTTATTATATTAGAATTGTCGCTGCTACACTAATCCTACTTTGCATTCACGAATATTAGAGGCCAGGATACGACTTTCACAGAGAACTAAATTTCCCACGGTTGTCTGCTATAATTGGTTTCCGCCGACACTTTGAGGTTTTATAAATTTTAGTTTAATTTTTATTTCTTTTCAATTCTTATTATAAAATCATTTGATTAATTAGATTGCTTTCGGTTGCTTAATTTGATTAGTGCATATGGGATAGAGTCGATTAACAATAATACGTTAGCGTCACTTTTTCGTTATCGTGTTTGATGAAATTGGGTTTGCTTAATTCGCGAGATTGCGCCTGTCAGTGGGTATTGTATTCGAATAGGGTCAAATCCACTTAGGGAACTGAAAATTATATTAACCAATGATAAGTTAGGACACCGAAATTGTAGATCAACTTATTTCATAATGACTTGTTTCACAATCACTTTTTATAATCATTTATTCTCAATCGAATCAAAACCCCCCTTATTTCAATCGATTGGTAAAATTTAATACAAGAGTTCTTGTGATACGACATTCGAGTGTCGTTGCCCTAAACTTCTTTTTAAACTCGTTTTTGACCCGTGTGCGACATCGGATCAAATTAACGTCCTTGTTGGGGTCTCTAGTAGATTTTAACCAATATTATTAGAGTAATAGGTGTTGTGTTTCATAGTTCTTGCCCTAGCGCTCCTGCGTTCTGACCTTTACGCATTTTAGCGTAAAAAAATCGATTTTTATGAAAATCGTCTCCTATTAGTATGATTCTTTGCAGGTTCATTAGAAAAAAATCGGGGATCAAAACCCTATGTTTAGAGCCTAAATTGTGGACGCTTCCTTAAAATTCCTAAATTCATCATTTTTCTATTTTGTATAAATTTTTTACTGTTTTCATAGTTTCTGAAAAATCCGAAAAAAATTCCCAAAATTCTTATTTGGCTTTATTAGATTAAATTTCGTGTTTTGTATTTTTTTAATCGTTTTTTTGTGTTTCCCATCTATTTTGTTTTTTAGGGAAATTGTAGGTATTTTCCTATTTGCTGTTGAATTGCCGATTCTTGTTCTCTCATAATTTGTTTGATTCTGATTTTGAGTTTCATTACCATAAGATGAGTGAACAGAGAACCTTAAGAGACCTTGCTGCACCTGATTCAGTTTTTCCCAATTTCCCTTGTTTGTCTGATTTTGATGACACTTATACTTGTGATGTTTGTACTGACACTCACTTAAGTTAAGTTTGTACTGAAATTGAAGCTGCCTTACAGGTTGATATTTCTTATGAGATTTCTACTGAGAAAGTTGATTTCGCAGATTTAAATCTATTTCTTGCTTCCAAAATTTTGTCATCCATTGAGCAACCATCTACTTTAAAGCTTAAGCCACTTCCTTCAAATTTTAAATATGAACTTTTAGAATTGTAAGAAAAGTTATCTATAATAATTTTGTCTTAACTTGAATTTGAACAAGAATAAAAAGTGTTGCAGGTATTAAAGAAACATAAGAGGGCAATTGGATGGACCTTGACTTACATTCCTAGAAATAGCCCATCCATGAGTATGCATAAGGTCTCACTTGAAGATGGAACAAAATAGTGAGGCAGCCCCTTAATCCTTTGATTCTTTATGTTGTGAAAAATAAGATCACGTTCACGTGACAATTCGACACTTTTACTCATCGAAGGTACTTCTTTGATCTTGGAATAAAAGATAATGGCACTACTAAAAATTTCAAAAACAGTGGACACTGCCCAAATCTACTCCATGAGAGACCCGCTATGGAAAAAGAGACTGTAGAATAGCTCTCTTTTGGAAAGGTTGTTTATGCGATCATCTATCTGCCTTAACTCCTCGGGTGTGTTCTTTCCTATCTCTCATCTCTCTCTTATTTTATACTTATGTTCTTTCATTAAGGACAATGTGTGTCTTAAGTGTGGGAGAGGGAATTAATTACTTGTGTGTTTTCTTATTTTTATTTACTTACTTGTTTTCTATTGATTAAAGACTTGTGGTGTGATGTGATTAATTCTATTTATGCATTCTTAGTATGATATGTTGGACTAAACTCGAAATTGTACATCAATTGTAGTGGATCATTTACCTTGTGAGATTTTGAGCCTTTTAATTGATAACATTCAAAAATCCATCTTTTTCCTTCTTGTGTGATTTCACTCATCTCTGTTAGTCTCTAGAACTTGAATTGATTTTGGTGAAGCTTTTTGTTTACTTGTGCACACTGATATGATAAAGGCATGTTGTTTGGAAGTGAATGGAGTATTTTGTAGTTCAACTTCCTCAGTTTCCTTCAATTTTCTTTTAACCCTTTGAGTTTAGCCTAGTATCCCTTAGGATTTATCTTAGCCTTATGTTGGCCATGTTACTACCTAAATGAAATTCCTTTTGATATTTGTGTGCATGTATTTCATTTGTGGATGTTAGAGTCTTTTCAATCTTATGGTAGTACTAATTTTTATGATGTGCTATAGGTGTAAACAGTACCCGAAACACTTGAGAGTTGAGTGAATTTTATCTTGTGAGGATCTTGTTGCTTTTGATGTACTCTTTGGTAATATTTTTTACATATTTGCTTTGAATGTCAAAAAAGATTTACTAACTAATTCCATTTACTTGAAACTTAGACTTAGAATTTTGCTTGCACGTTGTATCCTGAGAGCCCTTGGAACTGCATGTTTTGTTTTGCTCTTGTTTTGCGATTTTGTATTTATAATTTTGCTCAGAGTGCAAAGTTTAAGTGTGGGGGAATTTGATCAGTGCATTTTGATGCGCTTTCTTCTACTATTGTACTTAGGCAACTCTATAGTTTATTTCATTATTTTTACTATTTTATTGTGTTTTTAGATTTCAGTTTATTTTTGCCTTTAATTTAAATTCGTATTTTATTTTTAGTTTTAACTGTTATTTGTTACTTATTCACTATGCAGACCATAACTTGACCTACAAGAATCGTATTGACACGTTCTAACAAGAGTTGGAAAGCTAAGAGAAAGAGCTACAAGTTTTGTGTTGAAGTAAAAAGCTGATTCATAGTGAAGCAGGGTTTAGTAATTCGTTGAATTTCTAGACTTAATTAAAATAGTTAGTTTGGGTCGGTTTTTGTAATTTTCTGGTCGGTTTCCATGAGGACCCGAATTTTCCTTTTGTTATATTAGAATTTTTGCTGCTACAGTAATCCTAATTTGCATTCACGAATATTAGAGGCTAGGATACGACTTTCATGGAGAACTAAATTTCGCACGGTTGTCTGCTGTAATTGGTTTCCACCGACACTTTGAGGTTTTATAAATTTTCGTTTAATTTTGATTTCTTTTCAATTCTTATTAAAAACTCATTTGATTAATTTGATTGCTTTCGTTTGCTTAATTTGATTGTTGCATATAGGATAGAGTTGATTAAATTCGATTGTTGCATGATCCTTAACAATAATACGTTAGCGTAGCTTTTTCGTTACCGTGTTTGATGAAATCGCATTTGCTTAATTCGCAAGAGCTTAAATTTGTTTGCTTAATTCGGATAATAGGAACATACATCACATAATACCAATTGCGCTTGTGAGTGGGTATTGTAATCGAATAGGGTCAAACAGCTTAGGGAACTAAAAATTATATTAACCAGTGATAAGTTAGGACACCGAAATAGTATGTCAACTTATTTCATAATGACTTATTTCATAGTCACTTTTTATAATCACTTATTCTCAATCGAATCAAAACCCCCCTTATTTCAATCGGTTGGTAAAAATTAAGACAAGAGTCCTTGTGATACTACATTCGAGTGTCGCTACCCTAAACTACTCTTTTAAACTCGTTTTTGACCAGTGTGCGACATCTGATCAAATTGGCGTCCTTGCTGGGGTCTCTTGTAGATTTTAACCAATATTATTAGAGTAATAGGTGTTATGTTTAATAGTTCTTGCCCTAGCGCTCATGCGTTCTGGCCTTTTCACATTTTAGCGTAAAAAAATCGATTTCTAGGAAAATCGTATCATATTAGTCTGATTCTTTGCAGATTCATTAGTAAAAAATCGGGGATCAAAACCCTGTGTTTAGGGCCTAAATTGTGGATGCCTCCCTAAAAATCCAAAATTCATCATTTTTCTATTTTGTATGAATTTTTTACTGTTTTCATTGTTTCTGAAAAATCTAGAAAAAAATTCCCAAAATTCTTATTTGGCTTTATTAGATTAAATTTCGTGTTTTGTATTTTTTGTATCTTTTTTAATCTTTTTTTTTTGTGTTTCCCATCTATTTTGTTGTTTAGGGAAATTGTCGGTATTTTCCTATTTGCTGTTGAATTGCTGATTCTTGTTCTCTCAATATTTGTTTGATTTTGATTTTGAGTTACATTACTATAACATAAGTGAACAAAGAACCTTAATAGAACTTGCTGCACCTGATTCACTTTTTCCCGATTTCCCTTCTTTGTCTGATTTTGATGACACTTATACTTGTGATGTTTGTACTGACACTCACTTATGTTAAGTTTGTGCGGAAATTGAAGCTGCCTTACAGGTTGATATTTTTTATGAGATTTCTACATACAAAGTTGATGTTGCAGATTTAAATATTGTTCCTGCTTCCAAAATTTCGTCATCCCTTGAGCAACCATCTGCTTTAAAGCTTAAGCCACTTCCTTCAAATTTTAAATATGAACTTTTAGAATTGGAAGAAAAGTTGCCTATGAAAAATTTGTCTAAACTTGAATCTGAACAGGAACAAAAAGTGTTATAGATGTTAAAGAAACATAAGAAGGCAATTGGATGGACCTTGACTTACATTCCTAGTAATAGCCCATCCATGAGTATGCATAATGTCTCACTTGAAGATGGAACAAAAGTAGTGAGGCAGTCCCTTAATCCTTTGATTCTTGATGTTGTGAAAAATGAGATCACATTCATGTGCCCATTCGACACATTTACTCATCGAAGATCCTTCTTTGATCTTCGAATAAAAGACGAAGGCACTACTAAAAATTTCAAAAACAATGGACACTTCCCAAAGATACTCCATGAGAGTCCCACTTTGGAAGAAGAGACTGTAGAAGAGCTCTCTTTGGGAAATGTTTTTTATACAATCATCTATCTGCCTTGACTCCTCGAGTGTGTTCTTTCTAATCTCTCCTCTATCTCTTATTTTATACTTATGTTCTTTCATTGAGGACAATGTGTGTCTTAAGTGTGGGGGACGGAATCAATTACTAGTGTGTTTTCTTGTTTTCATTTACTTACTTGTTTGTTTTCATTTACTTACTTGTTTTCTTGTTTTTAAAAATTCATGTCTTTTCATTGGTTTTTGAGTTATAATTATGAGTAATTTCTCTGTTTTAATGATTAAAGACTTGTGATGAGATGTGATTGATTCTATTTATGCATTCTTAGTATGATATGTAGGCCTAAACTCCGAATTGTACATCAATTGTGGTGGATTATTTACTTTGTGAGATTTTGAGCATTTTAGTGGATAACATTAAAAAAATCCATCTGTTTCCTTCTTGTGTGATTTCACTAATGATTGTTAGTCTCTAGAACTTGAATTGATTATGTTGAAGCTTTTTGTTTACTAGTGCACACTGATATGACAAAGGCATGTTGTTTTGTTTTATTTTCAGCCAGTGAGTCAAAAAGCCAACCCTGCAAATATTATCCCTTGTTTGGAAACCCCTTTGAGCTTGTTTATCCCTTTTTTTATTTAAAACTCATTACAAGCTGAAAAGCGAAAAATAATGTTATCACCCTATTCAAAGTGTTGAAAGAGTCTTGTATGGAGTTGGGTGTGGTTGAACGATATAGATGTGATGTTTCAAAGGTTGGTAGAAAAAGAAAAAAAAATTACTGAATAAGAAAAAAATGGAAAAAGAAAAGAAGGATGTCATTACATTTTCCTTCTGAAAAAGAAAAAAAAATAAAAATAGAAAAGAGAAGAGAAATTGCAAAAAAGTTGTTTGGAAGTGAATGAAGTATTTTGTAGTTCAACTACCTCAGTTTCCTTCAATTTGTTTTGACCCTTTGAGTTTTAGGCTGGTTCCCCTTAGGAATCATCTTACCATTACCTTGGCCACGTTTCAACCTGAATAAAAGTCCTTTTTATAATTGTGTGCATGTATTTCATTTGTGGATGTTCGAGTTTTTTCAAGCTTATGGTAGTACTAATTTTCAGGATGTGTTTTGAGTGTAAACAGTACCCTAAACACTTGAGAGTTGAGTGAATTTTATCTTGTGAGGATCTTGCTGCTTTTGATGTACTCTTTGGTAATATGTTTTACATATTTGCTTTGAATGTCACAAAAGAGTTACTTACTAATGCCACTTTCTTGAAGCTTAGACTTAGAATTTTACTTGCACTTTGTATCCCGAGAACCCTTGGAACTGCATATTTTGTTTTGCTTTTGTTCTTCTGTTTTAAATTTATAATTTTGCTCGGAGTGAAAAAGTTCAAGTGTGGGGGAATTTGATCAGTGCATTTTGATGCACTTTCTTCTTCTATTGTACTTAGGCATCTCTATAGTTTATTTCATTAATTTTACTATTTTATTGTGTTTTTAGATTTAAGTTTATTTTTGCCTTTAATTTAAATTCGTATTTTATTTTCAGCTTTAAAAACTATTATTTGATACCTATTCATTCTGTAGACCATAACTTGAGCTACAAGAATCGGATTGGCACGTTCTAATAGGAGTTGGAAAGCTAAGTGAAGGATCTACAAGTTTTGTGTTGAAGTCAAAAGCTGATTTGGAGTAAAGTAGGGTATTGTAATTCGTGCGCATGGTACCCCTTAGGAATTATCTTACCATTACCTTGGCCACGTTACAACCTGAATAAAAGTCCTTTTTATATTTGTGTGCATTTATTTCATTTATGGATGTTGGAGTCTTTTCAAGCTTATGGTAGTACTAATTTTCATGATGTGTTTTGATTGTAAACTGTTGGTTCTTGGATTGGCTAGAATTTTGGTAAAACAAAGTTGTTCAATGATGATGTCACATGGGTGATGTCTTAACATTGAGTCTTAACATTGGTGTATGTTAAGTGTTTAGCTTGTTGAAGTTGTGAAGTCTGATGTCACATGCGATGTCATGACATCAGATATGCAGATCAGTAAAACATCAGGTCTAAGATGTTTTTAGGGTTAAGCGTATTAGCTGGAATTTGGGAGAGTTGTTAGAGTAATTGGATGCAAATATCTTGGAGGAGATATTTTCTGTTACAAACAGATTTGATGCAGATTTGTAGGAGTGTTTAAAGGCTGAAGATCTAAGAAGATTTTGAGAGAGAAAATCTGTTGAAGATTCAGTTTTAAATAACAAATCAGGTCAGATATTGTAGCAGGTTCAAGCCCAATTCAAATAGCTATATAAAGCGCATCAATCCTAAAGGAAAAAGACAGAAGAGAGAGAGCATAGACTGAGTGTCAATCATTGTCTTTGTACGCCATTCTAGGTTGAATTGGTGAGTTGAAAAGTGTACTCTCTGAGAGCTGTGAAGCAAGAGAGTGTTGTTACTTGATCAAGCTTGTAAGCAGGATCAAGGTGTTTCTCAAAGTGTGATCTTTTAGGTGTTTTAGGAAGTGAGTAATGTTCTCATACCTAAGTGGTCTCTTAGGTAGAAAGTTCATTAGGTAGAGATTAAGTTTAGGAGATGTCAACTGGGTTGTTGAGTCTGTAAATTAATTCTACTAATAGTGAAATTCCTTCCTGGCTTGGTAGCCCCCAAAGTAGGTTGTTTAACTGAACTGGGTGAACAATTCTTTGTGTACTCTTCTGTTGTTTTACATTGTCCATTGCAGAGTGTGTTGTTGTGACATCACACGTAACATCACATATCTGGTACCAGAATTTCAATTGGTATCAGAGCAGGCATCCTGCTCTGAATCTTGGTGAGATCTAGAGCTGATACTTTCTGGTAAAGATGGACAAGGAAGTTGGTGGATTTGTGAATAGACCCCCTATTTTGGATGGCTCTAATTATGATTATTGGAAGCCAAGGATGATTACCTTTTTGAAATCCTTGGACAGCAGGGCTTGGAAGGCTATCATTAAAGAATGGAAAGCACCTGTTGTTGTTGAGAAGGATGATGCTGGGAAAGAAAAAGAAGGCAGCTTAAAACTGAAACCTGAAGAAGAATGGACCAAGGAAGAAGATGAGCTTTCCCTTGGCAATTCCAAAGCCTTAAATGCTATTTTCAATGGAGTTGATAAGAACATATTCAGGTTGATCAATACATGTGAAGTTGCCAAGGAAGCTTGGGACATCTTGAAGACTACTCATGAAGGAACTTCAAAGGTTAAGATGTCAAGACTTCAACTTCTGACATCAAAGTTTGAAAGTCTAAAGATGAAAGAAGATGAAACTATTCATGACTTTCATATGAGTATTCTTGAGCTGTCCAATGCCTCTAGTGCTCTTGGAGAAAAGATGACTGAAGAAAAGCTGGTGAGGAAAATCCTTAGGTCCCTTCCCAAGAGGTATAAGATGAAGGAGACTCCAATTGAGGAAGCTCAAGACATCAGCAAAATGAGAGTTGATGAGCTAATTGGATCTCTTCAAACCTTTGAGTTAGGGTTGAATAAAGAGGAACCTGAGAAGAAGTCCAAGAGTATAGCTTTGGTCTCCAGTTCTGAAGAAGCCAAGAAAGGGAATGGTGCTGAATCTCAGGAGGAGCTGTCTCAGGCCATTGCTATGCTGGGAAGACAGTTTAACAAGGTTTTCAAGAGGATGAATAAGAACTACAAACCTAATGTCAAGAACATCTCCTCTGACATTAGCAAGTCAAAGGAGAAGGATGCAGAGAAGACTGTTCAAGACAAAGGGATTCAATGCTTTGAGTGTGAAGGATATGGACATGTCAAGAAAGAATGTCCTACATTCCTTAAGAAGCAGAAAAAGGGCATGACAATTTCCTGGTCTGATACTGACAGTGAAAGTGAAGAAGAGTCAGCCAAGCATGTCAGAGCCTTGACAGGGACATGTGTGACTGATGGAGAATCAAGTGATGAGGAACTGACTTTTGAGGAGTTAGCAACCTCCTATCATGAGTTATGTCTGAAGAGTGCAGAAGTATGTCAAGAAAGTGAGAAACAAAAGAAACAAATTGTTCAGCTTGAGACTGTCAAAGCTGATCTTGAAAATGAAGTCTTGTTGGTTAAATCTCAACTTGATCAAATGACAAAATCTGTTAGAATGTTGAACAGTGGATCTGATACTCTTGACAAGATCCTTCAGGCTGAAAAAGTAGCAGGAGACAAATCTGGCTTAGGATTCGTTGAGGAGCAGGTTTCTGCTGAAGCTAGTACTTCAGGAACCAAAAAGGACATGTCTCAACCAATGTCTCAACATAACAAAAAGAGACATAATCCTAAACCCAAGCAGAATGCTCACCAACAGCATCAGAATGTTGGGATAAGGGATGCTCATAGTCCTCATCAAGGGAAGGTACACACTTATGGAGCTAGGCAGTATATGCCTCCTCAATACCATAGGAGTATGCAGGCTCCTAGGTTCAACATGTTCCATCAGAGGGCTCAACATCAGGGGAACATGTATGGCTTTGAATATAATAATGATGTGCCTCATTATTATGGAAGAAGGAAGCCACATCACCATAGAAGACAGCCTAAGAGACAGAATCCTCACTACATCAGACAAGCAAACTATGGAAGAAAACAGCACCAGTACTATGGATGGCAGCCACAGCAGTTTCATCATCAAGGTGGCAGGAAGTTTAACAACTTCAGAAAAGAAAGAGTAAGGTGCTTCTATTGTGGAAGATCTGGCCATATGCAATTTTCTTGCTTCAAGCTTCATGGTTTTCCAAAGTTTATCCCTCAACCTAGACAGAAGGATAATAGGCCCAAGGTTGTTAAGCAGTGGGTTCCTAAAGAAGAGGTTAAATGTCTATTGGCTCACTTTTCAGATAGACACTCTGCTAAGGATGGATGGTACTTTGACAGTGGTTGTTCAAAGCACATGACTGGATTCAAAAACTAATTGGTGGAAGTCAATTCTTGCGCCTCAACTGATGTTACCTTTGGAAATGGAGAGAAATGGGTGGTGAAAGGTGTTGGAAAAGTGAAGTGTCATGATGGACCTGATCTTGAAAATGTGCTTCTTGTCAAAGGATTGAGTGCTAATTTAATTAGCATAAGTCAGTTGTGTGATGAAAGGTGTAAGGTCAGCAACACCAAAGATGAGTGTGTGGTGACAAATGAGCAGAATGAGGTAGTGATCAAGGGAATAAGATCCAGAGATAATTGCTATCAATGGGTACCTCAAGTGGACAGCTTATCTGGTGATGTTAAGGTTGATGTTGTAACATCAGATTGTGACAACAAGTGTGAAAGTCTGCTGAAAGGTCAATTAGGGTTAATTACTCTTAATGTGAACCCTTTTAAATTTTTAAAAGGAAAGTTAATTTTGAGGGAGAAACTCAGTGATTGGTCTTTATGGGATACACAAAATCAGGCGCCATACCTTAGACCATCATTCCCTATTGTAGGAATATCACGTTTCATCAAAGCTCATATCTCCCGACTGTTCATCTCCTTTGACAAGAAGAATCATCTGTCTCTGAACCTATACTGCTTCAAGAGAACCATGTCAAAACAGATGTCTTCTCCATCAAAGAAATCTGTTTCTCAAAGCTCTTCGCGGGAAAAAGTTAGGGTTTCTTCAGACGAAGGTTCTGCAGCTGATACTATGAACATAGAGCCTATTTCCATGATGCTCCCAGAGTCAGGTAAATCTAGACCTTCTAAATTTGTTTCAAAAAGGGCTGTGACTACCTTTAGAGATAATGAAACAAAGAAGCTTGTTACTAATGTTCTATTTAGTGATAAAACAGCACCTAGGTCATCCACTTCTCAAACTGTTG
Source organism: Lathyrus tuberosus (assembly GCA_022829125.1). Lineage (NCBI taxonomy): Eukaryota > Viridiplantae > Streptophyta > Magnoliopsida > Fabales > Fabaceae > Lathyrus > Lathyrus tuberosus. The sequence continues at coordinate 2,496,507 of JALAZF010000241.1, read as the reverse complement.
AAGAAAAGTTTGATGTTGACAAGAGAATGGGTAATCTAGCTACCAAAATCCTGGACAAAGGTATACCTGTGAAAGGAATTTCTATACCTTTGAATCAGATGCCTGTAGAAAAGGTAGACATGCAAGGAGTTGATTCAGATCTTCATAGACTTGCTATGTCTGTTATTGAAGATTCTGAAGTGGGAGTGGAAGAAGATGATGTGCATGAGGAAGCTAATGTTAAGGCAGATGTTAGAACATCACCTGTTGAAACTACTCCTGGTGAAGAAAAGAATGAGGATGTGATCAATGTGGTTGAGTTATCTGATGATGAAGTCCTTGGAAATGCTGTTACAAGTATTGCTAAGAGACTGGAGACAAGGAAAGGAAAGACTGTTGAATCCTCTCCCAAGAAGTCTTCTGAAGGCAAGAAGAAAACTGTTGTTGTTGGTCCTACAAAACCTTGGAGCAAGGTTGCTACATCCTCCAAAAAGAGGAAGATAAGGGAAGATTCTGATTCTGACTTTGATATTAAGGATGATGTTCAAGACATCACACCTGTCAGAAAAACAATTTTGAAGAGAATCTCTGACAAAGTCCCTGAAGTGCCAGTTGACGAAATTTCCTTTCATTATGCCAGCAGGAAGACTAGCCCTAGAGAATGAGCTTGGGAAAGAAGCTTTAGAGATGAAGGATATTATGGAGCTGATTAAGGCTGCTGGATTGGTGAAGACTGTTTGTAGGTTCTCCAAGTGTTATGACAGTCTGGTTAAGGAATTTATGGTCAATATTCCTATGAATATTTCTGACAAAAGAAGTATGGATTTCATAGGCAAATGTATTGAATTTTCTCTTGAGGTTATCAACAATTACCTAGGAAGAAAAGAAGAAGAGTTTGCAGAGCTAGAAGTCACCGATAATGATGTCTGCAAGGAAATAACTGCTGGTTAAGTTAAAGTGTGGCCCTTGAAAGGAAAACTGCCAACTAGCAAATTTAGTGTTAAGTATGCTATCTTGCACAGAATTGGAGTTGCAAATTGGGTGCCAACTAATCATAAAACCACAACAACTGTGGGATTAGGTAAGTTTATCTATGTTGTTGGGAAGAAGATCAAGTTTGACTTTGGAAGCTACATCTTTGAGCAAGTGGTGAAACATGATGAAACAAATGCTATCAAATTACCTATAGCATTCCCATCCCTTGTTTGTGGAATTATCTTGGAGCAACATCCTGAAACTTTAACAAGTTCAGATATAGCTTGCAAGAGGGAGTCAGCCTTGTCCTTGCATCCTAAGTTGTTTGCTGGACATCATGTTCCAAACATTGTTATAACATCAGATGTTGGTGGCAAAAAGAGTACCAAGGCTGAATTACTTGAAGAACTGAAGGACACTTGCAAAGATCTTGATGAGGTCATTAGTACCAGCACAGCAAGAAAGATGAAGATAAAACTGCTGATAAAATCCTTGGAACAAGGTGATGGTGATAAAGGTGCTAATGTCAATACTGAAAATTCAGAAACTGAAGATGATGAAGATGGGGCTAGCTCTGATGAAGATTAAATTTCTTTTGTTGTTTCTGCTAGACAATAGTTTTTTTTTTTGCTTTTGTTGTTTTGTTCTGCACTTGATGTGCTTAATTATGTAATTTGAATATTGTGGCTCTTTAAGCACTTTTTTATGTTCTATGATTTTTCTTGTCTTGCATGCTGACTTTAGACTGACAATGAGAGCTAGCTTAGTACTAACTGGTAGGTAGTAGGTGTTTGTCCAATTATGGCTAAAAAGGGGGAGAGTTAGCCAAGTTAGCCAAGCCAAGGTGGGGTTGTGAATCCTGTTTCTGATGTGCTGCAGAAGTTGAGGGGGAGAGTGTTTGTGCAGTTGTTTGCTGGTTCTGGTTTTGAGGGGGAGCTTGACCCTTTGCTGAGCTGATGAAGTATGTGCAGCATTTTGAGCTAGGAGTTGTGTTGTAGGAGAACTGCTAACTGCTAGGAGTTTTTAACTGTTTTAAAATTTTATCCGCTGCTGAAGTCTCTGATGCAGAGATTGAGACTCAAGGCATGACTCAATGCATGAAGAGCTGGAGCAATGCAGAGATTGTTTTAGCCAAAATTAGCCAAAGGGGAAGGTTGTTGGTTCTTGGATTGGCTAGAATTTTGGTAAAACAAAGTTGTTCAATGTTGATGTCACATGGGTGATGTCTTAACATTGAGTCTTAACATTGGTGTATGTTAAGTGTTTAGCTTGTTGAAGTTGTGAAGTCTGATGTCACATGCGATGTCATGACATCAGATATGCAGATCAGTAAAACATCAGGTCTGAGATGTTTTTAGGGTTAAGCGTATTAGTTGGAATTTGGGAGAGCTGTTAGAGTAATTGGATGCGAATATCTTGGAGGAGATATTATCTGTTACAAACAGATTTGATGCAGATTGGTAGGAGTGTTTAAAGGCTGAAGATCTAAGAAGATTTTGAGAGAGAAAATCTGTTGAAGATTCAGTTTTAAATAACAAATCGGGTCAGATATTGTAGCAGGTCCAAGCCCAATTCAAATAGTTATATAAAGTGCATCAATCCTGAAGGAAAAAGACAGAAGAGAGAGCATAGACTGAGTGTCAATCATTGTCTTTGTACGCCATTCTAGGTTGAATTGGTGAGTTGAAAAGTGTACTCTCTGAGAGCTGTGAAGCAAGAGAGTGTTGTTACTTGATCAAGCTTGTAAGCAGGATCAAGGTGTTTCTCAAAGTGTGATCTTTGAGGTGTTTTAGGAAGTGAGTAGTGTTCTCATACCTAAGTGGTCTCTTAGGTAGAAAGTTCATTAGGTAGAGATTAAGTTTAGGAGATGTCAACTGGGTTGTTGAGTCTGTAAATTAATTCTACTGATAGTGAAATTCCTTCCTGGCTTGGTAGCCCCCAGAGTAAGTTGTTTAACTGAACTGGGTGAACAATTCTTTGTGTACTCTTCTGCTGTTTTACATTGTCCATTGCAGAGTGTGTTGTTGTGACATCACACGTAACATCACATATCTGGTACCAGAATTTCATAAACAGTACCCTAAACACTTTTGAGTTGATACCTATTTATTGTGCAGACCATAACTTGAGCTACAAGAATCTAATTGACGCGTTCTAATAGGAGTTGGAAAGCTAAGACAAAGATCTTCAAGTTTTATGTTGAAGTCAAACGCTGATTTGGAGTAAAGTAGGGTATAGTAATTCGTGTGCCTGGTACCACTTAGGAATTATATTACCATTACCTTGGCTACGTTACAACCTGAATAAAATTCCTTTTTATATTTGTGTCCATGTATTTCATTTGTGGATGTATTTCATTAGAGTCTTTTCAAGCTTATGGTAGTACTAATTTTCATAATATGCTTTGAGTGTAAACCCTAATTTTTACCCCTAAGATCCCACCTTCATTTGCATCATCTGCAAAACATCAACCACTTCATGTGTGTGTCTTCTATGCATTACTAATCCCATTGAAAATACAAAAATATGTGTCTTGCTTGCTTTGTCTACAAGTTAGGGTTTTGCATCAAGAAGTTCAAGCAGATGACCAATCAAAGTTTTAGTGTGATCATCAACCTCTCAAATTATTTCACTCATTCATGAATCAAGAGTTTCCCTTCATCAAAAATCATGTTTGAGATTGCATCAATGAAAGTTCATCAAGCTCCAATTCATCTGGTACACCAAATTAGGGTTTTTGACCAAAGACAACTCGATGTTGACTTTTCATATGAGCATGATCTCATACCTCAAGACATGATTCAAGGGTTTCAAATACATCCTTCTGGCCCATTCATGTGATCCAATTAGCTCAAGAAGGATAATTCATTGATATTTGAAGAATTTTAATTCAACTGAGAAAAGTCAACAGATGCTCAAAGTCAAAGTTTGACTTTTGACATTTTTGGTCAACCAAGGACTTCTCAAGTCAATAATCATGAAAATATGGAAGATGATTGAATTAGATCAAGCTTAATCAATAAAATCAAGGAAAGATCAAAATTATGGTTTTGAAAGATTTCTAAGTATCAAAAATTCATGTTCATGGAGGTGACTTTTCAAGATCATATCTTCCTCCTCAAGTATCCTAAATTTGCAAACAAGGGCTCTTTGGAAAGCTCTCATGGCATATTTCAATATGGTGAATAGATTTGAAGTCAAGAGAATCCTTAAAGTTCTTAAAATTGATGACCAAAATTGATGTTCTAAGTTGTTGAAAAATCCCAACACTTAGAAATTTTTCTAGGTGTTTTTGACCTTACCAAGTGCATGCTTTTATGGCCATTTTGTAATCAATTCAAGCAACCACTTTTCATGCCCAAGGGATGTACTTAAAGATGACGTTACATACTTCAATATTGTGGAAAGATTGAATCAAAGGTTCATTAGAATTGGAAGTTATGAAGTGCAAAAGTTGAGATCTCAAAGTTGTTAAAATTGCCAAAATACTTAGAATTTTTCTAAGTGTCAAACAGCTTCAAGATTCAATTTTGATGGCCAGTTTTCTCCATGATGCAAGTTGAATTTCTTCTAGTGATCAACATGAAAGTTGTAGTATGTTATGTCTCATTTCCAATGGTACCAGGAGCATGCATTTCTTTTGCTTGAGCATGAAGTTTCGAAGAGGAGAAATGACCATGGTAGGGCTGATATAGAGGTCAGATTTCATGTCCAATATCCAAACTAAATCAAACCTTATGATTTTACTTGCAGACCTATGTTGCTTCTAAATCTCAGCAAAAGGTGTGTTTTACACAAAGCTCCATTTCCATTTTGCAAATGCTTGCTTTTTCTACCAACTCCTTGCATTAAGCTGCCCAATTGTTTTCATCTAATCACACTCCATCTCAAAGCTCAGAAGCAATCCCCTAAGCTCAGAAAATAGCACCCCTATTATCCATGAATCACTCCATCCTCACCTTGAAACTATAATGCTTTTGATCACTTTTTGTAACTTGAGAGGCATACTAACATTGAAATGGAACTAAACACCAATGTCATTCACTTCTGAAGACAAAATCCAACCTCTAGAAAAGAAACTCATTGCTCAGAACACAAAGACAATAGTCTCTCTAAAAAAACTCCATTAAAGATTGAAAAACCAAATTTTCGTTTCTCTCATTTCCTTCAAGTTTTTGTGCAAATTTTCATTGAATCACCATCAATATATCATAACAAAACTTTTGTATGCATTGATTCCCAACTGTAACTCCTCCATCACTATTTCCCAACTTCCACTTTCTTGACTTGTAAGTTGAATTGGATAGAGCTATTCAGAAGGTTTCAAGTCAAAGTAAAGGTACCAACACACTCCTGGGAACTCAAGAAAGCTAAAGACATTATTTTCTCTCATCTAGAAGAGCTTTAGAAGGTGCATTGGACACACTTCAATAGGTATTTTTTCATTTATGGAAATCTATGATAGGAGCATCATTTTAATCATTTCTTGATACCATTATTCTTGCCTTGACATGTTGAGTGAAAGCCCCATGAAAATGGGCATACGTTGATTGTATATGCAATTTAATTTCATTTTAAAGTTTTAGGGTTCCTCTGGTTATTGCCTGACTTCGTGAGCTACACTTAATATAAATAAAATCTAATGGCATATTTGAAATCCTTGTGAAATTCTGATTAAGATGCTATATCCACATTCCTTGATTGTTTCAAAAATGAAAAAGTTGCATTTTTTTTTTTGAAAAAATAATAGTTACAGTAACAGACACGATGAAGAAGATGAGATTTTCATTTTTAAATTTATGTTTTATATTATATATAATTTGGTTCATGCTTATAACAAGGAGCGTGCCTTGGCCTAGTGGTGAGATGTTTGACTTTGGATGTAAAGGTCGTGGGTTCAACTCCCAGCTCCCTCATTTTGGCTATTTTCTTTATTTTCCTCCTTTTCTCTTCTTCCTTTCCTTCTTCTTTATTTCTCTTTTTATTTTATTTAATATCTTTTTATTTTCTATTTCTTTATATCTTTTTATTTTTAATCTTTATTTTTTAATACTATTAAAAATTCCAAAAAAAAACATTTTATTATTTATTTTCTTATTTTATTTTTCACACTAAAAAATCCAAAAAAAAATATTATCATTTTATTTAACTACATATTAAAACCTTAAAAAATAAAAACATTTTATTTCTTTTCTTGTTTATTTTATTTCTCATATTTAAAAACCCAAAAAAAATATTTGCAATCTCTTTTATTTACTTATTAGGGTTCTTATTTATTTATTTATAAATGTACCTTTGATTTTATTTTATTTTAGAATACTTTGTTTAATATTATTGTTGATTGTGATGTTCATACTTGTTTCAATTGTTTAATGTTTAGGACTTTGTTGATTGTATTATTGACCTAAAATCTTTGATGAATCCATGATTGTTCTAAATGTTTGATACTTGATATTCTAAATGATGAATCCATTTTTTTTTTGTTTCTTGTGATGTTCGTGTGTTAATGTTGTCTTGTATAACATGTTGTGATTGATAATGATGTATTGATAACATGTGCCATGTTTGTGCTTGATGAGTCATGATGATCGTGTTCTTATTTGAGCCATGTCCTATGCATATCTTTCCCTTATGTTTTTGATGTTGCTCCTTGTATAGTCATGTGTTTAAAATTATGTTGATGTTGCGTATCATGTTTCCTACACTTAACTTCATTGTTGAATATCATATATTTTTGTGTATCCATGTTCTTCTTATTCTATTGATGCTTAATTCCAAGGGAAAGGAACTTTTTGTTAACTTATTGTCATATGCGTATATATATAGTTGTTACATTCCCTACTCACCCATTGTTTAGACCTACATCAAACCTTAGGATTCTCTTAATTTTGAACCTTTGCCAATTTGCCTTTTCACTCAAAATCTTCCCACAGAGATTAGAAATGAGTTATCTCTATAGAAGAGATGTCTCTTCTATCCCCATGATATAATTGAAACATTGTGATACTTTTCCATTTAAGAGATGTATGTGGCATACTTATTGATTCTACATCCAAGTTGGAGCCCTTCTCTTAATATGATGCAAAAATCTATTTTCTTATGTTTGTGGTGGTATAGTTGAGCATTTCCTCTTAAGATGACAATTTGTCTCTTCTCCTAAAACCAACCAACAAATTTGCTTTTACCCGTAGTTACCCGAATTACGATTGCTCTGACTTCCTATTAAGGATACATAGGCACAGGATTGCAAGATCCTGGTGAGCTACCTTTTTCTTTTCTCCCTTTTCAATAAAAAAATAAAACATTCCACATTTTCCCTAATCAATAGCAAACAACCTTAGCCAAGAAAACATAGATATTTCAAGAGGTTCCTATAGGATACTATAGATACTTAGGGTGCTAGTACCTTCCCTTAGTATAATCAACCCCCGTACCCTTGATCTCTTATTTGCCTAGCCTTTAGTCTTATGTTTAGCTTTGCATACATACTTTGGGTTATTTGATCTTTTCCCTTTCCCTTGTATAAATTAAAGTTCGGTGGTGACATTTTATTTTGTGAGTCAAGTTAACTAATAGCTTGGTCTCTGATTCTCACCGTGACAGAAATGGCGACTTCACTGAGGACATCCCCAAGAGGGTTAAACCTATCTTGTTATATTTGTGTCATTGTTGTTATTTTGTTTTCTTGTATTGTTTGGGTTTTCTGTTTTCAAGGTGATCTATGAGTGGTGAGATAAGTCCTAACCCAGACTTGAGTACATAAATAAGATAGGATAGTGGTATAATCAAAAGTTACATGTCTGGAGTAATCCTAAGTATAGTAACATATGATATAACCCCGCTCAGTGGAGGCCCCTTTTAGGGTAGTATTTGTCGTTGCGAGTAGTCGTAATTGCATTATTACTTTCGACCTGGGAGCCCGAGAAGCTGAGGACCTTAGTATCCCATTTGCCCCATTTGGCCTTTTAGGATGTAGTGCGGTGGCTATGAAGGTGTAAACCTGAATTAGTTGATACGCGATACTACACTCATATGAGTTTCTCTTGAGAATATTATTGATTACCGAGTAATCGGTGTGCTAGTAATATCCGAAAGATGAATCAATGACTCTGGTAACTTTTTAGAACCTTGTTCTATAGGTACAAAAAACCTTAGCACTCACCTTTTTGGGATGGTTAGACCCATGGCTCCATGCTCGTGGCATCGAACTCTTGAACCACGTATGTTTGTAATCTTGTTTATGTTTGTGCATCCATACATTCATGCATTCATAAACATCATTTTAACCAAGTCTTCAAGGAACTTAGAGATACTTGTTGCAAACATCACAGGTATTTTCACCATGGATTTTGGAAGAAGGGAAACTTATAAGTACACTTTCAAGAGTTCTAAGTTAGAAGATCTAAGAGATCTGGGGTCTTTGGTTGTTAATCCTGAGGATTTTAAGGATAGATATGGAAGACTTCTATCCCTTTTGAATACCAACATGATATATGGGATTCTTGCTACATTGGTCTAGTTCTATGATCCAATGTATCGATGCTTTACCTTTCCAGACTACCAGCTTGTACCCACACTGGAGGAGTATTCCTATTTGCTTGGTGTGCCTATTTATGATTAGATCCCATTTTTTATTTGGATGAGATTCCTAAGCATCAAGCTATTACAGAAGCTACTCATTTGAAGATGTCTGAGATTAAAGATCATCTGACCACCAAGGGACGTATTCTTGGGTTACCTGCTAAGTTCCTAATGGATAGAGCTGGTTACTTTGCTAACAAGAAGAGAAAAATGCAAGAGGATTTATTTTCCTCTAGCATTCAGCCAGTTCCTACCTCAGGTGCTTGGAAGAATATTATTGACAAACTTGTGGTTGAAAAAGCTCAGTTGAAGAGGCAGAAGAGGAAGCATCAGCAAGGAGTTTGGCCTTTTTCAGAGGGGATTCCTTAGGACTCATGGGATCTAGTTGTTTTCCTCTTATATTTTAGAATATTTTGAAATTGTACTTCGAAATTGTAATCCTTCCATTATTAATGAAATGAGGTTTTTTCAGCTATTCCAAAAAGTGTTATTCCTTTATGGTGTTTGCAATTTTTATGACTATTAAATTCCTTGAAAACTAACAAAATAAATAACTCATTTGCATTGCATATCATGCATCATTCAACATTAAGCTTTGCATTCCGCGGACTAATTCATGTCTTTTGTCTCTGTTAGTCAAGTTGTTTCACCAATACAACACTCGAGCTAGTCGTCGAAGAAAGATGGACAAACTTGAACAAGAGATTCTTGGACTCCGTGAAGAGGTGACTACTTTGAAGGGTGGTATGGAGTGTCTGACTAATCTAGTTGAAGTCTTAGTTGCTGCGCAAGTCAAGCCTCATATGGGAGAACAAAAGATGATAAAGGCCCTCTTGAAGGCTCTGAGTTTATTCTTTCTTGAGAAAATAATAGCCAGTGCCCCTCATGATCTTGCTGAAATGATGGATGTGGGAATAATTCCAGGAAAAGGTGTCCGACAGGGAGGTCTATCCAAAGATAGTGGTTCGTCCAGTGGTATCAAGAAGTCTGGAAGTGAGATTCTAAAGAGCCAGGATCAGGATGATGTTGCTTTTCCTCTTAAGAAGCCTAGAAGGCCTCGTCTCAGAAATAATCATCAGCATGCTAACGTTGTTATTCCTGTCATGAACACAACACCAGTACTTTCAATCTATCAACCACAATTCCAGCAACGACCAACTTATCAACATCCTTGTCGTTTAATTTATCACCATTCTAATAAACAGTCTCATCAGCCTTCTAAGCAAGCCCATAATCAGAGAAATACCCAACTTGATGTTATTCCAACGTCATACGCCAGGCTGTTTCTTGTCCTAGAGAATAATGGGTTGGTCAAGACAAGGGCACCACCTGATATCCCTAAGAATCATATGTGGTATTTCAAAGCCGATTCTTTCTATGCATTTCATCAAGGTGCACCCGGACACGACATTGAAGATTGTTTTGCTCTCAAGAAGGAAGTGCAAAATCTGGCCAAAGAGGGTTTCTTTCCTTCAAAATGGGTGATCCCAAGGTCCAAGTTAACTTGTCGCTCAAGCATGGAGCAGGTTCCTCTGTGAACATGGTCGATGGATGCTCTGGAGTTTGAGGATGTTCTTTAGGCATGTGTCTTTTTAGATGTTTAGTACATTTACTGGTTTTTTTTCATATGTAATTTTCCTTGTTTGTTAATGCACTGATTATGCATGTAAGATTTTGCTTGTTTTGAATGATTAACGCAATGAGTATGTTTGTCTTGAAGTAATCCATTTTATTCACTCATAAAATGCTTTTTCTGCTTTATAATGCCAATGCTATCCAATCTTTTGCCTGGGCATAGAATTGGAGGGAGGATGACGAAATTGAAAATGCAAGATCTTTGTTCATATGCTTTTGAATAAAACCTTGCTGATCATGTAAGGCATTATTTCAAATCCCTAAACACCGGAGATATAAGTAAGATAATCCTTTGTTAGCACCTTTGAGCCTTGAAGTAGGAGTTTCCTTCTGTACAAAAAAAACCTCAATTTTAACCTGGGGCAGGGTAGTTTTCAGTTAAGCTGATCAAGTACCCAAACTTTCATAAAGGGGAGAGTGAACATATGAAGATTCACCATATTGATCCCTCACACATTAGGAGGCTAGGAGTCAAAACCATAATGATTATCCCTCAACTAGCTAAGGAATGAGGCAGTCACAATCCTGTTAACAAGTTAAAACAACTTAGAGTCACACAATTTGTTCATAAATAAAAAATGAAAATATAAAAAGCCCGCTAAGTCAAAACCTATAAAGGGGATTTAGGCAAAACTGGGGCATCCTGCTGGACTTCAAGGTCAAAACCAAAAGACTCATTCCAGGCAAAAGTTAGGGAAAACAAAAGAATGAAAAAAAACGCGAAAGGCGAAAAGTAAGGATTACAAAGAAGAATCCCCAGTAAATAACAAAGTTATGTGATCAAACACCAAAAGACAAAAAGGGTGACTGCTATTCCCCAGAAAACCTCATTGGCTCTTAAACCATCAGTTTCATTGGTTTCTCAACCATGTCAAAACTCCTCTTGAGAGATGAGTGCTCGCATCCAATTAGCTGAATGTAGGATTGAAGAACATCACGAAGAATGGGTGGGTACAAATAAACTTTGAGCCTTATATCCTTTGTTTCATAAACCGTGAACCAAGCCACATTACAACCTTCAAAAGACCTAATTGAAGCAGGGTTTATTTCGAAAGCATACTCGATGAGATAATGTTTCCTGACTCTTGTGAGTTATGCTCAAAATTTGTGCTGGCTTTGTAAAAGAAAATCAATGTCATATCCTAACTAGTGATTCAGTCACAGGTTATTGTGATATCTTTTCAATAAAGACTTCAAGAATAACACGAATGTTGCATTAGCAGTTTCAGAATTAACATTTTTTTCTTGCTAACATTGCTTGATATCTAGAAAGATACATATGAGCATCAATGATGAGCTTGATACTCATTCAACAGGGGCAAATTGTTTTCCCAGTTGTCGCTTTCACAGTCTGATCATCCATAAGGGGCAAGTTTAAAGACTCATTTGTGCCAAATACAGTCAATCTGGGGGAGTTACGTCGAGATTTGATAAATCTCTCCAAGATTTTGAAAATACTGGGTCATTTTGGATGCCAAGTTTTCTATAAAATCCTCTTGAGATGATTCCTTCTCATAAACCATGTAATCTAGGGCATTTATGATGTGTGACTTAATGTTCCCCAGTGGAGTACTAAACCTAAATCCCCAACTAAGCTTTGATTCAAGGATTCAAGTTTCTCCAGCTGAATGTGGTTCCTTCCCCAATGGAATACTTTACTTTATCCCCAGTCAAATCCTGAGCCTGGAATCCCCAGTTGAAGAGGAGTTTGAATTGTTATCCCTTCGTTGGATCAATGATGTTAGAATATTGTTTGGGTTTATCCCCAAATGAAGTATCTTTCTCTCCCCATAGAGGTTTGAGCCTTGTAGCAAGACTTCGCTCCGTTGATGGCTTTTGTTTTATCTCCAGTGATGTTTCCATCTTGTCGAGACTAGATGAGTATCCGGTTATACTGTGATGTGTATTTCATCTCCAGTTTATTTATTTCTCCTATTTTTTCAACATAAACATAACATGCATGTGTGCATACATACATTTGTTAGGCACAACTGAATTCAAATTCATTTTCATTTCGCATTTTTTGATATTGTTTACTTCACTTACTTTGGTTGTGTTTATACCCAAGTGATATATTTTCTCTCTCTAATAGAGTGTCGACCTTAAGCAGAAAGTGTATATCATTTCTAATTCCCCACTGAGTTTGCTCCTTGTGGAAGATTTTTGCTTTAGTTTTCCTTCCCATGTTCATTATCTGGATGGAACTAATCCTCCTCTGAGATATCTCCTCATTGGGTCGGGTCTTATTTGACCATTTATCTCCATTTTGTTCCTGGATTGATTTTTGGTCCCCTGAGTTTATTACCTTTAGTTGTTTACCCAGTAAATCGGTAGTTGGTAATGTATCTCGTTTCTTTTTTGGTTGGTTACCTTTGTGAGCTACCCAGTAAACCGGTAGTAGGTAATTCTTCCTCCTGAGTTTATTACCTTTTGTTGTCTACTCAGTAAATTGGTAGTTGGTAATGTATCTCATATCTTTTCTGGCTGGTTACCTTTATTGTCTACCCAGTAAACTGGTAGCAAGTAATTATTCCTCTTGATTTTATTACCTTTTGTTGTCTACCCAATAAATCGGTAGTTGGTAATATATCTCGTATCTTTTTAGTTAGTTACCTTTGTTGTCTACCCATTAAACCGGTAGCAGATAACCTTTCCTTTGTGAACTGCCTAGTAAACCGGTAGCATATAATCCTTCCTTTGTGAACACCCGTTAAATCGGTAGCAGATAATATTTCCTTTGTGAACTACCCAGTACGTCGGTAGCAGATAATCTTTCCTTTGTGAACTACCCAGTAAACCGGTAGCAGATAACCTTTCCTTTGTGAAGTACCCAGTAAACCGGTAACAAATAATCTTTCCTTTGTGAACTACCCAATAAACTGGTAGCAGATAACCTTTCCTTTGTGAGCTACCTAGTAAATCGGTAGCATATAATCTTTCCTTTGTGAACTACCTAGTAAACCGGTAGCAGGTAATCTTACCTTTGTGAACTACCCAGTAAACCGGTAGCAAATAATCTGTCCCCATAAGCTTATCACCTTTGTTTAGGCTACCATATTTTTAGTAGTAGGTAATACACATCTCTCTCTTTTGGAGCTACCCCATGTTTAAGTTACCTTGTGATTGGTAGTTGGTAGTCTCATCCCCAGTGTAGTTAGATCTTTCCCTATTGGGTCTTTTATTCTTGAACTGTGCTTCGGAAACATTTCCGTACACAATTATCCCTGAGTTGAGTCATTCCCCAGTGGCTTATTTCCCTGGTAAACCTCCCCTGTTTCCAGCAAGTTGTGTGTCGTAGGTGTTGCCTACATGTCTGACTTTTTTCATGTGGAACTATATTCCTCACAATGACCTTTTATCTGATTTCATATCATATCATATTTTGTGGTATCTTAGGGGCCAAAATTTTGTATTTTTGTATTTAAGTCTCTCCCATCTCGTCGAGACAAAGATGTCAATCTTCATATCTTCAGATAGAAGAAACTTAAATAGGGGCATCTGTCATACCCTAATTTTTACCCCTAAGATCCCACCTTCATTTGCATCATCTGCATAACATCAACCATTTCATGTGTGTATCTTCTATGCATTACTAATCCCATTGAAAATAAAAAAATATGTGCCTTGCTGGCTTTGTCTACAAGTTAAGGTTTTGCATCAAGAAGTTCAAGCAGATGACCAATCAAGGTTTTGGTGTAATTATCAACATCTCAAATTATTTCACTCATTCATGAATCAAGAGTTTCCCTTCATCAATAATCAAGTTTGAGATTGCATCAATGCAAGTTCATCAAGCTCCAATTCATCTGGTACACCAAATTAGGGTTTTTGACCAAAGACAGCTCGGTGTTGACTTTTCATATGAGCGTGATCTCATACCTCAAAACATGATTCAAGGGTTTGAAATACATCCTTGTGGTCCATTCATGTGATCCAATTAGCTCAAGAAGTATGATTCATTGATATTTGAAGAATTCTAATTCAACTGAGAAAATTCAACAGATGCTCAAAGTCAAAGTAAGACTTTTGACATTTTTGGTCAACCATGGACTTCTCAAGTCAATAATCATGAAAATATGGAATATGATTGAATTTTATCAAGCTTAATCAAGAAAATCAAGGAAAGATCAAAATTAGGGTTTTGAAATATTTCTAAGTATCAAAAATTCATGTTCATGGAGGTGACTTTTCAAGATCATATCTTCCTCCTCAAGTATCCTAAATTTGCAAACAATGGCTCTTTGGAAAGCTCTCATGGCATATTTCAATATGGTGAATAGATTTTAAGTCAAGACGATCCTTAAAGTGCTTAATATTGATGACCAAAATTGATGTTCTAAGTTGTTGAAAAATCTCAACACTTAGAAATTTTTCTAAGTGTTTTTTACATTACTAAGTGCATGACTTTATGGCCATTTTGTAATCAATTCAAGCAACCACATATCATGCCCAAGGGATGTACTTAAAGATGACATTACATACTTTAATATTATGGAAAGATTGAATCAAAAGCTCATGAGAATTGGAAGTTATGAAGTGTTAAAGTTGAGATCTCAAAGTTGTTAAAATTGCCAAGATACTTAGAATTTTTCTAAGTGTCAAACAACTTCAAGATTCAATTTTGATGGCTAGTTTTCTCCATGATGCAATTTGAATTTCTTCAACTGATCAACATGAAAGTTGTAGTATGTTATGTCTCTTTTCCAATGGTACCAGGAGCATGAATTTCTTTTGCTTGAGCATGAAGTTTCGAAGAGGAGAAATGGCCATGGTAGAGCTGATTTAGAGGTCAAATTTCATGTCCAATTTCTTGTCCAAACTAAATCCAAACCTTGTGATCTTGCTTGCAGACCTATGTTGCTTCTAAATCTCAAAAAAGGTGTGTTTTACACACACCTTTGGTGCATTACACAAGTGTTTGAAGCATTGTCTAAACCACAGTCCATTTATGGATCAGTTATGCATAAAGCTCCATTTCCATTTTGTAAAAGCTTACTTTTTCCAATAACTCCTTGCATTGAGTTGCCCTAATGTTTCCATATGATCACACTCTATCTCAAAGTTCAGAAGCAATCCCCTATGCTCAAAAAAAATGCACCCCTATTGTCCATGAATCACTCCATCCTCACCTTGGAACCATAATGCTTTTGATCACTTTTTGTAACTTGAGAGGCAAACCAACATTGAAATGGAACCAAACACCAATGCCATTCACTTTTAAAGACAAAATCCAACCTCTATAAAAGGCATTCATTGCTCCTAACACAAAGACAAGAATCTCTCTAAAAAATCTCCATTAAAGCTTGAAAAACCAAATTTTCGTTTCTCTCATTTCCTTTAAGTTTTTGTGCAAATTTTCATTGAATCACCATCAATATATCATAACAAAACTTCTGTATGCATTGATTCCCAACTGTAACTCCTCCATCACTATTTCCCAACGACCATTTTCTTCACTTGTAAGTTGATTTGGATAGAGTTATTCAGAAGGTTTCAAGTCAAAGTAAAGGTACCAACACACTCCTGGGAACTCAAGGAAGCTAAAGACATTGTTTTCTCTCATCTGGAAGAGCTTTAGAAGGTGCATTGGACACACTCTAATAGGTATTTTTTCACTCATGGAACTCTATGATAGTAGCATCGTTTTAATCATTTCTTGATACCATTTTCTTGCCTTGACATGTTGAGTGAACGCCCCATAAAAATGGACATTGGTTGATTGTTTACGCAATTTAATTTCATTTTAAAGTTTTAGGGTTCCTCTGGTTATTGCTTGATTTCATGAACTACACTTAATATAAATAAAATCTAATGGCATATTTGAAATCCTTGTGAAATTCTGATCAAGATGCTATATCTACATTCCTTGTTTGATTCAAAAATGGAAAAGTTGCATTTTTTTTGAAAAAATAATAAATACAGTAACAAACACGAGGAAGAAGATGAAGTTTTCATTTTTAAATTTCAATTTTATATTATATATTATTTGGTTCATGCTTATGACAAGGCGCGCGTCTTGGCCTAGTGGTGAGATGTTTGGTGGTTAATATAAAGAGCGTTGGTTCAACTCCTAGCTCCCTCATTTTGGCTATTTTCTTTATTTTACTTCTTTTCTCTTCTTCCTTTCATTCTTCTTTCTTTCTCTTTTTATTTTATTTAATATCTTTTTATTTTCTTTTTCTTTATATCTTTTCATTTTTCATCTTTATATTATACTATTAAAAATTCCAAAAAAAAACATTTTATTATTTATTTTTCACACTAAAAATCCAAAAAAAATAGTATCATTTTATTTAACTACTTATTAAAACATTAAAAAAATAAAAAATAAAATATTTTATTTCTTTTCTTGTTTATTTTATTTCTCATATTTAAAAACCTAAAAAAAATATTTGCAATCTCTTTAATTTATTTATTAGGGTTCTTATTTATTTATTTATAAATGTACCTTTGATTTTATTTTATTTTAAAATTCTTTGTTTAATATTATTGTTGATTGTGACGTTCATACTTGTTTCAATAGTTTAATGTTTAGGACTTTGTTGATTGCATTGTTGACCTAAAATCTTTGATGAATCCATATTTGTTTCAAATGTTTGATACTTGATATTCTAAATGTTGAATCAATGCTTTTTTGTTTCTTGTGATGTTCATGTGTAAATGGTGTCTTGTATAACATGTTGTGATTGATGATGATGTATTGATAACAAGTACCATGTTTGTGCTTGATGATTCATGTTGATCTTGTTCTTATTTGAGCCATATCTTATGGATATCTTTTCCTTATGTCTTTGATGTTGCTCCTTGTTTAGTCATGTGTTTAAAATTATGTTGATGTTGTGTATCATGTTTCCTACACTTAACTTCATTGTCAAAGGTCATATATGTTTGTGTATCCTTGTTCATCTTATTCTTTTGTTGCTTAAAACCAAGGGAAAGGAACTTCTTGTTGACTTATTGTCATATGCATGTATATAGTTGTTACATTCCCTACTCACCCATTGTTTAGGATTCTCTTAATTTTGAACCTTTGCCACTATGGCTTTTCACTCAAAACCTTCCCAAAGAGATTAGACATGAGTCATCTCTATAGAAGAGATATGATATAATTGAAACATTGTGATACTTTTCCATTTAAGAGAGGTATGTGGCATATTTGTTGATTCTACATCCAAGTTAGAGCCCTTCTCTTAATATGATGCAAATATCTATTTTCTAAGCTTTGTGGTGGTATAGTTGAGCATTTCCTCTTAAGATGACAACTTGTCTCTTCTCCTAAAATCAACCTGTTAGACGATGGCTATGGATCTAGAAGGGGGGTTGAATAGATCCCTTGAGTTTTACACGCAAATGGTTTACAAAATTTGTTTTTAAAAATTGTTTAAATGGAAGCTACCACTGGATAGAACGTCTACAACGAACCTTCTACCAAAAGGATCGTATATGCACGAAGATATCACGGATGAGTGCAGAGGAGAAAAATTCAGTTTTGAATATTACACTTAAGATATGCAATCAACAAAATATCACTTGGTTGATGTATATTCCAATCCAATGAGGAAAAGTGATAAGCAATTTAAAGACAACAAGTTCGAATTTGCTTTGAAACAAATTATCAAACACCTAGTGTGCGAAAACACACTAAGTGCAGAATTTCAGTAACGAGTAATGTACAACTGCTCCAAGATACAATTCAAGGAATTGTATCAGTTTAACAAAGTAATTTATCAGCTTACAATTACTCTACTACAGAAATTTCGATGACTTACGACTTCACAGATTCGAACGAAATGAATTGTAAAAGAGTTAAGGAAAGAGAGAACAAACGCGATTTGATTAGGCAGTTCCCCAATCGTCCTCGCTTTGGGTACGTCTTCCCCCAACTCCACAAATGGAATTGAGATATATATATATATACTGTTGTTGCAAATTGTTTATTACAAGAGAAAACAATGAACATCCAAACCCTCGAACGTCTTCGATCGTTGATGCAGAATTTTCTCTTCCCTTGATTCAAGACGAATCAAGTGCTCCGAATATGGTTGATCCAATTACCGTCCCACGCTACTAAACCGAAAGAAACCACCGTTCTTCAGTTACCTTCACTCGGTCAATTGCGATCTACCAAGAATTCGAACCCAAACCTCCTTTCTACGATCCTCTGATTACAGCTACTAAACCGAACAATTGCGCCAATTTCCGGTTACCTTCGCCCAGTCGAATCCCTGTAGAAAGAACAGTTTGTGCAAAAAAAACCCCAAAATCTATCTGATTCTTGGAGGACAAAACCAACTGGTTTTATTCAAGAAACACTTGCCAAACTCTCAACCCAAAAGATGAAGATTACACTTCCTAAATTCTGAACGTTATCACTTCGATCAATGGGCGACACAAACAAAGATGATTATGTGTGATTGTTTGTTTACACAGTGAAGAAGATGAAGATGAAGAGAGAAATGACATATATCTTTCACGTTTCTTGTTGTTTAATAAAAAGGATGACCAAAACTATTTATATGAAAAATATGACCAACAAAAAATAACAGAAAAATAACAGAAAAGAAATTAAGTGAAAAAATGCAGAATCTGAGGTCATGCATCAACCTCCAGCTTTTATGCGTCGACGCATAAGTGAATAATTTGGTGTCCACAAGTTTGTGCGCTTTCCCGCAAGTTTTGGAGGTTAGCGCATAAAATTTGGGGTTAGCGCATGAACTGAAGGGTCAGCGCATGAAGTGCAAATTTTCAGGAAATTCAATTTTTCTGAGCATTTTTACCAGACCGATATCAAAGATACATACTAGACACAACTAAAACGATAGTGGACATTTATTATTGGAGAGAACAAGATCCTATGCATCTAGACATATGAACGATAATGGTTAGACGCTATATGCCTGACACGTGAAGTGATACCGCTCAAATTACAATCTAATATGTTTGTTGACATCATTAAAACAAGGTAGCTAGGAGAATATCCCTCACATACTCCCCCTTTTTTATGATGGCAACACTTTCTGAGCTGTCACAAGATATGTAATTTGAGAGTGAACAAAGCTCCCCCTGTCTTTGACATCTGGTAAATAAGATTTCTGCTTGTTATTCTTCTCCCCCTTTGACAACATCAAAAAGAAGAAAAGACATTGGTCAAAATAATGCAGTATAATATGTATTGGGGCATCATATATTTGCAACAAACACACATTAACATGCATCCACGTATGATACCGCTAATGTAAAATTAGGAATGATTAAATACGGAACAAAAAAAATGAGCAAAACATTCACTTCGGAAGAGTTTAAACAAACGGAAGCACATGTCAAAGTTAAGCAACAAAAAAAAACAACCAGATCACAAAACATAAACGCAAACACAAATGAAGCATAATGCCCTAAGCTCTATGGTCTTCTCCCCCTAAAATGATGACCTCTTCCCCTATAATGTTGACTTGGTGGTGTAAGATCCTCGAGTTGAAGGTTGAGCTCAATCAAGGTGCTATTGAGGTTACCAAGGCTGTTTGCCAAGTTCAGATTTTGCTGAGTTAAGTTGGCATCCATTTGATTGAACCGATTCATGGCTGCATTTGCGAAATTGTTGAAGTTGGTGACGTGAGAAGATAGTTGGTTAGACAGATTTGTGAACTGTTCCTGCTGAGTCGTGTATCGAGTGTCCTGCAGTGCTTGGAATTCTTGATGTTGTAGAGACAACTCATTCAGCCTTGCTAGAATTTCTTCAGACGACTGCTGATCATGCTGGAATGGTGGAGTTGGAAGAGCAGAATTTTCCGGTGGCTGCCATTCATAGTCTTCACCATAAGGTGGAGGAACGTACGCATCACCAAGTACAGTCCAGCTGTTTTGTTGCCACTGACCCCAGCCCTGATTTTCAGAGGTCTCTTCAGGTTGTTGGCCCATCCATGCCTCATTGTCCTCTTCCTGCATATCCACATTCTCTTGCATAACCACATCTTCCTGTACAACCACATTTTCATCATTAACCGCTTGATTTGCATTTCTAGGAATGCCTTCATCATCACTTGCTTCAAGATGAACCGGTTCATCATGTTCATGATGGGTGGATCTTGGTCGATAGATGAACCTGTTCTCACGTGACTGCCAAAAGTAACCCATCATGGAAAGGGTTTTGGCAAGAAATTGTTGTTCAGCAGTGATATGAATGTGACAAATCTGCGGAATAGGAACATCAAAGTGATTCAAGATGTTTGCAATAACAGACGCATAACCAAGTGCCAGAAATTTATGGGAGCTGCGAGTATTGAACATCCTATAAGCAAAATAATAAGGCCAGTTAATTTTGATCCTATTCTTGAGAATATAGATGAGGTGAACCTCTGCCTGCTCAACTCTTGAGTATCCTCCTTTCTTAGGCCTCAAGATGCGAGCAACAATCCACTGAAGAATACGATCTTTGAATTTTAAATGGCCGGTAGTGACACTTTTAGGAAATAATTCACTTGCCACAAAATCAGCTGAATACGGTTCCCACAACATTGAATTCAAAGCAGTTTTAAATTCATAGCCCTCAACAAAGGTTTTATCAGTAACCTTTGGGAGAGTGTCATCATTGTCCAAGACAAACAATGTGGACCATACATCATTTTTCACTTCAAATTCTGTATTATTCATGGAGAATTTAAACTCAGCCCCACGAAATTTGCCCTTGATCCCATAATAGAATAACCGAGTCAAGTCTTCACTATACTTATCATCACATTCTACAAATTCACTAAGATTTTGAAATTTTATAAGTTCAGAAATCTCAGGAATGTGAAAATCTGGAGCCATCAGAGGATAAAACCCATGTTGTCTTATAACAACCCGATTAGAAAACCGTTCTGCAAACAGAGTAGTTAGCCTTTCAGAAATTAAAGATTCAAATGTTACCCGTTGTGTAGATGATGATGCTCTGGTGGGTGCTGATTGTAAAGATGATCCTCTTGTTCCCCTTCTACTAGGGTTTCTTCTTGAAGCCATTGTTGAAGAAAAGTTGAGAGAGGATGATGACACTTGTTTTTCTCTGAGAGTAAAGAGTAGAGATGACAGCCTTTAGAAAACCTTATAGCAATATAGAAGATTTCCTCTTGGTGGGTTTTGATTTCTAGGGTTTGGATGAGGATTTAGTGGGGAGTAATTGTGATTGATGAGGTTTAATGGAGGAGGATAGGGAGAGATTTCCCACAAAGACTAATGGGATGACATGCAAGAATCATGGATTAATGTGCAATGAGAATATGTAGGGAAAATGAACAGCACTAGGTCGGCGCACAAGTCCCAGTAAAGAAGGGAGTCTGAACGGTCAAGTTATGCGTCGACCTGTGACTCTGTGCGTCGGCGCATGATTCGTGAATTTTTAAAAAAATGTTGAACATGTGTTTATGCGCTATCCCGAAAATTTAGTAGGTCAGCGCATGAATCTATGCGTCGACGCATACACAAAAAAAAGTGAAATTTTTCAATTTTAAAGTTCCAACCTGATAAATAGACACATGCACATACAGAACAAAACATCCACATGAACGGCAAGTGCTCTAAATGTAATAAACATCAAGATTAGAGTAATTAATATGGCACAAAATATTGATAAACATCTATAAATCGGAACGATATTACCTTGGTCATCATGACGATAAAATCCCTCACATATGGCTAAATATCTCTTTGCATTGTTAGTGAAAAAAATAAACAAGCATATATATGTGAAGATCAATACTCTAAAGGACTATTAAGCACGATCCGAGATATCGAGAATGCCAAGTTCCCTACGGATGTGAAAGGAAGGCTCTGTAGCTAATGGTTTTGTGAAAATATCAGCAAGTTGATTCTTCGTGTCAACGTGCTCAAAAATTACATCACCTTTCTCTACATGATCCCTAAGAAAATGATGGCGTATTTCGATATGCTTGGTGCGTGAATGCAATACGGGGTTCTTAGTTAGATTAATCGCACTAGTGGTATCGCACAAAATTGGAATACGTTCAAGTTTTAAGTTGAAATCAAGTAATTGTTGTTTAAGCCATAAGACTTGAGCACAGCAACTACCGGCGGCAACATATTCTGCCTCGGCTATTGACAAAGCAACGGAAACCTGTTTCTTGCTGTGCCAACTCACCAAGGAATTTGCAAAAAAGTGACACGTGCCACTAGTACTTTTCCTATCCAGCTTGCACCCGGCAAAGTCGGAATCAGAGTAGCCAACTAAGGAACAAACACTACCTTTGGAATACCACAGCCCATACTTTGGAGTACCAGAAAGGTATTGAAGTATGCGCTTGACTGCCTTTAGGTGGGATTCCTTGGGATGTGCCTGATACCGCGCACACATGCATACACTAAACATTATATCGGGACGTGATGCGGTAAGATAAAGAAGAGACCCTATCATACCTCGATACTTCTTTACCTCAACATCCTTACCCTTTTCATCACGATCAAGATTAGCACTTGTAGGCATGGGAGTATCTATTGCTTTACAGTTCAGCATATCAAAACGTTTTAGTAACTCAAGACAGTATTTCGTTTGACTCACGAATGTGCCCTCTTCAAGTTGTTTGATTTGCAATCCGAGGAAATAGTTGAGTTCCCCCATCATGCTCATTTCAAACTCCCCCTGCATCAAACTAGAAAACTCCTTGACCAAGGTCATGTTAGTAGACCCAAATATGATATCGTCAACATAAATTTGTACCAAAATTAAGTGTTTTCCTTGACGTTTAATAAAGAGGGTTGTGTCAACCTTTCCTCTTGAATACCCTTGATCTAGTAGAAATTTTCTTAGACGTTCATACCAATCCCTAGGGGTTTGTTTAAGTCCGTACAAAGCTCGTTTTAGTTTATAGACATGATCAGGATATTCGTGGGATTCAAAACCCGGAGGTTGGGCTACATAAACCTCTTCATTTATGTATCCGTTAAGGAACGTACTTTTAACATCCATTTGGAATAATTTAAAGTTCTTTGTGCACGCATAGGCAAGTAGAAGGCGTATAGCCTCGAGTCGGGCAACCGGCGCATAAGTTTCCTCATAGTCGATTCCTTCCTCTTGGTTATAGCATTGCGCTACAAGCCTAGCTTTGTTACGCGTTATTACTCCATTTTCATCAAGTTTATTCCTAAACACCCATCGGGTGCCTATTACTCGATGATCTCGCGGAGGGGGGACAAGGTCCCAAACCTCATTTCTCCAGAATTGATTTAGTTCATCTTGCATTGATAGAAACCAATGCTCATCGAGTAACGCATCCTTAGCATTTTTAGGTTCAACTTGGGAAACAAAAGCAGAGTAATAACAAAAGTTACTAAGTTTAGAGCGAGTAGTTACTCCCTTAGAGATATCACCAAGAATGTTGTCAATTGGATGGTCTTTTGAAGACTTCCAAGCTGGAGGAAGTTCATCTTTATCAGCATGATGATCATCCTCACTTTTCACTGGTTGGTGATCCTTTTCCTCCTCAATACGCACTGCTTCAGGCTGATCAATTCCCTTATCAGTGTCCTTGAGTATGTCTTCAGTGGGTACACCTGCACCATGAAAAGAACTACCTTCTCCGACATTTCTCGGATAAGACTCGTCAAAAGTAACATGAACTGACTCTTCAACTATGCGTAACCTCTTATTATAAATTCTATATGCTTTACTTGACTGAGAGTATCCAAGAAAAATACCCTCGTCGGCCTTGGCATCAAATTTACTAAGAGACTCTTTCCCATTGTTTAACACAAAGCATTTGCAACCAAATACATGAAAGTGAGATATGTTTGGCTTACGCCCTTTTAAAAGCTCATACGGTGTCTTGTTTAGAATAGGCCGGATGAGCACCTTATTCAAAACATAACAAGCCGTACTTATGGCGTCGGCCCAAAAGTATTTTGGTAATCCACCATCATTGATCATAGTCCTTCCAAGTTCTTCCAAAACTCTATTTTTACGTTCCACTACCCCATTTTGTTGAGGGGTACGTGGTGAGGAAAAATTATGATCAATTCTGTTGGAATCACAAAATGCTTCAAATAAATGGTTTTCAAACTCACCCCCATGGTCACTTCTAATTGACCCAATGTTTGTGTTTAACTTGTTCTGAGATAACTTAGCAAATCGTTCAAAGGCCGAGAAAGTATCACTCTTATTTGCTAAGAAGATTGTCCAGCAAAACCTAGAAAAATCATCGACTATAACAAGCCCATAATAGTTACCACCTAGACTTTTAACCCTAGATGGTCCAAAGAGGTCCATATGGAGAAGCTCAAGGGGTCTCATAGTTGAAACGATGTTTTTAGATTTGAATGAGATCCTTGTTTGCTTCCCCATTTGGCACGCATCACAAAGGTGATCCTTTGTGAATTTAATTTTGGGCAAACCGATGACTAATTCTTTAGAGACAATTTTGTTAAGCAAATCAAAATTGATGTGAGCCAACCGTCTATGCCACAACCATGAATCTTCATTCATAGTGACTAGACACTTGTCTCCAATCAACGATACCTCATTTAAGTCTAGCATATAGACGTTGTTCACCCTCAAACCCTTAAACACGTTCTTTTTGTCGCAATCTTCAACTATGCAACAATCCTTGGAAAAAGATACTTTATAATTTTTGTCACATAGTTGACTGATGCTTAAAAGGTTGTGTCTAAGGCCTTCCACAAGCAGCACATCAGAGATAGTAGTAGATGAGGGGTTACCTACACTACCTTTGTCGAGAATCTGTCCCTTGTTGTTATCTCCATAGGTGACAAACCCCTTTTTCTTCGCCACAAAGTCGATAAAAAGAGATATGTCTCCGGTCATGTGTCTCGAGCAGCCACTATCCAGAACCCATCTTCTTTCGGTGGTCTCAAGACTTTGTTCCTACAAAAACAATCAAGGGAGAGTAGGTACCCAATTCTCATTGGGTCCTTTAAGGTGAGTGAAACCAAAACCGCACTTGGGCAACCATTGGTAGATGCCTTTCGGAACAAGAAACCTTCTGAAGCGGCATTTCTCAATAGTATGACCAGGCTTACAACAATAAAGACAATTACGATTCATTTGGAATTTGCTTTTGCTATCACTATCTCGAATCACATAAGTATACTTTTGATATGGATTATTCATGCTCTCACGAAAATGTGATCGATCAATAGCAAACGTAACTTTTGGATTAAGAGCCTTGTCCAATTTGGCCTTGAGGGTTCTCACCTCTCGTTGCTAAAAATGACAAGTTTCACAGCCCCAATTGAACCAAGAGGTAGGATCCTTTTCAACCTTGGCTTTTGATGTGTCCACTATAGAGTTTTTGAGAGCTTCCAATTCCTTTTCGGAATTGGAAACCTTCTTCTCCAAATATGTGAAAATTCTTTTGTTTGAGGCTAAGCGTTGAAATGCTTCCTTAGCCTCATAGTGTAACATGTCAAAAGCCTTTCGTAACTCTAAATGAGACATAGTATTAACATTATCATATTTAGAATGCTTTACCTCTTTTGCTTTGTTGTGGCGTGCCATAAGACAAAAGTTAATGGATTCACTTTCGTCGCTTGAGGAATCATCTTTCTCCGACTCACTATCGCTTTCCCAAGCGATGTATGCTCTTCGAGACTTGTTAGACATTTTGTTTGAGCAACTCTTGTCATTATCCTTATCTTTGCCTTTCTTTAGAGATGGACAATCCGGCTTGTAGTGCCCGGAATTTCCACAATTGTAGCACGTACCTTTTACCTTGCCATTTTTATTTCCTTCACTTCTAGATTGCTTCCTAAACTTGACTAGATTTCTATCCGAGTGTTGAATATCGTTCTTACGAACATATCTATTGTATCTCTTCACAAATAAGCCCATATCATCATCGAATTCTTCATCTTTGTCATTATTGGTTTCATCATCACTTAGCTCTTGATGTGTGGACTTTGAACAAGAAGCCTTAAGAGCTATCGACTTCTTCTCCGTATCTTTTGTCTTCTCTTTCTTGATACTCTTTTCATGTTTATCCAAGCTAATGAGCACTTGCTTATGCTCATCAAGTTTCCCAAACAGTGTCGTGAGGTCTAGTGTAGCAAGATCATTGGCCTCCTTGATAGCGGTGACCTTCGGTTGCTGTAACACCCCCAGGCTATTAAAGCGATAAATAAAATTCAAAATTTCATCAGAGTATATTTAAAACATTCACGGCATAGACCGAGGGGTCACATCAATTTGAAACAAAATACACATAAACCTGCCCATAAAGATATGCAACAATCAGGTAGCAATTAACAGAGGAACTTAGTTCCTACTACCCACAATTCAGGTACAGAATAAAAGCGGAAAATCTGTACTGAAATCCCATATGTATATATATATCATAAAAAGTTTGTCTGCCAAATACAATCATACATATACAATCTCAAAAGAAACATATACATATACACACAAATCACCAACGGTCTCCCTAACTACCCGGTGCCACATATCAGAGCCGACCGACAAAAGAATGAAGACCTAAGCTTCACAAAAAGACCTCCAGTAATCTAATCTGCAATGCATCATAGAGCATTATAAAACAGCAGAAGGGTGAGTAACACAATCATAATATAATTGCATATAATTATATAATAACACAACATTACACACGTAAAATATTCTCACCACAACGTACAACAGAATCCAAATACAACACAACACAATACATATCTCTACTCATCAATTCCAATCACAATTCCACATGACATCAATCCATTCATGAATTATGCAAATGCACAGAGACCGACACAACGACTCTATGCAATGCATATGCGGTACCATCCATCCATCATCTCAACACTAGTTCACTCAGGAACTATTGGAACCATCGCTCGTTACTTAATGTAACTCCCCGTCGGGCATACGATGTTCCCCGCCGCTCATACCCCACACGGGCACACGACGTTTATGGATCGCTCACACCCCACACGGGCACACAGCCCAATCGCTCACACCCCACACGGGCACACGATAGTCTATAATCATCGCTCACACCCCACACGGGCACACGACGTTATAGCGGATTCCCTCTAGAATCGATTCGTCGCTCACACCCACTAGGGAACACGACATCACAGGAATGCATATCATGATGCTTGGCATACAATGACTCATGACATTCAAATGCACACATATATGCAATCATCTCACTCAACATTAATCATGCTTTGCAATTCAAGCCCAAAACAATGCATTTATTTTCCATACGGCCACAACCCTCATCACGACATTTAAACACATGCATTCACCTTATATAATCAGCACACAAGTCATACAACATATATCACTAACACATTGCATGATAACACATCAATTACGCACCATTAAACGGCAAAAGTCGACAAAATGACACTATTCCAAATTCTCGACATAATTAAATCGGCCAACGATTTTAAAACCATCATCATAAGAAAGTTCAGTTCAATAGCTATACAACGATACCAAGAATGTTAAAAACGGATAAACGGAACACAAGTTACGGACTAAACAAGAAAAGACATCGCGAAAAACCACATTTTGCAATTCTCCTGGCCATACGCGTATTGCCCTGAGCCATACGCGTATTGCCCTGCTCCCTCGCCCATTCCATACGCGTATTGCCCAAGGTTATATGCGTATGGGCAGTGGAAAAACCAGAATTTTCTGCAGAATTTTTTCTGCGTTTTCAACCCAAAATCAATCTAATTTTCACCTATACACCAGAAAAATTACCAATGCAATGCCTAACAACATGTATCTAACATGTATCAACAATAAGGAACACTAAAACATGATTTCATATACAATTTAATCGAATTGTAACCATTTCCACATATTATGGTTTTTCACTCTATATTCAATTTCAATCCAATATCAACCAAAAACATACATACATAATCATACACAAGTATATAACAATCAAGTTTCGCACCCTTACCCGATTTAATCGTGTTTAGAAAGTCGGTTGTTTCGATTTCTTCTTTTCCAAGTTTTTCTCTCTTTCTCCTTTCTTTCTCTTTTCTTTCCCTTTTCCTTCTTCTCTTTTTCTTTCTCTCTATTTTTCTCTCTTTCTATTTTCTATTTTCTAACTTAAGGAAAATAAGGTGAAATGCCCAAAATACCCCTACACTCAAATATCTCGCAAACGTTCCCAAAACGCGATAAAATATCACAACATTGAAAAATAACATATTTCCAAATAAAAGTCGAAAATAAAATAATATAATAATCAAATAATCAAAACGACTCGATTAAATAAAACGGACAAAACTGGGGCGTTATAGTTGCCATTCCCTGTTAAGACACCTCAGAGTTTTGTTAGTAGAAACCTCATTTGGAATTGGTTTACCAAGAACATGCAGTTTGTTGATAATGTGAGTGAATCATTTTTGCATATCCGCAATGGTTTCCCCTTGCTTCATGTAAAACAAATCAAACTCTTGCGTTAGTGTATTAATACGAGCCAACTTAACATCATTAGTGCCTTCGTGGGCTACTTGTAAAGCATCCCATATGGCTTTGGACGTTTCACAATGGGAGACTCGATAATACTCGTCAACTCCCAAGGAGGAGATGATCACATTACGAGCCTTCCAATCATAACTGTACTTTTTCTTGTCCTCCTCAGTCCATTGAGCTTCGGGTTTAGGAACGACAACGCCTTCCGCGTTAGTCATAGTAATTTGCATGGGACCGTTTAAAATAATGTTCCAAACCTTCCGATCATTGGAATTAATATGAACGCGCATACAATCCTTCCAGTAGCTGTAATTTTCGCCAGTAAAAACTGGAGCTCTATTATAAGCCCCTTTAGGTTCGTTCACCATGATCCAAGAAGTTTTACCAAAGCACCAGAATTAACAGGAGCTCGTGATACCACTTGTTAGATGATGGCTATGGATCTAGAAGGGGGTTGAATAGATCCCTTAAGTTTTACACGCAAATGGTTTACAAAATTTGTTTTTAAAAATTGTTTAAATGGAAGCTACCACTAGATAGAACGTCTACAACGAACCTTCTACCAAAAGGATCGGATATGCACGAAGATATCACGGATGAGTGCAGAGGAGAAAAATTCAGTTTTGAATATTACACTTAAGATACGCAATCAACAAAATATCACTTGGTTGATGTATATTCCAATCCAATGAGGAAAAGTGATAAGCAATTTAAAGACAACAAGTTCGAATTTGCTGTGAAACAAATTATCAAACACCTAGTGTGCGAAAACACACTAAGTGCAAAATTTCAGAAACGAGTAATTTACAGCTACTCCAAGATACAATTCAAGGAATTGTATCAGTTTAACAAAGCAATTTATCAGCTTATAATTACTCTACTATAGAAATTTCGATGACTTGCGACTTCACAGATTCGAACGAAATGAATTGTAAAAGAGTTAAGGAAAGAGAGAACAAACGCGATTTGATTAGGCAGTTCCCCAATCGTCCTCGCTTTGGGTACGTCTACCCCCAACTCCACAAATGGAATTGAGATATATATATATATATATACTGTTGATTAACATGTCAGGACTTAATAATTTTTTGGGATGTTAAGAAACATCTCGAATGCGTGGTGTTTTTTGACACCAGTGACTGGTTGAAAAGGCATTTATGTGAGCGCGAAGATGCTACGATCAAATACCAATAACTGCCTATGAGTTTCTTTTCTGGAAGACACTTGGAGAAAGCACATAGACGAGTTGCATGCAAAGCTTCACATGGTGAACTCTAAAGATATAAACGTTAGGGGTAGTTTTTTAACACTTGTATATATAGGAGTTCATTACGTTGAATTCAGTGTGTTCATTTTACTACAAAAATCTCACATGACACTCAAAGTATCAGCGTCCAGAGAAAAAAGTAATGGCTGAGAAAATGTATGAACAGTGAAACACCACCCTTTACATTCAATGCAAAGTCTTTAATTTTATCTTTACTTTGCCATATTGATTTAATTTCAATCCTTTTATAGTCATTTAGTTTTACACCTTCAGTCTTTATTTTTTGTTTGTTCACATTTCTAAAGCAGTCAAATTCGACCTTTTAACGCATTTTTTTAGTCACTTAGAATCCCTATTTCGACCAAGTCAAAAATAGGCCCCTTTGCAATAAGAAACAAGAAAAAAAGGTTTGATTTGGCACTATGTCCTAGGATTCACTGGTTGATCCTGCAAGTAACTCTTAATTAGGAGTCCATCGATTGTTTACCAATTTTCGGCGTAAATAACTTGCGAATCAAGCCTATGGTATCTTTGTGCTACACTTGACTTTGGGATGTTCATTTCTCTCGGGCCTAAGTCTTTGAAATCCCTTACTTTGGTCTAAACATATTGATTGTAATGATTACATAATGGACAAATGAATTTGAAGGTCATTTTCAAGTTTGACTTTGGTCAAAGTCAACCATGGAAGGTTGACTTTTTGTTGATCAATTTCTTTATGGGATCTTTTACATATTGGTTATAATTGGCTTTTATTCTTTTGGTTCAAGATTGTGAATGCAACTTTCAGTCAGATGTATTTTGAATGATGTCAAAACTAGGATAGTGTAGCGTTAATGTATACTTGACGGTATCCTCTAATTCTAGATGTACATCTAAACATTAGGAAGCATTATAATGGTTTGGAAAAGGTTCATACAACATAAATGCATTGAAAACATGGTTTTTGGGAAAGCTCTACAACATAGGTCGACACATAATATGTTCAGGTCGACCTATAGAAGTTTGCTCTTCAATATAGGTTGACACGATCAACGCCCATATCTCATTAATAAAGCCTATAGCCACTGTCTATGTGTTGACCAACATAGGTTGAAAAAAGGTCAACACAAGACCTTTATAAGTCGACCTGAGACCTTCATAGGTCGGCTTATTTGCTTTCGTAGTTCAGCCTATAGCTTTTATAGATTGACACATGTGATGCATTCTTTCAAATTTTCATATTCTCCTCAATTCATTTGCATTCTTTTTGCTTCCAAACTTGCATACTTCTAAATACTTGATACATGCATTTTTTCTAGTAAGGTTCTAGTGTAAGACCTAAAAGGAACTAGAATATCAAAGCATACTCACCATCTTTAACCTCTCTTCTATGCATACACAGAATCATTTTTTGATTGGGTGACCATCTAGATTAGGGTTTATAATGTCCAATTAGGTTGTTGTACCAAGAATATTAGGTTGAGTTCTTTGAGTGTTTCAAATAAGGAAACCAAGTTGGGGTTTTCCTTCAAGATCATTGAGGATTTGAGGATTTTGGACAAGATTACGCAATTCGGATCCGATCGAGTGAAAACCTTGGGATGAGTAGTGTGAGATAGTGGATCGTGTTGGTAAATCTTGAGTTCAACAAGTGTACGCTTGGAATTAATTAGACCGTGTGAAATCCTTGGGACAAGGTGGTTCCTTACAAGGAAGTAGCAAGAATTGGTGAATTGAAGCGACATTGTTGGTGACTTGATCAATCTTTGATCAAGGGTTTTGGATGTGGTAGATTCAACTACAAACCATATGGTTTGTAGGGTTAGAGTTCTTCATCTCTTGTATATACATTTTTTGCAAATTAAGGTTAATTGCAACTATCTCAATTCAAATTCGAATTAAGGGCAGACATACCCATAGTGAGGCCGATTGGGGAACTGCCAAAACAAATCCTTGTGTCTCTCTATCTCTTTCTCTTTTAATTTTGTTCTAAGAAAATTATTGAATTCACTAGTTGTTTGATCAAATTCGATTGGAAATTATTTTTTATCACATTTTTGAATTAGGTTGGTTGATAGAATTATAATCCGATTGATTGTGATTTGTTTTAAGATCAACAAAATAAAGTAAATTTCCAAACGATATCGATTGCACACAAGGTGTTCGATAAATTTCATTATTGTGTTTTTGTTTGTTTTATTATCATTGGAAATAAGCTCTACATATAGCTTAGCATTTGATTGTATTGGGATTAATCTTTGTTGGACAATTTGTGTTTGTTATCATCCATTTGTGTATCTTTACGCATATCATGGATTTTTTATAGTAGTTTTAGTTAGATGATTTGATTCGGGTTGTTTCCACTGTGCCATATTTTTGTCAAAAGTTTGAATTTTAAATTTGTGATCTATTCACCCCCTCTAGATCGAACCCTATCGTCTAACAAGTGGTATCACGAGCTCCGGTTAATTTCGTGCTTAATATTTTCTTTTTAGGAGAATTCCTACCGAACCTAAGGAAGCGTACAATAGAGCATCAATTTTCACCGGTGAAAATTATGGCTATAGGAAAGCTTGTATGTGTATTCATGTCAACTTCGATGACAAGGGTATGTGGGACGCCATAAAAAATGGTCCGAATGAAATAATCGTGACCAATACTGAAGGTGTTACATTACCTAAACCGGAAGCACAATGGGATGTTAATAATTGAAAATTATGGTCACATGATTGGAAAGTGAAAAATATTCTCACATCCTCTTTAGGTGTTGATAAGTATTATAGCATTTCTCATTGTGAGACCGTCAAGGCTATGTGGGACGCATTAGAAGTTGCCTATGATGGTACTAATGATGTCAAACTAGCTAGGATCAACACATTAAATCAAGAGTTTGAGCTATTTCATATGGAGCATGGTGAAACCATTGCGGGCATGCAAAAATGGTTCACACATCTTATCAATCGATTAAATGCGTTGGGTAAGCCTATTTCCAATGAGATCGCTACTAACAAAGTGTTGAGATGTTTAAGTAAGGAATGGAAACCCAAGGTCACCGCTATCAAAGAGGAGAATGTTCTTAAGGTACTTGATCTCACGACTTTGTTCGGTAAATTGGAAGAGCATGAGAAAGAGCTCTCTTGCTTGGAAAAACACGAAAAAGAGTATGAAAATATAGTGAAAAGGGAGAAAGGAAAAGACAAGGAAGTAGAGAAAATGTATATTGATCTAAATACTTCAAGCTCAAGGTCCTCCTATAATGACCAAAGTGATGGTGA
This sequence comes from Lathyrus tuberosus, assembly GCA_022829125.1. Classification (NCBI taxonomy): domain Eukaryota; kingdom Viridiplantae; phylum Streptophyta; class Magnoliopsida; order Fabales; family Fabaceae; genus Lathyrus; species Lathyrus tuberosus. The sequence continues at coordinate 2,463,383 of JALAZF010000241.1, read as the reverse complement.
AAGTGAAGATGACAAGAATTCCTATGATGAAGATATGAGGCTATTTGTGAAAAGATATCATAGGTGTATAAGGAAGAATGAAGTTAGAGACTCCGACAAGAATCTAGTCAAATTTAGAAGGCCAACAAACTCTTCAAGGAATGATGAGGATATGAAAGGTAAACTTAGAATATCTTTCTATCATTGTGGGGAAGTTGGTCACTATAGACTGGAGTGTCCTATGAGGAAGAAAGACAAAGAAAGGAGCCATCATAAGAAATCTAGCAAGTTTAGAGGAGCTGATGCCACTTGGGAGAGTACAAGTGATTCCTCAAGTGATGAAAGCACAACTTCAAATGTAGAATCGGCTCGGATTTTCCTTATGGCAAATAGAAAGAAAAATAAAAATGTAAGTCTTTCTAAGCTTGAATCTATTAATGATTTATCCTATTTTCAATTACAAAAAGCCTTTGAAGATCTTCATAGAGAAGCCTTAAGAGCTTTTAACAAGTTAGCTTCACATGAAAAATTAATTTTAAATTTAGAAGCTAAAGTGTTAGAATCCGAAAGGAAGTTTGAAGCTATTAAGATATCTATGATAGATATTCAAAGTGACAAGAATGAGGGTGTAAAATCTTCTAGGTTTGGTTGTGAACATTGTCACAATTGGCAAGAGGAGGTAAACATTCTTCGTGTAAAATTGGATGAAGCCTTACAACCTATGATTGCTCTTGCTATTGATCCGTTAAAAAAAGAAAAATCTTTGAAGCATAAATTTTGGCATAAGGATTCAAATAGCGAGGATAAATCTCATCACAACTTATCTTGTCATTATTGTTGCAAAAAGTGTCACACTATTGAATGGTGAAAATATAGGAAACTCTTTGTTCTGAAAGGAGCTATTCATTGGTTGCCCAAATGCAACTTTGATTTCACTCACTCTCAAGGACCCAATGAAAATTGGGTACTTATTTCCTTTGTTTGATTCCACAGGTTGAATGTCTTGACTCTACTGAAAATATGTGGTATCTTGATAGTGGATGTTTAAGATACATGACGGGTGACATATCTCTCTTCATTGACTTTGTATTAAAGAAAAAGAGGTTTGTCACTTATGGAGATAATATCAAATGAAAGCTCCTGAGGTTTGAATAAATTTTGGTAAAACTTGATGAAGAAAAAGATGATCCAACATGAAGAATTCTGCCAGAAAACAAAAATGCCGGATGAGATGTCCCAGCATGAAGACTCAACATCATGACTATCACAGCAGGTTGTTTTAATTCTGTTACAAGATTCAAGGCGCGTTTAGCAGTTGATCAAGGACAAAAAATTTGAAGCCCAAGACAACTGAAGACTATAAAAGAAAGACCAAGACCCATGGTAGAAAGAGTTTTAAGGAATCCTTGTGTAATACTTATAAAGTAGAAAATAAGGGTTTAGGGTTTTGAGAGTCGTAGGGCTTTCTTGTGTTGTAAGTCTCCCTTTGTATCGGTTGGATACATTGTGGTAGACATAGATGTATATACAGATTCATAAACCTTGAGGTAATGAATCGTATATTGTTCTTGGATGAAGCTTTGAAGCAAATCCAATAGAATCCGGGTAAGTTTGTTAGTCGAGAGTGCTTGGCTAAATTTTGTATTGAAAGAGGAGTCTTTCAAGTAGGATGATACAGTTATTGTGACTATAACTGTTAGATATCACGTGGTGTGATTAAGGGAGTGAGATGGGTTTCTCTTATCAATTAGATGGGACTTCTAATGATAAAGTTTTCATTGGGTAGTGATAGGTAAACCAGAGGTTGTTTACTGTAAACCAGAGATTGTTTACATAAAACTATACTACTGATAGTGGATTCCTCTTCCTGGCTTGGTAGCCCTTAGATGTAGGTGAATTGCACCAAACTGGTTTAAAATATCTTGTGTTGTTTATCATTCTGCAAATTTACAGTTCAGTATTTGCTTGTTGATTAACATGTCATGGCAGATGTTGAAACATCTGTCGTGACTCTGTTGCTGATATTCAGAGTATCAACTTGACTATTTTGCCCTTGTTTTAAAGTTATGCAGAGAACAATGTCTTGACATGTTGTTAGGACATCTGTGATCTGCATGCCAGAATTTCAATAGGTATCAGAGTAGTCATCCTCATCCTGTCTGTTTCTGGATGAGATCTTAGGAGTTACTTTCTGGCTCATTAAATAAGGTGTGTATTTGTGTGATCAGACCATTCATTGGATATCTGGAATGATTGGTATTGGATCAAGGATGACAGCTTCTGGTTGGTTGTCTTTTACTTATGTGAAGAGGTTCTTTTCTCCAAGGTGTCCTCTAAGATGTCTTGACATCTTGACTGGAGTCTGTTGAAGATGTGTTCCGCTGCATGTGTTTCTGATGAAAAAGACTTTGGTAAATCTAGTTTGAAGATTCTGTTCATGAAGGTGTCAACATCTATTGAAGTTCTAGCCATTCCAGCATGGAGTAATGGAATGGAGAGAGTTGTTTGTTGCTGTTTGCCTTTGACGTCTTGGTACTTGGAAGGTTGGTTTCTTCAGGTATTTTGAAGTCAGGAGAGGAGAGGTCTAGGATATCAATTTCTTAGGTTATGAAACTGGTAAATACCATTGTCATGATAAAGTTGCCAAAGACACTTGAGAATTCTCTCGAGTCCACTCATAAAGGAATCTCTTGTCATGAGGACTGTTTTGGTCCTGGTGTTTCTGGAAAAGATAGAATTCTAGAGTCTTCTGGTTGCTCTTCTGGATCTAGGATGTTTCTAAGGATCATCAATCTGAAGAAATTAGAAGTGATTTATTTTCACCATCCATGTCTTGCAAGGTAACGTTTCTTTATATCAGTTGAAGTGGTTCTTCGCAAGGAAAATGCACAGGATTGTGCCAGCTAAGTCAACATGAGTCAAGGGTGTCAGTCTTGATGTCTCAACATTCTGCTTAGTAAGAAAGGTACCTACACTAAAGAATACTTGATTGGTATTCCTAAAGTGTTGATATCTCTTGGATGTATGGGCTTCTGAACAAGGATTTAAGATCAATTGCTATTTGTGGAATCCACAAGTATTTAATTGATTATCCATATGTGTGGTGTTCAAAACTAGATGTAGTCATGGCCATCAGTGAAGATTTTATTAGATAAGGATCTGATGTTCAACCTTATGTTGAAACATCCCATCAGCAGAGTTTGTGCAGAATCTTGTTGATTCAAGGAGTGAATCTCTAGGACAAGGAAGGGGAATAACTTATGTTATGAGAACCAAACTTTTGTGTGTTGACATAAAGTGTTGGGAACCTTCTTCTGGTTGGATCTGCAGAGGCACATAATCTGACTAGGAAGTTTCGTGACAGGATGCTTATCTAGAATATGGTGCTGATGGAAGTGAAGATGAAGACATCTTAATCTTGATGAACATTGCTTAGATCAGCTTATTTCTGATCTAGGTGATTTGGAGTGCAACTGCTGAGAGCAAGTGATCCATTTCAACATGGAGGTGCTGGATAAGTGTCTAGGACAATATCTCTGACATCTTGAAGGAAGCTTGATTTCTTGTAGCTGTTGACTACTCTTTTCTAAAGAATCGGGCTTTGGCATGTTTGGTTCTTCTGAAGATGAGTTCTTGAAGCTGATGCTCTTCAAGGTATCTGGTCTTAAGATTGGTTGTGGACCATTAACACAGGATGGAGGTTATGTAACACCCCCAATCTATACCTCCAAATAATAAGGCAGTAAAAGAAAATTCAAAATTTCGTCTCAGTATATTTAAATTATCATGGCATAGACTGAGGGGTCACATCAAATTGAATCAATTCATACAACACGTGCTCATAAAGATATGCAACAGTGGGGTAGCTATCAACAGAGGAACTCAGTTCCTTACACCCACATTTCAGAATTTAGAATAAAAGCGGAAAATCTAAAACTGAATAACATATATATATATCACATGAAAAGTTTGTCATACATCGAGTTGTACATGCACAAGCCAAAAGATATATATACAGAATACACAATAATCACTAACGGCCTCCCTAACTACCCGGTGTCACATATCAGAGCCGACCGACAAAAGAATGAAGACGCAAAGCTTCACAAAAATACCTCCAGCAACTCTAATCTGCAATGCCTCATAGAGCATTATAAAACAGCAGAAGGGTGAGAAAAACAACCATAATATAATTGCATACAATCATATATATAACACAAAAATACACATATATACGTTTCTCACCACAACTCGCACCATAATTCCAACACAAAACAACACAAGGTATAATTCATATTTCCATCACCAACACATATCCATATATCAATTCTATCCACAATTCCACACATCAAACAATCATAATGATTTATGCAATGCAAGAGACCGATATAACGACTCTATACATATGCACATGCGGTACCGACTTCCATTGTTTCTCATCACTAGTTCACTCAGGAACTCTGCTGGAATCATCGCTCGTTACATCACTGTAACTCCCCGTCGGGCATACGATGTTCCCCATCGCTCATACCTCTTTGTATAAGGCACACGACGTTTATGGATCGCTCACACCTCTTTGTATAAGGCACACGACCCGATCGCTCACACCCCACATAGGCACACGATCGTCTATAATCATCGCTCACACCTCTTTGTATAAGGCACACGACGTTATAGCGAATTCCCTCTGGAATCCAAACCGTCACTCAGGACGTCTCAACAATGCATATCATGATGCTTGGCATACAATGACCCATGACATCTAATATACACACATAAATACATTCATTTACATCGACAAAACCACACTTTGCACTTATGCCCAAAACAATGCATTTAATTTCCATACGACCACGAATCATCACAACCCCATCTAAACACATACATTTACATCATACAACAGCACCTTGCATAATACACATCAATTACACACAGTTATAATGACAAAAGTCAACGACCGACACTATTCCTGATTTTCCAAAATATTTAAATCGGCTAACAATTTCCAAATCATCATAATAAGAAAGTACAGTTCAATAGCTACACAACGATACCAAGAATGTAAAAATCGGATAAACGGAACACAAGTTACGAAAGAAAACGAAAAATGGTATTTTGAAAAGTCCCATTTTGCAATTGTCCTGTCCATACGCGTATTGCCCTGGGCCATACGCGTATGAGCAGAGACTCATTTTTCCCAAAGTTCACGTGTAAAAGTCCGTACGCGTAACGCCCAACCTCGTACGCGTATTGCCCTGAAATGCTACGTGTATCATACGCAAATGGGCAGATGGCCGAGCAAAATAACATCCCATACGCGTATTGGCCCATGACTCGCCCTTCATACGCGTATTGTCAATGTCCATACGCGTATGAACATGCCCCATACGCGTATGACCTGGAAAAACCAGAAAAATTTCTTCTGCGTAATTTTGCTTACGGGTTCCAATCCAAAACACCCCAAATTCCACCTACACACCAGAAAATTGCCAATACAATGTCCAATAACAAGTATCTATCATGTACCAACAATTATGGATACTAAAAACATGATTTCTAACACATTTAATCAATTTCTAATCAATTTTACCAACAACGGGTTTTACTAAATATTTCCATTTCAATCCAACAAACATCACAAATACACATACATAATCATACACAAGTATACAATAATTGAGTTTCGCACCCTTACTCGATTAAATCGATTCTAGAAGTTGATTTTTCTTGATTTCCCAAGCTTTTCTCACTATTTCTCTTCTTCTTCTCTTTTCTCTCATTTTTCTTTCTTCTCCCTTTCTTTCTTTCTATTTTTCTCTCTTCTATTTTCTATTTTCTTACTTAATGAAAAATATCCTAAAATGACCAAAATACCCCCACACTCAAATATCTCGCAAACGATCACAAAACCCGATAAAATATCTCAACATTGAAAAATAACATATTTTCAGATAAAAGTCGAAAATAAAATAAAATAATAATAAAATAATCAAACGACTCGATTAAATAAAACTCACACAAAAACTGGGTCGTTACAACTCTCCCCCACTTAGAAATTTTCGTCCTCGAAAATATTACCTGAGATGAACAACTCTGGATACGACTCCCGCATCCGACTCTCCAACTCCCAAGTCAAATTGCCCTCAGCAGCTCCTCCCCACGCCACCTTCACAAGTGCAATATCCTTGCCCCACAACCGCTTCACTTCGCGATCCAAAACCCTAACTGGTACTGCCTCGACCGTAAGGTTCTCCCTTACTTCAACCTCATCCATCGGGATCACATGCGACGGATTCGGAACATACTTCCGAAGCTGTGAAACATGAAACACATCGTGCAAATTCGACAGATTCGGCGGCAAAGCCACCCTACAAGCCACAGCACCCACCCTCGCGGATATCTGGTAAGGACCAATAACCCGAGAAGTAAGTTTCTTCGATTTCAATGCACGACCCACACCCGTTACCGGCGTAACCCTCAAAAATACATGATCGCCCTCTTGAAACTCAAGATCCTTCTGTCTCCGATCATGATAACTCTTTTGTCTACTCTGAGAAGCTTTCATCTTCTCACGAATAAACTTCACTTTCTCCATCGTCTGTTGCACCAATTCTAGCCCAACCACCGTTCGCTCACCAGATTCGTGCCAACACAACGGTGTCCGACATCTTCGTCCATACAATGCTTCAAACGATGCCATTCCAATACTAGAATGAAAACTGTTATTATACGTAAACTTAATCAATGCAAGATAACTATCCCACGCACCACCTTGTTCCAAAACACAAGCTCTCAACAAATCCTCCAAAGACTGAATCGTCCTCTCCATCTGACCATCCGTCTGCGGAAGATAAGCCGAACTCAATCTCAATTTAGAACCCAACGCCTTCTGTAAACTTTCCCAAAATCTCGATGTAAATCTAGGATCTCGATCAGAAACAATACTCAATGGAACCCCATGTAATTTCACAATCACACTGATGTAAATCTCAGCTAACCGCTCCAAAGTAAAACTGATATCAATCGGAATAAAATGAGCCGATTTAGTCAGCCTATCAACAACCACCCAAATAGCATTATGCCCTCGCTGAGTATTCGGTAACCCTGTTACAAAATCCATGGAAATACTATCCCATTTCCATTCAGGAATATCCAACGGTTGCAACAAACCACTAGGCCTCAGATGTTCCACCTTCGATTTCTGACAAGTCAAACATGCATAAACAAACTGAGCCACATCTCTTTTCAATCCAGACCACCAGAAAATCTTCTTCAAATCTTGGTACATCTTATTCGCTCCCGGATGTATACTCAAATTACTCCGGTGTCCTTCCTCCAAAATCATCTTTTTCAACTCTGCATCATCAGGAATACAAATCCTACCTCGAAATCTCAAAACACCATTAATATCCACTTGAAAATCACTATTCGCATCTTTTCCTCCAACCAACATCAAATCCACAAGTTTCACATCCAACTTTTGCTTCTCACAAACAGTCATCAGAAAATCATTAGTAATCGTTAGCATACCAAGCCTAACGCTATCCGACGTCACTTCACAAACCAAACTCAAATCTCTAAATGATTCCAAAAGTTCCCACTCCTTAACCATTAAAGCGGACATATGTAACGATTTCCGGCTCAAAGCATCAGCTACCACATTAGCTTTACCAGGATGGTAATTCAAGCCAAAGTCGTAGTCCTTCAAGAATTCTAACCATCTACGTTGCCTCATATTTAGCTCTTTCTGATCAAACAAATATTTCAAACTTTTATGATCACTAAAGACTTCAAACCTTGCACCGTAGAGATAATGCCTCCAAATCTTCAACACAAACACCACCGCCGCTAACTCAAGATCATGAGTAGGATAATTTTTCTCATGAACTCTTAACTGCCTTGAAGCATAAGCCACCACCTTACCTTCTTGCATCAGAACACCACCTAGACCAATCAAAGAAGCATCACAATAAACCACAAATGGTTCATTAGGATTCGGCAAAATCAAGATCGGAGTTGTCGTCAATCTTCTCTTCAGCTCAGTAAAACTCTCCTCACACCGAATATCCCAAACGAACGCTTGCCCTTTACAAGTCAACTGGGTCAAAGGAAGTGCTAGTTTCGAAAAACCTTCAATAAACCTCCGATAATAACCAGCCAAACCCAAAAAGCTTCGAATTTCAGTAACAGATCTCGGAGCCTCCCATTGTAGAACTGCTTCTACTTTAGATGGATCCACAGAAATACCATTACTTGAAATTACGTGTCCAAGAAAACTCACCTCCGACAACCAGAATTCACACTTGGATAATTTAGCAAAAAGCTTCCTCTCCTTCAAAACCTGCAAAACAATACGCAAATGTTCTGCATGCTCCTCCCGAGACTTAGAATAAATTAAGATATCATCAATAAACACAACGACAAATCGATCCAGATGCTCGTGAAAAATACGATTCATGTATTCCATAAACACACCTGGTGCATTAGAAACCCCGAACGGCATCACAGAATATTCATAATGATCGTATCGTGTTTTAAAAGCCGTCTTCTGAATGTCTTCCTCCTTCACCCTTATCTGATGATACCCTGACCTCAAGTCAATCTTACTAAACACACACGCACCAACTAACTGATCCATCAGATCATCAATTCTTGGAAGAGGATACTTATTCTTGATCGTCACCTTATTCAACTGGCGATAATCAATACATAATCACATACTCCCATCCTTATTTTTCACCAATAACACTGGAGCACCCCAAGGAGAAACACTTGATCTCACGAACCTCTTTTCCAACAACTCATTCAACTGTTTCTTTAACTCCACCAACTCAGATGCCGACATACGATAAGGTGCCATAGATACAGGTCTAGTACCAGGGACTAGATCTATAGAAAACTCCACCTCTCTCTCTGGCGGCAAGTCTGAAATATCCTCAGGAAACACTTCCGGAAATTCACACACAACAGGAAACACATCAAGTGAAACTTGACTATCCACAGTTAAAGATGCAAACAAACCAAACAACTGAGCTTCACCCGCCAAAAGTTTCTTCAACTCTTTGGTAGATAAGAAACTCGAGTCTTCGTCTTCCTCAAGAGAAGGAAACCGTACCAGCTTATGATAACAATCAATATGAACCCGATTGAATTGCAACCAATTCATACCCAGGACCACATCTAAACCCTCCAGCGGTAAACACACAAAATCCATCTCAAAGTCTTTACCATAAATGGTCAAAGGACATCTTAGACAAACCAAGGAATTAGTTACTGACCCCATTGCTGGAGTATCAATAACCATTTCACCACCCATCACAGACAACACAAGATTCAAACGCTTCGTGCACTCAGACGAAATAAACGAATGAGTCGCTCCAGTATCAATAATGGCAATCAAAGGAGTACTATTAATAAAACAAGTACCTCTGATCAGACGATCTGCACTCGAAGTCTGAGTCCCCGATAATGCAAACACTTTCCCACTAGCTGGAGCTTGTTTCGGTTTCATACACTTTGTACTAACATGTCCCAGCTCCCCACAATTAAAGCACTTCACCACGTTCTTCTTACAATCAGCTGCAATGTGTCCTATACCTCCACAGTTAGAACACTTTCTAAAATCTTTCCTGCACTCAAACTGACGATGCCCCGCTTCACCATACCTATAACATCTCATAGGACCAGACATTCCTCCTCCACTTGACCTTTTCTCAAAATTCCCTCTTTGTTTACCTTTATCAGCTGGTGTCACATATGGACCACCACGGAACTGTTGTTTTCCTTTTCTCTCGCTCACACTCTTGTAATGAGTAGAACGAGCCTTACTGTCTTCTTCATAAATCCTACAACAATCTACCAAATCAGAAAACCTCCGAATCCTCTGATATCCAATTGCCTGCTTTATCTCAGGACGCAAGCCATTCTGAAACTTTACACACTTAGAGAATTCAGCAGTCGCTTCAGCATAATGAGGATAAAACTGCACAAGTTCAACAAACTTAGCAGTATAATCAACAACAGACATATTACCTTGTTTTAGTTCCAGAAACTCAATTTCCTTCTTTCCTCTCACATCTTCAGGAAAATACCTCCTCAGAAACTCCATACTAAACACATCCCAAGTAATCTCCTCCTCTGCAGCTTCCAACACACGACGAGTACTAACCCACCAGTCATCAGCTTCTTCCAATAACATGTGAGTACCCAGTCTCACCTTCTGATCTTCAGCACAATCCATCACTCGGAAAATCCTCTCAATCTCTTTCAGCCAAATCTGTGCACCATCCGGATCATATCTTCCTTTGAAGACAGGCGGTTTGTTCTTCCTGAACTCATCATTACCAGCAGCGTGAGGTGCACCCTGCACAGCACGAGCCATAGCTTGCATAGCCGCAGCCAAAGCAGCATCATTCCTACCAGCCATATTCTCTTCATTTCCAATAACAGAAACTATGGTTAAACAAACAACTCATCCAACCACAACGACCAACAAGGACTGACACAACTGACACGGACTGACACAAACTGGCTCTGATACCACTTAATGTAACACCCCCAATCTATACCCCCAAATAATAAGGCAGTAAAAGAAAATTCAAAATTTCATCAGAGTATATTTAAATTATCATGGCATAGACCGAGGGGTCGAATCAAATTGAAACAATTCATACAACACCTGCTCATAAAGATATGCAACAGTGGGGTAGCTATCAACAGAGGAACTCAGTTCCTTACACCCATATTTCAGAATTTAGAATAAAAGCGGAAAATCTAAAACTGAATAACATACATATATATCACATGAAAAGTTTGTCATACATCGAGTTGTACATGCACAAGCCAAAAGATATATATACAGAATACACAATAATCACTAACGGCCTCCCTAACTACCCGGTGTCACATATCAGAGCCGACCGACAAAAGAATGAAGACGCAAAGCTTCACAAAAATACCTACAGCAACTCTAATCTGCAATGCCTCATAGAGCATTATAAAACAGCAGAAGGGTGAGAAAAACAACCATAATATAATTGCATACAATCATATATATAACACAAAAATACACATATATACGTTTCTCACCACAACTCGCACCATAATTCCAACACAACGCAACACAAGGTATAATTCATATTTCCATCACCAACACATATCCATATATCAATTCTATCCACAATTCCACACATCAAACAATCATAATGATTTATGCAATGCAAGAGACCGATACAACGACTCTATACATATGCACATGCGGTACCAACTTCCATTGTTTCTCATCACTAGTTCACTCAGGAACTCTGCTGGAATCATCGCTCGTTACATCACTGTAACTCCCCGTCGGGCATACGATGTTCCCCGTCGCTCACACCTCTTTGTATAAGGCACATGACGTTTATGGATCGCTCACACCTCTTTGTATAAGGCACACGACCCGATCGCTCACACCCCACATAGGCACACGATCGTCTATAATCATCGCTCACACCTCTTTGTATAAGGCACACGACGTTATAGCGAATTCCCTCTGGAATCCAAATCGTCACTCAGGACGTCTCAACAATGCATATCATGATGCTTGGCATACAATGACCCATGACATCTAATATACACACATAAATACATTCATTTACATCGACAAAACCACACTTTGCACTTATGCCCAAAATAATGCATTTAATTTCCATACGACCACGAATCATCACAACCCCATCTAAACACATACATTTACATCATACAACATCACCTTGCATAATACACATCAATTACGCACAGTTATAATGACAAAAGTCAACGACCAACATTATTCCCAATTTTTCGAAATAATTAAATCGGCTAACAATTTCCAAACCATCATAATAAGAAAGTACAGTTCAATAGCTACACAACGATACCAAGAATGTAAAAATCGGATAAACGAAACACAAGTTATGAAAGAAAACGAAAAACGATATTTTGAAAAGTCCCATTTTGCAATTGTCCTGTCCATACGCGTATTGCCCTGAGCCATACGCGTATGAGCAGAGACTCATTTTTCCCAAAGTTCACGTGTAAAAGTACGTACGCGTAATGCCCAACCTCGTACGCGTATTGCCCTGAAATGCAACGCGTATCATACGCAAATGGGTAGATGGCCGAGCAAAATAACATCCCATACGCGTATTGGCCCATGACTCGCCCTTCATATGCGTATTGCCAAGGTCCATACGCGTATGAACATGCCCCATACGCGTATGACCTGGAAAAACCAGAAAAATTTCTTCTGCATAATTTTGCTTACGGGTTCCAATCCAAAACACCCCAAATTCCACCTACACACCAGAAAATTGCCAATACAATGTCCAATAACAAGTATCTATCATGTACCAATAATTATGGATACTAAAAACATGATTTCTAACACATTTAATCAATTTCTAATCAATTTTACCAACAACGGGTTTTACTAAATATTTCCATTTCAATCCAACAAACATCACAAATACACATACATAATCATACACAAGTATACAATAATTGAGTTTCGCACCCTTACCCGATTAAATCGATTCTAGAAGTTTATTTTTCTTGATTTCCCAAGCTTTTCTCACTATTTCTCTTCTTCTTCTCTTTTCTCTCCTTTTTCTTTCTTCTCCCTTTCTTTCTTTCTATTTTTCTCTCTTCTATTTTCTATTTTCTTACTTAATGAAAAATATCCTAAAATGACAAAAATACCCCCACACTCAAATATCTCGCAAACGATCCCAAAACCCGATAAAATATCTCAACATTGAAAAATAACATATTTTCAGATAAAAGTCAAAAATAAAATAAAATAATAATAAAATAATCAAACGACTCGATTAAATAAAACTCACACAAAAACTAGGTCGTTACAGGTTGTCTACTCTAACTTGATATGTTAATCAAGTCTACGAGAGCATGAAACTCTTGTTTTGTAGAAGTTCCTCGAGATGGTATGTCTGAGGGGGAGGTGATCAAAATTGTATCAGACAGACTTGAGCTCATCAGCTGGAAGTCATGACATTGATGTCAGATGTTCTGACATCAGGGTTATCGTCAGATTGTTCACTCAGTGGGATCTAGTTTCAGTGGAGGTATATCATCTTGAGAGATGTTGATCTTCTCAGATATGATTGGAATGGATGCTCCAAAAAGCCTATGAAATTTATGGGAATTACAGAAGCTAGTAGAGGCTACATTTCATAGTCTTAGTATATCTAAGATGTCTTGCTGAAGACCCAGATTCTTGGTTGGAGATCTGGAGGAAGTTGTGACACTTGGTTGTGTTTAACCATAGTCACTTGAATCCAAGATGGGTGTTTCATCTTGTCCTTGGAACTGCGGAGAAGGGAGGTTGTTCGAAGACCAAAGGAGGAGCTGGTTATGCTCTTGGCTTGCTGATTGTTGAAGGGATCTTCACTTAAGGAGCTTGCTTTGGTGGGAGTATGAGAGTTTATTTCTCTCTATAGTTGTCTAGAGTTCTTGATGATCAGGCTGGTAATAGCTGTGTTCTATAAAGATCATCAGTTGGATTACTATGCAATAGTAAGTCTAGTGGTAATTGTATTAAGAACCATAGTGTATGGTGTCTATGATATGATTCGGATGTCCAAACTGATGTTAGAACATCATCATGTTTTCTGAACTTGGAATTCAGATTGTAGAAGCTGATATTCACCCGTTGAATCAGAAGTGTTCTAACTTATCATACGGGAGAATGATAAGGTGAAGACTGTCTTGGATTATGGGGGTGTCTATCTGGTAGTCTGACTCTTGTTGAGGTCAGAATGCTTGTGGAGAGATGGTTTCTTCTGCTGCAAGTAACTCTAGAAATAGTGGATCAGTTTGGAGCTTATGAAGTAAGTAAGCTGAGGATTTCTGGAGCATGTATTTGATGTCTTTCAAGTGTGAATGACATTTGGGCTAGCTAACAAACTAGGAGATTTTGTATACCTCTTTGAGGAATGTGAAGCATTCCAGGTTCAATTGGATTTATTCTCAAGGAACAAGGATATCTATGGTTGTAAAATTCAAGGTGGATTTGTACAAGGTATGGATGGGTTCAGGATGAGAGGGATCAATGGTGATTATGGTCTCAATCCAAGAGTTCGTTAGCTATGGTAAAAGGATGGTAATCTTGGTACCTTCTCACTATATGAGAATGAAGTTGGTCATGTGATATCATGTGGTGATTTTGGGTGTTTCTTATTGGAAGGAGCATCATTTATGAAAGATAGGGGAGAACTTCTGTCTGTTGGGTGTACTATTGTGGTACATAGATCGCTTGTGGATTAAGCAGTGAGTGAATGCGTTCAGCAGGTGTGTTGAACAAGGAGTGAGCTCTTGAAGACATGAAGATGAGTCTTATGTTTTCCATTCACTTTAAGGTGTTCTTCTTACAAAAGAGCACTGGTTATCTCCGACAGGGCGAGTTGGACTACTGCCTAAGATCTGTTGTTGCAGTAGTGCGGCTGTTTATCAAGATTGTTTATGGTTTCAAACAGTTTATGATAGAATACCTTTGTTGAGGGTGTAATGTCAGACAAGATGTCGTGACATTGTGTTACTATTTTAGTTATGGGTGAACTTGACAGGCTTATTTTGGTTCTATTGTTGGGATGTCAATGGATTGAATTAGAGTTGTACAAGCTTCTTAGGAGTGTCCTGGGAGTCATTGCTTGTGTCTGGGAGAATTTATTTTTCTCTGCAAAATTAGATAAGGCTCATGGGAGTCTTTATGGTTAACTGGGAGATGTTTGAAGGAATGTCTTAACATCTTGGTCACTTGTTTTTACTTCTGGTTAAAAGGAGTATTCTAGGGGCTCATTGAAAGACATTGTGACTATGCTTCAGAGTTTACAAGCTGGACTGAACAAAGTCTAACAAGGTGTCAGGACATTGTTTAGGACGTGTGGTTGTTTCCAAGATGGTTGTCTTGGACAGTGGAGAGTGTATCTTAGAGAAGGCGTGTTAAACATGTGTCTTGATACATGCGTATTCTTTGGACGGTTCTCCTTAAAAGAAGAAACAATCAAATGTGTGTTGGTCAGTGCACATTTGTTTGTGAAGTTACATCCCTCATTTAATGTTCTCATTGAATTGACCTTCGTTATTTTTAATGGTTCGTTACATCCTAAGGAAAACGCTCGGGTATATAAAGGGGGTTCTTGGCTTCGACTTGTCTCTGGTTGTCTTTTCTGTTGTGTTGTGTTCTCATGGGGTTTATCAGCCTTTGGGTATGTTCAGTTTGGGTATGGGTCTGTATTAGACATCTTTGTCAATTTTTGGCTAAAAAGAGGGAGAAAAGTACAGGGGTTGAGTTTGTTCTTGCAGTTGGTTTTCAAGAATGTTGGACAGGATGTTCTGACATTCTGTCTAAGTCTTAGGTTTTCTTTCTGTTCTGAGTTTTTCCTTCGTGTCTTGTGATCTGAGTTATGAACACAATCGTGCTCTGTGTTCTGAGTTACTCAGGTGAGGGAGTATAGGTTCCTAGGTAAGGGGGGCATTCTAGAGGGGGAGTGTGTTTGAGGGGAGTGTTCCTTGATCAACCCTTTCAGACTTCCTTCTAGCTTCTTTAGGAGTCTCAACTTCCTTTTAGGACCTTTTTCAACTTCACTCACCTTGGGTTTATTGTGCAGAAGGGGTTTTAGCCAAAATTTGTCAAAAGGGGGAGATTGAAAGCTCCTGAGGTTTGACTAAATTTTGGTAAAATTTGATGAAGAACAAGATGATCCAACATGAAGAATTCTGCCAGAAAACAAATATGTCGGATGAGATATCCCAGCATGAAGACTCGACATCATGACTGTCATAGCAGGTTATTTTAATTATGTTACAAGATTCAAGGCGCGTTTAGCAGTGGATCAAGGATAGAAGATTTGAAGCCCAAGATAGCTGAAGACTATAAAAGGAAGACCAAGACCTAGGGTAGAAAGAGTTTTAAGGAATCCCTGTGTAATACTTGTAAAGTAGAAAATAAGGTTTTAGGGTTTTGAGAGTCGTAGGGTTTTCTTATGTTGTAAGTCTTCCTTTGTATCGGTTGGATACATTGTGGTAGACATAGATGTATATACAGATTCAGAAACCTTGAGGTAATGAATCGTATATTGTTCTTGGATGAAGCTTTGAAGCAAATCCAATAGAATCCGAGTAGGTTTGTTAGTCGAGAGTGCTTGGCTGAACTTTGTATTGAAATAGGAGTCTTTCAAGTAGGATGATACAATTATTGTGACTATAACTGTTAGATATCACAGGGTGTGATTAAGGGAGTGAGATGGGTTTCTCTTATCAATTAGATGAGACTTATAATGATAAAGTTTTCATTGGGTAGTATAGGTAAACCAGAGGTTGTTTACATAAAATTATACTATTGATAGTGGATTCTTCTTCCTAGCTTAGTAGCCCCCAGATATAGGTGAATTACACCAAACTGGGTTAACATATCTTGTGTTGTTTATCATTATGCAAATTTACAGTTCAGTATTTGCTTGTTGATTAACATGTTGTGACAAATGTTGAAACATTTGTCATGACTCTGTTGCTGATATTCAGAGTATCAACTTGATTATTTTGCCCTTGTTTTAAAGTTAAGCAGAGAACAATGTCTTGACATGTTGGTAGGACATCTGTGATCTGCATGCCAGAATTTCAACAAAGGAGTAATACTTGGAAAAGGTAGTGTAGGTAATCCCTCATCTGCTACTATCTCCAATGTTATGCTAGTCGATGGTCTTAAACATAACCTTCTTAGCATTAGTCAACTTTGTAAAGTTACTTTTACAAACACTTGTTGCTTATTTATGTATGATGAAAAGAAGGAATGTATGTTTAAATGCTTGAGGGCTAATAATTATTATATCCTTAACTTATATGAAGTATCCTTGGTTGGAACTAAGTGTCTAGCCATCATGAGTGAACACTCTTGGTTATGGCATAGACGCCTAGCTCATATCAACTTTGACTTACTAAAAAAAGTAACCTCAAAATATTTAGTGATTAGTCTACCAAAAATGAAGTTCACTAAAGACCACTTATGTGAAGCGTATTAAATGGGGAAGCAAACGAGAATCTCTTTTAAATTGAAAAATCTTGTTTCTACCTTGAGACCTTTTGAGCTTCTTCATATGGACCTATTTGGTCCCTCAAGGACCAAAAGCATAGGTGGAAACTATTATGGCTTTGTGATTGTAGATGATTACTCAAGATTTTGTTTGGTTATGTTTTTGTCTAGTAAATATGAGAACTATCCGACTTTCAAACAATTTGCTAGATTTTTCTAAAATAAAATAAATTTGAAAATCGTTTCCATCCAAAGTGATCATGGAGGAGAATTTCAAAATCACCTCTTTGAGAAGTATTGTGACAAACATGGCATTGAGCATAAATTTTCTGCTCCTAGAATTCCACAACAAAATTGTGTTATGGAGCGTAAAAATCAGGTTTTAGAGGAGTTAGCGAGGACTATGCTTAAAGAAGGTAATTCACCAAAGTATTTCTGGTTCGATGCCATTAACACGACTTGTTATGTCTTTAATAGGATTATAATACATACTATTTTAGACAAAACTCCATATGAACTACTTAGAGGTAGAAAACCTAATGTTTCTCATCTACACGTTTTCAAATGTAAATGCTATATTTTGAACAATGGAAAGGACAATCTTGGTAAATTCTATGCAAAAGCCGATGAGGGTATCTTCCTCGGATACTCATAATCTAGTAAATCGTATAGGGTTTATAACAAAAGATTACTTATTGTTGAGGAGTCTGTACATGTTATGTTTGATGAGTCTTACCCAAAAAATATTGGGAAATGTGTTTCTTTTCATGATGTAGGTGTATCTTCACAAGAAATTCTCAATGGAACCGAACAAGGAATTGATGAACCAAAAGCGGTGGAACATGAGAATGAAGAAGATGACGATCGTGAAGAGGAAATGTGCAATGGAAGATCTACCTTTAACTTGGAAAACATCCAAAGATCATCATATTGACAACATACTTGAGGACATCACCAAAGGCGTGATAATGCTCTCCAAGATAAGTAGTTTTTGTTATCACTTTGCGTTTGTTTTTCAAGTCGAACCTAAAAATGATAAACATGCATTACTTGATGAGCATTGGCTTATGGCCATGCAAGATGAACTAAACCAATTTAAAAGGAATGACGTTTGGGACCTTGTCCCGCATCCTAAAAATCATCAGGTAATTGGAACTCGATGGGTTTTTTAAGAACGAGCTTGACGAAAATAGAGTGATAACCCAAACTAAGCCTGGCTAGTGGCTCAAGGTTATAACCAAGAGGAGGGCATCGATTATGAGGAGGCTTATGCTCTAGTTTCTCGCTTGAGGCCTTACGCCTTCTACTAGCCTATGCTTACGCCAAAAATTTCAAGTTATTTCAAATGGACGTGAAAAGTGCGTTCCTTAATGGCTATATTAATGAAGAAGTGTATGTAGCTCAACCCCCCAGTTTTGAAAGTCACGAGTATCCAAATTATATTTACAAACTCAAAAGAGCTTTGTATGGTCTCAAACAAGCCCCTAGGGCTTGGTATGAACGACTAAGTAAATTTTTAATTGATAAAGGATACTCTAGAGGAAAAGTAGATACTACACTTTTCATTAAGCGCCAAGGAAAGCATACTCTTCTAGTTCAAGTTTATGTCGATGATATTATTTTTGGATAAACTAATATGCAACTTGTAGAGGAGTTTTCTAAGCTTATGTGGGGAGAATTTGAGACGAGCCTTATGGGGGAGTTAAATTATTTCCTTGGTCTTCAAATCAAACAACTAAATGAAGGCACATTTATGTGTCAAACCAAATATTGTAAAGACTTGCTAAAGAGATTTGGCATGGAAGAATAAAGTCCATTGATACTCCTATGGCTAAAATTGGTAACTTGGAAAGGAATGAGAATGGTAAGGATGCATATAGAAGAAATATAGAGGTATGATTGGTTCTCTTTTATATCTCACTGCATCTAGGCCAGACATTATGTTTAGCGTGTGTATGTGCGCTCCTTAATCAATCGGATCCCAAGGAATCTCACTTAAAAGTCGTAAAACGTATTCTTAGGTATCTTCATGGTACTTATAGTTATGGGCTTTGGTATTCTAAGGGAATTGATTGTAATTTGGTTTGTTACACCGGTTCCGATTTTGTCGGTTGCAAATCAGATAGGAAGAGTACTAGTGGAACTTGCCACATGTTTTCAAATGCCTTAGTAAGTTGGCATAGAAAGAAACAAGTTTCTGTTGCCTTTTCAACCACCGAGGCAGAATACGTTGCAGCCGGTAGTTGTTGCACTCAAATCTTGTGGCTTAAATAACAACTACTTGATTTTGATATAAAACTCCAATGTATTCCTATTATGTGCGACAACACTAGTGATATTAATCTAACCAGAAATATGGTGTTACATTCTCGCACTAAGCATATTGAGATTCGTCACCATTTCCTACGTGACCATGTTGAAAAAGGGGATGTCGTATTTGAGCATGTTGACAGTAAAAATCAACTTGCGAATACTTTTACAAAATCTCTTACAACTATGTCATTTTTCAACATTCGAAGGGAATTGGGGATACTCGATATCTCAAATCTTGCCTAAATATGAATTATTCGTCCTTCATCAACTCATAAGCGAGGTAATATTGCTCCATTTCTCTCTTCCTTTGTAAGATTTTATTGTTGTATGTTACTTGTGTTCCAAACAATTGATATTCTTGATGCATGAAATAGTCCATGAATATTCACTTCCAAAAATTTCTATTGATGTATTTCAATTATATGCTTATAGTGATTATGTGTTATTCCATCTATATGCTTGAAATATACTCTTGGTGTACTTGGCTTGTTATGTATTCTTTAATGAAATATGGTTTGAACATGTTATAATGTTGGTAAAATTCATATTGTGTGTCATTGTTATGATAACATCTCTGTTTTTGGTTTGAGTGGTGATGAATTTGTATTACCTTGCTAGAGCACATGCGTGTGTAGCATTTCGGGAGCACCAAAGGCATATGTCACGTAATCGTGTCGCTTTTGTGGCAAACTCAAGAGTTTTTTATGACATTGTATCCTTCATGTTTCATGTTTGTGTCATGTTATTTGGCATAAAGTGTGACAATTATGTTTTATTGTTGCTTCATATGCTTGTATTTATGTTTAGGCATTCTTGTTCAATATGAAACTCATTCTATGTGAGTGCTATCATGTTGATGTTTTTATCTTTGCAAATCGCTTCTGTATGGTATATTAGTTTGTATGTGAAATTAGTTACTTCTCATGGTGTGCTTTGTCTCTTTTTGATGGTGTCAAAGAGGGAGAAGTATACAAGATGAAGTTGGATGCAATATTCAGGGGGAGTCTTCATGAAGACACAAAGGTCGTGAAACGCATCGTCTCATGTTTTGCCATCATAAAAAAGGGGGAGTATGTAAGTGCAACTTTCCGTCAGATGTGTTTTGAATAATGTCAAAACTAGGATAATGTAGCGTTAATGTATATTGGACGATATCCTCTAATTGTATATGTGCATCTTAGTATTAGGAAGCATTAAAATGCTTTGGAAAAGGTTCATATAGCATAAATGCATTGAAAACATGGTTTTTGGGAAAACGCTATAGCATAGGTCGACACATACGTGATTAGGTTGACCTATAGAAGTTTGTTCTTCAATATAGGTCGACACATAATATGTTTAGGTTGACACCCATGCATCAATAATAAATCCTGTAGCCACTGTCTATGTACTGACCAACATAGGTCGACACAAGACTTTCATAGGTCGGCTCATTTGCTTTCATAGGTCGGCCTATAACTTTTATAGGTCGACATATGTGATTCATTCTTTCAATTTTTCATATATCCCTTCATTCATTTGCATTCATTTTGCTTCCAAACTTGCATACTTATAAATACTTGATACATGCATCTTTTTCTAGTAAGGTTCTAGTGTAAATCCTATACGAAACCATAATTTCAAAGAATACTCATCATCCTCAACCTCTCTTCTATGCATACACACAATCAAACTACACATAATTATTTTTTGATTGGGTGACCATCTATATTAGGGTTGATAACGTCCAATTAGGTTGTTGTACCGTGAATATTGAGTTGAGTTCTTTGAGTGTTTCAAATAAGAAAACCAAGTTGGGGTTTTCCTTCAAGATCATTGAGGATTTGAAGGTTTTGGACAAGATTACGTAATTCGGATCCGATCGAGTGAAAGCCTTGGGACAAGGTGATTCCTTGCAAGGGAGTAGCGTGACACAGTGGATCGTGTTGGTAAATCTTGCTTTTAATTTTGATCACATTTTTTAATTAGGTTTGTTGATAGAATCATAATACGGTTGATTGTGATTTGCTTTAAGATCAACAAAACAAAGTAAATTTCCAAACGATATTGATTGCACACAAGGTGTTCAATAAATTGCATTGTTGCGTTTTTGTTTGTTTATGATCATTGGAAATAAATTATACATATAACTTAGCATTTGATTGTATTAAGATTAATCGTTGTTGGAAAATATGTGTTAGTTATCATCCAATTGTGTACCTTTAAGCATATCTGAGCTTTTCAATAGTAGGTTTGGTTAGACGATTTGATTTAGGTTGTTTCCACTGTGCCATAAAAATTTTGAAAACCATTTTTTCCAAAATTTTGGATTTTAAATTTGTGATCTTTTCACCTCCCTCTAGATTGAAGCCTATCGTCTAACAAAGACATGTCATTGCAAAATAAGAGTTCAAATTCAAGAAGTTCAAATTTTCAAAATTCATAATTTGGAGGGAAAAACACCTTTCTTAAGAAAGAAGTCACACATTACAATTCAAAGCCAAATCTCATTTGAAACATAAAAAATACATATCTCCCCCTTTGGCTAATTTTGGCTAAAACAATCTCTGCACTCTGCATCTTCAGAGACTTTAGCAGCGGAATAACTTCAATCAAAAAATCTTGAAACTCTTTTCATCAGCAGCAGTTTGACAATTTACATAGTCTTCATCACTTGATCTGCTGCAGCACCATCTTCATTATTGACAACAGCCAATTGGTGCTCCCCCTCAAAAATATGAATCAGCATCACAGCTGTTCAGTAGCTCACAATGTGCAGCACTTCTCTTCCTTGATGTCTGCTTGGCTGCACTCTTCAAATGCTATGATATCTACACTAGCTCAGTCAAAACTCCCCCTTAATATCTGCATCACATTAGCAGCATTTGGCAGTAACACTCTTTGATACTCTTGACTATCTTGGCTATTTTCTCCCCCTTTTTAGCCACAATTAGGCAAACTTCAGCAAGTTAAATCTCCTATCAGCAATATCCACATTTTGAAAATCCAAACATATTCTTCATCCATCCAGTTATGAAGGCTTCACACAATCATCCAAAAGATCTGAAGCACACACACAATGCCTTCCACTGAACTCTAAGAATAACACACACCAAGACAAGTGTACAATCTATTCAAGGCCATGATTCAATCTTGTCTTCAGACATCTCCTCAGAAGCATGTGCGCACAAGATTCAAACAATTTGCTTCATATGACTAGAACCATTCAAGGCCACACCAAAACACCAATCAACAACATGCTATCTGACATTATATCCTCATAAGAGGCAATCAATCTCCATAAGCTTGATCAGCATACAATCTTCATAATATATGCACCTTGTAGCAAACACCATAGATAAGTACTCCCCCTGGCAAGGATAACTAATGCTCTAGATGAATATGAACATTTGAGCACACTTGCTGAACACATGCATTTTGGTACCAATGTCCCTTTCTCTAAAGGTTATCATACTCTTCATCTTCAGACTTCAGTCTTCTCTACATTCTCCAACCAAGACAGACCTTCTACTTCATCATTCTCCCGTATGACTCCGTAGACGCTCCTTAGGTATAATGTATGCACAAGGCTTCAGAACCAGAACAAAATCATCCTTTACCAAGGATATCCAACCCAGAAACTGTTCTAACATCTGTTAGGACACTCTTGACACCATGGTTCTTGATATGCTCCACCACTGGACTTACTATCAGTATAGTAATCCAAACTCCACAAATTCTCAGCTTACTTAAAAGCTTTACTGAGATCCAGTCTCTACACCACAATTCCTCTACCATTACATCCACCAGTAGTTGTTAAAACTGGTGAAGTCTTCAAAGACAGTAGTCATGCTTGGCCGGAACAAAATACTAAACACATGACCATAATCTCCACCTCTTATGACAAAAAATGATAGAGAATCCAACTCCACATGTCCAATCTTAACCATCTTCCAGATATAACCACCAGCAACCATGATGCTATAACATCTTTTGGGACATCAGCTTCTCATCACCATTCAAAGGACTCATTGCACAAAGAAGTCCTTCAAGAAGCTCCCAATAAAACACAGTCAGAGCAACTTATTCATACACACCTGAATACCATAAGTTCTGTAATACCCCATAAATTTTTGTGAGCATTTTGGATAATATTTTTATGATCAATTGGGTTCCGGGGTACTCTGAGCAATTATTGGACAAAGTAATTAGAGTAAACCGACGAGCTCAGAAATTTGATTATATTAATACCATTTAACTTGGAGTTTTATTAATTGGTGTAATTGAGATAATTTGGACATTTAGTAGTATTGCTAATTGATGGAAATTAATTTATTTACTATGTCTCTTTTCTCATTTGGAACAAAACAAAAGTTAGAAAGAAAAGCAAAGGAAAAGAAAAGGAAAAGAAAAGCAAGGGAAAAGAGAGAAGAAAATTCTCAAGAAGCTCAAGATCATCATCAAGCATCCATTCTTCATCTCTTCATCTCAATTTCATCATCATCATCTTGTTGTCCAGGTGGGTTCTAGTTAGACTCTTTAGAGTAGAGTTATTTTGAGTTTAGAGTTAGATTGGGAATTGTGAAAAGTGAATAATTTGGTATGGAATCATGAATCTAACTGCTAAAATTCAATGTGTGGTTGTATAGTATACTGGTTGTTGTGTTATAACAGGTTTTGATGCATTGTGATTGATCAAAATGGAGTTTTGGGGTTGATTTTGGTAAAACCCGCAACAGATTTTTCTGCTGGTTTTTTTCTGCATTTTTCTCTGCTCATACGCGTATGGGGCATGGCCTTACGCGTATGGGGCATGGCATTACGCGTACGGCATGGGCAATACGCGTAATGGATTTTAAACCGAGAATTTCAAAGGAAAATGTCTCTGCTCATACGCGTATGGAAGAGGTGATACGCGTATGGGATTTTAAAAGGAAAATTTTCAAGGAAAACAGTCTCTGCTCATACACGTATGGCATTGGGCAATACGCGTATGGCTGGGCGAGAATTTTGGGCAATACGCGTATGGGATGTGCCAATACGCGTATGGCCAGGGGAATTGCAGAAATTCTGCTGTTGTGTTTATTTTCCGATCGTTGTTTCCAATGCCGTAACTTTTTGTACGTAACTCGGATTGGAACATTTTTGGTATCGTTGGAAAGATAATAAAATGTACTTTCTTATGGAAATGGTTTTAAGATTGTTGGCCGACTTAATTATGTCGGGGTTTGTGGAATAGTGTCGGTTTTGTCGTTTTTATCGTTTAATGGTGTGTAATTGGGGTTGAATATGTATGCATGATAAAATATAAAGTAAGTAGAGTGAGGACTATTATCCTAAGCAGTGTTGGAAAGTTTAGAATGAATAAACACTAGTATGGAACATGTGTGTTAACCGTTTGGTTGTGATAAGGCATAATGGCCTTGTGATTGTCGAATACAATCACTACTATGTGAGATCACGTAATCGTAACCGGTTATCTTTGCGAGTGCGTTTCATGGGTCTCGAGCTCCTCTGAAACATGTGCACAACTACTTGACAGGTTTGATTCCCGTGTGCAGTACGAATGGCGCTCTGGGAGCGTATGCTTGTGACGGTTAATGGCCCGTGTGAAGTGACGGTTCATAACGGTTTATGGCCCGTAGAATCCGAATCCATTCGTATGTCAAGTAGGTTCAAGGATCCATGACTCGGGTCGTCTTCTAGACGTAGAAGCGGACGGGAAAAGGGGATGCCTTGGTGTGGTTACCGATTAGTGATATTGTGAGTTGATGAACTCATAACATGTTTCCATATAGTGTGTGTGTACTCAAAGTCACTCCCCTTCCTTATGACTTGAGTTAGATTTATTAGAACCTTGTAGAGCCGAGAGGACTTTAAGATAGGGAACTCACTGAGATTTGATGTATCTCACCCCACTGTTGTTGTTTACATCACAGGTACTGCAGGTTCCGCGAAGGGTAAGGATAAGGCCGTGTGATTATCCTTACTTATCTGATGGCTTTGCTTCTGTTGTGGAGTTTTGAGATCCTTAGTGATCTAGTTCGTAGTGTTTTGTCTTTTGAACATCTTGTATATATGATATGCCTTAGTTTTTTTTTGTATTAGGCTTTTAGGGCAGGTATATGTATAATGTGTTGCTAAGAACTTATTGTATATTTCAGTACCAAACGTACTTTTCATGTATAATATATGATTTGATGCATGTATGTATACGTGGGTGTTACAAGTTCCCACACCCCCTCTGAACCATATCCTAGCAAACTCAACCATATCCAGAGTATCTATACCAAATTCTTTTTCCAGAACATACTTCCACCATTTTATGAAAAGCACAGGAATGTTATCCAGTATGGCCTTTTGAATTTTCTCAGAAGTTCTAACAACAACGACTTCCTTCATTTGAGAGATATCCTGGACATTATCATCAGACTTATCTTTGATCTTCCTATTTCTGGAAGAGATGAACACTTTACTCCAGGATTTTGTAGTACCATCCACATAGATCTTCTGTTTATCAGTTCTCATCTTTGGAGGTGACTCAATAGCTTTCCTCTTCCTTGATTTTAGTCGTTTAGCAACCCCAGGAACCACTTTTGCAATTAGTTCATCATCACTCTTCTTTATTTTAAGGCTTGAAGTACCTTTCTTGACTTGAGATGTTTTAACATCAGCTCTAACATCTGCATCTTCCAACCTAAGGATTGTCAACCTGTGAAATTTTTCTTCTGAACTATAGGAGTCATTAGTCAGGTTGTAATCTTTCTTGGCCTCGCAAGTATTCAGCTCCCAACACTTCTTAAGGTCACAGCTTTTGATCCTTCCAACAGCATTGTTGACTCCTTCATCTTGCTGACTACTCAAGTTGGCTTTTAACACATCATCCAACTTAGGAGTAACAACACCATAAGTCATTAACCCAGATTGACTTTTCACCATACTTTCACACTTGATGTCACCATCTAATGTTACAACATCAACCTTAACATCACTAGATAAGCTGTCCACTTGAGGTATCCACTGATAGCAATTATCTTTGGATCTTACTCCCTTCATCACTACCTGATTCTGCTCATCAGCTACCACACATTCATCTTTGGTGTAGCTTACCTTGTAACCTTCATCACAAAGTTGACTTATGCTAATTAAATTAGCACTCAACCCTTGAACTAGGAGCACATTATCAAGAGTAAGACCATCATGATTCTTCATTCTTCCAACTCCTTCTACTACTCCTTTTTCACCATTGCCAAAAATAACATCATTTGCATGGCAAGGATTGAACTCTACCAAATGCTTCTTGGATCCAGTCATGTGCTTTGAACATCCACTGTCAAAGTACCATGCATCCATAGCAAAATGTCCATCTGATGTGTGATCCAATATATATGTGACCTGAGCTTTAGGAACCCATTATTTTACTACTTTGGGCCTGACCTCCTTCTGTCTGGGTTGAGGAGCAGAATTTGGATAACCATGAAGCTTGAAGCAAGAGAACTGCATATGTCCAAATCTGCCACAGTAGAAGCATCTAACTCTGTCATCTCTAAAGTGGTTAAACCTTCTACCACCATGATGATGATGTTGCTGGTGCTGCCATCTATAGTGTTAATTTCTTCTTCTACGATAAGGCTATTGTCTTCTATTACCATAGTTTGACTGTCTTCTATGGTAAGGATACTGACTTTTGAACTGTCTCCTATGGTGATGAGGCTTCCTTCTTCCATAGTAATGAGGCACAACATTGTTGTATTCATACATGTTCCCCTAATGTTGATGAACCATGTTCTGATTGAACCTAGCAGCCTTCATGCTCTTGTGACATTGAGGTGGCATATACTGACTAGCTCCCTGAGACTGCACCTTCCTTTGATGAGTACTATTTTTCTTCTCAACATTCTGTGGCTGAACAATCTTCTTAGGTGTAGGATCTTGTCTCTTAGTTTGATGTTGAGACAATGGTTGAGACATCTCCTTCTTGGTTCCTGAAGTGCTTGCTTCAGCAGAAACCTTTTTCTCAGCCACAAATCCTATACCTGATTTATCTCCAGCAGCTTTGTCTGACTGAAGAATCTTATCAAGTGTGTCTGTACCACAGCTCAGCATCCTAACAGACTTGGTCATTTGATCAAGGTGAGCTTTAACTAGTACAACTTCATTTTCCAGATCAGCTTTTTCATTCTCAAGCTGAGCAATCTGTTACTTGTGGCACTTGTTTTCTTGACAAATCTCAGTACTTTTTAAACACAGCTCTTGATAGGTGGAAGCTAACTCCTCATATGTTACTTCTCCATCACTAGAATCATCATCAGAAACAACAACTCCTGTTAAAGCTCTCACATGCTTCGCTGACTCACTTCCACTTTCACTATCTGAGTCAGACCAGGAAACTGTCATGCCCTTCTTCTGCTTTTTCAAGAAGGTGGGACATTCTTTCTTGACATGCCCATATCCTTCACACTCAAAGCACTGAACTCCTTTATCTTGGGCAGTTTTCTCTTCATCCTTCTCTTTTGACTTGCTGATGTCAGAAGATATGTTCTTGACATTAGGCCTGGAGTTATTATT
Source organism: Lathyrus tuberosus (assembly GCA_022829125.1). NCBI lineage: Eukaryota > Viridiplantae > Streptophyta > Magnoliopsida > Fabales > Fabaceae > Lathyrus > Lathyrus tuberosus. Next base: position 2,435,479 of record JALAZF010000241.1, on the reverse strand, counting down.
CATTCTCTTGAATACTTTGGTGAACTGTCTTCCCAACATCACTATGGCCTGAGATAGATCCTCCTGCGATTCAGAACTCTTTCCTTTTTCTTCTGCATCATTTGACACCAAGGCTATACTTTTTGGCTTCTTTTCTGGTTCTTCCTCATTCAACCCAAGCTCAAAAGTTTGAAGAGATCCAATGAGCTCATCAACTCTCATCTTGCTGATGTCTTGTGATTCTTCAATGGCAGTAACCTTCATCTTATACTTCTTAGGAAGGGATCTAAGGATTTTCCTTACAAGCTTTTCATCTGTCATTTTCTCACCAAGAGCATTGGATGCATTAGCCAGCTCCAGAACATTCATGTGGAAGTCATGAATAGTCTCATCATTCTTCATCTTCAGGCTTTCAAATCTTGATGTTAAAATCTGAAGTCTTGACATCTTGACTCTAGATGTTCCTTCATGAGTATCCTGCAAGATATCCCACGCTTCCTTAGAAACTTCACAGGTATTGATTAACCTGAAGATATTCTTATCCACTCCATTGAAGATGGCATTTAGAGCTTTGGAATTTCCAAGGGCAAGCTCATCTTCCTCCTTGGTCCACTCTTCTTCAGGCTTAGGCTTAGAGGTGCCTTCTTTATCTTTGCCGGCATCATCTTTCTCACACATGACAGGTGCTTTCCATTCTTTAATAACAGCCTTCCACGCCCTGTTGTCCAAGAATTTTAAGAAGGTGGTCATCCTTGGCTTCCAATAATCATAATTGGATCCATCCAAAATAGGGGGTCTGTTGACGAATCCTCCAACTTCTTTGTCCATCTTTACACCAGAAAGTAACTTCCCTAGATCTCACCCAGAGACAGACAGGATGCCTGCTCTGATACCAATTGAAATTCTGGTATCAGACGTGTGATGTTAAGGTGCGATGTCACAACAACACACTCTGCACAATGGACAACAATAACAGTAAAATAACACCAAGAATTGTTGACCCAGTTCGGTTACAACCAACCTACTCTGGGGGCTACCAAGCCAGGGATGGAATTCACTACTTGTAGATATAATTTACAGACTCAACAACCCGTTGACAATCTCCTAAACTTATACTCTACTAATGACTTCCTACCTAAGAAACCACTTAGGTATGAGAACACCACTCAATCCCTTACAAACTCTCAAAGAAACCACTTTGAGTACCCTTGATCTTACTTCACAGCTTCGATCAAGCAACCACTCTCTATTGCTTCACAGCTTCTAGAGAGGACAGAAACACAACACCTATTCAAACCCTAGAATAGTGTAAATACAAGCACTCTAAACAAACTCTAGACACTAAGCCTCCAGCTCCTGATCTTCTGAATGTTTTCTTTCACTTTTTCCTTTGGTCTTGTGCGCTTTATATAGCTCCTGAATTGGTCTTGGACTTGCTACAATATCTCCCAGATTTGTTATTTAAAACTGAATATTTAAAACAGATTTTCTCCTAAAATCTTTTTAAATCTTCAGCCTTTTAAATCTCCTACAAATCTGCACCAGATCTCCTATGCAGCAGCAAATATCTATCCCAAGATATTCGCATCCAATAAGACAGCTTGCTCTCCACAATTCCAGCTAATACGCAACCCTAACAACATCACAGCCTGCTGTTGTTAATTCTGCAGGTCTGATGTTACAACATCACCTATGTGACATCAGACATCCAACTTCAGCAATTAATTACTTAACACAACCCAGTGTTAAGACTTCAATGTTGCAACATCAGCACCTTGACATCAACATTGAACATACCTTGTTTTACCAAAATTCCAGCCAATCCAAGAACTAACAAAATACATTTCAAAATCCAAAATTTCAAACATCATAAAAAAAATCGTCTTTTGACCTAAGGTTGACTTTTTGGTCAAGCAGTTGACCAAAGTCAAACCGACTCTTAATCCTACTTTTTCTTCAAGATATTCCATTCATGAGTGCCTCCAAGTTTCTTCAAGAAACTCTTCATGCCTAGGTTCCACCTTGAAGTGCCAAGACATGTTAAGCCATATCATGTCCAAAGCCTTATGTTCACCATGCCAAACCTATAACAATCCTATAAAAAGACCAAAACCACGACAACAACAGATATACACAATACACAATCAAGTAAGTCATGACCATTCAATACACAAACATACACACATGATGCACACTTTAAACCAGCATCCATACCATACATGTGCACTTTCAATATACCAAACCAACCATCCAAATTCATGAAAAAACACAAGCTATCAACAAACCAAGCTTAGCATACTCAACTCATCATCCTCAAAGCAACTTATGCAGCCACCACATACATCCAACTCACCATCATATACGGACTCAAACCATAACCAATAATAACCATCTAGATGACATTTATTTTAGATTGACTATGCAAATTAGTTTTAACAAACTAACAAAATCCCTAATAACTAACTGAAGCACTAACCATTGTAATTCACTTCCAAAATTCACCAACAATCTAAGTATAGCCTAACACCTAACATCTCTACCTATAAAATTTTCAAACTGACAATAACAAACAGTTAAAACCTCTAACTGTCACTAACATCACCTTCTAGCATCACCTAACTCCTAACTGATTTAACTAATAACTAACATTGCCATAACTATTTTTTAACTACTAATCATTACTAAACTAAACACTAACTTAGCTAATATTCTCTAGACTAATTCCTTTAACATTTTAGTTAGATAACAACATCAACTAACTTCCATATAAATGTTTTCAATACTAACATTAACCTCCTAATAATTAACCACTCCTACTAACATTTCACTAATTGATTTCAAAATCCACTAATATCTTTCTAAACTAATTCACTAACATACTAAGTGTCAATAACAATTCAATTAACTTCTATTAACTTCTACTAACTGATCAAAACCATTCACTAACTACCCTAACTGTCTTTTAATACTAATCCTAACAGCTCACTAATCCTAATTCACATAATAGTTCTCTTTAACTAAACTAACTTATTCCTAATCATTAATAGTTTAATTAACACTAACAACCTACACAACTAACTGATTCAACCAATTCTAATAGTTTAACTTAACTAACAGATTTTTCTAACTTCTAAATGATTCAAACCAACCCTCTTAACCACCAAACTAACACTGTTAATCTCCCAACCACTTTGCACACTGATTAAGCTAATTTCCATCCATTTTAACACCTGACCTAACTCCTAACTGACTTGACCTAGCTGCCCAAAACTCTTACTAAATCCCCACCACTTCAATCTCTATTTAAACCAAACTCACCTCAATCATGAAAGAACAATAATTCACTCTTCAAATTCAATCTCAAATTACTCTCCACTCTCTGAAATTCTCTCAACCCTCTCTCACTAACACTCAGAGCTGTCCAATCTCCATTGTTGAGCAGAACTTCACATTTAATTTCTGCATCAACTGAGCTAAGCCCCTACTCTCATCACTATCAACTCACTCTTCCTAATCAATAACAATAACACTACCAAGATCCTACAGGCTAAGTGCATAAATGAAGAAGAAGAAAAAGGAGGAATAGCAATAAGTAGCAAAAGATTTGAAGCGTACCTAATACATATATGGTATTTTTCTCTACAATTTCTTCTTCAACTGCTTCAATGCTTTCCAGGTGAACCTCGACCCTCTAGGTAGGATCTTTCACCTATCCCTTTGATTTTGCTTCAGTCTTGTTACCAAGATTTAGAGGATGCTAAGGGGAATCAAAGCCCCAAGGTATCATGCTTTGATTCCCCTCTGTTGCCATTTAATTTTCGTTTGAGTATTTAGGATTCTTGGAATTTTGGTACAAATTGGATGATTGCAGTACGTTTTTAGGGATATGAATGTGAGAGATATAAAGAGCATGAAGAAACAAGCGGAATGGTGGTGGTTTTAGGATCAGATGCGTTGCTTCGCCGCCACCGGTGCGATAGAGCAATTTCCGGCCAAAAAGGATACAAGAGAGGGAGGTAACGCAGGTAGGGAGTGAAACTGAAATGAAAGTGAGTATGAGCACTCACGAACCTTGCTCTCATTCATGCGTTAGGCTTCAAAACATTAAGCCCAGGGGGTTTTTGCTCTTGGCACACCTTAATTGTTGGCACACCTCCCCTATGCTGATAGTAACAACATTGGGCTTCTAAGCCCTGGGCCTAGCGCCCAATTTCCAGTCAAACTCCTTGATTCAACAATGCACCCCTTACAGAGTGAATTCACTTAATTAATTAATTAATTAATTATTTTTTTATATCTTTTAATTCTTTTTTTTGTCACACATTAAGTACACAATAAAAATACATTTAAGAGGATATAATCAATTTCATTAGTTAATTAGACTAGGTCTTAATTAGATTTTGTTAGAATTTAATTATTTTTCTTAATTTCAATTAGAATTAATTAGAAATTAGCGTTAACATGATTTTTAATCGATAATGCTTTTAGTTGTTTCATAAATTCCATGTGCTTAATATGTGTTTCTTTGCATGATCTCTTACTGGTGGATTAGTTGATCAAAATTCAATTTTGATCAATTAATTACATTTGTGATTAGACTTGTTTTGAATAATTCATGAACAATTGCATGTTCCCCTTCTATTCATTCAAGTGATCATAAGTCCCTTGATCACTTTATTGAATTAGATCTTGACACTTGCACTTCCACTTGATCCATCAAGTCAATCTCAAGTCAAAATTCACATTCAAGGCTCTGGAGATAGAAAGACATCAAGACTTGGTCATGTTGAGCTTTAATTATTTCCTACAGGCACACCTTACTTCATCCTCTTCAAAATAAAAAAAAACTCATCTTACAGAGCACCCTTTTAATTATGATTCAAATTGCACCCCACGAGCCTTAAGCAACGGAGAAGAATGAAAGGGATCATTCCTACCCTTGTTCTGAATATCTTTGAATATGGGACATAGGCCCCAATTATTCAAAGTATTCGCCTCCGTTCATAGACTTTAGTGCAATTAAAATTAAATAACTTTCAACCTTCAAATCCACAGACCACATTACAACAATCAACACCAACTATATCTTTCTCTTTGGACCGAACACAACACTCTTTGGATACCCATACACTCTTGAGGCTAATCACATTCTTTTGGTTAATCACCTCCTTCACGGGTAATCGTCTTCTCATGGTTAAACACGCATCTCTGAACTATACCCCTCTCTTTGGGTTAATCACCTCCTCATGGTTAATGCCCTTTTTCAAGCATATATACCCTGTAAGCTCCGTGCTTAGGCAACCCATTTCATGTATGCCCTGTAAGCTCAGCGCTTAGACAAACACCCTTTTTTTGTAGGTCTTGATCCCCCGATCTAGGCAAAACCCTATAACTCTGCATTGGCTAATAACTATTTATTGGTTAAACGCCACACTCTTTGGTTCATATACACCAGTCTATGGGTTCAAACAACATAATCCTGGTCCAAACAACACTTTCACAACATCTTCACAACACCTTCAGCATTTCATAAATCTTTTTCTATTCATTAACTAAACAACAACTTTCTTTTCATAAAAGAACTGTTATAATCCGTTCCTTAGCAGTTGGACTAAAAGCTTAGAGCATCCAAACAAGGATCAAAATCAGCTAACGTCAAAACACTTCTAGGATACGATTATAACCGTTCCCTAAAATCAACTGATAAATACTTATTTTCTACGATGTACTATTGAGCTATGATTTTCTCATTGCACTATGAGAATACGTAGACACGAGGATTCGAATCCTTGGCGAGCACATTAATTAAAAACTTATTTTTCCCCTTAATTAAAACTATTCGCAAGTAACCTTTAGATAATAACACTCATCCACCCAAAGAACAATCAAAACGGTTCTCGTTGAGTACAACAGGTGCGAGGGATGCTAATACCTTCCCCTCGCATAACTGGCCGCCTTACCTGTTTCTCTTCCCTTTGGGTTTTATCGATATTTTCCCTTTCCTTTTGAAATAAATAAAGTTCGGTGGCAACACTATTGTATCTTCGAGCGTGTGATACACTCGAATTTTTTTTGCGCCGCGACACCATGCTAATACTTCAGACCAAGACTGGAATATTTGTCATTTACAACATATAAAGAGTAAACTATCAATATCTGTACAAGAATTTGTAAAAGACCCTGCCGGTTCTGGATCACACAAGTAAAACATTATTCTGCATTACCAGAAATTATGAATATAAGCAAAATTTTCGATATACCGGAAAATTTGAAATTTCTAGAAGTTTTAGTTGCTAACCGAAAATTTTGAAAATTGTCAGTATGTTTTTGGTTTTTTTCCAGATAAATACCGAAATTTTCAAAATTGTCGGTATTTCTTCACCAGAAATTTCTAAAAAATGGTAAACATGCTTGTTTTTCAAAAAATACAAAAATAATCGTATCGAAAATTTCTTTTAAACCACTGGAAATTTAATTTTTTACAAATTAATAAAGTGAATTTTTTTAAGAATATAAATTTTGATTGGTAAATAATAATAGAGACAATTAAAGGGTGGCAAGATAAATCCTCCCACTGAAAAATTATATTTCCTTCCTCCAAGTTTTCTTCTGCTTCCAAACAATACTTGAAATTAGTTCTTTCCCTTCCCATGTATCTTTCATCCCACTTTGACTTCAAACAAACAACGTGTACGTATCCATCCTATTGTAATAAAAGTAAAATATAAATAAAAAATTAATCAACTCTTTCAGTCTTTCTGCATACATTAACCGGATAAAGCGACGTCGTAGAAAGTCATTTCCTTGTCAAATTCGCAATCTCCACTTCGCTCTCGTTGGTGAAAACAAAACAAAAGGGGCTTCGGAGTTTTTCCCGCCCAATTTCTCTCGATTTCAGCAATGGCTCCAAAATCCGATAGCGCTGAAGGTACTCTCATCACACCGTCACACATCGCTCTCTGTTTCTCTTTGTTTCCTTCACAAACTGATCTTCTCTCTTGCTTCTTTTTCGTCTGTTTAATTTAATTTCAGCGATTGTGTTGAAATTCGTGAACGAGGTAACAACTTTCACTTTTTTTTTTCCAATTTTAAAAACAGCAGTTTCTGTTGATTTCGTATTTCTAGTATATCTATGGTGAAAATTGGCTGAATTGTTATTATGATATTTTTTTTGTTTGTTTTGAAATTTGAGTAGCAAAATAGGCCACTGAATACGCAAAACGTAGCGGATGCATTGCAAAAGTTCAACCTGAAGAAGACCGCGATTCAGAAAGCTTTGGACAATCTTGCTGATGGAGGGAAAATTTCATTCAAGGAGTATGGTAAGCAGAAGATATACATTGCTCGGCAAGATCAATTTGAAATTCCCAATAATGAAGAGCTCACTCAGATGAAGGAACAGAATGCCAATCTGCAAAAGCAGCTTAAAGATCAGAAGAAGGCTATTAGTGACATCGAAGCAGGTACAATTTCAATTATAGTAGTTATTGTATTATTGCATTTCATTTTGTTTTATCAGATTTCATTTGACTCTATCAAGTGTCAATCAACAATCTAGTAGGAAATTTGTTCAAGGTACCGGCTATTGTTGAAACGGATGATTCTTGCGATTTATGTAAGTAACTTGTTGATGCAGAAATTAAATTGTTGCAATCAAATTTAACACTGGAACAGATCTGTGAAAAAGAAGTGGACCTGAGAATGGAGGTAGTTAATGTGCATTTTCACATTGTTGAAATGGAGTTGGTGATTTGTAATGTTTCAACTAAGACATAGTTTTTTTGTGTTATCTTCTGCTTCAGGTTCAAGAATTGGAGACTAAGTTGAACAAGTTACGCGGAGGTGTTACTTTGGTGAAGCCAGAAGAACGCGAGTTAGTTGAGAAAATGTTGTCAGAGAAAATAAGTCAGTGGAGGAAGCGCAAAAGAATGTTCAGGGATTTATGGGACACCCTCACTGAGAACTCACCTAAGGATCCCAAAGAATTTAAGGTTTGTTTCATGGCCTGTCACTACTCTAGTTGTTCTTTTTATTGTTGTGTTGTGCCTATTACTATCACTGCTAATATAATTGAACATTGCAGGAAGAGCTTGGAATAGAATATGATGAAGATGTTGAAGTTAGTTTGCAGTCATACACTGACCTGATCCCTCAAGGTAAGAAGCGGCCAAGGGGACAGTGATATATTTATTGAAACTCTGAAGTCTGTCCTTCTTAATCAATAACATAGGTATATAGATTATTTGGAGTTCTGATATTACTGAACATGAATGCAAATTACATAGCTAATGTAATTAAGTCTTTACAATTTAGACCCGGATTTCGTGTTTTATAACACTTTTCGTTACAAACGTAATTCACCAGAGCAGTCTTAGTTCAATATAGTTCAATATTACTAGTATTGTTTATCTCTCTGGACACTGACATTGGTCACATTACATGGCATGCTGTTCTTGTGTATTCATGTTTTAGGAACATAAATCATTATCTTAATTTTCAACTTCATATCCAGTGATAATCCACTGATAAATGATTGACTATTTGACACGAGTTAGTTCATGGAAACAAAATTATGATTTATAAGAGCTACAACTTCATTTTCCATGATAGGAACCTTGTATCCCACCTTTATGAAACCTACTGATGCTTTGCCTGGTATGGTAATATTATGGTCAATACTGACAATTCTATCCTTGAAGATAATTACACCATATAGTTAACTGTTGATTTCATCTAATGTTAACATGATATGTACTGCTGAAGACAAATTAGCAGCTTCACTTAGAAATCTCACTATTTTCAGGTTTTTTTTTGTAGTCATTTCTGTGAATGGTCAAAAATCAACCTGTTTCTTATGGTCTTTTCTAAAGGATGCCTACTTATCTTTTATGATAGCTTTAAATAGAAGTTTGATTCTATGATGTATTATTCTAATGTAATTTTTGTATCTGACCAAGTATAATAATTGTGTAAATGCTGGAAATCCATGATAAAATTTGGATGATAAATATGCAATGCAAAAAATTAATGACTGAAGTATTTACATATTTAATGAGGTTGCTAGCTATCTCATATTTGATATGCAGCACAGTATGCTACATGAATTCAACCTCTGTAATTTAACACTCGACTAGTCCTCACTAAAAATGGTGTGTATTCTGCATCTTGGATTCCCAGCCCTGTATTCAAATGTAGTTCCCTAGAACCTGATCCAACCTCCATGCCAGCAAGATACCTTGAAGGTATCTATCTGCCTATGAGAATGATCTCTATTCTGTTAATTGTTGGATTCATTGCCACTCGTAATAAACAATTTCCTTTTTCAAAAAAATCAGTCTTAGCTTCAGTGTCCACTGAGGCAGTAGCCCACCTACAAAACACCACTGGCTGAATTGCAGCTTAAGATATCTTTTGGCTTCATTAATTCATTGTCATATTTGTTGAGTTTCTCTAAGGATTTCATGTCTGTCCAACACTTTTCACGGTTGGAGGCTTGGACTTTTATGATCATCAGTCATGTGGTACATACTTTGAAAGTTTCAAAGCTGCTCTTAAAGCCTATTTGCTTCTTCAGCTAGTCGTTGTACTTTTTTGGCCGCCCTTAGGGTGTGTTTGGTTTGAAAGAGAAGTTGTGAAGAGAGAAATACATAAGAGAGAGAGTAAGAAGAGCGAAAAAGAAGAGAAATAAAGTAGATTTGAGATAATGATTGGTTTAAGAGAATAAAAGAAGAAATAGAGAAGAGAGAAAGCGTTGTATGTTTTCGAAATTACTATAATACCCTTATAAGAAATTATATATTTAATTAAATAATTTAATTCTTTTAAATTTAATTAATTAATAATTACTACTATTTATTTTTTAGAATAAATTAAATAAGAAAATATTGTAATAAATACTAGTTAATTAATTATTTTAAAATTGAATTGTAACTGTAACAAAAGACACAAAGATTATTGGAATGCATTTACCACTTCATATTTTTTTTTCACAATATGTTACAAATTTAGCGAGTCTATTTTGAATTTTGACGGTGGTAAACAAGGTTTGGATGTGATTTGTAGGATTTAAAACATAAAATATTTCATTGCATAAGAAGGATATAAATGGAAAAGTTGCTTATCTTCTCATTTCTTCGTATTAGGGAGAGAAGTTGAAAACGTGTGGGTCCCAAAAGGTTTTATTCTCTCTTCACTAATTCTCTCTTATTCTAAACTGAAGAAATGTCAGGTCTCTCTTGTACTTCTCTCTTGGATATTTCTCTCGTATCATCTTCTCTTATTCTAAACGAACCATTAAAATACTCAATGGAGCCCTCCTCTATCAGACAAAATTCAGATATTCTCTTCATTTATCTCAGTTTCATACTTCTTTGGCTTTTTCATATTGGATTGTTCCTGTAGAGTGAACTACTGATGCCATATAAGAATTTTTTTCCATACTGTCATATTATTAGAAAACAAATTTCATTTTGCCACACCTTTCAACTATATATACCATAGTGTCACAGTTTCAAACAAAAAAACTGGATACAAAAGCACTGCCGCTGCCGCCCATTGAAAGGGCGACACACTTTTAAAATGTACTCTGAAAGGGCGGCAATGGCCAAATTGTTTTTTTTACTGACATTAAGTCTATATTAATATTAATAATATCAATTAATATTAATTAATATATATTAATATTACTAATATTAATAATATTCATATTAATAAAATTAATTAATATATATTAATACAATTTTAATATTAAGATATATTAATTAACATTATATAATAAAATTAATTAATATTATTTATTAATATATAATTATGTTAATATATTAACAATTAATATTATTATGAATATATTCACGATTATTGTAATTAATATTAATTATTAATATAATTAACAATAAATAATATAAATTATTATTAATAATAAAATTTTATTATTTTATTATTGTAGTACATTGCCGGCACTGCAATGGACGAAACCTTTTAGTATTTTATTATTTATGTACAGTGCCGACACTGCAATGAGCGGAACCTTTTAATACATAGAGTCCGATGAGATTATCCAACCATATTTGGTTCAAGCGGGTTTCGGTCACGTCATCAGCATAACTTTATATGTAATTTATCAAAAATTTCTTCTCGCCTTGTGCGAAAGGTGGAGACCAGAAACCCACACATTTCACTTTCCCACAGGTGAATGCACGGTGACTTTGCAGGATGTCCATATGTTGTTAGGTCTGTGTGTGGATGAGTTAGCGGTTGTTGGTGACACAAACGTGAAATACGATTTAGTTGAAGAACTTCTAGGGGTGCCTTTGGATGAAGGTGATAAGAAGAGGCAAAGCATTAGAATTACATGGCTAAATTTTTTTTTACCATGCTTTGGTATTGAACGAGGAGTCTCCCGAGGAACTGAAAATTTATAAGACTAGAATATATATTTGTATTGCTTTTTGCATGTTTTTTATTTCCTGATACTAATGGTAACACTATCCATCTTCAGTTTTTACCATTATTAGAAGATTTAAATCAAATAAGTAGATATAGTTGGGGCGCTGCTACCTTAGCGCATCTATACAGAAATTTGTGTAGATGCGCTAAAAAAATTGTGCATAATTTTACTGGTCGTGGCGTTTTGATTCAAACTTGGAGATGGTCCAGAATGCCCAGACTGACACCAACAAACCTCAATCCATACCACTTGCCATATGCGACCAAGTAAGTATACAAAATTTATTTATTTATTTATATTTTTTATCTATAATTTTTACTAACTATTTATTTTATAGGCGGTCCGCATATGAGATGAATTATGACAAAACCCCTCATCATTATGCTCCTGGATATCGGACGTTCTTCGATTATTTCGAGGAAGATGGTGTATTATCTCTAAGACTTATACTACTACCATTAACGTTTATTTATAGTTTTTTAAACTAATCCTTTTTTGAACTACATTACAGTTTCTATGGAGGCCATATCTTGGACTTGAAGATGAGGATCCGATTGAAAGCGACATGTGGAGTTCTACAACATTCATTTTTTGTTTCACTTATGTTGAAATGCATCATTCGGATAGGGGGAAACTCCAATTTGGCATTCAACAAGAAATTCCTGGTCCACCTAGGTGCATGGATAAGTACCACAAGAGTATTAGACCGCGCAATGGGAATTCGATAATTGGAGAGACCATAATAGACAAGAACGTCAACAATGGACAAATCATCGCCAAACTGTCCTACAAGGAAATATCATGGACATCGAATGTAAACCCAGTAGGGAATACATGAATTGGTATAGATCTGTGACCATTTTGTATCTATCACAAAATAGATACTTATATGACCCTCGTAACCAACCCACTTCTTCAAACTTCCAACACACCAGACCACCATGTAACACCCAACCACAAACATTTTACACCCCACAACAAATATTTAACACCCCACAACAAATATTTAACACCCAACAACAAACATTTAACACTCAACAACCTTTCAACCCAACACAACAACCTTATACCCCAAGCCAGCACTACCATCAACCATACCTATCATTTAACCCAACCCCCTTCAACCCCCAACAACAAAACCCATCGTCTTCATACACCCAACAACAAACACAATCCACCACCCAATATAACCAATACCCATTCTCTCAACCTACCCCACAAGAACATAACTACCAAACACCCCAACCACAAGTCCCTTTTTACCCCTCACAAACCTTCACCCTTAATTCATCTCAAGGCCAACATCTATACACCCACTACATGAATAACACAATGCCACCTACCAACCTACCAAGTTGGAGTAATGAGTGAACAAGATTAAGTTATGGCAGTGCGGGCGGCGATACCAACTGTGGACGATTTGAGTGATGATATGGTCGCTGAATTCATGAATCCTAGGAATGATGCAGGACCTTCTACTCAGCCCCCAAATGTTGATGTTGATCGTAGAAGGTCCACCAGAAATGTACAGGCTCCTCCATGTGGAACCCACCAACGCTTACGTCGACCAGGACAAAATCAAGGGTAGATAGGGGTTTAATGTACTTTTTTAATTTCATGAATAAATAAGTATTTATTTCAATTAATTTTTATTTTATTTTTAATTATATATAGTCGTAATTACAAAATTTATTGATTACATAATTAAGTTATTCATAATTATTATTTATAATTTTATAATTATTATTTATAATTATTATTTATAATTATTATTTATTATTATTATTATTATTCATAATTATTAATTATAATAATTTAATTTAATTGAATTTAAGTTAAACATTATTTTTATAAACATAATTAATTAATTAAAACTTAATTGCCCAAATAAATATAATAATTTTTTTTTTATAAAAAAAACGTATACACTGCCGCCCATTGAAAGGGCGACATCTTTAAAAATTAAACTCTTCCGCCCATTGAAAGGGCGGCAGCCTTCTATCAAAAATTTAATTTTTTTGAAAACATGACAGTATGGTATATTTGTTGAAAATGATGGCATTATTGGAAATTTTTTGTAATACTATGGCAGTGCAGAAAAAAATTCGCCATATAAAGTTGTTCTGCATACTTTATAAATTAACATTGTAGTTTTCTATTGCTTTAGGTTTTGTACCTCTGTCGACACATTACCATTCTCAAAAGCAATTTCTAAGCAAGAGTACCTTTATTGTTGACAGCTTTTAAATCGTCTACGCATAGCCCATAATAAGGCAAACTTATATTATGATACTAGTACGCTCATAAGGAAAACTTATATTATGATACTAGTACGCTCATAAATTATTCAAAACTATAAGCTAACTTGTGCGATCGCTGGTAGTTTTTTTTTTACCTAAAGATGAACCGGTAGAATTAAATATGTTTTGAATATACGGATAATGCTTATATTTTAAGATTTAGTAAATATAAAAAAATTATTTTAGAATTGTGCATTGATTTCATCAAATTTTATAATTTTTTTTAAATAATGTTATCGAGTGCTTCAACAACGCTCTTTAAGAATTTTAAATAATACAAATATTGTAAATTTTGGAGGTGTAATTACAAGTGCTAACTCAAGTAGCAGAAAAATGTATTTTTTGAAGGCGTAACTGGTCATCAGATTTGGTGTAACCGGTTAACACTGTAACTGAATTAATTTTAGAATTAATTAGCTACTAGTGTAACTGATTACCCATTTTGGCGTAACCAATTACAGGTTCATGTTTTTGAGTTTCCTGCTTATGTACTTAATCATTTTGTATCCAAAAACCTCTATATAAGTGTGATGGGTGAACTCTCACCCAAGCTAATGATAATTTCTGCATTCTTACCCCCTCTCTCTCTCTCTCTCTCTCTCTCTCTCTCTCTCTCTCTCTCTCTCTCTCTCTGATTTCAAAGCGTTATTCTTGATTCATCAATGTGTTGATGGCGACAATTTCGAGAAAGTTGGTGATTGCGGTTCGTCGAAGCAAGCATGAGATATCTTAGAGAAAACTTATGCAGGGGCTAACAAGGCGAATGTGGTGAGGTTACAAACTCACAAACAACAACTTGAATTAATTCAAATGGAAGAAAAGGAGACAATCAACGATTTCGTGAAGAGAATCACTCGGTTGGTGAACCAAGTGAAGGCACGCGGAGAAACCATAACGGAGCAGTATGTTGTGACTAAAATCTTGCATTCGTTAACACCAAGATTTGACAACATAGTTGTGGCGATTGAGGAGTTGAAGGATCTTGCGGCAATGAGCAAAGAGGAGTTGCAAAGCTCTCTTGAGGCTCATGAGTAAAGGATGGAAGAAAAGAACAACGATAAGGCAAAGGCGGAGATCGCTTTGCAAGCTCGTTTCAATGAGAAAGAAAAGAGATCGAAAGAAAAGTATTGGCCAATTACTTGAAAAGGATTACAAGATTCATATGGAAAACACTGGGTTGCCCGTTATGGATGCAAATAGAGGTTTGGTCCTTAAAGAGCCTATGGCTACCAATAGAACCTTCAAGGTTGAGTTGAAGGTTATGGAGCATAGATGTCTTGCTACTGCAGCAAGTCATGAAGAGTGGGTGTGACACTATCGTCTTGGGCATCTCAATTTTAGAGATCTCAAGGAGTTGCAAAAGAATGGAATGGTAACGGTGCTGCCAATGATCAATATTCCAGCTGAAATTTATGAAGAATGTGTGCAAGAAAAGCAACATAGAGGAAAATTCAGCAATGATTCAGACCGGAGAACCAAGAATCACCTTAAGACGGTGTATTCAGATGTGTGTGGGCCTATGCAAGTAGATTCCGTTGGTGGCAATATGTACTTTGTTACTTTTATTGATGATCATAGTAGAAAGGTATGGACATACCTTATTAAGAGACAGGATGAGATATTCTATGTGTTTAAGAAGTTCAAGTCTATGGTGGAGAGGCAAAGTGGTCACAAGCTCAAAGTGCTAAAAAAGGATGGTGGAGGAGAATATGTCTCAAATGACTTTAGGAGGTTTTGTGATCAAGAAAGGATTGTACATGAGGTAGTACCACCCTATACTGTCATACCCCAATTTTGTTCTACCTGTATAGTATTACCCACATTTGTGTTTCTGTTTGCTTTTATGTTGTTTACTAACCTTTTATTCAAAATCCAAAAATATATGTTGTTGCTTTCATTTTTCTTGTTTTCAAAGCTCAAGTGTTACAAGGTCGAATCAGGTTCAGTCAAGGCCACCAGGGCAAGTGTGTGTGCAATAATAGTTGAAATTCAGTTGAGTTTGACCTAATCTTGGTCAAACAATAGTTTGCTTCATTCTCAAGTTATCTTAGTCATGTATTTGTTTTGAGGTCAAAGATATGCTAAATCAAGTGTTTCATGGCTGAAGATCATCAAGGATCAAGATCATTTTCCAATTAGGGTTTGGTGCAGTTGCATTGAAGTTCATATTTCAAGTCCTGATTCTCTGATTTCAAAGCATGTTCATGTGTTCATAATATTGCTCAAGAGGTTTCATGATTTTACAACACAATAGACCCATTGTCCATTTTTATTTCACAACCATTGCAAAAATAAAGAAAAGAAAAGCCCACATTACAAACAAAAAAGAAGAAACAAAACAAGTTCATGAGGCAAACAAGGCTACATGAAGCTTCACGCCAAATGAGCTACACCAAGCCAACTACATGGAAAATGACGTCTGATCCAAGCCTTCCACACAAGCTGACCAATTTGCTTCACAAGCTACTTCATGAAGCCAACACATTCCAAGCACACAAGCTGCTACACAAAATGCACGCAAGTTGCTACTCCCAAGCCAAGCAAGCTTCAGCAATCCAAAATGCAGTACTACTACATCCATCTGCACATGAAATGCTGCAAGCCTACATGAAACAATATCTAAGCCAAAACATAAGGTACCTCAACAACGCAAAACGGCGTACGAGCTGCTATAAACATAAGTGAAATATGCTGCAAAATAACGCAAGTAACAATTCAAAATGCGTAAACGGCGGCAACTAACTTCATTTTCAAATCACCAATTCACTCCAATTTCCTCTATGAATAGAACCCTCATACCTTCAATTTCTCCAAGATTTTGACAGACAAAATCACCCTGCTGAATTCACCTTCAATCTTCATCCTCAACCACCAAGCTTCAACCACAAACAACCACCTTCAACTTACTTCAAATCCATCCTCTGCAATGTTTCATTTAACATCCTAAACCACTCAATAACCTGCAAAACCAATTCAATACAATCCAAACCTCTGCAACACACAAAATCATCACACCCACAAACCTTTTCCATTTTCTTCATCACTGCTACAACAATAACCAAACAAATTCATAAATTCCTAGTAACATAAAAGATCCATCATCTTCAACCTACCACAAACAAACCGCAACATATCTTGAAAAAAAAAAAAAAGAGAAGAGGGAGACGATCTTGGTTAGAGGTGTGACGAGCTCCGTCGGCGCTGACGATAAGCTCTGTGTAACACCAAAAAATTTGCCCTATCTTTTCCTAACCTTAGCTGGCTTTAGCTTTGCATTTCCATTTGTTCACAACAATTAATCATGCATTGCATTGAGCTCTCGAGACATGGGATCACGGTGTCCATGTGGCTCTGGATTTCTTTTATTCTAAGCAGCAAGCATCAGAGTGCCCCAACATTTATTTTGCTCGATAATTTGGTACCAGATCATTATTTTTTCAGCAGGGTATTTTGAGGAGTTCACAGCTTATTCCAGGCATTTTTTAATATTTTTATTCATTTGACTGAATTTTCACTCTGCATCATCTGCATAGCATAAAGTACTTTTCATCTCGCATAATGCCTAAAATGTCACCCGGAATAATTTCTCAGATTTACAGACAGACCGATCAAACTAAATCTCAACGGTGCGTAAAGTCGGTGGACGGAAAATTTCAAGATCGAACTTGCAGACGTCAATTATATTGATCTACGTTTCGCGTAATTTAACTTGACGTGTTCGTTTTAATTTTTTGACCATTTTTCGTCGCATTTTTTTTTCAGTTTGAGCATTTTAACGGATCAAAATTTATTTTAAAATCTGATCAAAGGCTGTATTTTTCCGAGTCGTATATTTTGCGCTGATTATTTTAGTGTACTCAGTTTATTTTTTCGAGCACTTGGATGTCCGTCTTTTATTTATTTGATATTCGTTTATTTTTACATTTTAATCTAAATATTTATAATAAATAAATAGGATAATTAGTATTTTAATTTTAATTTAATTTTAAATGTTTATTTTATATTGGGTTTAATTAATTATTTAATTTAGACTTTAAAATAGATATTAGAGATATTATTGACCATTTAGAATTAACCCTAATTAGAATTTAACCCTAATTTGATACATTTATATACATAAGTTGTATTTGGAAAAAAAAAGGGGAGACCGGAAAGAGAGAAAAGTTACAACCGCTATTGTTCCTGCGCTTAGGATTTTTTTTCCAATTTATTACTAGCATGCGAGCTACTGAAGAACAGGCATGTTTGTACGGGTTTCTGATCAATTCCATATTTGTATAGTTTCTTTTTGCTAATCTTATATATATTTGTTAGTTGAATGTGTAATATATATATATATATATAGATTATACTAATGCACACTCATGTAGGTATATATATATATACATATATGCACACTCATATATGGATTATATTTGTTTACTCGGTGTATTTTTGTGTAGGGCCCACCAATTTTGGGTGGGACACATATTAGAAAGATGAAGAAAAAAAATAGAAAGAAAATATGTGTAATTTATTTTTGTGTGAGACCCACCAATTTTAGTTGTATGTTAGCATATATATATATATATATATATATATATATATGGGTTATGCTAATACCCACCCATGTAGGTGTGCATTAGCAACATACACCTTAGTGTATTTTTGTGTAGGGCCCACCAATTTTGGGTGGGATCCACATTAAAAAGATGAAGAAAAAAATAGAAAAAAATAGATATAGTATATTTTTGTGAGACCCACCAATTTTATGTGTATGTTAGTATTTTCTTTTATATATATATATATATTTTAACAGGTTTAAATATACATGTTACTATATAATACTATATGTTCGTTAGATTCTAACGGTAACCGGCGTTTGGTTTACGATAGCCGTCACTTGTTTTAATATACCTATATTATTATATATTGTTAAATTTATTTTATCATGTTAATTTCTTATATATACAGTAACCAGCGTGTGTTTGTTTTATAATATAGTTTATAATGTAATATATTATAATGTTACTTATTATATACATGTTATATATATATATATATATATATATATATATATATATATATATATATATATATATATATATATATATATATAATGCATGATGCGGGACATTTATGTTAGTTCGATCCAGTTGCGAGGATCGCATTTTTGCGTTAGCAATATTGTTGATTTTTTATTTTATTAGTGCTTTTTAAAAACTCCTTTTGTTTTATTTTTTCCCACCATTTTTGGTCTCTCTTGCGATGATCACGTTAAGTGTAGCAAACTAGTGGTGGTTTTTATCGACTGACGTGCGATGTGCTGTATTTATTTATCTTTGTATTTCAATTTTACACGCGTCCGACGGTTTAGCGTAGTAACAATCCACTTTTTGCGCTTACCGATTCGCGTCCTAATTTGCAATTTGTGATTTTTTACTATCTTGTTGTTTCTTGATTCGATTTTGCAATGACCGCTTATGCGGTAACAATTTGTCTTTTTTCAATTTGTGCTAAGTTTTGACGATCCAATATCGTTATGATTGTATTCGATTAAATTTGTTGTGGTAGGTTTCGTGTAACGCCCCAAATTTAGATAAATAATTTTTATTTAATTATTGAAGTGTTGATGTGTTTAATATTTGGTGTATTTAAATTATTCTGGAGTATTTGAGTTATTTTGGTGTTTTGGGGGATTTGAGGTATTTTAGTAATTTAATAATTACGGAAAATATTGAGGTTGAGAACGGAGAAAATAAAAATTATATTATCAATAATAATTAGTGAATTTGATTTTTAGTAGTCATTAGAATAGTTAGAATTTCCAAAAACAATTCATTATTATTATTATTATTGAATATTTAGTAATTTGAAATAGTTGTCTAATAAAAATAGGGGTGTCCCAGTTATTTGGTACAAATATAGTTGTTTTTGTAATCTATTTAAAATATTAAAAGTAAATGATTTTAAATTATTTAGTAACAATTGAAGTAATTATAATTATTATAAATAATTTATAATATTAGCGATTTTTATTAAATATTAATTTAATAGGTATACTTAATTAGTTGGAATAATTATTTAAAAATTAAGTGTTACAAAAAATATTATATTTTTGGGATAATAATGTTATATTTATTATTTTATTTAAATTAGAATTATTTTAGTTAAATATTTATTTAATAATAATGTTTATTTATATAAAGGATTTGAAAAGTTTAAGTATTAAATGAATGATTATTTATTGGGGGTAATTAATATTGGGATTTATTGTAATAATATTATGTTTTATCGTTAAAATGTTAAAATGGGATAATAAATGTGGATAGTTATTTGGGATAATAAATGTGGATAGTTATAGAGTGTTTTTACGTTAATTTGAAATTAAAAAGTTATTATATTAAATATTTATTTAAGTGTGACGGTAATAAATATTTAATTTTATTAATTTAAAATAATTATTTAATTGGGATTAAAATAATATTACAGTATTTCACAGTTGTGAGAGAACGTTTAAGTAGATAGTGAAACATTCGAAAGTTTAAGTGTTGTTACCGTTAAGTAACAATTATTGTAATTTTTATTATTGTCAATAAAATAATATTACAGTATTTCACAGTTGTGAGAGAACGTTTAAGTAGATAGTGAAACATTCGAAAGTTTAAGTGTTGTTACCGTTAAGTAACAATTATTGTAATTTTTATTATTGTCAATAAGTAACAATTAACGATCATTAAGAATATAATTTTAACGTTAGAATTAGAACGGAGGAAGGAAAATACCATGAAATTTGGAAGCAACTTGGAGAAGCGATTATGGAGAGTGAGGGGAGGAACGCAAAACTTTTAAAGATTTGTGAAAGCTGCAATTATCAGATAAGGGGGAATTATTTATTGTATGGTGAGTTTAGTTAACAGAATGATGAGGGTACCATTGCCCTCTCATCATCTATGATTTTTTTATGTGATCTATTTTCATGTATAGAATTAATATAGAAGTTTGTCTGTTTGATCATATGGGATTTGATCAAACCTTATGGACAATTATATGAGTTTTCTTGTGATGGTATTAATATATGAATAAATATGTGAATTTGGTATGGTTAGAATTAGGGGTGGCAAAACGGGCCCGGCCCGTTGGGCATGCCCGTTTTATCCGCACTTTAGTGCGGGGTGGGCCAAGGATTTAGGCTCTTACCCTCTAATGTGTCCGCCCCGCCTAGGGATGGCAATTTGGCCCATCCCCAGTGGGTACCCACAAAATTACCCACAACGGGTAGGGTAAAAACCCGCAAAAATGGGTACGGGTATGGGCTCGGGTAATTACCCATTTAAATAAGCGGGGATGAGTGCGGGTATGGGCACCTTAGTACCCCGCCCGCCCCATACCCGCACAATATATATTTATATATTTTAATTTATATTATTATATAAAAATTAATGTTTATAAAATTTATAAAAAAAATCAATTTTTAACTACTACATATTTAATATAAGTGATCATTTATTTCACAATTCAACAATAAAAAATTTTAAAACCTTTTTAATATTTTTAAAAACTTAAAATATTATGATATTTTATACTTGATAAATTTATTTTTATTAGAAATGCGGGTAACGGGTATGGGTACGGGCACTTATATACCCATAGGGTACAGGGACGGGTGCCAATTTTGATACCCAAGCGGGTATGGGCTCGGGTACGGGGATTTTTTTTCAACTGCGGGTATGAGGACGGGTATTATAGTACCCTACCCATATCGTGCCCATTGCCATCCCTAGCCCTGCCCCGCCCCGTTTTCTTCGCGGGCTTTTGCGGGCACAAGCATTTACATAAAATTTTGCGTTTTTAGGCTTAAAAGGTACAGTGCCCGCGGGCTTTCCTCGCCCCTCCCTCACTTTTTTGCGGGGTGGGCCTAAGTTTTAGGCCCGCATCCTCAACTATGATCGCCCCGCCCCATTTTTTTGCGGGCATTTACGGGGCATGCCCGTTTGCCACCCCTAGTTAGAATGAATCGTTTTCTAACGCTCTGTGAGCAAATGAGATTTTCCCATTTGGTCACTTTTTAATTGAACGATGATTCGATCTGTGTCCAAAATGGATAATACCATTTGGGCGTAAGATAGAGAATTTTGATGAATTTGTTTTACACGTTATAAATTAACAATGAAATTATTATATCGATACTGTAAAACTTTTTCTTATAACGTTCATAAAACTGTATTTTCCTCAAAATGTCAAATAAATCTATTTTTTTCGGATGACTTATTTTTTCTAGAACTGAGTATATTTAGAGTACTGAGTATATCTAGTGAAACGTTCGAAAGTTTATGTGTTGTTACCGTTAGGTAACACAACAATTATTGTAATTTTTATTATTGTCTATTAGTAACAATTAACGATCATTGAGAATATAATTTTAACGTTAGAATTAGAACAAAGGAAAATACCATGAAATTTGGAAGCAACTCGGAAGCAACTCGGAGGAGTGATTATGGAGAGTGAGGGGGAGGAACACAAAACTTTTTAAGATTTGTGAAAGCTGCAATTATCAGGTAAGGGGGGATTATTTACTGTATGGTGGATTTAGTTAGCAGGATGATGAGGGTACCATTGCCTACTCATCAACTATGATTTTTTATGTGATCTATTATCTTTCATGTATAGAATTAATATAGAAGTTTGTCTGTTTGACCATATGGGACTTGATCAAACCTTATGGACAATTATATGGGTTTTCTTGTGATGGTATTGATATATGAATAAATCTGTGAATTTGGTATGGTTAGAATGGATCGTTATTGATATATGAATAAATATGTGAATTTGGTATGGTTAGAATGGATCATTTTCTAACGCTCTGTGAGCAAATGAGATTTTTCCCATTTGGTCACTTTTTAATTGATCGATGATTCGATATGTGTCCAAAATGGATAATACCATTTAGGCGGAAGCCAGATTTTGACGATGAAACGTGGGATAGAGAATTCGGTCTATTTGGTGGCCTCAAATCCATTGGTGGGATTGTTGGTCTTAGTGGAAAAGACCATGGGCGAGTCTCAGATCCATTGGTGGGGATCGTTGGTCTAGGTGGGAAAGACCAGGAACTAGTGGAATAAAATCAGTAACATACCTCTGATTCCACAGTATATTTTTGGTACCACGTGTGTATAGGTGATGGAGTTAGTGGATCATAGCATTGCATTTTGTTGTGATGTGTGTTTGTCATTGTAATTGATTGATTTATACGATTTATGTATGAATGTTGTGTTTCTTCAATGTCATTTTGTTAATAAGATTTCACATGATTACATGTAAATATATTCTCACCCCTTTTCTCTTTGTTTGGTGTTGTCTATACGACTTGGGTACAGGTGATCCACAGGAGTGATAGGATCGTGAGTACTGTGAGACGGCATGACGCCTCTCAGTATTTTACTGTATTATTTTCAATTTAGTCGAATAAAATGCTCTGAACTGTAACATTAGGGTTTTAGGCGGTTGTGTTTCCTTAGGTATTGGATTATATTACTCTTATAGATTTTATTGTTGGAGATGTTTTATTCAGACAATCACATGTTTATCCTTACTCCCGCTTTGATTTTTAATACATATTGCTTATTGAGTTTTTGTGATGAAGTAACATCCCAGAAATTAGTTTCTTTAATAAATAAATTATTTTGGGGTTTAGGGTGTTACATTTCACACTTGATTCGCGTATTTGTGTCATGATTTAAATCCGTGTACCTTTCTTTTCAATTTATGTTTTGATTAATTCGTTGTATAATGTTGATATTGTGCATGTATCTTATTCCCCTTTAACCTAACATTAGGCTTTCAATGCTTTGCATGATAACAATTAGGATAGTCCCTTTTGAACCTTAACCTTAGGTCCATCTCTTTGCATGCTAACTTTAAGTTAGCTCCCTCTTAACCTCAACTATAGGACAATTTGTGCATGACCATATTTAGGAATCAGTTTCCCTTATTCTTTTCTTTTAAACCTTTGAGTTTCTCTCTTCTCTCTCTTAATACAAGTAAAATACTTAATAACTACGATGTGTATTGTGCGCCACGAGCCTTAAGCACATGGGAAAATATGAGCGGATGCATTTCTAACCTCATCTTAGGGTACTTTGTGCGCGAGACGCTTGGATCGTTAGCGCGAAGTTTTCGATCCTATGTCATAGACTTTAGTGCGATACACGTCACAAACAAAGTCAATCTACTTCTCTAAAATCCTTGAACAAATTTAAACCATTTTTTCCCTCGAGATGTTTCGTCAAACCTTTTCAGAAAGGGCATGTTACCTCCGTTCTACCGCAAACAGGCATCGACCCTAACTGCTGGAACGTGAACTTAGCATCGCTAATAAAAAAAACCCAACCAACCCGTGGTAGGTTGAACTACGAACGCTCTGATTTCTTCATTCTCGTCCAAATGAGGATACGTAGGCACAAGATGGCAAAGTCTTGGCGAGAACCCTTCCCCTTTTCTTCTGTAGTCCATGAACTACGGACGCTCTGATTTCCTCATTCTCGTCCAAATGAGGATACGTAGGCACAAGACGACGAAGTCTTAGCGAGCACCCTTCCCCTGTTCCGTAGGTCGAACTACGAGCTCTCTGACTTCTTCATTCTCGTTCGAATGAGGATACATAGGCACAAGACGACGAAGTCTTGGCGAGCATTCCCACCCATTTTCGTAGTCCCATAAACTACGGACGCTCTTACTTCCTCATTCTCGTCCGAATGAGGATACATAGGCACAAGATGGCGAAGTCTTGGCGAGCACAATTCCCACCCATTTCTGTAGTCCCACGAACTACAGACGCTCTGACTTCCTCTTCCTCGCCCGATTGAGGATACGTAGGCATAAGACGGCGATGTCTTGGCGAGCACCATCCTCCCCTATTTTCGTAGTCCCAAGAACTACAGACGCTCTGATTTCCTCATTCTCGTCCGAATGAGGATACATAGGCACAAGACGGTGAAGTTTTGGCGAGCACAATCCCCCTTCACCCGTAGTCCTCCGAACTACGTTGACTCTGACTTTCCCATTGCACGAGGGAATACGTAGGCATAGGACAGCGAAGTCCTATCGAGTCACCTTTAGTTTTTCTCGTTTCCTTTTCCGTTTAGCAGTAGGCTTTAGATAAACACACTCTTTGATTAGAATGACAAGAGTGGATCCCGTTGAGTACAACGGACGCGAGGGGGTGCTAATACCTTCCTCTCGTGTAATCGACTCCCGAACCCAGACTTGGTTGCGATGAACATGTCTTCTCCCTTTTGAGGTTTCTTCGATATTTTCCTTTCCCCCGCCGGGATAAATAACGTTCTGTGGCGACTCTGTTTTTCCGCTGGTTTTTTTTTCGCGTTGCGACAGCTGGCGACTCTGGTGGGGAAATCTGGTTCCCTATGTGAGTCAATCCTAGTGCTTGTCTATTTCTGTTTTATTGGGTATTTTATTTGTATATTATTGCATTTACCTGCATTTTATTATCACTGCCATACTATTCTGTGTGTTGTTGGGTGGGATGGTTTCATGAGGGATAAGCCCATTACCCAGGCTTGAGTACACACATAGGATTAGAGTGGGCTTGTGTTGGCATGTGTAGCGATTGATACATATTGTTGACATGAGATCCGCATTCAGACGAGGTTTTCTTGGGAGATGCTATGTCATGTATGCCTATACAGTAGCCAGAGTGTTCCCTTGAGGACTCATGACTCTGGAGACCGTTCATGGGAAATCAGTTGAGGTCTCCTTGATTGGTAATGGTGCCAAACCAGAAATGGTGAACGTATCATCATTTCTTGACCTGAGAGTCCGTGATACTGAGGACCCGCTAGGATGCCTTTGTCCAAGTCTAGAACCCACATGTGAGAGGGAATGGGTTTTTGCAGGAAACATTGACTTTTAACCAACCCCGTTTTCTGGTTTTCTTATCAGCGTGGACTTATGAACTTGGTATTTCGATTATTCCGATATTCTGATTATTCTGGTTTTCTCATCATCAGAGCGGAATTTTGAACCTATTCAGTTAGCAGCACAATGGTAGTTGTCCAGAATCTTTGGAAGCTTTGATCCCATGTCTTTTGCATTGCATAGAATAAGCATCTATGCATCATTTTGCATATCATTCTTCAACCAGCCTGAACTCTCATTCCGCCTTTGTCCATGACCAGCCAATTGATTCCCCGGTACTCGTTCTGAACAAGTCGTAACTGTTGAAAGACGACAAAGTGTTTGAAGCAAGATCAAGTAGTGAGGTCAAGTTGGAAGCTGTTGGTAGCTATGTCAAGGTACAACCTTCAGAATATTGATCCCCCACCAGGTTTTACTGTGATGACCAACCCACTGTATGGTTTTCTTCCTGATGAAGATCCTCCACAAGTGAACAACCTTACTCAAGCTCAGCAGTCTGTTGTCCGAAGTGAACATTCCTCTTCTCTTGATACTATGGACTATCTTGGTTTTGCATTTTCTGTGTCAAATTCCCATAGGGAGGTCCCGATGATGAAAACCAAGGAACGAGAGCTCTTGAGTTTGTGGAAAGATATCGTGCGTTGGATGAGAAACTCAAAGCCTTGGAAGTTCAAGATGCTTTTGGTCTCGATGCTTCAGAATGTTCCTGGTACCCGACCTAATGTTACCTCCAAGTTTCAAAGCACCGAGGTTTGAGAAGTACAAGGGGGATAGTTGTCCAAAGCAACATTTGGTGATGTTTTGCAGAAGAATGACTTCGTACGTTCACAACGATAAGCTAATGATCCATTATTTTCAGGACAGTTTGAGTGGGGCATCTTTGAGTTGGTACATGCAATTAGAGAGTGGTCACATCCGATCATGGTTGGACTTAGCTAAAGCTTTTCTGAAGCAGTACGAATACAATCTTGACATGGCTCTCAGCCGTATATAGTTACAAGGCTTGTCTCAAGAGAAAAATGATTCCTTCAGAGGGTATGCCCAGAGATGGAGAGAATTGGCTTCCAGAGTGCAACCACCACTTCTAGACATGGAATTGGTTGCCCTATTCATGGATACTTTGCAAGGCCCGTACCTAGATAATATGATTAGCAGTGGGACATCAAACTTCTCTGACCTAGTAATAACTGGAGAACGCATTGAGAGCGGCCTAAAGAATGGAAAAATTCAAGATGCCTCGAGTAGCCAGGCCAGTGAGACTGAATCCCTTAGTAGCTAGTAAGAGGAAGAAGAGGATGTAATCAATGCAGTCATGGTAGATATTGAATATTCTCAGGATGCAATGGTAACACCTTTTGGTCCTTCATCTTCTCACCGATCATCATTGCCTAGGGCACCGTATCAACAACCCTGGGTAGCTCCTCATGCAAATCAACAAGCCCATGGCCGAGGTTATCAGAATCAACGCCAGAATCAGAATAGGCCCCGCAACAACTTGGAAAGAAGGAATGCTCCTCTTCATCCAGTTCATGTGTCGTACAGTCAACTCTTGCCACATCTGATTCAAAACTCATTGGTGGAGTCCAAGACTCTCAAGCCATTGCCAGAACCTTACCCTCCTGGGTATAATCCCCATGTACAGTGTGGATATCATGGATGATCCATGGGGCACTCAACTGAAGATTGAAAATCCTTCCAAGCCAAAGTGCAATAATTGATTGATAAAGGGTACATATCCTTTCCAGAAGGAAATTTGATTGTGCATGTCAACCTCTCATATGTTTAAGCTCAAAGACTTCAAAGGTCATTCCCTATAGCCGGTGATCTAGACAGTAGGACATCCTCAGGCCTTGGCAATCCTGTGGCACTTTTATCATTTGCATTTGTAATTTCTTTCCTGTTAATTGCTACTTGTTTTTTA
Source organism: Lathyrus tuberosus (assembly GCA_022829125.1). Lineage (NCBI taxonomy): Eukaryota > Viridiplantae > Streptophyta > Magnoliopsida > Fabales > Fabaceae > Lathyrus > Lathyrus tuberosus. The sequence continues at coordinate 2,407,920 of JALAZF010000241.1, read as the reverse complement.
AACATTGTTGTTTTAAATGGTAACATTAATGAAGTGATCACGCATTTTCTGGATTAATTATGTCGCATTCGCTAATTTTTCTTCAAAAACAAAAAAAAATATACATGTTTCTCTCATTCACTTCACTTTATCACTTTTGTTTTAGCGAAGATGTGAGGGAGGATGACGAAAAATGAATACCCATAATTTCTGATGGTGTGCTATCGGATAAAACCCTGCTGATGCTGTACAGGCATTGCTTCAAATCCCTAAACACAGAAGATATAAGGGAGATAGACCCTCGTCAACCCCTTTGAGCCTTGAAGTTGGAGTTTCTTTTTCGTATAAAAAAACCCTCAATCTTAACCTGGGGCATGGTAGTTGTTAGCTAATTTGACCATGCGTTCATATTTCAAAAAGGAAAAGAGGAGTGTCCCCATTCGAGGATCAATCCCATCCTATCCCTCTCAAGAGGTAATACATCACCAACCATAACGTTTATCCCTCACCGACCAAGGAATGAGGCAGTCACAACCCGTTCGAAGAAATCAAGTCAGCCAGTATCATACGACTTATTTCAAAGAGAAAAAGAAAAAAATGAAAAAGAAAAAGCCCGCTAAGTCGAAAACTTGAAAACAAGTGACTTAGGCAAAAATTAGGGCATCCCACTGGAAATAAAAAAAAAATTCCAAAGAATCAGTCCAGGAAAAAAAATTAAGGAATAAAAGAAAGCGAAAAGCGAAAGGATCAAAAGAAAAATCCTCGAGCATAAGCAAGTCGTGTGACTACAGACACCAAAGACGAAAGGGGTGACTGTTACTCCGAAGACCTTGTGGGTTCCTTAACCATCACTCCTACCATTCCATAAGCTTTTTGAAAGGTGAGCACTTGTGCCAAGTTAGCTGAATGTAGGATTGGAGATCATCACAAAGAAGGGGTGGGTAATAGTCAAACTTTGAGCCTTTCATCCTTTGTTTCAATAACTGTGAACCAGACCGCGATACAACCCTTAAAAGACCTAATTGAGGTAGAGTTTATTCTGAAGGCATACTACAGCAAGGTTGCGTAAACTGACTCCTACAAGATTTACTAATCTTCTTCTTGCCATATCTTTCACTAGCTAAATCAGCATTGCGTTTGGAATATTGGTCCATTCGTCACACCCTATCACATCATTCTAATAATGATTGCTTATTCAAAATCTTCATGAGCATCGCATTAAAATTACCATTCGTAAACAAACAATTTTTAATTGTAAGTCAGTGCTTAGCATCGAAGAAATTCCAACAAGGAGAAATTGAAGAGGACTGGATTATTCAGCAGTTGATTAGAATCAAGAATACCTTGTAGTCCTATGATCTGGGGCATTGACATCCAATGCGTATGGAATCATTCAGTCTAAGGCAAATTCCTAAATCATCAGTTGATTATGGGGACAATCATTCAAGAATCGGTTGATAAGAAGTGAATCATTTCAAAACTTTACCAACCAGGGGCAGGTCACCTAGAGGTTCTTTGATTAAGGGGAAGTCCCTCCAATGTTCAATTAGCACAAGTTACGTCGCTTCAACGCTCATTCTAGGGCAAGGTATTTCAAGAGTACATCAAATCCAACCGCTCCGAGAGTCGGTTAATCAAGGATAAACCCTTTCATGATGCAGATTCTAGGGCAAGCCATCTCGAGGACATCTCATGGTAAGCTCCTTTCAAGGCGAACCTTCCTAAGGACGAGACTAGGGCAAGTTGAACTACACTGGGGCAAGACCTCTCCCTGCTTTCAAGCTACTCAAGCAAGTTCTATTTCGTCAGGAACTCTTGAGTTCAAGACGAGTGTCGGGGAATCATGTTATCACCCCCATCAGATAACCTTTTGCCTTCAAATAGGAGCCTAGCTACAAAGACCCTCCTTTCATTTCTGGAAACCTGCATAATCGTTGCATAAATCATCCTCATGCATTAGTCATGTCGCTTCGCTAAAGAATAAAACATTGCATTCTATCATTGGGCTTTATCCCACAACCTGAACCTGACATTAGAGGGCTTTGTAACCAAACCTTCACCAAATACCAGTTCCCTTCTGGTAGACGACATTCAAGTCCAGTTCTCGCCTGGTCAATGTCAGCTTTTAAACCAGTTCCCATATGGTCACCCATTCTTTAGCCTACCGTTTAAACTCCAGTTCTCATGTGATGGTCGATTTTCTTTTCAAAACTAGTTCCTGTCTAGTAATCTACCTTTTAAACTAGTTTTCGTTTGGTAAGCACCGTTTCAAAGTCCAATTCTCGTCTGGCAAACCACAAAGTCAGTTCCCGTCTGATACAAAAACAAGAAGTCAGTTCTTGTCTGATAACTTAACCTTTTGCCACCAGTTCTCGTATGGTCGTCTACCATTTTAAAACCAGTTCTTGTCTGATACTTCATCTTCAAAGCACACTTTCGTTGGCAACCAAGAATAAATCCCTAAAAAATAAATCCAATCACTATCAATCTGGTCCCATGTCTAACCAAAAGCCCAACTGTATTTGGCACAATCATTCCAGTGGCTCACATATCCTCACATCCCCCAGCATGAGGCTTGTTTGACCTCTCTTCTCCCTAGTAGAGGATAAATCCCCAACAGAAGAGTGAGGTTAGCATCGTCTCCCCAAGCAGAGTTAGTTATTAATTTCCTCAGCAGGTAAACCAGCAGTGATTGATATCCCCAGCAGGTCCAAAGCCCAATTTCCATTGGCACTTTCCCTCATCATTCCTACTTTTCGGTAGAATTGAAGTTCAGTCGGTTATCTGTAGTAGAGGTCCTGACCCCGAAGGCAGTTCAGTTTGTTTTCCCTAGCAGAAATTTGTTTTCGGGTTTTCAGTGCTTCTCTTGGTGGAGTGTCCTCCTGCATATCATTAGCATCATTGCATTGCATTCTCAAAATGCGTAGCATTTCCATTTCGTATGAAGCATTACGCCATAGAAAAATTTAAACATATGCATCTGGAGCATAAGCCAGGTTTGATACTTCCCTTTACCAAATCTTTTCCCAGCAAAAAGTGTATAACTCAGGAGATGTTGTTTAACTTTATACTTTAACCAATGGATTTATTCTTTCTATTGTTGTTTTCTTCCAGAGGAATTATCTTGTGTCTCCCTGCAGAGTTGTTTGTCTAGGTTTCTCTTTTCCGCAGCGGAGTCATCTTCTCTTCAGGTCGTAAGTCCGTCGATTCTACTTCCTGTACATCCTTTTCAAATCCCAACATTTGGTTGGTACCCTTTATTCCAAGTCTTGGTTGGTATCTTTCATTGTTATCCTAACTTTTGGTTGGTATCTTATGTCAAATCCCAACTCTTGGTTGGTAATTTATCTTGAATTCCAACTTTTGGTTGGTTCCCTCTGGTTCTATCCCAACTTTTGGTTGGCATCTCCTGTTTTCATCCCAACTCTTGGTTGCGATCTCATCTTGAATTCCAATTTTTGGTTGGTAACTTGCGTCTATTCCAACTTTGGGTTGATATTCATTTCCAATTCTAACTCTTGGTTGGTTTCTTTGTGGTGAATTCGCCTTCGGTCGACGTTTTGTTTATTCTAACTCTCGGTTAGTATTCTTTATCCCAACTCTTGGTTGATACCTCCTATTTTTTATCCCAACTTTTGGTTGGTATTCTCTTCAAATTCCAACTTTTGGTTGGTATCCTCGTCACGTTTAAATCCCAACTCTTGGTTGGTATCTTTTGCCGAGCTATAACTTGTAGTTGATACTCTTTCTTTATCCAATTTTTGGTTGGTTATTGTTGCGGTGAGAATCGGATAACAAGCTATTAATTAACTTGCATCACAAAACTTTGAAATTCACCACCGAGCTTTGATTTATCCAAAGGAAAGGGTAAAGAACGAAAACCCTAAAAAGAGAATCTAGGTTCGGGGGTTGGTTATACTAAGGGAATGTATTAGCACCCTAAGTATCCGTAGTACTCTACGGGAACCTCTTGTTAGTATTGTGTTATATTAAAGTTGCTTGCTAAGGGGAAATGTGCTAAGGTAAGAAAAAACCTAAGAGTCTATACACTAAGTATGCTCGCCAAGACATCGCATCTCGTGCCTACGTATCCTGATGGGAATGGAATCAGAGCATTCGTAGTTCCCCTCAAAGGGGGTAAGGAACTCTTGACTGTGGTCAAGGTTCCAAGGGAAAGTAGGGTCTGACAGCAAGACACCTACGTGGAGTGCGGCGACTCCAAACCTAAGGCTAGGTTATAAAAGGGAAAGCAAGTCTCGATCGCACGGCGGCGTGAGAAAAAGGAATGATGGACAAGGCTATCCTAAATGACATGGCAGTCAACTATAGGGTCCTTTCCTTTGGAATGAAGTACATGCAATGGAGAGACAAAGAGAAAAAACCTCGGGTCAAGAATAGAGTGAACAACAACATATATACAGTGAATACAATAAGAATTAAATTGAAAATGAATCTCAAAAATAGACTGTAATGAAAATATAAAATTAAGAAATGAAAATAAATTTAAAATCTAATTAAAGCTAATTAACTAAATTCTAAATTAATATGAATGATAGTAACTAATCCTAAAAACAAATAACTAAGCCTAATTACTAATTACTAATTAAAACTTGATTAAAACTAATTTAGTCAAAATTCTAACTAAATAAAATTTCTAATTTAAAACTTAAATCTAAATTTAAAACTAAAACTATTAAAAAAACTAAATTAACACTAATTAACTCTACTCTAAAAATTAGCCAACTAAAAATATATTAGTCATAAAAATAAAGCTAATAAGTTAAAATTTAATTTAGGCTAACTAGTTAAATTCTAATTAAAACTAAACAACAATATAAATTAAAATCTACTTAACTAATTTCCTTAACTAAACAAGACAATTATCTCAATTCTAAAAAAAACAAGTAAGATAAATATCAAATTAAAAGAAATTTTAGTAACTTAATTTTCTAAATTCCTAAATAAATAAATAAATAAATTACTCCATGGGCCAGGGATTGGCAGATTGGGCCCAAGAAATAGAACCAGTGGTTCCACAATCCGCACGGGTCGGGTCCCTCTTACCCGGACCCGGTTTGCCTCTTAAATTAACCCTAAAAGGAAAAACAAGGAACGGTGGATGAAAACAATAACGGATGAAAACAAAACACGCTCAAAAGGATCAACAACATATCCATTAAAAAAAAATCAAACCATCAGCCTTACAAGAGAGAAGCCAAAGGGACCCGGTTCAGCTGCTCATGCACTTGGTGACCATGGAAAACGGCTTCTCCTCTCGTCTCTTTCAAATCCGCGTGGCTCTTTGTCGACTCGCTAATCTCTCTGATCCTATCTTGTCTCAATTTCCTCTGTCGTGATCTCGCTCTTCCTCTCACAAGCTCGCCCTTATTTCGTTCGCTCCTCTGCTTTGATGCTGATGGCGTCGGAGTTGTTGTTCTGTATGGTGGTCGAATGATGTGGAAATGCTTGGAGGTGGTTTTTACAGGTCATGATTGAAGGTTTGTGTTGATGTTTGTTGATTGATGAAAATGAGTTGGTGATGAAGATGGTGGTGTTCGGTGATTAGGGTAAGTTTTCTGTGTGAGCTTCTTGTTTAGAGAAGCTGAAAGATCACCTCGAAAGCTCAATCGTGAAGAGAAAGTATTGTTTCAGTTTGTTGTGGCTGCAAGTTTAAAGAAGACAGAGAGATGGTTTATGAAGTAGTGACCGGAAGTGTTAAAAGGGTGGTGGTTCGTGGTGGCGGAGAAGAAACTGCTGCGTATGGAGGTCGCAGCGTTGAGAAAAAGGTTGTGTTGCGTTCACGGAGTTCTAGGGAACATGGTGTTGGCAACAGAGAGGTAATGAAGCTATGTGTAGTATCCTTTTGTTTTTGTTTTTAAAATCTCCGAATGAAACTAATGAAATCTCGTTTTAATCTTTTTCCCTCCTCTCCTCCTCCAATTTCCTCTATTCTCTCTCTTTTAAAACAAATTAAAACTTTCTCTGTTGATTGGTCCTTTTCATTTTGTAGGCTGTGGTCTTTGGTTCAGAATTTTGTTTTGGAGTCTTATGAGTGTCATTGAAGGGTTCCTGTTGCTTGAAGCAAGGAGCTTTTGGTCATATGTAGGTTGAGGCAAAGTGCAGTGTTGTTGTTTCTGTAGAATGCAGGTGCCATTTTGATGAGTTGGTGTTTTTGTTTTGGCACCTTATGGTTGTAGCAGGGAATTGGCGTTAAGTTTTGTGTAACTGGTTTGAGGTTATTTTTGTTTTGTAGCAGAGTGACTTTTGGGGTGTGCAGCAGTAAGGTTTATGGCAAATGGTGTATGTCTGGTCAGCCCCTGATATGTCCTTTTCTATGGCCATGTTGCAGAGTTTTTGACTTTTGACTCTTGTGAAATTGCTGTAAAAAAAATGCAGGTCTGTTGTGTATTGATGCAGTGGCTAACGTAAGTTTATGGCATGGAGTTATGCAGGTTGGCAAAGTGATACGGATTGTATAGCAGTTTGGTGAATGGGCTATTGACTTATGATTTGTTTTTGAGATTTTTGTCTATAAAATTAAAAACCTAAACTTAAATTAAATCTAAACTAAAATTAAAATTAAAATTTGACTATGATTAAAAAGCAATAAAATTAACCTAATTAAGACTAAACTAAAAGCTAAATTAAAATTAAGGATTACATTAAGTTATAAAAACACTAAAAATTATAAATAAATTAAATTGAATTTAAGGTAAAAAAATACACTATATTACAAAAAACTAGATGAAAAAGAATCAATTTTAAAGAGTACAATATTAAGATTAAACACACCTAAGATATTATTTATATAAAAAACAAACAAATAAATAAAAATAATTAAAATCGAGAATGACAATGAAATTAGAATTGCATGATTAATGGGATGTCTTACTGAAAATGCGAAAAATGACCTAAAATGATATGCACACAGTCAAAGAATCCGAGGGTAAAATTTGGGGTACAACAGTTGCCCCTATTTAAATAGCTTTACCGGATGGCACGAGGGATGGAAATCCTCGAGAGATCAAGGTGAAAGGTATTTAAATATAGAAAACCGAAAATTTTGCCCTTAGATGCATTGACATGCAATGCTATGGACGAAAATGCTAACATGCAAAGAACTCTAATATGATGAAAGTGATAGAATGATAAATGCAAAATGCAAACAAAAACAAAAGCAGCCAGGGACAAAGTCCACACAAGGAACAATCACTCTCTGGGGATGACAACAACACTGGGGAAAGCTGAAACAAAACAGGGAAACCTAAAGTGATAGAACTACTGGTTCAAGCGTGACCGACTGACACTTTAGAAAGAATAGATAACACAGGATCCTCAATGGAAGTAGTACTGGAAAAACGGTCTCCACTGGGGAATCAAAAGTCACCATCCATGAATGGAAATGGTTGGAAAAGAGTCACGACATTCAGAAGATCATTTAACGAGGCGAGGAGAAAAACTGGGAAATATATGAGACAAGCAAACATCAAAGGTATTCAGAAAAACATTGAATAAACTTTGGGAAACGAACTGACAACAGAGACATTCAGAAGAGCATTGAATGAACTCCGGGAAGCAAATAAGAGATATTCGGAAAAGCATCGAATAAACTCCGACACACATCCAGAAAAGTCTTGGATGGAGAATGGAAACAGACTTGAAAACTTTCAGCAGCCGTTAACCAAAGTCAGAAAAGAATTGAAGACATCTAGAAGAGCATTAGATGAAAACAAGAATTCTGAAGATACATCCGAAACATTTAGAAGAGCATTAAATGTACGGGAAAACTGTTTTGAAGACATATCCGGAAGAGCATCAGATAAGCAACATTATATCTGGAAGAACATCAGATAAACAAGGTCATATCCGAAAGAGCATCAGATAGACACAAAATATGCTCTGGAAAAACATCAGGAGCAAAAGACTCAATCTGGAAGAACATCGAAAAGAGAAGGACACATCCAGAATAACATCAGATGGCAAGAACAATGTCATTCCGGAAAAGCATCAGAATAACAAAGCGAAATATCTGGAAAAACATCTGATATGTTCTGGAAAAACATCAGAACAAAGACTCAATCTGAAAAAAAAATATCAGAAAGAGAAGGACACATCCAGAAAAGCATCAGATGGTAAAAAGCAATGAAATTCCGGAAAAGCATCAGAATTACAAAGGACTATCTAGAAAAACATCAGATAAGTTCTGGAAAAACATCAGAACAAAAGACTCAATCTGAAAAAAAAACATCAGAAAGAGAGACACATCCGGAAAAGCATCAGATGGTAAAAAGCAATGAAATTCCGGAAAAGCATCAGAATTACAAAGGACTATCTGGAAAAACATTAGATAAGTTATGGAAGAACATCAGAACAAAAGACTCAATCTGAAAAAATATCAGAAAGAGAGACACATCCGGAAAAGCATCAGATGGCAAGAACAATGTCATTCCGGAAAAGCATCAGAATAATAAAGCGAAATATCTGGAAAAACATCAGATATGTTCTGGAAAAACATCAGAACAAAGACTCAATCTGAAAAAATAATATCAGAAAGAGAGACACATCCGAAAAAGCATCAGATGGTAAAAAGCAATGAAATTCCGAAAAAGCATCAGAATTACAAAGGACTATCTGGAAAAACATCAGATAAGTTCTGGAAGAACATCAGAACAAAAGACTCAATCTGAAAAAATATCAGAAAGAGAGACACATTCGGAAAAGCATCAGATGGCAAGAACAATGTCATTCCGGAAAAGCATCAGAATAACAAAGCGAAATATCTAGAAAAACATCAGATATGTTCTGGAAAAACATCAGAACAAAGACTCAATCTAAAAAAAATATCAGAAAGAAAGACACATCCAGAAAAGCATCAGATGGTAAAAACAATGAAATTCAGGAAAAGCATCAGAATTACAAAGGATTATCTGGAAAAACATCAGATAAGTTACAAATAAACGACATCCAAGAACGGCATTGGATACAAAAGAGGAACAAACATATTCGGACAAACAATCGGATAAGAAAGGTCATATCTGGAAGAACATCAGATAGACGCGACAATATTTATTTGGTAGGTGCCAGTGAGTTGGACTTTGACCACCAGGTAAGACGTGGATAACGACACGACCTCGGGAGAGATGCAAATGAGGATGAAACACTCATGCTATGCATATGGTATATGAATTATGCAGATGATATATGATCAAATGCAAATGCAGATGCAGATGCTGACGACACGGCACGACTCACTGGGAGAAGACAATACTGGAAGGCTGATTCCTCAACACGGAGATCACTGCCATTCTGCTTGGGAACTAGAGATGCTACTGCTGAAAACATCTCTGCCACACTGGTAAATTGTATCAAATGATGATCCTTGTAGGAAGGATGAAAAACTGCTTGAAAGTTGCATGGGGATTCTTTAGGTAAACTGCCCCAGACTAGCTGATTATTGCTTCAACTTGATTGATTCTGAAATGACTGTTTCATGGCACACTTGAAAAGCTTGCCCCGGTCTGAGTCTCGAAAGATGATTATTTCACTGTACACTGGGAAAGCTTGCCCCAGCCTGAGTCTTGAAAGGTTTTCTAGATAAACCAAATCTGAGAAGTCGCCATTAAACCACAAATCTTGAACTGATTCTCAACAGGATATGGAAGGAACTTGCCCCTGATTGGATCACCGACCAAGTTTCTTAATTGTTTGAAAATTCCTTAAGAGGAAAGCCAGTTTGCAAACAAAAGTATTTGTACAAACATGGTAAATGCAAAGTTCATGCAACTTTTGAAATCAAAATCATTTTGAACGAGGTGCAAAGTATATGGGATACTGGTCAGAACTAGGGGTGTTCGCGGTGCGGTTTGGGCGGTTTTGACGTTAAAAATCATCCAAACCGCAAGAGAAAAAAGCATGCGGTTTGGTTTGGTTCGGTTGGCTTTTTAAAAAAATCCGAACCAAACCAAACCAAACTAATGCGGTTTGGATTGGTTCGGTTGGTTCGGTTTTTTACAAAAATTTTATTGAGTGATATTTACATATATAGAGAACAACATAACTTTGTGTTTAGTCATTCACACATTGCCAAATAATAACAAAACTCATCATATTTAGACAAAAAATACTCATTCAATATACAAAAATCAATTTAAACAAAAGTGGAAAAAATAGTAGCATAAAACAATATCAAAAATATTATAATAAAACAGAAAATAGAGGAGAAGGGAGATTAGAGAAGATGAAAAAGAAAGAACATAAGAGATGTGAGATTAGAGAAGATATGTAGTAACATAAAAATGAGAAAATGAAAAAGGAAAAACATGTGAGATGAGAGATTAGTGTAGAAGAGGTGAGACGTACATGACAAAGAAGATGAGAAGAATGTGCAATACTATTAGGAGAGATTTGAGAAGATTAAAACTGAAAAGTTAAGTGTGAGTAAGAGAAAATATTTCGTAATTGTAAGGTTAAGGCATAATGGGTTTAAGTTTTGGGTTATATGTGGGATAAGTGAAGTTTGGGTTGTAACATAATGCGGTTTGGTTTGGTTTAGTTCGGTTTGCAAAATACAAACCGCAAACCAAACCAAACCATGCGGTTTTGTTAAAAGATGACCCGAACAAATCCGAACCAAATGCGGTTTTTTGCGGTTTTGGTTTGGTTTGCGGTTTTCTATTGGGTTGGTTCGGTTTTGAACACCCCTAGTCAGAACACGGTGGTTCAAGACATTAAAGTGAAAAGTTTAAGCAAAGGGTGTAATACCCAAAATAGATGATCTGTAAATATCTTTTGGAGTCAGTTTACGCAACCTTGCTGTAGTATGCTTTCAAAATAACCTTGCTTCAATTAGGTCTTTTGAGGGTTATAACGTGGCCTGGTTCACGGTTTAAGAAACAAAGGATAAATGCTCAAAGTTTATTTGTGACCCACCCAATCTACATGAACTTCAGTCATATGCTCAGTTAACTCAAACTATGCACTCAAATTCCCATGAGTTAGGAATTACACTGATGATAGCGATGATGATGGTTCAGAAGTCAATGGACTTGAGATGGCAGTCGCTGCTTTCTTACTAAACTGTTTGCCATTGAGGACTTTCAGGATAAAGGATTTAAAGGTTTCCGCCTTTGGTTGTCATACAAAATTTTCTTTCTTCTTCTTCTTCTTTTTTTTAGTGACTGCTTGGCTTAAGGATTACAGTGAATCGTCATTGGCGTTTGAACTGAAAGACACCTTCAACACTTACTTGCTGTGCGCGAAGGAAAATTTGTGAATGCAACCTTTTGTTGAAAGGCGTCTTGAATGCAACTCTTGTATTTGAATGCACAATCAAGTTAACTGAGAACTACCCTGTCCCAGGTTAAAATTGCGGGTTTTTATTTGCAAATAAAGGAAACTCCTACTTCTCGGCTCGAAGGGGTTAACTTCCTTATTTTTTCAGTGTTTAGGGGTTGAAATAATGCCTCACATCGTCAGCAAAGTTTTTATTTGAAAGCATACTAACAGCAATTATGAGTATAAAGTATCATCATCCTCCCTTCAATCTTTGCACAGAAAGTGGACAAGAGAATATATTTTTTTTATTTGAAAGAGAAAGCATTAAGAAGTAAATAGCAGACACAAATGAATTGAATCTAAAGTTGCAATGCTCATTTCATTAATTTTGAAAATACAAACATAATTTGAAAGCTAACAGCTATTACAAAATAAGGAAAATGCAATCAACAAGAAACAAAGGCCTAGTGACTAATCAACACAAGGATGAGCTGTCCTGTCTGAAACACTGACTTTTAGGAGGATAATCTGTTGAAGTCGACTGAAGCTTCACTTGGCATGCCCCGACAGAGGGTTGTTCTGGACATTGGGATTGTCACGAAAGCTAAGAGTTCCAGTCTTAATCAAATCACACACTCTAGCCTTTAGTGCATAGCAATTTTCCAAGTCGTGGCCTACGGCACCTTCATGGAATGCACAGTGGAGATCAGATCTAAATCCACCTGGAAGAGGGTTTGGAAGAGGTAAATGCCTTGTGGTAATCAAACCTTGCTCCACCAGTCCAGGATACAGTTCAATGTACTTCATTGGAATAGGATCAAATTGATTCCTATTACGATACTGGCTCTGTCCTGCAGCCAGACGTTGGGGAGCTTGAGTTGGTCGTGGAGCGGTGACCGCAGGAGTGACAGCAACAATAGTAGGGTGAACAACATACTGAGGTTGAGGACGAGGCCTTCTCACTTCAAACATTACAACATTGGTCTGATCTTTCTTCTTTTTCTGAAAGTTCCCATAGGATTTCTTCACAGCATTGGAAGATTCAACAGCCTTTGACACTTTTCCATTCTTAAGCCCTTCCTCGAGTCTTTGTCCAATAGTAACCAAATCAGTGAAGTTGGAGGAAACATTTCCAATCATCTTCTCCCAATAGAATGGGGACAAGGTATCCTTGAACATTCTAGTCAATTCCTTTTCGGCCAAGGGAGGTTCAACCTGGGAAGCCAACTCCCTCCAGCGCTGAGCATACTCCTTAAAGATTCCTTCTCATGTTGAGTCATGTTTTGCAGCTGACGCGATCAGGAGCCATGTCGAGGTTATACTTGTACTTCTTCATGAAGGCATTTGTGAGGTCTTGGAAGCTATGGATATAGTTTTGCTCGAGACCCATGTACCATTTGAGTGATGCTCCACTTAAGCTGTCTTGAAAACAGTGGATAAACAACTTTTGATTCTTGGCATGAGCAGTCATCCTGCAAAGATACATGACCAAATGAGCTCTTGGGCAAGAGTGACCCTTGTACTTCACAAAATCTGGAGTTATGAACTTAGCAGGTATAACAAGGTCTGATACTAAGCACATGTTGTCTACATCCACATTAAAGAAATCAGTACCCTCAACGGCTTTGAGTCTCTTCTCTATGCTCTGAAACTGCTCTCGAACAACTTCAGGTTCAACAAAGTCTTCATGGTCTTCACCTTGAGCACTGGCAGCATTGTACTCATAGAGGGGATTCTCAAAGGGAGCTCGAGTAGTCTGAACTATAGGTCGAGGCTTGGCAAAAATAGGAGCTTAAAACACTGGTCTAGTAGTCTGAACAATCATAGCAGTAGATGCAAGAGGTGGAGAATAGTTATGTGGCAAACCAAACTCTGACCAAGTTGAAGGTGGCATCTGAACTGGTGGAGGATCAGCGCTTGAAACTTCCTGGATGTCAGTCCTTTGGGGTGGCTCTCCCCTAGCAATCAAAACTTGGAGCATCTCAGTGAGTTTAGTCATGCTCGACTTAAGGTCATCCATCTCCATTCGGACCTCAGCATTGTGTGCCTCTTGCTCTGACATCTTGCGTCTGTAATTAGCTCTAGCCCGGTATCGGTGTCGAGGAATCAGCTGGACGACTCACAGATGACACTGGAAGATAGAGACCACTGGAAATGAGTAGCTGGGTAAACAGACGCATGCAATGAATCATGCAAAGATGCAAATGATATGCAATGCAATGCAAACAGGATACAAAACACATGCAACAGGGTCAAGGGTTCGAGATCACAGCATGGAGTTTGGGTAAAGAACCAAACCAAGGGTGTGTACTAGGGTTCTTGTATCTGCAGAGCAAGGTTCTAAAGAGTTCCCAGAGTCAACAACCCATCTTTCGGATATTATTAATTTCCCAATTACTTGGTAGTCAAGAATATTCTCAAGAGAATCTCGTCTGAGTGTAGTATCGCGTAGCAATCATTTAGGATTACTCCCTCATAATCATCGCACTACATCCTAAATAGGCCAGGTGGGGTAAAGGGTAACTAATGGTCATCAGTATCCCTGACACCAAGGTTGAAAGTGGCAATGCATTCACGATTGCTCGTTCAGCATATACCACCCCCAAGAGGGCCTCAACTAAGTGTAGAACCTCAAGTCAACTCCTTTGGGATTTCTCCCTCGAAGTCTCCTTGACTATGTCCACGATCCTATCATATATGTACGCTCAAGTCCGGGTTAGGACTTATCCTCACCACTCAAGGTAGCAACCCTGCACACAGAAAAACCCAAGCACAAGCAGATATATATACAGATATGAGTATGTACAGATATACAAACAAGTAAACATATAAATAACACAAATGCAAACAAGGTGGGCTTAACCCTCTTAGTGAAGTCCCCAGTGAAGTCGCCATTTCTGTTGCGGTGAGAATCGGATAACAAGCTATTAATTAACTTGCATCACAAAACTTTGAAATTCACCACCGAGCTTTGATTTATCCAAAGGAAAGGGTAAAGAACAAAAACCCTAAAAAGAGAATCTAGGTTCGGGGGTTGGTTACACTACGGGAAGGTATTAGCACCTTAAGTATCCGTAGTACTCTACGGGAACCTCTTGTTAGTATTGTGTTATATTAAAGTTGCTTGCTAAGGGGAAATGTGCTAAGGTAAGAAAAAACCTAAGAGTCTATACACTAAGTATGCTCGCCAAGACATCGCATCTCGTGCCTACGTATCCTGACGGGAATGGAATCAGAGCATTCGTAGTTCCCCTCAAAGGGGGTAAGGAACTCTTGACTGTGGTCAAGGTTCCAAGGGAAAGTAGGGTCTGACAGCAAGACACCTACGTGGAGTGCGGCGACTCCAAACCTAAGGCTAGGTTATAAAAGGGAAAGCAAGTCTCGATCGTACGGCGGCGTGAGAAAAGGGAATGATGGACAAGGCTATCCTAAATGACATGGCAGTCAACTACAGGGTCCTTTCCTTTGGAATGAAGTACATGCAATGGAGAGACAAAGAGAAAAAACCTCGGGTCAAGAATAGAGTGAACAACAACATATATACAGTGAATACAATACGAATTAAATTGAAAATGAATCTCAAAAATTGACTGTAATGAAAATATAAAATTAAGAAATGAAAATAAATTTAAAATCTAATTAAAGCTAATTAACTAAATTCTAAATTAATATGAATTGTAGTAACTAATCCTAAAAACAAATAACTAAGCCTAATTACTAATTACTAATTAAAACTTGATTAAAACTAATTTAGTCAAAATTCTAACTAAATAAAATTTCTAATTTAAAACTTAAATCTAAATTTAAAACTAAAACTATTTAAAAAACTAAATTAACACTAATTAACTCTACTCTAAAAATTAGCTAACTAAAAATATATTAGTTATAAAAATAAAGCTAATAAGTTAAAATTTAATTTAGGCTAACTAGTTAAATTCTAATTAAAACTAAACAACAATATAAATTAAAATCTACTTAACTAATTTCCTTAACTAAACAAGACAATTATCTCAATTCTAAAAAAAACAAGTAAGATAAATATCAAATTAAAAGAAATTTTAGTAACTTAATTTTCTAAATTCCTAAATAAATAAATAAATAACTCCATGGGCCAGGGATTGACAGATTGGGCCCAAGAAATAGAACCAATGGTTCCACAATCCACACGGGTCGGGTCCCTCTTGACCCGGACCCGGTTTGCCTCTTAAATTAACCCTAAAAGGAAAAACAAGGAAACGGCGGATGAAAACAATAACGGATGAAAACAAAACACGCTCAAAAGGATCAACAACATATCCATTGAAAAAAATCAAACCATCAGCCTTACAAGAGAGAAGCCAAAGGGACCCAGTTCAGCTGCTCACGCACGTGGTGACCATGGAAAGCGGCTTCTCCTCTCGTCTCTTTCAAATCCGCGCGGCTCTCTGTCGACTCGCTAACCTCTCTGATCCTCTCTTGTCTCAATTTCCTCCGTCGTGATCTCGCTCTTCCTCTCACAAGCTTGCCCTTGTTTCGTTCGCTCCTCTGCTTTGATGGCTGATGGCGCCGGAGTTGTTGTTCTGTATGGTGGTCGATGGATGTGGAAATGCTTGGAGGTGGTTTTTACAGGTCGTGATTGAAGGTTTGTGTTGATGTTTGTTGATTGATGAAAATGAGTTTGTGATGAAGATGGTGGTGTTCAGTGATTAGGGTAAGTTTTCTGTGTGAGCTTCTTGTTTAGAAAAGCTGAGAGATCACCTCGAAAGCTCAATCGTGAAGAGAAAGTATTGTTTCAGTTTGTGGTGGCTGCAAGTTTAAAGAAGACAGGGAGATGGTTTATGAAGTAGTGACCGGAAGTGTTAAAAGAGTGGTGGTTCGTGGTGGCGGAGAAGAAACTGCTGCGTATGGAGGTCGCAGCGTTGAGAAAAAGGTTGTGTTGCGTTCACGGAGTTCTAGGGAACATGGTGTTGGCAACAGAGAGGTAATGAAGCTATGTGTAGTATCCTTTTGTTTTTGTTTTTAAAATCTCCGAATGAAACCAATGAAATCTCGTTTTAATCTTTTTCCCTCCTCTCCTCCTCCAATTTCCTCTATTCTCTCTCTTTTAAAACAAATTAAAACTTTCTCTGTTGATTGGTCCTATTCATTTTGCAGGTTGTGGTCTTTGGTTCAGAATTTTATTTTGGAGTCTTATGAGTGTCATTGAAGGGTCCCTGTTGCTTGAAGCAAGGAGCTTTAGGTCATATGTAGGTTGAGGCAAAGTGCAGTGTTGTTGTTTCTGTAGAATGCAGGTGCCGTTTTGATGAGCCGGTGTTTTTGTTTTGGCACCTTATGGTTGTAGCAGGGAATTGGCATTAAGTTTTGTGTAACTGGTTTGAGGTTATTTTTGTTTTGTAGCAGAGTGACTTTTGGGGTGTGCAGCAGTAAGGTTTATGGCAAATGGTGTATGTCTGGTCAGCCCCTGATATGTCCTTTTCTATGGCCATGTTGCAGAGTTTTTGACTTTTGACTCTTGTGAAATTGCTGTAAAAAAAAATGCAGGTCTGTTGTGTATTGATGCAGTGGCTAACATAAGTTTATGGCATGGAGTTATGCAGGTTGGCAAAGTGATACAGATTGTATAGCAGTTTGGTGAATGGGCTATTGACTTATGATTTGTTTTTGAGATTTTTGTCTATAAAATTAAAAACCTAAACTTAAATTAAATCTAAACTAAAATTAAAATTAAAATTTGACTATGATTAAAAAGAAATAAAATTAACCTAATTAAGACTAAACTAAAAGCTAAATTAAAATTAAGGATTACATTAAGTTATAAAAACACTAAAAATTATAAATAAATTAAATTGAATTTAAGGTAAAAAAAATACACTATATTACAAAAAACTAGATGAAAAGAATCAATTTTAAAGAGTACAATATTAAGATTAAACGCACCTAAGATATTATTTATATAAAAAACAAACAAATAAATAAAAATAATTAAAATCGAGAATGACAATGAAATTAGAATTGCATTATTAATGAGATGTCTTACTGAAAATGCGAAAAATGACCTAAAATGATATGCACACAGTCAAAGAATCTGAGGGTAAAATTTGGGGTACAACAGTTATCTCTTGCTTATCCCAACTTTTGGTTGGTATCCTACCCTTAATTCCCAACTTTTGGTTGGTATCCTGTATCCATTGCTATTCCAACTTTTGGTTGGTATCCTTTGTTTTAAGTCCACCTTCGGTTGGCAATCACTCTTATCTCATTACTTTCCCCGCAGTGTGCAAATTTTCGGGTTCTTTTCGTATTTAATCCCCTTTTACCTTGAATGTCTGAAGGTCTTTACTATCATCCTTTTAGGTCCAAGTTGATTGAATAAGGGCAGTTGTAACACCCCAAAATTTTTCCTCTCTTTTCCTAACCTTAAATCACTCTCGTTTTGCATTTCCATTTGTTCATAACAATTAATCATGCATTGCATTGAGCTCTCGAGACATGGGATCACGGTGTCCTTGTGGCTCAGGACTTCTTTTATTCTAAGCAGCAAGCATCAGAGTGCCCCATCATTTATTTTGCTCGGTAATTTGGTACCAGATCATTCTTTTTTCAGTAGGGTATTTTGAGGAGTTTACGGCTTATTCCATGCATTTTTTAATATTTTTATTCATTTGACTGTATTTTCACTCTGCATCATCTGCATATCATAAAGTACTTTTCATCTCGCATAGTGCCTAAAATGTCACCCGAAATAATTTCTCGGATTTACAGACAGATCGGTCAAACTAAATCTCAACGGTGCGTAAAGTCGGTGGATGAAAAATTTCAAGATTGAACTTGCAGACGTCAATTATATTGATCTACGTTTCACGTAGTTTAACCTAATATTTTCGTTTTATTTTTTTGACCATTTTTCGTCGCATTTTTTTCCTTCAGTTTGAAGCGTTTTAATGGGTCAAAATTTATTTTAAAATCTGACCAATGGCTGTATTTTTTCGAGTCGTATATTTCGCGCTGATCATTTTAGTGTACTCGGTTTATTTTTTTAAGCACTTGAGCGTCCGAATTTTATTTATTTGAGATCTGTTTATTTTTACATTTTAATCTAAATACTTATAATAAATAAATAGGATAATTAGTGTTTTAATTTTAATTTTATTTTAAATGTTTATTTTATATTGGGTTTAACTAATTATTTAATTTAGGTTTTAAAATAGACATTAAAGATATTATTGACAATTTAGAGTTAACACTAATTTGATACCTATATATATATATATATATATATATATATATATATATATATATATATATATATATATATATATATATATATATATATATATATATATATATATATATATATATATAAAAGTTGTATTTGGGGAGAAAAAAGGGGAGACCGGAAAGAGAGAAAAGTTACAACCGCTATTGTTCCTGCACTTAGGATTTTTTTTTCCCAATTTATTACTAACATGTGAGCTACTGAAGAACAGGCATGTTTGTACGGGTTTCTGATCAATTCCATATTTGTAGAGTTTCTTTTTGCTAATCTTATATATATATATATATATATATATATATATATATATATATATATATATATATATATATTTGTTGCTGCAACTTTATATATATATATAGTTTTAAAGGTTTAAATATACATGTTACTATATAACTAGTCGTCTACCCGCGCGATGCACGGGGATGTTGTTGAATTAGTAATAATGATAAAATATGCATAAAATTAATTTATAAATTTAATAGACATATTACATAAAATATTTGTCACTCTTTAGATTGAAAAATAAATAAAATAAAATAGAAAAAAATAAATATAAAAATAATACACTACATATGTTTGATGTTAAGGCAAATGATATAGATTTAATAATGGTAGTGAAAGTTTAGTGAAAATAATAAAGAATAATATATCAGTAAAACTTATTTTAAGTTTTGAAAGACTTCTTTATAAACGACATTTAAAGTGGCGTTTGTGTCTTGACCGTCATCGGTAGCTATTAATAACTTTAAACCGTTCCGTGAAGTAACTCTTGAAATGGCAACTTATAATTGTCCATGTGAGAAAACAAATTGTTTAAGATAAACTCCAACATGCTTTAAAGATTGTCCTTGACTTTTATTAATAGTCATTGCAAATGAAAGGACTAAAGGGAATTGTCGCCGCTGAAATTTGAAAGGAATTCTTGGATCAGAAGGTGTTAGTGACAACCTAGGTATATACACCTTATTACCAATATTTCTTCCTGATAGAATTCTTCCTTCAAGCACATATTTTCCCATTTTTGTGATGATTAGTCGAGTTCCATTGCACAACCCAGAAGATTGATCTATATTTCTCAATAACATTACTGGTACTCCAACCTTGAGTTTCAACTCGTGATTTGGAAGGCCAGAAGCACTAATTGTGTTTAAAAATTCAGGTGTATGTACATCATTAGGTACATCTATATCTTGATTTACCGAGTATGAAGTGTCAAAACTTAGTGTTATTTCTGTGCTTTTGTGGTTGGCATTTATTTTGCTAAAACTATTATAGCAGCAAGATGTTGAATCATAATGTTCTAAGTGGCTGCTTTCAACATGTCGAATGAAGATGTTCCATGGCAGCTCATAGGACATCGCGCTGTGAAGTCAGTTTTAATGCAGATTCTGTTACTATGATTTGTTACTGAATATTCTGTGAATATTTGGTTATCCTATGTGGCATCCAAAGCATTTTTGGATTGTGGTTATTTGTTGGTTTTCGGATTTGCTGCTGTTTCTAATTGTGGAGACAAAATCGGAAACTTTGGATTGAAGACCTATTTTGATGGAGTTAATTTTGCAGATTTGTGAGCAGTCTAATTGCTGCGTTTTTGAAGCCCAATTCAGTCCAGATTAATTGCTATATATTGACTGATGTAAACCTAGTTTTAGGTGTCGAACTTACATGTATTTTTAGGGTTATGTGCTTGTATTCTGTGAGCCTAACTGGTATCTTATGATAACAATATAAGGACTGTAGTGTAAGTTGTGTAAGGTTGCTCATAAGCTTTTAAGCATTGAGTGGCTGTGTGTTAATTCTCATAAGCTGTGAAGTATTGAGAATTTGTGTTTCGACCATTGTTACTTGTCTTGTAAGGAACCAGTCACGGGTTGTGATTGAAGAGGGATTTGAGGAGGGCTTCATACCTAGGGGAGTCTTAGGTAGAAATCATAGGAAGGGTAGTGATTAAGTGAGCTGATTGAACCGGGTGTGGTTATCAGTGAATTGATACTATCGAATATTGATTTCATCCCTGGCTTGGTAGCCCCCAGATGTAGGATAGTTAGATCCGAACTGGGTTAACAATTTCTGGTGTTCTTTACATTTTCTGCACACTATTATATTGAACTTGTTCATTGTTGTCGTATATTAGTGTCTCGACATCTCGATAGGACATCTGATATATAGGCCAGAATTTCAATTGGCATCAAGAGCAGGCACCCTTAGTTGTTTCTGGGTGAGATTCAGGGAAGGTACTTTCTGGTACAATGGACAAGGATGGATGAGATATGAATAAACCACCTCTGCTGGATGGTTCAAACTATGAGTATTGGAAACCTAGGATGATAGCTTTCATCAAGTCCATGGATGATCAAGCATGGAAAGTTGTTCTCAAAGGTTGGGAGCCTCCAAAGGTAAGAGATGGAGAAGGAAATCTTACTGATGTTCTGAAGGAAGAAGAGGACTGGGATGATGCTGACTACAAAGGGTGTGTTGGAAATTCTAAAGCCATGAATGCATTGTTCAATGGTGTCAACAGAAATATCTTCAGGCTGATTGAGCATTGTACTATTGCCAAAGAGGCTTGGCAGGTCTTGAAAGTCACACATGAAGGAACCTCAAAGGTGAAGTTGTCAAAGCTTCAACTCATCACTTCCAAGTTTGAAAATCTGAAGATGAAGGAAGATGAGAGTATTCATGACTTCCACATGAATATCATTGAGATAGCAAATGCCTCAAGTGCTTTAGGAGAAAAGATGTCTGACGGCAAGCTGGTCAGGAAGATTCTCAGGTCTCTACCTAAGATATTTGATATGAAGGTCACTGCTATAGAGGAAGCTCAGGACATTGACAAGATGAAGGTGGATGAGCTTATGGGATCACTCCAAACTTTTGAGTTAGGATTCAGTGAAAAAGCTGAAAAGAAGAAGAGTATAGCATTTGTGTCGAATGCTGATGACTCAGATGATGAAGGAAAATTGGTCAAAGATCAAGATGTGTCCAAAGAGCTAGTGTTGCTTGGAAGACAATTTAATAAAGTGTTGAAAATGATGGACTGGAAGTCAAGAGAAAATGTTCAAAACAAGTCTCTCGAAAGGAAGAGAGTTCAATGCTATGAATGTGAAGGATTTGGGCACGTAAAAACTGAGTGTCCCACTTATCTCAAAAGACAGAAGAAGGGATTATCTGTGACATGGTCAGAAGATGATTCTGAAACTGAAGCTGATGAGAAATCTGCAAAGTTGGTGACAGCATTAACAGGAGTATGTGAATCAGATGAAGAAGAGCTTACTTTTGAAGAGCTGGCTATCTCTTATAAGAAGTTGTGCATTGAACATGAAGAAGTATGTCAGCAGAAAGAAGAACAAGCATGTGTTATTGTTCATTTAAAAGCTGAGAATACTAAGCATGTGTCTACTATAGTTGATCTACAAAGTGAAGTAAATTTTTAGAATTCAAAACTGGACAACATGGTCAAAAATGTCAGAATGTTAAATGGGAGTTCTGATGTACTTGATGAAATTTTGAAGTCAGGAAGAGATGCTAGAAATGTCAGTGGTATTGGAGTTGAAGGTACAAATGAATTAGATGAAGGAAAGAAATCTGAGGAAGTACCCGTTCAAGATAAGAAAAGTTTGAAGATGTTGAATAACATGTTGCAACATCCTCCCAGACATCAGAAGAAGTTCATAAAGAAAAAGAATCAAAGATGGACATGCTACCATTGTGGGAAGTTTGGTCATATAAAAGCTTTTTGCTACAAGCTACATGGTTATCCCAAACCCATGCAACAGTATAGTAGAAAAAAGAGCAGGGTTGAAACAAAAAGGATATGGACTTCAAAGGATATTGTAAAAGAACATAGGGACTACAAGTCTTTCAAAGTCTCTACAGATGAAAAATGGTTCTTTTATAGTGGATATTCTCGACATATGACTGGTGTTAGTAGATATATGTCAGATGTTAAGTATCATGCTCCTAATGAGGTGATTTTTGGTAATGGATCAAAAGGAAAAGTGCTTGGTGTTGGAAGAGTGGATTGTCCAGGACAGCCAATTCTGGAAGAAGTATTGCTTGTTGAAGGATTAGATACTAACCTAATAAGCATAAGCCAGTTGTGTGATCAAGGTCTTAGGGTCATCTTTACAAACTACGAATGTTTAATAATGGATGAAAAGAATTCTGTTGTTATGAGAGGTGAAAGAACCTCAGAGAATTGCTATTTGTGGAAAGATGAAAACACTATTGTGGAAGTGTTAAACCAAAGAACTTGTGAATGACACGTGTATAAGGACCCATTTCCAAAACTTATAAATAGCCCAGCTAACACATTCCAACTTCAATCCTACAGTGCAAAAACTTCATCTGACCTATTCTTTCAAAACTCTTCTCCGTTAGGGTTTGCTCTTACTCTCTTCAATACTGCATTTTGTGAGCAACAAAAAATGTCTCAACATCATGATTCTCCTGCTGATTCAAGAACTTTTCAAGTCAATGATGAAGACTATGATCCTCACCGAATGATCAAACTCACAGACCTTGTTCTTGATATCGCCCCGTTGAATGTTGTTCCTGCTGACACTAGAGGTGAGCAACCGGTTTCCCACTCTGTGAATGAAAGTATGTCAAGTAAGAAGTCTAAACCCCTTTCATCTAGGAAGAAAGACAAAATGATTACTAGGTTTTATTCTGATAAGATAAGCCCTAGAAAAATTGTTACTGATAAGAATTCAAATAGGAGGGTGGATGAAACTAAGAATGATAGTAGAACTCTTGATGATAATGTTTTCAGTAGAGATCAGAGTCTTAGAAGATTTGCCACCATTGCTGTTAGTAAAGCTGATAAAGATGTCGGGTCTGATGTCCCAACATCCATGGCTGGAAATACAAATAATAGTCCTACTGATAGGACTGAGAGTTGTATACCAGTTCAGGTGGCTAGGGAAAGAAGAAGCAAGAAGAGGGTTGAGATGTGTAGTAATGTTGCTGAGAAAAACTCTGATGAGGAACCACTAGCTGACATACTACAAAGAATCAAGAGTAGAAAAGAGAATACCATTGTGGCTGAGAATTCAAAGGATGCAGAAATGATTAGGAAATCTGCTAATGTGGGGAGTAACAAAAGAAAGGTTGAAGCAGGTCCCTCTAAGCAATGGAGTAAAGTTGTGGTTCCAATCAAGAAAAGGAGGGTCACAGGCCTGAATGAGTCAATTACTGAAACTGATGTCCAGGACATCAGTGGGAGAAGGGAGAATCAAACTGTCAGGTCTCAGAGGCAAACTGATAGGTGGAAAATTGTCAGCCAAAGAAGAGTAGCTTTAGAGAGAGAACTGGGAAAAGACTTCAACAAGTATAAGGAAGTGGTTGATCTTATTGAAGCTGCTGGGTTGATGAAGACTGTGTCTGACATAGGACCATGTTATGAGAAGTTGCTTAAGGAGTTTGTTGTGAGTATCCCTGAAGACTGTAATAGCAAACTCAGAAAAGTCTATGTAAGAGGCAAAGCTGTGAAATTTTCTCCCAAAGTGATTAATAACTTTCTGGGGAGACCTACGGACCATCAGGCTGAGTTAGGAGCAACAGATGATGAAATCTGTGAGGAGATAACATGTGGTTGCATCAAAGTTTGGCCAAATGAAGGAAAGCTCTCTTCTGGGAAGCTAAGTGTCAAATATGCTATCCTTCACAGAATTGCAGTGGTAAACTGGGTTTCTACCAACCATACTTCCACCATCTCATCCATGCTTGGAAAATTCATCTATGCTATTGGAAAGAAGGTCCCTTTCAACTTTGGAGCATATATCTTTGAACAAGTTTTGAAGCAAGCTAGCTCATCTGCTGTTAAGCTACCCATATGTTTTCCATCCTTAATCTGTGGAATGATCCTAGACCAATTTCCTGACTGCTTAGTAAGAAGTGACAAAGTCAGCAAGAGAAAACCTCCAATGACTTTGCATTATAGGCTGCTAGGTGGAGCTCATGTGTCTGATGTTGTTGGGACATCCTCCTCAACTTCAAGTCATGCCACTCTTGATGATGAAGCCTGTCATACCCCAAATTTTGACCACTAAGATTTCCCATCATTGTGCAAATCATCAGCACAATATGGATGTACCTTTGTACCTCATTAGTCTCCCCAAAGGTGGGTGAGCATTCACTACAAAGAGGATTTAGGGTTTCAAGCCCTCGCAGAGCTCTTAGACAAAGGATCAATCAAGGAATGACATGATCTTCAACTTGTCTAGCCTCTCAAATAGCCACAATGGATCAAAAGGACTCCCACTTCAAGGATTAAGCACAAGGTTGCTCCCTTCTAGGTGGATCAAGTCTCAGGATCGCCAGTGTCACCAAATTTGGGTTTGGTCGACTAGGGCCTCCAGATGGAAATTTTCCTCTGGGCATGAGCCAATGCTTCAAAGCATAACCTAAAATGCTCCATGGAACATCATAAACCCCATCATCAAATCAATTTAGCCTCAGGGGATGCATACATAAAAAATCAGGAATTAGGGTTTCTTGACCTAATTCACCCCTAAGTTGACTTTTGGGACAAATCACGAGCCAAGACCTCAAGAGAGGCATTGAGGATCCCTAACACACCACATTGATCCATTTGCAATAATGGATTGATCCAAGAAGCTTGAGCAACAAGTTTCAATTTCATCTGAACCACAGTTAGGGTTTCGTGAGAAAAGTCAACTGTAGCTTTGACTTTTGACCAGGACATGCTCCCAAACCCTAGGACATGATTCAATACACCCTATAACACCCATGGAACATGTCCATCAAGTTTGATTTAGGTCAAGGACATGATTTCCTAAAGGATCGCACAGTTTGGAATTCATCTGATAAAAAGTCAACTGTGCACAAAAGTCAAACTTTGACTTTTTGAGATTTTTCATAAAAAGTATTTTTTAACCCTAAAATGATGTTAATGTGTGATTGGAATCACCATTCATCAAGAAAAATCAAAGAAAGTGGGATAACTTGTAAAAGGGGTAACCATAAAAACTTAGAAAATTTTCTAAGTTATGAAAAAAAGTGGCAAGGGTACCAACTTTGGAGGATCATAACTCCTAAACCACAAAGCCATTTTTCCCCATCCAAAGATGGATTTGTAGCCCTCATGGCCCTCTACAAAAGTGTCAACTACACTTCATCCCAATTCATCATGGATTTTGAGTTATGGTTGGATCAAAATGGCTAAAAACCTAAAATTGACATTTTTCAGCACTTAGCCAAAAATCTGCCTTGTAATTTCAGCACAATGTCCCAACTTCAAGGCTGTTTTTCTCCATGATCCAAGTTGAACCAAGTCTAATATCAAACATCAAAGTTGAAGTACGTCATCTAAGCTTTCCGGAAAGTCCTAGAACGTCCATGTAGCATACTCGAGCAGGGAGTTATGGATCTTACAAAGGCCTTGCTGAAGCTGAATTTTTCAGGGCAGATTTGCATTTTTTTTGTGCCACACGAATTTTCAAGCCTTGTCATCAGTTTGGACACATCTAAGGATCAAATCCAAGTGGGATGATCTGATCCATGAACCTCCCAAGTCCAAGGAACCAAAAAAAGCATGCCAAAACCTAGAAATCCCTAAAAGAGGGACAAAACTCTAATTTTGGTTTGGAGCATTTAATGGATGCTTAGAGGTGGCATGGACTGAGCCATTCTCATCTGAAATCAGTCAAGACTTATCCAAGACCAAGGGAACCACAGCCCTGTGCCCTAACCTCTAGTCAATGGCTAGAGGAGACTTGCATTTCCATTGGCCAACATGGAACAAACACCTGCTGCAGTTTCCATTCACTGTGGATCCCAAAACAAACTTGCTCCACTATAAATAGAGCTCATTTGTGTTCAGTTTGAGTACACCAAAGCCATCAAACAGATGCTTTCCTCAAAATCTCTTCTTTCACCTCAAATTTGCCTTCCAAAGCAAGTAATTCTGAGTTTTTGAGCTAGAGAGCAATTCCACTCAAACTAATCACACACACACCTCATATATATCATATGTAAGCTGTGCAAACCATCAAAAGTGACCTGTAATCACAACATCACAAAGTCACCTCTCAAAACCTCAAAATGACACTTTTTTGCATTTTTCAAGCCATGTCTTGATTCAGTCACTTTCCAAACTAGATAAAACCTCAAACACGCTCTAAATATCATCCTTGGACTGTCCCAAATGGTGCCACACATCTGGAACACCATTTGAGAGAGTTGGCATTTTGGCCACTTTTGACCATTTCGCGAGAAAGTGCACAAACTTGCTCCAGAGGTTTCCAGCTGATTCCAACCATCCTAAAAGCTTCTAAGAGGTCATTTGAAGTTGTCCAAAGCATCAAATCATTTCTGGAACAAAGCGCTTGGTAGGTTGCCCAAAATCTCCAAAAAAGAGGTAAAATCCACAGCTTGAATTCTTTGAATCATGCTTTCCTTTGTTGTCCACATACATGCATAATATTGAACACTTCTTGAGGCAAAAATGTAGTCCTTAATGTGTATGTTGTGATCCTCCCACTGTTTGCATTTTAACATGTTTATATGTGGAATTTTGGTTGTTTTAAAATCATATCCAGTTTTATTTTTTTTTATTGATGTGTTCTGTACATTAAGTTTTAGTGTGCATGAGTAACACCATTGGACTCCTTACGAAAAATCGGTCAAGATAGGTTTTTACGGATTTCAATTCCGATGAAAATTGAGAGAGTTACGCGCGTTGGAAATTTGACGCGAAACGACGTCGAATTAACGATAAAAGTTTTGGTTTTTTAATTTCTGCGTTTTGTGTGTTAATTTTCCATGTGCGTGAGTAATACCATTGGATTCCTTGCGAAAAATCGGTCAAGATAGGTTTTTACGGATTTCAATTCGGTTAAAAATCGAGAGAGTTACGCGTGTTGGAAATTCGACGCGGAACGACGTTTTCACAACGTAGCAGCTCTGGTTTTTTTATTGCTGCGTTTTGTACGTTGAGTTTCAGCATGCATGTGCGATACCATTGGATTCCTCGCGAAAAATTGGTCAAGATAGACTCTTTCGGATCTTAATTCCGTTAAAAATCGAGAGAGTTACGCGCGTCGGAAGTTTGGCGTGAAACGATGTTTTCAACTAACGCGCAGTTCTGGTTTTTTTGATGCTACGTTTTGTACATTGAGTTTCAGCGTGTATGTGCAATACCATTGGATTCCTCGCGAAAAATCGGTCAGGATAGGCTCTTCAGGATCTTAATTCCGTTAAAAATCGAGAGAGTTACGCGTGTCGGAAGTTTGGCGCGAAACGATGTTTTCAATTAAGCGCAGTTTTGGTTTTTCGATTTGCGTGTTTTGTACATCGAGTTTCAGTGTGTATGTGTGGTACCATCGGATTCCTTGCAAAAAATCGGTCAAGATAGGTACTTCCGGATTTTGATTCCGATAAAAATTGAGAGAGTTATGAGTGTTTGAAATTTGATAAAAAACGTGTTGAAAATTAAAGTTTCGGTACTCGTTTTTACCCCAAAAGAAATGTCGGAGATGGTATTTTGATATCTTTCCTCTTTTTCTTACTTTTTATTTTCAAAACTCAACCAATTTTTTTTACATAGCAAAAAATCATCATTTTCCAATTCGTACCCCATAATATTTTAATCCACAAAAAATCACAAAAAAAGTATTATTTTTAATATGTTTAAAAATAGTGTTTTAAATTGTTTTAAATGCTTTTAAAATGATTTCTTTTTTTTCTTATTTTTTAAAAACCAAAATGATTTTAAATATTTATGTTGATAAAATATTTTTTTCATAAACTTTAATCATTATTTAATGATTTTATTTGATATTTTTATCATTTTTTACTTAATTTTTCTTGGAAAAATGCCTAAAAAAATGAAATTGGGGTTTTCTTTGATTTTCACCCTAACAAATCTTTTTCAAACACTTGGGCCTCTATTAGAGTGTAAGACCCAATTCCCTTTTAACCAAAACAATTTTGGGCCTCACTTATTGTATAAGTCCCTCTGCGTTAAAAGAAAACCTCGGCGCGATCGCCATTTTCAAACGAAAATCAACTGGGCTTCTCTTTGAGCTGTAAGTCCCATTTCTTTTCATTTTTAAACACTTGGGCCTCTATTAGAGTGTAAGACCCAACTCTTTTTTTAACGAAACAATTTTGGGCCTCAGCTATTGTATAAGTCCCGATACGTTAAAAATCTCGGCGCAATCGCCATTTTCAAACTGAAAATATTTTGGGCGTCTCCCTGAGTTGTAAGCCCCATCTTTTGTACAAAAATACACTTTGGGCCTCTAATAGAGTGTAAGACCCAACCCCTCATTTTCATATTTTCTCATTATTTTTTAATGATTTGAAAAATTAATAACTCCTTCAATTTTGATTATTTTTTATTGGTTCTTTTTCTGAAAAATCACAAAAATAGTAAAATATTTTATTCTACAAAAAAAATCAAATTTATATTATTTATTTAATATAGTTGGTATTTTTGTGAATAAATTCATTTTTAATTGTTTTTAAGCATTTTAAAAGTGAATATTCATCTTGAAAATAAAGACCTTGGGCCTCCCCTCGTGTTGTAAGTCCCATTTCTTTTCTTTAAACTCTTTGGGCCTCTATTAGAGTGTAAGACCCAACCCCTTGTGTACAGAAAACTTTTTGGGCCTCATTCGTTGTATAAGTCCCTCTGTACATTTTCAAATAAACGACGTGATCGTCGCCAGTTTAAAATTAACCAACTGGGCCTACCCTCGTGTTATAAGCCCCACTCTTTTTCTTTAAACTTCTTGGGCCTCTTGAGAGAGTGTAAGACCCATCCCTTTGTATAGAAAACCTTTTTTGGGCCACAGTCACTTGTATAAGTCCCTCTGTACAAATTCAACAGTGCGCTCACTGATAAAACCCTGGGCCTCTCCTTGAGCTGTAAGCCCCAAATCTTTTTATTTCAAAGCACTTTCTCCTTTGATTTTGAATATACTGTTGTTTTCAATCTTTCTTTGTTGAACAACTAACCGAACAGCATGGAAGCTCTACAACCGAGTAAGTGTTTACCCGCTTTCATTTACCGCTTTCATATGTATATAACTGTATTGTGGGGCTGTTTCACTGTAAGTCTCCTTTCATAAACTCATATATATATATATATATATAACTGTATTGTGGGGCTGTTTCGCTGTAAGTCTTCTTTCATAAACTCATATCAACTGTGTAATAATAGTATAGATATTTAGAGTTTTCACGGAAACTACGTCTAGCACTAGGTAAAGCCGTTTCGTTTATTCGTAGAAATAGACAACTAGATCCCCAATAGGATCACCAGATACAGTCTTCTCTTCGGCTGTCCTTATTAGGAATTGTCAAGAAACTCTACTCCCAAAGATGAATGTATTCTCCGTGAATGGCATCTTTGAGTTTCTTCCAAATTCTCAAACTTTCCTGACTTGATCTATTCGTTGTTAATAGCTTACCTTGAATTTCTCGGGGTTTGGGGACCCACGGGCTTCTTAAAAGCATCGGCCTCCTCTTGGGCATCGTACAAGGACCCACAGGCTTCCTAAAAGCAACCCCGCCTCCTATTGGGCTTAATACAAGGACCCTACGGCTTCTTAGAAGTATTCACAGCCTCCTCTTAGGCTTCGTATAATGATCTCTTCCTCCGGGAATGATAGCCTCCTCTTGGGCATCGTACAAGGACCGATCGGCTTCTTAAAAGTTTTCAGCCTCCTCTTCGGCTTCATACAAATTGTCCCTACGACCTCCTTGAGGTATAGGAACAGAAATTAGTCATCTTAATAGAACAGTCCTTTCATAGAGTCTACTACTGTTTTTCAAAGCATGGTACAAAAGATGACACTCTAGACTTGGACGGTCTAACTTCTTTGAGTCTCAAAGACATTCTCAAGTGACCCCTTCGTTAAATAGGAAGGAAACCCGCAGACTCGGACAGTCTCAATACCCTTCGGATTTCCCACTTCCTTAAAGAACAGGAATAACCCGGATCCTTGAAACAAATCCTTGAGTACAGTGTTGCTCATATAAGAACTGATTTTCTCTTTCAAAATCTGTATACTGGACCTGTCACTTAACTGAAACAGTCACCATAGCCTCTTTCTTGGGCTTTATACAATGATTCTCCCCAGCGGAGTCAAACAACGTTTAGCCTCTCTCTCGGGCTTCGTACGAGACACGTAAGAGACTACCTCGTTGAGTCAATCACCCCTTTTGCCTCCATCTCGGGCTTTATACGAGATACAAAAAGGTTCTTATTGAGCCAAACAAACAAACAACAGCCTCCATCTCGGGCTTTGTACGAGATACAAAAAACTCTCTTGTTGAGTCAAATAGCCTCCATCTCGGGCTTTATACGAGATACCAAAAGACTCCCTCGTTGAGTCAAAAACCTTTTAGCCTCTCTCTCGGGCTTTGTACGAGACACATACTAGCCTCCTCTTAGGCTTTGCATAAGAAAACCACTGGTTGATCCAATCAACCTTTTAGCATCAAAGCTGTGCCTCGTTCACAGTACACAAACATCAACCACTCCTTCCCCTTCATCTAATCGCTGTAAGCGGCAAGCCTCTGGATCATCTACATCCATGCCACTGTCCCTCTTTTAGCATGAGAAATTCCTAAGGAAAGATAGCATTGCTCTACACTGAGTTAAAGTCTTATCCTTCAGGTTAAAACCCCCTATAAAGGAAATTATGGCATTGCCGGATTCGCATATCCCGGTTAAAGTAATCCTCCTTTACAACCAGTCACCCAACAGTTATGACAGACAAACCCTTCTTTAGAGATGACAAATTCTCTCTAAAGTCGAGGTCCTTCAGCTTCACGTCTTGGGCTTTGAACAAGACACAAATAGACTTTTCAGCTTCACATCTTGGGCTTTGAACAAGATACAAATCACCTTTCGCTTCACGTCTTGGGCTTTGAACAAGACACCAAAAACCAATTTCCTC
The DNA here is from genome assembly GCA_022829125.1 of Lathyrus tuberosus. Taxonomy (NCBI): domain Eukaryota; kingdom Viridiplantae; phylum Streptophyta; class Magnoliopsida; order Fabales; family Fabaceae; genus Lathyrus; species Lathyrus tuberosus. The sequence continues at coordinate 2,376,474 of JALAZF010000241.1, read as the reverse complement.
CCATAGATTAGGAGGAACTACGAACGCTCTGATTTCCCTGTTTCAGTAAACGGGAATACGTAGGCATAAGATTGAAAGAAAAATCTTAGCGAGCACACTAAACAAAAACCCAAAATCCCATATCTCCATCAATCAAAAGCAGTAATTCAAAAACATCAGTCCTAACATCCTAATCCTTGTTCCCCGCCAGAAACCTTCTGTCAAGGTAAAAAGAAAGAAAACAGTATTGGCGAAAATACAAATAACCAGTACAAAGGCCCCCCCACATTGATAGCATCCGTAACCTAACAGACCGCTGTTTAAACTCAGTATGCAAGCAGGGTTAATTGGAGACATCTATTTCCCTTCCTTAGTCAGCTCACAATAGGATAAAAAATGAATCGACCTGTAGTTTAAGCTCAACCGCAGAGAGCGACCAGCGCTTAAGAACCGCGTCCAAAATCGCTCGCTACAAAGCCATTGCACAGATGCAAGAAACTTGCAAAGAGCTGGAAGAATCTATCAAGAGAGATACAGCAAGGAAGGCAAAGCTCGAGCAGCTGATTAAAGCCTTGGTTGAAAAGAGAAATGCTGCTAAAGATCAAGAGCTGACTGAAGATGACGGACAAGGTGAATCTACTGAGTCTGATAGAAGGAGTGTCCAGCAGTCTAATGATTCTGGTTCTGAGAATGGTGCTTCTGAATCTGAAGGTGAAAGTGATGAGGTGGCTGATGAAGAGGACAGTGCTGAATAGCTATAGGCTATCTGCAAGTTTATTTTCTGTTTTTTCTTTTAGGACAACTTAATTCTATTTTGGTTTTGAACAATATATTGTTATGTAATATGTTTACATTTGTCTATGACCTCTCTTTGTCATATTTGTGGCTAAAAAGAGGGAGTAGTAAGTGTGAGGGGGAGCTGTGTTGTTGGTATGTGAGGGGGAGCAGCATTGTTATGTGCTTGTGCTGTTGAGGGGGAGTGTGTGTGCTGCAGGTAGATTATGTGTGCTGCAGGTAGATGGTGTGCTGCTGCAGTTGTTGAGGGGGAGAATGTGGATTATTGCTGTTGTTGAAGGGGGAGTTTTGCCCGTTTGCTATGATGAGTTGTTTGTTGTACTGTGTGTCTGGATGCAGCTGAAGGGGAATGCTGCTATGCAGTCAAATTTTTTTGGTGTTTTCGCTGCTGTCTGATATTTGGATATTTTATTTGTGCTTCTTTACAAGTTTGTTTGTGTGTGTGTAGTTTTAGCCAAAATAAGCCAAAGGGGGAGATTGTTATTTCTGTGCTTTTGTGGTTGGCATTTATTTTGCTAAAACTATTATAGCAGCAAGATGTTGAATCATAATGTTCTAAGTGGCTGCTTTCAACATGTCGAATGAAGATGTTCCATGGCAGCTCATAGGACATCACGCTGTGAAGTCAGTTTTAATGCAGATTCTGTTACTATGATTTGTTACTGAATGTTCTGTGAATATTTGGTTATCCTATGTGGCATCCAAAGCATTTTTGGATTGTGGTTATTTGTTGGTTTTCGGATTTGCTGCTGTTTCTAATTGTGGAGACAAAATAGGAAACTTTGGATTGAAGACCTATTTTGTTGGAGTTAATTTTGCAGATTTGTGAGCAGTCTAATTGCTGCGTTTTTGAAGCCCAATTCAGTCCAGATTAATTGCTATATATTGACTGATGTAAACCTAGTTTTAGGTGTCGAACTTACATGTATTTTTAGGGTTGTATGCTTGTATTCTGTGAGCCTAACTGGTATCTTATGATAACAGTATAAGGACTGTAGTGTAAGTTGTGTAAGGTTGCTCATAAGCTTTTAAGCATTGAGTGGCTGTGTGTTAATTCTCATAAGCTGTGAAGTATTGAGAATTTGTGTTTCGACCATTGTTACTTGTCTTGTAAGGAACCAGTCACGGGTTGTGATTGAAGAGGGATTTGAGGAGGGCCTCATACCTAGGGGAGTCTTAGGTAGAAATCATTGGAAGGGTAGTGATTAAGTGAGCTGATTGAACCGGGTGTGGTTATCAGTGAATTGATACTATCGAATATTGATTTCATCCCTAGCTTGGTAGCCCCCAGATGTAGGATAGTTAGATCCGAACTGGGTTAACAATTTCTGGTGTTCTTTACATTTTCTGCACACTATTGTATTGAACTTGTTCATTGTTGTCGTATATCAGTGTCTCGACATCTCGATAGGACATCTGATATATAGGCCAGAATTTCACTTAGATATGTTTTTAACTCACTGGGAATCAATGATAACATGTACTCATTAATGTCATCAACAATTTCATTTTTTGGGGCGAGTATAGCTCGGTCTTGAAAAAATGTCGGATCGTTCATGTTATCCAAAAAGGACGGGTAAATGCTTTATACAATAGATGAAATTGAATCAGTTGAACTTTTAATGAGTAAGTCATCAGGAATTTCAAGTGTTATATAGTCATCACTTTGTTCTCCATTTGTTCCATCACCAATCCCTAACACCCAATCAGAAAATATTTTTCTCTGTCTAACATTAACATCACTGTTTCCACTAAGTAGCCTCATATTTGTATGCAATGTTAGAACTTCACAATAATTCCAAAGATATGAGGAGTTAATGGTAGCATGAACCACGTCTTGTCTTGTTGCTTTAGGAATAACTGGTAGAATTTGTCTGAAGTCTCCTCCAAAAACAAAAACTTTTCCTCCAAAAGGAATATTTAAATTTCCGTTATTACAAAAGTGAAGAACATCTCTGAAAGTTCTATCAACAACTTCAAAATAATGCTTATGGAGCATTGGTGCTTCATCCCATATAATGAGTTTTGTTCTTGCTATCAATTGTGCTAAAGGGCTATTTTGATCAATACTGCAAGTGGAATACTCATCAATGTCTAATGGTATAGAGAATCTTGAATGATCTGTTCTTCCTCCAGGAATAAGCAAAGAAGCAATTCCACTTGATGCCACTGTTAACACAATATCTTCTTTCGATCTTAATGATGCTGACATAGCCCTCCAAATGTAAGTTTTTCCAGTACCACCATATCCATACAGGAAAAATATGCCTGATTTATTCTCTTCAACTCGTGCCATAATTTTGTCATATACTATTCTCTGTTCAGCAGTCATAGTTGACATCAATTGGATATGTTCAAAAGTCAAAAGTTATCTATCATAATTTAACTCATCATAAATGAGTCTATTTTGGCTTTCAGAAGTAAGAGATTCATCTGTTTGAGGCAATGTGGGAAAATCACTTAAACTCTTGTTATTGCTCTGTAACAATGATTCAATATCTGCTAGTACAATTTTTTTTATCTCATCGTCTAATAATTCCAAATCTGCCATAATAATAAAATAAATTTAGTAGCATGGAAAATATAAAAAAGAATAGGTAATTAGATAAAATGTATGTATGAACCAACTTAATCTTGCATGTCAAATATGAAAGTGTATATTATATGCACAAATACCTGGTATTTGAAGAACCAGTCTCTGCCTATGCAAGATGTCATCACCTAAATACTCCCATGTTTTTTGCCAAACAATTTCCGGCCTGGATAGTTGTTTTGAAAGTAAAAGGGTTACAAATAATTTTCTCAAAAAAGAACCTGTACCCCAATTGCTTGACTCTACAATGGCATCTATGTATTCTTTGTCGTCATGTAGCAAACCCATAGCAAAGCAAGCATCTTTAAATGTATCATATAACACATTATTTACTGTCTTGATTTCCTCGTAACTCTGAGGACCTATGACATAATTAAGCAAAGTTCTCAAATAATATCTCTCACCTGATCCAGGTGGTGCAAAATGAACTCTACCTATTGTGAAACCTTTTTTACGTGGACACCATTCTTTTTCAGAATCTTTCCAAACAAAATTCAAAGGAAATTGATTGTAAGTAAGATTTCTTCCTTCTTTATATTTTTTATTTGCTTCCATCCATGCCAACAAATTTGTATTTTGTATATTTGGCTTATTGATAACTTGGTTAATTGGATGAACATCATCGAAAATAATAAATTGTTGATTTTCTAAATGAAAAGGTAGCCTCTCAACAGAAGGTTCTCTATAGTTAATGTCAAAGCTAAATATTCTCCAATTTGCTTCACAGGATGACAAATATCTACAATCATAATACATTTTAATTTCATTAATAATTTCAGAATCATTGGCTCCATTGACACTATTATAGAAGCTTGCGGTAACATGATCAGGCCCTTTGTTGACATACTTAAAAAGGTATTTAATAGACCGACACTGATTGCACCATTCAACATTTATATGAGCATTATATTTTAGTAGCATATGTCTATTATATGATACGACAAACTTGTTATCTGCAAAAGACTCACCCTTTTTAATGAAATGACCATTATCTCTCCTTCTATATATTGGATATCCACTTGCATCAATAGTGGTGCTATCGAGAAACTTCTTTGGAAAATATTTTGTGCACTTTCCATTTTGCATGCATGGAGAATTTTTATTTTGAGCACCGCATGGACCATGAATCATAAGTGAAGACACTATTTGAAATAGTTCCATGTCAGTTTCTTTATTAGGAATCTTAGCTGATATTATTTTGTCGATGTCATTGGGATTTACGCATCTAAATTCAGGATGAAGAAATACCAAAATATGAGCATGTGGTAGTCCGCGTTTTTAAAATTCAATTGTGTATATCACTGGAAATGAATATAAAAAAAAATAAAAATAATTAATAAAATAAACAATTAATTGAATATAACGCAACAATCAAATTTAATTAGAAAAATACCTGCTTTGAATTTTCTGAAGATTTCTCCTTTCTTTATATCTTTAATCAAATGATCAAGTTTAATCTTGAATATTCTACAAACAAAATCAGGCCTGTCTTCTGGTTTTAAATTGTATTTTAACAAAAATGTAAGTAACTCTGGCCATTTCTGATTGCATGTAAAAGTAATAAATAAATCAGGATATCCAGTCCATCCACAAATAGCCATATCATCTTGGTAATTCTGAAGCATGTAACGTGTGCCTCCTACAAAAGTTGATGGCAACACAATTCTTCTTCCTGTGGTTGAAGGATCAGTCTCTCCTCTAAGAATTGCCTCTGTGAGACCTTTATACATTTCGTCCCTTAATTCTTTTTGATGATTTCGAACCCATTTTAATCTTGAAGACTCTATCATGCTATAACCATCAACCAAAAACTGTTGGAATAAACGTTTAGCAAACAACAATAGTGCCATGTCATTTTCTCTCTGTTGAATTCTATAGGAAAACCACTCTTTGATAGTTACCATTTGTCTTTTTATAGTTGGTGCATCTGATACATCATTGTATTGGATGCCTTCCTAATATCCATCTTCTCCTCGAGGAAATAGTAATGGATATTGCAATGGCAAGTAAGCTGAACTCAAAATAGAAATACGCTTCAACCATCCTGATTGAGTCTCAACAATGATGTCTCTCTCAAATTCAGCACTATCAAAATCACCTACAATTAATGCAGCTACCTCTGAAGCCGTCGATAGATTGTACATTCGACCATCATAACCTCTTTTACCTAATATTCACAAACGCAACATTGGTACATTGTTTTCACTGATTTTTTGACGAACCATTCGATATTATTTGCAATATTGATTATATTCGTCAAGAACGTCTTTTAATTCATTAACTATTCCGGCTTTCAGTGATGAAGCATTGTCTTCCACTCTAGAAAAAACAAACAAAAATAGTTTGCAAAATTATTTTATACAATAAAAACATTTTATAATTAAAACTTCATTGTGAAATAAATACCTAACCACTTCCATTCTGTTCTTGATCTCATTTTCAGTGTGATAAATATATAATTGAGCAAATTTAGGTTGACTTCCAGGAAGAGGGAGTAGACTTCCGATTTGATGATAGTTCTCGCCATTCATGACAAACATCGGAGGTGCTTGTCCATTGTTTATTTCACCATGAATTTTACCACCCATAGATGTGAAAGAAAACATGCTATTGAATGATCTAATGTTATCCATAAATAATTTGCTTCTTGTGTCATGTTTGTGAAATAAATCATGCAATGGTTGAGGTGGTTTCTTGTATTGAGGAAGCACAACTCTTCCATGGGAACAACACATAGAAAATGTTGGATTGTTGCATTATATTGTTTTTGTCTTCTTTCTTCAAACCACATGATTGTACCACAATAATTGCAAACTGAGTTTGGTTCTCCAATGTCCCAGTACTGAGACTTTTGTTCAAGGAAAAACATTATCGAATAATACATATTATACGATATTACATGAAATTAATGCAAAATTAAAGGCATAAATATTAATAATTTGAACAATGATATAATAACAGATGTATCAGTCACTATATGATCAGAATAATTAAAATGTAATTCATTGACATGATTAACAAAATCGTCATTTAGCTTAGCTGATGAACGTGCATAATATATAAACTGCAATAAACTGCAATATTGAGATGAAAATGGAGGAATCGTATGATAAAAAAATGATTGTGTAGCTTTAATAATATCTTGAAAAGAAATGAGGAACATGGGTATGTAAAAAATGAGTCAGTTACACCCGATAGCTTTTTTCTCGAAAAAGATGGCTCCTCGAATGCAACTGCAATCTGCCTATACTAGAGAATTCCATGCTATAACTGCTGCACTAGCAAAGTTTAGACACTATTTGCTGGGTCATAGATTCATCTTGAGAACTGATCAAAAGAGCTTGAAGAGTCTGCTTGATCAGTCACTGCAAACACCAGAACAACAAGCATGGTTGCATAAATTCATTGGTTATGACTTTCAAATTGAATACAAGCCTGGGAAGGACAATCAAGCTGCAGATGCTCTGTCACGAGTCATGTCTCTGTCATGGTCAGCCCCTGAAAATTCTTTTTTACAACAATTGAAGATGGAACTTACTGATAATGCTCAATTACAAGCCATAGTTCAATAATGTGTTAGTCAGGGTGCTGGTACCAACAACTATGTAGTGAGAGAAGGACTGTTGTATTGGAAACAAAGGCTTGTTATTCCATTGGAAAGTTCTTTGATCCAACAAATTTTGAAAGAATATCATGCTTCACCTATTGGTGGTCACGCAGGCATAACTAGAACATTGGCAAGAATAAATGCTCAATTCTACTGGCCAAAGATGAGACGAGATGTACAAAAATTTATTGAGGAATGTGTGATATGTCAGCAAGCTAAACATTTGAATACACTGCCTGCGGGACTTCTACAACCATTGCAGATTCCCAATCAGGTATGGGACGATGTGACGATGGATTTTATCACTGGTCTGCCGATGTCTTTTGGTTACACTGTTATATTAGTGGTTGTAGATCGTTTGACCAAGTACGCGCATTTTATGCCTTTAAAGGCTGATTACTCTAGTAAGTCTGTTGCAGAAGCTTTTATGAATAATGTAGTTAAATTACATGGGCTGCCTAAGTCCATCATTTCAGACAGAGACAAGGTCTTTACAAGTAAATTTTGGCAACAATTGTTTGAATTACATGGCACTACATTGGCAATGAGCTCTTCATATCATCCCCAGACGGATGGACAATCCGAGGCAGTGAACAAGAGCTTAGAAATGTATTTGAGATGTTTTACATTTGATAATCCGAAAGCTTGGTCTAAGGCTTTAAACTGGGCAGAGTTCTGGTATAATTCTTCATTACAAACTAGTATTGGCATGACACCTTTCAAAGCATTATATGGTAGAGATCCTCCGATGTTGTTGAGATATGTTCCGAATGTCAACGATAACCTTGATCTGCAACAGCAATTGATTGAGAGAGATAAAATATTACAACAACTGAAGTCTAATTTACAAAGAGCTCAACAAGTAATGAAGAACCAAGCTGATAAGAAGAGGTTAGATATTTCTTTTGAGATAGGGGATCAAGTTTTGGTTAAACTGCAGCCCTATCGACAATCCTCTGCTGCCTTGCGAAAGAATCAGAAATTGGGAATGCGATATTTTGGTCCTTTTACCATCATTGCTAAGGTGGGCAGGGTAGCTTATAAACTGGAATTACCGGAGACTGCTCGTATACACCCAGTTTTCCACATTTCACAGCTCAAGCAATTCAAAGGGACCAAGTCTGAGCCTTATATTCCACTTCCATTAACCACAGTAGAGCAAGGGCCAATTCTAGCGCCAGAGTATGTTGTACAACATCGTACTGTGTTGACTGGTGCACAACAGGTTCAACAAGTGCTAGTGAAATGGCAACATGTTCCAATATAGGAGGCAACATGGGAAAACATGCAAGACATGATTGAGAATTATCCCAACTTCAATCTTGAGGACAAGATTGCTTTTGAAGGGGTGGGAAATGTAATGGGTGCTGAGCTGGACGTCACGGCAAATGAAGGGAAGGAATCACACAGTAGAAGAGTAAGTAACCGAATGAGGAAGGCACATCCAAGGTGGGACCAGTTTGTTAGCAAATGAGTATATGAGGCCAAAGCATATTCTGAGAGTGGTGTGCATTGTGTGATGTCATCAATTCTTCTCTAACCTTCCTCTATCATTTCTATTCACTACCGTATTACAGTAACCTAATTTCCAGTATTTAGAATTTATGAGCAAAGTTATGTACGGAGGCTGTTTTATTGATTAAATCCAGTTCAGTTTTATCTTTCATTTTAATTAGCATTACAAAGAACGTGGTTATGTGGTTTTGGAAAGTTGGTTTTGTGGTTTTAGAACGTTGAAAAACAGTTTTTTTTATTTGAGAAATTAATTCATTTAATTAATAGAAATTTGTAATGTGCCAATCAGTGAAAATAAGAAGGTGAGTATTTTTAAGGTAATTGAATTATTATTTAATTAAATTAATTTAATAAAAAATATTTTAAAAAATACAATTTCTTTAAAAATATGTAGCAATGTGAATCGTGAAAATAGGAAGGTGGGTGTGGAATGATTGTTTCATTAAAAATTTGTTTTGAATTATTATTTAATTAAATTAATTTAATAAAAATTATAAAAAAAAATAAAAGTTATTTAAAAATATGTACCAATGTGAATCGTGAAAATAGGATGGTGGGTGTGGAATGATTGTGTCATTAAAAATTTGTTTTGAAATTAATGCAGGTAAGTAGAAGAATATAAAGGTGGGTATGGAGCAAATTTTTAGCAAAAAAATAAAAGTTTTTTAAAAATATGTACCGATGTGAATCGTGAAAATAGGAATAGGAAGGTGGGTGTGGAATGATTGTGATATTAAAAATTTGTTTTGAAATTAATGTAGTTAAGTAGAAAAATATAAAGGTGGGTATAGAGCAAATTTTTAACAAATTTTTGTGGAATTTAATCATAAAAAATATGGAGCAAATTTTTAGAAAATTTTTGTGGAATTTAAAAGTTATAGAATTATAATTTATTAATTATTATTAATTATATTGGTGGAAGTTTTGGCCCAAATTTTTGTGGAATTTAATTATAAAGGTGGGTAAACGTGGCAAAAACTTTTAAAAATATGAAGCAAATTTTTAAAAAATTTTGTTGGAATTTAAAAGTTATAGAATTATAATTTATTAACTATTATTAATTATATTGGTGGAAGTTTTGGCGGAAAGATTTGATGAAAAAGTTATAATATTATAATTTAGTATGATACTATATGTTTGTTAGATGCTAACAGTAACCGGCGTTTGGTTTACTGTGAGCCGTCGCTTGTTTTAATATACCTATATTATTATATATTGTTAAATTTATTTTATCATGTTAATTTCTTATATATACAGTAACCAGAGTGTGTTTGTTTTATATTATAGTTTATAATGTTATATATTATATACATGTTATATCAATTATATATATATATATATATATATATATATATATATATATATATATATATATATATATATATATATATATATATATTGCTAATGTTATTTTTATTAAAATTATTCAAATCGAATAGTATCGATACGCTGGTCGTATATTGGTGTGCATGATGCGTGACATTTACGTTAGTTCGATCCGGTTGCGATGATCGCATTTTTGCGTTAGCAATATTGTTATTTTTTATTTTATTAGCGCTTTTTAAAAACTCCTTTTGTTTTACTTTTTAGCAACATTTTTTGTCCCTCTTGCGATGATCACGTTAAGTGTAGCAAGCTAGTGGTGGTTTTTATCGACTGACGTGCGATGTGCTGTATTTATTTATCCTTGTATTTCAATTTTACACGCGTCCGACGGTTTAGCGTAGTAACAATCCACTTTTTGCGCTTACCGATTCATGTCCTAATTTGCAATTTGTGATTTTTTATTATCTTGTTGTTTCTTGATTCAATTTGCGATGACCGCTTATGCGGTAGCAATTTGTCTTTTTTCAATTTGTGCTAATTTTTGACGATCCAATATCGTTATGATTATATTTGATTAAATTTGGTGTGGTAGGTTTCGCACTTGATTCGCGTATTTGCGTCATGATTTAAATCCGTGCACCTTTCATTTCAATTTATGTTTTGATTCATTCATTGTATAATGTTAATATTGTGTATGCATCTTATTCCCCTTCAACCTAACATTAGGCTTTCAATTCTTTGCATGATAACAATTAGGATAGTCCCTTTTGAACCTTAACCTTAGGTCCATCTCTTTGCATGCTAACATTAAGTTAGCTCCCTCCTAACCTCAACTATAGGACCATTTGTGCATGACAATATTTAGGAATTAGTTTCTGATCGTACCTGGATCAGACAGTTTCTGATGGCCAACGACATCTGTTAAACTTTGGCTCCGGTGAAGTTGAAGACGGCGGGAGTGGGGGGGGGGGGGGGGTGTACCTGCAAGGCACTCCGATGCTCAAGTAAGGTGGTTGTTCGGAGAAAAGGCAAGTACAGAAGCGAGAGTAAGAAAGTGTGTGTAACCTGACCCTCTCAAGTGAGAGGGTATTTATAGAGCCCCCAGCGCGGGGCCAACGGTTACTTGCATTGGGCTGGATTGCCAGGCCCAATCCAAGTAACTGCCAGGGCTTACGTGGCGTAGTGAAGACCAGCATGTGGTCTTCGCCCTGGGGTAACCGTTCCTAGATTTCCGGGATTAGGGCAGACCGATTCCTTCGGGAGTGGAGCGATTACGTGAGAACGTGTCTTCGCGGGGAGGACTCTTGAATGGTGGGGAGAGACGTGTCCTCGCGGGGAGGACTCACTGCGTGTACGGAGATGACACCTCGCGAGGAGCGATATCCTCGTGTCGAGGATAACTCTGGGGAAGGCTCAATGCTTCTGCCCGAAGCTCTACACCATTCGTGCCCGACATTGTGGCGTGACGCTTGCCCGACACTGGCTCGACTAAGTCCTTCGTATGGGCCGCCTCAGAGCGTGTGGGCTGGGCCTGTTCGGGTGTTGAGCAGGTCCTCGGCTCAGTCCGGAACAGTTTCCCTTATTCTTTTCTTTTAAACCTTTGAGTCTCTATCTTCTCTCTCTTAATACAAGTAAAATACTTAATAACTACGATGTGTATTGTGCGCCACGAGCCTTAAGCACATGGGAAAAGATGAGAGGATGCATTTCTAACCTTATCTTAGGGTACTTTGTGCGCGAGACGCTTGGATCGTTAGCGCAAAATATTCGATCCTATGTCATAGACTTTAGTGCGATACACGTCACAAACAAAGTCAATCCACTTATCTAAAATCCTTGAACAAATTCAAACCATTTTGTCCCTCGGGATGTTTCGTCAAACCTTTTCAGAAATGGCATGTTACCTCCGTTTTACCGCAAACAGGCATCGACCCTAACTGCTGGAACATGAACTTAGCATCACTCATAAAAGACACCCAACCAAACCGTGGTAGGTCGAACTACGAACACTCTGATTTCTTCATTCTCGTCCGAATGAGGATACGTAGGCACAAGACGGTGAAGTCTTGGCGAACACCCTTCCCCTTTTCTTCCGTAGTCCACGAACTACGAACGCTCTAATTTCCTCATTCTCGTCCAAATGAGGATAAGTAGGCACAAGACGACGAAGTCTTGGAGAGCACCCTTCCCCCATTCTGTAGGTCAAACTATGAGCGCTCTGACTTCTTCATTCTCGTCCGAATGAGGATACGTAGGCACAAGACGACGAAGTCTTGACGAGCATTTCCACCCATTTCCGTAGTCCCACGAACTACGGACGCTCTGTGTAACACCGCGATTTATTTTAATTATTTTTCGTAATTAAAATTGAATGATGTTATGTATTTGTGTATGATTATGTGTGTTTTGGTTGAGGTTGGGGTGACCTTAGTATGGGGTAGTGACCTTAGAATCATAGAGGATAAGGTATCAGAGGGTGTGGGACTAATTGTAAAGAAATAGGTGGTGTAGTAGTCAATAATTTTTAATTTAAATAATTTAGTTGGAATTATTTAGATTTAAAATAATTAATTTAATTATTTATTTATTTGAAAATTGGATAATATGAGTGGAGAGATGATAAGGGCGAGATGGTCCATTCATGAGGATTAGTAAGGGTAAAGAAGGAAAAACATATTAGGGGTCCAAGGGTTATAGTAGGAAAAAAGCAAATTGGTGGAGGAGGAGAGTCATTGTGAACGATCGTGTTTCTGGAGAAAAGAAGAATGGAAGAGAGAAGAAGAGCTAGGGCTTAGAGATCCTTCGAAGAATCGTCACTAAGGTAAGGGTGGGGTTCTTTAATCTCTTAAAGGTTATATAATGTTGTATGAGGGTAGGTAAATTTTAGGATCATCCCTATGCGTTGTTTGTGTTGATTTGAATGGGGATTGTCGCGTGTCAGAAGTTTTGATAAAAGAATAGAATACATAAACTAACCGATTGAAATGTAAGTTATATGTTTCTAATCGATTGTGTGATAATATGCGAATTGCTGTGTAATTGTTGGACTGATCGTGAGTGAAATTGGAGAAGAATTCGGGTCTGACTCGTGCAGAATCGCAATTGCAGGATTGTAGATTTGCGCAATTTCGCCGGGCGAGCATGACTTCGCTGGCAGGTCGCCAGGCGAACTGAGGGGCGAGCGAGGGGTGAAAAATTTGGGCTTGCTGGAATTTGTATGGGGAGAGAAATTCGCCTCTGCTCCACCGGGCGAGCATGAAGCGAAAAGGGAATTCGCTGGGCGAAAGAGGAATTCGCCGGGTGAACGGGGATTCGTTGGAACCTCGCTGGACGAGCAACAAGTGACCAGGGCTAAGACGAACCGAATTTTCTAAAACTTTAAAAAGTCGTATCTTTTGTTCTGCAGGTCCGTTTCAGTCGCCGTTCGAAGCGTTGGAAAGCTGGTTTCATATACTTTTCGTAAAAATTACTTTCAATACCAGAATTCTAACCCTTTGACGCATAAATTGGGTTTTGTGTGTGTAGTTGCGTGTGGTAAGTTGAAATGATGAATTCGGTTGTGCGCATGCGTGTTATGGTTGTGGATTGCTGTTATTATATGTGTTGGTAGGCATGAGTTGTGTGTTGAATAGTTGTAGTATGATGCATTGACGCGTTGTTAGTCATATGTATGTAGTTGTCGTTGTATGCATGCCATGTTGCATAAGTTTTGCGATAAGTCGTGTGCCCATGTGGGGTGTGAGCGTCTTATTGGGATTCTTTAATATAGAATCATGTTGTTGTTGTTGTTGTTGAGGTGATTGTGTGCCCATGTGGGGTGTGAGCGATCACGGATGTCGTGTGCCCATGTGGGGTGTGAGCGACTGTTAAAGAAATTCTGACGGGAATTATGATCATGAAACAGGGATCGAATTGGTACCACATGCATTGAGTCGAGTCGTGAGTCTCATTGCATCGTATTATGTTACGTTATGGTGTGTATGATTGACTGTTGTGTGGAAAATACTATTGTGATGATGTTACAATGATAGGGTGAATCGTGTAATATTTTCATGCTTTCATATTTATATTATGCACTCCTTATGTTGATTGAGAATCTCACCCCTTCTGTTTGAATGTTACCTCCACATGGGTAACATGCAGATAATCAGAATTAGTATGAAGTTGAAGTTAGTGAAGACGGAGTCTTCTCTTTTATTTCATTGAGTCGGTGTCTGCTCTGATTATAACACTGGGTTTTTGGAACGTTTGTCGTTGTTTATTTTAGTATTTGTCGTCACTTTATTTATTTGATGAGAATTACGCGGTACTAAGTATGTTATAATTTAGTTGAATTCCGCTGCTATATGATAAGACTAATCAAGTATGTTTTTATTGATAATATCTATGCGTTACATATCGTATGCATGAGCAAGTTTATGTTGAATGTAGCATCCTATTGTTGTATATGTTATTTCACTCTGATATTCTTTTATTAACTGTCTCGGGGGTTAAGGGTGTTACATAGTGGAGCAGGTCGGTTCGTCCAGCCAAGTTGTCGAATCGTTGTCGTGTGACAGCTGATTGTTGTCGATTTCGTTTCCTTAACCATTGTGTTCTATTGTTGGTGTGTAACAAATTTAGAATGGCTGGAAGGAACGATGCTGCTATTGCTGCTGCCTTGCAGGCTGTTGCTCAGGCGGTACAGAACTCGCCTCTTGCTAGCGAAAATGACGAGTTTCAGAAGAACAGACCACCTACCTTCAAGGGAAGATATGATCCAGATGGATAGCAGGGTTGGCTCAAGGAGATCGATAGAATATTCCGAATTATGGAATGTCCTGAAGCACAGAAGGTGCGGTTAGGTACTCACATGCTGGCTGAGGAGGCTGATGATTGGTGGGTTAGCACTCGTCAACTGTTGGGAGCAACAGGAGTGGCAATCACTTGAGCTGTGTTCAGTAGGGAGTTCTTGAGGAAATATTTTCCCGAAGATGTCCGAGGAAAGAAAGAGATCGAGTTTTTGGAACTGAAGCAGGGTAACATGACGGTTACTGAGTATGCTGTTAAATTCTCAGATCTGGCTAAGTTTTACCCTCACTATAGTGCGGCAACTGCTGAGTTCTCAAAGTGTGTCAAGTTTGAGAATGGAATGAGGCCTGAGATCAAACAGGCAATTGGTTATCAGCGGATCAGAAGGTTTCCGGATTTGGTAGATTGTTGTAGGATCTTTGAGGAAGATAGCAAGGCTCGATTGACTCACTACAAAGGGATGGCCGAGAGGAGGGGAAAACAACTGATGAACCATGGGAAGCCTCATGCAGCTCCAGCTGAGAAAGGTAAACAAAAACACACTGATGGCAAGAAGCCAAGTGGGGGAGGTGACCTTGCTCCTCTTAAGTGTTACAGGTGTGGTGAACTAGGTCATCGTGTCAGTGAATGTACGAGTGATGTGAAGAAATGCTTTAAGTGTGGACAGGCAGGACATTTAATTACAGACTGCAAGGTTAATGTGGTGACTTATTATAATTGTGGAGAACAGGGCCATATTAGTACTCGTTGCCAGAAACCAAAGCAATCTTCAACTGGAGAAAAGGTGTTCGCTTTGACAGGGACTCAGACTTCCAGTGATGACATACTGATCAGAGGTACATGTTATATTAATAATACACCTTTGATTGCTATTATTGATACTGGTACTACTCACTCTTTTATTGCGGCTAATTGTGTGAGAAGGCTAGGCCTTGTTGTTTCTCCTATGAAGGGAGAAATGGTTGTCGAAACTCCTGCAAAGGGATCAGTGACCACTTCTTTAGTCTGTTTGAATTGTCCATTATCGATCTTTGATAAGGACTTTGGTTTGAATTGTCCATTATCGATCACCTTGTATGCTCACGCCGCCCGACGTGAATTCAATTGCCCCTGTATCAATCAAATCCTGGACTTGGTGCTGAAAGGCCCTACATTTCTCCACAGTATGCCCTGGTGCCCCAGATTGGAAATCACAATGGGCTCTTGCATTGTAGCCTGGTGGGGGATTACCAGTAAGAGGAGCCAAAGTCCTTTTCTGTATCAGTTGCAACTGAAGGAGATGCTGCAATAGCTGAGAATATGGCATAGGGAGCTGATGAAAAACTCTTTCAGACTGCTTCGGTCTCTGTGCACACTTTTTATTCTTATGCTTATCCTGGGAGACAAGACCTGGTTGCTGTTGGGAAAGTTCTGAAACCTTGGGTTGTGGAAGGGATTCACGAGGAAATCCATGATCTAGCGAAGACCCCAAAGAGATGGGAGAATTAAGGACTTCTGTTGTAGAAGCGAGCACATGACTGTTTTCCTTCTTTAACACTGTTTTCAAAATTTCCATGACCAAACCCATCTGAGTCTTCATCTGATTGACTTCCTCTCTTAGCACTTTCTGGTCTTGGGTCAAAGCTTGCATGTCTCCCATGAATTGCCCCATCTGGCCTCGCATTTCCCTCAACTCAGCTTGAATTTGCTCCATGATCAACTCTTGAATGGCCTAAGGAGTTAAGTCTACAATTCTGAAGAAAACCAGATCAGAACAAGAATAACCAGCCTTGAACACCTGTTATGCACATGAGATGATTATGCAAATGCAAGTGCCATGTTCAAATATTTCCAAGGAATCATTCTGTTTTAATTCAAGACTTTTCAGAAGAACCACAAGGAATAAATGGAAATGCTCAACAGTGAGATTCAACAATGATATCCTTGGAAATACAAGAACATGTATGCAAGAATGATGATGCATATGCAACAGACATGGGATCAAGGTATCCATAAGTTCTGAACAACTGCTGTGCTGATGATTGGATAAGATCCACAACCCAAAAAACCAGAATTCCGGCACATCAAACCACTAAGATAAGCAGAAAACTCAGATAATAAAACACTGATGAGAGATCCAGAAAACCGGGTAGGTTGAAGGTTTCGGTTTCCTGCAGACCTGCAAACACCCATCCCTCTCACACGTGGGTACTAAGATCCTCAGTATCCCGGGTTCTCAGGTCGAGAAATGATGATACGCTCACCATTTCTGGTTTAGCATCATCATCAATCAAGGAGGCCTCAACTGATTCTCCAAAACGAAAGGTCCTCAGCTTCTGGCACTGAGGTCGAGAAGCAATAGTACATTCATCCCTCGGGGTATAGTAGTATCGCCAATCGAGGAGTGCCTCCACTGGTTCACTTTCAAAACAAGATCCTATGGCAAGTTCCCAGCATTGGGTCCTCGGGTCGAGAATCGTAATGGGTTTGCCATTTCTGGTCTGCCATTATCGTTCTCGGTAGGAGTGCCGTTACTGAGTCCTCGGGAATGGTCATCAGAGTCGACAGTTCCTCAAGAGAATAACTACTGGCCTGCATCAACATACAGTAGCAGATATCCCTCGATAGAACCTCGTCTGACTGTGGGGATCGTGATCACCCGTATGTGGCCAACACCACGGGAGCGTCACGCCTGCCCACACTAAAACCTATGTGTATACTCGAGCCTGGGTAGTGGGCTCATCTCTCAGAACCTCCCAACCTGCCAAACAGAAAACCAGCACAGCGCAGCAAAGTCCAGCATAATAATAATAAAATGAAATGCAATGCAATAAAAGCTGTAAAACAGTAATATACAACATAATAAAGAACAACAAATAAACACCCAACGAAAACAACAAACAAGCGCTAGGATCGACTCACTAAAGGGGATGGACCAGCAAGAGGTCAACCAGAGTCCCCAGCAGAGTTGCCAGCTGTCGCTCCCGAGGATTTGCATCCAACGGTACAAACGCGAGAGTGGCGCGGAAAACACAGAGTCGCCAGCAATGTGTATTTATCTCGAGAGAGGGAAAGGAAACACTGCATAAACCTGAAGGAAGGGAAAGAACATGGTCTCACGACCAAGAGAAACGGGTACGGGAGTCGGTTACGCGAAGGGAAGGTGTTAGCACCCAACACGTCCATCGTACTCGATGGGATCCATGCTTGTTGTCTGCATCAAAGGGTGTCGTCGTCTGGAGCTCCACTGCTACTGGACCGGAGAAGAAATGAGAACGGGAAGAACGGAGAAACGAAGAAGAAAAGAAAAAAAGACGTGACTCGATAGGACGTTATCGTTGTCCTAGGCCTACGTACTCCCTCAGTGCAATGGGAAAGTCAGAGTCAACGTAGTTCGGACGGAAACTGTGGGGGAAAGTTTCTCGCCAAGACAATCGTTGTCTTGTGCCTACATATCCTCAATCGGACGAGAGAGAGGAATCAGAGTTGATGTAGTTCGTGGGTACGACCATGGATGGGTAAGTGTTTTTTACGTGAGCGACGAGCTCTTTTCTAAAAATGAAGTTTGAAACCCAACAATCCCGAAGGATAAAAAGATTTGAATTTGTTTTGTGTTTTTTAGACAGAAGTGTTTTAAGTTAGTTCATAACTTGCATTGCACCAAAGTCTATGACATAGGAATGAATACTTCGCGTATCGTCCCCAACAGGACGTACACTAGGTACCCTAGAAGAATGAAGGGAAACCCCTCACTCCTCACTTCCCACGCTTAAGGCTCGTGCACAATACACTTTATCTTTATTAAGTGTTTTCAAGAAGTTTTGAGATGAGAAGAGAGAAGACACAAAGGAAACTCTAGGGGGAAACTAAGAGTCCTAATGTTATCATGCATGGATGACCTAGGTTAGTGAGGTTTAGGAGAGATGACTACCTAAAGCCTAATGCTAATCCTACTCCAAGCTTAATCAAAAATTAAGTTGGACTAGGTAGCTCTAAGGGGAAAGAATCCAAGGCTTAATCAAGTCTTGAGATTCATGGGATGAGAAAGAGTGAGAGAGAAGAAAGAAGCATCTTAAATGCTAAAGAAAACACAAGTATGAAAGCTTAAAAGAGAAAGGAGAAGTTAAAATTTGGATAATTATCCACATCCCATTCACTTACCATTAGCCCCGACATGGTTAGCAAAAACAAACATAAGCAACAATAAGACAAATGAAACCCAAACAAGTCACAACACAAAGAGAAATGGTTACAAACCAAATGAAACTCATCCAAGTAAGAATGTACACCTTAAGGGTGACCCATAATGTTTACCAAACAAACTCAAGTAAGGAGAATGCAAACAAGTGGCAAAACATAAAAGAAAGTCATCAAAGAAGGAATAGAAGAAGAATGAGTGGATATGCAAGGTGATCATGCAACAATGCTTAAAATAAAATCCAAGTCAGAATGACCTAAACATGTGCCTAAACATACTATACAAGTATCACATAAGGCCTACAAGCAAGTATCCTAGCATTAAGAATCATTAAAAGAAGGAGAAGGAAGCATGTAAGTGAAACATGTTAAAGGATGCAAAATGAAACATGAATAGCATATGACATGAATGCAAAGCTCCAAGGTCAGAAACATACATCCAATTAAGTGCAAAGGAAATATATGGCATGGCATACACAAACCAAATACAAGTCAAGAAGAGGCATAGATGAGAAGAAGTGAGAAGATAAGTCAAAAAGAGGCATGTAGATCAAACATTGAACATGTGCACAAAATATGCAACAACCTCACACCAATGACCTATAATTGCAATAAAATGACATATAATGATTCAAACATGGTTTATGAAGTCAAATAAACAATCCCAAATAATGGCACAAATGCCTCCTCAAACAAGTAATCAAACATGATCAAAGATGTGCACTAAAGAAGACCTCAAACAAAGAGCAATCAAACAATTAGCAAATCATCTTCAGAAATTACCAAATTAAATCTCAAAACACCTCAACCAGGGTCAAACATCATATTAAAAACTCATGCAAAAATTCACAAGATAAGTCATTCAATCAAATATGCAAAGTCACATGGGAATTATGAACTAATATGCAAAAGAAAGGGACCAAAATGCAATATGAAAAGAGTTTAAAAATATGAGAAAAATGTTTTTATGCACTTCAATATGTTGGTGAAACAATGCAAAAAGAAAGGGTTCAGAATGTTTTATATGCTATGAGAAATAAAATCTACAATGCAAAGTGTGCAAATAAGAACAATTTTAAAAAGAAATTAAAGCAACAATTAATTCAGATGCTTAAAATAAAATAAAAATGGAAAATAAAATTTGGAAATTTTTTATAAAATCCTAAGGATGATCCATGATTTTTTTCATAATTTTTGGATGCATAATACTATTTTTAAAGAATTAAAAATGAAATGCGACAATTAATGAAAATAAAAATAAATGAAATAAACATGGGAGGTGCAAACAGCAAGCAATTCACGTTTAAAAAGGAAAATGGGCTCAGCAAGGGGGTTCAAAAAGCAAGTCCAGTCCACAATGAACAAAAAAAAATGCAGTCCAACAAAAAAGGAAATCAGTCAGCCATCTTGACCCACACACACCACAAGATCAATCCAACGCATGGTATTCAGTCAACCAAAACCATATGTAATCAAGATGAAGGGCCCAGATCACAAGGCACACGATAATCAATGTACACACGCGCACATTAAATCACTCAGAATTTAAAAAGTAAACACGTGAAAGGCACATTACAAATTTAATGTGTTGGCACACATACAACCGTCAGATCAATCACACGCATACAAATGAATCATCAGATCACACAACATGCAAGATCAACGACCCAGATTCGTGGCACATGGTAACTAGCATGGATTAATAACACTCAACCAATAAAATAAAAACATATTTTAATAAAACGTGGCAACACATGTACCATTGGATCAAAGCAATGAACGATGGGATTGCATCTTCCACCTCTAAAACCCTCGCCGGACTGAACATGAACCAGGTGCCGGAGCTCTAGCTCCGGTCACCTTCTCCGGTGAGTCTCAACCAAAAATTTTCCAGAAATCAATCATGAGTACATCAAACTGATCAGAATTTCACAAGGATCTCAAATATCATATTAAAAATCACAAACAATGCAATAATAATGAGAATCGAACGAAATAAGTTTGGATCCAAAAACTTCAATCATCAAATACTCTCATGATACACGTCCAAACTCAAAACAAAATACATCAACACACTCAGTGAACCTCATAGATCATTATGCACATCAAAAAATTAAGTTCTAAGAGCATGAAATCACCACTAACCTGAGATCTTGAAGAGCTCAAAATACTCCTAGAAACCCGTCTGTAAGCTCCAGGTCACACATCAGAAGTCTATAATTGTAAAATAAATGCAATTAGAGCTTGAATCTGACCTAGATCTTGAGTTTTGAAGAAGAGGTTTCCAAATTCGAACCCTATGATATCCTTGTTATGAGCTTCAGATGATGGTAGATTTGTGTTCTATGGAGCCCAATGATTCAGAATGTGAAAGAATTTGGTGAAAAGCTCTTGTGAGTAGTGAGATTCGAAGAGGAGAAGGTTTAGGGTGAAAAATGGATTCTGAGCCAAAATGAGTGCATGACCTAGCTGTGAAGGCATGAGTTAGCTTATATACACTTGGTTATTCCCCTGATTATGATTAAGGTCTTGTTAATCCCTTGGTTAATGACTTTTGAAGGTTTATGCAAAAATGCAATTTGGATTGCACCTCCTTATTCCCACGTGCTACCTCATGTTTATGGTCATGGATCATCCACAATTTCCATGCTGATCACAATTGAACTGATTTTGGGCTTTGTAGTGGCTTGATTTATGAGATTCAATGCATCTTGCATTTTGGTCACTTGATAAATTCACCATGAATATGGTACGGGTGGGTGTGAAATTAAAGTAAAAAATGATGGTCATGGCTTGTACTTGAACATGGTAATGTGAATTGGAGCAATAGAAATCATTACAAGTCTTTTGGGATCAAAATGCAAAAGGTGTAGAATATGGCATCATAAGAAAACCCCAAAAACACTTTGCATTGTCTTGGCCATAACTTGAGCTTCACAATGCTATGAGAACCATCTAGTACTTTTTGGAAATGGGAGAGAAAGATCTTCAACTTTCATGTTGGAGGAAAATTCATTTGAAGCTTCCTTGATGATGAAAAGTCAAGTTGAATATGGTGGAAAAATTGCCAAAAATGGAAAGTTCTCATTATAGGTCATTTTCCAAATTTAGTAACTTTTGCACAAACTCTTGATTCTTGAAGAATGATGTCATCCATGCTATTAACATGATTTGAACCTTTGAAAACCCATGGTTGACTTTCCTCTTGAACTGTTGACTTTTGCTTACTTCACAAGTAACTGATCCACTGAAAATCCTCCACAATGAACCACTAGCCAAGCCTCTATCCATTAACACTTGTGAGCATATGGAATACCATAAGAACATGCTTGAATCCACAAAACCCTTCAAGAAGTCCTTTGGGTCAAAAAACCCCAACTGGTCCCTCTGGTCAGGAGGGAAAGATCCACTTAAAATCCTTTGCCATTCTTGATCTTATGAAGATATGATGAGCTCCTCAAACCACCTTGAGGCTTGAGACTCCTTTGAAATGAACCAAGTACCTTGATCCCATGCTAAGAACCAATGTTATGCACAAATGCTAGTGCAAGAAATGCAAAGAAACATAAGCCAGTTAGCTAAAAACAAGAAGGAAAATTTTGGGGTGTTACAGCTGCCCCTATTCAATCAACTTGGTCCTGAAGGTATGATAGTGACGACTATCATGCATTCAAAGGATTCACAGAGATTGAATACCAAAAGAAACCTGAAATTTGCAATCCTCAAAGGAGGGACGACTCCACTGGGGAACAAGCAATAAATGATGCACTGTCACAACACGTACGAGTTTTGGAAACCAATACAAACAATGTATTGAAATGTCTTGAAATAAACACAAACGAGTGTTAACTACGCAGGGGATAAACACGGACGGGTGTCAAGGAATCAAAGATATCAGATACGGACAGGTATCGAAAAGGTACAGGGACGGGTGTAAAAAGGTTCAATACAGACGGGTATCGAAAAGGTACACGGACGGGTGTAAAAAGGTTCAATACGGACGGGTATCGAAAAGGTACACAGACGGGTGTAAAAAGGTTCAATACGGACGGGTACTGAAAAGGTACATGGACGGGTGTAAAAGGTTTCAATACGGACGGGTGTAAAAAGGCTTCAATACGGACGGGTATCGAAAAGGTACACGGACGGGTGTAAAAAGGCTTCAATACGGACGGGTATCGAAAAGGTACACAGACGGGTGTAAAAAGGCTCAATACGGACGGGTACTGAAAAGGTACACGGACGGGTGTAAAAGGTTTCAATACGGACGGGTATCGAAAAGGTACACGGACGGGTGTAAAAAGGCTTCAATATGGACGGGTATCGAAAAGGTACACGGACGGGTGTAAAAAGGCTTCAATACGGACGGGTATCGAAAAGGTACACGGACGGGTGTAAAACGGCTTCAATATAGACGGGTATCGAAAAGGTACATGGACGGGTGTAAAAAGGTTCAATATGGACGGGTACTGAAAAGGTACACGGACGGGTGTAAAAGGTTTCAATACAGACGGGTATCGAAAAGGTACACGGACGGGTGTAAAAAGGTTCAATACGGACGGGTACTGAAAAGGTACACGGACGGGTGTAAAAGGTTTCAATACGGATGGGTATCGAAAAGGTACACGGACGGGTGTAAAAAGGCTTCAATACGGACGGGTATCGAAAAGGTACATAGACGGGTGTAAAAAGGTTCAATACGGACGGGTACTGAAAAGGTACACGGACAGGTGCTGAAAGAACACGGACGGGTGTCAAAAGTCAATACGGACGAGCATTGGCTTAAAAGGTTCAAACACGGACGGGTGCTGAAAGAACACGGACGAGTGTCAAAAGTCAATACGGACGAGTATTGAAACAAAAAGGCTCAGACACGGACGGGTGCCGAAGGAAACACGGACGAGTGTCAAAAGTCAATACGGACGAGTATTGAAACAAAAAGGTTCAGACACGGACGGGTGCCAAAAGAAACACGGACGAGTGTATGACAGTAAAAACCTTGAGGGGATAAACCAAAGGACCACCTGGACGAAGGGGTAAAAAAAAATGAAATCATGGATTAACAATCCTGGAAAACAACTTTGCAAGGGAATGTCAAATATTATTTTGAATGACTAAACCCAACACCTATGGAGTAAAGTCAAAAGACAGCTCCTGAAATCTGGCTTTTCCTGACGAAGGAAAACTCAAATCTGGCTTATGCTTCGGATGCATATGTTTGAATTTTGCCGTAATGCTCCACACGAAGTGGAAATGCTACGCATTTGGGAGGATGCCATGCAAAAGAAATGCTTATGCAATGCAAAAAGACCGTCCCAGCAAAATAAACGCTGAAAACAGAAGCAGCTCCACCGAAGACGACAAACTACATTGTCATCAAACCAAAGAACATGCTGGGGACAATTTCACCCTGCTAGGGAAGATCATAATCACCAATTCTGCCACAGATGGACTAAACTCCGATAGAATACCCACTCTGTTGGGGAATATCAAGATCAATAACTCTGCTGGAGATGGACAAAACTCCGAGAGAATACCCACTTAGCTGGGGAGGGAGATGAATAACGAAGACGGAAACTCCTCCGCTGGGGATCACCAAATACCTCAGAACTTGGCTTTGACGCCTGCCAAAAACGATTGGACTTAAGACCTGCTGGGGATACCAGTCACCACCAGACTCTACTTGGGGATGTCGGTGAGCTTAATCTGCTGTTAGGGAAATAACCTTACCCTCACCCTGCTGGGGATTACATCAAGCCGTCGTCGGCGAGACTATACCTTATGACCAACTGAGGAAAGTAGACACCAAGACTCTGTGGGGATAATGACATCTTTGTCCACAAATCTCCTGCTGGAGATACCACAACATCCACCTTAGAGCAATCAACTTCTGAACGCTTGCTGGGGAATAGTAATCCAAACACAACTTCAGCTGGGTATACAATCCTCTGTACTCCTGTTGAGGGGGACGATCCTCGTCGACACATTTGCTTGGAAAATAGTAAGTTGTCAACATCCACTCTGCTAGGGAATAAACACACTGTTTCCTGACTAGCTGAGGAAAAAATGACTGCCCCATATTCCGTGGGGGGACACCACCTTCTGAAGAAAGGTGAGCCAAATCACAACTCTGGCTGGGGGGAAAACCTCTTATCCTGCTGAGGGGGACGATCCTCAACGACTCTGTTCGGGGAATTACCTCTTTATACTCTGTTGAGGAAGACGATCCTTGATACTCTGACGGGGAAGAGTAATAAACTGCTGAGGACAGTCAGACTTCAAAGTTGGGGAGAGCAGCTCTACTGGGGAGGTACCAATGAAGATTAGACTTTGAATTACTTGAGATGACTAGATCTGACCGTTGAGGAAAAGAACACTCTGACTCCTCATCGTCTTCTTGACGATATTCTATCATCTTACCTTGCTGAGAGTGAGGATTCCATCTGTACTGCTGGAGATGAGAAACCTTCATAAAAGCCCTTTTCGAACATAGGACAATTCTCTCCTTGAGGAAGAATAACAATTCCCACACCTTGCTGGAAAAAGATACCCTCTGGCTCTTTGCTGGAGGGAAAAGGCTCCAAAAGTCCCACACACTGGGAACAACTCAGTGCTTCAAGTTTCTGCATATTGATTGTCAAGAGCGAAACACAGTTCCTTTGACTTTCCACCTTGCCCCAAACCACAGGGTCTGCTTGAAGTAATCATCTTAAGAGGATTTTACAGAAAACCTGGCGTTCAACAATGCCCCAGGGTCTTCAAACTCTTAGAGATGTATCCGGTCTAGACATAACTGTCCCATACTTCATGATTCATGAAGTAAACCACCTCGAGAGGGTTCGCAATGACCTGAAATGTTCTGCCACAGTATTCTGAACCTTGCAGAGGTGCTATTGATTGACTGTGTTCTGAAGGGAAAAACTTCTCGCGCCCTTGAAGTGACCTGCCCCAGTACAAGCCTTGCAGTACATTTGTCTCTGACCGACTAGTCTTCGAGAGATTTACCGAATCTCGATGTGATTTCCCCAATTTACACGCTTGTGGAGAGATTTATCGGATCTCGACATAATTGCCCCAGTTCGAAGAAATTTTCTCAACATGAATGCCCCATGGTTGATTGTACTCTGAAAAGACCTTCTCAACTTGAATGCCCTAGCTTGGCTACATTTTGAAGAGATTTCCCGGTGTGATTGTCCCAGATTGGTTACATCTCAACACAAATGGCTGGGAACGCCTTTTTCCCACACAATCTTTCAGCAACATATCCTCTGGAGTCTCAGGCACCTCAACTTGGCCAGTTTAAGCTTCTCGACTGATGTTCATCGTGTATGCTTCTTTGATGTCAAACAAATGTATGCAAGCAAAAAACATTTATTCTGAGAATGATTATTCAAATGCAACACATATGTTAATCTTGAAGTCCTTATTGAAAATATGTCACTCAACCGAGTTACGACACTTATTTTTGAAAGGAAAGCAATACCCACATGCAACACCAACAAAAATCTTATTAGCACAACTCCTGGGAGTCAGGAACACTATCTCGTTGAAGTACGCCTTCAGCCTAAACCCTGTTTCAATTAGGACTTTTAAGGGTTGTAGCGTGGCCTGGTTTGCTGTTTGAGAAAAAAGGATTTATGGCTCAAAGTTTATTGGTACCCACCCACTCTTCATGATATTCTCCAGTCCTACGTTCAGCTAATTTGACACAAGCGCTCATCTCTCAAAAGGTTTTCCGATTTCCAGGGAATCCACGCAACTGGTGATTCGACACCTAACGAGGTTTTGGAATAACAGTCTCCCCTTTTTGTCTTTTGTGTCTATAGTCACACGACTTTGTTCTTATCGAGGATTTTCTTTGTAATCCTTTTGGATTTTTATTCTTTTGATTTCCCTGATTTTGCCTGGACTGATTCTTTTTTAATCTTTTTTTGATTTTTGGAGTCCAGCGGGATGCCCTAACTTTTGCCTAAGTCACTTGCTTTCAAGTTTTTTTTTTTTTTTGACTTAGCAGGCTTTTCTTTTTTTCTCTTTTTTCTCTTCTTTTTTTTTTGAACAAGTCGTGTGACACCGTTTTGCCTGACTTGTTTGAAAGGCCTGTGACTATTTCACTCTTCGGTTGGTGAGGAGTAACCATTATGGTTCTACACCTCTTAACCTCTTGATAGTGGAATGGAAGGTAATGGATCCTCAGATGTACACTCCTTCTGAAAGTTGAACACTTGGTCAAACTAACTGACGCCTACCCTGCCCCTGGGTTAAAATTGAGTATTTTTCGTTTTCAAAAAGAACTCCTACTACTAGGCTCAAAGGGGTTGACAAAGGTCTATCTCCTTATCTCTCCAGTGTTTGTGAATTGGAAACAATGCTTGTACATCCTTAACAGGGTTTTATCCAAAAGCGTACCATTAGAAATCTGCGTTCTTATTTCGTCATCCTCCCTCCAAAAGTCTAGGCAAGAAAGGTTGGTATTGTAGTGCATATAAACATGACATGAGTGCATAAAAGTAAGATACTTCAGGAACAACACATCATTGCATTAAAATCAACATTCAAACACAAACAAGTTTTTATATGCAGACAATGTTTAAACAAACAAAGGAAAGCTACATATGAAAATGCAGTAAAGGAAGCTAATGATTGCCATTGTTGAGGAGACTTGACTCCGTCTGGACCTATTGCTTTTGATGGCGCTCTTGCGATCTGGTGCTTACTCCGACAAAGAAGCTTCAATCCAAAGGGGTACCATCTGGCATGATGACCTTTGAGTCGATCAAGTCTTGCACCTTGTGCTCAAATACATTACAATTATCAATTGTATGCCCAAACGTTCCCGAGTGGAACTCGCACCTAGCATTCATGTCAAAGTTCGGAGGAATAGGGTACGGTACTGGCGTGGTACTCCTTTTTTGAATCAGAGAGTTCTTGAGCAGACGAGCAAACAACTAACTGTAAGGGATAGGAATAGGATCAAATATCCTCTTGGGCCTTCTTGGTCTTGGTTGCCCCTGCTGCTGGTAATTCTGCTGATTTGGGCGCCCCACCTGCCCCTGTACTTTCCTTTCCACATTCGGCTGAGTCACAAACAAAGGTTGCTGACGTAGAGCTTCTGCAGCATAAGGTTGTGGAAGAGATCCTTGACACGAGGTGGATCCTTTGGAAAAGGAAGGAGTCCCCAATTCCTCTGCAACAATTGAGGTAAAATCACCTTGTATGCTCACGCCGCCCGACGTGAATTCAATTGCCCCTGCATCAATCAAATCCTGGACTTGGTGCTGAAAGGCCCTACATTTCTCCATAGTATGCCCTGGTGCCCCAGAATGGAAATCACAATGGGCTCTTGCATTGTAGCTTGGTGGGGGATTACCAGTAAGAGGAGCCAAAGTCCTTTTCTGTATCAGTTGCAACTGAAGGAGATGCTGCAATAGCTGAGAATATGGCATAGGGAGCGGATGAAAAACTCTTTCAGACTACTTCGGTCTCTGTGCACACTTTTTATTCTTATGCTTATCCTGGGAGACAAGACCTAGTTGCTGTTGGGAAAGTTCTGAAACCTTGGGTTGTGGAAGGGATCCACGAGGAAATCCATGATCTAGCGAAGACCCCAAAGAGATGGGAGAATTAAGGACTTCTGTTGCGGAAGCGAGCACATGACTGTTTTCCTTCTTTAACACTGTTTTCAAAATTTCCATGACCAAACCCATCTGATTGACTTCCTCTTTTAGCACTTTCTGGTCTTGGGTCAAAGGTTGCATGTCTCCCATGAATTGCCCCATCTAGCCTCGTATTTCCCTCAACTCAGCTTGAATTTGCTCCATGATCAACTCTTGAATGGCCTGAGGAGTTAAGTCAGCAATTCTGAAGAAAACCAGATCAGAACAAGAATAACCAGCCTTGAACACCTGTTATGCACATGAGATGATTATGCAAATGCAAGTGCCATGTTCAAATATTTCCAAGGAATCATTCTGTTTTAATTCAAGACTTTTCAGAAGAACCACAAGGAATAAATGGAAATGCTCAACAGTGAGATTCAACAATGATATCCTTGGAAATACAAGAACATGTATGCAAGAATGATGATGCATATGCAACAGACATGGGATCAAGGTATCCATAAGTTCTGAACAACTGTTGTGCTGATGATTGGATAAGATCCACAACCCAGAAAACCAGAATTTCGGCACATCAAACCACTAAGATAAGCAGAAAACTCAGATAATAAAACACTGATGAGAGATCCAGAAAACCGGGTAGGTTGAAGGTTTCGGTTTCCTGCAGACCTGCAAATGCCCATCCCTTTCACATGCAGGTACTAAGATCCTCAGTATCCCGGGCTCTCAGATCGAGAAATGATGATACGTTCACCATTTCTGGTTTAGCATCATTATCAATCCAGGAGGCCTCAACTGATTCTCCAAAACGAAAGGTCCTCAGCTTCTGGCACTGAGGTCGAGAAGCAATAGTACATTCATCCATCGGGGTACAGTACTATCTCCAATCGAGGAGTGCCTCCACTGGTTCACTTTCAAAACAAGATCCTATGGCAAGTTCCTAGCATTGGGTCCTCGGGTCGAGAATCGTAATGGGTTTTCCATTTCTGGTCTACCATTATCGTTCTCAGGAGGAGTGCCGTTACTGAGTCCTCGGGAATGGTCATCAGAGTCGACAGTTCCTCAAGAGAATAACTACTGGCCTGTATCAACATACAGTAGCAGATATCTCTCGATAGAACCTCGTCTGACTGTGGGGATCGTGATCACCCGTACGTGGCCAACACCACGGGAGCGTCACGTGTGCCCACACTAAAACCTATGTGTATGCTCGAGCCTGGGTAGTGGGCTCATCTCTCAGAACCTCCCAACCTGCCAAGCAGAAAACCAGCACAGCGCAGCACAGTCCAGCATAATAATAATAAAATGAAATGCAATGCAATAAAAGCTGTAAAACAGTAATATACAACATAATAAAGCACAACAAATAAACACCCAACGAAAACAACAAACAAGCGCTAGGATCGACTCGCTAAAGGGGATGGACCAGCAAGAGGTCAACCAGAGTCCCCAGCAGAGTCGCTAGCTGTCGCTCGCGAGGATTCGCATCCAATGGTACAAACGCGAGAGTGGCGCGAAAAACACAGAGTCGCCAGCAATGTGTATTTATCCCGAGAGAGGGAAAGGAAACACTGCATAAACCTGAAGGAAGGGAAAGAACATGGTCTCACGACCAAGAGAAACTGGTACGGGAGTCGGTTACGTGAAGGGAAGGTGTTAGCACCCAACACGTCCATCGTACTCGATGGGATCCATGCTTGTTGTCTGCATCAAAGGGTGTCATCGTCTGGAGCTCCACTGCTACTGGACTGGAGAAGAAACGAGAATGGGAAGAACGGAGAAACGAAGAAGAAAAGAAAAAAAGAAGTGACTCGATAGGACGTTATCGTTGTCCTAGGCCTACGTACTCCCCCAGTACAATGGGAAAGTCAGAGTCAACGTAGTTCAGACGGGAACTGTGGGGGAAGGTTGCTCGCCAAGACAATTGTTGTCTTGTGCCTACATATCCTCAATCAGACGAGAGAGAGGAATCAGAGCTGATGTTGTTCATGGGTACGACCACGGATGGGTAAGTGTTTTTCACGTGAGCGACGAGCTCTTTTCTGAAATAGAAGTTTGAAACCCAACAATCCCGAAGGATAAAAATATTTGAATTTGTTTTGTGTTTTTTAGACAGAAGTGTTTTAAGTTAGTTCATAACTTGCATTGCACCAAAGTCTATGACATAGGAACGAATACTTCGCGTATTGTCCCCAACAGGACGTACACTAGGTACCCTAGAAGAATGAAGGGAAACCCCTCACTCCTCACTTCCCACGCTTAAGGCTCGTGCGCAATACACTTTATCTTTATTAAGTGTTTTCAAGAAGTTTTGAGATGAGAAGAGAGAAGACACAAAGGAAACTCTAAGGGGAAACTAAGAGTCCTAATGTTATCATGCATGGATGGCCTATGGTTAGTGAGGTTTAGGAGAGACGACTACCTAAAGCCTAATGCTAATCCTACTCCAAGCTTAATAAAAAATTAAGTTGGACTAGGTAGCTCTAAGGGGAAAGAATCCAAGGCTTAATCAAGTCTTGAGATTCATGGGATGAGAAAGAGTGAGAGATAAGAAAGAAGCATCTTAAATGCTAAAGCAAACACAAGTATGAAAGCTTAAAAGAGAAAGGAGAAGTTAAAATATGGATAACTATCCACATCCCATTCACTTACCATTAACCCCTACATGGTTAGCAAAAACAAACATAAGCAACAATAAGACAAATGAAACACAAACAAGTCACAACCCAAAGAGAAATGGTTACAAACCAAATGAAACTCATCCAAGTCAGAATGTACACCTTAAGGGTGACCCATAATGTTTACCAAACAAACTCAAGCAAGGAGAATGCAAACAAGTGGCAAAACATACAAGAAAGTCATCAAAGAAGGAGTAGAAGAAGAACGAGTGGATATGCAAGGTGATCATGCAACAATGCTTCAAATAAAATTCAAGTCAGAATGTGGATGACCTAAACATGTGCCTAAACATACTATACAAGTATCACATAAGGCCTAAAAGCAAGTATCCAAGCATTAAGAATCATTAAAAGAAGGAGAAGGAAGCATGTAAGTGAAACATGTTAAAGGATGCAAAATGAAACATGAATAGCATATGACATGAATGCAAAGCTCCAAGGTCAGAAACATACATCCAATGAAGTGCAAAGGAAATATATGGCATGGCATACACAAACCAAACACAAGTCAAGAAGAGGCATGGATGAGAAGAAGTGAGAAGATAAGTCAAAAAGAGGCATGTAGATCAAACATTGAACATGTGCACAAAATATGCAACAACCTCACACCAATGAAGTATAATTGCAATCAAATGACCTATAATGATTCAAACATGGTTTATGAAGTCAAAGAAACAATCCCAAATAATGGCACAAATGCCTCCTCAAACAAGTAATCAAACATGATCAAAGATGTGCACAAAAGAAGACCTCAAACAAAGAGTAATCAAACAATTGGCAAATCATCTTCAGAAATTACCAAATTAAATCTCAAAACACCTCAACCAGGGGTAAACATCATATTAAAAACTCATGCAAAAATTCACAAGATAAGTCCTTCAATCAAATATGCAAACTCACATGGGAATTATGAACTAATATGCAAAAGAAAGGGACCAAAATGCAATATGAAAAGAGTTTAAAAATATGAGAAAAATGTTTTTATGCACTTCAATATGTTGGTGAAACAATTCAAAAAGAAAGGGTTCAAAATGTTTTATATGCTATGAGAAATAAAATCTACAATGCAAAGTGTGCAAATAAGAACAATTTTAAAAAGAAATTAAAGCAACAATTAATTCAGATGCTTAAAATAAAATAAAAATGGAAAATAAAATTTGGATAATTTTTTATAAAACCCTAAGGATGATCCATGATTTTTTTTCATAATTTTTGGATGCATAAAACTATTTTTAAAGAATTAAAAATGAAATGCGACAATTAATGAAAATAAAAATAAATGAAATAAACATGGGGGGTGCAATCAGCAAGCAATTCACGTTTAAAAAGGCAAATGGGCTCAGCAAAGGGGTTCAGAAAGCAAGTCCAGTCCACAACGAACCAAAAAAAACGCATTCCAACAAAAAAGGAAATCAGTCAGCCATCTTGACCCACACACAATCCAACGCATGGTATTCAGTCAACCAAAACCATATGTAATCAAGATGAAGGGCCCAGATCACAAGGCACATGATAATCAATGTACACACGCGAACATTAAATCACTCAAAATTTAAAAAGTAAACACGTGAAAGGCACATGACAAATTTAATGTGTTGGCACGCATACAACCGTCAGATCAATCACACGCATACAAATGAATCATCAGATCACACAACATGCAAGATCAACGTCCCAGATTCGTGGCACATGGTAACTAGCATGGATTAATAACACTCAACCAATATAATAAAAACAGATTTTAATAAAACGTGGCAACGCATGGACCATTGGATCAAAGCAATGAAGGGTGGGATTGCATCTTCCACCTCTAAAACCCTCGCCGGACTGAACATGAACCAGGTGCCGGAGCCCTAGCTCTGGTCACCTTCTCCGGTGAGTCTCAACCAAAAAGTTTCCAGAAATCAATCATGAGTACATCAAACTGATCAGAATTTCACAAGGATCTCAAATATCATATTAAAAATCACAAACAATGCAACAATAATGAGAATCGAACGAAATAAGTTTGGATCCAAAAACTTCAATCATCAAATACTCTCATGATACACGTCCAAACTCAAAACAAAACACATCAGCACACTCAGTGAACCTCATAGATCATTATGCACATCAAAAAATTAAGTTCTAAGAGCATGAAATCACCACTAATCTGAGATCTTGAAGAGCTCAAAATACTCCTAGAAACCCGTCTGTAAGCTCCAGATCACACCTCGGAAGTCTCTAATTGCAAAATAAATGCAATTAGAGCTTGAATCTGACATAGATCTTGAGTTTTGAAGAAGAGGTTTCCAAATTCTAACCCTATGATATCCTTGTTATGAGCTTCAAATGATGGTAGATTTGTGTTCTATGGAGCCCAATGATTCAGAATGTGAAAAAATTTGGTGAAAAGATCTTGTGAGTAGTGAGATTCGAAGAGGAGAAGGTTTAGGGTGAAAAATGGATTCTGAGCCAAAATGAGTGCATGACCTAGCTGTGAAGGCATGAGTTAGCTTATATACACTTGGTTATTCCCCTGATTATGATTAAGGTCTTGTTAATCCCTTGGTTAATGACTTTTGAAGGTTTATGCAAAAATGCAATTTGGATTGCACCTCCTTATTCCCACGTGCTACCTCATGTTTATGGTCATGGATCATCCATAATTTCCATGCTGATCATAATTGAACTGATTTTGGGCTTTGTAGCGGCTTGATTTATGAGATTCAATGCATCTTGCATTTTGGTCACTTGAGAAATTCACCATGAATATGGCACGAGTGGGTGTGAAATAAAAGTAAAAAATGATGCTCATGGCTTGTACTTGAACATGGTAATGTGAATTGGAGCAATAGAAATCATTACAAGTCTTTTGGGATCAAAATACAAAAGGTGTAGAATATGGCATCCTAAGAAAACCCCAAAAACACTTTGCATTGTCTTGTCCATAACTTGAGCTTCACAAATGCTATGAGAACCATCTAGTACTTTTTAGAAATGGGAGAGAAAGATCTTCAACTTTCATGTTGGAGGAAAATTCATTTGAAGCTTCCTTGATGATGAAAAGTCAAGTTGAATATGGTGGAAAAATTGCCAAAAATGGAAAGTTCTCATTATAGGTCATTTTCCAAATTTAGTAACTTTTGCACAAACTCTTGATTCTTGAAGAATTGAAATTCTGGTATCAGACGTGTGATGTTAAGGTGCGATGTCACAACAACACACTCTGCACAATAGACAACAATAACAATAAAATAACACCAAGAATTGTTGACCCAGTTCAGTTACAACCAACCTACTCTGGGGGCTACTAAGCCAGGGATGGAATTCACTACTTGTAGATATAATTTACAGACTCAACAACCCGTTGACAATCTCCTAAACTTATACTCTACTAATAACTTCCTACCTAAGAAACCACTTAGGTATGAGAACACCACTCAATCCCTTACAAACTCTCAAAGAAACCACTTTGAGTAACCTTGATCTTACTTCACAGTTTCGATCAAGCAACCACTCTCTATTGCTTCACAGCTTCTAGAGAGGACAGAAACACAACACCTATTCAAACCCTAGAATAGTGTAAATACAAGCACTCTAAACAAACTCTAGACCCTAAGCCTCCAGCTCCTGATCTTCTGAATGTTTTCTGTCCCTTTTCCTTTGGTCTTGTGCGCTTTATATAGCTCCTTGAATTGGTCTTGGACTTGCTACAATATCTCCCAGATTTGTTATTTAAAACTGAATATTTAAAACAGATTTTCTCCTAAAATCTTTTTAAATCTTCAACCTTTTAAATCTCCTACAAATCTGCACCAGATCTCCTATGCAGCAGCAAATATCTATCCCAAGATATTCGCATCCAATGAGACAGCTTGCTCTCCACAATTCCAGCTAATACGCAACCCTAACAACATCACAGCCTACTGTTGTTAATTCTGTAGGTCTGATGTTACAACATCACCTATGTGACATCAGACATCCAACTTCAGCAATTAATTACTTAACACAGCCCAGTGTTAAGACTTCAATGTTGCAACATCAGCACCTTGACATCAACATTGAACATACCTTGTTTTACCAAAATTCCAGCCAATCCAAGAACTAACAATCTCCCCCTTTGGCTAATTTTGGCTAAAACAATCTTTGCACTCTGCATCTTCAGAGACTTTAGCAGCGGAATAACTTCAATCAAAAATCTTTAAGCAGCAGCAGCATCTTCAAAACATACAAACATAAAGACTTCACTTCACACAAAAACTCTGCTGCAGCACCATCTTCAATAACAACTTGGAAACAACCAAAAATGGTGCTCCCCCTCAAAAATATGAACCAGCATCACAGCTGTTCAGTAGCTCACAATGTGCAGCACTTCTCCCCCTTGATGTCTGCTTGGCTGCACTCTTCAAATGCTATGATATCTTCACTAGCTCAGTCTACACTCCCCCTCAATAACTGCATCAGCACTTTTCAACCAAACACCTTTTATTATTTTTAGCAGCATCAATCTCTCTTCATGGCAATTAAATAATTTTTAACTCTCCCCCTTTTTAGCCATAATTTGACAACCTCAACAAGTAAGTCCTATGACACCCTGTACAAAACCAAACTTCTTCTGTCAGCAATATCCACATTTTGAAAATCCAGACATATTGTTCATCCATCCAGTTATGAAGGCTTCACACAATCATCCACAAGATCTGAAGCACACACAATGCCTTCCACTGAACTCTCCTCACACTTAGAATAACACACACCAAGACAAGTGTACAATCTATTCAAGGCCATGATTCAATCTTGTCTTCAGACATCTCCTCAGAAGCATGTGCGCACAAGATTCAAACAATTTGCTTCATATGACTAGAACCATTCAAGGCCACACCAAAACACCAATCAACAGTCTAATGTCATAACATGCTATCTGACATTATATCCTCATAAGAGGCAACCAATCTCCACAAGCTTGATCAACATGCAATCTTCACAATAAATGCACCTTTGCTGCAAAATCCATAGACAAGTATTCCCCCTGTCATGATTAACAAATGCTCTAGATGGAGATGAACATTTGAGCACATTTTCTGAGTACATGCATTTTGGTACCACTGTCCCTTTCTCCAAAGGCTATCATACAATTCATCTTCACCATCCAAGGCAAACCTTCTACTTCATCATTCTCCCGTATGACTATGTAGATGCTCCTTAGATATAATGTAAGCACTAAGCTTCAGATCCAGAACAAAGACATCCTTCACCAAGGATACTCTTGACACCAGGGTATTACATATGCTCCACTACTGGATTTACTATCAGCAAAATAATCCAAACTCAACACTGTGTCACAAACTCCACAAATTCTCAGCTTACTTATAAGCTTTACTGAGATCCAGTCTCTTCAAGAGATCACAATTCCTCTAACCTTACATCCACCAGTAGTTGTTGAAACTGGTGAAGTCTTCAAATACAGTAGTCATGCTTTGCCAAAACAAACTATTAAACACATGACCATAATCTCCACCTCTTCTGATAAAAAATGCTAGAGAATCCAACTCCACATATCCAATCTTAATCCTCTTCCAGATATAACCACCAGCAAACATGATGTTATAACATCTTTTGGGACATCAGCTTCTCATCACCATTCAAAGGACTCATTGCACAAAGAAGTCCTTCAAGAAGCTCCCAATAAAACACAGTCAGAGCAACTTATTCATACACACCTAAATACCATAAGTTCCCACACCCTCTCTGAATCATATCCTAGCAAACTCAACCATATCCAGAGTATCCATACCCAATTCTTTTTCCAGAACATACTTCCACCATTTTATGAAAAGCACTGGAATGTTATCTAGTATGGCCTTTTGAATTTTCTCAGAAGTTCTAACAACAACGGCTTCCTTCATTTGAGAGATATCCTGGATATTATCATCATACATATCTCTGATCTTCCTATTTCTGGAAGAGATGAACACTTTACTCCTGGATTTTGTAGTACCATCCACATAGATCTTCTGCTTATCAGTTCTCATCTTTGGAGGTGACTTAATAGCTTTCCTCTTCCTTGATTTCAGTCGTTTAGCAACCCCAGGAACCACTTTTGCAATTAGTTCATCATCACTCTTCTTTATTTTAAGGCTAGAAGTACCTTTCTTGACTTGAGATGTTTTAACATCAGCTCTAGCATCTGCATCTTCCAACCTAAGGATTGTCAACTTGTGAAATTTTTCTTCTGAACTATAGGAGTCATTAGTCAGGTTGTCATCTTTCTTGGCCTTGCAAGTATTCAGCTCCCAACACTTCTTAAGGTCACAGCTTTTGATCCTTCCATCAGCATTGTTGACTCCTTCATCTTGCTCACATAACTGACTACTCAAGTTGGCTTTTAACACATCATTCAACTTAGGAGTAACAGCACCATAAGTCATTAACCCAGATTGACTTTTCACCATACTTTCACCCTTGATGTCACCATCTGATGGTACAGCATCAACCTTAACATCACTAGATAAGCTGTCCACTTGAGGTATCCACTGATAGCAATTATCTTTGGATCTTACTCCCTTCATCACTACCTCATTCTGCTCATCAGCTACCACACATTCATCTTTGGTGTAGCTTACCTTGTAACCTTCATCACAAAGTTGACTTATGCTAATTAAATTAGCACTCAACCCTTGAACAAGGAGCACATTATCAAGAGTAAGACCATCATGATTCTTCACTCTTCCAACTCCTTCTACTACTCCTTTTTCACCATTGCCAAAAATAACATCATTTGCATGGAACAGATTGAACTCTACCAAATGCTTCTTGGATCCAGTCATGTGCTTTGAACATCCACTGTCAAAGTACCATGCATCCATAGCAAAATGTCCATCTGATGTGTGAGCCAATAGACATGTGACCTGAGCTTTAGGAACCCATTGTTTTACTACTTTGGGCCTGACCTCCTTCTGTCTGGGTTGAGGAGCAGAATTTGGATAACCATGAAGCTTGAAGCAAGAGAACTGCATATGTCCAAATCTGCCACAGTAGAAGCATCTAACTCTGTCATCTCTAAAGTGGTTAAACCTTCTGCCACCATGATGATGATGTTGCTGGTGCTGCCAACCATAGTGTTGATTTCTTCTTCTATGATAAGGCTGTTGTCTTCTCCTACTATAGTTTGACTGTCTTCTATGGTAAGGATACTGTCTTTTGAACTGTCTCCTATGGTGATGAGGCTTCCTTCTTCCATAGTCATGAGGCACATCATTGTTGTATCCATATTCATACATGTTCCCCTGATGTTGATGAACCATGTTCTGATTGAACCTAGCAGCCTTCATGCTCTTGTGATATTGAGGTGGCATATACTGACTAGCTCCCTGAGACTGCACCTTCTTCTGATGATGATCATTCTTCTTCTCAACATTCTGAGGCTGTGGATGAGTAACCTTCTTAGGTGTAGAATCATGTCTCTTTGTTTGATGCTGAGACAATGGTTGAGACATCTCCTTCTTTGTTCCTGAAGTGCTTGCTTCTGCAGATACTTTTTCCTCAACCACA
The DNA here is from genome assembly GCA_022829125.1 of Lathyrus tuberosus. Lineage (NCBI taxonomy): Eukaryota > Viridiplantae > Streptophyta > Magnoliopsida > Fabales > Fabaceae > Lathyrus > Lathyrus tuberosus. Next base: position 2,337,867 of record JALAZF010000241.1, on the reverse strand, counting down.
AATCTTGACTTATCTTCAGCAACCTTTTCTGTCTGAAGGATCTTATCCAGTGTGTCTGTACCATAGTTCAGCATCCTAACAGATTTAGTCATATGATCAAGATGAGCTTTGACCATTGAGACTTCATTTTCCAAATCATCTTTGGCAGTCTCAAGCTGAGCAATCTGTTTCTTTTGACTCTTGTTTTCTTGACAGATTTCAGCACTCTTTAGACAAAGCTCTTGATAAGTAGAAGCTAACTCCTCAAAAGTTATTTCCCCATCACTAGAATCATCATCAGAAACAACGGTTCCTGTCAAAGCTCTGACATGCTTTGCTGACTCACTTTCACTATCAGAGTCAGACCAGGAAACTGTCATGCCCTTCTTCTGCTTCTTCAAGAATGTGGGACACTCTTTCTTGACATGTCCATACCCTTCACATTCAAAGCACTGAACTCCTTTATCTTGGGCAGTCTTCTCTTCATCCTTCTCTTTTGACTTGCTGATGTCAGAAGAAATGTTCTTGACATTAGGCCTGGAGTTATTGTTCATCCTCTTGAACACCTTGTTGAACTGTCTTCCCAACATCACTATGGCCTGAGATAGATCCTCCTGCGATTCAGAACTCTTTCCTTTTTCTTCTGCATCATTTGACACCAAGGCTATACTTTTTGGCTTCTTTTCTGGTTCTTCCTCATTCAACCCAAGCTCAAAAGTTTGAAGAGATCCAATGAGCTCATCAACTCTCATCTTGCGGATGTCTTGTGATTCTTCAATGGCAGTCACCTTCATCTTGTACCTCTTAGGAAGGGACCTAAGGATTTTCCTTACAAGCTTTTCTCCTGACATCTTTTCTCCAAGAGCACTAGAAGCATTGGAAAGCTCAAGAATACTCATGTGGAAGTCATGGATAGTCTCATCTTCCTTCATCTTCAGACTTTCAAACTTCGATGTTAGAAGCTGAAGTCTTGACATCTTAACTCTAGATGTTCCTTCATGTGTAGCCTTCAAAATATCCCAAGCTTCCTTAGCAACTTCACAGGTATTGATCAACCTGAATATGTTCTTATCCACTCCATTGAAAATTGCATTTAAAGCTTTTGAATTTCCAAGGGCAAGCTCATCTTCTTCCTTGGTCCATTCTTCTTCAGGTTTTAGCTTTGAGGTGTCCTCTTTATCTTTCCCAGCATCATCTTTTTCAAACACAACAGGTGCTTTCCATTCTTTAATTATAGCCTTCCAAGCCCTGCTGTCCAAGGATTTCAAAAAAGTGATCATCCTTGGCTTCCAATAATCATAATTCGAGCCATCCAAAATAGGGGGTTTGTTGACAAATCCTCCAACTTCTTTGTCCATCTTTACACCAGAAAGTAACTTCCCTAGATCTCACCCAGAGACAGACAGGATGACTGCTCTGATACCAATTGAAATTCTGGTATCAGACGTGTGATGTTAAGGTGCGATGTCACAACAACACACTCTGCACAATGGACAACAATAACAGTAAAATAACACCAAGAATTGTTGACCCAGTTCGGTTACAACCAACCTACTCTGGGGGATACCAAGCCAGGGATGGAATTTACTACTTGTAGATATAATTTACAGACTCAACAACCCGTTGACAATCTCCTAAACTTATACTCTACTAATGACTTCCTACCTAAGAAACCACTTAGGTATGAGAACACCACTCAATCCCTTACAAACTCTCAAAGAAACCACTTTGAGTAACCTTGATCTTACTTCACAGCTTCGATCAAGCAACCACTCTCTATTGCTTCACAGCTTCTAGAGAGGACAGAAACACAACACCTATTCAAACCCTAGAATAGTGTAAATACAAGCACTCTAAACAAACTCTAGACACTAAGCCTCCAGCTCCTGATCTTCTGAATGTTTTCTGTCCCTTTTCCTTTGGTCTTGTGCGCTTTATATAGCTCCTTGAATTGGTCTTGGACTTGCTACAATATCTCCCAGATTTGTTATTTAAAACTGAATATTTAAAACAGATTTTATCCTAAAATCTTTTTAAATCTTCAACCTTTTAAATCTCCTACAAATCTGTACCAGATCTCCTATGTAGCAGCAAATATCTATCCCAAGATATTCGCATCTAATGAGACAGCTTGCTCTCCACAATTCCAGCTAATACGCAACCCTAACAACATCACAGCCTGTTGTTGTTAATTCTGCAGGTCTGATGTTACAACATCACCTATGTGACATCAGACATCCAACTTCAGCAATTAATTACTTAACACAACCCAGTGTTAAGACTTCAATGTTGCAACATCAGCACCTTGACATCAACATTGAACATACCTTGTTTTACCAAAATTCCAGCCAATCCAAGAACTAACAAGAAAGATGTCATCCATGCTATTCGTTGACCAAATAAAGGTACATGGACTTGGGAAACATGATTTGAACCTTTGAAAACCCATGGTTGACTTTCCTCTTGAACTGTTGACTTTTGCTTACTTCACAAGTAACTGATCCACTGAAAATCCACCACAATGAACCACTAGCCAAGCCTCTATCCATGAACACTTGTGAGCATATGGAATACCATAAGAACATGCTTGAATCCACAAAACCCTTCAAGAAGTCCTTTGGGTAAAAAAACCCCAACTAGTCCCTCTGGTCAGGAGGGAAAGATCCACTTGAAATCCTTTGCCATTCTTGATCTTATGAAGATATGATGAGCTCCTCAAACCACCTTGAGGCTTGAGACTCCTTTGAAATGAACCAAGTACCTTAATCCCATGCTAAGAACCAATGTTATGCACAAATGCTAATGCAAGAAATGCAAAGTGTTAGTTCTCTTGTATTAGGATTGGCTTAATTTTTGTAAAACAAATATTAGCAGTAATAATGTAATAGAGAATAGGATGTATAAACTTGCTAAGAAGAACAGGTACAATAAGATGTCCTATTGAAAAGACCTAACATGTTGTGTTGAAGTTATTCAACAACTGGAACAACATGTCGAAGAAGATGTCCTATGAGGGAGCATTCGACATCGCGCCTGCTGAGCTGGATTATTGAGATTCAGTTATGTTTTGAATTGTGCAGAATATTCAGGAGAAAATTATGCATCCTATATGGCGCATATTTAAAGGTCTAGAAGATTCAATCATAAATCATTACTTTCTAAATATGGAGACATATTAGGAAATATTAGATTGAAGACCTATTTTCTTGGAGTTTATTTTGCAGAATTGTAACAGCTAATGAAGCTGTGATTGAAGGCCCAAATCCTGTTGGGTACAGGTTATAAATAGAAGGGTTTGTAACCTTGGAAGTGATGGCTCAAGATGTAGAAGTCTAGGGTTCTGTCTAGGTAAACCTCCCGACTTGTGGGAAGGTTACCCGTATTCCTCAAAACCTGTAGGTAAGAGGCAGTACGTTTTGTTCTTGGAGGAAGCTTTGAAGTAACTCCAGGTTATGTTCTGAGTTAGGGAAGAAGCTAACAAACGGTGGAGTTTGGCATCATACTTAGCTAGGTATTGTTCTCATCAGATGTTGATGTGTCATAGGAGTGTGTCTCCTCACCATGGAAGTGTGATTTCCTGTCTATCTGTGTGATCAGAATGTAGGTGAAGGGCTGTCAATGCAGTGGCTGAGATGTTGACTGCTAGACATCATTGCGATGATTGGGAGTGAGAAGGGTTTCTCATATCTAGAAAAGATCTAGGTAGAAGGGTCATTGGGTAGTGATTAAGTGATAAGCTGTAAACGGGGAGTTTAGCTTTGAATTGATACTGCTGATAGTGGACTTCATCCCTGGCTTGGTAGCCCCCAGAGTAGGTGTGTTCGACCGAACTGGGTTAACAATTTTGGTGTGTCTTGCACTTATCTTTTCAGTACCATGATATACCTTGCCCTTTGTGATCATGTCAGACCAGATGTTGAACAACATGTTCTAGGACATCTGAATTCTACACATGTACCAGAATTTCAATTGGTATCAGAGCAGGCATCCAGTCTGTTTCTGGATGAGATCTAGGGAAGGTACTTTCTGGTCATGGGCAAGGAAGAAAGTAGTTACTGAAAAGAGGTATGAACTTGGACAATTCATACTACTGTACGGATGATCTCTTGGCAATGATCATTGGTTAGCTGGAGCAGAAGTTATTCCTATTTGTTGCCTTTAGGTCTGTAGCTTGGTGGAAAGCTGCTGTATGTAGGATTGATTTATTTTCAATCCTATGTTGTCATGCTTGTACTTGGATAGTGGTGTAAGCATTGTGCCTGAATATTGTTGAGGAGGTTGTTGTATTCCGCTGCATGGTATCTGATATAAACCTGAAAGTATGGGAAGGATACTAGGGTTATTACCCTCAACAAAATATATGCCATATGTTTCAACAGGATTTTTGAAAGTGTCAAAGATACTTGAGTTTCCTCAAGTCCACTCATAAAGACATTTATCAAGAAAGTTGATGAAAATCAATTGATCAATGATGCTCATCGTTTGAAGACCTTGAAGACTATCAAGGATGATGTGTTCCAAGAAGAAGGAACAGATGTTCTGTGGGATGTTAGAACATCACTTCAACAGGTATGCAGCTACCAGTTGGAGAGCAGATGCTTTGGGGGCTAAACAAATGTGTTCTGATCACATCTGTTTGGAACCTACTCCTGGCTTGGAAGAGGAGGCATCTGGTTGTGTGTCTAAGAAGTTTCTTTCAAGAAACATGTCTTAGATAAGCGTATGGGATTAGTATATTTCTGATCCAAGTGAGTAGGAGTGCAAAGGCTGTTCTTTTGTGTGGAGGTCAAGCTCAAATGTCTAGGACATTATCTTTGAAATTTGGAAGTTCCTTCTGATCTAATGGGCCAGATGTATGGAATCTTGTTCTAGTGGAAGAGAAACTCAAAGGGCTGTGCACAGAGGAGATATATTAACCTAACTGGTTGGCTGGTGTCTTCATTGTGGGATTGTCATCCAAACCATCTAGGATGAGCATTTCAGATTTGTGTTTGGAGCAAGGAGGAGTTGGTGTGCCCTAGTATCTGCATGAGAAGTTTCTTCTTAAGCTGGAGTTCAGTTATGTGGTGTCCTCACATAATGGAACATTTTTGTGCAAGGATTGAAAAGCATCCTTGTAGGTTGAAGTGTTGGGAGAAGCATTTTTTAATCTGTTTGTGATAACCAGTCATTGTTCCAGAAACCTGTTAGAAGGAATCGCCTCTTTAGGTGCAGAAGGATGGCGCGTCCAACATCTCAAAGTCAGACAGGAGGTCTGAACATTAGAAGTTTGAAAAGAAGATTCTTGAGATGTAGAGTGTGCAGGTTCCTGCATGTGTGTATGATCTGGTTTTGAATGGTTTGTCATGAAGAAGGATCAGCAAATGCCTGATGTGTGCAAAAGAAGAATGTTAGACCAATTGTCCTACCTTGTGTGAGAGGGTAGTCTTATCTGACTAATGATAGATACTTTGACGGGAGCTAAGTATTTGTCAGATGTGAGTATGCAATTCTGCTGTCTGAACTCTTTGCTTCAGAGAGAGTGTGCTAGTTTATGGTGTTCAGGTGTTTATGTTAACCTGAATATGCTGCTCTGGCTGTGTTTTATTGGGAGCTTCTTCTATGTGCAATGAGTCCTTTGAATAGTGATAGGTAACATCATGATTGTTGATGGTTATAGATTGTGCACTTGGAGTTGGATGCTCAAGCATTTTTGTCAGAAGAGGTGTTTCTGACTATGTGGATTAGAATGTGGAGAGTCTGATCTTGGTTTTAGTAGTATGTTCTGGCAAAGCATGACTACTATTTTTGAAGACCTCACTAGTATCGTCAACTACTAGTGGATGTAATGGCAGAGGAAGTGTGTCAGATGAAGTGATTTGATCAGGAAGTTTTGTTGAAGAGTATAGTATGTGAATGTGCTCAACTATTGGGTGAAGATATGGTGCTCAAATGTTCATCTCCATCTAGAGCATTGGTTATCCATGACAGGGGGAGTACTTGTCTATGGATTTTGCTGCAAAGGTGCATATATTGTGAAGCTTGCATGCGTGTGGAGATTGGTTACCTCTTGTGAGGATATAATGTCAGATAACATGCTATGACATTAGGCTGCTGGATGGTGTTTTGGTGTGTGAAGCTAATTGTTTGAATCACGTGCGCACATGCTTCTGAGGAGGAGTGTGAAGGACATCTTTGTTTGTGTCTGGGAGAATTTATTTTTCTCTGTAGATCTTGGAGATGTCACACTTGTCTTGGTGTGTGTTATTAATTCTAAGTAAGAGGAGTTTACTTAGAATTCAGTGGAAGGCAGTGTGTTTGTGCTTCAGAACTTGAGGATGATTGAAACTGATTGCTCTTGTGCAGAAGAGTAGTTAGTTGAAATTGTAAGGAGGTTCTGGTTCTCTGGGAGCTTGTGGCAGAAGTTCTGGGTTGAAGCATACCTTTTTTTGGTGGATGAGAGTTTATTCCTCTCTGGGTTTCTGAAGTTTTTCTTTGGTCAAGCTGGTGGTGCAGTGTTGTTTGAAGATCTTCAGTTGGATTACTATGCAGATAGTAAGTCCAGTGGTGGAGCATATCAAGAACCATGATGTGTGGTGTCTATGATGTGTGGAAGATGTCCTAACCAATGTTAGAACATCTTTGAGTTAGTTATCCTTGGAGTAGGATTCTGAGTTCTCATTTTGTCTAAGAGGTGTTTATCTTATCATACGGGAGAATGATGAGTTAAGAACTGTCTTGGATGTCTGATGTGAATTTGACATACTAGAAGTGGATCAGTTTGGTGCTTGTGGAACAAATGAGCTGAAGATTTTTGGAGCATCATTCGTGAGATATAGGGGGAGAACTTCTGTCTGTTGATTGTACTAGTGTGGTACTTGATTTGCTTGAGGGTTAAGTATTAAGTGAATGCGTTCAGCAGGTGTGTTGAACAGAGGGTGCGCTCTTGAAGACATATAGATGAGTCTTATGTTTTCCATTCATTTAAGGTGTTCTTCTTGCGAATGAGCACTGGTTACCCGTGATAGGGAGAGTTGCTTTGTGTGCTACTGGTTGATTGCCCTTATTGCATAGTTGCTTTGTTTGCCAAAAAGGAGAGTTAGCCTAGGAGTTGTCTAGTTGTCTGGTGTGATTCTAGTTTTGAGGGGGAGTTTGTAGTTTGTGCAGCTATTATGCTGTTTGAATTTGTTGCTGATGCTAGTTGTGTGTGATGTTGGCTGTTTCTGGTGTTGAGGGGGAGCTTCGGTTTGTTGATGGAATTTCCTTCTGCTGGTTTTTGGTTTGTCTAAATTCTGGCTAAAAAGGGGGAGAGTTGGTGCCTGTTTTCTTTAGTTGTTTTGTGTTCCTGGTGCTCTGGATGTTTTGGAATTTTCTGTCTGTTGGTTGTATTTTTATTGCTGTAAACTCCTGGATTGTAATTGTTTTTAGATTATTTGTTTTAGCCAAAATTTGCCAAAGGGGGAGATTGTTAGTTCTCTTGTATTAGGATTGGCTTAATTTTTGTAAAACAAATAATAGCAGCAATAATGTAATAGAGAATAGGATGTATAAACTTGCTAAGAAGAACAGGTACAACAAGATGTCCTATTGAAAAGACCTAACATGTTGTGTTGAAGTTATTCAACAACTGGAACAACATGTCGAAGAAGATGTCCTATGAGGGAGCATTCGACATCGCGCCTGCTGAGCTGGATTATTGAGATTCAGTTATGTTTTGAATTGTGCAGAATATTCAGGAGAAAATTATGCATCCTATATGGCGCATATTTAAAGGTCTAGAAGATTCAATCAGAAATGAAGACCTATTTTCTTGGAGTTTATTTTGCAGAATTGTAACAGCTAATGAAGCTGTGATTGAAGGCCCAAATCCAGTTGGGCACAGGTTATAAATAGAAGGGTTTGTAACCTTGGAAGTGATGGCTCAAGATGTAGAAGTCTAGGGTTCTGTCTAGGTAAACCTCCCGACTTGTGGGAAGGTTACCCGTATTCCTCAAAACCTGTAGGTAAGAGGCAATACATTTTGTTCTTGGAGGAAGCTTTGAAGTAACTCCAGGTTGTTTTCTGAGTTAGGGAAGAAGCTAACAAACGGTGGAGTTTGGCATCATACTTAGCTAGGTATTGTTCTCATCAGATGTTGATGTGTCATAGGAGTGTGTCTCCTCACCATGGAAGTGTGATTTCCTGTCTATCTGTGTGATCAGAATGTAGGTGAAGGGCTGTCAATGCAGTGGCTGAGATGTTGACTGCTAGACATCATTGCGATGATTGGGATTGAGAAGGGTTTCTCATATCTAGAAAGGATCTAGGTAGAAGGGTCATTGGGTAGTGATTAAGTGATAAGCTGTAAACGGGGAGTTTAGCTTTGAATTGATACTGTTGATAGTGGACTTCATCCCTGGCTTGGTAGCCCCCAGAGTAGGTGTGTTCGACCGAACTGGGTTAACAATTTTGGTGTGTCTTGCGCTTATCTTTTCAGTACCATGATATACCTTGCCCTTTGTGATCATGTCAGACTAGATGTCGAACAGCATGTTCTAGGACATCTGAATTCTGCACATGTACCAGAATTTCACAAAGAAACATAAGCCATTTAGCTAAAAACAAGAAGGCAAATTTTGGGGTGTTACAGATTGCTGTTGTTGTATGTGTTGGCAGGCATGAGTTGTGTGTTGAATAGTTGTAGTAAGATGTATTGATGTGTTGTTAGTCATATGCATGTAGTTGTAATTGTATGTTGTCGTTGTATGCATGCCATGTTGCATAAGTTGTGCGATAAGTCGTGTGCCCATGTGGGGTGTGAGCGTCTTATTGGGATTCTTTAATATAGAATCGTGTTGTTGTTGTTGTTGTTGATAAGGTGATTGTGTGCCCATGTGGGGTGTGAGCGATCACGGATGTCGTGTGCCCATGTGGGGTGTGAGCGACAATTATAGAAATTTCGACGGGAATTATGATCATGAAACAGGGATCAAATTGGTGCCACATGCATTGAGTCGATTCGTGAGTCTCATTGCATCGCATTATGTTACGTTATGGTGTGTATGATTGTCTGTTATATGGAAAATACTATTGTGCTGATGTTACAATGATAGGGTGAATCGTGTAATATTTTCATGCTTTCATATTTATATTATGCACTCCTTATGTTGATTGAGAATCTCACCCCTTCTGTTTGAATGTTACCTCCACGTGGGTAATGTGCAGATAAGTAGGATTAGTGCAGAGTTGAAGTTAGTGAAGACGAAGTCTTCTCTTTTATTTCGCTGAGTCGGCGTCTGCTCTAATTGTAACACTGGGTTTTTGGAACGTTTGTCGTTGTTTATTTTAGTATTTGTCGTCACTTTATTTATTTTATGAGAATTATGTGGTACTAAGTATGTTATAATTTAGTTGAATTCCGCTGCTATATGATAAAACTAATCAAGTATGTTTTTATTGATAATATCTATGCGTTACATATCGTATACATGAGCAGGTTTATGTTGAATATAGCATCCTATTGTTGTATGTGTTATTTCACTCCGATATTCTTTTATTAACTGTCTCGTGGGTTTAGGGTGTTACACTCTGACTTCCTCATTTTCGTCCGAATGAGGATACGTAGGCACAAGATGACGAAGTCTTGGCGAGCACAATTTCCACCCATTTTCGTAGTCCCACGAACTACGGACGCTTTGACTTCCTCTTTCTCGTCTGATTGAGGATACGTAGGCACAAGATGACGATGTCTTGGCGAGCACCATCCTCCCCATTTTCCGTAGTCCCAAGAACTACAGACGCTTTGATTTTCTCATTCTCGTCCGAATGAGGATACGTAGGCACAAGACGGCGAAGTCTTGGCGAGCACAATCCCCCTTCACCCGTAGTCCTCCAAACTACGTTGACTCTAACTTTCCCATTGCACGAGGGAATACGTAGGCATAGGACGGCGAAGTCCTATCGAGTCACCTTTAGTTTTTCTCGTTTCCTTTTTTGTTTAGCATTAGGCTTTAGATAAACACACGCTTTGATTAGAACGACAAGAGTGGATTCCGTTGAGTACAACAGACGCGAGGGGGTGCTAATACCTTCCTCTCCTGTAATCGACTCCCGAACCCGAACTTGGTTGCGATGACCATGTCTTCTCCCTTTTTAGGTTTCTTCGATAGTTTCCTTTCCCCCGTCGGGATAAATAACGTTCGGTGGCGACTCTATTTTTCCGCTGGTTGTTTTTCGCGTTGCGACACTTTGGCACGGAGGAGTAGCTGTTGCTTTCTGGCGTAAGGAGCACGAGAGAGAGAGAGAGAGAGAGAGAGAGAGAGAGAGAGAGAGAGAGAGATTGAGAGAGAGAGAGAGAGATTTTTTCTTTCCTTGTCTTTTTGAACTTTACAATTTTGTATTTGGGCTTTCAAGCCCATTTTAAGTTATTTCTTCTCACACCCCACAAGACCCGTTTCACCCTCCCTCCATTTCTTTATCTTATTTTTTTTTCTCTTTTTCTTTTTTCCTTTTTGATTTTCTTCTTAATTTCTTTTATTTTTGTTCTATTTTTTTTCTAACATTTGTTTTTTAAATTGATGCTTATTTCTTGATCCATGTTATTTTCAACTTTATATTTTGTTTACCTTTTGTTTTTATTTTCATTTTTGGTTGATGAGATCTAAATATAATGGAGAAATGGTTCTTAGGTTGATTGAACCTTCAACACTTCAAACATGTTGATGAATGATCATTGGATCATTCTTGACACATTTAGTTGTTGATAGGTTGCCCTTGGTTGACCATTTGAAACTCTTGATAAAGGATGAGACCATTCTCTTTTTCTTTTTGTGTGGCATAACTTTAGGAGAATGATTCATATATCCTTTCCCTAGCATGTTTTTAGCACAAATATTGTTATTGACCGACCTCAGATAGGTGCGACTTCTACATAAGTCCACATACGATTGCTTAACATATCGCTGAATTGATCCCGATTCGAGAAAGTGATCATTCAATCAATAACCATTAACAACTAACTTCTAACATCTAACTTTACTTTCCGATCTTTACTTTTATGCTATTTACTTTCCGCCATTTACTTTTCGCAATTTATTTCCTTGCACATTTATCATTATGTCATTCTCTTCTTCATTTGATAAAAAAAAACATGATAAAAATGATAAAAACCCTAAAAATTCATTGATTCTAGACTATGGTTACTACCCATTGCATGGAGTTTTAGACCTTGTACTCAACCCTAGCAAAAGGAGGCTTGGATCTGGATTCTTTATTTTCACTGTCTTAGATTAAGACATTGTGCACACACACGACTTTCTCTTGGGTACCTGACAACGAGACCTTTTATTTCTCGCATATTTCCCCTGTATTTTTCATGTACGCCTCTCCCCATTTTGGTGTAATTTCTTTACTTTCATGCTTTTCTTTGGTTATGGTTTTTGCTTGCTAGTTATCCTTAGGGACTAGGACCGACCTCACCTCTTTCTCACACCCTTGATCCAACGTCAAATGCTATCATCTCCTAACCCTTATAAGTCGACCGCTTCATGCGTCACCATCAACCTATCCCATTTCAATCTCAAACCAGTTTTGTAGTCATCCCGCGATAAAACCCTTGATCCAACGTCAAGTGGCATTTTCTCGAATAAATTTAAAAACACAATAAAAGGCAATTAGGATTGTGTGTCATGAGCCTTAAGTGGTGGAGAAGGAGTAAGAATGGAGCTTTCCTACACTCACTCTGATTATTTTGGACACAAGACGCTTGACTTGGTAGTTCGAAATAATCATCTCTACCCATAGTCTTTAGCGCAATCCAAATCAAGAACAATCTTCTCAAAACCCTAATATCGACATCCACACATCAAACTTGTCTTTTCTCGCCCCCATGCGATTGAAACCTCTCAAGACACTAATTCCTTGCCCCCGTACGATCAAAAACATTTTTCAAAGAACATTGCTTAGTCCCTTCTAATGCACATATAATCTAGTGCTTCAGCTTCCCACCGCGAGCAGACAAGCCAATGTTTAGTAGTTAGAACACGATCTAAACACTCGTTCATTAAAAAACATAAACCAACCAACCATAGTCCCCCAAACTACGGAGCTCTGACTTCCTCATTGCATCATGAGGGTACATAGGCATAGGATTACGAGATCCTGGCGAGCGGCCTTTTTTCTTTTTATCCCAAACCTTTTCCTCGTAGTCCTCCGAACTACGAACGCTCTGATTTCTCATTTCTCAATGAGAATACGTAGGAACAAGGGCCCCAATCCTTGGCAAGCACCCTAATAAAAAAACCTTCCATTTTCCCCTTTAATGGTTTCCCTTTGTTTCTCTTTTAGTATTCTTATCATTCGAAGAAAGCAAATAAACATGAGCTAACATTCAATCGCAAATCTAACTAAGAGGTTCTCGTTGAGTACAACAGACGTGAGGGGTGCTAATACCTTCCCCTTGCGTAATCGACTCCCAAACCCAAATTTGGTTGCGATGATCGTTTTCCTTTCCTAAAGGTTTTATCGATATTTTCCTATTCCTTCATTGGGATAAATAAAGTTCGACAGCGACTCTGTTAGAACTATAATTTTTTTCCGTGTCCATCGTGAATGATCGTATTTTTCGAGGTACGACAGATGGCGACTCTGCTGGGGACCATTTTCTCCATGCAAGAGAGAGTCAAACCTAACTTAGTTCGATTTGCGATGTGTGTTAGCTTTGTTTGTTTGCCTTCTTCTATATCTTGCCTTTATCTTATGTTTTTCCTTATTATTATCTTGGATCTATTACTTGGATCTTTTGAGCTCTTGATATGGATACTCTGATGACTTGAAACCTTGTGGGAAAGAATCTTTACCCAAGTCTAGAGTATAAACATGAGATAAGAGAGGTTGAGTAGTATGGGCTCCCGAGAAGCTTTTCTCGTGAGAGTCGATACAAGAACCTCGCTTAGAGTAGATTCTAAGAGAATGTTGACGACCGTCAAACTTTTGGCGTGGACGATCAATGTTTTCATAGGGATCCATGACTCTAAGGACCTTTGTAGAATTTGAATCGTTGGCCAAACTAGGATTGATGGTCACGTAGTATGTTGCGTCAAGAAGCTTTTCTCACGTGGTTCGATACGAAGATCTCACCGAGAATAGACTTTCTTGGTGGAGTTGTTGCCTGGCAATGGCTGACATACACAACGAATAGTCAGGGAAGTCCATGGCTCTGAGACCCTTGTCTAGAACCCGATGTCGATGGTCACGTAGTATGGGGCCCCAAGAAGCTTTTCTCGCGTGGTTCGATACGAAGACCTCACCCAGAATAGATTCATCTGAGGGAGTCGTCAACCGACATGCTCATGTCATGTGTGATGAACAACCATATGGGTCCATGACTCTGGGGTTCCTGTTTAAACCCTAGATCCTACATGGTGAGATCCTTGTGTAACAAGCAATCAACCTTATCCTCCATCCATACCTCGGACTTATGAGATCCGTATCTGGAAATAACTAAAACATACATTGCATTCATTTGCATATCATTGCATCTGCATTCATTAGTATGCATTGCACATTATTCTTCCAAAGAAACTCATTCCATCCTTTGTTCATTGCCAGCCAGTTGATTTCCCGACACTCACACTGAACCTGTGGTAGCTGTAAAGCATTCAAAGTGGGATCAAACAAAGATAAGAGGAACATAGACGACTTGAAAAGACAGACAAACCAAGTTGGAAGCTGTGGTAGCTATGTCAAACAATAACCTTTAGCATGTTGAGGTGGAGAGTGTTGATCCCCCATCAAGTTTCACTGTGTCGACCAACCCATTATACGGTTTTCTACCTGATGATGATCTTCCACAAGTGAACATTCCTATTTAGTCTTAGATGATGCCATTGACTGATCCTATGAAGGAAATACTTCATACCCTTGAGAAGAAAGTTCTAGCTATGGAAGTGCATGATACGCCTGGGCTCGATGCTCCTGATATGTGCCTAGTGCCAAACTTGGTAATCCCTTCGAGATTCAAAGTACCCAACTTTGAGAAGTACACTGGTTTTAGTTTCCCAAAGCGTCATTTGGTGATGTTCTTTCGGAAAATGACCTCCTATACTCACAACGACAAGTTGATGATTCATTATTTTCAAGGCAGTTTGAGTGGAGCATCTGTGAGTTGGTACATGGATATAGAAAGAAGCCGTATCCAGTCATGGAGGGACTTATCCAATGCCTTCCTAAAGCAATACAAGTTTAACTTAGACATGGCTCTAGATCGAAGGCAAATTCAAAGCTTATCTCAAAAGAGTAATGAATCCTTTAGAGGATATGCACAAAGATGGAGAGAATTGGAAGCCCAAGTGCAACCGCCACTCTTAGAGAAGTAATTGGTTGATTTGTTTATGAAAACCTTGTAGAGCCTGTACTTCGAAGGGTTGGTAGGTAGTGCGTTACCAGACTTTTCCCACCTAGTGATAATTGGAGAACACATTGAGGGTGGCCTAATAAATGGAAGAATCCAAGATGCCTCGTGTAGCCAAGATAGTGAAACTGAATCCCTCAGCAATTCCCAAGAGGAAGAAGAGGATGAAATCGATGCAACCATAGCAAATGTCGAGTATTCTCATGGTGCACCAACAAGACCTTTTAGTCCCTCATCTTCTCGGCAATCATCATCTTCAGCGCCATGCCATCCTTATGGGCAGCCAACAATGTCTAGAGCGCCATATCAGAAATCTTGGACCACTCCTCATGCAAATCAACGAGCTCATTGGCCGAGGACATCAGAATCAGTATCAGAGTCAGCATAGGCCTCGAAAATATCTGGAAAGAAGGAATGCTCGTCTCGATCCGATTCCTATGTCATACAGTCAACTTTTGCCATATCTGATTCAAACTCACTGGTGGAGCCTAAGTCTCTCAAGCCGTTTCCAGAACCATACCCGCCTGGGTATGATCCTGATGTGCAACCAGACCACGTTACAACCCTTAAGAGACCTAATTGAAGTAGGGTTTATTCTGAAAGCATACTACAACAAGGTTGCATAAACTGACTCCTAGAGATTTTCTAATCTTCTTCTCGTCGTATTCTTTCACACTAGCTAAAGCAGCACTCGTTTGGATTAATGGCCCACTCGTCACACACTGTTACATCATTCCAATAAAGATTGATTTTTTCAAAAAAAATTGCATGAGTATTGCATTAAAATTACCATTTGTGAATGAAAGATTTTAATTGCAAGTCAGTACTTAACATCAAAGAAATTCCAACAAGGAGCAGTCAAATAGGACTTGATCATTTAACAATGATAACCAAAATCAAGATCGCCTTATAACCCTATGGATCAGGGGCATTGTTATCCAATGATTATGTTAACCAAGGAATCATTCAGTCTAAAGCAAGTCCCCAAGCATCATTTGATTATGGGGCAAATCATTCAAGAATCGATTGATCAGAACGAGCCATCTCAAGACTTCATCAACCAGGGGCAGATCACCTAGAGTGTCTATTGACCAAGGTACAAGTTAAGTCCCTCCAACGCTCATTCTTGGGCAAGCTACCTCAAGAGTACATTGAAGCCAACCACTCCAAGAGCCAGTTAATCAAGGACAAATCCATTCGTGACTCAAAATTCTGGGGCAAGCCATCTCGAGGTCATCTCATGGTACAACTGCTTCCAAATTTCCTTTCAAGAAAAAATTCTTCAAAGGCCTACCAGACTGGGGCAAGTTTAGCTACAGAGGGGCAAATCCTCTCCATGATTTCAAGCTATCCAAGTAAACTTCGTCAACAACCTTTAAGTTCAAGACGAGTGTCGGGGAATCATGCTATCACCCTCATCAAATAACCTTTTACCTTCTAACAGACAAGAAGCCTTGCTACAAAAGAAAACCTTCTCTTCTATTACCCACCACAGGGGTACCTTATGGAAACCTACAAATCATTGCATAAATCATTCACATGCATTAGTCATGTCGCTTCACTCTAGCATAGAGCCATGCATATCATGTAATTCATCGTGCCTAACCCCACAACATGAATCTGACATCTCAAGAGCTTTGTAACCCAAGATCTAATACCAAAGTCCAACCTAGCTTGGCAATTCAAAGTCCAGTTCCCGTCTGGCAAATCCTTTCAAAGTCCAGTTACCGTCTGGAAAATCATTTCAAAGTCTAGTTCCCGCCTGATAAACCCCTTCAAAGTCCAGTTCTCGTCTGGCAAACCATTTCAAAGTCCAGTTTCCGTATGGAAAACCATTTCAAATTCAGTTCGCGTCTGACAAACAAAAACTTTCACCAGTTCCCTTCTGGTAATCTACACTTCATCCAGTTCTCGTATGGAAGTTCACCCTTAAAGTCCAATCATCATTGGAAACCACCAAAAGTCCACCCTGTTGGCACTTTCACAATCCCTAGAGGTCCAATATTTATTTACAACCTCAAAAGTATAATTTTCATTGGCAATCACCAAAAGTCCACCCCGTTGGCACCTTTCATAAAACCCAAAGTCTAATCTTCATTGGCAACTACCAAAAGTCCACTTCGTTGGCACCTTCATGAAACCTAAATTCCAATCTCCATTGCCAATCCAAAGTCCAAACTTACTTGGAACTTAAATCCAATCCCCAATGGTACCCAAAAGGATCTCACCCTCAAAAGGGAGACTTGTCTCAAAATTACTCAATCATTTGCATGCTCACATGCATGACACACATCATGCATAACTTTCCTGCCAAACAAGAATAACATCAAACGCAATCATATTAATCATCAGCACACCTATGCGTAGCAATCCTGCTAAAACATGAAGCTTCACCAAACCAAAATCATTTGCATTCCTACATGCATCAGAATCCCCAACAGTTGCATCCTCGTGGGCATCTCCATGCATCATTCCGTGCATGGCATTTCCATCCAAAGTGGAACATCATATCATACATAACATAACAGGATCCAGGATCAATCAGCAAGCATCCTGGCCAGTCCTCCTTCAAAGTCGGCAGTATTCCTCTAAAAGGAGCTAATACTCCACACGTGCTCATGGAATTCTATTCCCCAGCAAGTCATTCTTCAAATTTTTGGTTGATAATGATATTCCCCAGCAGCTTCGCTTTTGTTGCTCCCCAAGCAGAGGTTATCCTAAAAAGTCTCTTATAAGCTTTCCCCCTGGAGAGCCTTTCTGACCAGGTTTGTTTGAGATACTGCTCTAATATCCTTGAAAAATCATAGATGCGATTGAGGTATCGTTCCCCCTTGTTGGAATATCTCGATCAATAAGATACTGCTTTGTTGATTTGGAGAATCTCATTCTTTATTTTGTCTGCTATAATATCCTCGAAGAATATTAGATGCAATTGAGGTATCGTTCCCCCTTGTTGGTATATCTCGATCAATAAGATACTGCTTCGTGATTCGAAGAATATCATTTGTCTTATTCAAGATCACGCTCTACAATTTTATTTCTATCTCATTACATTTCATCCTTGCATTGCATTTCTGATTTTCGTAGGACAAAATTTTTGGGGTCTTCTTGTATCTAATTGGATTCTACCCTAAAAATGAACCCCATGCACCAGTTAATTTTCTCGGGTTCAAGGCAATTAGATAGGGGCATCTGTCATACCCCAATTTTGTCATACCTGCATAGTTTTACCCTTATTTATGTTTCTGTTTTCTTTTATGTTTTTTACTAACCTTTATTCAAAATCCAAAAATATGTGTTGTTGCTTTCATTTTTCTTGTTTTACAAGGTTGTATCAGGTTCGGTCAAGGCTATCAGGGCAAGTGTGTGTGTGTGTAGTAATGGTTGAAATTCAGTTGAGTTTGACCTAATCTTGGTCAAACAATAGTTTACTTCATTCTCAAGTTATCCTGGTCATGTATTTGTTTTGAGGGAAAAGATATGCTAAATCAAGTGTTTCATGGCTGGAGATCATCAAGGATCAAGATCATTTTCCAATTAGGGTTTGGTGCAGTTGCATTGAAGTTCATATTTCAAGTCCTGATTCTCTGATTTCTGCCATACCCTAAATTTTAACCACAAGATTTCACATCATTGTGCAAATCATCACCATAATATAGATTTACCTTCATGCCTCATCAATCCTCTCAAAGATTATTGAGCATTCACCTCAACCAAGAAATAAGGTTTTTGAGCCCTCTCAGAGCATCCAGGCAAAGGATCAATCAAGAATTGACATGATAATCAACTTGTCAAACTTCTCAAACATCCATCGAGAATCAAGAGGTTTTCCACATCAAGAATCTAACACAAAAAATGCAACATCTCAAGTTGGTCAAGCCTGAAGATCATCAGTGTCACCAAATTAGGGTTTTGGTCGACCAATGCCTCCAGAGAGAAATTTTCATCTGGGCATGAGCCAATACTTCAAAACATGATTCAAGAAGCTCAAAAGGTCCTCATGAGTCCAGTAATAAGTTCAAAATAGCCTCAGGGGATGCATTAATAAAAAAATCAGGAATTAGGGTTTTGACCTAATTCAATCCCCAAGTTGACTTTTGGAGCAAGGCATGAGCCAAGACCTCAAGAGATGCTTTAAGGACCTCAAATTCATCATGTTGATCCCTTCATAAGACTAAATTGATTCCAAGAACTTGGTTCATAAGCAATGCAAGGATTCAAATTCATCTAGACCACAAACTAGGGTTTCTAAGAAAAAGTCAACCATGCCTTTGACTTTTGACCAAGACATGATCTCAAACCTTGGTACATGATTCAAGACACTCTAAAACACCTATGGAATCCATCCATTAGATTAAATTTATCCCAAGGACTTGGTTTCATAAAGGATCACAAAGTTCAAAATTTATCTGATATAAAAAGTCAACTGTTACCAAAATCAAGTTTGACTTTTGGTATTTTTTGACAAATATGGCCTCTTCAAGTCAAAAACAATATTAACTTATTATTTGGACCATGATCAATCAAGAAAAATCAAGAAAAATGAGGTTACTTGCAAAAAGGGCAACCTTGAGAAACTTGAAATTTCACTAAGTTATGGAAAAAAGTGATTTTTACCCAACTTTACAAGGCCATAACTTGTGATCCAAGCAATCATTTTCTTCCATCCAAAGCTCAAATGAAATCTCTCATTACATACTACAAAAGTGGCCTACTGATCCATGGTAATAAAATGCCTAGATTTTAAGTTATAAGACCATAAAGTTAGGGTTTCATAAGATTTGAACTTTGACACTTAGAAAAATTTTAGGTAGAATCTGTCTCATGTTTTGTCCAACTTTGGAGGCATTTTTCATTATGATCCAAAAGGAATCAGGACCAAATGTAAACATCAAAGTTGAAGTATGATATACAAGATTTCCAAAGAGTACAAGAACATCCATTGATTCAACTTGAGCAAGGAGTTATGAACCTCATAACATGCCTTGCTCAAACTGATTTTCATGACAGCATTGGGCAGATTGTGTGCATTTCTTGTGCCACATGATTTCCATTTCCAATTTTGTCATCTTACAAGCTTTGTCCTCT
The DNA here is from genome assembly GCA_022829125.1 of Lathyrus tuberosus. Classification (NCBI taxonomy): domain Eukaryota; kingdom Viridiplantae; phylum Streptophyta; class Magnoliopsida; order Fabales; family Fabaceae; genus Lathyrus; species Lathyrus tuberosus. Next base: position 2,318,432 of record JALAZF010000241.1, on the reverse strand, counting down.
TCCAAGATCAGAACGAATCTTGATGAATCACTTGATGATTTCAACTTTGGACCAATGAGTCAAGATTTCAACTTGGCATGTGCAAAATCATCATTACATGATCCTTGACTTTCAAATTTGGCATCAAGCATTTATGTGATGCATAGAGGTGGCATGAATTAGTTACAAACTAGTCAAGAGGAGTCAAGAAACATGAGTATTTGAACCCGCAAAGTTGGCTGAAGTTAAGATAAGAGGATACTTGGTATCTTGGCATTTAAGAAAGTGCTACATGACAAAATCCATTGGATAATAGCATGCTCCCTCATCCACTCACTATTCCTTGCAAAACAAACTTGCTCTTCTATAAATAGAGGTCATTTTGCATCACAAAAAACACACCAAAAAAACATCAAAGCCTTGTTTTCTCATTCTTCCTCTCTTACTTCAAATTTCAAGGTTTCAAGAATCAAACTTGAAATTTTAAAAACCAGAGCTTGAACCACTCAAAACACCATCCAAACACATTATAAATCATCCATTGGAGGTGTTCAAACCTTCACCTTCATCTCACAACACCAAAATCAGAAAGTCAACCATCAAAACCTCAAATTTTGACTTTTCTGCATTTTTAAGCCATGTCTTGATCCAATCACTTTCAAAGCCAAACAACACTTCAAACACTCTCTAATATTATCCCTATACTGTTCCAACAAGTGTTCCTTAATTGTAACACCAATTGAAGGAGTTGCCATTTTGGTCACTTTTGCCATATTTGCAAGAAGGAGCCAGTTTTTGTTCCAAAGGTTCCAGTTGATTTTGATCATCCTAAAAGCTTCTAAGGGGTCTATTAAGAGTGTCCAAGGCATTGGATTACTTCTGTCACAAGTCTCTTGAAAGTCGGCAAGTGGAGCTTCAAGAAGTAGGTGCATAACAACTTGAACTTTGTGAAATATGCATTGCTTTGATGTACATTGATCATGAACATGTCATACATATCATATTTGTTGTGTTTGAATTTTTTTGCCATACTATTATTGCTTGTATAGAGTTGTAGCATAGAACTTGCAAATCTTGACCTATTTTGAAACCACTATCGGGTTTTAAAATGTAGGCATTTTTAGAAAATTCCAAGACCGCCATTGGATTCTTCACAAAATTCTAGGTAGGATCCATCTTTATTTCATCCATTTTCATGGAGAAATAAGAAAGTTATGGCCTTCTTGCAAAGGCATAAAATCTGGCCTCCCTTGGGCAAAGGCCAGGCCATGGCGCCTTGGCCTGGCCTAGAAACAAGTTACCCATATGTATTTATGGGGTGGTTTTGATACACGGATGTATCACCACCCCAGTGGTAGCAGCGTGTGTTTTCATGTGTGTTTGTATTGCAGGGCGTGGGTTCAACACCTACCCATGCCATTTTGTCCAATTTCACCTTTTTTTCATATTTTTTGATCCTTTTCATATTTATTTTAATAATTATTTTTGTTAATCAATTTTAATTATTTAAAAATGATTTTTTGCACAAAAATCACTCACACATTAAAAATGTTTTATTCACCAAAAAATCACAAAAAATATTTTAATTTGATATATTTTTAAATATTTTTAAGAATTTATTTTAATTTATTTTAAACATTTTAAATAATTTCTTTTTCTTGACTTTTTCAAAACCAATTTGATTTTAAATCATCATGTGAATAAAACCTTATTTTTCAAACCTTAAACATAAATCATAACATGTTTATTGGATTTATTTGACATTTTAAATTAATTTTCCTTTTTAAAAATACAAAAAAAAAGGAATTAGGGTTTCTTTTGATTTCATCTTTCAAAACTTCATTTCAACACTCATGGGCCTCTATTATAGTGTAAGACCCAACCCCCATATGTACATAAATAAATATTGGGCCTCTGCTATAGTATAAGTCCCACAACGTCTTTCGGTATCGCGGTGCGAACAATATTTTCAAAATAAACCATCTGGGCCTCTCCTTGAGTATAAACCCCAATCCTTTGTACATAAACTTTGTTTTAAACAATAAACAACCTCCATGGGCCTCTCTTTAAGTTATAAGCCCTATACCTCTGTTTTCAAAATCATCTGTCAGTTTTAAAACTGTTGGAAAACACCTGGGCCTCTCCCCGGGTATAAGACCCAATACTATTCTTCCATTCAAAATACATTAACTTGGGCCTTTTAACGGAGTGTAAGTCCCATCCTTTTTTCTTTCTTGCAATAAAAATATGATTTAAATCACACTGGTACTAAGAGGAGCATTATTCCCGGTGAAACTGCTCTTAGACCACTTGGGCCTCTCTTTGAGTTATAAGCCCCAAACTTTCTTTTCAATTCATTCAAATAACAATAAAATTTATTTTAATTCAAATTCAAATTCAAAGTTTTCTCAAAACTTTTTTCAATTTGTCAAAACCCTAATCATACAGTGATAATCAATACAACCAATCACAATACACTTGGGCCTCTATCTAGAGAATAAGCCCATCACCTTTTCAATACATACTTGTTTATATACTTGTTAAACCACTTATTTGTATATACTCGGGCATACCTATTTAGAGTTCCCTCAGCAGTTAGCTCATCCTCAGTTGACACTTAGGTTAAACAGTAGGATCAAAGAAAGGATTATTTTCCGGTGAAACCTTTCTTGAACTTTTCTTAGGCTTGGACCCACAGGCTTCTTAGAAGTTCCTCTCAGCCTCCTCTTGAGCTTAGTACAAGGACCCACAGGCTTCCTAGAAGCATCCCACAGCCTCCTCTTGGGCTTGGTACAAGGACCCAAAGGCTTCCTAAAATCATAGGATATAATTCAATCATCTCTACTAGTTCTATCCTCAGGAAAGTCAAATTTCTAGAACATCTAATCTGTCAAGAATTGATCTTCATCTCTAGAACCCTTAGCCTCCTCTTGGGCATCATACAAAGATCTCTCTCCAACCAGAGTCTACCTCTTCTTAAGAGACTTGGGTAGTCTCAGCCTCCTCTTGGGCTTCATACAAGTAGACTTGGAAAGTCTCACCCTCATAGTCTCCTATTGGGCTTAACACAAGGACTCACAGGCTTCCTAAAAGCATATGATAGATCCTAATCATCTTTCCCAATACATCAATTCCTAGAAGAGTTAAAACCTCTAAGGTTTTCAAACTCATCTTTAAATCCCTCCTGACCCCCAATAAGGCTTGACTTTCACCTTAAAATCCCCAGCCAGGGTCAGATTGACGTCAACAAATACTCAAAAGAATCAGAACCTCATGGCATCTGATAATTCAACTCTTCTCCAATCACCAGCAAGAGTTAGTTTCCTTTTGGATTCCCCAACACCGTTTCGGCCTTCTCCTGGATTTTAATAATCCTCAGCAAGAGTCAGCCTCCTCTTAGGTTTCATATAATGATTTTCCCAGTCAGCCTTAATCTTGGGCTTTGTACAAGACAAACATCATACTCCCCAGTTAGGTCAGTTTTCTTTAAAGATATACTTAAACTCTTCAGCTTCAATTTTGGGCTTTAAACAAGATACTTAAATAAAACATCTCCAGTAGAGTCAGTTTTTAACCTTTTTTTAGCTTCAACCTTGGGCTATGATCAAGGCACAAAATCCATCATTCCCACAGATGAGACCATGAGTCCTCTCTGTAGGATGATATCCCCTTTATACATCACATATCAAAACAAGTAATCAAAACTTTTTTCAGATAATTGATGTAAGTGACACACTTGTTGATTCAAAATCCAAGTTGAAGTCCCTCCTTTATCATGGCTAAAATTTCTCTTTCATCTAACTGATGTAAGTGGCAAGCCTCTGGATTCTACACATCTAAGCCAGTGTCCCTCTCTTAGCATGAAAGATTCCTAAGGGAAAAAATGGCATTGCTCTACACTGAGTTAAAGCTTCTTCCTTCATGACATCTCTCTTATAAAGGAAATTATGGCATTGCTGGATTCCACACATCCCAGTTAAAGTAATTTCCCTTATAACTAATTACCTGATATTTGTGATGAATAGGTGAGATATCTCCATTTAGAAATGACAAATTCTCTCTCAGTCAACTTTTAGCTTTAATCTTCGGCTTTGAAGAAGACACCAAACAAATTTTCCTCCCATAGAATAGGAGGAACTACGATTGCTCTGATTTCCCAAACCTCTTTACGGGAATACGTAGGCATAAGATTGCGAAATCTTAGCGAGCGCACTAATAAAAAATGTTAGGTCCAGTACCTTCCCAAAAACAATAGAAAACCCAAAAACAACAAAAACATTCCCTCAGCCCTCACAAAGGAGAAACTTTCCCCAATCAACTACAGATAGACTTAAGAAAGCATTTCAAACAGTAGAAAATAAATGCAAACGAAGGTTCCTATAGATTACTATAGATACTCTGGGTGTTAATAGCTTCCCTTTGTATAACCAAACCCTGATCCCCGATCTCTTCACATTTGTTAAAGAAAACACTTGCACAGCAGGGTTAGTTTAAGATATCTTCCCCTTCCTTTTAAGCTTCATAGAATAAATACAGAAATCAGAAAGTAGCACCAAAAGCAGTTGTGGTCCGTCACAAAAAAACCGACGCTATAATTTCAAAGCATGTTCATGTGTTCATAATATTGCTCAAGAGGTTTCATAGTGAAAATTTCGGTTCATCAGGATTCAAGTGGCCAGGATCAGATCGATTCATTGATACAAGGCTCCAGTTCATTCCAAGTCTAAGATTAATTCAAGATTTTATGTATTTCAAGTGAGAATCCAAAAAGGGTGGAATTTGGTTTATGAGAGTTTTGGATCTAATTGGAAATTCAAGTTTAATTGTCATGATTTTAATTAAGAATCAAGAATTACAAGGAATTCACATGGCCAAGGTTTCGATATGATTAAAATAGAAATATGGAGGTGCACATTATCCCCAAAGTTCAATTGCAAGTTTACAAAGCCCATTTCACTTACAAAAATTGCAACAAAAAAAAGAGGGTTCATGATTTTACAACACAATAGGCCCATTGTCCATATTTATTTTACAACCATTGCAAAAATAAAGAAAAGAAAAGCCCACATTACAAACAAAAAAGAAGAAATAAAACAAGTTCATAAGGTAAACAAGGCTACATGATGCTTCACGCCAAATGAGCTACACCAAGCCAACTACATGGAAAATGACGCCTGATCCAAGCCTTCCATACAAGCTGATCAAGTTGCTTCACAAGCTACTTCATGAAGCCAACACATTCCAAGCACACAAGCTGCTACACAAAATGTATGCAAGCTACTACTCCCAAGCCAAGAAAGCTTCAGCAATCCAAAACGCAGTACTACCCCATCCATCTACACATGAAACGCTCCAAGCCTACATGAAACAATATCCAAGACAAAACGTAAGCTACCTCACAACACAAAACGAAATATAAGCTGCCATAAACACAAGTGAAATACGCTACAAAATAACGCAAACAACAATTCAAAATGCCTAAACGACAGTAACCAATAATTCAAAATGCATAAACGACAGCAACCAACTTCATTTTAAAATCACCAATTCACTCTAATTTCATCTACAAATAGAACCAGCATACCTTCAATTTCTCCAAGCTTTTGACAACCAAAATCACCCTGCTGAATTCACCTTCAATCTTCATCTTCAACCACCAAGCTTTAACCACAAACAACCACCTTCAACTTACTTCAAATCCATCCTCTGTAATGTTTCATTTAACATCGAAAACCACTTAATAAACTGCAAAAACAATTCAATACAATCTAAACCTCTGCAACACGTAAAATCATCACACCCACAAACATTTTCTATTTTCTTTATCACTGCTACGACAATAACCAAACAACTTCATAAATTTCTAGCAACACAAGAGACCCATCCTCCTCAACCTACCACGAACAAACCGCAATAGATCTTGAAATCGAAAAATAGAAAAAAAGAGAACAGAGAGATGAGCCTGGTTAGAGGTGTGACGAGCTCTGTCGTCGCCGGAGATTTTGGGAACCTTTGTTAGAACCCGTTCTACAGGTACAAAAATGGACCCTAGTACACACCTTGGGGATGGGTAGATCCATGACTACATGCTCGTGACGATGAACCCTTAAACCCATGTTTTCAAGTGATTTTGTTTGCTGCATTCATGCATCCATGCATTTCATTCATTTAAAAAAAACTCTTTTTAAACAAGAAAAAAAATCTTTTTCTAAAAGAACTAAAACAATCGTTGCAAATATCAGAGGTCATGCTATGGATTTCGGTAGAAGAAAAATGCACAAGTATACCTTCAAAATTCCAAAACTAGAAGACCTAAGGAAATTGGGAAGGATGATTACTAATCCCGAAGCTTTCAGAGCTAAGCACGGAAGACTGTTGTCTCTTTTGAAGGTCAACATGGTGGAAGGAGTCCTGTCTACATTGATTCAGTTCTATGATCCAGTATACCACTGCTTCACATTTCCGGATTATCAGCTCACACTGACACTGGAAGAGTACTCTTATCTGGTTGATTTACCTATCACTGATCAAGATCCATTTTCTAGACTAGAAGAAATTCCTAAAGATTAAGCTATTGCAAGAGCTACCTCTTTGGAAGAGTCAGATATCAAAACTCACATGACCACCAAGGGAGGAATCCAGGGTTTACCAGCTAAATTCCTGATGGAGAAAGCCCTGTACTTTGCCAGTATAGGAAACTTAACTGCTTTCGAGGATGTCTTTCTTATGCTCATATATGGGTTATTTCTCTTTCCCAACATTGACAACTTCGTCGATATTAATGCTTTCAAAATATTCTTAATTGGGAATCCAGTCCCAACTTTGCTCGCATATGCTTATCATTCAGTACATTTAAGGAATTTGTATAGTGGAGGGATGATCACGTGCTATGTACCATTACTCTACAAATGGTTTATTTCCCACTTACCCAAGTCTGCTTCTTTTTGGGATCTCAAGAGTGGTATGCGATGGTCACAGAAGATTATGTCTCTCACTCATTCTGACATAGATTAGTACAATCGGATCTATGAAGGAATGAAAATCATCGACAAATGTGGAATTTTCCCCAATGTACCCCTCATTGGTACTAAAGGAGGGATCAAATATCATCCTATTTTAGCTCGTCGTCAACTTGGATACCGATGAAGAATGTACCACACAACATTCACCTGGAAGGTCTTTTCTTCAAGGAAGGAGAAAATGGTAGAGCACTAAAGAAAGAAATTATGCATGCCTAGCAACATGTTCATAGGAAGGGAAGGAAGTCCTTAGGAAGGCCAAACTGCATCTCTGCACAACCTTACCTCCGATGGGTACAGACTAGAGCCATCAAATTGAAGATGCCTTACCCTCGTCAGGAAGTTTTTCCCCTAAAAGAGTCCATTACTTCATGAATGACACGGAGAATCTTCAGATCGCTTTCAACAAGGTCCAACACGAGAAGAACTCTTGGAAGAACAAGTACCAGATTATCAGCTTGGAATGCACAAAGATGCAAGAGCTTTTGAAAGAAAAGGATGCTCTGATTGAGATATTAGAGCAACATGCTATAGAAAGTCAAGAGGAACGAAGAAATTTGCTCTCTCCTTTCACATGGCAAAGGATCATCGACCCGACAACGGTTGAAAGGGCCCGATCAAAGAAGAGAAAAATTCAGCAACCAGCATCTGAGCTTTCTTCAAGAATACCTCAGGATCCATAGGCCTAGTTTTCCTTCTAGCACTTTGTAAAATAATGTACTTTTCCCTGTAAGATACTATAATCCTTTGAATTCAATAAAAGGTTTCCACCACTGTATGATATTTGCAACATAATTGTCAAAAGTTCTTTTGAAAACAAAACAAAAAGATCATTCTCATTCTTTGTATATCATTCATCATTCTTACATAATAAGTCTTTGTCATTGAGTCTCACACATGTGTCACACTTTAGAGTCAAATTGTCTCATTCGTATAATACTTTGGCCAATCGGCAAAAGAAAATGGACGATCTCGAGGAAGAGAACAGAGAACTAAGAGGAAATCAACACTGTGAAGGAGAGTTTAGAGAAACTCCACAACACGATTAAATCCCTGGCAGCAGCTCAGGATCAACCACCTCAAAAGACTGTAATCTCAGAGATTGTGTCTAAACCAACATTTGAGACACCTGGCAGTCATCCTCAGTACAAAATTCCCAAAGGTTTTCCCTGGGGCATGCCTTTTAATTTTGTACCTGAAGGATATATACCTCCGGTCAGTGAAGACCTAGAAGCCATAGTAGGAACCTCCAGACCTGAAGGTTACAAACTTCAGGTAAATGAAGATGCAAAGGTTTTAACAGAGACTCCTCTACCCGAAGGTTACGAACTTCAGACCACTGAAGCGCTAAGAGTTACTGCCGTAATGTCTATACCACAACCTGTGGTACATACTATCCCAGAGGAACAGATTCTACATGTCACTTCTAGCAGAAACGAAGAAGTATATGAAAAGATGAATGCATTCCAGGAATAGTTCTTGGAAATGCAGAAAGAACTGCATGCCATTCGTGGACAGGACTTGTTTGGTAAGGACACCGCTGGCCTCTGTTTGGTCCCTAATGTAAAGATACTGCACAAATTCAAGGTGCATGACTTTGAAAAATACAAAGGCAACTCTTGCCCTCAAAGTCATTTGGTAATGTACGCCCGAAAAATGTCTACCCAGACAGAAAACCAACAACTACTTATCCACTACTTCCAAGATAGTTTAACTGGTGCCACACTCAAATGGTACATGGGTCTAAACCGTACCAAGATTAGTACTTTCAGAGATCTTGAGGCAACTTTTGTTCAGCAGTATAAATGCAATTTGGACGTGGCACCAGATAGGGACCAGCTCACAGCAATGTCCCCAAAAGATAAAAAAAACCTTCAAGGAGTATGCTCAGAGATGGCGTGAAATCGCCACCCAGATCTGTCCTCCTCTCGAGGAGAAGGAAATGAAAAAAATATTCCTAAAAATATTGGGCTCATTTTATTATGATCGAATGGTTGCAAGTGCACCTAGTGACTTCACCTAAATGGTGAACATGGGAGTACGCCGTGAAGAAACAGTCCGAGAAGGCCGGTTAGTCAAAGAGGTCGAGCCGTCCAGTAGTACTAAAAGATACGGTAGTGCTTTCCAAAAGAAGAAAGAGCAAGATATCACTTATATCTTTCAGGATAAGAAAAGACGAAGATATCAACCTCGGCAGGTAGCAGTAGTAGCACCCGCTATCAACACAGCGCCAACTCCGACATATCAACCTCAGATTGCTCAGAGCCAACCAAATCAATAACAATATCAGCAAAGGCAGTAACAACCTCTTCAACAGGCTCACCCACAATACAATAGTAATAATCGTATCACACGATCACCAGGGTTTAACCCCATACCATTGTTATATGCAGAATTGTTTCCACTTCTGCTAGCCAATGGGCACGTTCAAACCAGGACTCCTCTTGCAATACCAGACAATCTGCCTTTTTGGTTCAAGGTCGATCAATCTTTCCTTTACCATCAAGGAGGGCCAGGACATAACATTGAAAATTGCCTCAGCTTTAAATCAGATGTACAAAAGCTCGTCAGAAACGGGGTTTTATCTTTCAAAGATACGAACCCAAATGTCAAACAAATCTGTTGCCGCAACATGAAAAAACTTCGGTAAACTTGATAGACGGAGAACCCGGCAGAAGTTATCAAATTCACGATGTACGCCTACTAGGAACAAATTTGGTAAAAATGCATTGCAGGAAGAGTGGGTACGACCATGTACCATCTCACAACTATCACCAATGTAATGTCTGTTATGAAAACAATCAAGGATGTGTCATTGTACAAGCAGCTCTTCAAGAGCAGATGGATCTAGGCTGGATTCAGTATCACATGATTCATGAAGTAAATATGGCCCATGCACATCCAAACATTGTTCAAAATCATGACATCTGCTCAATGAATGTCAATCTAGTGGCAATGCATTCAAGACAAAGTCGGCACTACAATTTGCCGCTGCACGATTACAACGCTTGTCCGATTTGCTCAAAAGACAATCAGGGATGCTCTTTTGTAGAAGAGGCCCTCCAGCGTCAAATGGATCTTGGATGGATCCAAGAATACCATGAAAGAAATGATCATTAGGTCAACATGATTCAGATCTTCGACATTCGTTTAATGAATACCAGTCGAGTGGAATTGCATGCCAAGTAGGCCAGACTCGGTTTTCTGTCCTCGCATAATTATCAAGACTGCAAAGATTGCTCCGAAAACGATCAAGGTTACGCACTTGTACAAAGAACTCTTCAACATCTGTTGGACCATTGATGGCTCCCAGTCTACTAGGACGAGGACACACAACAAGTTAGCATAACCAATGGAAATCCAGGTAGACACCAAAGCTGTGACATCCGCTTGCTAGAAACGGATTTGGTAAAGATGCAATGCATACAAAGTGGGTACGACAGGGTGCCACCTCACAATTATGAGCGTTGTCGAGTATGTTCATAAAATAACCAAGGATGCTACCTCGTGCGGGCAGTTCTCCAACATCAGGTGGACCAAGGGGAAACCCAGTTACGCCTGAATTCTCAGTCAATCAACATGGTGCAAGGTTGCCTCCTTGGCCGAAACGAGGACCAAAGACTACTGGACAAAAGGACTATCACAGTCTCCGATAAAAAAGAACCTGTTAATTATGGAATTAACAAGGATGTTTTCACCATAATTCCTTTTCTCAAGGAACCAAAGCGAGTGGAAATCCCTCTGGACAGTAGAAAAGTTCCCAACCTGGAACCGATTAAGGTTACTTATGACGGTCAAAAGACCCAAATAGCCCCTGTGGTCATCTACTTGCCGAGACCAATACCATATATGTCAGAGAAAGTTATTCCGTACAAGCACGGTGCGACTACAATAGAAGATGGAAAAGAAATCCCACTACCATCCGTTGTCAACATTGCTGATATCAGTCGGGTCATCGGAAGCGGACAAATCTTCAACAGAGGAGTTGGAGAACCTGCAAAAGAAAAGGAACCTCAAGCTGAAGTTCCTAATCAACAAATTATCCAATCCAGCAGCACGGAGCCTGTGAAAAATAACGATGAAGTGTTAAAACTCATCCAGAGAAGAGAATACAACATTGTGGATCAATTATTGCAAAATCCTTCTCGGATCTCCGTTTTATCTCTCTTGCTCAGTCCATAAGCTCATAGAGAAGCTCTACGGAAAGTCTTAGAACAGGCCTTTGTAGAACAAGATGTGACAGTGGGTCAGTTTGACAACATTATTTCCAACATCACTTCCTGCAACAATTTGGGTTTCAGTGATGAAGAACTTCCAGAGGAAGGCAAGAACCATAACATGACACTCAATATCATAGTCAATTGCCAGGACGATGCTTTAGCCAACGTACTGATAGAAACAGGTTCATCCTTGATCGTCATGCCAAGGTCAACTTTGGTACGACTATCTTTTCAAGGTACTCCGATGAGAGGCAGTGAGATCATTGTCAAAGCCTTTGACGGATCCAGGAAAACAGTTATCGGTGAAGTCGACCTTCCCATAACCATTGCTCCCCATACTTTCCAAGTCACTTTCCAGGTCATGGGCACCCGAGTAGCATACAACTGTTTATTAGGAAGATCTTGGATACATGAAGCAGGGGCAGTCACTTCGACACTTCAATAGAAACTGAAGTTTGTCAAGAACGACAAGTTGGTCACAGTATCTGGAGAATAAGATTTAATCATGAGCAACCTATCATCATTCTCCTATTTAGAACCAGAGGGGGTTGTTGGGACTCAATTTCAAGCACTCTCGGTGAGCAATGAGAATCACCAAGAAAAGGAACGTCAATTTCCTCGTACAAAGACGCTCTCCAAGTAATGGGAAGCGGTGACATAAAAGGATGGGGGAAAATTGTGGTTCCTGTTAATAACAAGACAAGAAAATGTCTCGGTTTTTCTTCAGCACTTACCAAGACTACAAAAAGGGATGAAAGCTTTCGTCCCATTCAAGATTTCTTCCACAGTGGAGGCTTCCTTCACCCAGTTTCTCAAGAAGTCCACACCATCGAGGAAAATAACTCTTCTGATACAGATAAAGAGTGAAAATCATATTTCAACGATGAAGGTTATATATCTCAGGAAGAAACGGACATGCCATTCTTCTCTCCAAAGCAAAGTCCTAGATATATACCAAGATCAAACGTCAGAATGATCTACGGAGATTGCAATCCCGAGGGATGCCGTGCTCCACCTAACTCATTAGAGGAAGACACTCTCATCAAAAGATAACTTTGACTATAACTCATATGATCCCATGGATGATTTTCCCATTTGGAATCCTTACATGGAAGACTCGTGGCAAAAGAGTCAGCCAGATAATGCATATTTGTTGAATGACCTTGAGAAAAATACACCTGTTCTCCCAGAGTCATGGAATCCTTACCCAGAACATTCCAAGGATGTCAAATGCCACGTTGATGAATTTTCAAAGATCACAAGACAAGAATTTATCAACTTTGCATTTCCTGAGGTCAACGTCATTGAAAAAGATGACTCATCTATCCCTTCAGAAACTTTGGATACTTTGGGGCAGCCAAGCGGCAAGTACGACTTTCTAGTGAAGTACAGTGCTCCCGAAAGCTCTCGCATCAGATATGAGGACATCCAGCCAACTGGATAGGGAGATCCTCTTGAAAATGAAAATGATGTTGAAGATACAATAGAGGAGTCCTTTTATGATAACGCTGCATGGGAAGAAGACTCTAGTGATCCATCTCCGCCAAAAATCAGTGTCATTACTTAAGACAATCATGGAAGAAAAATACCAGACTTTGTGATCCACAGAGGAGTTCATCGCCATTGGGTTGCGGTCGATGTCCTGAATATCGTTCATGAATCAAAGTAATTGTTTTGTCTTTGTTTTAACCTTTTAATTTTCCCGGGTGAAAATGATGTTTTATAGGGCTTGCTTTTCTGTAAATGTCCCTCTTCGCTTCGCCCAAAGCGAAAGAGTTTTGTTTTATAGGGCTGTGTTTCAAGAATCGACAGATCATAAATAAATAATGTCATTCTGAATTCCTGCATGAAGGTGTGAAAAACGCAAGAAAGGGGGGTTTGAATTGGTTTTTCAAAATAAATCTTTTCTTTTTAAAATAACTTTCTCTTTGAAACTTTACCCATTTTCTAAAGAAAAAACAACTTGGTGAAACAAAGAGATATAAACAAGTTATGTTTATACTAGTTCACTTGAGAACCTCTCAAGTTAATCTAGTCCACCTGCCAAGGTGATTTTGCCTCTCTCAACGAGGTCTTAATCCAATATTTCAACAAAATAGTACACTGCACGAGCTTCCACAGCTGGTGACTAACAACAACCTCTAGAACTCACACGTTCTACACTTCTCAAGTAATCCAACCACACAGGTCTTACTTAAGGTATAATCTCTAAGACACACGTCCTAGACTTCTCAAGAGATCTAATCACTAAGAATCTCCTAAGGAATACAACTTAATTTCAAATGCAATGGGTTTACAGAAAATTGCTTCTTATCAAGCTGATAATGTAAACTAGTTTTTGGACCAAGAATGACTTAAGAAAGAACAGAGTTATAGGATATTGTAACAGGTTGCGTGTGTATCTTTCTTCAAGTCTTTGAGCTTTCTTTTATAGCCGAGTGAAAAGAGTCGTTGAGATGAAATCATGATAGCTAAGTAGGCTTATGGCTAGAAGCGTGAGGATAGGTACAAAGTCTTCTGCATGCTGCACGTCCTGTCTGTGTCAGTTTGTATTTCGCACAGTCTTCAAGAATTTTAACGTTGTAATGTGGTACAGCTGTAGAGTGTGCCACGTTTTCTTGGCTTCTCAACTACAGAGGCTTTTTGTGAGCGTGAGTAAGAAGGGAAAACATTGCTCGGTTCTTGAGATTATCAAGTCTTCGAATCATCAGCTCAGGGCTTCCAGAATCTTCAGAACCTGCCTTCAGAACCTTGTTCTTTTAATTCACTTTATTTATATCTTCAGAGGCTTCTGATAATATTTGATTGAAGCATGAGAGTCGACTTTGGGTAGGTCTTCAGAACCTTGATCAGAGAGCATGAGGCTTCGGCATCTGGACTTCGTTCCGTCAGAACCTTTATCTTTTGATCTTCAGAACTCATTCTCTTTTCCTTTCGTATCAGAGTTATGTGAATCTTGTTTTATCTTCGAATTGAGTTCAGCTCTTCGAAGCATCTTTCATTAAGCATTGCGCCAATTCACGGAAGCAGAACCTGTTTGCTAGGTTCTTACAAATAACACCATTAGTTGCTCAAAATTGTTCATACAAATATTCATCTGTTATCATCAAAACTTAGAGATAATATTGCAGAACCAAATCTTGTTCTCACAATCTCCCCCTTTTTGATGATGATAAAACTATGTATTTGATGACGCAATTTTGATATATAAATATATAACACAGAGAACATGGAAAAAAGGCTTTTAGGATAGCTTATCCTTTTTATGAAGTGCTCCCCCTGAGTATTAGACTTGATTAAGGTTCGTGCTCGGGCTCCCCCTGACTTCATTAACCTTTTTTAGTCTTTCTTCATCATCAGAGTTATCTGCACAGGAGAAAAATACAGAAAAACAATCTAATATAGATGATAGATTTATCTGTTTGCAATGTAAGCAACATTGTTTTTCAGAGAATGACTATAAGATCAAAATTATCTCATTCATATACTTTCTCCCCCTTTTTGTCACGAATCAAAAAGATAAACACAGGGTAGTCCAAGGGTGAAAAACACAGAACTAAAACTTAAAAGAAAAATAGATGTTTATTTGCTCTCAGAGGACATCTTGTCCCAAATCTTCATCATGATTTGAAGATTTTCATTGACAATATCTTTCTTGTCAAACCTTTCTCTGAAGTTCTTTTGTTCAATTCTGATTTCATCAATGGCTTCTCCCAGACGTTTGATAGCAGGATCAGAAGTGGAAGCAATCATAGCACTTTCTTTAGCTCTTTCAGCTTTAGCAGCTTCCTGTGCCTTTCTAGCAGCTTGCTATTCTGCTTCTTTAGCAGCCTTTTCTTCAGCTTCTCTCTGCTTGGCAGCCAAGAACTTGAGTGCTCTGGCTCGTGCTTCAGCTTCTGCTCTTTTCTTAGCTTTCTCAAGTCCATCAGTTATGGTGGCATTTGAGAGACTTACAATTCTTGTAAGTTCCACTTCCAACCATTTTTGAAAGCTATAACAGGCACTCTCAAGTTCCATGAGCGTCATGCTTGTACAAAGTTCCGCTCTTAGCTTGGCAAATGTATCCAGTGCTTTGTCATGAAACTGACTTATGCACTCTTCAGGGGATAATGGAGGTGATGCATTATAGATAACTAAAGTGAGATTAGATTTGGCAGAGTTGGTTTCTGGTGGTGTTTGCTGAGATGAATCAATCTCAGTAGGAGCAGGTTCTGGAGAGGATGCTTCTTGAGTGTCCAGATCTATATGAATTTTAGGAGACAGAGAATCAGAAGGTTGAGTTGAGGATTCAGTTGTGATTTTTTGATGAAAAGCATAGGCCAATGGTGAGACAGGTATATCAGGTTTGATAATTGGTATGGTTGTTGATAGAGAGGAGATTTGTAAGGTTGCGGAAATAGGCGTTGGTGATGGTAGGCTAGATGGTTTGACACTAACTGATGTAACATAATTGGATTTTAGTGCATGAGATAAGTTGGCAGTCTTGGAGACTTTTGATCTTTTACTCTTATTTCTTTTCTAAGGTTCAGAGGTAGTAGTTTGTTTTCCTTTCCTTTTGAGAGACTCTATAAGAGTTGGCTCAGAAGTAGAACCGTTGGTTTTCTCAGTTTGCTCCCATTCTTCTTCTTCATTCTTGACTTCACATACATCATAACCTCGTTCCTTCATTGCATCTGCATATGCAGTTATCTCTTCTAAATGGTAGCTTCTATGATAGATAGGATAACCTGGCACAGTAACTCTTCGTTTACTTAAATCTTCAGAAACTATGAAAGGTTTTACTTTCACTTCATTGATTAATCTCATGTGTTTAAGAGTTGTGACGTTGACTGTTTCTCCAAGGGTTGTCAGATCTTCTGTGGCCAGAGTGTCCACAATACCACTTTCATAGAAAATATCTGAGAGCATTCTACCAAAAGGAATGTATTTTGGTATATCATTTTTATGTCCACCAGTTGTTCTGGTTTTCGTCACCATATCTCTTAAGTAGTAGAACAGAATAGAAGGTAAGCACATCTTCTCTTTGGTGAACAAATAATAAAACATGTATTTCTGATTAGCATTGAGGTAGTCTGCAGCATATGATGAAGGTCTTGGGTTGATGCAGCCAAGGATAATCTTGTGCCAGATTTTCAAATGAGAATGCAGATCCTCTCTCTTGTACTCCTTCTTGTTCGGTTGATAGTTGGTATAGATGATTGGGTTGATATTCTTTTTCACAAATAAAGATTTACTGTTCTTCCCATAGACTCTCTTGTTCTTCAAAATATCCAGGTTGTAAAGATTGGCAATGGATTTTTTGGTGATGACGATCTTTCTTCCCAGGACATAAGAGACAATATGAATCTTGTCGCAGACAGCTTGTCTCCAAAAGTCTTTTACAAGTGCTTCAAAGACTGGTCCTTTGAGCCTGTCAAAGAAATTAGTCCATCCTTGAGCTTCTACCTCTTCGATCAGATTGAATCCATTTTTGGCAAGATTCACGAAGTCCACATGCAGTTCCTTTAGTATCGTTAGATTCACAAGGGTGCAGGTGTCAGAAGTTTCTCTTTGGGTAATGTGTTCTTTATTTATCAAAGATGAGGCGATCACTTGAGCTGTTGAAGGTATTGTTGATGATGATTTGGTTAAGGAACCTGACAATCCTTTTGCTGAAGCTTCTAATTCTTGTGAAAACTTGACTGTTTCTTTTTGTATTGGGGTCATCATTAGAGAGAAAGATTTAGGGTTTCTAAGGTTTAGGGTTTCTGAGACTTTTGGTGAGGTTATATGAGTGGTATATATATATATATATATAAGGTGATTTGAAACGTTGAAAAATACGGAAGAAGAAAAGTGAGCATATTTATGATTTATTTCCAAAAAAAAATATCTCCTTATCATTATACTAGAGATTAGATGTAGAGATTCTAGGTTACGAGTATTGATCATTTTCTGACAGGATTTGGTAATTGTAAGGTTTCGAGTGAGAGTAGAGAACAAAGATGTTCTAGAGAACTTAAAGGATTGACATTTTTAGGGGAAAATTAATAAATGCAATAAAGTTGTGAGTCAATCTCGAGAAAAATGTTGTTCGTTCAATTTGAATAGTTAAAGTGACTTAATTTTATTTAAATCACGTGCAAAAATTATTTTCCGAATATATGACATATCATTTTTTTATCAGAACTTGAGATGCGTTAAAAAAGGTTCTGATGATTTGAAAAATACTTTTCTTCTGACTAAACACATGAGGTTCTGAAAATGTTTTATTCTGAACAGTACTTCATATTCAGGTGATTTAAAATGATTAGAAATCTATCTTCAGCTAAGGGTTTTGTAAAAATGTCAGCCCACTGATGGTCTGTATCAATGGATTTTAAGCATAGAGTTCCCTTCTGAACATAGTCCCTAATAAAATGATGTTTTATTTCAATGTGTTTATCCTTAGAATGCAAAATTGGATTTTTACTTAAGCAAATAGCAGCCGTATTATCACAGAAGATAAGAATGTTACTCTCATATATCTGATAGTCTTTCAGCTGATTTTTTATCCATAGCATTTGAGTGCTGCATAGGGAAGCTGATATGTATTCTGCTTCAGCTGTTGAGAGAGCAATTGTAGATTGTATCTTGCTTGACCATGAGATTAGGTTGCTTCCTAAGAATTGACAGTTCCCCGATGTGCTCTTTCTTTCTAATCTGTCTCCGGCATAATCTGCAGCGCAGTAACTAGAAAGAGTATACTCTGATGTTTTCTTATACATCCGGCCAAAGTTAGTTGTTCCTTTCAGATACCTTAGAATTTGCGTGACAGCGGTTAAATGTGATTCTCTTGGATCTGATTGAAATCTAGCACATAGATGTACACTGAATAATATATCAGGTCTAGAAGCAGTTAGATATAAGAGAGAACTTATCATACCACGATAGAGTTTTTGACAAACCTTAACTCCTGTTTCTTCCTTTCCCATAACACAAGTTGGATGCATTGGTGTTTTAGAAACGTTGCAATCCGTCATATTGAACTTCTTCAGAAGTTCTTTTGTGTACTTGGTTTGATGGATGTAAGTGGCCTCTGATCTTTGATCAATCTGAATTCCAAGGAAGAACTTCAGTTCTCCCATGAGGCTCATTTCAAATTCTGCCTGCATTAACTTTGAAAATTCTTCACATAGAGAAAAGTTAGCAGAACCAAAAATAATGTCATCAACATAGATTTGAACAATAAGAATGTCATTCTTATATGTTTTGCAGAAAAGAGTTGTGTCAACCTTTCCTCTGGTGAAATTGTTTTCTAATAAAAATTTGCTCAATCTATCGTACCAAGCTCTGGGAGCTTGCTTTAAACCATAGAGTGATTTTCTAAGTTTAAAGACAAAGTCTGATTTCTCTGAGTTTTCAAAACCAGGAGGTTGTTTGACATAAACTTCTTCTGATATATAACCATTTAAGAATGCACTCTTAACATCCATTTGATATAGTGTGATGTTATGATTTACTGAAAAGGATATTAGCAAACGTATTGCTTCGAGTCTAGCAACTGGAGCAAATGTTTTGTTGTAATTAATTCCTTCTTGCTGACTGTATCCTTGAGCAACAAGTCGTGCTTTGTTTCTGACAACTTCTCCCTTTTCATTTATCTTGTTTCTAAATACCCACTTAGTTCCTATTATATGAACATTCTTAGGTTTAGGAACTAGATCCCAAACATCATTTTTGGAGAACTGGTTAAGTTATTCTTCCATAGCCAGAACCCAGTCTTTGTCCATGAGGGCTTCTTCAATTGTAGCTGGTTCTATCAATGATACTAGTCCTACAAGTGTTTCTTCTGATGGTCTAAAGGCTGATCTGGTTCTGATAGGAGCATCTTTGTTACCCAGAATTAGTTCCTCAGGATGGGATGTGGCTAGTCTTCTTCTTCGTTGATATGGGGTGTTTGGAGTTACTTCAGTGATTTCTTGTGTAGGATCTTGCTGTTCTTTAACTTCATCTGTCCCTTCCTTGGGTTCGGAGAATCTGATTTCCAAATCTGCAAGTTTCTCAACTAGCTCTGACTTTTCAGAGTCAGGCTTGTCATTGAATCTAACATGAATAGATTCCTCCACAATTCTTTATTCTGTGTTGTAAACTCTGTAGCCTTTCGAGCGTTCAGAGTATCCCAACAACAGACATTTATGTGCTTTGGAATCAAACTTGCTAAGATTCTCTTTAGTGTTAAGCATAAAACAGACACATCCAAATGGATGAAAATATGAAATGTTGGGTAATTTATTTTTCCATAATTCATATGGAGTTTTATTCAAGATAGGTCTTATAGAGATTCTATTTTGAATATAACTTGCTGTGTTAATTGCTTCTGCCCAGAAGTGCTTAGCTATGTCAGTTTCTTGGATCATGGTGCGAGCCATTTCTTGTAAAGTTCGATTCTTTCTTTCTACAACTTTGTTTTGTTGTGGAGTTCTAGGACAAGAAAATCGTAGATATTCCATGTGAATCAAAAAGTTCTTCAAAGTTTTTGTTTTTAAATTCTCCACCATGATCACTTCTGACTCTGACAATTTTACAATTTTTCTCATTTTGTACTTGAGTGCAGAAGGAAGCAAACACAGAGTGTGATTCATCCTTGTGTTTTAAGAATTTTACCCATGTCCATCTGCTGTAGTCATCAACGATGACTAGTCCATATTTCTTACCATTGAGAGAGGTCGTTTTTACAGGGCCAAACAGATCAATGTGAAGAAGTTCCAATGGTCTAGAGGTAGAAACAACATTTTTAGCTTTGAAAGAGGTTTTTGAAAACTTTCCTTTCTGACTTGCTTCACAAAGAGCGTCTGACAAATATTTCAGATTTGGCAAGCCTCTAACAAGACCAAGCTTGTTAAGCTGAGAGATTCTTCTCAAACTAACATGACCAAGACGTCTGTGCCAGACCCATTGCTCTTCGTTTACAGAAAGAAGACATTTTACATTTTGATGTTTTAAATCAGATAACTTAATTTTGTAAGTGTTGTTTTTCCTCTTTCCATTGAATAGGACAGATCCATCATTCAGACTTGCAGCTTTACAAGACGTTTGATTAAAAATGAGATCATAACCACTATCGCTAACTTGACTTATTGATAACAGATTATGCATTAGGCCTTCTACTAATAAAACATTCTTAATGGAAGGAAGCTTACCATTTCCAACAGTTCCGGAGCCAATGATTCTTCCTTTCTGATTTCCTTCGAAACCGACGACGCCTCCAGGCTTAAGTTTCAGATCTTGGAACATAAGCCTTTCTCCCGTCATGTGTCACGATCACCCATTGTCCAGGTACCATGACTGGTGTTTCAATGGAGCTATTAAGGATATCTGCAACATAGATTATCTTGTTTTTAGGTACCCATTTTGTGGGTCCTTTCATATTAGTTTTTCTAAAGGTTCTGATCCCTTTAGATTTCCTTACGTTAGTGAAACGTTGTGGAGTTTGTGCATAGTGTTCGTTTTTAGGATATTTCTTTAGTGTGTGTTTGTGTAATCCTAGTGTTTGAGCCTTTTGGTTCTGAATGCTTAAGGCCAGTACCAGAGGGAATAAACTGTTTAGACAGAGGTATTATTTTGATGTTTTTGGTTTCATCATATGGTTGAGATGGTCCTGAATATCCTAGACCTCTACTGCCATTTCTACTGACTCCATAGATTAGTGAAGCCATTTTGTTTCTATCTACGCTTTTGGCAAGAAAATTTTTAAATGCATTATCATATTTGTCTTCTTCACTAGTGTTAGTTGAGTTTGAAACAATTTCTTCTTCTAACTTAGATTGTTTACATTTCAGGACAGTATTTGAGTTTTCTAAGACAAATATTTTCTCATTTTGTTCAGAAATGATTTTCTTGTTTTTAGCAAGTTCTTCTGAAGAAACTATAAAACTCTTTTTCAAGATTTTGAATTTGCTTTGAAGGTTTTGATATCTTTTTATAAGTTTAGTTAATCCTAATTCAAGTTCAGATCGTGATAAGGAGGAAAGTACCTCTCTTTCACCGTCGGAGTCTGATAGTTCTTCCTCTGACGAGTCGCTTCTGGTTTCTGCCATGAATACCATGTTGACCCGTCCTTCATCAGCATCATCTTCAGATTCTGAGTCATCCCAGGTTGCCATGAGACCCTTTTTGGTTTTCCTAGGTCTTTCTTCTTTCTTGGCCTTTGGACAGTCATTTTTGAGATGTCCAGGTTCTTTGCATTCAAAGCACGTAACATCTTTTCCATAGTTTCTTCTTTGACCAGATGTAGATTCGAATCTTCTCCTTGGTCCTTTGAATTTGTTCCTTCTGTATCTCCAAAGTTGACTTATCTTTCTTGATATGAGTGATATATCATCTTCTTCTAAATCTTCCTCAGATTCTTCCATTTCTTCTTCTGCCTGATACGCCTTCTTCTTTTATGGCTTTGCCTTTAGTGCAATGGATTTTTTTTCTTCTGAGGTTCATCTCCTTGAAGCTCTATTTCATGACTTCTTAAAGAACTGATAAGTTCTTTAAGACTGATACTATTCAAATCCTTTGCGAGTTTCAAGGCAGTCACCATTGGTCTCCATTTGGCCGGAAGACTTCTGATGATTTTCTTGACATGATCAGCAGTAGAATAGCCTTTGTTCAGAACTCTGAGTCTGGCAACAAGCATTTGAAACCTTGAGAACATGGTTTCAACAGACTCATCATCTTCCATTTTGAAGACTTCGTATTTTTGAATTAGCACAAGAGCCTTCGTCTCCTTGACTTGAGCATTTCCTTCGCGAGTCATACGAAGAGAGTCAAAGATGGACTTTGCAGTTTCTTTGTTTGTAATTTTCTCATACTCGGTATAAGAAATTGGGTTCAACAGAATGGTTCTTGCTTTGTGATGATTTTTGTAAGTTTTCTTCTGAGCATCTGTAAACTCACTTCTTTCAATATTTTTACCTACAGAATCTACAGGATGACTATAGCCATCAAGTACTAGATCCCATAGATCTAGATCAAATGATAAGAAATAACTTTCAATTCTATCTTTCCAATAATCAAACTTTTCGCCATCAAAGATAAGAGGTTTTGCAGTGTAAGATTCTCTTTCAATAACATTTGTTTCAGAAGTTGTTGGTGGTGGTGTAGTAATTGTTTTTCACACTTGGATCGGTACTGAACACTGTTAAGTGCTTGATAAAAATTCAATCTTTTTATCACCTCAGAACCGGAGCTCTGATGCCAATTGAAGGTGTGAAAAATGCAAGAAAGGGGGGTTTGAATTGGTTTTTCAAAATAAATCGTTTCTTTTTAAAATAACTTTCTCTTTGAAACTTTACCCCTTTTCTAAAGAAAAAATAACTTGGTGAAACAAAGAGATATAAACAAGTTATGTTTATACTAGTTCACTTGAGAACCTCTCAAGTTAATCTAGTCCACCCGCCAAGGTGATTTCGCCTCTCTCAACGAGGTATTAATCCACTATTTCAACAAAATAGTACACTGCACGAGCTTCCACAGCTGGTGACTAACAACAACCTCTAGAACTCACACGTTCTAGACTTCTCAAGAAATCCAACCACATAGGTCTTACTTAAGGTATAATCTCTAAGAAACACGTCCTAGACTTCTCAAGAGATCTAATCACTAAGACTCTCCTAAGGAATACAACTTAAGTTCAAATGCAATGGGTTTACAGAAAATTGCTTCTTATCAAGCTGATAATGTAAACTAGTTTTTGGACCAAGAATGACTTAAGA
This sequence comes from Lathyrus tuberosus, assembly GCA_022829125.1. NCBI lineage: Eukaryota > Viridiplantae > Streptophyta > Magnoliopsida > Fabales > Fabaceae > Lathyrus > Lathyrus tuberosus. Next base: position 2,295,491 of record JALAZF010000241.1, on the reverse strand, counting down.
AAGAACAAAGTTATAGGATATTATAGCAGGTTACGTGTGTATCTTTCTTCAAGTCTTTGAGCTTCCTTTTATAGCCGAGTGAAAAGAGCCGTTGAGATGAAATCATGATAGCTAAGTATGCTTACGGCTAGAAGCGTGAGGACAGGTACAAAGTCTTCTGCATGCGGCGCGTCCTGTCTGTGTCAGTTTGTATTTCGCACAGTCTTCAAGAATTTTAACATTGTAATGTGGTACAGCTGTACAGTGTGGCACGTTTTCTTGGCTTCTCAACTACAGAGGCTTTTTGTGAGCGTGAGTAAGAAGGGAAAACATTGCTCAGTTCTTGAGATTATTAAGTCTTCGAATCATCAGCTTAGCGCTTCCAGAATCTTCAGAACTTGCCTTCAGAACCTTGTTCTTTTAATTCACTTTCTTTATATCTTCAGAGGCTTCTGATAATATTTGATTGAAGCATGAGAGTCGAATTTGGGTAGGTCTTCAGAACCTTGATTAGAGAGCATGAGGCTTCAGCATCTGGACTTCGTTCCGTCAGAACCTTTGTCTTTTGATCTTCAGAACTCATTCTCTTTTCCTTTCGTATCAGAGTTATGTGAATCTTGTTTTATCTTCGAATTGAGTTCAGCTCTTCAAAGCATCTTTCATTAAGCATTGCGCCAATTCACAGAAGCAGAACCTGTTTGCTAGGTTCTTACAAATAACACCATTAGTTGCTCAAAATTGTTCATACAAATATTCATCTGTTATCGTCAAAACTTAGAGATAATATTGCAGAACCAAATCTTGTTCTCACACTGCATTTATTGCTATATTCACTTTTTGCTTTTTCAGAAAATGGTAATCCTAAAAAAACCAAACAAGATAAAAACATACGTTTTAAAAAAAATATACACTTCCACACACTTTTGCATTCTCTCTATCTTTTCTGAAAAAGGGAATCATCACGTAGTGCAGATTACTTATTTTAAACCCCATTGAAACATACGATCCAATGCCTTCTCCCAACTTTGAGTTCCCGGTATTTGAAGCCGAAGAAGAAGACGAAGAAATTCCAGAAGAGATCTCCCGACTACTCAGACAGGAGGAAAGGTCCATTGAGCCCCACAAAGAGCCATTGGAAGCGGTTAATTTGGGTTCAGAAGAAGAAAGGAAAGAAGTTAAGATTAGAGCACTGCTCAATGTAACTGTTAGAGAAAATATGATAAAACTTCTCAAAGAATTTCCAGATGTGTTTGCTTGGTCCTACCAAGACATGCCAGGGTTGGATACCAACATCGTGGAACATCACTTACCACTAAAACCAGAATGTCCGCCAGTCAAACAAAAGTTGAGAAGGACTCACCCTGATATGGCCATCAAAATTAAGTAAGAAGTGCGGAAATAGATCGACGCAGGTTTCCTTGCCACCTCAGAATATCCTCAATGACTGGCCAACTTAGTGCCCGTTCCCAAGAAAGACGGAAAGGTCAGGATGTGTGTAGACTACATGGATTTAAATAAAGCAAGTCCAAAGGATGATTTTCCCCTACCACACATTGACATGCTAGTTGACAGCACAACAAAATTCAAAGTATTCTACTTCATGGATGGATTCTCGGGCTATAATCAAATCAGAATGGTACCAGAAGACATGGAGAAAACTTCATTCATCACCCATGGGGCACCTTTTTTTATAGTAATGTCGTTCGGTCTGAAGAACGCAGAGGCAAATTATCAAAGGGCTATGACAACTTTGTTTCACGACATGATGCACAAAGAAATTAAAGTGTACGTTGATGACATGATTTCCAAATCTAAAATAGAAGAAGAACATGTGTGGAATTTTTCAAAACTATTCGAGCTTATGAGAAAATACAAACTCCGCTTGAACCCCAACAAGTGTACATTTGGTGTTCACTCAGGAAAGCTCTTGGGATTCATCGTCAGCCAAAAAGGAATTGAGGTTAATCCCGACAAAGTCAAAGCCATTCAAGAAATGCCTGCTCTAAAGACTGAAAAGCAAGGAAGAGGATTTTTGGGACGTCTGAATTACATCTCGAGATTCATATTCCTCATGACCGCGACGTGCGCGCCAATCTTCAAACTACTTAGAAAGAACCAAAGCTATATATGGACAGATGATTGCCAAAAGGATTTCGACAACATCAAATAATATCTGCTAAATCCACCGATTATATATTCTCCAGTGGAAAGAAGACCGTTGATCATCTACTTAACAGTCTTGGAAGACTCCATGGGTTGTGTGCTTGGCCAACAAGACGAGACCGAAAAAAAAGAGTTTGCCATTTATTACTTAAGCAAGAAGTTCACGGACTGTGAAACTCGATACACTTTGCTCGAGAAAACTTGCTGCACTCTGGCTTAGGCAGCTAAACATCTTTGTCAGTACATGATTTGTCACACTACTTGGTTAATCTCCGAAATGGATCCGATCAAGTACGTCTTTGAAAAGCCTGCTTTAACAGGAAGAATTTCCCGTTGGAAAATGTTATTGTCAGAATACGACATCGAGTACCATGCTCAAAAAGCCATCAAGGAAGTATTCTAACTGATCATTTGGCTCCTCAATCGATTGACGATCAGGAAATGATAAAATTTGACTTCCCAGACAAAGATGTAATGTACCTGAAAATGAAGGATTGCGATGAACCGCTACCAAGAGAAGGTCCAGAGCCAGGTTACCAATGGGGACTAATATTCGACGGAGCTGTCAATGCTTATGGAAATGGAATTGGGGCAATCATCTTTACACCTCAGGGTAACCATATTCCTTTCACTGCCATATTGACATTCAAATGTACAAACAATGAGGCCGAATATGAAGCTTGCATCATGGGTCTCGAAGAAGCTGTCGACTTAAGGATAAAGAACTTGGATGTGTTTGGAGACTCAACCATGATTATAAATCAGATCAAAGGAGAGTAGAACACATATCAATTATGATTGATTCCTTACAAAGACTACGCAAGAAGGTTATTACCCTTCTTCAACAAGATTGAGTTTCATCACATTCCTCGTGAAGAAAACCACATGACTGATGCACTGGCTACCCTATCCTCCATGATTAGTGTGAGTCGATGGAACGACATACCCAAGATTGACATAATGCGCCTTGATAGGCCTGCTTACATATTTGCAGTTGAAGCAGTCATAGATGAGAAACCATGGTATCACGATATCAAATGTTTCCTTCAAAGACAGGAATACCCACCTGGGGCATCAAGAAAAGATAGGAAGACTCTTAGAAGACTGGCTGACAACTTCTTCTTGAATAATGATACACTTTATAAAAGAAACTTCGATATGGTTTTGCTCAGATGCGTAGGCAGATATGAAGCAAACATGCTAATGAAAGATATTCACGAAGGATCCTTTAGCACTCATGCCAATGGACACACAATGGCAAGAAATTTTTTGAGAGCAAGATATTATTGGCTGACAATGGAATCCGATTGCGACAAGTACATGAGGAAGTGTCACAAGTGTCAGATATACGCCGACAAAATTCTTGTACCACTGACGCGTCTCAAAGTTCTTTCTTCTCCATGGCCTTTTTATATACGGGGAATTGACATGATTGGCATGATTGAGCCCAAAGCCTCGAACAGACATCAGTGCATCCTGGTAGCCATTGATTAGTTCACCAAATGGGTTGAAGCAACATCATACACCAATGTGACCAAACAAGCGGTGGTCCGATTTATCAAGAACAATCTCATTTTCCGTTATGGTGTTCCAAGCCAGATCATTACTGATAATGGATCTAACCTGAACAACAAGATGATGAAAGAGTTGTGTGCCGAGTTCAGAATTGAACACCATAACTCATCTCCCTACCGGCCTAAAATGAATGGAGCAGTAGAAGCAGCTAACAAAAATATCAAGAAGATCATTCAGAAGATGGTTGTAACATACAAATATTGGCATGAGATGCTACCCTTTGCTCTTCACGGTTATCGCACATCTGTCGGAACTTCAACAAGGGCAACCCCTTTCTCTCTAGTATATGGAATGGAAGTTGTACTCCCCACAAAAGTAGAGATCCCATCAATAAGAATCTTGATGGAAGCCAAGCTAACGAAAGTTAAGTGGTGTCAAAGTAGATACGACAAACTGAACCTAATCGAAGAAAAGAGAATGACGGCTTTATGCCATGGTCAGTTATATCAGGAAAGAATGAAGAAGCCGTTTAACAAAAAAATTCTGACCTCATGTATTTAGGGAAGGCGACCTCATACTAAAAAAGATTCAATCATTTCTCACTAATCCCAGGGGCAAATGGATTTCGAATTACGAGACCTCTATGTTGTTAAGAAAGCCTTTTCAGGCGGTGCCTTGAGACTCGCAACCATGGATGGAGAAGAGTTTACCTACCCCACAAATGTTGATGTAGTCAATAAATACTTCGCCTAAATGAAAAAAAACGTCTTGTTGGACTGAAAACCCGAAAGGGCAGTCCAGGAAAAAATTAGAGACATAAACAATGATCATCCTGATGGATTGAAAACCTGAAAGGGCAATCTAGGTAAAAGTTAAGGATTCATGGCAAGTAACTGCATCCGAAAAGATTGGCTCCCTGGCAGCAACGTCATCCGTCAGGAAAACCTCAATCAAGGTCACCTTCAGTAGAAGCTCAAGAATATCCAGAATTCAATGGTGGAAGGATAATGGTCATTATGTTTCAATGTAGCCCCTTTTCCTTTAAATTACCATTTTCTAAATTTTGTAATGCTCCATGGAATCACTCATTAGGCTGATTATCATTCTATCAATGAAAATTTGAGCCCTTGTGCCTTTTGTTTGCAATTCTCAATTATTCTGATTAGCAAAATGGCATTTTAATATGATCAACATTCTTGAAACAAAAATGAATTTACTTTTGTTTTCAAAACAGAAATTTCAAATTTTACTTCTACTTCTAAAATAAGGATGGCAATTTCCTTTTGATTACTAAACACAAAAGGGAATATCGACGGCTTCTCCGAAAGTGATCAAACCTCAAAATGCAGAATCAAAATACTCCTTGTGATCAGTACACCCTGACTGAACGATCAATTGCTTCGGATGAAGTGCCCCATCTGTCATCCCTGGTAGAGTTTTTACCTCTGAGAACCAATGATTGGTTTTTCTCCCTAGTAGAATCTACCCTTGAAAAGCAAGAACGAGTTTCTATCCCTAGCAGGTTTGTACCTCCGGAAACTAGAAGAAACACAGGAATCCCCGTTCCTAAACAAAAGTACTATCTTTAAAATCTCCAATGATACCTTCATCTCCCAGAGTGGCTGAGTATCTAGTTGTGTTCAATACTAATCTATATGTCATGTCAGTCTTGTCAGCATAAGCATTTCATACACACATCATGCATAATATTCATATTCATATTCATATTCATATTGCATTACAATCACTTTGGTCATACTCATCTCCAAGTGATAAATGTCTTCTGTCCATTAGAGTCGCCAATTTTTCTTTCTACGTCAAATAGGACAAAATCCCGGTTGGAGTTCTTTCCTCGTCAGGAAATGTATCGTCTAATCAATCTCTCTCCAGTTTATTCTTGGATTGAAATCAGTCCTCGACCACTTTGATAACTTGAACTATTTGGATATACACCTTTGGAGCATCACTCTTCACCATTGAATATGATATTTTGCTTTCCTGGATTAAGGAAAATCCCCCGAGGAAGCTTCTCAACAAAAGACTCGTGGAAACATGGACATCACATCCTCCAAGAAATCTCTACTAAATGGCAAACAAGTAAGTTTGTACTTGCCCTCGTAGATTTCTGAGTAAAGTCGACAAATGGCAGTCTCTCCCCGAGAAGTTTGTCCTACTTTCAAAGAAGTCATCAACACCTCAAAATTGAATTACATCACATGGCGTTTCTCCGAAGAAGTCTCGAGGGGAAGTATGATGTCACCTCTCCAAGCAAATGGCATCTCCGACTGAGAAGTTTGCACACCTCTACAGATCAGACAAATGGTTATCCCCAGCAAGTCTGACATCAAATCTTTTTCTTTCAAATAGAATTTCCCCAAAAAATCTCAACGAGAAGTTTGATAAAAAAACCATCACAAATAGCATTCCTTGTCAAGAAAAGAACTCGACAAGAAGAAACTAAGACCAGTTCAATGGCTAAAAACCAGGATCGAGGGGAGGTTTATTTCAAAAGAAATCTGAGACCAGTTCCATGGCTAAAGACCAGGATCGAGGGGAGGTTTATTTGAAAAAACAACTAAGACTAGTTCCATGGCTAAAGACCAGGATCGAGGGGGGGGGGGGGGGTTTATTTCAAAAGAAAACTGAGACCAGTTCCATGGTTGAAGACCAGGATCGAAGGGATGCTTTAACATTTTCTAAGTAACATTACTTAGTAAAAGAAGATGGATGAGAAATTAGCTACCATTCACAACCACAATCAAAATTTCGGGTATTCTAATATTTAATCCTCTTTTACCTTGAATGTCCGAATGTCTTCGTCATTCACACCTTCAGGTCCAAGAAGATTAAATATGGGCATCTGTCATACCCTAAATTTTGACCACAAGATTTCACATCATTGTGAAAATCATCACCACAATATGGATGTACCTTCATGCCTCATCAATCCTCTCAAATATTTTTGAGCATTCACCTCAACCAAGGATTAGGGTTTTTGAGTCAACTCAGAGCATCCAGGCAAAGGATCAATCAAGAATTGACATGATATTCAACTTGTCAAACCTCTCAAACATCCATGGAGGATCAAGAGGTCTTCTATATCAAGAATCTAACACAAAAAATGCAACATCTCAAGTTGGTCAAGCCTCAAGATCATCAGTGTCACCAAATTAGGGTTTTGGTCGACCAAGGCCTCCAGAGAGAAATTTTCATCTGGGCATGAGCCAATACTTCGAAACATGATTCAAGAAGCTCAAAATGTCCTCATGAGTCCATTCATAAGTTCAAAATAGCCTTAGGGGATGCATTCATCAAAAATCAAGAATTAGGGTTTTGACCTAATTCAATCCCTAAGTTGACTTTTGGAGCAAGGCATGAGCCAAGACCTCAAGAGATGCTTTAAGGACCTAAAATACATCATGTTGATCCCTTCATAAGACTAAATTGATTCCTAGAACTTGGTTCACAAGCAATGCAAGGATTCAAATTTATCTGGACCACAAACTAGGGTTTTTGAGAAAAAGTCTACCATGCCTTTGACTTTTGACCAAGACATGATCTCAAACCTTGGGACATGATTCAAGACACTCTAAAACACCTATGGAATTCATCCATTAGGTTAAATTTATCCCAAGGACTTGGTTTCATAAAGGATCACAAAGTTCAAAACTCATCTGATATAAAAAGTCAACTATGACGAAAATCAAGTTTGACTTCTTGGACTTCAATAATCCTTAGCAAGAGTCAGTCTCCTCTTAGGCTTCATATAATGATTTTCCCAGTCAGCCTCAATCTTGGGCTTTGTACAAGACACACATCATACTCCCCAGTTGAGTCATTTTTCTTTAAAGCTATACTCAAACTCTTCAGCTTCAATCTTGGGCTTCAAACAAGATACTTAAATAAAACATCTCCAGTAGAGTCAGTTTTTAACCTTTTTTTAGCTTCAACCTTGGGCTTTGATCAAGGCACAAAATCCATCATTCCCACAGATGAGACCATGAGTCCTCTCTGTAGGAGGATATCCCCTCTATACATCACATATCAAAACAAACAATCAAAATGTTTTCCAGATAATTGATGTAAGTGACACACTTGTTGATTCAAAATACAAGCTGGAGTCTCTCCTTTATCATGACTAAAATTTCTCTTTCATCTAACTGATGTAAGTGGCAAGCCTCTGGATTTTACACATCCAAGCCAGTGTCCCTTTCCTAGCATGAAAGATTAATAAAGGAAAAAGTGGCATTGCTCTACACTGAGTTAAAGCTTCTTCCTTCATGACATCTCTCTTATAAAGGAAATTATGGCATTGCTGGATTCCACACATCCCAGTTAAAGTAATTTTCCTTATAACTAATTACCTGATATTTGTGATGAATAGGTGAGATATCTCCCTTTAGAAATGACAAATTCTCTCTCAGTCAACTTTTAGCTTCAATCTTGGGCTTTGAAGAAGACACCAAACAAATTTTCCTCCCATAGAATAAGAGGAACTATGATTGTTCTGATTTCCCAAATCTCTTTACGGGAATACGTAGGCATAAGATTGTGAAATCTTAGCGAGCGCACTAATAAAAAATGTTAGGTCCAGTTCCTTCCCAAAAACAACAAAAACATTCCCTCAGCCCTCACAAAGGAGAAACTTTCCCCAATAAACAACAGATAGACTTAAGAAAGCATTTCAAACAACAGAAAATATATGCAAAAGAAAGTTCCTATAGATTACTATAGATACTCTGGGTGTTAATAACTTCCCTTTGTGTCATACCCTAATTTTTGACCATAAGATCCCACCTCTTTGGCTATCATTTTGCATATCTGCATGCTTTATCATTAACGGGTTTGTGCAGGAATTTTAACTTCAAGTGGAGATGGTTTTCATTTTCTCAATTATATTTCAAGATGTGACCAGTTGGTTCTGATTCAGAATGGTTCTAGGGTTTTCTACCGCTCATTTTCCTCATAATTTCTCAGAAGTTCAATGTATACTCCCGAAGAGAATTAGGGTTTTCTTGGTGTGGAACGTGGCCGTTTGCGGACTAGTTATTGTTTTCGTGGCAGGCGATATTACAGGTTTTATCTTCATGGTTTGTGTATCAGGTTCATCATCATCCAAATCTTTCTTTGATTGTGCGAGTAACGAAAAAAACAAGTCTATTGCAAGGAAGATTTTGGTCTTATTCATAAGGTGAAACCATGATTTGTTCTTCGGATTTCAAAAAGGGTTGGATTGGTGAATCTTGAGCAATATACTTTGAAGTGATAAAGTTTGAAAAATGTTGAATCAAATGTTAGGCCAGAGGTTCTCAAAGAAAAGTCCATGTTTTGAATTTCCAAGTTTAGAATTTAAACTTTCATGACAAAATCAAGTTCAAGTTCAAAAAAAGAAACAAGTTGCATCAAATCTCATTCAAAGCATAAAAATTACAAGGTTTATCTTAATTCAAAGATTTTACAAAGAAGAACAAGGATAAAGGATCCGCACATGATGATTAGAGCACCGTCAGCCAAATATTCATTCTAAGGACTTGATAATAATTTCATATAAGATTTTAAAAGTAATTGTCACAAAGTAATATTCCAAATTTAAACTCCAGGTTGTCACGTTATTGGAAAAATTGAAAGCACATCCATGAACAGGTGATTGGAGCTGTCTTTATGAGAGAGTAAAGTTCTGTGTCGTCCATTTATGCCAAAGGATACGACACTACATTCTACTTTCTTTTAAAATAGGAAACAAAAGGATTGCACATGAGAAAGGATATCCCAACGTCATCTTTTTCTCCTTCCATGCGCATCATCACTCATCAGTACAAAGGAGTTTTCTGCACAAGTTAGAATCAACATTAATTTCCAAACCGTACAAAATCAGGCAATCATCAAAAACATTGATTTCAAGATATATAATCCAACCAAGATGAAAGTTAATTTGATATCATCAAAACCAGTTCAGTTCTTTTCAAAACAGTTCATAAAACATGTCGGTACCGAAACAGAAAACATTCATCAGACAATCGCACAACAAATCAGACGGCTTTCATGGCAAAGGATCAAAGAGCATTCATGGCCATAATTCTGTTGCTTTCATCAATTAATTCACAAGCCTATAAAATAGATAGCATCAGACACGATTTGACAACAAGAAAAGGGGGATTGATAGCCGAAAAACATTCATTGAAAAAACATCAGAACAAAGCAAAACCATTCGCAGAGCAAAGCATACACACCATTTGCAGTCACAAGATTCACAACTCACACGTTACAAAATACTATCAGAAAACCAACATTACAAAGTTTCACAAACACATACCTGCGTAATTGTCGATTTCGCCGACAAATAGTTACACCCAAAGCTTTCGAATTGTAGCAGCAAGTTGGATCACTTTCGAAACCATTGCAGTCGCGACGACGGAGCTACCACCACACCCTTACTCGCGAGCCGCACTCCGAAGCGACGTACCCACTCCGCCGCGAATAGCTCGTCAGCTTCGATTGTAAGTTGTCTCATTCTTTTTACTCCAATTGTTCCAAAATGCTTATTGTTGAACCATAAATTGATGAATCATGGAGAAGACGTGGGTTTGTTAATCCTTTTTTTTAGAAAATCATGAAAGGAAAGTTTGGGTGAAGGAGAGAAAAAAGAGGTAATGGAGGAAGGGATGGATACGCAGAGAAGCTTGTGCGAATGAGCAGAGAGATGAATGAGAGCTGGTGATGATGAAACTTTGAGCGAGTTGTGAGAGAGGTGAGAAATAGTTGAGAGCGAATGGTACGCGACGAGAGAGAAAGAAGATTTTGAGTGAGATGAAGGAAGGGATTGGGTTCTGATCCTTTCTCTTTTCCTTTTTTTTCGCACGTTGTTGTTGTTGAATGGGTCCGCGTGGGCCTAGTCCCACCGGCCCATTCATTTTTTTTTTTTTTTTTATATTTTGTTCTTATTTCTTATTTCTTATTTTATTTCTTTTTTTTTTATCATTATTTAGTTGTCTGTTTATCTATCTCGTTTTTTTTTAGTTTAATTGATAAGTTATTTTGATATATCGTTAGTTTTTTATTTAAGAATGATTTTTAATTTAAATTTATATTAAACTCTTCCAATTAGTTTGTGATCTTTATACTTTATCGTCGGCAATTTGGATCTGTTTACTAATAAACTTATAGGATAATCCCCTTTCAATAGATTTCAAAGGAAAGGTTCCCCCATGTTGACCGCCGCGTCATACTTAGGAAATCTTAGATCCTTCTCTTTTTATCCTAACCTTAAGATCGGAGTCACCGCACTCTATTCATGTGTTCTACCATGGACACTTAATCTACCCTTTCAACTTAACTTTTACTTTAGAGTCACCGCACTCTATGTAGCGTCTTGTCATAGACACTACCTTCCCCTGGAACCTTGACCACAGTCGAGAGTTCCTCACCCTCTTTGAGGGGAACTACGAATACTCTGACTCCACTCCCGTCAGGATACGTAGGCACAAGATGCAATGTCTTGGCGAGTATACTTAGATACTAACCCCTAGGTAATTCCTTTAGCAGATATCCTTAGCAAGCAAGCAATAGATAACATAAGTACTAACAAGAGGTTTCTGTAGAGTACTACAGATGTTTAGGATGCTAATACCTTCCCTAGGCGTAACCAACCCCCGAACCTAGATTTTCTTAACTTAGGTTTTTTCGATCTTTAACCTTTCCTTTGGATAAATTGAAGACCGGTGGTGAATTAAGAATTATGATTCAAGTTAATCCAATAGCTTGGCATCCGATTCTCACCGCGACAGAAATGGCGATTTCACTAGGGACCTTAACTTAGAGGGTTAGGCCTAACTTATTTAGTATTCTTGTTTTTCTTGCTTATTTATTATTTTGCTTGTTTATATCTGTTGTGCCTGGTTTTGCTGTGTGCAGGGGTTCTTGAGTGGTGAGGAGCCCTACACCTGGATTTGAGTGCAAGTATGATAGGAGATGATATGGTCAAGGATACTTTGACGGAGTCGATTCTTGAAAAGTTGAATTGAGAAAATCATCGCTCAGTTTAGGTTCTTTTGAAATTAATGTTGTTTGAACGAGTCCATTTGTGAAAACGTTATTAATTTCGACCAAGAACCCGTGAGACTGAGGACCGTAGTACCTTTAACCCCACTTGGCCTTTTAGGATGTAGTGCGGGGACTATGCGAGAGTCTATTTCCAAAATAGTCGCTACGCGATACTACACTCGGACGAGATCCTCTTGAGAATATTATCAACTACCAAGTGATTTGGGAAATCGATAATATCCGAAAGATGGATTGTAGACTCTGGGAACTTTGTAGAACCCATTCGGCAGGTACATTTGAAACCATAGTACGCACCTATTGGGATGGTTAGACCTTGGCTCCATGCTTGTGATCTTCAAACCCAGGCCCTTGCTTGTTTACCTGTATATGTGTATATGTGTATACCTGTGTTTATGCATCCATTCATGCATTCATGAATAACCCTTTGGTTTCAAGGAACTCAATTGTTCTTTCATTTGCAAAATCAAATAAAATCCTGGATTATAAAATGAAGCTTTTTTCAGCCTTTCCGAAATGTTTGCAACCTGCTTTTGAGTTCCTTGAAACCATTACATCGCATTGCATATCATTTGCATCTTTGCATTGCATACGTCTGCCCAGCAACTCATTCCCACCTGTCTCTATCTTCCAATGTCACTTGTGGGTCATCAAGCTGATTCCTCAACACAGATATCGGACTAGAGTTAACTACAGACGCATAATGTCAGAGCAAGAATCACACAACGCTGAGATCTGAATGGAGATCGATGACCTTAAGTCAGGCATGACCAAGCTCACAAAGATGCTTCAAGTTTTGATTGCTAAAGGAGAACCACCCCAAAAGACTGTCATTCAGGAAGTTTCAAATGCTGATCCTCATCCTGTTCAGGTGCCACCTTCAACCTGGCCAGAGTTTGGTTTACCTCCCGACTATTCTCCACATCTTGCATCTACTGCTATGATTGGTCAGACTTCCAGACCAGTGTTTCAAGCTCCAGTTTTCTCCGAGCCTAGACATGTGGTTCATGCTGTTGCCCAGACTACTCGACCTCTATTTAAGAACCCTCTTTATGAGTACAATGCTGCCAGTGCTCAGGATGAAGACCATGAAGATTTTGTTGAACCCGCGATTGTCCGTGAACATTTTCAAACTATAGACAAGAGACTTAAAGCCATAGAGGGTACTGATTTCTTCAACATTGATGCAGAAAACATGTGCCTAGTTTCTGACTTTGTTATGCCTGCTAAATTCAAGACTCCCGACTTTATGAAGTACAAAGGTGATTCTTGTCCAAGAGCTCATTTGGTCATGTATACCCGAAAGATGGCTGCTCATGCTAAGAATCAGAAGTTGCTTATCCATTATTTCCAAGATAGTCTGAGTGGAGCTTCACTCAAATGGTATATGAATCTTGAACCGAACAACATTCACTATTTCCAGGATCTTATTAATGCCTTCATGAAGCAATATAAGTATAACCTCGACATGGCTCCTGACCGACGTCAGCTGCAAAACATGTCTCAGAAGGATAAAGAGTCTATCAAGGAATATGCTCAGCGTTGGAGAGAGTTGGCTTCTCAAGTTGAACCTCCTTTGGCAGAGAAGGAATTGACTGGAATGTTTATGGACACTTTATCTCCATTCTACTGGGAGAAGATGATTGGTAGTGTTTCCTCCAATTTCACGGATTTGGTTACTATTGGTCAGAGACTCGAGGAAGGACTTAAGAATGGTAAAGTATCCAAGGCTGCTGAATCTTCTAATAGTGATAAGAAATCCTATGGGAATTTCCAGAAGAAGAGAGAAGACCATACCAATGCTGTTATGTTTGAAACTAGAAGGCCTCGTGCTCAGCCTCAGTATGTTGATCACTCCGATGTTGCTGCTATTACTCCTGTTGTTGCTGCTCCACGACCAGCTCAAGCTCCTCAACGTCTAGTTGTAGGACATAATCGGTATCGTAATAGGAATAATTTTGATCCTATTCCGATGACGTACACTGAATTATATCCTGGTCTGGTTCAGAAAGGTTTATTACTACAAGACCTTTGCCTCCTCCTCCAAATCCACTTCCAGCCGGCTATAAGGCTGATCTTCATTGTGAATACCATCAAGGTGGTGCAGTTCATAACTTGGAAGGTTGCTTTGCATTGAAGGCTAGAGTACAAGAGCTGATTAGAATTGGTATTCTCTCTTTTCGTGACACCAATCCGAATGTCAAGAACAATCCTTTGCCAGAGCACGCCAAGTGAGGCTTCAGCTGACTTCAGCAGACTTCAGTGTTTCAGACAGGACAACTCACTCTTGCTTCTGATTAGTCACTAGACTTTTGTTTCTTGTTGTTTGCACTTTCCTTATTCGCATTAGCTGTTTGCATTCAAGTTGTATTTTTACTTCAATAATTAATAAAATGAGCATTGCAACTTTTGGATTCAATTCATTTTCTTTTGTTATTTACATTGTACGCTTTATCTTTCAAAAAAAAAAACAAAAACAAAAAAAAAAACAAAAAATATTTTATCTCTTTTCCATTTTCTTTCGATTATGCAAAGATTGGAGGGAGGATGATGAAAATAAAACACTCATAATTGTTGTTGGTGTGCTTTCAAATCAAAACTTTGCTGACGATGTATGGCATTGTTTCAATTCCCAAACACTGGAGAAATAAGGAAGTTATTCCCTCGTCAACCCCTTTGAGCCCTGAAGTAGGAGTTTCTTTTCTTTACAAATAAAAGAACCGCAATTCTTAACCTGGGGCAGGGTAGTTTTCAGTTAAATTGATTGTGCATTCAAATACGAGAGTTTCGTGCAAGACACCTTTCATATAAAGGTTGCATTCTCAAACAATAAGCAGGTGTAGAAGATGTCTTTCAAATCGGAAGCCAATGATGGTTCATCGTAATCATCAAGCCAAGCATTCACAACCTTTCAACTCTTCCAAATCAAATGAACAAATGTTGTACAAGTTGTTCCCAAAGTGACAAATAAAGAAGGATCCTTAAGAAATCCTTACTAAAAAAATGAGCCGAGTCCCTTTCAAGGCAAAAGCTAAGAAAGATGGGAAGCTCATAACCTTACCTTATACAAAGAGAAATAAGAACGAGCTTGTATGACAAACAAAAGTTGTAAGGAAGCAGTAACCGCCATCTCAAGAGTCTCTTAACTTCTGAATCATCATTACCATCATCAGTGCAATTCCTAACCTATGGGAACCTGAGTGCATAGTCTGAGTTAACTGAGCGTAGGACTGAAGATCATCACGAAGATTGGGTGGGTACAAATAAACTTTGAGCCTTTATCCTTTGTTTCTTAAACCATGAACCAGGCCACGTTACAACCCTCAAAAGACCTAATTGAAGCAAGGTTATTTTGAAAGCATACTATAGCAAGGTTGCGTAAACTGACTCCTAAATATTTTTGCAAATCAATCATTTTGGCATTACACCTTTTGCTTAAATTTTTCACTTTAATGTCTTGAACCATCGTGTACTAGCTGGTGACTCATATGCTTTTGCATCTTTCCAAAAAGGATATTGATTTCAAAAGTTGCATGAACTTTGCATTTACTATGTTTGTATGAACACTTTTGTTTGCAAACTGGATTTCCTCTTAAGAAATTTTCAAACATTTGAGAAACTTGGTCGGTGATCCAATCAGGGGCAAGTTTCTTCCTAATCCTATTGAAGAATCAGTTCAAGATTTGTTGTTCAGGGGCAAGTCCTTCTCAGAATTGGTTTATACAGAAGATTTCAAGACTCAGACTGGGGCAGGATTTCCAAGTGCACATTAATTCAGTCATTTACAGAATCAGACAAGCTAAAGCAGTGATCAGTTCATCTACAACAGTCAGCTAATCTGGGGCAATTAACTTGAAGAATCCCAATACAGCTTTCCATTATTCCTACAAGGATCAGCAAATTCATACAATTTACCAGTCTGATAGAGTTGGTGTTCAGTAGCATCTGTAGTCCCCAAGCAGAATGATAATGACATCTGTGTTGAGGAATCAGTCTTCTAGTCTTGTCTTCTCCACAAAAGACGACATCTGCATTTGCATTTGATCATATATCATTGCATAATTCATATACATATGTATAACATGAGTGATTCATCCTTATTTGCATTTCTCCATAGATCGTGTTGTCATCCACGTCTTACCTTGTTGTCAAAATCCAACTCACTTGGCACCTACCAAACAGATATTGTCACGTCTATCCAATGCTTTCTTGGGTATCTCCTTGTTCATATTCGTTCAATGCTTTCTTGAACGTTGTGATTTCTTTGTATCCAATACTTTCTCGGGTATCACTTTTTTCACATTCATCCAATGCTTTCTTCGATACTGTGATTCCTTTTATCCAATGCTTTCTTGTATCTCAACTTTGTTCACAGTCATCTAAAGCCATTATTAGATATTGTGATTATACCTTTCATTCAAAGCCATTATTGGATGACTGGTTTCTTTGCGTCCAATGCTTTCTTGGATCTCTACCTTGTTCACATTCATCTAAAACCATTATTAGATATTGTGATCATAGCTTTCATTCAAATCCATTATTGGATGACTGGTTTCTTTGCATTCAATGCCATTCTTGAATGTAGTCTTTGTTCACAGTCATCTAAAGCCATTATTAGATATTGTGATTATACCCTTCATTCAAAGCCATTATTGGATGACTGGTTTCTTTGCATTCAATGCCATTCTTGAATGTAGTCTTTGTTCACATTCATCTAAAGCCATTATTAGATATTGTGATTGTACCTTTCATTCAAAGCTATTATTGGATGTCGGGTTTCTTTACCATCTGATGCTCTTCTGGATGGGTCCCTCTTTCTGAAGTTCTTCCAGATCGAGTCTTTGTTCACAGTCATCTAAAGCCATTATTAGATATTATGATTATACCTTTCATTCAAAGCTATTATTGGATGATTGGTTTCTTTGCATTCAATACCATTCTTGAATGTAGTCTTTGTTCACATTCATCTAAAGCCATTATTAGATATTGTGATTATACCTTTCATTCAAAGCCATTATTCGATGACTGGTTTCCTTGCATTTAATGCCATTCTTGAATGTAGTCTTTGTTCACAATCATCTAAAGCCATTATTAGATATTGTGAGTTTACCTTTCATTCAAAGCCATTATTGGATGACTGGTTTCCTTGCATTCAATGCCATTCTTGAATGTAGTCTTTGTTCACTTTCATCTAAAGACATTATTAGATATTGTGATTACACCTCTCATTCAAAGCCATTATTGGATGCCTGGTTTCTTTGCATCCAATGCCATTCTTGGATGATGTTTTTCCAGATCTTTCGCTTTATGATTTGGATGCTTTTTCGGAATGACATTGCCTTTTTACCATTTAATGTTTCCCCTGATGTGTCTTCCAAATCTCTTCCCGTACCTTTATTGCTTTGCGTATTACTCACAGGATCCTTGTCTTTGCATTCATATCATATCATATCACTTCATATTAGATCATTTCATATCATATCATATGCATCGTGTAGTATCTTAGGGTCAAAAATTGTCCATGTTTATATTTAAGCCTCTCCTATCATGTCGAGACGAAGATTTCAATCTCCATATCTCCGGATAGAAGAAACTTAAATAGGGGCATCTGTCATACCCTAATTTTTGACCATAAGATCCCACCTCTTTGGCTATCATTTTGCATATCTGCATGCTTTATCATTAACGGGTTTGTGCAGGAATTTTAACTTCAAGTGATGGTTTTCATTTTCTCAATTATATTTCAAGACGTGACCAGTTGGCTCTGACTCAGAATGGTTCTAGGGTTTTCTACCGCTCATTTTCCTCATAATTTCTCAGAAGTTCAATGTATACTCCCGAAGAGAATTAGGGTTTTCTTGGTGTGGAACGTGGCCGTTTGCGGACTAGTTATTGTTTTCGTGGCCGGCGATATTACAGGTTGTATCTTCATGGTTTGTGTATCAGGTTCATCATCATCCAAATCTTTCTTTGATTGTGCGAGTAATGAAAAAAACAAGTCTATTGCAAGGAAGATTTTGGTCTTATTCATAAGGTGAAACCATGATTTGTTCTTCGGATTTCAAAAAGGGTTGGATTGGTGAATCTTGAGCAATATACTTTGAAGTGATAAAGTTTGAAAAATGTTGAATCAAATGTTAGGCCAGAGGTTCTCAAAGAAAAGTTCATGTTTTGAATTTCCAAGTTTAGAATTTAAACTTTCATGACAAAATCAAGTTCAAGTTCAAAAAAAAAGAAACAAGTTGCATAAAATCTCATTCAAATTTATTCAAAGCATAAAAATTACAAGGTTTGTCTTAATTCAAAGATTTTACAAAGAAGAACAAGGATAAAGGATCCGCACATGATGATTAGAGCACCGTCAGCCAAATATTCGTTCTAAGGACTTGATAATAATTTCACATAAGATTTTAAAAGTAATTGTCACAAAGTAATATTCCAAAGTTAAACTCCAGGCTGTCACGTTATTGGAAAAATTGAAAGCACATCCATGAACAGGTGATTGGAGCTGTCTTTATGAGAGAGTAAAGTTCTGTCTCGTCCATTTATGCCAAAGGATACGACACTACATGCTACTTTCTTTTAAAATAGGAAACAAAAGGATTTCACATGAGAAAGGATATCCCAACGTCATCCTTTTCTCCTTCCATGCGCATCATCACTCATCAGTACAAAGGAGTTTTCTGCACAAGTTAGAATCAACATTAATTTCCAAACCGTACAAAATCAGGCAATCATCAAAAACATTGATTTCAAGACATATAATCCAACCAAGATGGAAGTTAATTTGATATCATCAAAACCAGTTCAGTTCTTTCCAAAACAGTTCATAAAACATGTCGGTACCTGTCGCTCCCAGGATTTTCATCCAGGTACAAACGCGGGAGTGGCGCAGAAAAAACAGAGTTGCCAGCCGTGTAAATTTATCCCGAGAGAGGGAAAGGGAACACCGCATAAACCTTAGGAAGGGGGAAAGGAATGGTCATCGCAACCATAGTCTGGGTTCGGGAGTCGGTTACGCGAGGGGAAGGTGTTAGCACCCCACGCGTCCATCGTACTCGATGGGATCCACGCTTGTTGTCTATTCTAAGGGTGAGTTATACTATCACCTAGGGTTGTACTAAAATGGGGAGGGAAAGACAAAGACCGACTCGGTAGGACGTCGACGTCCTAGGCCTACGTACCCCCTTTGTGCAATGGGGAATTCAGAGTCAACGTAGTTCGGACCAAGTTCTTTTTGTGTTTTTTATGAGCGACGTTAAGTTCGCGTCCGGCAGTTAGGGTCGATGCCTGTTTGCGACTCAGACGGAAGGTAACGTGCCTTTTTCGAAAATAGCCTTTAAGTTTGGAAGTCCCGAAGGACGAAAAGGTTTGAAATTGGTTTGTGTTTTTTAGGACAGAAGTGGCTTAAGTTAGTTCCTAAGTTGCATTGCACCAAAGTCTAGGGCACAGGGGCAAATACTTAACGCATCGTCCCAAGACAGGACGCTCGCTAAGCACTCTAGAAAGATGAGAGGAAGCCCCTCATTTCTCATTCCCCATACTTAAGGCTCGTGCGCAATACACCTTATTATTATTAAGTGTTTTAAAGAGATTTGAGATGAGAAGAGAGAAGACACAAGGGTAACTCTAAGGGGGACTATAAGTCTTAAAGTTATCATGCATGGGTGACCTACGGTTAGTGAGGTTTGAAGATAACCTAAATCCTAAAGGAAGAAGATGAGGGAAGGAAAAAGTAAGGGTGACCATGGATACTTATCCATACCCTTAAAGAACTTACCTTAGACCCTGCATAAAAGATTAGTACAGAATAGACATAAGTAAGAGAGATGAGGTGAATGAAAATCAAACAATGGCAAACAACAATGATTATCATCCAAACATGAATCAAAGAAACAACCCCAAAGCAAATGGCACAAGTGCCTTTTCAAACAGATAATCATACAAGGTCAAAGATGCGCCTGCAAGAAAATCTCAAGTGAAAACAAATCAGATAATTAGAAAAATGACTCCTAAAATCCCCAAATTAAACATTAAGGTTCCTCAACCAGAGGCAAACAACATATCAAAAATCCCTGCAAAAAATCAAGATATTAGTCATTCAAATAATTAGGCAGAGTTCAGATGGGAATTAGGGCTCAGTGTTCCAAAGGGAAGGACCTAAATGCAATATGAAATAAATTTAAAAATAAAAGGAAAATATTTTTATGCACTTTGGAATGTTAATGAATGAATGCAAAAGGAACGGATCAAAAACATTTTACAGAGGCAGAGAAATAAAATAAACAAATTGTGTATGCATGAAATGTGTAATGCAAAAAGGAAATTAAGAAAATAATTAATTAGGATGATGAAAATAAAATAAAAATAAAAAATAAAATTTGTAAAAATTTTATAAAATAACACAGATGATATATTAATTTTATGATGATTTTTAGATGTAAAAAACTATTTTTAAAATTAAAATATGAAATATAATAACTAAAATAAAATAAAAATGAAGTAACGGGCTGGGGGGTGCGTTTAGCAAGGAAGGCGCGTTGAAAATAGAATTGGGCTGGTGATGGGGGTGTAAATAGCGAAGCCTGGTCTATTAATTCATCAGAAAATAGCAAAAATAAAAAGTGGTTCACCGTGTTCGTGCCATGTGCCTGGCACATGGCATTTTAATGCGCTGTCCCAATTATGACCATGTGATTCATCCAACAGTCCACCGTTAGTCAACCTTAATTAAAAGTAAACGAACTGAAAAGATCCAATTGGTAGCACATGGTAAGGCTCGTGGGGTTAATAACACATGATCACTAATTTAAATTCAGAAAAAAAATAAAAATCAAAACACATGGCAAACTTTGGACCGTGCGATCAGATGCATCAACGGCTGGGAGTCATCTTCCTCGCCAGAAACCCTAGCCGCCCGGAAACTTCCCAGGTCGCCGGAGCCCTAGCTCCGGCCGCCTCCCACCACCACCTGCAAACGTAAACCTGCCCAGAAATCCTCGACCCTTATACCATTCGAACCGGAATTCCACGAGGATTCCAAATCTCTCCTCCAAAATCACAAATAATTAACACGTAATACAAATCGAAGGGATTAGTGTTAGGGCAAAAAAATTCAAATCAACATTACAATCAATATACGCATCCAATCACCAAACCAATCGTACCAGCATGATCAGTGACAACAACACAACAATATTCACGTAAAAACTTGGAGTTTTTGGATCCTCAAAAATCCTACCAACTTGAGACGGTTCCTCTTGTACACTTGCTTTTGGCTGCGAATGGTAGTTGATTTGCACTCTATGGACTACCAAGAGAAGCTTTGTGGAAGAATTCTGGAGGAACTCCTTGTAAATCGTGAGTTTTGATGAAAAAGAGCTTTAGGGTTCAAGCTTGGATTCCTCTCCAAAATCACGTGTCTTAACCTAGCCAGTGCATGGATGAGCTTAAATACTCTAGGGTTTTCTTCTGATGATGAATTGGGCTTGGGTAATCCATTGTTTAATGATATTTGACTTATTTTGGAATTTGGCATTATGTTGAATAAGTGAAAAATACACCCCTTCCATGCACTTAAATTCATAATGGACCACTTGCATCTGAATTGCTAATCACACCACATTTAACTTGGGCCTTGAGAACAAATGATTCATGAGTTTTAGACATTTTGGGAAATTTGAATAATGGAAAATAGGTGAAAAATAAACCATGGAATTACTTCATTCTTGGGCCCAAAATAATCCTCAAGGAATGTCTTTTAATATTGGAATGTGGCATGAAGCAATGGAATTGATTATAGGTCATTATGCCCAAAATTGTGAAAATGGCATCATGAGAAACCCTAAAAACCACTTTGCCTTCCTTTGATCATAATTGGAGTTTCACAAATGATATGGAGACCCACTAGTACTTTTTGGAAAGAGGAGAAAAAGATCTCCAACTTTCATGTTGGAGAAAAATTCATCTGAAGCTTCCTTGATGGTGTAAAGTTTAGTTGAATGAAGTGTAGAAACTTGCCAAAAATGGAAACTTTTCATTATAGGTCACTTTCCAAATTTGGAAACTTTGCACCAACTCCTGATTCCTGACAGATATGTATGAAACTTGACCCCTGAAGACCATATGAGGATGTGAGACCTTGAAATCCCTGAAGAGAACCTCAAAATTTCACAGTTGACTTTTCTCCTTTCACTGTTGACTTTTTCCCCAAATCCAACTGATTTTTAATCCATTGGCCAATTGAACTTCTCCTGAACCAAACTGATGGACAATCTTCCACTCCTAGATACTTAGGGACCCAAGGAATACCATGGAATCAAGTCTTGCCCAAAAAATAAAAAATAAACTGACTTTATAGCAAACCCTAGTTGTAGTATCCTCAGTCTAGGAGGAAATAACACAGTCTCCAAATCCAAATTCCTCTGAATATGATGTGTATCCTCTCCAACAAAGATAAGATATGTCATTTGGTGATGATAAAAACCCAAGGAGCTTGCCCATTGAAGCAATAAACCCAAGAATCTCAAAACCCTAATCTATGCACTGGTTAGGAGAGGATGATCCACCTGAGCTCTCTTGGACAATACCAGGACTCTTGCTTGACCCTCTGAAGCACTTCCTCAGGCACCTTGACCCCATGCTAAGAACCAATGATATGCACACATGATAATGCAAAATGCAATGCAACATAAGCCAGTTAGTAATAAAGTAAGGAGAGCAAATTTTGGGGTGCAACAGTACCGAAACAGATAGCATTCATCAGACAATCGCACAACAAATCAGACGACTTTCATGGCAAAGGATCAAAGAGCATTCATGGCCATAATTCTGTTGCTTTCATCAATTAATTCACAAGCCTATAAAAGAGATAGCATCAGACACGATTTGACAACAAGAAAAGGGGGATTGATAGCCGAAAAACATTCATTGAAAAAACATCAGAACAAAGCAAAACCATTCGCAGAGCAAAGCATACACACCATTTGCAGTCACAAGATTCACAACTCACACGCTACAGAATACTATCAGAAAACCAACATTACAAAGTTTCACAAACACATACCTGCGTAATTGTCGATTTCACCGACAAATAGTTACACCCAAAGCTTTCAAATTGTAGCAGCAAGTTGGATCACTTTCGAAACCATTGCAGTCGCGACGACGGAGCTACCACCACACCCTTACTCGCGAGCCGCACTCCGACGCGACGCACCCACTCCGCCGTGAATAGCTTGTCAGCTTCGATTGTAAGTTGTCTCATTTTTTTTACTCCAATTGTTCCAAAATGCTTATTGTTGAACCATAAATTGATGAATCATGGAGAAGACGTGGGTTTGTTCATCCTTTTTTTTAGAAAATCATGAAAGGAAAGTTTGGGTGAAGGAGAGAAAAAAGAGGTAATGGTGGAAGGGATGGATACACATAGAAGCTTGTGCGAATGAGCAGAGAGATGAACGAGAGCTGATGATGATGAAGCTTTGAGTGAGTTGCGAGAGAGGTGAGAAATAGTTGAGAGCGAATGGTACGCGACGAGAGAGAAAGAAGATTTTGAGTGAGGTGAAGGAAGGGATTGGGTTCTGATCCTTTCTCTTTTCCTTTTTTTTTCCGCACGTTGCTGTTGTTGTTGAATGGGTCCGCTTGGGCCTAGTCCCACCGGCCCATTCATTTTTTTTTTATATTTTGTTCTTATTTCTTATTTTATTTCTCTTTTTTTTTATTATTATTTAGTTGTCTGTTTATCTATCTCATTTTTTTGAGTTTAATTGATAAGTTATTTTGATCATAGCGTTAGTTTTTGATTTAAGAATGATTTTTAATTTAAGTTTATATTAAACTCTTCCAATTAGTTTGTGATCTTTATACTTTATCGTTGGCAATTTGGATCTGTTTACTAATAAACTTATAGGATAATCCCCTTTCAATAGATTTTAAAGGAAAGGTTCCCCCATGTTGACCGCCGCGTCATACTTAGGAAATCTTAGATCCTTCTCTTTTTATCCTAACCTTAGGATCGGAGTCACCGCACTATATTCATGTGTTCTACCATGGACACTTAATCTACCCTTTCAACTTAACTTTTACTTTAGAGTCACCGCACTCTATGTAGCGTCTTGCCATAGACACTACCTTCCCCTGGAACCTTGACCACAGTCGAGAGATCCTCACCCTCTTTGAGGGGAACTATGAATACTCTGATTTCACTCCCGTCAGGATACGTAGGCACAAGATGCGATGTCTTGGCGAGTATACTTAGATACTAACCCCTAGGTCTTTCCTTTAGCAGATATCCTTAGCAAGCAAGCAATAGATAACATAAGTACTAACAAGAAGTTCCTGTAGAGTACTACAGACGTTTAGGATGCTAATACCTTCCCTAGGCGTAACCAAGCCCCGAACCTAGATTCTCTTAACTTAGGTTTTTTCGATCTTTAACCTTTCCTTTGGATAAATTAAAGACCGGTGGTGAATTAAGAATTATGATTCAAGTTAATCCAATAGCTTGGCATCTGATTCTCACCGCGACACTTTGTATAACCAAACCCCGATCCCCGGTCTCTTCACATTTGTTAAAGAAAACACTTGCACAACAGGGTTAGTTTAAGATATCTTCCCCTTCCTTTTAAGCTTCATAGGATAAATAAAGAAATCAGAAAGTAGCACCAAAAGAGGTTGTGGTCGCGTCACAAAAAAACCGACGCTACAATTTCAAAGAATGTTCATGTGTTCATAATATTGCTCAAGAGGTTTAATAGTGAAAACTTTGGTTCATCAGGATTCAAGTGGCCAGGATCAGATCGATTCATTGATACAAGGCTCCAGTTCGTTCAAGTCCAAGATTAATTCAAGATTTTATGTATTTCAAGTGAGAATCCAAAAAGGGTGGAATTTGGTTTATGAGATTTTTGGATCTAATTGGAAATTCAAGTTTAATTGTCATGATTTTAATTAAGAATCAAGAATTACAAGGAATTCACATGGCCAAGGTTTCGACATGATTCAAATAGAAATATGGAGGTGCACATTATCACCAAAGTCCAATTGCAAGTTTACAAAGCCCATTTCACTTACAAAAATTGCAAAAAAAAAAAAGAGGGTTCATGATTTTACAACACAATAGGCCCATTGTCCATATTCATTTTACAACCATTGCAAAAATAAAGAAAAGAAAAGGCCACATTACAAACAAAAAATAAGAAATAAAACAAGTTCATGAGGCAAACAAGGCTACACGAAGCTTCACGCCAAATGAGCTACACCAAGCCAACTACATGGAAAATGACGCCTAATCCAAGCCTCCCACACAAGTTGACCAAGTTACTTCACAAGCTACTTCATGAAGCCAACACATTCCAACCACACAAGCTGCTACACAAAATGCACGCAAGCTGCTACTCCCAAGCCAAGAAAGCTTCAGCAATCCAAAACGCGGTACTACCACATCCATTTGCACATGAAACGCTCCAATCCTGCATGAAACAATATCCACGACAAAACGTAAGCTACCTCACTACACAAAACGAAATACAAGCTGCTATAAACACAAGTGAAATACGCTGCAAAATAACGCAAACAACAATTCAAAATGCGTAAACGACAGCAACCAACAATTCAAAATGCGTAAACGACAGCAACCAACTTCAGTTTAAAATCACCAATTCACTCCAATTTCCTCTACAAATAGAACCATCATACCTTCAATTTCTCCAAGTTTTTCACAGCCAAAATCACCCTGCTGAATTCACCTTCAATCTTCATCTTCAACCACCAAGCTTTAACCACAAACAACCACCTTCAACTTACTTCAAATACATCCTCTGTAATGTATCGTTTAACATCCAAAACCACTCAATAACCTGCAAACCCAATTCAACAATCCAAACCTCTGCAACACGCAAAATAATCACACCCACAAACCTTTTCTATTTTCTTCATCACTGCTACAACAATAACCAAACAACTTCATAAATTCCTAGCAACACAAGAGACCCATCCTCCTTAACCTACCATGAACAAACCGCAACAGATCTTGAAATCGAAAAATAGAAAAAAAAATAGAAGTGGGAGTGAAGCCTGGTTAGTGGTGTGATAAGCTCTGCCGTCGCCGGCGATGAGCTCTGGCATGGTGGAGCAGTTGTTGCTTTCTGGCGTAAGGAGCACGAGAGAGAGAGAGAGAGCGCGCGCGCTTTGAAGGGATGGGGAGGATGCTACCACTTGAGTCATTGGCCTTTTTTTCTTTCCTTGTCTTTTTGAACTTTACAATTTGGTATTTGGGCTTTCAAGCCCATTTTGAGTTGTTTCTTCTCACACCACACAAGACCCATTTCACCCTCCCTCAATTTCTTTATCTTATTTTATTTTTTTCTCTTTTTATTTTTTCCGTTTTGATTTTCTTCTTTTTTTTGGTTCTATTTATGTCTAACATTTGTTTTTTAAATTGATGCTTATTTCTTGATCCATGCTATTTTCATCTTTATATTTTGTTTACCTTTTGTTTTTATTTTCATTTTTGGTTGATGAGATCTAAGATATATGGAGAAATGGTTCCTAGGTTGATTGAACCTTCAACACTTCAAACATGTTGATGAATGATCATTGGATCATTCTTGAGACTTTTAGGTGTTGATAGGTTGCCTTTGGTTGACCATTAGAAACTCTTGATTAAAGATGAGGCAATTCTCTTTTTCGTTTTGTGTGGCATAAATTTAGGAGAATGATTCATATATCATTTCACTAGCATGTTTTTAACACAAATATTGTTATTGATCGGCCTTAGATAGGTGCGACTTCTACATAAGTCTACTTACGATTGCTTAACATAACGCTGAATTGATCCCGATTCGAGAAAGTGATCATTCAATCAATAAACATTAACAACTAACTTCTAACATCTAACTTTACTTTCCGCTCTTTATTTTTTTGCTATTTACTTCTGCCATTTACTTTCTGCAATTTATTTCATTGCTCATTTATTATTATATCATTCTCTTCTTCTTCATCTGATAAAAAACAAAAAAAAAGATGATAAAAACGATTAAAACCCTAAAAAGACATTGATTTTAGACTATGGTTACTACCCCTTGCATGGAGTTTTGGACCTTGTACTCAACCCTACCAAAATGAGGCTTGGACCTGGATTCTTTATTTTCACTGTCTTAGATTAAGACACTGTGCACACACACGAATTTCTCTTGGGCTACCTGACAACGAGACCCTTTATTTCTCGCATATTTCCCCTGTATTTTTCATGTATCCCTCTCCCCATTTTGGTGTACTTTCTTTACTTTCCTGCTTTTTTTTTGTTGTGATATTTACTTGCTAGTTATCCTTAGGGACTATGACTGACCTCACCTTTTTCTCACACCCTTGATACAACGTCAAGTGGTATCATCTCCTAACCCTTGTAAGTCGACCGCTTCATGGTTCGCCATCAACCTATCCCATTTCAATCTTAAACCATTTTTGTAGTCGTCCCGCGATAAAACCTTGATCCAACGTCAAGTGGCATTTTCTCGAATAAATTTAAAAACACAATAAAAGGATATTAGGATTGTGTGCCCCGAGCCTTAAGTGGTGGAGAAGGAGTGAGAATAGAGCTTTCTTACACTCACTCTGATTATTTTGGACACAAGACGTTTGGCTTGATAGTTCAAAATAATCTTCTCTACCCATAGTCTTTAGCGTAATCCAAATCAAGAACAATCTTCTCAAAACCCTAAAATCAACATCCACATATCAAACTTGTCTTTTCTCGCCCGCGTGCGATTGAAACCGCTCAAGACACTAATTCCTCGCCCCCGTGCAATCAAACACTTTTGCAAAGAAAATTGTTTGGTCCCTTCTAATGTGCATATACACTAGTGCTTCAGCCTCCCCCCGCGAGCAGACAAGCCAATGTTCAGCAGTTAGAACGTGATCTAAGCACTCGTTCATTAAATGACACAAACCAACCAACCGTAGTCCCCCGAACTACGGAGCTCTGTCTTCCTCATTGAACCATGAGGGTATGTAGACACAGGATTGCGAGATCCTGGAGATCTACCTTTTTTCTTAGCTACCTTTTTTCTTTTTACCCCAAACCTTTTCCCCGTAATCCTCCAAACTACGGACACTCTGATTTATCACTTCTCAATGAGAATACGTAGGCACAAGGGCCCGAATCCTTGGAGAGCACCCTAATAAAAAACCTTCCCTTTTCCCTTTTAGCAGGTTCCCTTCGTTTCTCTTTTAGCATTCTTATCATTCTAAGAAAGCAAATAAACATGAGCTAACATTCAATCTCAAATTTAACTAAGAGTTTCCCGTTGAGTACAACGGACGTAAGGGGTGCTAATACCTTCCCCTTGCATAATCGACTCCTGAACCCGAATTTGGTTGTGACAACCATTTTCCTTTCCTAAAGGTTTTATTGATATGTTCCTATTCCTTCATTGGGATAAATAAAGTTCGGTGGCGACTCTATTCGAACTAAAACTTTTTCCGCGTCCATTGTGAAGGATCATATTTTCCGAGGTACGACGTATACATCGCAGCAAAATAGTGTAGCCCAAAGCAAAAATTGATCGATAATGAACATGGTGAGAAGCATGTTAAGGAGGAAGAACTTGCAGAAAGAGCTATAGGGAGAAGCGGTATCCACCGCTGCCTATTTGTTGAATAGGTGCCCTACAATGAAGCTGGAAAATGTAACACCGGAGGAAGCATAGTCGGGATTCAAGCCAAATCTGAACTATTTGAGAGTCTTTGGTTCCATTGCATATCGACATGTTTCAGGTCAACTAAGAAAGAAGTTGGATGATAAGGTCAAGGTGATGATTCTAGTTGGATATCACTCTACCAGTGGTTACAAATTGTTCGATGCTGCAAACAGGAGGATCATGATCAGTCGGGATGTGATAATTGATGAAATGAAGTATCTGAAATAGGGAGTAACCAATTACTAGTAGAGCATAACCAGTTACATGCATATTGTAACCGGTTACCATAATCTTGTAACCGGCTACAGGTTTAAATTTTTAGATTCTAAGGTAATAGGAAGCTCAGAACAGCATGCCGTCGAAGCCCGGGATGAAGGAAATATTAGGAGGTCAACAAAGAAAAGGGGTTTGCCTTAGAGACTCCAAGATTGTGAGCTATTTTGTGACAATGAGGTCAATGAAGATGGTGATTTAGTCCACTTTGCACTTATGGTCGAATCCGAACCTGTCAATGCGGAAGAGGCTTTAAGTGATCCAAATTGGATTTGTGATATGAAAGAGGAGCTGGAATCCATTGAGAAAAATAATACTTGGGAGCTAGTTGATCCACCAAAAGGGAAGAAGCCAATTGATGTGAAGTGGGTGTTCAAAGTGAAGGAAAATCCCAAGGGTGAGATAATCAAGTATAAGGCTATATTGTTGGCTAAGGGATTTTTGTAAAGGGAAGGCATAAACTTTGAAGAGTTTTTCGTACTGGTTGCTCGCATTGAAACCATTAGGCTTGTTGTTGGTATTTCAAATAGCCATAATTGTCCTATCTACTAAATGGATGTCAAATCCGCGTTTTTGAATGGACCACTTGAAGAAGACGTATATTCAGGATAACCCCCTATTTTGTTGTTAAAGACCAAGAGCTGAAGTTCTACAAGTTGAAGAAAGCGCTATATGGTTTGAAGCAAGCTCCAAGAGCTTAGAATATAAGAATTGATGGTTTCCTAAAAGACATTGGCTTCAAAAAATGTGTATCAGAGCATAGAGTCTATGTGAAGACGGATGCGAGTGAAAGAGTAATCATCCTTTGTCTATATGTGGATGAATTATTGATTATGGGAAAAACTGAGGAGAGTATTTCAAAGTTCAAGAGAGAACTTATAGATGAATTCGAGATGACGGACCTTGGTATAATGACATACTTCCTAGGCACCAAGTTTAAAATGTAAAAATTGGGACTGCTCAATGCTGCCATTTCTCCTGAAGAACCAAGGTTGCAGCTATCCAAGAATGAAGACGAGGAAGAAGTTGATCCAACTCAATATTGGAGGTTTATTGGATCATTGCGGTACTTGTGCAATACACGACCAGACCTAGCATTTAGTGTTTGTATTGTGAGTAGATTCATGGCGAGACAAAATGTGTCTCACTTGGTATCAGTCAAGAGGATCTTGCGTTATGTCAAAGGTTCTGTTGGCTTCGAAAGTCTCTTTCCTGTAGCGGATATAGGCATAAAATGCGATTTTCTCGGTTTCACTGATTCCAATTAGTGTGGAGATAAGGATTATCGAAAGTCTACATCTGGATACATCTTTATACTTGGTGCGACACCAATCTCATGGTGTTTGAAGAAGGAGCCGGTGGTTGCACTCTCATCTTGTGAGGTCGAGTACATCGTTGCTTCGTTATGTGTGTGCCAAGCTGTATGGCTTATGAATCTACTAGAGGAGATGGGCAGTAGTGAGGGTGAGGCTTTCACACTCTTAGTTGACAACGTTTGCCCGATTAATCTTGCTAAAAGGGGTCACAAGCAAGGATCAAGTTGCAGATTTGTTGACGAAAGGGGTCACAAAGGATGTTTTCAAGAGGTTGAAGATGAGCACGGGGATGGTAGACTTGCAACACTTGAATTAATGTGGTGCGTTGAGTTTTGGATGTGTAATTGCAAGTGTTGACATGTTGTCAAGTAGCAGACAACTGCATTTGGTTACCATATTTGGTGTAACCGGTTACCACTTTAAGTGAATTAATTCCAAAATTAATTAGCTACAAATATGACTGATTATCCATTTTGGCGTAACCGGTTACATGTCCGTGTTTTTGAGTTTTCTGCTTTTGTATTTGATCATTTTGTATCCAAAATGTGTTGTAACCTAAGTGTGATGGGTGCAGTCTCACCCAAGCTAATGATAATTTCTGCATTCTCACCCTCAATTCTCTATCTCTCTCTCTCCCTCTCTCTCCCTCTCTATCTCTCTCTCTCTCTCAATTACTCCTCTTTCACTCTCCAGTTCCAAAATTTCTTCCAACTTAGTTTCACCAATCTTGTGGTTTCTTGTCCCAACAAATATTAGTGTATATAGAAATGCTCCTTTATTTTTTATCGGGCCTTATGTATTGCAAGCCCATTTTACATTCCTTGTATAACTATTATATCAGTCCTTATATAAGATGGGCATATGACTGAAATACAGTGTGGGAAATAATATTTTCTTTTTCTTTTGGATCTAATTTCCTTGTTTAGTCATTCAGTCCAATGACTGTAATATGGTATCAGAACAAAAACACTAGGGTTTCAACCTTTCCCTTTCGTCGCAACTAAAACCATTTTCCTTTTCTCTTTCGTTCTCCACCCTCAATCACGAGCTCTGAAACTTCTGAACAAAATGATGAACCACCACTATCTCCTTCGATCAAAACACATAAAAAATCCCTCTCAAGACTCATGAAGCCCTTATTTTCTCCATATAAGCAAAAATCCAAGTTTCGTTCTGGTTATAAACCCTATCACTGATTAAAACTATCACAATTGGAGCAGATCAATGAGAAGAGTGATTTCCTCCAAGAATAAAATCGCGTTCATTAACGAAACTTTCCCCAAACCATCACCTTTTAATTTTGATTTTTATCTTTGGGAGATATGCAATAATATGGTAATTTCTTAAATCACTCGAACTCTCCTATCATATTTTTTCAGAGCACCATTTGTATTGATTTTACTTTTGAGCTTTGGAAAGATCTTGAGGATTGATTCACAAAAGTGAATTTCTATAGGGTTTCAAATCTTCTTCATGATCTTCACTCAATTCAACAAGGTGAACAAAAACTCTCAGTCTACTTCATTAATACAAAGATCTTATGGGATGAATTGGAAGACCTTCGCCTCACTCTGATTTGCTCGTGTTCGGTAACATGCACTTGCTTGCTTTCAAGTCTAGTCAAAAACTTCAAAAACATGGATTATATCATTTGCTTCCTCAATGCAATAAATGGAAACTACGCTAATGTCCGTACACAAATTCTTTTAATGGATCATCTTCCTTTCATATCCAAGGTATATTCCCTTCATATCCAAGGTATATTCCCTTGTATCTCAATAAGATTCTACTCTCTCTGATAAACCTTTAGATTCCACTGCCTTCTTTGTCAGTAGAAATAATCTCAGGTACCACTCTCATCCCTCCAAAAACTAGGGCATAGGCTTTATAACCCTATACTCTACACTCACTGCAATAAAACTAACCATATTGTTGACCATTGTTACTTCAAACATGGTTTCCTCCGACTATCGACCCAAAACCAATACAGATTAAACAAAACCCTCCAACCACGTCACCAATCCAAGAAACTTCAACCCTTCAATCAACAACAACACTAAAATCATCATTCAAATGACACCAACCTTGCCCTATCTAAAAAATAATACCAATGTTTGGTGAATCTTTTGAAGTACTCAAGATCAAAGTCCTCCACTAACGACAAAAAGAATGATGCAGACCCCAACCATCACATTGTTTCAAGCATCAACAAACCGAGTAATATCCTAAATTTACCTTCTATTTGGATATTATATTTTGGTGTTAGTGATCATGTTTGCCCTTATTTATATTCCTTCAAAACTATTTTCAAAATTAAACAGTTTTTGTTTGTTTTCCAAACGATAACACTTTACTCGCTCACTATTGTGGCACAATTCAATTTTCAGATCATTTTATCATACACAATGTTTTGTTTCTACCTTAGTTTCACTTAAACTTAATGTCTATTTCACAACTCACTAAACAATTGAATTGTCACTCACTTTCTCCCTTGACTCTTGTTATATCCAGGACTTGTTTACCCAGAGGACGATTGGACATGTTAGGCTCATCAACAACCTCTACATTTTCCTGCAATCTTCAAAAGGCCATAGTTTCTTATATTCTCAGTCATCTGTAGATACTAGAAATATTGCCATTAATGAGAATTATGACAAAAATCAACTTTCAATACCATTGTAAGATTTATACCTACACATACATTTGATAAGTGGAATTTTAGACTAGGTCTCCCATCTGCTTCTGTTCTACAATACTTGTGTAATAGATTTCCTTATATTTTTGTCAATAAAAATATTGGTTGTGATCATTGTCACATGGCCAAACAAAACAAACTTCGCTTTCCCCGTAGTGACAATATTTCTCATAAATGTTTTGATCTTTTACATATGGATATCTGAGATCCAATTAACACATAATCGTTATATGGATATCAATATTTCCTAACTATTGTTGACGATTTTTCGCGCTTCACTTGGATTTTTTTAAAAGAAAAACAAGGCTGAAACTAGAAAATGAATTGAAACTTTATTAAATTCCATTTCTACACAATACTCGGCTAAAGTAAAAACTATAAGGAGTGACCGTGGTTTAGAGTTCCAAATGTACTTTTTTTTTCCTCCTTAGGTATTTTACACAAAACCTCTTGTGTGGAAACACCTCAACAAAATTCCATTGTTGAGAGAAAACATCTGACATTTACTAAACTTTATTAGAGCCTTACTTTTTCAATCTCACCTTCCTAAATGTTTTTTGTCTTATGTTTTACTTCATGCTACTTCATTATTAGTCACATCCCCACCCATATTCTCAAACACAAAACACCTTCTGAACTCATTTTCAACCACCCCTACATTCCTTAACCTAAAGGTATATGGTTGTCTTTCATTTGCAAATACTCTAATTAAAAAAAGAGACAAACTGGATCCTAGAGCAAGGAAGTATCTTTTTTCGGGTTATAAAACTGGAACTAAAGGATATGTTCTTTTTGATTTACACACTCATAACATTTTCACCTCGAGACATGTCTTTTTTCATGAAAACAACTTTCCTTAAACCATCCAACATCTAACATTGTTGATATCTTAACTACTGATGTTGTTGATTACACTTGCTTTGATGATTTTTTTTAACACCCAACATGCCTTCCCCCTCCCCTAATAGTAATATCCCAGGTGTTAATTCTACCACATCTGACACATATTCTATTCCTAGTCATTTGGAAGAACCACCTTTAAGGAAATCCAATCGGGTTTCCAAACCACCTGTTTACTTGAAAGATTTTCAATGCTAAAATGTGAGAACTAATGCCTCTTATCCTTTATCTAATTTCCTTTCTTACAACAATATTTTTGCTGCTCATCTATCTCATATTTCTGCTATCACTGTTAATCAAGAGCCGCATACTTATAAACAGGTTGCTCAGATTGCTCATTGGCAGTATGTTATGGCTATTGAACTTTATGCTTTACACCTTAATAAGACATGGATTATCGTTGATCTGTCATCATGCGAGAATCTTGTTGGATATAAATGGGTATACAATATTAAATACCATTCCAATGGGACCATAGAAAGTTATAAAGCTTGTCTAGGTGCTAAAGGTTATAATCAAATCGAAGATATTGATTTCTTCGATGCTTATTCTCAAGTTTCTAAATTAAAAACTATTAGATTGCTTTAAGCCATTGCTTCTTCTCAAAATTGACATTTGCACCAATTAGACGTTCATAACGCATTCCTACATGTTGATTTGAAGCAAGATGTTTATATGCATTTACCACATGGACTCTCTTCTTCCAAACCAAACCAAGTGTGCAAATTAACCAAATCTATGATTTAAAGCAATATAGAAAATAGTGGTTCTCTAAACTAACCACTGCCTTGACAAGTAAGCAATATATTCTATCATCTTCTGATCCCTCACTTTTCATAAAGCATTCTACAAAGTCATTTACTACATTATTAATCTATGTCGATGATCTAGTTCTAGCTGGTAATGACATTAATGAAATCAATTTCATGAAATCATATCTACATCAAACTTTTAAAATATAAGATCTTGGACATCTTAAGTAATTTTTAGGCATAGAGATCTCCCGATCTCATGTTGGTATTCATCTCTATCAACAAAAATATGCCTTAGATATTTTGTCTATTACAGGTTTGATTGGTGTGAAGCCTCTCTCATCACTTATGCAGCACAACACAAGATTACAACAAAATTTTGGAGAACTCCTGGTTTACTTACCTTTAGCAAGATTTCAAATTGGATTTCTTTTCTACTGCTCAATTTTACTATGATAGTCAATCTGCCAGCCACTTTGCTACCAACACATCATTTCATGAAAGGACAAAACATATAGAACTCGACATTCTACTGTTTGCGAAAAACTTCAACATAAATTATTCCACCTTTTACATGTTTCTCCAGATCAACAATTAGCTGACCTTCATACCAAGCCTTTTGATCCTCTACCACTTTCTACCTTTGTATCCAAGCTGGGTCTAAAAGACATTTACACATCAGCTCTAGAGGGGCTATTAGTGTATACAAAAATGCTCCTTTATTTTTCTTTATTGAGCCTTATGTATTTTAAACCCATTGCCCATTCCTTATATAACTATTGTATCGATCCTAATATAAACTAGGCCTATAACTGAAATACAGTGTGGGAAATAATATTTTCTTTTTCTTTTGGATCCAATTGTCATGTTTAGTCTTTTAGCCCAATGGCTGTAATAGAAAATATTCTTTAGAA
This sequence comes from Lathyrus tuberosus, assembly GCA_022829125.1. Lineage (NCBI taxonomy): Eukaryota > Viridiplantae > Streptophyta > Magnoliopsida > Fabales > Fabaceae > Lathyrus > Lathyrus tuberosus. The sequence continues at coordinate 2,260,229 of JALAZF010000241.1, read as the reverse complement.
AAGTTAATGACTTGTTTGATTCAGTTTTGTAAAACTGTTTTTTAGTTTTTAAAATTTGAAAACAATAAAATTTATTAGTCTAACTTTACAAATTATTTTTATATAAGATTTTTAAAAACTAATAAACTAAAATAGGTTTTAAAAGTTTTGGTTTTTAGTTTTTAATTTTGGAAACTAGATAGAAAAAAAACAAGGAAAATTGACACATTTTTTATTAATGGAAAATTTGTAATATTATACAACTTTAAAATAGGTTTTAAAAATAAAACTACCAATTTTTTCTTCAACACTATTTCTTAAAATTGATTTACAAAATAATTTTTAAAAACTAAAAACTAAAACTCATTCGTACAATCCTTAATTATTTAAATTTTTAACACATTGAATATATGTATTTTTAAAAAAGTTAACATTTTTTAAGCACCTTAAAGAGTGCTCTAGAGCATTAGTTAGCATTTCCCCTTTTCTAAAATTGTTTTTTTAACACAAACTAAGGGTTTATTTGAATGAGTTTTAGTTTTTAATTTTCAAAAATTATTTTATCAATTTTAAAAAAACAATTTTAAGAAAAAAATTATATTTTATAGTTTTACTTAAAAAATTACTTTTTAGTTGTACAATATTACAAAATTGTCACTAACGAAAAGTGTACCAATTTTCTTATTTTTCTTTCTCTTTCTAATTATCAAAACTAAAAATAAAAAACCAAGATGTTGTGATTAATTTTATTTAGAGTCACATCATTTATAAATTTGGAATTCTTGAAACCTTACCCCCTGGTCAAGGTTTAGTTTTCACTGGTAGAAAGATGGTTGAGTTTGCTTCAGATTCAGGAATCAAGCTTCTAACTTCTACCCCTTATTATGCTCAAGCAAATGGTCAAGTTGAAGCTACCAATAAAATCATAATTGGCTTAATTAAGAGACATTGGGTCAAAAGCCAAGGAATTAACATAAGACTCTAGATCAAGCACTTTGAGCTTGTCGAACGTCTCATAAGGAGGTAACTAATTCTGCTCATTTTCGACTGACATTTGGTCATGATGCAGTCTTTCCTGCTGAGATTTACTTACAGTTAGTTAGGATCTAAAGACAAGGTGAGATTCCATCAGACCATTATTGGAATATGATGATGAATGAGTTGGTAGATTTAGACGAAGAGAGGTTAGCTGCTCTGAACGTTCTTATAAGACAGAAAGAACGAATTGCTAAGGCTTACAATAACAAATTTAAGTCAAAGGCTTTTACAATAGGTGACTATGCCTGGAAGGTAATTTTTCCCATGGATCGAAAGGTCAGAGCTTTAGGCAAATGGTCACCAAGCTGGGAATGGCCATTTTGAGTTAATCAAGTGTTTTCAAATAACACTTATGAAATCGAGGAGTTAGGTTTTGTCAGTCGAATTATAGGGGTAAATGGAAAGTACTCTAAAAGGTATTCTTATCTCAGATTTTCGACGCAGGAATTTAATAGTAGAGATGAGACAAAGATCATGAAATAGTGAGTTATGGAAAGGTCAAAGTGGTTAATTAAGATTATAAGATCTTTTTTGACTTGTCAAAGGATAGTGCCAATTTTGGTCGAATGTTGCAATAAGTAAGAGGCCAAAGAGGTTCATTAAGTGTGAGACTTAGTGAAACTCAGATTTCAAATTTACTCTATGAAGTCGAAATGAGGTATGAATGGATAAGACAGGTAGTTATTCAAGGATACTTGGTGGTCTGTTGAAGATGCGGGGATGCATGGAGGCAAAGATGTGGCATGTTTGGTTTTGTTGACCGTTGTACACGGTTATTTTAGACTATCATATAAGTAGATGCTTGTTTACGTTTTAGGGGTCTACAATTGTACGTAAAATTCTACAAACTCAAAGTATCTGTGTGATTGAGAAACGAGTGAGAAATATACATATGCATTCCAATTTTATAAAATTCAAGTCTTTTACGTTCAAGAAATTTTCTGCATTTTAGTTATCTTCAGTCATTTTACTTTCAAGTTCTTTACATTTCAATCAGTTTTGGTTTCAATCCTTAGTCACACATTATATTTCGACTTTGATGTCAATTTGCTCAAAATTCTTGATTCACACAAATATGTCTTGGGATCTTTTCGAGTTTAATCCCTTAAGTATTAATTGAAAGTTGCTTTGTTTACTAAATTTCACAGTAAACAAATCGGCACGCCCAATGGGACCCTTTTGTGTGAATTTTTACCTTTTTGCTTTTGAAATTTGTGTTTTGTAAACTTCTTCGTTAATGAAACTTCTTAAAGTGTGAGCGTGTATGAGACTGAGGAGTGGTAAAATAACAAAAAAAGAAGTTAGGAAATTAACGAGGAAGTACACTAGAAGAATGGTTTCTCCCATAAATAATAATGGAGAACAACCATCCAATAGTACGGGGACAGGCATGGAAACTGCAAGTTCGACTGAGCCAACCCCTTCTATTGTTCGCACGAAGGCTACACCGTCAATGACAGTTGCCCCATCAATTGCACAAGAAGGAACAATTTCCCCCTTCGATCATGCACAGTCACCCAGTGACTCCTAGAACAAATATGGCAACGAATTTTAGACCCTCTTAAACAAATTTTATAGTTCCCACGCCTGGGTATGAACAACCATATGGTATGCCAACATCTATGATGGCAAAGCTACAAACGAACCCTTCAACATTTGCTGACAATGCTGCAAATACATATTCGCCAATACTGGCATCTGACTCATCCATAGGTTTCATACCCCAAATTTTGACCACAAGATTTCCCATCATTGTGAGGGTCATTTCCCCAATATGGATGTACCTTCATGCCTCAATAATCTCCTCAAGGATTGTTGAGTTTTCACTACAATCAAGAATTAGGATTTTGAGCCCTCCCAGAGCACTTAGACAAAGGATCAATCAAGAAATGACATGACCTTCAACTTGTTTAACCTCTCAAACACCCATAAAGGATCAAGAGGTCTCCCATATCAAGAATCAAGCACAAGATTGCAACTCTCCAAGTGGATCGAGCCTCAAGATCGTCAGTGTCACCAAATTAGGGTTTTGGTCGACCAAGGCTTCCAGATGAAAATTTGAACCTAGGCATGAGCCAATACTTCAAAACATGACCCAAGAAGCTCAAAGGGACCTCATGGACCCAATCATAGAGTCAAAATAGTCTCAGGGGATGCATTCATCAAAAATCAGGAATTAGGGTTTCTTGACCTAATTCACCCCTAAGTTGACTTTTGAGGCAAGACATGATCCAAGACCTCAAGACATGATTTGAGGGTCTTAAAGTTGACTTTGTCCATACGTTTTGCCTCTAAGATTCTCTTGGGGAGCTGACAAGGGATATTCAGAGCCCCATTTTGGGGAAGAGGTTCACGAGTCATTCCATGATCTTGGGAAGATCCCACTGAATGGGGAGAAACAACAATTTCAGTAGTAGTAACAGGCACAGGGTTGCCTTCTTTCCTCAATACTATCTTCAAAATTCCCATGATCAGGCTTATCGGAGTCTTCAACTGACTACTTTTCTCTCTTAAGAGTCCTTGAGTACCGGTCACTACACGCACGTCTGCCATAAACACCTCCAACTGAACTTTCTTCTTAGTCAAATCCCCACACAGTTGTTCTATAACTAATCTCCGAGCACATAGTGTAACGCCCCAGTTTTTGTCAGTTTTATTTAATCGAGTCTATTTGATTATTTTATTATTTTATTATTTTATTCTTGACTTTTATTTGGCAATATATTATTTTTCATCGTTGTTTATGTTTTATCGCATTTTGAGAGCGTTTGGGCTGAGGGGTGTTTTGGTCTTTTGCTTGGGTAAGTTTTATGTTTTTATATAAATAGAAAGAAATAGAGAGAAAATGAGAGAAAGAAGAAAAAGAGAAAGAAGAGGAAAGAAAGGGAGAAGAGGAAAAAGAAGGAAAATCAGGAAATCATCTGTTTAAAGCGCGAATAATCGGGTAAGGGTGAGAAGTTTCAATTATATCTTGCTTGTATATGTATATGTGTGTGATTGTGTGAATGTTTTCTTGTTTTTCCATATTTTTCCAATTCTAGGTTGAAATGAGAAAAACGATTAGAAATCGATGTTTTTACGGATGAAAGTCGGAATAAATCGCGTAGTAGAGTCGTGTGATGTTGGGTCTTGATTTAGCGTGATCGTTTGATTGAATCGAGTTGAATTTGCAACTTTTGAGTTTTTGATATATATTGATGTTTTGTGCAAATTGATATTGTGATCGAGTAAAAGTGTTTGGATATGTCTGGTAACATTGGTATAGGTTGATATTTAATCGGGTAAGGATATGAATTAATCGGGAATGGTTATTTGTGTGTTTTCGAGTGGTTTTGAGCGAGTTTGGAGTTGGGATAAATTGGCAAAACTATGTTTCAAAATATTTCAAAAATGGAAAATGTGTTGGATGGCTTTTTAATGGTGAAAATATTGTAGTATTTCAAATTATGAGATCACAGCTTTTTACGGAATCGAAATCGGAGGTCCGTAAGGCATTTAACGGCCGAAAACTAAGTTTTTAGCAAAATCTGCACATCGTGCGCTAACCCCTGCAACTGTGCGTCGACTCATGATTTCATGCGCTGACCTGGGCGAAATTCCCAGGTTCATGCGCTGACCCCCAAGCTTTATGCGTCGGCGCATGATCACAAAATTTTCAAAATGTCCGATTTTGTTTTCTTCATAACTTTTGAACCGTAAGTCCGTTTTGACCCCCGTTTGAAGCGTTGGAAAGCTAATGAAAAGTTATTTCTATTAAAAATGGTTTGGAGGTCATTAGATGATTTATTTAAGTCGTGGTTTTTAAAAAGTGTTGGGTTGTCGGATTTTGACCGTCGTATTGGTGTGCGATTGATGTGTTATCATGCTATATGTTTTTGTTATGTAACGTGTAGCTTGTGTGCTGTTATATAAGGTGAATATACATGATGGAATGTTGTGATGATGGTTTGTGGCCTTATGGTAAATATACGCATTGTCTTGGATTAGACTTCTATGCGTGATTAATGTATGTTGTTATGATGTGTTGAGGGTAGTTTATGGCTTGTGATGAAGTACATTATTTATGTGAAATTTCAATGTATGTTGTTTGGTGGCCTTTATGGTTTGAAATGCATGTGATGAGGTTGATTAATTCATATGGTTGAATCGTGAATGTATGGAATTGATGAGTTAAAATATATGCATGATTATGGTTGCATATATGTGTGAAGATGCATTTGATTGTCATGAGTCATTGTATGCCAAGCATCACGATATGCATTCTTGTGACGTCCTGAGTGACGGTTTGGTTACAGAGGGAATCTACTATAACATTGTGTGCCTATGTGGGGACCTAAAGCGATGGTTATAGACGATCGTGTGCCCATGTGGGGACCTAAAGCGATCGGATTGTGCGCCTTATACCAAGAGGACCTAAAGCAATCCATAAACGTCGTGTGCCTATGTGGGGACCTAAAACGACGGGTGAACATCGTATGCCCGACGGGGTGTTACTTGAGCGACCCTCAGTAACGAGCGATGGTTCCAATAGTTCCTGAGTGAACTGGTGATGAGATATGAAACATTGGAGTCGGTACCGCATGGCATTTGCATAGAGTCGTTGTGTCGGTCTCTGTGCATTTGCATAAATCATGGATTGATTATGTGTGAGAATTGTGAATGGATGCATTATGTGTGGAAAATCATGATTTGATTGATTATGTGTGGAAATTGTGCATTGATTTGTGATGTGTTGAGATTGTGATAGCATTGGTAATTTGATGTGCATACGTGATAAATGCATTGGTTGTGGGCAATATGTTTATACGTAGATATATGTTATATTTTGTGGTGAGGTGGTGGTGTGGTTCCATAGGTCATAATTGTGGTTGGATTATGTGTGATATGTTTTGTATTTGTGGCATGCTATATGTGTTAGTATGTGATGGTATGGGTGAGATGATTTATACATGTGATTTTTATGTGTGTTTGCATATTATTATGCAATCTTGATTTAGTTGTTATTTCTCACCCTTCTGCTGTTTTATAATGCTCTATGAGGCATTGCAGATTAGAGTTGCTGGAGGTCTTTTTGTGGAGATTAGCCCTCTGTTCTGTTGTCAGTCTTGGTGTCTGCTCTGATACGTAGCGGGAGTCGGGGAACGATTATGTATATATATGTAAACATTTGTTGAATGTATTTGGTAGTACTTTTGTATATATAGTAGAGGTTCTAAAATGATTTATTTTGTAAAACAAGTCAGTTATGGATCTTTCCGCTTTATTCCATAATTGACCTTTCCCTTTATATGGAAAAAGTTTCCCCTTTGAGGGTATTCAACTTTATGCTATGTATCAAGTTTTGAGCAGGGATGATGTTTTGTTTATTTAAATGTGACATCCTTGTTTCTGTCGGAAAAATAAATTTTTAGTTACTCTGATTTTATTTATGTATTATTTATTCGCGATGGGAATTGGGGTGTTACATTAGTGGTATCAGAGCAGGTCGGTCCGTCCGGCCAAGTTGTTGAGTCAGTTGGTGTGACAGTTGAATACTATCAGTGTTGTTTGTTTCTTAGTACGTGATATGTGTGTGAAACACTGTCAGTGCTTTCTGGTTTTCTAATCTTTTGTCTTCAGGATTGAGAATGAGATAAGTGGGGGAGAAGCTGGTACTTCTCCAAGTTGCTTCGGTTGTGGAGCGTTGGCTCAGTGTGCCGTTGGTTGCCAGAGTGTAAGTGTTGTTTAGACAGTGTTGTTCCCGGTTCCAGAGGGAATGCGGAGGTAAGGTTTATGTTAACTAAGGATTTGTGCCTTAGGTAGTGTTGTGCATGAGATGTAAGTAATGCTATTATAGTTTGGTAAAGACGGTTTATGCCCCATCATGATTGTCGACTGTCTATTGACAAATTGAGGAACTGATCACCCTTAATCTCTTGTTGATAGCAGACGGGAATTATGTTGGATGGAATAGACGTGTCTTTCCGGATTTGATAGTGCGTGAAATGAATTGTTTGTATTTAAGAAAATGATTACGGATTGTTTTGATGAGTCGATGAAGATTCTTATATCTGAAGGTGAGGCGGATTAGAGGCTTTGGTACGTTGGTCCAGTTGGGAAGTTATTGAGAGAGAGTGATTGGGCATCGTTAATGGTTGTTCTCAGAGAGAAGAGTGTGAACTCAAATTGGACGAAGGTAAGGATTTGAGGTTTGGATCTGCTAAGTAAGTAGAAGAACTTTTAGGAAGTGAAACTCAGATGGAAAGAGCGGTTGGAAGATTTACTGGAAAAGGGATTTATGAGACCAAGTGTGTCGTCTTAGAGAGCTCCAGTATTGATAGTAATACAAGGAACTGATGATTGAATGGAATAACAAGCATGATGGGTATGAAGGTATTGAGACTATGGACAGCAAAACTTAGAGTTCTGGTGAGGTTTGAAGTCTTGGGAGTTTTAAGGCATTAATGGAAATGTTGAGAGAACCCTTAAGTGTGGATGTAATATTTGAGAGTTCTTTTGGATTGGATAAGTTTGTGGTGGTTTTGATTGAGGATATTCGAATATGTTATAAACTCGGAGGAAGAACAGGTAGAGTGTTTGAGAATGGAATTACAAGTGTTGAAAAGAGATGAAGTTTTATGCGAAGTTATTTGAGTGAGAATCTTGGTTGAAAAGGTTAGTTTCTTGGATATGTTATTTCAGACGAGAGTATGGTTATGGATCCATCGGAAGTAGATGTAGTTCTACGTGAGAGGCTCCGAAGTTTGTTAAGAAGATTAGAAACTTTTGGGCTTAGTTGGTTGTTACTGCAGGTTATGGAAGACTTTGCTAAGTTAGTACTTCTGTTATCTCAGTTGACGCGCAAAGGGTAAGTTGTTTATTTTGGATGTTCATTGTGAGGACAGTTTCAGAGAACTGATCTAGAAGTTGTCTACGGTTTCAGTTTTGGTTTTGTGTGATCCTAATTAACCGTTGATGAGGTATTGTGATGTGTCTTTGATGAGTTTAGTCTGTGTGTTAATGCAAGAGGGTAAAGTCGTGGTTTATGCTTTATGACAATTGAGGATTCATAAAGGGATCTATGCTATTCTGGATTTGGAATTAGTCACGATTGTATTGTGTTGGAAAATTTGGAGGTATTATTGTTATGGTTCTCGGCTCGAAGTGTTGGGTAATCGCAAGAGTTTAAAGTACTTGGTTGGTTTGAAGGATTAGAGTATGAGACAATGAGGATGGTTAGGATTTGTGATGGGTTATGAATTTGGATTGGATTATCTTTGGGAAAAGTTAGTGTCGTACGTGATAAGTTAAGTCGAAAGTTTTTAGTGCATGTCAGTTTTGATGGTTACGATTAATCAGAGTACGCATCGAAAGCGTGATGTGGCACATTTCGTATATGAGTGTGTGACTGGTAAGAGTTCATAGGTTGGACATTGGAAACATGTAGGAATGATGAGACCATTGGACGTTTCAGAATGGAAGTGTTAGGTGAATGGTTTAAATATTAATGGGCTACTATGTAGTTGGATGTTTTGGTTGTTTGTTCGATTGGTGAATCGTAGCAGTGTTGTGATAATGTTGTGTGACCAGGATGTTGGTATTATGGTTGTGTGGAGGTTGTTTAATCGATGTTGTGTCGTGGAACTTGTATTCTTGTTTGTGTTGTTGCCTCGTTTCCATGGTGATAGTTCGAGTGTGGGTGTCTAATTCCTTGCGGTGAATTAGAGGAGTGTTACCTATGGTAATGGTAATGATCTCGTTGTGTTTCGGTTCCTGAGTGAACCTGTGTGTTCGTAACTTGTGTATTCTTTGAGTTGTGAGTTGGTGGTCAAGTGCATTGTATGGGCATTGCATTTGGTCGTTGTGGTTGTTGCCGTTGTCGTGTCATTGTTGTAGTCATTATTAGCGAGGTGGTTGGTCAGTTTGTGTTACTCGTGGTGTGCCTAGTGTTGGCATGTTAGTTTGTTGGTCGGATGCGAAAGTCGTATCCGGAGTTGTTCGTATTGGCTAGATTTTCGAGGACGAAAATGTCTAAGTGGGGGAGAGTTGTAACGCCCCAGTTTTTGTCAGTTTTATTTAATCGAGTCTATTTGATTATTTGATTATTATATTATTTTATTCTTGACTTTTATTTGGCAATATATTATTTTTCATCGTTGTTTATGTTTTATCGCATTTTGAGAGCGTTTGGGAGATATTTGAGCTGAGGGGTATTTTGGTCTTTTGCTTGGGTAAGTTTTATGTTTTTATATAAATAGAACAATCTTTCAAAGAGTCTAGATCCTACTACTGTCTCTCTAAGCATAGTACAAAAGATAAAACTCTAGACTTGGACAGTCTATGACCCTTGAGTCTCAAAGACATTCTCAAGCCCCTTTCAAAGATAGGGAAAACATCCGCAGACTCGGACAGTCTCCATACCCTTTGGATTTCCCATTTCCTTAAAGAACAGGAAATAACCCTGATCATCCGATCAGTGCCAAAAGCAAAACCTTACCTTTAATCTTCATAAGAACTGATTTTCTCTTTTAAACAACATACTGGACCTGTCACTCAACTGAAACAGTTACCATAGTATCCTCTTGGGCTTTGTACAACGATTCTTCCCAGCGGAGCAAACCTTTCAGCCTCCATCTCGGGCTTTGTACGAGATACAAAACACTCTCTTGTTGAGTATAAAAGACTCTCTTGTTGAGTCCAACCTTTAGCCTCCATCTTGGGCTTCATACAAAACACATATAAAAGATTTTCCTGTTGAGTCAACCCTTCTAGCCTCTATCTCGGGCTTCATACGAGACACATAAAAACACCCTTTTGTTGGGCCACTAGCCTCCTCTTAGGCTTTGTATAAGGAAATCCCGGTTGAGTCAATCAACCTTTTAGCATCAAGATTGTTCCTCGTTCACAGTATACAAACATCAACAACTCCTTTTCCCCCATCTAATTGCTGTAAGCGGCAAGCCTCTGGATTATTTACATCCACGCCACTGTCTGTAACACCCCATTTCTACCCGACGGATAATTATAAAATCAGAGTTTCAAAATTTCAACATACAAATGAGATGCTACACTTTTAACTTAAAAACGACTTCATATTATCACATGTTAGTCAGATACATAACATTTTAACTCGGATGAACCAATAACAACAAAATTAGTCTTTAAAATAAAACAACTTTTATTAACTAAATGGCGGAATCATACTTTTCAACTCAAATGACATAACATCTTTTGTTCATCTGAAAACAACTGCAACATAACAAGTATTCAATGACATCAACTTATAATTCAACAACTGAAATATAACAACTATAAAACAACGATCGTTCGTCCCCCCGAGTGTTACGTATCAGAGCAAGACCCTCTTGACTTACAATAAAACAACATAAGGACTCCAGAAACTATTCCGAACTGCCACTGCTATTCTTGAGTACCTGCCCATTTCCCATGGTAGGGGAAATATCAGCAGAAGGGGTGAGATATCTAACAATATAATAAGATGTTACCACTTTACAGCTTATAACAAGAATTAGCACAACCAGTCATTAGCATAATATCACAACAAAGTCATCAACTTAATATCACGGCAATTTAGCCAACTTAATATAACAACTTTCAAACCACAAATATAACAACAAAACCCTCAACCGGTTATAACAACATTTTCATAGAGGCAACTTAGAATGTGACACATACAATGCACAACACTGTCACGACAAGTCAACAACATAATAACAACGAATATATCATCACAACACTGGAATATGCAGCTTAGAATGTGACTCATACAATGCACATGCATGTGGTACCATTGGAGCAGAACTCCCAACTTAAAAACTTGCTAATTAATATAGGCATCAAACAAGGCATAAGCCTTCAACTTTCAACTTTTTGCCAATCTAGGCCAACTTAATAATTTTGCCAATCTAGGCCAACTTGGTATGCTATGCTATGCGACAACAACTACAGCATCAACTTATTTAACAACAACACAACAACAACACAACTTCAACTTAACAACAATTTCAACTTTGGCCACCGGCCTACAACTTAATATTTGCCAATTAATAAAGGCAATTCAACAACAACAAATATCCTACAAATTTGCATCATCAACAGCAACAACATATCAGCATCAATAATTAACAGCAACTAATTGTCGCACCTCGAAAATTCGCTTCATCGAAGACACGACCCTCGCGCGAAAGGCGCGGAAAACGGTTCGACAGAGTCGCCACTGAACTTTATTCATCCCAAAAGAGGGAAAGGAAAATATTGAGAAAACCTTTAAAGAGGAGGATAAGAACATGGTCGTCGCAAACACATTCCGGGTTTGGGAGTCGGTTATGTGAAGGGAAGGTACGCGCACCCCCTCACGTCCGTTGTACTCAACGGGAACCTCTTAGTTCGAATTGTGATGAACGTTATCTAAGCTTGTTTCTTTTCTTCTCAACGATATATGCGAAAAGGTAAAGTAAAAGGTTTCGATTACTAAGGGAAATGGGGTGGTTTTAGGATAGGGTGCTCGGCAAGATCATCGCGACCTCGGGCCTACGTATGCTCATTCGGACGAGAATGAGGAATTAGAGCAATCGTAGTTCGACTACGGGAAGGGATAGAGGGAAAACGGAAGATGGAGGGAAGGTAGGTCGCCAAGATCATCGCAATCTTGTGCCTACGTATCTTTACTCGGACGAGAATAAAGAATCAGAGCAATCGTAGTTCATGGTACACCCACGAAACAAGGGAGAGTTTGGTTGATTTTTAAAAGAGGTGTCAATTGCTCACACACGAGTACACCCAAACAATCGAAGGAAGATCAAAGACTTGAACCGCCATTTTTCACCTTGAAAGAGTTTAGATAGTTGTTAGTCGTTTTGAGGTTTGATTATGAAAATCCACTTGACGTTGGATCAAGGGTTTGTTGTATACGCTTGGTTATTTTGAAAAGGATTTGATCTATTAAAAGAAGAGGCGTCAATTGCTCACACACGAGTAAGAGAACTCGCACCCAAACAATCGAAGGAAGATCAAAGACTTGAACCCCCATTTTTCACCTTGAAAGAGTTGCGATAGTTATTAGTTGTTTTTGAAGTTTGATTATGAAAATCCGCTTGACGTTGGATCAAGGGTTTATTTGTTATGAAAAAGTTTGGTTTAAAAAAAAGATTTGGTTAGAGGTTGATTTGAAAATGGGCTCGACGACGAATCGAGAGTTTGGTTGAAAAGATGTTTGTTTGAAAATGGCTCGACGACGAATCGAGGGTTTGGTCGAAAAGGGTTCGTTTGAAAATGGCTCGACGACGAATCGAGAATTAGTTTGAAAATGGGTTTTCTATGCTAGTCCCTAGGGGTGCTCATAGTAAACAAACCACAATCAAAAGAAAACTAAATGCGTACATCGGAATGGGGAGCGGGGTACATGTAAACTACAAGGGATGACATGAAATAAAGGGTCTCATGGTAAGGTAGCCCAAGAGAAAGCTGTGTGTGTGCAAGGTGTCCTAAACTAAGCCTTGATCGAAAGTCACCAAGCAACCAACAGTCCATCAAATTATTGTTTTAGGGTTTCGATATTTTTAGTGTTTTTTGATTAAAGGTGAACAAATGAAATGGTTAGATAAACATGAATATGGATATGAACAATATGATAAGAATATGAATAATATAATCGAGATAATATGAACAAGTTATAATATTGACATAAAATAACATTAGTCTCGTCTTAATCGGAATTTAATCGAGAAATCAATAATCAACGTTTTTTTGACTTTCATGGACCAAAAATGAAAAGACATAAGATAATGAAAAATAAAATCGAAATAGAAATAAAATCGGTCTCGTCTTAATCAAGATTTAATCGAGAAATCGATAATCTTTAATATTTGACTTTCATTGACCAAATAAAAGAATATACAAAAATTAAATGGAGATAAAAATTAAATCGAAAAAAAACTAAGAAAAGGTCTCACCTTTACTAAGATTTTAAATCGAAAAATCGATAATCTTTTGTATTTGGTTTTCATTGACCCAAAAATGAATAAAAATAATGAAAAATAATGGAAATGAAATAAAATCGGAAAATGATAAGAAAAGGAATAAAGGTCTCACCTTTATCAAGATTTAAAATCGAAAATCGATAAATCCTTGATATTTGGTTTTCATTGATCCAAAATGAATAAAAATAAAATAATAAATCGAGATAAAAATAAATAGGTGGTAGGCCTCATATAAATCAAGATTTGGTACCGATTTTAAAAAATCACCCAATATCAAGATGTTTTGATATCATTGGCCCAAAATGAAATTAAAAATGATAAAATAATATATAAAAAGGTTCGGTTTCTCGTCAGCTGCAGGTTCGGTTTTTGGTTTGTTGAAACTCTCTCTTCTTATCCCTTTTCGATTTCTCCGATTGGTTCTGGGCTGTGTTTGTGATTTCTGGTTTGGGTTGTAAAAGGTTGAAGATGGGTTGTGGATGTTTATGCGATTAGGTGAAGACGGAGGGAGTGCGAATGGTGTTTGTGATACAAAGTTATGGAGGTGAGTGTAATGTGAGAAGAGTGTTTTTTGTGTGTGAGGTTTTGAGTGTTTTAAAATGGTGGTCTTATTGATGAAGGGTGGAATAGAAGAGTGTTGGAGAATGATTGAAGATTGTTATTCTGTTGTAGAATGGTTTGAAGAGGTTATGAAGAATAAGGAGATTGTTGGCGAGTTTTTCTTGTTTTCAATGGTTGTACGCTACAAATAAAGAACTCAGCGCTGGGGAGAAAATGAGAAGGTCCCCCCTCAATGCTTCCTCTTGTTTCTTTTTTAAACCAAATTCAAAACTTTGTTTTTTTTCTGTAAAAGATGCTTGTTGCTGAATTGTTGTTGTCAATGCTCAGGTTTTCAGGCTGTTGTTGATGCAGGTCTGTACGGAGAGTCGTTTTCTAGCGTGGCTGGAGTTGCTTTTGGTGCAGGCCATGGTTTGGCATCTCGCTGCAGGTTAACGTACGGTTGGTGCAGTGTGTTGCAGGTTTAAGTGTGTAGTGGGGTTTGCCTTCATGTGACTTGAAAACTTGATATTTGCTTGTCTTGGCTTGTAGTGAAAGAGGCAAGTCAGATGGATTTCTTTTTTTTTTTGTCGCAGCTGGAGTTGTGAGGCTAGCTTGGCAAATGATGGGGAATTGATATGGGCCGTGTGAGGCTTTGGTTGGTACATGATGTTTCTATTTTTTAATTTTTTGGGTGGTATATAATATAATGGGCTTGAAAAAAACATGGACAATGGGCGTGTATTCATTTTATGTACATGGGCTTATCTCTATTTTTGTGAATTTTCTTGTAACTATTCTTGTAGAGAACTTTGGTGATAATGGACATATGGTTTTTTTGGTTTTTTTCTTGATAATGGTTTATGGAGAAAAATAATGAATAGATTTTGTAGAGATGGGCTTTTTATTGGTGAACATGAATTTGGAACTAATTTTTGGATAAAAATTGATACTAAAAAAAATGGTTATAACATATTTTTGAAACAAATGGCCATGACACATGATTTTGAGACGGATATTAAAATGGGTACGGACGTGGTTTAAAATAGGTGGGTACCGAAATGGATATTAGAAGGTGAATATGGTTTAATTGATAGAAAATAATGGAAATTGGCGAGAAATATAAAGTGAAAATGAACCGGAACATTGGATAGATTGGATTAGATAGAATGAAAATTGAAGTGAATGAACTGCCCTTGATGACCTTCAACTGTGAAATAACTCACACACAACTTGATACAAATCCTAAATTGATCCTCAGATACTTATACCCCATTTGATTTGTGCACACCCAAACCTTGAAACTTGTCTGACCATTGAACCTCAAATAAGACCCGATTCGATTCAAATCAACCTTGTGAAACCCTGAGTTCTGACCACAAGGAAAAGCAACATATTTTTTTTTTATTTTCTGAATAAAAGTTAGTGGATGGATAATACAAATGAAATATATACAGGTAGGACAAATTCGGGGTATGACAGATGCCCATATCTAATTGGCTTGAACCAAGTTAGATGAACTGATATGGCGTTCATCTTTTGAGGTAGAAGACAATTAGATATAAAGAAGACCACGAATTTGTCCGAAGAGAAAGAAAATGCTTGGGAGGTGGAATAACTGATCAACGTTAACCCTCGAGTAGACACTGAGAACTGGCAAAGATCGTTATCACCAAAAGGATGAGAACAAGAAAATCTGACACCAAAAGGATGACAGACCTATCACCAAAAGGATGATAGTAAACATACACATAAAGATATCTGACACCAAAAGGATGGCAGATCTATCACCAAAAGGATGATATTGAACATACGCACACAGACCCTTCCACCAAAAGGATGAAAATGAGGTCAACGCCTGCTATTACCAACAGGATAATAGGGCACACACACAGACCCTTCCACCAAAAGGATGAAAATGAGGTCAACGCCTGTTATTACCAAAAGGATAATAGGGCACACACACACAGACCCTTCCACCAAAAGGATGAAAACGAGGTCAAAGCCTGCTATTACCAATAGGATAATAGGGCACACACACACAGACCCTTCCACCAAAAGGATGAAAATGAGTTAAAAGCCTGCTATTACCAAAAGGATAATAGGGCACACACGCACATATACCCTTCCACCAAAAGGATGAAAATGAGGTTAAAGCCTGCTATTACCAACAGGATAATAGGGCACACACGCACACAAACCCTTCCACTAAAAGGATGAAAATAAGGTAAAAACCTGCTACTACCAAAAGGATAATAGGGCACACACGCACACATACCCTTCCACCAAAAGGATGAAAATGAGGTCAAAGCCTGCTATTACCAATAGGATAATAGGGCGCACACACATAGACCCTTCCACCAAAAGGATGAAAATGAGGTCAAAGCCTGCTATTACCTAAAGGATAATAGGGCAAAAATGATAACAAAGGCTGTCACTCACCAAAAGGATGACACACAGACCAAAGGTTCACGGATCGGCGACACCAAAAGGATGACGGATCAAAACAAGCTACTACCACCAAAAGGATGATAGGAATTTCCCACTTGCGAGGACCAACACCAAAAGGATGCAGGTTAGGTTGACTATATAAACGGCTGCCACCAAAAGGATGATAGGAACTTCCCACTTACGAGGACCAACACCAAAAGGATGCAGGTAAGGTTGATATGACATGAACGGCTACCACCAAAAGGATGATAGGAACTTCCCACTTGCGAGGACCAACACCAAAAGGATGCAGGTAAGGTTGATATGACATGAAC
The DNA here is from genome assembly GCA_022829125.1 of Lathyrus tuberosus. NCBI lineage: Eukaryota > Viridiplantae > Streptophyta > Magnoliopsida > Fabales > Fabaceae > Lathyrus > Lathyrus tuberosus. The sequence goes on along the minus strand of JALAZF010000241.1, from coordinate 2,243,932 downwards.
GGCTACCACCAAAAGGATGATAGTAAGTTTCTGATTTGAGGGTTACCAACACCAAAAGGATGCAGGCTGAGTTAAGTTGATTGGGTTTGGCTATCACCAAAAGGATGATAGTAGTGCAATTGACAAAAGGTCAAGTTTGCTGGGGATATGATGAGTGAGATTATTTGGAGACATCAGCAAAAGGTTGAAGCAAAGATTCAATGAGGGACGCCCACTGACTCGGAGGAATGTTTATTGGTTGGGCTGAGGATGACAACTTCATCAACACAAGGTTGAGGAACACAACTCAGTGAGGAACGCCCACTGACTTGCTTAGAGATCACAGTATCATCAACAAAAGGTTGAAATAACTTCATGAGGAACACCCATGAACTTGAAAAAGATGCCCCTGCCTGGGCTGCAAATCGTCTTGGTCAACAAAAGGTTGAAAACTTTGTGAGGAACGCCCACAGACTTGAAGAAGATGCCCCTGACTGGGCTGATGATTGTCTTGCAGTCTTGAGATTGATCCTGGATCTCGATTATGCACATGTACGAATGCTTGATTTTGTAATGATGTGCAATGCAAATGCTGACGTGCAGAGATGCAAGTGCTGGGGGAGTATGATTGGATTTGGGAATGCATATGATGTAGATGACGTTGAATGTGATGCTTATGATGCGTATGATGTAGACGGGTGATTGGATACGAAGGTGCCAGCATGGTGGACTTTTGGTAGTTGCCAATGAGGATTGGACTTTTGGGTGGTGGGAGGGATTTGATTTCCTCGACACTCAGTTCGTTGAAGATGCCATGATTGAAGTAGATAAAGATGCTTTTGAAGCTTTGAGTTTGATCACTTGTTGATGAATTGTGGGTTCACTCCTGAGAGATCCACAACTCTGTGCTTAATGGTCAGGATAACCTGCTGCAATGAGTCTTACCCCAGTCTGAACGTGGTAAAGGTCTGCCCCTGATTAACCAATTCTGAAGTAGTCTGATCTTTAGAGGTTGAGATTTGATGTGCTTTGAGATGGCTTGCCCCCGATTGAGCTGTTGAAGGGTTTGCCCCAGATTGAGGGTTTGAAGGAGTCTTGCTTCGGGTCAACATTGTCAAAAAGTAAAGTTCCTCTTTGATTGCCCCTTGTTTGAATTGCTTTGATGTCTAGCACTGATTTGCAATTAAAATTGCACATTCACAAATGGTAATCTTAATACAATGCTCATGCAAGTTTTGAAAAAGAGTTGTTTATTCGAGTGTCGTGATAGTGAGATGAATGGACTGTTAGCCCAAACGTGTGCTGATTTTGATGGTGTGAAAGATATAGCACGGAGAATGACACCAATGCTGAAGATTAGCAAATATGGGGAGTCAGTTCACGCAACCTTACAATAGTATGCTTTCAGAATAAACCTCGCCTCAATTAGGTCTTTCGAGGGTTGTAACGTGGTCTGGTTTACGGTTTATGAAACAAAGGATATTAGGCTCAAAGTATAATCGGTTCCCACCCCTTCTTCGTGATGAACTCCAATCCTACGTTCAGTTAATTTTGCATATGTTTGTCTTCCAAAAGGGTTGACGATGTAAGCGTGATAATTCAAGGTATGCTCGATATGGCAGTCACCTTATTTTGTTTCTGATGGATGCCAGTGACCTTTTGGTTTTGGTTTGGTAATCACTGGACTTTATTTTATTTTTGTTGAGGATTTGAGGGCCTCATTTGTTTTTGCTTTTAATCCCTATCTTTTGCATGGACTGATTTTGCTTTTCGAGTCCATCAGGGTAGCCTTGATTTTTTTGCCTAAGTCTCCTTTGAGGTGCTCGACTTAGCAGGCTTTTGATTTTTGTTTTTTTTTTGGTTTTGTTGGAGGATAGTGACTGCTAAGTCACGGGTCTTTGACGAACAACCGTCATGTCTTGTGGAATTTTGCTTTGTGATTTGAGTGCGTAGTTAGGATTAACTGAACACTACCCTGCCCCAGGTTGAGTGTAAGGGTTTGAAGATCCGAAGGAAACTACTAGTTCCTGGCTCGAAGTGGTTTACTAGGGATTAACTCCTTGTCTCTCCAGTGTTTGGGGGTTGAAACAATGCATGTACATCATCGACGAGATTCTGTCCGAAAGCATACAGTTTGTAATTATGGGTATTTCATTTTCATCATCCTCCCTCCAATCATTGCTAAGCGACAGTTGATAAAGAGAGTGAAGTGGAAATAAATGTGTCTGTGATTTGCAGTAAAAGGAAAAAATGAGTGAATACGACATAACTGATTCAAAACATGCATTGTCAATACATTAAGAAAACCAAATACAAACGACAATGTTCAAAGCATACAGTACTTAAACAACTAAAGGTGAAAATAAAAAAATGCAAATGATGGGATGGTAACATGGCTGCTTTCTTCGGAGAATAAACTTGACTTGACTTGATTTGACTTGGCTTGCTGCTGGCACTAGTTTGGCGACGACATAGGGTTTTTGATGACGTTTGGAGCCCTCCCATTGAACGTGAGAAACTTTGAGTCGATCATGTCTTAAACCTTGTGTTTGAAAGCTCTGCAGTCCTCGATCGTATGCCCTGGAGCACCCTTATGAAACTCGCAATGAGCATTAGCATCATAGTCTAGAGGGATGACAGTTGGAGGAGCCAAGTCTCTCGGAGTAATGGCCCTCTTTTTCTGCAATTGAGAAAAGATCTGAGCATATGTCGTCGACAGACGATCAAAGTCTCTGTCAGACCTCCTTGTCCTCTGTTGATTAGGCTGACATTGTTGAGCAGCTCTCTGTTGTTGATTCTGAGGAGGATATTGATACCCTTGCTGATTATAGGACTGTTGCTGAGGAGCCTGTTGTTGAGGCATTGGAGCTTGAACAGCTTGAATAGTTGGCTGATAAGGCATCGAAGCATATTGCGCAGCAGCAACATACGGATACTGGAAGTATGGCATTTGAAAAGGCATTGGAGCGGAAGCTTGTTGAGCTTGCCCTTTCTAAGCAGAGACAACATTTGTTTCGCCCTCTTTATTTTTGTATCCATTGAATGGCTTCTTGACTTGAGACTGACTGCTAGAACCTCCTTGGATCTTTCCGCTCTTCAAACCTTCCTCAATTCTTTCACCAACGATCACCAAATCAGAGAATCCAGCAGAGACATTGCCAATCAGCTTCTCATAGTACTGGCCTTGCAAAGTACCCATGAAGATGTCAATCAGTTCACGGTCAACAAGAGGTGGATGCACTCTTGCAGCTAGCTCTCTCCAGCATTGTGCGTACTCCTTAAAGGATTCGTTGTCCTTCTGAGCCATACTCTGAATTTGAGTACGATTCGGAGCAAGGTCAGTGTTGTACTTGTATTTCTTGACAAATGCATCAGCTAGATCATCCCAAGTGCACACATTGCTACGCTCCAGTTGCATATACCACTCAAGAGATGCCCCAGACAGACTGTCTTGGAAGCAATGGATCATCAGCTTTTCGTCTTTGGCATAAGCAACCATCTTGCGGCAGTACGTCTTCAGATGAATGTGAGGACAACTGAGACCTTTGTACTTCGGGAATTCTTGTACTTTGAACTTGGGAGGAATGACAACATCTGGCACCAAGCACATATCCAGAGCATTCAAATAAGTTGAGTTGCGTCCCTCCATGACTCGGAGTTTCTCAGCTAGATCACGACACATCTTGATAGCTTCAGAATCCTGAGCAGCAGTAGGATTGACAATTGGGATAGCAGCATGGTAGTTCTGTACCTCATCATACTGATCTAACAAATTTTCTTCAGCATGAGGAATAGGAATCTGAGCGACAACAGGTTGAGCTTGCGGAATAGCTCCAACAGCAACTCCAGATGTTGGAAGTGGTTGAGTAGTGGCTCCTTCAGTGGCAGGAGTGAAGTTCATTGGTATCCCATGATTGATAGGGTTGGGAACAGGAACTGGGAGCCTTGAGGGTGACCCTTGCATAGGCACAGTTTTGTTGGCAACAGCGGCTTCACGCAGTTCTTCTTCTCTTCTGGCCATCATGATGGCTTCAAGAATATGATCAATCTTTCACTTCATAGAGTCCAACTCCTCTCTGAAGGCAGCTTGCTCTTGCTAAATCTGCTCCATCGTTCTTCTTGTTTTGGCTCGAGTTGCGTACTGGTGTCAAGGAATCAGCTTGATTTACTGGAGAAGGAAGGAAGTTGAAGTGAGATTCTGAGGTTGAAATGCAATGCAAGATGTATAACAGATGCAATGCAATGCAATGACATGAGATACAATGCAAGATGCAAGATCCAGGATCGCAGAATCAAACAACTTCAAATAGTTCTGAGGTTGGCCGGAGGAACGAGTCATGAACCACAGCTAGGATCAAGAAAACCCACAGGTAGGTTTCTAAAACGGGTAGGTGCCTAGAGTTATGGATATACTTCGAAAACATTATAACTAAGATGAAGAGACATCCGACTATAATATCCTCGAAATAATCTCGTCTAGGTGAGGTCTTTGTTTCTTCCCCGCGAGAAAGATTCCTCAGAGGCGCCCACTACGCAACCATCGACACACGGGTTCTAAATAGGGTTCTCAGAATCCTAGATCGAGGTCGAAAATATTACTGTCAAGAAGTAATATGTTCGAGGGATCTCATCTGATTGTGGCTTTAGTATTAACTCACAAAGAATTAACACTACCAACCACCATGGGTAAATGGGTTAATGGTCCTTGGGATCAACGACTCATCTCGAAAATATTACCGCCATGGCAAAGATTCACCACAACAATAATATCTCCAAGGGAATCTACTCCAAGCGGGGTTTTCGCTTCAACTCACGCGGAAGAGACCACACAAGCCTACACTACACAACCACCATCCTAATCCTAGGTTTTTTCTCGACTCGGGTGTAGAGCCATCTCACAAAGTTCCCAATATCAGAACAACCCAACAATGTCACAAAAGGTAACACAGATAAGAAAATAGGAAAGCAAGTAAGTAAGTAAACAAGCGAGAAGAAAACATGCAAATGAAACTAACGAGCTAACAATTCGAATCAAGATAGGCTCGACTCTCTCTTGCATGGAGGAAATATCCCCAGCAGAGTCGCCATCTGTCGCACCTCGAAAATTCGCTTCAACAAAGACACGACCCTCGCGCGAAAGGCGCAGAAAACGGTTCGACAGAGTCGCCACCGAACTTTATTCATCCCAAAAGAGGGAAAGGAAAATATCGAGAAAACCTTTAAAGAGGAGGATAAGAACATGGTCATCGCAACCAAATTCCGGGTTCGGGAGTCGGTTACTTGAAGGGAAGGTACGCGCACCCCCTCACGTCCGTTGTACTCAACGAGAACCTCTTAGTTCGAATTGTGATGAACGTTATCTAAGTTTGTTTATTTTCTTCTCAAGGATATATACGAAAAGGTAAAGTAAATGGTTTCGATTACTAAGGGAAATGGGGTGGTTTTAGGATAGAGTGCTCGGCAAGATCATCGCGACCTCGGGCCTACGTATTCTCATTCGGACGAGAATGAGGAATCAGAGCAATCGTAGTTCGACTACGGGAAGGGATAGAGGGAAGACGGAAGATGGAGGGAAGGTAGCTCGCCAAGATCATCGTAATCTTGTGCCTACTTATCTTTACTCGGACGAGAATAAAGAATCAGAGCAATCGTAGTTCGTGGCACGCCCACGAAACAAGGGAGAGTTTGGTTGATTTTTAAAAGAGGCATCAATTTCTCACACATGAGTAAGAGAACTCGCACCCAAACAATCGAAGGAAAATCAAAGACTTGAACCCCCATTTTTCACCTTGAAAGAGTTTTGATAGTTGTTAGTCGTTTTGAGGTTTGATTATGAAAATCCGCTTGACATTTGTAATACCCTAAAATTTGCTCTCCCTTTTTTGCATCTTAGCATAGCATTATCATTTACAATATCATATCCATCTCATTAGCATTGCATTGCATTTAACATAGAAAAATGACGCATTGCATCCCTCTTACCATCAAGGCATGTGATCATGGGGAAGATGGACAATCAAGGGATCATTCAAAGCACAAGAAGGTCAATCAAGTTGCCTCCAGGCAAGCCAAGAGTTTCTCATGTCTCATACTATCTCAATTGATCATCCACAATCTCAAGGAAGTGAGATCCAATGGGAGATTGAAGCAATACATACTTCAACATGCAAGTGGTTCAAAAACTGAAGGAAAACCCTCAAAAGAGATAGCTCATTGATCCAAAATCAATCTCAAGTGGCATATCTCATCATCCTTTAAGAGGATACACGACATACTCTAAGGAATTTGAAATTGAAGACTGCACTTTTTCCTCCTAACCAGAGGGGGTCAAAACTAGGGTCTCCAATTAAATCAGGTTATCTCTGATTTTTTGGACAAAACTTGATGTCATGGTATTCTACATGTCCTTAAGTGTATGTGTGTGGAAGATTGCCTCTCAATTGGTTTTAGAAGTGGTTCAATTGGAAGAAAGATAAAAAATCAGGGAATTCGGGGCCAAGTCAAATAATCAGAGGAAAAAGTCAACTCTTGACTTTTTGAGGCCAAATTCATGAAATTCATGTTACATGTGACCAAGGTACAAAATTTGATCAAGAAACTCCAAAGGGATCACGAAAAATCAAGAAATTGCAAAACTGCCAAAAATAGAAATTTTGGAGTTTCCAAAAATAGTAAATTTTGGCCATTTTAGCACCTCTCTTTGAGTCAGGCTTTCTCAATTTTAAAGCATAAAATAAAAATTCCACCAGGCCACAACAAAGGATCTTGTTTCAAGCTTCAAATCCATATAAAGAACACTTCAATTGGATAAAAATTGAGTGAGATATGATTGATCAAAGTTTGACAAAACAAGGTCAAAAACCAAGTCATGATAAGGCAAGTGCAGGCCCATGCGCCATAATTTTGTCGAACACTTGGTGTGCCAAATGTCCAGCCACTTTTCTCCATGATGGAAGCTCCAAATGAAAAAATGTTGAACATCAAAGTTGTTCATCTCAATGTCCTCTTCAACTTTTATGTTGGAAATTTTTCCATTTGAGCAAGCTATGATGGGGTTATGATGGTCCCAAGTTGACGCGTGCATGCTGAATTTTCCAAGTCAGGTTGCCATGCCAACTTACCAACTTGCCACACCCATGCACCAGTCCTGGACCATGATGTTTGGAGTCATTTTACACCATCCTACAAGCCTCTATTCAGTTCAATTTCAACATCAAAATTATTCTCCTATATCTACTCTTTCATTTGCCACAAAAATTACACATTTTCATTCAATAAAGTGAGAGAATTTCATCATCAAACTTCCTTGTTTTAATTGATTTTATGCTGCTATAAAAACAGAAAAATAACATTGTTTTTGTTGTTAATTCAAGTATTCATATACACACTACATACCAGTCCACATTCCATTTCATTAAGCTAAAATTTCCTTACATCACTACCCTCCATTTTAAACCCCACCATACACTTCATAAACTCACCCACACCATAATAAATTTTTTCAACTCACCTCTAACTGTCATGACTCAGTTAGTTAGAACCCACTCAGTTAACCCAACTCTAACTCACTTAACTCACTCAGTTTACCATGGTTAATCACACTAAACCCTAACTATATAAACAAATACACACACAATTTCAATGCTCTCTCTCATTTTTCCACATTTCTCAGAATTCATTCTCAATCATTCTCTCAATTTTCTCTCTAATCTCACACATTCCTCACACTTTTCATCACAATTTCTCAAGAAATCTCAAATTTCTCTTTCACTCTCAAGAATTCAGATTCAGATTTCTCTCTCGTTTCTTCATCATTTTCGAAGATCTTTGAAGCAGAATCATCTCCATAATCTCCTCTTTCTACTGTATGCATTAGATTCGATTGAATCCACCATCGAAAAATCGTAAGTTTCACTCATCACTTCCAATTTCTACTCCAAGCAAGTATTGAATATATTTTCGCCTTTATTTGGCATAAAGTGTTGATTTGAAGATCTTGCAGGAAGTTTTCGGATTTCTAAAACAAAAAAATTGCATCACACAAGAAAGAGAGAGAGAAGGAATGGCGCGTTTTGATTGGTGGAGGGAGTGTGCTTTGCGGCTGGCCAATCAGCAATAAGCACCGCATTAATGAGTCCAAGTGGCCAGCACGTGACAAATTTTGGAGTTTCAGGCAGATCCTGTGCGTGTGTGTCCATCGTAGGTTGTGTGAGTGAGCACCGAGAGCCATTGATCTGAGATATTGACTTGATCATGTGGTTGGATGTTAAGGCCCATGGAACCAATCGTGCACCACTATCACATGCGATTTTCTGAGTTTATTGGACTGAATTAATTGCTTTTCGCACCTCTCTCTTTTTAGGCCCATGGTTTTTTCACACAACAATTACTTTTGTTGCACCCCCCTTGCCAATTCTCTTGCATTTATTTTTTTCATTTCATACACGTTTCAATTTTATTTTTTAAAAATACTAAAAATCATTATAAAATTCTGGAAAAATGCATGAACATTATTAAGACATTTATGAAATTTTTGATGTTTTTATTTCGTGATTTTATTATATTTTTGCCACTGTTTCTTAATTTTCTTTGAATTTCCATTTGTATGCATTCCAAATATGATACATGAATTTGTGGAATTTTGTTCTTGCTCATTACAGACTGTTTTGACCTGATTCTTTTTGCATTGATTCACTAATACATTGAAGTGTGTTATATGATTTTTGTTTGATTTTTTAAATCACTTTATGACATGTTTTGATACTTGTTTTTGCACCATTTTGCATGACATTTTAATTTGACCTAATGCATTGTTTGAAGTCATTTTTCTTTGAATTTTGACATGCTATCTTGATGTATGATTTACTTATGACTTAGGCATTCTAATACCATGCTTGTATAATTTTCCTAAGCCCATTTAACTTTTGTTTGATGCATTTACATTTGAAGCATAATAACATGTCATAATCATTCTAACTTTAGTGCATGTTTGCATGATTTCTTTTGTGCATATTAGTATGAGCATTTGCATATTTTATGATCCACTCATGTGGTATTATAGGTCATTTATATGATATTATAGGTCACCTTTGATTGCATTATAAGTCATTTTGGTTTGCATTTACATTTGACATGAGTTTGTGCATTCTAAGTTGAATTATGACTTGTTTTCATCTCTCACTTCTTCTTATGCTATATGTGATTCATGTTTGCATTTTGGTGTACCATTTCCTTCATGCCATTTACATCTCATGTATAATATGCTACTGCCCATGTGAATTCATTAACCATCTCACATGTTATGCATTTATAATATGTTATTTTGTGCATTTAATTGAACATGTTTCACTTCTCTTTTCTTCTACTTCATCTTATCTCTTCCACTTGCACTCTTCTATTCTTGAATTACATGATGGTTCATTTGCTTTGTAAGACCTTTGTGAATTGAATTTAATTCTGACCTTGACTTTATATGAAGCATAAATGCATGATTACTTTGCATTTCCATCCATTCTTCATCTATTTCTTCTATGATTCACTTCTTTAATGTTTAGGACATTACTTGTACATAGTTGATGTGTGTTTGATGTCTTAATGTTAGAGAATACTCTTATTGTTTAGATTCTGACTTTGATTAGGTTTTATCTCTTAGGATCTTATTTCTTTGGTTCTTAATTGATTTGATCATCACTTGTTGTTTTTTCCTTTATTTCATACTTGTAAATATTGTGGACTAACATTTTTCATGTAGGTGCATGGTAAGTAAGTGTGGGGACATAGTTCCACATACACTTCTCTCCCTCATCTTTTCTTATCTCTTTTAAATAATTCAATTTGTGTTTGATAAGCATTCATATGCTTTCCTTGAATAATTCTTCTCTATCCCTCTTTAAGATCAACTTAACTTCCATTTTGGAAGTAAGTTGTTTCTTTTGCTTTTCTTCTTCTTTCTTTAGGAAGTAGGTTTCTTAAACCCCATTAACCATAGGACCTCCAAGCATGCTAACACTAGGGTGTGTCTTAGTCTTCCCTTAGTTTTCACCTTTACCTCTCTCTTGAGTCTCTTTTCTCTCATCTCGTGATAAAAGTAAAAAATACTTAATAAAGGCATAACACCTATTGTATTTAGGCCTTTCATGTGGGAACAAGGAGGTGAGGGGTTTTCTCTCATTTCTTTGGGAGAATGTTTAGCATACGTACCGTCTGGGGACGATGTGCGAGGCATTCAATCTCACATGAGGGACTTAAATACAATACTTGTTACAAAACACAAAAACATTCAAAACACTTCTTTTCTAATAAACTTCAAACAAACAACAATTTTCTTCTCATCTTCTTCACTCATTCCTTAAGGATGCGTCATTTCCGTTCTACCGCAAACAGGTAACGCCTAAGTCTCCCTACAGCGAGCTGCAACACCTAAACTGCTAGGACGCGAACGTTGACGTATTCCACTAAAAAACACAAACAACTTTCCCTAGGTGAGGGGAACTACGTCGCTCTGATTCTCATGATCCCGATGAGATACGTAGGCAGTGGGGTAGGGCCCATGCGAGCACTTCTTTTGTTTTCCCTACATTTGTTTCTTCGTTTCTTTCCGTTCTCGTTCCTTTTCCTTTCCAGTAGCAGCGGAGCCCCAGTTTTCTACACCCTTGGATTGAAGCAAGCAAGCGTGGATCCCATCGGGTACGATGGATGCGTGGGGGTGCTAATACCTTCCTCTCGCGTAACCGACTCCCGAACCCATTTCTCTTGGTCGTAAGACCATGCTTTTCCTTTCTCTCAGGTTTATGCGGTGTTTCCTTTCCCTCTCTTGGGATAAATACACAGCTGGCGACTCTGTTTGGTGCCACTTTCGCGTTTGTACTTGGATGAAAATCCCGGGAGCGACAGCTTGGATCAAGGGTTTATTGTATGCGCTTGGTTATTTTGAAAAGGATTTCATCTGTTAAAAGAAGAGGCGTCAATTGCTCACACACGAGTAAGAGAACTCGCACCCAAACAATCGAAGGAAGATCAAAGACTTGAACCCCCATTTTTCACCTTGAAAGAGTTGCAATAGCTGTTAGTTGTTTTTGAAGTTTGATTATGAAAATCCGCTTGACGTTGGATCAAGGGTTTATTTGTTATGAAAAAGTTTGGTTTGAAAAAAAGATTTGGTTAGAGGTTGATTTGAAAATGGGCTCGACGACGAATCGAGAGTTTGGTTGAAAAGATGTTTGTTTGAAAATGCCTCGACGACGAATCTAGGGTTTGGTCGAAAAGGGTTCGTTTGAAAATGGCTCGACGACGAATCGAGAATTAGTTTGAAAATGGGTTGTCTATGCTAGTCCCTAAGGGTGCTCCTAGTAAACAAACCACAATCAAAAGAAAACTAAATGCGTACATCGGAATGGGGAGCGGGGTACATGTAAACTATAAGGGATGACATGAAATAAAGGGTCTCATTGTAAGGTAGCCCAAAAGAAAGCCGTGTGTGTGCAAGGTGTCCTAAACTAAGCCTTGATCGAAAGTCACCAAGTAACCAACAGTCCATCAAATTATTGTTTTAGGGTTTCAATATTTTTAGTGTTTTTTGATTAAAGGTGAACAAATGAAATGGTTAGATAAACATGAATATGGATATGAACAATATGATAAGAATATGAATAATATAATCGAGATAATATGAACAAGTTATAATATTGACATAAAATAACATTGGTCTCATCTTAATCGGAATTTAATCGAGAAATCGATAATCAACGATTTTTTAACTTTCATGGACCAAAAATGAAAAGACATAAGATAATGAAAAATAAAATTGAAATAGAAATAAAATCGGTCTCGTCTTAATCAAGATTTAATCGAGAAATCGATAATCTTTAATATTTGACTTTCATTGACCAAATAAAAGAATATACGAAAATTAAATGGAGATAAAAATTAAATCGAAAAAAAACTAAGAAAAGGTCTCACCTTTACTAAGATTTTAAATCGAAAAATTGATAATCTTTTGTATTTGGTTTTCATTGACCCAACAATGAATAAAAATAATGAAAAATAATGGAAATGAAATAAAATCGGAAAATGATAAGAAAAAGAATAAAGGTCTCACCTTTATCAAGATTTAAAATCGAAAATCGATAAATCCTTGATATTTGGTTTTCATTGACCCAAAATGAATAAAAATAAAATAATAAATCGAGATAAAAATAAATAGGTGGTAGGCCTCATATAAATCAAGATTTGGTACCGATTTTAAAAAATACCCAATATCAAGATGTTTTGATATCATTGGCCCAAAATGAAATTAAAAATGATAAAATAATATAAAAAAAAAGATAGAAATGAATAAAATGTTAAGGGATTAAATCAAAGAGATAGACAAGAAACCATTAAAAATATTTTGAAAGAAATAAAATGAGGGGGTGTGAAATCAAACGTGAGTGTGGAGAGTAGAATCACTATGAGCTGGAAGCCCATTCATCTTAAGAGAAAAAAAAAAGTTAACAAAATTAAATAAAAAAAGATGGGTGGCGTTAGGAATGAACATGAGGGTGGAAACCAGGTGAGTTCAAATGAGACCCTCATGGGCCTACCAATAACCAGAACACGGTCCACAATCAACCGTTAAAACCAAACACCAGATCTACTATGAAGGCCTGCAATGTTTCTTCTTTTCTTTTTTATAAAAAAACTACAGCATAAGTTAAAATATGTATTACAGTAGAAACCTAGCTCGGTTACATAGGGAGATGAAACTATTGTTTTTTTCTTTTTTCTTTAAAAAAACATAACAAAACTCTAAAAGAAGAAGAAAAAGTCAAACGGGTGGAGAAGTGCATCATCAAAAACGAAAAATGCAAAAAATCCAAAAAATAGAACAACTAGAACGTCTTGATCTGACCTTCTTTCTCGCAAGAATCGCCATCTAAACCGTTTCTCTTCCTCAGTTTCAAGCTTCGACTCGTGTAATCTCGCCCCGTCTCAGTCTCGTTTCGACCTTGTTCCAACCCGTTCTGTTCGACTTCAAATCCGACTCAGCTTCGATTAATCCAACCTTCTGTAACGCGATCTCTCTCCTTCTATTTGAATCGATTTCTAGGTTTGTAATCTAATTCGACTTCTTGGTTTCTCGTCAGCTGCAGGTTCGGTTTTTGGTTTGTTGAAACTCTCTCTTCTTCTCCTTTTCTGATTTCTCCGATTGGTTCTGGGTTGTGTTTGTGATTTCTGGTTTGGGTTGTAAAAGGTTGAAGATGGGTTGTGGATGTTTATGCGATTAGGTGAAGACGGAGGGAGTGCGAACAGTGTTTGCGATACAAAGTTATGGAGGTGAGTGTAATGTGAGAAGAGTGTTTTTTGTGTGTGAGGTTTTGAGTGTTTTGAAAATGGTGGTCTTATTGATGAAGGGTGGAATAGAAGAGTGTTGGAGAATGATTGAAGATTGTTATTCTGTTGTAGAATGGTTTGAAGAGGTTATGAAGAATAAGGATATTGTTGGCGAGTTTTTCTTGTTTTCAATGGTTGTACGCTACAAATAAAGAACTCAGCGCTGGGGAGAAAATGAGAAGGTCCCCCCTCAATGCTTCCTCTTGTTTCTTTTTTAAACCAAATTCAAAACTTTGTTTTTTTCCTGTAAAAGATGCTTGTTGATGATTTGTTGTTGTCAATGCTCAGGTTTTCAGGCTGTTGTTGATGCAGGTCTGTACACAGAGTCGTTTTCTAGCGTGGCTGGAGTTGCTTTTGGTGCAGGCCATGGTTTGGTATCTCGCTGCAGGTTAACGTACGGTTGGTGCAGTGTGTTGCAGGGTTAAGTGTGTAGTGGGGTTTGCCTTCATGTGACTTGAAAACTTGAAATTTGCTTGTCTTGGCTTGTAGTGAAAGAGGCAAGTCGGATGGATTTCTTTTTTTTTTGTCGCAGCTGGAGTTGTGAGGCTAGCTTGGCAAATGATGGGGAATTGATGTGGGCCGTGTGATGCTTTGGTTGGTACATGATGTTTCTATTTTTTTATTTTTTGGGTGGTATATAATGTAATGGGCTTGAAAAAAACATGGACAATGGGCTTGTATTCATTTTATGTACATGGGCTTATCTCTATTTTTGTGAATTTTCCTATTCTTGTAGAGAACTTTGGTGATAATGGACATATGGTTTTTTTGGTTTTTTTTCTTGATAATGGTTTATGGAGAAAAATAATGAATGGATTTTGTAGAGATGGGCTTTTTATTGGTGAACATGAATTTGGAACTAATTTTTGGATAAAAATTGATACTAAAAAAAATGGTTATAACATATTTTTGAAACAAATGGCCATGACACATGATTTTGAGATGGATATTAAAATGGGTACGGACGTGGTTTAAAATAGGTGGGTAACAAAAAAACGGTTCTCCGAAATGGATATTAGAAGGTGAATATGGTTTAATTGATAGAAAATAATGGAAATTGGCGAGAAATATAAAGTGAAAATGAACCGGAACATTGGATAGATTGGATTAGATAGAATGAAAATTGAAGTGAATGAACTGCCCTTGATGACCTTCAACTGTGAAATAACTCACACACAACTTGATACAAACCCTAAATAGATCCTCAAATACATATACACCATTTGATTTGTGCACACCCAAACCTTGAAACTTGTCTGACCGTTGAACCTCAAATAAGACTCGATTCGATTCAAATCAACCTTGTGAAACCCTGAGTTCTGACCACAAGCAAAAGCAACATATTTTTTTTTATTTTCTGAATAAAAGTTAGTGGATGGATAGTACAAATGAAATATATACAGGTAGGACAAATTCGGGGTATGACACTAATCAATAACAAAACAACATTGGCCGTAGGCCTCACAATTCAACACCACCTGCAAATTCGTATTTTTCAGCAAGGTACACAACCCAACGAATCAACCAGAATAAGCTACAAATAAATCGCATAATTATTCAGACAGCTTAACTATTCCCGGTTAATTAATCTTCCGTTAAATTTACCAACATTTTCTACTCTGTACTGCTACTATCAAATCCACACTGTCACTGATAATACTACTAGTGAATTACTTCATCCTTGATACTAGCTCCTGAATTATTCTCCCATTAAATTATTACTACTGCTACCACTGAAATACTACAACATATATGGTCTGTGATTTAATTAGACCAATTAATTAAATCTACTATTTTTCATGCTACTAAAATTTATCTACTAATATATAAATCAGCTACTATGGTTTTTCTGCTAATAGCCTCCTGTCATTATTTTCAACAACTATATCTCATTGCTACTAGTTTCAAATACTTTATGTCTTCATGCTACAAAATTAACTCTGCTATTTAACAACTCTGCTAATTATTATCATATACTAACTCTGTAACTAACAATTCACTCCAGCTAAATTATTCCACTACATTGGTTTTGTCAAAACTACTAGCACTGTTATTGTATCAATTTCTAAACCTGCTACTACCCAGTATAATTCTGCTAAAACATCAACTCTGCTATTTTACTAATAGCTCTGCTACTTTAATACCCATTCTGATAATTATTAACCTTGCTCCTGAATTTTACTGCTACTAGCTTCCACTATGCATATATACATACTGTAACTAATTTAATTGGATTAACCTCGGTAACAATTATTATCTCTGCTACTGATATATATACCAACCCTCTCAACTAAAATTAAAATGGAATAGACCAAGTGAAGCCATAGCAGACAGAAATGAACAGAAACGGAATCAGAAATAAATTACACAGCAGGCCCGTGTGACGCTCGTCACAACTTCCTGGCCCTCGTCACAATGCGTGACGGTCGTAACACATGAGTGACGGTCATCACTCGCACGCGACCTGCGTGACGCTCGTCACGCTCCCCATCACGGTCGTCATACCCCCAATTCCCAATTTCCTTTGTTTCAGTTTTGTTTTCTTCAGCAATTTTCTTGCATTTCCTCATACTTTCTTCGACTAACAATTCCAGATCAACACCACATATATACAACAACATAACAACTATATCCTCATTAATATAGAAAAAATCATAAATTCATGACAGTAAAATATTTTCAGCAGTTTCAGGAACACAACCACAACAATTATACACGTACTGCAACAATTTCACACGATAATTGCATACAAACTAATCCCCACATATCATTCATCAAATACCCCGCTATAGAGTCAGAACCCCACCCTTACCTCGGATTGGAGACCGCTCTATTCCACTGATTGCACCAAGCTTTGCCATGACTTCAAACCTTTGCCTCTTCTCTCTTTTTCCTCCTCTGCAACTTTTCACGATCAATTCTCCACGACCTTTCTCTTTTCTCTACAACTTCCACGTACAGCATATTTTACTCCTTCTCTCAACCCTTATTTCCTCTACTAATCAAAACCTAATTTTCTTTTATTCCACTTAATCAATATAATAACACTATTATTTTATTATTCTTATTGGGCCTACTATCAACACCCCCAATAATTCTACTTCTAACCATTAAAAGCCCATAATAAATAATAATAGTATTATTCTAATACTATTTCTACCACTTAATCAACTCATGAATCAACTAACAACAACACAACTTAAATCAACATTTCACAACATCAACAATTAATTCGAAAATATTTTGAAAATATTTAATTAAATAATTAATTAAATATCGGGCGTTACACTGTCCCTCTTTTAGCATGAGAAATTCATAAGGAAAGATAGCATTGCTCTACACTGAGTTAAAGTCTTCTCCTCTAGGTTGAAAAGCCCCTATAAAGGAAATTATGGCATTGTCGGATTCACATATCCCGGTTAAAATAATTCTCCTTTATAAAACAGTTGTGACAAACATACCCCTCTTTAGAGATGACAAATTCTCTCTAAAGTCAACGCCCTTTTAGCTTCACATCTTGGGCTTTGAACAAGATACAAATAGACTCTTTAGCTTCATATCTTGGGCTTTAAACAAGAAACAAACCACCTTTAGCTTCACGTCTTGGGCTTCGAACAAGACACCAAAACACCATTTCCTCCCATAGAATAGGGGGAACTACGATCGCTCTGATTTCCCTGTTTCGGTAAACGGGAATACGTAGGCATAAGATTGCAAGAAAAATCTTAGCGAGCATACTAATCAAAAACCCAAAATCCCGTACCTCCATACATCAATCGAAAAACATCAGTCTTAAAACCCCCACCAATCACCCAGGCACTTCTTTTTTCACAAAATAACCTAAGAGAGACCCACAATCTTTGTAGCATCTGTAAACCAACAGTCATCTGTTCAAACTCAGTTTGCAAGCAGGGTTAATTGGAGGCATCTATTTCCCTTCCTTCATCAGCTTCAATAGGATAAAAAATGAATCGAGCTGTAGTACCCCAAAAGTGACAGTGCTTCGCAACCACGCAAATATTCGCGCTACAGGAAAAATGGCGACTCTGCTGGGGACGAACCATCGAGGTCTTATTCTCCTCCCATATCTTAGGTAGAAACCTGAATAAAAGTGGCGCTCACCGTAGGGCCTTTCTTTCTTTCTTTGGAATTTCACTGGGATATGACTTTTTGTTGACTCCACTAGGATCTTAGGTCAAAAACCTATTAGGAAGGAACTACAGGATGGCAATTCCGCCGGGGAGCCATTTTCTATCAGGAACTTAGGATTCATAGATGTTTAAAGTCTAGGACTTTAGGACAAATATATATACTGCTTTTCCTAATTGATATCTGTGTTTATTTTTCTGCTAATGGGAATGCGTGTGATGCCGCAAGTGGAAAGATTGAGTATACACCTAGGAAAAACCTCTTTTAGTGGTGCAGAAACTATTGGAAATGGTTGTCACGTGATACCACCCTCTTCTGAGGGTCCTTCGAAAAACATCACCTAGCACGGTTCCCGGCCCGCTGGTGTTTTCTCGACAAGGATTGATGATTTTGAGAGACAGGTACAAAAATCACTAGTATAAACCTTTGGGATGGGTAGAGCCTCGACTCCATGACAACGACCCTTTGACCCCATGTTTTTTCTATGTTTTTGTGTGCTGCATTCATGCATTCATCTAAAAAACACTAAAGCAAAGAAAAACTTCTCTTCTAGTCTCTCTTTTTCAAATTAAACTAAGACAATGATTGCAAATGTCAGAGAAAAAGATTGCGCTTATGGATTTCGGTAGAAGGAGAACTCATAAGTACACCTTCAGGGTTCTAAAGCTAGAGGATTTGAGAGGACTAGCAAGGATGATCACTAACCCTGAAGCTTTCAGAGCCAAGTACGGAGGTCTGCTACCTCTGTTAAGAATCCATGTGATTGAAGGAATCATGGAGGAACTCATTCAATTTTACGATCCGGTCTATCACTGTTTCACATTCCCAGATTACCAGCTGGCACCAACGCTGGAGGAGTACTCTCACCTGACCAATTTACACATTACTGATCGAGCTCCATTTTCTGGACTGGAAGAAATTCCAAAGGATCAGACCATTGCAAGAGCAATTTATTTGGATGAGTCGGAAGTCAAGATTCACATGACCACTAAGGGTGGGCTCCTGGGTTTACCAGCCCAGTTCCTGACAAAGAAGGCTCTGTACTTTGCTAGTATAGGGAACATGGCTACTTTTGAAAGCATCTTTGTCTTACTCACCTACGGGTTATTTCTGTTTCCCAACATTAATAACTTCGTCGATATCAATGCCATTAAGGTTTTTCTCATTGGAAACCCTGTGCCAACTTTGCTCGCGGACGCGTATCATTCTGTACACTTAGGGAATTTGTACAGCGGAGGAATGATCACATGCTGTGTGCCCATGCTGTATAAATGGTTTACCTCCCATTTGCCCAAGTCTGTTGCTTTTTGGGATCATAGGAATGCTTTACGTTGGTCGTAGAAAATCATGTCCCTCACCAACTCTGATATAGATTGGTGCAACAGGATTTATGATGGGATCAGGATCATTGACTATTGTGGTAATTTCCCTAACGTACCCCTTATAGGAACTAAGGGAGGAATCAATTACCATCCAATTTTGCTTCGTCGTCAATTTGGATACCTAATGAGGCATATCCCGCGTAATGCTCATCTGGAAGGTCTTTTCTTCAAAGAAGGAGAAAGTGACAGGGCAGTAAAGACGGAAATAGTGCACGCTTGGAAACATGTTCATAAGAAAGGACGGGAGTCTCTAGGAAAACCGGACTGTGTTTCGGTGGAGCCTTATCTCCACTGGGTACAAACTAGATCTCTCAAGCTAAAGATGCCTTATCCTCGTCACAGAGTTCTTCCGCCGAGGGAATCTGTCATGTACTTCATGACTGAAACGGAAAAACTCCAGGTTACTCTCAACAAAGTTCAACAGGAGAAGAGGTCTTGGAAGAACAAGTACCGCATTCTCAATGTGGAGTGTATCAAAATACAACAACTACTGAAAGATAAGGATGCTCTAATTGAGATTTTGGAGCAACATGCTGTGGATAATCAGGATAACCGAAGGAATTTGCTCATTCCTTTCACTTGGCAAAAGAATGACAACCCGACAACGGCTCAAGAGCCTCGGTCAAAGAAAAGGAAAGTACCAGAATCAGCGCCCGGGTTCTCCTCAAAGAGGACTCGGGACCCCTTAGCTTAGGTTTCTGTTTTCGCACCTTGTAATCTACTGTATTTCTATTTTCGTAATCCTTTGAATTCAATAAAATGGGGTTTCCCCACTGTTTGATATTTGCAATCTAATTGTCGAAGTTTACTTTGATTAAACCAAAAAAAATATAATATAATCATTGCATTCATCATTCTCACATAACACATTCTTCTTACCTACGAATCTCACGTTTGTGTCTCGATTCTAGTGTCAAACTGTCTCATTCGTACAATACTCGGGCCAATCATCAGAAAAGGATGGATGATCTTGAGGAAGAGAAAAAAGAGTTGAGAGAAGAGATCGACACTCTGAGAGAGGATATGAGAAAGCTTCGTAACGACATGCAAGCCATGGCAGAAGCTCAGCTACAAAGGACTGTGATCTCGGAGATCACCTCAACGCTCATAGTGGAGAAGTCCGATCCTAGGTACAAAATGCCGAAAGATCGTCCCTGGGGCATGCCACTCAATTATATCCCGGAAGGATATATCCCGTTGATCAATAAGGATCAGGGGATTGCAGCAGGAACCGATGGGCCTGAAGGTTACAAACTTCGGGAAAGCGAAGATGCCAGGGGCATGACAGCAACTCCTGAAGGTTACAAACTTCGGGAGACACCGAGAGTCTCGACCATAATGACTGTACCACCACCCATGGTACACACTGTTCCGGAAGGACAGATTCCCCAGATACCTTCTGGTGGAAATGACAACATGTTCGAAAGAATGAATGAATTCCATGAACAGTTCTTGGGAATGCAGAAAGAACTGCAGGCCCTTCGCGGTCAGGATCTATTTGGAAAGGACGCCGCAGACCTCGCTTGGTCCCCAATGTGAAAGTCCCGCACAA
Source organism: Lathyrus tuberosus (assembly GCA_022829125.1). NCBI lineage: Eukaryota > Viridiplantae > Streptophyta > Magnoliopsida > Fabales > Fabaceae > Lathyrus > Lathyrus tuberosus. Next base: position 2,223,499 of record JALAZF010000241.1, on the reverse strand, counting down.
ATTCCAAGTGCCCGGCTTTGAAAACTACAAGGGTAACTCTTGCCCTCAGGGTCACTTGGTGATGTAGGCTCGGCAAATGTCAGCTTAGACAGAAAATTAGGACCTACTGATTCACTACTTTCAGGATGGTTTAACCGGTGCCGCCTTAAAATGGTCCATGGGTTTAAACTGTGCTACGATCAGCACTTTCAGAGATCTTGGCACTGCCTTCATCCAAAAATATAAATACAATCTGGACATGGCACCAGACAGAGATCAGCTCCGATCAATGTCACAAAAGGACAAGGAAACCTTTAAGGAATACGCTCAGAGATGGCGTGAAATTGCCGCTCAAATTTGTCCACCTCTTGAGGAAAAAGAGATGACAAAGATTTTCTTAAAGACCTTGAGCTCATTTTACTACGACAGGATAGTTTCCAGCACGCCCAGTGACTTCACCGAGATGGTGGGCATGGGAGTTCGTCTTGAGGAAGCGGTCCGGGAAGGACGTTTAGCTAAAGACGTTGGATCATCAAGTAGTACAAAACAATACGGTAGTGCTTTCCCTAAGAAAAAAGAGCAGGATATTGGGAATATCTCTCTCGGAAAGCAAAGGTGACGTTATCAACCAGTAGCAGCTGTAACTCCTGCTATTAACCCTGCGCCTGTTTCTACGTATCAACCTCAAGTTGCGTAGAGCCAACCTAGTCAACAAAAGACACAACAGCCTCTTCAGCAGGCTCGTCCTCCATACAATAACAACCGTACAACGCGGCCACCAGGATTTGATCCTATACCCGTATCGTACGCAGGACTATTTCCGTTACTACTAGCCAAGGGGCATGTCCAGACTAAGTCCCCTCTTACAGTACCGAAAAATCCACCCTTTTGGTTTAAGGTGGATCAGACTTGCCCTTACCATAAAGGAGGGCCGGGGCATAACATAGAGAACTGTCTCAATTTCAAATCTGACTTGCAAAAGCTTGTTAGGAGCGGGGTCTTATCTTTCAAGGATACGAATCCTAATGTTCTCACGAACCCGCTGCCTCAACACGAGAAGGCTACGGTCAATTTGATAGAGGGAGAGACTAGCAACATCTATCAAATTCATGATGTACTCTTGTTAAGAGCCAATTTGGTCAAGATGCATTGTAGACAGAGTGTATATGGCCATGTGCCACCTCATAATCATCACCAGTGTGATATCTGCTCTAAAAGCAATCAAGGATGTTCTGTGGTGCAATAAGCTCTACAAGAATAGATGGATCTCGGATGGATCCAAGAGCACCGAGTTCGTGGAGTTAACATGGTCTATACGAATTCCAACGTCATTCAAAACCACGACATCCGTGCAATGAATGTCAATTTGGTGGCGATGCACTCCAGGCAAAGCCAGTCTCATAATCTTCCGCGGCACGATTACAGTTCCTGTCTGACTTACTCGGTAAACAAACAGGGATGCTCGTTTGTACAAGAGGCCCTCCAGCGTCAGATGGATCTTGGATGGATTCAAGACTACCATGATAGGAATCCCTATCAGATCAACATGATTCAAATCTTCAACATTCGCCTGATGAATACCAGCCTGGTGGAGCTACATGCTAAACAGGTCCGGCTCGGGTTCCTGGTATCACATGATTATCAGAGCTGTCAAGCGGGCTGTGAAAATGATCAAGGCTGTGCCATTGTCCAGGAAACACTTCAGCACTTGTTGAATCACTGGTGGCTTCCAATCTATATGGATGAAGACACGCAGCAAATTAGTATTACTAACGGGAACCCTACTCAGCATCAAAGTCGGGATGTCCGATTTGTGGAAACTGACCTAGTGAGGTTACATTGTATTCAAAGCGGGTGTGGGAGGGTGCCACCAAACAACTATGAATGTTGTAGAGTCTGTTCGGAAAGTAACCAAGGATGTTACCTTGTGCAAGCAGCTCTTCAGGGTCAAGTGGATCGTAGAGAGATTCGCCCATATCCAGGTTCCGGACCAATCAACTGGGCGCCGGACTACCTCGCTGATCAAATTGAGGATGTTGTCATAATCTATGATCATCAGAAGGCTAGGGATGTTTGTACCATCATTCCTCTACTTGACGAATCGAGAGTTCCTAACCAGGAACGGATCGAAATTGCTTACGATGGTCAGAAAAATCGGAAGGCTCCCATAGTCATCTATCTAACGGGACCGCTACCGTATGAATCAACTAAGGCTATCCCTTACAAATACGGTGCAACAACAGTTGAGAATGGAAAGGAAATTCCATTACCCTCCGTCGTGAATATTGCAGACATCGGTCGAGTAACACGGAGTGGTAGAATCTTTAACCCAAGAGTTGGAGAATCCAGCAGAGAAAATAAACCTCAGACAGAAGTTCCCAATCTACCAGTCGGTCAATCTAGTAATCCCGACCTTTCAAAAAATGATGATGAGATGCTGAAGCTCATCCAAAGGAGTGAATACAACATTGTTGATCAACTGTTACAAACTCCTTCAAAGATTTCGGTATTATCACTTTTGCTTATCTCAGAAGCGCACAGGGAGGCTCTACAGAAAGTCTTGGAGCAACCCTTTGTAGAACAGGAAGTAACAATCAGACAGTTCGATAACATTGTCTCTAACATCACTTCCTGCAATAGCTTGGGATTTAGTGATGCGGAATTACCTGAAGAGGGTCGCCGTCATTACATGGCACTCAATATCACGGTCAGCTGCCAGGGCGATGCTTTAGCCAGTGTACTGGTAGGCACAGGGTCAGCCCTGAATGTTATGTCGAAGTCCACTTTGATGCAATTATCCTTCAAAGAACCCCCGATGAGAACCAGTGAGGTCGTCGTCAAAGCATTTGACGGATCCAGAAAAACGGTTATTGGCGAAGTCGACCTTCCCATAACTATTGGTCCTTACACTTTCCAAGTTGCTTTCCAGCTCATGGACATCTGGGCAACGTACAGTTGTTTATTAGGAAGACCTTGGATACATCAGGCTGGGGCGGTCACATCGACCATCCACCAAAAGTTAAAATTCGTCCAGAACAACCAGCTCGTCACGGTCTGTGGAGAACAAGCCTTGCTCGTAAGCAACTTATCATCATCTACTAGTGTAGAACCTGAGGATGTTATTGGAACTCAGTTCCAAGCACTGTCGGTGAGCAAGGACAATCATCCGAAGAGGGAACTTCCATTTCCTCATACAAAGATGCTATCAAAGCGGTCGAGAGTGCCAATACAATAGGATGGGGACAGCTTGTCATTCCTACTGATAATAAAACAAGGAAGGATCTTGGTTTTTCTTCAACCTGTACCCGAACAGCTGCTAACAATGAAAGTTTTCATCCCATTCAAGACTTCTTCCACAATGGAGGTTTCCTTCACCCAGTGACTCAAGTACACACTATCAACGAGGAAGATCCCTCTGACACTAATGAGGAATGGAGGCCCTATCTCAACGAGGACGGTTATACATCGCAGGAAGAGGTGCCTACGCCATTTTGCTATCCCGCACAAAGTCCGAGATTTATACCAAGGTCAGACGTCGAAATGATATACAGAGATTGTGATCCGGAAGGATGTCGTGCTCCGCCAAATTTATTAGAGGAGGACACTCTGATGAAAGACAACTTCGACCACAACTACTATGGCCTGATGGATGGCCTGCCAATGTGGCAGGCTTACCCAGGAAACTCGGGGCAAGAAAATCAGCCAAACGATGAAAGTCAGCTGAGCATCATTGAACAGAATGCCTGCGTCCCCACCATGTCATGGGACCAACATTCAGGTCATTCAGAACCTACCCAGCAAGACGATGAATTTGCAACGTTTGCAGGACTAGAATTCATCAACTATGTTTTTCCCGAGGTCAACGTCATCGAGAGAGATGACCCCTCCAGTTCCAAAAAGTGTGGGACACCCTGGGACAACCAAGTGGAAAATACGACTATATGGTTAAGTACACTGCTCCCGAAAGCTCTTGTATCAGGCTCGAAGACATCCAGCCAACTGGATGGGGAGATTTACCTGAGAGCATAAATACTATGCAAAATACAACAGAGGAATCCTCCTACGACAACTCTGCCTGGGAGACAGATTCCAACGATCCTGCTCCGCCAGAAATCAGCGTTATTTCTGAAGACAAAAGAAAGAAGGTACCAGACTTTGTGATTCACCGAGGAGTTCGCTGCCAATGGGTTGCGGTCGATGTTCCGAAGATCGTTCATCAAACAAAGTAATTTCCATCTTTAACCTTTCACCCTGCCCAGGTGAAACAAATATTTTAATAGCGCTCGCTTTCTGTAAATTTTCCCTCTTCGCTTCGCCCAAAGCGACAGAGTTTTGTTTTATAGGGCTGTAGTTTCAAGAATCGACTTGTTCATTAATAAAATAACGTCGTTCTGTAATTTCCGCATCAATTGCTATTTTCTCTTTTTGCTTTTCTTAGAAAATGGTAATCCTAAAAAACAGATCAATAATAAAAACAAGCAGTTATCAAAAATACACTGCACACACTCTTGCATTCTCTCTATCTCTTCTAAAACAAATCATCACGTCATGCAGATTGCTTGTTTTAAACCCCGTTGAAACATACGATCCAATGCCTTCTCCCAACTTTGAGTTCCCGGTATTTGGGCCCGAAGAAGAAGATGACAACGAAATTCCAGAAGAGATCTCCCGACTACTCAGACAAGAGGAAAGGTCCATCGAACCTCACAAAGAGCCATTGGAAACGGTAAACTTGGGTTCAGAAAAAGAGAGAAAAGAAATCAGGATTGGGGCACTGCTCAGTCCAACTGCCAAAGAGAGTTTGACAAAGCTTCTCAATGAATTCCCCGATGTATTCGCTTGGTCCTATCAGGATATGCCAGGGTTGGATACCAGCATCATGGAACATCATCTACCGTTAAGGTCAGAATGTCCGCCAGTAAAGCAGAGGTTGAGACGGACTCATCCAGACATGGCCATCAAAATCAAAGAGGAAGTACAGAAACAGATTGACACGGGTTTCCTCGCCACGTCAGAATATCCTCAATGGTTAGCCAACATCGTACCCGTTCCAAAAAAGGACGAAAAAGTCAGAATGTGTGTGGATTACAGAGATCTAAATAAGGCTAGTCCAAAGGACGACTTTCCTTTACCACACATTGACATGCTGGTTGACAATACAGCAAAGTTCAAAATTTTCTCCTTTATGGATGGATTCTCGGGCTATAACCAGATCAAAATGGCGCCAAAAGACATGGAGAAAACTTCGGTCATTACCCCCTTGGGTTCCTTTTGTTACAAGGTGATGCTATTCGGTTTGAAGAATGCCGGGGCGACCTATCAAAGGGCCATGACTACTCTGTTTCATGACATAATACACAAAGAAATCGAGGTATATGTCGATGATATGATTGCAAAATCTAAGACAGAAGAGGAGCATGTGACCCACCTATCAAAACTATTCGAGCATTTGAGACAGTATAAACTCCGCTTAAATCCCAACAAGTGCACCTTCGGTGTCCGTTTAGGGAAACTCTTAGGGTTCATCGTCAGCCAGAAAGGAATTGAGGTTGATCCTGACAAGGTCAAGGCCATTCAAGAAATTCCTTCTCCGAAAACTGAAAAACAAGTCAGGGGATTCCTGGGACGTTTGAACTATATCTCTAAATTCACATTCCTCATGACCGCGACATGTGTGCCGATTTTCAAATTACTAAAAAAGAACTAGGATTGCGTTTGGACAGAAGATTTCCAAACCGCCTTTGACAATATTAAGGAATACCTGTTGAATCCGCCGATTCTATTACCTCCAGTGGAAGAAAGACCGTTGATCATCTATTTAACAGTCTCGGAAGACTTCATGGGCTGTGTACTTGGCCAACAAGACGAAACCAAATGAAAAGAGTCTGCCATCTACTATTTGAGAAAGAAGATCACAGACTGCGAGACTCAGTACACTATGCTTGAGAAAACTTGCTGTGCACTGGCTTGGGCAGCCAAACGTCTTCGCCAGTATAGGATTCGTCACACTACTTGGTTGGTCTCCGAAATGGATCCTATCAAGTATGTTTTTGAAAAACCTGCTCTCACGGGAAGGATCGCCCGTTGGCAGATGTTGTTATCAGAATATGACATAGAGTACCATGCTCAAAAAGCCGTTAAAGGGAGTATTTTAGCCAATCATTTGGCTCATCAACCGATTGACAATCTGGAATCAATCGGGTTTGACTTCCTAGACGAAGATGTCATGTATTTGAAAATGAAAGATTGCGATGAACCGCTACCCAGTGAAGGGCCAGAACCAGGTTCCCAATGGGGACTAATCTTTGACGGAGCTGTCAATCATTACGGAAACAGAATTGGGGCAATCATTGTTACCCCTCAGGGTACCCATATTCCTTTCACTGCCAGATTTACGTTTAAATGTACAAACAATGAGGCCGAATACGAAGCTTGTATTATGGGTCTCGAGGAAGCGATTGATTTGAGGATCAAGAACTTGGATGTATACGGCGATTCAACCCTGGTTATCAATCAGATCAAAGGGGATTGGAACACATACCAATCAGGATTGATTCCTTACAAAGATTATGCAAGAAGGTTGCTACCCTTCTTCAACAGAATTGAGTTTCATCACATCCCTCGTGAAGAGAATCACATGGCTGATGCATTAGCCACTCTCTCTTCCATGATTAGTGTTGGTCAATGGAATGACACACCTAAGATCGACAAACCTTGGTATCACGATATCAAATGCTTCCTTCAGAAACAAGAATACCCACCTGGGGCATCCAGGAAGGACAGACAAACCCTCAGGAGGCGGGCTGGAAGTTTCTTCCTGAGCGATGATACTCTCTATAAGAGAAATTTTGACACGGTCTTGCTCCGATGCGTAGATAGACCAGAAGCAGACTTGCTAATAAAATAAATTCATGAAGGATCCTTTGGCACTCATGCCAACGGACACACAATGGCGAGAAAAATTCTGAGAGCAGGGTACTACTGGTTGACCATGGAATCCGACTGCTACAAGTACATGAGGAGGTGTCACAACTGTCAGATATACTCTGACAAGATCCATGTACCGCCAACGCATCTCAAAGTTCTTTCTTCCCCTTGGCCTTTTTCCATATGGGGGATCGACATAATTGGCTTGATTGAGCCCAAGGCTTCGAACGGACATCGGTTCATCCTGGTAGCCATCGATTACTTCACCAAGTGAGTCGAAGCAGCGTCCTACGCTAATGTTACCCGACAAGTGGTGGTCCGCTTTATCAAAAACAATATCATTTGCCGTTATGGTGTTCCGAGCCAGATCATTATAGATAATGGATCTAACTTGAACAATAAGATGATGAAAGAGTTATGCGCAGAGTTCAAGATCGAACACCATAACACATCTCCCTACCGACCCAAGATGAACGGAGCGGTAGAAGCGGCTAACAAGAACATCAAGAAGATTGTTCAAAAGATGGTTGTAACCTATAAATACTGGCACGAGATGCTACCCTTTGCTCTTCACGGTTATCGCACATCTGTCCGCACTTCAACAGGGGCAACCCCTTTCTCTCTAGTATATGGCATGGAAGCAGTGCTTCCCATAGAAGTAGAGATCCCATCAATCAGGGTATTGATGGAAGCTAAGCTTACTGAAGTTGAATGGTGTCACAGTCGACACGACAAACTGAATCTGATCGAAGAGAAGCGAATCACGACACTATGCCACGGTCAGTTGTATCAGCAAAGAATGAAGAAGGCGTTCGATAAAAGGGTCCGACCTCGCGTCTTCAGGAAAGGAGACCTCGTGCTAAAAAAGATACAATCATTTCTCACTGATTCCCGGGGCAAATGGGCTCTGAATTATGACGGCCCTTATGTGGTCAAGAAAGCTTTCTCAGGCGGTGCCTTAAGACTTACAACCATGGACGGAGAGGAGTTTGCCTACCCCACAAATGTTGATGTAGTCAAGAAATACTTCGCCTAAATAAAAAAAATCATCCCGGTGGATTGGAAATATCAAAGTACAATCCAGGAAAAAGTTAGGGACAATGGCAAGTAACTACATCTGATTAGCTCAACTCCTCAGCAGTAATGCCATCCATCTGAGGAAAACTCCAGTCAAGGTCATCTTCGACAGAAGCTCAGGATGTTCCGAATTCAAAGTTAGTAGAAGGATAGTGGTCGTTATGTTTCAATATAGCCCTTTTCCCTGTAAATTACCGTTTTCTAACTTTGTAAATACTCTATGGAATCACGCGCTTGGCTGATTTCCATCCTATCAATAAAATTTGAGCCCTTGTGCTTTTGTTTGCAATTCTTATTTGTTTTAGCTTTACAGAACGACATTTTAATATGATTAACGATTTTTGAAATAAAACAAAAATGAATTTACTTGTAAAATTTTTTTTATGCTTCTAAAATAAAGATGGCAATTCTTTTGACTGTTGAACATCGAAAGAACATCGCTCGCTTCTCCATAAATAAGCGAGATTCAAAGTGCAGAATAAAAGTACTCCTTCTAAGCCAGTGCGCCTGAATGAAGGATCAGCTGTATCAGATGCGGCTTTCCCATCTGATACCCCCGGCAGAGTTCTTACCTCCTAAGCCCGACTAACGGTTCCCCGCAGGGACTATCTCTCCTAAGCAAGGCATAATTGCTATCTTGAACCAGCGGTACTTCTTCGTCCCCAGCTGAGACCGAGTATCCAGTTGCGCTCATCCCTTAGTTTGTATGTCGCGTCAGTTTTGTCAGCATATACATACATCATGCATTATTGATTTGCATTCGCATTCATATTGCATCACTATCACTCCAGTCGGTATTGTCCCCTAGTGATAAAAGTTCTCTCAATCAAGTTGTCAAGTTCTTTCCTCGTCAGGAAATGTCGCGTCGGAACTATCTCTCTCCTCCAGTTTATTTCTGGATCGAAGTTGGCCCTTGACCACTTTGATAACTTGAACCTCTAAAAAACCAGAGAACCTTCAACCAATGTCACTCTTCGCCATTGAAGATGATATCTTCGCTTTCCCGAATTAAGGAAAAATCCCCAGAGGAAGCCTCCTAGGCAGAGATCTGGTACTACAACAGTTTTTCTCCAAAAAAAAATCTGCTGATGAAAAGGTCATCGGCACCTCAAAATTGGATCACATCATATGGCGTTTCTCCGAGAAGATCTCGAGAAAAGTATGATGTAATAACCCCCAAACTGAAAGCAGTCTCTCAAGAGACTCGTTTTCCCCAGTAGACACAAATGGCGTCTCCACCAGAGAAGTTTGTACACCTCTACAATTCAGACAGATGGGTTCCCCAGCAAGTCTGACATCAAAAATTTTCTGTCAAATGGCATCCCCCCAGGAAAATTTGGCGAGAAGTTTGAGGAAAACCGCTATGAATAGCGTCCCTTGTCGATAAAGTTTATTGACAAAAGAAACTGAGACCAGTTCCTTGGTAGGAAACCAAGAGCGGGGGGAAGTTTATTTCAGAAACTGAGACCAGTTCCTTGGTAGGAAACCAGGATCGAGGGGAAGTTCATATCAGAAACTTAGACTAGTTCCTTGGTAGGAAACCAGGATCGAGGGGAAGTTTACTTCAGAAACTTAGACCAGTTCCTTGGTAGGAAACCAGGATCGAGGGGAAGTCTACATCAGAAACAAAGACCAGTTCCTTGGTAGGAAACCAGGATCGAGGGGAAGTTTACCTTTTTTAAGCATCATTGCTTAGCAAAAGGAGAAGGATGCGTGAACTACCATTCTTAACCACCATCAAAATTTCAGGTATTCCGATATTTAATCCTCTTGCACCCCGAATGCCCGAATACTTTCGTCATTCACACCTTCGGGTCCAAGAAGATTAAATAGGGGCATCTGTCATACCCCAAATTTTGACCACTAAGATTCCCATCATTGTGCAAATCATCATCACAATATGGATGAACCATCTTGCCTCATCAGTCTCCCCAAAGATGGGTGAACACTTACTACAGTCAAAATTAGGGTTTCAAGCCCTCTCAGAGTTCTTAGACAAAGGATCAATCAAGAAATGACATGATATTCAACTTGTCTAGCCTCTAAATATCCACAAGGGATCAAGAGGACTCCCACTTTAAGGATTAAGCACAAGGCTGCTCCCTTCCAGGTGGATCAAGCCTCAAGATCGCCAGTGTCACCAAATTAGGGTTTGGTCGACCAAGGCCTCCAGATGAAAATTTTCCTCTGGGTATGAGCCAATGCTTCAAAGCATATCCTAAAATACTCCATGGAACCTCATGGGCCCAAGCATCAAGTCAATTTTGCCTTAGGGGATGCATACAATAAAAATCAGGAATTAGGGTTTCTTGACCTAATTCACCCCTAAGTTGACTTTTGGGACAAAACATGAGCCAAGACCTTAAGAGAGGATTTGAGGGTCTCTAATGCACCACATTGATCCATTTACAACAAAGGATTGATCCAAGAAGCTTGAGCAACAAGTCTCAATTTCATCAGAGCCACAATTAGGGTTTCGCGAGAAAAGTCAACTGTAGCTTTGACTTTTGACCAGGACATGCTCCCAAACCCTAGGACATTGATCAATATACCCTATAACACCCATGGAACATGTCCATCAAGTTTGATTTAGGTCAAGGACATGATTTCCTAAAGGATTGCACAGTTTGGAATTCATCTGATAAAAAGTCAACTGTGCACAAAAGTCAACTTTGACTTTTTGAGATTTTTCATAAAAATGGGTTTTTAACCCTAAAATGATGTTAATGTACGATTAGAATCATCATTCATCCAGAAAAATCAAGAAAAGTGGGATAACTTGTAAAAGGGGTAACCATAAAAAATTAGAAAATTTTCTAAGTTATGAAATAAAGTGGCAAGGGTACCAACTTTGGAGGATCATAACTCCTAAACCACAAAGCCATTTTTCCCCATCCAAAGCTTGATTTGTAGATTTCATTACCCTCTAAAAAAGCTTAAAACTGACCTCCCTCCAAATTCATCATGGATTTTGAGTTATGGAATGATCAAAATCACTAAAAACATGAAAATACAACTTTTCCAACACATAGAAAAATTCTGGGCAAGGCAGATTTTGTTGAAACACCAAAACTTGTGAGACCTTTTCACATAGTTGCAAGCTGAATCAAGTCCAAAGGTAAACATCAATGTTGTTGCATATGTTTCTAAGAATCCAAAAAGCTTACCAGCATGAATTGATTTAACTTGAGCCAAGAGAAATCCATGCCCAAAGTCATGCTGCTGCAAGCTGTTTTGGAAAAATCAGTTTGCATGTTTGCTTGCCACACACGATTTCTGAACCAAAACTGAGGATCATTGTGCCACATGTACTCAAACCAATCATAATGCAACTGATCCAACTGATAAAGCTGAGTAAAAAAGCCAATGGATCTTCCAACTTGAGATTAATGCATTTTGGCACATTATGCCTTGAATTCAAAGGCATTTATGTGAAATAGGGCACTTTCAACAAACCACTCTACTCAGTCAAGTTCTCTGATTAAACAAATAAAAACATCTGAAGAATGTGAATTTGGTCAAGGCATAACCCTGCTCTTGGGAGGGGCTAGGTTGCCTTGCATGAGAAGAAATGCCACCAAGCCAAAGCCTTTGAATGTGATCTGATCCAGCAGCCATTCAGTATTCCTCCAAGACAAGAATTGATCACCTATAAATAGAGGTTCCAATGGATCATTCAACTCACACCAAAGCCAGTTATAGCACTGCTTTCTCTCACTCTCTCTTAAGTGCCAAAATTCTTTGTTTTTAAGCAACCACTATCGAGTTTTGAGTTGCAACCACAATCAATCCATTCCAATTGCTCAAACACATCACATATGATGTATTTGAGGTGTCCAAACACTTAAACACCAACTGTAGCACCCCTAGCTCAAAATCATCCTTCAACCAAGCCATTATGCTTCAATTATGCAGTTGGAGTTCCAGCTTGATCCAAAGACTTTCAAAATGTTCCAAAGCTTGCAACATACTCCACAACATCCATTGAAGCTGTAGGGATCATCAAATCACATCTGGAACACCATCTGTGCAAAGTTCCATTTCAGCTTGCATTAAGGTAAGCCTCAAACTCCAACTTCATGATCCATGCATATTTCCTCGCATGATATTTTTGCCAATTGATTGCCATCATATGCTGAGTATTTCCCCTCAAAAAATTTGATCATAGCACTCATAATCATGTCTGCTCGATTGCTTTTGCAAAATTAGGGTTCATACGGCCACAATGATATAATTTGCTATACACTGAAAATAAATAAAATTGGGTATCGCCATCTTCTTCCTTGTGAAAAAACGCACGAGTTTGGTGTTTGAATCATGTCAAATGGTTGAGAAACGAAGGAGATGGAGGGCTTCATGCACGAGCTGGAGGAAGAAGATGGCCATGGCGCCATTCTTCAGGTTTTCCAACCAAGTTTGTCTTATATTTTTCAATTGCCATACTATATTTGAATTGGCATTGCGCACCAATGGTTGATCAGCTGGTTTTGTATGTATTGGCAAGCAAGAGGTCTGGGGTTCGAATCCCCCTCGCCCCAGATTTCTTTTTTATCACTTTTTCCTATTTTCTTATTTTTGATATTATTTTTGTTAATAATTTGAAAAATTAATTTCTCACTCAATTTTAATTATTTTTGATTGGTTCTTTTTGCAAAAAATCACAAAAATGTTGAAATATTTTATTCCACAAAAAAATTAAATTTATATTATTTATTTAATATAATTAGTATTTTTGTGAATAAATTCCTTTTTAATTGTTTTTTAAACATTTTAAAAATGAATATTTACTTTGAAAATCAAAACTAAATGAGTTTTAATATCTCTTGTGATTAAAACCTCATTTTCCAAACCTTAAACAAAAATCACAAGTGGTTTATTCAAACTTATTTGGTATTTTGTTTGGTTTTCTTTAAATATTTACTTTTAAAGAATAACAAATTAGGGTTTCTTTGATTTTCACCCTCACAAAACAATTTAAAATCTTTTGGGCCTCTAATAGAGTGTAAGACCCAATCCTTTGTAAATACAAACAATTTTGGGCCTCACTTATTATATAAGTCCCGTTGTATTTCAAAAAGTTCGACGCGATCATCGTCCGTTGCAAAACAAACCTTGGGCCTCTCCTCGAGCTATAAGACCCATTTAAAATCTTTTGGGCCTCTATTAGAGTGTAAGACCCAACCCATTTTGAAAACCAAACATTTTTGGGCCTCACTTATTGTATAAGACCCACGGCGTTTTCAAAAAATCTCGGCGCGATCGTCATTTCAAACAAAAACAAACCTTGGGCCTCTCCTTGAGTTGTAAGCCCCACCACTTGTACAAAAATAAATCTTTGGGCCTCTAATAGAGTGTAAGACCCAATCCCCTTTTAACCAAAACATTTTTTGGGCCTTAGACATTGTATAAGTCCCTCTGCGTTAAAAGAAAACCTCAGCACGATCGCCAGTTAAAAAAATCAACCCTGGGCCTACCCTCGTGTTATAAGCCCCATTCCTTTTTTAAAAAGAAAATTTCTTGGGCCTCTTGAGAGAGTGTAAGACCCATCCCTTTGTACAGAAAAACCTTTCTTGGGCCTCAGTCACTTGTATAAGTCCCTGTACAAAGTCAAAACCACAATGCAATCACTGATAAAACCTTGGGCCTCTCCTTGAGCTGTAAGCCCCAACATTTCTTTCAAAGCACTTTCTCCTTTGATTTTGAAATATACTGTTGTTTTCAATTTCTCTTTGTTGAACAACTAACAATACATCATGGAAGCTCTACAACCGAGTAAGTGTTTATACGCTTTCATTTATCGCTTTCATATGTATATAATTGTACTGTGGGGCTGTTTCACTGTAAGTCTTCTTTCATAAACTCATATTGACTGTGTAATAATAGTATAGATATTTAGAGTTTCCCCGACAACTACGTCTAGCACTAAGCCCTGTTGATCACTCCTGAATAGACTAAACTAGATCCCCATAGGATTACCAGATACAGTCTTCCCTCCTCTTGGGGTTAAACAATATGGAGATGTGAAAGGCAGATTCTTTTTGAAACCTTTCTCAGAGTGTCACCCATAGACATTGTCAAAGAAACTCTAACTCCCCAGAGATGATCTTTTCTCCGTGAATGGCATCTCTTGAGTTTCTTCCAAATTCTTGAACTTTCCTGGCTTGATCCATTCTCGGTGAATGGAATGTCTTGAACTTCTCGGGGTTTGGGACCCACAGGCTTCCTAAAAGCATCCCCGCCTCCTCTTGGGCGTTGTACAAGGACCCGTCGGCTTCTTAGAAGTTTTCACAGCCTCCTCTTAGGCTTCGTATAAGGATTCTTCCTTCGGGAAGAGAGCCTCCTCTTGGGCTTCATACAAATTGTCTCTCGGATTCTCAAAAGTTTCCAGCCTCCTCTTGGGCTTCTACAAATTGTCCCGACGACCTCCTAGAGGTATAGGAATAGAAAGTAGTCATCTTAATAGAACAGTCTTTCAACGAGTCTAGATCCTAAGCATAGTACGAAAGATAAAACTCTAGACTTGGACAGTCTAAGACCCTTGAGTCTCAAAGACATTCTCAAGCCCCTTTCAAAGATAGGGAAAACACCCGCAGACTCGGACAGTCTCCATACCCTTTGGATTTCCCATTTCCTTAAAGAACAGGAAATAACCCTGATCCTCCGATCAGTGCCAAAAGCACAACCTTACCTTTAATCTTCATAAGAACTGATTTTCTCTTTTAAACAACATACTGGACCTGTCACTTAACTGAAACAGTTACCATAGCATCCTCTTGGGCTTTGTACAATGATTCTTCCCAGTGGAGCAAACCTTTCAGCCTCCATCTCGGGCTTTGTACGAGATACAAAACACTCTCTTATTGAGTATAAAAGACTCTCTTGTTGAGTCCAACCTTTAGCCTCCATCTTGGGCTTCGTACAAGACACATATAAAAGATTCTCCTGTTGAGTCAACCCTTTTAGCCTCTATCTCGGGCTTCATACGAGACACATAAAAACACCCTCTTGTTGGGCCACTAGCCTCCTCTTAGGCTTTGTATAAGGAAATCCCGATTGAGTCAATCAACCTTTTAGCATCAAGGTTGTGCCTCGTTCACAGTATACAAACATCAACAACTCATTTTCCCTCATCTAATTGCTGTAAGCGGCAAGCCTCTGGATTATTTACATCCACGCCACTATCCCTCTTTTAGCATGAGAAATTCCTAAGGAAAGATAGCATTGCTCTACACTGAGTTAAAGTCTTCTCCTCTAGGTTGAAAAGCCCCTATAAAGGAAATTATGGCATTGCCGGATTCACATATCCTGGTTAAAGTAATTCTCCTTTATAAAACAGTTGTGACAAACATACCCCTCTTTAGAGATGACAAATTCTCTCTAAAGTCAACACCCTTTTAGCTTCACATCTTGGGCTTTGAACAAGATACAAATAGACTCTTTAGCTTCATATCTTGGGCTTTAAACAAGATACAAACCACCTTTAGCTTCACATCTTGGGCTTCTAACAAGACAGCAAAACACCATTTCCTCCCATAGAATAGGGGGAACTACGATCACTCTGATTTCCCTGTTTCGGTAAACGGGAATACGTAGGCATAAGATTGCAAGAAAAATCTTAGTGAGCACACTAATCAAAAACCCAAAATCCCGTACCTCCATACATCAATCGAAAAGCATCAGTCTTAAAACCCCCACCAATCACCCAGGCACTTCTTTTTTCACAAAATAACCTAAGAGAGACCCACAATCTTTGTAGCATCTGTAAACCAACAGTCATCTGTTCAAACTCAATTTGCAAGCAGGGTTAATTGGAGACATCTATTTCCCTTCCTTCATCAGCTTCAATAGGATAAAAAATGAATCGAGCTGTAGTAGCCAAAAAGCAATAGTGCTTCGCAACCACGCAAAAATTTGCGCTACAATCATCCCTCCCCACTCACGGGTGTAATCTAGGTTAAGGTAAGGTCAAAAGAAAAGCAGGATCGATGGTTCGCCTGAGAGTACTACCATCATAACAACAAACATGTATGATGATAATATCCCACTTGAACCTCCAATGCTCGTGGTATCATGACCGCACTAGTAGGACCTCGTCCAGTAGCCGTCATGATCCACTCTATTCCTAGGTTTCCTAGAGAACATCTCATAGCCTGGGTACTGGGCCTTTTACCTCTTGTAACAACCCAACCCGCCAAAGAAAACCAGACAGTCCAGCCAATGACCAGTATGCAGGAAATAAAGGCGCAAGTAGGATGCAATGCAAACATATAATCATGCAAAGCAGTAAAGTAAACACCCAAAGACAATAAACACACAAGCGCTAGGATCGACTCACATAGGGGATGGACCAGCAAGAGGTCAATCGATCCCCAGCAGAGTCGTCAGCTGTCGCGCCTGGGATTTTCATCCGAGTCACGAAAGGAAGGCAGAAAAATAAGAGTCACCATCGATGTATTTTTATCCCACATAAGGGAAAGGAAACACTGAATAAACCTGAGGGAAAGGAAAAGCATGGTCTCGCGACCAAGAGAAATGGATAAGGGAGTCGGTTACGCAAAGGGAAGGTTATCGCACCCCTTCATGTCCATCGTACTCGATGGGATCCATGCTTGTTGTCTAATCAAAGGATGAGTTATCCTAAAGTCTACGGCTAAACGGAAACGGGAAAGGGGAAAATAAAGACAGACTCACAAGGCTTATCACAATCCAATGCCTACGTATCTTCGTGGCCGAACGAAGAATCAGAGTCAACGTAGTTCGACGGACTACGCACTAAAGGGGGGAGGTTGCTCATCGAGATATCACATCTCGTGCCTACATATCCTCAATCAGACAGGAAAGAGGAATCAGAGCAAACGTAGTTCGACGTACGAGTCGATGAGTGCTTTTTAAGTGAGCGATGAGCTATTTCCTGAAAATGATTTGAAACCCAACAATCCCGAAGGATAAAAAAGATTTGAATTTGTTTTTGTGTTTTTTAGACAGAAATGGATTAAGTTAGCTTGTAACTTGCATTGCACTAAAGTCTATGATATAGGAACAAATGCGTCGCATATCGTCCCCAATAGGACATATGCTAAACACCCTATAAGAATGAAGGAAGGCCCTCCATTCCCCATTTCCCACGTACTTAAGGCTCATGCACAATACATGTTGCCTTTATTAAGTGTTTTAAACTTGTTATGAGATGAGAAAAGAAAACTCAAAGTTGAAAAGAAAACACTAAGGGAATCCTATCCTAATGTTATCATGCAAGAGTGGTACCTATGCTAAGTCTAGCAATCCTATGGGAAAAACAATCACACCATAAAAAAACAAACAAGCTCGAGGAGTATCCACATCGCTGGAGTAGCACACATCTGACTGTGGATTCATGTTATCACAGTGGCAAAGGGAGATGCCTAGCAATGATATCATATCATCGAAGCAGGATAAAGCATCAGGGACACCTAACCACGATATCAAGTCACCGGGCAGGATGAGGAGGCAAAGCGACGATATCATGTCATCGAAGCTTGCAAGCTGTAGGAAAGAGGGTAGCCAGACCACGATATCATGTCATCGGGTAGGACAGAAAATGTGGGGAAAAAGTAAATTGTGCGTACGAGCACAAAGCATTAGCGTCGGTCGACGCGAGCTAAACAAAGTGTGGGAGTCTGATTTCTGGACCCTTCTATTAGACGATTTGAGTTTTACACGCAAATGGTTTACAAAATTTGTTTTTGAAAATTGTTTAAACGGAAGCTACCACTGGATAAAATGTCTACGACGAACCTTCTACCAAAAGGATCGGATATGCACGAATATATCACGGATGAGAACAGAAGAGAAAAATTCAGTTTTGAATATTACACTAAAGATACGTAATCAACAAAATATCACTTGGTTGATGTATATTCCAATCCAATGAGGTAAAATGATAAACAATTTAAAGACAACAAGTTCAAATTTTGCTTTGACACAAATTATCAAACACCTAGTGTTCGAAAACACACTAAGTGCAGAATTTCAGTGAAGGGTAATGTAAAGATGCTCCAAGATACAATTCAAGGAATTGTATCAGTTTTAACAAAACAATTTATCACCTTACAATTACTCTATAATAGAAATTTCGATGACTTGCGACTTCACAAATTCGAACGGACTGAATTGTAAAAGAGTTAAGGAAAGAGAGAACAAACGCGATTTGATAGGCAGTTCCCCAATCGTCCTCGCTTTGGGTATGTCTGCCCCCAACTCCACAAATGGAATTGAGATATATATATATATATATATAATTATTGCAAATTGTTTATTACAAGAGAAAACAATGAACATCCAAACCCTCGAACATCTTCGATCGTTGATGCATAATTTTCTCTTCCCTTGATTCAAGATGAATCAAGTGCTCCGAATATGGTTGATTCAATTACCGTCTCACGCTACTAAACTGACAGAAACCACCGTTCTTCAATTACCTTTACTCGGTCAATTGCAATCTACCAAGAATTCGAACCCAAACCTCCTTTCTACGATCCTCTAATTACAACTACTAAACCGAATACTTGCGCCAATTTCCGGTTACCTTCGCCCAGCCGAATCCCTGTAGAAAGAACAGTTTGTGCAAAAAACCCCAAAAATATATCCGATTCTTGGAGGACAAAACCAACTGTTTTATTCAAGAAACACCTGCCAAACTCTCAACCCATAAGATGAAGATCACACTTCCTAAATTCTGAACGTTATCACTTCGATCAATGGGCGACACAAACAAAGATGATTATGTGTGATTGTTTGTTTACACAATGAAGAAGATGAAGATGAAGAGAGAAATGACATATATCTTTCACGTTTCTCGTTGTTAATAAAAAGGATGACCAAAACAATTTATATGAAAAATATGACCAACAATAATAATAACAGAAAAATAACCGAAAAGAAATTAAGTAAAAAAATGCAGAATTTGAGGTCATGCGTCGACCTCCAGCATTCATGCGTCGACGCATAAACGAAAAATCTGGTGTCCACAAATTTGTGCGCTTTCCCGCAAGTTTTGGAGGTTAGCGCATAAAGTTTGGGGTTAGCGCATGGACTGAAGGGTCAGCGCATGAAGTGCAAATTTTTAGGAAATTCAATTTCTCTGAGCAATTTTTACCAGACCAAGATCAGGGACACATACTAGACACAACTAAAACGATAGTGGACATTTATTTTTGGAGAGGACAAGATCCTATGCATCTAAACATATGAACAATAATAGTTAGACGCTATATGCCCGACACGTGAAGTGATACCGTTCAAATTACAATCTAATATGTTTGTTGACATCATTAAAACAAGGTAGCTAGGAGAATATCCCTCACATACTCCCCCTTTTTGATGATGGCAACACTTTCTTAGCTGTCACGAGATATGTAATTTGAGAGTGAACAAAGCTCCACCTGTCTTTGGCATCTGGTTAATAAGATTTCTGCTTGTTATTCTTCTTCTCCCCCTTTGACAACATCAAAAAGAAGACAAGACAGTGGTGATAATAATGCAGTATAATACGTATTGGATTATCATATATTTGCAACAATCACACACTAACATGCATCCACATATGATACCGCTAATGTAAACTTAGGAATGATTAAATACGGAAAAAAAAAAATATAGAAGCAAGACATTCACTCCGGAAGAGTTTAAATACACGGAAGCACATGTCAAAGGTAAGCAAAAAGAAAAACAAATCTCAAAACATAAACGCAAACACAAATGAAACATAATGCCCTAAGCTCTATGGTCTTCTCCCCCTAAAATGATGACCTCTTCCCCTATAATGTTGACTTGGTGGTGGAAGATCCTCGAGTTAAAGGTTGAGCTCAATCAAGGTGCTGTTGAGGTTACCAAGGCTGTTTGCCAAGTTCAGATTTTGTTGAGTTAAGTTGGCATCCATCTGGTTGAACCGATTCATGGATGCATTTGTGAAATTGTTGAAGTTGGTGACGTGAGAAGATAGTTGGTTAGACAGATTTGTGAACTGTTCCTGCTGAGTCGTGTATCGAGTGTCCTGCAGCGCTTGGAATTCTTGATGTTGCAGAGACAACTCATTCAGCCTCGCTAGAATTTCTTCAGACGACTGATGATCATGCTGTAATGGTGGAGTTGGAGGAGTAGAATTTTCAGGTGGCTGCCATTCATAGTCCTCACCATAAGATGGAGGAACATATGCATCACCAAGCACAGTCCAGCAGTTTTGTTGCCACTGACCCCATCCCTGATTTTCAGAGGTCTCTTGAGGATGATGGCCCATCCATGCCTCATTCTCCTCTTCTTGCATAGCCACATTCTCTTGCATAACCACATCTTCCTGTATAACCACATTTTCATCATTTACCACTTGATTTGCATTTCCAAGAATGGCTTCATCATCAATTGCTTCAAGATGAACCGGTTCATCATGTAACTGCCAAAGGTAACCCATCATGGAAAGAGTTTTGGCAAGAAATTGTTGTTCAACAGTGATATGAAAGTGACAAATCTGCGGAATAGGAACATCAAAGTGATTCAAGATGTTTGCAACAACAGATGCATAACCAAGTGCCAGAAATTTGTGGGAGCTGCGAGTAGTGAATATCCTATAAGAAAAATAATAGGGCCAGTTAATTTTGATCCTATTCTTGAGAATATAGATGAGGTGAACCTCTTCCTGCTCAACTCTTGAGTATCCTCCTTTCTTAGGCCTCAAGATGCGAGCAATAAGCCACTGAAGAATACGGTATTTGAATTTTAGATGGCCGGTAGTTACACTTTTAGGAAATAATTCACTTGCCACAAAATCAGCTGAATACGGTTCTCGCAACATTGAATTCAGAGCAGTTTTAAATTCATAGCCCTCAACAAAGGTTTTATCAGTAACCTTTGGGAGAGTGTCATCAGTGTCCAAGATAAATAATGTAGACCATACATCATTTGTCACTTCAAATTCTGTATTATTCATGGAGAATTTAAATTTAGCCCCCAGAATTTTCCCTTGATCCCACAATAGAATAACCGAGTCAAGTCTTCACTATACTTATCATCACATTCTACAAATTCACTAAGATTTTGAAAATTTATAAGTTCAGAAATCTCAGGAATGTGAAAATTTGGACCCATCAGAGGATAAAACCCATGTTGTCTTATAACAGCCCGATTAGAAAACAGTTCCGCAAAAGGAGTAGTTAGCCTTTCAGAAATTAAATATTCAAAGGTTACCCGTTGTGAAGATGATGATGATCTGGTTGGTGCTGATTGTGAAGATGATCCTCTTGTTCCCCTTCTACTAGGGTTTCTTCTTGAAGCCATTGTTGAAGATAAGTTGAGAGAGGATGATATCTGAGAGTAAGGAGGAGATATGGCAGCCCTTAGAATATCTTGTAGCAGTAATATAAAGGATTTTCTCTTGGTGGGTTTTTGATTTCTAGGATTTTGATGAGGATTTAGTGGAGAGTAATTGTGATTAATGAGGTTTAATGGAGGAGGATAAGGAGAGATTGACCACAAAGACTAGTGAGATGACATGCAAGAATCATAGATTAATGTTCAATGAGAATATGTAGGGAAAATGGACAACACTAGGTCGGCGCAAAAGTACCAGTAAAGAAGGGAGTCTGAACGGTTAAGTTATGCGTCGACCTGTGAATCTGGGCGTCGGCGCATGATTCTTGAATTTTTTTATAAAAAATGTTGAACAAGTGTTTATGCGCTATCCCGAAAATTTAGTAGGTCAGCGTATGAATCTATGCGTCGACGCATGAGCCTATAAAAGTAAAATTTTGCAATTTTTAAGTTCCAACCAGAGAAATAGACATTTGCACATACAGAACAAAACATCCATATGAACGATAGGTGCTCAAAATGCAATCAACATTAAGATTAGAGTAATTAATATGCACACAATTTTGATAAACATCTATAAATAGGAACAATATTACCTTGATCATCATGACGATAAAATCCCTCACATATGTCTAAATATCTCTTTGCATTATTAGTGAAAAGAATAAACAAGCATATATATATATATATGTGTGTGAAGATCAATGCTCTAAAGGATTATTAAGCACGATCCGAGATATCGAGAATGCCAAGTTCCCTACGGATGTGAAATAAAGGCTCTGTAGCTAATGGTTTTGTGAAAATATTAGCAAGTTGATTCTTAGTGTCAACGTACTCAAAAATTACATCACCTTTCTCTACATGATCCCTAAGAAAATGATGGCGTATTTCGATATGCTTGGTGCGTGAATGCAATACGGGGTTCTTAGTTAGATTAATCGCACTAGTGTTATCGCACAAAATTGGAATATGTTCAAGTTTTAAGTTGAAATCAAGTAATTGTTGTTTAAGCCATAAGACTTGAGCACAACAACTACCGGCGGCAACATATTCCGCCTCGGCTGTTGACAAAGCAACGGAAACCTATTTCTTGCTGTGCCAACTCACCAAGGAATTTGCAAAAAAGTGACACGTGCCACTAGTACTTTTCCTATCCAACTTGCATCCGGCAAAGTCGGAATCGGAGTAGCCAACTAAGGAACAAACACTACCTTTGGATTACCACAACCCATACTTTGGAGTACCAGAAAGGTATCGAAGTATGCGCTTAACTGCCTTTAGGTGGGATTCCTTGGGATGTTCCTGATACCTCGCACACATGCATACACTAAACATTATATCGGGACGTGATGCGGTAAGATAAAGAAGAGATCCTATCATACCTTGATACTTCTTTACCTCAACATCCTTAACCTTTTCATCACGATCAAGATTGACACTTGTAGGCATAGGAGTATCTATTGCTTTACAGTTCAGCATATCAAAACGTTTTAGTAACTCAAGACAATATTTCGTTTGACTCACGAGTGTGCCCTCTTCAAGTTGTTTGATTTGCAATCTGAGGAAATAGTTGAGCTCCCCCATCATGCTCATTTCAAACTCCCCCTGCATCAAACTAGAAAACTCCTTGACCAAGGTCATGTTAGTAGACCCAAATACGATATCGTCAACATAAATTTGTACCAAAATTAAGTATTTTCCTTGACGTTTAATAAAGAGGGTTGTGTCAACCTTTCCTCTTGAATACCCTTGATCTAGTAGAAATTTGCTTAGACGTTCATACCAAGCCCTAGGGGCTTGTTTAAGTCCGTACAAAGCTCGTTTAAGTTTATAGACATGATTAGGATATTCGTGGGATTCAAAACCCGGAGGTTGGGCTACATAAACCTCTTCATTTATGTATCCATTAAGGAACACACTTTTAACATCCATTTGGAATAATTTAAAGTTTTTTGTGCAAGCATAGGCAAGTAGAAGACGTATGGCCTCGAGTCGGGCAACCAGCGCATAAGTTTCCTCATAGTCGATTCCTTCCTCTTGGTTATAGCCTTGCGCTACAAGCCTAGCTTTGTTACGTGTCATTACTCCATTTTCATCAAGTTTATTCCTAAACACCCATCGGGTGCCGATTACTCGATGATCTCGTGGAGGGGGGACAAGGTCCCAAACCTCATTTCTCCAGAATTGATTTAGTTCATCTTGCATTGGTAGAAACCAATGCTCATCGAGTAATGCATCCTTAGCATTTTTAGGTTCAACTTGGGAAACAAAAGCAGAGTAATAACAAAAGTTACTAAGTTTAGAGCGAGTAGTTACTCCCTTAGAGATATCACCAAGAATGTTGTCAATTGGATGGTCTTTTGAAGACTTCCAAGCTGGAGGAAGTTCATATTTATCAGCATGATGATCATCCTCGCTTTTCACTGGTTGGTGATCATTTTCCTCCTCAATACGCACTGCTTCAGGCTGATCAGTTCCCTTATCAGTGTCCTTGAGTATGTCTTCAATAGGTACACCTGCACCATGAAAAGAACTACCTTCTCCGACATTTCTCGGATAAGACTCTTCAAAAGTAACATGAACTGACTCTTCAACTATACGTAACCTCTTATTATAAATTCTAAATGCTTTACTTGACGGAGAGTATCCAAGAAATATACCCTCGTCGGCCTTGGCATCAAATTTACCAAGAGACTCTTTCCCATTGTTTAACACAAAGAATTTGCAACCAAATACATGAAGGTGAGATATGTTTGGCTTACGCCCTTTTAAAAGCTCATACGGTGTCTTGTTTAGAATAGGCCGGATGAGCACCCTATTCAAAACATAACAAGTCGTACTTATGGCATCGGCCCAAAAGTATTTTGGTAATCCACCATCATTGATCATAGTCCTTCCAAGTACTTTCAAAACTCTATTTTTACGTTCCACTACCCCATTTTGTTGAGGGGTACGTGGTGCGGAAAAATTATGATCAATTCCGTTGGAATCATAAAATGCTTCAAATAAATGATTTTCAAACTCACCCCCATGGTCACTTCTAATTGACCCCATGTTTGTGTTTAACTTGTTCTGAGATAACTTAGCAAATCGTTCAAAGGCCGAAAAAGTATCACTCTTATTTGCTAAGAAAATTGTCCAGCAAAACCTAGAAGAATCATCGACTATAACAAGGCCATAATAGTTACCACCTAGACTTTTAACCCTAGATGGTCCAAAGAGGTCCATATGGAGGAGCTCAAGGGGTCTCATAGTTGAAACGATATTTTTGGATTTGAATGAGATCCTTGTTTGCTTCACCATTTGGCACGCATCACAAAGGTGATCCTTTGTGAATTTAATTTTGGGCAAACCGATGACTAGGTCTTTAGAGACAATTTTGTCAAGCAAATCAAAATTGATGTGAGCCAACCGTCTATGCCACAACCATGAATCTTCATTCATAGCAACTAGACACTTGTCTCCAATCAACGATACCTCATTTAAGTCTAGCATATAGACGTTGTTCACCCTTAAGTCCTTAAACACGTTATTTTTGTCGCAATCTTCAACTATTCAACAATCCTTTGAAAAAGATACTTTATAATTCTTGTCACATAGTTGACTAATCCTTAAAAGGTTGTGTCTAAGGCCTTCCACAAGCAGCACATCAGAGATAGTAGTAGATGAGGAGTTACCTACACTACCTTTGCCGAGAATCTGCCCCTTGTTGTTATCTCCGTAGGTGACAAACCCCTTTTTCTTCGCCACAAAGTCGATAAAAAGAGATATGTCTCCGGTCATGTGTCTCGAGCAGCCACTATCCAGAACCCATCTTCTTTCGGTGGTCTCAAGACTTTGTACCTACAAAAACAATCAAGGGAGAGTAGGTACCCAATTCTCATTGGGTCCTTTAAGGTGAGTGAAACCAAAACCGCACTTGGGCAACCATTGGTAGATGCCTTTCGGAACAAGAAACCTTCTGAAGCGGCATTTCTCAATAGTATGACCAGGCTTACAACAGTAAAGACAATTACGATTCATTTGGAATTTACTTTTGCTATCACTATCTCGAATCACATAAGTATACTTTTGATATGGATTATTCATGCTCTCACGAAAATGTGATCGATCAATAGCGAACGTAACTTTTGGCTTAAGAGCCTTGTCCAATTTGGCTTTGAGGGTTCTCACCTCTCGTTGCCAAATATGACAAGTGTCACAGCCCCAATTGAACCAAGAGGTAGGATCCTTTTCAACCTTGGCTTTTGATGTGTCCACTATAGAGTTTTTGAGAGCTTCCAATTCCTTTTCGGAATCGGAAACCTTCTTCTCCAAATACGTGAAAATCCTTTTATTTGAGGCTAAGCGTTGAAATGCTTCCTTAGCCTCATAGTGTAACATATCAAAAGCCTTTCGTAACTCTAAATGAGACATAGTATTAACATGATCATATTTAGAATGCTTTACCTCTTTTGCTTTGTTGTGGCGTGCCATAAGACAAAAGTTAACGGATTCACTTTCGTCGCTTGAGGAGTCATCTTTCTCCGACTCACTATCGCTTTCCCAAGCGATGTATGCTCGTAGAGACTTGTTGGACTTTTTTTTTGAGCGACTCTCGTCATTATCCTTATCTTTGTCTTTCTTTAGAGATGGACAATCCGGATTGTAGTGCCCGGATTTTCTACAATTGTAGCACGTGCCTTTTATCTTGCCATTTTTATTTCCTTCGCTTCTAGATTGCTTCCTAAACTTGACTAGATTTCTATCCGAGTGTTGAATATCGTTCTTACGAACATATCTATTGTATCTCTTCACAAATAAGCCCATATCATCACCGGATTCTTCATCTTTGTCATTATTGGTGATGGACTTTGAACAAGAAGCCTTAAGAGCTATCGACTTCTTCTCCGTATCTTTTGCCTTCTCTTTCTTGATACTCTTTTCATGTTTATCCAAGCTAATGAGCACTTGGTCATGCTCATCAAGTTTCCCAAACAGTGTCGTGAGGTCTAGTGTAGCAAGATCATTTGCCTCCTTGATAGCGGTGACCTTCGGTTGCCATTCCCTATTAAGACACCTCAGAATTTTGTTAGTAGAAACCTCATTTGGAATTGGTTTACCAAGAACATGCAGTTTGTTGATAATGTGAGTGAATCGTTTTTGCATATCCGCAATGGTTTCCCCTTGCTTCATGTAAAACAAATCAAACTCTTGCGTTAGTGTATTAATACGAGCCAACTTAACATCATTAGTGCCTTCGTGGGCTACTTGTAAAGCATCCCACATGGCTTTGGCCGTTTCACAATGGGAGACTCGATAATACTCGTCAACTCCCAAGGAGGAGATGATCATATTACGAGCCTTCCAATCATAGCTGTACTTTTTCTCGTCCTCCTCAGTCCATTGAGCTCCGGGTTTAGGAACGACAACGCCTTCCGCGTTAGTCATAGTAATTTGCATGGGACCGTTTAAAATAACGTTCCAAACCTTCCGATCATTGGAGTTAATATGAACGCGCATACAATCCTTCCAGTAGCTGTAATTTTCATCTGTAAAAACTGGAGCTCTATTATAAGCCCCTTTAGGTTCGTTCGCCATGATCCAAGAAGTTTTACCGAAGCACCATAATTAACCAGGCTCTGATACCACTTGTTAGACGATGGCTATGGATCTAGAAGGGGGGTTGAATAGATCCCTTGAGTTTTACACGCAAATGGTTTACAAAATTGGTTTTTAAAAATTGTTTAAACGGAAGCTACCACTGGATAGAACGTCTACAACGAACCTTTTACCAAAAGGATCGGATATGCACGAATATATCATAGATGAGAACAGAAGAGAAAAATTCAGTTTTGAATATTACACTAAAGATACGTAATCAACAAAATATCACTTGGTTTATGTATATTCCAATCCAATGAGGTAAAATGATAAACAATTTAAAGACAACAAGTTTGAATTTTGCTTTGACACAAATTATCAAACACCTAGTGTGCGAAAACACACTAAGTGCAGAATTTCAATGAAGGGTAATGTAAAGTTGCTCCAAGATACAATTCAAGGAATTGTATCAGTTTTAACAAAACAATTTATTAGCTTACAATTACTTTATAACAGAAATTTCGATGACTTGCGACTTCACAAATTCGAACGGACTTAATTGTAAAAGAGTTAAGGAAAGAGAGAACAAACGCGATTTGATTAGGAAGTTCCCCAATTGTCCTCGCTTTGGGTACGTCTGCCCCCAACTCCACAAATGGAATTGAGATATATATATATATATATATATATATATATATATATATATATATATATATATATATATAATTGTTGCAAATTGTTTATTACAAGAGAAAACAATGAACATCCAAACCCTCGAACGCCTTTGATCGTTGATGCAGAATTTTCTCTTCCCTTGATTCAAGATGAATCAAGTGCTCCGAATATGGTTGATTCAATTACCGTCTCACGCTACTAAACTGACAGAAACCACCGTTCTTCAGTTACCTTCACTCGGTCAATTGCAATCTACCAAGAATTCGAACCCAAACCTCCTTTCTACGATCCTCTGATTACAGCTACTAAACCGAATACTTGCCCCAATTTCCGGTTACCGTCGCCCAGCCGGATCCCTGCAGAAAGAACAGTTTGTGCAAAAAACCCCCAAAATCTATCCGATTCTTGGAGGACAAAACCAACTGGTTTTATTCAAGAAACACCTGCCAAACTCTCAACCCAGAAGATGAAGATCACACTTCCTAAATTCTGAACGTTATCACTTCGATCAATGGGCAACACAAACAAAGATGATTATGTGTGATTTTTTGTTTACACGATGAAGAAGATGAAGATGAAGAGAGAAATGACATATATCTTTCACGTTTCTTGTTGTTAATAAAAAGAATGACCAAAAAAATTTATATGAAAAATATGACCAACAAAAATATAACAAAAAAATAACAGAAAAGAAATTAAGTAAAAAAATGCAGAATTTGAGGTCATGCGTCGACCTCCAGCATTCATGCGTCGACGCATAAACGAAAAATCTGGTGTGCACAAATTTGTGCGCTTTCCCGCAAGTTTTTGAGGTTAGCGCATAAAGTATGGGGTTAGCGCTAGGACTGAAGGGTCAGCGCATGAAGTGCAAATTTTCAGGAAATTCAATTTTTCTGAGCAATTTTTACCAGACCAAGATCAGGGACACATACTAGACACAACTAAAACGATAGTGGGCATTTATTTTTGGAGAGGACAAGATCCTATGCATCTAGACATATGAACGATAATATTTAGACGCTATATGCCCGACACGTGAAGTGATACCGCTCAAATTACAATCTAATATGTTTGTTGACATCATTAAAATAAGGTAGCTAGGAGAATATCCCTCACACCTTCTTCCACTTGACTGACATGACAAGATCGGGGCACGTGCTCAAAAGCATCAACATGTAGTGTGAGCTAGTGAACGACCTAGACTAGAATGTGCGGGGACTGATTGCTACTCCCTTCTTCGCTTGCCTTCTTCGAGGACTTATCAATGGTGCCTTCTTTGAAGACTTTCTGCAACCACAAATATAAACAAACACAAATATGGCCTCCTTTAAGGACTTTAAAACAGTAAATAGAATTGTCCACCTAAAGTAGGGACTCCCAGACATACATCTCTATTCCTACTTCTCATGGCATCGAAAGCGGTAAAGTGCAGAAATATTAAAAGGGAAACAAAAACTATACCAAATGGATAATAATCTGTAAATATCAACGCAAGTAGAACAAGAAACCTAGAGAGCGAGCTATCACCAAGCAAACAGAAGCAAGTCAGAAATTCGGGATAAGCATCAAAGTATCGTCGGTGTGAAAATAAATCATCACCGACGTGTGGTGTGTACCATACACAACTGTCGCTCCCGGGATTTTCATCCAAGTACAAACGCGAAAGTGGCGCGGAAACAGAGTCGCCAGCAATGTGTATTTATCCCAAGAGAGGGAAAGGAAACACTGCATAAACCTGAGGGAAGGAAAGAACGAGGTCTCACGACCAAGAGAACAAGGTTCGGGAGTCAGTTACGCGAAGGAAAGGTGTTAGCACCCACACGTCCATCGTACTCGATGGGATCCACGCTTGTTGTCTCGATCAAAGGGTGATAGAAAAGATACTGGAAAAGGAAGAATGGAAAGAGAACGAGAAACAAATGTAGGGAAAATAAAAGAAGTGCTCGAATGGGCCCTACCCGACTGCCTACGTATCTCATCGGGAACATGAGAATCAGAGCGATGTAGTTCCCCTCAGCCAGGGAAAATTGTTTGTGTTTTTTAGGGAACGGCTAATGTTCTAGCTCAGGTGTTGCAGGCTCGCTGAATCGAGTGCATTACCGTATTGCACGAGAATAAGGAGAAGTGCGTTCTTACGATGAGAGTGAGTGAGATGAGAAGAGAATTCCCGAAGGAAAGACGTTGTTGTTTGTTTGAAGTGTTTTAGAAGTTTTTTCTTACTTGGAATGTTTTGCATAGGTAAGTGTACCTAAATCTCTTTCAATGGAGTGTGTACAACATACATCACTCCAAAATAGAATGATAATGAAGCACACTAAGTGTGAGGAAGACCCTCAAACTTAGTTCCAATGATCAAGGCTCAAGCACACTAGCCTATTTCTTGTTATTAAGTGTTTTTGTTGTTTTTAAATGAAGAAGTGTTTTTGATTATTTTGTGTTTACAACACGCATTGCATTTAAGTCTCTCATGTAGGATCGAATGCATCGCATATCGACCCAAGACGGGACGCATGCTAAACATTCTAAGAGAGTGAGGGAAGACCCCTCACTATCTTATTCTCACATGAAAGGCTCAAATGCAATACATATTATGCCTTTATTAATTGTTTTTTTTGCCTTTGTTTAGAGATGAGAAGAAGAGAGACTCAAATGGAAGCAAAGGCGAAAACTAAAGGGAACTAAGACTCACCTTAATGTTGTCATGCTTGGAGGCCCTAAGAGTTAAGTGTGGAATGAGAATTCTAATCTAAAAGAAGAGAAGAAGAAGATAAGAAACAACTTACTTCCAAGATGGAAGTTAAGTGATCTTAAAGAGGGATGAAGAAAGAAGTTATTCAAGGAAAGCATATAAATGCTTATCAAACACAAGTAGAATGAATAAGAGAGATAAGATAAGATGAAAGAAAGAATTATATGTGGAAGCATATCCACATACTTACTTACCATTAGCACCTACATGAAAAGGTTAGTTCAAAACTATTTACAAGTAGTGAAATAAGGAAAGAATAACATGTAATGATCAAACAAATTAAGAATCAATGGATAAAGATCCTAAGAGATGAAAATTATTCAAGGTCAGAACCTATATCCAAAGGATGCTCTCTAAGGTTAAGAGATCAAACACACCCAAACTTTGTACACATAATGCCTTAAACATCCAAGAGATGCACCATGAAAGGAATAGATGGAAGATGAATGGAAATGCAAAGTGAACATGTATTTATGCTTAATGAAATGCTAAGGTCAGAAGCATGCATCATTTATAAATGTCTTCTAATGCATATGAACAATCATATAAGTATAAATGCAATGGTTCAAGTAGAAAAGACAAGATGAAAAGGAATGAAAAGGAGAGAAACAAGTTTCAATCATATACACAAAGTGACATACTAATGATGTATATCATATGGAATGATTAATGAATGCATATGGGAAGTGGCATACCATTAATTATATGGAAAGTAATGTATGAAAAGGCATACAAAAATGCATACATGAAACATGTAGAGCTTAAGAACATACAAGAGAAGGAACCATGTCAAACTTTCAAGTTACCATGCATAAACTCATACTAAATGCAAACACAAGTCAAAGTGACCTATAATGAGACAAGGACGACCTAGAATATCATACAAATAACCCATAAAATATGCACAAACAATCATAAAATGGTGGCATAAATGCCTCATCAAAACATGTTAGCATGAAGTAGAAGAAAATGCACAAAAGTAACTCCAATCATAAGGCATCAAAAAAATGTCAAAGCACATGAGAAAATTATGGGAAGAGGTCATATACATCACTGATCAGAAGCAAAACATGCAACAAAAACTCATAGCAAAACTCAAAAGAAAAATGCCTCAAAAGGTCTCATGAAATTACATTGAAACACGCCACAAAAGTACTTAAAGATACAAGTCCAAACACATGATAAAATGACTTGAAAAAACAAATGAAAATTTTTTTAGATGCTTCAAGATGTCCTTTAATTAATACAAAAATAATGGATGAAAAACAGTGTGTGAAATGAGAGAAATAAAATGTACAAGCTCAAGTGTTCATGAAGAAGTTCACTCAAAAAGAAAATGAAAAAAATTATGGAATTATGATCGAAAATTAATAAAGTCAGAATTAAAAATTATAGAAAATCATCTAAATGTGTTAAGAACATACATGAATTAATTTGGAATTTTTAGAGTTTATTTGGTATTTTTAATAAAAAGAAATGGAAAATAATATGAAAAAGAAATTAAAAATGAGAATGACATGGATAGGAGGTGCAGCGTGAGTAATTTTCAGTTCAAAAGTAGTTTGGTCTCAAACATGGGGTGTGTAGATAGTAATTAGAAACCCAGTCCAATACAGCGCGTGTTTGTGTGTGATAGGGTGCACATGCAGTCAACATGGGATTCAATCAGGGCCATAAGATGAAGTCATGATGATCAAGTGTTAAAAGCAATAAGATCAAACGAATTAAAATGCACGAACACAAAAGCTACCACGCACGCATACACATATGATAGTCTGAGATCAAAAAGATGGCACTCGCAATTCACATGATTTTTTAATGCGTTGGCAACATTAGAACCACCCGATGCAAATAATCAAACGGCTATGATATAAAGTTAGAAACCCTAGCTAATAAATGCCACCGGCCGGAGAAGGACCTCCGGTCATCTTCTCCGGCGAAACGCCACCACCTGCAACTTTCAAATCTTCCAAAAATCACCAAACCATGTACCATTCGAGTGAGGAAGTCACGCACATCATGAATCCAAGCTTAGAATTACCAAAAAATGCACACATAGCAAGAACAGAACACAAACATTTTGCCCTAAGTTTCACAACTATGCTCCTAATGAGCCTATCACTAGCCCGATATGTTACATTGCTTCTAGCAAGCTCAAACACCACATCAACAAGCTAAAACAGGATAAAATCGTGCAAGCAAAGTTTGAGAAATTTTGGAACCTGAAACTTGAAGATCTTTGAATTGCTGAGAAGACCAGAAGTGAGAACTTGTTCTGGAACTTCTAGAACTTCAATTTGAGCAAAATAAATGCTACTTGATCTTGAGAATAAGAAGAAAAACTGAATCTGAGATTGGAGATGATTAAGTTATTCAATGCTTCAGTGATTTTCTCTTGCTTGATTGTGAAGATTGAGGAAGAACTTGAGGAATTCGTGCAGAGAGAGAGACAGTTCAGAGAGAAAGCTTGAGAGTGTTTTTGGAGTGAGAGTGACAAATGAGAGTTCTCTCTTGAAAATCTGTGTGAGTTTGTTTATATAGTTGTGGTTAAGATTTAATTACGGTGGTTAACAGTTGGGAGGAGAGTTAAATGAGTTGGGTTAAATGAGTTCACTCTAACTAACAGTTGGTATGTAAATTGAATTGAATAGAGGCTTGTAAGATAACCAAAAATATCTCTAAACATCAATACACAAAACTGGTTTCATGGGCACGTGACCTAGTAGGCTGGCATGGCATCATGACTTGTGAAATTTCAGCATGAAACCATCAACTTTGGACCCCTATAACTCATTCATAACTTGTTCAAATGGAAAAATGTCCAACATCAAAGTTGAAGAGGACATTGAGATGAACAACTTTGATGTTCAACATTTTTTTATTTGAAGCTTTCTTAAATGAGAAAAATGGCTTGACATTTGACACATCAAGTGTTTGATAAAATTATGGCCTGGGGGCCTGAACTTGCCTTGCCACGACTTGGTTTTTGCCTTGGTTTTACCAAACTTTGATTGATCATAACTCCCTCAATTTTGATCCAATGGAAGAGTTCTTTATATGGATTTGAAGCTTAAGATGTGAACTTTAATTGGATCAGCTTGGGAATGAAGTTTGGAGCTTTTATCTTGGAAAAAGAATGCCTTAAAGTGTAGTGCAAAATGGTCTAAACTTGCCATTTTTGGAAACCCTAAGTTTCTAAAAAAGGCAACTTTGTACATTTCTTGATTTTTCATGATTCCTCCATCATTTCTTGATTAAATCTTGTCCAATGAACATATGTAACTTGAATTTCATGAATTTGACCTTAAAAAGTCATGAGTTGACTTTTTTTACTGTACAGTTGACTTTTTCCCCAATTCCTTGATTCTCAAGCAACTGACCAATTGAACCTCTTCTGAAATGAACCAATGAGAAATCTCCCATCCTTAGATACTTGATATCATGTAGAAAACATTGAGATCAAGTTTGAACCAAAATTTCCCCTGGAGACTGCTTGAACCATAAACCCTAATTTGGACTGCTTTTGGTAGGAGATGATACACTGTCCAATCTTCTTGATGAATTCTCCTCTTCCAATGACTTGTGGGATCAATTGAGATCATATGAGATGTAAGAGACCCTTGAGACTTGTTGGGAGACCCTAGGGTCTTGTTCTCTTGCTTTGAAAGATCAATACTCTGAAAACCACTGATCACATGCCCTAATGCAAGATGTATGATATGTGAGATGAAATAAGATCTAAATGCAATGCAATGAAACATAAGCCAGTAAAAGCTAAAAGCAAGAGGGAAAATTTTGAGGTGTTACAGCTGCCCCTATTCAAACTTCTTGGATCCGAGGGTATGATAGCAGCGGCTTTCAGATAAACGGGATACACGGGGTTTGAATACCAAAAATAACCTGGAAATTTGCAAACTGTGGGGATAACGAAATAGAGCTGTTTACAAGGACGACCACAGATGAACTCGAAAAGGAAGACCGGCCACAGACGGGCTACCTAGCAAAAGCAACACGAGGACGGCCGCAGACGAACTCGAAAAGGAAGACCGACCACAGACGGGCTACCTAACAAAGGATAAAACGAGGACGCCCGCAGACGAACTCGAAAAGGAAGACCGGCCACAGACGGGCTACCTAACAAAGGAAAACGAGAACGGCCGCAGACGAACTCGAAAAGGAAGATCGGTCACAGAGGGGCTACCTAATAAAGGATAAAACGAGGACGGCAGCAGACGAACTCGAAAAGGAAGACCGGCCACAGACGGGCTACCTAGCAAAAGCATCACGAGGATGGCCGCAGACGAACTCGAAAAGGAAGACCGGCCACAGACGGGCTACCTAACAAAGGATAAAACGAGGACGGCCGCAGACAAACTCGAAAAGGAAGACCGGCCACAAACGGGCTACCTAACAAAGGAAAACGAGAATGGCCGCAGACGAACTCGAAAAGGAAGACTGGCCACAGACGGGCTACCTAACAAAGGATAAAACGAGGACGGCCGCAGACGAACTCGAAAAGGAAGACCGGCCACAGACGGGCTACCTAGCAAAAGCAACACGAGGACGGCCGCAGACGAACTCGAAAAGGAAGACCGACCCCAGACGGGCTACCTAACAAAGGAAAACGAGAACGACCGCAGACGAACTCGAAAAGGAAGACCGGTCACAGATGGGCTACCCAACAAAAGAATACGAGGACGGCCGCAGACGAACTCGAAAAGGAAGACCGGCCATAGACGGGAAACCTAAAGATTAGTAGAATCAACAGATCTACTAAAACGACTCCGCTGGGGAAAAGAGAAACCTAGACAGACAACTCTGCAGGGGAGTATATGAAGGAATAGGAAGGACGAATCCACTGGTTGCTGTGTAATGTTAAACAACATCTCCCGAGTTACATCACTTTCTGCTGGGGAAAGAGTCTGGCAAAAGAAATCAAACCTGGCTTATGCTTCGAATGCGCATGTTTGAATTTTTCTATGGCGTAATGCTCCATACGGAATGGAAATGCTATGCGTTTTGGAGGATGCCATGCAAAAATGCTTATGCAATGCAAAAGAAACGCCTCAGCAAAATAAATACTGACGACAAAGGCCGCTCCACCGGGGATGACAAACTGAATTGTCCTCTGAATAAAAGATCCTGATGAGGAAAATTCTACTGAACGACTTCTGGATCCCAAACTCTGCTGGAGATAAAACTCCGGGAGAAGTTCCATTCTGTTGGGGTGGATAACCACGAATATTGAAGATGGGATCCAAAGAGAAATTCTCTCCGCTGGGGTTACCAATGACTTCTACCTGAATCTGAAAGAATGCCAATAACACTTGGACTTAAAACCTGCTGGGGATATCAACTGCTGTTGAACAAACTACTAAGAGGATCACCACTACGCTCTGCTTGGGAGAACAGGTTAATAATACCGAATCTCTGCTTGGGGAGATTAGTGACCTTAACCCACTGCTGGGAAACTCTTACCTCTATCCTGCTGAGGAATATCAGCCACCACCAGCAAACCAACTTGGGAAACAGTGATTGACAACATCCACTTCGCTAGGGGATACCACCAAGATTAATCCTCTGCTGGGGATCAGACCAAACCATTGTTGGTGAGAAAACATTTCCTGATCAGCTGAGGAAGATAGGTGTTCAGACTCTATGGGGAAGTAACATCTTTGTCCAAAGAAGATATCCCATCAGTCTCTTGCTGGGGATGCAGAAATATCAACTTCTGACTACTTGCTAGGAGAGCAATGGACCAACCACCACTCTAGCTGGGGAAACAAGCCTCTGTATTCTGCCTGGAGAAGGTAATTTCTTCTGAGGAAAAGATTCACCCTACCCTGCTGGGGATTAGAGCACACAGCTGCTAGTGAAACAAGCATCTCCTGTCCTCAAAGCAGCCCGTTCCTGACTACTTGCCGGGGAGTAACAGATCAACCATGACTTCGGTTGGGGACACCATCCCCTGTACTCTTACAGGGGAGAGTAAGCCCTGCTGAGGATGATGATCTTTCAGATGCTGAGGAGAGTAACTCTACCGGGGAGAAACCCTGCTACCCTGCAAGCAAAATCAACAGACAACGCAAAATGGCTATCTAGACTATCATCTTAATGACTATTTCATGAGCAATTTCCACTGTTTTCTGATATGCTTCGCAAAGCTTAACATCTTGCATGCAATGTCTTATCAAAATATCAGACTTTTCACAAACAAAACAGCAAAAATAAAACAAAAATGGAAAGCTCTTTGACTGAAGTGAAAATTTTATTGAATGAATTGGCCTGTAAATAGGCATTTACATTCGGAGGCAATTCCTGAAAAGAGGTAATTGCGCAAGAAAGTAAAAGAAAATACACATGTCGGCAATGTGGGGCACAGATATCCACCATGATTTAATTCAGCTATGACCCATATGTCTCGCTTATCCGCACATGTTTTGACCTTCGAAGAGGCTGATTGGGCTGATTCTTTTCCTTCAGAATCCCCATGTATCAAAAGTGCTCACAGATCGAACGCAGATCGTAACCTCTTGCTTTCAAATCCCTAACTTTTGCCTGGATCGCCCTTTACGGGTTTTCAATCCACCGGGATACCCATTTTTGCCAAAGCTGCCTTGTCAGGTTTTCAACTTTGCGGGTTTATTATTATTTTTCTTTTTATCCCTAACTTTTTCCAGAACCTTTTCTTTTTATGGTTCGTCGGGATGCCCCTTTTTTGCCTGGATCTTCTTTTTATGTCCAGCGGGTCTCTTTTATGCAAAGTATTTTTTGACTACGTCTGCGTTCATAGGGGATGTAAAATCTTCACCATCCATAGTTGAGAGTAATAAGGCTCCACCAGAGAAAACCTGTCTTACTACATATAGACCTTCGTAATTTGGAGTCCATTTGCCCCTGTGATCTGTTTGAGGAGGAAGGATCCTTTTCAAAACTAATTCACCAGCCTGAAAGCACCGAGGACGCACCTTTTGATCAAATGCTTTCTTCATCCTGCTCTGATACAACCGACCATGCGCAATGGCTGCCAATCTCTTTTCCTCGATAAGGTTCAACTGATTCAATCTGTCACGCACCCATTCAGTTTCGTCAAGCTTCACATCTGCCAGAACTCTTAAAGAAGGAATCTCAACCTCTACTGGTAGAACTGCTTCCATACCATATACGAGCGAGAAAGGAGTTGCCCCAGTTGATGTACGCACCGAAGTACGATAACCGTGTAAAGCATAAGGCAAAATCTCATGCCAGTCTTTATATGTTACCACCATCTTCTGCACAATCTTCTTGATATTCTTATTTGCTGCTTCAACAACCCCATTCATCTTCGGACGATAGGGAAAAGAATTGTGATGTTCGATATTAAAGCTCTGACATAGCTCCTTCATCATCTTGTTATTCAAATTTGAACCATTATCAGTAATGATTCTCTCCGGGACTCCATACCGACAGATGATGTCCTTCTTGATAAACCTGGCTACCACCTTCCTAGTAACGTTGGCATATGAGGCTGCTTCCACCCACTTCGTGAAATAATCAATGGCAACCAAAATGAAACGATGCCCATTGGAAGCAATCGGCTCAATCTTCCCTATCATATCAATGCCCCACATAACAAAGGGCCAAGGTGACGACAACACATTCAGAGGAGTAGGCGGTACGTGTACCTTATCTGCATAGATTTGGCACTTATGACATTTTTGAGCGTATTTGAAATAATCCGACTCCATAGTCATCCAATAATACCCCGCTCTCAACAGTTTTCTGGCCATAGCATGCCCATTGGCATGAGTACCGAAAGAACCTTCATGAACTTCCTCCATCAACAGGCTTGCCTCGTGTTCATCAACGTAACGTAGCAAGAACATGTCAAAGTTCCTCTTGTATAACACATCATCTTTGTTCAAAAAGAAATTTCCCGCCAGCCTCCTCAGAGTTTTCTTATCTTTGGTGGACGCGTCAATCGAATACTCTTGACTCTTCAGAAAAACCTTAATATCATGATACCAAGGCTTGCCATCTGATACCCCTTCAACTGCAAACACAAAAGTGGGTCTATCCAGACGCATGATTCTGATCGAGGGAGTTTCATTCCAACGGTTCACCTGATACATCGAAGATAACGTTGCCAACGCATCTGCCATCTAATTCTCTAACCGGGGTATATGATGGAAATCGACTCTGTCAAAGAAAGGTAACAACCTTCTGGCTTAGTTGTTATAAGGCACCAAATTCGCTTGATGAGTTTCCCATTCACCTGTGATCTGATTAACCACCAACGCGGAATCACCATAAACATCGAGGTTTTTAATTCTCAAATCAATCGCTTCTTCTAACCCCATGATGCATGCTTCATACTCCACTTCAATGTTGGTGCATATGAATGCTAACCGGGCAGTAAAGGGTATATGAGAACCCTGTGGAGTCGTAATGACTGCCCCGATTCTGTTACCATATGAGTTGACACCCCCATCAAAGACTAGCTTCCATTGGGATCCAATTTCAGGTCCCTCATCATGCAAAGGCTCTTCACAGTCTTTCATCTTCAGATACATAATATGCTTATCAGGAAATTCAAACTTCATCGGTTGATAATCCTCAATTGGTTATTCAGTAAGATATTCTGACAAAACACTTCCCTTAATGGCTTTTTGGGAAACATACTGAATATCGTACTCTGTCAGAACCATCTGCCAATGGACTATTCTTCCAGAAAGCGCCTGCTTTTCAAACACGTACTTGATCGGATCCATCTTCGAAATCAAAAGGGTTGTGTGGTTTAACATATACTGCCTCAAACGCTTAGCGGCCCAAGCGAGTGCACAACATGTTTTTTCCAGCATTGAGTATCTCGACTCACAATCAGTGATTTTTTACTCAGGTAGTATCTGGCATGCTCTTTTCTACCTGACTCATCGTGTTGACCGAGCACACACCCCATTGAGTTCTCAAGAACCGTAAGATACATAATCAATGGCCTTCCTGGCACTGGCGGCATAAGGACCGGAGGTTCCTGCAAATATTCTTTTATTTTTTCGAACGCCTTTTGACAATTTTCATTCCACTTGACCGCTTGATCTTTTCTTAGCAATTTGAATATTGGTTCACAAGTGGCTGTAAGATGAGATATGAACCTAGCAATGTAGTTCAACCTCCCCAGAAAACCACGAACCTCTTTTTCTGTTCTTGGCTCAGGCATTTCTTGTATGGCTTTTACTTTAGCAGGATCAACCTCGATACCTCTTTCACTGACAATAAACCCCAGTAGTTTTCCAGATCTCACTCCGAAGGTACACTTGTTCGGATTTAACCTCAGTCTGAACTTTATCAACCTATCAAAAAGCTTCTGCAGATTTACCAGATGCTCCTCCTCCGTTTGTGACTTCGTAATCATGTCATCAACATATACTTCGATCTCTTTGTGAATCATATCATGAAAGAGAGTCACCATCGCCCGCTGATAAGTTGCCCCAGCATTTTTAAATCCAAAGAGCATTACTTTGTAATAGAATGTTCCCCACGGTGTTATGAACGTTGTTTTCTCCATGTCCTCTGGGGCCATTTTGATTTGGTTATACCCAGAGAAGCCATCCATGAAGGAAAACACAGAATATTGAGCAGTGTTGTCCACTAACACGTCGATGTGAGGGAGCGGGAAATCATCTTTTGGGCTTGCTCTATTCAGATCTCTGTAATCAACACACATCCTGACCTTTCCGTCCTTTTTAGGTACAGGCACAATATTAGCAACCCGCGGAGGATAACTTGTCACAGCTAGAAATCCAGCATCTATCTGCTTCTGAACCTCCTCTTTAATCTTGACAGGCATCTCAGGTTTCGTTCTCCTCAACTTCTGCTTAACCGGAGTACATCCCTCTTTGAGCGGCAATCGGTGTACCACGATGTCAGTGTCAAGCCCAGGCATGTCTTGGTAGGACCAGGCGAAGATATCTACATACTTTCGAAGCATTTCGATCAATCTTCCCTTTACATTGTCTTCCAAAGCAGCCCCAAGCTTTACCTCTTTTTTCGCATCCTCGGTTCCCAAATTAACAATCTCAATCTCCTCCTGATGAGGCACAACGACCCTTTCCTCCTGTTTTAGCAATCTGGCCAATTCCTCGGGAAGTTCACAGTCTTCCTCAGCCTCTTCTTCAGCCTGATATATGGGATTATCGAAATCATACTGAGCCATAGCTGAATCATGAGGGATGGAATCTGAACAAGGTAACCTGCATGATAGATGATTCATGTTTTATTATGTATGCAACAAACAAAACACATTGCCATTTTAATGTGATTTTATGCACAAAAGAAAAATAGAAAAACAGGGATCAGAAACATTTGAATGCGAAAAGGCCTTTATTATTGATAAAGAAAAGCATACGAAATGTTCAAGCCCTACAAACAAGAATCACTACGCCTTGGGCAGAGCGTAGGATCAAACATAATAGGAAAAAAAGAGACAATTACTCTGGTCCAGTCACTTGGATGATCTTCTCCGATGACCAGTTGCATGGACTTTGACCAGGTATACAGGGGCGTATCCAATTATCCATGTCGCAATCACTGTCCCCATCCTCTTAAATAGCATTGACTCTATCAAAGAATACCCCAGCACTGGTAAAATGAACCGAGCCGTAAAACTTTGGAGGTTCTTCAGGACGCCTGGGTGGCTTGTAACCCAGCCCATAAGTATCTTGCTTCCTCTGAACCTCAATAATCTGATCCCATTTCTGTGAGCTTCCAGCTTCAACTACAGCCCGTGCATCTTTGAGGGAGGACATAGAAATCTCCGGCTGATCAATCATAGTAAGCTGCTTAACCGCTTCAGATGAGCTAACCTCCTTAGGATTTTCCTCATGAACTTTTACGTTTCAAAAGCCTGACATAAAGTTTCCTGTATCTCGCCATCTACCTCCACATATTTGAAAGTAGATAGATGGCTTATCATAATGTCCTCCTCTCCGCAAACTGTCACCACGTGTCCATCCACCATATACTTCAGCTTCTGATGGAGTGTAGACGTTACAGCCACAGCACTGTGAATCCACGGCCGACCCAGTAGACAACTGTAAGCGGGCTGAATATCCATTATATAGAATGTGGCGTCAAAGACCTCCGGGCCAACCTTAATTGGCAGCACAACCTCTCCAAAAACAGCCCTTTTAGACCCATCAAATGCGCGCACCACCAAATCACTTGGCGTGCATATCAACCCTCGGGTATCCAACTTCAACAATGCCTTCTTAGGCAAAACATTTAAAGATGATCCTGTATCCACAAGCACATGAGACATCAACGACCCACGACACTCAACAGAAATATTCAAGGCATTGTTATGGTTTCTCCCAGCTGGAGTCAAATCAGCAT
Source organism: Lathyrus tuberosus (assembly GCA_022829125.1). Lineage (NCBI taxonomy): Eukaryota > Viridiplantae > Streptophyta > Magnoliopsida > Fabales > Fabaceae > Lathyrus > Lathyrus tuberosus. Next base: position 2,181,798 of record JALAZF010000241.1, on the reverse strand, counting down.
CAGTAAACCCTAAACCATTACCTGCACTAACATGGGCTATCACCCCCTCAAGCTGATTGACTGATATCTCCTGGGGCACATAAGCGACATTCAGTACTTTCAACAATTCGTTTCGGTGAGCTTCCGAACACAACAGCAAGGATAATATGGATATCTTGGATGGCGTCTGATGCAAATGATCCACAATTTTATAATCACTTCTTCGAATCAACCTCATGAATTCTTCCACATTCTCGGAGAAAGGACTATCAGCTGGCCTTACTACGGAGTCTGTCACTACCGGGGTCTGCACAGAATTATCTATGGCCTGTTTACCCTTGTCTTGTCTGGAATTATCAGCCCGTTCATCAGAAGGAGTGAAGATTCTACCGCTTCGGGTAATAGCTCCTGCTTCCTCAAGACTAGAACTTGCTACCGCCGTTCCCATTAACTCTTGTTTCTGCCCATTAACGAAAACTTCTGCCCCATAGTTCCAAGGAATAGCCTTGGTACTCTCATAAGGAATGGGTCTAGGACCTGTAATTATAACCGGCGCTGGCCTTGCTGCTGCTGAAATTGTGATTGTCTTGAATGGAATAGTGATGGTAGCCACATCGCTGCCAATAACCTCTTTTCGTTGGTCACATCTGTCAAACTGCAACCTACCTTCATCGGTCAACTTTTGAACTCCTGATTTCAACAACCTACAACCATTCGTCTGTATCAGACACTCTGAACAATTCTTGTCACAACCGGGGTCCACTCCTCCCATCAATAATTTCTCCTTTACCACCATCAAAGAAGTCCTTAATTCGTTCACATCCATAACCAGATTCAAAGATTCGCTCTCCTCTAACACAACATTAACCCTTGGCCCGTCATGATCAGGCATTAGGTTCTGGATAACATTCGGCACGTCATTTGAAAAGTTTATGGCCTTAGAATCCACCAAGTCTTGAACTGTGTGCTTAAAAGCTTTACAGTCCTCGATATGATGTCCGGGTGCCCCAGAATGAAAGTCGCAATGGGCGTTAGGATTATAACCCGGAGATGGATTACCAGTGATAGGAGCTAGAGTCCTCTTTTGAATTAGCTGCAACTGAAGTAAGTGTTGGAATAACTGTGAATACGGTAGAGGTGGAGTATCAAAATGTCTATCCCGTTTGGGCTTGTACTGTTGTTGGCGAGGAGCCTGATTTCGCTGCTGAGGAGGCGTTGCAGGAATTGTTACTGAAGCTAATTGCTGATTATAGTTTTGGTGTTGTTTCCCTTTACCTCGGTAAGACGAGACAGAATTGGTTTCCTCCTTCTTTTTGTAATTCGCATATGGTTTCTTTCCCTGACTAGAAGACGACCCATCATTACCCGAAACTTTCCCAGCTTTGATTCCACCCTCTAGCATCTCCCCAACCATGATCAAATCAGCAAACTTGCCCGACATGCATGGTAACAACTTTTCATAATAATGTCCCGGCAAAGTATCCATAAACAGATTCAGCATTTCCTTCTCCAGCATGGGTGGTTATACCCTTGCCGCCAACTCGCGCCATCTCTGCGCGTACTCCTTAAAGCTTTCACCACTCTTTTGGGACATATTTTGTAACTGTGTACGATTGGGAGCCAAATCAGTATTATATTGGTAGTGTTTCACAAATGCTTCCACCATCTCTCTCCAGTTGCGTACATGGATCCTCTCAAGCTGCATACACCATTCTAGGGACGCTCCAAACAAGTTGTCCTGGAAGAAGTGCATCAACAATTTTTCATCACGGGAGTACGCAGCCATCTTTCTTGCGTATGCCCGAACATGTGTTTCCCGGGGTAAGTAGTGTCGTTGTACTCCTCAAAAGTGGGGACTTGAAACTTATGTGGAATTCTCACATCAGGAACCAGCCCTAGGTCATCCAGATCCATTCCCACAGAATTTTGATTCACCACCCCTCTTAGTTGTTCTTCAATCATTCTATTTATTTGATCGTCAACAACCGGGAGACCAGCATCTCCACCTGGTACAGAGAAAACATCGTCTTGTTGGTCATCAAAGTGATGGCCATGAACTGCATGAATACTGTTTCCCCCTCCAATCACAGAAGGAATCACCACATTCTCTCCTCCGCCTAGAGGGATAACCACAGTGGGAACTGGAACTCCGCCCGGAGGTCCATTCTGAATATTGTGTCCATTAGTGCCTCCGCCCAGAGGAATAACATTGTTCTGGACACCACCATGAAGTACCCCATTCTCATCCACCCTTGCTACCAGGGGCTGAACGAGAGTCCTGAGTTGCTCTTGTCCTTGCACGACCCCTTGCATCATTTCCATGAATTGGGCAATACGGGCTTGCATGGCAGCCATCTCTGCTTGCATTTGCTCCATTACTCTTTTCTGGTTGAGTCGAGTATAATATTGGTGAATTGGTTGGTCAGCTATCCTATCTGAAACCAAATAAAGGTTAGGAAAAGAACCAGAACGAGTACCTGTAAAGCAAACAACAAAAATGCAAAATGATATGAAATGCAATGCAAATGCCATGTTTATCATTTCCAAGGTGCCCTACACCCTGATTCCAATCTTAACCACAGAAATCTGAAGATCAGAAATCGCGATACGAAGGGACGCGCCGTGACCATGTGATTGTGTACGGATAATAGCCAAAGGAACATTTCTGAATAAACCGCTCATTTTAATTAAAAAGAATACAGCCATACACATAGCGTTAAACAATGAGTTCAAACAACATACATCAAAATAGTGGATTCATCAACAGGCCTGAGGATATCCATTAACAAAATTACATTAAGAAAGAGAGAAAAATAGTCAATCTGATAACTCTAGATCCTTCAACTTTTCGCTTGAATACTTGATCTCCTCGAAGAGTATGCGAGTGCGCTGGTGATCTGGTCTTTCGATTAACTCCTTAATCAGAACATCTCTTTTTGCTAGAACTTCAGTCAACGAATCCTTATGCACAGGAGAGCTTTGTCATTACAGACTCCTTTGTGCCTCTTCTCGCCGGCTTGCATCTTGAGTTTCCCTATATCTGCCATAGCCTCTTCCAGCTCCTTCTTGGAAATCTTTAGCTCCTCTCTGGCGCTCTCCAACTGCTCTTGACTTTTGCCAAGGTTCTCTCGAAATTTCCTCCGCTGTTCATGTGCCTTTTTAAGCTCGTCATCCTTGATCTTTAGCTGTTCCTGCAACTCTGCGTTCTCGATTCTAACCTCATCCCAGGCTTGCTGAAACTTGGCTAACGTGTCCTTGGTCTGAGCTAAAGTCTGTTTGGTCTTCTTATGAGCTTGAGTGGCAGCATCGGCACCTTTACTAATTTTCTGGAAATGTTGAGCTCTTTCGGGGAAATCCTTTTCTCTTGTAGCTAAGATTTTTCCGGCGTCTTGGGCTTTATGCTCCAACTCTTTGTTGGCATGCAGAGCGTTTTGAATAAGACTACTCAAGTCTGAATTCTCCACCCGAAGCTCCTTCACCAACTTCTGCAGCTTGTTAAACTCCTCGATGGCTACCGTCGTAGGCTGCTCTGGCATTACGGGATATAAAGGGGGTTCCCTTGAAAAAGGCAAGAGTAATTCGTTCACCTACATTTCAATCCATCTTTCATACTCAGGATAAGATCTACAATCCATTTTTCCAAAGACTGTTTTTCATGTTTTACGCTGGTGCCCCCAAGCATTCACAACTTCTCGCAGCATTTCCTCATTTTCAGTCCCTGTAAAGAACAAAGATTTCTCAACATCCCGATCTATGGGAGGATACCTGGAAGCGTATCCAAACTGTCTAATGGCCAGGATCGGGTTATAGTTGATTCCCCATTTCCTGCCAATTAGAGGCACATTGGGAAAATTCCCACAACTGGTGATAATCTCTATTCCCGGCAACTTACGATCGAACCAGACGATGTTATTGGCAGTCAATCCCATTATCCGCTTAGACCATTTTAAAGAATCTTTTGTATCTACAAAAGTACCTGTCTGAGGTAAATGCTTCAAAAACCAATGAGATAAAAGTGGAATGCAATAATTGACAGATCCTTCCATTCTTTTTTCATTCTTGAAGTGCACAGAGTAGTAAAAATCTCCTAACAAAGTGGGAACTGGGTTTTTGAGAACAAAAACTCTTATAGCCTGCATATCCACAAAATCTTGTTGGTTAGGGAAAAGAACAATGCCATATATGCACAAAGCCAGGATGGACTTGTAAACTGCCCAATTCTTTGCTTCAGCAGCCTCTTGAGCTTGGTCAGTAAGAAAGGCTAAGTGAAAACCTTTGACCCCACTTTTGATAGCCACATTTCCTTTTAGCACTGAATCTTTCACTAGTACCGCAGCTGCAATCTCCTCTATGCTAGGATGACTACCAGAAAAGAATGGCAAAGCTGATTCGACCGGAATTCCCAAAATAAATGAGAACTCTTCCAAAGTAGGCATCAAAATGTAATCAGCAAAAAGAAAGCATCTCAGCGACGGCTCATAAAACTGTAGCAACGTTTGAAGAGTATCATGTTCATACTGTGTGATTCTGCGGACCATCTCAACCAATTTCCCATATTTCTTCTGGAAGTGGACAAGAACACCCGGGTCAGCCATATCTATCACCTTATGCAGTAAATCCAAAGTAGGTTCTGGGAACTTATAGGCAACATTGCTCTTTCTCTTGAGACTTGTCTCTGTCGAGCCCATTGATTGGAATCAGAAGTGTAATAAGCACCTGTAAATGACAAACATGAATGTTATGACATGATACTGCAATGCAAAAGGGCATGGTATCAGTATGTTCTGTGTCTGTGCTGGACTGTGTGCACGATGTCTGTAAAAATCTGGGAATAATATTGTATATATAAACCCACTGACTGTAATAAGTTACATCATCTGTCTGTGAAAATACCAGAATATCAGGGTATGTGGGAGGCATGGTCACCTGGAAACCTGTAAACACCCGCCCCTACTCACATGTGGGTACTAAAACAGCGGTTCCTTAGTTTTGGATTCTCTATTTTGAGAAGCAATAGCACATTCAGCCCGTAGGATACAATGCTATCGCCAAGCAAAGAGATCGTCCACTAATTTCCCAAAAATAAAGGCCATCCTATGCAAGTTCCAAAGTGGGCCCTCGGGTGCGAATGGGTTTGCCACAGAATATGGGCTGCCACTGTCACCACTAAAGAGGGATGTTTCCACTAAGGTCCTCAATGATCGGTCACCAGCGTCGACAACTTTCTAGGTTAACACTCCGAAATGCACAAGACGCGCAAATCAGAACATCTCCCAAGAAAACCTCGTCTGGTTGTGGATTTCATGTAAACCATACGTACCAAGACGCTACGTAGGCCACACTACCATCCACTCTAGTCCTATGTGTGTACTCAAGCCTGTGTAATGGGCTTATCTCTCAGAATACCCATTCCGCCAAACAGAAAACCAGCACAGCACAGTCCAATATAATAATGGTATGTAATGTAATAAATGCGATAAATACAGTAATACAGTAAAGAAATAATACAGTAAATAACAATACAGTAAAAACAGTAAATACAACATCAAATTAAACACCCAATGAAACAAAACAGACAAGCGCTAGGATTGACTCGCTTAGGGAACCAGAGATTCTGGGTTCGATCCCCAGCAGAGTCGCCAGCTGGCGCTCCCGAGATTTTCATCCAAGTACAAACGCGAAAGTGGCGCGGAAACAGAGTCGCCAGCAATGTGTATTTATCCCAAGAGAGGGAAAGGAAACACTGCGTAAACCTGAGGGAAGGAAAGAACGAGGTCTCGCGACCAAGAGAACTGGGTTCGAGAGTCGATTACGCGAAGGGAAGGTGTTAGCACCCCACACGTCCATCGTACTCGATGGGATCCACGCTTGTTGTCTCGATCAAAGGGTGATAGAAAAGATACTGGAAAAGGAAGAATGGAAAGAGAACGAGAAACAAATGTAGGGAAAATAAAAGAAGTGCTCGAATGGGCCCTACCCCACTGTCTACGTATCTCATCGGGAACATGAGAATCAGAGCGACGTAGTTCCCCTCAGCCAGGGAAAATTGTTTGTGTTTTTTAGGGAACGGCTAATGTTCTAGCTCAGGTGTTGCAGGCTCGCTAAATCGAGTGCGTTACCATATTGCACGAGAACAAGGAGAAGCGCGTTCTTATGATGAGAGTGAGTGAGATGAGAAGAGAATTCCCGAAGGAAAGACATTGTTGTTTGTTTGAAGTGTTTTAGAAGTTTTTTCTTATTTGGAATGTTTTGCATAGGTAAGTGTACCTAAATCTCTTTCAATGGGGTGTGTACAACATACATCACTCCAAAATGGAATGATAATGAAGCACACTAAGTATGAGGAAGACCCTAAAACTTAGTTCCAATGATCAAGGCTCAAGCACACTAGCATATTTCTTTTTATTAAGTGTTTTTGTTGTTTTTAGATGAAGAAGTGTTTTTGATTATTTTGTGTTTACAACACGCATTGCATTTAAGTCTCTCATGTAGGATCGAATGCATCGCATATCGACCCAAGACGAGACGTATTCTAAACATTCTAAGAGAGTGAGGGAAGACCCCTCACTATCTTATTCTCACATGAAAGGCTCAAATGCAATACATATTATGCCTTTATTAATTTTTTTTTGCCTTTGTTTAGAGATGAGAAGAAGAGAGACTCAAATGGAAGCAAAGGCGAAAACTAAAGGGAACTAGGACTCACCCTAATGTTGTCATGCTTGGAGGCCCTAAGAATTAAGTGTGGAATGAGAATTCTAATCTAAAAGAAGAGAAGAAGAAGATAAGAAACAACTTACTTCCAAGATGGAAGTTAAGTGATCTTAAAGAGGGATGAAGAAAGAAGTTATTCAAGGAAAGCATATAAATGCTTATTAAACACAAGTAGAATGAATAAGAGAGATAAGAGAAGATGAAAGAAAGAATTATATGTGGAAGCATATCCACATACTTACTTACCATTAGCACCTACATGAAAAGGTTAGTTCAAACTATTTACAAGTAGTGAAATAAGGAAAGAATAACATATAATGATCAAACAAATTAAGAATCAATGGATAAAGATCCTAAGAGATGAAAATCATTCAAGGTCAGAACCTATATCCAAAGGATGCTCTCTAAGGTTAAGAGATCAAACACACCCAAACTTTGTACACATAATGCCTTAAACATCCAAGAGATGCACCATGAAAGGAATAGATGGAAGATGAATGGAAATGCAAAGTGAACATGTATTTATGCTTAATGAAATGCTAAGGTTAGAAGCATGCATCATTTATAAATGTCTTCTAATGCATATGAATAATCATATAAGTATAAATGCAATGGTTCAAGTAGAAAAGACAAGATGAAAAGGAATGAAAAGGAGAGAAACAAGTTTCAATCATATACACAAAGTGACATACTAATGATGTATATCATACGGAATGATTAATGAATGCATATGGGCAGTGGCATACCATTAATTATATGCAAATGGAATGTATGAAATGGCATACAAAAATGCACACATGAAACATGTAGAGCTTAAGAAGATACAAGAGAAGGAACCATGTCAAACTTTCAAGTTACCATGCATAAACTCATACTAAATGCAAACACAAGTCAAAGTGACCTATAATGAAACAAGGATGACCTACAATATCATACAAATAACCCATAAAAGATGCACAAACAATCATAAAATGGCGGCATAAATGCCTCATCAAAACAAGTTAGCATGAAGTAGAAGAAAATGCACAAAAGTAACTCCAATCATAAGGCATCAAACAAATGTCAAAGCACATGAGAAAATTATGGGAAGAGGTCATATACATCAGATCAGAAGCAAAACATGCAACAAAAACTCATAGCAAAACTCAAAAGACAAATGCCTCAAAAGGTCTCATGAAATTACATTGAAACACACCACAAAAGTACTTAAAGATACAAGTCCAAACACATGATAAAATGATTTTAAAAAACAAATGAAATTTTTTTTAGATGCTTCAAGATGTCCTTTAATTAATTAAAAAAGAATGGATGAAAAACAGTGTGTGAAATGAGAGAAATAAAATGTGCAAGATCAAGTGTTCATGAAGAAGTTCACTCAAAAAGAAAATGAAAAAAAATTATGGAATTATGATCTAAAATTCATAAAGTCAGAATTAAAAATTATAAAAAATTATTTAAATGTGTTAGGAACATACATGAATTAATTTGGAATTTTTAGAGTTTATTTGGTATTTTTAATAAAAAGAAATGGAAAATAATATGAAAAAGAAATTAAAAATGAGAATGACATGGATAGGAGGTGCAGCGTGAGTAATTTTCAGTTCAAAAGAAGTTTGGGCTCAAACATGGGGTGTGCAGATAGTAATTAGAAACCCAGTCCAATACAGCGCGTGTTTGTGTGTGATAGGGTGCACATGCAGTCAACATGGGATTCAATCAGGGCCATAAGATGAAGTCATGATGATCAAGTGTTAAAAGCAATAAGATCAAACGAATTAAAATGCACGAACACAAAAGCTACCACGTACGCACACACATGTGATAGTCTGAGATCAAAAAGATGGCACGTGCAAGTCACATGATTTTTTAATGCGTTGGCAACATTAGAACCACACGATGTAAACAATCAAACGACTATGATATAAAGTTAGAAACCTTAGCTGATAAATGCCACCGGCCGGAGAAGGACCTTCGGTCATCTTCTCCGGCGAAACGCCACCACCTGCAACTTTCAAATCTTCCAGAAATCACCAAACCATGTACGATTCGAAAGAGGAAGTCACGCACATCATGAATCCAAGCTTAGAATTACCAAAAAATGCACACACAGCAAGAACAGAACACAAACATTTTGCCCTAAGTTTCACAACTATGCTCCTAATGAGCCTATCACTAGCCGGATATGTTACATTGCTTCTAGCAAGCTCAAACCCCACATCAACAAGCTAAAATAGGATAAAATCGTGCAAGCAAAGTTTGAGAAATTTTGGAACCTGAAACTTGAAGATCTTTGAATTGCTGAGAAGACCAGAAGTGAGAACTTGTTCTGGAACTTCTAGAACTTCAATTTGAGCAAAATAAATGCTACTTGATCTTGAGAATAAGAAGAAAAATTGAATCTGAGATTGGAGATGATTAAGCTATTCAATGCTTCAGTGATTTTCTCTTGCTTGATTGTGAAGATTGAGGAAGAACTTGAGGAATTCGTGCAGAGAGAGAGAGAGAGAGTTCAGAGAGAAAGCTTGAGAGTGTTTTTGGAGTGAGAGTGACAAATGAGAGTTCTCTCTTGAAAATCTGTGTGAGTTTGTTTATATAGTTGGGGTTAAGATTTAACTACGGTGGTTAACAGTTGGGAGGAGAGTTAAATGAGTTGGGTTAAATAAGTTCACTCTAACTAACTGAGTTAAGTTAGTTAGTGGCGAGTTGGAAAGGTTTGGCTATGGTGTGGAGAGGTTTGTTGGAGTTATGGTGTGCTGAACAATTTGAAAATGAGAGAGGGAACCGTGTGATGTATTCTCTGTTATGGCGATGATAATGATGTTATGTTGTGTAGAATGAAACTTAGGGGACAAGTTTGGGTATTTCCTCTTTCATATATGATGGATGGTATGTCATGTATGTGTAGGAGAGTATTTGTCCAAATGAGGCAAGAGTGGTGATGTGAAGCATGCGTGCAAGCTGATGAAACAACAACAAACAATGCCAAACAAATCAGTGGGAATGTTGATGTTTGAGGAGTAATTTCTCTCATGTCAAGTGATTTCATCAAGTATTCAGTGAGATTGATGAGAAAACGTAAATCTGGGCAAAACAGAGCACGCAGGCAAGGCCAAGATGTTCTTGGCACCCTTTTTCAAATATTTGAGTTTTGAATTTTTGTGATTTTATTTAATTGATTCAAAAATTAATTTCTCTCTGAGTTTTAATGATTTTGAGTTGATTCTTTTTTTAATAATTCACAAAAATGTTAAAATATTTTATTTTACCAAAAAATCCCAAAAAATTACTTATTTCACATATTTGATATTTTTACAAAGAATTAATGTTTTATTTGTTTTTAACATTTGAAATATTTTTTCTCCCTTGATTTTCCAAACTTAATTGATTTCCAATTATTTTGTGGGTATAAACATGATTTTTCAAACATTAATCCAATACCACAGTTTGTTTTTCACACATGTTTAACAATTTTGATCATTTTAATTGAATTTTTATTCAATTAAAATATATTTTGAAAACAAATTAGGGTTTTGATCAATTCAACCCTCATCAAATCTTTTTCAAACACTTTTGGGCCTCTAATAGAGTGTAAGACCCATCCCTTGTAAATAAAACTTTTTGGGCCTCAGTGCATTGTATAAGTCCCAATACGCTAATGAAATCTCAACGCGATCGTCATTTTTCAAACAAAACCCTTGGGCCTCTCCTTGAGTTGTAAGCCCCATCTTTTCTTTTAAAATCATTTTTGGGCCTCTAATAGAGTGTAAGACCCAACCTCCTTTTAACCAAAACTTTTTGGGCCTCAGTGCATTGTATAAGTCCCGATACGCTAAAGAAATCTCGGCACAATCGCCAGTTTAAAAATCAAACCATCTGGGCCTACCCTCGTGTTATAAGCCCCATTCATTTTCTTTAAACACCTTTGGGCCTCTTGAGAGAGTGTAAGATCCATCCCTTTGTACAGAAAACCTTTTTGGGCCTCAGTCACTTGTATAAGTCCCTGTACAAACAGTGCAATCACTGATAAAACCTTGGGCCTCTCCTTGAGTTGTAAGCCCCAGGAATCTTTCCAAAGTACTTTCTCCTTTGATTTTGAATATAATATTGTTATCAAAGCTTTCTTTGTTGAACAACTAACAAAACAGCATGGAAGCTCTACAACCGAGTAAGTGTTTACCCGCTTTCTTTATCCGCTTCCATATATATATATAACTGTATTGTGGGGCTGCTCACTGTAAGTCTTCTTTCACAAACTTTTATATACTTGCTATATATCCACTGTGTAATACTAGTATAGTTATTTAGAGTTTTCCCCGGCAACTACGTCTAGCACTAGGTAAAGCCCTGTTGGTCACTCTTAAATACAGTCAAAACTAGACCCCCCATAGGATTACCAGATATAGTCTTCCCTCCTCTTGGGATTAAACAATATGGAAACTTGAAAGGCAACATTCTCAGTGAACCCTTTCTCAGATTGTCACTCTTAGAAATTGTCAAAGAAACTCTACTCCCCAGAGATGATCTTTTCTCGGTGAATGGCATCTCTTGAGTTTCTTCAAACCTCAAACTTTCATGAACTGATCTCTTCTCGGTGAATTGCATTTCTTGAACTTCTCTTGGTTTGGGGACCTACAGGCTTCCTAAAAGCATCCCGCCTCCTCTTGGGCGTTGTACAAGGACCCTTCGGCTTCTTAAAAGCTCTCATGCCTTATCTTGGGCTTAGTACAAGGACCCAGCGACCTCTACAGGTATAGGAACAGAACCTAGTCATCAATTTGCTAGAGCTGTCTTTCTGAGTCAAGTGTCAGACCAATTAATTGGTTGACCTTCATCCCTTAACGTACTTGCCTTCTCTTGGGCTTTGTACAATGATTCTCCCTAGTGGAGCTAACCTTTTCAGACTCTCTTGTTGAGTCAAACTTTTAGCCTCCATCTCGAGCTTCGTACGAGATACCAATCACTCTCTTGATGAGTATAAAAGACTCTCTTGTTGAGTCAATCACCTGTCAAATAGACTCTCTTGTTGAGTCACCTTCCTTTAGCCTCCATCTCGGGCTTCGTACGAGATAGAAAAACACTCTCTTGTTGAGTATAAAAGACTCTCTTGTTGAGTCGATCTCCTTTTAGCCTCTATCTTGGGCTTCGTACGAGACAACAAAACACTCTCTTGTTGAGTATAAAAGACTCTCTTGTTGAGTCACTTCCCTTTTAGCCTCCATCTCGAACTTCATACGAGACACTATATCACTCTCTTGTTGAGTATAAAAGACTCTCTTGTTGAGTCAAACCTTTTTAGCCTCCGTCTTAGGCTTCATATAAGACAGATAAAAGATTCTCTTGTTGAGTCAAATAACCTTTTAGCCTCCGTATTGGGCTTCGTACAAGACATATAAAAGCACTCTCTTGTTGAGTCAGTCACTTATTAGCACCCTCTTGTTGGGTCAATCGCCTCCTCTTAGGCTTTGTATAAGGAAACCTCAGTTGAGTCAATTAACCTTTTAGCATCAAAGTTGTACCTTGCTCACAACATACAAACACCAACAACTCCTCTTTAGAGATAACAAATTCTCTCTCATCCAAAACCCTTTAGCTTCACATCTTGGGCTTTGAACAAGATACAAACCACCTTTTAGCTTCATGTCTTGGGCTTTGAACAAGACACCAAAACAACCTCTTTCCTCCCATAGAATAGGAGGAACTACGATCGCTCTGATTTCCCTGTTTCGTTAAATGGGAATACGTAGGCATAAGATTGAAAAAATCTTAGCGAGCATACTAATCAAAAACCCAAAATCCAGTATCTCCTCCGAATCAACCCAAAAGCAGCAAATTTAAACACATCATCGAAAACCTCACAAATAATCTAGACATTATGTTCTTAGCAAAATAACCAAAGATTGGCCCCACATCCACATGGCATCTGTAACCTAACAGACCGTTGTTCAAACTCAGTATGCAAGCAGGGTTAATTGGAGACATCTATTTCCCTTCCTTAATCAGCTCAATAGGATAAAAATGAATCGAACTGTAGTACCCAAGCGATCGTGACTCAGGACCACAAAAATCGCGCTACACTATCAATATGATAACATTAAAGGATTGATATTAGTGAATATTAACTCACAAAACTATCTCTAAACTTTGTTTGTTGAAAGATGAAAAAGCTAGGTCTAGAGTTGAAACATATTTCTCAATAATGATCCAACACAAATATAAACCATAAAAACAAGGTTTTTCACCATATGTTCATCATCAACTTGTTCACATACAAAATATAAGAGAAATACATACAAAAGTGAGGATTATCTACCTCTAATCTTGACACAAGGAGAGATTTAGCTACCCATAACCATGGTATCTTGAGCAACAAGTAACAAACAAAGCTTTTGGAGCATCAAACTTGAAAGGATCAAAGATTGAAGTTTAAAAGCTTTGATATCTAGGTAAAAAATGAAGAAGATGACTTTTTTCTCCACACAAGTGTTTTCTAGGTTACACAAATTCTATGAAAAGCAAGAAGTGGTTTCAAAAATATCAACAAGTGCTAAAATACACACTTTCTGTTCAGGAAAATTCGCTGGGCGAGCTATAAGCTTCGTCGGGCGAAACCTTTAAAACAAGCCACGTGATAGCTACAATGCCAGTGGGCTAAGGAAAATATCTACATTCGCCAGGCGAGACAATGCTTCGCTGGGCGAATCCCTTTCGCTTCACTTTTTCCTGGCAAATCTGCCAGCGAACTAATTCCAGTAGCTCCTGGAATTTCAACTTTCTGTCGCCTGGTGCTTCTCCTTGCCTTCTTCGGGCGAAACCATTCCTTCGCTTCTTCTTTGCCAGGCGAAGATGCTCTTTTTTCTGACACGCGAATTTCTTCGATTCTTTAGTTTTTCTTCCGACTTTTGCTGCACCCTTTTGTCATAAAATGCTGAAAAACTAGAAAACACATTAAAACTACTAAATATGTACATTGATGCAAGAATCACTTATTAAATAAGTTATTTCATTATCAGAAGCATGGAAAAAAGCTTAAAAGTGTCCAAATGGATACGAAAACTAATCTATATTTGACACCTATCAAACTCTCCCCTACTTGCATCTTTGTTTGCCCCTCAGTCAAAGGTAAATTTCAAAATCCACAAGAAAACTTTCAAACACCAAAACAATCGGAAAACATGCATGTTTCAAACTCGACAATCGCACGCACAAGACATTCTCAATCACTTGGATAGAATCAAAACATGATTATGAATTAAGTTCTAAACATAAACATCACACAATGCAAAATCAAATACCCACAAGTTCAAGTTGAATCACCTAATTCACTCATTATCACACACATGAGCACTATGTACACATATTTACAAGGGACAAAACACACTCACAAGTAATCGTGCCACATCCAGAATAATTCATGCATTCATCTCAACAAGCTATTAAAAAATCATGGAAATAAAGATCACTAAGGGTTTCATGGTTGTAACTTGGCTTGGGTTAACAACGAAGGATAATATATACAAGGCCATTGAACAAAAATATGTAAAATCATGAAGAGCATTTAAATTTTTCAAAAATTTATTCTTGCTCAATCCCCACATTCTTTTCCATCCTTTGATTTCTTTTCTTACAATGCATCCTTTCTTTTCTTTTTCTTGATTCTTTTTTTTTTATTGTGTTCTTCTCATAGAATGCATCGTACCACCTATGCTTTTTCCTTTTTTTCAATGAAAAACCACTCCCCAACTTTCAACATTTCTTTCTCTTTAGGCAAAAATGCTCTTCACACAAGGTTAATAATTTTTTGGGATCTTGATTGATTCATTCTAAAAAAAATCACTGTAAGGCTCAAGAGGGGTTACTAATGCGCGCACACTAACAAGGTGAATTGAAGTCTTTTTGGAATGGTGGTTATTCTCATAGTACACAAAAATTGTCGTGATCCTTTCTAAGCATCCAAAATTTAAAAACAAGCTTGCAAGATTAAACATGAACTAAATGAGTTAAACAACAATTACTTGAATTCTACTTTTGGTGAACAATGGAAAGCACCTTACTTTTGTGGTTTTGTCCTAATTGATTCAAACATGAACAAGTGTTTACAAAACAATACATTATCACAATTTTGCATAAAGCACTAACTTCACAATCATGCTATAATTTTACAAAGAAATTATTTGACACCTTGATTGTGCACATCAACAAGATTTTTATCATCACCATCACATGTTAGAGTTGACAAAGCACTCTTTTAAGAATTCTTGTGCTAGCATAATTTTTTTCAATATCAAGGACAAACACAAACACAAAACTAACCAAAATAATTTCTTTGTACAAACATAAACTTAAACATACTAAAAAGCTGAAATTTAACATAAACCAAACTAAAATTTATCATAACCATTGTCTTGGTGTAAACACACCCAAACAGTACTCGCCGAAGCGATACAAAAGTACTTAACCAATACTAAATAAACTGAAATAAAATACAGAAAGTTATAAAAACTGAAAATAAATGACAATATAAAGATATTCTTCACTTTGTAGTTCAACCCCTAATCTTGCATATCATCATGCATCTCCTCGTCACCATCACCATCCGCTCCAGCTGTTGCCCCCTCCGAAAAGAAAGGACGCCTGTCCACAGGACAATTAGCATAGTTATCGTAGTCCTCACGAGTAGGAAACGAAGTGACCTCCTGTTGAGCTATCTGATAATGGTACAATTTCTGCATATAATCAAAATTAAATTCGGAGGACCTTTGGTAACCTTCAGATATATCCCAAGAGTAGCTGAACGCCGCTCTCATCCTCGGGTCCCAAGTAGAGAAATCGAGAGCCTTAGATGGTTCACTTGCATGTGCACGAGACGATTCACCACCACTTGCATTTTGCTTCTTCTGACTCAACTTTCCTTTACAATATCTTTCAATGTAATCATCATTAATTATACCCTCACTTTCTCATTGATCACATCCGGTATGAGAACCCACTTTTTGAGACATGAAGCAGTAACAAGACAAGGAAAAATGATTGGAGCACTAGAATGTACCTCAGGTCGTCGGGTGTTTTCAATGAACAACTTCATCTCATTCGCAATGACCTGAGCCACATCCACCTCTTTGTCTTCCATGATGTAATACAAGAGTAAAGCAACCTCAAGTGGAACCATGGGTCTATACATCTGTGGCTTGATGATGTATGAGATCAAAAGAAGTACGACTTGGACTTCCGGTGGCATATCTTCTCTTCTATATTTGATCGCCTCCCCCACATTGTTCAGCTCCACATTTTTTCCTTCAAACATAATTGATTTTGCTATTTTGACGTGATCAAGGTGTGTACCAAGCTCCTTTGTCTACTCATTTTTCTCAAGAACACCCAAAGAACTTGGCTTACCAAAAAGGTCATTTATGGTTTCACGGTCAAACCTCACTTCTTTCCCTCGGACAAAAGTTTTGTACCTGAAAACTTCCCCCTCGGGATGCAGAGCATTCGCGTAAAATTTCCTTACCAACTCATAATTTATCCTATCAACCGGGTTAATCAGATGTCCCCATTTCTTGCTCTGAAAAATTCCTACAATTTTCTTGTAAGTGCCTTCCGGATTGATAATGAACCTTCGCTCCGAGATAATCTGCCTACCTTCCAGCATGTTGTACCTGGCTACATGATCCTCACTGATGAAACAACTCAAATCGAACTCCCTTGGATGGCTGGAGCTATTCCGACAGTTATCTTTTGTTTTTTCCAAACAGGTAGCCTTGGTCTTTGGAGCCATATGTACAAAAAGGACACAACAACAACACACAGAAGCATGCATGATTGTCAGCAACCAATAAAAAAACAGAAACTGCAGAACTGCAGTTTTTCACTTTCGCCCCTTGCTCGCCAGATGAAGCTGGAGTGAAGCTTCACCTCTCAGTCGCCAGATGAATTACACGAAACCCAGAAAAAAAATCAAAACACAGGTCACAATTCACAAACCCAAATTTGCAAACCTTGCTCACAACTCACAAACCACAACAAAAAAATAGCAACAATAATGGAATAAATAGTCCTAATGCTAATGTTGCTAGTCATTAACCCTGACCACATGCATCTAACCCTATTCTAAGAATTTCTAAAGAAGAGATTAAAGATAAATCAACAAAAGAACATACCTTGGATTGAGAGTGAGAGAGTTGAAATGAGTGAGAGTGAGAGTGAGAGTGAATTAGGGTTTGTGAGCTTGAGTTGACAAAATGAGAAAGATGTGGAAAAAGGGTTTTGAGAATGACATATAAAAAAATTGGGTCAAAAAAATGGGACCAAGTGGACCCAAATAATAAAAAACTATTTTTTCCCTTTTTCAGCAAAAATTCAGCAGACCTCTTTTAAGTGCCCACACACTCTTCACCTGGCGAAGCTGACGCAAAAGGCCAGCGAAGAAAAATTCACCCGGCGAAGCAGCATTTCGACCGGAGAATTACACCAGAAACAGAAAAAACAGGCTATTGCAAGGGCTGTCTTTTTTCAACCGATTCAAACGATTTTTCCACACGATTAAAGACTTAAAATAACAGAAACAAAATACTTACAACATTGGGGTGCCTCCCAATAAGAGCTTTGTTTAACATCGTTTGAGCTCGATGGTCCATGGTGACATTACGGATCACCAAGAAAAACAGCGCAAATTTCACGATTAACTTCGCCTCCAAGGTAGATTTTTAACCTTTGTCCATTAACAGTCCAACTTTCTTTTGTCTTTGGATCCTCTAACACAATCGCGCCAAAATGCTTTACTTCCTTGATCAAGAATGGTCCCGACCATTTGGATTTCAACTTTCCTGGAAAAGGCTTTAACCTGGAATAGAAAAGAAGCACCATTTGGAAAGCTTGAAATTCTTTTTGACGAACTTTCTTGTCATGATAAACTTTGACCTTTTATTTGTAAAGCTTGCCTGAATGATATGCATTGTGTCTCATTTCCTTTAATTCATGAATTTGGACTTTTATTTTCTCTCTGACCAAGTTAGGATCAAAATTCAACAATTTTAAAGCCCAAAGAGATTTATGCTCTATTTCAACCGGTAAATGACAAGTTTAACCGTAAACCATTTGAAACGGAGTTAAACTAATGGGAGCTTTGTAAGCGGTAGGGTATGCCCGCAAAGCTTCATCAAGCTTTTGAGACAAGTCCTTTTTCGAACTTGACACGATTTTTTCAAGAATTCTCTTCACTTCTCTATTCGACATCTCAGCTTAACCATTCGTTTGTGGGTGGTATGAGGTTGCCACTTTATACTTTACACCATAATGTTCCAAAACTTTTTCAAGTGGTGCATTGCAAAAGTGCGAACCACCATCACTTATTAACACTTGAGGTGTGCCAAAACGGGAAAAGATGTTTTTCTTTAAAAATGTAATTACTATTTTGCCATCAGCCTTTTGTGAAGCTATTGCTTCCACGCACTTCAAAACATAATTATCCACTACCAGAATGTATTCATTGGAAAAAGATGGAGGAAATGGTCCACCGAAATCTATACCCCAACAATAAAAAACATCAACTTCCAACATACTTTGTAAGGGCATCTCATCTCGTTTCCCAATTCCGTCACTTCTTTTGCAAACATCACAATTCTTCACATGTAGGTTAGCATCTTTAAACAGAGACAACCAATAAAAGCCCGATTGAAGGACTTTCGTTGCCATCCTCAAACCATTATAATGACCTCCATACTACGAATTGTGACAGTGTCAAAAAATGCTTTTAGCTTCCTCACTTGTAACACACCTTCTCAAGAGATTATCACTACAAAGTTTAAAAAGGTAAGGTTCATCCCACACATAAAAATTTGCATCCGACAAGAATTTCCTCTTTTGGTTCTAAGTTAAATCTTTCGGTATTAATCTGGTTGCCTTGTGGTTGGCAAAATCAGCAAACCAAGGTCTAACTTGGACCATAAACAGTTTTTCATCGGGAAATTCTTTTCTTACTTCACTTTCTTGGTTTATCACTTCCACACTAACCAAGCGGGATAAGTGATCCGCCACCAAGTTTTCATAACCCTTTTTATCGCGAATTTCTAAATAAAATTCTTACAACAAAAGAATCCACCAGATAAGTCTTTGCTTTGAATCCAGTTTTGTGAGAAGATAATTAATTGTCGAATGGTCAGTGTACACCACGACCTTCGAACCAATAAGGTAAGACCTAAATTTGTCAAGAGCATACACTATTGCAAGTAATTCTTTTTCAGTTGTTACATAATTCACTTGAGCTTTATTTAAAACTTTACTCACATAGTATATGGCATGAAAAATTTGTCTTCCTTTGACCAAGCACCGCACCAACCGCATAATCACTTGCGTCACACATTAATTCAAAATTGAGAGTCCAATTTGGAGCTATGATTATAGGTGCGTTGATCAATTTTTCTTTCAAAATTTTAAAAGCATTTAAACAATCATCATCAAAGAGAAAAGACTTATCTTTGTTGAGCAAATTGCTCAAAGGTCTTACTATTTTTGAGAAGTCTTTGATGAATCTCTGGTAAAATCCCGCGTGACCAAGGAAACTCCGGATTCCTTTCACATTTGTTGGTGGTGGAAACTTCTCTATGACGTCAATTTTTGCTTGGTAAACTTCAAGGCCTTTGGAGGAGACTTTGTGGCCGAGCACAATTCCTTCTGTAACCATGAAGTTGCATTTTTCCCAATTAAGAACCAGATTTGTTTCCACACACCTCTCTAAAATGGGTTCCAAAATTTTCAAGCATAACTCAAAAAAAGCCCCTAAAATGGAGAAGTCATCTATGAAAACTTCCATAGTCTTCTTAATAAGATCAGAAAAGATGGCTTGCACGCACCGTTGAAAAGTTGCTGGTGCATTGCACAAACCAAATGGCATATTTCTATATGCAAAAATCCCAAAAGGACAAGTAAAAGCCGTTTTCTCATGGTCTTCCGGATTAACCGTAATTTGGTTATACCCGAAATACCCATCTAAAAAACAATAGAACTCTTGACCCGATAACTTTTCGAGCATTTGATCCATAAAAGGTAGCAGAAAGTGATCTTTTCATGTTTCTTGGTTAAGCCTCCGATAATCAATGCACATCCTCCAACCTGTTACGGTCCTTGTCGGAATCAATTTATTCTTGTCATTTCTTATCACGGTCATTCCTCCTTTCTTTCGAACCACTTGTACCGGACTCACCCATGTGCTATCGGAAATCAGATAGATCATCCCGACATCCAATAGTATCACTACTTCCTTCCTCACAACCTCTTTCATTGTAGGATTCAAGCAGCGTTAACTTTGAGCAACCGACTTGAAATCCTCTTCCATCAATATTTTATGCATGCAATAAGCTGGACTAATCCCCTTCAAATCGGAGAGAACCCAACATATAACTCTTTGGTTTTTTTAAAACTTGAATTAAACAATGTTCCTCTTTTTTGGACAAAATGTTACTAGTAATAATCAGTTTGTTACAACCATCATCAAGAAACACATATTTCAAATGAGGAGGCAACATCTTCAATTCAAGTTGGGATTTTTTATCGTTCACTTCTTTTTTTAACACTTCCACTTCATTTTCCCAAGGTTGCAATTCTTCCAAAGTCTCAAGTTCATTCAAGAATTTTAAAGTTCCCTTTCTTCCTCTTCGGTAAGAACTTCGAATGCATCACCAAGAGCTTTTTCAAAGGGAGTTGATATGTGGACTTGCCTTGTTACTTCCATTATAGCTTTATCCGTTGCATCAATTCAAAAGCTATCATGTGTATCTTTGGAGTACTTCATTGCTTCAAAAAGATCAAAGCAAACTTCCTCATCTTGAACTCTCATTTTATTAGACCATCATCGATATCAATCATTATTCTAGCCGTCTTCATAAAAGGTCGCCCAAGAATTAATGGAGCATCATGGTCTTCCTCCATGTCAATAACAACAAAGTCAATTAGAAAGAAGAATTTATCCACCTTAACTAACAAATCTTGAGCTACTCCATGAGGACGTGTTGTAGATTTGTCAGCCAATTGCAATGTCATTCTTGTTGCTTTCATCTCAATGCTTCCCAAACTCTTAACAATAGATAACATAATTAAATTGATGCTTGAGCCTAAATCAATCAAGCCTTTACCATCATAAACATCTCCTATGGTAACCGACAAAGTAACCCGACCCGGATCACTTTCCTTTATCGGTAGAGTCCTTTGAGTGATTACACTACAAATCGCATCAAGCGTGCTTGTTTCTTGGTCTGTAAATCTCCTCTTCTTGGTAAGGATGTCTTTCATGAACTTTGTATATTTTGGCATTTGTTCAAGAGCCTCGGAAAATGTAATATTAATTTGTAATTGACGAAATATATCCATGAAACGAGCATAATGCCTAGCATTGTCTTTCTTGGTGGGAGCATGAGGATAAGGAAAATTTTGAATTGGAATTGAATTCAACTTCTCTTTCCCTTTCTTGATTTTTTTCTTTTTCTCCTCTACATTTTCTTTCTCATGGTTCTCATTTTCAACTAATTTCTCCTTTTCATTTTTTCAACTTCTACCTCATCATTTTTTTTCTTCCTCCACAATCTCATCACTTCTCACTTCATCATTTTTCTTGTCATATTCTTCTCCTCCACCTACCTCTCTTCCACTCCTAGTCACAATGGCTTTGCAATGTTCCTTTGGATTAGTTTGGGTGTTAGCAGAAAAGGACGGCCCCGGTTGTTGATCGGATAATTCTTTCGCAAGTTGCCCAACTTGGTTTTCAAGATTCTTGATTGATGCCTCATTACTCTTTTGGTTGGCCATCGACATTTGCATGAATTGATTGAGAGTATCTTCCAACTTTGAACTTCCACCTTGAGGTTGTGTAGGTTGATAAGGAGTTTGACGGTTTGATGTTCTGGAATCTTGTCTCCAACCTTGTTGATAACCATGATTATTCCCTCTTTGTTGGAAACCTTGGTTGTTTATATAAGGTTGTTGTATTCCTTGATAGCCTTGATTACCCATGAAATTTGCTTTTTCGTTCACAGGAGGACAATAAACGGTGGGGTGATCTCATTTGCATAGTTCACAAATTGCTATTTGTACATTCTTTCTCGGCATTTCTTGCATCTCTTTTAGTTTTTGTGGGAGCTTTGACATTTGTTGAGTCAATAACTCCACTTGTTGGGATAACAATCTATTTTGAGCAAGAATAGCATCGTTAGTCCCCAATTCTAGCATTCCCGGTTTCTTTTGAATTGTACCCCGGTTGTGTTGGCCTTGAAGATCATTGAGTACCATTCTATTGATTATATCAACCGCTTCCTCATCACTCTTTGACAATAAAGACCCTCCCGAAGTAGCATCCAATAAAGTTTTGTGAGTAGATTGGAGTCCATTTCAGAAAATATGGACTTGTGTTAAATCATCGAATCCATGGCCTTTGCACTTCCGGATCATAGATTTGAACCTCTCCCACGCTTCGTTGAGAGATTCATTTGTACCCTGATCAAACACATAAATTGAAGTTTTTGCATCCATGAATCGATAGTGAGGGAGGAATCTTTCCAAGAACTTCTCTTCCAAAATATTCCAAACAGTCATAACATCAGTGGGTTGGTCAAGATACCACTCTTTCGCTTTTCCAATCAAGGAATGAGGAAATAGTCTCTTGAACAATTGTAATTCTTGATCTTCAGCTACACCAACCGCTTCCTCAATCTCATGGAATTTAGTAAGATGAGCAAAAGGATCCTCGTGATCCATCCCGGTGAAAGGATTTCCATATAAGAGTTGGAGAATCCCCGTCTTCATCTCAGATTGCCTTCCATGATTCAAATTACGAGCGAACTATGCAGAGTGCCATGGACTATTGACACAAGGCGTTGAAATAGGAAGTGGTGGTGGTGGTGAAGCTGCCATGTTTGGCGTAAACTGTGGTGTTGGTGTAGAAACATAACTTTCTCCTCTCTCTCTCGTCTTTCCTTGTCAAGTTGCCTCCTTCGTCTAGTTTTGCTATTCAACTTACGTGCAGTTCTCTCAATCTTAAGATCGAAAAGAAGTTGATCTGCAGGTAACTTTCCTCGCATAAAGAGAGTCTGCAAAACTTAACCAAACAAATTAAGAAGCACAAGAAAAAGGAACTGAGGTAAACAATTTTTAAAACTTATCAACTATTGCAATGATTGCAATATCAAACAACAATCCCTGACAACGACTCCATTTGTTGAAATAGTATTAGTGGGGGTTTTTGTTATCGTTTCCACAGGGATTGGTTGATACAATCGTCGTTCTACAATTGGAATTATTTTAAACTTAGAACATAAAAGATGTTTGTTTTTGTTTCGTAACGTAACAATCACATAAAAAGTTATAAGCAACGGTAAAAGAGTTTTGGTTTTAAAATGATTGATAAAAGCATGTCAAGATTAGGGCTCGATAATCCATTTCATACGTATTTTCTTTATAAAGCATGTGAACTTATTAACAATCAATATAATCGCATATCCTCTCAAGATGTTTCATCTCTAAAACAAGTTGTGAGTTTTATCATATTGATCCTTAGATGATCTCTCAACTTAACTATCAATATGATAACATTAAAGGATTGATATTAGTGAATATCAACTCACAAAACTATCTATAAACTTTGTTTGTTGAAAGATGAAAAACACGGGTTTTCACCATATATTCAACATAAAAACACAGGTTTTCACCACATATTTCTCAATAATGATCCAACACAAATATAAACCATAAAAACACGGGTTTTCACCATATATTCATCATCAACTTGTTCACATACAAAATATCAAGAGAAATACATACAAAAGTGAGGATCAAACTTGAAAGGATCAAAGATTGAAGCTTAAAAGGATCAAAGATTGAGCAACAAGTAACAAAGAAAACTTTTGGAGCATCAAACTTGAAAGGATCAAAGATTGAAGCTTAAAAGCTTTAATTTCGAGTTAAAAATGAAAAAGATGACTTTTTTCTCCACACAAGTGTTTTCTAGGTTACACAAATTCTATGAAAAGCAAGAAGTGGTTTCAAAAATATCAACAAGTGCTAAAATGCACACTTTTTGTCCAGGCAAATTTGTGGGGCGAGCTATAAGCTTCGTCGGGCGAAACCTTTAAAACAAACCTCTTGTTTCACATATGGTTGTAAATTTCAGCATGTACAGTTTGCAGGTGGCTGAAGGTTGGTACACAGGTTTACTTTTGGTAGGTTTATGTCTGTTGGTTTTGGAGCAGAATTGTAGTGAAGATATGTGTAGCGAGTGATTTTTGGATGTGGTTGCGAAGCATGATCGATCTGGTACTACAGCTCGATTCATTTTTTATCCTATTAAAGTTGATGATGGAAGGGAAATAGATGCCTCCAATTAACCCTGCTTGCATACTGAGGTTAAACAGTCAAAACTGTTGGTTTACAGATGCTACAAAGATTCGGGGTTTCTCCTAGGTTATTTTGTTGAAAAGGGGTGCTTTTAGGCTATCGGTTAGGATGTTAGGACAGATATATGAAAGTATGGGATTTTGGGTTTTTGTTTAGTGTGCTCGCTAAGATTTTTCTTTCAATCTTATGCCTACGTATTCCCATTTACCGAAACAGGGAAATCAGAGCGATCGTAGTTCCTCCTATTCTATGGGAGGAAATGGTTGTTTTGGTGTCTTGTTCAAAGCCCAAGACGTGAAGCTAAAGGTGGTTTGTATCTTGTTCAAAGCCCAAGATGTGAAGCTGAAGGTAGTTTGTATCTTGTTCAAAGCCCAAGATGTGAAGCTAAAAGGGTTTGACTTTAGAGAGAATTTGTCATCTCTAAAGAGGGGTTTGTCCGTCACAACAGTTTATAAAGGAGAATTACTTTAACCGAGATTTGTGAATCCGGCAATGCCATAATTTCCTTTATAGGGGATTTCCAACCTGAAGGGGAAGACTTTAACTTAGTTTAGAGCATCGCCATCTTTCCTTAGGAATTTCTCATGCTAAAAGAGGGACAGTGGCATGGATGTAGATGATCCAGAGGCTTGCCACTTACTGCGATTAGATGAAGGGGAAAGAGTTGCTGATGTTTGTGTACTGTGAACGAGGCACAAATTTGATGCTAAAAGGTTGATTTGATCAACCAGTGTTTTTCTTATACAAAGCCTAAGAGGAGGCTAATATGTGTCTCGTACAAAGCCCGAGAGAGAGGCTAAAAGGTTTTGACTCGACGATGGAGTCTTTTGGTATCTCGTATAAAGCCCGAGATGGAGGCTATTTGACTCAACAAGAGAGTTTTTTTGTATCTCGTACGAAGCCCGAGATGGAGGCTAAAAGGGAGTTGACTCAACAAGAGAGTCTTTTATGGTATCTCGTACGAAGCCCGAGATGGAGGCTAAAGGTTTTATACTCAACAAGGGAGTGATTTGTGTCTTGTACAAAGCCCAAGACGGAGGCTATTGTTAGCTCCGCTGGGGAGAATCATTGTACAAAGCCCAAGAGGAGGCTATTGTGGCTGTTTCAGTTGAGTGACAGATCCAGTATGTTGATTTAAAGAGAAAATTAGTTGTTATATGAGTAATGCTGTACTCAAGGATTTGATTCGAGGACCAGGGTTATTTCCTTTTCTTTAAGGAAATGGAAAATCCAAAGGGTATTGAGACTGTCCGAGTCCACGGGGTTCCTTCCTATTCTTGAAGGGTGCTTGAGAATGTCTTGGAGACTCAAGGAAATTAGACTGGCCAAGTCTAAAGTGTCATCTTTTGTACTATGCTTTAAGAAACAGTAGTAGACTCTTGGAATGACTGCTCTATTAAGATGACTGATTTCTGTTCCTATACCTCTAGGAGGTCGTCGGGATAATTTGTACGAAGCCCAAGAGGAGGCTGGAAACTTTTAAGAAGCCGAGTGGTCCTTGTATGAAGCCCAAGAGGAGGCTATCATTCCCGGAGGAAGAATCATTATACGAAGCCTAAGAGGAGGCTGTGAATACTTCTAAGAAGCTGACGGGTCCTTGTACAATGCCCAAGAGGAGGCGGGGATGCTTTTAGGAAGCCTGCGGGTCCTTGAACAATGCCCAAGAGGAGGCCGATGCTTTTAAGAAGCCGATGGGTCCCCAAACCCCGAGAAGTTCAAGACAGGCTATTCACAAAGAATAGATCAAGCCAGGAAAGTTTGAGAATTTGGAAGAAACTCAAGAGATGCCATTCACGGAGAAAAGATCATCTCTGTGGAATAGAGTTTCTTGACAAGTTCTTTTAAGAAGCCTATGGGTCCCTAAACCCCGAGAAGTTCAAGACAGGCTATTCACGAGGAATAGATCAAGCCAGGAAAGTTCGAGAATTTGGAAGAAACTCAAGAGATGCCATTCACAGAGAAAAGATCATCTCTGGGGAGTATAGTTTCTTTGACAACTTCTACGAGTGACAGTCTATAAAAGGGTTCATTGAGAATGCTGCCTTTCATGTCTCCATATTGTTTAACCCCAAGAGGAGGGAAGACTGTGTCTGGTAATCCTATGGGGATCTAGTTTTAACTATTTAAGAGTGATCAACGGGCTTAATGCTAGACGTAGTTGCCGGGGAAACTCTAAATATCTATACTATTATTACACAGTTGATATGAGTTTATGAAAGAAGACTTACACCGAAACAGCCCCACAATACAGTTATATGTATATGAAAGCGGTAAATGAAAGCGTGTAAACACTTACTCGATTGTAGAGCTTCCATGATGTTTGGTTAGTTATTCAACAAAGAAAGATTGAAAACAACATTATATTCAAAAACAAAGGAGAAAGTGCTTTGAAAAAGAAAGATTTGGGGCCTACAGCTCAAGGAGAGGCCCAGGGTTTTATCAGTGAGCGCACTGTTATTTTGTACAGAGGGACTTATACAAGTGACTGAGGCCCAAAAATTGTTTTTTTGTACAAAGGGATGGCTCTTACACTCTCTCAAGAGGCCCAAAAGGTTTAAAGAAAAAGATTGGGGCTTATAACACGAGGGTAGGCCCAAAGTTTGTTTTTCCGTTTGAAATGGCGACCGCGCCGAGATTTTCTTTTAACGCGAAGGGGCTTATACAATATCTGAGGCCCAAAATGTTTTAGTTAAAAGGGGATTGGGTCTTACACTCTAATAGAGGCCCAAAAAATTTTGAATGGGTCTTATAGCTCGAGGAGAGGCCCATTTGATTTTTAAAAGGCGATGATCGCGCCGTTTACTTATACAGAGGGACTTATACAATAAGTGAGGCCCAAAATGGTTTGTACAAGGGGGGTTGGGTCTTACACTCTATCAGAGGCCCAAAAGTTTTTAAGAAAAGAAATGGGTCTTACTACTCGAGGGTAGGCCCAAGGTTTTTTGTTTTGAAAAGGCGACGATCGCGCCATTTGTTTTTGACGGTATCGGGACTTATACAATATACTGAGGCCCAAAAATGATTTGGTCAAAAAAATGATTGAGTCTTACACTCTATTAGAGGCCCATGAGTGTTTGAAAAAGTTTTATGATGGTGAAAATCGAAGAAATCCTAATTTTATCATTTTAAAAGTAAATTCTTAAAAGAAAATCAATACAAAATGATAAAAATACCAAATAAGCAACTTGTGATTTTTGGTTGGGGTTTGAAAAATGATGTTTTAATCACAAGATGAAATAAAATTCATTTGGTCTTGATTTTCAATATGAGAATTCACTTTTAAAATGTTTTAAAAACATTAAAAAGGAATTTATTCACAAGAATACTAATTATATTAAATAAATAATATAAAACTAATTTTTTTGTGGAATAAAATATTTTGGAGTATGAATAAGAAGTGTGTAAAACAGAATTGGAAAATGATGATTTTTGCTATGTAAAAGAATTGGTTGAGTTTTTTTGAGAATAAACTAATGTCACAACATCACATTCGACATCACTCATGAGTTTTGAAGATAAGAAAAAAGGGAAGATGTCACAACATCACATTTGACATCAGAACTGCACCTTGGTTTTTCAACATCTTTGCTATCAAACTTCAAACATTCATAACTCTCTCAATTTTTAACGAAATTAAAATCCATAAGAACCTATCTTGACCAATTTTTTGCAAGGAATCCAATGGTATCACTCATACATACTGAAACTTAATGTACAGCACACACAAGACAAAAAACCAGATCTGCACTTTAAGTTTAAAACAACATAAACTCCACATATAAACATGTTAAAGTGCAAACAGTAAGAGGATCATAACATACACATTAAGAACTACATTTTTGCTTCAAGAATTGTTCAATATGATGCATGTATGTGGACAACAAAGGAAAGCATGATTCAAAGAATTCAAGTTGTGAATTTTACCTCTTTTTTGGAGATTTTGTGCAACCTACCAAGTGCTTTGTTCCAGAAATGATTTGATGCTTTGGACACCCTCAAATGACCTCTTGGATGCTTTTAGGATGATTGGAATCAGCTGGTACCTGCAAAAACACAAACTGTCCCTTTCTTACAAAAGGGGTTAAAAGTGACCAAAATAGCAACTCTCTCAAATGGTCTTCCAGATGGGGGGAACCATTTGGGACAGTTCAAAGATGATATTTGGAGTGAGTTTGAGATTTTATCTGGTTTGGAAAGTGACTGAATCAAGACATGGCTTGAAAAATGCAAAAAAATCCAATTTTGAGGTTTTGAGAGGTGACTTTGTGATGTTGTGATTACAGGTCACTTTTGATAGTTTGGAAAGCTTACATATGATATATGCGAGGTGTGTGTGTGTGATTAGTTTGAGTGGAATTGCTCTCTAACTCAAAAACTCAGAATTACTTGCTTTGGAAGGCAAATTTGAGGTGAAAGAAGAGATTTTGAGGAAAGCATCTGTTTGATGGCTTTGGTGTACGCAAACTGAGCACAAATGATCTCTATTTAAAGTAGAGCAAGTTTGTTTTGGGATCCACAGTGAATGGCAACTGCAGCAGAGGTTTGGCCAATGTTGTCCAATGAAAATCCAAGTCTCCTCTAGCCATTGACTAGAGGTTAGGGCACAGGCTGCTGGTTCCCTAGTTGTTGGAGGAATCTTGACGAATTCAGTTGCAAATGTGTCAGTCCATGCCACCTCTAAGCATCCATTAAATGCTTTAATCCAAAATTGGAGTTTTGTCCCTCTTTTAGGCATTTCTAGGTTTGGCATGCTACTTCTTGTTCCAAGGACTTTGGAGGCTTGGCTCAGTGATTGCCCCCTTTAGATTTGATCCTCAGATGTGTTCAAAATGATGACAAGGCTTAAAAATTCGTGTGGCACAAGAAATGTGCAAATCTGCCCCATGAAAAATTCAGCTGCAGCAAGCCTTTTTGTAAAATCCATAACTCCCTGCTCGAGTATGCTACATGGACGTTCTAGGACTTTCTGGAAAGATGAGATGATGTACTTCAACTTTCATGTTTGACCCCAGACCTGGTTCAACTTGGATCATGGAGAAAAACATCCGTGAAGTTGGGACATTCTTGCAGGAAAAATATTAGTGATGTCATATGCAATGTTGGAACATCAGACAACTTTGAACATTAATAATTCCAAACTTTAATCACTTGTATCTTTTAATCCACTATGATATTTTGAGTTGAAGTGAATTGCATCTTTGATGCTTGTCTTGCATGGTGACAAAGCTTGAAAGTTGGGTGGCACAAGAAAAGTGCACAAAATATGTCCTAAAAAAACAGCTCGAGCAAGGCCTATTGTGAGGTTCATAACTCGTTGCTCAAGTTGAATTAATGGGAGTTATTATACATTTTGGAAAGCCCTAATGACATACTTTAACTTTGATGTTTGACTTTGGTCTTGGTTCATCTTGCAAAGTCATCAAAATGGTCTTGAACTTGTGTAGTCAAATCTGTCCTAAAAGCTGTCATGAAAATTCTGCTTTATCAATGCTTTTTACAAAAATCATATCTCCTTGCTCGAGTATGCTACAAGGACGTTCTAGGACTTTCTGGAAAGCTGAGATGATGTACTTCAACTTTCATGTTTGACCCCAGACCTGGTTCAACTTGGATCATGGAGAAAAACATCCTTGAAGTTGGGGCATTCTTGATGAAAAAATATTAATGATGTCCTATGCAATGTCAGAACATTTGACATTAAGAATTCCCAACTTTGATCACTTATATCTTTCAATCCTTATGATATTTTGAGTTGATTCCTTCTACAATGTTGAAGTAGCAAATACCCTCTTTAAAAGTAGCTTTTACTCAAAATCAATGGATGCTTGGATCAATAGTTACAACCTTGAAAAGTTGTGCACTTGAACATGATTTTAACTTAGAAAAAAAATTTCTAAGTTCTTTCAATTTGATCAATTTTGCAATTTTGCATGATTTCTTGATTTAAATTTGATCAAATTAAATCATCCATCATATTTTCTTGAGTAATGGCTTGTGAAGCTCATAGTTGACAAAAACGTCAAACTTTGACTTTCTGCGTCAGTTGACTTTGTATTAGATGAACTTGAGGCTTGATCCACTTGAAATGTTGCACTCTTGTGCCTAATTCTTGATGTGGGAGTCCTCTTGATCCATTGTGGATGTTTTAGATGTTAGACAAGTTGAAGATCATGTCATTCCTTGATTGATCATTTGTCTAAAGGCTCTGAGAGGGTTTGAAACCCTAGTTTGATTGTAGTGAACGCTCACCCATCTTTGGGGAGACTAATGAGGTAGAAAGGTACATCCATATTGTGCTGATGATTTGCACCATTATGGGAAATCTTAGTGTTCAAAATTTGGGGTATGACAGATGCCCCTATTTAATCTTCTTGGACACGAAGGTGTGAATGGCGAAGGTATTCAGGCATTCGGGGTGCAAGAGGATTAAATATCGGAATATCCGAAATTTTGATGGCGTCTATGAATGGTAGTTCACACATTCATCTTCTTTTGCTAAGCGATGATGCTTAGAAAAGGTAAACTTCCCCTCGATCCTGGTTTCCTACCAAGGAACTGGTCTTAGTTTCTGATGTAAACTTCCCCTCGATCCTGGTTTCCTACCAAGGAACTGGTCTAAGTTTTTGAAATAAACTTCCCCTCGATCCTAGTTTCCTACCAAGGAACTGGTCTTAGTTTCTGATTTAAACTTCCCCTCGATCCTGGTTTCCTACCAAGGAACTGGTCTTAGTTTCTTTTGTCAATAAACTTTATTGACAAGGGACGCTATGTGTAGCGGTTTTCCTCAAACTTCTCGCCGAATTTTCCTGGGGAGATGCCATTCGATAGAAAAAGTTTTGATGCCAGACTTGCTGGGGAACCCAGTCGTCTGAGTTGTAGAGGTGTACAAACTTCTCTGTTGGAGATGCCATTTGTTGACTCTATTTGGGGAATGCAAGTCCCTTGAGGGACTGCCTTCACGCTTGGGGATATTACATCATACTTTTCTCGGGATCTTCCCGGAGAAATGCCATATGATGGGATCCAATTTTGAGGTGCCAATGACCTTTTCATCAGTGGTTCTTTCGGAGAAAAACTGTCGTATTGCCGAAGCTCCGATTAAGGGGCTTTCTCTAGGGATTTTCCTTAATCCGGGAAAGCAAAAATATCATCTTCAATGGCGAAGAGTGATGCTAACTGAAAGTTTCTCTGGTTTTTCAGAGATCCAAGTTATCAAAGTGGTCCAGGACCTATCTTCAATTCAGAAATAGCTGGAGGCGAGATTGTTCAGATGATTCACTTCCTGACGAGGAAAGAATCGACAACTCGATTGAGAGGACTTTTATCACTAGGGGATAAGACCGACTAGAGTGATAGTAATGCAATATGAATGCGAATGCAAGTAAAATGCATGATGTATGTATGTATATGCTGACAAAGACTTGACACAACACACAGACTGACGGATGAACACGACTGAATACTCGGCCACTGCGGGGGATGAAAAGGTATCGCTGGTCCAAAAGTAACAATTATGCCTTGCTTAGGAGAAGTAGTCCTTGCAGGGAACTATGTTGGTCGGGCTTAGGAGATAAGGACTCTGCCGAAGATGTCAGATGGATCAGTCGCATCTGAAACTGTTAATCCTTCATTCAGGCACATTGGCGTAGAAGGATTACTTTGATTCTGTACTTTGAGGTTCGCTTACTTCTGGAGAAGCAGTTGATGTTCTTTTGATGTTCAACAGTCAAAAGAAATTGCCATCTTTATTTTAAAGCAGAAAAAGTTTTACAAGTAAATTCATTTTTGTTTTATTTCAAGAATCGTTGAGTATGTTAAAATGTCGTTTTGTAAAGCAAAAACAAATGAGAATTACAAATAAAAGCACAAGGGCTTAAATTTTATTGATAAGATGGATATCAGCCAAACGCGTGATTCCAAAGAGTATATACAAAGCTAGAAAATGGTAATTTACAGCGAAAAGGGCTACGTTGAAACATAACGACCACTATCCTTCTACCAACTTTGAATTCGGGGCATCCTGAGCTTCTGTCGAAGATGACCTTGATTGGAGTTGTCCTCCGACGGATGGTGTAACTGCTGCTGAGGGACTTGCCCCTGTTGAACATAGTTACTTGCCATTATCCTTAATTTTTTCCTGGATTGTACTTTGATGTTTCCAATCCACCGGGATGATTTTTTTTTATTTTGTCTCTAACTTTTGCCTAGACCGCCTTTTCGGATTTTCAATCCACCGAGACGTTTTTTTTAGGCGAATTATTTCTTGACTACATCAACATTTGTGGGGTAGGCAAATTCCTCTCCGTCCATGGTTGCAAGTCTCAAGGCGCCGCCTGAGAAAGTTTTCTTGACAACATAGGGACCATCATAATTCGGAGTCCATTTGCCTCGCGAATCAGTGAGAAATGATTGTATCTTCTTGAGTAGTTTGAAGATTGGCGAGCAGGTTGCGGTCATGAGGAATATGAATATGGAGATGTAATTCAAACGTCCCAGGAATCCTCTGACTTGTTTTTTAGTTTTCGGAGAAGGCATTTCTTGAATGGCCTTGACCTTGTCAGGATCAACCTCAATTCCTTTTTGGCTGACGATGAACCCTAAGAGTTTCCCTGAACGGGCACCGAAGGTGCATTTGTTGGGATTCAAGCAGAGTTTGTACTTTCGCAAACGCTTGAATAGTTTTGACAGGTGGGTCACATGCTCCTCCTCTGTCTTAGATTTTGCAATCATATCATCGACATACACTTCGATTTCTTTATGTATCATGTCATGAAACAGAGTAGTCATGTCCATTTGATAGGTTGCTCCGGTGTTCTTCAAACCGAACGACATTACCTTGTAACAAAAGGTACCCCATGGGGTAATGAAGGAAGTTTTCTCCATGTCTTTCGGCGCCATTTTGATCTGGTTATAACTCGAGAATCCATCCATGAAGGAGAAAACTTTGAACTTTGTTGTACTGTCTACCAACATGTCAATGTGTGGTAAGGGAAAGTCGTCCTTTGGATTTGCCTTGTTTAGATCTCTATAGTCGACACACATTCTGACCTTTCCGTCCTTTTTTGGAACGGGTACGATATTGGCTAACCATTGAGGATATTCTGACGTGGCGAGAAAACCCGCATCAATCTATTTCTGTACCTCCTCTTTGATTTTGATGGCCATGTCCGGATGAGTGCGTCTCAACCTCTGTTTTACCGGTGGACATTCCGATCTCAATGGTAAATGATGTTCCACGATGCTGGTATCCAACCCTGGCATGTCCTGATAGGACCAAGCGAATACATCGGGGAATTCTTTGAGAAGCTTTGTCAAACCCTCTTTGGCAATTGGACTGAGCAGTGCCCCAATCCTGATTTCTTTTCTCTCTTTTTCTGAACCCAAGTTTACCGTTTCCAACGGCTCTTTGTGAGGTTCAATGGACCTTTCCTCTTGTCTGAGTAATCGGGAGATCTCTTCTGGAATTTCGTTGTCATCTTCTTCTTCAGCCCCAAATACCGGGAACTCAAACTTGGGAGAAGGCATCGGATCGTATGTTTCAACGGGGTTTAAAACAAGCAATCTGCATGACGTGATGATTCGTGTTTAGAAGAGATAGAGAAAATACAAAAGTGTGTGCAGTGTATTTTTTTTATTACTGCTTGTTTTTATTATTGAATTGTTTTTTAGGATTACCATTTTCTGAGAAAAGTGAAAAGAGAAAACAACAATTAATGCGGAAATTACAGAATGACGTTATTTTATTAATGAACAAGTCGATTCTTGAAACAATAGCCCTATAAAACAAAACTCTGTCGCTTTGGGCTAAGCGAAGAGGGAAAATTTACAGAAAGTGAGCCCTATTAAAACATCTGTTTCACCTGGGCAAGGTGAAAGGTTAAAGATGGCAATTAATTTGGTTGGCGAACGACCTTCGGAACATCGACAACAACCCATTGGCGGCGAACTCCTCGGTGAATCACAAAGTCTGGCACCTTCCTTGATTTGTCTTCAGAAATAACGCTGATTTCTGGTGGAGCAGGATCATTGGAATCTGTCTCCCAAGCAGAGTTGTCGTAGGAGGATTCCTCTGTTGTATTTTGCATAGTATTTGTACTCTCGACTACTTTATTAGCATCTTTGTATGAGGAAATCGAAGTTCCTCCTCCGAATTGTTCGTCCTTGTGTAGCGAAAGCGCTTGGAACTGGGTTCCGATTATCCCTTCTGGTTCCACATAAGTGGATGATGATAAATTGCTGACGAGCAAGGCCTGTTCCCCACAGACTATGATGAGTTGGCTGTTCTAGACAAACTTTAGTTTTTGGTGGAGGGTCGAGGTGACCGCTCCAGCCTGATGTATCCAAGGTCTTCCTAATAAACAACTGTACATTGCCCGGATGTCCATGACCTGGAAAGTAACTTGGAAAGTGTGAGGACCAATAGTCACTGGTTCTCATCAGAGGGCCCTTGAATGATAATTGCATCAAAGTGGACTTCGGCATAACATTCAGGGCTGACCCTGTGTCTACCAGTACGCTGGCTAAAGCATCGTCCTGGTAGTTGACTGTGATATTGAGTGTCATGTTATGACGGAGACCCTCTTCAAGTAATTCCTCATCACTAAATCCCAAATTATTGCCAGAAGTGATGTTAGAGACAATACTATCGAACTGTCTGATTGTTACATCCTGTTCCACAAAGGCTTGCTCCAAGACTTTCTGTAGGGCCTCTCTGTGCGCTTCTAAACTGAGTAACAGTGATAATACCAAGATCTTTGAAGGAGTCTGTAACATTTGATCGACAATGTTGTATTCACTCCTTTGGATGAGCTT
The DNA here is from genome assembly GCA_022829125.1 of Lathyrus tuberosus. Classification (NCBI taxonomy): domain Eukaryota; kingdom Viridiplantae; phylum Streptophyta; class Magnoliopsida; order Fabales; family Fabaceae; genus Lathyrus; species Lathyrus tuberosus. Next base: position 2,146,917 of record JALAZF010000241.1, on the reverse strand, counting down.
CAGCATCTCATCATTGTTTTTCGAAAGGTCGAGATTACTGGATTGACCGACTGATGGATCAGGAGCTTCTGTCTGAAGTTCCTTTTCTTTGTTAGACTCTCCAACTCCTCTGTCGAAGATTCTACCACTCCGTGTTACACGACTGATGTCTGCAATATTCACGAAGGAGGGTAATGGAATTTCCTTTCCATTTTCAATTATCGTTGCACTGTATTTGTAAGGGATTGCCTTAGCTGATTCATACGGTAGTGGTCCCGGCAAATAGATGACTATGGGAACCTTCTGGTTTTTCTGACCATCGTAGGTAATCTTGATCCGTTCCCAGTTGGGAGTTCTTGATTCGTCAAGCAGAGGGATAATGGTAAAAATATCCCTAGTTCTTTGATGATCAGAGATTATGAAAACGTCCTCAATTTGATTGGCAAGGTAGTTCGGCGACCAATTGATGGGTCTGGAACCTGGATATGGGCGGATCTCTCCACGATCCACTTGCCCCTGGAGAGCTGCTCGCACAAGGTAGCACCCTTGGTTACTTTCCAAAAAGACTCCACAACATTCATAATTGTGTGGTGGCACCTGACCACGCCCACTTTGAATACCATGTAACCTCACTAAGTTAGCTTCCACGAGTCGGACATCCTGACTTTGACGCCGAGTGGGGTTTCTGTTATTGATACTAATTTGCTGAGTATCTTCATCCATGTAGATTGGCATCCACTAATGATTCAATAAATGCTGAAGTGCTTCCTGGACAAGGGCACATCCCTGATCATTTTCGCAACCCGCTTTACAACTGTGATAATTATGTGATATCAAGAATCCGAGTCGGACCTGCTCAGCATGCAACTCTACCAAGTTGGTATTCATTAAGCGAATGTCGAAGATTTAAACCATATTGATCTGATAGGGATTCCTATCATGGTAGACCTGGATCCATCCGAGATCCATCTGACGCTGGAGGGCCTCCTGTATGAAAGAGCATCCCTGTTTGTTTACCGAGCAAGTCAGACAAGAACTATAATCGTGCCGTGGCAGATTATGATACTGGCTTTTCCTTAAGTGCATTGCCACCTAGTTGGCATTCATCATACGGATGTCGTGGTTCTGAATGACGTTGGAATTCATGTAGACCATGTTAACTCCATGAACTCGGTGCTCCTGGATCCATCCGAGATCCATCTGTTCTTGTAGAGCTGATTGCACCACAGAACATCCTTGACTTTTTTTAGAGCAGACATCACACTGGTGATAATTATGAGGTGGCACATGGCCATATCCACTCTGTCTACAATGCATCTTAACCAGATTGGTCCTCAACAAAAGTACATCGTGAATTTGATAGACATTGTTAAATTCTTTCTCAATCAGGTTGATTACAGCTTTCTAATGTTAAGGCAGCAGTTCGTGAGAACATTGGGATTCGTATCTTTGAAAGATAGGAGCCCGCTCCTAACAAGCTTTTGCACGTCAGATTTGAAATTGAGATAATTCTCTATGTTATGCCCTGATCCTCCTTGATGATAAGGGCATTTCTGATCTGCTTTGAACCAAACAGGCGGATTTTCCAGTACTGTAAGAGGAGACTTAGTCTGGATGTGCCCCTTGGCTAGTAATAACGGAAATAGTTTTGTGTACAACATGGGTATAGGATCAAACCCTGGTGGCCGTGTTGTACGGTTGTTTTTGTATGGAGGACGAGCCTGCTGAAGAGGCTGTTGTATCCTTTGCTGATTAGGTTGGCTCTGTGCAACCTGAGGTTGATATGTAGGAATAGGCGCAGGGCTGATAGCAGGAGTTACAGCTGCTACCGACTAATAATGTCGCCTTTGCTTTCCGAGAGAGATATTCCCAATATCTTGCTATTTTTTCTTAGGGAGAGAACTACCGTATCGTTTTGTACTACTTGATGATGCAACGTCTTTTATCAAACGTCCTTCTCGGACGACTTCCTCAAGACGAACTCCCATACCGACCATCTCGGTGAAGTCACTGGGCGCACTGGTAACCATTCTGTCGTAATAAAATGAGCTTGAGGTCTTTAAGAAGATCTTTGTCATCTCTTTCTCCTCAAGAGGTGGATAAATTTGAGCGGCAATCTCGGGCCATCTCTGAGCGTACTCCTTAAAGGTTTCCTTGTCCTTTTGTGACATTGATCTGAGCTGATCTCTGTCCGGTGCCATGTCCAAATTGTATTTGTATTGTTGGACGAAGGCAGTACCAAGATCTCTGAAAGTGCTGATCGTAGTACGGTTTAAACCCATGTACCATTTGAGTGCGACACTAGTTAAACTATCTTGAAAGTAGTGAATCAGTAGGTCCCGATTCTCCGTCTAAGCTGACATTCGCCGAGCGTACATTGTAACGCCCGGTTATTTAATTAATTATTTAATTAACTATATTCGTATTATTTGTGTTGATTTGTGGTGATTTTCGAAATATCGGAATGTTGTGTTAAGTGGCTATGTTGGTTTTAGTTGGATTAATTTAACTAAGTCGATTTAAGTGGTAGAAATAATATAGTATTAGCTTACTAGAATTATAATAAGTTAGTGGGCTTATAAGATGGGTAGTAGTGGTAAAAGGTGAGGTGTGGAATTGAGCCCAATAAGAGTTAGTAAGAATTATAAGGGTTAAGTTGAATAGAATTAGGGTAATTAGAAGTGGAGGAAAGATCAAGTACGTGGAAGTTGCAAAGTTGCTGAAAAAGGAATAGAACAGTAGAACGTGAAGTTGCAGAGAGGAGAAAACAAGGGTTGCGAGAGATCGCGTAGAGGCTGCGAGAGAGCGAGAATTCGATCGGAGATTTTAGAGCGACCTTCAATCCAAGGTAAGGGTGGGGTTCTGACTCTATAATGGGATAGTTGATGAGTAATATGTGGGGGTTGGTTTTATAGAATTCTCCTCTATTTTTGTGTAATCGATGTCGTGAATATTGAATTTGGTTTTCTGTTGATGAATTGTTTGTAGAATTTCTTATGTCTGTGTCGAAATGATTGTCGTAGAAATGTTGAAATGCATTGTGATTGATGAATTGGTTGTGAGAAACTGGTATATGTTACTTTAGGGTGTAATTCTGTTGTAGTTCTGTTTCACTGTCTTGGACAAATTGAAATTGATATGAATCTGAGGAAAGGTTGTGAATTTAGAAAGAAACTGGAACGAACGAATTTTAAGACGAAGGATTTTGGGGTCGTGACGACTGTGATGGTGTTGTGAAGACCGTGATGGTGTCGTGACGACCGTGATGGTGTTGTGACGACCGTCACACATGCTGCTGTGTGTTTCTTTTCCTGTTTCTGTTATGTTCTGATGTGGTGTGTTTGTTCTGTCCATTTTAATTGAGAAGTTGTTATATAATTCAATAGCATTGGACATAGAATTATGATGGAACCAATTAACCGATTTTTAGTCGAAAACTACCGATTGATTAAATGATGGATTGTGATATATTTTAGATGATGCATAATTATATATCCTAGTTGCTGTGATATTATTGTTGGAAATTATCAAGCTGTGAACGATGTTGAATTGCCTCTAATTATTGGCAAGAATTTAGCTGTGGGCCTATGGCCAATGTTGAGCTGTTGTTGTGCTGATTGATAGGTATTAGTGCTGTGATTATGATGTTCATATTTGAGTCACATGGCATAACATATTAAGCTGGCCTGGATTGGCAAAACATTAAGTTGGCCTGGATTGGCAAAATATTAAGCGGAAGGCTTATGCCTTGTTGAAGTCAATATTAATTGGCAAATATTTAAGCTGGGAGTTCTACTCCAATGGTACCACATGCATGTGCATTTCGAGTCGCATTTCAAGTTGCATAGTTGTTGTTGTGTTGTTGACTAATGATGAAGTAAAAGTTGTTGCTGTGCTGCTGTTTTACGTTGATTGAGATGTTGTGAAGTGGTGATTGTATAATCTGATCTAATATATTACTTATCATATATCTGATTATATTGTTCGATATCTCACCCCTTCTGTTTGATTGCTGTCCCTATGTTGGCAACGTGCAGGTAATCAAGAGGAATAGCCGGTTACCTTAGTTCGAGTCAGTGATTGTCGCTCTGATACGTAGCACTCGGGGGGATGACGCATGTCTTATTTTGTTTATTTGTTTACATGCTGAATTTTTAAGTTAAATTGTCAAAGAACACCTTGTTGCTTATTTTAAAGTTTATGTTGGATAAAGATGCTATTACTTTGATTATGAATCCGCTGCGTCGTATTTTATAAAGTTGAGTTATTTTGGAGGCTATTGGTTAATTTATGAGTTTTTTTCCTTGAACTTGCTATGTATCTTTCATGATTATCTATCATGTTATTGATTTTAAAGTTGAAAAATGTGACATCCTGTTTTATGTTGAAATTTTATCACTCTGATTTCTTTATAAATGTCGGGTAGAAATGCGGTGTTACATTAGTGGTATCAGAGCAGGTCGGTCCGTCCGACCAAGTTGTCGATTCATAGTTCTGTTTAACAATCGAGTATTGTTAATTAGTTCTACTCTTGTTATGTTGCACTGATAAGTTGAGATGGCTAGAAGGAACGATGCTGCAATTGCTGCTGCAATGCAAGCAATGGCTCAAGCTTTGCAGAATCAGCCGAACGCTGACGAGAATGCTGGATCTCGTAGTTTGGCAATGTTTCACAGGGAGAATCCGCCTACCTTCAAGGGCAAGTATGATCCTGATGGAGCGTTGCATTGGTTGAAAGAGATGGAGAGAATCTTCTGTGTGATGGACTGCACTCCAGCGTAGAAGGTTCGATATGGGACTCATATGATAGCATTCGAGGCTTATGACTGGTGGCTAGAGACTCGTCAGAGGTTGGAAGCTGTAGGTGAAGGTATCACTTGGACTGTGTTTCGAAGAGAGTTCCTGAGGAAATATTACCCAGAGGATGTTCGTGGTAAGAAGCAAATCGAGTTTCTTGAGCTGAAGCAAGGAAACATGTCGGTTACCGATTATGCTGCAAAGTTTGTTGAGTTGGCTAAGTTTTATCCACACTATAACGGAGATGATGCTGAATTTTCTAAGTGCATCAAGTTTGAGAGTGGGTTGCGCCCGGAGATTAAGAAGGCAGTTGGATCTCAGAAGATCCGTGTTTTTGCGAATTTGATTGATAGTTGCAAGATTTTTGAAGAAGATAACAATGCTCATTATAATATCATTAATGAGAGGAAGAGCAAGCACCAACAGAATCGTGGCAAGCCTTATGATGCTCCGGCGGGAAAAGGTAAGCAGAAAGTAGCTGATGGCAAGAGGACTAGTGGGGGAGATGCTCCTGCTGGCATAACTTGTTTCAAATGTGGGAAACCTGGTCATAAGAGTAATGTGTGTACTGCTGAGGTGAAGAGGTGTTTCCGTTGTGGTAAGACTGGGCATGCCATATCTGAGTGCAAGCATAAAGAGAGGATTTGCTTCAACTGTGGTGAGGAAGGACACATTGGTAGTCAGTGTCAGAAACCAAAGAAGGCGCAAACCGGTGGGAAAGTGTTCGCGTTGGCTGGGACTCAGACAACTAGCGAGGACAGACTCATCAGAGGTACATGTTTCATTAATAGTACTCCTTTAATCGCTATGATTGATACTGGTGCTACTCATTGCTTTATTACTGCTGATTGTGTTAAGAGATTGGGTCTTATGTTGTCCTCTATGAATGGAGAGATGGTCGTCGAGATTCTGGCTAAGGGATCGGTGACTACTTCTCTTATGTGTTTAAAGTGCCCTTTGTCGATCTTCGACAGAGACTTTGATGTTGATTTGGTGTGTTTGCCGTTAACTGGGATGGATGTAATCTTGGGTATGAACTGGTTAGAATATAACTATGTTCATATTAATTGTTATAACAAGACTCTGAGGTTTTCTACTCCTGAAGAGGAAACTGGTTTGTTGTCTGCTACACAGTTGCAACGGTTGATGCAAGAAGAAGCTCAGGTGTTCTCGTTGATGGCAACATTATCTATTGAGAACCAAGCTATAATTGATGAGTTGCAGGTGGTGCGCGAATTTCCCGAAGTTTTCCCTGACGAAATTCCTGAAGTACCGCCAGAAAGAGAAGTTGAATTTGCAATTGACCTTGTACCTGGTACCAGACCTATTTCTATGGCACCATACAGGATGTCTGCATCTGAATTGTCGGAATTAAAGAAACAATTGGAGGATTTGATTGAAAAGAAGTTTGTGAGGCCAAGTGTATCGCCGTGGGGAGCTCCAGTGTTGTTGGTGAAGAAGAAAGATGGGAGTATGAGGCTCTGTGTTGACTATAGACAGTTGAACAAAGTGACGATTAAGAACAAGTATCCGCTTTCGAGAATAGATGACTTGATGGATCAGTTGGTAGGTGCTTGTGTGTTTAGCAAGATTGATTTGAGGCCAGGCTATCACCAGTTTAAAGTGAAAGATGGTGATATTCAGAAGACGGCTTTTAGAACGCGTTATGGACATTATGAGTATTTGGTGATGCCGTTCGGTGTTACTAATGCGCCGGGAGTATTCATGGAATACATGAATCGTATCTTTCAAACGTATTTAGATCGGTTTGTAGTGGTGTTTATTGATGACATACTGATTTACTCTAAATTGGAAGTAGAGCATGCAGAACACTTAGGATTAGTATTGCAAGTTTTGAGAGAGAAGAAGCTATATGCAAAGTTGTCAAAATGTGAATTTTGGCTAAAGGAAGTTAGTTTTCTTGGTCACGTCATTTCGGGTAGTGGCATTGCTGTGGATCTGTCTAAAGTAGACGCTGTGTTGCAATGGGAAATTCCAAGGTCGGCTACCGAGATAAGAAGCTTTTTGGGACTAGCTGGTTACTATCGAAGGTTTTTCGAAGTTGGCACTTCCGTTAACTAAGTTGACGTGTAAAGGTAAAGCGTTTGTTTAGGACGTTCGATGTGAGGAAAGTTTCACGGAATTGAAGAAGAGATTGACGTCGGCTCTGATTTTGACATTACCTAACCCAGGAGAACCTTTTGTGGTATATTGTGATGCTTCTAAAATGGGTTTAGGAGGTGTACTTATGCAGAATGGTAAGGTAGTTGCTTATGCGTCGAGGCAATTGAGGACTCATGAGAAGAACTATCCTACGCATGATTTAGAACTTGCTGCAGTTGTTTTTATGCTAAAGATTTGGAGGCATTATCTTTATGGTTCTAGATTTGAAGTATTTAGTGACCATAAAAGTTTAAAGTACTTATTTGACCAGAAGGAGTTGAATATGAGACAGCGAAGGTGGCTGGAGTTATTAAAAGATTATGATTTCGGGTTGAATTATCATCCAGGTAAAGCTAATGTTGTGGCTGATGCTTTAAGCCGAAAGACTTTGCATATGTCGGCGATTATGGTTAAAGAGTTGGAATTAATTGAACAGTTCAGAGATATGAGTTTAGTTTGCGAAGTGACACCGCAGAGTGTGATGTTAGGAATGTTGAAGATTAACAATGATTTTCTGTATAGTATAAGAGAAGCTCAGAAGTTAGATGTGAAACTAGTAGATTCGATGGTTGGAATCGATCAGCCTGAGAATAGCGATTTTAAGATGGACGCGCATGGTGTGTTAAGATTCCGTGATCGAATTTGTATTCCTGATGATGCGGAAATGAAGAAAGCGATTCTTGAAGAAGGTCATAAAAGTAAATTGAGTATTCATCTGGGGGCTACAAAGATGTATCAAGATTTGAAGAATTTGTTTTGGTGGCCTGGGATGAAGCGTGATGTAGCGCAGTTTGTGTATGCATGTTTAACTTGTCAGAAGTCGAAAGTTGAACATCAGAAGCCTGTGGGGTTGATGCAACCATTAGAAGTTCCAGAATGGAAATAGGATAGCATTTCAATGGACTTTGTAACGGGATTACCAAACACTTCAAGAGGATATGATTCTATTTGGGTGATTGTTGATAGTCTTAAGAAGTCGGCTCATTTTATTCCATTTAACATCACTTTTCTGGTATCAAAGTTGGCAGAGATTTATATTCGGGTAATTGTGAAGCTGCACGGTGTTCCTTTGTGTATTGTGTCAGATAGAGATCCGAGGTTTACTTCTGATTTTTGGGAGAGTTTGCAAGAGGCGTTGGGTTCTAAGTTGAGGTTAAGTTCGGCTTATCACCCTCAGACGGATGGTCAAACGGAGAGGACTATTCAGTCATTAGAGGATTTGTTGAGAGCGTGTGTTCTTGAGCGTGTGTTTTTGATAGAGTTCACTTATAATAACAGTTACCATTCTAGTATTGAAATGGCCCCTTTTGAAGCATTATATGGTCGGAGATGTAGGACTCCTTTATGTTGGCATGAATCTGGAGAAAGTGTAGTACTTGGACCTGAAATTGTTCGAGAGACTACTGAGAAGGTGAAGTTGATCCGAGAAAAGATGAGATATTCCCAAAGTAGGCAGAAGAGTTATCATGACAAGCGAAGGAAAGACTTAGAATTTCAAGCAGGTGACCATGTGTTTTTAAGAGTTACACCTATGACCAGTGTTGGGCGTGCATTGAAGTCTAAGAAGCTCACTCCTCGTTTTATTGGTCCGTATCATATTTTGGACAGAATTGGGAATGTTGCTTATAGAGTGGCTTTACCGCCTAATCTTTCGAATTTGCACGATGTGTTTCACGTGTCACAACTTCGGAAGTACATTTCAGATCCATCTCATGTGATTCATATGGATGATGTGCAAGTACGGGATAATCTTACTATTGAGACGATGCCTGTGCGAATCGCGGATCGTGAAATGAAGACCTTGAGAGGCAAGGAGATTGCGTTGGTGAAAGTTGTCTGGTTAGGAGCTGCCGGAGAAAGTATGACGTGGGAGATGGAAAGCAAGATGCGGGAATCCTATCCCGAGTTGTTTGAACAAGGTAAATTTTCGAGGACGAAAATATCCTAAGTGGGGGAGAGTTGTAACACCCGGTTATTTAATTAACTATATTCGTATTATTTGTGTTGATTTGTGGTGATTTTCGAAATATCGGAATGTTGTGTTAAGTGGCTATGTTGGTTTTAGTTGGATTAATTTAACTAAGTCGATTTAAGTGGTAGAAATAATATAGTATTAGCTTACTAGAATTATAATAAGTTAGTGGGCTTATAAGATGGGTAGTAGTGGTAAAAGGTGAGGTGTGGAATTGAGCCCAATAAGAGTTAGTAAGAATTATAAGGGTTAAGTTGAATAGAATTAGGGTAATTAGAAGTGGAGGAAATATCAAGTACGTGGAAGTTGCAAACTTGCTGAAAAAGGAATAGAACAGTAGAACGTGAAGTTGTAGAGAGGAGAAAACAAGGGTTGCGAGAGATCGCGTAGAGGCTGCGAGAGAGCGAGAATTCGATCGGAAATTTTAGAGCGACCTTTAATCCAAGGTAAGGGTGGGGTTCTGACTCTATAATGGGATAGTTGATGAGTAATATGTGGGGTTGGTTTTATAGAATTCTCCTCTGTTTTTGTGTAATCGATGTCGTGAATATTGAATTTGGTTTTCTGTTGATGAATTGTTTGTAGAATTTCTTATGTCTGTGTCGAAATGATTGTCGTAGAAATGTTGAAATGCATTGCGATTGATGAATTGGTTGTGAGAAACTGGTATATGTTACTTTAGGGTGTAATTCTGTTGTAGTTCTGTTTCACTGTCTTGGACAAATTGAAATTGATATGAATCTGAGGAAAGGTTGTGAATTTAGAAAGAAACTGGAATGAACGAATTCTGAGACGAAGGATTTTGGGGTCGTGACGAACGTGATGGTGTCTTGACGACCGTGATGGTGTTGTGACGACCGTCACGCATACTGCTGTGTGTTTCTTTTCCTGTTTCTGTTATGTTCTGATGTGGTGTGTTTGTTCTGTCCATTTTAATTGAGAAGTTGTTATATAATTCAATAGCATTGGACATAGAATTATGATGGAACCAATTAACCAATTTTTAGTTGAAAACTACCGATTGATTAAATGATGGATTGTGATATATTTTAGATGATGCATAATTATATATCCTAGTTGCTGTGATATTATTGTTGGAAATTATCAAGTTGTGAACGATGTTGAATTGCCTCTAATTGTTGGCAAGAATTAAGCTGTGGGCCTATGGCCAATGTTGAGCTGTTGTTGTGCGGATTGATAAGTATTAGTGTTGTGATTATGATGTTCATATTTGAGTCACATGGCATAACATATTAAGCTGGCCTGGATTGGCACAACATTAAGCTGGCCTGGATTGGCAAAATATTAAGCGGAAGGCTTATGCCTTGTTGAAGTCAATATTAATTGGAAAATTTTTAAGCTGGGAGTTCTGCTCCAATGGTACCACATGCATGTGCATTTCGAGTCGCATTTCATGTTGCATAGTTGTTGTTGTGTTGTTGACTAATGATGAAGTAAAAGTTGTTGCTGTGCTGCTATTTTACGTTGATTGAGATGTTGTGAAGTGGTGATTATATAATCTGATCTAATATATTACTTATCATATATCTATTTATATTTTTCGATATCTCACTCCTTCTGTTTGAATGTTGTCCATATGTTGGCGACGTGCAGGTAATCAAGAGGAATAGCCGGTTACCTTAGTTCGAGTCAGTGATTGTCGCTCTGATACGTAGCACTCGGGGGGATGACGCGTGTCTTATTTTGTTTATTTGTTTACATGCTGAATTTTTAAGTTAAATTGTCAAAGAACACCTTGTTGCTTATTTTAAAGTTGTTTATGTTGGATAAAGATGCTATTACTTTGATTATGAATCCGCTGCGTCGTATTTTATAAAGTTGAGTTATTTTGGAGGCTATTTGTTAATTTATGAGTTTTTTCCTTGAACTTGCTATGTATCTTTCATGATTATCTATCATGTTATTGATTTTAAAGTTGAAAAATGTGACATCCTATTTTATGTTGAAATTTTATCACTCTGATTTCTTTATAAATGTCGGGTAGAAATGGGGTGTTACATACATCACCAGATGGCTCTGAGGGCAAGAGTTACCCTTGTATTTTTCAAAGTCGAGCACTTGAAATTTGTGCGGAACTTTCACATTGGGGACCAGACAAAGGTCTGCGGCATCCTTTCCAAATAGATCATGACCGCGGATGGCTTGCAGTTCTTTCTGCATTTCCAAGAACTGTTCCTGGAATTTATCCATTCTTTCGAACATAGTTTCCTTCTTACCAGAAGGTATCGGAAGAATCTGTCCTTCCGGGACAATGTGTACCACAGGGGGTAGGGTCGTGACTACGACAGTGAATCTTGACGTTTCCCGAAGTTTGTAACCTTCAGGAGTCTTCAGCATTCCCCTGGCATCTTCGCTTTCCCGAAGTTTGTAACCTTCAGGCCCAGCGGCTTCTGTTATGATTCCCTGATCTTCAGTGATCGGCGGAACATATCCTTCCGGGATATAGTTAACAGGCATGCCCCAAGGACGATCTTTCGACATTTGATACCTAGGATCATACTTCTCCACTATGGGCGTTGAGGTGATCTCTGAGATCATAGTCCTTTGTAGCTGAGCTTCTGCCATGGGTTACATGTCGTTACGAAGCTTTCTCATATCCTCTCTCAGAGCGTCGATCTCTTCTTTCAACTCTTTGTTCTCTTCCTCAAGATCAACCATCTTTTTCTGACGATTGGCCCGAGTATTGTACGAATGAGACAGTTTGACTCTAGAATCGAGACACAAACGTGAGATTCGTAGGTAAGAAGAATACGCGATGTGAGAATGATGAATGCAATGATTATATTAATTGTTTTTTGGTTTAATCAAAATAAACTTCGACAATTAGATTGTAAATATCAAACAGTGGGGAAACCCCTTTTTATTGAATTCAAAGGATTACAGAAATGGAAATACAGTAGATTACAAGGTGCGAAAACAGAAACCTAAGCTAATGGGTCCCGAGTCCTCTCTGAAGAGAAATCGGGTGCTGATTCTGGTACTTTCCTTTTCTTTGACCGGGGCTCTTTGGCCGTTGTCGGGTTGTCATTCCTTTGCCAGGTGAAAGGAGTGAGCAAATTCCTTTGGTCATCTTGATTCTCTACAGCATGTTGCTCCAAAATTTCAATCAGAGCGTCCTTATCTTTCAGTAGTTGTTGTATTTTGATGCACTCTACGTTGAGGGTGCGGTACTTGTTCTTCCAAGACCTCTTCTCCCGTTGAACTGTGTTGAGAGTAACCTGAAGCTTTTCAGTCTCGGTCATGAAGTACATGACAGACTCCCTCGGTGGAAGAACTCCATGACGAGGATACGGCATCTTTAGCTTGAGAGCTCTAGTTTGTACCCAGTGGAGGTAAGGCTCCACCGAGACACAGTCTGGTTTTCCTAGAGACTCCCGTCCTATCTTATGAACATGTTTCCAAGCGTGCACTATTTCCGTCTTTAGTGCTCTGTCACTTTCTCCTTCCTTGAAGAAAAGACCTTCTAGATGAACACTCCGTGGGACGTGTCTCATCGGGTATCCAAATTGATGACGAACAAGAACGGGATGGTAATTGATTCCTCCCTTAGTTCCAATAAGGGGTACGTTGGGGAAGTTTCCACAACGGTCAATGATCCTGATTCCGTCATAAATCCTATTACACCAGTCAATGTCAGAGTTGGTGAGAGACATGATTTTCTGCAACCAACGTAAGGCACTCTCGTGATCCCAAAAATCAGCAGACTTGGGCAAATGGGAGATAAGCCATTTGTATAGCAAAGGTACATAACACGTGATCTCCCCTCCACTGTACAAATTTCCCAAGTGTACAAAATGATACGCATCTACGAGCAAAGTCGGCACAGGGTTTCCAATGAGAAAAACCTTAACGGAGTTGATATCGACAAAGTTATTAATGTTGGGCAACAAAAATAACCCGTAGGTGAGTAAAACAAAGATGCTTTCAAAAGCAGTCACGTTCCCTATACTAGAGAAGTACAGGGCTTTCTTTGTCAAGAACTGGGCTGGCAAACCTTGTATGCCACCCTTAGTGGTCATGTGAGTCCTGACCTCAGACTCGTCCAAATGAATTGCTCTTGCAATGGTCTGATTCTTTGGAATTTCTTCCAGTCCAGAAAATGGAGTTTGATCTGTAATGTAGAGATCAATCAGATGAGAATATTCCTTCAGCGTTGGTGTTAGCTAGTAATCCGGGAATGTGAAACAGTGATAGACCAGATCGTAGAACTGAACGAGCGCATCCATGATTCCCTCAATCACATGGACTCTTAGCAGAGATAGCAAACCTCCGTACTTGGCTCTGAAAGCCTCTTGGTTTGTGATCATCCTCGCCAAACCTCTTAAATCCTCTAGTTTTGGAATCCTGAAGGTGTACTTATGAGTTCTCCTTCTACCGAAATCCATTAGCGTAATCCTTTTCTCTGATATTTGCAATCACAGTCTTAGTTTAATTTGAAAAACAGAGAGACTAGAAGAGAAATTTTTGAATTTTTTAATGATTTTTAAATGAATGCATGAATGCAGCACACAAAAACATAGAAAAACATGGGGTCAAAGGGTCGTTGTCATGAAGTCAAGGCTCTACCCATCCCCAAAGGTTTATACTAGGGTGATTTTTTGTACCTGTACTCAAAACCATCAGCTCCTCCCAGGATAACAAACAGCAATCGGATCGCCAGCGAGCTGTATGAAATCTTAGAGTAAATGCTATTCACCGAGAATAGATCATCAGCCTCAAATGAGGGTAGTATCGCGTGACAACTATTTCCGATAGCTTCTGCACTACAAAAGGGTTGGCTCCTCAGCTTCTCAAACGTCACAATCGGCCGATTGCCTATGAGAGGGAATGGGTTGCATTGGGAAGCCTCCACTGAGGTTGATAGTCGACCACGTCGCCATCACTTATCTTAAGTGTATACTCAATCTTTCCACATGCGGCATCATACGCATTCCCATTAGCAGAAAAACAAACACATATATCAATTAGGAAAAGCAGTATATATATTTTTCCTAATGTCCTAGACCTTTTAAAAGCTAAGAATCTTAAGTTCCTGACAGAAAATGGTTTCCCGACGGAGACACCATCCTGTGGATTCATTCCAAATTAACGGCGTTTTGACCTAAGATCCTAGTGACGTCAAGGTTTCTACCTAGGGGACAAGAAGAGAACAAGATCCCTAAAGATTTTCCCCAGCAGAGTCGCCATTTTTCTGTTGTGAATAGTGATGATGATGACTAGATCCTACTGTTGCTCCCCAGCAGAGTCGCCATTTTTATGTAGCGAGTGATTTTTGGATGTGGTTGCGAAGCACGATCGCTCTGGTACTACAACTCGATTCATTTTTTGTCCTATTAAAGCTGATGAAGAAAGGGAAATAGATGTCTCCAATTAACCCTGCTTGCATATTGAGGTTAAACAGTCAAAACTGTTGGTTTACAGATGCTACAAAGATTCGGGGTTTCTCCTAGGTTATTTTGTTAAAAAGGGGTGCTTTTAGGCTATCGGTTAGGATGTTAGGACAGATATATGAAAGTATGGGATTTTGGGTTTTTGTTTAGTGTGCTCGATAAGATTTTTCTTTCAATCTTATGCCTACGTATTCCCGTTTACCGAAACAGGGAAATCAGAGCGATCATAGTTCCTTTTATTCTATGGGAGGAAATGGTTGTTTTGGTGTCTTGTTCAAAGCCCAAGACGTGAAGCTAAAGGTGGTTTGTATCTTGTTCAAAGCCCAAGATGTGAAGCTGAAGGTAGTTTGTATCTTGTCCAAAGCCCAAGATGTGAAGCTAAAAGGGTTTGACTTTTGAGAGAATTTGTCATCTCTAAAGAGGGGTTTGTCCGTCACAACTGTTTATAAAGGAGAATTACTTTAACCGGGATTTGTGAATCCGGCAATGCCATAATTTCCTTTATAGGGGATTTCCAACCTGAAGGGGAAGACTTTAACTCAGTTTAGAGCAATTTCATCTTTCCTTAGGAATTTCTCATGCTAAAAGAGGGACAGTGGCATGGATGTAGATGATCCAGAGGCTTACCGCTTACAGCGATCAGATGAAGGGGAAAGAGTTGTTGATGTTTGTGTACTGTGAATGAGGCACAACTTTGATGCTAAAAGGTTGATTGGATCAACTAGTGGTTTTCTTATACAAAGCCTAAGAGGAGGCTAATATGTGTCTCGTACAAAGCCCGAGAGAGAGGCTAAAAGGTTTTGACTCGACGATGGAGTCTTTTGGTATCTCGTATAAATCCCGAGATGGAGGCTATTTGACTCAACAAGAGAGTTTTTTTGTATCTCGTACGAAGCCCGAGATGAAGGCTAAAAGGGAGTTGACTCAACAAGAGAGTCTTTTATGGTATCTCGTACGAAGCCTGAGATGGAGGCTAAAGGTTTTATACTCAACAAGGGAGTGATTTCTGTCTTGTACAAAGCCCAAGACGGCGGCTAATGTTAGCTCCGCTGGGGAGAATCATTGTACAAAGCCCAAGAGGAGGCTATTGTGACTGTTTCAGTTGAGTGACAGGTCCAGTATGCTGATTTAAAGAGAAAATCAGTTCTTATATGAGTAATGCTGTACTCAAGGATTTGATTCGAGGATCAGGGTTATTTCCTTTTCTTTAAGGAAATGGGAAATCCAAAGGGTATTAAGACTGTCCGAGTCCACGGGGTTCCTTCCTATTCTCGAAGGGTGCTTGAGAATGTCTTGGAGACTCAAGGAAATTAGACTGTCCAAGTCTAGAGTGTCATCTTTTGTACTATGCTTTGAGAAACAGTAGTAGAATCTTGGAATGACTGATCTATTAAGATGACTGATTTCTATTCCTATACCTCTAGGAGGTCGTCGGGACAATTTGTACGAAGCCGAAGAGGAGGCTGGAAACTTTTAAGAAGTCGAGTGGTCCTTGTATGAAGCCCAAGAGGAGGCTATCATTCCCGGAGGAAGAATCATTATACGAAGCCTAAGAGGAGGCTGTGAATACTTCTAAGAAGCCGACGGGTCCTTGTACAATGCCCAAGAGGAGGGGGGGATGCTTTTAGGAAGCCTGCGGGTCCTTGAACAATGCCTAAGAGGAGGCCGATGCTTTTAAGAAGCCGATGGGTCCCCAAACCCCGAGAAGTTCAAGACAGGCTATTCACAAAGAATAAATCAAGCCAGGAAAGTTCGAGAATTTGGAAGAAACTCAAGAGATGCCATTCACGAAGAAAAGATCATCTCTGGGGAATAGAGTTTCTTGACAAGTGCTTTTAAGAAGCCTGTGGGTCCCCAAACCCCGAGAAGTTCAAGACAGGCTATTCACGAGGAATAGATCAAGCCAGGAAAGTTCGAGAATTTGGAAGAAACTCAAGAGATGCCATTCACGGAGAAAAGATCATCACTGGGGAGTAGAGTTTCTTTGACAACTTCTACGAGTGACAGTCTATAAAAGGGCTCACCGAGAATGCTGCCTTTCATGTCTCCATATTGTTTAACCCCAAGAGGAGGGAAGACTGTGTCTGGTAATCCTATGGGGATCTAGTTTTGACTATTTAAGAGTGATCAACGGGCTTAATGCTAGACGTAGTTGCCGGGGAAACTCTAAATATCTATACTATTATTACACAGTTGATATGAGTTTATGAAAGAAGACTTACAGCGAAACCCCACAATACAGTTATATGTATATGAAAGCGTGTAAACACTTACTCGGTTGTAGAGCTTCCATCCTGTTTGGTTAGTTGTTCAACAAAGAAAGATTGAAAACAACAGTATATTCAAAAACAAAGGAGAAAGTGCTTTGAAAAAGAAAGATTTGGGGCTTACAGCTCAAGGAAAGGCCCAGGGTTTTATCAGTGAGCGCACTGTTGTTTTGTACAGAGGGACTTATACAAGTGACTGAGGCCCAAAAATTGTTTTTTTGTACAAAGGGATGGCTCTTACACTCTCTCAAGAGGCCCAAAAGGTTTAAAGAAAAAGAGTGGGGCTTATAACATGAGGGTAGGCCCAAAGTTTGTTTTTCCATTTGAAATGGGGATCGTGCCGAGATTTTCTTTTAACGCGAAGGGGCTTATACAATATCTGAGGCCCAAAATGTTTTGGTTAAAAGGGGATTGGGTCTTACACTCTAATAGAGGCCCAAAAATTTTTGAATGGGTCTTATAACTCGAGGAGAGGCCCAGTTGATTTTTAAAAGGCGACGATCGCGCCGTTTACTTGTACAGAGGGACTTATACAATAAGTGAGGCCCAAAATGGTTTGTACAAGGGGGGTTGGGTCTTACACTTTATCAGAGGCCCAAAAGTTTTTAAGAAAAGAAATCGGTCTTACTACTCGAAGGTAGGCCCAAGGTTTTTTTGTTTTGAAAAGGCGACGATCGCGCCGTTTGTTTTTGACGGTATCGGGACTTATACAATATACTGGGGCCCAAAAATGATTTGGTCAAAAAAAGGATTGAGTCTTACACTCTATTAGAGGCCCATGAGTGTTTGAAAAAGCTATATGATGGTGAAAATCGAAGAAATCCTAATTTTATCATTTTAAAAGTAAATTCTTAAAAGAAAATCAATACAAAATGATAAAAATACCAAATAAGCAACTTGTGATTTTTGGTTGGGGTTTGAAAAATGATGTTTTAATCACAAGATGAAATAAAATTCATTTGGTCTTGATTTTCAATATGAGAATTCACTTTTAAAATGTTTTAAAAACATTAAAAAGGAATTTATTCACAAAAATACTAATTATATTAAATAAATAATATAAAACTAATTTTTTTGTGGAATAAAATATTTTGGAGTATGAATAAGAAGTGTGTAAAACAGAATTGAAAAATGATGATTTTTGCTATGTAAAAGAATTGGTTGAGTTCTTTTGAGAATAAACTAATGTCACAACATCACATTCGACATCACTCATGAGTTTTAAAGATAAGAAAAAAGGGAAGATGTCACAACATCACATTTGACATCAGAACTGCACCTTGGTTTTTCAACATCTTTGCTATCAAACTTCAAACAGTCATAACTCTCTCAATTTTTAACGAAATTAAAATCCGTAAGAACCTATCTTGACCAATTTTTCGCAAGGAATCCAATGGTATCACTCATACATACTGAAACTAAATGTACAGCACACACAAGGCAAAAAACCAGATTTGCACTTTAAGTTTAAAACAACATAAACTCCACATATAAACATGTTAATGTGCAAACAGTAGGAGGATCATAACATACACATTAAGGACTACATTTTTGCTTCAAGAATTATTCAATATGATGCATGTATATGGACAACAAAGGAAAGCATGATTCAAAGAATTCAATTTGTGAATTTTACCTCTTTTTTGGAAATTTTGTGCAACCTACCAAGTGCTTTGTTCCAGAAATGATTTGATGCTTTGGACACCCTCAAATGACCTCTTGGATGCTTTTAGGATGATTGAAATTAGCTGGTACCTGCAAAAACACAAACTGTCCCTTTCATGCAAAAGGGGTAAAAAGTGACCAAAATAGCAACTCTCTCAAATGGTGTTCCAGATGGGGGGGTGGGACCATTTGGGACAGTTCAAGGATGATATTTGGAGTGTGTTTGAGGTTTTATCTGGTTTGGAAAGTGACTGAATCAAGACATGGCTTGAAAAATGTAAAAAAGTCCAATTTTGAGGTTTTGAGAGGTGACTTTGTGTGTTGTGATTACAGGTTACTTTTGATAGTTTGGACAGCTTACATATGATATATGTGAGGTGTGTGTGTGATTAGTTTGAGTGGAATTGCTCTCTAACTCAAAAACTCAGAATTACTTGCTTTGGAAGGCAAATTTGAGGTGAAAGAAGAGATTTTGAGGAAAGCATCTGTTTGATGGCTTTGGTGTACTCAAACTGAGCACAAATGAGCTCTATTTATAGTAGAGCAAGTTTGTTTTGGGATCCACAGTGAATGGCAACTGCAGCAGAGGTTTGGCCAATGTTGTCCAATGAAAATCCAAGTCTCCTCTAGCCATTGACTAGAGGTTAGGGCATAGGCTGCTGGTTCCCTAGTTGTTGGAGGAATCTTGACTGAATTCAGTTTCAAATGTGTCAGTCCATGCCACCTCTAAGCATCCATTTAATGCTTCAATCCAAAATTGGAGTTTTGTCCCTCTTTTAGGCCTTTCTAGGTTTGGCATGCTACGTCTTGTTCCAAGGACTTTGGAGGCTTGGCTCAGTGATTTCCCCCTTTAGATTTGATCCTCAGATGTGTTCAAAATGATGACAAGGCTTAAAAATTCGTGTGGCACAAGAAATGTGCAAATCTGCCCCATGAAAAATTCAGCTGCAGTAAGCCTTTTTGTAAAATCCATAACTCCCTGCTCGAGTATGCTACATGGACGTTCTAGGACTTTCTGGAATGATGAGATGATGTACTTCAACTTTCATGTTTGACCCCAGACCTAGTTTAACTTGGATCATGGAGAAAAACATCCTTGAAGTTGGGACATTCTTGCAGGAAAAATATTAGTGATGTCCTATGCAATGTTGGAACATCAGACAACTTTGAACATTAATAATTCTAAACTTTAATCACTTGTATCTTTTAATCCACTATGATATTTTGAGTTGAAGTGAATTGCATCTTTGATGCTTGTCTTGCATGGTGACAAAGCTTGAAATTGGGTGGCACAAGAAAAGTGCACAAAATCTGTCCTAAAAAAATCAGCTCGAGCAAGGCCTGTTGTGAGGTTCATAACTCCTTGCTCAAGTTGAATTAATGGGAGTTCTTATACATTTTTGAAAGCCCTAATGACATACTTTAACTTTGATGTTTGACTTTGGTCTTGGTTCAGCTTGCAAAGTCATCAAAAATGGTCTTGAACTTGTGTAGTCAAATCTGTCCTAAAAGCTGTCATGAAAATTCTGCTTTATCAATGCTTTTTACAAAAATCATATCTCCTTGCTCGAGTATGCTACAAGGACGTTCTAGGACTTTCTGGAAAGATGAGATGATGTACTTCAACTTTCATGTTTGACCCCAGACCTGGTTCAACTCTGATCATGGAGAAAAACATCCTTGAAGTTGGGGCATTCTTGCTGAAAAAATATTAATGATGTCCTATGCAATGTCAGAACATTGGACATTAAGAATTCCCAACTTTGATCACTTATATCTTTCAATCCTTATGATATTTTGAGTTGATTCCTTCTACAATGTTGAAGTATCAAATACCCTCTTTAAAAGTAGCTCTTACTCAAAATCAATGGATGCTTGGATCAATAGTTACAACCTTGAAAAGTTGTGCACTTGAACATGATTTTAACTTAGAAAAAAAATTTCTAAGTTTCTTTCAATTTGATCAATTTTTCAATTTTGCATGATTTCTTGATTTAAATTTGATCAAATTAAATCATTCATCATATTTTCTTGAGTAATGGCTTGTGAAGCTCATAGTTGACCAAAAAGTCAAACTTTGACTTTCTGCGTCAGTTGACTTTGTATTAGATGAACTTGAGGCTTGATCCACTTGAAATGTTGCACTCTTGTGCCTAATTCTTGATGTGGGAGTCCTCTTGATCCATTGTGGATGTTTTAGAGGTTAGACTAGTTGAAGATCATGTCATTCCTTGATTGATCATTTGTCTAAAGGCTTTGAGAGGGTTTGAAACCCTAGTTTGATTGTAGTGAACTCTCACCCATCTTTGGGGAGACTAATGAGGTACAAAGGTACATCCATATTGTGCTGATGATTTGCACCATGATGGGAAATCTTAGTGGTCAAAATTTGGGGTATGACAATGTGGCAATTGTGATGTGTATCAGATGTGGTGAGTAGCGTGGTGGCTTGATGGAAATTTGGTACGTTACTTTGTGAAGCTAGATGGGATGTATCTTTGGCTTTTGTTTGTAGCTAGTTTTGTCGAGGTTTCAAGTGACTTGGTTATACTTTATTGTACACATTTTTTGTAATATTTTCATGGACTTTTGGGCTTTTTGTATTTTCTTTTTGTGTAATGAAAGAGATTATTTGTAATGTGATATGGGCTTTGAAAAATAAATAAATGAAAAAAACAATAGGTTTTAGATGTTGTAGAATTTGAATGGATTTAGATAAAATAAATTGAGAAATGATTTTAGAATGAAAATGTAGATTTCAATGGGCATTGGATTTTTGAGTGAACTTTGGAATAAAAGGAAGGACTTTTATTTGTATATTTTTTTGTAGTGGAAATAAAGGGTAACAAATGGATTATGAATAAATGATAAAAAAAGAATTGAAAATAGGTATTGAGCATGGACTTGAAAATGGCATATTAAAAATAGAAGTTAGATTAACAAGTTTGGTAATTGGAACAAATGGTTTAGGATTGAATATGTATTAACGAAGATGATGGATATTTGGAAATTGAACATGAAATGGAATTTGGATCGGGAATGACGAAAATGAATTCTCAACCACAGAGGCACATCTAATCCAATGCCACACTTGAATTGAATCCATAATTGCAATAAGGACCAAATTCTAACAAGCTTTGAATGAACCCTCTGATGATCCTTAATCATGAAGCACTGACAACTTGACTCCACCTGACAACCTTGATCTTGATTATGAAACCGATTCTTGCCCAACCAAGATTATGTCACCCCAGATAAACTTCAACACATATTGCACTTATTCCTGAATATGAAAGTAATGCACACTGATTAAGAAAACAACCTGAAATGTTGACAATCAACAAAACCCTAGTTCCCCAGTCTCAATCAAAACCATGATGAATCCTTAATCACTTGATTCTTCTTGAGAAATCCTGAAGCAGATAAACTAGATACTTGATGAATCTTGGTAGAGGAAAGCCTTGTAGCAGGATGAACTTTGATAATACTCATGATGTTGCGAGCTAAAATCTTAATGAAAGTGCCTCAAAGCAAATAAGAACCCTGAATCAAAGAACCTCATGATCCCATGCCTTAGAAGCTCCATTAAATGCAGGAATATGCTATAGAGGATGCAAATTGTAAGTTCTAAAATGCATGGTCAAAATTTGGGGTATGACATATGCCAATCTTCTCAAGGTTTTCTTATCATTACTGGATGCCCCATATGGTATTCTTGACTCTAGAAGAAACATGTGATATCATGATACCATAGTTTATTGCCCACTTCTTTTTCTGCTGCAAACACATGAGCAGGTCTATCCAGACGTCTGATCGTAATTTGGGGTACCTTGATGTGGAAATTTACCCGGTACATGGAGGATATCATACCCTAATTTTTAACCCTAAGATCCCACATATCATTTGCATTTTAGTACACAAACAAGATCACGTGCTTGGTCTTCTCCCCCTCTAACTCTTTGGTTTTTCCAGGGAAGAGGTCACCAAGCACCCTTTTGTGTGTTTATACGTTCATTGTTTATCTAACCACTAATCAAAAAATATATATATATATATATATATATATATATATATATATATATATATATATATGTATTGTTTCTTTAAGTTTATTGTGCAAGGTAGAGCATTTCATCAAGGGCCTCAAGTTTGGTTAATACTAAGTCCTAATGTCCAAGGTCCAAGTACTCCTCAAGCAAGGGATAGTAACACAAAGTCCAAGAGATCAAATTAAAGTATTTTAGGGTTTTAGCCATTTTATGATGTTTTTGTTTTTTTTTTTGAAATAGGAATGCAATAAAGCATAAAATAAAGAGCAAATGTAAAAGGCAAAAATGTAAAAAATAAAATGAATGTAAATGACGTAAAAGTGTAAATGACATAAATGTAAAGAGCATAAAATAAATTTTAGATGTTAGCACAATTAATATCTCAATGTTAGTGTTAATGATAATTTAATTGAGTCGAACCAATTTAGCGTTATGTTAAGCAATCGTAAGTGGACTTATGTAGAAGTCACATCTATTTGAGGCCGATCAATAACAATTTATGTATCAAACATGTTAGAGAACTAACACAAAGTTAGTATCCTAAAACATGTAAAACAAAAGTTAAAAACAAAAGAAGAAGAGAGATGGAGAAAAAAAGAGATGAAGGCCATCATGTGTGGATCAACTATCAACAAACCAAAACCTCAAAGTAGGATCACATAAGGGATAACCTATCTTTGATACAACATACCAAAAATGATCAGATGACCATTTGTTAGCATGTTTGAACCAAAGAAGATTGAATCAACCAAGAGATCATCAATCAAAGATTTGAGATGTCGAATACATGATCAACCAAACAATCATCAAATGCGAAATCCAAATATTCAAAAATATGAATTAAAATGAATGAAAAAATATTTTTAAAATGATTAAATATGGAAATTAAATGGAAAATTTAAAAGATGCACCAAAAGGTAAAATAAATGGTTGATAAAAATATAAGAAATCAAGAAAAGTATGAGTAAGTGAATCTCAAAAGTTGGATGCAAAAATATTTGAAAATGATTAAAATTAAAATCAAGAATGAAAATTAAATGAAAAAATGAAAGAAAAACCAATTAAAAGCAAAATGGTTTTTAAAAATTATGCAAAAAAATACGTGATAGAAAATATTTTTTATGATTTATGAAAAATACTTGGAGTTAAAAATAATAAAGGAGCTATTAAAAATAAATCAGAAAATAAAATAGAAAATAAAAACAATTTGAAATGAAATAACCAACGCCTAGCTGCATGTTAGGTCATGATTGGCTGGAATTCAAATTTGGCACCAAAACACGCATATCTCAACTTCATCTTCAAACTTGGTTCGATTGTGCATAATCATGAACTTTGAGTTTTAAGCTCAAACACCAAACGTGCAAGCTTCTACTCAAGTCATTGTTCATGTCTCCCTGTATCAGAGCAACTGATTTGCTATGAGCAGAGAGAATTTTCTCAAAAATGTAAAGAACCCTAGTTATTCAAAGTAAAATTAAATGACTAATTCAAAATATAAATTCAAGGTAATTGAAGGCTTTTGATCAATGGAACAAGACGAACACACTATTAACTTGTTTGCTCAGAAATGTTACTTGTAACTACCTTTTAAGTTGAAGCTTCGAAGGTCAACAATGGTGAAATCAAGGTGAAGGTTGCAGGTGGTTTCAAGCCACAAAAATGCTCTAGTTAGCTTTAGAGGAGGCCGGTGATGGATTCTGGGCAAAGAAACAAGTTGAAACAAGGTTGATTTGGAAGTTCATATCTCTGGTTTTTGAGAGGTTTCGAGCTTAATGGTTTCAGAGTGTCTTTGGATATCAAAGCTTGGAAATGAAGGAAAAATTATCATCTATTTATCAGAAATGAAGTGAGGGCATGGTACGTGTGAAATTGTGAAGTATTCGTGTGAGTTAGGGTTAAGTTTTGGTGTTTTGCAATCTGTGTGAAATGCAACATGAAATGCATGAATTGAGGATGAAAATAAGTCTTTTGTGTTTGTTTGCACACGTTTTTGGTTAACAGAGGAGTTGCACATGTGCTTGTGGTCCCAGATTGAGATTGGAGTGAAAATCATGACCTGAAACTTGTGTGGGGAACAGAGTTCAAGATACCATGTTTGAACCTAGGCTAAATGGAATTCACACGTGCATTTTTTAATTTTCTTTGTGCCAAATGATCTTTTCATGTATAAGAATAAAATGAAAAAAGAACCACATCAAAAGCATGCTTGGATTGAAAATGGCATTAAATTAGAGTTCATGGCCTGAAATTCTAGGTCAGGCATTAGGTCGACCGTGTCTTGGGTCTGCTTTTGTGCACACATGGGAAGCTTGGAAAATCCCAAAATTGATGGACTTAGAGATTGAATTGATTTTTGAACCTTGAAGCAAAGTTGTAGAGGAGTTTAAATGTGAAATTTGTCTCAAAGTAGATTCCAAAAATGTTGAGAAATGAAGAAGTTATGGTGCTTGGACCAAGTGACATGCCATAGTTGATTTTAGGCCAACCAAACATGTGCCAACTTGTGACTTCTTGCTATTTCCTTGCATCCAAAATCCCATTGATGAACATTTGAATACAAAATGAAGGAAATTTGATTTCCTCTTTGAATAATCTTGAGAATTCCTTGAGGATTGATGGAGATGGCATGGAAATAAACACATGAATCATACTTGAATCAACTTTGAAATCATGCACCATACATGAACTTCTCTTGATAAAATTATGTTAAATGAAGCTTGACATGAATATGAACTAAGATTATAGGTCATGCCTTGAGGTAAAAGCTCTTGTGAACCATTTGTTGATCAACCTTTGACTTGGAGAATCCAAACCCTAATTTAGAAACCAAGCTTGATTCATTGATTGTAAGCCCCTACCTTGTACAATAAGAAAGAGAAAATAAAACATATTTTGTATTTGAATAAGGTTAGCAATTGAATGTAAACGAATAATAGGTAAAAATAAGCACAAAGAGTGCTTGGTGATCTTTCTCAAAGGCAAACCCCAAAGAGAGGAGGGTGGTTAGGAGGATACCATGCTTGTGATCTTGATGGGATGCAAATGATATGATAGGTGGGATCTTAGGGGTAAAAATTAGGGTATGATGATGGGTGTATGTAATTATAAGGGATATGAGGAATCATAACCCTCTTCCTTCATTGTTGAGAAATTTGGACCTTGAAGAGGATTGCGTAAAACCCTTAGGTTGCTATTGTTGATTCAATGTTGTGACTAGTCAATGGCTATTTTTGGATGCGAGTTTTGTATGAATGAATGTCATGATAAAATTAGAGATGAGGTAGTTCATATGCTTAGGTTATGTGTTGATGAAAAAACATGATGAATTGATGAGATAATATAGAATTAATGATTGATAATGATGATAATTGTTAACTTATGAGTGGTATATTTTATACAAATGAGTAGGTGTGATCATTCATGTTCAAAATTGAATTGGGATAGGTCTAGGTTGGAGAAACTGGACTTAGGAGTGGAATTCTCGTGAAAGTTTAGCAGAAAAATGCTGCAGACTGATTTTATTCGAATCATAGGGTTACACATTGAATTACAAATTACACTTGATTCGAATCATGAAGGAAAATTTTGTTCAAAATACTATTTTCTTCATAACTTGAGTTTCGTGACTCCAAATAGAGGCGTGATTTGAAGCGTTGGAAAACTAACGCGTAAGACTAACTCATGGTACAGTATTGGGAGTATAAATGTGTATAGGGGAACCTGAATGTAATTTTTCCTTGCTGTGTTTATAAGATGAGTGAATTATTGAGTCGTCTTACATGGTTCAGAGTCGATTTGGTGAGTATTATTGAATGAAAAGATGATTATGTATTAGTGAGTTTTGGTGAGAAATGGTGTGTCATAAATATATATTATGTGGAGTTATCATTATATGATGTGCTGAATTATGTTGATTATGTATTGGTGAGTATTGATGAGTATTGTTGTGTGTGTGTGTGTGTGTGTTATGTTGAGTTAAAATTATATGATATGCTGTATTATGGTGATATATGTGGTCCGGAGAGGAACCGTTGGTGATGATTCATTGCATTTACATTGTTGTGACATTTCATGCTTCATGTATGTCATACCCTAATGTTTACCCCTAAGATTCCACCTATCATATCATTTTCATTTCAACCAAGATCATAAGCATGGCATTCTCCTAACCTTCACTTCTTTGGGTTTACCTTTGTGGGAGATCACCAAGTAACTTTGTGTTTCTTTTTCGTTCCATTGCTTGCTTACATTCTAACTCTACTAACCTTATTCAAAATACAAAAATATGTGTTGTTTTCTTTTCTTATTGTACAAGGTAGGGACTTGCAATCAAAGGATCAAGCTTGGTTTATAAATTAGGGTTTTGATTCTCAAAGTCAAAGTTTTGGTCAACAAGTGGTCCACCAGAGCTTTGATTTCAAGGCATGATCTATAATCTTAGGTTATATTCATGTCAAGCTTCATTCAACATCATTTGATCAAGAGAAGTTCAAGTTTGGTGCATGATTTCAAAGTTGATTCAAGTATGGTTCATGTGTTTATTTCCATGCCATCTCCATTCAACTCTCAAGCAATTATAAATATTATTCAAGGGAAAATCAAGATTCCTTCATTTGGTATTCAAGTGTTCATAATTGGGCCTTTGGATGTGTTGTACCCAAAAATTTTCCCTCATATTTCTAACCCTAATTGGCTTTTATTTCTCATTCATATGCATCTCCACTAGGTCATACACTAACAATCATTCATTTCTTTGAGCTATTTAAGACATGGGATCAAGAGTTTCTTGTCATTTGGGTTTTCACTATTCAAAGGGGATTTATTTGGCTATTATACTCAAGTGAGGCAAGGGTTGAATTCTCATCATCATGAGCATCTTTTTATCAAGGTTCATCAAGTTACAAGGTCATCTTCTTCAAGATTTCTCAAAAGCATCAAGTGCTAGGGTTTTGTCATGGATTTCAACTGAGAGGGCTTAGTTCTAAGGTTTTGTTGATTCTCCATATCACATGTTATTATCATCATTCAATGTACATCTCAAGGAGAGGATTATGGATTGTTACTCATCATGATTGAGCTTGTTAGCATTCATCAACTGAAGATCATTTTAGGGTTTCATGTCAAGTATCTCTCCATACTTCAAGTATTCTTATCTTCAAGGTTTCCTAAAGATAAGGCATCTTTTGAGATCATTAATCATTATTTCAAGGGTTTGGAGTTTGAGTTGTAAAGAACAAGTCATGGCACAAGGTATGGACCTTGTGGATTCATTGTCAAGGCATTGTCATCATTCTCAAACACTTGTTGCTTACAAGTTGGATTACATTGTTAATTGAGATTACAGTTTCATTTGAAAGGCAATTTGATGTGAACATGTTCATCAATATTATAAGGTGGTTTTGAGATTCAAGAACAATGTGCCTAAGTTGGTAAGCAAGCAAGTTTAAGAGATCCTTTTGTAGGAATTCCTTGGAATTTAAGGTGCCAATTCATCATGGTTCATCCTTTTCAAAATGTCTTGTTCTCAAACCTTCATTCAAAGTTCAAGTGTTCTTTCAACATTCTTCAACATCATTTTTCATTCAAAACACCATTGTTCAAATTTCCAAAAGAGCAAAGTTTCTTGGCACACAAGTCACATGTTTCAAGGTATACTATTTTAGGTCATTTCAAAATTCAAAGGTCTAAGGCTATCATCATTCAAGTCATTATCATTTTGACTCAAGTTTTATTCATCTAAGTTCAAAATTCATTTCAAGTTCAAGTGTACATTGTTCATCATCATTCAAATTTACAACATGGTCACCTTTGTTTTTTTAAGCCATCATTACATGTCCAAAATCACCCCAAATTGTTGGCATTGCTTGATCAAAATTGTTTTTAAAACCTTGTTTCAAATTTGACCCCACATTCATCCAATGTCATGCTTCAAAAGGTTTCCAAATCTTTCCAAAAATCATGCCAATTCTTATCAAAATTCTTTCCAAAAATTGTACACAAAACCAATGCACACCTTATGCATCGTACCTAATTATTTTCACATGACCCCATATGATCAAATGCATCAAAACTTTGCCCAAAACAACTAAACCACGCGTCTGGACATGATGAAGCATTTTTCTAAAATTTGGCAAAAAACATAAATCTCAAGTTGTGATTTAAACTTGCTCAACAAGTTTTGCTCATGTCAGCTCACTCTTATCACCTTAACAAACTTGTCCAACCCTCAAACCAAAGCAAAAACGAGTCTAACATGTGGTAACCATAGCCACTGTCGCCGCTACCTTGTGGCGACCGACGCGGGGGTAGGTCAAACAGAGAAGATGAAGGTGGTGATTCGGCCTTCATGTTTTTTTTTTAATTCAAATGGGTGTGCTAGCGCATTCTTATTGGTTGTGGCTTTTGTTTTTGTTTTATTTGAATTTTATTTTAATAATAATTCTGAATAAATTGGAAAATGAAATGAAAATTGGAATTGGATTGAAGTGTTGGTGTACCTTTGGGCTTGATCCACACATTGCTACGCACACACACCCTCTGAAGCCCATACTAGCATTTTTGTTTGAACTGAATTGTTTTTTTTATACTAATGGACTCTATTTGACTGGGCCTGGATCAGATTGCTTCCACAAACACTTGTACCATGCGCCACACCTCCCAGTTCTACTACTTTGTTTTATTTTCTAATTTTCTTTTTAAATGTTTTGTTTTGATTTTCTTTTATTGTTTTTGATAATTGAAAATGTTACAAAAAATAGAGATTGCATGACTTTTATTTTAGGACTTTAATTTTGGTATTTTACTTTAATACTTTGATTTTACTTTTGTTTTCTTTTGTGACGAGCTTTTGATCAAAATGATGTCATGTCTTGGATGAGTTTCCTCATTAATTTTTTCACTATCTTTTGATCTTTCTTTGCAATATTCTTGAGGCATAAGTTTGATGACTAGTCATGACATGATATTATGCTTTTGTTGTTGACTTGTGTTGATGATTTTGGATCATTTATTTGCCATGACCTTGATACTTTACTTTGATAATGGATGATTTGTGATTGATCTTGATGCATGATAACATTAGGTTAGATTCTCTTCCATCTCAACCTTAATGCCACTTTGTATGACAACAATTAGGGTCAAATTTCCCTTTAGACTTTTCTCTTTTCTTTTTATACATTGCATCCTTTTCTTTTAAAAGACAAAAACTTCTTTTCTTTATCAAATACAAAAACATTTAATAAATACGATACATATAAATACGCCATGAGCCTTAAGTACATGTGAAAAGATGAGCGGGAGCCTTCCTTACCTCTTCTTAGAGTAGTTTGCACGTGAGACGCTTGACTCATTTGTACAAAGTATTTGCTCTCATTGTCATAGACTTTAGTATAATACGTATCTAAAATACTTTCAAATTTAAAGTAGAATGTACTCAAATACCCCCAGCCTTGAGGGAGCATTTGATGTATCTCCTAACAAAACATTTCAACAAATTCAAACCTTTTTACCTTCGGGTTTCTTTTCTCTTTAAAACCTTTTCATAAAGGACATGCTATTTCCGTTATACCGCAAACAGACATTGTCTAACAGCTAGAATGCAAACTTAGCATTATCCATAAAAAACACCCAACAAACCTACTTTTTTTCAACAAGAACTATGGAGTTCTGATTCCCTTTGGGATACGTTGGCACTGGGTTGCAAAGCTCGGATGAACTCCAAAATAAAAACCTTTTATTTTTCCTAAAAAATTCATTTGTGCATTCCCTTAGCAAGTAAGTCTTTAGATATACACACCCTTTGATTAGAACAACCAAAGTGGATCCCGTTGAGTACAACAGACGTGGGGGGTGCTAATACCTTCCCCTTACGTAATCAACTCCCAAATCCGAATTTGGTGGTGAGACTATGTTCATTCACTTCTGAGGTTTTCTCGATGTTTTTCCTTTCCCCGTTGGGATAAATAAAGTTCGATGGCGGCTCTGTAGTTTTTTTCACGTAGCGACATGATGCAAGAAATATCAAGAAGTCACAAGTTGGTACATGTTGGTTGACCTAAAATCAAGTATGGCATGTCACTTGGTCCAAACACCATAACTCTCTCATTTCTCAACATTTTTGGAATCTACTTGGAGCCAAATGTTACATTTGAACTCCTTTACAACTTTGTTTCAAGGGTAAAACATCAATGTTGCCTCCAGGGCCATCAATTTTGGAATTTTCTAAGATGCCCATGTGTGCACAAAAGTAGGTCCAAGACCTGGTCGACCTAATGCCTAACCTGGAAGTTCAGGTCATGACCTGAACTTTTCATCCATGCCATTTCACCTCAAGCATCCTTTTGATTTGGTTATTTTTTGCATTTGATTCTTCACAATGAGGAGATTATTTGGCACAAAGAACATCTCAAAGCGCACGAGTAAATCTCATTTGGCCTAGCATCAAACTTAGTACCTCAAACTCTGCATTTCATGAAAGAAAAAAAGTAAAAAAATCGCTCAAAACACAAAATGGGACCACCAACCCATGTGCAAACGCTTTCTGAAACCAAAACACATGCAAACAAGTGCAAAACGACCAAGTTTCATGACCAATTGACACATATCACACCTCTTCTCACACAAATTGCAAAGATGAAATTTTTGACCTAATTCACACGTATTTCAGATCCATTTCACATGTGTGAGCTCATCATTTTATTTCCTATAAATAGAGGCCTCATTTTCCTTCATTTTGAAGCTTTGATAGCCAAAGAAACTCTGAAACCATTTGAACCTGATACCTCAAAAAACCAGTTAACCATTTATTTTATTCAAGCTCTTTTAGCTTCATTTCTTTGCCCAGAATTAATCATCGTCACCTTCTGAAGTTAATTGAACCATTGCCATGCTCTGAAGCTTCTTGAATCAAGCTAATTATTTCTACCATTATTGACCTCTGAAGCTTCAACTAAAAAGATAGCTATGAGTTAAATTATTGAACAAACAAGTTATCAGTCTCTTCATCTTGATTCAGTGATTGAAAGCCCTCAACTACCATGAATTTATATTGCATATTAGTCATTTATTTTACTTTGAAGAACTAGGGTTCTTTGTTTTCTTGAGCAAATTCTCTTTGCTCAGAGCCAATTAATGGCTCTGATGCAAAGAGGCATAAACGATGATGTGTTAGGCAACTGAGTTCAAATTTCGACCAATCACCACAAGCCACGCATGCTAGCCGTTATACATTTTCTTTTCTTTTTTGTATTAATTCATTTTATTTAAATTTTCTTTTCTGATTTACTTTAAATATCTCCTTTGACCTTTTTTACTTCAATTTTTTTTCATAAATCATAAAAATTATTTTCTATCACATATTTTTTTTTCCAGAATTTTAAATCATTTTTAACATTTTTTTGTTATTTTCTCTCTTTTTTCTTTTTTAATTTTCATTCAACAATTTATTTTCATACATTTTGAATTTGTTTTCTCTCTAACTTTTGAGATCTCATTACTTGTAATATTTCAGACTTTCTCAAATTTTTTTGGCAATTTATTTGATGTTTCGATGCCTTTTTGGAATTTTCCATTTAATTTCCATTTAAATAATTTTAAAATAATTGTTATCTTCTTTTAATTGCTATTTTAATTCATTTTTGTTTTGACTTTTGTTGACTTGGATCATGATTTGGTTGATTTTCATCAAGTTCAATTGGTCTTTGAATGATACTTTGGTTGTATGAATTTTCATTATTTGAAACTTATCATTTAAATGATCATTTTATCATTTTTGGTACTTTGGATTAATGATAAGTTTATTCTATTGTATTGTGAATAAGAATGATTGAAATTGGTGATAGATGATCCCTTGTTGTTTTTCAACTATGTTTGATCTTCTCTCATTCTCTTTTCTTATTTTTCTTTTGCTTTGACTATTGTGTTGCATTGTTTTAGGAGAATGATTTTTGTATCATTTCTCTAACATGTATGACACATAAATTATTATTGACTAGCCTCAGATAGGTGTGACTTCTACATAAGTCAACTTACGATTGCTTAACATAGTACTAAATTGTCCGGACTCAGTTGAATCTTCATTAATATTGACATTGACATATTAATTGTCCTAACATCCAACATTTAATTTTATGCTTTTTACATTTATGTCATTTACTTTTATGTCATTTACATTCATGTAATTTACATTCTTGCCTTTTATTTTGGCTTTTTGCTTTATGCATTTTATTGCTTTCTTATTTCAAAAGAGTAAAAACATTATAAAATGGCTAAAACCCTAAAAAAACTTTAATTTGATCTTTTGGACTTTGTGTTACTATCCCTATCTTGAGGAGTATTTTGGACTTTGGACCTTAGGAATTAGTGCTTTTCTTTGCTTAGAGTACTATCTAAGACTTTGTGATTCATTTGAGACCTAGTGATTCCTCTGTGTCATACCCCAAATTTTGACCACTAAGATTTCCCATCATTGTGCAAATCATCATCACAATATGGATGAACTTTCATATCTCATTAGTCTCCCCAAAGATGGGTGAGCATTCACTACAATCAAGCTTAGGGTTTCAAGCCCTCTCATAGCACTTAGACAAAGGATCAATCAAGAAATGATGTGATCTTCAACTTGTCTAGCCTCTCAAACATCCACAAGGGATCAAGAGGACTCTCACATCAAGGATCAAGCACAAGGCTGCAGCATTCCCAAGTGGATTAAGCCTCAAGATCACTAGTGTCACCAAATTAGGGTTTTGGTCGACCAGGGCCTCCAGGTGGAATTTTTCATCTGGGCATAAGCCAATGCTTCAAAATATAACTCAAGATACTCCAAGGGACCTCATGGACCCCATCATCAAGTCAATTTAGCCTCAGGGGATGCATTCATCAAAAATCAGGAATTAGGGTTTCTTGACCTAATTCACCCCTAAGTTGACTTTTGGGACAAAACATGAGCCAAGACCTCAAGAAATGATTTGAGGGTCTCAAATACACCACATTTATCCATTTGCAACAATTTATTTATCCAAGAAACTTGATCTACAAGTTTCAATTTCATCTGAACCACAGTTAGGGTTTTTGAGAAAAAAGTCAATTGTACCTTTGACTTTTGACTAGGACATGCTCCAAAACCTTAGGACATGATTCAATACACCCTATAACACCTATGGAATCCATACATCATGTTTGATTTAGGTCAAGGACTTGATTTCATAGAGGATCACACAGTTTGGAATTCATCTGATAAAGAGTCAACTGCGCCCAAAAGTCAAAGTTTGACTTTTTAAGTTTTTTCACAATTATGGTTCCTTAACCCTAAAATGATGTTAATGTGTGATTGGAATCACCATTCATCAAGAAAAATCTAAGAAAGTTGGATAACTTGTAAAAGGGGTAACCATAAAAAACTTAGAAATTTTCTAAGTTATAGAACAAAGTGGCTAGGATACCAACTTCCAAGGATCATAACTTGTGAGCCAAGCAACCATTTTGGCTGATCCAAAAATGGATTTGTAGCTCTCATGGCATACTTCAAAAGTGTCAACTACAGCTCATTCCAACTCCTCATGGATTTTAAGTTATGGAGTGATCAAAATGGCTGAAAACACAAAAGTGACATTTTTCCAACACTTAGTGAAATTTTTTCTAAGTCAGAATCTGTTTCACTTTTTTAAAAATGTAGGGACATTTTTCACTTGGATCCAAAAAGTGTCAATACAAACTATGATCACACATGTGTTGTATCATATGAGAGCTTTCCAAAATGTCCAAGAACTCCATCAAATGCCATCTGAGCTAAGAGTTATGACAGTGGCAATATGCCTTGCTGCAACTGTCATAACAAGGCAGATTTGTGCATTTTACTCGATTTGAGCAATTTGTAAAAATGAAAAACAAGTTTATCCATCTGAACACCTCAGGGGGAGACCAAGGAGGAACAAACACTGATCCATAACCCTCCCAAGTCTTTGGAACTACAAGTAGCATGCCAAACCTAAAAAAAAACCTAAAAGGGGGACAAGACTCCAATTTGTTTTGGAGCATTCAATGGATGCACCAAGGTGGCATGAACTGAGCCTATTCCAACTGAATGAGTCAAGGATGACCTCTAAACTATGGAACCAAAGGCATGTCCCCTAACCTCAAGTCAATGGTCATGAAAGACTAGAACTCTTTTATGCTACAAGTGGCCAACAGCCTGCAGCAGCCACCATTCACTATTGCTTGCAAAACAAACTTGCTCTACTATAAATAGAGCTCATTTGTGCTTAGTTTGAGTACACCAAAGCACTACAACACTTGATTTCCTCAAAATCTCTTTCTCTAGGCCAAAATGCCTTCTTTTCCAAGGTAACTCTGAGTTTTTGAGTTAGAGAGCATTTCCATCACAGCTCATGATCCAAACACATCCAATATGTCATATCTAAGCTGTCTAAACTCTCATAAGTGACATGTAACACCAAAATCTCAAAGTCCCCTCTCAAAACCTCAAAATACGACTTTTTTGCATTTTTCAAGCCATGTCTTGATTCAGTCACTTTCAAAACCAGATAAGACCTCAAACACACTCCAAGTATCATCCTTGAACTGTCCCAAATGGTTCCCCACATCTGGAACACCATTTGAGAGAGTTTTCATATTAGCCACTTTTGTCCCTTTTACAAGAAAGGGCCAGTTTCCATCCCTGAGGATTCCAGTTAGTTCCAGCCATTCCAAAAGCTTCTAAGTGGTCAATTGAGGGTGTCTAAAGCATCAAATCATTTATGGAACAAGAAGCTTGGCAGATAGCCCAAAAAGCTCCTAAAGAGGTAAGCATCACAACTTGAACTCTTTGAAATATGCATTACTTTGAAGTCCACTGATCATACACATCTCATACATGTTATATATGTTGTTTTTGGACCAATTCATCATGTAATTCATGCCTGTAACAAGAGGTAGCACAGAAAATGCAAATTATGGCCTATTTCAAAACCACTAACGGATTTTGAGGAGGATTTATTTTCTAAAAAAAACCAACACCACCATTGGATTCCTTGTGAAATACTAGGCAGGATATACCTAAATTTTGTCCCAATCCATGGAGAAATGAGGAAGTTACAAGCTTCATGTTTTTTGCCAAAACTTTGCCTTATCTTGCCTTGGCCAGGCCAAAAACACACCGTGCCTCATATATTCATGGGGTGGTTTTGATACACTGATGTATCGCCACCCCAGTGGTAGAGGGCGCGCGCTGCACCCAAGAGGTCTGGGGTTCGAATCTCCCACGCCCCAGACCCCTTTTTAGTGTTTTTTCACTTTTTATTATTTTCTCCTTTTATTTTTAATGATTTGAAAAATTAATAACTCTCTCAATTTTAATAAATTTTTATTGGTTCTTTTTGCAAAAAATCACAAAAATGTTAAAATATTTTATTCCACAAAAAAATAAAATTTATATTATTTATTTAATATAGTTGGTATTTTTGTGAATAAATTCATCTTTAATTATTTTTAAACATTTTAAAAGTGAATATTTATCTTGAAAATCAAAACCAAATGAGTTCTAAATCATCTTGTGATTAAAACCTCATTTTTCAAACCTTAAACAAAAATCACAAGTAGTTTATTTAAACTAATTTTGTATTTTTAACATTTTATTGATTTTCTTTAAATAATTACTATTAAAAGAAAATGAAATTAGGGTTTCTTTGATTTTCAACCCTTATCAATCTTTTTCAAACACTCATGGGCCTCTAATAGAGTGTAAGACCAAACCCCTTTTGAAAAACCAAAATAATTTGGGCCTCATTCATTGTATAAGACCCAATGTGTTTTCAAAACGACGGTGCGATCACTGTCCACCATGGGCCTCTCCGTGAGTTGTAAGCCCCACCACTTGTAGAAAAATAAACCTTGGGCCTCTTGAGAGAGTGTAAGACCCAACCCCTTTGAAAATACAAAACCTTTTGGGCCTCAGACATTGTATAAGTCCCACTGTATTTTCAAAATCATGGCGCGACCGTTTCCTTGAAAAAACAAAAATCATTTGGGCTTATACTTGAGCTATAAGTCCCATTCCCTTTCTTAAAAACACTTTGGGCCTCTAATAGAGTGTAAGACCCAACCCCCCATTTGTACATAAACAACTATGGGCCTCACTTATTGTATAAGTCCCTCTGTATAGTTCTCAAAACAACGGCATGATCGTCCCCTTTTCAAAATCATCTGGGCCTCTCCTTGAGTTGTAAGCCCCAACAAACCTTTCAAAGCACTTTCTCCTTTGATTTTGAATTCAAATATACAGTTGTTATAAAAAATTTCTTTAATTTCTTTGTTGAACAACTAATAAAACAGCATGGAAGCTCTACAAGGGGTAAGTGTTTATCCGCTTTCATTTATTGATTTGCTATATATAACTGTATTGTG
Organism: Lathyrus tuberosus; assembly: GCA_022829125.1. Lineage (NCBI taxonomy): Eukaryota > Viridiplantae > Streptophyta > Magnoliopsida > Fabales > Fabaceae > Lathyrus > Lathyrus tuberosus. The sequence continues at coordinate 2,110,214 of JALAZF010000241.1, read as the reverse complement.
GGGCTGCTTCACTGTAAGTCTTCTTTCATATCCTTTTATATACTTGTCATATATCAACTGTATATATACTAGTATAGTTATTTAGAGTTTTCCCCGGCAACTAGGTCTAGAACTAGGTAAAGCCCTGTTGGTCACTCTTTAAAACAAACAAAACTAGACCCCCATAGGATTTCCAGATACAGTCTTCCCTCCTCTTGGGGTTAAATAATATGGAACAATAAGAAAGGCAGCATTCTCGGTGAACCTTTTCTCAGACTGTCACCCCTAGAAATTGTCAAAGAAATTCTACTCGCCAGAGTTGATCTATTCTCCGTGAATAGCATCTCTTGAGTTTCTTCCAAACCCTCGAACTTTCCTGGAATGATCTCTTCTCTGTGAATTGCATTTCTTGAACTTCTCTTGGTTTGGGGTCCCACAGGCTTCCTAAAAGCATCCCCGCCTCCTCTTGGGCGTTGTACAAGGACCCTTCGGCTTCTTAGAAGTTCTCATTCCTTCTCTTGGGCTTAATACAAGGACCCGGAAGACCTCTTACAGGTATAGGACAGAACTTAGTCATCCTTCGTTAGAGCTGTCTTTCTAAAAAAGGTCAAAACTCTCAGACCAATTCTAGGGTTGGTACTCATCCCTTAAAAGAGTCGGCCTCCTCTTGGGCATCATACAAAAGATAAAACTCTACCCATAGACTTGGACAGTCTAAACCCCCTTGAGTCTCAAAGACATTCTTAAGTTCCCTCCAAAACATAGAAGAAACCCCAGATTCTGGATTAATTTCCAGCAAGAGTTAAAACTTGCGGGTTCTAAAACCCCGTCATTCTCCTGAAAATCCCCAACTAGGGTCAGAATAACACTATCTCAAATCAAAACCTCTAGGTTTCTAATCTATCAATTCTTCTGCATCCCCCTGCAAGAGTAGATTCCCCATTTTGGACCTGCCTCGGGATCTCAAGAATCCCCTGCAGAAGTTAGCCTCCTCTTAGGCTTCATATAAGGACCCTTTTCCTCAACATAGTCAGCCTCCTCTTGGGCTTTGTACAATGATTCTCCCCAGCGGAGCTAACCTTTTCAGACTCTCTTGTTGAGTCGATCAATTACTTTTCAGACTCTCTTGTTGAGTCCGTCACCTTTTCAGACTCTCTTGTTGAGTCATACTCTCTTGTTGAGTCAATCACCATCTCAGACTCTCTTGTTGAGTCAATCACCTCTGATCACACTCTTGTTGAGTCATCCCTTTTTAGCCTCAGTCTCGGGCTTTGTACGTGACAGATAAAAACCATCCTCTTGTTGAGACAGTCTTTTCCAGCTTCCTTTTAAGCTTGGCATAAAGATTTCCCTAGCAGAGATAGCCTCCTCTTAGGCTTTGTATAATGATTTACCCTAGCAAAGTTAGCCTACTCTTAGGATTTCTCCAGCTTGTTCAACTACAATCCTGGGCTTCGTACAAGACAGATAAAAGCACTCTCTTGTTGAGTCAATCCCTTTTAGCCTCTATCTCGGGCTTTGTACGAGACAGATAAAAGCACTCTCTTGTTGAGTCAATCCCTTTTAGCCTCTATCTCAGGCTTTGTATGAGACAGATAAAAGCACTCTCTTGTTGAGTCAAAATCCCTTTTAGCCTCAATCTTAGGCTTTGTACAAGACAGAAAGAACATTTTCCCCATAAAAGACAAACTTTTAACCTCCTCTTAGTCTTCGTATAAGGACTTCCCCAGTGGAGTCAATCAACCCTTTTAGCTTCAACCTTAGGCTTCGATCAAGGCACACAAAAATCAAAAATTCCCCTTTAGAGATGACAAATTCTCTCTCAGTCAAAACTTTTAGCCTCTGTCTTGGGCTTTGAACAAGACACCAAAACATATTTTTCCTCCCTTAGAATAGGAGGAACTATGATTGCTCTGATTTCCCTGTTTCATTTAAACGGGAATATGTAGGCATAAGATTGCAAAAATCTTAACGAGCACACTAACCAAAAACTCTAGGTTCAGTACCTTCATACATCAATCAGAAAAAGTCAGGTCTAGTATCTACCCAAAAACCTCATGAACAGTCAAGGAATTCTATTCTTAACAAAATAACCTAAGAGAGACCCACTATCTTAATAGCATCTGTAAACCAACAGTCATCTGTTTAAACACAATATGCAAGCAGGGTTAATTGGAGACGTCTATTTCCCTTCCTTAATCAGCTTCACAGGATAAAAAATGAATCGAACTGTAGCACCCAAAGCGATAGTGATTCAAAACCACAAAAACCGCGCTACACTCTGGACCCTCTTATCTTTAATTCAAGACTTGGATGTTCTTTGTTACTTTACTATTCATCTTTTCATGTGCTTATTCATCTTATGGCTCAATCCAAAGGGAAAGGAATGCTTGTTTAGACCAATGTCAAATGCTTGCTCCATCTCGTGGTTAGTACACTTTTTATGCTTTAGGATAGTCCCTTCATTTCCTTTCCACTTCTTCAATTTTCAAAACTTCTCTCTATTTCTAAAACTTCTTGTTTTCAAACTTCACACTTTTTTCTTAATAAACCTTGACTTTGTCAATTGATCTAGAAAATATTTTTCTTAATAAATGCTAAAATACTTAAGCATATTCAAACTCTTTTTTTCAAAACTCCAAGAAAGACAAACCTCATCAAACTTCTTTTTGTGCCTTTGTGCACTTTTTTTTAACAGCTTTTTTTGAAAGATTAGATATTAGTCTATTCTAGTAGTGATGAAAACCACTATAATTCTACAATATGTTGAGAAATGATTGACATTTTTCACTTGAATGTTGAGACGTGCTTGTGAGAAAGTCCAAGTAAAAGTTCTCCATATCAAGATGATGCAAATGCTTATTTCCTCATACTTTTCCTCATACTTGTGGATGGTAAGTTGAGTTTTCCCCTCGAATACGACAAAATGTCTTTTCAAATTAAAATTAATCAACAAACAACCCAAGTTTTTCATAAACACAGATTTGTAAGCGGTTTCTATGGAGTACCATAGATGTGAGGGGTGCTAATACCTCCCCCTTGCATAACCAACCCCTGTATCCAGATTTCTCTTTTGTTTTACTTTTGTGGGTTTTATTCAACCTTTCCCCCATTTCCCTTTGGAAATAATAAAGTTAGGTGGCGACTCTTGCTTTTCGAGTTAAGTTAATCAATAGGATAATCTCAATTTTCCCGCTGCGATAGCTGGCGACTTTGTTGGGGACTAGATCCTAAGTGGGTTAAACCTAGCTTGTTTATCTGTGTTTATATTACTGCTTTTGTTTTTGTTTGTTTGTGGGTGCTTGGTGATCTTTATGTGGTGAGACAATTCCCCTACCCATACTTGAGTGCACTTAAGCTAGGATGGTGGTATAGTCATGTTGACCTTATTAGCGTAGGCCTTGTTAGGTTGGCATGAGAACCCCACTCAGATGAGGCCCCTTTGGAGGTACTAATATCTTGCGAGTAGTCGTAATGGCGTTATTATTTTTGACTTGGGAGTCAGGAATTCTGAGAGACCTTTAGAACACTTTAAACCCCTCTTGGCCTTTTATGATGTAGTGTGGTGACCTTCCTGACGCAGGCCTGGTCTAGTTGATAGGCGATACTACACTCAGACGAGGTTCTCTTGAGAATATTATTGGTCTATGAGCAAGTCGTTAAATCGGTAATATTCCAAAGATAGATTTACGACTCTGGGAAATTGTTTAGAACCTGGATACTATTCAAGACATCCAAAGCTATAGAACATACCTTGTGAGATGGTTGTTACCCTGTCCACCTGGCTCCATGCTCGTGATGTTGAGCCTTTGAACATAACATGTTTGTGGTTGCGGCATAATCATGCATTTATAAACATCTCTTTTTCAACTGGTTTCCAAGGAAATTAGGAACTTTATTTGCAAACACCGTAGGTAATTTATTCATGGACTCTAGAAGGAGAAACACTCATCAGTTTCATTTCAAGCGTCCTGAATTGAAAGAGTTGAGGAAGCTGGGATCTTTGGTGACTTGTCCTTCTGATTTCAAAGACCACTATGGAAGACTTCTGACTGTGTTGAATACTGATGTAGAAGACAGAGTTTTGAATACCTTGGTCCGGTTCTATGATTTAGCATATAGGTGTTTTACTTTCCCTGATTATCTGCTTGCACCTGCTTTGGAGGAATATTCTTTTCCCGTAGGAATTCATGTATCAGATAAAATACCATTTGGTGGTTTAGAGGAGATCCCTAAGTCACACGTCATTGGAGAGGCTGTGCACTTGAGGAAAGGGAAGATTGATGCTAACTTTGTGACTAAAAGAGATATTCTTGGTATACCTTTTAATTTCTTGATGGAAAAGGATGCTACTCTTGCTAGTGCAGGGAGTATGGTTGCTTTCGAAGCTGTTCTCACTCTGCTTATCTATGGCATATTTCTGTTCCCTAATATTAACAATTTTATGGATATCAATGCTATCTGTATCTTTCTAATTCAGAATCCAATTCCTACTTTGCTCGTAGATACCTATTATTCTATCCATCAAAGAACGGAGAAGATAGGAGGGACTATTATGTGTTGTGCACCTTTACTCTACAAGGGGTTTATTTCGCACTTGTCGCGGTCCAATTTAATCAAGGATAACATGAATCATTTAAGGTGGTCTAAGAGGATTATGTCTCTCACCAATGCAGATTTGACTTGGCATTCTAGAGTTTATGATAACATGAAGATTATTGACAGTTGTGGTGAATTGCCTAATGTACCTCTTCTTGGTACAAAAGGAGGTATCAACTATAATCTAATTTTGGCTTGACGTTGTCTTGGATATGCTATGAAGGATAAGCCAAGAAACATTCTTTTGGAAGCTTTCTTCATTCAAGAAGGTGTTGATAGCAAGGGCTTGAAGGAGAAGATAGTCCACGCCTGGCATAAGATTCATAGAAAAGGAAGGGATGAATAAGGAAATAAGGATTGTGTTGCCTTGGAGCCTTACACTCAGTGGGTGCAAGAAAATGCCACTAAGATCAAGATGCCTTATCCTCCTGAAGAACCTGTGTTCCCTAAAGTCATAGGACCCACTCTTGTTCCAATTGAAGATATGGAAGGACTCCAAGTAGCTTTAGCTCAGATGAAGAAAGAAATAGATGTTTGGGAGAGCAAGTTTCATGTTTCAAATGTAGAGAAGTTAGAATTACAAAGGCAATTAAAGGAGAAAGATGATATGCTTCACCAGAAGGATGAATTGATTGAACAACATGGAAAGAAAAGGAAGAGGGTGCAGGAGGCTAGGTCTGGTGCTTGGAGAGGTGTTGTTGACAAGATCTTGAAAAAGAAGGCTTAAATGAAGACTCTTTTTGAAGCTCAGATCAGGAAGCTCAAGAGGAAGTTGCAACATGGAGATGGATCTTCTTTAGTTATGGTTTCCTCAAATCCTAGGCCTTAGTTTAGGTCTTTTGTCTAGGATTTCTTTGAAATTATGCACTGAAATTGTAATCCTTCCAGATGTTTCAATGAAATGAAAGTTCAAGTTTTCCTTTTAATGTGTTATTACTTATGATGTTTGCAATATGTTATAATTCCTTAGTTCCTTGAAAACTTAAGAAGCTTAAAAAATCATTTGCAGATGCATTTCATGCATCATTTGCATCATTGGTCTTGCTTTCTGTAAGTTTTTCAGAGTCTCATTTGTTTTCCTTCATCTTTGTAGAAGATAAGCTAACCTACCGGTATAATACTCGTGCTAATTCAAAACGAAAGATGGTGAAATTTGAACAAGAGCAAAGGGATCTTCGTGAGGAAGTGAATACATTGAAAGCGGGAATGGAGAAAATGATTACTCTATTGGAATCACTGGTGGCAGCTCAGAATCTGCCTCCACCTCTGTCTCAACCTCAAGTGACTGTTATCTCTGAGATTACAATAACTCTTGTTGTATCTACTGTATCTACTAGACCTTTGTGTAAGAATCAGATGCCTGCTGGTTATCCCTAGGGAATGCCTCTCAACTTTGTGCCAGAAAATTTCAACCTGCTATTGAAGCTCCTTTGGTGAGTCAGGTTCCTCCAGGTCAACCTGTGATGGTCACTGCTCCTCCAGTTATGCATATTGTGCCACAAGTAAAGGATCATATCTACCGCACTGCTACGAGTGAGAATATGGATGTTTATGAGAGAATGGATGAATTCTAGGATCAATTTCATGAATTAAAGAAAGAGTTGTAAGCTATGAAGTGGAAAGACATGTTTGGCAAGAATGCTCATGATTTGTTCTCGGTACCTAATGTCAAGATCCCTGTCAAATTTCAGGTCCCTGATTTCTAAAAGTCATAGGGTAACTCCTGTCCTTAGAGTCACTTGATTATGTATTGTCAGAAGATGGCTACTCACACTGATGATGACAAGTTATTGATCCATTACTTTCAAGACAGTTTGACTAGTGCATCTTTGAAGTGGTATATGCAGTTGGACAGTGCTTATATCAATTCCTTTAATGACCTTGTAGAGGCGTTTATACATCAGTACAAGTATAATTTAGACATAGCTCTTGACCATGACCAGCTTTGTTCCATGTTACATAAGGAAGGAATCATTTAAAGAGTACACTCAGAGATGGCGTGAAGTTGCTGCTCAAATTAACCCTCTGATGGAGGAAAAGGAAATGATGAAGATGTTTCTCAAAACTTTGAGTTCTTTCTACTATGAGAGGATGGTTGCTAGCGCTCTAAATGATTTCAATGAAATGGTTGGTATGTGAATCAGATTGGAAGAAGGTATCATAGAGGGTCATTTGACAAAAGAAGTGAGTTCATTAAGCGGAACGAAGAAATATGGCAACAACTTCCAGAAGAAGAAAGAGGGGGATACCAATGCTATTTATCAAGGAGGAAGGTAACGAAGGCCCAGAAATGGAGGTAGTCAGCAGAACCAATCTTAGTAACAGTTCTATCAGCAACCTCATATTGTTGTAGTAACTCCAGTGGTTAGTCCAACTCCTGCTGTTCAGACTTATCAATCGCAGTTCCGACAGAATCAATAGCCTAATGAGAATCAGCAAGCCCATGTTCCTAAGAAGGCTCAATTTGACTATATCCTTATGACTTATACGGAATTATATCCAACTTTGTTGTAGAGGGGGTTAATTCAGACTAGAAATCTGCTAGCTGTTTTGAATCCACTTCCATGGTGGTATAAACTTGAAGCCCATTGTGGCTATCATCAAGGAGCATCGGGGAATGATTTTGATACCTATTTCTCATTGAAAGAAGAAGTTCACAAGCTCGTCAAGAATGGTATGTTGAAGTTCCGAGATGTCAGATCTAATGTGCAAGTTAATTCTCTACCAGAACATAGTAGACCCTCTGTAAGCCTAGTAGAATTTTGTCCAGGAGAATATTTGATTTCTGATGTCAACTTGATGAAGACTCCTTTGGATGATGTGCATGCCAAGTTATGCAAGGTTGGTTTGTTCGAAAGTGATAATACAGATTGCCAGGTGTGTGAGCAAAATCCTGAAGGATGAACATTAGTAAAGAAAGATATTCAGGGCCTGATGGACCAGCGTATTTTACAGGTCAGTACTAAGCGTAGGGAATATAAGGTAGTTGTTATCATTCCTCAGTCTGATATTCCAGAGCCTTTGGAAGTCACTTACCAGAATAAGGGAAATGTTGTGGAAGCCTTGATAGTTTGTTTACCGAAGCCATTTCCGTATGAATCTAACAAAGTTGTTCACTGGAGGTATAATGTGTTAGACTATGACAATGATCTAGAAGGGGGTTGAATAGATCACTAATTTTTAAACAGAGTCGGCGCTCAAAAAATTTGTTTTTAAAATGTGCGGAAGCGACCGAGGAACCAAATCGTCTAAACGAACCGTTATCAAAAATATCGGATATGCAACAAGCCAAATGGAATAAAAAATCTAATGAGAAATCGAATCAATAATTTGAGGATTAATCAACACAAATAAAACCACTTTAGTTTTTCCAATTTTTAATGACTTATAAAGTGTAAACTTAATATGACAATATCACAAACAGTTTGTGTGCGATTAATTCGTCGAACACTTGGTGTGCAAAACACCCCAAGTATTATTTCCTATGTAATGTTAGTGCAGAATTTTTGCAATTACAATCCAAGTGATTGTAATGAGTTTTCAAACTAGATTTTCAGCACTACACGACAGCAGAAATTTATCGATCAATTAATTTTACACAAACGTGAACAATTCAAACTAAAGAGATAGAGAAATAGAGAAGAACACCGGATTTGTTTAGGTTGTTCCCCTGTCGTCCTCGCTTCGGGTACAACTGCCCCCAATTCTAAAAACTAGAATTGAGATATGTATTATCTTGTTGCAAAAGTTTATACAAGAGAAGCAATAGTCACCACACACTCAAGCCTAATTATTGATGTTGACACTATGTCTTCTCTCCCCTTGATTCAAGTCGAATCAAGTGCCTCGAACGTGTTGAACAAACCTCCGGTTCTCGCTACTTGTCTAAACAAACCCACCGGTCTTCAAACCTTTCGCTCGACGGATTCAGATTACACACCGTTCGAACCCAAATCTTTCTTACACAATCCTCCGGTTACTGCTACTTGATTGAACGAACCCACCGTTCTTTAAACCTTTCGCTCGGCTGAATCTGTGAAGCAAAGATCTATGCAAAAACCCCCAAATCCTTAAGATCTTGGAGGAAAAAACACTAACGGTTTTATTTAAGAAAAACCCACCGAATTCTCAACCCAAACTAGATACACAATCCTAAGTTTGGACGTTATCACCTCGATGATGCAAAAGATCAACAAAAATTGTTATGTGTGATTATTGAGAAAATGAAAGAATGAGGATGAAGATGATGAGAAAAATTCAGTGTATATCTTTCACTTTTCTTGTTCTCTATTGAAATGACGAGACAAAATGAATATATATATGATGCCTTGACCCACTAACAAACATAACAGCATTTTAAAATATGACAGAACAGAAAATTAGTCACAAGTCAGCGAACGGTCGACCTAAGCAATAGGGGGTTGACCTGAGCACACCCGAATGCAAAACTATGCAAAATATTAAGCTATGTGTCGACTGGAACAGGGCCATGCGTTGACGTAAGCTTGCTTCAAAATGACAAAATTAAATGGTTAATGTATAAGTCGACCAAAGGGTCGACGCGAGAACACCCGAGAGCAAAAGAGTGCAGATCAACATTTATGAGTTGACCTAAGCAGGTCTTTGAGTCGACTCAAACACCCTAAACATCCAAAAATGAGTTCTTTGGTCATATTTTGGTCCACCTAAGCCACATTTGTGTATATCTAAGTTTCCTAACATGATCAAACACACATACAACATATATGAGATGCTCGTACTTGTATGGACACATGACCGTAGAATATTTTGTGCATTATAAAGCATGAATGCAACCTAAGATGCGATGATACCGTCCAAAGTACAAAGTACGAGCTAATACAAGTTTTGTCATCATTAAAATAAGGACTAAGACACCTTGCCCTCACATAATGCCATTGTGTTTGGAAGAGGGTAAAGAGGTAAAGATTGAATCAGCGCGATCATTCAAAAATATAGCAGATGTTAGTGAAATGACTAGAAGGGGGTTATATGTTTACTCCAGCATCTCTCTGAAAAGTTGATTCTGTGTCAGCAAGTAAGAAAGTGCATGGTAAGGATCCGATTGTGGTTAATCAAGAACTTGTGGTTATTGGCCCATCTAATGAACCTAAGAAAAATAATGATGCTGAAGAATTACTAAGATTAATCAGAAAAGGTTATTACAAAGTGGTAGTTCAACTCCTCCAGACTCCGTAAAAAATATCAGTGTTGTCTTTGTTGCTGAACTCTGAGGCTCATCGGAAATATTTAATGAGGGTGGTAGAACAAGCCTATGTAGATCATGATGTGATAGTGGATCAATTTGATGGAGTAGTGGGAAAAATTACAGCCTGTAATGTTTTAAGTTTCAGTGATGAAGAGTTTCCGCCGGAGGGTAAAAACACAATTAAGCTTTGCATATATCTATAAGGTGCCGAGATAACTCCTTGTCCAATGTCTTATTTGATTCAAGTTTTTCTCCAGCAGTATCAGAGTTGTAGTTCACTAACGCAGAGTTTGTCTACCGCAACATCTTCCTCGAGGAGTCCGATCATTTGCATCATAAGCATCGTGCGACATCTTAGAGCTAAAATTCGGGTCTTCTGTATTTAAGTATCTTCAATCCCCTCGATACAAAGATTTCCAATCTTCATATCCCCAGATAGAAGAAACTTAAATAGGGGCAACTGTCATACCCTAATATTAACCCCTAAGATTCCACCTATCATATCATTTTCATTTCAACCAAGATCACAAGCATGGCATTCTCCTAACCTTAACCTCTTTGGGTTTACCTTTGTGGAAGATCACCAAGTACCTTTGTGTTTCTTTTTACCTATATTGCTTGCTTACATTCTAACTTTTCAAACCTTATTCAAAAGACAAAAATATGTGTTGTTTTCTTTTCTTATTGTACAAGGTAGGGACTTGCAATCAAAGGATCAAACTTGGTTTATAAATTAGGGTTTTGATTCTCAAAGTCAAAGTTTTGGTCAGCAAGTGGTCCACCAGAGCTTTCACTTCAAGGCATAACCTATAATCTTAGGTCATATTCATGTCAAGCTTCATTCAACTTCATTTGATTAAGGGAAGTTCAAGTTTGGTGCATGATTCCAAAGTTGATTCACGTATGGTTCTTGTGTTTATTTCCATGCAATCTCCATCCAATTCTCAAGCAATTATCAAGATTATTCAAGGGACAATCAAGCTTCATTCATTTAGTATTCAAGTGTTCATCATTGGGCATTTGGATGCAAGAAATATCAAGAAATCACAAGTTGGTACATGTTGGTTGACCTAAAATCAAGTATGGCATGTCACTTGGCCCAAACACCACAACTCTCTCATTTCTCAACATTTTTAGAATTTACTTTGATCCAAATGTCACATTTGAACTCCTCTACAACTTTGTTTCAAGAGTCAAACATCAATTTTGCCTCCAAGACCATTAATTTTGGAATTTGCCCAGATTCCCATGTGTGCACAAAAGTAGGTTCATGACTTGGTCGACCTAATGCCTGGCCTGAAATTTTAGGCCATGACCTGAACTTTTCATCCATGCCATTTCAATCAAGCATCCTTTTGAACTAGTTAATTTTTGCATCTGATTCTTCACCATGAGGAGATCATTTGTCACAAAGAACATCTCAAAAAGCACGAGTGAATCTCATTTGGCCTAACATCAAACTTGGTACCCCAAACTCTGCATTTCACGAAAGCACAAAAGTACAAAATCATTCAAAACACAAAATGGGACCACCAACCCATGTGCAAACGCTTTATGAAACCAAAATACGTGCAAACAAGTGAAAAATAACCAAGTTTAATGACCAATTGACACATTTCACACCTCTTCTCACACATATTGCAAAGATGGAATTTCTGACCTAATTCACACGTATTTCAGATCCATTTCACATGTGTGAGCACATCTTTTCATTTCCTATAAATAGAGGGCTCATTTTCCTTCATTTTTAAGCTTTGATAGCTAAAGAAACTCTAAAACTATTTGAACCTAATACCTCAAAAAACCAGTTAACCATTTCTTTTATTCAAGTTCTTTTAGCTTCATTTCTTCGCCAAGAATTACTCATCATCGCATTCTAAAGTTAACCGAACCATTGCCGTGCTCTGAAGCTTCTTGAATTAAGTTCACCATTTCCACCATTGTTGACCTCTGAAGCTTCAATTGAAAAAGGTAGTTATAAGTTAAATTCTTGAACAAATAAGTAACCAATCTCTTCGTCTTGATTCACTTATTGAAATCCCTCAACTACCTTGAATTTATATTGCATATTAGTCATTTATTTTACATTGAAGAACTAGGGTTCTTTGTGTTCTTGAGCAAATTCTATTTGCTCAGAGCTAATTAATGGCTCTGATGCAAAGAGACATGAACGATGATGTGTTAGGCAACTGAATCCATGCTTGATTCTTGCTAAAACACGAGTTCATGATGTTCCAGAAATTGAATGGAGGTTGAAGACGATGCAGTGCTTCGCACGCTTTAGTGGAAGAATTCAAATTCTGACCAATCACCATAAGCCATGCATGCTAGCTATTAGACATTTTCTTTTCTTTTTAGTTTTAATTCATTTCATTTCTATTTTCTTTTCTAATTTATTTTAAATAGCTCCTTTGACCTTTTTTACTCCAATTTTTTTCATAAATCATAAAAATTATTTTCTATCACATATGTTTTTTTTCTTCAGAATTTTTAAATCTTTTTAAGCAGTTTTTGTTATTTTCTCTCTAATTTCTTTTTAATTTTCATTCAAAAATTTATTTTCATACATTTTGATTTTTTTTCTCTCCAACTTTTGATATCTCATTACTTGTAATATTTAAGACTTTCACAATTTTTTTAGCAATTTATTTGATGTTTTGATGCCTTTTTGGAATTTTCCATTTAATTTAGATTTTAAATAATTTTAAAATAATTTTAATCTTCTTTTAATTGCTATTTTAATTCATTTTTGTTTTGACTTTTGTTGACTTGGATCATGATTTGGTTGATTGATGCTTCATTAAGTTTAATTGGTCTTTGAATGATACTTTGGTTGCATGAACTTTCATCATTTCAAACATATCATTTAAATGATCATTTGAACATTTTTGGTACTTTGGTTAATGATAAGTTTACCTTATTATATTGTGAAGAATAATGATTGAAATTGGTGATAGATGATCCCTTGTTGTTTTTCAATTGTGTTTGATCTTCTCTCCTTCTCTTGTTCTTGTTTTGCTTTTGATTTTGCTTTGACTATTGTGTTACATTATTTTAGGAGAATAATTTTTGTATCATTTCTCTAACATGTATAACACATAATTTGTTTTTGACCGACCTCAGATAGATGTGACTTCTACATAAGTCCACATACGATTGCTTAATAGAGCGCTAAATTGTCCAGACTCAGTTGAATCCTCATTAATACTAACATTGACATATTAATTGTGCTAACATCCAACATTTACTTTTATGCTTTTTACATTCATGTCATTTACTTTTATGTCATTTACATTCATATAACTTACATTCTTGCCTTTTATTTTTGCTTTTTTCTTTATGAATTTTATTGTTTTCTTATTTCAAAAGAGCAAAAACATTATAAAATGGCTAAAGCCCTAAAAAAATTTAATTTGATCTTTTGGACTTTGTGTTACTATCCCTTGCTTGAGGTGTATTTTGGACTTTGCACCATAGGACTTAGTGCTTTTCGTTGCTTGGAGTAGTATCTGAGACTTTGTGATTCATTTGAGGCCTAGTGATTCCTCTAGACCCTCTGATTTTCAATTCAAGACTTGGATGTTCTTTGTGACTTTGTTGTTAACCTGGATCTTTTGATATTCATCTGTTCACATGCTTGTTCATCTTGTGGCTCAATCCAAAGGGAAAGGAATGCTTGTTTTTACCAATGTCAAATGCTTGCTCCATCTTCTGGTTAGTACACTTGCACACACAAAGGCATTCTCTTGGGCTACCTTACAATGAGACCTTTTATTTCATGTCATTTACTTTATACTTTAGGATTGTCCTTTCATCTCCTTCCCACTTCTTCTATTTTCAAAACTTCTCTCTATTTCCAAAACTTCTTGCTTTCAAACTTCACACATTTTTCTTAATATACCTTGACTTTGTCAAGTGATCCAGAAAATATTTTTCTTAATAAATGCTAAAACACTTAAGCATATTGAAACTCTTTTTTTCAAACCTATAAAAAAGACAAACCTCATCAAACTTCTTTTTGTGGCTTTATGCATTTTTCTTTAAGAGCTTTTATTGAAAGATTGGATATTAGTCTATTCTAGTAGTGATGCAAACCACTATACTTCTACAATATGTTGAGAAATGATTGATATTTTTCACTTGAATGTTGAGACGTGCGAGTGAGAAAGTCCAAGTAAAAGTTCTTCATATCAAGATGATGCAAATGCTCATTTCCTTATACTTATGGGTGGTAAGTTGAGTTTTCCACTTGAATACGACAAAATGTCTTTTCAAATTAAAATCAATCAACAAACAACCGAGCTTTTTCATAAACATAGATTTGCAAGTGATTCATATGGAGTACCATAAAAATGAAGGGTGCTAATACCTTCCCCTTGCATAGCCAACCCTCGTATCCAGATTCTCTTTTGGTTTACTTTTGTGGGTTTTATTCTACCTTTCCCCCTTTTCCTTTGGAAAAATAAATTTTGATGGCGACTCTTGCTTTTCGAGTTAAGTTAATCAATAGCTTAATCTCAATTTTTCTTGCCGCAACAATGTATATCGGAGATAGGTGTGTGGACTTCAGTCCAATCAGTGATTATTGGTGATGGGACTAAATTAGTAACATAATTTCGATGCTCAAATATAGGTGATGAGATTGATAAGTAACATAGCTCTGACATCCAAATTGGTGAATAGGATTGGTACCACGTGCATACGGTGATGACGTGAAAAGTACATTGCATATACATCTGCATTTATAATTGGTGATGAATATAATTGTAATTAGTGATGCATCTGGTTGTACTTGGGGATGATTGTTTGTAATTGGTGATGGATGTAATTATAATTGGTGACATATGTGATTGTAATTGGTGAGAATTGTTTGTAATTAATGTTGGATATAATTATAATCGGTGACATATATTATTTTATTTAGTGGTGATTGTACTCGAGTTATGAATAGGTTGGCGATAGGTGATAAGGGTGAATAATATGAATACGTTGATATGTAGTGTATATTTATCCTTTATCAAATTTATGCACTGTTGACATTTGAAGAATGTATTCTCACCCCTATTTTTGTTGTTGTGGTGTATGCGTTCCTCTGGAGTACAAATACTCAGGTAGAGGCGTAGATGCTTTTAAGCTAGAAGATGGCGTTGAGGCCTCTTCTGTTAATTTATCTTTTTCGGGTCTTTTAGTGGAGTCACTATGATATATAACATTGGGGACTAACCGTTTCGTTTATGTTATAATCTCATTTGGAATGTTTTTAATTAGTTCACTATCCTTTGGTGTTGAGACTTTCATGTCGAACTTTATGCTTTTATTCAGCTGCATTAATAGTCGTTATATTTTGTTGAAGATTATGTTTGGTTGAAGCAGGTGTAATACCCTATATCTTGAATTATTTTATTAAACGTCGAGTCGGGAACTAGTGTGTTACAATAACTTCCTCCTTCAATGCAAGGAGCTCCTTTTGAAGGTTGGTGCACTTCAGTTCCATAGTTTCAACCTTCTCTTTCCAAGTATCCCTCTCCTTGAATGGAATATCTGGGGCCAAAACATCACCCCGTCCAAAAAATATGAGAGAAAAAATAGAAGCAGTTTTGAACATGTTGTGATCAAGCTCATAAGCCATTTCCATCTTATCCCCCTCAGGAAGATTTTGGATGAAAGATAAATCTGACGTCGAGACAATAGAAGCAGCCTCCTCAGGAGTGTGTGGTAGCCGAGAAGAGAAATTATCTGGTATTTTTATGATAAGAGTCCCCTCCCTAGAAGCATTATCCTCAGTGACATGGGTCCATTTTGGATAAGCCTGAGTCCAAGGAGATTGTGGTTCTTCCTTCCAGACCCTCTTTGATGAAGCAAAAGGCGAAGTTGGGTTCCCCATTGTCAAAGAGACCACAACATCCATGAGCTTATCCACATCGAGTATGGGAGCTAAAACTTCTACAACCAAGGTAGGAGAAAGGACCAGAGCAAGAGCAGTAGTTTTCAGAGGAGTGGGGGTAGAAGAAGAAGCCCATACATTCACCACAACCTGAATACCATGAGCATTGACAAGGCTGTGGAACATCTTTAGTTTGGTTAATTTATCCATGCTATATGTAAAATGCAATCACGCGTCTTAAAAAAAACATGAAGACTCTACTCTCACAAAAAATTGTCCTTCTCTCCTCAAGATTAATTTCACTTAAGATAACATGAGTATTAATTTACCTCTTCCTCACATCAATAGAATGCACCTCTTTGGGGCCGAACCCGTCTTCATAGCCAAGCCCTTGAAACCATGATTACATTTCCTCCTACACTTTATCCTCGTCTATTGAAAGAGAACCCAACTTAGTATAGTAGGACAAAAATTAACGGTTAAAATGAAGCTTGGACCAATATTTTGGGTACAAAACACGACAAGGGATAAGGGGATCACCAGAAAGATCATAAAAAGAGAGTGAGCGATGAGAGTAAAGGGCTTCATCAATATGAAACGTCCTAGAAAATATCCCCATTCCAGAGTGTATGGGTCAAACCACTAATGGACCAAATGAAAGCAAAGGAGCCCCTGATTACGAAAGCTATCCAGGTAGGTACACCACAGATGGAAGAGATAAAAAATAGTTTAATAGAGAGCTTCCAAGACTTATGCTCGAAACACAGTTGGAAAACCCTTTTTATAGACCCAGGACCTCAGATGAAGCTGAGAAGGGACAACTTTTAAATGTTTAAGGACCGCTAGGTTAAATTCAGGAAAGGGCATTCGAAGTCATATTTTTGTAAACAAACACGCATGGATTGAGACCATGCAACTGTCAAAAGAACTACATATCTTCTTCTCTTCTGGAAGTGGAAGGACCAACCACTCCGTAGAGTCGCCTACAACAATGTTAGCATTACTTAGGGTGGCCTTAGTGTTGAGAGCCAAGGAAGTGCCTTCCACTTCTGCATTTACCCAATAATATTCCGATGCAACCGGACGACGTCAAAGATTTAAATGCTCCAACATGTCAACATCGCTAGGCTCACAAAATTCTATCCTCATGCAAACTTGAATAAAATATTTAGCGTCACTAATAGTTTTCCCTCACTAATACACTAAAATTCTGTCACAAATAAATTTAGTGATGCGTTGTTATCCCTACCGAATTTAAATGTCACAAAATGTTAGTGAGGGATTTATGATTTCGTCACAAATGATCACCGATTAAATCCGTCTCTAATCCTATTATTCCGTCACTAAATATTGAAAAGATAATTGGTATCACATGAATAATTCCTTTAGTAATTAGTGAGGGGATAATAAATAAGTCACAAATTGCAATGGAGTTATTCCGTCACAAACCTTGGGACAATTAGTGACATTTATTTTCCCTCACTAATTTTGAAGAAACTACATAATATAATTAATATTTTAAATTTCGAGCATTATTTTATTCATATCAATAATGCAAATGAATTTATTATATTAAAATTAAAATAATTAATACACAACAAGAAACCCTTTAAATCATGTTCATGAATATCATAAATATATCCCCGAATCCTAATTAATATTACTAAAAAGTATTCTTCAAATTAAATATTACAACAAAATAGTACTACCATTATTCTTGGATATAGATATTACAACTAATATAGTACTAGAACCATATTTAAAACTAAGATTACAACCAAAAGTGTATTCTCAAAAGATCTTTTATTATTGTGTATTGGTAGTAACCTAAATCATATATACAACCCTTCATGTCCACTCCTCTCCTCTCTTCAGAAATATCATCCTCGAGTATCTCTTGTGAGTCCTTCTCAACAATACTCTTTTCATATTCATTCTACAAATAACAATTTATCATCACCCTCTGCATCATCACTATCACGAAAACTTGGCTTAGGTTGGTCAGATTTGAGAATCATACATATGTGTTATACCCCAAATTTTACCCCTTAGATGTCATAACATCTTGCATTTGCATTTAGGGTTCAATCATCTATGCATTGTTAACTAACCACTACATTGTGCTAGTTGTTTCTTTTATGTGAAAGCTAGGGCTGGCACAAGAAAGAGGGAAGATCAATAAGCCAAACTCTCACATGTTTCAAGGCCTCCTAAGACATTCTTTGGCTCCATACATCCATCACAAGTGTTCACCAATTGATTGAGATTGGTATGTGAAGTCATCTATTCAAGAAAGTCAACTGAGGTCCCAAGGTTCAACCATTTGGTCTTGGAGGGCTAGTCATGAAGCTCTCAAATCATATGCCATGATCTCAGCAGTTTGGGTCAAGAGAAATCAGGAGAAACCATCAGATCAAGAGTTGTGGAAGCTAGGTTTTTATCTGAAGAGCTACAAGGGACTTGTTATGATCAGTCAATGTCTTGATTGGTTTATCAACCAATTGAGTTTGCATACATTCAAGAGGTCTTATTCAATAAGAAATAAAGTGTGTCTGACTCCCATCACAAATGCAATAAGCCACAAGTTCACTTAGCCCCATATTAGGGTTTTGTTAGGAAAAGTCAACTTTTGCCTTTGATTTTGATCAAGGCATGATCCCAAGCCTTGGGACATGATACCATATGTTCATAAAAATCCTTAGAGGCCATCCATTGGTATTTGAAGAGATTAAGGAAGCAAGATCATCAAAGGTCATCCAGTTAGATTCATGAAGAAAACTAGGGTTTTGACTGGAAAGTCAAACCTTTGGCTCTTGATATCTTGATCCAATATGAAGCATTCAAGCCATATTTCATCAAGACATGCTTTATTTTTGAGTTAGAGCATGAGAAGTCTGCTTTTGAAAGGTTTCTTGCAAAAAGGGCAAGGTTTGGTCCTTAAAATTTTCTAAGTATGGAAAAGTTCACTCCTTGTGCCAACTTCAGAAGGTCATAACTTTCAAACCACACATCCAAATTTTGTGACTCAAATCCCAAATTGAAGCTCTCACCATGAACTTCAAAGTTTGTTAGAGGACCCTTCAAAATACTTGATTTTTAACTTATGAGACTTGGAAGATAAGATACATTCATGACTAAGTGAAATTTTGTTCATTTTGGCCTAGTTTTACACAAACTTTATGGCCATTTTTTCCCATTGCTCCAAGTTTCAAATTCAAAATTCTTGGACATGAAAGTTGTTCCTTCTTCTTCAAGCTTTCCAGGTATGTGTAGAAATCTCCACTTGGATCATTCAATCTCAAGTTATGGTGCTCCAAAATTTGGTGTTTCATTGGTGAAAGAATCTTTAACTTAGAATTTTTTCTAAGTCTCTTGTGACAGCTTGTTGGACACAACTTCATGGCATCTTTTCTCATAGTTACAAGCTTAAAAACCAAAGGCCTTCCACATGATATTTTTTCTATGATCTCCCTACTTCACATTGAGCCAAAAATCTCAAAGATTGGTGAAGTATCCATCAAGATATGTTGCACCAAAGTGGCCATTTTGCAATGTTGTGTTTTAACTTAGAAATTCAGGTTTTTGCTTCCTTGCGTCACCAAACTTTATCACAAATTCTCATGTGTTTCTAAGCTCAATCTCAAATTGTCACCAACACCAGAATTACTCTATCCCATGTCATCTTTCAAAAGGGCCAAGAACCAGTTCATTTGGTTCATTAGACTTGAAGCTATCATGTGACAAAGTAGAGTCTTTGATTTAGTTTCATTACACAAACCATGCTTCCACTTTGAACCACATACTGAACTAAAAACCTGACCAATTACCAAGTACATTTCATCATCAGTTTCCAACATACACTTTACCACAAAACCTGCGAAAGCAAGCCACCAAAGTACAACTACTTTGTACTTGACAAGTTGACACACAAGAGCTAAAATCATGGACCATCGTGTAACCTTTGTTGACACCACAACATGTTGGTTTATGACTTTTTTCTCTCTGACTTAAGACTGAAGACAAGCAACAAACTGACTCTCACTTGTCTCAAGGTTGATAGAAGAGAATGGCCATGCGTGTAGCATCTAAACCCTATCATCTTTCCCTCTTAGACAAAGCCAAAAACCATTGTATTTCAAGACATTGACCGTCTTGCTTTGGCTATAAAAGGGAGTTCATTCCCTCGTTCCAGACACAACAGAACATCATCACTTCTACGTATTACAAACATACCACATAAGAGAGAGCTCGTGCAACCAGGAGCAAGCAAGGTTTAAACATTTCATCAGCAGCTTGCATACCACCATCTTTGAAAGAAGGAGGCTAGGCTGCTTGGATCCTTAAGCTCCTGATTTAGAAGAGGCAGTGGACTTTCTCCACTTGGTAAGCTTTGTTCTTCATACTCATGATCCCATGTTGAAATTTAAATTCTTGTAGATACCCTCATGTTATCCATACTATGCATCTGTGTTAGTTCTGAATGATAACATGACTGGTTATTTGAGTTTGTATTTGGGTAGCATTATTCAATTAGTTTGTGTCAGCTTGAATACATGACTTTTGCATCTGTTTTATCCATGATAAGGTTCTTTTTTTGAGTAAAAAAGGGTTTGATGTTGATCTACCTTTTGAACACTACACTGTGATATGTTATTTCATTGATTTTGGGTGAGAAATGAATTTGAAAATGGCTGGGAAAGAGGAGAGTTTGCCATGCTTGTTTCTCTGGTTGTTACGATAGGGTTGCAGGTTTGTTTAGTTTCTGCATGGAAGATGATGGCGTGGCAATTTTGGATAGGCTAAGGCATGTTTTTGTCGTCTAGTCACTTAAAAGGACTAGTGATCGACTGATACCATGTTACACATACTATTTGTGCTTTAGCCATATAACATTTCATTTGGCTTAAGTTTTATTTCATTTTGGACCTAGGCCTTGTATTCTCGCTAACTACACCACCTTCCAGAAGGCCCATGCGTGTATCAAACTCAACCTAGTTCATTCTAGGTTTACTAATACACCCCCTGTTTTAGTTCATTTCAATTATTTTTATTTTTTTTATTTTCATTCCAATTCTATTTTATTAAAAATATTTTCTTTTGAACAAAAATTCCCATAAAATTAATGCTATTATTTTAAAGCTTAATTTAATTTTCTAAGATTTTTATTTTTATTTTCACCTTATTATAATATTTATTTTTGATTTTTATGAACTTAAGAACATATTTTTACCTAGTTTATGAACTTCCTTTAAAAAAAGACCTCTTCCCATTAGTGGTTTGAATTGATTTTCTAGAGTGTCTTAGGACACATTAGAGGGATGTTTTGAGGTTGATTGTTGACCTTGTTGAGGTCTTTTGGTTTGGTTTTAATGGCTTTGTTTGACCCTCGATTTAGGCTCGATGCCTTTAATACTTCACCTTGAAGTTTGATTTTGAGAGGGCTATTTTGTTTATCTTTGTATGACACTTCACACACACATTCTTAAATGTTTTAACTTGAGTTTAGACTTCGGTTTTGGATTTGTCTATCCATTTTCCTAATTTTGAACACCTCATTAATGTACTCCTCATTTCACCTATGTTTTTAATTTGGTTTTGACCTAGTTTCTTTGTGGTACTTCTTAAAGTGTCTTGCAATTTGAATATGTGTTGATTTATGGTTTGAAAGGCTTATTTTACTTATGACTTAATGGTTCAAGAGTGCTTTGTCTTGTCTATTTGAGCATTTATTCATGATTGAGTTGTTGTGAACTATTTCATTATACTTTGCCATACTTAATCTTGTTCGTACCTAAATTGACTCACATGGATGTTATCTTGACATTTTGATGTTATATATGTGATTCATGCTTGATTTATGCTATTGCCCTTCTTGGATGTTTATCCTATTTGAGTTTTTTACTCTTATCTTTTATCACTCATACTTTAATTCCCCTTCAACACTTGTTTTTTTACAAGAAGTTATCTTCCCCTCCTTCCAAAGGAAAGTCTCTCTATTGACCTCAAAGTCATAGATACCTCATTACCATCTTGGCTTCATTAGAGCCATCTTCCACCTTTGACCTCAAAGTCATAGGTAGCCCTTTCCTCTTGGCCTCATTAGAGCCTTTGCCTCATTAGAGCATCATCAACCTTTGGCCTCATTAGAGCCACTTTCCCTCCATGGCCTCATTAGAGCCTTATCTTTCCCTTGGCCTCATTAAAGCCACTTACATCACGACTTAGAATTAGGATAGAGTTATTAAACTCTATGTGAGTATCATCATTGTTAGTGTTCACTACCCTCTACAACTTAGATTTAGAGAGTTCTTTAACTCTATATAAGTATCTTACTCATTCCCCTTGGAACTTTGACCATAGTCAATGGTTTCTCAAGCCTTAGTTAGGTGAATTACGAATGCTCTAATTCCATCCTTATTAGGATACGTAGGTGATAACACCGTTTTAGTGTGTTACTTTAACCCATTTTATGTGACATTTCTAGTTCATGATTTTACTGATGTGGCATGAGTTTAATGTATTTCAGCATGTTTTAAGCATTAAGCACTTTAGGTGCTTCTTTTATGTTTTAATTGTGTTTATGCTCTAAAAGGAAGTTAGATGATGATGAGAGGAGGCATGACCCCAGTTGACAGATTCTGGAGCTGAGCGAGGAACTTTTTGAAGAAAAAGTAGTTGATAGTTTAATCAACTATTTCACCAAGAGAGTTGGAAATGGGTGATGAAAAACCAAGGATGACTAGGGCTCACGTGGCAGCATTTTGAAGAGCATTAAAGCAATTGGAATGGATAAGATCAAGAAAGCTAAGATAGTACGGTGGGGACCACGCAGCAAAAAAAGCGCCCAACACCACCAGCCGTCTGTTATGCTCCACCATCCTGCCATCACCGCCTGTAAAAAGCAAATTTGTCTCCCACCAACATCTGTACCAGATTGCTTGCAACGGAAGGGTTGAGGGGCAGCTGGTCTACATGAGGATTTGATTTGGTTCTAACCTTAATATTGTCTAGAGACCCATGATCCAAGAAAGGAGCAACGACCACTTCCATTCATCACTATAAAATGAGAGCTTGCGCATTGAAGAAAGTGAGATGGGAGATTTTCACACACAACCATTAGTTTATTTCAGATTTAAGTTTTTATTTTCAAAGAGTTGAAGCATTAGTAGAGAGTATTCTATTCATCTCCAGACTTGTATGTTCTGTTGAGAGTTGTCATGACTAAAGAGAGTTGTTGCAGTTTACCCAACGCAAGAGATCTCCAAGTTATTAGCAGGTTGCATTTCTTCACTACACTTTGTAAGATAATGTTTCCTATTATTTTCACTCCAGTAGTTTGTACTCAGCTCACTATGAGCTAAACCTTTGTTTGATGAGACTAATGAAGTTAGTATAAAAGTTGTTTTTATGTTGATATGATGTGTTGGCTAGTGTCTTATTTTGTTATGTGTTTTTATGTTATAAACTTGGTTCTTAGAGTGGTCAACTAGGAAAAAAGTAACAGCTTGTTATTGAGAGAAATCCAATAAACAAGCGGATTTCATAACAAAAGTGGTTAATAAAGTAGGATAGAGATATTCACTTAATTCAACTTGCTTAGAGATAAGAAGTTGAGACCATAAAGACTTTCAGAATTAAAACTAGACGCATTTTAGGGTTACAAGTGAGACTTAGAGATTTGTTCCCTTGCTCTAGTTATGTATGTTTTTGATGTTGTAGAGATACACCACTAGATCGCATTATGACCTTTTGAGGCACGACACTTCACATCATAAAAGCATTTAAACATCAACTATACTAATGGATTTAGCTCATCAACTACTCTCTCTGATATTTTAACTCCTTTCTAGTATTAAGTTATTTTAGTTAATTGTGTGTTGCCCCTGTTCTTTACTCTCACATTTCTGTCACCTTGCTCATACTTCTCTTAAACAAAGAAAATTAATAATAGTCGTTCAAATACTTTACACTTCCTTGTAGGTTCAACCTTTACTTTATCACTTGCTACATTACCTAGCATGTATACTTGCATGTGACACTAGTGCTCTATTATTTAAAAGAAAAGCATTATAGAAAGTTTATGAACAAGTTTTTGGCGCCGCTGCCGGGGAAGTGTATAAAGCTTGAAACACTATATTTATTTTGTTTAAGATTGTATTTGAGCTTTTAACATTTGCTGTGATTTGGTGATACGACAGGCTTAAGCTATTGCATGCGCAGGTCGTTACAACCAATTTATAGTGGTTATCCTGAACCTGAAAGACCTCTCAAAGCATGAAGAAGATTTGTATGTGCTCAGCAAATATCTGGAGATTCCTCAACCTCAGCTGTGGCTGAACCTAAAGGAGTAGTGTACGAGGAGGATATGGAAGGATAAAGTTCATCGTCTTCTTCAGACGAGTCATTGCACGAGACAAACATGGCAGAGCCAGATATCATTGGCATTGCAAATGACTGCGCGCGCAGCATCAGGGACTATGATGTATTTGATCTGAATGCTATGAATACTGGCATTGCTAGGCCAGCCATCACAGCACCGCAGTTCAAGTTCAAGCCTATGATGTTCCAAATGTTGCAAGCTGTTGGTCAATATTCAGGTTCTCCTCATGAAGATCCTCATTTACACTTAAGACAATTTTTGTATGTTGCTGACAACTTCAAGATCCTTGACGTGCCAGTGGATACCTTTAGGTTGAGGCTATTTCCATATTCTCTAAGGTATCGAGCCAAGAGCTAGCTTAATTCTTTGGAACCAAATTCCATTACTACATGGAATGCCTTGGCAGAAAAGTTTCTGGCCAAGTATTTTCCTCCTTCCAAGAATGTAAAAATGAGAAATGAAATCACATCATTTAGGCAAGGAGATGACGAGACGTTGTTTGAAGCATGGGAAAGATTTAAGGAGCTGCTAAGACAATGTCCACGTCATGGGATTCCCATCTGCATACAACTTGAGACTTTCTATAATGGATTAATTCCATCCTCAAGGAATATGTTAGATGCATCCAGTGGTAGAGCTCTTTTGTCTAAATCCTATGACGATGGTTACAAGTTGATTGAGAGCATTACGACCAACACTTATCAATAGCTAGTCACAAGGGCCACTTCAAGTTCACTTCAAAAGAAACCTGCTGGAGTTCATGAAGTCACTGAGACCACAACACTTGCTGCCCAAGTGGCTCAGATCCACCAAATGATGAAGAATTTGATAAATCCTGAATTGACAAAGCCTAACCCTGTTAAGGTGGTTACTGACGCTTCTGAGGTTTCCTGTGTTTACCGTGGAGGACCACATCTATTTGAGGAATGTTCTACAAATCCTGTGTCAGTTAATTATGTTGGAAATCCCAACAACAATAGCAAATACAATAATCCTTACAGCAACACTTACAACCCAGGATGGCGCAACCATCCTTATTTTTCTTGGAGTAACAATCAAGGTCAACCTAAACCGCAAGCATCTACACCACAAGTTCCACCTGGTTTTTCTAACCCTAACTATGCTGGGGGTAACCAAGGAAACAACCATTTGGAAAATGTTCTTAAGTCCTTTATTCAAGAAGCAAAGAATCAATTTCAAGCACAAGGAGTGAGCATAAAAAACTTGGAGAACCAAGTGGGCCAAATTGCTACGGCTCTAAGTTCAAGAAACTTGGGAAATCTTCCCAGCTCTACTGAGACTCCCAATACACAAGTTGGAGTGAAGAATGTTGAAACTTGTCAAGCTCTTAAACTCAGAAGTGGAAAAGAAATTGAAGAAACCGCTGCAAAGAGCAAAGAGTCAAGTACTGATGTGTTTAAACCTGACTGTCCTGGAGTAAAAGACAATGATGGAGAACCATCTTCATCCAAACAGCAAAAGCAAACAGATGATGTACTCACTGAAGAATAAATTCCTCCAAAAAATTAAGAAGTCATCACTGAAGCCAACAAGAAGCAAAAGTAAGAAAGACCACCACTCCTTTTTCCACAAAGAATCAAAAAGGCGAAAGAAGAGCAACAATTTTCAAAGTTCATGGAGATCTTGAAAGAGCTTCACATCAACATACCATTGATTAAAGCCATTCAACAAATGACAAATTACTCAAATTTCATGAAGGATGTACTCACTAAGCGAAAAAGGGTGGGAGAATTTGCTACGGTTGCACTCACACAAGAGTGTAGTCAATTGGTTCAAGGCAAACTCCCTCCCAAGTTGAAGGATCCTGGAAGTTTTACTATTCCACGCACCATTGGAGAAACCTTTTGTGGAAAGGCGTTATTTGATTTAGGGGCCATCATTAATCTCATGCCCTTATCCATTTTCAAGAAACTGGGAATAGGTGCTGCCAGGCCTACAACTATCACCTTGCAGCTGGCAAATATGAGTATTTGTTACCCACAAGGGAAGATAGAAGATGTGCTGGTAAGGGTTGACAAATTTGTCTTCCCTGCTTATTTTATCATTATGGTTTTGAGGCTGATGAAGAGATACCCATTTTGTTGGGAAGACCATTCCTAGCAACGGGTAGAACTCTAATTGATGTGGAAAGAGGAGAACTCACTATGAGAGTAAACGGACAGCAAGTAGTGTTCAACATACTTAATGCCTTGCAATACCCAAAAGAAGAGGTGGCTGAGTGTTCAATGATATCTAGCTGGGAAGGTTTAATTCACAAAAACCTTCTAAAGGCTAATGATGTGTTGAAAATTGAGTTGGGAAAAGTGGAAGATGAAGGACTAAAAGATGGAATCATCTACGGTCCAATGCAAAAGCAAGAGGAAGAATCTGTGGAAGTGATAGAATCCACCACTGTTTCTCATAAGCAGCAGCTACCTTCCATAGAAGAACCCCCTGAATTGGAGCTCAAACAACTGCTGGCGCATTTACAGTATGCATATCTGGAGGCGGGACAGAAGCTACCAGTTATCATTGCTACAGATCTACAAGAGGAGCAAAAAGAGCAACTTATTTCATTACTGAAGAAACACAAGAAAGCAATTGCATGGCAGATTTCTGACATCAAGGGAATCGGCCCAACAATTTGCATGCACAAAATTTTGTTGAAAGAAAATGCTAAGAATAGCATTGAGAGTCAAAGAAGGTTGAACCCTATCATGAAGGAGGTTGTAAAAAAGGAGATTATCAAGTGGCTGGACGCATGGATTATTTACCCTATCTCTGATAGTGTGTGGGTAAGTCCAATTCAATGCGTACCGAAGAAGGGAGGCATGACAGTAATTACCAATGAAAAGAATGAGCTCATTCCCACTAGAATAATTTCTGGTTGGAGAATCTGCATGGACTATAGGAAGCTGAACAAGGCAACTAGGAAGGATCATTTTCCTTTGCCTTTCATTGATCAGATGTTGGATAGATTGGCTAGAAAGGAGTATTATTGCTTCTTAGATGGATATTCGGGCTACAACCAAATAGCAATAGCTTCGGAAGATCAATTAAAAACCACATTCACGTGCCCTTATGGCACCTTTGCCTTCAGAAGGATGCCATTTGGACAGTGCAATCCATCAGCCACTTACCAACGTTGCATGATGGCTATCTTCTCGGATATCATAGAAAATTCCATGGAAGTGTTCATGGATGATTTTTCAATTTTTGGAGAGTCATTCAATGATTGTCTCAATAATCTAGAGATGGTGCTGGCCAGGTGTGAAGAGACCAACTTAGTTCTTAATTGGGAGAAATTCCATTTTATGGTAAAAGAAGGAATTCTTCTTGGTCATAGAATTTCAAGAGAAGGATTAGAGGTAGACCAAGCAAAAGTGGAGGTAATTGAAAAGCTACCCCCACCAGTCAACATCAAGGGCATTAGGAGTTTCTTGGGGCATGTTGGATTTTATAGGAGGTTTATAAAAGATTTTTCAAAAATAACTAAACCCCTATGGTAGCTGCTGCAACATGACACACCTTTTGTCTTCAGTGAAGAGTGCCTTGAATCTTTCAATCTTTTGAAGAAGGCTCTTATTTCTGCACCTGTAGTCAAAACTCCAGATTGGTCCAAACCATTTGAGTTAATGTGTGATGCCAGTGACTTTGCCATTGGTGTTGTGTTAGGCCAAAGGCATATCAAAGTGTTTCACATTATTTACTATGCGAGTAAGACTTTGATAGAAGCACAAATCAACTACACAACCATAGAAAAGGAGCTGCTGGCAGTAGTGTTCGCTTTTGATAAGTTCAGACCTTATTTAGTAGGAACCAAAGTTATTGTGTACACGGATCATGCAGTAATCAAGTATTTGATTGCCAAAAAAGATGCAAACCACGGCTCATACGATGGGTGCTTCTCCTACAAGAGTTTGACCTAGAGATAAGAGACAAGAAAGGGGTAGAAAACTCAGTTGCTGATCATCTTTCAAGACTACCAGAAGAAGTTCAATCTCAAAGCAGTGGAGAGATTAAAGAAAGTTTTCCGGATGAGAAGCTGTTGGTGATTACTGATGGCATGACTCCCTGGTACGCTGACATTGTTAACTACTTAGTCAGCAGAGTCGTGCCACCAAAATTCAACTTCCAACAAAGAAAGAGGTTCTTTCACACTGTCAATAACTATTTCTGGGATGAGCCTTACCTGTACAAGAAGTGTGCAGATCAGTTACTAAGGAGATGTGTTGACTATGAGGAGGCGCGACAGATCTTATCATCCTACCACAAAGCCCCCTATGGTGGACACTTTAGTGGAGTCAGAATTGCTGCAAAAGTGCTGCAATCAGGTTATTTTTGGCCTTCCATTTTTAAGGATGCTCATGAATTTACAAAAAGGTGTGATAAATGCCAGAGGGTAGGAAATGTATCCATGAGACAAGAGATGCCGCTCACTAGTATTCTTGAAGTGGAAATTTTTGATGTATGGGGCATTGACTTCATGGGACCTTTCCCTCCCTCCTTTGCAATCTTTACATCCTTGTAGCAGTAGACTACGTGTCCAAGTGGATTGAGGCAGTAGCAACACCATCCAATGATGCTAAGGTTGTGACCAAGTTCTTGCTCAAGAACATCTTGACAAGACAAGGCACGCCTAGAGCTATCATCAGTGATGGGGGATCCCATTTTTGCAACAAACTTTTTGAAAATTTAATGGAAAAATATGTGATCAAACACAAGGTTGCTACAGCTTATCATCCACAAACTAGTGGACATGTGAAGCTTTCCAGTAGAGAAATCAAGAGAATTCTGGAAAAAGTGGTTAATCCCACAAGAAAGGATTGGTCCAAGCACTTGGACGAAGCACTATAGGAGTATAGGACTGCCTATAAAACTCCCTTAAACATGTCTCCATATAGACTTGTCTATGGGATGGCTTGTCATCTACCCATTGAATTGGAGCATAAGGCATTTTGGACTGTGAAGCAATTAAATTTTAATATTCAAAATGCTGGCCAAGCTAGAATGCTCCAATTAAATGAGTTAGATGAGCAAAGGTTGTTCTCATACGAAAATGCTGAATTGTACAAGGAGAAGACCAAGAGGTGGCATGACAGGATATGCCAGAAGAGGGAATTAGTGAAAGGCCAACAAGTTTTACTTTTTAACTCAAGGCTGAAACTATGCCCTGGAAAATTAAAATCAAGATGGTCTGGACCCTTTATCTTGAAAGAGATTTACCCCCATGGTGCTGTACAATTGTTGAATGAGAAAAATGGAGAAAAATTTAAGGTTAATGGCCAAAGGGTCAAAACTTACCTTGGCGAGTCCTCAAGTAACACAAGGGGTTCTCTCCATTTCATTGATTGATAGATTTTTCTGTTGGTCAGGCGATAAGACCTTAAAATAGCGCTACTGTTAGGCAGCCCAGCTTTATGCACTTTTCTTTTGTTTTATTTTGTATAGGATCAAGAAGTGTTCTAGTGGCATCAGCTCATGACAAGACGTGACATGCCAGCACGAGACACAAGGACAATAGAGTTGGAATATTGGAAAATGTTGAAGAAATTAAATTTTGCTAAGTCCAAAGAGAATATGATTAATGCTGAGCTGGCGTTAAATATCTTTTCTTTTAGACAATTGGAAAGGAAATGAAACGTTGTGTTTAAGAAGGCAGAGAGAGAGAAAAGTAAAACGTATCATGGGGATTGAGCGTCTTGGGCCGTGTGTGATAGCAGAGTCATGATGGCCATGTCTGCCACGTCAGACACTTCAGCCACCTAAATACGCAAACCCACTAAAAGAGTCTTTTCAGCTATCAGACCTAAGCCCTCTCACTCCTTGCCCTACTAATCACAAAAACCGAAAATTTCTCTCTCCATCTTTCAAAGACGTTTTATTTTAGTATTTTTCCAAAAGATAACTGAATTGTGAAAATCAAGAGAAGGGTTGAAATCCTAGGAACCACGAAGGAAAGGATAAGAATATTAAAATAATGGTTGAGACAATCACAGAAGGCGCACACTCCACACAAAATAACACACAAAAGTGTGCGAAAAGTGGCAAAGACCACCAATAAAGTTCCTGTGCTTGAAACTGGAGGAACAACAAGTGTTCATCATAATATCCAGTTGAACTCACATGAGATGATTCTGAGATGAAATGTTTTGCCAAAAAAAAAAAGAGAACAAAAATAAATAAGTGGAGAAGTGTGATCCTAAGTGTGCTAGTCAAAAATATCATTTGAGAATCAGGACATAATTCCTTAAGTGAAACCAAAAGAGAAGAGACCCCACACACGAAAGTACACAAGGAGGGGATCAAAAAGAGAAAATTGTGGCTTGTTTCCTAGAAGAGTAGGGTTGTGACAGAAAACGTCAGTTCTCGCTTAAGCTAACAAAACTTTGGCCAATTGCAAAGCTGAGCAACTTACACCAGTTACCGCTTCCTGGCCCTTCCAATTCTTAAGCCTCAGGAACTTGACAAACCTGACTGAAACTGTTGAGAGCCAATTTCACTTTCCTAGGTATTTCACTGTCACATCACCTGAGGACAGGTGACCATTCAAGTTTGGGGGAGTGATAACACTATTTTAGTGTTTTACGTTAACCCATTTTATGTGACATTTCTAGTTCATGATTTTACGGATGTGGCATGAGTTTAATGTATTTCAGCATGTTTTTAGCATTAAGCACTTTAGGTGCTTCTTTTATATTTTCATTGTGTTTATGCTCTAAAAGGAAGTTAGATGATGATGAGAGGAGGCATGACCCCAGTTGACAGATTCTGGAGCTAAGCGAGGAACTTTTTGAAGAAAAAGTAGTTGATAGTTTAATCAACTATTTCACCAAGAGAGTTGGAAATGGGTGATGAAAAGCCAAGGATGATTAGGGCTCACGTGGCAGCATTTTGAAGAGCATTGGAACAATAGGAATGGATAAGATCAAGAAAGATAAGATAGTACGGTGGGGACCACGCAGCAAAAAAAGCGCCCAACACCACCAGCCGTCTGCTCTGCTCCACCATCCTGCCATCGCCGCCTGTAAAAAGCATATTTGTCTCCCACCAACATTTGTACCAGATTGCTTGTAACGGAAGGGTTGAGGGACAGCTGGTCCACATGAGGATTTGATTTCAGCCTAACCTTAATATTGTCAAGAGACCCATGATCCAAGAAAGGAGCAATGACCACTTACATTCATCACTATAAAAAGAGAGCTTGCGCATTGAAGAAAGTGAGACGGGAGATTTTCACACACAATAATTAGTTTATTTCAGTTTTAAGTTTTTATTTTCAAAGAGTTGAAGCATTAGTAGAGAGTATTTAATTCCCCTCCAGACCTGTATGTTCTGCTGAGAGCTGTCGTGACTAAAGAGAGCTGTTGTTGTTTACCCAATGCAAGAGATCTCCAAGTTATTAGTAGGTTGCATTTATTCACTACATTTTGTAAGATAATGTTTCCTATTATTTTCACTCGTTTAATGAGACTAATGAAGTTAGAATAAAAGTTGTTTTTATGTTGATATGACGTGTTGGCTAGTATCTTATTTTGTTATGTGTTTTTATGCTATAAACTTGGTTCTTAGAGTGATCAACTAGGAAAAAAGTAACAGCTTGTTGTTGAGAGAGATCCAAAAAACAAGCGGATTTCATAACAAAAGTGGTTAATAAAATAGGATAGAGATATTCACTTAATTCAACTTGCTTAGAGATAAGAAGTTGAGACCATAAAGACTTTCAGAATTTAAACCAGACGCATTTTTGGGTTACAAATGAGACTTAGAGATTTGTTCCCTTGCCCTAGTTATGCATGTTTTTGATGTTGTAGAGATACACCACTAGATTGAATTCTGACCTTTTGAGGCACGACACTTCACATCATAAAAGCATTTAAACAACAACTATACTAATGGATTTAGCTCATCAACTACTCTCTTTGATATTTTAACTCCTTTCTAGTATTAAGTTATTTTAGTTAATTGTGTGTTGCTCCTGTTCTTTACTCTCATATTTCTGTCACCTTGCTCATACTTCTCTTAAACAAAGAAAATTAATAATAGTAGTTCAAATACTTTACACTTCCTTGTGGGTTTGACCTTTACTTTATGACTTGCTACATTACCAAGCATGTATACTTGCATGTGACACTAGTGCTCTATCATTTAAAAGAAAAGCATTATAGAAAGTTTATGAACACTAGGCACAAGATGCAACGTCTTGGCGAGCATACTTAGTGTATATACCCTTAGGTCTTTACGTTTAGCACTCAGGTCTTTACCCTACCCTTAGCAGATTCCCATAGCAAGCAGACTTTAGCATAACACAAATACAAACAAGAGGTTCCTGTAGAGTACTACAGATACTTAGGGTTCTAATACCTTCCCTTAGTATAACCAACCCCCGATCTTTTATCTGTGTTTTCACATAGCGCAATTAGGGTTTTCTTCGATCTTTACCCTTTCCTTTGGATAAATCAAAGCTCAGTGGTTAATTTCAAAGTTTTATGATTCAAGTTAATTAATAGCTTGATATCCGATTCCCACCGCAACAGAAATGACGACTTCATCGGGGAGAATCTTTTTAGGGTTAAGCCCATCTTGTTTATGTTTGTTCTATGTTTTTCTTGCTTGTGTATATATATATATATATATATATATATATATATATATATATATATATATATATATATGTGTATTTGTTCTTCTGTTTGACAGGGCTGCTACTTTTGAGTGGTGAGATAAGTCCTAACCCGGACTTGAGAGCACATATGATAGGATTGTGGTGTAATCAATAGTCGGTTGTTGGGAGTAGTCCTAACAATTTTGGCATATGATGACCACACTCAGTTGAGGCCCTTTGGGATTAGTGATGTCTGATGTGAGTAGTCGCATTGATGTCACTCTTTCCGACTTGGGAGTCCGTAAGACTGAGGACCGTAGTTACCTTTACCCCACTTGGCCTTTTTAGGACGTAGTGCGATGGCTATGAGGGAGTAGTCCCAAATTGTTGATACGCGATACTACACTCAGACGAGTCAATCTTGAGAATATTATTAACCCGCGTGAGTAGTCACGTAGGCCGATAATATCCGAAAGATTTATCAATGACTTTGAGAACTTTTAGAACCATGTTCTATAGTTGGTAAACCCATAATACATACCTTTTTGGGATGGGTAGACCATGGCTCCACTCATGTGACCCCTAAACCTAGGATTTGTATGCTTTAATGTGTACATATGTTTGTGTTTGAGTATGCTTGTGTTTTGTGCATTGCATACATCTCATTGGATCCATTGTTGGTTTTAAGGAACTCAGTCGTCTTTTCCTTTGAAAATCATAGGTATCATGGATATTGAGAAAAGGAACACTAAGAAATACAATTTCAAGAAGCCCAATTTGGTAGAGTTGAAAAAGCTAGCAGCCTGGTGTTATGCCCTGAAGACTTCAGAAAGCGTTATGGGAGGTTGATTGGTATTCTCAGAACCAAGATGGAAGATGGAGTTCTCGACACGTTGGTGCAGTTTTATGACCCTCTTTACCATTGCTTCACCTTTCCTGATTACCAACTTGTTCCGACATTGGAAGAGTATTTTTATCGGTTTGGTCTACCTGTGAAGGAGCAAGAGTCTTTCAGTGGTCAAGAGAAGATTCCTTCACCAAAGGAGATTGCTAATGTTATTCACTTGAAGATGACAGAAGTCAAACCTCAGCTCACCACTAAGAATGGGGTCGAGGTTCTACCTTCCAAGTTCTTATTTGATAAAGCCTTCTACCTAGCTAAGATGAACAGTGTGGATGCCTTTGAAGCAATCTTTGCTTTGCTTGTCTATGGCTTGGTCCTATTTGCTAATGTCGAGGAGTTTGTTGATATCAACGCAATCCGAATCTTCATAAGTGGGAATCTTGTACCTACATTGCTTGGTGATACTTATCACTTTATCCATCGTAGGACTCTCCAAGGAAAGGGTACCATTTCATGTTGTGCGCCTTTGCTCTACAAATGGTTTGTGACGCATTTGCCTCGAACATCGCGCTTCAAAGATAACCCTGACAAGCTCCATTGGTCTCAGAGAATCATCTCTCTCACTCACAATGACGTGTGTTGGTACGATCCAGCTTATGACAAAGGAGTTATCATTGACAGTTGTGGCCCATTCCCCAATGTACCACTCCTTGGTATTAGAGGCGGGATCAACTACAACCCTATTCTTGCTAGACGAAAGTTTGGATTCCCAATGAAAGAAAAGCCTAAAAGCATCATTTTGTCCAGTTTCTTTTATCTCAACGAGGAAGCTAGTGCAGAAACCAAAGATAATGTTTTGCATGCTTGGGGAAAGCTCCACAAAAGAACTAAGAATGATCTAGGAAAGAGGAACTGTGTGGCCTTGGAACCATTTCTTCAGTGGGTTCGTTCTCGAGCTCATGAGCTTAAGATGTCGTATCTTCCCGAGAGCATCATGCAGTAATAGCTAACTCCTAATTTTAAGATGTAGATTTTGTTGCACCTAAGGAATTCTCATGTAAAGCCAAATCATTCTTAAAAATTCTAAACCATACATAGAAAGCTTATATTTAAAATTGAAAAGATAGTAGACATGTCAGAAAATTAAAAACATACTTATTAAGTTATCAAAATTTAATGTTCAATAGTTTTAATTCAGTAAATAAGTTAATATATGTGTATAGTATACAAATCAGTCCTTAAAAATTATTGATTTATGCGAAGAAGTTGACGCATCCAAAAACTAGTAACAGAACAACAATTATGTTAAGAAAAAACATAGATGAATAAGTGTTTTTCAAAGAAATTAAAATAAATCAACTTGAAAGTGATGAAAGTTATGTATATGCAATTACCAAAAGGTCTCTAAAGCTCTAGCCACAGTTGCAATATTTACAAAGAAATCTTCCGGGAGAACCAGACGAGGAACTTTAGATAGCCTCCTGTCACCACATAGAAAAAAGCATTATTAAAGTTGTAAAGTAGTATAATACATTTAGATAAGTATCAAGATACAAAAGAGAGAAAAAATCATAGATGCTTGGACAACCTGCTAAACACCCCGGAAGCATTTTTCTAGAGAAACTGTACAATCATGACAAGAAAAAGAAGAGATAGGAAATTATAATTAAGCCATTCAAAAAGCACCCATATAGCTGTCACTACATAGAGAATAAGACATTTGCAGCTATGTCATTCAAAGAGGAAAAACACTTAAAAAATGAAGCCAATATGATAGATTTTCACTACAAGAAAATTGGTAAATTAAGATGGTTAATTTTGGTAGATTACGACGGTTACAACTGACGCAAATTGAAAGTCACGACGGTTCCCCTTCTGTCGTAGAAACATGTGTCGCGAGGCTGTTTTACGACGGTTTGTAAAATTGTCGCTCCAACTACCATAACATTTCGCGACGGTTTTGAAACGGCCTCCAATATATTATTACGACGGTTGTAACCGCCATAATTATATAATATATATTTCATTGAAAATAACGACGGTTGTAACCGCCATAATTCTATATTATATATTTCATTTCAAATAGTGACGATTTAGAACCGCCGTAATTTTATTATTTAAAAAAAAAAAAATGCTACATTATCTCCTCTCTTCATATTAGTATAATACAAATACTATTACAATATTCAATTCAATCAATACAAAATACCATGAAAAATTATAATTTTATTAAACAAAAAAATTATCAATATCCACAATAAGGTCAAGAACCTGTTTAAATTCACAGTGATAAAATTTTGAAGAGACAAGTTACATCATCACCATTCACCTCACTAACTTGCATTGTAAAATAAATACTACTTAGTGTATAAAACAAAAATGTATACTTGAACCTTTACCATTGTCTACCACTTGAACCTCATAATAGAAAAACACTAAATAACAAATCCTGCTTATATAGTTTATAAAGGGTAATACATTTTCTAACTAACATGAAAACTCTATTAAGTATATGAATAACAACATGCATCCGAAACTGAAAGCTCTAACCAGAAAAATGTCAGACTTAAAAAAATTAGACATGAGCAGTGCCTTGAGTGAATTTAGGGTCCTCACATCTGTAACTGCCATCAGGTACAATTCCAAAACCTTTTGGATCAGCAAAGACATTTTCCATAAGCTGGTTGCGGTGTGGAACGAGACTCTCCTCTGCAAACTCGACAACCTCCTCAATGACCTCGTCAATCTTCTTCTCTATGTTTTTCAACTCCACTTCACTGGCTAATTTGTTCTCTATAATATATTTCTTCAATGCAGAGATGTGATCCTTACTAGCATAGTGTGCCTTCTCAGCTGCCAAAGTAAATGTAGATGGGTTGTTACCAACTTGGAAGACAAAAATAGAAGAAATACAGTCAACAAAAATAGACAAATATAGAAGAAATATATAGGTTGTTGCATTTTTCAACAATAATAGGTTTAAAGAGCACAAGTACAAGTTCAATCCTTTCAAGATGCAATATTTTCATTTACAAATTTAGTTGGCATCCACTGTATAGAATTCTAATCGGCGATGGAAATCATTTATCTTACACTTTCCATCAAAATACCGTCGACATCAAAGAAAAGTGCTCTTAAAATTTATTAAATTCTCGAAAGTCTGGGCAGTTAATGTACACTAAAGTGTAAACTATATGACAATAAATGTACACGGATTATGCGGGGAGACTGAAGGTAACTACCGAAGACATTATGTTCTTTTGAGAACATGTGCATAGATCCACCTTGACCCTGGCAGCATCCAGTGGCCTTACCAAAGAGCTCACTCACCACAGCACGCGCTGGAACCCCCTTACTGAGTGCATGAACATGGTTTCGGTAAGTGCTCATAACAGAGTCTTCTTTCTTAAGAAGCTTGATGAATCCATTTGACACAACTTCTTGGCCATTGTACAAGTGAACAAAACCAAACATTTTTCCTCTGTAATACATATGAGCACACATGTCTTCAAAAGCCCTGCCTAATATAATGTCTTCATAGATCACCAAACCTTCCTCCTTGGTAATTAGCTGCACACACAAACAAATCAAAGTAAAATAACAGCACACGCTCAAACACTCACTTTCATCTGTAATCTAAAGCTAAATGGGAAAATAGAAGCATAACAAGACCTCTTCTTTTCACGTCTCACATTTCACACAAGACACGTGAAATACATATGTGTCATACTGAATCTGCCCATAATAAATATTTTCTTAAGGGCCAGTAAAGTTTGAGAAAACATCATCCCATTTTGTTTTTGTTTTCTATATTTACTTTTGAATACAAAATCTCATGTTTTCACTTTGATTCCTATTTTATTTTCAAATGTTTATATAGGAAACAATTTAAACAACATGACATTTTTTTGATTGAAAGTGAAAACAAGAAACGAAAACAATTTCTTTTCCCAAGCCAAACAACTATTAATTATTCCAAATTTTTAGAAAATAGTTCAAGCTTAAGAAAAGTGTAGTTTAGGCTTGAGAAATCTTCATTTAGGAATAAAAATGTGATGTCTCATCCATTTGCATGATTCTTTCAATGTAGTTGTTATGTAAAATGTCCATACCCAATTGTAAACTGTTACAAAAATGTGATGTCTCGTCCTTTGCATGATTCTTTCAATGTAGTTGTTATGCAAAATGTCCATACCCAAATGAAAAGTTACTCATATACAAAATAATAACACAAAACCAAGATGCAGGAATCACAATACAACAAAATAAATAATTTCAAACCAATTGTCTCACAAAATCCATAAGTAAGCATTGAAATTGATAGAAATAAATAAATAAATTTCAAACCAATTGTCTCACCAAAAGGACATCAGATTATAAGATATTTCAAAAAAAAATGAGCATTGAAATTGATAGAAATAAAGACAGGGAGAAAGCAAAGAATGTTAATATTTTGGAATTAAGTTAATAATATGGTTAACCTATCAATACCTAAACCCCAACCACTGGTGGAAAACCATACTTTAAAAATCTACAAAATGATTTATCTAAGATCATTTCTTCGTCATCACCTGAATTGTAGGATTACAATGTTTCTAAACATGGAATTATTCTAAATAATAGCATTACACTAGGCAATGAAATACAAGAAAATGGTCATAAAGAATTCCAAGTACACGTTATGTAATTAACAATCCAGCTTCACACCCCTATCATACTGGAAAGAAATAACCCGCAACACCGTATAAACTAATTATCTCTTGATTATAGGAAAAGATAGCTTACATATAAGTTATATGGTAATTAGTGATGGTTTGGTTTATCCTAAAGTGTGTATTGAGAGTTTGATATCACCTGATTTTTAATGTGAGGATGTAGATATTGTATATTATGTTATTTGAAAAAAAGTAGTAAAATGATTACAACTTTTTGGAATTAAACATGCCATGTTCTAATATTAAAATTGGAACTTCATGAAAAAATACAAAACTCATATTAAATCTACTAAAACATATAATTTTAACAAATAGATATCATAAATAATTTTAAGAAAATTTAATATAACTAAAATGATAAATTAAATTAAAAAAAAAACTTATATTTAGAGAATTGAAGAGAATAGCTATCAAGTTAATTTTAAATTTTAGAATTGTTATGAATATAAAAATATGTGTTTAAAGTAGTAGTAATATGATTTTCTCATCATTAAAATCCATCATTAAAAGATACTTTTATTAAAATAGGAACAACACCTGAGGTGCTAGCAGACAGCATACAAGAACTGTTACATAAAATTGATACAAGAATGTAGCAGCTGTACCAGAAAATACACATAGAAAAATAATCAACTACAACAATTGATCCATATTTTTAAAACTAACACCAATACTATAACTAAACAGCTCCAACCAAGCCACAGCAGCAAAGCAACAAAGAGAATGAACTGAACTAAAATAGAAAATATCTGATGCTCTGGACTGAAAATAGCAGCAACCAACCTAGTAATATCATCCTAGTAATTCCAATTACCCTATTTAATCATTAAAAATGTGTAATGAATGTCATTCTATTACTATCATTAATTAGTGGAAAGACATGAAATGAAAAATCGAGGCCCTGTTAAATGTGAGGTCCTGTGCAAATGGACTGTTTGCACACCTCTTAATCAGCTTTGTTCTCAATTCACAAGGAATACATTCTCAATCAATAAGTGTCTCCATTTCATAAAAGAAACCATTGGACAAGGTGGAAAAAAAACTTCATTGTACTCTATAGCCATCCTAATAAAAAAAATTCTTTGGTCCTCCATAGTGTTATCAGTATTATTAAGAAATATTTTTTCACATTATTTTTGGTACATTGTTTCTTTTGAATGTCAACTACATGAATGTTCATATTAACTGGTTTCAATCACCTTGGTATCCATGAATTTAAGCTTAAAGTTGTCCCTTAATTCCGAAAAGTACAACAACATATATGACTTGCTAGACCTGTCTTAAAGTGTTAAATCAAAATCATTACCTTTATGTTAACAACCCACTTTTGATTTGTATTATTTAACACACTACCCACTTGCTCTTAGTTTGTATTTTAACTATAAACAACAACTTGGTTTTTCCAATGCAAACTCACGTGAGAGAGCATGAGCCCAAGTACACGCGCTTTCGAGAAGCTACATAAGATGATACATACAGGCTACAACAATATTAGAAAACACAACTTCTAAATTGTATGTTTTAGTATTTCACAATAATTTATTTTGTTGTGTTTTAGGATTAACTTTCTAGAAATTACAGTACCAAAGTTAACCAACACTACGAAGTTCATTGTGACCTTTTAACAAACACCTTGTATGCAAAATCAAAGCATGTAGCAAAAGAATAACGAAAACCCATCAAAACAACATGAAATACTATTAAGAGAAACAAGTTAAGCAGAGCAATCAGTTGCACGTGAAAAACAAGTACTCCATATGCAATACCCTTAATTTTAGGTTTAACTAAAGCCTAAAAATGAATTTTTTTACCAATAAAACACAAACAATAACATAGTTCATAACAGAGACCAGAGAAATGACAATAGGAATTCACATATTAGGGATTTAGAAAGAACCTATTAAGATACCAAGGCGCGATGGTGTGGTTTCTTTGACGGCAACGAAAGCTGAGAGAGATACCAAGCTGCGGTGGTGGTGGTTACATGAAAGCAGTATGTGAATCCCTTTTCTCCAAGGTGTGCGTTAGGGATATGTTACGGCTCTTGTTTAAAGTTATAGTCTTTTGTTATCAAAAAAAAAAAAGTTGCAATCTTTTCACTTTCTTGGCGCAATATTAATTAAAATTTTGTAAATATTTGATTCAACTGACGTCACTTAAGCATTGCTATAATTCAAAATGTTTTTTGGGTGACGACGGTTATTAACCCGTCGCAAACTACTATTTAAGGTGACTAGGAACAAAATCGTCGTGAAGTTTATGAGTATTTTAAAAAATCAAACGACAGTTGGCCAAAACCGTCGCGACACCCGTCGTAATTTACGAATAGGGGCGGTTCTCATGGAACCGTCGCGACTTATGTGTCGCAAAATCCATTTTTGCTTGTAGTGTTTACACAAAATTTGAAAGAAATTTCATTGTCATACATTTTCGACCGCCTAAAATATGGTGCACAAGTTTGTCACAAACAGACAATCTATTGAACTGCGATGTCATTGAGTTTTCTATCACATCACAAAGTAAGACAAAAAGTTACTCTCTTTCCTTTGATGAACTACAAGTACAAATTAACATAACCGATATTTTAACTTAACTTTCATGACACTGATTCTTTAATATTTTCATGTCCATTTCCAAGGAAAAAATCAAAACAGAGAAAAAGAAAATGAAACTCCAATCATTTGCCCCTGGTCAAAAGTTCAAAGCAGCATTCACACTCAAGGTTCCAAAAACATGACATGGTCAAAAGCTCAAGACATGATAATTTACAACTACTTCATATTGAATACAAATTGAAAAGAAATTTGAAGACTATAATTAGTAACTACAGTGGATACTAATGTTGCATTTTCATAATAGACAACCAAATGAAATAACTAATCATGAAAATTGGAAGTCTAAAATCAATATGTTTTTACTTTTTATCAAAAAAAAATTCTCAAATAATCATGAATCAAGATAGAAACAAGAGTGTATGGAGAGTGAGTATGCATACCAAAATCCAATTTATTCAGTCAGCTCATATCAAGAAGTGCAAATTCAATATCCATATATAAAGGCTGTCAAATTAATTTGATAATTGATACTATCAATATCAGATAATCTCATCATGTACATGTAGCGAGCGATTTTGGACGTGGTTCTTAAGCACCGTCGCTCTGGGGTACTACAGGTCGATTCATTTTTTATCCTATTAAGCTGACTAAGGAAGGGAAATAGATGTCTCCAATTAACCCTGCTTGCATACTGAGTTTAAACAGATGACTGTTGGTTTACAGATGCGGTTTAGATTGTGGGCCTCTCTCTGCTTATTTTGCTAAAAATGAAATGATGGGACTGCTATTGGTAGGATGTTAGGACTGATGCTTTTCGATTGATGTATGAAGGTACGGGATTTTGGGTTTTTTTATTAGTGTGCTCGCTAAATTTTTCAATCTTATGCCTACGTATTCCCGTTTAACGAAACAGGGAAATCAGAGCGATCGTAGTTCCTCCTATTATATGGGAGGAAAAAGGTCGTTTTGGTGTCTTGTTCAAAGCCCAAGACGTGAAGCTAAAGGTGGTTTGTATCTTGTTCAAAGCCCAAGATGTGAAGCTGAAGGGTCTATTTGTATGTTGTTCGAAGCCCAAGATGTGAAGCTAAAGGGTTTTGACTTTAGAGAGAATTTGTCATCTCTAAAGGGGGTCTGTTTGTCACAACTGTTGGGTGACTGATTATAAAGGAGAATTACTTTAACTGGGATATGTGAATCCAGCAATGCCATAATTTCCTT
This sequence comes from Lathyrus tuberosus, assembly GCA_022829125.1. Taxonomy (NCBI): domain Eukaryota; kingdom Viridiplantae; phylum Streptophyta; class Magnoliopsida; order Fabales; family Fabaceae; genus Lathyrus; species Lathyrus tuberosus. The sequence goes on along the minus strand of JALAZF010000241.1, from coordinate 2,068,208 downwards.
TATAGGGGATTTTTAACCTAAAGGAGAAGACTTTAACTCAATTTAGAGCAATGCCATCTTTCCTTAGGAATTTCTCATGCTAAAAGAGGGATAGTGGCGTGGATGTAAATAATCCAGAGGCTTGCCGCTTACAGCAATTAGATGGGGGAAAAGGAGTTGTTGATGTTTGTATACTGTGAACGAGGCACAGATTTTGATGCTAAAAGGTTGATTGACTCAACCGGGGTTTCCTTATACAAAGCCTAAGAGGAGGCTATTGACCCAACAAAAGGGTGTTTTTATGTGTCTCGTACAAAGCCCGAGAGAGAGGCTAAAAGGGTTGACTCAACAAGAGAGTGCTTTTATATGTGTCTTGTACGAAGCCCAAGGCGGATGCTAAAGGCGCTTGACTCAACAAGAGAGTCTTTGTACCTCGTACGAAGCCCGAGATGGAGGCTGAAAATGTTTGACTCAACAAGAGAGTGTTTTTGTATCTCGTATGAAGCCCGAGATGGAGGCTGAAAATGTTTGACTCAACAAGAGAGTCTTTTATACTCAACAAGAGAGTGTTTTGTATCTCGTACGAAGCCCGAGATGGAGGCCAAAAATGTTTGACTCAACAAAAGAGTCTTTTATACTCAACAAGAGAGTGATTTGTATCCCGTACGAAGCCCGAGATGGAGGCTAAAAGGTTTGACTCAACAAGAGAGTCTTTTATACTCAACAAGATAGTATGAATAGGTGAGCTCCACTGGGGAGGATCATTGTACCAAGCCCAAGAGGAGGCTAGGGCGCTGGTGACTGTTTCAGTTTAGTGACATGTCCAGTATGTTGGTTAAAAGAGAAAATCAGTTCTTATATGGGTAATGTTGTACTTTGAGATTGATCAGAGGATCAGGGAGATTTCCTATTCTTTAAGGAAATGGAAAATCCAAAGGGTATTGAGATTGTCCAAGTTTACAGGTGTTTTGAGAAATCGATTCTTAGGTAGTGAATGATCTTTGTATAATGCCCAAGAGAAGGCTGGTATGTTAAGGGATGAAGGTCAACCCATTAACTGGTCTGACCTTGACTCAGAAATACAGCTCTAGCATATTGATGAATAGGTTCTGTTTCTATACCTGTAGAGGTCTCTGAGTCCTTGTACTAAGCCCAAGAGAAGGCATGAGAGCTTTTAAGAAGCCGAAGGGTCCTTGCACAACGCCCAAGAGGAGGCGGGGATGCTTTTAAGAAGCCTGTGGGTCTCTAAACCCCGAGAAGTTCAAGACATGCCATTCACCGAGAATAGATCAAGCCAGGAAAGTCCGAGAATTTGGAAGAAACTCAAGAGATGCCATTCACAGAGGAAATATCATCTCTGGAGAGTAGAGTCTCTTTGACGATTTCTAAGGGTGACAGACTGAGAAAGGGTTCACCTAGAATGCTGCCTTTCACGTCTCCATATTGTTTAACCCCAAGAGCAGGGAAGACCGTGTCTGGTAATCCTATGGGGATCTAGTTTTGTTTGTATTTAAGAGTGACCAACAGGGCTTTACCTAGTACTAGACGTAGTTGCCGGGGAAAACTCTAAATAACTATACTAGTATTACGCAGTTGATATTTGACAAGTATATAAAAGTTTGTGAAAGAAGACTTACAGTGAGCAGCCCCACAATACAGTTATATATATGAAAGCGGATAAAGAAAGCGGGTAAACACTTACTCGGTTGTAGAGCTTCCATGCTGTTTTGTTAGTTTGTTTAACTAAGAAAGCTTTGATAACAATATTATATTCAAAATCAAAGGAGAAAGTGCTTTGAAAAGATTGTTGGGGCTTACAGCTCAAGGAGAGGCCCAAAGTTTTATTAGTGATTGCACTGTTGAAGTTGTACAGTGGGACTTATACAAGTGACTGTGGCCCAAAAGGTTTTCTGTACAACGGGGTGGGTCTTACACTCTCTCAAGAGGCCCAAAGGTTTATTTTTGTACAAGTGGTGGGGCTTACAGCTCAAGGAGAGACCCAAAGGTTTATTTAAAAAGGCGACGATCGCGTCGAACTTTTTGATGGTATCGGGACTTATACTATAAGTGAGGCCCAAATTATTTTGGTTTTCAAAAAGGGTTGGGTCTTACACTCTACTAGAGGCCCAATGATTTTTAAAGAATGGGGCTTATAACACGAGGGTAGGCCCAAGGGTTTGATTTTTAAACTGGCGATCGCGCCGAGATTTTCTTTTAACGCAGAGGGACTTATGCAATAACTGAGGCCCAAAATTGTTTTGGTTAAAAGGGGATTGGGTCTTACACTCTATTAGAGGCCCAAAGTGTTTAAAAGTTTTGTTTGAGTGAAAATAAAGGAAACCCAAATTTTGTTTTCTTTTAAAAGGAAATATTTAAAGAAAAACAAATAAAATGATAAAAATACCAAATGAGTTTGAATAAATCACTTGTGATTTTTGTTTAAGGTTTTAAAAATGAGGCTTTTATCACAAGATAAATTAAAACTCATTTAGTTTTGATTTTCATAGTAAATATTCACTTTTAAATGCTTAAAAACAATTAAAATGGAATTTATTCACAAAAATACTAATTATATTAAATAACTAATATAAATTTAATTTTTTTGTGAATAAAATATTTCAACATTTTTGTGATTTTTTGCAAAAAGAACCAATAAAAAATAATTAAAATTGAGGGAGTTATTAATTTTTCAAATTATTAAAAATAATAAGAAAAAAAATAAAAAAGTGGAAAAAATAGCAAAAAGAGGATCTGGGGCGAGGGGGATTCGAATACTAGACCTCTTGTGTATAGGGCGCGCGCCTTACCACTGGGGTGGTGATACATCCGTTGATTGAAACACAGCCACAAATATACAAGGCTTGCCTTGTTTTTTGCCTGGCCCAAGGCAAGGCAAGGCAAGATTTTGGTTGAAAACATGAAGGCCATAACTTTCTCATTTCTCCATGGATTGGGACAAAATATAGGTCTATTCTGCCTAGAATTTCACAAGGAATCCAATGGTGGTGGTATTTTTTTCAGATCATGCTCCTATTGAAAAACCCGATAATGGTTTTGAAATAGGCCATGATTTGCATTTTCTATGCCATCTCTTGGTACAAGCATGAATTACATGATAAATTGGTGCAAACACAACACATATAACATGTATAAGAGATGCATGATTAGTGGACATCAAAAGAAAGCATGATTCAAAGAATCCAAGTTGTGATGCTTACCTCTTTTTGGAGCTTTTGTGCAATTTACCAAGCCACTTATTCCAGAAATGATTTGATGCTTTGAACAACCTCAAATGATCTCTTAGAAGCTTTTATAATGGTTGAAATCAACTGGAAACCTCAGGAACAAGTTTGAGCTCTTTCTTGCAAAAGGGGCAAAAGTGGCCAAAATAGCAACTCTCTCAAATGGTGTTCCAGATGGGGGGAACCATTTGGGACAGTTCAAGGATAATATTTGGAGTGTGTTTGAGGTTTTATCTGGTTTGGAAAGTGACTGAAACAAGACATGGCTTGAAAAATGCACAAAAGTACTATTTTGAGGTTTTGAGAGGTGACTTTGTGATTTTGGTGTTACAGGTCACTTGTGAGAGTTTGGACAGCTTAGATATGATATATTGGATGTGTTTGGATCATGAGCTATGGTGGAATTGCTCTCTAACTCAAAACTCAGAGTTACCTTACTAAAGAAGGCATTTTTGCCAAGAGAAATAGATTTTGAGGAAAGCAAGTGTTGTAGTGCTTTGGTGTACTCAAACTGAACACAATTGAGCTCTATTTATAGTAGAGCAAGTTTTTTTGGCTGCAATAGTGAATGGCAACTGCAGCAGAGGTTTGGCCAATGTTGAGCAATGAGAATCCAAGTCACCTCTAGCCATTGACTAGAGGTTAGGGCACAGGTTGTTGGTCCCCTTGGTCTTGGATAAGTCTTGACTGAATTCAGTTGGCAATGGCTCAGTCATGCCACCTTGGTGTATGCATTGAGTGCTCCAATCCAAAATTGAAGTCTTGTCCCTCTTTTAGGCATTTCTAGGTTTTGCATGCTATTTTTGGTTCCAAAGACTTGGGAGGATTGGGATCAGAGTTGGTTCCTCCTTGGTCCCCCCTTGAGGTGTTCAGATGGATAGAGTTGCTTGCCCTTTGTAAAATTTGAGCAAATCGAGCAAAACTCCAAAATCTGCCTTGCCATGACAGTTTGCAGCAAGGCATATTGGCATTGTCATATCTCATGGCTCAAGTGGAATTTGATGGAGTTCTTGGCCATTTTGGAAAGCCCTCATATGATACAACAATCGTTTGATCATAATTGGTTTTGATACTTTTTGAATCCAAGTGAAAAATTCCCCTACATTTGAAAAAAAGTAAGGCAGATTCTGACTTAGTGAAACTTTCACTAAGTGTTGGAAAAAAGTGACATTTTCACTTTTTGTGATTTTGATCATTCCATAACTCAAAATCCATGAGGAATTGGAATGAGTTATGTTTGAAGCTTTTGTAGAGGGCCATGAGAGCTACAAATCCAGCTTTGGATGGGAAAAAATGGCCTTATGGTTTAGGAGTTATGATCCTCCAAAGTTGGTACCCTAGCCACTTTGTTCCATAACTTAGAAAAATTTCTAGGTTTTTATGGTTACCCCTTTTACAAGTTATCCGACTTTTCTTGATTTTTCTTGATGAATGATGATTCCAATCATACATTAACATCATTTTAGGGTTAAAAAACCATAATTGTGAAAAATCTCAAAAAGTCAAAGTTTGACTTTTGTGCACAGTTGACTTTTTATCAGATGAATTCCAAACTGTGCGATCCTCTATGAAATCAAGTCCTTGACCTAAATCAAACTTGATGGATTGGTTTCATAGGTGTTATAGGGTGTATTGAATCATGTCCTAGGGTTTGGGAGCATGTCCTGGTCAAAAGTCAAAGATACAGTTGCTTTTCTCGCGAAACCTTAATTGTGGTTCAGATGAAATTGAAACTTGTTGCTCAAGCTTCTTGGATCAATCCATTGTTGCAAATGGATCAATGTGGTGTATTAGAGACCCTCAAATCATGTCTTGAGGTCTTGGCTTATGCTTTGGCCCAAAAGTCAACTTAGGGGTGAATTAGGTCAAGAAACCCTAATTCCTAATTTTTTGTGAATGCATCCCCTGAGGTTAAATTGACTTGATGATTGGGTCCATGATGTCCCTTGGAGCATCATAGGTTATGCTTTGAAGCATTGGCTCATGCCCAGAGGAAAATTTCCATCTTGAGGCCCTGGTTGACCAAACCCTAATTTGGTGACACTAGCGATCTTGAGGCTTAATCCACCTAGAATGATGCAACCTTGTGCTTGATCCTTGATGTGGGAGTCCTCTTGATCCATTGTGGATGTTTGAGAGGCTAGACAAGTTGAAGATCATGTCATTCCTTGATTGATCCTTTGTTTAAGAGCTCTGAGAGGGCTTGAAACCCTAAGTCTGACTGTAGTGGATGCTCACCCATCTTTGGGGAGACTAATGGTTCATCCATATTGTGATGATGATTTGCACAATGATGGGAAATTTTAGTGGTCAAAATTTGTGGTATTACAGATGCTCCTATTTAATCTTCTTGGACCCGAAGGTGTGAATGACGAAGGTATTCGAGCATTCGGGGTGCAAGAGGATTAAATATCGGAATACCCAAAATTTTGATGGTGATTAAGAATGGTAGTTCACGCATCCTTCTTCTTTTGTTAAGCAATAATGCTCAGAAAAGGTAAAAACTTCCCCTCGATCCTGGTCTTCAGCCAAGGAACTGGTCTAAGTTTATGAAATAAACTTCCCCTCGATCCTAGTTTCCTACCAAGGAACTGGTCTTAGGTTCTTTTGAAATAAACTTCCCCTCGATCCTGGTTTCCTACCAAGGAACTGGTCTCAGTTTCTTTTGTCAATAAACTTTCTTGACAAGGGACGCTGTGTGTAGCAATTTTCCTCAAACTTCTCGCCGAATTTTCCTAGGGAGATGCCATTTGATGGGAAAAAATTTTGATGTCAGACTCGCTGGGGAACCCATCTGTCTGAGTTGTAGAGGTGTACAAACTTCTCTATTGGAGATGCCATTCGTTGACTCTACTGGGGGCGAACGAGTCTCTTGAGAGACTGCCTTCGCTTGGAGATATTACATCATACTTTTCTTAGAGATCTTCTCGGAGAAATGCCATATGATGTGATCCAATTTTGAGGTGCCGATGACTTTGTAAACATTGACTTTCTGGAGAGAAGAACCAATGTGTTGTTGAGAGTCTTCGGTTAAGAGGCTTCCTCTGGGGGTTTTCCTTAATCCGAGAAAGCGAAGATATCATCTTCAATGGCAAAGAGTGACATTTGTCGAACGTTTTCTCTGGTCTTTCAGAGGTTCAAGTTATCAAAGTGGTCGAGGACCAACTTCATCCCAGAAATAAACTGGAGGAGAGATTGTTCAGACACGACGTTTCCTGACAAGGGAAGAAGTGACAACTCGATTGTGAAGACTTTTATCACTAGGGGATAAGACCGACTAGAGTGATAGTGATGTAATATGAACACGAATGTAAATCAATAATGCATGATGTATGTATGTTTATGCTGACAAAACTGACGCGACATACAAACTGAAGGATGAACACGACGGGATACTCGGCCACTGTGGGGGATGAAAAGTATCAATGGTTCACGATAGCAATTCTGCCTTGCTTAGGAGAGATAGTCCCTGCGGGGACCACCGTTGGTCGGGCTTAGGAGGTAAGAGCTCTGCCGGGGATGTCAGACGGAATATTCGCATCTGACACAGTTGATCCTCCGTTCAGGCGTACTGGTTTAGAAGGAGTACTTTGATTCTGCACTTTGAAGCTCGCTTACTTCTGGAGAAGCGATTGATGTTCTTTCGATGTTCAACAGTCAAAAGAAATTGCCATCTTTATTTTAAAAGCCGAAAAATTTTTAACAAGTAAATTCATTTTTGTTTTATTTCAAGAATCGTTAATCATGTTAAAAATGTTGTTCTGTAAAGCTAAAACAAATAAGAATTGCAAACAAAAGCACAAGGGCTCAAATTTTATTGATAGGATGGATATCAGCCAAACGCGTGATTCCATAAAGTATTTACAAAGTCAGAAAATGGTAATTTAAGGGAAAAGGGCTACATTGAAACATAACGACCACTATCCTTCTACCAACTTTGAATTCTGGGCATCCTGAGCTTTTGTCAAAGATGACCTTGACTGGAGTTTTTTTATGGATGGCAGGACTGCTACTAGGGGATTTTCCCCTGTTGGACGTAGTTACTTGCCATGAATCCCTAATTTTTGCCTGGATTGTACTTTGAGATTTCCAATCCACCGGGATGATTTTTTTATTATGACTCTAATTTTTACCTGGACCGCCCTTTCGGGTTTTCAATCCACCGAGACGTTTTTTTATTTTTTTTATTTTATTTTATTTTTAGGCGAAGTATTTCTTGACTACATCAACATTTGTGGGGTAGGAAAATTCCTCCCCGTCCATGGTTGCAAGTCTCAAGGCGCCGCCTGAGAAAGCTTTCTTGACCATATAGGGGCCATCATAGTTTGGGGTCCATTTGCCCCGGGAATCAGTGAGGAATGATTGTATCTTTTTGAGCACAAGGTCTCCTTTTCTGAAGATACGAGGTCGAACCTTTTTGTCAAACGCCTTCTTCATTCTTTGTTGATACAACTGATTATGGCATAGTGCCGTGATTCGCTTTTCCTCAATCAGATTTAGTTCGTCGTGCCGACTTTGGCACCATTCAGCTTCTGTTATCTTAGCTTCCATCAATACCCTGATTGACGGTATCTCTACTTTGATGGGGAGCACTGCCTCCATGCCATAAACTATAGAGAAAGGGATTGCCCCTGTTGAAGTACGGATAGACGTGCGATAACCGTGAAGAACAAAGGGTAGCATCTCGTGCCAGTCTTTATAGGTTATAACCATTTTTTGAATGATCTTCTTGATGTTCTTATTAGCCACTTCTACCGCTCCGTTCATCTTAGGTCAGTAGGGAGATGAGTAATGGTGTTCGATCTTGAACTCAACGCACAATTCTTTCATCATCTTATTGTTCAAGTTGGATCCATTATCTGTAATGATCTGGCTCGGAACTCCATAACGGAAAATGATATTATTTTTGATAAATAAGACCACCATTTGTCGGGTTACATTGGCATATGACACTGCTTCGACCCACTTGGTGAAGTAATCAATTGCTACCAGGATGAACCGATGTCCGTTCGAAGCCTTGGGCTCAATCATGTCGATTCCCCATATGGAAAAAGGCCATGGGGAAGAGAGAACTTTGAGATGTGTAGGCGGTACATGGATTTTGTCTGAATATAACTGACACTTATGACACCTCCTCATGTACTTGTAGCAGTCATATTCCATTGTCAACCAATAGTACACTGCTCTCAAAATTTTTCTCACCATTGTGTGTCTGTTGGCATGAGTGCCAAAGGATCCTTCGTGAATTTCTTTTATCAGCAAGTCTGCTTCTGGTCTGTCTATGCATCGGAGCAAGACCATGTCAAAGTTTCTCTTATAAAGTGTATCACCGCTTTGGAAGAAGCTGTCAGCCAGTCTTCTGAGGGTTTTTTTGTCTTTTCTTAGTGCCCCAGGTGGGTACTCTTGTTTCTGAAGGAAGCATTTGATATCGTGATACCAAGGTTTGTCGTCTATGACTGCTTCAATCGTGAAGATGTAAGCGGGCCATTCAAGGCGCATTATGTCGATCTTAGGTAAGTCGTTCCATTGACCTACACTAATCATGGAAGAGAGGGTGGCTAAGGTATCAGCCATGTGATTCTCTTCACGAGGGATATGATGAAACTCGATTCTGTCGAAGAAAGGTAACAATCTTCTCGCGTAGTCTTTGTAAGGAATCAATCCGGATTGGTATGTGTTCCAATCTCCTTTGATCTGATTGACGACCAAAGCTGAGTCGCCATATACATCCAAGTTTTTGATCCTTAAGTCGATCGCTTCTTCGAGACCCATGATACAAGCTTCGTATTCGGCCTCGTTGTTTGTGCACTTGAATGTAAGTCTAGCAGTGAAAGGAATGTGGGTACCCTGAGGTGTTATGATGATTTCCCCAATTCGGTTTCCATACTGATTGACAGCTCCGTAAAAGATTAGTCCCCATTGGGAACCTGGTTCTGGCTCGCAGTCTTTCATTTTTAAATACATGACATCTTCGTATGGGAAGTCAAATCCGACTGATTCCTGATCGTCAATCGGTTGATGAGCCAAATGATCGGCTGAAATACTTCCCTTAACAGCTTTCTGAGCATGGTATTCTATGTCATATTCTGATAACAACATCTGCCAACGGGCGATTCTTCCCGCGAGAGCAGGTTTTTCAAATGCGTACTTGATTGGATCCATTTATGAGATTAACCAAATAGTGTGACGAATTATGTACTGGCGAAGACGTTTGGCTGCCCAAGCCAAAGCGCAACAAGTTTTCTCAAGCATAGTGTACCGAGTTTCGTAGCCGGTGAATTTCTTGCTCAAATAGTAGATGGCAGACTCCTTCCGTTTGGTTTTGTCTTGTTGGCCAAGTACACACCCCATGGAGTCCTCTAGGACTGTGAGGTAGATGATTATTGATCTTCCTTCCACTGGAGGTGATAGAATCGGCGGATTCAACAGGTATTCCTTAATACTGTCGAAGGCGGTTTGGCAATCTTCTGTCCAAACGCAGTCCTGATTCTTTTTTAGTAATTTGAAGATCGGCGCACATGTCGCGGTCATGAGGAATATAAATCTGGAGATGTAGTTGAAACGTCCCAGGAATCCTCTGACTTGTTTTTCAGTTTTCGGAGAAGGTGTTTCTTGAATGGCCTTGACCTTGTCAGGATCAACCTCAATTCCTTTCTGGCTGACGATGAACCCTAAAAGTTTCCCTGAACGGACACCGAATGTGCACTTATTGGGATTCAAGCGGAGTTTGTACTTTCTCAACTGCTCGAATAGTTTTGACAGGTGGGTCACATGCTCCTCTTCTGTCTTAGATTTGGCAATCATGTCATCGACATATACCTCAATTTCCTTATGTATCATGTCATGAAACAGAGTAGTCATAGCCCTTTGATAGGTTGCCCCGGCGTTCTTCAAACCGAATGGTATTACCTTGTAACAAAAGGTACCCCATGAGGTAATGAACAAAGTTTTCTCCATGTCTTTCGGCGCCATTTTTATTTGGTTATAGCCCGAGAATCCATCCATGAAGGAGAATACTTTGAACTTTGTTGTAGTGTCTACCAACATGTCAATGTGTGGTAAAGGAAAGTCTTCCTTTGGACTAGCCTTGTTTAGATCTCTGTGGTCGACACACATTCTGACTTTTCCGTCCTTTTTCGGAACGGGTACGATATTGGCTAACCATTGAGAATATTCTGACGTGGCGAGGAAGCCCGCGTCAATCTATTTTTGTACCTCCTCTTTGATTTTGATGGCCATGTCTGGATGAGTCCGTCTCAACCTCTATTTTACTGGCGGACATTCTGACCGTAACGGTAAGTGATGTTCCACGATGCTGGTATCCAACCCTGGCATGTCCTGATAGGACCAAGCAAACACATCGAGAAATTCTCTGAGAAGCTTTGTCAAACTCTCTTTGGCAGTTGGACTGAGCAGTGCCCCAATCCTGATTTCTTTTCTCTCTTTTTCTGAACCCAAGTTGACCGTTTCCAACAGCTCTTTTTGAGGTTCAATGGACCTTTCCTCTTGTCGGAGTAATCGGAAGATCTCTTCTCGAATTTCGTTGTCAACTTCTTCTTTAGCCCCTAATACCGAGAACTCAAAGTCGGGAGAAGGCATCGGATTGTATGTTTCAACGGGATTTAAAACAAGCAATCTGCATGACGTGATGACTTGTGTTTAGAAGAGATAGAGAAAGTGCAAGTGTGTGCAGTGTATTTTTCTTTGAAAACTGCTTGTTTTTATTATTTGAGTTTTTTAGGATTACCATTTTCTGAGAAAAGCGAAAAGAGAAAACAACAACTAATGCGGAAATTAAAGAACGACTTTATTTTATTTATGAACAAGTCGATTCTTGAAACTACAACCCTATAAAACAAAACTTTGTCGCTTTGGGCGAAGCGAAGAGGGATATTTACAGAAATTGAGCCCTATCAAAACATCTGTTTCACCTGGGCAGGGTGAAAGGTTAAGATAAAGACGGCAATTACTTAGACTTATGAACGATCTTCGAAACATCGACAGCAACCCATTGGCGACGAACTCCTTGGAGAATCACAAATTCTGGTACTTTCCTTGATTTGTCTTCAGAAATAACGCTGATTTCTGGTGGAGCAGGATCATTGGAATCTGTCTCCCAGGCAGAGTTGTCGTAGGAGGATTCCTCTGTTGTATTTTGCATAGTATTTGTGCTCTCAGGAAAATCTCCCCATCCAGTTGGCTGGATGTCTTCGAGCATGATACGAGAGCTTTCAGGAGCGGTGTATTTGACCATGAAGTCAAATTTTCCACTTGGTTGTCCTAAGGTGTCCCACACTTCTTTGGAACTGGAGGAGTCATCCCTTTCGATGACGTTGACCTCGGGAAAGGCATAGTTAATGAATTCTAGTCCTGCAAATTTTGCAAATTCATCGTCGTACTAGATATTTTCTGAATGACCTGAGTGTTGATCCCATGACATGGTGGGGACGTAGGTATTTTTTCCAATGATGCTCAGTTGATTTTCATTGTTCGGTTGATTTTCTTGCCCCAAGTCTCCTGGGTACGGCTGCCAGATAGGCAGACCATCCATTGGGCCATAATAGTCGTGGTCAAAGTTGTCCTTCATCAGAGTATCCTCCTCTAATAAGTTTGGTAGAGCACGACATCCTTCCGGATCACAATCTCCATATATCATTTCGACATCTGACCTCAGTATAAATCTCGGACTCTGTGCGGGATAGCAAAAGGGCGTAGGCACCTCTTCCTGAGACATATAATCGTCCTTGTTAAAATAAGACTTCTATTCCTCATCCGTATCGGAGGGATCCTCCTCGTTAATGGTATGGACTGCTTGATGCACTAGGTGAAGGAAACCTCCAATATGGAAGAAGTCCTGAATGGGTTGAAGACTTTCATCATTAGCAGCTATCTGGGTGCAGGTTGCAGAAAAACCAAGACCCTTCTTTGTTTTATTATCAGTAGGAATGACAAGCTGTCCCCATCCTTTTGTATTATTATTCTCGATCACTTTGAGAGCATCGCTGTATGAGGAAATTGAAGTTCCTTTCTCTGATTGATTCTCATTGCTCACCGAAAGTGCTTGGAACTAAGTTCCAACAACCTCCTCGGGTTCTACACAAGTAGATAATGACAAGTTACTCACGAGCAAGGCTTGCTCCCCACAGACCGTGACGAGTTGATCGTTCTTGACGAACTTCAGTTTCTGGTGAAGTGTCGAAGTGACTGCCCTAGCCTGGTGTATCCACGGTCTTCCTAATAAGCAACTGTATGTTGCCCGAATGTCCATGACCTAGAAAGTGATTAGGAAAGTGTGAGGACCGATAGTTATGGGAAGGTCAACTTCGTCGATAACTGCTTTCTGAGACCCGTCAAACACTTTGACGATGACCTCACTGCCCCTCATCGGGGGTCCTTTGAATGTTAGTCGCATTAGAGTGGACTTCGGCATAACGTCGATGGTCGATCCTGTGTCTACCAGTATGCTGGCTAAAGCATCGTCCTGGCAGTTAACTTTGATATTGAGCGCCATGTTGTGGCTTTTGCCCCCCTCTGGCAAATCCTCATCACTGAATCCTAAGTTGTTGCAGGAAGTGATGTTAGAGATGATGCTATCGAACTGTCGTATTGACGCATCCTGTTCCATAAAGGCCTACTCTAAAAATTTCTGCAGAGCCTCTCTGTGGGCTTCGGAACTGAGTAAAAGTGATAGCACTGAGATCTTTGAAGGAGTTTGTAACAGTTGGTCAACAATGTTGTATTCACTCCTTTGGATGAGCTTTAGCATCTCATCATTGGTTTTCGAAAGGTCGGGATTACTGGATTGACCGATTGGTGGATCGGGACCTTCTGTCGGAAGTTCTTTTTCTTTGTTAGGTTCTCAAACCCCTCGGTTGAAGATTCGACCGCTCCGTGTTACTCGACTGATGTCTGCAATATTCATGACGCAGTGTAATGGAATTTCCTTTCCATTCTCAATTGTCATTGTACTGTATTTGTAAGGGATCGCCTTAGCTGATTCATACGGTACTGGTCCTGGTAGATAGATAACTACAAGAGCCTTCTGATTTTTTTGACTGTTGTAATTAACTTCAATCAGTTCCTTGCTAAGAACTTTTGATTCGTCCAGTAGAGGGATGATGGCACAAACATCCTTGTTCCTCTCAGGGTCAGAGATTACAACCACGTCTCTGATTTGATCTGCGAAGTTGTCCGGCGTCCAGTCAACAGACCCCAAAGCTAGGTATGGGTGAATCTCCTTGCGATCCAACTGACCTTGAAGGGCTTCTCGCACGAGGTAACATCCTTGGTTATTTTCCGAACAGACTCTACAACGTTCATAGTTGTATGGTGGCACCTTGCCACGCCCGCTTTAAATGCAGTGTAACCTCACTAGATCTGTTTCCGTAGATCGGACATCCTGACTTCGTTGCCGAGTAGAGTTCCCATCAACCACACTGATTTATTGCGTGTCTTCATCCATATAGATTGGAAGCCACCAGTTGTTTAACAAGTGTTGTAAAGTTCTTTGAACGAGAGCGCACCCTTGGTTACTCTCACAACATCCTTTACAGTTCTGGTAATCATGCTAAGTGAGAAAACCAAGTTGGACCTGCCTGGCATGTAACTCCACCAAGCTGGTATTCATCAAACGAATATTGAAGATTTGAATCATGTTGATCTGATAGGGATTCCTATCATGGTAGTCCTCGATCCATCCAAGATCCATCTGACGCTAGAGGGCCTCTTGTACAAAAGAGCATCCCTGTTTGTTTACCGAGCAAGTTAGACAGGAATTGTAATCGTGCCGCGGCAGATTATGATACTGGCTTTACCTTGAGGGCATCGCCACCAAGTTGACATTCATTGTACGAATGTCGTTGTTCTGAATGACGTTGGAATTCGTATAGGTCATGCAGACTCCATGAACTCGATGCTCTTGGATCCATCCGAGATCCAATTGTTCCTGAAGAGCTGATTGCACCATAGAACATCCCTGATTGTTTTTAGAGCAGATATCACACTGGTGATAATTATGAGGTGGCACATGGCCATATCCGCTCTGTCTACAATGCATCTTGACCAGATTGGCCCTTAACAAGAGTACATCATGAATTTGTAGCTGTCGTTAGACTCTCCCTCTATCAAATTGACTGCAGCTTTCTCGTGTTGAGGCAGCGGGTTTGTGAGAACATTCGGATTCGTATCTTTGAAAGATAAGACTCGCTCCTAACAAGTTTTTGCACATCGGATTTGAAACTAAGACAGTTCTCTATGTTATGCCCTGGTCCTCCTTGATGGTAAGGACAAGTCTGATCCGCTTTGAACCAAAAAGGCGGATTTTCCGGTACTGTAAGAGGAGAATTAGTTTGGACGTGTGTAACACCCCATTTCTACCAGGCGGATAATAGTTAAATAGAGTTATAAAATTTCAATAAACAATAGGATGCTACACTTTCATCTTAAAAACAACTTCGATTAATTTCATATGAACGGATACATAACACTTTGATCGGATGAAACGATAACAACAAAATTCATATATACCTTCTTTTCAAAGCAAAACAACTTCAAGATATAAATATTCAACTTTGATTCACTTAACATTTTTGTTCGACTAAAACAACTTCAAAACAACATAATACTTAATAAATTCAACTTAAAAATTCAGCAACATAAAACATATTCAACAATAAACAACAAGCGTCCATCCCCCGAGTGTTACGTATCAGAGCGACATCACCGACTCAAACTAGTAAGGATAAACGACCTTCATCTTTGCTAACCTGCACGTTACCAACATAGGGGTAACATTTAAACAGAAGGGGTGAGATATCGAATAATATAAACAAGAGTATGATAATCAATACATTAGACTAGAATCATGCAATTTCACTACTTTACGACAACAACAAACAACAATCATCAACAACTCAACAACAACTTTATCAGCATAATACTACAACAACTTTATCAACATAATACAACATCAACTTTGTCAACATAAGAATGCAACACAAAATACGACTCAACTGTGCGTATGCATGTGGTACCATTGGAGCAAAACTCCCAACTTAAAAACGGAGCAGAACTCCCAACTTAGAAATGGAGCAGAACTCCCAACTTAGAAGGTGCCAGTTTGTCGGGCATCAACAAGGCATAAGCCTTCAACTTCAACTTTTAGCCAATTCAGGCCAACTTAATAATTTTGCCAATCCAGGCCAACTTGGTATGCTATGTTATGCATGCGACAACAACTACAGCATCAACTTATTCAACAACAACACAACAACAACACAACTGCAACTTAACAACAACTTCAACTCAACACTGGCCAAAGGCCTGCAACTTAACAACAACAGCAAATCAACATTGGCCAAAGGCCTGCACATTAAGATATACATCAACTGCAACAATCAAATCAACACTGGTCATCCGGCCTACAACTCAAATATACCCATAAATCGGGACAACGTAACTTACTCATCTGTACCTACAAATTCACTTATTCATCATATTTTCAACAAAATAAACCAACCACAATTTCCTACTCGCTTATACGAACCTTCCCGACCAATTTCAACTAATTCCGGACAACTAATTTTTCCGCTTAATTAAACTCCGTCGGCTAAATCGGTACTGTTTTACATGTTAGGACCACTACTGATTAATTTACAGTTACTGCTAACGTTCAACGTACTGATACAAGCGCAGTTATGCTAAACTCTCATTTACTGTCAAAATCTGCTGTTGCTATATTTCCAATTTTCTGTCAAAACCTGTTTGCTGCTATTTGTTTCATTTTCTGTCAAAACTACTACTGCTACTTGTTTTAATTTCTGTCAACAACTTGAGAATGATTTTTCCTGCTAATCTTCATTTTACTGGTTTTGATTTCCAACTAATCTTTCTACTACCAGACAAATTAAAAACCTGCTATACATATTTTTCTGCTAATTTATACTATTATCTTAAAGTGAAATTCCTAAAAAAAATTACTAAATATGGTAGTTCACTAAAACTAATACCTCACAGGGATTAGGTGGCTTGAGTCACCAGAATTTCCCTTCCAACAGAGGTGGCTTGCGCCACCCTTATTAAAGGAGCAGGTGGCTTGCGCCACCCCTAGTCCTTGTGGCTTGCGCCACTCCCCTTGATTTCTCAAGGTGGCTTGCGCCACCAAAATGCTTTGCACATGGGTGGCTTGCGCCACCCCCCTCTTTATTTATTTATTTTTTTTTCTAAACACGACCATTATTAATTTCTTCTAGTTTTACGGTGCTCAACCCAGCCTCCTCCATGGCTCCAATTCACATAGTCAATCACAAACATATACCACAGCATAATCAAATTCCACAAAGAACCATTCAACAATACAATTCAGCACATAAAACCAGAACAATTCATCATAAAATCAACACATTCACAGTAGAAAAATTATACAATCCCAACCCCACGTACTAATTATCATATACTCGGTTATAAGATTCGAACTGCACCCTTACCTTAGATTGAAGGCAGCTCGAATTTCCGGTCGAAAACTGGAACTTTGATGGCAACCTCTCGAATTCTCTCTTCTCAAATCGTCGTGCTTCCAACCCTAGTTCCCACTTTCTGTAACCTCCATGTTCTTCTCTCAAAACCCTTGTTTTTCTCCTTTATTTTCTTTCTCTTAATTAAAAACCTAATATAATAATGGGTTTGTAAATTAACTTAATGGGCCTACTACACGATACCCCCAACTTTGTTATTTCTCGCACACAACTTAACCCAACTAAATTTATTAATATTCTACGAAAGTAAATATTATTTCTAATATTAATTTCTCCCGACTAAATCGACTAATTACCCGATTAATACTTATTAGCATCAAACAACATAATCAACATATTCAACCATTATACGAAAAAATACTCAATACTATTTAATTAAAATATTTAATTAAATACGGGTGTTACAACTCTCCCCCACTTAGAATATTTTCGTCCTCGAAAATTCACTCGATGCACCACACTCCAATTATGTTATCTCAGCTAACAAATCAACTTCCCTGCCCTAAAAGGAAACCCCACGTCTAACACCAAACAATAATACATCACATCAACGACAACAACAACACGAAACAAGGCTCACGCAACGCACCCAACAACTAACTCAAGACACAAAGAATAACCAAGTTAAGAACACACCAGTTCACTACCACCAGAACACAACACAAACGTTACCATCGCCGAAGGCAACACTCCCCTAATTCTCATCATAGGAATTAGCTACTCGCACTCGAACCATCACCTTAGGTAACGAGGCAACAACAAGGATAAGAGCACAAAGCCCAAAGCACAACATCAACATAATCAAACTACCGACATCGTGGTTACCCACATAAGAACCAACTGCGCTATGCCACGCTTTCGCTGCGCACTCTGATTACTCGCAACTATCTAATCTACCAAGTTTACATCAACTTCCGACCATCAAAACAGACATAAGAAAAAGCTTCCGACTTAATTCTCCGAAATTCTGACCAACAGGTATTCTACACTTTGATTACTGACCACTTCGAACTTAGATCCATAAATAATACCTCCGAATATCCCACACAACTACAACTGCGGCTAATCCCAAATCTTGAATAGGATAGATACTTTAATGAATCCCCAATTATCGTAAAACATAAGCTACAACTTCATCGTCTTGTATTAACACATCGTCAAAACTCATCTCAACGCATAACAACATTACAACAGCATAAGGATACATGTGTCCGGTTAATCTCAACAAGGAAATCATCTTCCAAATAGTCCTTAACACCCAATAGTCATAGATTTATCCTCAAAAACCTACACTTAACATGACATATTAACCAAACCGATCAAACAAACTAATTCATCAAGTCCTACTCATACTAGCACAATTCTACATACAACTTCATCTGAATTAACACAACAAGGCAACCTCATCTTACAAATCATGATTCACACCTTGCTAACTCAACATATAGCTTCACTTCTTTCGATACTTGTAACTCAACTCTCAAATATCCTACGCGTCTTCCTTCTGATTTCATAGCAGATCAAAACATCCATAACGAACACTAGATATAACATTATCTGAACAAGTATGGAAAATACAATTCGTGTTTCTGATACACACGTTAAGGCATTCTAGCCACTACCCTTCTCGATCTGACATCCTTGGTCAAATCATAGTCTTACATTACCATTTACTTCCTCCTTGAGTCGTCTTTATAATGTTTCAAGTCTCATGTCAATCGGATTCTCGATTCATCACAAATCAAAATCCAAGTCATCCGAATACAACTCTGAGTTTCCAAACTACTCACTGATCAACCCGCAACCTCATACTAACATCCTCAAGTCCGCCTCATTTCCCTATATAGGAATCCGCATCAACAATCAAACAATTCATAAGCACTTGGCTCAACCCCAAACAATTCACTGTGCATACTATTCTAGTTGGCAAGACACGTCTACTCCATCCAACATGATTCCGTCGACTATTAACAAGAGATTAAGGGTGATCAGCTCCTCAATTTGTTAATAGACAGCCGGCAACCATAATGGTGGCATAAATCATCATTACCCAACTACAACAGCGTCCTTTACCTTGTGCTCAAGATTAACTAAGCATACTGCTCCACCATTCCTCTAAAGGCTTACAAACGTGTTCTTAATTTCTTTATTTCTAACTTCGTCAGTGATGCACAACGTCCAAAATCTAACACATATATTCCTATACACACTGGTTGCACAACACAAATATCGAATATCCTTCCAATACCGGAATCGCTACCACATCAAGTACCATCCAAATCGGTCCACTTCCACCGAAACACTTATCCAAGTTAAGATCTTTAACAACACTAACAAATCCTTCATCTTTCTTCTTAATCTCACAGCTTCGATGATCCGTATAGTTTCACACTTGATTCTCATTCCGATCACAATCTCAACAATACCATCTCATCATTTGGTTGGTGATATAACTTCCAAAAAATTCTGACTCATGTCGACACATCTCGCCAACAACACACAATTCAATTTACTATTTAACATTCCTCAAGGGTTTCTATACTTTAATCATTCTCAACTATCATACGCCGCACTTCCATGTGCTTCTCCGATACTCTTCTTCTTATTACTAAATGTTTTATACTTGACTTCATCTTACTATTTCCAGCAAGAATTATCCAACTTCAAACATGATTATCTTCTTCAATACAGACCTCCCAGACACAAAATTATATTCCAAAATGAAGGTAATTTCACGTAGATTCCAGAACTTCAAGAATCGCTCAAATCTGAATTACGAGTAAAAAGTTATCGTCCTTGCAATGGGACTGGTCAAGAAATCCCGTATACAAACTACCACCAAACAAAATCAGCATCAGACCCAACTATTCAAACGCGTCTTTCTCTCTCCTCAAAAACATGCCGAAGACAAAATTTATATGCAAACTGTAGGGAATTTCGTAAACTTTTCGAAAAGTCCAGAATCGCTTTCATCGGAGTTACAAGTAGAAAGTTATGCTTCTATTACTGAAGGCTGTTCCATAAATACGAAAATAAAACCGAAATTAGTGAACATGAGTTCTACCTCTTTCTCTTGCTTCCAAGATCTTCCAACTATCCTTGCTCTTCGCCCATCTCTAAAAATCATGCGACTTTACTCTAGCTATACTCCACTTGCGTATCAATGTTCGTCACATTGCCCTCTCTTCTCTGAGAAGCAAACATCAATCATACTGACTCATCTTCCTTCAAAATGTCTCAACTGGACCGACGGATAAAATCATGAGTCCATACTCTCGTCGATTCGCAACAACACAATTCCGACAACACTTACACTCCTGTAAGCGATATCACTTCGAACCAACTTCACATACTACAAACATCTCTGAGAAGTAAACTTCTCCCCCACTTGTTTCAAACCAACTCCGGCATACCATCGATTAGGAAAACAAACAAGTACCGACAGTGTTCCACACACTTGTCGCGTACTAAGGGATAAACGACATTAGACAACCTGGCCGGACAGACCGACCTGCTCTGATACCACTAATGTAACACCCCATTTCTACCCGACGGATAATAGTAAAATCAGAGTTATAAAATTTCAACAAACAATAGGATGCTACACTTTCATCTTAAAAACAACTTTGATTAATTTCATATGAACGGATACATAATAATTTGATCGGATGAAACGATAACAACAAAATTCATATATACCTTCTTTTCAAAGCAAAACAACTTCAAGATATAAATATTTAACTTTGATTCACTTAACATTTTTGTTCGACTAAAACAACTTCAAAACAACATAATACTTAATAAATTCAACTTAAATATTCAGCAACATAAAACATATTCAACAATAAACAACAAGCATCCATCCCCCGAGTGTTACGTATCAGAGCGACATCACTGACTCAAACTAGTAAGGATAAACGACCATCATCTTTGCTAACCTGCACGTTACCAACATAGGGGTAACATTCAAACAGAAGGGGTGAGATATCGAATAATATAAACAAGAGTATGATAATCAATACATTAGACTAGAATCATGCAATTTCACTACTTTACGACAACAACAAACAACAATCATCAACAACTCAACAACAACTTTATCAGCATAATACTACAACAACTTTATCAACATAATACAACATCAACTTTGTCAACATAAGAATGCAACACAAAATGCGACTCAACTGTGCGTATGCATGTGGTACCATTGGAGCAAAACTCCCAACTTAAAAACGGAGCAGAACTCCCAACTTAGAAACGGAGCAGAACTCCCAACTTAGAAGGTGCCAGTTTGTCGGGCATCAACAAGGCATAAGCCTTCAACTTCAACTTTTTGCCAATCCAGGCCAACTTAATAATTTTGCCAATCCAGGCCAACTTGGTATGCTATGCTATGCATGCGACAACAACTACAACATCAACTTATTCAACAACAACACAACAACAACACAACTACAACTTAACAACAATTTCAACTCAACACTGGCCAAAGGCCTGCAACTTAACAACAACAGCAAATCAACATTGGCCAAAGGCCTGCACATTAAGATATACATCAACTGCAACAATCAAATCAACACTGGTCATACGACCTACAACTCAAATATACCCATAAATCGGGACAACGTAACTTACTCATATGTACCTACAAATTCACTTATTCATCATATTTTCAACAAAATAAACCAACCACAATTTCTTACTCGCTTATACGAACCTTCCCGACCAATTTCAACTAATTCTGGACAACTAATTTTTCCGCTTAATTCGACTCCGTCGGCTAAATCGGTAATGTTTCACATGTTAGGACCACTACTGATTAATTTACTGTTACTGTTAATGTTCAACTTACTGATACAAGCGCAGTTATGCTAAACTCTCATTTACTGTCAAAATCTGCTATTGCTATATTTCCAATTTTCTGTCAAAACCTGTTTGCTGCTATTTGTTTCATTTTCTGTCAAAACTACTACTGCTACTTGTTTTAATTTCTGTCAACAACTTGAGAATGATTTTTCCTGCTAATGTTCATTTTACTGGTTTTGATTTCGAACTAATCTTTCTACTACCAGACAAATTAAAAACCTGCTATACATATTTTTCTGCTAATTTATACTATTATCTTAAAGTGAAATTCCTAACAAAAATTACTAAATATGGTAGTTCACTAAAAAGAATACCTCACAGGGATTAGGTGGCTTGAGTCACCAGAATTTCCCTTCCAACAGAGGTGGCTTGCGCCACCCTTATTAAAGGAGCATGTGGCTTGCGTCACCCCTAGTCCATGTGGCTTGCGCCACTCCCCTTGATTTCTCAAGGTGGCTTGCGCCACCAAAATGCTTTGCACAGGGGTGGCTTGCGCCACCCCCCTCTTTATTTTATTTTTTTTCTAAACACGACCAGTATTAATTTCTTCAAGTTTTACGGTGCTTAACCCAGCCTCCTCCATGGCTCCAATTCACACAGTCAATCACAAACATATACCACAGCATAATCGAATTCCACAAAGAACCATTCAACAATACAGTTCAGCACATAAAACCAGAACAATTCATCATATAATCAACACATTCACAGTAGAAAAATTATACAATCCCAACCCCACGTACTAATTATCATATACCCGGTTATAAGATTCGAACCCCACCCTTACCTTAGATTGAAGGCAGCTCGATTTCCGGTCGAAAACTGGAACTTTGACGGCAACCTCTCAAATTCTCTCTTCTCAAATCGTCGTGCTTCCAACCCTAGTTCCCAATTTCTGTAACCTCCACGTTCTTCTCTCAAAACCCTTGTTTTTCTCCTTTATTTTCTTTCTCTTAATTAAAAACCTAATATAATAATGGGTTTGTTAATTAACTTAATGGGCCTACTACACGATACCCCCAACTTTGTTATTTCTGGCACACAACTTAACCCAACTAAATTAATTAATATTCTACGAAAGTAAATATTATTTCTAATATTAATTTCTCCCGACTAAATCGACTAATTACCCGATTAATACTTATTAGCATCAAACAACATAATCAACATATTCAACCATTATACGGAAAAATACTCAATACTATTTAATTAAAATATTTAATTAAATACGGGCGTTACAACGTGCCCCTTGACCAGTAGTAACGGAAACAGTTTGGCGTACAATATAGGTATAGGGTCAAACCCTGGTGGTCGCGTTGTATGGTTGTTGTTGTATGGAGGACGAGTCTGCTGAAGAGACTGTTGTGTCCTTTGCTGATATTGTTGTTGATTCGGTTGGCTCTGAGCAACCTGAGGTTGATACGTAGGAATAGGCGCGGGATTGATAGCAGGAGTTACCGCCGCTACTGGTTGATATTGTCGCCTTTACTTTCCGAGAGAGATATTCCCAAAATCCTGCTGTTTTTTCTTAGGGAGAGCACTACCGTATTGTTTTGTACTACTTGATGATCCAGCATCTTTAACTAAACGTCCTTCTCGGACTGCTTCCTCAAGACGAACTCCCATGCCCACCATCTCGGTGAAGTCACTGGGCACACTGGCGACCATTCTGTCGTAGTAAAATGAGCTTAAGGTCTTTAAGAAGATCTTTGTCATCTCTTTTTCCTCAAGAGGTGGAGAAATATGAGCGGCAATTTTACGCCATCTTTGAGCGTACTCCTTAAAGGTTTCCTTGTCCTTTTGTGACATTGATCTAAGTTGATCTCTATCCGGTGCCATGTCCAAATTGTATTTGTACTGCTGAACGAAAGCAGCGCCAAGATCTCTGAACGTTCCGATCGTAGCGCGGTTTAAACCCATGTACCATTTGAGTGCGACACCAGTTAAACTATCCTAAAAGTAATGAATTAGTAGCTCCTGGTTCTTTGTCTGAGCTGACATTCGCCGGGCGTACATCACTAAATTACTCTGAGGGCAAGAGTTAACCTTGTATTTTTCAAAGCGGGCACTTGGAACTTGTGTGGGACTTTCACATTGGGGACCAAGCAAAGGTTTGCGGCGTCCTTTCCAAATAGATCCTGGCCGCGAAGGGCCTGCAGTTCTTTCTGCATTTCTAGGAACTGTTCCTGAAATTCATTCATTCTGTCGAACATGCTGTCGTTTCTACCAGAAGGTATCTGGGGAATCTGTCCTTTCGGGACAGTCTGTACCACAGGCGGTGGTATAGTCATTATGGCCGAGACTCTCGGTGCCTCCCGAAGTTTGTAACCTTCAGGAGTTGCTGTCATGCCCCTGGCATCTTCGCTTTCCCGAAGTCTGTAACCTTCAGGCCCAGCGGCTCCTGCTGTGGTTCCCTGATCCTCAGCGATCGGTGGAACATATCCTTCCGAGATATAGTTAAGTGGCATGCCCCAGGGGAGATCTTTCGGAATCTTGTACCTAGGATCATACTTCTCCACTATGGGCGTAGATGTGATCTCCGAGATCACAGTCCTTTGTCGTTGCATCTGAGCTTCTACTAGAGCTTGCATGTCGTTATGAAGCTTTCTCAGATCCTCTTTCAGAGTGTCGATCTCTTCTCTCAACTCTCTGTTCTCTTCCTCGAGATCATCCATCTTTTTATGACGATTGGCCAGAGTATTGTACGAATGAGACAGTTTGACTCTAGAATCGAGACGCAAATGTGAGATTCGTAGGTTATCAAACAGTGGGGAAACCCCGTTTTATTGAATTTAAAGGATTGCGGAAATGGAAATACAGTAGATTACAAAATGCTGAAAAAGGAAATCTAAACTAATGGATCCTAAGTCCTCTCTGAAGATAGCTCAAGTGCTGGTTCGGGTACTTTCCTTTTCTTTGACCGGGGCTCTTGGGTCGTTGTCGGGTTGTCATTCCTTTGCCAAGTGAAAGGAGCGAGCAAATTCCTTTGGTCATCCTGATTTTCTACAGCATGTTGCTCTAAAATCTCAATCAGAGCGTCTTTTTCTCTTAACAGTTGTTGTATTTTCCTGCACTCCACATTGAGAATACGATACTTGTTCCTCCAAGACCTCTTCTCCTGCTGAACTTTGCTGAGAGTAACCAGAAGCTTTTCCATTTCAAAAATAAAGGACCGAGTCCCTTAATGGAAGAACTTCCCGACAAGGGTAAGGCATTCTCAGCTTGAGAGCTCTAGTTTGTACCTAGTGGAGATAAGGTTCCCCTGAGACACAGTCTGGTTTTCCTAGAGACTCTCGTCCTTTCCTGTGAACATGTTTCCAAGCGTGCACTATTTCCGTATTTAGTGCCCTGTCATTTTCTCCTTCCTTGAAGAAAAGACCTTCCAGATGAGCATTCCGTGGGACGTGCCTCATCGAGTATCTGAATTGACAACGAACGAGAATTGGATGATAGTTGATTCCTCCCTTAGTCCCTATAAGGGGTACATTTGGGAAATTTCCACAACGGTCAATGATTCTGATCCCGTCATAGATTCGATTGGACCAATCGATGTCCGAGTTGGTAAGAGACATGATTCTCTACGACCAACGTAAAGTATTCTTTTGATCCCAAAATGCAGCAGACTTGGGCAAATGGGAAATGAACCATTTGTATAGCAGGGGTACACAGCACGTGATCATTCCTCCGCTGTATAAATTCCTTAAGTGTACCGAATGATACGCATCTGCGAGTAAGGTCGGTACGGGGTTTCCAATCAGGAAAATCTTAATGGCGTTGATATCTATAAAGTTATCGATGTTGGGAAACAAAAATAACCCGTAGGTGAGCAAAACAAAGATGCTCTTGAAAGCGGCCACGTTCCCTATATTGGCAAAGTATAGAGCTTTCTTTGTCATGAACTGGGCTGGAAAACCCTGGATGCCACCCTTAGTGGTCATGTGAGTCCTGACTTCTGACTCGTCCAAATAAATTGCTCTTGCAATGGTTTGATCCTTTGGAATTTCTTCCAGTCCAGAAAAGGGAGCTTGATCAGTAATATGTAAATCAGTCAGGTGAGAGTACTCCTCCAGCGTTGGTGCAAGCTGATAATCCGGGAATGTGAAACAATGATAGACCGGATCGTAGAACTGGATTAACATAGACATGATTCCTTCAATTACGTGAACCCTTAACAAGGACAACAGTCCTCCATACTTGGCTCTGAAAGCCTCATGGTTGGTGATCATTCTCGCCAAACCTCTCAAATCCTCTAACTTTGGAACCTTGAAGGTATACTTATGAGTTTTCCTTCTACCGTAATCCATTAGCGCAATCTCCTTTCTCTGATATTTGCAATCATTGTCTTAGTTTAATTTGAAAAAGAGAGACTAGAAGAAAAGATTTTCTTTGTCTTAATGTTTTTTAAATGAATGTATGAATGCAGCACACAAAAACATAGATAAAACATGGGGTCAAAGGGTCGGTGTCATGAAGTCAAGGCTCTACCCCCCCCCCCCCCCCCCTTCCAAAGGTTTATACTGGTGATTTTTTTTACCTGTCTCTCAAAATCATTGATTCCCTTAGAGATAACATCAACGGGTCGGGAACCGTGCTAGGTGATGTATCTTAGAGCAATCTCAGATGATCGCGTGACAACTATTTCCGATAGCTTCCGTACTACAAAATGGCTTAAGTCTGCTAAAAACCTCAGCTTCTCAGATAACCCAGTCGACCACACTACTTTCAACAACCGAAGTCGTATAGGTGATGTATCTGCAAAGGGAGTCTCCACTGAGTTTGATGGTCGATCAGGGGCTCTTAACTGGAATTCACTCCCAGTAAGATTACCCGCATTGCCATCACCTATCTTAGGTGTATACTCAATCTTTCCACATGCGGCATCACACGCATTCCCATTAGCAGAAAAATAAACACAGATATCAATTAGGAAAAGCAGTATATATATTTATCTTAATCATCCTAGACCTCTAGTCTTATGATCCTATACAGATAATGACTCCCCAGCAGAGTCGTCATTTCTGTGACATGAATTTAGGGTTTCAACCAGAGAGATAAGAGGACAAAACCCTTCAGCCCCACGGTGGGCGCCATTTTTCTGTAGCGAGCGATTTTGGACGTGGTTCTTAAGCACTGTCGCTCTGGGGTACTACAGGTCGATTCATTTTTTATCCTATTAAGCTGACTAAAGAAGGGAAATAGATGTCTCCAATTAACCATGCTTGCATACTGAGTTTAAATAGATGACTGTTGGTTTACAGATGCGGTTTAGATTGTGGGCCTCTCTCTGCTTATTTTGCTAAGAATGAAATGACGGGACTATGCTATTGGTAGGATGTTAGGTGATCAGTGAATTTTGATGCACATTCCTCTATGTTTAGACTTAAGCATTTCTATGGTTTGGTTTGTTTATTTTTCTATTTTATGATGTTTTTATAATTCAATTTATTTTCAGCCTTATTTGATTTTCGTTTGTTATTTTCAGCATTAGCAGCTTTCAATAAAAAATTCATAACTGGAGCTACAGGAATCGGATTGAGGCGTTCTACCATTTGTTTGAAAGCTAAGAAAAAGATCTACAACTTTTATGTTGGACGAAGAATCTGATTCGGAGTGAATGGGTCTCGAATAATTCGTTGAAGTTTCTGACTGTAGAAATTAAGTTGTTTCGGGTCATTTTTATTGGGCCTGGTTTATGTTTCCGACCCAGTTGAGTTTGTAATGCAAAACCTTATTTTGTTTATAAGGTTTGCTGCCGTGCTACAGTAGTCGAACCTTACTTTTCACGAATTTTTATTTGGCTTTCACGTATTCCATGGAGAATTAAACCCTTTGAGTTGATTTGTTGTAACCGTATCTCCGTTCACTTTGAGGTTAATATATTTTCCAAATAATTTCAATTATCTTTTCAATTCTATCTATAATCCTGTTTGCTTAATTCAGTTGCATATTGTTTGCTTAATTGAATTGCATATTTGATAGAATAGGATTGAATTAATTCGATTGATGTATGTTCTGTTAATCGTAACCGCGTTTGCTTAATTCGTGTTTGCGTTATCTGTTTGCTTAATTCAGATTAGGAACATAAATCATATAGTAATTCAATCACGCTTGCTATTGTTACTATGGTAGAAAGAGAATGAAATCCGCTTAGGGCTTGGTAATTATATGATCAATGATAAGTAGGAGAACGAACAGCAGATTGACTTATTTTATAATCACTTATTTTTAACCACTTTTTCTCATAGCTTTTTGAAACGAAAACAAAACCCCTAATCTTACTTGGTTAATTCTGACAAGAATCCTTGCGATACGGTACTGGAGTCATTGTCGCTTTACTACTGTTTTAAAAACACTCGTTTTTTATTCGTGCGCGACAACGCATCAAATTGGCGCCGTTGCTGGGGATTCTTGTAGATTTTAACCAATTTTAGGATTTTAGTTTAGAGTTTTGTTAGAGTTTTTTGTTTTTTAGTTTTTTGTTTTTGCTTGTTGATTTTCAGGGTTGCAGTGCATTGATAAGCGATCCAGCCTAACAGGTGAGTTTGGAAGCTATTATTTTGATTTGCTCCGAATGTTTTCCAGAAAATCGTAAAAAAATCGCTGAACAATACTCATTTAGAATAAAATTCTAAAAGATTTCGACCCTGAAAATCGCAAATTCCTTATTTTTCTATTTTATTTGATTTATTTTCTATTTTCATATTTTCGAATAAATCCGAATTTTTTTGTACAGATTTATTCTGATTTGATTTGATTTTTAGTCATATTTTTATAATTTTTAGATTTTATTTTAACCGCTTTTCTATTTTTCCACTCTATTTCTCAATAGGGACATTGTTGGTATTTCTGTATTTGTTGAATTGCTGAATTGGTTCTGTATTTTCTCATTCTTTGTTAATTTTTTTTCCTATTAAATTTAATATGTCTAACCAAAGAACGCTTAGAGAACTTGCTGCCCCCGATGTGAACTATAATGCTTTATGTATTAAATATCCTGCTGTTACTGTACCTTTCGAATTGAAGTCTGGTTTAATACGCTTGTTGCCAAGGTTTTATGGTCTTGCATGTGGGGACCCGCATAGGCATCTGAAGGAATTCCATGTTGTGTGCTCTACACCTTTGAGACCTGAAGGAATCACAGAGGATCATATCAAGCTCAGAGAATTCCCGGTTTCATTACAAGGTGCTGCCAAAGATTGGTTTTACTATCTTGAGCCGAATTCTGTCACAACCTAGAATGATTTAAAGAAAGTCTTCCTAGAGAGATACTTTCCTGCCTCCAAAGCTGCATCAATCATAAAAGATATATGTGGTATTAGACAGCTCGACAATGAATCATTGGCTGAATATTGGGAAAGATTCAAGCAGTTAGTGTCCAGTTGCCCTCAGCACCTGATTACCGAACAATTGCTTATCCAGTATTTCTATGAGGGATTACTACAAATGGATAGAAATATTTTAGATGCTGCTAGTGGTGGAGCACTTTTTGATAAGACCTCATCTGCTGCCAAAGCCTTGATTGAGAATATGTCACTCAACTCCCAACAGTTTACAACTAGAAACAATTATGTCCAAACAAAAGGTGTGAATGAGATTCAGGTTTCTTCTTACAACAATGCTCTAGAAACCAGACTTGATGGGCTTATTTCTTTAGTGAAACAACAATTGATGTTACCATTACCACCACCACAAAACCCTCCACAAGTAACCACCGCTGCACCTTCCGGACCTTCACTAGAGGACATTGTCAAGCAATTGGCTGTAAATGAGCTCCAGTTTTAGCAACGAACAAATTCTAGTATTCAGACCTTGTAGACACAAATTGAATAAATTCCCACTTCAATGAATTCCATACAACAAGCTCAGGGATCAAACCAACTACTTGCTCAAACAGTGGTGAACCCTAAAGGTCCTAATGTGAGTGCAATATCCTTGCGATCCGAAAAAGTTACAGATTTTGACCCAGAAAAAAATGAGAAAGTTGTTGAGGTCACACCTGAACTTGAACCTGAGCCTTTTGTTATTGTTGAGGAAAAAGAAAAAGAGTATGTACCTAATATACCTTTCTCACATAGAGTACTGAAAAGTAAGAAGATTGATGAAGAAGAGCATTGTGTTTTTCATATTGAGTTAATTTCTGAGTTGGTTGATGATACTTGTATTGATTTGTTTGCAACTGATTTTCCATCATTGTCCGATTTTGATGATAGTTACTCATGTGATGACTATACTGACACTAACATTTGCCCTGTTTGTCCTGAGATTAATGCTACCTTGCAGGGTGATGTTTTTCATGCAGATGAAGTTATAGATGAAGTTGTTTATGTAGCTAAAACTCTTGACATCACGGCTTCCCCAACCTCACCATCCATTGAAAAATCACCCTCCTTAGAGCTAAACCACTTCCTAATAATTTATTTGAATTTGTGCAGGAAGAGAAATCATTGCAGGAACATAAGAAGGGCATTGGATGGACCTTGGTTAGCATTCTTGAGTTTAGGCAGCTTCAAAAGTGATTTAATTGGATGGACCACACTTCCACTTTTCTAGGATCATTGTTTGATCCCAGAATACAAAGAGAAAGCAAGAGCTCTAACAATAACTTCAAATTTCACCGCATAAAAGAGAGCCCCACATTTATGGAAGAGGAAAGCGTAAAAGATATCTCTTTAGGAAAGGTTGCTTATGTGATCATCTATCCGCCTTGACTCCTCGGGTGTGTTCTTTCCTTTCTCTCACTCTTATTTTATATTTATGTTCTTTCATTGAGGACAATGTATGTTTTAAGTGTGGGGGAGGGAACCATTTGTTTTCGTTTTGTTTTCTTTGTTTTTGTTTGTTTCTTTTTCTTAAAAAAAATATTAAAATTGCATGCTTTTTCGTTGGTTATTTTGTTACAACTGTGAGTTTTCTCTATGTTCTTTGGCAAAAGACATGTGGTGTGATGTGATTGATTCTTTTTGTGCATTCTTAGTATGTATGTATGACTAAACTCTAAATTGTACATCACTATTGGTAGATCACTAACCTTGTGAGATTTTGAGCCTAATAATGGATACATAAAAAATCCATCTCTTTCTTTCTTGTGTGATTTCACTCATGTTTGTTAGTCTCTAGAACTTGAATTGACTCTTGTTGAAGCTTTTTATTTACTTGTGCACACTGAAATGGTAAAGGCATGTTGTTTTGTTTTATTAAAAAGCCAACCTTGATAATATTACCCCTTGTTTTCTAGCCCCTTTGAGCCTATTATCACTTTTTTGTTTAAAACTCATTACAAGCCGAAAAGTGAAAAACAATGAAATAACCCTATTCAAAGGGTTGAGAGAGTCTTGTATGGAGTTGTGTGGGGTTGAACATTATTTTTGAATTATTGTTGTAATGTTGTTATGATGTTGGCAGAAAAGAAAAAAAAAGTATAGAAAAAGAAACGAAAAAAAAAATGAAAAAAATGAAAAATAAAGAAGGATGTCAATATATATTCCTTCCGGAAAAAAAAAAAAAGAGAAATAAAAAGAGAAAAAAGAAGAAAAAGCAATTGTTATAGAGTTGTTGTTGAAGTGAATAAATCTTTTGTAATTCAACTCCCGCAATTTCTTTCAAGTCTCTTTTGTCCCTTTGAATTTTAGCCTAGTACCCCCTTAGGATTTATCTCACCTTGACCCTGGCCAAGTTACAACCCAAATAAAAGTCCTTTTGATCTTTGTGTGCATGTAAGTCAATTGTGAATGTTAGAGTTTTTTTTTCAAGCTTATGGTGGTACTAACTCTCATGTTGTGCTTTGAGTGTAAACAGTAACCTAAACACTTGAGAGTTGAGTGGAAACAGTTTATCTTGTGAGGATCTTGATGCTTGCGCTGTACTTTTTGGTAATCTGCATTTCATATATACTTTGAATGTCACAAAAGAGTTACTCACTAATGTCATATTCTTGAAGCTTAGAATTAGAAGTTTGCTTGCACTTTGTATCCAGAGAACCTTTGAGATTACATGCTCTGTTTGGTTTTTGCTTTGAAGTTTCTGTTTTAAATTCTTGATTTTGCTCGGAGTGCAAAAGTTCAAGTGTGGGGGAATTTGATCAGTGCATTTTGATGCACATTCCTCTATGTTTAGACTTAAGCATTTATATGGTTTGGTTTGTTTATTTTTCTATTTTATGATGTTTTTATAATTCAATTTATTTTCAGCCTTATTAGATTTTCATTTGTTATTTTCAGTATCAGCAGCTTTCAATAAACAATTCATAACTAGAGCTACAGGAATCGGATTGAGGCGTTCTACCATTGGTTGGAAAGCTAAGAAAAAGATCTACATCTTTTATGTTAGACGAAGAATCTGATTCGGAGTGAATGGGTCTCTAATAATTCGTTGAAGTTTTTTACTATAGAAATTAAGTTGTTTCGGGTCATTTTTATTGGGCCTGGTTTATGTTTCCAACCCAGTTGAGTTTGTAATGCAAAACCTTATTTTGTTTATAAGGTTTGCTGTCGTGCTACAGTAGTCGAACCTTACTTTTCACTAATTTTTATTTGGCTTTCACGTATTCCATGGAGAACTAAACCCTTTGAGTTGATCTGCTGTAACCGTATCTCCGTTAACTTTGCGGTTAATATATTTTCCAAGTAATTTCAATTATCTTTTCAATTCTATCTATAATTCTGTTTGCTTAATTCAGTTGAATATTGTTTGCTTAATTCAATTGCATATTTTATAGAATAGGATTGAATTAATTCGATTGATGTATGTTCTGTTAATCGTAACCGCGTTTGCTTAATTCGTGTTTGCGTTATCTGTTTGCTTAATTTGGATTTAGGAATATAAATCATATAGTAATTCAATCACGCTTGTTATTGTTACTATGGTCGAAAGAGAATGAAATCCGCTTAGGGCTTGGTAATTATATGGTCAATGATAAGTATGAGAACGAACAGCAGATTGACTTATTTTATAATCACTTATTTTTAATCACTTATTTTTAATCACTTTTTCTCATAGGTTTTTGAAACAGTCCCCAATCTTACTTGGTTAATTCTGACAAGAATCCTTGCGATACGATACTGGAGTCATTGTCGCTTTACTACTGTTTTAAAAACACTCGTTTTTTATTCGTGCGCGACAGCGGATCATTAGGACTGATGCTTTTCGATTGATGTATGAAGGTACGGGATTTTGGGTTTTTTTATTAGTGTACTCGCTAATATTTTTCAATCTTATGCCTACGTATTTCCATTTAACGAAACAGGGAAATCAGAGCGATCGTAGTTCCTCCTATTCTATGGGAGGAAAAATGTCGTTTTGGTGTCTTGTTCAAAGCCCAAGACGTGAAGCTAAAGGTGGTTTATATCTAATTCAAAGCCCAAGATGTGAAGCTGAAGGGTCTATTTGTATCTTGTTCGAAGCCCAAGATGTGAAGCTAAAGGGTTTTGACTTTAGAGAGAATTTGTCATCTCTAAAGGAGGTCTGTTTGTCACAACTGTTGGGTGACTGATTATAAAGGAGAATTACTTTAACTGGGATATGTGAATTTAGCAATGCCATAATTTCTTTTATAGGGGATTTTTAACTTAGAGGAGAATACTTTAACTCAGTTTAGAGCAATGCCATCTTTCCTTAGGAATTTCTCATGCTAAAAGAGGGACAGTGGCGTGGATGTAAATAATCCAGAGGCTTGCCGCTTACAACAATTAGATGGGGGAAAAGGAGTTGTTGATGTTTGTATACTGTGAATGCGGCACATATTTTGATGCTAAAAGGTTGATTGACTCAACCGGGGTTTCCTTATACAAAGCCTAAGAGGAGGCTATTGACCCAACAAGAGGGTGTTTTTATGTGTCTCGTACGAAGCCCGAGAGAGAGGCTAAAAGGGTTTACTCAACAAGAGAGTGCTTTTGTATGGGTCTTGTACGAAGCCCAAGACGGAGGCTAAAGGCGCTTGACTCAACAAGAGAGTCTTTGTACCTCGTACGAAGCCTGAGATGGAGGCTGAAAATGTTTGACTCAACAAGAGAGTCTTTTATACTCAACAAGAGAGTGTTTTTGTATCTCGTACGAAGCCTGAGATGGAGGCTGAAAATGTTTGACTCAACAAGAGAGTCTTTTATACTCAACAAGAGAGTGTTTTTGTATCTCGTACGAAGCCCGAGATGGAGGCTGAAAATGTTTGACTCAACAAGAGAGTCTTTTATACTCAACAAGAGAGTGATTTGTATCCCGTACGAAGCCCGAGATGGAGGCTAAAAGGTTTGACTCAACAAAAGAGTCTTTTATACTCAACAAGAGAGTGTGAATAGGTGAGCTCCGCTGGGGAGGATCATTGTACCAAGCCCAAGAGGAGGCTAGGGTGCTGGCGACTGTTTCAATTTAGTGACAGGTCCAGTATGTTGGTTAAAAGAGAAAATCAGTTCTTATATGAGTAATGTTGTACTTTGAGATTGATCAGAGGATCAGGGAGATTTCCTGTTCTTTAAGGAAATGGAAAATCCAAAGGGTATTGAGACTGTCCAAGTCTACGGGTGTTTTGAGAAATCGATTCTCAGGTAGTGAATGATCTTTGTATGATGCCCAAGAGAAGGATGGTATGTTAAGAGATGAAGGTCAACCCATTAACTGGTCTGACACTTGACTCAGAAAGACAACTCTAGCAAATTGATGACTAGGTTTTGTTCCTATACCTATAGAGGTCTCTGGGTCCTTGTACTAAGCCCAAGAGAAGGCATGAGAGCTTTTAAGAAGCCGAAGGGTCCTTGTACAACGCCCAAGAGGAGGCGGGGATGCTTTTAAGAAGCCTGTGGGTCTCCAAACCCCGAGAAGTTCAACACATACCATTCACCGAGAATAGATCAAGCCAGGAAAGTCCGAGAATTTGGAAGAAACTCAAGAGATGCCATTCACGGAGAAAAGATCATCTCTGGGGAGTAGAGTCTCTTTGACGATTTCTAAGGGTGACAGTCTGAGAAAGGGTTCACCGAGAATGCTGCCTTTCACGTCTCCATATTGTTTAACCCCCAAGAGGAGGGAAGACCGTGTCTGGTAATCATATGGGGATCTAGTTTTGTTTGTATTTAAGAGTGACCAACAGGGTTTTACCTAGTGCTAGACGTAGTTGCCGGGGAAAACTCTAAATAACTATACTAGTATTACACAGTGGATATATAGCAAGTATATAAAAGTTTGTGATAGAAGACTTACAGTGAGCAGCCTCACAATACAGTTATATATATGAAAGCGGATAAAGAAAGCGGGTAAATACTTACTCGGTTGTAGAGATTCCATGTTGTTTTGTTAGTTTGTTCAACAAAGAAATCTTTGATAACAATATTATATTCAAAATCAAAGGAGAAAGTACTTTGAAAAGATTGTTGGGGCTTACAGCTAGGGGTGGAAATAGGCTGGGCCGAGCTAGGCTTTGCCAAGCCTAAGCCTGGCCTGCCAAAAAAACTGAAGCCTAAGCCTGGCCTGTAGCCTGTCATAGGCTTATTTGTAGGCTTGAGCCTGACCTTTTCTAAGGCCTGGTTAGCCTGTTAGCCTACATAAAAGCCTATTATTTAGAAATATGTAAATACGCAATTAAAATAATGTTTAAATAGACTAACAAACTAAAAAATCAATGAGACTAAAAGTTTGTTTGCATTGACTTATTTTAATATACCTATTAGCATAATTTTTGTGAGACTATTTGTTTAAAATAACTTATAAAAACATCTTATAACATTGTTCATAAGATGTTTTTATCTTATTTTCATAAGTTCTCAAATATAACCAATTTTTATTTATATATTTTAACTCAAAGTAAAAAACATAACATAAGATAATAAAAAAATTATTCATATTTATTTAAATAGGTCGGCCTGTTAGGCTTAAAAGGCTTTTTTCATGGCCTGAGGCCTAGCTTTTTTAACTAAATAGGCTTATAAAAAAGCCTAGGCCTTTTCTATTTAAAAAAATAGCTTGGCCTGGCATGAGCCTGTGTAGGCTAGCCTGTAGGCCCCTGTTATCGGCCTGGCCTACTTCCACCCCTACTTACAGCTCAAGGAGAGGCCCAAGGTTTTATCAGTGATTGCACTGTTGAAGTTGTACAGTGGGACTTATACAAGTGTTTGAGGCCTAAAAGGTTTTCTGTAGAAGGGGGTGGGTCTTACACTCTCTCAAGAGGCCCAAAGGTTTATTTTTGTACAAGTGATGGGGCTTACAGCTCAAGGAGAGGCCCAAAGGTTTATTTAAAAAGGCGACGATCGCGTCGAACTTTTTTATGGTATCGGGACTTATACAATAAGTGAGGCCCAAATTATTTTGGTTTTCAAAAAGGGTTGGGTCTTACACTCTACTAGAGGCCCAATTATTTTTAAAGAATGGGGCTTATAACACGAGGGTAGGCCCAAGGGTTTGATTTTTGAACTGGCGATCGCACCGAGATTTTCTTTTAACGCAGAGGGAATTATACAATATCTGAGGCCTAAAATTGCTTTGGTTAAAAGGGGATTGTGTCTTACACTCTATTAGAGGCCCAAAGTGTTTAAAAGTTTTGTTTGAGTGAAAATCAAGGAAACCCTAAATTTGTTTTCTTTTAAAAGGAAATATTTAAAGAAAATCAAATAAAATGATAAAAATACCAAATGAGTTTGAATAAACCACTTGTGATTTTTGTTTAAGGTTTGAAAAATGAGTTTTTTATCACAAGATAAATTAAAACTCATTTAGTTTTGATTTTCATAGTAAATATTCACTTTTAGATGCTTAAAAATAATTAAAATAAAATTTATTCACAAAAATACTAATTATATTAAATAACTAATATAAATTTAATTTTTTTGTGGAATAAAATATTTCAACATTTTTGTGATTTTTTGCAAAAAGAACCAATAAAAGATAATTAAAATTGAGGTAGTTATTAATTTTTCAAATTATTAAAAATAATAAGAAAAACAATAAAAAAAGTGGAAAAAATAGCAAAAAGAGGATCTGGGGCGAGGGGGATTCGAACCCCAGACCTCTTGTGTATAGGGCGCGCGTCTTACCACTGGGGTGGTGATACATCCGTTGATTGAAACACATCCACAAATATACAAGGCTTGCCTTGTTTTTGGCCTGGCCCAAGGCAAGGCAAGGTAAGATTTTGGTTGAAAACGTGAAGGACATAACTTTCTCATTTCTCCATGGATTTGGACAAACTTTAGGTTTATCCTGCCTAGAATTTCACAAGGAATCCAATGATGGTGGTATTTTTTTCAGATCATGCTCCTATTGAAAAACTCGATAGTGGTTTTGAAATAGGCCATGATTTGCATTTTCTATGTCATTTCTTGGTACAAGCATGAATTACATGATAAATTGGTGCAAACACAACACATATAACATGTATAAGAGATGCATGATCAGTGGACATCAAAAGAAAGCATGATTCAAAGAATCCAAGTTGAGATGCTTACCTCTTATTGGAGCTTTTGTGCAATCTGCTAAGCCACTTGTTCCAGAAATGATTTGAATCATGCTTTCTTGCAAAAGGGGCAAAAGTGGCCAAAATAGCAACTCTCTCAAATGGTGTTCCAGATGGGGGGAACCATTTGGGACAGTTCAAGGATGATATTTGGAGTGTGTTTGAGGTTTTATCTAGTTTGGAAAGTGACTGAATCAAGACATGGCTTGAAAAATGCACAAAAGTACTATTTTGAGGTTTTGAGAGGTGACTTTGTGATTTTGGTGTTACAGGTCACTTGTGAGAGTTTGGACAGCTTAGATATGATATATTGGATGTGTTTGGATCATGAGCTGTGGTGGAATTGCTCTCTAACTTAAAAACTCAGAGTTACCTTGCTAAAGAAGGCATTTTTGCCAAAAGAAAGAGATTTTGAGGAAAGCAAGTGTTGTAGTGCTTTGGTGTACTCAAACTGAACACAATTAAGCTCTATTTATAGTAGAGAAAGTTTTTTTGGCTGCAATAGTGAATGGAAACTGCAGCAGAGGTTTGGCCAATGTTGAGCAATGAGAATCCAAGTCTCCTCTAGCCATTGACTAGAGGTTAGGGCACAGGCTGCTGGTCCCCTTGGTCTTGGATAAGTCTTGATTGAATTCAGTTGGCAATGGCTCAGTCCATGCCACCTTGGTGTATGCATTGAATGCTCCAATCCAAAATTGGAGTCTTGTCCCTCTTTTAGGCATTTCTAGGTTTGGCATGTATTTTTGGTTCCAAAGACTTGAGAGGCTTGGGATCAGAGTTGGTTCCTCCTTGGTCCCCTCTTGAGGTGTTCAGATGGATAGAGTTGCTTGCCCTTTGCAAAATTTGAGCAAATCGAGCATAACTCCAAAATCTGCCTTGCCATGACAGTTTGCAGCAAGGCATATTGGCATTGTCATATCTCATGGCTCAAGTGGAATTTGATGGAGTTCTTGGCCATTTTGGAAAGCCCTCATATGATACAACAACTGTTTGATCATAATTGGTTTTGATACTTTTTGGATCCAAGTGAAAAATGCCCCTACATTTGGAAAAAAAGTAAGGCAGATTCTGACTTAGTGAAAATTTCACTAAGTGTTGGAAAAAAGTGACATTTTCACTTTTTGTGATTTTGATCATTCCATAACTCAAAATCCATGAGGAATTGGAATGAGTTATGTTTAAAGCTTTTGTAGAGGGCCATGAGAGCTACAAATCCAGCTTTGGATGGGAAAAAATGGACTTGTGGTTTAGGAGTTATGATCCTCCAAAGTTGGTACCCTAGCCACTTTGTTCCATAACTTAGAAAAATTTCTAAGTTTTTATGGTTACCCCTTTTACAAGTTATCCCACTTTTTTTTATTTTTCTTGATGAATGATGATTCCAATCACACATTAACATCATTTTAGGGTTAAAAAACCATAATTGTGAAAAATCTCAAAAAGTCAAAGTTTGACTTTTGTGCGCGGTTGACTTTTTATCAGATGAATTCCAAACTGTGTGATCCTCTATAAAATCAAGTCCTTGACCTAAATCAAACTTGATGGATTGGTTTCATAGGTGTTATAGGGTGTATTGAATCATGTCCTAGGGTTTGGGAGCATGTCCTGGTCAAAAGTTAAAGATACAGTTGACTTTTCTCGCGAAACCCTAACTATGGTTCAGATGAAATTGAAACTTGTTGCTCAAGCTTCTTGGATCAATCCATTGTTGCAAATGGATCAATGTGGTGTATTAGAGACCCTCAAATCATGTCTTGAGGTCTTGGCTCATGCTTTGGCCCAAAAGTCAACTTAGGGGTGAATTAGGTCAAGAAACCCTAATTCCTGATTTTTTGTGAATGCATCCCCTGAGGTTAAATTGACTTGATGATTGGGTCCATGATGTCCCTTGGAGCATCATAGGTTATGCTTTGAAGCATTGGCTCATGCCCAGAGGAAAATTTCCATCTGGAGGCCCTGGTTGACCAAACCCTAATTTGGTGACACTGGCGATCTTGAGGCTTAATCCACTTGGAATGCTGCAACCTTGTGCTTGATCCTTGATGTGGGAGTCCTCTTGATTCATTGTGGATGTTTAAGAGGCTAGACAAGTTAAAGATCATGTCATTCCTTGATTTATCCTTTGCCTAAGAGCTCTGAGAGGGCTTGAAACTCTAAGTCTGATTGTAGTGGATGCTCACCCATCTTTGGGGAGACTAATGGTTCATCCATATTGTGATGATGATTTGCACAATGATGGGAAATCTTAGTGGTCAAAATTTGGGGTATGACAGTACATTATTAAGTTGAGCTGTGTGTAATCTTTTTACTTGTCTTAATAAAAATTATTAACATGATAACCATCCAAAACACATCAGAATATCAAAAACATCAGCAAAAGAGTCTATATGGATTATAATCACACAAACTAAATACAAAATTACTACATATATAATAAGGAAATTGTTTCAATATAGAAAAATGTACTGATGGCAACCACAATTAGAATGATCCATACCTCATTGTTGTGCTTACTATGTAATTAAGTTATAAGTAGTATTATCACATTGTCCTTGTTAAAACAACTCAAATCAATAAAGAATTGTTCATACCTATTCGTATCTGACAATAATATCTATATTAGTAGTAGAGAAACATGTTAATGGCATACCTTCACACTATTTAGAAAATTCCCTGCCTCGGGTACAGTCCCACCTGCCTCAAGGAAACTAATAAATGTTTTTTTCCAGAAAAGGACAATGTTTTAAAATAAACCCATAACAGGGGAAATACATGAATCAAATCCTACAAACAAAGAATAGATGAACTTACCAGAAATTTAAAATACTTGAGACATGGCACAACTGAAGTAATCCCAAGATTTTTACGAACCCTAAAAAATGAGCAAACATAACGTGCGTGGCTGCGTGCGTTTGTTCCTTTGAAACTATATTGTGCAAAATAAATTGTACTATTGGTTTGAGGAAGAAAGTGAGATCGTAAAGGAATGGAAGTTGCGAAGACGTATAAAAGATGACCAGGAAAATAAGAAAGAATTAGGAATTCTAGGGTTTCTAGAAGTGAGAAATTTTAAAGAAAGAGGAAGGACACAACTTGAGATGAAGTAGGGAGTCGTTGAATGTAAAATGAATTTAGGGTTTTGGTCTGTATGAGGGAATTAGAAACCAATAGAATAGAAGGGCAAGCCAGAAATGAGAGGGAAATAGGAACCACTAAGAGGGAATCAAAATTTTTAGTCAAAGATTGAAGTGAAATTTTATAAATTTTACTAATCAGAGTATTATTATTATTGATTTGTTTTAGTAACGCAATTTATTTAGCGATGCAAACAAATTGGTTTTTTTAGTTGGAAGATCATTTCCTTCATTTTGAACATATATAACAAAATTAATTTTAAAATAATAACAATTCACACACACACACACACACACATACACACACAAACACACAAACACTTATTTTTTAAAATTATTTTGCAATAATTTTTAATAAAAATTTAAGGTACAATGTCACCTAAAAATGATTGAAGTTTCAATCATTATGTATAAAAAAATTAGATAAGGAATAACTCCTTCACAAATTTTGTCATTAATAACATTTAATATGTTTAGGAGGGAATTTGTGATGGAAATAAGGGAGGGTAAAATTCATCTCAAAATCCCTCACTAAATCTGTTGTTATCAAATTTGTGAGAGAATTTGTGATAGATTTTTGGTGACATAATAATTTTCTCACAAATTTCTTCGCTAATGTTCACCCATTTAAACTTTATCAAGTATACGATTTTTCCTCACTAAATCCATCGCTATTAGTGAGAGATTTAGTTCCCTCACTAATTTTCGTTACTAAATTACATTTTTTTAGTAGTGGCAAATTAGCTCGTACCTCCTCTACCGATAAAATTGGAGGGGGAATAAGGACCTCAGCGCTGTTTCTTCCCCTGCCTACATTTGTTATAAGGGCGTCTAAAAACCTAAAAGAAGAATTTTCTTCCTCCAAAGAATCCTCAGACATTCTCTCTGGCCCAGAATCGTCAGAAATGAATATAATTTATGACCCTATGTGACCACTATTATGGGAAGGATGATGAGAATCATGGGATGACACGAATGAAATTTCCACTTCAAAATTTCTCACTAAATCGACAGTGGTATCACTCACCCTAACTAAAAGCAGGAAATGCTGAAAGGGAAAACTTGAGTTAGAAGTGTACCTGGTTAAAAGAGATTGATGAAGCAGAAGAAATGAAAAAGACGAAAGCTTTAAGCGAAGCTCTAAAAGATACCTAGCGATATTCTAGAAAAAAATAACGAAAACGTCACTCTTGAAATGTAACTGAAAGCTTGAAAGCCAAAAGGTTGCGAAACTCCCCAAATATTAAACCCATCGTATTTATAAACCACGACAAATGAAAGATCAATACCAACTAAGGACAGAAGTAAAGAGATCAACAACTAGATTTTCACTCATGGAAACACGCCAAACTCAGGTGCATTTAAGTACTCTATGAACTGCACCACACCTTAGTTGGTCATGTAACCTCACGTATTAGGAATGGGTGATGAAGCATCTCAATGATAAAACCGCCTTAAAAGTGACTGTCCCCCATTACTTTTTAAAATTGATCTCAAGCGATTCAATTCTGCTTTACACCGGACGACGATACGGAGGCCAGTCAATGGTAACTGTTTTAGATATGCCAAAGACCCAATTAAACAAGAACTAATCTGTCTCAGACCCATTCTATTCGACCTAAATATAAATCAGTTCACATGCGATGATAAGGTACACAATCTCTGATCTCCAATTTCACGTTACTCATCTTGAATCTTGAACTTACTTGAGCGTTGAAGGTAACCATGCAGGTTCACCTCGCTCCGCCTTAAAGGAGATCAAACTCACCGTTCAAGATCAACAATTATCCATCTTTCATCATTTCTAATTTCTTCACAATGCATGTAGATCCATTTTTGATTCGTGAATGAAACAAGACTATAGAGTCTAATTATATATATTTAACTGTAGCACTATTAAGGAAATATGAAACACCCTCAAAATAATATATGAAAACCTTACTGAGATCAAGAAGGATAGAATAAACACATTAATTCAAGATTTTGAAATTCCAACAGAAACTAAATGTTTTTTTTAAAACTGATTCTCTAATAATTTTAAGACTCTTGGCACTTTTCTCATAATTTTAAGAAACTAAATGTTTCTCATAATTTTCCCCCTCACAAACACAAGGTTTCCTTTTTCAATCAGGTAACGGTATACATATCTCATTAAACCTTCTAAGAATTTACAAAGTGTTGGGAATAATTAATTAGCAGCCTATAATATACAAAATATGGTTTAGGAATATTGGCCAGTAGGAAGGAACTATAACCACCCTGAGAATGTGAAGTTTCTCTGTTTTATTTATTATGGTGGTTCATCTTGTACCTCGCCTTCAAATTCTTGTACTTCAAGGATTTCAACCCTACGGTTCAATTTCTTCTTTATCTTTATTGCAACATCTGCTGGTACAAATCTCCCACATACACACACTCTGCGTTGCTGTTTCTCTATCAAATGGGTTTCGATAACTTCAATATCAAATGAGGAAAAGGGATGTCAGTAACTTATAACTAATTATCAAGTTTTAGTTGTGAGCTTAATTTCTACACATTTTTTGAGTTAAGTTGTCACGCCTTTTTCAAATATAATTTAAACGAATTTCGGGTTTTACATGAGTGAATAAGAAAACTTCGTTTAAAATATTCTACCTTTCATCCTCAGAATGATTCTCCTTAATTTTCTGCAACATGCATTGCAATCAACGTTTATTCTCATGATCATACAACAATACTGCAATTGTAAAAAAGGAACCAATATTAAAATCTATCACCAAAATGAAAAGATTTTCTATTCGGGAAGAAAATGGGAATTTAAAATAAACTTGCCTTTTCAGAGATGGGGTTGGAATGTACGGAACCCAGGATTGGATCTATTTTGGATATTAGCCAAAAGGCAGAAAAGGAAAAGGAAAATGACTTTGTGGAGATTTGAGAATATGAATGTTCATGATCATGGATCAACAACATGTACTTATAATTTTGTATTGCAAAACAAAATATTAGAATATCTATGTTTCGGAATCTGATTCTGCTTGGAGTTGGACTAGGTTAAGAGAAGATTTACCTCACCTTAAAGCTTCATTTATTTGAAAACAACAAGGCAAGGGGAAGCATCTCTTCAACCATTAATTACCGAAAGCAACACTAAAAAGTTGTAAGGCATCTATGTGTCTCTTTTCAAATTTTATATAAATACCTTGCGTCAACATAACTATTATTGTTGTATTATTGATATAAGTATTGTTTTATTGTTGCATTTTTTAGCCTATAACTATATAAGCTATCAAATGGGTCATTGAGCGAGTAAGGTTTTCATCATGTAATTTTAAATTTGATAACTAGTTAGTGGTAGATGTTTTTATTATTGTTAATAAAATAAAAGCTCCATGAATGAAGCTTCAAGAGCACATGCAACACGTGAAAATTCCATAAAAGGAGCTTGAGGAAGAAAAAGATAGAAGTGAAGCAAGAATAGTTTGTTATTGTGCTTAATGGCAAAAAAGATCAATACAAACTTCTTTCCTAAAATAGAAAGTTATTTTAACTAACTTATGAAAACTGCCAGAAAAGGAAAGTGTAGAAATAGCTTGAAAATGAAAGGTAAAAGATGCAATATTTCAACAACCTCCCTCAAGTTTAAGCATGGTAGATGTCTAGCATATGCCAAACTTGGAGACAAACTTTAGAAACTTGTTTGTGGCCAATGGTTTTGTGAGGAAATCAGTCAATTGTTCTTGTGAAGATATTGATAGCAGCTTGAAAACCTCTTGCTTGATATTCTCTCTAACAAGATAACAATC
Organism: Lathyrus tuberosus; assembly: GCA_022829125.1. NCBI lineage: Eukaryota > Viridiplantae > Streptophyta > Magnoliopsida > Fabales > Fabaceae > Lathyrus > Lathyrus tuberosus. Next base: position 2,024,237 of record JALAZF010000241.1, on the reverse strand, counting down.
AATCTCTAAGTGTTTTGTTCTTTCATGGAAAACAAGATTTGAAGCTATGTGGATAGCACTTTGATTATTACAATACAATGCTAGAAGTTTGCAACATGTAACATCAAGATGTTTTAAGATATAAAGTAACCAAATTAGCTCACATGTGGCTGATCCAAGAGCTCTATATTTAGCTTCAGATAATGATCTAGCTATGATCTGCTGCTTCTTAGTTTTCCAAGATATAAGGGATGATCCTAAGAAGAAGTAATATCATGATGTAGTTCTCCTTGAATCAATACATCCTGCCCAATTTGCATCAGTATATCCCATATTTGAAAGCTTGAATTCCTAGGGAACATCAAACCTCTGCCAGGATTCCCTTTCAAATATCGTACCACTCTACATGTAGCATGGTAATGTATCTGGATGTGATTATGCAAGAATTGACTCAATTGTTGTGTTGCCAATGTGATGTCAGGCCTTGTATTGTTCATGTACAATAATCTCCCAATGAGTCATCGAAATGCTATGACATCTTCAAAAGGCTTGTTTTGGTCTGAGTACAGTTTGATGGATGGATTAAGAGGAATGTCAGCATGCTTAGCTACAAGCAATCCTGTGTCTTCCAACAAATCTAGGCAATACTTTCTTTGTGATATGAATATTCCTTCTTTTGAATGTGCCACTTCAAGGCCAAGGAAATATTTCAATTTTTCAAGATCCTTAATTTTGAAAGCATTGTGTAAGATTTGTTTGATTCAATCAAACTCTTATAAAGATGTGCCTGCCAGGATAAAATCGTCAACATAGACCAATAAAACTGTGATATGATCATCCTATTTCAATGTGAACATAGAATAATCTGAGTTTGACTGAGTGTACCCAAGTTTGAGCAACAAGTTTGTAAGTTTTTCATACCACTTTTTACTAGCCTGCTTCAAACCATAGACTTTTGATCAACTTGCAAACTTGATTGGGTTTGGTGCATGTAATGCCTTGTGGAACACTCATGTAAACATCTTCCTATAAATCACCATGCAAGAAAGCATTGTTGACATCTAACTGATCCAAATACCAGTTCTTGATGGAGGATACTGCAAACAACATCCTAATTTTGGACATCTTTGCTACAGGTGAAAAAGTATCAAAGAAATCCAGACCTTCTTTTTTACTCTATCCTTTTGCAACAAGTCGTGCCTTGTACCTCTCAACTATGCCATCAACTTTATGCTTGATTTCGTAGACCCACATGCTCCCAATAGGTCTGACATTAGGTGGTAAATCTACCAGTTTCCAAGTTCCATTGATAGCTAGTGCTTCCAATTCAGAATTCATAGCTTTTAACCAACTATCATCCTTACATGCTTCCTCATAAGTTCTTGGCTCATGATCAAGGATAATGGAGAAGCTAAAAGATTCATATTAGGAGAAAAAAACTTAAAAGAAAGGAAAGATGAGATGAGATATGGAATACCTGAAGATGATGGCATTGGTTGATTGCTAAAACAACTGCATATATAATCCTTGAGGTGAGTTGGAGGGTTTCTTTTTCTGGTAGGTTTGTGTGAATTTTGAGGGTCAGTGGTGGTGTTAGGCTCATTATGAATTAGAGAAGTGTCAAGGTCATGATTGATAGGTTCATGGTAGTTAGTGTCAGGTTCAGAATCATTTGGCATGTGTGAGTTGTCATGGTTAAGATTGTGGAACTTTGTTCTTCACAAGGGATGGCATCATGTTTTGAAGGATTATGGGAAATAAGAGAGATTGCTTCTAGTGGATTTTCAGAGGTAGAATTTGTATGGTATTTCCAATTGGTGTCATAAGGGAAAATATATTCATAATGGATAACATTTATAGAAATAAATATGTCTTGGTGATTCATGTCTAAGAGAATAACCCCTTTGACACCTTGCTTGAAGCCTAAGAAAATGCATTTTCTCCCTCTATGGTCAAGCTTGGTTTTGTGTGATTGCACGGTGGAATCAAATGTCTAGGTGCCAAACACTTTTAAGGTGTGAAGATCAGGGTCTTCCTTAAACAACATATAATAGGGTGACTTGTTTTTGAGGACTGAGCTATTAGGCACTCTATTCATAATGTACACAACATGCTTAACTGCATATGACCGAAAGGACTTGGGAATGCTGGCTTGAAAAATTAAGGCTCTAGCAATGTTAAGAATATCTTGGTGTTCTCTTTCCACTCTTCTATTTTGTTGGGGTGACTCAACACAACTAGTTTGATGAGAAGTCCCTTTGGAAGCATAAAATTGTGGCATAAGAAATTCATGACCATTGTAACTTATAATGGTCTTAACATGTGAATTGTGTTGAGTCTCAACCATTTGGATAAAATCAATAACATTTTGTCTGGTTTCTGACTTGTGTTTCATAAGGATTAGCCATGTATATCGACTGAAGTCTTCCACAGCAGTTAGGAAATAAGAATGATTAAGATTAGATTTAATGGTTATGGGACCCAAACATCAAAATGAACGATATCAAATGGTTGCTTAGATTTATTGAAGCTTGAGTAATAAGGCATTTTATTATGTTTAGCATAATGGAAAACATCACATGCTGCATTTTTATCAACAGCAATAAAGGGTAAACTAGTATTAAGGATCTGCATTCTAGTAGGGGATAAGTGACCTAATAAAAAATGCCATAATGCATGATCAGGTATGTTGTATGTGGATGAATTGTAGATGACACTGGCTTTAAAATATTTGTCCTTAAGGATTAAGTGATACAGTCCTTCAAAGCTCTCACCCAAACCAATCATCTTCGTTGTGATGGGATCATGAATAAAACAATGATTATGAGTGAATTTGACTTTGAACTTGGACTATTGACATAATTTGGAAACTAAAACTAAATTGACAGAAAAATCAGGTATGTAAAGAACATTGGTTATGATAAAAATAAGTGAAAAATTTAACTGTGCCAACATGTCTAGCTAAAGCATATTGGCCATTTGGAAGTCTAACATTTATAGGTTGAACCTCGTCATGTGAAATGAACTAAGAACTTGATGAACATATATGATCATTTACTCCTGAATTTATGATCCAGGCATCAGGTGGACACCTTTTGTAAGCAAAAGAATGAGATTTACCTTTGTCATTCACATGTGAATGGCCTGTGAGTGAAGATAAGCCAACTTGGTTAGAAAATGCAGGATTGATACTTTGATTAATGCTTGAATTCTGAAGTAAAAACACTAGTTTCTCATATTGATCTTGTGTAATAGTAGAAGAAGCATTGTTAGAAGAAGATGTGTGATTAGCCACTTCATTATCATCGTCATTTGTGGCACTATTATTGATCATAAGACCCTTGCCAAAATGTGGTGGAAATCCATGTTTGCGATAGAAAAATGTAACTATGTGGCTTGTTCTACCACAATTAGTGCATACTTTGGACTTGTAAGAGTTTGATGGTGTTGTTGAATTACCAGATTTGGAATTGAATTTCTTGAATCTAACTGCATTGATAAGATCTAGAGAGTCTTCAAGTGGTGCATAACTATTTTTCCTCTCATATTGAAGCACTAAAGAAAAAATCTTGTTCATATCAGGTAGAAAATCCATGAGTAAGATTTGATATTTTACCATAGCAAAGCTATCATTCGAGCCAGTGAGAAACGAAATGGCATTGAGCATTTTGTGGTTCTTTCGAGCTTTTCTTATGGCCTCACAAGAACATCTGGTTCTGCAAGTGCAAGTAGGGATCAACATATAGATTTCTAACTCTTCCCATAGGATTTTCAAGGTGGAATAGAATTCTAACACAAACTTTGAATCTTGTTTAAGAGCATAAACTTCTCATGCAATTCTTCTATCTGAACAAGATGGCCTTGAGAGAACCTCTCCTTGAAATCATTCCATACATCTATAGCATTTTACATGATCACAATCGATTGGGCAATTGGCTCAGAAACTGAATTAAGCAACCAAGAATGAACAAGCATGTTGCACTTGTGCCACGCACAAAAGGATGGATCAAAATCATCTATGGGAACTTGGATGGAACCATCAACAAAATCGAGCTTCAATATTCCACCAAGAGCCTGACGCAATGAACTTGTCCAAGAATGGTAGTTAGAACCTTCAAGAACTGGTGTAACTTTTACTGAGGAAGGTCCATCACTGGGATGAACGTAGTAGGATTACCATCAACAAAATCGAGCTTCAATATTCCACCAAGAGCCTGACGCAATGAACTTGTCCAAGAATGGTAGTTAGAACCTTCAAGAACTGGTGTAACTTTTACTGAGGAAGGTCCATCACTGGGATGAACATAGTAGGATTAGTTGGATCGGAAGTTGGTTCTGGTGGAAGAGTTCGTGGCAGAGCCATGGCAGAAAAGCCAGAAAAAAATCGGATCAAATGAAAAAAGATAAAGGTAGATTAATAAAGGCATGTGATACCATGTTAAGAAAGTAAATGCTCCATGAATGAAGTTTCAAGAACACATGCAACACGTGAAAACTCCATGAAAGGAGCTTGAGGAAGAAGAAGATAGAAGTGAAGCAAAAATAGTTTGTTATTGTGGTTAATAGAAAAATAGATCAATACAAACTTATATAGTCAGAAGAACAAGCTCCTCTAACTGAATTCTATCAACTAACAACCTCTAATAACAAACTAACTAAATCTTTCCTAAATTAGAAAGTTACTTTAACTAACTTATGAAAACTGGCAGAAAAGGAAAGTGTAGAAATAGCTTGAAATTGAAAGATAAAATATGCAATATTTCAACTATTAATAATAATAATAATAATAATAATAATAATAATAATAATAATAATAATAATAATAATAATAATAATAATAATAATAATAATAATAATAATAATAATAATAATAATAATAATAATAATAATAATAATAATAATAATAATAATAATAATAATAATAATAATAATAATAATAATAATAATAATAATAATAATAATAATAATAATAATAATAATAATAATAATAATAATAATAATAATAATAATAATAATAATAATAATAATAATAATAATAATAATAATAATAATAATAATAATAATAATAATAATAATAATAATAATAATAATAATAATAATAATAATAATAATAATAATAATAATAATAATAATAATAATAATAATAATAATAATAATAATAATAATAATAATAATAATAATAATAATAATAATAATAATAATAATAATAATAATAATAATAATAATAATAATAATAATAATAATAATAATAATAATAATAATAATAATAATAATAATAATAATAATAATAATAATAATAATAATAATAATAATAATAATAATAATAATAATAATAATAATAATAATAATAATAATAATAATAATAATAATAATAATAATAATAATAATAATAATAATAATAATAATAATAATAATAATAATAATAATAATAATAATAATAATAATAATAATAATAATAATAATAATAATAATAATAATAATAATAATAATAATAATAATAATAATAATAATAATAATAATAATAATAATAATAATAATAATAATAATAATAATAATAATAATAATAATAATAATAATAATAATAATAATAATAATAATAATAATAATAATAATAATAATAATAATAATAATAATAATAATAATAATAATAATAATAATAATAATAATAATAATAATAATAATAATAATAATAATAATAATAATAATAATAATAATAATAATAATAATAATAATAATAATAATAATAATAATAATAATAATAATAATAATAATAATAATAATAATAATAATAATAATAATAATAATAATAATAATAATAATAATAATAATAATAATAATAATAATAATAATAATAATAATAATAATAATAATAATAATAATAATAATAATAATAATAATAATAATAATAATAATAATAATAATAATAATAATAATAATAATAATAATAATAATAATAATAATAATAATAATAATAATAATAATAATAATAATAATAATAATAATAATAATAATAATAATAATAATAATAATAATAATAATAATAATAATAATAATAATAATAATAATAATAATAATAATAATAATAATAATAATAATAATAATAATAATAATAATAATAATAATAATAATAATAATAATAATAATAATAATAATAATAATAATAATAATAATAATAATAATAATAATAATAATAATAATAATAATAATAATAATAATAATAATAATAATAATAATAATAATAATAATAATAATAATAATAATAATAATAATAATAATAATAATAATAATAATAATAATAATAATAATAATAATAATAATAATAATAATAATAATAATAATAATAATAATAATAATAATAATAATAATAATAATAATAATAATAATAATAATAATAATAATAATAATAATAATAATAATAATAATAATAATAATAGATCATGTAATTTTAAACTTGATATCTAGTGAATGGTAGAAGCTTTTCATTTTTTAATATAAATATATATTTAATTTAAGTTGAGCCTATTAACCTAGACTCGTATGAAGGTTTAAATGTCACAAACCTATCTAAAAATGCACGAGTCTTTTATCGAATAGTGAGCATCATAACTCACGGCCTAAGCCTAAACACGCCAGCACATGACTAGCCTTAAAAAGGAATCACCTCAAAATAAGAGCATCTCCAACCGTGAATCCATTTTGGGTTCTTTAAAGGACCTATTAAGCCACGTCAGCTTGAAGCAACTCAACTAGTTTTTCACTCTAATGGTGCAACTCTGAAGAACTCATATTAGGTCTCACAACTTTACTTTATATATTAATATTTTATTCATATTAAATTTTATATTAATTAAAATAATAATTTTAATTATTTAAATTAAATTTGATATAAATTAAATAAAATTCAAATTAAACTTATAATTTAAAATGATAATTAAAATTAATCTCACGATTATAATTTGAAGTAAAAGATGAAATTTTGAGTTAAATATTTTGTAAAAAAAATGCTAATGAGAAAAAATTGTTGAAAAAAATTAAAAGTTTAGGAATAAAATGATGAAATTGTGAGAGAGAAATTTCAAATTGAAGAGAAAATAAAAGTGAGAGAAATTTGTGTTGGTAAATTTTTTGAAACCAAAATTATATTTATAATAAAAAAAAAGTTTAAAAAAAAAAAAAAGTAACTAGCATTTACCCGTTGCTTACCATTTACCCGTTTGCCACGCTGGGAAAGGAAAATGAGAAAAAGTTGAGTGTCAGCTGGCGAATTCATTCAACAAACCACCACTGGAGGTGGTCTAAGGGTTAGAGAGCGAATGTCACCTTGTAATGGACTAGTAACCCATTATTAGACTCCTTAGCTTATGACTCAGATCCTAACACACAAACACTTGCAAACTCTAATATGGAATTTGTAAACCATAATAAGGTTACCCTAACACCATTATTGGTGCAGTAGAACCACTAAAGTGTAAGAGCATACACATCGCCTGCTGTATGTATGTGGTTTCTACACAAATACCAAAGCCATTATTGTCAGAGTTGTTGGATAATTACACAAAAGTAGGGTGCTTTGGTTTGTGACCGTGGGCTACTGTGTTAACGTTTTTGATGGCCAAGTAGCTACTTTCCATGTGTTAATAATATTTTATATTAATTGCAACGGCTATTTTTTTATCAAATATAGCCAAATTCAACGGCTATTTTTTTACTTTTTAAAAATATAACGGTAATTTTTTTTAATCTTATAAATAGTTACTAATTTTATTACAATTTACATTTACAACTAGTTTTATTACAATTTTAATGTATTTTTTAATTAATTATTTGTGTGATGTATTGTATTTTTTAATATATATTTATTTTATTTTGTTTTATTTTATTTTAAATGTATAATTTTTTAATGTATTTTGCTATATTTGAATTAAAGTATTTTAATTATTTTTTTATATAATATAATTATTGAGTATATTGTAAGATTTGGTGGGACCCATTTTAAAGTTTTTGATGAGTTGTATGGATATTTGGAAAATGTAGTTGGGTTGTTTAAAAAATATAGAAGTATAATATAATATAAAAAATTGTATGGGTCCCATTTAAAGAACCAAAGTGTGGTTGATGAGTGTGGATGCTCTAAGATTGTTTCTTATACTTAAATGACGTCACACTTGGGTTGAATATTAAATTACCCCCGACACTTCACAACTTCCCTCGAAAACGGATGCATTATATATTCAGGAAGTAAAATTCATAAAGTAACAACAACCAGCTTATTCAACGTCCGTTAGGGTAGCTCTGAGACCCTAAAGACTACATCACCTAGTTTAATGAAGCCATTATAAGGGTTTATAACTATAACACTACATGTTCATAGGATAATTTTATAATGGGCTTGAGGTTGGGAACTTCAATCAATCTCGGGTGCAAAAAATACTCTTCAGCATGCAAGAAGTTATTAAGTGGGTTATGTGTTACATAAAAGACGAATAGGGCAAAGTAGAGAAAAGGAGTGAGGAGAACAAAGAAATGGCTCCTGGTCGAAGCAGTACACTGAAACAACAAGAATGTCAACAAAGAAACAAATCAAACTACCAACATGATGACAAAAGCAATTTAACATGCCAACAACTAGACTAGACATTCAGAGAAGCCATTTGGTAAAAAAGACCATCCACGTGAAGTTATTGGAAGAACCGACAAAGGAAAAAATCCATATAGGCCTTGGAATTTTTTTTGGTTGGGTATATCATTGTATAAAAGGAAAAGGCATCAATAAAATTTTATAGTTGAAGAGGGGGATTAAGAGACTAATTTAGATATGATACCTAAAAAGGTATATAAAATGGTCTTGGATACAGATAAATTCATCATAAGATATGGATAGGTAGACTGTTGATTGGAAATTTTGACTCTATGATTTGTTGGAGTATGATAAATAAAAGAAATGTTTTTGAGTTGTTTTGGAATTCGACAGGAGCACGAGTAAAGGTCTTGGTCGAAGAGGTCCTTGTAAGAAGGATAAGTTGGATAAAGACTTAGAAATATTTTTTGAGTTTAGATTGTCACTTCGACGGAGGCAATGCTGAAGGTTGCATTCGACGAAGAGTTTGAATTTTGAATAAGGATGATAACTAACTTTTATCCTTATCTATTTCTCAAAAGTGACGCGTGTAAAGCTGTGGCGAATTGGAGGGATGCAAGTGAAACGTGTCATTTTCTGGAGAAATGACCGTTGATAGCGGTTATTTTTCGACATATTATAAATAGGAGTCTTAGTGTATAGGATTTCGTGTGTTCAATCATTGTACAAATACTCACAAATTACTCAAAGTATCTAAGTGTAATTGAGAAACGAGTTCGTTGAGAATGTACGTCTAAAACACCATATTTTCATTTTAATTGAAGTTATTTTCAGTTTTATCAATTACTTTTTTACATTGCAACTTACTTTGAAGTTCTTTATTGCAATTCTTTTACAAATTCTCCATTTTACTTTTAAACTTTCAAACTTTAAACAACATTCTTTGATCATGAGCATTGTCGAAATGTTCATAGACTTCCAGAAATAATTTTAACAAAAGCACATGTCCTACGATTCACTGGTTGATCCTGTAAAGTAAACCATTTTTTGGCGATCAGCGGTTGTTTACCAATTTTCACGGAAAACAAATTGGAACGTCCAGTGGGACAGTGCTATTGTTAAAATTTTTCTCTTTTTGAATATTTTTTTTTTATATAAGTTCTTCATTTTACTATCTCTCTAACTTCGTTGCATGAGACTAAGGAGTGGTAGAATAGCCACAAACAACGAGGGAATACCAAGGAGAAGATACGTAAGGAGGATGGTGAATCAAAATCCACCAAATAATCAAAATCCACCAAATAATGGAGAACCACCCCCCTTCATCTTCGACAGGGGGAAATACGGTTCCAGTGTATGTGTCTGAAACTGTACCATCCACGACAAGTACGACGTATGTGCAGTCGGTTGCCCAAAGTGGACCTATATTGTCTTATGTAGGGACACATGGTCCACTAGTGACCCCCTTCCAGTGAGGAATAGTTTATTCAGGCCTTATGTGCATGGGTTTTCAATGCCTCGAACTAGTCGTGAACAGCCTTATGGCATGCCAACTTCAGTAATGGAAAGTTTGCATAATACAACATCAACGTTCGCAGACCCAGTGGTGAATGTCACTTCGCCACTACAAGGATTTGGTTCAGGCATTAACAATGTGGGTCGAATTAGCCAGCCCTTAGGGATGGGATTTTCCACTCAAATGCCTAATATCACAAATAATTTTGCAGTAGTGATAAGGCAACAAATGGACGAAAGCAATCACGAAATGGTTCAAATGCTTGCCCAACAAATGGACGTGATATTTAACCCTTTAATCCAGAACACTACCCAAATAAACCAACAATTGATAGGGCAGATGACGCACATTGCTGATTTCTTTGGTGTTCCACAACCCCCTCGACACCCTCAAAGGGAATGGATGATAGAAAATCAGAGGGCAGTCTTGGAAGAGGACCCCACTATTAGCCAAATCCAACGAAATGAACCTCAGACGAATGTGGTAAATCAGGGAGTAGGAGTCGAACCACCTAGGGTCGAACCTCCTAGGCTTGAACAACAAATTCCAAGGGAAAGCGAACCAAGGGTAGTGATGGTGAATAGAAACCAAAATGCAGACGAAGTCATAAATCAGGTTCGACGTGATGATATGGCAGCAGACAATAATTTAGCAGCCATGGTCAAAAGAAATATGGCGCAGAATGGGGTAAATATTGGCCTTCATAGGCCAAATTACACATCACCATTGTCTGAGTACATTCTACAACCAGAATTACCCCCTATGTGTAAAGTCCCCAAGTTTACTTGTTAGGAACACTAGTGAGTCCACTGTCGAACACGTGGCCAGATACCTAATCGAGGCATGGGAAATTGCCAATAATGAGAACCTAAGGATGAAATACTTCCCAAGTTCCCTTACGAAGAATGCCTTTACATGGTTCACCACATTACCAGCAAATTCAATTCATAATTGGACTCAACTGGGACAATCGAAGATCAGTTTGAAGGAATTGGCCAGCATTAAACGAAAATTCATTGAGCCAATAGATGATTACTTGAATAGATTCTGTTTGCTTAAGGCCAGATGTTTTACACAAGTGCCCTGAGTATGAGTTGGTCGATTCTGTTTGCTTAAGGCCAGATGTTTTACACAAGTGCCCTGAGTATGAGTTGGTCGAAATGGATGTTGGTGGCCTTGACTACTCCATTAGGAAGAAACTGGATACCCAATATCTGAGGGACATGGCCCAGTTGGCTGACAAAGTTCGACAGGTAAAACGCCTGAAGGCTGAAAAGGCCAGGGCAAATAAGAATAACAGAAAATAAAGGGTAGCCTACGCCGAATTTGATTAAGAGGAACAAGAAATTAATGGAGATCGTTTGAATTTCGACGTGATCGAAGTTAACCTTGCTAAACTGAAGCCAGGAGCACCTTATTCTTGTAAAGTCCTAACACTTTCGAATGGAAAAAATCCAGTCGAACCAGAAAAGAGTGATATGTTCCCTAAGAAAACTTATACCTTCGACGTCACCAAGTGTGACGAAATCTTTGATTTATTAGTTAAAAATGGTCAGATGATAGTGCCTTCTGGTGCTAAAACACCTCATAATTTTTTTAGGCATAAAACTTTGCAATGTTTTCTTTTCAGGGATCTTGTTTAGAACACTATCAAAAAAGGAAGGATCAAATTCGAAGATAAGTCAAAATCAGAAATGAGGATTGATTCTGATCCTCTCCTAGTGGTGGATGCGCATTATTCTGAGCCATCCATGATCAAAATGGTGGAGGTGTCTGAGGACTACGCCAAACGAATATGTGATGGTTGAAGTTACTGAAGGCTTCACCAAGGAAGTCACTGAGGACTTCGACAAGGAAACCACTGAAGATTTCATTCAGAAAGCTACTGAAGGCTTCACCAAGGAAGTCACTGAGGACTTCGAGAAAGAAGCTACTGAAGGCTTCACCAAGGAAGTCACTGAGGAGTTCGACATGGAAACCACTGAGGGTTTCATTCAGGCAGTCACTGAAGGCTTCAACACAGGAATCACTGAGGGTTCTAGTCAAATGATCACAAAAAATGAAACTGCTGAGGGTTTCATATAGATTAACAAAATAACTAAGGCCACCAAGGGCCTTGGGATCAAACTACAGGAGTTGGACATCACTAAAGATGCCAACTTAGGGGTTAATATGGTTGAGGTAACTCAGGAGATTGCAATGGAGGTTGACGAACAAAGCTCGGGCAGGAGGAATATGTCAAAGTGGCGTATCGAAAGCAGGATGAGAGCCTGGTCGAATTCCTTTACATGTGCCAAAGGAAAAATTCAGAAGTGATGTTGTGCCCAAGGTGCAGCTCGGTCTTCAATAGAAAGGATGCAGAAAACATGGAAGGGGTTCGACTAGCCAAAAACAGGAATAACTGGAGAGACACTCATAACTACTTTTCCTTCGACAAAAGGGGAAAACACAGGAAGCAAGAGCAAGATGGACAAAGACTGCGTGGCAACAAACCTGCCACATTCAAGCCTATTGTTGACGCCCCTAGGGGTAAGTGGGTAAACCTGTTGAAAGAATGGAACAAGGCCAAAAGAAATGGCAAAACTTTGAAGTAGAAAGAGGTTCCTCACTGACCTATCGCAAAGAATTCCAAGCCTCAAAGCAATTAGTGTGGCGCTCTGAAAATTACAAGGGTAAAAACCCAATGTCTAAGTCTCAATGGAGGAGACAGCAGAGAAGGAAAAAAGCTGAAAGAGAGGTTGGAGAAAAGGCAAAGGCTGAGTTGAGCAGTAACATACCCCTCAAGAAGGACAAGAACGAAGAGAGAAAGCCAGTCGAAAGGAAGCTATTTAATTCAATAAAGGAGGTTGTGGAAGAGAAGTCTGACCATGCCAGCAGAAGATGATATGCTGATAGATGATTTCGACACAGGCTCAGAGACTTCACTAGATATTATTTTCAACATAATGTCTGTATTGCTTAGGGAATATGACCAAGTCACGGAGATAGAGGAGCCTGAGGATGCAACTGAGTTAGAAATGCCCAAGTACAGGCCAGTTTGCTATTACATACTGAATAACAGATGCGCGGAGGAACAAAACGCCTTTTTTGAAAGGCCTGATGAAACCATGAAGAACCATTTGAAGCCCTTGTTTATCAGGGGAAAAATAGAAAACGTTGGATTAAATAAGATCTTAGTTGATGGAGGAGCAGCAGTGAATTTAATGCCGCATTACATGTTGAAAAGAATTGGAAAGGATGACACTGACACCAAACCCCATAACATGGTTCTGTCAAACTATGAGGGAAAAGTGGATACTACAATGGGGGTAATCCAGGTGGACCTTACAGTTGGCACCATTACAAGGCCAAATATTTTCATGGTCATAGCGTCGAAGGCCAACTACAATCTACTCTCGGGTCGAGAATGGATCCATGGCATTGGCGCAGTCCCTTCTTCACTACATCAACATATTTCAATCTGGCGAAGCAATGGAATAGTGGATAATATAGAAACTGACCAGAGCTATTACATGGCTGAAGTCAACCTGGTGAATGAGAGGCATTTCGACAAGAACCTGGCCCACATTGCACCTTGCAATCCTGCAAGGTTCGACTTTACACCCACTGACAATGCATTTTATTCCCTTTACCTGCACCCCACCCATGGCTTTCAGTGGGATAGGGAAGTAGTAGGCGAGGAAGATTTCGTATTTGGAACGGAAGGAATCCAACCAACGGGTTGGGGAAGTGAATTCGATGACGATGACTAAGTCAAAGACATTACAAAAGATTTCAGCTTACATAGTCGAAAACAAGTTAAAAGAGGCCCTAGAGGCTGAAGTGAAGTACGTGGATGTTGAAGCTAAATAGAATAAAGAGCACTTGGAAGGTCCTGGTAAGGACTTCAATCTTGAACCACATGATAAGGATCAAGATGAAATGCAAGGCCAGAGACTTAACGCAATCTATGATGACGAGCTTTTGGGCTTCAAAAATGATTCGCTAGAAAATAACATGAAGATGCTAGCGCAAGATCCTCTAGAAGAGATTGACTTGGGAGAATGGGCAATAAAAAGGCCAACATACATCAGCACCAACATTATCCCACAACTCAGGGTCAAAGTAATCCAACTATTGAAGGAGTTCAAGGACTGCTTTGCGTAGGATTACAACGAAATGCCTGGTTTAACCAGAGACCTGGTCGAACTGAAGCTTCCTATAAAGCCTGGGAAGAAGCCAATCAAGTAGACTCCAAGGCGTTTTGCACCTGAAGTTCTGTCGAAGATCAATGAAGAGATCGAAAGGTTTATTAGATGCAAATTCATTCGTGCGACCAGGTATGTCAAATGGATTGCTAATATTGTACCAGCCATTGAGAAAAATGGCACTTTGAGGATTTGAATCAACTTCAGAGATTTGAACGTTGCAACCCCAAAAGATGATTATCCAATGCCTATGGCGGAGATGTTAGTCAATTTTGCTGCAGGAAATGAGTATCTGAGTATGCTCGACGGGTATTCTGGATACAACCAGATTTTCATTGCTAAAGAAGATGTGCTAAAGATGGCATATTGATGCCCTGGAGCCTTAGGCACCTATGAATGAGTGGTGATGCCTTTTGGCTTGAAAAATGATGGGGAAACTTATCAAAGAACAATGAACTCTATATTTCATGACTTTATTGAAACTTTCATGCAAATTTATATTGATGACATTGTGGTTAATATGTTTCAGGAAAAAGTCATATATACCATCTTCGACAGTCATTCGAGAGAATGAGGAAGCATGGTCTAAAGATGAATCCTCCTAAGTGTGCTTTTTGTGTGCAGGCTGGGGATTTTCTAGGCTTTGTGGTCTATAAGAAAGGAATCGAAATTAATCAGAACAAGACCAAGGCCATCATGGAGGCGAAAGCGCCATCAACAAAGAAGGAGTTGCAGTCATTGCTAGGGAAGATCAACTTCCTAAGCAGGTTCATCTCAAACTTAAGTGGAAAGACTCAAGCCTTCTCAACTCTACTTCGACTCAAGAAGAAAAGTTTTGAATGGGGGCAAGTGCAACAAGAGGCTTTCGACAAGATCAAAGACTACCTTATCCATCCTCCAATTCTGACACCTCCTTGTAGAAATAGAAGCATGAGATCGTACATATCTGCATCTGATATGACTTTAGGGAGCATGTTAGCTCAAGAGGATGAAAATGGCATCGAAAGAGCCATTTACTACCTCAGTAGAGTCTTAAATGATGCAGAAACTAGATATAGTGTAGTCGAAAAGTTATGTATATGTCTATACTTCTCAGGTACAAAGTTAAAGCATCATATAATGCCAGTTGATGTTTACGTTTCATCTCATTTCGACATTGTTAAACATATGTTATCCAAACCAATTTTACATAGTCGAATTGGGAAATGGGCTCTAGCCTTAACTGAATATTCTTTAACTTACATGCCTTTAAAGGCTGTTAAGGGACAAGTGGTTGCAAACTTTATAGTCAACCACTCCATAGTCGAAAACTCCCTAAATTATTTAGAGCTTGAACCTTGGAAGTTATACTTTGATGGTTCTAGTCATAAAGATGGAACGAGTGTGGGAGTCCTGATTATTTCTCTTAACAAAAATCCAACAAAATTCAAGTACAAGGTCGAAGGCATTTGTTCAAACAACAAAGCTGAATATGAGGCTTTGATAGC
Organism: Lathyrus tuberosus; assembly: GCA_022829125.1. Classification (NCBI taxonomy): domain Eukaryota; kingdom Viridiplantae; phylum Streptophyta; class Magnoliopsida; order Fabales; family Fabaceae; genus Lathyrus; species Lathyrus tuberosus. The sequence continues at coordinate 2,008,490 of JALAZF010000241.1, read as the reverse complement.
CGGACTTTAAATCTTGTTGGAATTTGGGGTAACTCGAGTCGAAATAATGGGTGACTCAGAATTGGTTATAAAACAAATCACAAAGGAATATAAATGTGTTAAAGAAAATCTCATAATGTACTTTGTAATAGCCAATAGACTGTTAAGAAGGTTTGAAATGGTAAGTATTCGACACATATCTCGACTTGAGAATCAAGAGGCCAATGACTTGGCCTAAATTGCTTCTGGGTATAAAATTTCAAAAGAAAAATTGCAATAGGGGTTATCCCCAGAATCGATCTCGCTGACTGCGTAGTAAATATAAGTTTGCGTGTTGTTCAACTGAACAAAAATTCCTTTGGTGTTTGATTTGTTTTTAAACTATAATCTACGAAAACAAGTAAAGCAGAAGATTAAAACTTAACTTTTAAACAATATTATGAAACATGCTAGGGCAAGGTGTGTGAATTGCTCTGCGATAACCTCAATCTTTATTCTACGATATTTTGCTTTCAACCAACTCTTATCGATTCTTAAGATTATTTTTCCTTAATTCCTTAGCAGAAAAACCTTTGAGAATCAATCACTACCCTAATTCCTTAGCAGTCTAGAAAGAATCACAAGCATTATATTTTATCTAGAATGTTACGGTTACTACCGGGATCCCCATTCCTAGGCAATATCTACGGTATTATTATCATGCAAACAACGTTAAGTTGGTTTGTCCGACCTAAACCTTAACCGTAAATTAGATTACATTTGTCCGATGTAAAAAGCAGTAAGTATTTTGCAAGATAAAAGAGATTAAGATCAAAAGCACTCGTATCATAAAATAAGGAACATAAAAGTTATTACATCCCAATTCAGGGACACCCCCTAGCATTGGGGGGTTTAGCTACTCATAGTATTCAGATAAAAAATTACAAAATAAAGATTAAACATTACAAGAATTTGGATGACTTTTGATCTTCAATTGCTTCCGCTCATGAAAACCTTCCTCCTTCCGAAAATCTTGATCTCTCCAATCTTGATCATGAAATTCTTCTCCCGTCCAAAAGTTCCTTTCTTTCTTGCCAAAACTCATCTAAATAACAGAAAATAACTCAGATCGGTTGGAAATACCCAAAGCGCCCCCACAACTTAACATATGGCGAAAATATGAAAAAAATCATGAAATCAGCGTCACCTGCTACACGGGCCGTGTCAGCCAACACGGGCGGGCCGTGTCAGCTCACGGGATTTTATAACCGAAATTGTTTCGATCATAACTTTTGATCCGTAAGTCCGTTTTGGTCCCTGTTCGAAGCACCGGAAAGCTAATGAAGAGAACTATAACATAATATTGTTAGTTCTTTAATTTTAAGGGTTGGCATTAATTTTGTAAAACAAATAATAGCAGCAATATGTTAGATAAGATAGTTTATCTTGCTAAAGAAGAATAGGTTGAGCAAGAAGTCCTAGTGTGCATTGGAACATGTTGAGCTGAAGTAGTTTCAACATCTGGAACAACATGACGTATCAAGATGTCCCATGCAGGTTCATTCGACATCGCGCCAGAACTTAAGAGAATTTAGAATTCTGTTATGCCTTAACAGATGCAGAAGATTCAGGAAATAATATGCAAATTCTATCTGGCGCTGAATTAAAAGGTCTGAAGATTCAAGTCTGAAATTGAGAAGAATATTGGAAAATATACACTTTGTAAATATGGAGATATTTTTGGAAGTTATAGATTGAAGTCCTAATTTGTAGCAGAAGTTTCTGCTGACTTGTAGCAGCTCATTTGCTGTGTTTTTGTAGGCCCAAATCCAGTTGGGAATAGGTTATATATAGATGTTTTGTAACCTAGTTTTGGAACGCAACCAAAGATGTAAAAGTTCTAGTATTAGGGTTGGTTCCTGTACCACTCGACCTGTGAGTTAGACAGTTTGTTAGTGTGATCCTCGAAGCTGTTAAGTAAGAGGAGTATTGTTCTTGGAGGAAGCTTTTAAGTAACTCTAAGTTGTGTCTTGGAAGGGTGTCTTCCTTGTTAAACTGTTGTATAGGTAAAGAGCCGTTGATGCAGTGGCGGATTGTCGACTGCTAGACATCATTGCGATGATTGGGAGTGAGAAGAGTTTCTCATAGCTAGAGAGGATCTAGGTAGAAGGGTCATTGGGTAGTGATTGAGTGATAAGTTGTAAACGAAGAGTTTAGCTTTGAATTGATACTACTAATAGTAGACTTCATCCCTGGCTTGGTAGCCCCCAGAGTAGGTGTGTTAAACCGAACTGGGTTAACAATTCTGTGTGTCTTGCTTTTATCTTTTCAGTACCATGACTATTGCTATATACCTTGCCATTTATGTTCATGTCAGACCAGATGCCGAATGGCATGTTATAGGACATCTGAACTCTGCACATGTACCAGAATTTCAATTGGTATCAGAGCAGGTCATTCTGTTCAGTATCTGGATGAGATCCGAGGGAAGATACTTTCTGGTTCATGGTCAAGGTAGAAGCTTTCTACTGAAAAGTTGTTTGAACTTGGAGAAGTTCATATAGGTGTGAGAATGGTCCCTAGAAGTGGAGGATGGACTGTTCGTGACAGGCAGTGGCATGTGATGAAGGCTTGGAGGTTTGGTTGAAAAGCTGCTATGTTGTGGTTATGTTAGGTTTGATTTATTTTCAAACCTGTGGTATTGTGGTGTCACCTGGATTATGATGCTAGGGCTGATATGTGACACCTGAAGGTTTTGAGGAGTTTGTGTTTTGATCCGCTGCATATCTATCTGAAAACTCCTGAGGTTGCAATTGAGAAGGTTGTTCTTCTCTAAATGTATATACTATGGCGATGGAATATATGCAAGACTGCTTCAACTTACTTTGTCAACGATACTTGAAGATTATTGTTCAAGTCCACTCATAAAGGCATTGATAAGTGAAGTTGTAAGGAAGAGAAGTAATTTACTTTTGCCTCTATTCCTAAAAGGGCTAATCTCTAGTCTTTGATCTCTTGATGTGTTCATTGGAATGATGTCCTATCTTATGTTAGAACATCACGTCAAAATTGTGCTGAATTCTGTTGTCTGAAGGAATGGCATAGCAGATGTTCTGGGTGCTAAACTAATGTGGTTTGATCACATGAGTTTGGAACCTACTCCTGATCTGGAAGAGGAGGCATATGGGTGGTATGTCTAAGAAGTTTCTAGCCCTGGAACTTATCTTAGATGTGTGAGTTGGTCAAGGTGTGATCAACATGTTATTTACTCCTGAGGCCAGTTTATTTCTGGTCCTTGCTGCAGGAGTGGAGAACCTGAGATTTCAAGAAGTATTCTCGCTAGCAGACTTCTTGGACATGAAGGTCAAAGATCAAAGAGGCATGATTTTTCTCTGGAAGTATCATCTGAATGCTCGTGTGAAGCTAGACTAGTACTGACTGTGTGTGATTCAATCATAGCCTGTGCTGCTGTTAAAGGTGATTGATTATAGATTGGAGAGTTGGATGAGAGAATACTACTCTCATGCTTCTGTGATGTGATGGGTTATGATGGTTGTTTCTGGTCCCGAGGCTTAAAGGGGAGGTTTGGAGATTCTGTTTTGGAATGTTGTCATGATGTCTTAACATCTGTCGACAGAACATTCTGTTTAGAATGTTATGGTGTTTGAGATCACAAGTCTCTACCTGATTTATGTACTGATGTAAGGGTCAAGCAGTAGGTGAATGAGTTCAGCAGGTGTGTTGAACAGAGAGTCCGCTCTTGAAGACATGAAGATGAGTCTCATGTTCTCCATTCATTTAAGGTATTCTTCTTGCAAAGGAGTACTGGTGGTCTTAGATAGAGAAAAGTTAATCAGATTGGGTTCATGTGAGTATTGGTACAAGTGATGATTGTGTTCAACTTGTGAGTTGAACAAAGAGTGAGCTCTTGAAGACATGAAGATGCGTCTTATGTTTTCCATTCTTCAAGGTACGAAGAAGTACATGTTTTTTTTTCTTGATAGGGGGAGAGTGTTACAACTTTATGCAGCTGGATGTGTGACGTTAAGGGGGAGATAAATAATTCTGCAGCTTTTGGTGTTGACACTTATTTTGAAGCAAATTAGGAATTTGCATACATGAGGATTAAGTGTGTTGTGATGTGTCTTGTGCAGTTGTGATCCTTATTGCATTTGTTTAGTTTAAAGGAAAAAAAATTGATCACATGACACAGTTGAAGTGCTATCGCTTTTCTCAGTCGAACTACCTCTGGCACTGATCATGGCCTTTAGATATTCCAATGGTCTGCGTTGCTTCAGCGATTCTAGCTCCTTGTGGGAGGGGGTAGTAGTAGTTCCATTCGAAGGTGGTGAAGTCTCTTTGGCAGCATCAGGACTTGGTTTAGTTTTGGGCTGGTCATTTTGTTGCTCATCATCTTCTTCATTGTCATCGTTATCTTCTTGTTCTTCATCTTCCTCCTCGTGAGTTTCCGTCTCGAAGTCAAACATAGAGCGATCCTCTTCCTCCTCCTCTTCGTCATCTAAGCCACAAATGCCTTGTTTTGCATTAGTTGGAGAGCCATCTTCAAATTCGTCTTCGACATTTCCTTCAGCGGTTGGAATCTCCGTATCACCTTCCACGTCAATAAGGGCATTATTCTCGAGTGGGTTTTGGTCATGTTCAGAGTCACTCGTTTCAGAATGTTCTGTGGTGACTTTTGGTGGCGAATCCTTTTGATGATCTTCAGCAAGTTGACTCACCTCATCTGTAGATTCTTTGTTGGAATCTTTTGGAGATGTTGGATGATAAGAGGGAGTAGTTATGGGGTGGTAGGAAGGATCTTTATTGGTTGTGGGGAGAATTTGTTGGATGATGGGTTGCTCCTTGCCATCTGCGACACCCTGAAAAAATGAAATATGGGTAAGTTAAAGATAGATAAAAAGAAATTAACAACTCAAGAGGTTAAGGTAGAATTTTTTACCTTAGGACCTTCAGCCCCAGGGCTAGAGTTGTCACTTTCGACTTGATACACACACAGTTCTCCTCATTCACCCTCCACATTCAATGTTTCTCCACCATTGCTCAACAATCTTGTGGTTCATTGTTTCAACATTTGGCATCAAGAGCCTGGTTCTAATCCACAAACAGCTAGTGTGCAACATGAATTTTGTTTCTAATGAAAGAATCCCTGCAAACTTACTCATCCTTGATGCAAAGAGTTATGACAAATGGTGCAAGCAAATGAAGGTGTTGTTCGGCTACCAAGATGTTCTTGAAGTGACCAAGAATGGTGTTATTCCTCTTCTCCAAGGTGCAATAGAAGCACAACAAGCAACGTGTAACACCCCAAATTTCTTAATTAATTATTTAATTAATTATTCGCGATCGTTATGAATTGTTGAATGAATATGTGATGCATTGTTGATTATGGTGTGTTGTATGTGTTGAATGTTGTGGGAATATGAGTGGTGTTGTGGGGTATCGTGGATTAAGGTGTTGGGTGCTATTGTTTAGAATTGAAATAATTAGTTGGAATTAATTTAGAATTATTAATAGTGGAATAATATAGGTTATATTATTTAGATTATTATTATTAATTAAAATAAAGTGAGTAGAAAAAATAAGGACAAGGTGGTCATTTGTAAGAGGTTAAGTGAGGACAAAGGTGGAAGACCATATTAGGGGTCCAAGGGGTAAGTTAGGAAGAAAGGGAGAATTGGGATTTAGTACGTTCATTATGTACGATCGTATTTGGAGAACGACAGAGAAAGGAGAAAGAGCTAAGGCATTGAGAAACCCATAGGATTTCGGTAGAGAACGCAAAGAGAAGGAACCAAAGCTAGGAATCTAAGATAAAGGGGTGATTCCTTATTATTATGATTGATATGGGGTTTAGATATATGTAGGTTTGATTGGGGTTTTTGTGATGACTTGATAGCATGATGTTTATGATGAGTGTGATGATTTTGATGTGTAAAATACCATAAATCGATATCCGTAATGATGTGATAATGTATTGTTGTTAATTATATGAGAACATGTCAATTGTGGTGAATCTGGATCTGTGCTGATGTGAAATCGCAAGAAAATTTGGCTGGAACTGTGCAGAAAATGCAACAGCAGGTTGCTATTTTGCACGATTCGCCAGGCGAGCCATCCGATTCGTCGGGCGAAGCAACTTCGCCCAGGCAGCGCCGAGCGAGACGAGGAGCGAAGGATATGGTGAAAAGAGGGTGCTCCTAGAATTTGTATGGGGGAAGGAGATTCTCCCCAGCTTCGCTGGGCAAGTCTCAGGCGAGCAGACTTCTTCGTCGGGCAAGCCTCAGACGAGAGGCAGCAGGTAGAATCTTCGAAGTGTCATAATTTGAGTTTTCAAACTCCGTTTGACGCGCCGTTAGAGCTGACGCAATGAACCAGATTTAGGTATAATAAAATGAGTAAAATGATGTATCTTTCCAGTACCTTTTCTATGAATAGATTAGACTTTTACTCGATGAATTATGACGATGTAATGATGTATGATGAAGTTGTTGATGATATGATGATATTATGTCGTACTATGATGTAAATGATGATGAATATGTTGAATAAAGTGGATTACGTGCATGTTTGATGTTTTTGCATGTTATCTGAAGAATGTGATGGTTATTTACATGAATGATGATGCAATTTGACTAGTCGTGGTTGTGATTACTATGTTGTTGTGCATCGTACATTCATGGCATATGTTAGGACTTCGGTCCAGTGATGATGTTAGGACTCCGATCCAGTGATGATGTTAGGACTTAGGTCCAGTGTTGGCCTCAATCCCATTTTGTGGATTGAATGTGTTTTATGTTGTGCTCCGGTTCCAAGTGGGAATCGATCCTATGGTTGGGATCTTTGGAGGGAGATGACCATGTGTTAATCAAAGTTTTGGTACCACATGCATGAGTCACTGTTATTGCATTTCATGTTATGTGACATTGCATAATTATAAGTTGAATGATATTTGATGATGTTGTGATATGAGTGATGTTTTGGTGATAATGATTGGTCGATGATTTAGTGACGTTGTGAATGATTTAGTGAAGAGACAGTGTGGGTATGTGTGTGATGTATGATGAATATATGAATTATTGATAATTGTTGTTGTAACTACTATATCTACTTCTTATATCTAACGTAATGATTTGTGATTACTCATCATGCCTGTTTGAATGTTGCCTCCACGTGGGTAACGTGCAGGTGATTAAGATTATCTCGTAGATGCGTGGAGACTTAGCTTTGGAGTCATTTTACTTTATTTCAGTTGATTAGAGGATGTCTTGCTCTGATATGTAACATTGGGGTCGGGAACGTTTGAGTGGAACAATAAGTTCTTTATTTTTTTTATATGAAGTTAAGAAGTTGTCTTTAGTTGTTTAAGTGTTTTGAGTCATGACTTTGAATGACGAAGTATGATGAAGTTTTCTTTGAAGTATTTAAAATAAAGATGTTTTGAGATTAAGTTTTCCGCTGCAATGTTTGAAAATGTTCATTTGAGTACATTGATGAAATAATTGTTATAAATGATTTGAAAACCCGTGTTACGGAGAAGGTCGATCAACATTGATGTTTTTATGAATCATGTGACACCCTTGTTGGTGTTTTACTCTGATTTGTATGTTAAATTATTCGTTGAGTTTAGAAGGGTGTTACACAACGCATAAGGAAGAGAATAAGAAAGATTTCAAAGCATTGTTCTTGATCCATAAATGTGTTGATGGTGACAACTTTGAGAAAGTTGGTGATTGTGAATCGTCAAAGCAAGTGTGGGAGATCTTAGAGAAGGCATATGCAGGGGCTGACAAGGTGAAGGTAGTGAGGTTATAATCTCACAAAAGTGAGCTCGAATTGATTCAAATGGAATAAAAGGAGACAATCAACAATTTCGTAACAAGAATCACTCAGTTGGTGAATCAAATATAGGCATGCGGAGAAATTTTTACGAAGCAGTATGTTGTCGCGAAAATCTTGCGTTCTTTAACACCAAGATTTGCAATGTAGTTATGGCAATGAGAAAAGAGGGGCTGCAAAGCTCTCTTAATGGTCATGAACAAAGGATGGAGGAGATAAATAATGACAAAGAAAAGGAGGAGATCGCTTTGCAAGCTCGCTTCAATAAGAAGGACAAAAGATCGAAAGGAAAATGGCCCATGAAGAGCAAAGGAAATTTTCAAAATTTTGGTGGAAGAGAGTCCCAAAATTCTGAGAATTTGACTTGCCAAAGGGGTGAGAGCAGCTGTAACAAAAATGGTGGTCAAGGAAACTTTAAAGGTAAGAAGAAAAGGTTTGACAAGAGTAATGAGCAGTGCTATAAGTGTCAAAGGTTTGGTCATTTTGTAAAAGAGTGCAATGTGAACAAGAAGGAATCTCAAGGGGATGAAGCCAAGGTTTCAATACAAGATTTAATGAAGAGAATACACTCTTGGTCATGATCATGGAAGGAGAATGCAGCAGCAACAAGCTAAGGTATAGCAACAACAGCTTAAAGAATTCTGAAAATTGAGTTGTGACCAGTTAAATGATACCGTTAACCGGTTGCATGAAGAGGAAGACGCCATGATGAGTATAAAGGAGTTCAATGCAGCGAGGAGTGGTATTTGGACTCGGTTGTTCAACTCATATGATGGGGAGGAAGAATTGGTTTGTGAAAATCAATTGTGCCATGAAGAATAAAGTAAAGTCCGCTGATGACACCACTCTAGTGTCCGATAGGATCGGTGATGTTTTGATCATGAGGAGGGATGGTGTACATTCCAGGAATCAAATGTAAATTTCTAAGTATTTGTCAATTACTTGAGGAGGGGTACAAGATTTATATGGAAAACAAGGGGTTGCGTGTTATGGATGCAAAGGGAGTTTTGGTCCTTAAAGAGCCTATGTGTAATACCCTAAAATTTGACCACAAGATTTCCCATCATTGTGCAAATCATCACCACAATATGGAGGTATATTCATACCTCATCAATCCTCTCAATGGTTGTTGAGCATTCACCTCAATCAAGAAGTAAGGGTTTTGAGCCCTCTCATAGCACTCAGGAAAAAGATCAATCAAGATTTGACATGATCTTCAGTTTTTCAAGCCCCTCAAACATCCATGAAGGATCAAATGGTATCTCACATCAAGAATCAAGCATAAGAATGCAACATTTCAAGCTGATCAAACCTCAAGATCACTAGTGTCACCAAATTAGGGTTTTGGTCGACCAAGACCTCTAGAGGGAAATTTTCATCTGGGAATGAGCCAATACTTCAAAACAAGATTCAAGAAGCTCAAAGAGACCTCATGATTCCATTCATAAGTTCAAACTAGCCTCAGGGGATGCATTCATCAAAAATCAGGAATTAGGGTTTCTTGACCTAATTCACCCCTAAGTTGACTTTTGGAGCAAGACATGAGCCAAGACCTCAAGAAATGTTTTGAAGACCTCAAATATCTTATATTGATCCTTTTATAAGTTTAAATTGACACAAAGAAATTGATTCATGAGCAACATAAAGATTCAAATTCATCTTGACCACAAACTAGGGTTTCTGAGAAAAAGTCAACCATACCTTTGACTTTTAACCAAGACATGATCTCAAACCTTAGGAAATGATTCAAGACACTCTAAAACACCTATGGAATCCATACATTAGGTTTGATTTAGCCCAAGGACTTGATTTCATAAAGGATCACAAAGTTTGAAATTCATATGATAAAAAGTCAACTGTGCCAAAAACCAAGTTTGACTTTTGAGATTTTTTGACAAACATGACTTCTTCAAGTCAAAAACAATGTTATATTATAGTTTGGATCATCATCCATCAATAAAAATTAAGAAAATTGAGGTTACTTGCAAAAGGGGTAATCTTAAGAAACTTAAAATTTCACTAAGTTATGGAAAAAGGATGATTTTTACCCAACTTTGCAAGACCATAACTTATGATCCAAGCAACCATTTTCTTCCATCCAAAGCTCAAATGAAAGCTCTCATTACATACTACAAAAGTGTCTTCTTGGCCCATAGTCAAAAGATGCATGGATTTTGAGTTAGAAAGCCATGAAGTTAGGGTTTCATGGGATTTTCACTTTGACACTTAGTGAAATTTTGAGACAGAATCTGTTTTCATTTTTTCCAACTTTGAGGTAATTTTTCTCCATGATCCACATTGATCCAAGACTAAAGTTAAACATCAAAGTTGAAGTATGATGTGCAAGCTTTCCAAAGAGGACAAGAACATCATCAAACTCCATTTGAGTAAAGAGATATAGAGGGATCAACATACCTTGATGAAAACTATTTACAAGACATTTTTGGTTATTTCTTGCTAGCCACGATTCTTTTGTCAAGTGTATTGATCAATACCACTCACATTCAATGCATAACAGATGAATCACTACAAACCTGCAAAGTTAGACCAAGGAGTCAAGGATATCTAAAGTGGAATGATGGGTTTTGTCACCTTATGCCTTGAATTCAAAATGGCATTTATGTGCAATAGTGCACATTCAACAAAAAGACTCTTTTCAGTCAAGATGCTCACATAAACAACAATAAAAGCATTTGAGGAATGTGGATTGAGTCAAAAGATAAGCTAGCCGTGTGGAGGGCTATGGTACCGTGTGTGATGGGGCAATGATACATCTTACCAAAACTTTTGAATTCAAGCCAATCTCCAAGTTATCACTATTCAGCCAAGACAAATCAGTTCTCCTATAAATAGAAGACAATTATGATGTTTCAAAACATACCAAAACAACCATAATGCTTGTTTTCTCACAAATCCTCTTTCTTGCAAAATCCAAAGTTCTCAAAGAGTGAAAACTTGGAATTCTCAAACCAGTCCAATTCCACTCAAACTAAGCATTCAAACACTTCATATAAGCATCATAGAAGTAATCCATGAGCTCAAAACACTTCGGTAACATCAGAATCACCAGGTCATTATCCATTTGCTCAAATTTTCCTTAAAGCTGCAGATAGGGTCGAGCCAAGTGATCCAAAAGGTTTGAATCCATTCTAATAATTGGAACACCATCCTTGGGGGTCAAGGAAGCTGTCCAGATCATCATCTTGCATCTGTAACACCTACACTGCAGAATTCGATTCTCACTTGCAAGGTAAGTTTCCTCATATCTGAACTCTGTGATCCATGCATCATAAATGTGTTTTCATGTTACCAACATGTTTCTGCACTTATGTAGAGTGTTTCCCCTTAATTAATTGCTTTGTATCTATTGTGTATCGAGTTTCATAGTGTTCTTGCAAAAATTAGGGTTCATCAGTTCTTCACATGATTTCTCACTCCACACTTAAAAGAAATGTAATTAATTGGTACCATTGAAATCCTTGTTAAAAAACGAGCAACTTTCATGTTTGCAAAAGTCATTTTCATTACGTATTGAGTGAGATATGTGAGTTTTTGCAAATCTGAACATGGAGGGTGGCACGAGGAAGAAGAAGATGGCCTTGGTGCCATTTTTCAAATTTTTTAATTTTTAAATATTTTTAATATTTTCAATTAATTTCAAAAATTCACATCTCTCTCAGTTTTAATCGTTTTCAAATGATTTTTTAAACATAAATCATTTATATATTTTAATATTTAATTCCACAAAAAAATCAAAAAAATATTTTATATTTGATATATTTTTGAATTTTTCAAAGAATTTCTTTTTAATTGTTTTAAACATTTTTAAATAAATTCTTTTTCTTGATTTTTCAAAACCAATTGAATTTCAAATCATCTTGTGGATTAAAACATCTATTTTCAAACATTTTTCAAAGTTCAAAACATGTTTTTGAATATATTTGATATTTTATATCATTTTTATTTAATTTTTCTTTGAAAAAAATTATTTTAATTAAAATTAGGGTTTTTTTCCTTGATTTTAAATTTTCAAACTTCATTTGAAATACACTTGGGCCTCTAATAGAGTGTAAGGCCCAACCTCTTTTGTAAATAAATAATTCTTGTGCCTCTGTCATAGCATAAGTCCCGGTGCGATTTTCAAAATAACGACGCGTTCATTATTTTTCATCTGGGCCTCTCCTTGAGTATAAGCCCCACTTTTCTTTCTTTACAAATACAATTGGGCCTCTAATAGAGTGTAATACCTAAACCCCTTTGTACATAAATAAATTTTGGGCCTTAGCTTTAGTATAAGTTCCACAACGTCTTTCGGTATCTTAGTGCGATCACGATTTTCAAAATAAGTCATCTGGGCTTCTCCTTGAGTATAAGCCCCAATATTTTGTACATAAAATTTGTTTTAAACAATAAACAACTTCCATGGGCCTCTCCTTGAGTTGTAAGCCCCATACCTCTGTTTTCAAAATCATCTGTCTGTTTTAAACTGGTACTAAGAGGAGCATTATTCCCGGTGAAACTGCTCTTAGACCACTTGGGCCTCTCTTTGAGTTATAAGCCCCAAACTTTCTTTTCAATTCATTCAAACAACTTTCTTTTAATTCAAATTCAAATTCAAAGTTTTCTCAAAACTCTCTTCAATTTCTCAAAACCCTAATCATAGAGTTAAAATCATACAATCAATCACAATACACTTGAGCCTCTTTTCAGAGTGTAAACCCCAACATCTTTTCAATTCAATGCATACTTGTTTATATACCTGTTAATTCACTTATTTGTATATACTTGTGCATATCTGTCTAGAGTTTCCCCAGCAGTTAGGTCTACACTTAGGTCAAACCAAAGGTTACTTCTAACATAGTCAGTAACTAGTTCCCTCATAGGAAACTTCCCTGAATACAGTCTGCCTCCTCTTGGGCTTTATTCAATATGGAACAAAGAAAGACATTATTCCTAGTGAAACTTTTCTCAAGACTGTCAAAACTTAGAAACACATAAAAGAAATTCATTTCCCCAGAGAGGATTAATTCCCGGTGAAACCTCTTTTGAATTTCTTCAAACCTTAGAACTGTTCAACAGAGAAAGGATTATTCCCGGTGAAACCTTTCTTGAACTTTTCTTAGGCTTGGACCCACAGGCTTCCTAGAAGCATCCCAAGCCTCCTCTTGGGCTTAGTACAAGGACCAACAGGCTTCTTAAAAGTTCTCCCAGCCTCCTCTTGGGCTTAGTACAAGGACCCCAAAGGCTTCATAAAAGCATAGGATAGAATTCAGTCATCTCTACTAGTTCAATCCTCAGGAAAGTCAAAACTCTAGAACATCCAATCAGTCAAAAATTGATCTTCATCTCTAGAACCCACTGCCTCCTCTTGGGCATCATACAAAGATCTCTCTCCAACCAGAGTCTACCTCTCCTTAAGAGACTTGGGTAGTCTCAGCCTTCTATTGGGCTTCATACAAGTAGACTTGGAAAGTCTCACCCTCATAGCCTCCTCTTGGACTTAGTACAAGGACTCACATGCTTCCTAAAAGCATAGGATAGATCTTAAGCGTCTTCACCAATACATCAATTCCTAGAAGAGTTAAAACTTCTAAGGTTTTCAAACTCACCTTTAAACTTCTCTGACCTCCAACAAGGCTTAACTTTCACCTTGAAAATCCCAGCCAGGGTCAATTTACCATCAATAAACCCACAACAGAATCAGAGCCTCATGGCATCTGGTAATTCAACTCTTCCCTGATTCCCCAGCAAGAGTTAGTTTCCCTTTGGATTCCCCAATACATTTTAGAGCTTCTCCTGGATTTCAAGAATCCTCAGCAAGAGTCAGCCTCCTCTTAGGCTTCATATAAGAATTTCCCCAGTCAGCCTTAATCTTGGGCTTTGTACCAGACAAACATCATACTCCTCAATTGAGTCAGTTCTCTATACTCAAACTTTTCAGCTTCAACCTTGGGCTTCAAACAAGATACTAAAATAAAACCATCCCCAGTGGAGTCAGTTTCCTTTAGCTTCAACCTTGAGCTTCAAACAAGATACTCAAATAAAACCCTCCCCAGTGGAGTCAGATTCCTTTAGCTTCAACCTTGGGCTTTGAACAAGGCACACAAAAAACAACATCCCCACAGATGAGACCATAAGTCCTCTCTGGAGGAGGATATTTCTTCTATACATCACATATCAAAACAAACAATCAAAACCTTTTGTCTAGATAATTATTGTAAGTGGCACACTTATTGATTCTAAATCCAAGCTGGAGTCCTTCCCTTATCCTGGCTAAAGCTTCTCTTTCATCTAACAGCTATAAGTGGCAATCCTCTGGATTCTACACATCCAAGCCAATGTCCCTCTCTTAGTATGAAAGACTCATAAGGAAAAAGTTGCATTGCTCTACACTGAGTTAAAGCTTCTTCCTTCATGACATCTCTCTTATAAAGGAAATTATGGCATTGCTGGATCCCATATCACAGTTAAAGTAATTTCCCTTATAACCAATTACCTGACATTTTGTGATGAATAGGTGAGATATCTCCCTTTAGAGATGACAAATTCTCTCTCAATCACCCTTTTAGCTTCAGTCTTGGGCTTTAAACAAGACACAAATACTCTGATAGCTTGAATCTTGGGCTTTAAACAAGACACCAAATTTCCTCCCATAGAATAAGAGGAACTACGATTGCTCTGATTTCCTGAATCTCTTTACAAGAATACGTAGCATAAGATTACAAAATCTTAGCGAGCACACAAATCAAAAATCTTAGGTCAAACACCTTCCCAAAACAATAGAAAACCCAAAAACAACAAAAACATCCTCTTAACCCTCCCAAAGGAGAAACTTTTCTAATCCATAGCAGATAAACACAAGAAAGCATTTTAAACAGCAGAAACACATGCAAAAGAAGGTTCCTATAGATTACTATAGATATTGTGGGTGTTAATAGCTTCCCTTTGTATAACCAAACCCCGTTCCCCGATCTCTTAGCATTTGTTAAAGAAAAACTTGCGTGCAGGGTTAGTTTAAGATATCTTCCACTTCCTTTTAAGCTTCATAGGATAAATACAGAAATCAGGAAGTAGCACCAAATGCGGTAGGTGGTCGCGTCAACAACAAACCGACGCTACAGAAAAATGGCGACTCTGCTGGGGAGTTTTAGGATTAGATCTTAAGAGGTTTAGGCCTTGTTTTACATTTACTTTTCTGCTATTTTACTTGCTTTCTCATTTTTTATATATCATATTGTTGGTGTAAGCCCTAGAGGCCAATACTTTTGGTACTTGTATCGAATTACTTATTAATAATAAAAGGCATTTCTTTATTATGTTTGTTTTTCCAAATTAATAGAGTCCCTAGAATAGCTAGTTTGTTTAATGAAATATTAAGTGTGACTTAATAATGAGATTCCATTAAACAATAAGGACACTATTCTTAAAGTATCTGTAGTCGAGCTTTAATGTGAAATGGGATAACATTAAAGCATTAAGACTATTATGTAGATAGATTGATGATCACATGTCATGGATCATGGATAAAGAGTTATCAAGTCTTAACATAGGTATGAATATTAGGAGTAATACTTATACTGGATTGGCCCACTATGAGAGTACTACATAAAATGTTATGCAAAGTGTCATAAGTTAGTCTCATGGTGATAGTGGTGTATACCACCCTTTGACTTGAAACCACTATGAACCCTAGATGTAGATTCAAGTACTTAATTACTGATTAAACATTGTCCGTAACTAGATAACCATAAAGACAGTTGATGGGTACTTCACGAAGCATGCTGAGGGACATGAGTGACCTAGATGGAATTTGCCCATCCTACATAACAGGATAAATGTCTAAGGGCCCAATATTGAACTGAACAAGGATGACACGGTATATGCCTTGTGTTCAATATTGACATAAGGGCAAAAGGGTAATTGTACACACAAACATTATCACAGAAAAGGTTTTGTCAGATCACATGACATTTTCGTGACTTGGGTAACAGTGATGTGTTGCTAGATACCGCTCACTGTTTATTATGTTAAATATATGATTTAATATAATTGCCAACGTCACGAGAACCTACAGGGTCATACATATAAGGACAGATTGATGAGAGAGATAGAATAAATAAGGAACAATGTAAGGTACGGTGTGCTTGAGAGAATTATGGAACACTGTAAGGTATAGTGCACTTAAGTGAAACATGGAACATCATATAATATAATAATAGTTAATATTATTATTATTATTATTTTATAAGAGTTATAAAATATAATCATAATAAAATCTGTTTATTATAATAATAGTTATTATAATAATATAATAATAATAATAATATTATTATTATTATTATTATTATTATTATTATTATTATTATTATTATATGATGCACTTAAGTGGGGCTTTTTAGCTTGCAGCCCACACTAGTGGTTCTATAAATACAACCCTTGTGCATAAGCTTTGATGTTGATGAAATTAGGTTTGTGAGACCCTGGCCGTCTTTCTCTCTTTCTCTCTCACTCAAAGTCTTCATTTGTAGCAGCTAGCACTGAGATTGAAGGCATTCTGTTCGTGTGGACTGAGTAGAGGCGTTGATCTTCATTCAACGCTCGTGATCATTCATCCGGATCTGCATAAAAATTATTTATCACCACAAGAGGTAACAGTTTCTATCACTGATCATGATCTTTCGTAAGGATCACTAAAGGGAAATTTTAATTTCCGCTGCATTTTTGAATTGCGATTTCCCTTCAGTGGTATCAGAGCCACTTACGAAACCATGCATTGGATAAGTGTTTATTTTCTGTTTTTTTTTTGTTTTAATTCGATTAAAACACATAACAAATTAAAAAATTAAATCGAGGAATTTAATTTTGGCATGAGGCTGTGTACGATTTGGATGATTGATATTGACTATGCTTCGGAACCGACAATTGTATGGTGAAGCAGCGATATATCGATCGTCCTCAAGTTACACAAATATGATCGACCAAAATATTATATGTGATATAATTAACTCTGATGCAAAGATGGTATATTGGATATATTGTTTCTATTTCGTTCATTTAAATCGCGTAATGATTATTATTCCTTTGAGCGATTCTTGTTCATTTGCTTCAGAAACAGACTTTAGTATGGTGAAGCAGTGGCATATGGATCAATCATACTGAATTATTGATAATGGCGTTTTGACGATATGAAATTGTTGCATTAGGGTTCATGACGACACAAGGGTTGTGCTCATTTGCGTAGTGCGATCATTTGCCAAATTTAATTTGATTTAATTAATTAACAGGATTTAAATTAATAATAATAAAATTTGTTTATTATTTTTCTTGTGGTGATCAGTTATGGCCTTAGTTTTCTTTTATTTTGTTTTGGGATTTTAAAATACGACCTGCGTGTCGTGCCTATCTTTTAATCTCTTGATGTAACTTCTTTTCTCATCTCACTCCATCGTATGTAAAACGAGTATTCTTTAATGTAATGTAATGTTATGAAGAAGAAGAAGACTACAAGATCAAAGGAGGACAACCTTGGAGATCTTGCTTGGAGGAGTGTAGATCGTTATTAGGTTTAGCTTAGGTTCTCTCATTGGCTTGGGAGAACAATTGCGCTAGGGGCCATAACTGTTTCATTGTGTATGTATGTTGATGCATGTGAGAGACGATTTATATGATAAATAAGCCGGTGAGATCAAACTAATGAAAATTCCCTCAAATTGAATATTAAGTTTATGCTTTCCAAGTTTTAGAACTCATCAAGACTAGTATCGAATAATGTAGGTTTCGCCTAACGCGAGGTGCATGTTCTATATTAGTAAGATGCGATGGGATAAATGTAATATCCAATTTCTAAAACAATGGGTCAAACTTAACTAAACAGAATATAATAAGATTATATACGTTTAGAAGCAAGAGTTGGGAATAATCCATATGATGGATTAGCATAAGGATTTATTCACCCAACTGAAATATTCGAGAATTGTATTAGATACAATTGGAAGGAGTTCCTACCTAAATAGATAAGTTTTGTGTAATCAGCCTAACGCTGACTTAAAACAAAGTGAAATATGGATCCCGTTCCACTAGAAAATCTTCCAACGGGATTTTCCGAATCAAATGGTGAGGGTCATTTAGTTTGAGTAAAATAGTGGGAGCATATTTAATTAAAGGCCTAATTGAATATGCTATTTTAATGATACTTATATTTTTCCATTCCATTTTGTAGACTACCATGACAACAAACACATCTAACAACATTTTTCGATCAATCCTTGATAAAGAAAAATTGTCTGGGACAAACTTTCTGGATTGGCACCAAAATCTGAGGATTGTCCTCAAACATGAAAAAAAGCTGTATGTCTTAGAGACACCTGTTCCTGAGGAGGAGCCTCCTAGTTCTGCTCCTCAGGCTGAAAGAGATGCTTATAAGAAGCATGTCGATGATGCCAATGAAACTGCTTGCCTCATGCTGGCTACCATGAATTCTAAATTACAAAAGCAACATGAAAACATGGCAGTGTTCGATATGATCGAACACCTGAAGATGCTCTATCAAGAGCAGGCAAGGCATGAGAGGTTTGAAGTTTCAAAAGCCCTTTTTCAAGCCAAGCTATATGAGGGAACCCCTGTAGGTCCCCATGTACTCAAGATGATTGGGTATGTGGAGAACCTTGAAAGATTGAGATTTCCCCTAAAAAAGGAGCTTGCGGCTGATTTGATCCTGCAATCATTGTTGGAAAGCTTCAGTAAGTTTTTCCTTAATTTCAACATGAATGATATGGACAAAACTCTTCCTGAATTGGTAGGCATGTTAAGAACTGCTGAGCAAAATCTGAAGTCAAAAGGGAAATCCATTTTGATGGTCAGTAATGGAAAGACACAGAACAAAAGACCCACCAAGTAGGGTGGTAAATGGAAAGTGTCGCTCCCGGGATTTTCATCCTAGTACAAACGCGAAAGTGACACTGAACAGAGTCGCCAACAATGTGTATTTATCCCAAGAGAGGGAAAGGAAACACCACATAAACTTGAGGGAAAGGAAAAGCATGGTCTTGCGACCAAGAGAACTGGATTCGGGAGTCGGTTACGCGAAAGGAAGGTATTAGCACCCCCACGCGTCCATCGTACCCGATGGGATCCACGCTTGCTGCTTCGATCAAAGGGTGATAGAAAAGGATGCTGGAAAAGGAACTGAAAAAGGGAAGGAGAGAGAAAGAGAAACAAATGTAGGGAAAATAAAAGAAGTGCTCGAATGGGCCCTACCCCACTGCCTACGTATCTCATCGGGAACATGAGAATCAGAGCGACGTAGTTCCCCTCACTAGGGATGGATTGTTTGTGTTTTTTAGTGGAATACGTCAACGTTCACGTTCTAGCAGTTTAGGTGTTGCAGCTCGCTGTAGGGAGACTTAGGCATTACCTGTTTGCGGTAGAACGGAAATGACGCATCCTTAAGGAAAGAGTGAATGAGATAAGGAAAGAATTCCCGAAGGAAATACGTTATTGCTTGTTTTGTCTTTTAAGAGTTTTTTCATTTGTTTGCATATGATAGTGTATCCAAATCTTAGCCATTGGAATGTGTACATTCTCACATTCCAAGATGGAATGGATAAGAATGCACACTAAGAGTGAAGAAGACCCCCACACTTAGTTCCAATTGTCAAGGTTCAAACACACTAGCATACTTGTGTTTATTAAGTGTTTTTGTTGATTATGAAATGAAGAAGTGTTTTTTATTTGTACCTTCAACAAGTATTGCATTTAAGTCCCTCATACAAGATCAAATGTTTAACACATTGACCCAAGATGGGCTATATGCTACACATTCTAAGATTATAAGAGAAGACCCCTTATAATCCCTTCTTTATATGAAAGGCCTAAATGCAATAAATGCCTACCTTTATTAGATATTTTGAGTTTTCTTTGAGATGAGAAGATGGAAGACTCAAGAGAGGATAAAGGTAAAAATCTATGTGAACTAAGACTCAATCCTAATTGAATATTAAAGGGAGTGATCCTAATGGTTTGTGAGGTTTCAACCTAAAGTCTAAAGAAAGAATGAATTAAACAATTCACTTCTAAAGTAGAAGATGAATTGTAATTCAAAAGGGAAAGTGATGAGTTATTAAGAGAAAGCACATAAGTGCTTAGCAAACACAAGATTGAATTGTAAAAGATGAAGGGATAGAAATTTGAATGTGGATTCCTTATCCACACTCAATTGAAACTTACCAGAGCCCTTACATGGTTAGTAAACATGTGTAAGAAGTATAAGAAGTAAAAGAACATTTAATGCACCATAAAACTCAAAAGAATTAGATGGGAAATCAAATCCTATAACCACAACCAGAATGTACATCATATGGAAAACAAATGATCATTATCATGCAAGTCCAAGTGGATAGGCAACAAACATCATCCATGACATTAGAACATGCTACCATAAGAAAAGGGAGAATGAAAGATGAAAAGAAATGAAAAAACATGCATGAATGAAACATGTAATCTAAGGATCAGAATTGAAATGAAATGAAAAATGATTCAAAAACATCTCACAAGTATTCATGCATAACACATCAAGACATTTAAGAAGTGATAGAAGAAGTAGAATTGAAATGGAAGTCCAAAAAAGGAAAGTGCAAACACAACATGTTAAAGGTGCACAAGGTTCAAATGACAATCAACATGCAAAGATGACATATAATATGTATCAATGACCTATTATGTCACATGAATGGTTCACCAAATATGCAAATGATCATGCAAGTATGTACAAAAGAAATCATGTAAACATGCACAAAAGTTAAGATGATATGACATGTTATTATGCTTCAAAGGTAATGCATTAAACAAAAATTAGATGGCCTCATGGAAATTAAGCAAACATTTTTAAAGATACAAAAGTCAGAAGTGAATCATATACCAAAATAACATGCAAGAAATCAAGGCAAAAATGCTTTATACAATGCACTTAGGTCAAGTATACACATCATACAAAGTAACACAAAAATGAACACCAAACATGCCATAAACTGACCTAAAAAAATAAAATAAAAATCACTTAACATACCTCAAGATGCTAATGACTCAATACAAAAATAATAGCATCAAAACAATTTTTAATGATTGAGAACAAAAATGTACAAATTTATGTATCACATTAAGCATGCACACAAATTGAAATCAAAGAAAATTATAGGACAGGGGAAAAAAGTCATAAAATCAAGAAATAAAATCATGAAAAATTTTCTAAATGTCTTGGAGGTATTCATGAATTTTTTTGGAATTTTATAATGCTATTTGGTATTTTTAAAAATTGAAAAGTAAACGTGCATGAAAATAAAAAAATAAAATGAAATGTAAATGTGAATGGGGGTGTGAACATAGCAATTGAACAGTTCAAATTAATTGGGCTTTTAAAAATGGAGGTGTGGATATCAATATGATTTAAGTCCATCTACGCGCCAGTACACATTAGTAACCATGCACCTCAGTCAACAAAATTGACTCATCAATAGCCATTGGATGAAGTCAAGGTCAAGCCAAAGTCAAAGTAATTGAAATCAACGCACACACATGAATGAGCACCCTTACTACCATGCGCTGCACCACACAATGTTTAAGTTGGATTAAAAATGACGCACATGACTTGCACGTGAATTTTAATGTGCTGTCAGCATTTGGACCACACGATGAGGAAAGATAGACGGACCAGATTAAAACGTGACAAAACCCTGGTAATTAAAGTCACCGGCCGGAGAGGACCTCCGGTCACCTTCTCCGGTCAATCACCACCGTCTGCAATTTTCAAACCTCACCAAAATGCACAAAATGTATACCAATCGAAAGCTAAGCTCACGTACATCATGAATGTGCTCATAAAAATCACAAAACACACACACATAGCAAGAACAGAGGAGATCAAATCATGCCCTAGGTTTTGAAACTATGTCTCTAAGAGGCCTATCAACTAGCCGGATTCCACATAGCTTCTAAGAAGCTCAAAACAATAGAAAACAAGTGAAATTTCAGAAAAAACGAAAGTTGGAGAAGAAACCTGAATTTGAAGTTCTTCAAAGTAACAGTTTTCTATTTATAATGTGAGCTAACTATAGTTTAGTGAGTTGAGTTAAATGAGTTAGCATGGTTAAACTGAGTGCACCCTAACTAACTGAGTCAAGTTAGTTAGGGGCGAGTGAGGTTGGTTTTGCTATGGTGATGGTGATTCATGGTGTGCTATGGTGAGGATTAATGTGAAAAGAGTGGTGGTGATGTGTTGTTCACGGCTGTAGCAGAAACTTGCCCAGCAAGTCTTAACTCATTTCCTCTCTTATGCATGATGTAGCATGATGAAGCTAGTGTAAGGAAGGTGTTTGGTTAAAAGTGGAAAGGAATATGGACTGTATGCGTGTGGATTGAAACATGACAACAACAACAACATTCTTTTTTCTGATTTTTAGCAGCCCAAGGTTTAATGGTTTGACCAAGAATTTCTCTCTAGTTTGTGAATGAAACAAAGAGGTATTGATGCCACATGAAAGAGGAGATATCATAGGACAAGTTTGGGGTGAAAATTGAATTGAATTGAGGCTTGGAAATTGATGAAAAGCAACTTAGAACATCAAGGATTGGAACTGGTTTGTAGGCAAGGCAGTTGGTCGGTTGACAAGGCAGCTTGGTGCCTGGAATTTTAGTCTGAACACACTAACTTGAGACCACTATAACTCCCTCATAACTTGATCAATTCAAAATTTTCCCAACATCAATATTGAAGATGACACTACAAAGAACAACTTTGATGTTGAAAATTTTTCCATTTGAAACTTTTATCTTGATGAAAAATGAGTGAACATTTGGCACACCAACTGTTTGAGGAAATGATGTGCGCGTGACCTGAAAATTCTTGGTCATGACCTGGTTTTTGCCCTACTTTCCTCCAACTTTGATCCATCATATCTCCCTCAATTTTTATCCAATGGAGATGTTCTACACATGGATTTGAAGCTTAAAGCAAGATCTTTTGTTGTGGCCTGGTGGAATTTTTATTTGATGCTTCAAATTTAAATGGCCTTGGTTCAAAGTGTAGTCCAAAATGGTCCAAAATTACTATTTTTAGTAACCCTTCTCCACCCAAAAATGGCAACTTTCCACAACTTGATTTTTTCATGATTCCTTTGGAGTTTCTTGATCAAATTTTGCACATTGGACACATATAACATGAACTTCATGATTTTGGGCTTAAAAAAAGTCAAGAGTTGACCTTTTTCCTCTGATTATTTGACTTGGCCCCAATTTCCTGATTTTTGATCTTTCCTCCAATTGAACCACTTCTAAAACCAATTGAGAGGCAATTTTCCACACCCATACACTTAAGGACATGTAGAATACCATGACAACAAGTTTTGTCCAAAAAATCAGAGATACCCTGATTTAATTGGAAACCCTAATTTTGTCCCCCTCTGGTTAGGAGGAAAAAGTGCAGTCTTCAATTTCAAATTCCTCAGAGTATGTTGTGTATCCTCTTAAAGGATGATGAGAAATGCCATTTGAGGATGACTTTGAACCAATGAACTATCTCTTTTGAGGGTTTTCCCTTAATTTTTGGATCTCTTGCATAGTGAAAGATGTAGGGCTTCAATCTCCTATTGGACCTCACTTCCTCGAGACAGTGGATGATCAATTGAGATAGTATGAGACATGAAAGACCTCTTGGCTGGCCTTGAGGCAACTTGATTGACCTTTTGTGCTTTGAATGATCCCTTGATTGTCCACCTTCCACCTGATCACATGCCTTGATGGTAAGAGAGATGCTATGCTTTATTTTTCTATGTTAAATGCAATGCAATGCTAATGAGATGGATATGATATGATATATGATAATGCTAAACTATGATGCCAAAAGGGAGAGCAAATTTTAGGGTATTACAGCTGCCCCTATTCAAACGCTGTAGACCTGAATGTCTGAAAGCGATTGCTTTCAGACTTTCAAGGTATATAGTGATTGAATACCAAATATAACCAAAAATTTGCTCTGGATGGTGAAGAAGAAAAGGGATATAAACCAAACAGGACTGCTGGATTGAATCTTCAATGAAACGTTGTCGGAGAGATCTGTCTTTTGAACGATGCCAGACGACTACTGGCTTGCCATACCGTCAATGGACTTTCAACAATGTCTTTTTGGACGACGCCAGACGACTACTGGCTTGCCATACCGCCGATGGACTTTCAACAACGTCTTTTGAATGACGCCAGATGACTACTAGCTTGCCATACTGTCGATGGACTTTAGCTGCTCTGCCAATCTGTTGTTGGACTTTCTGCCAAACTGTCGTTGGACTTTCACCAAGTTGTGCTGGATTTCTGCCAATCTGTCGTTGGACTTCTGCCAAACCGTCGTTGGACTTCAAAGATTACCAAACTGGCGTTTGGGATCTCAAACTTGCCATCTTCAGATGGACTTTTGCAGCTTTTACCAAACTGTCGTTGGATTTCAGTGCTTACCAAACCGGCTTTGGAAGCTTTGCCAAACTGTCGTTGGACTTCGGTGCTTACCAAACCGTTGTTGGAAGCTTTGCCAAACTGTCGTTGGACTTTGGTGCTTACCAAACTGTCGTGGGAAGCTTTGCCAAACTGTCGTTGGAAGCTTAAAATTGCCAAATGATTACTCCACCTGCTGGAATAACATGAACAAACTGTACGCATGCCAAAATAAATTGGACTTTGGATTGTAAATGAACACTGCTGAAAATTACACCACTTGCTGGGTAATTTCATATGCTGACACCTTGCTGAAGAAGAGATTCTATCGATCTCTTTAAACCTTGCTGGGGAAATTACCGCGACTCGGCTGGGGAGTATAGCAGACAAGATTTAATGCTGAACTCTGTGGGGGTACCACTACCGGAGATACGATCTTGCTGGGGATCAGGGCTGCTCTGCCGGGGATATGCAAATCTTGGTTGAAAGACAATCCGTTGCAACATGCTGAGAAAGAGTCCCTAGAGATCTGTTAGGGAAACCCAAAGCAATTCCTCGGTATTCTGCTGAGGAAGATGACTGTCGAGCTTAGGATAAATGTCACAATGCCCCATGTTGGGCGAACTTTCCCTTTGACGACTCCGCTGGGGATAATGAGTTTATAACACAAACCCTGCTGGGGAAAACCGCTTTAAAGGGTCTCGTGCTGGGGAATGCCCTTTTAAGAGGATTTTACAGAAGACCAAGCGTCTTCAAACTCTACTGGGGATAGCAGATCGGGAATATCCTTTGCTGGGGAGATTCAAAATGCCCCATGCTCGGGAGAGTTAACAACTTTGATGGGAATTATTCTTTGACAAATTCCACATGCTGAAACCTGCGGGAAATATGACACTACAACTTGCTGGTAAATGCCATAAAGGAAAGTTACTGCGAGAAATTTCGTCTTTTAAGAGGATTTTATAGAAAACCAAGTGTTTTCAAACTCTTAGACGAACACTCTGTCTTCAACCTCCGAATATTCGCTCTTGAACTGCCCTTTGCATTGTCTACGAGGTATCGGAGGATTGGCACTTGTTGTTGACCTGGAGTATTCACTGCATTAATAACCGTTACCGACACAGAAGAATTCCATCTTCGACCGCCGTTTCCGTCACGAAATCCGGTGGGAACTCTTGAATGGAAGAATCGACTTAATAAGATACAACAATATCAAGTCAAAGCAAATATATGCTCGTGGTTACGATCATGCTGCTTGGATCGATCGTGCTCATTACCTGCAACAGAAAAAGAATATGCACATGCCCCAGGATATTGCGTGGTCTTTTGAGTCCACCATCCAAGGTTGTCCAACAAGCAAAGTAATTCTAATCGTCTTTTTGTGCATGCTTTTGCAAGGCCAGGATATTTTCAAAGTAATGTTTTATTATAAAAAATCGGACGTTTTTGCAAACAAAACAGTAAAATGAAAATAAAAGCTCGTGACTGAATATTCAATTTTATTGATGAAATTCCAAAATCGGCAACTTTACAAACAGAGGCAAACCCCTGAAAGAGGCGATTGCCATAAAATTGAGAAAAGAAATCTATCCTAATGATAATGCGGAAATTGGATTCCAACTGATTTCTAATTCTGTTATAGCCAGTATGTATTCCAACTCTCCTGATTATCTTCGCCTTCGGAAGCTCGTGGTCGGACCAATTCCTCCTTTGGAATTTTACCAGTTCACTGAAGAGTAGAAAACGTACAGATTAATTCAGACTGCAGTCATTCACTTTAATCCCTCTTTTGTGTGGACCGCCTTTTCAGGTTTTCAACCCACCGGGATACCTTTTTTTGCCTAAGTTGCCCTTTCGGGTTTTCAACTTACCGGGTGTACAATTTTTTCAATTATATCCCTAATTTTTGCCCGAACCTTTATTCTGTTTTTGGTTCGCCGGGATGCCCTTTTTTGCCTGGATTCCTTTTTTCTTTTATCCAGCGGGTCTCTTTATACGAAGTATTTTTTAACTGCATCTGAATTAACAGGGGATGAAAAGTCTTCACCATCCATGGTCGTCAGCAATAAGGCTCCACCTGAGAAAACCTTTTTAACCACGAATGGACCTTCATAGTTAGGAGTCCATTTTCCCCTGTGATCTGTACTCGGAGGAAGTATTCTCTTGATTACCACATCTCCAACCTTGTATACTTGAGGTCGAACCTTTTGATCGAAAGCCCTCTTCATTCTGCGCTGGTATAGTTGGCCATGACATACTGCTGCTAGTCGTTTCTCCTCAATAAGGCTCAGCTGATCAAATCTGGCTCGTACCCATTCGGCTTCATCTAATTTTACATCCATCAATACTCAGAGAGAAGGGATCTCGACTTCGACCGGTAAAACTGCCTCCATACCGTATACAAGCGAGTATGGTGTTGCCCCAGTGGACGTGCGGACTGATGTTCGATACCCATGCAAAACCAATGGTAACATCTCATGCCAATCTTTGTACGTGACAACCATCTTCTACACAATCTTCTTGATATTTTTGTTGGCCGCTTCGACCGCGCTATTCATCTTTGGACGGTACGGAGAAGAGTTGTGATGCTCGATTTTGAAGTCCCGGCATAGTTCAGCCATCATCTTATTATTCAAATTAGAACCATTATCAGTAATGATTCTTTCGGGAACTCCATAACGACAAATGATATCTCGTTTCAAGAAACGAGCCACTATTTGCTTAGTGACATTGGCATAAGATGCTGCTTCAACCCATTTAGTGAAGTAATCAATGGCGACCAAGATGAAATGATGGCCGTTTGAAGCAGTAGGGTCAATTTTCCCCATCATATCAATGCCCCACATTGCAAATGGCCACGGAGAGGACATGATACTCAACGGATTGGGAGGAACGTGCACTTTATCTGCATAGATCTGGCATTTGTGACATTTGCGAGCATACTTGCAGCAATCTGACTCCATGGTCAGCCAATAATACCCTAATCTCAACAATTTCTTAGCCATCGCATGTCCTCCGACATGGGTACCGAAAGAGCCTTCGTGCACTTCAATCATCAACAGGTCTGCCTCGTGTCTATCCACACATCTGAGCAGAACCGTGTCAAAACTCCTTTTATACAGCACGCCATCTTTGTTCAAGAAGAAACTACCGGCTAGCCTTCTTAATGTCTTCTTGTCTCTGGAAGATGCCCCAGGCGGGTATTCTTGACTTTTCAAGAAGCATTTGATGTCATGGTACCAAGGCTTATCGTCAGACACTGCATCAACATCAAACACAAAAGCAGGCCTATCAAGACGAGATACATCAATCCTGGGTACAAAGTTCCAACCATGCACTTTGATCATCGAAGATATAGTGGCCAAGGCGTCTGCAAACTTATTCTCATCTCGGGGAACATGGTACAACTTGACAGTTATAAAGAATGTCAGCAATCTCCTCGTATAATCTCTATACGGAATCAAATTCTGCTGATGTGTGTGCCAAGTTCCCTTTACTTGATTGATTACCAGTGCTGAATCACCAAAGACATCGAGGGTCTTGATTTGTAAATCAATAGCCTCCTCAATCCCTAGTATGCAAGCTTCATACTCTGCTTCATTGTTGGTACACCCGAAAGTTACTCGGGCAGTGAAGGGCATGTGAACACCTTCTGGCGTAATGAGGACTGCACCAACTCCGCACCCATTCATATTAACTGCCCCATCAAACATCAAACTCCATTTGGATTCAGGGTCAGGCCCCTCCTCCAGAAGTGGTTCCTCGCAGTCTTTCGCTTTGAGAAACATGATGTCCTCATCAGGGAAGTCAAATCTCATGGGCTGGTAATCATTAAGAGGCTCTTGCGCCAGATAATCTGACAATATACTTCCTTTGATTGCTTTTTGCGAAGTAAATTGAATATCGTACTCTGTCAGTACCATCTGCCATCTTGCAACTCTGCCTGTAAGTGCTGGTTTCTCAAAAATATACTTGACCGGATCCAGTTTTGAGATCAGCAGGGTTGTATGTGTGAGCATATATTGTCTCAATTGCTTGGCGGCCCATGTGAGTGCACAGCATGTCTTCTCAAGCATTGAATAACGCGATTCACAATCTGTAAATTTCTTGCTCAGGTAGTAGATAACATGTTCTTTCCTACCTGTCTCGTCGTGCTGACCGAGAACACAACCCATAGATCCTTCGAGCACCGTCAAGTACATAATCAGTGGTCTCCCTTGGACTGGAGGTATCAGAATCGGAGGTTCCTGCAAATATCTTTTTATTTTATCGAAGGCATTTTGACAATTATCATTCCACCTGACCGTTTGATCTTTTCGTAGCATTTTGAATATCGGTTCGCAAGTGGCAGTTAGGTGAGAATGAACCTTGAAATGTAGTTCAATCTCCCTAGAAAGCCACGAACTTCTTTCTCAGTTCTCGGTACAGGCATATCTTGTATAGCTTTCACTTTAGCAGGATCAACCTCTATCCCTTTTTCACTGACAATGAAACCAAGCAATTTTCCAGACCACACGCCGAAAGTACACTTGTTAGGATTCAGTCTCAACCTGAATTTCCTCAGCCTCTCAAACAACTTCTTCAAGTTGATAAGATGTTCCTCTTCTGTCTTTGATTTAGCAATCATGTCATCCACATAGCACTCGATCTCTTTATGAATTAGATCGTGGAATAACGTCACCATTGCTCTTTGATAAGTTGCCCCTGCGTTTTTCAACCCAAAAGGCATTACTTTGTAACAGAAGGTACCCCACGGGGTAATGAATGTCGTCTTCTCCATGTCTTCTGGTGCCATCTTTATCTGATTGTACCCGGAGAATCCATCCATAAATGAGAACACTGAAAACTGAGCGGTATTATCAACTAGCACATCAATATGAGGGAGTGGAAAGTCATCTTTAGGGCTCGCCCTGTTGAGATCTCTGTAATCCACGCACATTCTGACTTTGCCATCTTTCTTCGGCACCGGTTCTATGTTGGCCACCCAAGGAGGATAGTTGGTCACTGCCAGAAAACCTGCATCCAACTATTTCTGTACTTCTTCCTTGATCTTCAAAGCCATTTCGGGTTTCGTTCTGCGCAGCTTTTGCTTGACCAGTGGACAATCCTCTTTCAATGGTAGTCTATGCACAACTATGTCTGTATCTAAACCCGGCATATCTTGATATGACCAAGCAAAGATGTCAACGTATTCCCGTAGCATGACTATCAGCTCTTGCTTTACATCAGCCCGCAGATTTGCACCGATCTTGATCTCTTTCTTGTTTTCCTCCGAACCAATATTGATAACCTCGAGAGCTTCCTGATGAGGTTGAATGGTCTTTTCTTCCTGTTTCAACAATCTAGCCAATTCTTCCGGGAGTTCATAGTCTTCATCACTTTCCTCCTCGGCTTGATAGATCGGATTGTCGAAATCATACGTGGGCATAACAGAATCATTTTCAGAGGAATTCACAGAATCAAGTCTGCATGATTGGATTTATGCTTTATTTTAGATTATTTTTGCTTGAAAACAAAAGAAAAGAAAGTGCATTATCATTTTTAATTTTCTTTGTGCAAAAATAAAAGATAAAGAAAGAATAAAGGAACACAAATTTGTAAACAAAAACGTCCTTTTATTGATATTTGAACATTATATGAGAAAATATGGTGGCCCTACAAATGGATCCTCACACCTTGGGCAGAGTGTGGGATTTTATGCATTATGAAAGACAAGAATTATTACTCTGAATGGTGTACAACATGAACGATTTCTTCACTAGACCAGTTCTGCAATACTTCGCCCGGAGCCAGTGCATATACCCATTTGTCCAGATAATCTGAGCTTTCAGCGTCATCCTCTATTGCTGAGCAGGACTGATTGGGATTGATAATTCCTCCACTGTTGAAATTGATTGGCCCACGGAATCGGGGAACTGGCGTCCGGCCCGGCTGGTACCCAATGCCAAATTTATCTTCTTTCACGAACACGTCAATAGCTTTACCCCAACCCTGGGCATTTCCGCTTTTTACCACTTCTTTGGCCTGCTTGTATGACGCAATTGATGCACTCGACCCACCTGGCACATTCGACACCACTGCTGCTGAAGTAGATTCTGGTAAGTTATTGATATTTAGGGCTTCGAAAGACTGGCACAGGGTTTCATGAATTTCTCCATCCATTTCCACATATTTGAAAGTGGATAGATGACTCACGAATATATCTTCCTCGCCGCAAACAGTAACCACTTGACCCTCGAACACATACTTGAGCTTCTGATGAAGTGTTGAGGTAACTGCGCCCGCTGCATGAATCCACGGTCGGCCTAACAAACAGCTGTAAGTAGGCTGAATGTCCATAACATGAAAGATCGTCTTGAATATCTGTGGACCAACCTGTATGGGTAGTTCTACCTCCCCAAACACCGATCTTTGGGATCCATCAAAAGCTCTCACAATCAGATCACTGGGTCTCAGAACCAATCCATCTACTTCAATTTTCATCAGGGCCTTTTTGGGTAACACATTCAAGGAAGAACCTGTATCGACTAGCACATGCGATAAAATAGCCCCTTTGCATTCAAGTGTGATGTGCAAAGCCTTGTTGTGATTACGTCCATCCGGAGTCAAATCCTTATTTGTAAACCCCAACCCGTGGCTCACATTCACATTCGAAATTACTCCCTCCAACTGATTCACTGTAATCTCTTGGGGAACGTATGCCATATTCAGACCTTCAACAAAGCAGCCCGGTGTGCATCTGAACTCATTAGCAGGGATAATATCGAAATTTTAGAGGGTGTTTGATTAAGCTGGTCAATGATCTTGTAATCACTCTTTTTGATAACCCTCATAAATTCCTCAACATCATTATCAAAATTGACTTTAGGGTCTTCTTCCTGAGCAGGCACCTTGTCATCAACAACCTGTTTTCCTTTCGCTCTTGCAGCGACTTCAGCTTCTTTATCACTCCTTAGAGTCTGGGGAGCGAACAGTCGACCACTTCTGGTGAAACCACTTGGTCCACTGACGTTCTCAACACTGGTACCAACAACCTCTGCTTTCTGTTGACTTCCTCCTTGATGAGTATCAGTTCCATATCGCCAGGGAACTGCTCTATTAGACACATAAGCACCCGATTCAGGAACTATAATCGTAACTGGTCTCGGCCTCTCGGGCACGATGATAGCAACAGGCTCCTCAACAGGCACCTGTATCTCAACTGGATTATAGTAAATAGTAACGACAGAGACATCTTTTTCTCTCTCTATCTTATCAAACTGAAGTCTTCCTTCGTCCATAAGATCCTGCAGTCCAACTTTCAACTTACTGCAGCCATTAGTCTGTATCGAACAATCTTCACAATCAGAGCCACATCCAGGAAACACTTTTCCTTTTAACAAACGCTCTTTTACAATCAACAGCGGAGTCTTTACCAAATTCACATTAGTAATCAGATTCAGTTTCTCACCATCAGAAATAGCATTCATGCTTGTACCTCCATGACGGGGCATTGGATTATCACGAACATTCGGCGGCTTAGAGAAATTAATAGCTTTTGCGTCAATCAGGTCTTGGACCTTATGGTGAAAAGCCCAGCACTTCTCTATCGAGTGACCTTGCGCGCCAGAATGAAATTCACATCTAGCGTTGGCATCATATCCCTGAGGCAATTTTCCGGAGTCTAGCGGCCTCATAGTCCGTAGTTCAACCAACTTCTCTTTGAGCAGTTGTGGTAACAAAGCAGCATATGACATAGGCAAAGGATCAAACTTACGGTCCCTTGGTCTGTTATTCTGGAATCGGGGTCTAC
Organism: Lathyrus tuberosus; assembly: GCA_022829125.1. Lineage (NCBI taxonomy): Eukaryota > Viridiplantae > Streptophyta > Magnoliopsida > Fabales > Fabaceae > Lathyrus > Lathyrus tuberosus. The sequence goes on along the minus strand of JALAZF010000241.1, from coordinate 1,976,410 downwards.
CTTGCTGATCTGGAGCTTGCTGTCCAGCTGGAACCGGAATGGTTACAGCATCCACCTGATGATAGGACTGATTCCTACCTCTGCCCCCTCCTCTATGCACAGCACTGGACTTCCCTTCTCTTTTCCTTGATCCGTTGGCAAAGGGTTTCCTCGAACTCGAAGCACCAGTCCCACCGACATCTTGAATCTTACCCAATTTCAGCAGACTCTCTATTCGTTCCCCAGCAACAACAATATCAGCAAACCCTGTGGAAGGACACGCGGCCAATCTATCCAAATACGACCCCTGGAGTGTGCTCATGAACATATCAGCCATCTCACGATCACCCAAAGGTGGTTGAACTCGTGCAGCCAACTCCCTCCATCTTTGTGCGTATTGCTTAAAGCCTTCCTTAGGATCCTGAGTCATACTCTGCAGCTGAGTACGATTAGGCGCCATATCCAAATTATATTGATACTGCTTCAGAAACGCAGCGCACAAATCTTTCCAGCTCTTGATATGAACCCTGTCTAGCTTAACATACCATTCCAGGGAGGCGCCTGACAGGCTGTCCTGGAAAAAATACATCCAGAGCTTCTGGTCATCAGTATAAGCGGCAACCTTGCGATTGTAAGCTTGCAAATGTGTTTTAGGACAGGTACTGCCATTGTACTTATCCAAAACAGGAAGCTTGAACTTGGGAGGGATTCGCACACCCTGCACGAGACCCATGTCTTCTACATCGATTCCCAGAGGATTTTGGCTCTCAATAGCCTTGAGTCTTTCATCTAACCCTTCGTACTTCCGGTCGTCATTATAGAAACCCATGTCATTGTTGAATGCGGTGAACTGGTCATCTTGACCATCCTCATTATTGTCAAATCCCAGATGTACCCCACCTGCAGGAATTGTGCCAACAGGAGGAGTGCGCACAGTGCGATTTGGGATTTCAGTTTCCAGCATCTGGATAGTGGTTCTCATAGCTTCTTGTCCAATCCTCATGTTTTCTTGACCTGTCCTCAGCTCCTGTTGACCTTGAGCAATCCCCTGCATAAGGTTCATGAACTGTTCCATCCTTCCCCTCAAATCAGCTAACTCTGTCTGAACTTGTTCCATCACTCTTGCTTGATTGCGTCGGGTAGAATATCGGTGAACTGGGGTATCAGCTATCGTGCCTGAAAACCAAATAAAGGTTAGCAGGCGCCTGCAAAAGGAAAACCTGCAATGCAAAAATGATATGTAAATGCAAATGCAAAGTTATGTTTGTCATTTCAAGATACTTTTCATATCCTGATTCCAATCGTAACCATGAATTCCTGAAGACCAAGAGTCATGATTACCGAGTTTTGCCAAGAAGAGATATTCATATACATCGATCACAACTATCTGAAGACCAGAAATAGTGACTTTGTAGTGTGCCAGTGTGCAGATATCACATCGCATATATCTGAAGACCAGAAATTGTGAACAAAAATAGCTCATTTCATACAAATTCCCGAAAACTTTCAAGCACGTTTGTCATAGTTTCAGCAACAAAATAAGAAACAAGCAGTCAAATGGATCCATCAACAATTCTGATGGCAACCATTGCAAATTACAAAGAAACGGCGAAATCCTTAATCTGATAGCTCTACATCCTTCAGCTTCTGGCTGGAGTACTTAATCTCTTCAAACAGGATGCGGGTACGCTGATGATGCGGCTTTTCAATCAGCTCTTTGATTACTACGTCCCTTTTTTCCAAGGCATCCTCTAATGACCCCACGTGCATCAGCAAGGCTTCATCTTCATTGGCTCCTTTGTGCCTCTTGATTCCAGCTTGAATTTTAACCAGTTTCAGCTCTGCTGTGACATCTTCAAGCTCCTTGTTGGCGATTTTCAGCCTTTCTTCAGCATTTCTCACTTGTTCTTGACTTTTGCCAAGATCTTCTCGATACTTTCTTCTTTCCACGTGTGCTTTCTTCAGATCTTCATCTTTATCTTTTAACTGGGCCTGCAATTCAGAGTTCTCAATCCTGACTTCATCCCAAGCTTGACGGAGTTTAGCTAACGAATCCTTGCTTCGGGCTAGCGCCTGCTTTGTAGCCTTATGAGCCTGACTAGTATCATCTGCTCCCAAAGTAAGCTTCCGGAAGTATCGAGCTCTCTCATCAAAATCTTCTTCTTTGTCCGCCAGGGTTTTTTCTGCTTTCAACGCTCTCTTTTCCAACTCTTTGTTGTCAGCTAGAGCTTTCTGAAGACATCTGCTCATTCCAGAGTTCTCTATCTGCAGCTCTCTAACCATTTTCTTCAATTTCTCGTACTCTTCGGCCGGTACCATGGAATGTTGATCTAGACATAAGAGAACTTCTCTGGAGAAGGGTAACAACAACTTTTTGACCTTCATCTCAACCCAAGCATCGTAGTCAGGGTATGATCTACAGTCACCTTTGCCGAAAGTCACCTTTCCCTCTCTTTGCCTAAATTTCCAAGCATTTATTACTTTCGGCACTCTTTCATTCTTGGTTCCCACGAAGAACAGAGAAGTGCTAATCTCTTCATCAGCAGGAGGATGCCTTGAAGCATAACCAAATTGTCTAACTGCCAATACCGGGTTATAATTAATCCCGCCTCTTCTTCCAAGTAGAGGCACATTCGGAAAACTTCCGCATTTGACAGTAAGCTCTACCGTCAGTAATTTGGGATCAAACCAAATGATATTATTGGCAGTCAAACCTATCAGTCTCTTGGACCACTTCATTGTCTCAGCAGTTTCTACAAACGCACCGGTTCGAGGTAAATGTTTGAAGAGCCAATGACATAACAATTGGGTACAACAACTAACCAAACTCCCTCTTGCCTTCTCATTTTTGTAGTGTACGGAGTAATAAAAATCCCCTAGCAAGGTAGGAATCGGATTCTTCGAAACGAACATTTTCATCGCTTGCATATCAACAAAGTCAGGTTGACCGGGGAAAAGCACCAAACCATAGATGCAAAGAGCTAACACGGCGTTGTAAGTAGTCCAATTGTTAGCCTTGGCAGCTTCCTGAGCTTGTTGAAAAAGAAACTCCAAATGAAATCCCTCATCTTCTTTGAGCCTGCTTAGGCCACTGTTCACAACAAACAGGTCCAGATGTAGAACAGCAGCAATTACTTCAGGGGCAAGAGCACCTTCGGAAAAATACGGTATAGCAGACATGATTGGAATTCCTAAAATAAATGAGAATTCCTCCAGAGTGGGCATCAGAATGTAGTCAGGGAATAGGAAACATCTCATTGATGGCTCATAGAACTGTAAGAAAGTATGCAACCCATCCCTCTCGTACTTTGTGAATGCACAGACCATCTTAATCAGCTCTCCATATTCCTTCCAAAAAGTGCTGAGAACATCAGAACCAGCCATACCTATCATCTTGTTCAATAAATCCAGCTTAGGATCAGGGAATTTGTATGACACATTATTCTTCCTCTTAACCTCAGCTTCTTGGCAACTCATGATTGGAATCAGACAATATGGTAGGTACCTGAAAATGACAAACATAACCTATTATGATATGATTATGCAAATGCAAAAGGCATGTGATCAGGTATCCAGGTGTCGGTGTCTGTGTTGAACTGTGTGCACTGTGTCTCTGCACTGAATCTGGCAATATATCTAAGATGAATACTCAAACCACTGTCATAGGATACACTGTCGGTAACAATCATAGAATCAAAAGTAAGGTATGTAGGAGGCTGGGTTACCTGCAAACCTGTAAACATCCCACCCATACTCACATGTGGTTCCTAGAAAATAAGGCTTGTCAGCTTCGGAGGTTCGAGAAGCGATAGCACATTCAGCCCGTAGGATACAATGCTATGCCAATCAAAGAGGTCGTCCACTGACTCACCTTAGAAAATAAAGGTCATCCTATGCAAGTACCAAAGTGGGCCCTCGGGTGCGAGTGGGTTTGCCACAGAATGTGGTCTGCCACTGTCACCGCTAAAGAGAGACGTTTCCACTAAGGTCCTCATGATCGGTCACTAGAGTCGACAACTCTCTAGATCGACATCCTGGAATACGCAAGATGCGCACGCCATGATGGGTCCCAAGATAGCCTCGTCTAGTTGTGAATTTCGTGATTACCCACGTACACAGATGGTACGTAGGTCCCACTACTCTCCACTCTAAGTCTAAGTGTATACTCGAGCCTGTGTACTGAGCTCATCTCTCAGAAATCCCATCCCGCCAAACAGACAAAACAGTGCAACACAGTATAATATATGAAATGTAAATGCTAACATGCTGTAAATATGGTACAAGTAATAGAATACAGTAAACAACAAATACAAGATAACGGTAAACACCCAATGAAAGAAAAGCAAACAAGCGCTAGGATTGACTCGCTTAGGATGGACCAGCAATAGGTCAACCTGTCCCCAGCAGAGTCGCCAGCTGTCGCTCCCGGGATTTTCATCCTAGTACAAACGCGAAAGTGGCACCGAACAGAGTCGCCAGCAATGTGTATTTATCCCAAGAGAGGGAAAGGAAACACCGCATAAACCTGAGGGAAAGGAAAAGCATGGTCTTGCAACCAAGAGAACTGGATTCGGGAGTCGGTTACGCGAGAGGAAGGTATTAGCACCCCCACGCGTCCATCGTACCCGATGGGATCCACGCTTGCTGCTTCGATCAAAGGGTGATAGAAAAGGATGCTGGAAAAGGAACTGAAAGAGGGAAGGAGAGAGAAAGAGAAACAAATGTAGGGAAAATAAAAGAAGTACTCGAATGGGCCCTACCCCACTGCCTACGTATCTCATCGGGAACATGAGAATCAGAGCGACGTAGTTCCCCTCACTAGGGATGGATTGTTTGTGTTTTTTAGTGGAATACGTCAACGTTCACGTTCTAGCAGTTTAGGTGTTGCAGCTCGCTGTAGGGAGACTTAGGCATTACCTGTTTGCGGTAGAACGGAAATGACGCATCCTTAAAGAAAGAGTGAATGAGATAAGGAAAGAATTCTCGAAGGAAAGACGTTATTGCTTGTTTTGTCTTTTAAGAGTTTTTTCATTTGTTTGCATATGATAGTGTATCCAAATCTTAGCCATTGGAATGTGTACATTCTCACATTCCAAGATGGAATGGATAAAAATGCACACTAAGAGTGAAGAAGACCCCCACACTTAGTTCCAATTGTCAAGGTTCAAACACACTAGCATACTTGTGTTTATTAAGTGTTTTTGTTGATTATGAAATGAAGAAGTGTTTTTTATTTGTACCTTCAACAAGTATTGCATTTAAGTCCCTCATACAAGATCAAATGTTTAACACATTGACCCAAGATGGGCTATATGCTACACATTCTAAGATTATAAGAGAAGACCCCTTATAATCCCTTCTTTATATGAAAGGCCTAAATGCAATAAATGCCTACCTTTATTAGATATTTTGAGTTTTCTTTGAGATGAGAAGATGGAAGACTCAAGAGAGGAGAAAGGTAAAAATCTATGTGAACTAAGACTCAATCCTAATTGAATATTAAAGGGAGTGATCCTAATGGTTTGTGAGGTTTCAACCTAAAGTCTAAAGAAAGAATGAATTAAACAATTCACTTCTAAAGTAGAAGATGAATTGTAATTCAAAAGGGAAAGTGATGAGTTATTAAGAGAAAGCACATAAGTGCTTAGCAAACACAAGATTGAATTGTAAAAGATGAAGGGATAGAAATTTGAATGTGGATTCCTTATCCACACTCAATTGAAACTTACCAAAGCCCCTACATGGTTAGTAAACATGTGTAAGAAGTATAAGAAGTAAAAGAACATTTAATGCACCATAAAACTCAAAAGAATTAGATGAGAAATCAAATCCTATAACCACAACCAGAATGTATATCATATGGAAAACAAATGATCATTATCATGCAATTCCAAGTGGATAGGCAACAAACATCATCCATGACATTAGAACATGCTACCATAAGAAAAGGGAGAATGAAAGATGAAAAGAAATGAAAAAACATGCATGAATGAAACATGTAATCTAAGGATCAGAATTGAAATGAAATGAAAAATGATTCACAAACATCTCACAAGTATTCATGCATAACACATCAAGACATTTAAGAAGTGATAGAAGAAGTAGAATTGAAATGGAAGTCCAAAAAAGGAAAGTGCAAACACAACATGTTAAAGGTGCACAAGGTTCAAATGACAATCAACATGCAAAGATGACATATAATATGTATCAATGACCTATTATGTCACATGAATGGTTCACCAAATATGCAAATGATCATGCAAGTATGTACAAAAGAAATCATGTAAACATGCACAAAAGTTAAGATGATATGACATGTTATTATGCTTCAAAGGTAATGCATTAAACAAAAATTAGATGGCCTCATGGAAATTAAGCAAACATGTTTTAAAGATACACAAGTCATAAGTGAATCATATACCAAAATAACATGCAAGAAATCAAGGCAAAAATGCTTTATACAATGCACTTAGGTCAAGTATACACATCATACAAAGTAACACAAAAATGAACACCAAACATGCCATAAACTGACCTAAAAAAATCAAATAAAAATGACTTAACATACCACAAGATGCTAATGACTCAATGCAAAAAGAAGAGCATCAAAACAATTTTTAATGATCGAGAACAAAAATGAACAAATTTATGTATCACATTAAGCATGCACACAAATTGAAATCAAAGAAAATTATAGAACAGGGGCAAAAATGTCATAAAATCAAGAAATAAAATCATGAAAAATTTTCTAAATGTCTTGGAGGTATTCATGAATTTTTGAAGAATTTTGTAATGCTATTTGGTATTTTTAAAAATTGAAAAGTAAACGTGCATGAAAATAAAAAAATAAAATGAAATGTAAATGTGAATGGGGGTGTGGACATAGCAATTGAACAGTTCAAATTAATTGGGCTTTTAAAAATGGAGGTGTGGATATCAATCTGATTTAAGTCCATCTAAGCGCCAGTACACATTAGTAACCATGCATCTCAGTCAACAAAATTGACTCATCAATAGCCATTGGATCAAGTCAAGGTCAAGTCAAAGTAATTGAAATCAACGCACACACATGACTGAGCACCCTTACTACCATGCGCTGCACCACACAATGTTTAAGTTGGATTAAAAATGACGCACATGACTTGCACATGAATTTTAATGTGTTGTCAGCATTTGGACCACACGATGAGGAAAGATAGACGGACCAGATTAAAACGTGACAAAACCCTAGTAATTAAAGTCACCGGCCGGAGAGGACCTCCGGTCACCTTCTCCGGTCAATCACCACCGTCTGCAATTTTCAAACCTCACCAAAATGCACAAAATGTATACCAATCGAAAGCTAAGCTCACGTACATCATGAATGTGCTCATAAAAATCACAAAACACACACACATAGCAAGAACAGAGGAGATCAAATCATGCCCTAGGTTTTGAAACTATGTCTCTAAGAGGCCTATCAACTAGCCGGATTCAACATAGCTTCTAAGAAGCTCAAAACAATAGAAAACAAGTGAAATTTCAGAAAAAATGAAAGTTGGAGAAGAAACCTGAATTTGAAGTTCTTCAAAGTAACAGAAAACCAGAGATGATCCTCCTATGCTCTTGAACTTGAGTGGAGCAAAATAAATGCCACTGAACTTGAGATCTTGAAGAAAACCACAACGAAAACTCAACTGAACTAAGCTGCCATTGATGAATTGAACTTCTTCTCTCTTGTTCTTGATCAGAAGGGAAACCTTGATGAGGATGAAGATGAAATGTGAATGGAAGATGATGAAAACCGTGTGAAATCAGAGAGAAAGTAGAGAGAATGTGAGAGAGGGTTTGAAGTGTTTTGAGAGAATGTGGTTTTGAAACTAGAGTGTGAGTTTTCTATTTATAATGTGAGCTAACTATAGTTTAGTGAGTTGAGTTAAATGAGTTAGCATGGTTAAACTGAGTGCACCCTAACTAACTGAGTCAAGTTAGTTAGGGGCGAGTGAGGTTGGTTTTGCTATGGTGATGGTGATTCATGGTGTGCTATGGTGAGGATTAATGTGAAAAGAGTGGTGGTGATGTGTTGTTCACGGCTGTAGCAGAAACTTGCCCAGCAAGTCTTAACTCATTTCCTCTCTTATGCATGATGTAGCATGATGAAGCTAGTGTAAGGAAGGTGTTTGGTTAAAAGTGGAAAGGAATATGGACTGTATGCGTGTGGATTGAAACATGACAGCAACAACAACATTCTTTTTTCTGATTTTTAGCAGCCCAAGGTTTAATGGTTTGACCAAGAATTTCTCTCTAGTTTGTGAATGAAACAAAGAGGTATTGATGCCACATGAAAGAGGAGATATCATAAGAACAAGTTTGGGGTGAAAATTGAATTGAATTGAGGCTTGGAAATTGGTGAAAAGCAACTTAGAACATCAAGGCTTGGAACTGGTTTGTAGGCAAGGCAGTTGGTCGGTTGACAAGGCAGCTTGGTGCCTGGAATTTCAGTCTGAACACACTAACTTGAGACCACTATAACTCCCTCATAACTTGATCAATTCAAAATTTTCTCAACATCAATATTGAAGATGACACTACAAAGAACAACTTTGATGTTGAAAATTTTTCCATTTGAAACTTTTATCTTGATGAAAAATGAGTGAACATTTGGCACACCAACTGTTTGAGGAAATGATGTGCGCGTGACCTGAAAATTCTTGGTCATGACCTGGTTTTTGCCCTACTTTCCTCCAACTTTGATCCATCATATCTCCCTCAATTTTTATCCAATGGAGATGTTCTACACATGGATTTGAAGCTTAAAGCAAGATCTTTTGTTGTGCCCTGGTGGAATTTTTATTTGATGCTTCAAATTTAAATGGACTTGGTTCAAAGTGTAGTCCAAAATGGTCCAAAATTACTATTTTTAGTAACCCTTCTCCACCCAAAAATGGCAACTTTCCACAACTTGATTTTTTCATGATTCCTTTGGAGTTTCTTGATCAAATTTTGCACATTGGACACATATAACATGAACTTCGTGATTTTGGGCTTAAAAAAAGTCAAGAGTTGACCTTTTTCCTCTGATTATTTGACTTGGCCCCAATTTCCTGATTTTTGATCTTTCCTCCAATTGAACCACTTCTAAAACCAATTGAGAGGCAATTTTCCACACCCATACACTTAAGGACATGTAGAATACCATGACAACAAGTTTTGTCCAAAAAATCAGAGATACCCTGATTTAATTGGAAACCCTAATTTTGTCCCCCTCTGGTTAGGAGAAAAAGTGCAGTCTTCAATTTCAAATTCCTCAGAGTATGTTGTGTATCCTCTTAAAGGATGATGAGAAATGCCATTTGAGGATGAATTTGAACTAATTAACTATCTCTTTTGAGGGTTTTCCCTTAATTTTTGGATCTCTTGCATAGTGAAAGATGTAGGGCTTCAATCTCCTATTGGACCTCACTTCCTCGAGACAGTGGATGATCAATTGAGATAGTATGAGACATGAAAGACCTCTTGGATGGCCTTGAGGCAACTTGATTGACCTTTTGTGCTTTGAATGATCCCTTGATTGTCCACCTTCCACCTGATCACATGCCTTGATGGTAAGAGAGATGCTATGCTTCATTTTTCTATGTTAAATGCAATGCAATGCTAATGAGATGGATATGATATGATATATGATAATGCTAAACTATGATGCCAAAAGGGAGAGCAAATTTTGGGGTATTACAGAAAGGCAAGGAAGTTGCCAAACCCAAACATACTACCCCTACTTTGAAGCCTAGTGGAGGTATAGAAAAGGAGGGCACTTGCTTCTATTGCGGTAAGACCGGACATTGGAAGAGAAACTGCCCAAAGTAATTGGAAGATAAGAAGAATGGAGTGGAGACTTCGACTTCAGGTATTTTTGTTATAGAAATAAATTTATCTACTTCTGCATCATGGGTATTAGATATTGGATGTGGTTCTCAAATTTGTACCAATGTGCAGGGGCTAAAAAGGAGTAGAGTTTTGCCAAAAGGTGAAGTTGACCTACGAGTTGGCAATGGAGCAAAGGTTGCTGCTTTAGCCGTAGGAACTTATGTATTAACTTTACCTAGTGGTTTAATAATTCAGTTAGAGAACTGTTATTATGTACCTGCAATTAGCAGGAATATTATTTCCGTTTCTTGTTTGGACAAGTTTGGTTTTTCATTTATAATAAAGAACAATTGTTGCTCTATTTATTTGAATGATATATTCTATGCTATGACACAAATGAACAATGGATTGTATGTCCTTGATCTTGAAATGCCAATTTATAACATTAATACTAAAAGGATGAAACCTAACGAGTTAAATCCAAGTTACCTTTGGCATTGTCGCTTAGGCCATTTAAATGAGAAACGCATCTCCAAACTCCATAAAGATGGACTATTGGACTCTTTTGATTACGAATCATATGATACATGCAGATCTTGTTTAATTGGAAAGATGAAAAAGTCCCCATTCACAGGAAAAGGTGAAAGGGCTAATGATCTTTTGGCCCTCATACACACTGATGTATGTGGACCACTGAACATACCAGCCAGAGGAGGTTTTCAATACTTCATCACATTTACCGATGATTTCAGTAGATATGGTTATGTCTATTTAATGAAACACAAATCTGAATCCTTTGAAAAGTTCAAGGAGTTCAAGAATGAAGTACAAAACCAACTAGGTAAGAATATTAAAACTCTTCGATCAGATCAAGGCGGTGAATATTTAAGCTTAGAGTTTGATGACCATCTAAAAGAGTGTGGGATTCTATCCCAACTTACTCCTCCTGGAACACCACAATGGAATGGTGTATCTGAGAGAAGAAATAGAACCTTGTTAGACATGGTTCGATCCATGATGAGTCACGCCGATCTTCCAAACTCCTTTTGGGGACATGCACTACTGACAGCAGCTTACACACTTAACCGTGTTCCATCCAAAAAGGTTGAAAAGACACCATATAAAATATGGAGTGGTAAGAAACCATATATGTCTTACATGAAGATTTGGGGTTGTGAAGTTTATGTAAAACGACAAATTTCAACTAAGCTTGAGCCCAAATCTGACAAATGCTTATTTGTGGGGTATCCTAAAGAAACAAGAGGGTATTACTTATATAATCCTTCTGAGGGCAAAGTGTTTGTCGCTCGAACTGGAGTTTTCTTGGAAAGGGACTTTATTTCTAAAGGAATCAGTGGAAGGAAAGTAGAGCTTGAAGAATTTCAAGAATCACAAAGCATTGATACACCTATGGAGGAATTAGAGCAGGAACCACAAGTAGTTGTGGAAGAGCGACCTGCTCAAGTAGAACAAGACCAGCGTAGGTCGAGCAGGATACGTCACCAACCAGAGAGATATGGATATCTCATAAATGATCAAGGTGATGTATTACTCATGGATCAAGATGAGTCTGTAACCTATCAAGAGGCCATAACTGGTCCTGAGTCTGAGAAGTGGCTAGAAGCCATGAAATCTGAAATGGATTCCATGTACGCAAACCAGGTTTGGACCTTGGTAGAGCCTCCTTTAGGAGTTAATCCTATAGGATGCAAGTGGGTCTTCAAAAAGAAGACTGACATGGATGGTAAGGTACATACCTATAAGGCAAGACTGGTTGTTAAAGGTTATAAACAAATTCATGGTGTAGACTATGATGAAACCTTTTCACCAGTTGCAATGCTTAAATCTGTTCGGATTTTACTTGCTATCGCTGCATATCATGATTATGAAATATGGCAGATGGATGTCAAGACTACTTTCCTTAATGGGAACCTTCTTAAGGATGTGTACATGACACAACCTAAAGGATTTAACATACCATAAGAAGCCCAAAAGATATACAAGTTACAACGGTCAATCTATGGGTTGAAGCAAGCTTCCAGAAGCTGGAATCTTCATTTTGATGAAACTGTAAAACAATATGGATTCATAAAGAATTAAGTTGAGCCTTGTGTCTACAAGAAGGTTAGTGGGAGCATGATCGTCTTCCCGGTATTATATGTAGATGACATATTAATCATTGGAAACGATGTCCCTACCTTGCAACAAGTAAAAACTTGGTTAGGGAAATGCTTTTCTACGAAGGACCTTGGTGAAGCAGCCTATATATTAGGAATCTGGATCTATAGAGATAGATCATAAAAACTGCTTGGCGTAAGTCAGAGTACATACATATTCCAAGAAAGGATTCATACTTGTGCAACATGGCCTGTGTCTATCAAAAACATAATCTCCTTCAACTAAGGAAGAAAGGGATTGCATAAATAAGATTCCCTTTGCATCTGCAATAGGATCTATCATGTATGCCATGTTATGTATTCGACCAGATGTCTCGTATACTTTAAGTGCAATGAGTAGGTACCAATCTGATCCCGGTGATGCTCATTGGGTAGCTGTCAAGAATATCCTTAAGTACTTGAGAAGGACTAAGGATTCATTCTTGATATATAGAGGTCAGGAAGAGCTCGTGGTAATTGGATACACCGATGCTAGCTTCCAGACAGATAAGGATGACTTTAAATCGCAATCTGGTTATGTGTTCTGCCTAAATGGTGGCGCTGTGAGTTGGAAAAGTTCAAAGCAAGAAATAGTTATTGATTCTACAACCGAGGCCGAGTACATTGCTGCCTCAAATGCAGTAAAGGAAGCTGTTTGGATCAAAAAGTTAATTGGTGAACTTGGCATAGTCCCTAGCATTATGGATCCCATTGATCTCTTTTGTGATAACAATGGTGCCATCGCACAAGCTAAGGAGCCTAGATCTCACCAACGATCCAAACACACACTTAGGCGTTATCATCTCATTCGAGAGATAATAGATCGGGGAGATGTGAAGATATGCAGAGTACCTACACTTGACAACATTGCTGACCCACTAACAAAGCCTCTTGTGCAGCAGAAGCATGATGGCCATACTAGATCTATGGGTATTAGGGGTATGCCTGATTGGCTCTAGTGCTAGTGGGAGATTATTGGTGTAAGCCCTAGAGGGCAATACTTTTGGTACTTGTATCGAATTACTTATTAATAATAAAAGGCATTTCTTTATTATGTTTGTTTTTCCAAATTAATAAAGTCCCTGGAATAGCTAGTTCGTTTAATGAAATATTAAGTGTGACTTAATCATCAGATTCCGTTAAACAATAAGGACACTATTCTTAAAGTATTCGTAGTCGAGTTTTAATGTGAAATGGGATAACATTAAAGCATTAAGACTATTATGTTGATAGACTGATGATCACATCTCATGGATCATGGATAAGGAGTTATCATGTCTTAACATAGGTATGAATATTAGGAGTAATATTTATACTGGATTGACCCACTATGAGAGTACTACATAGAATGTTATGCAAAGTGTCATAAGTTACTCTCATGGTGATAGTGGTGTATACCACCCTTCAACTTGAAACCACTATGAACCCTAGATGTAGAGTCAAGTACTTTATTGCTGATCAAGCATTATCCGTAACTGGATGACCATAAAGACAATTAATGGGTACTTCATGAAGCATGCTGAGGGACATGAGTGACCTAGATAGAATTTGCCCATCCTGCATAACCGGATAAATGTCTAAGGGCCCAATTTTGAACTGAACAAGGATGACACGGTATATGCCTTGTGTTCAATATAGACATAAGGGAAAAAGTGTAATTATTCACACAAACATTATCACAGAAAAGGTTTTGTCTGATCACATGACATTTTCATGACTTGGGTATCAGTGACGTGTTGCTAGATACCGCTCACTGTGTATTATGTTAAATATATGATTTAATATAATTGCCAACGTCGCGAGAACCTACAGGGTCACACACATAAGGACAGATTGATGAGAGAGATAAAATAAATAAGGAACAACGTAAGGTACGGTCTGCTTGAGAGAATTATGGAACACTGTAAGGTACGACGCACTTAAGTGAAATATGGAACATCATATAATATAATAATAGTTAATATTATTATTATTATTTTATAAGAGTTATAAAATATAATAATAATAAAATATGTTTATTATAATAATAGTTACTATAATAATAGTTTTTATAATAATATAATAAAAATATTATTATTATTATTATTATTATTATTATATGATGCACATAAGTTGGGCTTTTTAGCTTGCAGCCCACACAAGTGGTTCTATAAATACAACCCTTGTGCATAAGCTTTGATGTTGATGAAATTAGGTTTGTGAAACCCTGGCCGTCTTTCTCTCTTTTTCTCTCTCTCACTCAAAGTCTTCATTTGTAGCAGTTAGCACTGAGATTAAAGGTATTCTGTTCGTGTGGACTGTGTAGAGGCGTTGATCTTCATTCAACGCTCGTGATCATTCATCCGGATCTGCATAAAAATTGTTTATCACCACAAGAGGTAACGGTTTCTATCACTGATCATGATCATTCGTAAGGATCACTAAAGGGAAATTTTAATTTCCGCTGCGTTTTTGAATCGTGATTTCCCTTCACATATGCTGTCATATTACTTGGTATATTTGTTTAAATTACTGTTATCTGGGAATGCGATTAATACGCATGTGGTGAGTGTAACACCCTTTTCTACCCCACAAATATACACGGCAAAATACACAAATTTTAAGAGTAAAATCAGAACCACCTCAAAGGGTGCACATTTTCCCAATAAACTCAAAATAAAACATTTGCTCCGTAAACACGGGTTTTCCTCAAAATATTCAAAAATCGTCAAATTAGCAACAGAACCACCATAACCACAATAATAAAAAGGGTTTTAAAAATAAAAACCATAATCCTTCAGAAATAACAACAAAATAACAACTCAACATGGTTCGACTCAACGACCCAACCCGATGTTACAATATCAGAGCAAGACCCTCTACATCGACCAAAAGCAAAATAAACTCCAAATGTCCTCGAAGGCATCTAGATAAGCCTGATCACCTGCACGTTACCCACGTGGAGGAAACATTCAAACAGTCAGGGTGAGTAATCACAATTCATTATAATCAATATAAAAACAAGATATGCATAAAATGGCGTCATTATCATATACAACATCATTAGGGTCATCACAAAGGAAAACATCAAAATTACGATATCATAAATCACATCAATGCCAAATAACTGCAATGCACAACAAGAATCATGCATGTGGTACCAAATCGTCAAAGTCGATGGACACTAGGCCATCACCCTCCAAAGGTCCCCGTCAATAGGATCAATTCTACACAAGAACCGGAGCACGTCAAAATACCTCACATCCATACAATGGGATTGAAGCCACAATAGACCGAAGTCTAACCCGCTGGACCAAAGTCCTATAATCGTCAATAGACCGAAGTCTAAATGCTATGAATGCATGATACACAACGTCATTATCATCAACATCAATAAAAGTCATTACGTGCATCATCATTCATCAAAGTTTCATGTTAATCATGTCATCAATTAAATCACCAAAACATCATGTGTCATCATCTCATAATCATCAATATACTCATAGCAATTCATCAAAACAATCACAGCTCAAAACATCAAGCCAACACAAGAATTACAAAGAAATTTCGCAAACAGCAGCCATTCGCTGGAACGTTCGCTTTGCGAATCTGGAGCGAATGTTCGCTTTGCAAATGATTTGTTCGCTTTGCGAGGTCGTGATTTCATATAATCGCTGCTACGCACCAGTAGCACGTTAGACCCCAAAAACCTTACGGGTTCAGCCCCAATTACCCCCAAAAACATCCCCAAAACATCCCTAAGGCATTATGGCATCAAAGGAACAAAACCTACGACTATTAGATCGATTTATTACATTGTCCTAAACCTCAAAATAACATAAACCTTCACAAAACCCCAATATCCCCAAAGTCCTCACAACCCCTTCACCTTCATCATCAACCCACAAAAATATCATAGTTTCCTCAGTTTACTCATAAACACGCAAAAAATCACATAAACCTCATGAATACATCATAATTTCCACAGTTTACTCATAAACCCACAAAATCACATAAACCCCACAATCCACTTTAAATACATTGAATTCCTATATTGAAAACAATGAAAGGTAATACTCCCCATACCTTAGATTGTCTATTCCAAGCCTTTGTCTCTTGAGTTCTTGGAAACCTTCTCGAATCCTAAGCTTTTCCCTCTTTCCTCAGAGCTCTGGTCTTTTCCTTCTTTTCACGATCTAACAAAATGAATCTTATTCCTCTCAATTTCTCCTTTTTGTTAAACCTAACCCTTGGGCTTCCAAAATGGGCTTTCCCAATATTAGCCTCACTAACTCCCCCTTAAAAGTCCAATTTACCCTTAGTTCATCTAATATTATTTAAATTAATAATAATACTAATATAATCAATATTATATACTATTATTTAAATAAATAACCAAAACTCCACAAAATTCCACACATAGCCCAAACCACCAAAATTCACTAAAATCATGAATATTATATTTAAATAAATTAAATAAATATTCTTATGAAATTTGTGGTGTTACAACTCTCCCCCACTTAAAGAATTTTTGCCCTCGAAAATTACCTCAAGGAAATAGAGTCGGATACGACTCCCTCGTCTGATCTTCGCGTTCCCATGTCCAACTTTCGCCAGCCGTTCCACTCCACAACACATTCACCAAAGCTATGTCTTTACCCCGTAGTTGCTTCATCTCTCGACCATCAATCCGCACAGGTAATGCTTCCATTGTCAGGTTATCCCTCACTTGTACATCATTCATCTGAATCACATGCGATGGATCCGGAATGTACTTCCTCAACTGAGACACATGGAACACGTCATGCAAATTCGCAAGTGACGGCGGTAAAGTAATTCAATAGGCTACCTCTCCTATCCTCTACAAGATTTGATATGGACCAACAAAACGTGGAGTGAGCTTCCTAGACTTCAAAGCTCGACCCACACCAGTCACTGGCGTCACCCTAAAAAACACGTGATCTCCCTCTTGGAATTCAAGTGTCTTCCTCCTCTTATCATGGTAGCTCTTCTGGCGACTCTGCGACGCTCTCATCCTTTCTTGGATCATCTTAATCTTTTCAATCGTCTCTTGCACAATCTCAGGTCTGAGTACAACACTCTCGCCCGACTCATACCAACACAAAGGATTCCTACACCTTCTCCCATACAAAGCTTCATAGGGCAACATTCCAATACTAGCATGAAAACTATTATTGTACGTGAACTCAATCAACGGTAAATGGTTAACCCAAGATCCTCCGTGATCCAACACACAAGCCCTCAGCAAATCCTCTAAGGATTGGATAGTCCTTTCTGTTTGACCATCCGTCTGCGGATGATAGGCAGAACACCTCCTCAACTTAGTATCCAAAGCATCTTGCAAACTCTTCCATAACCTAAATGTAAACCTCGGGTCTCTATCCGACACAATACTCGAGGGTATCCCATGTAACTTCACAATCTCCTCAATGTACATCTCGGCTAACTTCTGCATAGAATGATTAATCTCCATCAGGAAGAAATGAGCCGATTTAGTTAATCTATCTACGATCACCCAAATTGAATCATTCCCCTTTGTCGTCCTCGGTAACCCTGACACAAAGTCCATGGAAATATTATCCCATTTCCATTCTGGAATATTTAACGGCTGTATCATACCTAAAAGCTTCTAATGTTCAATCTTCGACTTCTGACACGTCAAGCACGTATAAACAAACTCTGAATATCCTTCTTCATACCTGGCCACCAAAACAACATTTTCAAATCCTGGTACATCTTCGTTGCATCGGGATGAATACTCAACCTACTTCACTGTCCTTCTTCTAGAATACTCTTCTTGATGTTTGGAATATCTGGAACACATACCCTATCCCGAAACCTCATCACTCCATTCTCATCAATCCGGAATTCTCCTCCGTTATCTTGGTTAATCAAAGTCAATCGGTCAACCAACTTTAAATCAAATTGCTGTCCCATTCTGATTTCTTCCAGAATACCACTAGTCAACTTCAACATTCCCAACTTCACACTATCAGAGGTCGCTTCACATACCAAACTCAAATCTCGAAATTTCTCAATTAATTCCAATTCTTTCACCATAAGCATCGACATATGCAATGACTTCCTGCTCAGTGCATCAGCCACTACATTTGCTTTGCCCGGATGATAACTCAAATCAAAATCAAAATCCTTCAACAGCTCTAACCACCTCCTCTGCCTCATATTCAATTCTTTTTTATCAAATAAGTACTTCAAACTTATATGATCACTGAACACTTCAAACTTAGAGCCAAACAGGTAATGTCTCCAAATCTTCAACACAAACACCACAGCGGCCAATTCTAAGTCATGTGTAGGATAATTCCTCTCATGAACTCGCAATTGTCTCGAAGCATAGGCAACAACTTGTCCATTCTGCATCAGTACTCCACCAAGACCCATCTTCGACGCATCACAATACACCATAAAAGATTCGCTCGGATTAGGCGAAATCAACACTGGAGCGGTCGTCAACCTCTTCTTCAATTCTACAAAACTCTCCTCGCAAGCTACATCCCACACAAAAGCTTGACCCTTTTGAGTCAACTGAGTCAAAGGTAATGCCAACTTAGAAAAGCCTTCGATAAACTTGCGGTAATAACCCGCCAATCCTAGAAAACTTCGTATCTCGGTAGCAGACTTCGAAGTCTCCCACTGTAACACGACATCAATTTTAGAGGGATCAACAGAAATCCCGCCACTTGAAACCACATGGCCAAGAAAACTCACTTCATTCAACCAAAACTCACACTTGGACAGCTTTGCATACAACTTCTTCTCTTTCAATACTTGCAACACAGTTCTCAAATGCTCAGCATGTTCTTCTTCAGATCCAGAATATATCAAGATATCATCGATAAACACCACCACAAACTTATCCAAATACTTATGAAAAATCCTATTCATGTACTCCATGAACACACCAGGTGCATTGGATACACCAAATGGCATTACAGTGTATTTATAGTGACCATACCTCGTCCTGAAAGCCGTCTTCGGAATATCATCAGGCTTAACATGAATCTGATGATAACCATACCTCAAATCAATCTTACTGAACACATAAGCGCCTACCAACTGATCCATCAAATCGTCAATTCTCGGGAGCAGATACTTATTCTTAATTGTCACCTTATTCAACTGCTGATAATCAACACACAACCTCATGCTACCATCTTTCTTCTTTACTAGCAACACAGAGGCACCCCACGGAGAAACACTCGGTCGAACAAACTTCTTCTCAAGCAATTCTTCTAGTTGTTTCTTCAATTCACTTAACTCAGAAGCTGACATTCGATAAGGAGCAATTGACACTGGACTCGTACCTAGTATTAAGTCCACTGCAAACTCTACTTCACGTTCTGGAGGCAAATCACTGATGTCATCCAGAAACACATATAGAAATTCACATACAACAGGTAAGTCGACACTCACAGCTTCACGATCGATCTACAACGATGCAAACATTGCAAACACCAGGGCTTCGTCTTCCATAAGTTCGCCTACTTTCCTAGCAGACAAGAACATTATCTCTCCACTATCACCAAACTTAGGAAACTCCACTGTCTTATTATAACAGTTGATATGAACATGGTTGAACTCCAACCAGTTCATTCCAAAGATTACATCAATTTGATGCAAGGGTAAGCACACCAAATCCATCACAAAACTCTTCCCAAAAATCGTCAAAGGACATCTCAAACATACAAGGGTAGTTGTAACAGAACCATTTGCTGGAGTTTCTATTACCATATTCCCATTTATATCAGAAATTTCAAACCTAATCTATTAGCACATTCAAGCGAGATAAAAGAATAAGTAGCACCAGTATCAATAACAGTAATCAGCTCGATATTATTAATAAAACAAGTACCTCGAATCAGGTTGTCCTTCTCTGGCACTTCTGCACCACTCAAAGCAAACACTCTGCCATTTGTCTGAGCAGCAGTAGCAGTCTTCTTCGGCTTCTGACATTGGGTACAGATATGACCCTTCTCTCCACAATTGAAATAGGTTGGACCTTCATCTTTGCAATCAGTAGCTCTATGACCCTTCTTACCACACCTGTAGCATCTCAGTACACTATTCGTGCAACCCTCAGAACAGTGGCCTTGCTCGCCACACTTGTAACACTTCCCAGACGCGGGAGCTACTCCCTCACTTGTCTTTTTCTCATCTGAAGCCTTCTGCTTCCTTTTGTCAGCAGAAGGCGTATAAGGCTTCCCCCTATACTGCCCTTTCTTCTCACTCAACTGCTTGTAGTGAGTAGATCGAGCTTGGCTATCCTCATCGTAGATTCTGCTCTTGTCCACCAACTTGGCATACCTGTGGATCTGTTGATACCCAATACCCTGCTTAATTTTCGGTCTCAGCCCATTCTCGAACTTGAGACACTTGGACATCTCAGCATCAACACGGTTGTAGTGCAGACAGAACTTCACCAGTGCCTCGAACTTCGCGGCATACTCTGCCACAGTCATGTCTCCTTGCTTCAACTCAAGGAATTCCACTTCTCTCTTGCCACGAGCATCCTCTAGAAAATACTTTCCCAGAAACTCCTGCTTAACCACAGCCCAGGTTATCACAGTGCCAACATCTGCGAGTCTCTAACAAGTGTTATCCCACAAATCCTGGGCCTCTTTTGACAACATATGCGTTCCAAACTGAACTCGTTGCTCATCAGTACACCCCATCACTCAGAAGATCTTCGCGATCGCCTTAAGCCACTTGTGTGCACTTGCTAGACCATGAGTACCCACAAAAGTCGGTATATTGTTCCTCTGAAACTTCCCCAAAGCACGAAACTCATCTGGAACTCCACCATTCGGATTGAGCTGAGCCACTACTTGAGCAACCGATTCCAACACATCAACAATAGCACGATCATTTCTTCCAGCCATCCTGCACACCACTAACAAGGTTAGAAGAACCAAAACATCGACAGTGTTCACACACTCGCCGACTGACAGGGGACTGACATCATGTAAAACCTGGTTGGACGGACCGACATGCTCCGATACCACTAATGTAACACCCTTTTCTACCCTACAAATATACACGGCAAAATACACAAATTTTCAGAGTAAAATCAGAACCACCTCAAAGGGTGCACATTTTCCCAATAAACTCAAAATAAAACATTTGCTCCGTAAACACGGGTTTTCCTCAAAATATTAAAAAATCATCAAATTAGCGGCGGAACCACCATAACCATAATAATAAAAAGGGTTTTAAAAATAAAAACCATAATCCTTCAGAAATAACGACAAAATAACAACTCAACATGGTTCGACTCAACGACCCAACCCGATGTTACAATATCAGAGCAAGATCCTCTACATCGACCAAAAGTAAAATAAATTCCAAATGTCCTCGAAGGCATCCAGCTAAGCCTGATCACCTGAACATTACCCATGTGGAGGCAACATTCAAACAGGCAGGGTGAGTAATCACAATTCATTATAATCAATATAAAAACAAGATATGCATAAAATGGCGTCATTATCATATACATCATCAGGGTCATCACAAAGGAAAACATCAAAATTATGATATCATAAATCGCATCAATGCCAAATAAATGCAATGCACAACGAGACTCATGCATGTGGTGCCAAATTGTCAAATTCGATGGACACTAGGCCATCACCCTCCAAAGATCCTCGCCAATAGGATCGATTCTACACAAGAACCGGAGCACGTCAAAATACCTCACATCCGCACAATGGGATTGAAGCCACAATAGACCGAAGTCAATAGACCAAAGTCTAAATGCTATGAATGCATGATTCACAACGTCATTATCATCATCATCAATAAAAGTCATTACGTGCATCATCATTCATCAAAGTTTCATGTTAATCATGTCATCAATTAAATCACCAAAACATCATGTGTCATCATCTCATAATCATCAATATACTCATAGCAATTCATCAAAACAATCACTGCTCAAAACATCAAGACAACATAAGAATTATAAAGAAATTTCGCAAACAGCAGCCATTCGCTGGAACGTTCGCTTTGCAAATCTGGAGCGAATGTTCACGTTGCGAATGAGTTGTTCGCTTTGCGAGGTCGCGATTTCCTGCAATCGCTGCTACGCACCAGTAGCACATCAGACCCCAAAAACCTTACGGGTTCAGCCCCAATTACCCCAAAGACATCCCTAAAACATCCCTAAGGCATTATGACATCAAAGGCACAAAACCTACGACTATTAGATCGATTTATTACACTGTCCTAAACCTCAAAATCACATAAACCTTCACAAAACCCCAATATCCCCAAAGTCCTCACAACCCGTTCACCTTCGTCATCAACCCACGAAAATATCATAGTTTCCTCAGTTTACTCATAAACACGCAAAAAATCACATAAACCTCACGAATACATCATAATTTCCTCAGTTTACTCATAAACCCATAAAATCACATAAACCCCACAATCCACTTTAAACACATTGAATTCCTATATTGAAAACAATGAAAGGTAATACTCCTCATACCTTAGATTGTCGACTCCAAGCCTTTCTATCTTGAGTTCTTGGAAACCTTCTCGAATCCTAAGCTTTTCCCGCATTCCTTAGAGCTCTAGCCTTTTCCTTCTTTTCACGATCTAATGGTCGCAACTTTATGAGTCGAATGAGGGTTACTGCAAGTATACAGTTGTATCGCGTAGTTTTAAAAGATTATCGATCCCACAGAGACTAGAAATCGAACGCACCGTTATCTATCGTTACTATGTTTATCTAAGGCTAATCAGAATTTGGGTTTTTAGTTCAAACGGGAAATTAAAGGGAAATTAAAATTTGGGAATACTAGTTATGAATAAGTTATCGGTATATAATTCGGTAACCTACGTAGAATTAATTAAACCTAAGCCTGTAGAGATTTATCACCCTATTCATCTGTAGGAGAAACCGGTTTAAAAGCCCTCAACTCACACTCTCGTGGTTCTTGCTTCAGACTATACTTCTAAGTCAATACGTCTGCTCTCGCTAGCCCGTATGAGGTTAAAAATACTTTTTGAAAACTAATTAAACCTAATTAACTTTAAAGCGCTTCCACTGTTTTTAAAACTAATGCCCGATTTCAGCTATCCGGGTAAAGCCTCACACTCCCGTGGTCTCGACTTTAACCTATGTTACTTTTTTTACTCTCGTAATAAAAGTTGGGTTTTATATTAAGAAATCGAAGCCAGAAGAAGGATTGATTATTGATTTTAGCTTAGAGAAAATTAATTCATTTTAGTTACTTCATTATACACCGATAATATCGGTTTAGCTCGACATAATTAGGAAATTAAACGCGAAAGCAAGGAAATAAATAAACACAGACATAATTAAGAAATAAATAAACAATGCTTGAATTAAATAACGAAACCTGGAATTCAATAATAATGGCAACATCAATCCCTCCACAAGCCGGTAGGTTCTTGCTTGAATGTAATAAATTGCAAGGTTGAAGGCAATGAAACAAAGAAAACTAAAGCTAAGTTGTAACAGTTCCTTAGTGTGAGAAACTGTCACTTTTGTTCGGTAATGGCTAACAAGGAAATGGAGATGCAAAGTAAAAGAAATGACTAAAGCTCTGAAAATAAATTGGCAGCAAGACGGTACACTTTGAAAGCAAAATTGGCCACACCTTGTTCTTCGTGAATGCCTCTATTTATAGGCTCAGCTGAGGTAGAAGTTGGAGAAAATTCAGCCACTCATGCTGACGGTTATACCACGTTGGACCTAGAAAACTTCGGAGGAAAATGGCATCGTGTGAAACTGCTTCTCTGAGAATTCGTAGTTAAGTCTCTGCATCCAACGTGTAAATTAAGCGCATGACAATCGTGGTGATATGTGACGGTCGTGGTGTACTTTGGAGCTGCCACGGTTGTGGCACTCCCATGACGATCGTGATATCAGCAGAAAATGGATTTCTTCAATTTTTCTTCTCTTTTCTGCTCTTTTCTTGCATGTTTTGGTTCTTTTCCACATTTAGCATACTTTGACTTGTGAAATATGATTACCTGCAAAAACACTTAAATAATCTCGAGAAAATCGGATATTAGACGAAAAACGGAATAAGAACTAACATAAATCGAAGTAAAAATATGATATAAATTCGTGTTATCAAACTCTCCCACACTTGAATCTTTGCTTGTCCTCAAGCAATCAATCTATTAAAACGGACAAACTTTATCAAATGCACATACCTGGCATACCAATGGTGTTGAAAAAGAGTTTCTTGTTAGTCAGACGGGTAGTAGTGCAAAACACTAAGGATACAATAACGACACAAAGCAACAAGCTTGTCATAGACCTCTCTTTTGTACAATCCAGTCCAAATCATTATATTACAGTTCAACCATAAGTTTTCGTATCCGTTTCACCCGGTTTCATTCTAACGCAATCACATTAAGCCCTTTGCCTTATTCACGCGCGTAGTGGAGTAACCGGTTAGTGACTTTGATCCCATTTTCTCGCACGGGGCCTGATACACAAATGTGGTAACCCTTTATACATCCCATTTGTAGATTGCGGGGGATTGAACAGTAGTTCGCCCTACCAAGTTCAGAATCAGGTACCTCTGAACCAATCAACAACGGATTTTCTTTCTTTCTTTTCTTGCACATTTTCACAACTGTGAGAGTTGTTGTATAATCTATTTATTTTTTTCTCGGCATATAGATAAGAAAGATTTTTTTTCTTTTTCTTGATTGGGCATCAAACACTTATATTCATCGATTCCCCACGTGGTTTGTGATATAGACGGTGCTGACTGCTAATATAAACTACTAAGGGTTACTTTAGGACTGAACTCAAGGTATCGTATAATAAGTATCGAAACTGATATCGCATACTCAAGAGGTCTAAGGTGTCAAGACGGTATCGATCTTGTTAGCACTTCCCACGCTTCCTAACATAGTTTAAAGCTTGGTACGTCACAGACGTACATTAATCGTAAAATTTTTTCGTTATGGCAGAATAAAGTGAGGAAATCGGATAACTGAACGAAAATATTCATATATTACTTTGATAAGGAAAAAGAAAGTACAAGAAAGGGAAATAAACGGAAATAAATCTAACTCTCCCACACTATATCGGACATTGTCCTCAATGTTGCGATATAAAGGGGTAATGGAAAACTAAAAAGGGAAACAAAATACAAAAAGCAAAATAAAATCAAGGTGGACCACGTCCTCTGCCTCTAGAGCGTCCTCTTCCCTGCTGTACGACGTGATCAGGAATGCCCACGTGATGGATGTACTCGTGTAAGCCCTGCACTCGCAGTGTCAATGCACCCATCTCCTCGATGACACCGTCAAGTCTTTGTCCTTGGTCAACTTGCCCTTGCTGGTTTTGACGCATAAATGTCATCATTTCATTCTGTTGCTGGGTTTGTTGCCATATAGGCCTCAGGATTTCATCATTAGTAACTGGGTCTTGGTCAGGGCGGCGACGACGTCTGGAGGTCGAAGGAGCATCATTGGCTGGCGGTGGTTGGTTCTCAGGGGCATTATCCATTTCTTGCTCCATCTCATCAACAGGTCCATGTCCTTGATCATCTGGGGCAGGCGCATTTTGCTCAGGAGCATTAAGATCAAAAAGCCAATTGGCC
This sequence comes from Lathyrus tuberosus, assembly GCA_022829125.1. Taxonomy (NCBI): domain Eukaryota; kingdom Viridiplantae; phylum Streptophyta; class Magnoliopsida; order Fabales; family Fabaceae; genus Lathyrus; species Lathyrus tuberosus. The sequence continues at coordinate 1,950,819 of JALAZF010000241.1, read as the reverse complement.
ATATTCTGAGGGTCAATGCGACTCCTGCAAGGCATGATGATACTTCTTACGGTTTTGGCTCGGACCATAGGATGGTATTTTCCATCTCATCGTAACTTGATGAGTTGTGAGTTTCTGCAGTAATCTATATCAAGGAAGACTGGAGGCAAGGAGGGTAGTCTAGCAAGGTCGTTTTCCAAATTCAAACTGAGTGCAATAGAGGTGACAATCCTTCCAAAGTAGAAGGGTTTGGAGCCTCTAGCACAGTTTGACTGTATGTGTGCTAGTAAAAATGGTGCGGCATTGATTAGCTCTGGATGAAACACACAATGAAGGAAAAACAACTCTTTAGAATTCACCTTATGGTTACTATCTCGTGCAAAGATGGTGCTTCCAAGTGCGCGGTGGACGTATCTGACGGGTGGGTTGTGGATAAATGTAGCGTTAAGGCTATCCCAACTGTCAACTGTGGTTCCTGTTAACCGATTCCATAATTGAAAAGCCGCTTGAGAGAAAGTTTCTTGTGGTACTCGGCGGTGGACATCCTCACCATGGTGGAAACCGAGCATTCCGGCAAGTCGCTCTTGGCCGATTGAGTACTCTTTGCCAAACATGCGGAACTTTGTGACCCCAGTTAATTGGTTTGTTTCTCCCGGAGGGGTTATGTAGGTAAAGGAACTGAGGAAATCTTAAGTGAGGTCTTCGTAAGTGGGTCGGCTTTGAGTGCAAAGCTGCCAAAGACCGGCATTCTGTAACATCCATTGAACTCCCTTGAGCATTCCGAGTTCTTCTAAGCATGCGACGTCAACATAGCGGGTCGGTTGAACGGATTGGCGGTAGAAGTCGATATACCGAGCTCTTTGGCGTTCTCTTGCCTCTCCATCTCGGAAGTTTAATGTTGATAAATCTGGAATTTCACGTGCCATTGTTTTGTTAGAGAGGGTTTTTGGGAAGAAAGTGGGTTATGGAATTTTTAGGGTTTGTGAAAAGAGAATTACGTATGATGTGATTATATAGTGTAATGGTAAGTTGAATGGTTGTTGAAATGAGTAATGCGGTTCAAATGATAATGGGACGGTTTGGAATTTCAGAAGGTAGTGGACGGCTGGGGTTTGAATGAGAGGAAGAAGAGGGAACAAATGAAACAATTCTGTTTTTACGCAGAATTCGTTTCAAACCCGCGTGACGGTCGTCACGATCGTGACGTCCACAAAATCTGGGTGGTGAAATTGTTTAATGACATACACGATTGCAAACACATTAATTCAATAGCAGGTTACAAAAAGCACATGGAAATAGCAGTAATTTCATACACATAGATAAGTAACATTATAACACAAATTAATATAGAATGAAAAGAATAGGAATGGAATTTGAAATCACAAAGATTGAATAGCAGTAGCAAATGGAATTATTATTTAAAACCAGAAAGGTGCCAGTTAAACTACTAGCACTGTATCAAAAATGTATGAAATCAAATTATTCCCAACATGAAAAAAATGAAAACAGAATTAATGTAAATTGTTCTAAACTAAAATGCATAAAAAGTAAGTCTTGAAAATAAGGTGCTTCATAAATCTAGCCAAGGCGTTTCTTCAAAGATGCAATGGCTTGATTTAAATGATCAAACTGTTCATCGGTCATGTCCATAAGTCCAACAATATTTTGACGCACAGTGTTAAGCTTATCCTTCACTGAATTGATTTCTTTATGATATTCATCCATAGTCTTTAAAATAGAATTCAGATTAGAAGCATAATCAGTGGCATCAGCTTTAGGAATGTCAATATTTTCTTGGAAATCCATATAGTCAAGATCATGGTAATGAGGGGGTGTTTTTGGGTCAATCTCAGGTTCAGGAAAGGTTTCTTCTGGTTCAGGCACGGGTTCATCAAGGTTATATAGCCAGTTATGTTGATCATGCACACTTGTGCGTTCATGATTTGGAAGTGTAAAGTGTGGTACGACAACATTGTTAACTAAAAGCTGGAAGTGGTTCGGACCTTGGTCCCTAATCATAGCCCTATTGAAGCAAAAGGTGATATTCATGGGTCTAAATTCTCCAAAGGGGTTAATCTTAGAGAGTCGGGTTCTGAATCCCATAGCATCAGCTATCTTAGTAACCAGGCTACCTATCAAAATTGGACTGTTATCATTATTGATAAGTTTGCAAAAGTTATTCAGCATAAAAGTAAGTCCATTAACCTCTCTAGACTGAGAAGCACAAAACATAATAAAAAGCTCGTCCCTCGAAACAGTGTTATCATTTTCGGGTTTACCAAACAGGGTATAGGCCAAGATCATATGAAAGTATCGGAAAGCGGGGTTATGTATCTCTGTTGAAAGCATAGGGTCCATGTCAAAATCAGGTTTCCCTGAAATTCTACCCCAAAAGTCACTCAGCTCTCCAACTAACTCTAAGTCCTCTTGAACCACAGAGAAAACATGGGGTCCTTCAGGAAATCCCAAAAGATCCGACAGTTCCTTTATGGTGAACTGGCAGCTGTATCCAAATAATCTAAATGTAATTCTTCCCCTGGTTAAACCTTTTCCACAGTGAGGGTTATAACTTAGAGAACTCAGGAATTCTAAAGTCAGCCTACGGTAACACTTATGTTTCTTATTGGCAAAACCCTCCCAACCTAACTGGCTAAACAGAAAGTCTATGCTCTCACCTACACCTAAGGCGGTCATGGTGGGTCTGTGGGCGAATTTTGTCAAAGCAAAAGGTCTAAGAGACAAAGCCTCATAGCGATGCCACTGTGTTCCATCTCTGAATTCTACTGGTATGTTATCCTCGTTTGCCATTAATTAGTACTTTTTGCAAAAATGAAAGCAGAAGAGGAGAACAGAGAGAGTAGAAATACTTTATTATCCTGTAGTTTTTTCAATTTTTAAGATCAGCACAATATTTCCAAATTAAATTTAAAACGATATAAAAGAAACTGAAAATTTGCAAAATAAAAACAAAACATAGAAAGCATAAAGAAATAACAAATATAAAGCATGAAAAACGGAAATCATGGGTTGCCTCCCATTAAGCGCTGTTTTTAACGTCGAAAGCCTGGCGAATTCAATTATATGCTTAGTTAGGAGGTTCGGTGGGCAACTCTAAAAGTCTTAGGCATTTCAAATAATCTCTATTTTCAATGTTGTGATAGTGTTTTAGACGTTGTCCATTGACTAAAAATGGATTACTATTCCTCCCCTTTATTTCTACCGCTCCACTTTGTAGAATTTTTGTAATTTCAAAAGGACCGGACCATCTAGACCTTAATTTCCCAGGAAAGAGTTTTAATCTTGATTTAAAGAGGAGCACAACGTCTCCCACACTAAATTATTTTCTAGATAAGCGCTTATCGTGCCATCTTTTAGTTCTTTCTTTATATATCTTAGCATTCTCGTAAGCGTCTAATCTTAACTCTTCTAGTTCATGCAGATCTAGGATACGTTTTTCACCTGCGGAATCATACCTTAAGTTCAATGTTTTAATAGCCCAATAGGCTTTATGTTCTAATTCCACTGGCAAATGGCAAGATTTACCATAGACAAGCTTGAAAGGTGTAGTTCCAATTGGTGTTTTGTAGGACGTCCTATATTCCCATAAAGCTTCGTTGAGTTTTGATGACCAGTCTTTCCTAGAGGTGGCTACAGTCTTTTCTAGAATTTGTTTGATTTCTCGGTTCGAGACCTCAACCTGTCCACTTGTTTGTGGGTGATATGATGTTGCTATGCGGTGTCTTACTCCATATTTCGATAGTAATTTGTCAAATATTTTTGATATGAAATGAGAACCACCGTCACTTATGACAAGTCTCGGCACACCAAATCTGGGAAAGATTGTGTTCTTTAAGAGCTTTATGACTACTCGTGCGTCATTTGTAGGAGAAGCTATTGCCTCAATCCATTTTGAAACATAATCGACGACTACGAGTATATATTTATTTCCAAAGGATGATGGAAAGGGTCCCATAAAGTCAATCCCCCATACATCAAAGACTTCTACTTCTAATATACCTTTTTGAGGCATCTCATCGTGTCTTGATATGTTACCAGTGCGTTGGCACCGGTCGCAGTTTAGTATTACGATGTGGACATCCTTCCAAAGGTTGGGCCAGAATAGGCCGGATTGCAGGATCTTAACGCATGTCTTTGAGGTACTAGCATGTCCTCCATAAGGAGCAGAATGACATTGAGAGATGATGTTTTCTATTTCTTCTTCTGGGACGCAACGACGGAAGATACCGTCGGCTCCTCTCTTAAACAGCAAAGGTTCATCCCAATAATAATGTTTTAGATCATGAAAGAATTTTTTGTTTTGTTGATAAGATAAGTCTGGTGGAAGTACTCCAGCTGCTAAGTAGTTGACTACGTCAGCATACCATGGCAGGGTTGTGTGCATGTTAATTTCTTCCACGACTTCTTCCATCTTTGGGTCATTTAACTGTAGAGTAGACATATCACTTTCTAGTTGGGCTATGAGCTGTTCATAGGGGAAATCCTCATTAATGGGTACTGGTTCTGGTTTAATGCCTTCTAATCTGGATAAGTGGTCTGCTACTACGTTTTCGGTTCCTTTCTTATCTTTGATCTCTAAATCAAATTCTTGTAGAAGTAGGATCCACCTTAGCAGTCTAGGTTTTGCATCCTTCTTGTTAAGTAAATATCTAATAGCTGCGTGATCTGTATAAATGATGATCTTAGCTCCCACTAGGTAGGAACGGAATTTGTCAAGGGCAAAGATCACGGCTAAAAGTTCTTTTTCTGTGGTAGCGTAGTTCATTTGGGCGGAATCTAAAGTTCTACTTGCGTAGTAAATGGCATGAAGTTTTCTATCCCTCCTTTGTCCTAAGACTGCACCTACAGCATAATCACTTGCATCACACATGATTTCGAAAGATAATCTCCAATCTGGTGGTTGCACGATATGTGCGGTAATAAGAGTTGTTTTCAGTTGTTCAAACGCTTTTAGGCATTTCTCATCAAAGATGAATTCAGCGTCTTTCATTAATAGACCGGTAAGAGGTTTAGTGATTTTCGAGAAATCCTTTATGAATCGTCGGTAGAAACCGGCGTGTCCTAAGAAACTTCGTATTTCTTGTACGGTTTTCGGAGGTTGAAGATCTTTTATAATTTCTATCTTGGCTTTATCAACTTCAATTCCCCTATCGGACACAACGTGTCCAAGTACAATTCCTTCATTTACCATAAAATGGCATTTCTCCCAGTTTAATACAAGATTAACTTTTACGCATCTTTCCAATACCATTTCTAGGTTCGATAGACATCCTTCAAAGCTCTGCCCACATACAGAGAAGTCATCCATAAACACTTCCATAATGTCATCTATAAAGTCAGCAAAGATTGACATCATGCATCTTTGGAATGTGGCAGGTGCATTACATAGTCCAAACGGCATTCACCGATAAGCAAATGTACCATAGGGACATGTAAAGGTCGTCTTTTCTTGGTCATCAGGGTGAATAGGAATTTGAAAGAATCCTGAGTAACCGTCTAAATAGAAGTAGTATGAGTGTTTAGCCAATCTTTCCAACATTTGGTCAATGAAAGGCAATGGGAAATGGTCTTTACGAGTGGCTTTATTCAGCTTCCTATAGTCGATGAACATTCTACTTCCAGTTACAACCCTTTTTGTTATAGATTCACCTTTTTCGTTCTTAACAACTGTAACACCTCCCTTCTTTGGAACGACATGTACTGGGCTAACCCATTGACTGTCTGATATCGGGTATATGATTCCTGCTTCTAAAAGTTTTTTCACTTCGTCCTTGACTACAGTGCTCAAGATCGGGTTAATCCTTCTCTGATGTTCCCTAGAGGATTTACAGTCTTCTTCCAGCATAATGCGGTGCATACAAATAGAAGGGCTTTTCCTTTAAGATCAGCGATGTTATAGCCTAACGCAGTTGGATATTTTCTTAAGACGTTTAATAGTTTCTTTGTTTCGGTCTGTCCTAAGTCTGCATTGACTATTACTGGGCGTTCGAGAGCTTCGTCTAGGAATTCATACCTTAAATTTTTGGGTAATGTTTTCAGTTCTAGGGCTGGGTTCTTTGGGCAAGGTAGATGATCTGGTGTAAGTGCTAAGCATTCGCTTAGGCTATCATCTTGATAAGGTTCACGCCAGTTATCATCTTCGAAAATTGGAGGTATAGGAATTTTTAGAATATCTGAATATATGGTCGGTTCCATCTCGATTTCTCTTACGCACTCGTCTATGACATCTAGTAAATAACATGTGTCGTCTATAGCTGGAGCTTGTAAGAATTGTGTCAAGATAAATTCAACTTTCTCTTCACCAACTTCAAAAGTTAGTCTGCCTCTCTTTACATCTATAATTGCTCCAACAGTAGCTAGGAATGGCCTTCCTAATATGATAGGAGTGGTAGAGTCTTCTGTAATATCCATGATTATGAAATCAGTAGGGATATAGAATTGTCCTATACGAACTGGAACATTCTCTAGTATACCAACTGGGTATTTAATAGAGCGGTCAGCTAATTGCACAGACATCTTAGTTGGTCTTAATTCTCCCATATCAAGCTTCTTGCAAATGGATAAGGGTATAACACTGATACTGGCTCCTAAGTCGCATAGAGCTTTGTCTATGAAGAACTTCCCAATTACACAAGGTATTGAGAAACTACCTGGGTCTTTTAGCTTAGGAGGCATTTTGTTTTGAATTATTGCGCTACACTCAACAGTAAGCGTAACTGTTTCGTTTTCCTCAATCTTTTTCTTATTGAATAGGATTTCTTTTAGGAACTTAGCGTACGAGGGCATCTGGGTGATGGCTTCTGTAAAAGGTATCGTGATGTTTAATTGTTTCAGAAGTTCAACAAATTTCTTAAATTGCCCTGCAGTTTTAGAATTTTTCAATCTTTGAGGGTACGGAATAGGTGGCTTATAAGGTGGTGGAGGCACATAAGGTTTTTCTTTGTCTACATCCTCTTGGTTATTATCTTCCTTTTCCTTGGGTTCACTCTCCTTCTCAGTTGTTTGGTCGTTAGCAGACTTTTGGTACATGGCTGGATTTTGAAGTCTTGGGTCAATGGGTCCATCTAATTCTTTTCCATTTCTCAGTATAACAGCGATTGCATGTCCTTTAGGATTAGGTTGTGGCTGTCCAGGAAATGTTCCAGCAGGAGCAGCAGTAGGTGCTTGTTGTTGAGCCACTTGGGAAATTTGTGTTTCAAGCATTTTGTTGTGAGTGGCCAAAGCGTCTACTTTGTTTGCTAACTGCTTAATCTGTTCACTAGTGTGTACGTTTTGATTCAGGAACTCTTTGTTTGTTTGAGTCTGGGTAGCTATGAAGTTCTCTATCATCAGTTCGAGGTTAGACTTCCTAGGAACATTTGGAGCAGCTGTTGCAGCTTTTTGATAACCTGGTGGTGCAGTAGGTGCTTGACCAGGTGCATACAGTGCATTGTTGTTTTTGTAAGAGAAGTTGGGGTGATTCTTCCAACCAGGATTGTAGGTATTTTCATAAGGGTTTGCTTGAGCATAATTCACTTGATCTGTAGAGGCTCCTGCTAAAACTTGGCATTCAGGGTCAGCGTGTCCAGCTGTTCCACATAATTCGCAGTTTGGCGCTACAGCAGCCACGGTGGCTGTGGGTGTCATGGTCAAGTTGTCTATCTTTTGAGCGATTGCATCTACCTTAGCACGGAAGGCATCTAGGCTAGATACTTCGTACATTCCTCCTTTAGGTTGGGATTTCTCCACTTGAGTTCTTTCACCTCCCCATTGGTAGTGATTCTGAGCCATGTTCTCGATGAGTTGTTGGGCTTCATCATAGGGTTTATCCATAAGTGTACCACCCGCGGCGGCATCTATTGTCAATCTTGTTGTGTACAAGAGACCATTGTAAAACGTGTGGATAATTAACCAATCCTCAAGACCATGATGCGGGAATATCCTCCTCATATCTTTGTATCTTTCCCATGCATCATATAAAGACTCGTTGTCTTTTTGTCTGAAGCTGTTGATTTGGGCTCTCAGCATAGCTGTTTTGCTTGGCAGAAAATATCTTGCCAGAAAGACCTTCTTTAAATCTTCCCAAGAAGTAATAGAATTTGATGGCAAGGATTGCAACCAAGCCCAAGCTCTATCTCTTAATGAGAAAGGGAAAAGACGTAGTCTTATGGCGTCTGCGGTTACACCATTCGCTTTCACTGTGTCTGCATACTGCACAAACTTGGTTAGATGTTCGTTCGGATCTTCTGTTGGGTTTCCAGAAAATTGATTTTGTTGTACAACAGATAATAGTGAGGGTTTCAACTCGAAATCATTTCGGTTGATAGCTGGAGCGACAATGTTGTTGTGAGGTTCTTGTTGAGATGCGGCAGCATAATACTTAAGAGGTCGGTTCTGTGGTGGATCTTCCATGTCTGGTTCTGATTCGGAATCTGATTCGGATTCGAGTTCAGGATCCGATTGAGATTCAGGTTCTGATAAAGGAAAAGGGATATCGTGAGCTAAGCAATATTCTTGGATACGTCTTTTTACAGTAAGAAGACGTTCAGGTTCGTCTGTTGGTCGTACGAGGTCTTCGCCAGAAGAGCGATTACTTGGTATACAATCAACAGAAAGTGAATTTTGGTTTTTGCCTTAGTCTATACGACGTAACAAAGGAATTACGATGTCGACTTAATTAGTCCCCGGCAACGGCGCCAAAAACTTGGTCGCGACTTTATGAGTCGAATGAGGGTTACTGCAAGTATACAGTTGTATCGCGTAGTTTTAAAAGATTATCGGTCCCACAGAGACTAGAAACCGAACACACCGTTATCTATCGTTACTATGTTTATCTAAGGCTAATCAGAATTTGGGTTTTTAGTTCAAACGGGAAATTAAAGGGAAATTAAAATTTGGGAATACTAGTTATGAATAAGTTATCGGTATATAATTCGGTAACCTACGTAGAATTAATTAAACCTAATCCTGTAGAGATTTATCACCCTATTCATCTGTAGGAGAAACCGGTTTAAAAGCCCTCAACTCACACTCCCGTGGTTCTTGCTTCGGACTATACTTCTAAGTCAATACGTCTGCTCTCGCTAGCCCGTATGAGGTTAAAAATACTTTTTGAAAACTAATTAAACCTAATTAACTTTAAAGCGCTTCCGCTGTTTTTAAAACTAATGCCCGATTTCAGCTATCCGGGTAAAGCCTCACACTCCCGTGGTCTCGACTTTAACCTATGTTACTTTTTTTACTCTCGTAATAAAAGTTGGTTTTTATATTAAGAAATCGAAGCCAGAAGAAGGATTGACTATTGATTTTAGCTTAGAGAAAATTAATTCATTTTAGTTACTTCATTATACACCAATAATATCGGTTTAGCTCGACATAATTAGGAAATTAAACGCGAAAGCAAGGAAATAAATAAACACAGACATAATTAAGAAATAAATAAACAATGCTTGAATTAAATAACGAAACCTAGAATTCAGTAATAATGGCAACAACAATCCCTCCACAAGCCGGTAGGTTCTTGCTTGAATGTAATAAATTGCAAGGTTGAAGGCAATGAAACAAAGAAAACTAAAGTTAAGTTGTAACAGTTCCTCAGTGTGAGAAACTGTCACTTTTGTTCGGTAATGGCTAACAAGGAAATGGAGATGCAAAGTAAAAGAAATGACTAAAGCTCTGAAAATAAATTGGCAGCAAGACGGTACACTTTGAAAGCAAAATTGGCCACACCTTGTTCTTCGTGAATGCCTCTATTTATAGGCTCAGCTGAGGTTGAAGTTGGAGAAAATTCAGCCACTCATGCTGACGGTTATACCCCATTGGACCTAGAAAACTTCTGAGGAAAATGGCATCGTGTGAAACTGCTTCTCTGAGAATTCGTAGTTAAGTCTCTGCATCCAACGTGTAAATTAAGCGCATGACGATCGTGGTGATATGTGACGGTCGTGGTGTACTTTGGAGCTGCCATGGTCGTGGCACTCCCATGACAATCGTGATATCAGCAGAAAATGGATTTCTTCAATTTTTCTTCTCTTTTCTGCTCTTTTCTTGCATGTTTTGATTCTTTTCCACATTTAGCATACTTTGACTTGTGAAATATGATTACCTGCAAAAACACTTAAATAATCTCGAGAAAATCGGATATTAGACGAAAAACGGAATAAGAACTAACATAAATCGAAGTAAAAATATGATATAAATTCGTGTTATCATCTAACAAAATGAATCTTATTCCTCTCAATTTCTCCTTTTTGTTAAACCTAACCCTTGGGCTTCCAAAATGGGCTTTCCCAATATTACCCTCACTAACTCCTCCTTAAAAGTCCAATTTACCCTTAGTTCATCTAATATTATTTAAATTAACAATAATACTAATAGATTCCATATTATATACTATTATTTAAATAAATAACCAAAACTCCACAAAATTCCACATATAGCCCAAACCACCAAAATTCACTAAAATCATGAATATTATATTTAAATAAATTTAATAAATATTGTTACGAAATATGGGGTGTTATAGTGAGTCCGAGAGAACATTGAGATAATTGGTGGCATATTCAGGAAGTCTTATAGGGAGTGAGTCCCGACCAAGCTAACTTGAGAGTCCGCCGAATCAGTGGAGGTGCCCTCGTGGAATTATCAACGTTGAACGAGTAAGTCGTGAAAGCATTGTTTCTTCCCATTGGGTACCCTTGAAACTGAGGATTAGTGAACATTTAACCATTTGACCATTAGGTAGTGCGGTAACTATCGAGAATAGTTGATACGCGATACTATACTCAAAGGAGATTCATCTTGGGATATTACAGCTCCCATGAATCAGTCGGTTTACTGTTAATATTCTTAAGAGGGGTCAATGATTTTGGGAACCTTTGTTAGAACCCGTTCTACAGGTACAAAAATTGACCTTTAGTGCACACCTTAGGGATGGGTTGATCCATGGCTCCACGCTCGTGATAATGAACCCTTAAACCCATGTTTTCAAATGTTTTTGTTTTTTGCATTCATGCATCCATGCATTCATTAAAAAACTCTTTTTAACAAGAAAAAATCTTTTTCTAAAAGAACTAAAACAATAATTGCAAATATCAGAAGTTGCGTTATGGATTTCGGTAGAAGAAAAACGCACAAGTACACCTTCAAGGTAATAAAACTGGAAGACCTAAGGAAATTGGGAAGGATGATTATTAATCCCGGAGCTTTCAAAGCTAAGCACGGAGGGCTGTTGTCTCTTTTTAAGGTCAACATGGTTGAAGGAGTCCTATCTACATTGGTTCAGTTCTACGATCCAGTATACCACTGCTTCACTTTTCCAGACTATCAGCTCACACCCACATTGGAAGAGTACTCTCACTTGATTGATTTACCTATCACTAATCAAGATCCATTTTCTAGACTGGAAGAAACTCCAAAAGATTAGGCCATTGCAAGAGCAATCTCTTTGGAAGAGTTAGATATCAGAACTTACATGACCAACAAGGGGGGAATCCAGGGTTTACCAGCTAAATTCCTGATGGAGAAAGCCCTATACTTTGCCAGTATAGGAAATATAACTGCTTTCGAGGATGTCTTTGTTCTACTCATATATGGGTTATTCCTCTTTCCCAACATTGACAACTTCGTCGACACCAATGCTTTTAAGATATTCTTAATTGGGAACCCAGTCCCAACCTTGCTCGCGGATGCTTATCATTCTGTACACTTAAGGAATTTGTACATTGGAGGGATGATCACATGCTTTGTACCATTACTCTACAAATGGTTTATTTCCCACTTACCCAAGTCTGCTGCTTTTTGGGATCATAAGAGTGGTCAGCGATGGTCGCAGAATATTATGTCTCTTACCAATTCTGACATAGATTGGTACAATCGGATCTATGACGGAATAAAAATCATCGACAAATGTGGAATTTCCCCAACATACCCCTTATTGGCACTAAGGGAGGAATCAATTACCATCTAATTTTAGCCCGCCGTCAACTTGGATACCCGATGAAGAATATCCCATATAATATTCATCTAGAGGCTCTTTTATTCAAAGAAGGAGAGAATGACAGGGCACTAAAGAAAGAAATAGTGCATGCCTGGAAACATGTTCACAGGAAGGGGAGAGAGTCCTTAGGAAGGCCAAACTGCACCTCGACAGAACCTTATCTCCACTGGGTACAAACTAGAGCCATCAAACTGAAGATGCCTTACCCTCGTCAAGAAGTTTTTCCCTTGAAGAAATATGTCCTTTATTTCATGTCCGATGCGGAAAAACTCCAGATCTCTCTCAACAAAGTCCAACGTGAGAAGAACTCTTGGAAGAACGAGTACCATATTATTAATTTGGAGCGCACAAAGATCCAAGAACTGTTGAAGGAAAAGGATGCTCTGATTGAGATATTATAGCAGCATGCTATAGAAAGTCAGGAGGAACGAAGAAATTTGCTCTCTTCTTTCACTTGGCAAAGGATCATCGACCCGACAACAGTTGAAGGGGCCCGATCAAAGAAAAGAAAAATTCAGGAACCAGCGTCTGAGCTTTCCTCAGAGAAAACTCAGGATCCATAGGCCTATTTTCCTTCTCGTACTTTGTAAAATACTGTACTTTTCCTTGTAAAATACTGCAATCTTTCGAGTTCAATAAAAGGGTTTCCCCCCACTGTATGATATTTGCAATGTAACTGTTAAAAGTTCTTTTGAAAACTAAAACTAAAAAAAAAATATCATTCTCATTCTTTGCATATCATTCATCATTCTCACATAACACATCTTTGTCATTGAGTCTCACACATGTGTCGCACTCTAGAGTCAAACAGTCTCATTCGTACAATACTCGGGCCAATCGGCAAACGAAAATGGACGATCTCGAAGAAGAGAACAGAGAACGGAGTGAAGAAATCAACGGTCTGAAGGAGAGTTTGGAGAAATTGCACAACAGCACGGAATCCCTGGCAGCAGCTCAGGATCAACAACCTCAAAGGACTGTGATTTCAGAAATTATATCGTTTGAGACACCTGGCAGTCATCCTCAGTACAACATGCCTAAAGGTTTTCCCTGGGGCATGCCTTTCAATTTTATACCTGAAGGATATATACCTCCGGTCACTGAAGACCCATAAGCCATAGCAGGAACCTCCAGACCTGAAGGTTACAAACTTTAGGTAAATGAAGATGCAAAGGTTAAGACAGAAACTCCTGAAGGTTACAAACTTCAGGTCACTGAAGCACCAAGAGTTATCACCGTAATGTCTATACCATAATCGGTGGTACACACTATCCGAGAAGAACAGATTCTACAAGCCACTTCTGGCAGAAACGAAGAAGTATATGAAAGGATGAATGAATTCCAGGAACAATTCTTGGAAATGCAGAAGGAACTGCATGCCATTCGCGGGCAGGACTTGTTTGGAAAGGACGCCACTGACCTCTGTTTGGTCCCTAATGTAAAGATACCGCACAAATTCAAGGTGCCTGACTTTGAAAAATACAAAGGCAACTCTTGCCCTCAAAGTCATTTGGTAATGTACGCTTAGAAAATATCTACCCAGACAGAAAATCAACAGCTACTAATCCATTACTTCCAAGACAGTTTAACCGGTGTCGCACTCAAATGGTACATGGGTATAAACCGCACAAAGATCAACACTTTCAGAGATCTTGGGGCAGCCTTCGTTCAATAGTTTAAATACAATTTGGACATGGCACCAGATAGGGACCAGCTCAGAGCAATGTCCCAGAAAGATAAAGAAACCTTCAAGGAGTATGCTAAGAGATGGTGTGAAATCGCCGCCCAGATCTGTCCTCCTCTTAAGGAGAAATAAATGACAAAAATCTTCCTGAAAACATTAAGCTCGTTTTATTATGACCGGATGGTTGCCAGTGCACCTAGTGACTTCACTGAAATGGTGAACATAGGGGTACGCCTTGAGGAAGCAGTCAGAGAAGGACGGTTGGTCAAAGATGCAGAGCCATACAACACTACTAAAAGATACGGTAATGCTTTCCAAAAGAAGAAGGAGCAAGATATCAGTAATATCTCTCTGGGTAAGCAAAGACGAAGGTATCAACCTCGGCAGGTAGCAGCAGTAACTCCCGCTATCAACCCAACGCCAACTCCGACATATCAACCTCAGGTTGCTCAGAGCCAGCCAAGTCAACAACAATATCAGCAAAGGCCGCAACAACCTCTTCAGCAGGATCGCCCACGGTACAATAATAATAATCGTACTACATGATCACCAGGGTTTGACCCTATACCAATGTTATATGCAGAGTTATTTCCACTTCTGTTGGCCAAGGGGCATGTCCAAACCAAGACTCCTCTCACAGTACCAGATAATCCACCTTTTTGGTTCAAAGCAGATCAAACTTGCCCTTACCATCAAGGAGGATCAGGACATGTCATTGAGAATTTCCTCAACTTTAAATCTGATGTACAGAAACTCGTCAGAAACGGGGTTTTATCTTTCAAAGATACAAATCCAAATGTTCAAACGAACCCATTACCGCAACATGAAAAAACTTCGGTAAACTTGATAGAAGGAGAATCCGACAACAGTTATCAAATTCATGATGTACGCCTACTAGGAACAAATCTGGTGAAAATGTATTGCAGACAGTGCGGGTACGACCATGTACCATCTCACAACTATCATCAGTGTGATATCTGTTCTAAAAACAATCAAGGATGTGTTATCGTACAAGCAGCTCTTCAAGAGCAGATGGATCTAGGCTGGATTCAGGATCACATGATTCATGAAGTGAATATGGCCCATGCACATCCAAAAATTGTTCAAAATCATGACATCCGTGCAATAAACGTCAATTTAGTGGCAATGCATTCAAGACAAAGTCAGTATTACAATTTGCCGCAGCACGACTATAGCGCTTGCCCGATTTGCTCAAAAGACAACCAGGGATGCTCTTTTTGTACAAGAGGCCCTCCAGCGTCAAATGGATCTTGGATGGATCCAAGACTATCATGAAAGGAATGGTCATCAGGTCAACATGGTTCAGATCTTCGACATTCACTTAATGAATACCAGTCTAGTGGAATTGCATGCCAAGCAGGTCAGACTTGGTTTTCTGACCTCGCATAATTGTCAAGACTGCAAAGAATGCTCCAAAGACGAGCAAGGTTGTACGCTTGTACAAAGAACTCTTCGACATCTGTTGAACCACTGGTGGCTCCCAATCTATCAGGATGAAGACACGCAACAAGTTAGCGTAGCTAATGGAAATCCTGATAGACACAAAAGTTGTGATATCTGCTTACTAGAAACAGATCTGGTAAGGATGCACTGCATACAAAGGGGTACGGTCAGGTACCACCTCATAATTATGAACACTGTGGAATATGTTCAAAAAATAACGAAGGATGCTACCTCGTGCGAGCAGCTCTCCAGCATCAGTTAGACTGAAAGGAAACTCAACCATGCTTGAATTCTCAATCAATCAACATGGTGCAAGGTTGCCTCCTTGTTCAAAATAAGGACCGAGGACTACTGGACAGAGACATTGTCACAGTATCAAATAAAGGAGAACATGTCAATCATGGAATTACCAAGGATGTTTACACCATAATTCCTCTACTCAATGAATCAAAGATCCCTCTTGACAGTAGAAAAATTCCCAACCTAGAGCCGATTGAGGTTGCTTATAACGGTCAAAAGACCCAAAAAACCCATGTGGTTATCTACCTGCCAGGACCAATACCGTAGAAGTCAGAGAAGGCTATTCCGTAAAAACACTGTGCGACTACCATAGAAGATGGAAAAGAAATTCCACTACCATCCATTGTAAACATTGCTGATATCAGTCGAGTTACCCAGAGTGGTTGAATCTTCAACAGAGGAGTTGGAGAACCTGCAAAAGAAAAGGAACCTCAAGCTGAAGTTCCTAATCAATAAATCAGTCAATCCAGCAACACGGAACCTGTAAAGAATAACGATGAAATGCTAAAGCTCATCCAGAAAAGCGAGTACAACATTGTGGATCAATTGTTACAAACTCCTTCTCGGATATCTGTTTTATCCCTCCTGCTCAGTTCATAAGCTCACAGAGAAGCTCTACAGAAGGTTTTAGAACAAGCCTTTGTAGAACAAGATGTGACAGTGGGTCAGTTTGACAACATCATCTCCAACATCACTTCCTGCAACAATTTGCGATTTAGTGATGAAGAACTTTCAGAGGAAGGAAAGAATCATAACATGGCACTCAATATCACAGTCAATTTCCAGGATGATGCTTTAGCCAACATACTGGTAGACACAGGTTCATCCTTAAACGTCATGCCTAGGTCAACTTTGGCACGACTATGTTTTCAAGGTACTCCCATGAGAGGCAGTGAGATCATCGTCAAAGCCTTTGACAGATCTAGGAAAACAGTTATCTGCGAAGTCGGTCTTCCCATAACCATCAGTCCCCACACTTTCCAAGTCACTTTCCAGGTCATGGACATCCGAGCAGCATGCAGATGTTTATTAGGAAGACCTTGGATACATGAAGCTGGGGCAGTATCTTCGACACTTCACTAGAAGCTAAAGTTTGTCAAGGACGGCAAGTTGGTCACGGTATGTGGAGAACAAGCTTTAATAGTGAGTAACCTATCATCATTTTCATACTTAGAACCAGAGGAGGTTTTTGGGACTCAATTTCAAGCACTCTCGGTGAGCAATGAGAATCAACCAGAAAAGGGAACGTCGATTTCCTCGTATAAGGACGCTCTCCAAATAATGGGAAGTGGTGACATAAAAGGATGGGGACAGATTATAATTCCTGCCGATAACAAGACAAGAAAAGGTCTTGGTTTTTCTCCAACATGTACCCAAACTACAAAGAAGGATGAAAGTTTTCGTCCCATTTAGGATTTCTTCCATAGTGGAGGTTTCCTTCACCCGGTTTCTCAAGAAGTTCACACCATCGAGAAGAACAACTCTTCTAATACAGATGAAGAGTGGAAATCCTATTTTAACGATGAAGGTTATATATCTCAGGGAGAAACGTACATACCATTCTGCTCTCCAAAGCAAAGTCCCAGATATATATTGAGATCAGATGTCAGAATGATCTACAGAGATTGTGATCCCGAAGGATGTCGTGCTCCACCCAACTCATTAAAGGAAGACACTCTGATGAACGATAACTTTGACTACCACTCTTATGATCCCCTGGATGATTTACCTATCTAGAAGCCTTGTGTGGAAGACTCGAGGCAAAAGAGTTAGCCAGATAATGTATATCTGCTGAATGATCTTGAAAAGGATACGCCTGTTCTCCCAGACTCATGGAATCCTTACCCAGAACGTTTCGGAAATGTCCAACACCACGTTGATGAATTCGCAAAGATCACGGGACAAGAATTTATTAACTATTTTTTCCCGAGGTCAACGTCATTGAAGAAGATGACTCATCTATCCCCACAAAAACCTGGGATACCTTGGGCCAGCCAAGCGGCAAGTACGAATTTCTAGTCAAATACACTGCTACCGAAAGCTCTCGCGTCAGATGTGAGGACATCCAGCCAACTTGATGGGGAGATCCTCTTGAGAGTGAAAATATTATGGAAGATGTAACAGAAGAGTCCTCCTATGATAACTCTACATGGGAAGAAGACTCCAATGATCCCACTTCGCTAGAAATCACTGTCATTACTGAAGACAGACCGAGAAGGTAAGTACCAGACTTTGTGATCAACAAAGGAGTTCGTCACCATTGGGTTGCGGTCGATGTCCCGAATTTCGTTCATAAATCAAAGTAATTGTCTCATCTTTGTTTTAACCTTTCGCCTTTCCCGGGTGAAATGGATGTTTTATAGGGCATACTTTTCTGCAAATGTCCCTCTTTGCTTCGCCCAAAGCGACAAAGTTTTATTTTATAGGGTTGTGTTTCAAGAATCGAAAAATCATAAATAAATAATGTCATTCTGAATTCTTGCATTTATTGCTATTTTCACTTTTTTCTTTTTCAGAAAATGGTAATCCTAAAAAAAATAATAAAAACAACAGTTTTTTCAAAAAAAAATACATTGCACACACTTTTGCATTCTCTCTGCCTTTTCTACAAAGGAATCATCACGTCATGCAGATTACTTGTTTTAAACCCCATTGAAACATATGATCTAATGCCTTATCCCAACTTTGACTTCCCGGTATTTGAAGCTGAAGAAGCAGAGGACGAAAAATTCCAGATGAGATCTCTCGACTACTCAGACAAGAGGAAAGGTCCATTGAACCTTACAAAGAGCCATTGGAAACGGTCAATTTGGGTTCAGAAGAAGAAAGGAAAGAAGTTAAGATTGAAGCATTGCTCAGTCTAACTATCAAAGAATGCTTGATAAAACTTCTCAAAGAATTTCCAGATGTGTTTGCTTGGTCCTACCAAGACATGCCAGGGTTGGATACCAACATCGTGGAACATGACTTACTGCTGAAAATAGAATGTCCTCTGGTAAAACAAAAACTAAGAAGGACTCATCCAGATATGGCCATCAAAATTAAGGAGGAAGTGCAAAAGCAAATCGACGCAGGTTTCCTTGCCACCTCAGAATTCCCTCAATGGCTTTCTAACATAGTGCCAGTTCCAAAGAAGGACGGGAAAGTCAGAATGTGTGTAGATTACAGGGATTTAAACAAAGCAAGTCCAAAGGATGATTTTCCCCTACCACACATTGACATGCTGGTTGATAGCACAACAAAATTCAAAGTATTCTCCTTCATGGATGGACTCTCGGGCTATAATCAAATCAGAATGGCACCAGAAGACATGGAGAAAACTTTATTCATCACCCCATAGAGCACCTTTTGTTACAAGGTAATGTCGTTCGGTCTGAAGAACGTATGAGCAACTTATCAAAGGTCTATGACAACTCTGTTTCACGACATGATGCACAAAGAAATTGAAGTGTACGTCGATGACATGATTTCCGAATCTAAAATAGAAGAAGAACATGTGGAACACCTATCAAAGTTATTCGAGCATCTGAGAAAATACAAACTCCGCCTGAATCCAACAAATGTACATTCGGTGTTCTCTCAGGAAAGCTTTTGGGATTCATCGTCAGCCAGAAAGTAATTGAGGTTAATCCCGACAAAGTCAAGGCCATTCAAGAAATGCCTTCACCAAAGACTGAACAAGTAAGAGGATTTTTGGGATGTCTGAATTACATCTCAAGATTCATATCTCTCATGACTGCGATGTGCGTGCCAATCATCAAACTACTAAGAAAGAATCAAAGTTGTATATGGACAGAAGACTGCCAAAAGGCTTTCGACGACATCAAAGAATATCTGCTGAATCCACCGATTATGTCTCCTCAAGTGGAAGGAAGACCACTGATAATCTACTTAACAGTCTTGGAAGACTCCATAGGTTGTGTGCTTGGCCAACAAGACGACACCAAAAGAAAAGAGTATGCCATTTATTACTTAAGCTAGAAGTTCATAGATTATGAAACTCGATACAGTATGCTCGAGAAATCTTGTTGTGCTCTGGCTTAGGTAGCTATGCGTCTTCGCCAGTACATGAATTGTCACACTACTTGGTTAATCTTCGAAATGGATCTTATCAAGTACGTCTTCGAAAAGCCTGCTTTAATGGGAAGGATTGCCCATTGGCAAATGTCATTATCGAAATACGACATCGAGTACCATGCTCAAAAAGTCATCAAAGGAAGCATCATAGCTGATCATTTGGTTTATCAACCGATTGACGATCAGGAATCAGTCAAATTTGACTTCCCAGATGAGAATGTCATGTACCTGAAAATGAAGGATTGCGATGAACCGCTACCAAGCGAAGGGCCAGAGCTGGGATCCCAATGGGGACTAATATTCGACGGAGCTGTCAAGACTTATGGAAATGGAATTGGGGCAATCATCGTAACACCTCAGGGTACCCATATTCCTTTCACCGCCAGATTGGCATTCAAATGTACAAACAATGAGGCCGAATACGAAGCTTGTATCATGGGTCTTGAAGAAGCTATTGACTTAAGGATAAAGAACTTGGATGTGTTTGGAGACTCAGCCCTGGTTATAAATCAGATCAAAGAAGAGTGGAACACATATCAACCTGGATTGATTCCTTACAAAGACTACGCAAGAAGGTTGTTGCCCTTCTTCAGCAAGATTGAGTTTCATCACATTCCTCGTGAATAAAACCACATGGATGATGCACTAGCTACCTTATCCTCCATGATTAGTGTGATTCGATGGAACGATGTACCCAAGATCGACATAATGCGCCTTGATAGGCCCGCTTACATATTTATAGTGGAAGTCTTCATCGATGACAAACCATGGTATCATGATATCAAATGCTTCCTTCAAAGACAGGAATACCCGCCCAGGCATCAAGAAAAGATAGGAAGACTCTCAGAAGACTGGCTGGAAACTTCTTCCTGAATAATGATGCACTCTATAAAAGAAACTTTGACATGGTTTTGCTCAGATGCATAGACAAACACAAAGCAAACATGTTAATGAAAGAGATCCATGAAGGCTCCTTTGGCACTCATGCCAATGGACACATAATGGCAAGAAAATTTCTGAGAGCAGGATATTATTGGCTGACAATGGAATCCGATTGCTACAAGTAAATGAGGAAGTGTCACAAGTGTCAGATATACGCTGGAAAAATTCATGTACCACCAACACATCTCAAAGTTCTTTCTTCTCCATTGCCTTTTTCTATATGGGGAATCGAAATGATCGACATGATTGAACCCAAAGCTTCAAATGGACATCGGTTCATCCTGGTTTCCATTGATTACTTCACCAAGTGGGTCAAAGCAGTATCATACACCAATGTGACCCGACAGGTGGTGGTCTGATTTATCAAGAACAATCTCATATGCCGTTATGGTGTTCCAAGCCAGATCATTACGAATAATGGATTCAACCTGTATAACAAGATGATGAAAGAGTTGTGTGTTGAGTTCAAGATCGAACACCACAACTCGTCTTCCTACCGGCCTAAAATGAATGAAGCGGTAGAAGCAACTAACAAGAACATTAAGAAAATCATTCAAAAGATAGTTGTAACCTACAAAGATTGGCATGAGATGCTACCCTTTGCTCTTCACAGTTATCGCACATCCGTCCGCACTTAAATAGGGGAAACCCCTTTCTCTCTAGTATATGGCATGGAAGCAGTGCTCCCCATAGAAGTAGAGATACCGTCAATAAGAGTCTTGATGGAAGCCAAGTAAACAGAAGCTGAATGGTGTCAGAGCAGATACGACGAACTAAACCTAATAGAAGAGAAGAGAATGACGGTTTTATGCCTCAGTCAGTTATATTAACAGGGAATAAATAAAGTGTTCGACAAAAAAGTCTGACCCCGTATCTTCAGAGAAGGAGACCTCGTGCTGAAGAAGATACAATCATTTCTCACTGATCCCAGGGGCAAATGGACTCCAAATTATGATGGCCCCTATGTTGTTAAGAAATCCTTCTCAGGTGGTGCCTTAAGACTTGCAACCATGGATGGAGAGGAGTTTACTTATCCCACAATTGTGGATGTAGTCAAGAAATACTTCGCCTAAATGAAAAAAAAACGTCTCGGTGGATTGAAAACCCGAAAGGGCGGTGCAGGAAAAAATTAGAGACATAAGCAATAATCATCCCGATAAATTGAAAACCTGAAAAGGCGATCTAGGAAAAATTTAGGGACTCATGGTAAGCAACTGCATCCGACAAGACTGGCTCTTCAGCAGCAACGTCATCTGCCCAGAAATTCTCAATCAAGGTCGTCTTCGACAGAAGTTCAAAAAAAAATCCATAATTCAAAGTTGGTGGAAGGACATTGGTCATTATGTTTCAATGTAGCCCCTTTTTCCTTTAAATTACCATTTTCTAAAAACTTTGTAATACTCTATGGAATCACGCGTTTGGCTGATTGCCATTCTATCAATAAAAATTTGAGTCTTTGTGCCTTTTGTTTACAATTCTCATTTATCCTGCTTTACAAAATGACTTGTTTATTTGATTAACATTCTTGAAACAAAAAATGAATTTACTTTTTGCTTTCAAATTTACTTCTGCTTTTAAAATAAAGATGGCAATTTCCTTTCGATTAATGAGCACAAAAGGGAATATCGACGGTTTCTCCGAAAGTGATCAAACTTCAAAATGCAGAATCAAAATACTCCTTATGATCAGCACACCCTGAATAAAGGATCAATTGTTTCGAATGAAATGTCCCATCTGTCATCCCAGAAGGATTTGCCCTTGAAAGGCAGGAACAGGTTTCTATCCCTAGCAAGTTTGTGCCTCCGAAAACCAGAACAAACGCAGGAATCCCTGTGCCTAAACAAAAGTACAACCTTCAAAATCTCCAGTGATACCCCATCTTCCAGAGTGGCCGAGTATCCAGTCGTGTTCATCACCAGTTCGTATGTCATGTCTGTCTTGTGAGCATTCCATACATACATTATGCATAATTGATTCATATTCATATTACATTACTATCGCTTTGGTCATACTCATCCCCAAGTGATAAACGTCCTCTCTCCGATAGAGTTGTCAGTCTTCCTTACCACGTCAGATAGAACAAAATCTTGGTTAAGTCCTTTCCTCGTCAGGAAATGTATCGTCTAAACAATATCTCTCCAGTGTATTCCTGGATTGAAATCGGTCTTCGACCACTTTGATAACTTGAACCTCTGAAAGATAAGAAGCCATTTGGTTATACACCTTTGGAACTTCACTCTTCACTATTGAAGATGACATTTTGCTTTCCCGGATTAAAGAAAATCCCCAGAGAAAGTGTAACACCCCAAAATCAGTAGAATATTTATTTAATTGATTTTTTTATAAATATTCAAATTTTTGGTGAATTTTTGTGATGTCTGATGATTTATGTTGTGGGGTATTGACGATGTTAAGGGTGTGTTGATTTATGTTAGAGGTATATGATTTATTAAGGATTATTTCGATAATAATAATAGAATAATTTGACAATGTTATTTAAATTATTATTATTATTTTAAAATAAAAGGAAGGGCTAAGTGGTAATTGTGCGAGAATTAGTGAGGACAATGATGGAAAAGTGTATTAGGGGTCCTAGGGGTAAGTTGGACAAAAGGAATTAGAGAGAGTGAGAAGTCATTCTGGATACGATCAAATTTTGGGAAACCGCTCTAAAGAAAGGAGAAGAAGGCTAGGGTTCAGAGAGGCTTCAGAAGAAATCAGAGAGGAGATTTCAGAATCAATTTACTAAGGTATGGGGAGAATCTTTTATCATTATATTTGATATAGGAGTAGAAACATGTAGGTATTTGAGTTCCGGGTAGATTAGACAAGTTTATGTCGGAATTGAGGTTTTTGGGATGTATTAGATGTTAGGGATAAAACCCTCTATGATGTGTTGTTGTTGTGGTGTTGTTGTTGTTGTGTTGTTGTTGTTGTTGTTGTGGTGTTGTTGCTGTGATGAATTGTGAATAATGAGACTGTTTTGATGCCGAAATCGTAAGCCTTGAGGGTCTGAGATAGTGCAAAATCGCAACTGAGAAGTTGCAGGTTCGCACGGATTCGTCGGGCGAAGGTCCAGTCTCGTCGGGCGAAGCGATTTCGCCCCGTCCTCGGTAGGCGAATGAGGAAGCGAAAGGGAAGGTGGAAAAAGGGGGTTTCTGGATTTTATATGGGGGAGATGTTTCGCCTCAGCTTCGACGGGCGAACACCCAAGCGAGCCAGTGGCTTTGCCAGGCGAAAGAGAAGCTGGGAGATGGGGGAATTGTGAGCTATTGGATTTTATAGGGGGAGGGGCTTCGCCCCTGCTTCTCAGGGCGAAACCCAGGCGAGCGCGCTGCTTTGTCGGGCGGGCTCCAGGCGAGCAGGAGAAATGTTTTTTGTTTATTTTAATTTTCTTTTCTTGTGCTTTGTGCTGCCTTGTGCCTTGTTGTTCGTAGGCATTGGTTAATTGATGTGTTGTGTTTTGATGAGTAAATTGTGATGAAGTGAGATGTATTATGATGATGTTTTGATGTATATGATGATGTGTAACCTTGATGACTTTCGATGCATGACAATGATCAGATAATATGATGTTTGATTTTATGAATAGTGATGCAATGTGACGATTTTATGATGATGACGATTATGACGTTTGCATCATGCATTCATAGCATCCTAGAACTTCGGTCCAGTGACGGTTTTAGGACTTCGGTCCAGTGGTGGCTTTAATCCCATTATGTGGATTGGAGTGTATAACGTTGTTCCGGTTCTTGTGTAGAATCGATCCTATTGGTGGGGATCTTTGGAGTGTGATGGCCCAATGTCCATCAAATTATGATGAATTGGTACCACACGCATGAGTCCGTGTATGCATTTCATATTTATGTGGCAATGTGTGTCTGTGAATGATAATGTGATTGATGACATGACTGTAAATGATGTACGATGATGATGATGACATATTAATGATGATGTTGGGTTATTTTGATGCATGCTACTTTACTATTTCTTATCTTATATCTTGTATAATGGTTTATGATTACTCACCCTGCCTGTTTGAATGTTGCCTCCATGTGGGTAACGTGCAGGTGATCAGAACTAGCTTTTGGTGCGTGAAGAGTTTACTTGAAATACTTTTGGTTATTTTGGTCGATGTAGAGGGTCTTGCTCTGATTTGTAACACCGGGTGGGGACGTTTGAGTCGAACCATAGTGTTCTTTGGTTTGATGATTATAATGATGTTTTGAAGTTGTCTTACACTTTTGAGTTATAAACTATAATGACGTTTTAGGAGTTTTTTCGCGAGATATTTGATTTTAATTTTGATGTTATAACCCGTGTTATGGAGCAGGATGTTAATTTTGATGTTTTATGACGAAATCTGATACCCTTTGGGGACTTTACTCTGATAATTGCTGTTATTTTATTCGTGAATGTCCGTTGGGTAGAAGGATGTTATAGAAAGCCTCTCAACAGAAGACTCTTGGCAATATGAAAGTTTCTCCCAAAAAGAAAAATTTGCTTTCAATGGAGTCATCAGCACCTAAAAGTTGGATTACATCATATGGCATCTCTCCAAAAGGAGGAAGTATGATGTAATTTCCCCAACAAATGGCATCTCCTATAAGAGAAATTTGCACACCTCTGCAATTCAGACAAATGGTCCCCACCAACAAGTCTGACATCAAAACTTTACTAATCCTATGGCATCCCTCCAAAGAAATTTCGAAGAGAAGTATGATGAAGCATGTTTTTTCATCAAATGGCATCTCCCTAGCGAGGAGTTTGGTGAAAACCATCACAGAATAGCATTTCTTGTCGAAAAACGGACTTGAAAGGAAAAAATTGAGACCAGTTCTGTGGCTGAAGACCAGGATCGAGGGGAAGTTTATTTCAAAAGAAAACTGAGACCAGTTCCGTGGCTGAAGATCAGGATCGAGGGGAAGTTTATTTCAAAAGAAAACTGAGATCAGTTCCATGGCTGAAGACCAGGATCGAGGGGAAGTTTATTTCAAAAAGAAGCTGAGACCAGTTCTGTGGTTGAAAACCAGGATCGAGGGGAAGTTTTACCCTTTTCTAAGTAGCATTGCTTAGCAAAAGAAGATGGATGAGCAAATAACTGTTATTCACAACCACAGTCAAAATTTTGGGTATTCCAATATTTAATCCTCTTTTACCTTAAATGTCCGAACGTCATCGCCTTTCACACCTTCAGGTCCAAGAAGATTAAATAGGAGCATCTGCCATACCCTAAATTTTGACCACAAGATTTCCCATCATTGTGCAAATCATCACCAAAAAATGGAGGTATCTTCATACCTCATTAATCCTCTCAAAGGTTGTTGAGCATTCACCTCAATCAAGAAGTAAGGGTTTTTAGCCCTCTCAGAGCACTCAGACAAAAGATCAATCAAGAATTGACATGATCTTCAGTTTGTCAAGCCCCTCAAACATCCATGAAGGACCAAAGGGTCTCCCACATCATGAATCAAGCATAAGAATGCAACATTTCAAGCTGATCAAACCTCAAGATCAATAGTGTCACCAAATTAGGGTTTTGGTCGACCAAGGCCTCCAGAGGGAAATTTTCATCTGGGCATGAGCCAATACTTCAAAACATGATTCAAGAAGCTCAAAGAGACCTCATGATTCCATTCATAAGTTCAAAATAGCCTCAGGGGATGCATTCATCAAAAATCAGGAATTAGGGTTTCTTGACCTAATTCACTCCTAAGTTGACTTCTGGAGCAAGACATGAGCCAAGACCTCAAGAAATGTTTTTAAGACCTCAAATATCTTATATTGATCCTCTTACAAGTTTAAATTGACACAAATAACTTGATTCATGAGCAACATAAAGATTCAAATTCACCTGGACCACAAACTAGGGTTTTTGAGAAAAAGTCAACCATGCCTTTGACCTTTGACCAAGACATGATCTCAAACCTTGGGAAATGATTAAAGACACTCTAAAAAACCTAGGGAATCCATCCATTAGGTTTGATTTAGCCCAAGGACTTGATTTCATAAAGTATCACAAAGTTTGAAATTCATCTGATAAAAAGTCAATTGTGCCCAAAACCAAGTTTGACTTTTGAGATTTTTTTATAAATATGACTTCTTCAAGTAAAAAACAATGTTAAATTATGGTTTGGATCATAATCCATCAATAAAAATCAAGAAAGGTGAGGTTACTTGCAAAAGGGGTAATCTTAAGAAACTTAAAATTTCACTAAGTTATGGAAAAAAGATGATTTTTACACAATTTTGCAAAACCATAACTTATGATCCAAGCAACCATTTTCTTCCATCCAAAGCTCAAAAGAAAGCTCTCATTACATACTACAAAAGTGTCCTCCTGGCCCATAGTCAAAAGATGCATGGATTTTGAGTTAGAAAGCCATGAAGTTAGGGTTTCATGAGATTTTCACTTTGACACTTAGTGAAATTTTGAGACAGAATCTGTTTTCATTTTTTCCAACTTTGAGGTCATTTTTCTCTATGATCCACATTGATCCAAGACCAAAGTTAAACATCAAAGTTGAAGTATGATGTGCAAGCTTTCCAAAGAGTACAAGAACATCATCAAACTCCATTTGAGCAAAGAGATATGGAGGGATCAACATGCCTTGCTGCAAACTGGTTACAAAACAGTTTTGGTTATTTCTTGCTAGCCACGATTCTTTTTTTCAAGTGTAATGATCAATACCACTCACATTCAATGCATAACAGATGAATCACTATAAACCTGCAAAGTTAGACCAAGGAGTCAAGGATATCTCAAGTGGAATGATGGGTTTTGTCACCTTGTGCCTTAAATTCAAAATGGCATTTATGTGCAATAGTGCACATTCAACAAAAGGACTCTTTTCAGTCAAGATGCTCACATAAACAACAATAAAAGCATCTGAGGAATGTGGATTAAGTCAAAAGATAAGCTAGCCATGTGGAGGGCTATGGTACCTTGTGTGAGTGGGCAATGATACACCTTGCCAAAACTTTTGAATTCAAGCCAATCTCCAAGATATCACTATTCAGCCAAGACAAATCAGTTCTCCTATAAATATAAGACATTTCTGATGTTTCAAAACACACCAAAACAACCACAATGTTTGTTTTCTCACAAATCCTCTTTCTTGTAAAATCCAAAGTTCTCAAAGAGTGAAAACTTAGAATTCTCAAACCAGTCCAATTCCACTCAAACCAAGCATTAAAACACTTCACATAAGCATCATAGAAGTGATCCATAACCTCAAAACACTTCTGTAACATCAAAATCACCAAGTCATTATTCATTTGCTCAAATTTTCCTCAAAGCTGCAGATAGGGTCGAGCCAAGTGATCCAAAAGGTTTTAATCAATTCTAATCATTGGAACACCATCCTTGGAGGTCAAGGAAGCTGTCCAGATCATCATCTTGCATATGTAACACCTACGCTGCAGAATTCGATTCTCACTTGCAAGGTAAGCTTCCTCAAATCTGAACTCTATGATTCAAGCATCATAAATGTGTTTTCAAGTTACCAACATGTTTCTGCACTTATGTAGAGTGTTTCCCCTCAATTAATTACTTTGTATCTATCGTGTATGGAGTTTCATAGTGTTCTTGCAAAAATTAGGGTTCATTTGTTCTTCACATGAATTCTCACTCCACACTTAAAAGAAATGCAATTAATTGGTACCATTGAAATCCTATTTAAAAAATGAGCAACTTTCATGTTTACAAAAGTCATTTTCATTGCGTATTGAGTGAGATATGTGAGTTTTTGCAAATCTGAACATGGAGGGTGGCACGAGGAAGAAGAAGATGGTCTTGGCACCATTTTTCAAATTTTTTAATTTTTAAATATTTTTAATATTTTCAATTAATTTCAAAAATTCATATCTCTCTCATTTTTAATCGTTTTCAAATGATTTTTTAAACATAAATTACTTATACATTTTAATATTTAATTCCACCAAAAAATCAAAAATATATTTTATATTTGATATATTTTTGAATTTTTCAAAGAATTTCTTTTTAATTGTTTTAAACATTTTTAAATAAATTCTTTTTCTTGATTTTTCAAAACCAATTGAATTTCAAATCATCTTGTGGATTAAAACATCTATTTTCAAACATTTTTCAAAGTTTACAACATGTTTTTGAATATATTTGATATTTTATATCATTTTTTATTTAATTTTTGTTTGAAACAATGTATTTTAATTAAAATTAGGGTTTTTTCTTGGATTTTAAATTTTCAAACTTCATTTGAAATACACTTGGGTCTCTAATAGAGTGTAGGACCCATCCTCTTTTGTAAATAAATAATTCCTGGGCCTCTGTCATAGTATAAGTCCCGGTGCGTTTTTCAAAATAACGGCGCGTTCATTATTTTTCATCTGGGCCTCTCCTTGAGTATAAGCCCTACTTTTCTTTCTTTACAAATACACTTGGGCCTTAATAGAGTGTAAGACCTAAACCCCTTTTTACATAAATAAATTTTGGGCCTCTGCTTTAGTATAAGTCTCACAACGTCTTTCGGTATCACAGTGCGATCACGGTTTTCAAAATAAGTCATCTGGGCTTCACCTTGAGTATAAGCCCCAATATTTTGTACATAGACTTTGTTTTAAACAATAAACAACTTCCATAGGCCTCTCCTTGAGTTGTAAGCCCCATACCTCTATTTTCAAAATCATCTGTCTGTTTTAAACAGGTACTAAGAGGAGCACAATTCCCGGTGAAACTGATCTTTGACCACTTGGGCCTCTCTTTGAGTTATAAGCCCCAAACTTTATTTTCAATTCATTCAAACAAATTTCTTTTAATTCAAATTCAAATTCAAAGTTTTCTCAAAACTTTCTTCAATTTCTCAAAACCCTAATCATACAGTTAAAATCATACAATCAATCACAATACACTTGGGTCTCTTTTCAGAGTGTAAGACCCAACATCTTTTCAATTCAATGCATACTTATTTATATACCTGTTAATTCACTTATTTGTATATACTTGTGGATATCTGTCTAGAGTTTCCCCAGCAGTTAGGTCTACACTTAGGTCAAACCAAAGGTTACTTCTAACATAGTCAGTAACTAGTCCCCTCATAGGAAACTTCCCTCAATACAGTCTGCCTTCTCTCGGGCTTTATTCAATATGGAACAGAGAAAGGAATTATTCCCGGTGAAACTTTTCTCAAGACAGTCAAAACTTAGAAACACATAAAAGAAATTCATTTCCCTAGAGAGGATTAATTCTCGGTGAATTCTCTTTTGAATTTCTTCAAACCTTAGAACTGTTCAACAGAGAAAGGATTATTCCCGATGACACCTTTCTTGAACTTTTCTTAGGCTTAGACCCACAGGCTTCCTAGAAACATCCCCAGCCTCTTCTTGGGCTTAGTACAAGGACCACCATGCTTCTTAAAAGTTCCATCAGCCTCCTCTTAGGCTTAGTACAAGGACCCCAAAGGCTTTCTAAAAGCATAGGATAGAATTCAGTCATCTCTACTAGTTCAATCCTCAGGAAAGTCAAAACTCTAGAACATCCAATCAGTCAAGAATTGAACTTCATCTCTAAAACCCACAACCTCCTCTTGGGCATCATATAAAGATCTCTCTCCAACCAGAGTCTACCTCTCCTTAAGAGACTTGGGTAGTCTCAGCCTCCTCTTGGGCTTCATACAAGTAGACTTAGAAAGTCTCACCCTCATACCCTTCTCTTAGGCTTAGTACAAGGACTCACAAACTTCCTAAAAGCATAGGATAGATCCTGAGCATCTTCACCAATACATCATTTCCCAAAAGAGTTAAAACTTCTAAGGTTTTCAAACTCACCTTTAAACTTCTCTGACCTCCAACAAGGCTTAACTTTCACCTTGAAAATCCTAGCCAGGGTCAATTTACCATCAATAAACCCCCAACAGAATCAAAGCCTCATGGCATCTGGTAATTCAACTCTTCCCTGATTCCCCAATAAGAGTTAGTTTCCCTTTGGATTCCCCAATACAGTTTAGACCTTCTCCTGGATTTCAAGAATCCTCAGCAAGAGTCAGCCTCCTCTTAGGCTTCATATAAGAATTTCCCCAGTCAGCCTCAATCTTGGACTTTGTTCCAGACAAACATCATACTCCTCAATTGAGTCAGTTCTCTATACTCAAACTTTTCAGCTTCAACCTTGGGCTCCAAACAAGATACTCAAATAAAACCCTCCCCAGTGGAGTCATTTTCCTTTAGCTTCAACATTGGGCTTCAAACAAGATACTCAAATAAAACCCTCCCTAGTGGAGTCAGTTTCCTTTAGCTTCAACCTTGGGCTTTGAACAAGGCACACAAAAAATAAAATCCCCACAGATGAGACCATAAGTACACTCTAAAGGATGATATTTCTTCTATACATCACATATCAAAACAAACAATCAAAACCTTTTGTCCAGATAATTGCTGTAAGTGGCACACTTGTTGATTCTAAATCCAAGCTGGAGTTCTTCCCTTATCTTGGCTAAAACTTCTCTTTCATCTAACAGCTATAAGTGGCAAGCCACTGGATTCTACACATTCAAGCCAATGTCCCTCTCTTAGTATGAAAGACTCATAAGGAAAAAGTGGCATTGCTCTACACTGAGTTAAAGCTTCTTTCTTTATGACATCTCTCTTATAAAGGAAATTATGGCATTGCTGGATCCCATATCCCGGTTAAGTAATTTCACTTTTAACCAATTACCTGACATTTTGTGAGGAATAGGTGAGATATATCCCTTTAGAGATGACAAATTCTCTCTCAATCACCCTTTTAGCTTCAATCTTAGGCTTTAAATAAGACACAAATACTCTGATAGCTTCAATCTTGGGCTTTAAACAAGACACCAAATCAATTGCTCTGATTTCCTGAATCTCTTTACACGATACGTAGGCATAAGATTGCGAAATCTTAGCGAGCAAACAAATCAAAAATCTTAAGTCAAACACCTTCCCAAAAACAATAGAAAACCCGAAAACAACAAAAACATCCTCTTAACCCTCCCAAAGGAGAAACTTTCCCAATCCATAGTAGATAAACATAAGAAAGCCTTTCAAACAGCTGAAACACATGCAAAAGAAGGTTACTATAGATAGTCTGGGTGTTAATAGCTTCCCTTTGTATAACCAAACCCCGTTCTCCGATCTCTTAGTATTTGTTAAAGAAAACACTTGCGTGCAGGGTTAGTTTAAGATATCTTCTCCTTCCTTTTAAGCTTCATAGGATAAATAGAGAAATTAGAAAGTAGCACCAAATGCGGTAGGTGGTCGTGTCACTAAAAAATCAACGCTACACTATGGCTTCCAGAAAAACCTTCAAGTTTGAGTTGAAGGTTTTGGAGCATAGATGTCTTACTACTGCAGCAAGTTGTGAAGAGTGGATGTGGCATTATCTTCTTGGGCATATTAACTTTAGAGATATCAAAGACTTACAAAAGAACGGAATGGTAACGAGACTGCCATC
This sequence comes from Lathyrus tuberosus, assembly GCA_022829125.1. Lineage (NCBI taxonomy): Eukaryota > Viridiplantae > Streptophyta > Magnoliopsida > Fabales > Fabaceae > Lathyrus > Lathyrus tuberosus. The sequence goes on along the minus strand of JALAZF010000241.1, from coordinate 1,918,929 downwards.
GATCAACATACCAGCTGAAATTTGTGAAGAATGTGTGCAAGCGAAGAAACATAAGGGTAAATTCAGCAATTATGCAGAACGTAGAACCAAGAATCACCTTGAGATGATGTATTAGGATGTGTATGGGTTGATGCAAGTAGGTTCTATTTGGTGGCAATAGGTACTTTGTCACATTTATCGATGATCATAGTAGAAAGCTATGGACATACCTAATCAAGAGAAAGGATGAGGTACTTGAAGTGTTCAAGAAGTTCAAGTCCATGGTTGAGAGGAAAAGTGGTCACAAGCTCAAAGTGCTCAAAACGAATGGTGGAGGTGAATATGTTTCAAATGACTTTGGGAAAATTTGTGATCAAAAGGGTATTGTACTTGAGGTAGTACCACCCTATACACCACAGTAAAACGGTGTTGCCGAGAGGAAGAATCAATCTATCATGAACATGGTGAGAAGCATGTTAAATGGGAAGAACTTATCGAAAGAGTTGTGGGGAGAAGTGGTATCAACAAGTACTTATTTGTTGAATAGGTGCCCTAGAAAGAAAATTGACAATGTAACACCAGAGGAAGCATGATCAAGATTCAAACTGAATCTGAACCATTTGAGAGTCTTTGGTCGTGTTGCATACCAAAATGTTCCTGGTCAACTTAAAAAGAAGTTGGATGATAAGAGAGAAGTGATGATACTGTCATACCCCAAATTTTGACCACTAAGATTCCCCATCATTGTGCAAATCATCATCACAATATGGATGGACCATTATACCTCATTAGTCTCCCCAAAAATGGGTGAGCATCCACTACAATCAAAATTTAGGGTTTCAAGCCCTCTCAGAGCTCTTAGACAAAGGATCAATCAAGGAATGACATGCTATTCAATTTGTCTAAACCTCTCAAATATCCGCAATGGATCAAGAGGACTCCCACCTCAAGAATCAAGCACAAAGTTGCAACATTCCAAGTGGATTAAGCCTCAAGATCGCCAGTGTCACTAAATTAGGGTTTTGGTCGACTGGGGCCTCCAGATGGAAATTAGGATTAAGCCAGAGGATTCAAAGAATAACCTAAGATGCTCCAAGGGACATCATGAACCCAATAATCAAGTCAATTTTGCCTCAGGGGATGCATTCATAAAAAATCAGGAATTAGGGTTTCTTGACCTAATTCACCCCTAAGTTAACTTTTGGGACAAAACATGAGCCAAGACCTCAAGAGAGGATTTGAAGGTTTCTAACACACTACATTGATCCATTTGCAACAATGGATTGATCCAAGAAGCTTGATCAATAAGTTTCAAATTCATCAGAACCACAATTAGGGTTTCGCGGGAAAAGTCAACTATGCCTTTGACTTTTTATTCAGGCATGCTCCCAAACCTTGGGACATGATTCAATACACCCTATAACACCTATGTAATTAATCCATCAAGTTTGATTTAGGTCAAGGACTTGATTTCATAGAGGATCGCACAGTTTGGAGTTCATCTGACTAAAAGTCAACTGTGCACAAAAGTCAACTTTGACTTTTTGAGATTTTTCACAATTATGGTTCTTTGACCCTAAAATGATGTTAATATGTGATTGGGGTCATCATTCATCAAGAAAAATCAAGAAAAGTGGGATAACTTGTAAAAGGGGTAACCATAAAAAACTTAGAAATTTTCTAAGTTATGGAACAAAGTGGCTAGGGCACCAACTTCCAAGGATCATAACTTGATATCCAAGCAACCATTTGGGCTGATCCAAAGATGGATTTGTAGCTCTCATGTCATAATTTAAAAGTGCCAACTACACCTTATTCCAATTCCTCATAGATTTCAAATTATGATTGGACCAAAATGCCAAAATCATGAAAATGCATCATTTTTCAACACTTAGACAAAATTCTGTCCAAGACAGATTTTGTTGAAAACACCAAAACTTGTGAGGTTTTTTCACATAGTTGGAAGTGGAATCAATTCCGAAGGTAAACATCAATGTTATTGCATATGTTGCTAAGAATTCAAAGAGCTTATTAGCATGAATTGATTCAACTTGAGCCAGGAGAAATCCATGCCCAAAGTCATGCTGCTGCAACTGTTTTGGAAAAATCAGTTTGCACTTTTTCTTGCTTTACATGATTTCTGATTCAAGACCAATGATCCCTATGCTACAGTCATCTAATCTGATCCTAATCCAAATGATCCAACTTGCAAAGCTGAGTCCAAAAGCCAAAGGATCTTCCAACATGAGAGCAATGCATTTTGGCATATTATGCCTTGAATTCAAGGGCATTAATGTGGAATAGTGCACTTTCAAGATTCTCACTCTCCTCAGTCAAGTTATCTGATTAAACAACAATAAAAACATCTGAAGAATGTGGATTTGGTCAAGACATATCCCTGCTCTTGGGAGGGGCTAGGTTGCCTTGCATGAGAAGAAATGCCACCAAGCCAAAACCATTGAATGTGATCTGATCCAGCAGCCATTCACTATTCCTCCAAGACAAGAGTTGATCACCTATAAATAGAGGTTCTAATTGATCATTCAAATCACCCCAAAGCAACATACATCACTGCTTTCTCTCATTCTCTCTTAAGTGCCAAATTCCTTTGTTTTTGAGCAACCACCATCGGGTTTTGAGTTGCAGCCTTAAACAATCCATTCCAATTGCTCAAACACATCACATATGATGTATAAGAGGTGTTCAAACACTTAAACCATCTCTGTAACACCTTTAGCTCAAAATCACTCTTCAACCAAGCCATTATGCCTCAATTCTGCAGTTGGATTCCTCCAACTTGATCCAAAGATTTTCAAAGTGTTCCAAGGCTTGTAATCCACTCAACAACATCCATTAAAGCTGTAGGGATCATCAAACCACTTCTGGAACACCATCTGTGCAGAGTTCCATTTCAGCTTGCATCAAGGTAATCCTCAAAACTACATCTTCATGATCCATGCATATTTCCTCGCATGATACTTTTGCCAATTGCTTGTCATCATATGTTGAGTGTTTCCCCTCAAAAAATTTGATCATATCACTCATAACCATGTCTGCACGATTGCTTTTGCAAAATTAGGGTTCATACACTCATATTGATATAACTTGTTGCACACTAAAAATAAATGAAATCAAATACTGCCATCATATTCCTTGTTAAAAAATACACGAATTTGGTGTTTGAATCATGTCAAATGGTTGAGAGATGAGTGAGATAGGGTGCTTCATGCACGAGCTCGAGGAAGAAGATGGCCATGGCGCCATTCTTCAGGTTTTCCAACCAAGTTTGCCTTATGTTTTTCATTTGCCATGTATATAATGAATTGGCATTGCGCCCTAGTGAAAACACTAGTATGTTTGTGAGTATTGGCAAGTGAGAGGTCTGGGGTTCGAACCCCCCTCGCCCCAAACATCTTTTTTTAATCACTTTTTTTCATATTATTTTATTAATGATTTGAAAAATTAATTTCTCACTCAATTTTTATCATTTTTGATTGGTTCTTTTTCTGAAAAATCACAAAAATGTTGAAATATTTTATTCCACAAAAAAAATCAAATTTATATTATATAGTTAATATAATTGGTATTTTTGTGAATAAATTCATTTTTAGTTATTTTTAAACATTTAAAAGTGAATATTTATTTTGAAAATCAAAACCAAATGAGTTCTAAATCATCTTGTGATTAAATTTTAAACCTTAAACAAAAATCACAAGTGGTTTATCCAAACTTCTTTGGTATTTTTATCATTTTTATTGATTTTCTTTAAATATTTACTTTTAAAGGAAAACAAAATTAGGGTTTCTTTGATTTTCACCCTCATAAATCTTTTTCAAACTCATTTGGGCCTCTATTAGAGTGCAAGACCCAACCCCTTTGTAAATACACCACCTTCTGGGCCTCAGTCATTGTATAAGTCCCGCTATATTTTCAAAAACAACGGCGCGATCGTCGCCTTTTTAACAAAATCAACTGGGCCTACCCTCGTGTTGTAAGCCCCATTTCTTTTCTTTTCAAAATCTTTGGATGTCTAATAGAGTTTAAGACCCAACCTCTTTTTAAAACCAAAATAATTTGGGCCTCAGTGTATTGTATAAGTCCCGATACCGTCAAAAAGTTCGGCACAATCGTCGCCTTTTTAACAAAAAATCATTTGGGCTTCTCCTTGAGTTGTAAGCCCCATCTCTTGTACAAAAATAAATCTTTGGGCCTCTAATAGAGTGTAAGACCCATCCCCTTGTACATAAAAACTTTTTGGGCCTCACGTATTCTATAAGTCCCTCTGTACAGTTTTTTAAACAACGGTGCAATCATCATTAAAACTTGGGCCTCTCCTCGAGTTGTAAGCCCCAACAATCTTTTCAAGCACTTTCAACTTTGATTTTGAATTCAAATATATGTTGTTATCAAAACTTTCTTTGTTGAACAACTAACAAAACAACATGGAAGCTCTACAACGGGTAAATGTTTATCCGCTTTCATTTACCGCTTTCATATGTTCATAACTGTATTGTGGGGCTGCTTCACTGTAAGTCTTCTTTCACATCCTTTTATATACTTGTCACATATCCACTGTGTAATACTAGTATAGTTATTTAGAGTTTTCCCCGGCAACTACATCTAGAACTAGGTAAAGGCTTGTTATTCACTCTTAAATACAAACAAAACTAGATCCCCCGTAGGATTCCAGATACAGTCTTCCCTTCTCTTGGGGTTAAACAATAGGAACAAAGAGAAAGTCAGTATTCTCGGTGAACCTTTTCTCAGACTGTCACCCTTAGAAATTGCCAAAGAAACTCTAGCTCCTCAGAGATGATCTTTTCTCCGTGAATGGCATCTCTTGAGTTTCTTCTAAATTCTTGAACTTTCCTGGAATGATCTCTTCTCTGTGAATTGCATTTCTTGAACTTCTCTTGGTTTGGGGACCCACAGGCTTCCTAAAAGCATCCCCACCTCCTCTTGGCCGTTGTACAAGGACCCTTCGGCTTCTTAGAACTTCTCATGCCTTTTCTTGGGCTTAATACAAGGACCCTGACGACCTCTTAAAGGTATAAGACAGAACTTAGTCATCCTTTGCTAGAGCAGTCTTTCCCGCGTCAAAACTCCGGCCACTTTAGGGTTGATACTCATCCCTTAATGCCCGTGCCTCCTCTTGGGCATTGTACAAAAGATAAAACTCTTGACTTGGATAGTCTAAGACCCTTGAGTCTCAAAGACATTCTCAAGTTCCTTTCAAACATAGGAAGAAACCCCGGTCTCTCCCATGAGAGTTCCCTACACTTGGACCCGCTTCAGGATCTCCAGAATCCACAGCGGTAAGGCAGCCTCCTCTTGGGATTTGTACAAATGATTCTCCCTAGCAGAGCTAACCTTTTCAAACTCTCTTGTTGAGTCAATCACTTTTTATCCTCCATCTTGGGCTTTGTACAAGACACATAAAAAACCACTCTCTTGTTGAGTATAAAAGACTCTCTTGTTGAGTCAATCCGCTTTTAGCCTCCGTCTTGGGCTTTGTACAAGACATATAAAACACTCTCTTGTTGAATATAAAAGACTCTCTTGTTGAGTCAATCCCCTTTTAGCCTCCATCTCGGGCTTCGTACAAGATAGAAAAGCACTCTCTTGTTGAGTATAAAGGACTCTCTTGTTGAGTCAAAACACTTTTAGCCTCCGTCTTGGGCTTTGTACAAGATATAAAAACCCACTCTCTTGTTGAGTATAAAAGACTCACTTGTTGATTCAATCCCTTTTTTAGCCTCCGTCTTGGGCTTTGTACAAGACATATAAATCACTCTCTTGTTGAGTATAAAAGACTCTCTTGTTGAGTCAACCACTTTTAGCCTCCGTCTTGGGCTTTGTACAAGACATATAAAACACTCTCTTGTTGAGTATAAAAGACTCTCTTGTTGAGTCAATCTCCTTTTAGCCTTAATCTCGGGCTTCGTACGAGACAGCAAATCACTCTCTTGTTGAGTATAAAAAACTCTCTTGTTGAGTCAAACAACCTTCGGACGCTCTTGTTGAGTCAATCACCTGTTCAAGACTCTTTTGTTGAGTCAACCCTTTTTAGCCTCCTTCTTGGGCTTTATACAAGACAAATAAAATTACTCTCTTGTTGAGTCAAACACTTTTAGCCTCCATCTTGGGCTTTATACAAGATACATTCTGCTCAACGGAGTCAAAATCCCATTTAGCCTCAATCTTGGGCTTTGTACAAGCCAGAAAGAACATTTTCCTCTAGAAAAGTCAAACTTCCCGCCTCCTCTTAGGCTTTGTATAAAGAAAACCCTGGTTGAGTCAATAAACCTTTTAGCATCAAAGTTGTGCCTTGCTCACAGCATACAAACATCAATAACTCCTCTTTAGAGATGATATATTCTCTCTCAGCCAAAACCCTTTAGCTTCACATCTTGGGCTTTGAACAAGATACAAACCACCTTTAGCTTCACGTCCTGGGATTTGAACAAGACACCAAAACACCTCTTTCCTCCCATAGAATAAGAGGAACCACGATCGCTCTGATTTCCCTGTTTCGTTAAACGGGAATACGTAGGCATAAGATTGCAAAATCTTAGCGAGCATACTAATCAAAAACCCAAAATCCCATACCTTCAGACATCAATCGAAAAGCATCAAACCTAACATCTTACCAATAGCCTAGACGCTGTTTTTAAGTGAATAACCCTAAAGAAGAACCCCCTCTTGATAGCATCTGTAAACCAACAGTTTTGACTGTTTAATCTCAGTTTGCAAGCAGGGTTAATTGGAGACATCTATTTCCCTTCCTTAATCAGCTCAACAGGATAAAAAATGAATCGAACTGTAGTACCAAAGCGATAGTGATTCGAAACCACAAAAATCACGCCACAGAAAAGTGGCGACCACAGTGGGAGTCATTCTTTCTTACAGTTTTAGGTAGAAACCTTGAACAAGTCATTTTCAATTTGGCCACCACAGAAAAGTGGTGACCACAGTGGGAGGCATTCTTTCTTACAGTTTTAGGTAGAAACCTTAAACATGTCATTTTTAGTATGGCCGCCACAGAAAAATGGAGACCACAGTGGGAGGCATTCTTTCTTGCATTCCCAAGGGATGAAACCTTAAATTCAACAAAATGTCACAGAAATGGCGACTCTGCCTCGGAGTCATTGTCTGTATAGGATCATAAGACTAGAGGTCTAGGATGATTAAGACAAATATATATACTGCTTTTCCTAATTGATATCTGTGTTTATTTTTCTGCTAATGGGAATGCGTGTGATGCCACATGTGGAAAGATTGAGTATACACCTGAGATAGAGGATGGCATTATACGAGTAATCTTACGGGGAGTGAATCCCAGTTAAGAGTCCCCGGTCGACCATCAGACTCAGTGGAGACTCCCTTTGCAGATACATTGCCTATACGACTTCGGTTGTTGAAAGTAGTGTGGTCGATTGGGTTATCTGAGAAGCTGAGGTTTTTAGCAGACTGAAACCATTTGTAGTGCGGAATCTATCGAAAATAGTTGTCACGCGATACTACCCTCATTTGAGATCACTCTAAGATACATCAGCTCGCTGGCGATCCGCTTGCTGTTGTTATCCCAAGAGGGGTCAATGATTTTGTGGACAGGTACAAAAAATCACCAGTATAAACCTTTGGGGATGGGTAGAGCCTTGACTTCATGACACTGACCCTTTGACCCCATGTTTTTTCTATGTTTTTGTGTGCTGCATTCATACATTCATTTAAAAAACATTAAAACAAAGAAAAACCTTCTCTCCTAGTCTCTCTTTTTCAAATTAAACTAAGACAATGATTGTAAATGTCAGATAAAGAGATTGCGCTAATGGATTTCGGTAGAAGGAAAACTCACAAGTATACCTTCAAGGTTCCAAAACTAGAGATTTAAGAGGTCTGGCGAGAATGATCACCAACCCCGAGGCTTTTAGAGCCAAGTATGGAGGACTGCTATCTCTGTTAAGGGTTCATGTAATTGAAGGAATCCTGTCCACACTAATCCAGTTCTACGATCCGGTCTATCACTGTTTTACATTCCCGGATTATCAGCTGGCACCAACACTGGAGGTGTACTCTCACCTGACTGATTTGCATATTACTGACCAAGCTCCCTTTTCTGGACTGGAAGAAATTCCAAAGGATCAAACCATTGCGAGAGCAATTTATTTGGATGAGTCAGAAGTCAGGACTCACATGACCACTAAGGGGGGAATCCAGGGTTTGCCAGCCCAGTTCTTGACAAAGAAATCTCTATACTTTGCTAGTATAGGGAACGTGGCCGCTTTCGAGAGCATCTTTGTTTTGCTTACCTACGGGTTATTTTTGTTTCCCAACATTGATAACTTTGTAGATATCAATGCAATTAAGGTTTTTCTGATTGGAAACCCTGTATCGACCTTGCTCGCAGATGCTTATCATTCGGTACACTTAAGGAATTTGTACAGCGGAGGAATGATCACATGTTGTGTACCCCTACTATACAAATGGTTCACTTCCCACTTACCCAAGTCTGCTGCATTTTGGGATCAAAAGAATACTTTACGTTAGCCGCGGAGAATCAAGTCTCTTACAAACTCTGACATCGATTGGTACAATCGAATCTATGACGGGATTAGAATCATTGACTGTTGTGAAAATTTTCCAAATGTACCCCTTATAGGAACTAAGGGAGGAATTAACTATCATCCAGTGTTAGTTCGTCGTCAATTTGGATACCCGATGAGGCATGTCCCGCGTAATGCTCATCTCGAAGGTCTTTTCTTCAAGGAAGGAGAAAACGACAGGGAACTAAAGACGGAGATAGTGCATGCCTGGAAACAAGTTCATAAGAAAGGAAGAGAGTCCTTAGGAAAACCAGACTGTGTCTCGGTGGAGCCTTATCTCCACTGGGTACAAACTAGAGCTGTCAAGCAGAGGATGCCTTACCCTCATCAAGAAGTTCTTCCATTAAGGGACTCTGTCCTTTATTTTATGTCTGAGATGGAAAAACTTCAGGTTACTCTCAACAAAGTTCAGTAGGAGAAGAGGTCTTGGAAGAACAAGTACCGTATTCTCAATGTAGAGTGCAAGAAAATACAGCAACTATTGAAAGATAAAGATGCTCTAATTGAGATTTTAGAGCAACATGCTGTAGAAAATCAGGCTGACCAAAGGAATTTGCTCGCTCCTTTCACTTGGCAAAGGAATGACAACCCGGTAACGGCCCAAGAGCCCCGGTCAAAGAAAAGGAAAGTACCAGATCCCGCACCTGAGCTCGCTTCAGAGAGGACTCAGGACCCATAAGTTTAGATTTTCTTTTACAGCACTTTAAAAATGACTGTATTTCCCTTTCCGCAATCTTTGAATTCAATAAAACGGGGTTTCCCCACTGTTTGATATTTGCAATCTAATTGTCGAAGTTTACTTTTAATAAACGAAAAATATATACAATTAATATAATCATTGCATATCATTCATCATTCTCACGTAACGCGTTCTTCTTACCTACGAAACTCACGTTTGCGTCTCGATTCTAGAGTCAAACTGTCTCATTCATACAATACTCAGGCCAATCGTCAGAAAAAGATGGATGATCTCGAGGAAGAGAACAGAGAGCAGAAAGAAGAGATCGACACTCTGAAAGAGGATCTGAAAAAGCTTCATAACGACATGCAAACTCTAGCAGAAGCTCAAATGCAACAACAAAGGACTGTGATCTCAAAGATCACATCAACGCCCATAGTGTAAAAGTATGATCTTAGGTACAAAATGCCGAAAGATCATCCCTGGGGCATGCCTATTAACTATATCTCGGAGGGATATATTCCGTCGATCACTGAAGATTAGAAAAATTCAGCAGGAGCCGCTGGGCCTGGAGGTTACAAACTTCAAGAAAGCGAAGATGCCAGGGGCATGAAAACAACTCCTGAAGGTTACAAACTTCGGGAGGCACCAAGATTCTCGGCCATAATGACTATACCACCACCCGTGGTACACACTGTCCTGGAAGGACAGATTCCACAGATACCGTCTGGTGGAATCGAAAGTATGTTCAACAGAATGAATGAGTTCCAGGAACAATTCCTGGAGATGCAGAAAGAACTGCAAGCCCTTCGCGGTTAGGATTTATTTGGAAAGGATTCCGCAGACCTTTGTTTGGTCCCCAATGTGAAAGTTCCGCACAAGTTCCAGGTACCCGATTTTGAAAAGTACAAGGGTAACTCTTGCCCTCAAAGCCATTTGGTGATGTACACTCGGCGAATGTCAACTCAGACAAAGAACCAGGAGCTACTGATCCATTACTTTCAGGATAGTTTTACCGGTGCCGCACTCAAATGGTACATGGGTTTAAACCGCATTAAGATCGGCACTTTCAGAGATCTTGGCGCTGCTTTCGTTCAGCAATATAAATATAACATGGACATGGCACCAGACAGAGATCAACTCAGAGCTATGTCGCAGAAGGATAAGGAAACCTTTAAGGAATATGCTCAGAGATGGCGTGAAATTGCCGCCCAAATTTGTCCACCTCTTGAGGAAAAAGAGATGACAAAGATCTTCTTGAAAAACTTGAGCTCATTTTACTACGACATAATGGTTGCCAGTGCGCCCAGTGACTTCACCGAGATGGTGGGCATGGGAGTTCGTCTTGAGGAAGCAGTCTGAGAAGGACGTTTAGTTAAAGATGCAGGATCATCAAGTAGTACAAAATGATACGGTAGTGCTCTCCCTAAGAAAAAAGAGCAAGATATTGGGAATATATCTCTCGGAAATCAAAGGCGACGATACCGACCAGTAGCAGCCATAATTCCTGCTATCAACCCCGCGTCTGTTCCTACGTATCAACCTCAGGTTGCTCAGAGCCAACCGAATTAACAACAATATTAGCAAAGGACACAACCGCCTCTTCAGCAGGCTCACCCTCAGTATAACAACAACCGTACAACGAAACCACCAGGGTTCGACCCAATACCGATGTTATACCCAGAATTGTTTCCACTCTTACTGGTCAAGGGACACTTCCAAACCAGGTCTCCTCTTACAGTACCAGAGAATCCACCTTTTTAGTTTAAAGCGGATCAGACTTGCCCTTACCACCAAGGAGGACCAGGGCATAACATAGAAAACTGTCTCAGTTTCAAATCTGATGTGCAAAAGCTTGTTAGGAGCGGGGTCTTATCTTTCAAAAATATGAATCCAAATGTTCTCACAAACCCGATGCCTCAACACGAGAAAGCCGCAGTAAATTTGATAAAAGGAGAGTCTAACAACAGCTATCAAATTTGTGATGTACTTTTATTAAGGGCCAACTTGGTCAAGATGCATTGTAGAGAGAGTTTATATGGCCATGTGCCACCTCATAATTATCACCAGTGTGATATCTACTCTAAAAACAATCAGGGATGTTCTGTGGTGCAATCGGCTCTACAGGAACAATTGGATCTCGGATGGATCCAAGAGCATCGAGTTCGTGGAGTTAACATGACTTATACAAGTTCCAACATCATTCAGAACCACGACATCCGTGCAATGAATGTCAACTTGGTGGCAGTGCACTCAAGGCAAAGCCAGTATCATAATCTGCCACGACACGATTACAATTCCTGTCTGACTTGCTCGGTAAATAATCAGGGATGCTCTTTTGTACAAGAGGCCCTCCAGCGTCAGATGGATCTTGGATAGATCCAGGACTACCATGATAGAAATCCCTATCAGATCAACATGATTCAAATCTTCGATATTAATTGATGAATACCAGCTTGGTGGAGTTACACCCCAGACAGGTCAAACTCGATTTTCTCACTTCGCATGATTATCTGAGCTGTAAAGTATGTTGTGAGAGTAACCAAGGGTGCACTCTCGTTCAAAGAACTTTACAACACTTGTTAAACCACTGGTGGCTTCCGATCTATATGGATGAAGACACGCAACAAATCAGTGTGACAAATGGGAACCCTACTAGGCATCAAAGTCAGGATGTCCGATCTATGGAAATAGACCTGGTGAGGTTACACTGCATTCAAAGCGGACGTGGCCAGGTGCCACCACATAACTATGAGCGCTATAGAGTCTGCTCAGAAAATAATCAAGGATGTTACCTTGTGCGAGCAGCCCTTCAGAGTCAGTTGGACCGCAAAGAGATTCAACAATATTTGGTTTCGGGGTCTATCAACTGGACACCAGACTATTTTGCTGATCAGATTAAGGATGTTGTCGTAATCTCTGATCATGAAAGGACCAAATATGTTTGTACCATCATCCCTCTACTTGAAAAATCGAAATTTCCTAACCAGGGACTGATTGAAGTTACTTACAACAGTCAAAAAAATCAAAAGGCTCCTGTAGTTATCTATCTACCGGGACCAGTGTCGTACAAATCTGATAAGGTAATCCCTTACAAATATGGTGCAACAACAATTGAGAATGGAAAGGAAATTCCATTACCCTTCATCGTGAATATTGCAGACATTAGTCGAGTAACACTGAGCGGTCGAATCTTCAACAGAGGAGTTGGAGAACCTAACAGAGAAAAGGAACTTCAAACAGAAGTTGCTAATCCACCAGTCGGTCAATCCAGTGATCCCGACCTTTCAAAGAACGATGATGAGATGCTGAAGCTCATCCAAATGAGTGAATACAACATTGTTGATCAACTGTTACAAACTCCTTCAAAGATCTCTGTGTTATCTCTTTTACTCAGTTCCGAAGCCCACAGAGAGGCTCTACATAAAGTATTAGAACAGGCCTTTGTGGAACAGGATGTGTCAATACGACAATTCGACAGTATCGTCTCTAACATCACTTCCTGCAACAACTTGGGGTTTAGTGATGAGGAACTGCCGGAAAAAGGCAAAAGCCACAACATGGAGCTCAATATCACAGTCAACTGTCAGGACGATGCTTTAGCCAGCGTACTGGTAGACACCGGATCGACTCTCAACGTCATACCGAAGTCCACTCTAATGTGAATATCATTCAAAGGATCTTCGATGAGAGGCAGTGAGGTCGTCGTCAAACCATTTGACGGGTCTAGACAAACAGTTATCCGTGAAGTCGACCTTCCCATAACTATCGATCCTCACACTTTCCTAGTCACTTTCCAGGTCATGGACATCCGGGCAACATACAGTTGCTTACTAGGAAGACCTTGGATACACCAGGCTGGGGAAGTCACTTCGACACTGCACCAGAAATTGAAGTTCGTCAAGAACGATTAACTCGTCACGGTCTGTGGAGAACAAGCCTTGATCATGAGTAACCTTTCATTATCCACTTGTGTAGAACCCGAGGAGGTTGTTGGAACGCAGTTCCAGGCACTTTAGATGAGCAATGAAAATCAGTCAGAAAAAGGAACATCGATTTCCTCATACAAAGATGCTCTCAAAGTAATCGAGAGTAACAACGCAAAAGGATGGGGACAACTTATCATTCCTACTGATAATAAAACAAAGAAGTGTCTTGTTTTTTCTGCAACCTGTACCCAGACTGCCGCTAACGATGAAAGTCTTCATCCCATTCAGAACTTCTTCCATAGTGGAGGTTTCCTTCACCCAGTGTCTCAAGAAGTACATACCATCAACGAGGGAGATTCCTCCGACACCGATGAAGAATGGAAGTCCTATCTTAACGAGGACGGTTATATGTCTCAGGAAGAGGTACCTACGCCATTTTGCTATCCCGCACAAAGTCCAAGATTTATACCGAGGTCAGACGTCAAAATGATATACGGAGATTATGATCCAGAAGGATGCCGTGCTCCACCAAACTCATTAGAGAAAGACACTCCAATGAAAGATAACTTTGACCACGATTATTATGGCCCAATGGATGGCCTGCCTATCTGGCTGCCATACCCAGGAGACTTGGGGCAAGAAAATTAGCCGAACCATGAAAATCAGCTGAGCGTCATTGGAAAAAATACCTGCGTCCCCACCATGTCATGGGATCAACACTCAGGTCATTCAAAAAACGTCCAGCGCAACGATGAATTCGCAAAGCTTGCAGGACTAGAATTCATCAACTATGCTTTTCCCGAGGTCAACAGCATCGAAAGGGATAACTCCTCCAGTTCCAAAGAAGTGTGGGACACCTTAGGACAACCGAGCGGAAAGTTCGACTTCATGGTCAAATACACCTCTCCTGAAAGCTCTCGTATCAGACTCGAAGACATCCAGCCAACTGAATGGGGGGATTTGCCTGAGACCACAAATACTATGCAAAATACAACTGAGGAATCCTCCTACGACAACTCTGCTTGGGAGACAGATTCCAATGATCCTGCTCCGCCAAAAATTAGCGTTATTTCTGAAGACAAATCAAGGAAGGTACCAGACTTTGTGATTCACCGAGGAGTTCGCCGCCAATGGGTTGCAGTCGATGTTCCAAAGGTTGTTCATAAGTCAAAGAAATGGCCATCTTTGTTTTAACCTTTCACCCTGCCCAGGTGAAACTGATGTTTTGATAGGGCTCACTTTCTGTAAATGTCCCTCTTCGCTTTGCTCAAAGCGACAAAGTTTTGTTTTATAGGGCTGTAGTTTCAAGAATCGACAGATCATAAATAAAATAGCATCGTTCTGTAATTTCCGCATTAATTGCTATTTTCTCTTTTTGCTTTTTCAGAAAATGGTAATCCTTAAAAACAATTCAAATAATAAAAACAAGCAGTTTTCAGAAAATACACTGCACGCACTCTTGCATTTTCTCTATCTCTTCTAAAAACAATCATAACGTCATGCAGATTGCTTATTTTAAACCCCGTTGAAACATACGATCCGATGCCTTCTCCCAACTTTGAAGTCTCGGTATCTGAGGCTGAAGAAGAAGATGACAAAGAAATTCCAGAAGAGATATCCCGATTACTCAAACAAGAGGAAAGGTCCATTAAACCTCACAAAGAGCCGTTGGAAACGGTCAACTTGGGCTCAGAGGAAGAGAGAAAATAGGTCAAGATTGGGGCCCTACTCAGTCCAGCTGTCAAACAAAGTTTGATAAAGCTTCTCAAAGAGTTTCCCGATGTATTCGCTTGGTCCTACCAGGACATGCCAGGGTTGGACACCAGCATCGTGGAACATCATCTACCATTAAGATCAGAATGTTCACCAGTAAAACAGAGGTTGAGACGAACTCATTCAGACATGGCCATCAAAATCAAAGAGGAAGTACAGAAACAGTTTGACGCGGGTTTCCTTGCCACATCAGAATATCCTCAATGGTTAGCCAACATAATACCAGTTTCGAAAAAGGACATAAAGGTCATAATGTGTGTAGATTACAGAGATCTAAACAAGGCTAGTCCAAAGGACGACTTTCCTTTACCACACATTGACATGCCGGTAGACAGTACAACCAAGTTCAAAGTATTCTCCTTCATGGATGGATTCTCGGGCTATAATCAGATAAAAATGGCGCCGAAAGACATGGAGAAAACTTCCTTCATCACCCCATGGGCACTTTTTGTTACAAGGTAATGCCATTCGGTTTGAAGAACAACGGGTCAACCTATCAAAGGGCCATGACTACTCTATTTCATGATATGATACATAAAGAAATCGAGGTATATGTCGATGACATGATTTCCAAATCTAGAACAGAGGAGGAGCATGTGACCCACCTGTCAAAACTATTTGAGCAGTTGAGAAAGTATAAACTCCGCTTAAATCTCAACAAATGCACATTTAGTGTCCGTTCAGGGAAACTTTTAGGGTTCATCGTCAGCCAGAAAGGAATTGAGGTCGATCCTGACAAGGTCAAGGCCATTTAAGAAATGCCTTCTCCAAAGACTGAAAAACAACTCAGAGGATTCCTGGGACGTCTGAATTACATCTCCCGATTTATATTCCTCATGACCGCGACATGCACGCCAATCTTCAAATTACTAAAAAAGAATCAGGACTGCGTTTGGACAGAAGACTGCCAAACCGCCTTCGACAGTATCATGGAATATCTGTTGAACCCACCGATTCTATCACCTCCAGTGGAAGGAAGACCACTGATCATTTACTTAACAGTCTTGGAAGACTCAATGGGTTGTGTACTTGGCCAACAAGACGAAACAAAAAGGAAAGAGTCTGCCATTTACTATTTGAGAAAGAAATTCACCGACTGCGAGACTCGGTACACTATGCTCGAGAAAACTTGTTGTGCTCTAGCTTGGGCAGCCAAACGTCTTCGCCAGTATATGATTCTTCACACTACTTGGTTAATCTCCCAAATGGATCCAATCAAGTACGTCTTTGAAAAGCCTGCTTTCATGGGAAGGATTGCCCATTGGCAGATGTTGTTATCCGAATACGACATCGAGTACCATGCTCGGAAAGCTGTTAAGGGAAGTATTTTAGCCGATCATTTGGCTCATCAACCAATCGACTATCAAGAATCGGTTGGATTCTACTTCCCTGACAAAGATGTCATGTATCTAAAAATGAAAGACTGCGATGAACCACTACCCAGTGAAGGGCCAGAACCAGGATCCCAATGGGGATTAATTTTTGACGGAGCTGTCGACCATTACGGAAATGGAATTGGGGCAATAATTGTTACCCCTCAGGGTACCCACATTCCTTTCACCGCTAGACTTACGTTCAAGTGCACAAACAACGAGGCCGAATACGAAGCTTGTATCATGGGTCTCGAAGAAGCGATTGACTTAAGGATCAAGAACTTGGACGTATATGGTAACTCAGCCCTGGTTATCAATCAGATCAAAGGAGATTGGAACAGATACCAATCAGGATTGATTCCTTACAAAGATTACACGAGAAGGTTGTTACCCTTCTTCAACAGAATCGAGTTTCATCATATCCCTCGTGAAGAGAATCACATGGCTGATGCATTAGTCATCCTCTCTTCCATGATTTGTGTAGGTCAATGGAACGACGCACCTAAGATCGACATAATGCGCCTTGAATGGCCCGATTACATCTTCACGATTGAAGGAGTCATATATGACAAACCTTGGTATCACAATATCAAATGCTTCCTTCAGAAACAAGAGTATCCACCTGGGGCATCCAGAAAGGACCGAAAGACCCTCAGAAGACTAGCAGGCAGCTTCATGCACGAGCTCGAGGAAGAAGATGGCCATGGCGCCATTCTTCAGGTTTTCCAACCAAGTTTGCCTTATGTTTTTCATTTGCCATGTATATAATGAATTGGCATTGCGCCCTAGTGGAAACACTAGTATATTTGTGAGTATTGGCAAGCGAGAGGTCTGGGATTCGAATCCCCCTCGCCCCAGACCTATTTTTTTTTTTATCACTTGTCCTATTTTTATTTTTTCATATTATTTTATTAATGATTTGAAAAATTAATTTCTCACTCAATTTTTATCATTTTTGATTGGTTCTTTTTCTGAAAAATCACAAAAATGTTGAAATATTTTATTCCACAAAAAAATCAAATTTATATTATTTATTTAATATAATTGGTATTTTTGTGAATAAATTCATTTTAAATTGTTTTTAAACATTTAAAAGTGAATATTTATTTTGAAAATCAAAACCAAATGAGTTCTAAATCATCTTGTGATTAAAACCTCATTTTTCAAACCTTAAACAAAAATCACAAGTGGTTTATCCAAACTTATTTGGTATTTTTATCATTTTTATTGATTTTCTTTAAATATTTACTTTTAAAGGAAAACAAAATTAGGGTTTCTTTGATTTTCACCCTCACAAATCTTTTTCAAACTCATTTGGGTCTCTATTAGAGTGTAAGACCCAACCCCTTTGTAAATACACCACCTTCTGGGCCTCAGTCATTGTATAAGTCCCACTGTATTTTCAAAAACAACGGCGCGATCGTCGCCTTTTTAACAAAATCAACTGGGCCTACCCTCGTGTTGTAAGCCCCATTTCTTTTCTTTTCAAAATCTTTGGGCCTCTAATAAAGTGTAAGACCCAACCCTTTTTTAAAACCAAAATAATTTGGGCCTCAGTGTATTGTATAAGTCCCGATACCGTCAAAAAGTTCGGCACGATCGTCGCCTTTTTAACAAAAATCATTTGGGCTTCTCCTTGAGTTGTAAGTCCCATCTCTTGTACAAAAATAAATCCTTGGGCCTCTAATAGAGTGTAAGACCCAATCCTTTTTTAAAACCATAATAATTTGGGCCTCAGTGTATTGTATAAGTCCCGATACCGTCAAAAAGTTCGGCACGATTGTCGCCTTTTTAACAAAAATCATTTGGGCTTCTCCTTGAGTTATAAGTCCCATCTCTTGTACAAAAATAAATCTTTGGGCCTCTAATAGAGTGTAAGACCCATCCCCTTGTACATAAAAACTTTTTGGGCCTCACGTATTGTATAAGTCCCTCTGCACAGTTTTTTATACAACGGTGCAATCATCGTTAAAACTTGGGCCTCTGCTCGAGCTGTAAGCCCCAACAATCTTTTCAAACACTTTCTCCTTTGATTTTGAATTCAAATATAAGTTGTTATCAAAACTTTCTTTTTTGAACAACTAACAAAACAGCATGGAAGCTTTACAACAGGTAAGTGTTTATCCGCTTTCATTTACCGATTTCATATGTACATAACTGTATTGCGGGGCTGCTTCACTGTAAGTTTCTTTCACATCCTTTTATATACTTGTCACATATCCACTGTGTAATACTAGTATAGTTATTTAGAGTTTTCCCCGACAACTATGTCTAGCACTAGGTAAAGCCTTGTTGGTCACTCTTAAATACAAACAAAACTAGATCCCCCATAGGATTCCAGATACAGTCTTCCCTCCTCTTGGGGTTAAACAATATGGAACAAAGAGAAAGACAGTATTCTCGGTGAACCTTTTCTCAGACTGTCACCCTTAGAAATTGTCAAAGAAACTCTAACTCCCCAGAGATGATCTTTTCTCCGTGAATGGCATCTCTTGAGTTTCTTCCAAATTCTCAAACTTTCCTGGAATGATCTCTTCTATGTGAATTGCATTTCTTGAACTTCTCTTGGTTTGGGGACCCACAGGCTTCCTAAAAGCATCCCCGCCTCCTCTTGGGCGTTGTACAAGGACCCTCGGCTTCTTAGAAGTTCTCATGCCTTCTCTTGGGCTTAATACAAGGACCCTGACGACCTCTAAAAGGTATAAGATAGAACTTAGTCATCCTTTGCTAGAGCAGTCTTTCCCGCGTCAAAACTCCAGCCACTTTAGGGTTGATACTCATCCCTTAATGCCCGTGCCTCCTCTTGGGCATTGTACAAAAGATAAAACTCTAGACTTGGACAGTCTAAGACCCTTGAGTCTCAAAGACATTCTCAAGTTTCTTTTAAACATAGGAAGAAACCTCGGTCTCTCCCATGAGAGTTCCCCACACTTGGACCCGCTTCAGGATCTCCAGAATCCACAGCGGTAAGGCATCCTCCTCTTGGGCTTTGTACAAATGATTCTCCCTAGCAGAGCTAACCTTTTCAGACTCTCTTGTTGAGTCAATCACTTTTTAGCCTCCGTCTTGGGCTTTGTATAAGACATATAAAAAACCACTCTCTTGTTGAGTATAAAAGACTCTCTTGTTGAGTCAATCTGCCTTTTGCCTCCGTCTTGGGCTTGGTACAAGACATATAAAACACTCTCTTGTTGAGTATAAAAGACTCTCTTGTTGAGTCAATCCCCTTTTAGCCTCCATCTCAGGCTTCGTATGAGATAGAAAAACACTCTCTTGTTGAGTATAAAGGACTCTCTTGTTGAGTCAAACCACTTTTAGCCTCCATCTTGGGCTTTGTACAAGACATAAAAACCCACTCTCTCGTTGAGTATAAAAGACTCTCTTGTTGAGTCAATCCCTTTTTTAGCCTCCGTCTTGGGCTTTGTACAAGACATAAATCACTCTCTTATTGAGTATAAAAGACTCTCTTGTTGAGTCAACCACTTTTAGCCTCCATCTTGGGCTTTGTACAAGACATATAAAACACTCTCTTGTTGAGTATAAAAGACTCTCTTGTTGAGTCAATCTCCTTTTAGTCTCAATCTTGGGCTTTGTACGAGACAATAAATCACTCTCTTGTTGAGTATAAAAAACTCTCTTGTTGAGTCAAACAACCTTCGGACGCTCTTGTTGAGTCAATCACCTGTTCAAGACTCTCTTGTTGAGTCAACCCTTTTTAGCCTCCGTCTTGGGCTTTATACAGGACAGATAAAAGTACTCTCTTGTTGAGTCAAACACTTTCAGCCTCCATCTTGGGCTTTATACAAGATACATTCTCCTAAATGGAGTCAAAATCCCTTTTAGCCTCAATCTTGGGCTTTGTATAAGACAGAATGAACATTTTCCTCCAGAAAAGTCAAACTTCCTGCCTCCTCTTAGGCTTTTTATAAAGAAAACCCCGGTTGAGTCAATAAACCTTTTAGCATCAAAGTTGTGCCTTGCTCACAGCATACAAACATCAATAACTCCTCTTTAGAGATGACAAATTCTCTCTCAGCCAAAACCCTTTAGCTTCACATCTTGGGCTTTGAACAAGATAGAAACCACCTTTAGCTTCACGTCTTAGGCTTTGAACAAGACACTAAAACACCTTTTTCCTACCATAGAATAGGAGGAACTACGATCGCTCTGATTTCCCTGTTTCGTTAAACGGGAATACGTAGGCATAAGATTGCAAAATCTTAGCGAGCATACTAATAAAAAACCCAAAATCTCGTACCTTCAGACATCAATCAAAAAGCATCAGACCTAACATCTTACCAATAGCCTAGACACTGTTTTTAAGCGAATAACCCTAAAAAGAACCCCTTCTTGATAGCATCTGTAAACCAACAGTTTTGACTATTTAATCTCAGTTTGCAAGCAGGGTTAATTGGAGACATCTATTTCCCTTCCTTAATCAGCTCAACAGGATAAAAAAATGAATAAAACTGTAGTACCAAAGCGATAGTGATTCGAAACAACAAAAATTGCGCTACAGATACTTGTAGGTATCACTCCACCGATGGTTACAAACTGTTTGATGTTGTAAACAGGAGGATCATGATCAGTAGGGATGTCGTAGTCGATGAATTGAAGCAAGTGCAGTAGGGTGTAACCAGTTACCAACAAACGTTAATCGGTTACATGTAGGCATTAACTGGTTACCAGAAAGTTATAACTAGTTACAGCTTCAAAATTTCCAGTTTTGAAGAATGGGGAAGTGTAGAACAACCTATCGTCGAAGTCCGAAATCAAGAAAATATTAAAAGGTCAACAAGGAAAAATGGTTTGGCTCAAAGACTCCAAAATTATGAGTTGTTCCAAGACAACAAAGTCAATGATAATGGTGATTTCTTCAATATTACACTTATGGTTGAATCTGAACCCGTTGATACGGAAGAGGCTTTTAGTGATCCAAAGTGGATTTGTGCTACGAAGAAGGAGTTGGAATCCATTAAGAAGAACAGTACTTGGGAGTTGGTTGATCTACCAGATGGAAAAAACCAATTGATGTGAAGTTGGTGTTCAAAGTGAAAGCAAATCCCAAAGGTGAGATAATCAAGCATAAGGATCGGTTGGTGGCTAAGGAATTTTCGCAAAGAGAAAGCATGGACTTTAGAGAGGTATTTGCACTGGTTGCTAGGATTGAAACCATTAGGCTTGTTGTTGGTATTCCAAATAACCACAATTGGCCTATCTACCAAATGGACGTTGAATTCGTGTTTTGAACGGACCACTTGAAGAGGATGTATATGTAGGACAGTCCCCTGGTTTTGTTGTGAGAAACCAAGAGCTAAAGTTCTACAAATTGAAGAAGGTGTTATATGGTTTAAAGCAAGCTCCAAGAGCTTGGAATAAAAGAATATATGGTTTCCTAAAGGATGTTGGCTTCAAGAAATGTGTATCCAAGCATTTAGTGTATGTGAAGACGGATACACGTAGAGAAGTAATTATCCTTTGTCTATATGTAGACGACTTGTTGACCACGAACAGTAATAGAAAGTATATTTTAAAGTTCAATAGTGAACTTATGAAAGAGTTTAAGATGACCAACCTTGTTCTCATGACATACTTTCAAGGTATTGAGTTCCACAAGTCCAAAAGGGGACTGCTCATGAACCAAAGAAGATATACTCTTGAGATATTGAAGAAGTTTGAAATGGAGCATTGCAATGTTGTCATTACTCCATTTGAACCAAGGCCGCAGTTGTTTAAGAATGAGGATGATCAAGATATTGATCCAACTCAATATAGTATGTTGATTGGATCCTTGGGTTACTTGTGCAATATGCGACTGGGCTTGGCATTTAGTGTCGGTACTTTGAGTAGATTCATGGGGAGATCGAATGTAACGCCCCGATTTGTTTAATTGTATTTATTTATTTCATTTATGTGAATTTTGTGAAATGTGTGAATTTATTGTATTTTACCTGCTAATTGAGTTAATTGGTTAATTTCTCTGATAGGTAAAATATTTGCATTAAATTATATTTTTCTTTTTAACTTTTATTGCACGATATGTTTTTCATCGGTATGTTTATGTTTTATCGCGTTTTGAGAGCGTGTGGGAGATATTTGGGCGTAAGGGTAAAATGGTCATTTGATTAGTTAGATATTTTAGAAAAATTAGATATTTTTATAAATAGAGATTTGAGAGAAAAAGAGAGTATTTTAAGGTAACTCTAATAATTGATCAATTGGTATTAGAAGATAAAATATCAATTGCAGATATTTTACCCTATTGGATTTATATTATATAATAAGTATTATATATATATA
Source organism: Lathyrus tuberosus (assembly GCA_022829125.1). Classification (NCBI taxonomy): domain Eukaryota; kingdom Viridiplantae; phylum Streptophyta; class Magnoliopsida; order Fabales; family Fabaceae; genus Lathyrus; species Lathyrus tuberosus. The sequence continues at coordinate 1,896,290 of JALAZF010000241.1, read as the reverse complement.
TTGGTTAGAAAGAGAGAAAAAGAGAAAGTTAGAAAAGAAGAAGAAAAACAGAGAGAAAGAAGAGAAGGAAAAGAGAGAAGAGGAGAAAGAGGAAAATTGAGGAAATCTCTGTTTCAATCGCGAATAATCGGGTAAGGGTGAGAAGTTTCCAATATATTTCGATTGTATATGTATATGTATGTGTTTGTTTGGTTGAAATATGTATGTTTTCTATTTGATTAGAATTATGAATAATTGATAGAAATCGATGTTTTCGCGGTTAGATTTCGGAAGTGTTCGTGTAGAATAGTCGAGCGAGGAGTGGGTTTAATCGGAAAGGCACGTTGGTGAGATTTGAGGGGTTTGGTGTCGAGTTATCGAGAATTGGAGTTTAGGGCATTAATGGTAAATCGAGTGGAAATCGATGTTTTCACGGTTAGAATTTGGAATAAGTTGTGTAGTATAGTCGGGTGAGGATAGGAATTAATCGGGAATGGTTGTTTGTGTGTTTTCGAGTGGTTTTGAGCGAGTTTGGAGTTGGGATAAATTGATAAAATTATGTTTCAAAATATTTCAAAAATGGAAAATGTGTTGGATGGCTTTTTAATAGTGAAAATATTGTAGTATGTTGAATTTTGAGATCGCAGCTTTTTACGGAATCGAAATCGGAGGTCCGAAAGTCATTTAACGATCGAAAACTGAGTTTTTAACAAATTCTGCGCAGTATGAGTCGACCTAAAGGACTTATGAGTTGACCTAAAGAACCTTGAGTCGACCTAAAGACTCGACCTGAGCATACCTGCGCGTGACACAAATTTTCCAAAATGTCTGATTTTGTTTTCTTCATAACTTTTGAACCGTAAGTCCGTTTTGACCCCCGTTTGAAGCGTTGGAAAGCTAATGAAATATTATTTCTATTAAAAATGATTTGGAGGGTAAAAGATGATTTAATTAATTCGTGTTTTTTGAAAAATAGTCGGGTTGTCGGGTTTTTATCGCGTTAATTGTGTGCGATTGATGTGTTATCATGCTATATGCTTTTGATATGTAACGTGTAGCTTGTGTGCTGTTATATGATGTGAATATACATGATAGAATGTTGTGATGATGGGTTGTGGCCTTATGGTAAATATGTGCATTGTTTGGATTGGACCTCGATGCGTGATTAATGATGTTGTTGTGTGGTAAAATACATTGTTTGATTGAATATCAATGTATGTTGTTATGATGTATTGTGGGTAGCCTTTGTAGTGTGAATCCCTTGTGGAAGTAATTGTGATTGTATGATTGTTGTGGTTTGTGGTTTGTGATGAAATGCATTGTTTATGTGAAATTCAATGTATGTTGTGTGGTGGCCATTATGGTTTGAAATGCATTGTTTGAAGTGTTTTCAATGCATGAATAATGATGATGAGATAATTCATATGGTTGAATTGTGAAGATGCATTTGATTTTCATGAGTTCTTGTGTGTCAAGCATCATGATATGCATCTTGTGATGTTGTGTGCCCTAGTGGGTGTGAGCAACGAATCGATTCCAGAGGGAATCCGCTATAACATCGTGTGCCTTAAAAATAAGAGGACCTAAAGCAATCGGATGGATCGTGTGCCTTAAAAATAAGAGGTGTGAGTGATGGTTATAGACGATTGTGTGCCTTATACAAAGAGGTGTAAGCGATCGGGTCGTGTGCCTTATACAAAGAGGTGTGAGCGATCCATAAACGTCGTGTACCTTAAAAATAAGAGGATCTAAAGCGATCTGATCGGATCGTGTGCCTTAAAAATAAGAGGTGTGAGCGACAGGGAACATCGTGTGCCCGACGGGGAGTTACATTAAGTAACAAGCGATGATTCCAGCAGAGTTCCTGAGTGAACTGGTGACGAGAAATGATGGATGGATGGTACCGCAAGTGCATTGCATAGAGTCGTTGTGTCGGTCTCTGTGCATTTGCATAAATCATGAATGGATTGATTATGTGTGAGAAATTGTGATATGCATTTGTGATAAATGTATTGTGCATGAATGATATGCATTGTTGATAAATGGATTGTGCATGATTGATATGCCTTTGTGAATGGAGTGATTATGTGTTAAGTTTGTGATTGGATTGGTGAATTAATATGCATTCATTTTAAATGCATTGGTTAGGAATGATATGTTTTGTGTATAGACATATGCATTATGTGTGAACATGTGGTTATGTGGGGATAATTGATATATGCTATGTTTTGTGGTGATGTGGTGGTGTGGTTCCAAATGTCATAATTGTAGTTGGATTATGTGTGACATGTTTTGTATTTGTGGCATGCTATATGTGTTAGTATGTGATGGTATGGGTGAGATGATTTATACATGTGTTTAAATGTGTGTTTGCATATTATTATGCAATCTTGATTTAGTTGTTATTTCTCACCCTTCTGCCGTGGTTTGTTGCTCTACGAGGCAATTGCAGATTTGAGTCTCGGAGGCTTTTGTGAAGATTAGTTCTCCATTCTTTTGTCGGTCTTGGTGTCTGCTCTGATACGTAGCACGGTAGTCGGGGAACGCTTTAGTTATATATGTATACATTTGTTGAATATATTTTGTATTACATTTGTATGAATATTTTGGTGTTATAAAACAATTTAGTTTGTAAAACAAGTCGGTTATGGATCTTTCCGCTTTATTCCATAACTGAACTTTCCTTTTATATGGAAAAAGTTTCCCTTTGAGGTGATTCCATTTTGTTTTATGTATCAAATTTATGAGCAGGGAATGTATTTTCTTTCTTCAAATGTGGCATCCTTATTTCTGTCAGAAAAATAAATTTTTAGTTACTCTGATTTTATTTATGTATTATTTATTTGCGATGGGAATTGGGGTGTTACATCGAAGGTGTCTCACTTGGCAGCAGTCAAGAGGATCCTAAGATACTTCAAAGGTTTTGTAGGCTGCAAAACTCTCTTTCCCGCAGCGGATACGGGCAAAAATGTAATTTGCTCAGTTTTACCGATTCCAATTGGTGTGGAGATAAAAATTATTGAAAGTCTACAGCTGGATATATCTTTATGTTCGGTGCAACACCAAATCATGGTGTTCGAAGAAGGAACTGGTAGTTGAACTCTCATCTTTTGAGGCCGAGTACATTTCCGCTTCGTTATGTGTGTGCCAAGCCGTGTGGCTTATGAATCTATTGGAGGATTTGGGGCAGTAGTGAGGGTAAGGTTGTCATACTCCTGATTGATAACGTTTCCGAAATTATTCTTGCTAAGAACCCAATTGCACATGGGAGGAGTAAGCATATTGAGATGAAGTTTCAATACTTGAGGGAACTTGTTAGGGAAGGAAGGTTACGATTGGAATATTGTAGAAGTGAGGACCAAGTTACTGATTTGTTGACTAAGGGAGTCACAAATGATGTTTTCAAGAGGTTGAAGATGAATATGAGCATGGAAGACTTGCAACACTTGAATTAAGGTGGTGTGTTGAAGGTTATTTAAATGATTCAAGTGCTGTAAACAGTTACAGCAAGGCCATCGACTTATTCCAGTAGCAGAAAATTGACGTTTTTATTATTGTAACCGTTTAACTTGTGGCGTTAACCGGTTACCACTGAGTTGAATTTAATTCTTTGTCAACTGTAATCGGTTAACCAAATGGTGTAACCGATTACGATCCCAATTTTTGTAGTTTTCTATTATTTCACTTGGTTGTTTTGCTTCCCAATCACATTGTAACTCTTGTATAAATGTATATGATGCATTTCATCCTAGGTTAATAAAATAATCACTTCTCTCTCTCTCTCTCTCTCTCTCTCGCTCACTCACTCACACACACACACACACACACACACACACACACACACACACACACAATTCTTCTCTTTCACCCTCCACATTCAAAGTTTCTCCACCATTGTTCACCAATCTTGTGATTCATTGTTCCAATAGTTACGACAATTACTTCAATCGGGATTATGCATTATCACCTTTGAAAGTTTTCCATTATGTATTTATAATAATATATCATTCATCCAAAAAAAGTGTATATGTCATTCAACACAACGTCAATGAAATTTAATAAAAGACAAATGATGCATCGGAGAACGAGCATAAAATTATACATATAATTTAATTATTATCGAAAAATTATAATATCGACGACAAAATTCTAATATCAATTTTAGTAAAATTTTAAATAGATTTTGATATTATAATTTTACAGTATTTAATTTCTATGAGATCTATAATACTAATTTTTCTTGTGTTTTACCTTGAATTTCTCTCTTTTAATGCTTGAAATTGAAACTTGATAGCCATTATTTAAACTATTATAATGTTAGAAATTGTTTATATGTTAAATGGATCAATGTTGGAATCGTGAACGAATATATTTTTATAGTATTTCAAAAAATTTTAAATTGTCTTTGAGTCCACGCGTAAGAATACCCAGAATAATTAAGCTTATAATGAGTTTGCATATGATCGTTGAAAACTTGAATGTATGAATGATGAAATTTAAAATTTGTAGTAAAGAGGATATATCTTTGAATATGTTTTTTTGAACTCGAAAAGATCAATTTATAAGACAAATAGTATTGTTTCATAAAGTTGCGACCCTTGATAAAACACATCCTTTCAACACACTTTTTGCTGAGTGTTGCGACTTTTCGCTTAGTGTAACACTTCACAAATGTTTTTCAAATTCAAAAAATAAATTCTCTGCTGCAACACTTCACAAAGCCTTGCATATTTTTGAATTTAAAAACAAACTGCCTACTACAACCAGTGTTTTAAAATCCGGACTGATCATCAAATCAATGAGAGTATTAGGTCATCGATCGAATCGCGTGAATAAGCTGGATTAAACCAGATAACTCAGTTGAATAAATCGATATCTATAGCAAAACTATATAGTCATTAAACCGGTCGAACCGGATAACTCGGTGTCTAAAAAAATCACAACACCTATAAAATTTCAAATTTTCAAAATATTACATATAATTTTACAAGTTCATTCTTTAAATTCAAATTTTATAAGTGGCAATCTCTAATAAATTTAATTTCAAAGAGAAAAAGTTATTCCAAATAAATTTTAAACAAAATATATTTATATTTTAATTTTAACTTTAAATTTTTTTTATCAAAAACAATATCATTTTATTTAAGAAAAAAAAGTAAGCATTTAACCTTACCTAAACCAACAATTAGATAGACCGATGATTAAGGGTGGTGTCGCATCTGCGAAAATTAACCAGCGGAAAAGACAGAAGAGTCGCCACCGAACTTTATTTATTCCGACGTAGGGAAAGGAAACAATTGAAGAAAACCCCAACAAAGGGAAAGACATGGTCATCGCAACCATAGTCTGGGTTTGGGAGTCGGTTACGCGAGAGGAAGGTATTAGCACCCCCTCGCGTCCATCGTACTCGATGGGATCCACGCTTGTTGTTTCGATCAAAGGGTGTAGGTATCTGAAGTTTCAACTGCTAACAGGAAAGGAACGGGGGAGGAAAAGAAAAGGTGACTCGGTAGGACATCGCCGTCCTAGGCCTATGTATTCCCTCGGGAGTGGGAAAATCAGAGTCAATGTAGTTCGGGGGACTACGAGTTTGTGGAGGAAGGTTGCTCGCCAAGATATCGCATCTTGTGCCTACGTATCCTCAATCGGACGGGAGAGAGGAAATCAGATCAGTCGTAGTTCGACCTACAAGGGTCATTATTTGTTTGTGTTTTTTAAGTGGATGACGCTAACCTTCGCGTTCCTGCAGTTTAGGTGTTTTCGTTCGTTGCGTGGAGTCTTACGCGTTTACCTGTTTGCAGTAGAATGGAAATGACGTATCCTTTACTATGGGAGTGAGGGAGATGATAAGATAATACCGAAGGAAGACTATTTTTTGTTTTTGTTTTTTATAAGAAGTTGTTTTGATTTATTGTTTTAAACTCGTATTGCACTAAAGTCTATGACATAGGATCGAATGTGTCGCAAATCGACCCAAGACGGGACGCATGCTAAACACTCTAGGAAAGTGAAGAGAAACCCCTCACCCTCCATTTCCCATGTACTTAAGGCTCATGGTGTACAATACTCGTTGTAATTATTGAATGTTTTTTATTTTGTTTAGAGATGAGAAGAGAGAGGACTCAAAGTTTAAAAGAAAACAACTAAGAGAAACTAGGTCCTAATGTTATCATGCAATGGTGGCCCTATAGTTGAGATTAAGAGGGAGCTAACCTATTGTTATCATGCATGGATTTCTAGCCTAATGTCTCTCCTACCTCCAACTTAATCGAAAATTAAGTGGAGCTAGGAATCCTAAGGGATAATGTGAATGGACACAAGTAAACATTATTCTAATCAATCACAAAAGAAGGAAGTAGAGGAGAAAAGTTAGATGAAAAAGGAATCATGCAAGTGTAAACAACCATGCAAAGTATCATAAGCAACTTACCATCTCCAAGCCAAGCTCAACTATCAAGTAGTTGAAAGCAAAGTACAAAACTATGTCTTAATGCACAAGGAAGTGCTCTAGTTCTACCCTAGGAGCAAAGTTAAACCATAAGCAATGAGAATTGAACCCTAAAGGTGTAAGAACATACAAGGGGTAGTAACTAAACCTATTCTATCCTATCTATGTTAATGTCCTAAGCATTGTCAAAAGGTTACAAGTTATGTCTTACAACAATACACAAACATTTGTTGTTTACAAACTATGTCAAAAAGACTCATAAAAGTCACACAAGTGGAAGTCAAATCATATACTCAAGCCACATATGAGATAACATGTAGAAAGCAAGCTTGAAGTATGAAAAAGTAATCATGGAATGTACACCAATCAAGTTCAAGTGGTTTGAAAGTTGCATTCAAAGATGGCGCCTAAAGCATGCTCTAATCATTCAAGGTTACACAACAAGCAAACAAGTGTGAGATGAACTCATAAGGCTTAGGGAAGTAAGGGCCAAAAACCACACTTAAGCATCTCATGAACTCACAACAATCTCAAATTGTCACAACATTTCATGTCAAACTCAATCTCCAAAGCTAAGGGAAGTAAGGGCCAAAAACCACACTTAAGCATCTTCTAAAACATGTAACTTATTAACCAAGCAAAGAGAAAAGAAAGAACATGGTAAAGTAATATCAAAGCATCTACACCAGAAGTAAGTGACCTATAATATCTCATATTTGAATACCAAAAACAATGAACAAAGATGACATACAAATGATGTTACAAGAATGGTCAAAAATCACTTTGTCTTCCACTAGAAGCAAAACAAGTTCATGTATGTAAGAGCAAGGACAAGGTCAAGTAAATCTAGTGGTCACACACATAAGGTAGTGGTAAATGATATGTGGAATGGTACATTTGAATATCAAAAGCATTGTACAAACAAGGCACATATAAAGTCCAAGTGGAAACAACAAAGTTAAGTGTTCATTCATGTTCAAACTTGTGAAGACATAACACCAATTAGGAGCATGTGAAATGACCTATAATTCAATATGGGCAGTCTCTAACTCATGCTAAATCACATGTGAAATGATGCACAAAAATATCCCAAAGAGGATTGCACAAATGCATCATCAAACTAAAACATCCAAGCAAGCATCGAGCATGATCGGGTAAGAAATTTTAGGGTTTCAAGAAATCATGTAAGTCATGATCAAAAAGCCACATTTAAGGATCAAAAAGGCACAAAAAATGTCATTGTGTATAGGATTAAACATGCCTTCAAAATTGGTCTTAAAGAGCTTACACATAAGTATCAAACTTAACCTAGTTCTAGCATGTGTCAAAAGGTTAGTCATGTAATGTAATTGTCCATGAAAAAATAGTTATATTCTTTAGAAAATCATGAGAAATTAACCATGTCATTTTAAGGTCGGTAAGTGATCATGTACAAAAAAATGGATCCAAAGTATGCACTAAGGGTGTTTAAAAATTGTAAACATTAGGCATATTTCACTTAATGATCATACAAACACAAGTCACAAAAAGTATCTAGAAAGTGACACAAAAATTATGATCAAAGCATGAATTTAACATTTAAGGATCCCATAATGAAGTTTGAAAAAACACACACAAAATTGGTTCACAACTATTAGAGTAAGGTCATTTTTAAAGGCTTGAATCACAAGATAGGTCCATAAGAACATCCACCAAACAGAAATTAAGGAAAAATATTAAATGTGATCAAAAATAGAAATAAAATTCATCAAAAATTAATTAAGGTCCTCTAGAATGTTAATGAATTAATTCATAATTTTTTAGCAAAAAACCCTATTTTTAATATTCATTTTTTAAACGTGTGAAAAAAAAAGAAATTAAAAACACAAGAAAGAAGAGGGGAGGTGCTACACTAGGAAGAATATAATCCAAAAACCCTTGGACCCAAAAAGATTGGGTGCGCTTAGCAAAGCGCTGGCCCAAGGTGCCAAATATTCACACTCAGGTTAATATTATTGCTCAGCAAAAAAGGAAAATAAAGTGGCAAGTCATTGAGCACATTGGTATATTACGCCAGCGCTCATTAATGCGTTGGAACGCATTCATTGGCCAATTTGAAATGAAGATACACGCGGGGAAAAGAATACTACATGCTGGCAAATGAACTCCCACGCTGGATAAGTAACTGTGACATGGCCCTGTGGTAGCATAACATGTAAGTTTGACTGAGAATAGGGTTTGCAATTCAGGTGGCCGGAGAAGACCTCCAGTCGTCTTCTCCGGTGGGATAGCCACTATGAAGCACCATAACTTGCATGAATATTGATCCAATCTTCAAGTTCTTGGTACCAAATTAAAGCTCTCACTTCTTACAACAAGTTTGATGTGGAAATCAGATTGAAAAAGGGCTTGGAACATGATGGAAATTGGTGTTGAAAACATGGTCATAAAGCTGACTTTTAGGACTTAGAAAAATTTCTAAGTTTTTCATTTGAACATCTTAAAGATACCATCTTTGATTGATCATAACTCTTGATCTATAAATCCAAATGGAACATTCTTTATATGGTTGGAAAGCTTGGAATACACACTGCAACTTTCATTTGAGAAAAAATTTCAAATAAAGCTTGGATCAAAGAGAAAAATGGCCATAAGGTTGGTTGCATGGCATGAAAAACTTTCCCAAAATGGAAAGTTTCAAAAAAACCCTAAATTTCCAAATTAAGTAACTTTCCATAATTCTTGATTTTCCTTGATTCCTTTGATATTTCTTGGTCAAATCTCACCCATTGACCATATTTGACATGATGAACATGAATTTGACCTAAAAAGTCAATGGTTGACTTTTTCCTTGATCAGTTGACTTTATTCCCAATTTGTCTGATTTTCAATCATCTATCCAATTGAAACCCTTGTGAAATGCAATTATGGTCCATATTCCAATCCTAGATGCTTGAGAACACATAGAAAGCCATGGAATCAAGTCTTTCCCAAAAAATCAGAAATAAACTGATTTTAGGCAAAACCCTAGTTTTGGCACTGGATGATAGGAGATGTTGACTGATGATCAAAACCCTAATTTCTTTGGAGATAATGGAGATCCTCTTAAGCCAAAATATTGTAGCTGATGAGATGGTATCAAACTCCAAGATGCTTGCTCAGTGAAATTGTCAGGTGCTTAAATGCACAAAACCCTAGTTGGAAGATCAAGAGACAGAATGAGGTGATTCTCTTCAATTTTCTTGCATATCTCAAGCTCTTGATGAAATGGTGAACCAAATGGGATGTCTTGAGTCTTGAAGAGCCTTCATGGCTTGAGTGGTTAATTATATTACATTTTTCTTGCTTTGCACAATCAATGATGAAGGAACCCTTAATACCATGCCTTGGGAAGACCAATGATGCATGTGTAATGTTTATGACCTAAATGCATATGAGATGTGAAGCATAAGCCACTTATTGGGTAGAGATAAGAGGGAAAATTTAGGGGTGTTACAGCTGCCCCTATTCAATTAACTATGGACCTGAAGGGATGAGAGCGTCGGCTTTCAGACATTCGAGGTAAATTGGGATTGAATACCAAAGGAAACAGAATATTTGCACTCTGGGGGTGTAAATAAGGGTAGAAAATCAGGCGAGCGTAAAACTCCATTGAGGATGAAAGGGTATGTGAGATTGAAAAATCTGTTAGGGATAGGAAACGACACAAATGGGTGTCAAAGAATGAGAATGAACATGAATGAGGGATTCGGTTAACGACATGGACGAGTATCGAAAGATGATACTTACATGTATTAAGGAAATATGGGCACGGACGAGTGTTTGAGTTAACGACATAAACGAGTATCGAAAGATGATACAGACGAGTATCAAAGAAAGATGAGGGCGAGCACGGACGAGCGTCAAGAATAAAATTTAGTACCAAAATAACCACACAAAATTCGCAACCTGCAAGGGGATGGACGACTCCGCTGGGGAACGAGTCATAAGAGGTGTAACCATCAATACAGACGAATTATTGAAACCGAGTGAAACTAACACAGACGGGTGCTTAACTGTGCTGGGGATAAACACAGACAAGTACTTAGTATCAGTATAGACGAGTGTTGGAGAAATTATTTTGAGTATACGGACTCTAGGATCATCACGGACGAGTATTGATGAAGCCGAAACGAACACAGACGAGTGCCTAAGATCAATATGAACGAATATTGAAGAAACTGAAACAAACACGAACGAGTGTCTAAGATCAATAAGGACAAAGTGTTGAGGAAGTGAAATCAAACACGAACGGGTGTCGAAAGAACACGTACGGGTGTCGAAAGACCACGGACGAGCATCTACAAATCTAGGGTCAATACGAATGAATATTGATGAACCTGAAACATACACGAATGAGTGTTGAAAGACCACAGACGAGTGTCTACGAATTTAGGATCAATACGAATGAGTATTGATGAACCTGAAACAAACACGAATGAGTGTTGAAAGATCAATATGGATGAATACTGATGAAACGAAACAAACACTAACAAGTGTTGAAAGAGATGGGGATCAATATGGACGAAGTATTTAAGAAATGAACAAACACGAACGGTGTTGAAAGAACAGTGCCTCGAAAATATCAAGATTAATGCATCCAAACTTTGGAAGATGGGTGTGAGGGACGACTCTGAGAGGATAATGAACTCCTATCCCGACTTCTCTGCTAGGGAATGAGGATCAATGAGAATAGGATTGACATATTTACTATCCTAAGTATTGGTTGAAGCACCCTCTTGGAACTACAGTCACCTTGTTTCCTATTGGAGACAAGAGAAGCCTGAACAGACGACTCTATAGGGGAACACCAATGAGATGAATGGGTTTATTGGAAACTTCACCAGGGATAAAGTAGGAATGAACATCCTGGGTTAAACCACTTTCTGTTGGGGGGAACGTCTGGCAACGGGAATATCCAAACCTTGCTTATGCTTCGGATGCATATGTTTGAATTTTTCTCTGGCGTAATGGTCCATACAAAATGGAAATGCTACGCGTTTGAGGATGCAATGATTACTATATGCAAGATGCAAAGAGGATCCTCGGTTGGGGATGATGATTAACAACTCTGCTGATGAAGTGACCACTGAACGGCCCTCCAAAAATAAGCTTCCACACTGCTGGGGATTGAGGTCAATAATACCAAACCGACTGGGGAATAACCTTTACCTGGTGCTGGGGAGACGACTTTAACCTTACCCTGCTAGGGATTCCCATAACCATAGAACTTTGATGGGGAGATGACAACCTTCTGACCTGGCTTCTAGGGGAACTGAGATCAATCAAACCTTTGCTGAGGAAGGAGATGCTTTCTGACTTGATGAGGAGATTATACACCTGTACTATGTGGGGAGAGAAATTCTACTGGATACGGGTAGTCAAACGAGCCTTTAGCTGGGGTTGCCAACCTGTTTTGAGAGCAAGAACAAACCATCTTTACCCTGTCTGGGGGCTTAAACTCTCGCTTGAGAAAAGACAAATCCGATTCTGACTGGGGAAACCAAGAAGAAGACATAACCTCTGCTGAGGATGATACCATCTTGACTGTTTCTGCTGGGGAGACTTTCATTTACATATCTGAACCATGGCTCCAGTGCTGTGAGAAGATAGTGGTCTTTGACTTGCACACTGACCTTCGAGTACGAATACCTGTGCCTGCAAACACAAAAAGATACACACATGTGTCCCAGGGTATTATATGGTCTAACATTACCTCCCAAGGACACTCAACATTCAAAGAAATTTTAAATGTTTTCACGCATGTTCTTGTAGAGCTTTATTGTTTTCCAATGCAATGTTTATAAAAAATTTGGACGATTTTGCAAACAAAACAGTAAAATGAAAAAAAAAAGAGAAAGTTATTTGAGTGAAAATGAATTTATTGATTGGATGGGCCTATAAATAGGCATTTACATCAGGAAGAAATTCCTAGAAAGAGGTAATTGCATAAAAGAAAAGAAACTACATTAGTGGCAATGTAAAAAACAGATTTCCATTGAGCTTCAACTCTGCTATGACTTGTATGTCTTCTAAATGCTCCGACTACTCTTCTTTCCGAGAAGGCTGATTGGACTGATTCCTATCCTTCGGGATCCCCGGATGTTGAAAAGAGATGAGGTACAGACTACTCAGATCGTAGCCTTTCGCTTTAATCCCTAACTTTTGCTTGGATCGCCCTTTACGGGTTTTCAATCCATCGGGATACCCATTTTTTCCTAAGTTTCCTTTTTAGGTTTTCAACTTAGCGGGTTTACTCATTTTTTTCTTTTTATATCCCTAATTTTTGGCCGAACCTTTTTCCTTTTTTATGGTTCGTTGGGATGCCCTTTTTTGCCTGGACTTATTCATTTTGCTGCCCAGCGGGTCTCTTTTATGCGAAGTATTTTTTAACTGCGTCTGAGTTCACAGGGGACGTAAAATCTTCACCGTCCATAGTTGAAAGCATCAAGGCTCTTCCAGAGAAAGCCTTCTTAACAACGTATGGGCCTTCATAATTCCGGGTCCATTTGTACTTTCTGATCAAATGCCTTCTTCATCCTCCTCTGATACAACTGCCCGTGGCATACAACTGCCATTCTTTTCTCTTCAATGAGGCTCAGCTCGTTGAATCTTGTTCGGACCCATTCAGCTTCGCCTAGCTTCACATCCATCATAACCCTCAGAGAAGGAATCTCAACCTCAACTGGCAGGACTGCTTCCATACCATACACTAGTGAGAACGGAGTTTCCCCGGTTGACCTACGCACTGAAGTACGATACCCATGTAAAGCGAAAGGCAACATCTCATGCCAATCCTTATACCTCACAACCATCTTTTGCACAATCTTCTTAATGTTCTTGTTGGCTGCTTCAACAACACCGTTCATCTTTGGACGATACGGAGAAGAATTGTGATATTCGATCTTGAAGCTCTGGCACAGCTCTTGCATCATCTTGTTATTGAGATTAGAACCATTATCAGTGATGATTCTTTCAGGAACCCCATAACGACAAATGATCTCTTTCTTGATAAACCAAGCAACCACCTGCTTGGTAACATTTGCGAAAGAAGCTGCCTTCACCCACTTGGTGAAATAATCGATGGCAACTAGGATGAAATGGTGCCCATTGGAGGCAGTGGGCTCGAACTTTCAAATTATATCAATGCCCCACATAGAAAAGGGCCACGGAGAAGTCATGACATTCAAAGGATTTGGCGGCACATGCACTTTGTCAGCATAAATCTGGCATTTATGGCACTTTCGAGCATATTTGAAACAATCTGATTCCATGGTCATCTAGTAATAACTAACTCTTAACAACTTCTTTGACATAGCATGTCTGTTGGCATAGGTACCAAAGGAACCTTCGTTCACTTCTTGCAATAACATGTCTGCTTAGTGTCTATCCACACATCTGAGTAAGACCATGTCAAAATTCCGTTTATACAACACGTCATCCTCGTTCAAGAAACTACCAGCCAATCTTCTCATGGTCTTCTTATCATTGTTGGATGCCCCAGCCGGGTACTCTTGACTTTTCAGAAAGTACTTAATATCATGATACCAAGGTTTACTATCCACAACTATCTCAGCTGCAAACACATAAGCGGGCCTATCAAGGCGTGTCACATCAATTTTGGGCACATGGTTCCACCAATTCACTTTGATCATGAAGGATAACGTAGCTAGAGCGTCTGCCATCTGATTTTCATCACGAGGTATATGATAAAGCTTCATTGTGTCATACCCCAAATTTTGGCCACCAAGATTTTCCATCATTGTGCAAATCATCACCACAATATGGATGTACCATCATACCTCATCAATCTTCTCAAGGATTGTTGAGCATTCACTACAGTCAGGGATTAGGGTTTTGAGCCCTCTCAGAGCACTTAGACAAAAGATCAATCAAGAATGGACATGATATTCAACTTGTCTAACCTCTCAAACACCCATAAAGGATCAAGAGGACTCCCATATCAAGAATTAAGCACAAGGTTTCAACATTCCAAGTGGATCAAGCCTCAAGATCGCCAGTATCACCAAATTAGGGTTTTGGTCGACCAAGGCCTCCAGATGAAAATTTTCATCTGGGCATGAGCCAATACTTCAAAACATGATCTAAGAAGACCAAAGGGACCTCATGGATCCAATCATCAAGTCAAAATGGTATCAGGGGAAACATTCATCAAGAATCAGGAATTAGGGCTTCTTGACCTAATTCACCCCTAAGTTGACTTGTGAGGCAAGACATGAACCAAGACCTAAAGACATTACTTGAGGGCCTCAAATACACCACATGGATCCATTTGCAACAATGGATTGATCCAAGAAGCTTGATTTACAAGTTTCAATTTCATCTGAACCACAATTAGGGTTTTAAAGAAAAAGTCAACTGTACCTTTGATTTGGACCAAGACATGTTCCCAAACCTTGGGACATGATTGAAGACTCCCTAAAACACCTATGAAATACATCCATTAGGTTTGAATTAGTTTAAGAACTTGATTGCATAGAAGATCACACAATTTGGAATTCATCTGACAAAAAGTCAAGTGTGCCCAAAATCAAGTTTGACTTTTTGAAAATTTTCACAAATATGGCTCCCCTAAGTCAAAAACAATGTTAATGCATGGTTTTGATCATCATCCATCAAGAAAAACCAAGAAAAGTGAGGTTACTTGAAAAAGTGGCAACCTTAAGAAACTTAAATTTTTCTAAGTTATGGAACAAAATGATCTGGTACCAAATTTGCAAGGTCATAACTCCCAAACCCCAAGGCCTTTTTCTTTCATTCAAACCTCAAATGAAAGTTCGCATGACATACTTCAAAAGTGTCAACTACAAAATATTCCAAATCCTCATGGATTTTGAGTTATGGATTGATCAAAATCACAAAAACATGAAAAAGACTACTTTTTCCAACACTTAGTGAAAATTTTGGGACAGAATCTATCTTGGTTTTTCACCAACTTTGGGACCATTTTTCATTATGATCCAAGCTAAACCAAGACCATTGTTGGACATCAAAGTTAACGTATGTCATGAGGGCTTTCCAAAATGTACAAGAACTCATCCTAATTCAACTTGAGTAGGGAGTTACAAGCCTTGAAACATGGCATGAAAACCTAATTTTTTAAGACAACATGAGGACCAAACTTGTGCCACACGATTTTGTACTTCAAATCTTGTCACTTTGCCAACTTTGTCATCTTCCAAAAACACAAAAGATCTGATGACTCACTTGGTTCATGATCAAAGAGGCAAAGGATTCAACTTGGCATGTGAAAACCATCATGACATGAAACTTAGAATTCAAATTTGGCAAGGTAACATCAATGCAATGCATTGAGGTGTCATGAACCAGATCACAACACTCCAAATCATTCAAGATTTTAGTCCAAACTCTGAGCATTCAAACCTGCAAGGATTAATGAAGTCAAGATAAGGAGAGTTGACTTGGCACTTTTGAATTATCCAAGTCAATGGCTACAAGTTACTGCCATGATCAACCTCCAAACACTATTGCTTCCAAAACAAACTTCCCCTCCTATAAATAGAGGTCAAGTGTGACTGATCAAACCACCCCAAAACATCTGAATTCATGTTTTCCTCAAAATCACATTCCAAAAACCAGATTTTGCTTCTTCTTGAAGTCACTATCAAATTTTCAAATTGAGAGCAAATCCATCAAAACCAATCATGCCAACACCTCACATACATCATATATGAGTGATCCATAACCTCAAAATACATATGGAACACCAGAATCACAAAGTCACGATTCATTTGCTCAAGCTTTTTGGCAAGGTTGCAGTTGAGGTACCACAAGGTGATCCAAGCATCTCCAATCAAGGCCAGGCATCTCAACACACTCCATATGGTATTGTGAAGCTGTCCAAATCCTTACAACACATATGTAACATCTCCAACATCAAACTCGATCACCAGCTGCAAGAGGTAAGCCTGAAGCCTTCAAACTCCATACTACATGCATCATAAATGTGTTTTTGAGTTACCATCTTGTTTCTGCATGTATGTAGAGTGATAACCCTCAATCAATTGTTATGTATGAACCGTGTATGGGATTTCATAGCGTTCTTGCAGACATTAGGGTTCTTGAGTTCATCACTTGATTTCTCACTCGACACTTAGTATAAATGCAATTAATTGGTATGGTTGTAATCCTTGATAAAAAACGAGCAAGTTTCATGTTTACAAAAGTCATTTTCATTGAATAATCATAGAGATTGAGAGGTTTTTGCAAATCGTCCATGGCGCGGTCACGAGGAAGAAGAAGGTGACCGTTGGCGCCATATTTCAAATTATTTGAATTTTTGAATTTTTGATATTTTATTTAATTGATTTCAAAAATTAATTTCTCTCTCATTTTTTATCATTTTTTATTGGTTCTTTTTTTAAAAAGTCATAAAAATGTTAAATTAAATTATTTTACAAAAAAATCAAATTTATATTATTTATTTAATATAGTTAGAATTTTTGTAATTAATTTCATTTTATTTGTTTTTAAACATTTTTAAATGAAATTCTCACCTTGATTTTTCCACTTCAAATGAATTTCAAGCTTTTATGTAATTAAACATGATTTTTCAAAACATTTTTTAAAGTTTACAATTTGTTTTTGAATATATTTGATATTTTATATCATTTATTATTTAATTTTCTTTGAAAAATTACACTTTATTTAAAATTAGGGTTTTTCTATTTATTTTAAAATTTTCAAACTTCATTTTGAAACATTTTTGGGCCTCTTGGTATAGTGTAAGTTCCATCCCTTTGTAAATAAACCTTTTTGGGCCTCAGTCATTGTAGAAATCCCGTTACGATTATAAAAATCTCGGCGCGATCGCCATTTTCAAAATAATTTTCATCTGGGCCTCTCCTTGAATTGTAAGCCCCGTATTTCTTCTTTTCAAACACTTTTGGGGCTCTAATGGAGTGTAAGACCCAACCCACTTTTGTACATAAATAATTTGGGCCTCAGTCATTGTATAAGTCCCTACGCGATTTTCAAAATAAACGGTGCGATCACTATTTTTATCTGGGCCTCTCCTTGAGCTATAACTCCCATCTCTTATATAAAAATAAACTTTTGGGCCTCTAATAGAGTGTAAGGCCCACCTCTTTTGTAAATAAAATAATTTGGGTCTCAGTCATTGTATAAATCCCTCTATGGTTTTCAAAACTACAACGCAATCGTCGCCATTTCAAAAGAATTCATCTGGGCCTCCCCTTTAGTATAAGCCCCAAACTTCCTTTTAAAACAACTTTCCTCTTTGATTCAAATTTAAATTCAAATTTTTTATCAAAACTTTCTTCAATTTCTTGAATAACTAACCATACAGCTGTGGTTACAATGCTTGGGCTTGCACAACTGTAAGTTCTACTATTTCTTCTACACATACTTATTTATATATTTCATCTGTATATGTATGCTTGTATATACTTGATTAGAGTTTTCCCCAACAATTTGGTCTAGGTTTAGATCAAACCAGTGGTTACTCTTTCAACACAGTCAAAACTAGTTCCTCATAGGAAATTCCAGATATAGTCTTACCTCCTCTTGGGCTTATACAATATGGAACAGAGAAAGGCATTATTCCCGGTGAAACTTTTCTCAAGACTGTCACAACTTAGAAATATTTGTACAAGAAATTCATTTCCCCAAAGAGGATTAATTCCCGGTGAAACCTCTTCTGAATTTCTTCAAACCCTAGAACTGTTCTGCAAGGAAAGGACTTATTCCCGGTGAAACCTTTCTTGAACTTTTCTTTGGCTTGGACCCACAGGCTTCCTAGAAGTTCCCTAGCCTCCTCTGGGGATTTGTACAAGGACCCTCAGGCTTCTTAGGAAATTAGTCATCTTTGTTAGTTCAATCCTCAGGAGAGTCAGAATTTCGGAACAACAGACCATTCTAGGGTTGATCTTTATCCCTTAAAACCACAGCCTCCTCTTGGCCATCATAAAAAGATCTTTCTTTACAACCATAACCTACCATTGCATGAGTAGACTTAGACAGTCTCAGCCTCCTCTTGGGCATCATACAAAGATCATTCTCCAGCTAAGAGCCAACCTCTTCATACCAGTAGACTAGGAAAGTCTCATCTCCTCTTGGATCTCAAAGAAACCCTCAAGTTTCTTAAAAGCACAGGAAAAACCCTGATAAATTCATCAACTCACTAGTCTCCAACAGAGTTTGAAACCTCCATAGGTTCTCATACTCAAGGTTTAAACCTTTACCAACAATAAAACCCTAACATAATCAGAGCCTCATGGTCTCTGACATTTCAGCTCTTCTTTAATCCCCAGCAAGAGTTGATTCCCCAATACATATTGGACCTGTCTCTGGACTTCAATAATCCTCAGCAGAAGCCAACCTCCTCTTAGGCTTCATATAAGAATCTCCCCAACCAGCCTCCTCTTAGGCTTTATATAATGACTTTTCCTCAGTAGAGTCAGCCTCAATCTTGGGCTTTGTACAAGACAGATCATAATCTCCAGCTGAGTCAATTCTTTTCAGCCTCAATCTTGGGCTTTGTACAAGATAAATAAAACCTCCCCATTAGAGTCAATCTCTTTTCAGCCTCAATCTTGGGCTTTGTACAAGACAGACAAAACATTCCCCAGAAGAGTCAATCTCTTTTCAGCCTCAATCTTGGGCTTTGTACAAGACAGATATAAAACTCTCCTAGTAGAGTCAACCTTTTAGCTTCAACCTTGGGCTTTAATCAAGGCACACAAAAATCAACATCCCCTCAGAGGATATCCAGAGTCCTCTCTGTTGGAAGACATTTCTCTGTATATCACATATCAAAACAAATAATCAACCAAACCCTAATTCCAGATAACTGCTGTAAGTGGCACACTTGTTGATTCAAAAATCCAAGTTGTACTCCCTCTTTTATCCTGGTGAACTTCTCTTTCATCTAATTGTTGTAAATAGAAAGCCTCTGGATTATTTACATCCAAACCAATGTCCCTCTCGTAGCATGGAAGATTCCTAAGGAAAAATGGCATTGCTCTACACTAAGTTAAAGTTTCCTCCTTCAGGACATCCCCCTTATAAAGGAAATTATGGCATTGTTGGATTCCATACATTCCAGTTAAAGTAATTCCCCTTTATAACCAATCCTTCAAAATTTGTGATGAATAGGTGAGATATCTCCCTTTAGAGATGACAAATTCTCTCTCAGTCACCCCTTTAGCTTCAATCTTGGGCTTTAAACAAGACACACATAACCTTTAGCTTCAATCTTGGGCTTTGAACAAGACACAAATACTCATCTAGCTTCAATCTTGGGCTTTGAACAAGACACCAAACATATTTCCTCCCATAGAATAAGAGGAACTACGATTGCTCTGATTTCCCAGTTTTCTTTAACGGGAATACGTAGGCATAAGATTGTGAAATCTTAGCAAGCACACAAATCAAAAACTTTAGGTCCAGTACCTTACCAAAAACAACAGAAAACCCAAAAACAACAAAAACACTCTCTCAACACTCCCAAAGGGGAAACATTCCCAACCCACAACAGATAAACACCAGAAAGTATTTAAACATGCCATAAAAGGTCTATGGATAACCATATATACACTGGGTAATTGACAACTTCAATTTGTATAACCTGACCCCGAACCCCCAATCTGTTAGCATTTGTTAAAGAAAACATTTGTGTGCAAGGTTAGTTTTAAATAGCTTCCCTTTCCTTTCCCGCTTCATAGGATAAATAAGAAATCAGAAAGTAGCACCCAATTTCAACCATTGCAGTAAGGTGGTCGCATCACCGACAAAAATCGCACGCTACAGAAAAATGGCGACTCTACTGGGGAGTTTTATCTTTAGGATTAGAGTTCCTAAGAGGTCTAGGCTTTGTTTGGCATTTTCTATACTTTCTACTATATATATCATTTACTGTTATACTACTTGATACTTGTGTTTAATTTTCTGTTAACTAGGAATGCGATTAATACGCATGTGGAAAGTTTGAGAGAACATTAAGATAAGTGGTGGCATATCCGGGAAACGCTTATAGGGAGTGAATCCCGAACAAGCTAACTTGGCAGTCCACCGAATTAGGTGAGGTACCCGTGTGGAAATATTGATGTTGAACGACCGATTGTCGTGAAAGTATTGTTTATCCAAGTGCGGTACCCTTGACCCTGGGGATTTAGTGGACATTTAACCATATGACCATTTGGTAGTGCGGTGACTATTGGGAATAGTTGATACGCGATACTACACTCAAATGAGATTTATCCTAGGATATTACAGCTCGCTCGAGTGAATAAGCCTGTTGTTGATATCCCTATGAGGGGTCAATGAGTTGGGAACCTTTTAGAACCCGTTCTACAAGTACAAAAATTGACCAAAATAGTACAACCTTTGGGGATGGGTAGAGCCATGACTCCATGCTCGTGACATTGAACCCTTGAACCCATGTTTTCAAATGTTTTTGTTTGCTGCATTCATGCATTCATTAAAAAAACTATTTTCAAACAAGAAAAAAATATTTTTTCAAAAAAAACTAAAACAATAATTGCAAATATCAGAGGTTACATTATGGATTTAGGTAGAAGAAAAATGCACAAGTACACCTTCAAGGCTCCAAAACTAGAAGACTTAAGGAAATTGGGAAGGATGATTACCAATCCCGAGGCTTTCAGAGCTAAGCACGGAGGGTTGTTATCTCTGTTAAGGGTCAACGTGGTTGAAGGAATCTTGTCTACACTGGTACAGTTCTACGATCCAGTTTACCATTGCTTCATTTTCCCGGATTACCAACTTGCACCAACATTGGAAGAGTACTCCCACCTGATTTATTTACCTATCACTGATCAAGCTCCATTTTCTGGACTGGAAGAAATTCTAAAAGAGCAAACCATTGCAAGAGCAATCTCTTTGGATGAGTCAGAAGTTAGGACTCACATGACCACTAAAGGAGGAATCTAGGGTTTACCATCTAAATTCCTGATGGAGAAAGCTCTATACTTTGCTAGTATAGAAAACATAACTGCTTTCGAAGACGTCTTCGTTCTGCTCATATATGGGTTATTCCTTTTTCCCAACATTGACAACTTTGTCGATACCAATGTTGTTAAGATATTCTTAATAGGAAACCCCGTACCAACCTTGCTTGCAGATGCTTATCATTCTGTACACTTAAGGAACTTGTATAGTGGAGGAATAATCACATGATGCGTACCCTTACTCTACAAATGGTCCATTTCCCATTTACCCAAGTCTGCTTCTTTTTAGGATCACAAGAGTACTCTATGTTGGTCATAGAAGATTATGTCTCTTACCAATTTTGACATAGATTGGTACAGTAGGATTTACGAAGGGATAGAGATCATCGACAGATGTGGAAATTTCCCTAATGTACCCCTCATTAGAACTAAAGGAGGAATCAACTATCATCCAATTTTAGCTCGTCTTCAACTCGGATACCCGGTGAAGAATATCCCACATAATGTTCATCTGGAAGGTCTTTTATTCAAGGAAAGGGAAAATGACAGGGCACTAAAGAAAGAAATAGTGCATGCCTGGAAACATATTCACAAGAAAGGGAGAGAGTCTCTGGGAAGACCAAACTGTACCTTCATGGATCCTTATCTCCACTAGGTACAAACCAGGGCCCTCAAGCTGAGGATGCCTTACCCTCGTCAAGAAGTTTTTCCCTTAAAGGAATCTGTCCTTTATTTCATGTCTGATGCGGAAAAACTCCAGGGCGCTCTCAACAATGTTCAACGGGAGAAGAACTCTTGGAAGAACAAATACCATATACTTAGTTTGGAATGTACCAAGATTCAGGAACTACTAAAGGAAAAGGATGCTCTGATTGAGATATTAGAACAGCATGATATAGAAAGTCAGGAAGACCGAAGAAATTTGCTCGCTCCTTTCACTTGGCAAAGGATCGTCGACCCGACAGCGGCTTGAGAGGCCCGATCAAAGAAAAGGAAAATACAGGAAATGACATCTGAGCTCCCTTCAGAGAGGACTCAGGATCCATGAGCTTAGACATTTTCCTTACAGCACTTTGTAAAATATTGTACTTTTCCTTGTAAAATACTGCAATCTTTCGAATTCAATAAAAAGGGTCTTCCCCCACTGTGTGATATTTGCAATCTATTTGTTGAAGTTTCTTTTGAAAACAAAAACTAAAAAAATATGTCTTTGCATATCACTCATCATTCTCACATAACGCATTTTTTCTTTGAGTCTCACGTATGTGTCATAATTCTAGAGTCAAACTGTCTCATTCGTACAATACTCGGCCCAATCGACAAAATAAAATGGACGATCTCGAGGAAGAGAATGGAGAGCTGAGAGAAGAAATCGACGCTCTAAAAGAAAGTTTGGAAAGACTTCACAGCAACCTGCAAACCCTGGCCGCAGCTCAGGAGCAACAACATCAAAGGACTGTAATCTCAGAGATTACATCTACACCCATATTGGAGACACGTGATAATCATCCTCGGTACAACATGCCTAAGGGTCGCCCCTGGGGCATGCCTTTCAATTTTATACCTGAAAGATATATCCCACCGGTCATTGAAGACCCAGAAACCGTAGCAGGAACCGCTGGACCTGAAGGTTACAAACTTCGGGAAAATGAAGATGCAAGGGTTACGACAGCAACTCTTTAAGGTTACAAACTTCAAGGCACTGAAGCACCAAGAATCACCGCTGTAATGTTTATACCACAACCAGTGGTACGCACTATCCCAGAAGGACAGATTCTACAAACAATTTCTGGCAGAAAGGAAGCCATATATGAAAGGATGAATGAGTTCCAGGAACAATTCTTTGAAATACAGAAGGAACTGCATGCCATTCGTGGTCAAGACTTATTCGGAAAGAACGCCGCTGACCTCTGTTTGGTCCCTAATGTTAAGATACCGCACAAATTCAAAGTGCCCGACTTTGAAAAATAAAAAGGCAACTCTTGCCCTCAAAGTCATCTGGTGATATACGCTCGAAGAATGTCTACCCAGACAGAAAATCAATAGCTACTGATCCATTACTTCCAAGACAGTTTAACTGGTGCTGCACTCAAATGGTACATGGGTTTAAACCGCACCAAGATCAGTACTTTCAGAAATCTCGGGGAAGCCTTCGTTCAACAGTATAAATACAACTTGGACATGGCACCAGATAGGGACCGGCTCAGAGCAATGTCACAAAAGGATAAGGAAACCTTCAAATAAAATGCTCAGAGATGGCGTGAAATTGCCACCCAGATCTGTCCTCCTCTCGAAGAAAAGGAAATGACCAAGATATTCCTGAAAACATTGAGCTCATTTTATTACGATCGAATGGTTGCTAGTGCACCCAGTGACTACACTGAAAAGGTGAACATGGGAGTATGCCTTGAAGAAGCAGTCCGAGAAGGACGATTGGTCAAAGATGCAGAGCCATCTAGCAGTACTAAAAGATACGATAGTGCTTTCCAAAAGAAGAAAGAGCAAGATATCAGTAATATCTCTCTGGGAAAGCAAAGGCGAAGGTATCAATCGATAGAAGCAATAACTCCAGCTATCAACCCAACACCAACTTCGACTTATCAACCTCAGGTTGCTCAAAGCCAACCAAGTCAACAACAGTATCAGCAAAGGCCGCAATAACCTTTTCAACAGGCCCGTCCACAGTACAACAACAAAAATCGTACTACTCGACCATCAGGGTTCGACCCTATACCAATGTTGTATGCAGATTTATTTCCACTGCTACTGGCCAAGGGGCACGTTCAAACCAGGACTCCTCTTACAGTACCAGAAAATCCACCTTTTTGGTTTAAAGCAGATCAAACTTGCCCTTACCATCAAGGAGGATCGGGGCACAAAATTGAGAATTGTCTCAGCTTCAAGTCTAATGTACAGAAGCTTGTCAGGAACGAGATCTTATCTTTCAAAGATACTAATTCGAATGTTCAGACGAACCCGTTGCCGCAACATGAAAAGACTGCAGTGAATTTAATAGAAGAGGAATCTAGCAGCAGTTATCAAATTCACAACGTACTCTTACTAAGAACAAATTTGGTAAATATGCATTGCAAACAGAGCAGGTATGGCCATGTGCCATCTCACAACTATCATCAGTGTGATATCTGCTCCAAGGACAATCAAGGGTGTGCCATAATACAAGCAGCTCTACAAGAATAAATGGACCTGGGTTGGATTCAAGATCACAGAATTCTTGAAGTAAACATGGCCCATGCACATCCTAATATCATTCAGAACCACGACATCCATGCGATGAGCGTCAATTTAGTGTCGATGCATTCAAGACAAAGTCAGTATTATAATCTGTCGCGGCATGATTACAGTGTTTGTCCAATCTGCTCAATAGACAACCAGGGATGCTCTTTTGTACAAGAGGCCCTCTGTTGTACCTCAAATTTTACCCTTAGATACATTGATCTCTTGCATGTCATATTAGGTCAATCATATTGCATAGCTAACCCTTTTGCCAGGTTTTTTGTTTGTGTTTGTTTCATTTTTATCAGGTGTTATCTTAAGGAGATTCAAGAGGTGATTAATCAAGGTTTTTGATGGAGCATTGAATCAAGCAAGTCTCTAAGAGATTGTCTCCATAACCCTAACCATGATCCTCTCTATAACCAAATTTCTACCCTCAATTCTCACCTTTAATTCCTAACTAATTTCAATAGTTCTCTATCAACCAATTTTATCCAATTTCTCCATTTGTCAATGTTAATCCTTCTAAACCATATCCATAACCATATCATTTATAAAATTCACCTTTTATTCATCTATTATTTGTTTTCCTAATTATTTTTCTTTTATAAACAAAAGATAGAAAACCAATGCTAACATATTTGTTCATGCGCCCACATGATAAGCCCATCGTGACAAATGTGTTACCAACTACATGTGGAAATGAATTCCTTGCCAAAGACCAATAAGGATAAGGCAATGTTGTCTTGACTTTTCAACTCATTTTCCAACTAATGAAGAGGCGACGCGTGGACATTAAGGAAACAAAACATCCAAATTGTTTCTTTCTCCTTTGTCGTGTGTGTGAAATGCAGATTGGAAGAGAGAAATTCAAACACGAGCATATCAAATTCATTCAGAAATCATTTCGTCCATTCCTTTGGCGCGGTTTCTCCTTTTTTTGAATTCTCCAAGAGCATTGCCCGTTTAAGCTTTCAACGGTTTGCTTCACTAAAAGTGCTTCTGAAGCATTTCTTGTTTCAGAATTCAACCTGCTCTCACCTGCAAACTCTTCACGCCATCCCAAATCCTTACCTCATCTGATACCCCTCCATATGACATCAAACGAGGAGTTCTGAAGCAATACATGAAGTGGTGAATTGACTATGCACCTCTGAGATTTTTGGCAGCATAAGCAGCGTGTTTGTCTCCAAGAGTTGGACCATATTTGAATTTCAAAGAGAGACGTTGTAACCCTAGTTCCTACTCAGCATACCAAGTGCTTGATGATTGGACTCAAGCAACCCAGGCCCATTTGCTCAGCCTATAAAAGGAGCTCGCTTCTACACTTTAACTCACCAACAATTTCTTACAAACGCTCAAATATTTTCTGAAAGTTCCATAAGTTCGAGCAAGCAAGGTGAAGGGAAGTTTTGGAGTGCTTTGGAAGGAAGACAGTCATCATACTTAAAGGCAGTGGACATTACTCCACTTGGTATTGTATTCTTACCCTCTTGTTAATCATGCTCATGTGATGTTATCATTGTCATATGCATTTTATTGTTCTTTACATGTGCATCTTGCTAACATATGCTTGAATATGTCGTTTATGTGCTTATGGCTTGATTTCATAAAATTGATGATGTTGTTCATTGACATGATATACATGCTTACTTTTGTGTTATAATGCCTCTGCTTTTGTTCATTGAATGGTTGCAATATTATGAATTCTCATTGTGGTATGGTATTGACAAGTTTAGATGTTTGATTTTGGTAACAATACTTGTATGCTTGGATGTTACTGAATCTTAGCTCTTTATACATTCCTGATATGCTCATGAATTGTAGAATGGATGAATCTATTTGTTACCTTTGGTTGATGGTTTAATGTTTGACTAAAGATTGTTAAGCTACCTTCTTTGGTTTGCTACTGTCATTCTCTTTATATGAATGATCATCTTGTATGTCCAAGCTCATGGCCACGATTTTATTGAGTTGTTGAAAATACTTGACTGTTATGCTGGTGCTTTTAAGCTGATTACTTTTCTTTCTGGTTTAAGTCCTCACTCCAACTCTGTACTTGCAATACTTCACTACTTGTTTGATATTTATGTGTTGATAACATCCAACTGCTGAACATGTATATGTTGAACGCAACTTGTTGGTGTGGTAAGTGTCTTTCCAAACATGTCTACCTTTATCCCATCAACCTTTGTTACATGATATACAATTTGTGTTGTGGCTGCCTCTATTGATTTATGTTGGGTTTGTAACCTAGAGTTCATGATTTTGTATGCTCTACTGTGTTTTAACTTGCCTTGTCCATATGCCTTGTCATCAACATGCTGTCAGTTTGGTATTTAACTTGTGTGTAAATGTCAAACATGATTTGTGTTTCCTGCCTTGTCTAACATTGATTGTTAAGCTTTTTGAAGTATTTGCTTTGTTACCATCTTGAAACTCTGTACTTTGTCTTTGTAAATTTGAACCAATTCTTGATACATGTTTTATGTTTGTCCTCACATCCACTACATGCTAGCACAACAAATGTTTGTTTTACTATCCTCTGCCACTGCCTGTATTTGAGTAAACTTATTGCAATTATGTCTTAAAACCTAGTCCATATATGTGTATGTGTGATAGTGTGCTTGCTTGATATTACCTAATTTGGTTTTTACTAAGTCATATGCTACTGTCTGTGTTAAGGTGATATCATTTGATTTAATTTGAACTTGGTTGCTATGATATGTCCTATTCTATCTTGAATATAGGTGTATGCTTTATAAAGGCCTTTGACCATCATATTGCTTGTGTGCTTATCATTGTAGCATGACTGATTTTTTCCTTTTGATAAATGTGGCTTCTTGTGTATCTGTTATTTATGCCTAGTTGCTATTTGATTTAGATGTATGAACAACTCTGTTTAAACTCTTGCTTTATGACAGTGCCATGTTTCCAAGATGCTATGAATCTAACTTGCCTTGACATTATGTGTGATTGGTTTGCCTTTAATCCACCTTGATACATGAAACATCACTACGCCTTCAATAACCATGACTGAATGTATTTCTTTGACATTATGTTGGTGTGCCTATTTTTTTGCCTTGATGAGTGGTTGGGTTGTATGGACTATTATCATGTTCTTCTTTTTTTTTTGCTATCTCTGTGAAATTGTCTGCTGCACTGCATTGATAACCACAATGAATCTTAAATGTTTGAATCTTGTTACCTTGTTGGTATGCTAGCATTGTTATTGTGTATCTAATCTCATGTACTTTGCTTGCTATCTTTGTGAAATGTAGTTGCCCTACTGACATGTTACTAGTCTGCTGTTAGCTGCTCATGTTGCTAATGTTGTTACCATCATTCCCTTAGCACCTTTTTAATATATCCATGAACTGTCACTAAGAATTAGGGAAGTCTTGGAATCTGTCATTACATTAATCTAATCTATCTTTATTTTTACCACTCTTTGTGACATACTTGAGTTTGTCTTGTTGAGAGAGTATCATTGGAACTGACTGCAATGCCTTAATCTATCTTTCTGTGTTTTTGCATTTTGGAGCACTAACCTTGCCTACCATATGATTTTAGCCCTAAACATTTCTGCTACCCTCCATGAAGTATGCCAAATCTTGAAGATTGTTTTGATACACGAAACTAAACCTAATTGCTATTTAGAACCTTGAACTACATGTTGGTTTGATAGCTGCTTTTCAAGATATTTGTTGAACCTCTTTTGAATATGCTTGCTCCTGTGACTGTGTTTGAACCTATTACTTCACATTCAAATATTCTTCTACTTTACCAATTTGTATGATCAGAACACTCACTTGATATACATGTAGCAATTCATGATTTTTTGAGATGGTAAGTACATGTTTTTGCTTCATTTTATTGGACCATGGCTGATTTTGAATGGTATAGCTCATATGCTTCCCTTTCGT
Organism: Lathyrus tuberosus; assembly: GCA_022829125.1. Taxonomy (NCBI): domain Eukaryota; kingdom Viridiplantae; phylum Streptophyta; class Magnoliopsida; order Fabales; family Fabaceae; genus Lathyrus; species Lathyrus tuberosus. The sequence goes on along the minus strand of JALAZF010000241.1, from coordinate 1,867,713 downwards.
GAGCAGTAGGTGTGGTGGTTTGATTTGTGATTGATTTGAAGTATGTTGTATGTTTGCCATGGATGTACATGAGTTCCTTATATTATGCTTTCAAATGTGATTGTTTTGATGTCCAATTTGTATGGTTGAATACTTACTTGGCATTTGATATGTGTAGCATTTCTTGATTTTGAATGAATTACATGTTTCTGCTTCTTATTTGATATGACTGATGTTGAAAAGCATGGCATGGACATGGCTGTCGTGAGCAGCTTGTGTATTTGGTTGGTTTGTGGTTTATTTGAAATATGCGCACACGATTAGCTTATATACTTATTGAGTTGGTTATGTTACCGGATGTAACAGCCACCCCAGTAGCAAGCACACACTATCACACGCCTTACCACCCTTAGGACTGGGGTTCGAATCCCCTTGCCCCAGTCCTTTTGTTTATTTTTCTGAACTTCGCTTCTCTTTAATATATACTTGTGTTATCCATTATATGTCAAAATGCGCGCATTGGCCTGTTGGTATGAGTTTTAAGCTGCAAGCAAGGAGTCCTGGGTTCAATCCCTAGGAATGCCACTTCTTTCTTTTTTAATACCTTGTTGGTCTTATTTTACTTTTCAAAAATATGCTTAAACTTCCAAATTCCATAACTTGCTTAATTTTCATCCTTTTTCTTCCATTCTTTTTGCTATATTCTTCTAATTGAATATAATTTTTTAACATAAAAAGAAATTGTAAAAATATTTAATCTTAAGGCCTTTATTCATGATATGTTTGGAAGTACCTCTTTGGGTTTTTATTGCACTTCTTTATGCATCTTACCATGTTATCTTCGTTTATCATGTTTTGAATAATGTCTAATGTATGATTTTAGCTTTGCATTGATATCATAGCTTTGTTTCATCTCATTATCTTATTCATGTATTCTTGCATTATCATATTTGAATTATAACTCTTTGTTTCATAGTAATTTTACAACTGTTCTTTCCCCCCATTCCAAAGGGATATCATCCTAAAATTGACTCGTGAAGTCACTAACAACCACCCTACCTTATCCTTTTAGGTTTATCCTCATTTCTTGGCCTCATGAGAGCCAATGAAATCATAACTTAGAAGTAGGTTAGAGTTTTGAACTCTATGTGATTCTCATCATCATGAGAACTCATTTTCCCCTATAACTTAGACTTAGAGAGTTATCGTGAACTCTAAAATGAGCTCATACTCATTTCCCCTTGGAACTTTGGCCATAGCCAATGGTTCTTATCCTTCACCCTTAGATCGGTGAACTACGGATACTCTGATTCCACTCCCATAAGGATACGTAGGCGCAAAGTGCGATGCTTTGTCGAGTATACTTAGATACTAACCCCTAGGGTTTCAACCTTTAGCATAACACCCTTAGCAAGCGAGTAAGACATAACAAGTTAAAACAAGAGGTTCCCGTAGAGTACTACGGACGTTTAGGATGCTAATACCTTCGCTAGGCGTAACCAACCCCCGAACCTTAGATCTCCCCCTTTTAGGTTTTTCTCTATCTTGAACCTTTCCTTTGGATAAATCAAAGTCGGTGGTGAATTCAAAGTTTTGCGATGCAAGTTAATTAATAGCTTGTTATCCGATTCTCACCGCAACATAAATGGCGACTTCACTGGGGAAACTATCTTTTTGAGGGTTAAGCCCACCTTGTTTTGGCTTGTTTTATTTTGCCATATCTGTGTATATCTGTTTGAATGCCTGTATATATGCTTTGCTTGATTATCTTTTGTTGGCTTGGTTCTTGAGTGGTGAGATAAATCCTAACCCGGATTTGAGTGCACTTATGATTGGACGATGGTGTATTCAAGGAGGCTTTGAGGGAGTCGAATCCTAAAAAAGTTAACTTGAGACACCATCACTCAGTTGAGGCCCTCTTGAGAGTCTAATCATGTTGAACGAATCTATTCGTGAAAACGTGCTACTCTCGACCTAGGAGCCCTTGATATTGAGAACCGTAGTTACCAAACCCCACTTAGCCTTTTTAGGATGTAGTGCGGTGACCATAATGGAGTCTATTTCTGAATTGGTTGTCACGCGATACTACACTCAGACGAGATTCTCTTGAGAATTTTGTTGATTACCAAGTCATCTGGGAAGTCAATAAAATCCGAAAGATGGGTTGTCGACTCTGGGAACTTCTTAGAACCCCGTCAGCAGGTGAAAACCAATAGAACATACCAATGGGAAAGGTAAACCATAGCTCCATGCTTAAACCTTCCCTTTTGTTTGTGCTTTGTGTGTCTTTTTGTGTGTTTTGCATTCATACATCATAAGCATTCATGATGCATCTATTTCATGGAACTCAGATTTCTTTTCTTATATCAGAGGGATATCATGGATAGTTCAAGAAGAAACACCATCAAATACACTTTCAAGAGTCCCAAATTGGATGACCTAAGGAAATTAGGAGATTTGCTAAAAGACCCTGAAGGATTCATAAACAGATATGGGACGTTATGAGTTTTGTTGAAGAAGACCACTGATGAAGGGCTCCTTTCAACTCTGCTTCAGTTTTATGATCCAAAGTATCACTGCTTCACGTTTCCTGACTATCAACTCTTACCCACCCTTGAGGAATACTCTCAGATAATTGGTTTGCCTATCAAGGATGAGTCCCTGTTTCCTATCTTCGAGAAGGATCCTAAAGAGGAAGAAATAGCCAAGAAAACCCATCTGGAATTAGTTGACGTCAAAAGCAATTTAACTTCTAAAGGAGGAATTTTTGGGTTAACTGCTAAGTTCTTGCTTGAAAAGGCTCGTTACTTTGCTAAACACTCTAACAGGGATGCCTTTGAAGCTGTTTTTGCATTGCTCATCTATGGACTTTTCTTATTTCCAAATATTGACAACTTTGTGGATCTGAATGCAATCAAAATCTTCTTGAAACAGAATCCGGTACCTACCCTACTCGCGGAAGCTTATCACTCAGTCCATACAAGAAACGCTCATAGAAATGGACAGATTACTTGATGTGTCCTCGTATTGTATAGATGGTTTATTTCGCATCTGCCGAAGGCAGACACATTCTGGGATTCCAAGAAAGGATGGTGGTCTCAGAAGATTATGGTACTCTCCCATGTAGACATTGACTGGTATAATCGGGTGTATAATGGAATCCTGATTATAGATAGATGTGGGAACTATGGCAATGTGCCTCTTCTTGGCATTAAAGGTGGAATCAGCTACAACCCTGTATTAGCACGACGCCAATTAGGGTATCCTTTGGAAGATAAACCTCTCAGTGTTCATGTGGAAAGCATCTATTTTGAAGCATATGACAAGAACGAAGAACAGAAGAAGTTGATCTTGAACGCTTGGGGTGACAAGCGCAAAAAAGGAAGAAGTTCTTTGGGGAGACCTAACTGTGTGTCCTTGGAGCCCTACCTCCAATGGGTCAGAAGAAGAGCTATAGAGTTAAAGATGCCTTATAAGAGGCAGGAACCAATTGCTTTGAAGACGGAGCCTGTTTTATACTTGATGTCAAAAGAAGAAGAGTTGGAGATTTCTTTAAGACAAGCCCAAAGGTCAGAAGAAGCCTGGAAGCTCAAGTATCAAGTGGTTGTTGAAGAAAACCTAGAACTCCAGAAACACTACAAATCAAGAATGAAGAGTTACTCTCATGCAAGAAGATAAAGGCCCTGGAAGATCCAAGCTCCTCTAACACTCAGCCCCCTGCTTGGAAATCCATTCTTGACAACCTCGTCGCAGAAAGGGATCAGATGGAGAAAGAAATCAGAAGACTCAACACAAGGCTCTTAGGAGAATTTCCCTAGGACTTTCTAGCTTTTATTTAGCTTCATGTTTAGGGCTCTTGAAAGTGTATCAACTCTTGTAATTCACTTTTTATTTAATGAAAATGAGATCTTTTGATATCTCTTGATATTTTGTGAGCGTCTGAATTCCATGAAACTTTGCATTGCATTTTGCATTCCTGCTAAACTATCAAGATACTAATTTTGTTTTGCAGATTTTGTAGAAATGGATGCTATAGGGAAAAAAGTTTGGCCTTATTTCTTTGAACTACCAGAGGTGGAGCGTTTGTTGTGGTTGGGAGAAATGGTTGAAGACCAGTCAGTCTTCGCTGACAGATATGGGTGTGCCATTCCACTGATGAAGAGACCAATGACTGTAGGGCCCCTTGAAGTTTTGGTCCAGTTGTATCATCCCGTGTACCTCTGTTTCGTATTCCCTGAATTCCAGTTGGTGCCGACCCTAGAGGAGTTCTCAGCCATGATAGGGATTCCAGTCAGAAAAGCTCCCATCTTTTCTGGGATTGAAGAAATGCCTTCTGCCAGAGACATCGCCAGAGTAACCCGAATCAGATTATCTGACATCCAGGCTAACCTGACTAACAAAGGAGGAAAGCGTGGACTACCTGCTCAGTTCTTGATGGAAAAGGCTCTGTACTTCAAAAACAGAGGAAGTGAGGCTTTGTTTGAGTCAACCTTAGCTCTGATGATATATGGTTTGTTTCTGTTCCCAAATGCCAAGAACTTTGTGGATACCCAAGCCATTCAACTTTTTACAGTCAACAATCTGCTCCCAACACTGCTAGCGGATGTTTACCATGCAGTATAGACCAGATACACAAGAGTATGTGGGCCAATTGTTTGCTGCGTGGCCCTCTTTTACAAGTGGTTCATTTCTTATCTTCCAAAGACTCCGACTTGCTGGGAGGCCGAAGACTGTAAAATCTGGTCCAAAACGCTAATGGAATTGAAGCATACCGACATCGAGTGGTATGATTCAACTGAAGAAGGAATTATTATAATCCATAGCTGTGGGGATTACCCCAATGTGCCTCTCATGGGAAGAAATGGTTGTATCAATTACAGCCCTATCCTTGCACGCGGTCAGTTAGGTCATCTGAAGGAGGGAATTCCAAATGACGTGGATATGCAAATGATGTTTTATGATGAAAGAGGAGGTTTTGAAATGAAGATGCGATTGGAGCGCGCTTGGCGCCAAATTAACAGACAACTATGGAAAGCTTAATGCCCAGTCACAGAGGCTCACTTGCAATGGTCTCGTGATATAGCTCGTGTAATGATGAAGCCACATCCTCACCATGAATCACCTACCAAGACAAAGCAGAAGATGGTGGAAGAGTTAGGAGAATTGGTTCTAGCAAGAGAGGAGACGAAAGAGCGTATCAGCAAATTAATGAGAGCGATTAATGGAGGAGAGGGATCATCAACCAGTGGATTCAATCCTTAGTATTGCTGTTGTTATTTCCTTTATTGTTAATGTTCCTCTTTTGATGTGTTTCTATTTATGTACTTGGAGTATGAGGATACACTGCTCCTGATGTAATGCTCACCAGACTCTTGAATGAAGAAGTTTATTTTGTCAAAGAATCTATCGTCTATATTATTTGCAAAATTTCTTTGGTTTCTTGATAGTTTAGCCTGCATTTGCATTTGCATCCTCATTTGCATCTTCAGGTGCATTTCTTTCCTTGTCTTTGTCTTATGTCGCCGTGTTCTCTCCAGAATCGTCACACTGAATCCCAGACACAACTACAACACCCGGGCCCAAGCTCGATTCAGAATGTCAGAGATATACGGAGAAATGGACAGAGTCAACAATGAATTAAATGAGATACGAGGAGGAATGGGACAAATCCTCGAGGCTATTAATGTTATGAAAGCAAAGATGGACACCCAGGCCACAGTGGTCTTTGAAATCGTCACTACAACGGTAGAACCTCCTATCATCCCTGTCACAAATCCCACTTTGGGCATGCCAGAAGATTTTATCCGTGCTACAGTTCCTTTGACAACACAGCAAACAATTCCTTTGGTCAATGAGTCTCTGCAAGCTATCCATACTTATGCTCCACCAGCAGTGCAAACGCAAGTGCATCCGATTTTCCAAAACCACCAGCCCTACGATTACGTTGACGTGTCAGAAGAAGGAGATGATAGACACGAGAAATTGAGAGAGAGTGTTGAAATAATGCAGAGGAAGATGAAGGCAATGGAGTTAAGTAATGCATTCAGTACTGACATGAAGGACATGTACTTAGTTTCAGACTTAGTAATTCCACCCAAATTCAAGTTACCAAGTTTTGAGTTGTACTCAGGGGCCACATGTCCCAAATCCCATTTGATCATGTACTACCGAAGAATGGCCGCGCACGTACGCAATGACAAGCTGATGATCAATTATTTTCAGGAAAGTTTGAAGGGGGCTGTTGTTAAGTGGTATTTGAGTCTAGACCAGTCCCAGGTCCGTTGTTTCCAGGATGTGACTGATGCTTTTGGGAAACACTACAAGTACAATATGGATTTAGCCCCCGACTGTAGGCAGTTGTTGAGTATGGCCCAAAACAGTACTGAGACCTTCAAAGAATATGCACAACGATGGAGAGAGACTGCTTCTCAGGTTGAACCACCATTGACTGAGAAAGAGTTGGCTGATTGGTTTGTAGACACAGTGAAGCCTGAATTTTATGAGAGAATGATCAGCAGTGTCAGTGCTAATTTCGCTGATATTGTTGCGATTGGCGTGAAGGTAGAGGCAGGATTAAAGAGTGGAAAGGTAATCGGTTCTCCGAGAAGTTCAACTGGCGTCAGTACTAAGAAGTCCCCTAGTCATTCTCATAAGAAGAGGGAAGGAGAAACTAATGCCGTCATGGTAGGAAAGACCCAGAGCCCTCGATGGAAGCAACCAATGTATCAGCAACAGCAGAGACCAAACTTCTCTCAGCATCCAATCTACCAGATGCAGTATGCTCAACAACCTTACGTAGCTACTGTTACGCCTACTTTCAACCACCAAGCTGCGCAGCAGGTGCCGGCTTATCAACAGACAGCTTATCAGCAATGGCCTAAAAACCAGAATTATCAGCAACCAAGACCACAGGTTCCACAGCAGAATTCTCCCCACAAGAGGCATAGAGGAAAGCCAGCATTTCCACCTATACCAATGTCATATACAGAGCTCTACCCTTCTTTAGTGGAGCAAGGGTTGATCGTTACTAGACCTTTGGGACCACCAACCGAGAAATCTATGCCTTTCTTCAACCCAAATGCGACTTGTGCTTTTAATCAAGGAGGCGCTGGTCACGACTTGGAAGGTTGTTTAGCATTGAAGAATGTAGTGAAGGTTTGGATGGAGAAGAATATTCTTTCATTTGCTGATAATCTACCAAATGTGAAAAATAATCCTTTGCCAACCCATGGGACCACCAATGCCATAGAACATGAGAAGAATGAGGTTTTAGTTTTGGATGCAACGAAGATCAAAACTCCTATCAAGGCTTTTCATGCTAAGCTGTTTAAAGCTGGTTTAGTTAAAGTTTACCATGACGACTGTGAAGAATGTAATGTCAGCATCAAGGGTTGCCGTTTAGTCCAAGATGATGTTCAGTATCTGATCAATGAAGGGTTTCTACAGGTATTCAGCAAAGAAAAGGAAAACAAAGTTGCAGCAATCGAGCCTGTGTTTAACCTACCAAACCCAAGAGGACAGGTATCCGGGTCCAACACACCTAAGTCTGGGTCTGTAGTTCCCATCTTTAATAAACCAGTACCAATTTTTAATAATCCTGGAATGGCCGATGCTTCCACTATTAATCATTCCAAACAATGTAACGCCCGACAACCTGTTCCATTTAGGTTCCGAGGGACCAAGGCAGTGCCATGGGTTTATGAGAATATCATGAATGGCAAAAGACGAGAAGACGTGATTCCAAGGAAAGAGGTAGGAATCGTTGTTGAAGACGTAATTCCAAGGAAAGAGGTAGAAACTACTGGTGAAGATGTAACCAATATAGTCGGGACTGGAAAGATGACCCGAAGTGGAAGAGTTTACACTCCTTCTTTCAAAGAAACCACACCCAGGGAAACTGTTGTGCCCACACCGTCTAGAGACAAAGGAAAGGAGGTAATTTCTCGAGAAGAACACGAAGAGTTCCTAAGAATTATCAAGAGGAGTGATTACAAAGTGATAGATCAGCTCCATCAGACACCATCCAAGATTTCGATCTTATCTCTGTTAGTTAATTCACCAGTTCATAGATCATCTTTGCAGAAGGTGTTAGCCCAGGCACACGTAGCCCAAGATATAACATCTGGACAGTTTGACCATGTCGTCGCCAACATCATAGCTTGTAACACTCTTAGTTTCAGTGACAAGGAGTTACCCCGAGCTGGAAGGAATCATAATCTTGCTTTACATATATCAATAAAATGTCAGGAGGATAAATGGCTAGAGTTCTCGTAGATACCGGTTCATCATTAAATGTTTTGCCAAAAAGAACTCTCGATAAACTGTCTTACCAAGGAGCTATAATGAGACCCACTTCTCTTTTTGTCAAAGCTTTTGATGGTTCAAGAAGATCGGTGATGGGAGAGATTGAGCTACTTGTCTTGATTGGCCCTCAAACATTCAACATCCTTTTTCAGATCTTGGATATCAACCCTGCCTACAGTTGTTTACTAGGTAGACCTTGGATCCACGAGGCTGGTGCTGTAACCTCTACCTTACATCAGAAGATGAAGTTCGTGGCCGACGAGAAGTTAGTTATCATACATGGTGAGGAGGACCTGATGGTCATTAATTTATCCCCGTTTCGTTACATTGAAGTGGATGAAGATGCTTTGGAAACTTCTTTCCAGGCTCTTGAAATAGCTAATGCCGTTATGCTTGACGACAAGGAACCAGTGGCCTCTGGTTGTCCATCTTTTGCTTCTTTCAAAAGCATTCAATCTGCTTTACGAGGAGGAGTACCTGAAGGCTGGGGCAAGATCGTCAAAGTCCCAGAAGGAGAGAAATACCAAGGGTTGGGTTACAAACCAACTTTTGAGGGAAGAGCTGCTTCAACAGAAGGAAGACCAAGGACCATTTAAGAAGTGTTCGTCAGTGGAGGACAGCAAGTCCATGCAATTATTGAAGATGCTGAAGACAAAGATATCAATCATTTGGTGTTTCGGATTGACGCCGCTTTAAGTAACTGGGAAGCCATTGAGATACCTACTTTGTACCCTATGCCAGAGTAATTTGTTTGTTTGCTTTGATGTTTTCAATTCCGCAGCCTTGCCTGAGGCTTTCGGATTATTTTGTATGGGCCACCGCTTTTAAATCTTATTAATCAATGAAGTGTTTGTTTTGTTAAAATTCCTTGTCTTTATTCCTGTTTTCGTTTTAAGGAAAATGGCAATCTTTTAAAAACTACAATTTCTCCTTCTTGCGTTCATGTTTGTGCATTTTTAATAAAATAAATCCCTCCATCGTTCAGAATGATTCCCAAACCTGTTGTATTCAATGACCCTACTCTCACTATCGACTTTGATTCACCCATTTATCAAGCTAAGGAAGAAAAGGATTATGAGGTCCCCGATGATTTGGCAGAGATGTGTGAGTATCAGTACACGGATCTCCAACCGCACGAAGAAAAAGTGGACGTCATCAACCTTGGCACTGAAGAAAAGAGGAAAGAGGTCAAGATTGGGACAACGCTTGGGGCAGAAATCAGACAACGGCTAGTCCTGCTTTTGGAAGAATATATAGATGTGCTTGCTTGGTCTTATCAAGACATGCCTGGGTTGGACACGGACATAATAGTTCATAAGCTACCACTCAAGCCTGAATGTCTACCCGTGAAGCAAAAGCTCCGTAGAAGTAGACCAGATATGGCTCTCCAAATCAGAGATGAGGTAAAGAAGCAACTGGATGCAGGAATCTTGGCAGTTTCAAAATATCCAGAATGGGTAGCCAACATAGTTCTAGTTATGAAGAAAAATGGTAAAGTACGAATGTGCGTAGATTACAGAGATCTCAACAAAGCTAGTCCTAAGGACGATTTCCCCCTACCGCATATCGACACTCTTGTGGATAATACGGCCAAGTTTGCAGTGTTCTCTTTCATGGACGGTTTTTCTGGTTACAATCAAATCAGAATGGACCTAGCTAACATGGATAAAACTACATTTATCACCCCGTGAGGAACCTACTGTTACAAAGTCATGCCCTTTGGTTTGAAAAATGCAGGGGCAACCTACCAGAGAGCTATGGTGACTTTATTCCATGATATGATCCACAAGGAAATTGAAGTATACGTGGATGACATGATTGCTAAATCCCGAAGCGAGGAGGAACATTTTGACCATCTCTTAAAGTTGTTCAAGAGACTCCGGAAGTATCAGTTGAAGTTAAATCTGGCCAAATGTACTTTTGGTGTCAGGTCAGGGAAGTTGCTTGGTTTCATCATCAGCCAAAAGGGAATTGACGTAGATCCTAACAAGGTACGAGCTATTCAAGAAATGCCAGCTCCACAAACTGAATCACAAGTGATAGGATTTCTGGGTTGTTTAAACTATATATCCAGATTCATTTCCAATATGAATCCAATTTGTGAACCGATCTTCAAACTACTTCGAAAAGACCAGACTGTAGAGTGGAATTCTGATTGCCAACAACCTTTTGAGAAGCTCAAGAACTATTTGCAAGAACCACCTATTCTGATTCCTCCTGTTCCTGGAAGGCCTCTCATTATGTACATGACTGTTTTAGAGGGATCCATGGGTTGTGTATTGGGCCAACGTGATGAAACTGGTCGCAAAGAGCATGCCATTTATTACCTAAGTAAGAAGTTCGTTGATAGTGAAAGCCGTTATTCACTGCTCGAGAAAACCTGTTGTGCCTTAGCATGGGCCGCCAAACGTTTGAGGCAGTATTTGAAATGTCACACTACTTTGTTGATCTCGAAAATGGATCCAATAAAGTATATCTTTGAGAAGCCTGCTCAAACAGGAAGACTTGCCCGTTGGCATATGCTATTGTCAGAATATGATATCCAGTATGTACCTCAGAAGGCTATTAAAGAAGTGTATTATCAGAATACCTCGCAGATCAGCCCGTCGAGAATTATGAACCTCTCAAATTTGATTTCCCGGATGAAGACATTATGGTTGTAAAAAATTGTGAAGGGTCTGGCCCTAATGAAAGTTTTGAGACCAGTTATAGATGGAAGATGATGTTTGATGGTTCTTCCAATTTCAAAGGACATGGTGTAGGTGTTGTATTGATAAACCCCGATGGTGGTTATACTCCTTTCACAGCAAGGTTGGACTTTGGATGCACAAATAATATTGTTGAGTACGAAGCGTGTATTTTGGGTCTAGAGGCTGCAATTGACCTTGGAATCAATGTTCTTGAGGTTATGGGCGATTCTGCTTTGGTTATTTACCAAGTCAAGGGTGAATGGGAAACCAAGGATGAAAGGCTCATTCCATATCGTGCTTACATTATGGAATTGATTAAGTGTTTTGATGAAATCACTTTCCGTCATGTACCTCGTACTGAAAATCACATAGCTGACTCCCTAGCTATGTTAGCTTCAATGTGGCAAGTCAGGTTTCACAATGAGGTACCTCTCATCAGTATCGAGCGCAAGACCGAACCTGCTTATTGCCAGTCAGTTGAAGAAGATACAGACGAAAAACCATGGTTTCATGACATCATGAATTATCTGAAGACCCAAGAGTACCCTGCCAATGCTTCCAATCTGTATAAGAAAATTTGCGAAGATTTCCATCCAAATTCTTTCTCAGTAACAATGTGCTTTACAAGAGGGATCATGACATGGTCCTGCTAAGATGTGTTGATAAACGAGAGGTAGACCTGTTGATTCACGACATTCACGAAGGAGCCTTTGGCACTCACGCCAATAGATATGCCATGGTTAAGAAAATTTTGAGGGCTGGATATTATTGGTTAACTATGGAAGCTGATTGCATCCAATACGCCAGGAAATGTCATAAGTGCCAGATCTATGCTGATAAAATGCACGTTCCTCCTACCTTGCTGAATGTTTTGTCATCCCCTTGGCCTTTCTTTATGTGGGGCATTGATATGATTGGAGCTATTGAGCCGAAAGCTTATAATGGTCATCGTTTCATTTTAGTGGCCATTAATTATTTCACTAAATGGGTTGAAGCTGCTTCTTTTACTAATGTGACCAGGCAAGTAGTTGCTCGTTTCATCAAGAATAATATCATTTGTCGTTATGGAATTCACAGTAAGATCATCACGGACAATGGAACAAATCTGAACAACAAAACAATGAAAGAGTTGTGTGAAAATTTCAAGATTGAGCATCATAATTCCTCACCTTACCGTCCCAAGATGAATGGAGCTGTCGAGGCTGCTAATAAGAACATCAAGAAGATCCTACAGAAGATGGTCAAAACTTATAAAGATTGGCACGAGATCTTACCTTTTGCTCTGTACGGATACAGAACTTCGGTTCGAACCTCGACAGGGGCAACCCCTTTTTCTCTCGTATATGGAATGGATGCGGTCCTGCCCATTGAAGTAGAAATACCATCTTTGAGAATCCTGATGGAAACTAAGCTTGACGAAGCTGAATGGGTTAGAGAGAGATATGACCAACTGAACCTCATTGACGAGAAGCGACTGACTGCTATGTGTCATGGTCATCTGTATCAGAAAATAGTGAAGAGGGCATTTGACAAGAAGGTCCGTGTCTGGGAATTTCGAGAAGGAGAGCTTGTACTCAAGAAGATTCTGCCATCTCAAAGGGATGCTCGTGGAAAGTGGGCGCCTAATTACGAGGGTCCATTTGTGGTAAAGACTATATTTTTAGGAGGTTCTTTATTCCTCACAACAATGGATGGTGAACAGCTCACACACCCTGTAAATGCTGACTCAGTACGAAAGTATTACGCCTGAGAATCTAGACCCTCTTGTCTGTATCAGCATAGAATTCTAGAAATTTTAGTCATTAGGAAGTAGGTCATTGAATATGATGTAATCCTATCCTTTTGCCATTTTTCAATTGTAATGATCCATGGAACTTCGCTATTGGCAAGTTATCATTCTAATGAAATCATATTTTTGAGCCATTCTTTGTTTGATACTTATCATTACTCTGATATTTTCATTGTTATGCAAAACTTCACTCATTTATTAATAATGTTTTTAAAAGCGGAATGTTTTGAAAACTTTAAGCTCTAAAAGAAGATTGGCAATATCTCCCTGATTTAAATGCTTTAACAATGGCTAACCACTAAGGACGTCTCACCAGTATCTACACAAGATGTTTGATGAGAAGTTGTTTCCCCAGTAAATTAAGGATGTTCCCATATTGGCTTTTGAGACTGACTACCTGCTCAGATTTCAGTGTGATTCTTTGGGTTGGACACAGTGGTTCCTTTTTTGTTGTTCCCGGTCTGTCGTTTCTTGCATACCATTGAGCATTCGCATCATACCATAGCATTGAGCATTTTTTTTTGCGTTTGGGCGTTTCGTTTGTGAGGCTTTTGTTTTTGTTTCTTTTTTCCTCTTTGTGGGTCTTTGGTTCTTTGTCGTTGTTTTGCTTGTGTCCGGTTTCGTCGCCTCTGTGTGCCAGATTTTGACCCTTTCTGCAGTATTCCCCAGGAAGTCTAACCTGCGACTGTTCTGTTACCTACATCACCCATTTGGAAACCTAAAAGTCCAGTAACCGCTGGCATTGTTTGTATCAGGTTATCGTGAACCTATATTTCTGGTTATCGTGAGCCAACCTTTTATTTCAGGTTATCGTGAACCTAAACCTTTGGTTATCGTGAACCAGTTCTTTGTTTCTGGTTATCGTGAGCCAGTCATTTATTTCAGGTTATCGTGAACCTAAACCTCTGGTTATCGTGAGCCTGTCATTTATTTCAGGTTATCGTGAACCTAAACCTCTGGTTATCGTGAACCAGTTGTTTGTTTCTGGTTATCGTGAGCCAGTCATTTATTTCAGGTTATCATGAACCTAAACCTCTGGTTATCGTGAACCAGCTTTTTTTATATCAGGTTATCGTGAACCTATACCAGTCATTTATATCAGATTATCGTGAACCTAAATCTCTAATTATTGTGAACCAATTTGTTTGTTTCTGGTTATCGTGAACCAGTGGTTTATTTTCGGTTATCGTGAACCAGCTTTTTATTTTCAGTTATCGAACCAGCTTTTTTATATCAGGTTATCGTGAACCTGTATTGCTCAAACCCGGGTCAAATATGAACCTAAATCAAATTACAAATCCAGCTCATACTGGTTTTCTTCATAAAGCAATTATTTGTTATCTCAACCAACTCTTATGAGTACCAGAGTCTATTCTTGGTTTATTAACCTTGTTCCCTTTTAACCTCCAGGTGTTTTTATCTGGCGCGCAGAGATCGTCTCTGTCTTTTCTGGCTTTTCTTGAAGATCCCGTTTGAACTCTTCAGCATAAGAAATCCCCAGAAAATCTTTTCTTCGGGTGTCTATCCTTTATTTCAAACTGATCTCCAGTAGTGATCATGTATTCTTTCTGGTTTCATGCCCATTAAGATTGTGTCTTTTCCCCAGTGTCATCCGGTCATATTTGAACCTGTCGTCCACCTCCCTGGATCTTTCCCCAGTGGAGAATCCCTTTTGTTATCTATCCCCGGTGTTGCTTCTGGGTTTCCCAAGTGAGTCTCTTTCATCGGTTAGCTTGTATCCCCAAGGAGTTTTCCTTGTGAATACTAACTTTTTTTGCTTCCCCAGTGAAGCTTATCTGTGTTTGGTAGCTCTTTGTTCTTTGGTGTCCTGTTTTGTCTGCATTTTTGCATCTTTCATGGCATCATATCATCATATTAGTAGCATTGTATGTCTTTGCATCTAAGGGCAAAATTTTCGGTTATCTGTATTTAAATATATTTCACCATGATTTCATGAGGATTTTCATCTCTCATGCCATCCGATGAAGCTATTTAAATAGGGGCAACTGTTGTACCCCAAATTTTACCCTTAGATACATTGATCTCTTGCATGTCATATTAGGTCAATCATATTGCATAGCTAACCCTTTTGCCAGGTTTTTTGTTTGTGTTTGTTTCATTTTTATCAGGTGTTATCTTAAGGAGATTCAAGAGGTGATTAATCAAGGTTTTTGATGGAGCATTGAATCAAGCAAGTCTCTAATAGATTGTCTCCATAACCCTAACCATGATCCTCTCTATAACCAAATTTCTACCCTCAATTGTCACCTTTAATTCCTAACCAATTTCAATAGTTCTCTATCAACCATTTTTATCCAATTTCTCCATTTGTCAATGTTAATCCTTCTAAACCATATCCATAACCATATCATTTATCAAATTCACCTTTTATTCATCTATTATTTGTTTTCCTAATTATTTTTCTTTTATAAACAAAAGATAGAAAACCAATGCTAACATATTTGTTCATGAGCCCACATGATAAGCCCATCGTGACAAATGTGTTACCAACTACATGTGGAAATGAATTCCTTGCCAAGGACCAATAAGGATCAGGCAATGTTGTCTTGACTTTTCAACTCATTTTCCAACCAATGAAGAGGCGACGCGTGGACATTAAGGAAACAAAACATCCAAATTGTTTCTTTCTCCTTTGTCGTGTGTGTGAAATGCAGACTGGAAGAGAGAAATTCAAACACGAGCATATCAAATTCCTTCAGAAATTTTTTCGTCCAATCCTTTGGCGCGGTTTCTCCTTTTTTTGAATTCTCCAAGAGCATTTCCCGTTTAAGCTTTCAACGGTTTGCTTCACTAAAAGTGCTTCTGAAGCATTTCTTGTTTCAGCATTCAACCTGCTCTCACCTGCAAACTCTTCACGCCATCCCCAATCCTTACCTCATCTGATACCCCTCCATATGACATCAAATGAGGAGTTCTGAAGCAATACATGAAGTGGTGAATTGACTCTTCACCTCTGAGATTTTTGGCAGCATAAGCAGCGTGTTTGTCTCCAAGAGTTGGACCATATTTGAATTTCAAAGAGAGACGTTGTAACCCTAGTTCCTACTCAGCATACCAAGTGCTTGATGATTGGACTCAAGCAACCCAGGCCCATTTGCTCAGCCTATAAAAGGAGCTCGCTTCTACACTTTAACTCACCAACAATTTCTTACAAACGCTCAAATATTTTCTGAAAGTTCCATAAGTTCGAGCAAGCAAGGTGAAGGGAAGTTTTGGAGTGCTTTGGAAGGAAGACAGTCATCATACTTGAAGGCAGTGGACATTACTCCACTTGGTATTGTATTCTTACCCTCTTGTTAATCATGCTCATGTGATGTTATCGTTGTCATATGCATTTTATTGTTCTTTACATGTGCATTTTGCTAACATATGCTTGAATATGTCGTTTATGTGCTTATGGCTTGATTTCATAAAATTGATGATGTTGTTCATTGACATGATATACATGCTTGCTTTTGTGTGATAATGCCTCTGTTTTTGTTCATTGAATGGTTTCAATATTATGAATTCTCATTGTGGTATGGTATTGACAAGTTTAGATGTTTAATTTTGGTAATAATACTGGTATGCTTGGATGTTACTAAATCTTAGCTCTTTATGCATTTCTGATATGCTCATGAATTGTAGAATGGATGAATCTATTTGTTACCTTTGGTTGATGGTTTAATGTTTGACTAAAGATTGTTAAGCTACCTTTTTTGGTTTGGTACTATCATTCTCTTTATATGAATGATCATCTTGTATGTCCAAGCTCATGGCCACGATATTATTGAGTTACTGAAAATACTTGACTGTTATGCTGGTGCTTTTAAGCTGATTACTTTTCTTTCTGGTTTAAGTCCTCACTCCAACTCTGTACTTGCAATACTTCACTACTTGTTTGATATTTATGTGTTGATAACATCCAACTGCTGAACATGTATATGCTGAACGCAACTTGCTGGTGTGGTAAGTGTCTTTCCAAACATGTCTACCTTTATCCCATCAACCTTTGTTACATGATATGCAATTTGTGTTGTGGCTGCCTCTATTGATTTATGTTGGGTTTGTAACCTAGAGTTCATGATTTTGTATGCTCTATTGTGTTTTAACTTGCCTTGTCCATATGCCTTGTCATCAACATGTTGTCAGTTTGGTATTTAACTTGTGTGTAAATGTCAAACATGATTTGTGTTTCCTGCCTTGTCTAACATTGATTGTTAAGCTTTTTGAAGTATTTGCTTTGTTAACATCTTGAAACTGTGTACTTTGTCTGCTTAAATTAGAACCAATTCTTGATACATGTTTTATGTTTGTCCTCACATCCACTACATGCTAGCACAACAAATGTTTGTTTTACTATCCTCTGCCACTGCCTGTATTTGAGTGAACTTGTTGCAATTATGTCTTAAAACCTAGTCCATATATGTGTATGTGTGATAGTGTGCTGGCTTGATGTTACCAAATTTGGTTTTTACTAAGACATATGCTACTGTCTGTGTTAAGGTGATATCATTTGATTGAATTTGAACTTGGTTGCTATGATATGTCCTATTCTATCTTGAATATAGGTGTATGCTTTATAAAGGCCTTTGA
Organism: Lathyrus tuberosus; assembly: GCA_022829125.1. Lineage (NCBI taxonomy): Eukaryota > Viridiplantae > Streptophyta > Magnoliopsida > Fabales > Fabaceae > Lathyrus > Lathyrus tuberosus. Next base: position 1,850,355 of record JALAZF010000241.1, on the reverse strand, counting down.
CCATCATATTGCTTGTGTGCTTATTATTGTAGCATGAATGATTTTTTCCTTTTGATAAATGTGGCTTCTTATGAATCTGTTATTTATGCCTAGTTGCTATTTGATTTAGATGTATGGACAACTCTGTTTAAACTCTTGCTTTATAACAGTGCCATGTTTCCAAGATGCTATGAATCTAACTTGCCTTGACATTATGTTTGATTGGTCTGCCTTTAATCCACCTTGATACATGAAACATCACTATGCCTTCAACAACCATGACTGAATGTATTTCTTTGACATTATGTTGGTGTGCCTATTTTTTTGCCTTGATGAGTGGTTGGGTTGTATGGACTATTATCATGTTCTTTTTTTTTGCTATCTCTGTGAAATTGTCTGCTGCACTGCATTGATAACCACAATGAATCTAAAATGTTTGAATCTTGTTATCTTGTTGGTATGCTAGCATTGTTGTTGTGTATCTAATCTCATGTACTTTGCTTGCTATCTTTGTGAAATGTAGTTGCCCTACTGACATGTTATTAGTCTGCTGTTAGCTGCTCATGTTACTAATGTTATTACCATCATTCCCTTAGCACCTTTTTAATATATCCATGAACTGTCACTAAGAATTAGGGAAGTCTTGGAATCTGTCATTACCTTGATCTAATCTATCTTTATTTTTACCACTCTTTGTGACATACTTGAGTTTGTCTTGTTGAGAGAGTATCATTGGAACTGACTGCAATGCCTTAATCTATCTTTCTATGTTTTTGCATTTTGGAGCACTAACCTTGCCTACCATATGATTTTAGCCCTAAACATTTCTGCTACCCTCCATGAAGTATGTCAAATCTTGAAGATTGTTTTGATACACGAAACTAAACCTAATTGCTATTTAGAACCTTGAACTACATGTTGGTTTGATAGCTGCTTTTCAAGATATTTGTTGAACCTCTTTTGAATATGCTTGCTGCTGTGACTGTGTTGGAACCTATTGCTTCACATTCAAATGTTCTTCTACTTTACCAATTTGTATGATCAGAACACTCACTTGATATACATGTAGCAATTCATGATTTTTTGAGATGGTAAGTACATGTTTTTGCTTCATTTTATTGGACCATGGCTGATTTTAAATGGTATAGCTCATATGCTTCCCTTTCGTGAGCAGTAGGTGTGGTGGTTTGATTTGTGATTGATTTGAAGTATGTTGTATGTTTGCCATGGCTGTACATGAGTTCGTTATCTTATGCTTTCAAATGTGATTGTTTTGATGTCCAATTTGAATGGTTGAATACTTACTTGACATTTGATATGTGTAGCATTTCTTGATTTTGAATGAATTACATGTTTCTGCTTCTTATTTGATATGACTGATGTTGAAAAGCATGGCATGGACATGGCTGTCGTGAGCAGCTTGTGTATTTGGTTGGTTTGTGGTTTATTTGAAATATGTGCTTACGATTAGCTTATATATTTATTGAGTTGGTTATGTTATCGGATGTAACAGCCACCCCAGTGGCAAGCACACACTATCACACGCCTTACCACCCTTAGGACTGGGGTTCGAATCCCCTCGCCCCAGTCCTTTTGTTTATTTTTCTGAACTTCGCTTCTCTTTAATATATACTTGTGCTATCCATTATATGTCAAAATGCGTGCATTGGCCTGTTGGTATGAGTTTTAATATATACTCTATGTGATTCTCATCATCATGAGAATTCATTTTCCCCTATAACTTAGACTTAGAGAGTTATCGTGAACTCTAAAATGAGCTCATACTCATTTCCCCTTGGAAATTTGGCCATAGAAAATGGTTCCTATCCTTCACCCTTAGATCGGTGAACTACGGATACTCTGATTCCACTCCCGTAAGGATACGTAGGCGCAAAGTGCGATGCTTTGTCGAGTATACTTAGATACTAACCCCTAGGGTTTCAACCTTTAGCATAGCACCCTTAGCAAGCGAGTAAGACATAACAAGTTAAAACAAGAGGTTCCCGTAGAGTACTATGGACGTTTAGGATGCTAATACCTTCCCTAGGCGTAACCAACCCCCGAACCTTAGATCTCCCCCTTTTAGGTTTTTCTCGATCTTGAACCTTTCCTTTGGATAAATCAAAGTCGGTGGTGAATTCAAAGTTTTGCGATGCAAGTTAATTAATAGCTTGTTATCTGATTCTCACCGCAACACCCTCCAACGTCAAATGGATCTCGGATGGATCCAAGACTACCGTGAAAGGAATGACCATCAAGTCAATATGGTTCAAATTATTGACATACGCTTGATGAATACCAGTCTAGTGAAACTACATACTAAGCAGGTCAGACTCGGTTTTCTGGCATCACTTGATTATCTAGACTGTAAAGAATGCTGGGAAGACGACCAAGGGTGTGTGCTTGTGCGAAGAACACTTCAACATCTGTTGGACCACTGGTGGCTTTCGATTTACTTAGATGAAGACACATGACATATTAACATGACTGATGGGAATCCTGATAGACATCAAAGTCGTGATATCCGCTCAATAGAAACAGGCCTAGTGAAGATGCACTGCGTGCAAAGCAGATACGGTCGGGTACCACCTCACAATTATAAGCATTGCAGAGTATGCTCGAAAAATAACCAAGGATGCTATCTAGTGCGACCAACCCTCCAAAATCAGTTGGACCAAAAAGAGATTCGACCATGTTCGAGTTCTGGATCGATTAACGTAATACAAGATCACCTCCATGGTCAAAACAAAAACACGGTCGTAATCTCCGATCATGGAATAACCAAGGACGTTTGCGCCATAATCCCTCTAATCAATGAATCAAAGATCCCTCTTGATAGTAGAAAAGTTCCCAACCAGGAACTGATTGACGTTGCCTATGACGGTCAAAAAAACCAAAAAGCTCCTGTGGTTATCCACCTGCTAGGTCCAATACTGTACAAGTCAGAAAAGGATATCCCTTACAAATACGGTGCAACGACCATCGAAAATGGAAAAGAAACTCCATTACCCTCTATTGTGAACATTGCCGACATCAGTCGAGTTACCCGGAGCGGTCGGATCTTCAACAGAGGAGTGAGAGAGCCTACCAAAAAAAAGGAACCTCAAACGGAAGTTCCTAATCAACAAGTCGGTCAATCCAGTAATCCAGAACTTGTAAAAAACAACGATGGGATGCTGAAACTCATCCAGAAAAGCGAGTACAACATTGTGGACCAATTATTGCAAAATTCGTCTCGAATCTCTGTACTCTCTCTGCTGCTTAGTTCAGAAGCTCACAGGGAAGCTCTACAGAAGGTCTTAAAGCAAGCCTTTGTGGAACAAGATGTGACAGTAGGGCAATTTGACAGCATCATATCCAACATCACTTCCTGCAACAACTTAGGATTCAGTGATGAAGAACTGCCAGAGGAAGGCAAGAATCATAATATGGCACTCAACATTACAGTCAACTGCCAAGACGATGCTTTAGCCAGCATACTGGTAGACACGGGATCATCCTTGAATGTTATGCCAAAATTAACTTTGGTACGACTATCATTTCAAGGAGCTCCGATGAGAGGCAGTGAGATCATTGTCAAAGCCTTTGATGGATCTAGAAAAATAGTTATCGACGAAGTCGATCTTCCCATAACCATCGGTCCACACACTTTCCAAGTCACTTTCCAGGTCATGGACATCCGGGCAGCCTACAGTTGTTTATTAGGAAGACTTTGGATACACGAAGTTGGGGTAGTCACTTTGACACTTCACCAGAAACCGAAGTTCATCAAGAATGACAAATTAGTCACAGTGTGCAGAGAGCAAGCCTTAATCGTGAGAAAATTATCATTATTCTCCTGTGTAGAACCAGAAGAGGTTGTTGGAACTCAGTTTCAAGCACTTTCAGTAAGCAATGAGAATCAACCAGAAAGAGGGACGTCGATTTCCTCATACAAAGATGCTCTTAAAGTGATCAAGAATAATGACATAAAAGGATGGGGACAAATTGTAACTCCTACAGATAACAAGATAAGAAAAGGTCTTGGTTTTTCTCCGACTTATACCCAAGCTACAAAGAAGGATGAAAGTTTTTGTTCCATTTAGGATTTCTTCCACGGTGGAGGCTTCCTCTACCCAGTATCTCAAGAAGTACACACCATTGACAGAAATGACTCCTCCGATGTGGATGAAGAGTGGAAATCTTACCTTAACCATGACGGTTATATGTCTCAGGAAGAAGCGCATGTGCCATTCTGTTTTCATAAATAGAGCCCGAGATATATACCCAGATCAGACGTCAGGATAATCTATAGAGATTGTGATCCTGAAGGATGTCGTGCTCCGCCCAACTTATTAGAGGAAGATAATCTAATGAAAGACAACCTTGACTATGATTATTATGATCCCTTGGATGACTTGCCTATTCGAAAGTCGTACACAGAAGATTTTGGGTAAAAGAGTCAGCTTGATAATGCCTATCAACTGAGTAATCTCGAAAAGAATACCCATGTCCCACAGAGTCATGGAATTATTACCCAGGACATTTCGAAAATGCCAAAATCATGATGACGAATTTGCAAAGGTTGCAGGACAAGAGTTCATTAACTATGCATTTCCTGAAGTCAACGTCATAGAGGAAGATGACTCATCCACAGAAACATGGGACACTTTGGGACATCCAAGCGGCAAGTACGACTTCTTAGTCAAGTACACTGCTCCTGAAAGCTCTCGTATCAAGCACGAGGACATCCAACCAACAGGTTAGGGAGATTCCCTTGGGTGTGAAAGAACCATGGAAAGTAGAGCAGAAGAGTTCGTTTATGACAACTCTGCATGGGAAGAAGACTCTAATGATCCTACTCTGCTAGAAATCAGCGTTGTTTCTGAAGACAAACCAGGAAAGAAGGTACCAGACTTTGTGATTCACAGAGGAGTTCATCGCCACTAGGTTACTATCGATGTCCCAAAAGTCGTCCATAAGTCTAAGTAATTACCATCTTTGTTTTGACCTTTCACCTTTCCCGGGCGAAATGGATGTTTTATAAGGGCTCACTTTTCTGTAAATGTCCTTCTTCACTTCGCCCAAAGCGACAGAGTTTTGTTTTATAGGGCTGTATTTCAAGAATTGACAAATCATGAATAAATAATGTCATTATGTCATTCCCGCATTTATTGTTGTTTTCACTTTTAATTTTCAGAAAATGGTAATCCTAAAAACAACCCAAAATAAAAACAAGCATTTTTCAGAAAATACACTGCACACTCTTTTGCATTCTCTCTGTCTTTAATAAAAAATGAATCATCACGTCATGCAGATTGCTTATTTTAAACCCTATTGAAACATACGATCCAATGCCTTCTCCCAACTTTGAATTCCCGGTATTTGAAGCTGAAGAAGAAGAGGACGAAGACATTCCAGAAGAGATCTCCCGATTACTCAGACAAGAGGAAAGGTCCATTGAGCCTCATAAAGAGCCATTGGAAACGGTTAACTTAGGTTCAGAAGAAGAGAGGAAAGAAGTTAAGATTGGGGCACTTCTCAGTCCGACTGTCATAGAAGACTTGATAAAACTTCTCAAAAAGTTTCCTGATGTGTTTGCTTGGTCCTATCAGGACATGCCAGGGTTGGATACCAGCATCGTGGAACATATCTTACCACTAAAAATAGAATGTCCTCCGGTAAAACAAAGACTGAGAAGGACTCATCCAGATATGGCCATCAAGATTAAGGAGGAAGTGCAGAAGCAGATCGACGCAGGTTTCCTCGCTACCTTAGAATATCCTCAATGGTTAGCTAACATCGTGCTAGTTCCGAAAAAGGATGGAAAGGTCAGAATGTGTGTAGACTACAGGGATCTGAACAAAGCAAGTCCAAAGAATGACTTCCCCCTACCACACATAGACATGCTGGTAGACAGTACAGTAAAGCTCAAAGTCTTCTCCTTCATGGATGAATTCTCGGGCTATAATCAAATAAAAATGGCGCCGGAAGATATGGAGAAAACTTCATTCATCACCCCTTGGGGCACCTTTTGTTACAAGGTAATGCCATTCGGTCTAAAGAACGCAGGCGAAACCTATCAAAGGGCCATGACAACTCTGTTTCACGACATGATGCACAAAGAGATTGAAGTGTATGTCGATGACATGATTGGCAAATCTAAAACAGAAGAAGAGCGTCTGAGGAAATACAAACTTTGTTTGAATCCTAATAAGTGCACATTCGGTGTCCGCTCAGGAAAACTCTTAGGATTCATCGTCAGCCAAAAAGGAATTGAGGTTGATCCTAACAAGGTCAAGGTCATTCAAGAAATGCCTTCACCAAAGATTGAAAAACGGGTCAGAGGATTTCTGGGACGTCTGAATTACATCTCAAGATTCGTATCCCTCATGATTGTGACATGCGCGCCAATATTCAAACTACTCAGAAAGAATCAAAGCTGCGTATGGACAGAAGACTGCCAAAAGGCCTTTGACATCATCAAAGAATATCTGTTGAATCCCCCTATTCTGTCTCCTCTAGTGGAAGGAAGACCATTGATCATCTACCTAACAGTTTTGGAAGACTCCATGGGCTGTGTACTTGGCCAACAAGACGAAACCAAAAGAAAAGAGTCTGTCATTTACTACTTAAGAAAGAAATTCACAGACTGTGAAACTCGATACACTATGCTCGAGAAAACTTGTTGCGCTCTGGCTTGGGAAGCCAAACATCTTCGCCAGTACATGATTTGTCGCACTACTTGGTTAATCTCCAAAATGGATCCGATCAAGTACCTCTTTGAAAATCCTGCTCTCACGGGAAGGATTGCCCGTTGGCAGATGTTGTTATCAGAATACGACATCGAGTACCATGCTCAGAAAGCCGTCAAAGGAAGTATTTAAGTCGATCATTTAGCTCATCAACCGATTGACGATCAGGAATTAGTAGGATTTGACTTCCCGGACGAATATGTCATGTACTTGAAAATGAAAGATTGCGATGAACCGCTACCCAGCGAAGGGGCAGAACCAGGTTCCCAATGGGGACTAATATTCGACGGAGCCGTCAATGCTTATGGAAACGGTATTGGGGCAATCATCGTAACACCTCAGGGTACCCATATTCCTTTCACTGCTAGACTGACATTCAAATGCATAAATAACGAGGCCGAATACGAAGCTTGTATCATGGGTCTCGAAGAAGCTATCGACTTAAGGTTAAAGAACTTGGATGTGTATGGAGACTCATCCCTAGTTATCAATCAGATCAAAGGAGAGTGGAATACATATCAATCAGGATTGATCCCTTACAAAGATCACGCGAGAAGGTTGTTACCATTCTTCAACAAAATCGATTTTCGTCATATTCCTCGTGAAGAAAATCACATGGTCGATGCACTAGCCACTCTCTCTTCCATGATTGCTGTAAATCATTGGAATGATGTACCTAAAATTGACATAATGCGCCATGAAATACCCATTTACGTCTTCGCAATTGAAGCAGTCATAGATGACAAACCCTGGTACCATAATATTAAGTGCTTCCTTCAAAGACAAGAATACCCGCCAGGGTCATCAAGAAAAGATAAGAAGACTCTCAGAAGACTGGCTGGAAACTTCTTCCTAAACGGTGATACACTCTACAAAAGAAACTTCAACATGGTTTTGCTCATATGTGTAGATAGAGCAGAGGCAAACATGTTGATGAAAGAGATCCACAAAAGATCCTTTGGCACTCATGCCAATGGACACACGATGGCAAGAAAAATTCTGATAGCAGGATATTATTGGCTGACAATGGAATGTGATTGTTACAAGTACATTAGGAGGTGTCACAAGTGTCAAATATATGCAGATAAGATCCATGTACCGCCAATGCATCTCAAAGTTCTTTCTTTTCATGGCCTTTTTCTATATGGGGAATCGACATGATTGGCATGATTTAACCCAAAGCTTCAAACAGACATTGGTTCATCCTGGTAGACATTGATTACTTGACCAAATGGGTCGAAGCAGTGTCGTACACCAATGTAACCCGACAAGTGGCGGTCCAATTTATCAAGAACGGTCTCATCTTCCGTTACATTGTTCCAAGCCAGATCATTATTGATAATGGATCCAATTTTAACAACAAGATGATGAAAGAGTTGTGTGCTGAGTTCAAAATCGAACACCATAACTTATCTCCCTACCGGCCTAAGATGAATGGAGCGGTAGAAGCGGCTAACAAAAATATCAAGAAGATCATTCAGAAGATGGTTGCAACCTACAAAGACTGGCACAAGATGATACCCTTTTCTCTTCACGGTTATCGCATATATGTCCGCACTTCAACAGGGGCTACCCTTTTCTCTCTAGTATATGGCATGGAAACAGTGCTCCCCATAGAAGTAGAGATACCATCAATCAGGGTATTGATGAAAGTCGAGCTAACTGAAGCTAAATGGTGTCAAAGTCTACACGATGAACTGAACCTAATCGAAGAAAAGAGAATGACGGCTTTGTGCCACGGTCAGCTATATCAGCAAAAAATGAAGAACGCGTTCGACAAAAAGTCCGACCTCGTGTCTTCAAAAAAGGAAACCTCGTGCTCAAGAATATACAATCATTTCTCACTGATTCCAGGGGCAAATGGACTCTGTATTATGATGGCCCTTACGTTGTTAAGAAACCCTTCTCTGGCGGTGCCTTGAGACTCGCAACCATGGATGGAGAGGAGTTCACCTAGCCAACAAACATTGACATAGTCAAGAAATACTTCGTCTAAATAAAAAAAAATGTCTCGGTGGATTGAAAACCCGAAAAGGCGATCCAGGCAAAAATTAGAGACATAAGCAAAAGTCATCCCGATGGATTGGAAACCTCAAAAGGCAATATAGGCAAGAGTTAGGATTCAATGCAAGTAACTACGTCTGACAAGATTAGATCCCCAGCGGTAATGTCGTTTGTCAGAAAACTTCAGTCAAGGTCACCTTCGACAGAAGCTCAAAATATCCAGAATTCAAAGTCGGTAGAAGTATAGTCGTTGTTATGTTTCAATGTAACCCCTTTCCCTTTAAATTACCATTTTCTAAACTTTGTAATGCTTTATGGGATCACGCGCTTGTCTGATTACCATTCTATCAATAAAATTTGAGCCCGTGTGCCTTTTGTTTGCAACTCTCATTTATTTTGCTTTACAGAATGACATTTTAATATGATCGATGATTCTTAAAACAAAACAAAAATGAATTTACTTGTCAAATTTTCCTCTGCTTCTTAAATAAAGATGGCAATTCCTTTTGACTACACTGAACACGAGAAGGAACATCGATGGCTTCCCCGAAAGTGATTAAACCTCGAAATACAGAATCAAAGTACTCCTTTTAACCAGTACACCCTGATTGAAGGATCAACTGTTTTAGATGTAATGTCCCATCTGACATCCCCGGTAGATGTGTTACCTCTAGGAACCAATAATTGGTTTGTTTTCTTCCCAATAGGGTCTACCCCTCCTAAGAAAGGAAAGGATTACTATCTTGAACCAATGGTACTTCTTATCCCCCACAGTGGTTGAGTATCCAGTCGTGTTCATTCCCTAGTCCGTATGTCGTGTCTATTTTTTCAGCATAAACATACATAGATCATGCATAATCGATTCATATTCATACATATGTTGCATTGATATCACTCTGGTCAGTATCATCCCCAAGTGATTAAGTCCTCTCATTGATAGAGTTATCAGTTCTATCCTCGTCGGGAAATGTACCGTTTAAACAATCTCTCTCCAGTGTATTCTTGGATTAAAAATCGGTCCTTAACCACTCTGATAACTTGAACCTCTGAAAAGAAAGAAGACGTCCGACAAACACCTTTGGAACATCACTCTTCACCATTAAAGATGATATTTTCGCTTTCCCGAATTAAGGAAAATCCCTAGAGAAAGCCTCTTAATCGAAGACTCTCGGCAATACATCGGTTTTTCTCCCAAGAAATTCGATGTTAATGAAATCATCAGCACCTCAAAATTGGATCACATCACATGGCATTTCTCCGAGAAAGGTCTCAAAGGAAAGTATGATGTAACCTCACCAAGCAAAAAACAGTCTCTCAAGAGACTCGTTTTCGCCAGTAGATCGATAAATGGCATCTCTAACAGAGAAGTTTGCGCACCTTTACAGCTCAGACTAATGGGTTTCCCAAACAAGTCTGACATCAAATTTTTCCATCAAATGGCGTCTCCCTAGTAAAACTTGGTGAGAAGTTTGATGAAGACCGCTACAAATAGCGTTCCTTGCCGAGGAAGAACTCGACAAGAAGAAACTGAGATCAGTTCCATGGTTGAAGACCAGGATCAAGGGGAAGTTTATTTCAAAAGAAACTGAGACCAGTTCCATGGCTGAAGACCAGGATCGAGGGGAAGTTTATTTCAAAAGAAACTGAGACCAGTTCCATGGCTGAAGACCAGGATCGAGGGGAAGTTTATTTCAAAAGAAACTGAGACCAGTTTCGTGGCTGAAGACCAGGATCGAGGGGAAGTTTCACATTTTTCTAAGTAACATTGCTTAGCAAAAGAAGATGGATGAGCAAACTGCTATTCATAACCGCAGTCAAAATTTCGGGTATTCCGATATTTAATCCTCTTGCACCCTAAATGTCCGAATATCTCTGTCATTCACACCTTCGGATCCAAGAAGATTAAATAGGGGCATCTGTCATGCCCCAAATTTTTACCACCAAGATATTCCATCATTGTACAAATCATCACCACAACATGGATGTACCATCATACCTCATCAATCTTCTCAAGGATTGTTGAGCATTCACTACAGTCAGGGATTAGGGTTTTAAGCCCTCTCAGAGCACTTAGACAAAAGATCAATCAAGAATGGACATGATCTTCAACTTGTCTAACCTATCAAACACCCAAAAAGGATCAAGGGTACTCGAATATCAAGAATCAAGCACAAGGTTGCAACATTCCGAGTGGATCAAGCCTCAAGATCGCCAGTATCACCAAATTAGGATTTTGGTCGACCAAGGCCTCCAGATGAAAATTTTCATCTGGGCATGAGCCAATACTTCAAAACATTATCTAAGAAGACCAAAGGGACCTCATGGATCCAATCATCAAGTCAAAATGGTATCAGGGGAAGCATTCATCAAGAATTAGGAATTAGGGTTTCTTGACCTAATTCACCCATAAGTTGACTTGTGAGGCAAGACATGAACCAAGACCTCAAGACACGATTTAAGGGCCTCAAATACACCACATGGGTCCATTTTCAACAATGGGTTGATCCAAGAAGCTTGATTTACAAGTTTCAATTTCATCTGAACCACAATTAGGGTATTAAAGAAAAAGTCAACTGTACCTTTGACTTTGGACCAAGACATGTTCCCAAACCTTGGGACATGATTCAAGACACCATAAAACACCTATGAAATCCATCCATTAGGTCTGAATTAGGTCAAGAACTTGATTGCATAGAAGATTACACAATTTGGAATTCATCTGACAAAAAGTCAACTGTGCCCAAAATCAAGTTTGACTTTATGAAATTTTTCACAAATATGGCTCCCCTAAGTCAAAAACAGTGTTAATTCATGGTTTTGATCATCATTCATCAAAAGGAGCAACCTTAAGAAACTTAAATTTTTCTAAGTTATGGAACAAAATGGATTTGGTACCAACTTTGCAAGGTCATAACTCCCAAACCCCAAGGCCTTTTTCTTTCATTCAAAGCTCAAATGAAATTTCACATGACATACTTCAAAAGTGTCAACTACAAAAGATTCCAAATCCTCATTGATTTTGAGTTATGGATTGATCAAAATCACAACAACATGAAAATGACCACTTTTTCCAACACTTAGTGAAAATTTTGGGACAAAATCTATATTGGTTTGTCACCAACTTTGGGACCATTTTTCATTATGATCTAAGCTAAACCAAGACCATTGTTGGACATCAAAGTTAAATTATGTCATGAGGACTTTCCAAAATGTACAAGAACTCATCCTAATTCAACTTGAGTAGGGAGTTACAAGCCTTGAAACATGGCATGAAAATCTGATTTTTCAAGACGGCATGAGGACCAAACTTGTGCCACACGATTTTGCCCTTCAAATCTTGTCACTTTGCCAACTTTGTCATCTTCCAAAAATACAAAAGATCTGATGACTCACTTGGTTCATGATCAAAGAGGCAAAGGATTCAACTTGGCATGTGAAAACCATCATGACATGAAACTTAGAATTCAAATTTGGCAATGTAACATCAATGCAATGCATCAAGGTGTCATGAACCAGATCACAACACTCCAAATTAGTCAAGATTTAAGTCCAAACTCTGAGCATTCAAACCTGCAAGGATTAATGGAGTCAAGATAAGGAGATTTAACTTAGCACTTTTAAATTATCCAAGTCAATGGCTACAAGCTACTGCCATGATCAGCCTACAAACATTATTGCTTCCAAAACAAACTTCCTCTACTATAAATAGAGATCATGTGTGACTGATCAAACCACCCCAAAACATCTGAATTCATGTTTTCCTCAAAATCACATTCCAAAAACCAGATTTTGCTTCTTCTTGAAGTCACTATCGAATTTTCAAATTGAGAGCAAACCCATCAAAACCAATCATGCCAACACCTCACATACATCATATATGAGTGATCCATAACCTCAAAACACATCTGGAACACCGAATCACAAAGTCACCATTCATTTGCTCAAGCTTTTTGGCAAGGTTGCAGTTGAGGTACCACAAGGTGATCCAAGCATCTCCAATCAAGGTCAGACATCTCAACACACTCCATAGGGTATTGTGAAGTTGTCCAAGTCTTTACAACACATCTGTAACATCTGCATCATCAAACTCAATCACCAGTTGCAAGAGGTTGTCATACCCCAAATTTTGACCACTAAGATTCCCCATCATTGTGCAAATCATCATCACAATATGGATAGACCATCATACCTCATTAGTCTCCCCAAAGATGGGTGAGCATCCACTACAATTAAACTTAGGGTTTCAAGCCCCCTCAGAGCTCTTAGACAAATTATCAATCAAGAAATGACATGATATTCAACTTGTCTAACCTCTCAAACATCCACAATGGATCAAGAGGACTCCCACATCAAGGATCAAGCACAAGGCTAAAACATTCCAAGTGGATTAAGCCTCAAGATCGCTAGTGTCACCAAATTAGGGTTTTGGTCGACCAGGGCCTCCAGATGGAAATTTTCCTCTGGGCATGAGCCAATGCTTCAAAGCATAACCCAAAATACTCTAAGTGACCTCATAAACCCCATCATCAAGTCAATTTAGCCTCAGGGGATGCATTCATAAAAAATCAGGAATTAGGGTTTCTTGACCTAATTCACCCCTAAGTTGACTTTTGGGACAAAACATGAGCCAAGACCTCAAGACATGATTTGAGGGTCCCTAATACACTACATTGATCCTTTTGCAACAATGGATTGATCCAAGAAGCTTGATTCACAAGTTTCAAGTTCATCAGAACCACAGTTAGGGTTTCGCGGAAAAAAGTCAACTGTGCCTTTGACTTTTGACCAAGACATGCTCCCAAACCTTGGGACATGATTCAATACACACTATAACACCTATGAAATCAATCCATCAAGTTTGATTTAGGTCAAGGACTTGATTTCATAGAGGATCGCACAGTTTGGAATTCATCTGATAAAAAGTCAACTGTGCCCAAAAGTCAAAGTTTGACGTTTTGATTTTTTGATCAATTATGGTTCCCTAACCCTAAAATGATGTTAATGTGTGATTGGAATCATCATTCATCAAGAAAAATCAAGAAAAGTGGGTTAACTTGATAAAGGGGTAACCATAAAAAACTTAGAAAATTTCTAAGTTATGGAACAAAGTGGATAGGGTACCAACTTCCAAGGATCATAACTTGAGATCCAAGCAACCATTTGGGCTGATCCAAAGATGGATTTATAGCTCTCATGGCATACTTTAAAAGTGTCAACTACACCTCACTCTAATTCATCATGGATTTTGAGTTATGGTTGGATCAAAATGGCTGAAAACATGAAATGTCACTTTTTCCAACACTTAGTGGAATTTTCACTAAGTCAGAATCTGTTTCACTTTTTTCAAAATGTAGGGGAAATTTTCACTTAGATCCAAAAAGTGTCAAGACAAACTATGATCACACATGTGTTGTATCATATCAGAGCTTTCCAAAATGGCCAAGAACCCCATCAAAACCCATTTGAGCTAAGAGTTATGACAGTGACAATATGCCTTGCTGCAACTGTTATAACAAGGCAGATTTGTGCATTTTGCTCGATTTGAGCAATTTGTGCAAATGACAAACAAGTTTATCCATCTGAACACCTCAGGGAGAGACCAAGGAGGGACAAACACTAATCCATAAGCCTCCCAAGTCTTTGGAACTAAAAATAGCATGCCAAACCTAAAAAACCCTAAAGAGGGGACAAGACTCCGATTTTGTTTTGGAGCATTCAATGGATGCACCAAGGTGGCATGAACTGAGCCATTTCCAACTGAATGAGTCAAGGATGATCTCTGAACTAGGGAACCAAAGGCCTGTGCTCTAACCTCTAGTCAATGGCTATAGGAGACTTGAGATTCCAAAATGCTCCAATTGGCCAAAGGTCTGCAGCAGCCTCCATTCACTATTACTTGCAAAATAAACTTGCTCTACTATAAATAGAGTTCATTTGTGCTCAGTTTGAGTACACCAAAGCACTACAACACTTGCTTTCCTCAAAATCTCTTTCTCTAGGCAAAAATGCCTTCTTTAGCAAGGTAACTCTGAGTTTTTTTGAGTTAGAGAGCAATTTCATCACAACTCATGATCCAAACACATCCAACATGTCATATCTAAGCTATCCAAACTCTCACAAGTGACCTGAAACACCAAAACCTCAAAGTCCCTTCTCAAAACCTCAAAATATGACTTTTTTGAACTTTTCAAGCCTTGTCTTGATTCAGTCACTTTCAAAACCTGATAAAGCCTCATACACACTCCAAATATCATCCTTGAACTGTTCCAAATGGTTCACCACATCTGGAACACCATTTGAGAGAGTTGTTATTTTGGTCACTTTTGCCCCTTTTGCAAGAAAGGGCCAGTTTCCATTCCTAAGGTTTCCAGCTGTTTCCAATCATCCTAAAAGCTTCCAAGGGATCATTTAAGGGTGTCTAAAGCCTCAAATTATTTCTGGAACAAGGCACTTGACAGATTGCCCAAAAAGCTCCTAAAGAAGTAAGCATCACAACTTAAACTCTTAGAAATATGCATTGCTTTGAAGTCCAGTGATCATACACATCTCATACATTTTATATATGTTATGTTTGGACCAACTCATCATGTGATTCATGCCTGTACCATGAGGTAGCACAGAAAATGTAAATGGAGGCCTATTTCAAAACCACTATCGGGTTTTAAAATGGGGACCTCATCTGAAAAAACCACCACCACCATTGGATTCCTTGTGAAATTCTAGGCAGGATAGACCCAAATTTTGTCTCAATCCATGGAGAAATGAGAAAGTTAACCTTGTCTTGGCCAGGCCAAAAACAAGGCAAGCCTTATATATTTTTGGGTGGGCTTTGATACACGGATGTATTACCACCCCAGTGGTAGGAGGCGCGCACTGCACACAAGAGGTCTGAGGTTCGAATCCCCCTCGCCCCAGATCCCTTTTTAATGTTTTTTCCATTTTTCTATTATTTTTCTTATTATTTTTAATGATTTGAAAAATTAATAACTCCCTCAATTTTAATTATTTTTTATTGGTTCTTTTTGCAAAAAATCACAAAAATGTTAAACAATACGGAACAAAGAGAAAGGCAGTAATCTCGGTGAACCTTTTCTCATAATGTCACCCTTAGAAATTATCAAAGAAACTCTAACTCTCCAAAGATGATCTTTTCTCCGTGAACGGCATCTCTTGAGTTTCTTCCAAATTCTCGAACTTTCCTGGAATGATCTCTTCTCTCTGAATTGCATTTCTTGAACTTCTCTTAGTTTGGGGACCCACAGGCTTCCTAAAAGCATCCCTGCCTCCTCTTGGGCGTTGTACAAGGACCCTTCGGCTTCGTAGAAGTTCTCATGCCTTCTCTTGGGCTTAATACAAGGACTCTGACGACCTCTTAAAGGTATAAGACAGAACTTAGTCATCCTTTACTAGAGCAGTCTTTCCAGCGTCAAAACTCCGGCCATTTTAGGGTTGATACTCATCCCTTAATGCCCGTGCCTCCTCTTGGGCATTGTACAAAAGATAAAACTCTAGACTTGGACAGTCTAAACCTCTTGAGTCTCAAAGACATTCTCAAGTTCCTTTCAAACAATAGGAAAAAACACCGTTCACTCTGGATCAATCTCCCGCAGAAACCCGGTCTCTCTCATGAGAGTTCCCCACACTTGTACCCACTTCAGGATCTCAATAATCCTCAGCAGTAGGTTAGCCTCCTCTTGGGCTTTGTACAAATGATTCTCCCCAGCGGAGCTAACCTTTTCAGACTCTCTTGTTGAGTCAATCACCTTTAGCCTCCGTCTTGGGCTTTGTACAAGACATATAAAACACTTCCTTGTTGAGTATAAAATACTCTCTTGTTGAGTCAATCTCCTTTTAGCCTCAATCTCGGGCTACGTATGAGACAGTAAATCACTCTCTTGTTGAGTATAAAAGACTCTCTTGTTGAGTCAATCAACATTCAGACTCTCTTATTGAGTCAATCACCTGCTCAAGACTCTCTTGTTGAGTCAACTCTTTTAGCCTCCATCTTGGGCTTTGTACAAGACACATATAAGCACTCTCTTGTTGAGTCAAACTCATTTCAGCCTCCATCTTGGGCTTTATACAAGATACATTCTCCCCAACGGAGTCAAAATCCCTTTTAGCCTCAATCTTGGGCTTTGTACAAGATAGAAAGAACATTTTCCCCGGAAAAGTCAAACTTCTAGCCTCCTCTTAGGCTTAGAATAAAGAAAACCCCGATTGAGTCAATCAACCTTTTAGCATCAAATTTGTGCCTCGCTCACACCATACAAACATCAACAATTCCTCTTTAGAGATGACAAATTCTCTCTCAATCAAACCTTTAGCTTCATATCTTGGGCTTTGAACAAGATACAAACCACCTTTAGCTTCATGTCTTGGGCTTTGAACAAGACACCAAAACAATCCCTTTCCTCCCATAGAATAGGAGGAACTACGATCACTCTGATTTCCCTGTTTCGTTAAAAGGGAATACGTAGGCATAAGATTGCAAAATCTTAGCGAGCATACTAATAAAAAAAACTCAAAATCCAGTTCCTCCATACATCAATCAAGAAGCGTCAGACCTAACATCTTACCAAAAACCTCGCAAATAGTCCAGACACTGTTTTTAAGCAAATAACCTAAGACAGACCCCCCTTTTTGATAGCATCTGTAAACCAACAGTTTTGACTGTTTAATCTCAGTATGCAAGCAGGGTTAATTGGAGACATCTATTTCCCTTCCTTAATCAGCTCAACAGGATAAAAAATGAATCGAGCTGTAGTACAAAAGCCATAGTGATTCGAAACCACAAAAATTGCGCTACAGAAAAATGGCGACCACAGTGGGAGGCATTATTTCTTACAGTCTTAAGTAGAATCCTTAAATTTGCAAAGTGTCACATGAATGGCGACTCTGCTAGGGAGTCATTGTCTGTATAGGATCATAAGACTAGAGGTCTAGGATGTTAGGACAAATATATATACTGCTTTTCCTAATTGATATATGTGTTTACTTTTCTGCTAATGGGAATGCGTGTGATGCCGCATCTGGAAAGATTGAGTATACACCTAAGATAAGTGATGGCATTATACGGGTAATCTTACGGGGAGTGAATCCCATATAAGAGGTCCCAGTCGACCATAAAATCAGTGGAGATGCCCTTTGCGGATTCAATGCCTATACGACTTCGGTTGTTGAAAGCAGATTGTTCCATTGGGTTATCCGAGAAGCTGAGGATTTTAGTAGACTAAAACCATTTTGTAGTGCGAAAGCTATCAGAAATAGTTGTCACGCGATACTACCCTCATTTGAGATTACTCTAAGATACTACAGCTCGCAGGCGATCTGCTTGCTGTCGTTATCCCAAGAGCGGTCAGTGATTTTGAGGACAGGTACAAAAAATCACCAGTATAAACCTTTGGGGATGGGTAGATCCTTGACTTCATGACACCGACCCTATGACCCCATGTTTTTTCTATGTTTTTGTGTGCTGTATTCATACATTCATTTAAAAAACATTAAAACAAAGAAAAATTTCTCTTCTAGTCTCTCTTTTTCAAATTAAACTAAGACAATGATTGCAAATGTCAGAAAAAGAGATTGCTAATGGATTTCGGTAGAAGGAAGACTCATAAGTACACCTTCATGGTTCCAAAACTAGAGGATTTAAGAGGTCTGGCGAGGATGATCACCAACCCTGAGGCTTTTAGAGCTAAGTATGGAGGGTTGCTTTCTCTGTTAAGGTTCCATGTAATCGAAGGAATCCTGTCCACACTAATCTAGTTCTACGATCCGGTCTATCACTATTTCACATTCCCGGATTATCAACTAGCACCAACACTAGAGGAGTACTCTCACTTGACTGATTTACCCATCACTGACCAAGCTCCCTTTTCTGGACTGGAAGAAATTCCAAAGGATCAAAACATTGCAAGAGCAATCTATTTGGACGAGTCAGAAGTCAAGACTCACATGACCACTAAGGGTGGAATTCAGGGTTTGCCAGCCCAATTCTTAATCAAGAAAGCTCTGTACTTTGCTAGTATAAGGAACGTGGCCGCTTTCGAAAGCATCTTTGTTTTGCTTACCTACGGGTTATTTTTGTTTCCCAACATTGATAACTTCGTTGATATCAACGCCATTAAGATTTTTCTGATTGGAAACCCAGTACCGACCTTGCTCGCAGATGCTTATCATTCTATACATTTAAGGAATTTGTATAGCGGGGGAATGATCACATGCTGTGTACCCCTGCTGTACAAATGGTTCATTTCCCATTTGCCAAAGTCTGCTGCATTTTGGGATCAAAAGAATACTTTATGTTGGTCGCAGAGAATCGTGTCTCTTACCAACTCTGACATCGATTAGTACAATCGAATCTATGACGGGATCAGAATTATTGACCGTTGTGGAAATTTCCCAAATGTACCCTTCATAGGAATTAAAGGAGAAATCAATTATCATCCAGTTTTTGTTCGTCATCAATTTGGATACGCGATGAGGCATGTCCCGCGTAATGCTCATCTGGAAGGTCTTTTCTTCAAGGAAGGAGAAAATGACAGGGCACTAAAGACAGAAATAATGCATGCTTGGAAGCACGTTCATAGGAAAGGACGAGAGTCTTTAGGAAAACCGGACTGTGTCTCGGTGGAACCTTATCTCCACTGGATACAAACTAGAGCTCTCAAGCTGAGGATGCCTTACCCTCGTCAGGAAGTTCTTCCATTAAGGGACCTTGTCCTTTATTTTATGTTTGATACGGAAAAACTTCTGTTTACTCTCAACAAAGTTCAACAGGAGAAGAGGTCTTAGAAGAACAAGTATCGTATTCTCAATGTGGAGTGCAAGAAAATACAGCAACTGTTAAAAGAAAAAGATGCTCTGATTGAGATTTTAGAGCAACATGCTATAGAAAATCAGGATGCGCAAAGGAATTTTCTCGCTCCTTTCACTTGGCAAAGGAATGACAACCCGACAACGGCTCAAGAGCCCCGGTCAAAGAAAAGGAAAGTACCAGAACCAGCACCTGAGCTCTCCTTAGAGAGGACTCGGGACCCATATGTTTAGATTTCCTTTTACAACACTATGTAAATTACTGTATTTCCATTCCGCAATCTTTGAATTCAATAAAATGGGGTTTCCCCACTGTTTGATATTTGCAATCCAATTGTCGAAGTTTATTTTGATTAAACAAAAATTAATTAAAATATAATCATTGCATATCATTCATCATTCTCACATAACGCATTCTTCTTACCTACGAATCTCACGTTTGCGTCTCGATTCTAGAGTCAAACTGTCGCATTCGTACAATACTCGGGCCGATTGACAGAAAAAGATGGATGATCTCGAGGAAGAGAACAGAGAGTTGAGGGAAGAGATCGACACTCTAAAAGAGGATCTGAGAAAGCTTCATAACGACATGCAAGCTCTAGCAGAAGCTCAGATGCAACAACAAAAGACTGTGATCTCAGAGATCACATCAATGCCCATAGTGGAAAAGTATGATCCTAGGTACAAAATGACGAAAGATCATCCCTAGGGCATGCCTATTAACTATATCCTGGAAGGACATATTGCGCCGATCACTGAAGATCCGGAAACCGCAGCAGGAGCCGCTGGGCGTGAAGGTTACAATCTTCGGGAAAGCGAAGATGCCAGAGGCATGATAACAACTCCTGAAGGTTACAAACTTCGGGAGAGGGAAGGACCTAGAGTCACTACCATGATGACTATACCACCACCCATGGTACACACTGTCCCGGAAGGACAGATTCCACAGATACCTTCTAGTGGAAACGAAAGTATGTTCGACAGAATGAATGAGTTCCAGGAATAGTTCCTGGAGATGCAGAAAGAGCTGCAAGCCCTTCGCGGTCAGGATCTATTTGGACAGGACGCCGTAGACCTTTGTTTGGTCCCCAATGTGAAAGTTCCACACAAATTCAAGGTGCTCGAATTTGAAAAGTACAAGGGTAACTCTTGCCCTTAAAGCCATTTGGTGATGTACGCCCGGTGGATGTCAACTCAGACAAAGAACCAAGAGCTACTGATTCACTACTTTTAGGATAGTTTAATCGGTGTCGCGCTCTAATGGTACATGGTTTTAAACCACATTAAGATCGGAAATTTCAGAGATCTTGGCGCTGCTTTCGTTCAAAAATATAAGTATAACCTGGACATGGCACCAGACAGAGATCAACTCAGAGCCATGTCACAAAAGGATAAGGAAACCTTTAAGGAGTACGCTCAGAGATGGCATGAAATAGCCGCCAGATTTGTCCACCTCTTGACGAAAAAGAGATGACAAACATCTTCTTAAAGACCTTGAGCTCATTCTACTACGACCGAATGGTCGCCAGTGCGCCCAGTGACTTTACTGAAATGGTAGGCATGGGAGTTCGTCTTGAGGAAGCTGTCCGAGAAGGACGTTTAGTTAAAGACGCTGGATCACCAAGTAGTACAAAAAGATACGGTAGTGCTCTCCCTGAGAAAAAAGAGCAAGATATTGGCAATATCTCTCTCGGAAAGCAAAGGCGATGGTACCAACCAGTAGCAGCTGTAACTCCTGCTATCAACCCTGCGCCTGTTCCTACGTATCAACCTCAGGTTGGTCAGAGCCAACCGAATCAACAACAATATCAGCAAAGGACACAACAGCCTCTTCAGCAGGCTCGCCCTCCATATAACAATGACACGACCTCCAGGGTTTGACCCTATACCAATGTTGTACGCATATTTGTTTCCACTCTTACTGGTCAAGGGGCATGTCCAAACCATGTCTCCTCTTACAGTACCAGAAAATCCACCTTTTTGGTTCAAAGCGGATCAGATTTGCCCTTACCATCTAGGAGGACCAGGGCATAACATAGAAAACTGTCTCAGTTTCAAATCCGATGTGCAAACGCTTGTTAGGAGCGGGGTCTTATCTTTCAAAGATACGAATACGAATGTTCTTACAAACCCGCTGCCTCAACACGAGAAAGCTGCGGTAAATTTGATAGAGGGAGAGTCCAATAACAGCTATCAAATTCATGATGTACTCTTATTGAGGGCCAACTTGGTCAAGATGCATTGTAGACAGAGTGGATACGGCCATGTGCCACCTCATAATTATCATCAGTGTGATATCTGCTCTAAAACCAATCAAGGATGTTCTGTGGTGCAATCATCTCTACAGGAACAATTGGATCTCGGATGGATCCAAGAGCATCGAGTTCGTGGAGTTAACATGACTCATGCAGGTTCCAACATCATTCAAAACCATGACATTCGTGCGATGAATGTCAACTTGGTGGCAATGCACTCAAGGCAAAGCCAATATCATAATCTTCTGTGGCAGGATTACAATTCCTGTCTAACTTGCTCGGTAAATAATCAGGGATGCTCTTTTATAAAAGAGGGCCTCCAGCGTCGAATGGATCTTCGGTGGATCCAGGACTACCATGATAAAAATCCTTATCAGATCAACATGATTCAGATATTCGATATTCGCTTGATGAATACCAGCTTGATAGAATTACACGCTAAGCAGGTCCAACTTGGTTTTCTCACTTCACACGATTATCTGAGCTGTGAAGTATGTTGTGGGAGTAACCAAGGGTGCGCTCTCGTTCAAAGAACTTTACAACACTTGTTAAACCATTGGTGGCTTCCGATTTATCTAGACGAAGACACGCAACAAGTCAGCATGATTAATGGGAACCCTACTAGGCATCAAAGTCAGGATGTTTGATCTATGGAAGCAGACCTAGTGAGGTTACACTGCATTCAAAGCAGACGTGGTCAGGTGCTACCACATAAATACGAGCGTTGTAGAGTCTGCTCAGAGAATAACCAAGGATGCTACCTCGTGCGAGCAGCCCTTCAGAGTCAGTTGGACTGCAAAGAAATTCAACCATGTTCAGTTTCGGGCTCCATCAACTGGACGCCAGACTATTTCGCTGACCAGATCAAAGATGTTGTTGTAATCTATGATCCTTAGAGAACCAAATATGTTTGTACCATCATCCCTCTAATTGACGAATCAAAAGTTCTTAACCAGGAACTGATTGAAGTTACTTACGATAGTCAAAGAAATCAGAAGGCTCCTGTAGTTATTTATCTGCCGGGACCAGTGCCGTACAAGTCTGATAAAGCTATCCCTTACAAATACAGTGCAACAACAATTGAGAATTGAAAGGAAATTCCATTACCCTCCGTCGTGAATATTGCAGACATCAGTCGAGTAACACAGAGCGATCGAATCTTCAACCGAGAAGTTGGAGAACCTAACAGAGAAAAGGAATCTCAAACGGAAGTTCCCAATCCACCAGTCGGTCAATCCAATGATCCCGACCTTTCAAAGAATGACGATGAGATGCTGAAGCTCATCCAAAGGAGTAAATACAACATTGTTGATCAGCTGTTACAAACTCCTTCAAAGATCTCTATGTTATCTCTTTTACTCAGTTCTGAAGCCCACAGAAAGGCTCTACAGAAAGTCTTAGAGCAGGCCTTTGTGGAACAGGATGTGTCGATAAGGCAATTCAACAGTATCGTCTCTAACATCACTTCCTGCAACAACTTGGGGTTTAGTGATGAGGAATTTCCAGAAGAAGGCAAAAGCCACAACATGGCGCTCAATATCACAGTCAACTGCCAGGACGATGCTTTAGCCAGCGTATTGGTAGACACCAGATCGACTCTCAACATTATGCCGAAGTCCACTCTAATGTGATTATCATTCAAAGGATCTCCGATGAGAGGCAGTGAGGTCGTCGTCAAAGCATTTGACGGGTCCAGAAAAATAGTTTTTGGCGAAGTCGACCTTCCCATAACTATCGGTCCTCACACTTTCCTAGTCACTTTCCAGGTCATGGACATCCGGGTAACATACAGCTGTTTATTAAGAAGACCTTGGATACACTAGGTTGGGGCAGTCACTTCGACACTTCACCAAAAGTTGAAGTTCGTCAAGAATGACCAACTCGTCACGGTCTCTGGAGAATAAGCCTTGATCGTAAGTAACCTATCATTGTCCACTTGCGTAGAACCCGAGGAGGTTGTTGGAACTCAGTTCCAGGCACTTTCGGTAAGCAATGAGAATCAATTAGAGAAGGGAACATCAATATCCTCGTACAAAGATGCTCTCGAGGAGATCAAAAGTAACAATGCAAAGGGATGAGGACAGCTTGTCATTCCTACTGATAATAAAACAAAGAAGGGTCTTGGTTTTTCTACAACCTATACCCAGACAGCTGTTAACGATGAAAGTCTTCATCCCACTCAGAACTTCTTCCACAGTGGAGGTTTCCTTCACCCAGTGTCTCAAGAAGTACATACCATCAACGAGGGAGACTCCTCCGATACAGATGAAGAGTGGAAGTCCTATCTTAACAAGGATGGTTATATGTCTCAGGAAGAGGTGCCTACGCCATTTTGGTATCTCGTACAGAGTCCGAGATTTATACCAAGGTCAGATGTCGAAATGATATACGGAGATTGTGATCCGGAAGGATACCGTGCCCCACCCAACTCATTAGAGGAAGACACGCTGATGAAAGACAACTTTGACCACGACTATTATGGCCCGATGGATGATCTGCCTATCTGGCAGCCATACCCAGGAGACTTGGGGCAAGAAAGTCAGCCGAACAATGAAAATCAGTTGATCATCATTAAAAAGAATACCTGCGTCCCCACCATGTCATGGGATCAAAACTTAGGTCATTCAGAAAATATCCAGTGCGACGATGAATTTGCAAAGCTTGCAGGACTAGAGTTCATCAACTATGCCTTTCCCGAGGTCAACGTCATCGAGAGAGATGACTCCTCCAGTTCCAAAGAAGTGTGGGACACCCTAGGACAATCGAGTGGCAAATACGACTTCTTGGTCAAGTATACCGCTCCCGAAAGCTCTCGTATCAGGCTCAAAGACATCCAACCAACTGGATGGGGAGATATACATGAGAGCACAAACACTATGCAAAATACAACTGAGGAATCCTCCTACGACAACTCTGCCTGGGAGACAGATTCCAATGATCCCGTTCCACCAGAAATCAGCGTTATTTCTGAAGACAAGCCGAGAAGGAAGGTACTAGACTTTGTGATTCACCGAGGAGTTCGCCGCCAATGGGTTGCGGTCGATGTTTCGAAGATCTTTCATAAGTCAAATTAATTGTCGTATTTATCTTAACCTTTCACCCTGCCCAGGTGAAACGGATGTTTTTATAGGGCTCACTTTCTGTAAATATCCCTCTTCGCTTCGCCCAAAGCGACAAAGTTTTTGTTTTATAGGGCTGTAGTTTCAAGAATCGACAAGTTCATAAATAAAATAACGTCGTTTTGTAATTTCTGAATTAATTGTTGTTTTCTCTTTACGCTTTTTCAGAAAATGGTAATCCTAAAAAACAATTCAAATAATAAAAACAAGCAGTTTTCCAAAAAAAATTTACACTGCACGCACTCTTGCATTTTCTCTATCTCTTCTAAAAACAATCATCACGTCATGCAGATTGCTTGTTTTAATCCCCACTGAAACATCTCATCCAATGCATTTTCCAAACTTTGAATTCCCGGTATTTGAGGCTGAAGAAGAAGATGACGACGAAATTCCAGAAAAGATCTCCCGATTACTCATACAAGAGGAAAGGTCCATTAAACCTCACAAGGAGTCATTGGAAATAGTCAACTTGGGCTCAGAGGAAGAGAGAAAAGAGGTCAAGATTGGGGCACACCTCTGTCCGACTGTCAAAGAGAGTTTGATAAAGCTTCTCAAAGAGTTTCCTGATGTATTCGCTTGGTCCTATCAGGACATGGCAGGGTTGGATACCAGAATCATGGAACATCATCTACCGTTAAGATCAAAATGTCTGCTAGTAAAGGAAAGGTTGAGACAGACTCATCCAGACATGGCCATCAAAATCAAAGAGGAAGTACATAAACAGATTGACGCGGGTTTCCTCGGTACATCAGAATATCTTCAATGGTTAGCCAACATAGTACCAGTTCCGAAAAAGGACGGAAAGGTCAGAATGTGTGTGGATTACAGAGATCTAAACAAGGCTAGTCCAAAGGACAACTTTCCCTTACCACACATTGAGATGCTGGTAGACAGTACAGCAAGGTTCAAAGTTTTCTCCTTCATGGATGGATTCTCGGGCTATAATCAAATCAAATGGCGCCGAAGGATATGCAGAAAACTTCCTTCATCACCCCATGGGGTACCTTTTGTTACAAGGTAATGTCGTTCGGTTTGAAGAACGTCGGGGCAACCTATCAAAGGGCCATGACTACTCTGTTTCATGACATGATACACAAAGAAATAGAGGTATATGTCGATGATATGATTGCAAAATCAAAAACAGAGGGGGAGCATGTGACCCACCTGTCAAAACTATTCGAGCGTCTGAGAAAGTACAAACTCTGCTTGAATTCCAACAAGTGCACCTTCGGTGTCCGTTCAAGGAAACTCTTAGGGTTAATCGTCAGCCAAAAAGGAATTGAGGTTGATCCTGACAAGGTCAAGGCCATTCAAGAAATGCCTTCTCTGCGGACTGAAAAACAAGTCAGGGGGTTCCTGGGACATCTGAATTACATTTCCAGATTTATATTCCTCATGACCGCGACGTGTGCGCCAATCTTTAAATTACTCAAAAAGAATCAGGACTGCGTTTGAACAGAAGACTGCCAAACCGCCTTCGACAGTATCAAGGAATACATGTTGAACCCACCGATTCAATCACCTCCAGTGGAAGGAAGACCACTGATCATATACTTAACAGTCTTGGAAGACTCAATGGGTTGTGTGCTTGGCCAACAAGACGAAACAAAAAGGAAAGAGTCTGCCATTTACTACTTGAGCAAGAAATTCACAGACTGTGAGACTCGGTACACTATGCTTAAGAAAACTTGCTGCGCTTTGGCTTGGGCAGCCAAACGTCTTTGCCAGTATATGATTCGTCACACTACTTGGTTAATCTCCGAAATGGATCCAATCAAGTACGTCTTTGAATAACCTGCTCTCACGGGAAGGATTGCCCGTTGGCAGATGTTGTTATCAGAATACGACATCGAGTACCACGCTCAGAAAGCCGTAAAAGGAAGTGTTTTAGCCGATCATTTGGCTCACCAACCAATTTACGATCAGGAATCAGTCGGATTTGACTTCCCAGATGAAGATGTCATGTATCTAAAAATGAAGGACTGCGATGAACCGCTACCCAGTGAAGGGCCAGAACCAGGTTCCCAGTGGGGACTTATTTTTGACAGAGCTGTCAATCATTATGGAAACGGAATCAGGGCAATCATTATAACACCTCAGGGTACCCACATTCCTTCACCGCCTGACTGACATTCAAGTGTACAAACAATGAGGCCGAATACGAAGCTTGTATCATGGGTCTCGAAGAAGCGATCGACTTAAGGATCAAGAACTTGGATGTATATATCGACTCAGCCCTGGTTATCAATCAGATCAAAGGAGATTGGAACACATACCAATCAGGACTGATCCCTTACAAAGATTACGCGAGAAGTTTGTTACCATTCTTCAACAGAATCGAGTTTCACCATATCCCTCGTGAAGAGAATCACATGGCTGATGCATTAGCCACTCTCTCTTCCATGATTAGTGTAGGTCAATGGAACGACTTACCTAAGATTGACATAATGCGCCTTGAACGGCCCGCTTACATCTTCACGATTGAAGCAGTCATAGATGACAAACCTTGGTATCACTATATCAAATGCTTCCTTCAGAAACAAGAGTATCCACCTGGGGCATTAAGAAAGGACCGAAAAACCCTCAGAAGGCTGGCAGGCAGTTTCTTCCTGAGCGGTGATACACTCTATAAGCAGAATTTTGACATGGTCTTGCTCCGATGCGTAGACATACCAGAAGCAAACATGTTGATGAAAGAAATTCATGAAGGATGCTTTGGCACTCATGCCAACGGACACACAATGGCGAGAAAAATTATAAGAGCAGGGTACTATTGGTTGACCATGGAATCCGATTTCTACAAGTACATGAGGACGTGTCATAAGTATCAGATATACTCAAACAGGATCCATGTACCGCCAACGCATCTCAAAATTCTCTCTTCCCCATGGCCATTTTCCATATGGGGAATCGACATGATTGGCATGATCGAACCTAAGGCTTCGAACAGACATCGGTTCATCCTGGTGGCCATTGATTACTTCACCCAGTGGGTCGAAGCAACGTCATACGCCAATGTAACCCGACAAGTCGTGGTCCGCTTTATCAAAAACAATATCATCTGCCTTATGGCGTTCTGAGCCAGATCATTACCGATAATGGACCCAACTTAAACAACAAGATGATGAAAGAGTTGTGCGCTGAGTTCAAGATCGAACACCATAACTCATCTCCCTACCGACCTAAGATGAACGGAGCGGTAGAAGCGGCTAACAAGAACATCAAGAAGATCGTTCAAAAGATGATTGTAACGTACAAAGACTGGCACGATATGCTACCCTTTGCCCTTCACGGTTATCGCACATCTGTCCACACTTTAACAGGGGCAACCCCTTTCTCTCTAGTATATGGCATGGAGGCAGTGCTCCCTATAGAAGTAGAGATCCCATCAATCCGGGTATTGATGGAAGCCAAGCTAATAGAGGCCGAATGGTGTCAAAGTCGACTCGATGAACTAAATCTGATTGAAGAAAAGCGAATAACGGATCTATGCCATGGTTAGTTGTATCAACAAAGGATGAAGAAGGCGTTTGACAAAAAGGCCCGACCTCGAGTCTTCAGAAAAAGAGACCTTGTGCTCAAGAAGATACAATCATTTCTCACTGATTCTCGGGGCAAATGGACTCCGAATTATGACGGCCCCTATGTGGTCAAGAAAGTCTTCTCAGGCGGCGCCTTAAGACTCGCAACCATGGATGGAGAGGAATTTGCCTACCCCACAAATGTTGACGTAGTCAAGAAATACTTCGCCTAAATAAAATAAAATAAAAAACGTCTCGGTAGATTGAAAACCTGAAAGGGAAGTCCAAGAAAAAATTAGAGACATAATCGAAAATCATCCCGGTGGATTGGAAACAACACAGTACAATCCAGGCAAAAATTAGGGATAATGGTAAGTAACTATGTCCAACAAAGGGGCAAATCCCTCAGCGGCAGTTACACCTTCCGTCAGGAAAACTCCAGTCAAGTTCATCTTCGACGGAAGCTCAGGATGCCCAGAATTCAAAGTTGGTAGAAGGATAACAGTCATTATGTTTCAATGTAGCCCTTTTCCCTTAAATTACCATTTTCTAACTTTGTAAATACTCTATGGAATCACGCGCTTGGCTGATTTCCATCCTATCAATAAAATTTGAGCCATAGTGCTTTTGTTTGCAATTCTCATTTATTTTAGCTTTACATAATAACGTTTTAATGTGATCAACGATTCTTGAAATAAAATAAAAATGAATTTACTTGTCAAAATTTTTCTGCTTTTAAAATAAAGATGGAAATTTCTTTTGATTGTTGAACATCGAAAGAACATCGATCGCTTCTCCGGAAGTAATTGAGCTTCAAAGTGCCGAATCAAAGTACCCCTTCTAAACCAGTGCACCTGAATGAAGGATCACCTGTGTCAGATGCGAATGTTCCATCTGACACCCCCCGACAGAGTTCTCATCTCCTAAGCCCGACCAACGGTTGTTCCCAATGAGGACTATCTCTCCTAAGCAAGGCAGAATTGCTATTTTGAACCCAGTGGTACCTCTTCATTCCCCGCAGTGGCCGAGTATCCAGTCATGTTCATTTATTAGTCTGTATGTCGTGTCGGTTTCGTCAGCATATACATACATACATCATGCATTATTGATTCATTCATGTTTTTATTGCATCACTATCACTCTAGCCGGTCTTGTTTTCAAGTGATAAAAGTCCTCTCAATCGAGTTGTCAGTTCTTTCCTTGTCAGGAAACGTCGTGTCTGAACAAACTCTCCTCCAGTTTATTTCTGGATTGAAGGTGATTCTTTGACCACTTTGATAACTTGAACCTCTGAAAAGAAAGAATGACTCTCGACAAACGTCACTCTTCACCATTGAAGATGATATATTTGCTTTCCCTGATTAAGGAAAATCCCCAGAGAAAGCCTCTTAAATAAAAGATTCGGCAATACAACAATTCTCCTCCGGAACATTCGCTGACGAAAAGGTCATCAGCACCTCAGGATTGGATTGCATCACATGGCATTCCTCTGAGAAGATCTCCAGGAAAAGTGTGATGTAATATCCCCAAGCGACAACAGTCTCTCAAGAGACCTGCTTTCCCCAGTAGAGTCAACAAACGGTGTCTCCAAAACAGAGAAGTTTGTGCACCTCTACAATCAAAACTTTTTCCATCAAATGGCATCTCCCTAGGAAAATTCGGCGAGAAGTTTAAGAAAAACCGCTAGGAATAGCATCCCTTGTCAAGAAATTTTATTGACAAAAGAAACTGAGACCAGTTCCTTGGTAGGAAACCAGGATCGAGGGGAAGTTTACACCAGAAACTTAGACCAGTTCCTTTGTAGGAAACCAGGATCGAGGGGAAGTTTATTTCAGAAACTAATATCAGTTCCTTGGTAGGAAACCGGGATCGAGGGGAAGTTTACATCAGAAACTTAGACCAGTTCATTGGTAGAAGACCAGGATCGAGGGGAAGTTTATTTCAAAAACCTAGACCAGTTCCTTGGTAGGAAACCAGGATCGAGGGGAAGTTTACATCGGAAACTGAGACTAGTTCCTTGGTAAGGAACCTGGATCGAGGGGAAGTTTTACCTTTTCTAAGCATCGCCTAACAAAAGAAGATGAATATGCAAGCTGCCAAGAATAACCACCATCAAAATTTCGGGTATTCCGAAATTTAATCCTCTTGCACCCCGAATGCCCGAATACCTTCGCCATTCACACCATCGGGTCCAAGAAGATTAAATATGGGCATCTGTCATACCCCAAATTTTGACCACTAAGATTCCCCGTCGTTGCGCAAATCATCATCACAATATGGATGGACCATCATACCTCATTAGTCTCCCCAAAGATGGGTGAGCATCCACTACAATCAAACTTAGGGTTTCAAGCCCCCTCAGAGCTCTTAGACAAATGATCAATCAAGAAATGACATGATCTTCAACTTTTCTAACCTCTCAAACATCCACAATGGATCAAGAGGACTCCCACATCAAGGATCAAGCACAAGGCTGCAACATTCCAAGTGGATTAAGCCTCAAGATCGCCAGTGTCACCAAATTAGGGTTTTGGTCGACCAGGGCCTCCAGATGGAAATTTTCCTCTGGGCATGAGCCAATGCTTCAAAGCATAACCCAAAATACTCTAAGGGACTTCATAAACCCCATCATCAAGTCAATTTAGCCTCAGGGGATACATTCATAGAAAATCAAGAATTAGGGTTTCTTGACCTAATTCACCCCTAAGTTGACTTTTGGGACAAAAAATGAGCCAAGACCTCAAGACATGATTTGAGGGTCCCTAATACACTATATTTATTCATTTGCAACAATGGATTGATCCAAGAAGCTTGATTCACAAGTTTCAATTTCATCAGAACCACAGTTAGGGTTTTGCGGAAAAAAGTCAATTATGCCTTTGACTTTTGACCAAGACATGCTCCCAAACCTTGGGACACGATTCAATACACCTTATAACACCTATGAAATCAATCCATCAAGTTTGATTTAGGTCAAGGACTTGATTTCATAAAGGATCGCACAGTTTGGAATTCATCTGATAAAAAGGCAATTGTACCCAAAAGTCAAAGGTTGACGTTTTGATTTTTTGATCAATTATAGGTCCCTAACCTTAAAATGATGTTATTGTATGATTGGAATCATCATTCATCAAAAAAAATCAAGAAAAGTGTGATAACTTGCAAAAGGGGTAACCATAAAAAACTTAGAAATTTTCTAAGTTATGGAACAAAGTGGCTAGGGTACCAACTTCCAAGGATCATAACTTGAGATCCAAGCAACCATTTGGGCTGATCCAAAGATGGATTTGTAGCTCTCATGGAATACTTTAAAAGTGTCAACTACACCTCACTACAATTCATCATGGATTTTGAGTTATGGTTGGATCAAAATGGCTGAAAACATGAAATGTCACTTTTTCCAACACTTAGTGAAATTTTCACTAAGTCAGAATCTATTTCACTTTTTTCAAAATGTAGGGGCATTTTTCACTTAGATCCAAAAAGTGTCAAGACAAACTATGATCACACATGTGTTGTATCATATCAGAGCTTTCCAAAATGGCCAAGAACCCCATCAAATCCAATCTGAGCTAAGAGTTATAACATTGGCAATATGCCTTGCTGCAACTGTCATAACAAGGCAGATTTGTGCATTTTGCTCGATTTGAGCAATTTGTGCAAATGACAAACAAGTTTATCCATCTGAACACCTCAGGGAGAGACCAAGGAGGGACAAACACTGATCCATAAGCCTCCCAAGTCTTTGGAACTAAAAATAGCATGCCAAACCTAAAAAACCCTAAAGAGGGGACAAGACTCTGATTTTGTTTTGGAGCATTCAATGGATGTACCAAGGTGGCATGAACTGAGCCATTTCCAACTAAATGAGTCAAGGATGATCTCTGAACTAGGGAACCAAAGGCCTGTGCTCTAACCTCTAGTCAATGGCTAGAGGAGACTTGAGATTCCAAAATGCTCCAATTGGCCAAAGGTCTGCAGCAGCCTCCATTCACTATTACTTGCAAAAAAACTTGCTCTACTATAAATAGAGCTCATTTTTGCTCAGTTTGAGTACACCAAAGCACTACAACACTTGCTTTCCTCAAAATCTCTTTCTCTAGGAAAAAATGCCTTCTTTAGCAAAGTAATTCTGAGTTTTTGAGTTAGAGAGCAATTCCATCACAGCTCATGATCCAAACACATCCAATATGTCATATCTAAGCTATCCAAAACTCTCACAAGTGACCTGAAACACCAAAACCTCAAAGTCCCTTCTCAAAACCTCAAAATATGACTTTTTTTTCACTTTTCAAGCCATGTCTTGATTCAGTCACTTTCAAAACCAGATAAAGCCTCAAACACACTCCAAATATCATCCTTGAATTGTCCCAAATGGTTCCCCACATCTAGAACACCATTTGAGAGAGTTGCTATTTTGGTCACTTTTGCCCCTTTTGCAAGAATGGGCCAGTTTCCATTCCTGATATTTACAGCTATTTCCAATCATCCTAAAAGCTTCCATGGGATTATTTGAGGGTGTCCAAAGCCTCAAAATGTTTCTGGAACAAGGCACTTGACAGATTGCCCAAAAAGCTCCTAAAGAGGTAAGCATCACAACTTGAACTCTTAGAAATATGCATTGCTTTGAAGTCCACTGATCATACACATCTCATACATGTTATATATGTTGTCTTTGGACCAATTCATCATGTGATTCATGCCTGTACCATGAGGTAGCATAGAAAATGCAAATGGAGGCCTATTTCAAAACCACTATCGGGTTTTAAAATGGGGACCTCATCTGATAAAACCACCACCACCATTGGATTCCTTGTGAAATTCTAGGCAGGATACACCTAAATTTTGTCCCAATCCATGGAGAAATGAGAAAGTTAACCTTGCCTTGCCTTGCCTTGGCCAGGCCAAAAACAAGGCAAGCCTTGTATATTTGTGGGTGGGCTTTGATACACGGATGTATCACCACCCCAGTGGTAGGAGGCGCGCACTACACACAAGAGGTCTGAGGTTCGAATCCCCCTCGCCCCAGACCCCTTTTTAATGTTTTTTCCATTTTTCTATTATTTTTCTTATTATTTTTAATGATTTGAAAAATTAATAACTCCCTCAATTTTAATTATTTTTGATTGGTTCTTTTTGCAAAAAATCACAAAAATGTTGAAATATGTTATTCCACAAAAAAATCAAATTTATATTATTTATTTAATATAGTTGATATTTTTATGAATAAATTCATTTTTAATTATTTTTAAAAATTTTAAAAGTGAATATTCATCTTGAAAAATCAAAACCAAATGAGTTTTAATTCATCTTGTGATTAAAGCCTAATTTTTCAAGCCTTAAACAAAAATCACAAGTTGTTTATTCAAGCTTATTTGGTGTTTTATCATTTTTTTATTGATTTTCTTTAAGAATTAACTTTTAAAAATGATGAATTTAGGGTTTTGATCGATTCCACCCTCATCAATCATTTTCAAACATTTTGGGCCTCTATTAGAGTGTAAGACCCATCCCCTTTGTAAATACACCACTTTTTGGGACTCAGTCATTGTATAAGTCCTGCTGTATTTTCAAAAACAACGGCGCGATCGTCGCCTTTTTAACAAAACCAATTGGGCCTTTCCTCGAGCTATAAGTCACATTCCTTTTCAAAAACAAAAACATTTTGGGCCTCTAATATAGTGTAAGACCCAACCCTTTTTTTGAAACCAAAATGATTTGGGCCTCAGATGTTGTATAAGACCCACTATGTTTTCAAAAACCTCGGTGCGATCGCCGTTTTCGAACAAATAACCCTGAGCTTCTCCTTGAGCTGTAAGTCCCACCTCTTGTACAAAAATAAATCTTCGGGCCTCTAATAGAGTGTAAGACCCATCCCCTTGTACAAAAAAACTTTTTGAGCCTCACATATTGTATAAGTCCCTCTGTACAGTTTTCAAGACAACGGTGCGATCATCGTTAAAACTTAGACCTCTCCTTGAGCTGTAAGCCCCAACAATCTTTTCAAAACACTTTCTCCATTGATTTTGAATAAGTTGTTATCAAAACTTTCTTTAATTTCTTTGTTGAACAACTAACAAAACAGCATGGAAGCTCTACAACGGGTAAGTGTTTATTCGCTTTCATTTACCGCTTCCATATGTATATAACTGTATTGTGGGGTTGTTTCACTGTAAGTCTTCTTTCACAACCTTTTATATACTTGTCACATATCCACTGTGTAATACTAGTATAGTTATTTAGAGTTTTCCCCGACAACTACGTCTAGCACTAGGTAAAGCTTTATTGGTCACTCTTAAATACAAACAAAACTAGATCCCCATAGGATTTCCAGATACAGTATTCCCTTCTCTTGGGGTTAAACAATATGGAACAAAGAGAAAGGCAGTATTCTCGGTGAACCTTTTCTCTGACTGTCACCTTTATAAATTATCAAAGAAACTCTAACTCCCCAGAGATGATCTTTTCTCCATGAATGGCATCTCTTGAGTTTCTTCCAAATTCTCGAACTTTCCTGGAATGATCTCTTCTCTGTGAATTGCATTTCTTGAACTTCTCTTGGTTTGGGGACCCACATGCTTCCTAAAAGCATCCCAGCCTCCTCTTGGGCATTGTACAAGGACCCTTCGGCTTCGTAGAAGTTCTCATGCCTTCTCTTGGGCTTAATACAAGGACCCTGACGACCTCTTAAAGGTATAAGACAGAACTTAGTCATCCTTTGCTAGAGCAGTCTTTCCAGCGTCAAAACTATGGCCATTTTAGGGTTGATACTCATCCCTTAATGCCCGTGCCTCCTCTTGGGCATTGTACAAAAGATAAAACTCTAGACTTGGATAGTATAAACCTCTTGAGTCTCAAAGACATTCTCAAGTTCCTTTCAAACAATAGGAAAAACACCGATCACTTTGCATTAATCTCCCGCAGAAACCCGATCTCTCTCATGAGAGTTCCCCACACTTGGACCCGCTTCAGGATCTCAATAATCCTCAGCAGTAAGTCAGCCTCCTCTTGGGCTTTGTACAAATGATTCTCCCCAGTAGAGCTAACCTTTTCAGACTCTCTTGTTGAGTCAATCACCTTTAGCCTCCGTCTTGGGCTTTGTACAAGACATATAAAACACTCTCTTGTTTAGTATAAAAGACTCTCTTGTTGAGTCAATCAACCTTCAGACTCTCTTGTTGAGTCAATCACCTATTCAAGATTCTCTTGTTGAGTTAACTCTTTTAGCCTCCATCTTGGGCTTTGTACAAGACACATACAAGCGCTCTCTTGTTAAGTCAAACTCATTTCATCCTCCATCTTGGGCTTTATACAAGATACATTCTCCCCAACGGAGTCAAAATCCCTTTTAGCCTCAATCTTGGGCTTTGTACAAGGCAGAAATAACATTTTCCCCGAAAAAGTCAAACTTTTAGCCTCCTCTTAGGCGTTGAATAAATAAAACCCCGGTTGAGTCAATCAACCTTTTAGCATCAAATTTGTGTCTCGCTCACACCATACAAACATCAACAATTCCTCTTTAGAGATGACAAATTCTCTCTCAGTCAAACCTTTAGCTTCATATCTTGGGCTTTGAACAAGATACAAACCACCTTTAGCTTCATGTCTTGGGGTTTGAACAAGACACCAAAATAATCCCTTTCCTCCCATAGAATAAGAGGAACTACGATCATTCTGATTTCCCTGTTTCGTTAAACGGGAATA
Organism: Lathyrus tuberosus; assembly: GCA_022829125.1. NCBI lineage: Eukaryota > Viridiplantae > Streptophyta > Magnoliopsida > Fabales > Fabaceae > Lathyrus > Lathyrus tuberosus. The sequence goes on along the minus strand of JALAZF010000241.1, from coordinate 1,814,221 downwards.
CGTAGGCATAAGATTGCAAAATCTTAGCGAGTATACTAATAAAAAAAACTCAAAATCCAGTACCTCCATACATCAATCAAGAAGCATCAGACCTAACATCTTACCAAAAACCTCGCAAATAGTCCAGACACTATTTTTTAAGCAAATAACTTATGACATACCCCCCCTTTTTGATAGCATTTGTAAACCAACAGTTTTGACTGTTTAATCTTAGTATGCAAGCAAGGTTAATTGTAGACATCTATTTCCCTTCCTTAATCAGCTCAACAGGATAAAAAATGAATCGAACTGTAGTACTAAAGCGATAGTGATTTGAAACCACAAAAATCGCGCTACAGAGGTAAGCCTGGAGCCTTCAAACTCCATACTGAATGCATCATAAATGTGTTTTTGAGTTATCATCTTGTTTCTGCATGTATGTAGAGTGATAACCTTCAATCAATTGCAATGTATGAATCGTGTATGGGATTTCATAGTGTTCTTGTAGAAATTAGGGTTCTTGAGTTCATCACTTGATTTTTCACTCCACACTTAATATAAATGTAATTAATTTATATGGTTGTAATCCTTGATAAAAAACGAGCAAGTTTCATCTTTACAAAAGTCATTTTCATTGAGTAATCAAAAGATTGAGAGGTTTTTGCAAATCGTCCATGGCGCAATCACAAGGAAGAAGAAGGTGATTGTTGCCGCCATATATTTCAAATTATTTGAATTTTTAAATTTTTGATATTTTATTTAATTGATTTCAAAAATTAATTTCTCTCTCATTTTTTATCATTTTTTATTGGTTATTTTTTTTAAAAAGTCACAAAAATGTTTAATTAAATTATTTTACAAAAAAATAAAATTTATATTATTTATTTAATATAGTTAGAAATTTTGTAATTAATTTCATTTTATTTGTTTTTAAACATTTTTAAATGAAATTCTCACCTTGATTTTTCCACTTCAAATGAATTTCAAGCTTTTATGTAATTAAACATGATTTTTCAAAACATTTTTCAAAGTTTACAATTTGTTTTTGAATATATTTGATAGTTTATATCATTTATTATTTAATTTTCTTTGAAAAAATACACATTATTTAAAATTAGGGTTTTTCTCTTGATTTTAAAATTTTCAAACTTCATTTTGAAACATTTTTTGGCCTCTTGGTAGACTCTAAGTCCCATCCCATTATAAATAAACCTTTTTGGGCCTCAGTCATTGTATAAGTCCCTATACGATTTTAAAAATCTCGGCGCGATCGCCATTTTCAAAAAAAAATTCATCTGGGCCTCCTTGAATTGTAAGCCCCATCTTTCTTCTTTTCAAACACTTTTGGGCCTCTAATAAAGTGTAAGACCCAACCCACTTTTGTACATAAATTATTTGGGCCTCAGTCATTGTATAAGTCCCTACGCGATTTTCAAAATAAACGGTGCGATTACTGTTTTTTATTTGGGCCTCTCATTGAGCTATAAGTCCCATCTCTTGTATAAAAATAAACTTTTGGGCCTCTAATAGAGTGTAAGACCCACCTCTTTTGTAAATATAATAATTTGGGTCTCAGTAATTGTATAAATCCCTCTGTGGTTTTCAAAACTACGACGAGATCGTCGCCTTTTCAAAAGAATTCATCTGGGCCTCCACTTTAGTATAAGCCCTAAACTTCCTTTTAAAACAACTTTCCTCTTTGATTCAAATTCAAATTCAAATTTTTTATCAAAACTTTCTTCAATTTCTTGAATAACTAACCATACAGTTGTGGTTACAATGCTTGGGCTTGCACAACTGTAAGTTCTACTATTTATTCTACACATACTTGTTTATATATTTCATATGTATATGTATGCTTGTATATACTTGCTTAGAGTTTTCCCCAGCAATTAGGTCTAGGTTTAAATCAAACCAGTGGTTACTCTTTCAACACAGTCAAAACTAGTTTCCCATAGGAAATTCCAAATACAGTCTTGCCTCCTCTTGGGCTTATACAATATGGAACAGAGAAAGGCATTATTCCTAGTGAAACTTTTCTCAAGACTGTCACAACTTAGAAATATTTGTACAAGAAACCTCTTCTGAATTTCTTCAAACCCTAGAACTGTTTTGCAAGGAAAGGACTTATTCCCGGTGAAACCTTTCTTGAATTTTTCTTTGGCTTGGACCCACAGGCTTCCTAGAAGTTCCCCAGCCTCCTCTTGGGCTTTGTACAAGGACCCTCAGGCTTCTTAGAAGTTCTCAGCCTCCTCTTGGGCTTAGAGTAAGGGAACCCAAAGGCCTCCTACAGGTATAGGACAAAAATTAGTCATCTTTGCTATTTTAATCCTCAGGAGAGTCAGAATTCCAGAACAATAGACCATTCTAGGGTTGATCTTCATCCCTTAAAACCACAGCCTCCTCTTGGGCATCTGTCATACCCCAAATTTTGACCACCAAGATTCCCATCATTGTGAAAATCATCATCACAATATGGAGGAACCATCATACCTCATCAGTCTCCCCAAAGATGGGTGAGCATCCACTACAATCAAATTTAGGGTTTCAAGCCCTCTCTGAGTTCTTAGACAAAAGATCAATCAATAAATGACATGATCTTCAACATGTATAGCCTCTCAAATATCCACAAGGGATCAAGAGGACTCCCACTTTAAGGATTAAGCACCAGGATGCTCCCTTCTAGGTGGATCAAGCCTCCAGATCGCCAATGTCACTAAATTAGGGTTTTGGTCGACCAGGGCCTCCAGTTGGAAATTTTCCTCTGGGCATGAGCCAATACTTCAAAGCATATCCTAATATGCTCCATGGAACCTCATGGACCCAATTATCGGGCCAATTTTGCCTCAGGGGATGCATACATCAAAAATCAGGAATTAGGGTTTCTTGACCTAATTCACCCCTAAGTTGACTTTTGGGACAAATCATGAGCCAAGACCTCAAGAGAGGATTTGAGGGTATCTAATACACTATATTGATCCATTTGCAACAATGGATTGATCCAGGAAGCTTGAGCAACAAGCCTCAATTTCATCTGAACCACAATTAGGGTTTCGCGAGAAAAGTCAACAGTAACTTCCCCTAAGACATGATTCAATATACCCTATAACACCCATGAAACATGTCCATCAAGTTTGATTTAGGTCAAGGACATGATTTCCTAAAGGATTGCACAGTTTGGAATTCATCTGATAAAAAGTCAACTGTGCACAAAAGTCAACTTTGACTTTTTGAGATTATTCACAAAAATGGATTTTTAACCCTAAAGTGATGTTAATGTATGGTTTGAATCATCATTCATCAATAAAAATCAAATAAAGTGGGATAACTTGTAAAAGGGGTAACCATAAAAACTTAGAAAATTTTCTAAGTTATGAACAAAGTGGCAAGGGTACCAACTTTGGAGGATCATAACTCCTAAACCACAAAGCCATTTTCCCCATCTAAAGCTTGATTTGTAGATCTCATGGCCCTCTACAAAAACTTCAACTAGACATCATTCCAATTCTTCATGGATTTTGAGTTATGGATTGATCAAAATCACAAAAAGTGAAATGTCACTTTTTTCCAACACTTAGTGAAATTTTCACTAAGTCAGAAACTGCCTTCACTTTTTCCAAATGTAGGGACATTTTTCACTTAGATCCAAAAAGTATCAAAACCAAATATGATCAAACAGTTGTTGTATCATATAAGGGCTTTCCAAAATGGCCAAGAACATCACCAAATTCAATTTGAGCTAAGAGTTATGGTAGTGGCAAAATGCCTTGCTGAAAACTGCCAAGGCAAGGCAGAATTTTTCATTTTTGGTCGATTTGCCAAAATCAGCCAATTCCAAGCCTTGTCATCATCTTGGACACATCTGAGGATCAAATCTAAAAGGGACAATCACTGAGCCAAGCCTCTAAAGTCCTTGGAACAAGAAGTAGCATGCCAAACCTAGAACTGCCTAAAAGAGGGACAAGACTCCAATTTTGGATTGAAGCATTTAATAGATGCTTAGAGGTGGCATGGACTGACACATTTGCAACTAAATTCAGTCAAGATTCTTCCAATAAGTAGGGAACCAAAGCTCCGTGCTCTAACCTCTAGTCAATGGCTAGAGGAGACTTGGATTTTCATTTGCCAACATTGGCCAAACCTCTGCTGCAGTTACCATTCACTATTCCTTGCAAAACAAACTTGCTCTACTATAAATAGAGCTCATTTGTGATCAGTTTGAGTACACCAAAGCCATCAAACAGATGCATTCCTCAAAATCTCTTCTTTCACTCCAATTTTGCCTTCTAAGGCAAGTCACTATCGGGTTTTGAGTTTGACAGATTTTCCAATCAAACCAATCACACACACACCTCATAAACATCATATAGAAGTGATCCAAACACTTAAACAACATCTGGAACACTGATTTCTCAGAATCACCAGCCAGTTGCTCAAGGTTTTAACCAAGTTGCAGCTGAGATGCCATGAAGTGATCCAGCCATTTCCAATCAAGTCCAAGCATTCAAACACACCACATAGGGTGTAGGGAAGCTATTCAGATCATCACAACTCATCTGTAACACCTCCAACTCAAAAATCACATTGCTCTTGCTGTCATGACCTTTAAGTAAGCCTAAACTTGGTCATCTCTTAATCTATGCATATTTCCTCGCACAATACTTTTGCCCAAATGTTCATAATCATGCATAGAATGTTTCCCCTCAATTAATTGCTTTGTTTGAATCATGTATCAAAATTCTCAGCCTTCATACAATTTTTAGGGTTCTTGAGGTTTTGTCTTGATTTCTTATTCCATGTTAAAAATAAATGAAATTAAAGACCATAGACATGATCGTGAGGTTAAAACGAGCAGATTGATATATGGATTGCATGATATAATCAAGTATTCAGTGAGATTGGAGAGAAAATACAAATCTGGGCAAAACTCAGAACACGCGCGTGTTCTTGGGTGTTCTTGGCGCCCTTTTTTGAAAATTCAAATATTTGAATTTTGTGATTTTATTTAATTGATTCAAAAATTAATTTCTCTCTGAGTTTTAATGGTTTTGAGTTGATTTTTTTTAATAATTCACAAAAATGTTAAAATATTTTATTTTACCAAAAAATCCCAAAAATATTATTTATTTCATATAATTGATATTTTTGCCAAGAATTAATATTTTAATTGTTTTGACATTTAAAATATTTTTTCCTTCTTGATTTTACAAATTTTTATGATTTCTAATCATTTTGTAGGTCAAAACATGATTTTTGAAACATTAATCCTAGATCACAATTTGTTTTCCACATGTTAAACAATTTTGATCATTTTAAATGAATTTTTTATTCATTTAAAATACATTTTGAAAACAAATTAGGGTTTTTGATTAATTTAACCCTCATCAAACTTTTTCAAACACTTCTGGGCCTCTAATAGAGTGTAAGACCTGATCCTTTGTAAATACAAACCTATTTTTGGGCCTCACTTATTGTATAAGTCCCGTTGTATTTCAAAAAGTTCAACGCGATCATCGTCCGTTGAAAAACAAACCTTGGGCCTCTCCTCGAGCTATAAGACCTATTCCAAAATCTTTTGGGCCTCTATTAGAGTGTAAGACCCAACCCCCTTTGAAAATCAAACCATTTTGGGCCTAAGTCTTTGTATAAGACCCACTGCATTTTCAAAATCTCGGCGCGATCGCCATTTCAAACGAAAAATCATCTGGGCCTACCCTCGTGTTATAAGCCCCACACTTTTTCTTTAAACCTTTTGGGCCTCTTGAGAGAATGTAAGACCCACCCCTTTGTACAGAAAACCTTTTCGGCCTTAGTCACTGGTATAAGTCCCTCTGTACAAAATGATAGTGCAATCACTGATAAAAACCCTGGGCCTCTCCTTGAGCTGTAAGCCCCAATCTTTCATTTCAAAGCACTTTCTCCTTTGATTTTGAATATATTGTTGTTTTCAATCTTTCTTTGTTGAACACCTAACCAAACAGCATGGAAGCTCTACAACCGAGTAAGTGGTTATATGCTTTCATTTACCGCTTTCATATACATATAACTGTATTGTGGGGCTGTTTCACTGTAAGTCTTCTTTCATAAACTCATACCGATTGTGTAATAATAGTATAGATATTTAGAGTTTCCCCGGCAACTACGTCTAGTACTAAGCCCTGTTGATTACTCTTAAAATAGACAAAACTAGATCCCCATAGGATTACCAGATACAGTCTTCCCTCCTCTTGGGGTTAAACAATATGGAGACGTGAAAGGCAGCATTCTCAATGAACCCTTTCACAGACTGTCACCTTTAGAAATCGTCAAAGAAACTCTACTCCCCAGAGATGATCTTTTCTCCGTGAATGGCATCTCTTGAGTTTCTTCCAAATTCTCGAATTTTCCTGGCTTGATCTATTCTCTGTGAATAGCCTGTCTTGAATTTCTCGGGGTTTGGGGACCCACAGGCTTCTTAAAAGCAACCTCGCCTCCTCTTGGGCATTGTACAAGGACCCGTCGGCTTCTTAGAAGTATTCACAGCCTCCTCTTAGGCTTCGTAGAAATGATTTCTTCCTCCGGGAATGATAGCCTCCTCTTGGGCTTCATACAAATTGTCCCTCGGCTTCTTAAAAGTTGCCAGCCTCCTCTTGGGCTTCGTACAAATTGTCCCGACGACCTCCTAGAGGTATAGGAACAGAAATTAGTCATCTTAATAGAACAGTCTTTCAAAAAGTCTAGATCTTACTACTGCTGTTTCTCAAAAATAGTACAAAAGATGAAACTCTAGACCTGGACAGTCTAATTCCCTTGAGTCTCAAAGACATTCTCAAGTTCCTCTCAAAGCTAGAAGATGAAACCCGTAGACTCGGACAGTCTCAATACCCTTTGGATTTCCCATTTCCTTAAAGAACGGGAAATAACCCTGATCCTCGAATCAAATCCCTGAGGGCAAACAATACTCATATAAGAACTGATTTTCTCTTTAAATCAGCATATTGGACCTGTCACTCAACTGAAACAGTAACCCTAGCCTCCTCTTGGGCTTTGTACAATGATTCTCCCCAGCGGAGTTAACCTTTGCAGACTCTCTTGTTGAGTCCAAACCTTCAGCCTCCATCTCGGGCTTTGTACGAGATACAAAACACTCTCTTGTTGAGTATAAAAGACTCTCTTGTTGAGTCACCCCTTTAGCCTCCATCTCGGGCTTTGTACGAGATACAAAACACTCTCTTGTTGAGTATAAAAGACTCTCTTGTTGAGTCACCCCTTTAGCCTCCATCTCGGGCTTTGTATGAGATACAAAACACTCTCTTGTTGAGTATAAAAGACTCACTTGTTGAGTCACACTTTTCAGCCTCCATCTCGGGCTTTATACGAGATACAAAAACACTCTCTTGTTGAGTCAATCCCTTTTAGCCTCTCTCACGGGCTTCGTACGAGACACATAAAATTACCCTCTTGTAGGGCCAATAGCCTCCTCTTAGGCTTTGTATAAGGAAACCCGATTGAGTCAATCAACATTTTAGCATCAATTTGTGCCTCGTTCACAGTATACAAACATCAACAACTCCTTTTCCCCCATCTAATTGCTGTAAGCGGCAAGCCTCTGGATTATTTACATCCATGCCACTGTCCCTATTTTAGCATGAGAAATTCCTAAGGAAAGATGGCATTGCTCTACACTGAGTTAAAGTCTTCTCCTTCAGGTTAAAACCCCATATAAAGGAAATTATGGCATTGCTAGGATTCGCATATCCCGGTTAAAGTAATCCTCCTTTATGGTCCGTCACCCAACAGTTGTGACAAACAAACCTTCTTTAGAGATGACAAATTCTCTCCAAAGACAAAACCTTTGAGCTTCACATCTTGGGCTTTGAACAAGATACAAACCACCTTTAGCTTCACGTCTTGGGCTTTGAACAAGACACCAAAACACCATTTCCTCCCATAGAATAGGAGGAACTATGATCGCTCTGATTTCCCTGTTTCGGTAAACTGGAATACGTAGGCATAAGATTGAAAGAAAAATCTTAGCGAGCACACTAATCCAAAACCCAAATCCCGTACCCTCACGTGTCAAAAACATCAGTATTAATCTCCCACCAATCGCCCTAGCACTATTTTAACAAAATAACCTAAGAGAAACCCATAATCTTTGTAGCATCTGTAAACCAACAGTCATCTGTTCAAACTCAGTTTGCAAGTAGGGTTAATTGGAAACATCTATTTCCCTTCCTTCATCAGCTTCAATAGGATAAAAAATGAATCGAACTGTAGTACCAAACCGATAGTGCTTCGCAACCACGTCCAAAATCGCTCGCTACAGAAAAATGGCGACTTCACTGGGGAAGTGTCATTAGGATCTATCTCACCTTAGTCATCATTCGTCACCATTTTTCCACAGAAAAATGGCGACTTCACTGGGGAAGTGTCATTAGGATCTATCTCACCTTAGTCATCATTCGTCACCATTTTCCACAGAAAAATGGCGACTTCACTGGGGAAGCTCGGGATCTTGTTCTCTTCCCATCTCTTAGGTAGAAACCTTAAAAAGTGCCACAGAAGTGGCGCCCACCGTGGGGCTCTTTTCTTTCTTTCTTTGGAGATTTCACTGGGATAGGACCTTTTTGACTTCACTAGGATCTTAGGTCAAAACCTTTAAATTGGGAAGGAACCACAGAGTGGCGCCTCTGCCGGGGAGCCATTTTCTGTCAGGAACATAGGATTCATAGCTCTTAAAAGTCTAGGACACTAGGACAAATATATATACTGCTTTTCCTAATTGATATATGTGTTTATTTTTCTGCTAATGGGAATGCGTGTGATTCCGCATGTGGAAAGATTGAGTATACACCTAGGAAAAACCCCTTTAGTGGTGCGGAAGCTATCAAAAATGGTTGTCACGCGATACCACCCTCTTCTGAGGACTCTTCGAAAAAACATCACCTAGCACGGTTCCCGGCCCGCTGGTGTTTTTCTCGACAAGAGTTGATGATGTTGAGAGACAGGTACAAAAATCACTAGTATAAACCTTTGGGACGGGTAGAGCCTTGCCTCCATGACACCAACCCTTTGACCCCATGTTTTTTCTATGTTTTTGTGTGCTGCATTCATGCATTCATTTAAAAAACATTACATCAAAGAAAATCTTCTCTTCTAGTCTCTCCTTTTTTTCAAATTAAACTAAGACAATGATTGCAAATGTCAGAGAAAAGGATTGCGCTCATGGATTTCGTTAGGAGGAGAAATCATAAGTATACCTTCCGGGTTCCAAAGTTAGAGGATTTAAGAGGTTTGGCGAGAATGGTTACTAACCCTGAAGCTTTCAGAGCCAAGTACGGAGGTCTGCTACCTCTGTTAAGGGTCCAAGTAATTGAAAGAATCATGGATGCACTCGTTCAGTTTTACGATCCGGTTTATCACTGTTTCATATTCCCGGATTATCAACTAGCACCAACGCTGGAGGAATATTCTCATCTGATTGATTTACACATCACTGATTGAGCTCCTTTTTCTGGACTGGAAGAAATTCCAAAGGATCAGACCATTGCAAGAGCAATTTATTTGGATGAGTCAGAGGTCAGGACTCACATGACCACTAAGGGTGGCATACAAGGTTTGTCAGCCCAGTTCTTGACAAAGAAGGCTCTATACTTCGCTAGTATAGGGAACGTGACTGCTTTTGAAAGCATCTTTGTTTTACTCACCTACGGGTTATTTTTGTTTCCCAACATCAATAACTTCGTTGATATCAACTCCATTAAGGTTTTTCTCATTGGAAACCCTGTGTTGACTTTACTCGCAAACGCATATCATTCTGCACACTTAGGGAATTTGTACAGCGGAGGGGAGATCACATGTTGTGTACCTCTGCTATACAAATGGTTTATCTCCCATTTGCCTAAGTCTGCTGCTTTTTGGGATCAAAAGAATACTTTACGTTGGCCGCAGAGAATCATGTCTCTTACCAACTCTGATATAGATTGGTGCAATAGGATTTATGAGAGAATCAGGATTATTGACCGTTGTGGAAACTTCCCCAACGTACCCCTTATAGAAACTAAGGGAGGAATCAACTACCATCCAGTATTGGTTCGTCGTCAATTTTGATACCCGATGAGGCAGTCCCGCGTAATGCTCATCTGGAAGGTCTTTTCTTCAAAGAAGGAAAAAATGACAGGGCACTAAAGATGGAAATAGTGCATGCTTGGAAACATGTTCATAAGAAAGGACGGGAGTCTCTAGGAAAACTGGACTGTGTCTCGGTGGAGCCTTACCTTCACTGGGTACAAACTAGAGCTCTCAAGCTAAAGATGCCTTATCCTCGTCACGGAGTTCTTCCGCCGAGGGAATCTGTCATGTATTTCATGACTGAAACGGAAAAACTCCAGGTTACTCCCAACAAAATTCAGCGGGAGAGAAGGTCTTGGAAGAACAAGTACCACACCCTCAATGTGGAGTGTATCAAAATACAGCAACTACTGAAGGATAAAGATGCTCTGATTGAAATTTTAGAGCAGCATGCTGTAGAAAATCAGGATGACCAAAGGAATTTGCTCACTCCTTTCACCTGGAAAAGGAATGACAACCCGACAACGGCTCAAGAGCCCCGGTCAAAGAAAAGGAAGGTACCAGAATCAGCACCCGGTTTCTCCTCAGAGAGGACACGGGACCCCTTAGCTTAGGTTTTTGTTTCCGCACCTTGTAATCTACTGTATTTCTATTTCCGCAATCCTTTGAATTCAATAAAATGGGGTTTCCCCACTGTTTGATATCTCCAATCTAATTGTCGAAGTTTATTTTGATTAAACCAAAAAAACAATTAATATAATCATTGCATTCATCATTCTCACGTCACGTGTTCTCCTTACCTACGAGTCTCACGTTTGTGTCTCGATTCTAGAGTCAAACTGTCTCATTCGTACAATACTCGGGCCAATCGTCAAAAAAAGATGGATGATCTTGAGGAGGAGAACAGAGAGTTGAAAGAAGAGATCGACGCTCTGAGAGAGGATATGAGAAAGCTTCGTAACGACATGCAAGCCATGGCAGAAGCTCAGCTACAAAGAACTGTTATCTCAAAGATCACCTCAACGCCTATAGTGGAGAAGTATGATCCTAGGTACAAAATGCCGAAAGATCGTCCCTGGGGCATGCCTGTTAACTATATCCCGGAAGGATATGTTCTACCGATCACTGAAGATCCGGAAACTTCTGCAGAAGCCGCTGGGCCTGAAGGTTACAAACTTCGGGAAAGCAAAGATGCCAGAGGCATACTGAGGACTCCTGGAGGTTACAAACTTCGGGAAACGCCAAGACTCACGGCCGTAGTCACGGTACCATCCCCTGTGGTGCACACTGTCCCGAAAGGACAAATTCCACAGATACCTTCTGGTAGAAAGGAAACTATGTTCGACAGGATGGACGAGTTCCAGGAACAGTTCCTGGAAATGCAGAAGGAACTGCAAGCTATTCGCGGTCAGGATTTATTTGGAAAGGACGCCGCAGAACTTTGTCTGGTCCCCAATGTGAAAGTTCCGCACAAATTCCAAGTGCCCGAATTTGAAAAATACAAGGGTAATTCTTGCCCTCAGAGTCACTTGGTGATGCACGCTCGACGAATGTCAGCTCAGACGGAGAATCAGGACCTACTGATTCACTACTTTCAGGATAGTTTAACCGGTGCCGCATTAAAATGGTACATGGGTCTAAACCACGTTACGATCAGTACATTCAGAGATCTTGGCACTGCCTTCATCCAACAATACAAATACAATTTATACATGGCACCAGATAAAGATCAACTCAGATCAATGTCACAAAAGGACAAGGAAACCTTTAAGGAGTACGCTCAGAGATGGCGTGAAAAAGCTGCTCAAATTTTTCCACCTCTTGAGGAAAAAGAGATGAAAAAAATCTTCTTAAAAACCTTAAGCTCATTTTACTATGACAGAATGGTTGCTAGTGCGCCCAGTGACTTCACCGAAATGGTCGGTATGGGGGTACGTCTCGAGGAAGTTGTTCGAGAATGATGTCTAGTAAAAGACGCTGGATCATCAAGTAGTACAAAATGATATGGTAGTGCTCTCCCTAAGAAAAAAGAGCAAGATATTGGGAATATCTCTCTCGGAAAGCAAAGGCGATGTTATCAACCAGTAGCAGTTGTGACTCCTACTATCAATCCCGTGCCTACGTATCAACCTTAGGTTGCGCAGAGCCAACTTAATCAACAGCAATTTCAGCAAAGGACACAACAGCCTCTTCAGCGGACTCGTCCTCCATACAATAACAACCGTACAACACGGCCACCAGGATTTGATCCTATACCCGTATCATACGCAGAACTATTTCCGTTACTACTAGCCAAGGGGCACATCCAGACTAAATCCCCTCTTGCAGTACCGGAAAATCCGCCTTTTTGGTTTAAGGTGGACCAGACATGCCCTTACCATCAATGAGGATCAGGGCATAACATAGAGAAATGTCTCAGCTTTAAATCTGACGTGCAAAAGCTTGTTAGGAGCGGGGTCTTATCTTTCAAAGATACGAATCCGAATGTTCTCACGAACACGCTGCCTCAACATGAGAAAGCTGCAGTCAACCTGATAGAGGGAGAGTCTAACAACGTCTATCAAATTCATGATGTACTCTTATTAAGGACCAATCTGGTCAAGATGCATTGTAGACAGAGCGGGTATGGCCATGTGCCACCTTATATTTATCACCGGTGTGATATCTGCTCTAAAAACAATTAGGGATGTTTTATGGTGCAATCAGCTCTACAGGAACAGATGGATCTCGGATGGATCCAAGAGCACCGAGTTCGTGGAGTTAACATGGTTTACACGAATTCTAACGTCATTCAGAACCACGACATTCGTGCGATGAATGTCAACCTGGCGGCAATGCACTCAAGACAAAGCCAGTATCATAATCTGCCACGGCACGATTACAGTTCTTGTCTGACTTGCTCGGTAAACAAACAGGGATGCTCTTTTGTACAGGAAGCCCTCCAGCGTCAGATGGATCTTGGGTGGATCCAGGACTACCATGATAGGAACCACTATCAGATCAACATGGTTCATATCTTCGATATTCGCTTAATGAATACCAACCTGGTAGAGTTACATTCTGAGCAGGTCCGACTCAGGTTCCTGATTTCACATAACTACCAAAGCTGTAAGGCGGGTTGCGAAAACAATCAAGGTTGTACCCTTGTCCAAGAGGCACTTCAGCACTTGTTAAATCACTGGTGGATGCCAATCTATATGGATGAAGATACTCAGCAAATTAGTATCAATAACAGGAACCCTACTCGGCATCAAAATCAGGATGTCCGATCTGTGGAAGCTAACCTAGTAAGGTTACATTGCATTCAAAGCGGATGTGGCCAGGTGCCACCACACAACTACGAACGTTGTAGGATCTGTTTTGAAAATAACCAAGGGTGCTACCTTGTGCGAGCAGCTCTTCAGGGTCAGGTGGATCGTAGAGAGATTCGCCCATATCCGGGTTCCGGACCAATTAACTGGGTGCCGAACTACCTAGCTGATTAAATTGAGGACGTTGTCGTAATCTCTGATCATGAAAGGAACATGGATGTTTGTGCCATCATTCCTCTACTTGACGAATCGAGAGTTCCCAACCAGGAACGGATTGAAATTACTTACGATAGTCAGAAAAATTAGAAGGTTCCCATAGTCATCTATCTACCAGGACCACTACCGTATGAATCAACTAGGGCAATCCCTTACAAATACGGTGCGATGATAATTGAAAATGGAAAGGAAATTCCATTACCCTCCGTCGTGAATATTGCAGACATCAGTCGGGTAACACGGAGTGGTAGAATCTTCAACAGAGGAGTTAGAGAGTCCAGCAAAGAAAAAGAACCTCAGACAGAAGTTCCCAATCCACCGGTCGGTCAATTCAGTAATCTCGACCTTTCGAAAAACAATGATGAGATGCTGAAGCTCAACCAAAGGAGTGAATACAACATTGTTGATCAGCTATTACAAACTCCTTCAAAGATCTATGTGCTGTCACTTTTACTCAGTTCAGAAGCACACAGGGAGGCTCTACAGAAAGTCTTGGAGCAAGCCTTTGTGGAACCGGATGTAACAATCAAACAGTTCGATAACATTGTCTCTAACATCACTTCCTGCAATAATTTGGGATTTACCAATGAGGAATTACCTGAAAAAGGTCGTCGTCATAACATGGCGCTCAATATCACAGTCAGCTGCCAGGGCGATGCTTTAGCCAGCATACTGGTAGGCACAGGGTCAGCCCTGAATGTTTTTCCGAAGTCCACTTTGATGCAATTATCATTCAAAGGCCCTCCGATGAGAACCCGCGAGGTCGTCGTCAAAGAATTTGACGGATCCAGAAAAACGGTCATTGGCGAAGTCGATCTTCCCATAACCATCGGTCCTCACACTTTCCAAGTCACTTTCCAGGTCATGGATATCTGGGCAACGTATTGTTGTTTATTAGGAAGACCCTGGATACATCAGGCTGGGGCGGTCACCTCGACCCTCCACCAAAAGTTAAAGTTCATCCAGAATGGCCAACTCGTCAGAGTCTGTGGAGAACAAGCCTTGCTCGTGAGTAACTTATCATCATCTACTTGTGTAGAACCCAAAGAGGTTGTTGGGACTCAGTTCCAAGCGCTTTCGGTGAGCAAGGACAATCAATCCAAAGAGGGAACTTCCATTTCCTCATACAAAGATGCTATAAAAGCGGTTGAGAGTACCAATACAACAGGATAGGGATAGCTAGTCATTCCTACTGACAATAAAACAAAGAAGGGTCTTGGTTTTTCTGCAACCTGTACCCAGACAACTGCTACCAGCGATAAAAGTCTTCATCCCATTCGAGACTTCTTCCACAGTGGAGGTTTCCTTCACCCAGTGCCTCAAGAGGTGCATACCATCAATAAAGATGATTCCTCTGATATGGAGGAAGAATGGGAATCCTATCTTAACAAGGACGGATATACATCTCAGGAAGAGGTGCCTACTCCATTTTTCTTTCCTGGACAGGGTCCGAGATTTATACCCAGGTCAGATGTCAAAATGATGTATGGAGATTGTGATCCGGAAGGATGTCGTGCTCCACCAAACTCATTAGAGGAGGACACTCTGATGAAAGACAGCTTTGACCACGACTACTATGGCCCGATGGATGACCTGCCAATGTGGCAGCCTTATCCAGGAGACTTGGGGCAAGAGAATCAGCCGAACAATGAAAATCAGCTGAGCATCATTGAACAGAATACCTGTGTCTCCACCAAGTCATGGGATCAACACCCAGGTTATCCTAAAAATACAGAGCACGACGATGAATTCGCAACGTTCGGATGATTAAAGTTCATCAACTATGCTTTTCCCGAGGTCAACGTCATCGAGAGAGATGACTCCTCCAGTTCCAAAGAAGTATGGGACACCTTGGGACAACCGAGTGGTAAGTTTGACTACTTCGTCAAGTACACCGCTCCCGAAAGCTCTCGGATCAGGCTCGAAGACATCCAGCCAACTGGATGGGGAGATCTGCTTGAGAGCACCAATGCTATGCAAAAGGCAATAGAGGAATCCTCCTACGACAATTCTGCCTGGGAGACAGATTCCAATGATCCTGCTCCACCAAAAATCAACGTCATTTCTGAAGACAAATCAAGGAAAGTACCAGACTTTGTGATTCACCGAGGAGTTCGCCGCCAATGGGTTGCTGTCGATGTTCCGAAGATTGTTCATAAGTCAAAGTAATTGCCATCTTTAACCTTTCACCCTGCCCAGGTGAAACAGATGTTTTGATAGGGCTCGCTTTCTGTAAATTTTCCCTCTTCGCCTTGCCCAAAGCGACAGAGTTTTTTTTATAGGACTGTAGTTTCAAGAATCGACTTGTTCATTAATAAAATAACGTCGTTCTATAATTTCCAAAGTTATTGCTGTTTTCTCTTTTTGCTTTTCTCAGAAAATGGTAATCCTAAAAAACATCTCAAATAATAAAAACAAGCAGTAAAAGAAATACACTGCACACACTTGCATTCTCTCTATCTCTTCTAAACACAAATCATCACGTCTTGCAGATTTCTTGTTTTAAACCCAGTTGAAACATACGATCCGATGCCTTCTCCCAACTTTGAGTTCCCGGTATTTGGGGCAAAGAAGAAAATGACGACAAAATTCTAGAAGAGATCTCCCGACTACTCAGACAAGAGGAAAGGTTCATTGAACCTCATAAAGAATCATTGGAAATGGTAAACTTAGGTTCGGAAAACGAGAGGAAAGAAATCAGGATTGAGGCACTGCTCAGTCCAACTGCCAAAGAGAATTTGTTAAAGCTTCTCAAAGAATTCCCCGATGTATTCGCTTGGTCCTATCAGGATATGCCAGGGTTGGATACCAGCATCGTGGAACATCATCTACCTTTGAGATCGGAATGTCCGCCAGTAAAACAAAGGTTAAGACGGACTCACCCGAACATGGCTATCAAAATCAAAGAGGAGGTATAGAAACAGATTGACGCGGGTTTACTCGCCACATCAGAATATCCTCAATGGTTAGCTAACATCGTACTCGTTCCGAAAAAGGACGGAAAAGTCAGAATGTGTATCGATTACAGAGATTTAAACAAGGCTAATCCAAAGGACAACTTTCCTTTACCGCACATTGACATGCTGGTAGACAGTACCGCAAAGTTCAAAGTTTTCTCCTTCATGGATGGATTCTTGGGCTATAACCAGATCAAAATGGCGCCGAAAGACATGGAGAAAACTTCGTTCATCACCCCATGGGGTACCTTTTGTTACAAGGTAATGTCGCTCGGTTTGAAGAATGTCGGGGCAACCTATCAAAGGGCCATGACTACTCTGTTTCATGACATGATACACAAAGAAATCGAGGTATATGACGATGATATGATTGCAAAATCTAAGACAGAAGAGGAGCATGTGACCCATCTTTCAAAACTATTCGAGCGATTGAGAAGTATAAACTCCGCTTGAATCCCAATAAGTGCACCTTTGTTGTCCGTTCAGGGAAACTCTTAGGGTTCATCGTCAGTCAGAAAGGAATTGAGGTTGATCCTGACAAGGTCAAGGCCATTCAAGAAATGCCTTCTCTGCGGACTGAAAAACAAGTCAGGGGGTTCCTGGGACATCTGAATTACATTTCCAGATTAATATTCCTCATGATCGCGATGTGTGCGCCGATTTTCAAATTACTTAAAAAGAATCAGGACTGCGTTTGGACAGAAGACTGCCAAACTACCTTCGACAGTATCAAGGAATACCTGTTGAACCCACCGATTATATCCCCTCCAGTGGAAGGAAGACCCTTGATCATCTACCTCACAGTCTTGGAAGACTCAATGGGTTGTGTACTTAGCCAACAAGACGAAACCAAAAGGAAGGAGTCTGCCATCTACTATTTGAGCAAGAAATTCACCGACTGTGAAACTCGGTACACGATGCTCGAGAAAACTTGCTGCGCTTTGGGTTGGGCAGCCAAACGTCTGCGCCAGTACATGATTCATCACACTACTTGGTTAATCTCCGAAATGGATCCAATCAAGTACGTCTTCGAAAAGCCTGCTCTTACGGGAAGGATTGCCCGTTGGCAGATGTTGCTATTAGATTATGACATAGAGTACCATGCTCAAAAAGCCGTTAAAGGGAGTATTTTAGCCAATCATTTGACTCATAAACCAATTGACGATCAGGAATCAATCGGGTTTGACTTCCCAGACGAAGATGTCATGTATCTAAAAATTAAAGACTGCGATGAACCGCTACCCAATGAAGGGCCAGAACTAGATTCCCAATGGGGACTTATTTTTGACGGAGCTGTCAATCATTACGGAAATAGAATTGGGGCAATTATCATAACACCTCAGGGTACCCATATTCCTTTCACTGCCATACTTACGTTCAAGTGCACAAACAACGAGGCCGAATACGAAGCTTGTATTATGGGTCTCGAAGAAGCGATCGACTTAAGGATCAAGAACTTGGACGTATATGGCGACTCAACTTTGGTTGTCAATCAGATCAAAGGAGATTGGAGCACATACCAATCAGGATTGATCCCTTACAAAGATTACGCAAGAAGGTTGTTACCCTTCTTCAACAGAGTCGAGTTTCACCACATCCCTCTTGAGGGAAATCACATGGCTGATGCTTTAGCCACTCTCTCTTCCATGATTAGTGTAGGTCATGGAACGACCTGCCTAAGATCGACATAATGCGCCTTGAGCGGCCCGCTTACATCTTCGTGATTGAAGCAGTCATAGACGACAAACCTTGGTATCACGATATCAAATGCTTCCTTCAGAAACAAGAGTACCCACACGGGGCATCCAGAAAGGACAGAAAAACCCTCAGAAGACTAGCTGGCAGCTTTTTTCTGAGCGGTGATACACTTTATAAGCGGATCTTTGATATGGTCTTGCTCTAATGCGTAGACAGACTAGAAGCAGACATGCTGATGAAAGAAATTCACGAAGGGTCCTTTGGCACTCATGCCAACGGACACACAATGGCGAGAAAAATTCTAAGAGCCGGGTACTATTGGTTGACCATGGAATCCGACTGCTACAAGTACATGAGGAGGTGTCACAAGTGTCAGATATACTCCGACAAAATCCATGTACCGCCAACGTATCTCAAATTTCTCTCTTCCCCATGGCCTTTTTCCATATGGGGAATCGACATGATTGGCATGTTTGAGCCCAAGGCTTCGAATGGACATCGGTTCATCCTGGTAGCCATTGACTATTTCACCAAGTGGGTCGAAGTAGCGTCATACGCTAATGTAACCTGACAAGTGGTGGTCCGATTTATCAAAAACAATATCATCTGTCGTTATTGGTGTTTCGGGCCAGATCATTACTGATAATGGATCTAACTTGAACAATAAGATGATGAAAGAGTTGTGCACTGAGTTCGAGATCGAACACCATAACTCATCTCCCTACCGACCTAAGATGAACGGAGCGGTAGAAGCGGCTAACAAGAACATCAAGAATATTGTTCAAAATATGGTTGTAACCTACAAAGACTGGCACGAGAAGTTACCCTTTGCTCTTCACGGTTATCGTACATCCGTCCGCACTTCAACAGGGGCAGCCCCTTTCTCTCTAGTTGTCGCTCCCGGGATTTTCATCCAAGTACAAACGCGAAAGTGGCACCGAAACAGAGTCGCCAACAATGTGTATTTATCCCAAGAGAGGGAAAGGAAACACTGCATAAACCTGAGGGAAAGGAAAGAGCATGGTCGTGCGACCAAGAGAACTGGGTTCGGGAGTCGGTTACGCGAAGGGAAGGTATTAGCACCCCCACGCGTCCATCGTACCCGATGGGATCCACGCTTTCTGCTTCGATCAGAGGGTGTAAGGAAAGGATACTGGAAAAGGAACTGCTAGTTGGAGAACTAGAAGAGGGAAGTAGAGAGAAAGAGAAACAAATGTAGGGAAAATAAAAGAAGTGCTCGAATGGGCCCTACCCCACTGCCTACGTATCTCATCGGGAGCATGAGAATCAGAGCGACGTAGTTCCCCTCAACTAAGGGAAAGTTGTTTGTGTTTTTTAGTGGAATACGTCAACGCTCGCGTCCTAGCAGTTTAGGTGTTGCAACTCGCTGTATGGAGACTTAGGCGTTACCTGTTTGCGGTATAACAAAAATGACGTATCCTTAAGGAATGATCTGAAGGAGATGAGAAGAGAGTTGTTTGTTTGTTTTTGTCTTTTAGAAAGAAGTGTCTTGTTTATTTGGTGTTTTGTAACTCACATTGTATTTAAGTCCCTCATGTAAGATCGAATGCCTCGCATATCGACCCAAGACGGGACATACGCTAAACATTCTAAGAAAGTGAGAGAAGACCCCTCACCTCCTTATTCTCACATGAAAGGCTCAAATACAATATTTGTTATGCCTTTATTAAGTGTTTTTTACTTTTGTTTTGAGATGAGAAGAAGAGACTCAAATGGGAGCAAAAGGTGAAAACTAAGGGGACTAAGACCCACCCTAATGTTATCATACATGGATGTTCCTATGGTTAATGTGGTTTAAGAAACCTAATACTAAAAGATAAGATAAGAAGAGCAAAAGAAGCAACTTACTTCAAAGATGGAAGTTAAGTTGATCTTAAAAGGGATGAAGAAGAAATTATTCAAGGAAAGCATATAAATGCTTATCATGATCACAAGTTGAATTATTAAAAGAAATAAGAGAAGATGAACGAAATAATTTCATGTGGAAGCATATCCACACACTTACTTACCATTTTCACCTACAAGAGAAATGTTAGTTCACCAAACATTTACAAGTGGTAAAATGAAAGAAAGGATAACAAGTAGTGATCAAAACAAAATAGAACCAATGAATAAGGATCCTATGATATAAAACTCAATCAAGGTCAGAACTTAAACTAGAAGAGTGTTCTCTTATGTTAAGACACCAAACACAAGTGAATTATACATAATCAAAGCTTAAACATCCAAGAAGTGAATTGTGGAAGAAATAGATGAAGAATGGGTGGGAATGCAAAGTGATCATGCATTAATGCTTCACAAAAGGTCAAAGTCAGAACCATCTATCATTTATAAATGGCTTAACATGTATATGAATCATCACACAACTCAAGAATAAAAGAGTACAAGTAGAAGAGATAAGATGAAGAAGAAGTGAGCATAAGAGAAGCATGTTTCATTAGGTGCACAAAGTGACATATTAAAGATGCATAACATGTAGAATGATTAATGAATGCATATGGGAAGTGGCATACCATTAACGAGATGCAAACGGAAGATGTGAAATGGCATACAAAATGCACATATGAAACATGTAGATCATAAGAGGAGAAGATCCAAGAATTCATGTCAAACTTTCAAGTTACAATGTGTAAACTCAATTCAAATGCAAACACAAGTCAAAGTGATCTATAATGAGACTAAGATGACCTATAATATCATGCAAATTACATACAAAAGATACATACACAATCATAAAATGGTGGCATAAATGCCTCAACAAAACATGGGAGAATGAGGTAGAATAAAGTGCACAAAAAGTAACTTCAAATGCAAGGCACCAACGATTATCAAAGCATGTGATAAAAATTGTAAAATTGAATCCTAAATAATCCAAGTCAGAGCAAAAAACATGGACCAAAACTCATAGCAAAAATCAAGAGAAAGCATGACCTAATAGTTCCACAAATTCACATTGAAACACATCACAAGATTGCACAAAAGTGAACACCTATACATATGATAAAATGACTTTAAAAAAATCAAATAAAAATTGTTTTATATACTTCAATATGTGATCTAACCAATGCAAAAAGAATGTATGAAAAACAATGTGAGAGATAGGAGAAAGAAAATGTACAAGTTTGAGTGTCAATTAAGAACATCATTCAAAAAGAAATTGGAAGAAAATTATGCAATTAGGTGTAAAAATTCATGGAATCAGAAATAAAAATAAAAGAAAATTATTTAAATGTGTCAAAATGTCACATGAATTTATTTGATATTTTTAGAGATGATTTACTATTTTTGTTAAAAAGAAATCAAAACAATATAGAAAAGAAATAAAAAATAAAAGAAATAAGGTAGGGGGTGCAGCGCAAGCAACTTTCATGTTTTAAAATGATTGGGCCTGAAACAAGGGGTGCAAATAGGAATCTGAATCCAGTCCACTTAAATGTGTGATTGTGTGTGATAGGTGTATATGTAATCAACATGTTTGATACAATCACAGCCATAGGATTAGATCATGGTAAAAGATAGTGCAATCCAACGAATGTCAAAGCGTGCCCATCATAATTATTACGCATACACGCACACGCAATTATCTGAAATAAAAAAAAAAGAACACGTGCAAGACCACGCTTTCATTAATGCATTGGAAAAATAGGGAGCGTTGGATCAAAGTCAACATAAGATCATCATGTAAGCATGCACATCAAATAAATCAGAGCTAACGTCCACCATATGCAACGTGTACACACACACACAAAATCAGTCTGAAGCCACAATAGAACACGTGCAAATCACCTGAATTTTAATGCGCTGGCCAGTTATGGACCACACGATGCAAAGGATCAAACGACCATGATTAAAACTAGCATAAACCCTAACATTAAACCTCACCGGCCGGAGAAGGACCTCCGGTCATCTTCTCCGGCCACTCTCCGGCCACCTGCAATCTCCAACCATTCCAGAAACATACAAATCATATACCAAAATGAAGCTGAAGTTGAGTACATCATGAATCCATAAATATTTTCCACATATCATACACGTATGAAGAGAATCGAAGAGATTAATAATGCCCTAGGTTTGGATCTATACCTTTAAGAGGCCTATCAACTAGCCAGAAATGTTGCTATGCTTCTAGTATGCCATAATCAAGCTAAAACAAGCAATAATGAACATAAATCGTGCAAGCACAGTTTGAGAAATGTGGAACCTGAAGCTTGAAGATCTTGGAAATGTTGAGAAAACCAGAGATAGCAACTTGCTTTTGAGTTTGATTTGACCAAATAAAGGTTTATGGACTTTGTATCTTGAAGAAAACTGAGAAAATCACCTTGAAAAAGAAGCTGCACTTGATGATTCCACTTGTTCTTGCTCAACAATCACACTGATGAAGATGAATGATGAATATGCTTAATGAGAATGATGAAATCGTGCAATGAGATGAGAGAGAGAGTAGAGGAAACTTGAGAGGAAGAGTGAGAATGATTCTGAATGAGAGTGAAAAATGAGAGCTCCCATGAAACTGTGAGTGATTTTTCTTTATATATGCTGAGTTGAATGTGTTAACTCATGGTTAATTGAGTTGATCAGGTGAGGTTAAGTGAGTTGCCTCTAACTAACTGAGTCAAGTTAGTTAGGGCGAGTTGGAAGAGGTTTTGATGTGGTGTGAGTGAGGTTTATGAAGTTTATGGTGGTGATGGAATGGTGAGCTCATGATATGTGATCAGTGGTGGCAGCAGAAACTTGTTGAGCAAGTTTTATTTTTCTTCTTTGGGTGCATGGTAGTGTGGTAAGTACATAGTGTGTAGGAGGATGTTTAGCCAAATGAAGTAATGGTTGAATGGTGTGTGAAGTATTGTCGTGCAAGCTGGTGAAACAACAACAACAATGTTTTCTTTTTTTCTGATTTTGGTAGCAGCATCATTTCAATGGAAATGTGAGAGTTTGATGAGGAATTTCTCTCATGTTGGTGCATTAAATAATGAGATATTGATGGCATTAGAAATATGGCACATAATATAACAAGTTTGATGTGAATTTTGAATTGAATAGAGGTGTGTAAGATGGTATGAAATGGCTTAGAACATTGACGTCCAAAGCTGGTACATGGGCGTGGCAGGTTGGTAGGCTGGCAAGGCAACATGACTTGGACAATTCAGCATGAACATACCAACTTGAGACCATCATATCTCCATCATAACTTGCTCAAATGGAAAAATGTCCAACATCAAAGTTGAAGAGGACATTGAGATGAACAACTTTCATGCTTAACATGTTTCCATTTGAAGCTTCCTTCAATGAGAAAAATGGGTGGACATTTGGCCCACCATGTGTTTGACAAAATTATGGTGCATGGGCCTAGTCCAGCTTGGTCATGACTTGGTTTATGACCTAGTTTTGTCAAACTTTGATTGATCATAACTCCCTCAATTTTGATCCAATGGAAGAGTTCTTTATATGGATTTGAAGCTTGGAATGTCATCTTTAATTGGATAAACTTGGGCCTGAAGTTTGGAACTTTTATCATGGAGAAAAGAGGCCTCAAAGTGTGGTGCAAAATGGTCCAAACTTGCCATTTTTGGAAACCCTAAGTTTCTAAAAATGGCAACTTTGCACATTTCTTGATTTTCCATGATTCCTCCATTATTTCTTGATCAAATCTTGTCCAATGAATATATGTAACTTGAATTTTATGAATTTGACCTTAAAAAGTCAGGAGTTGACTTTTTCCACAGCACAGTTGACTTTTCCCCAATTCTCCTGATTTTGAATCTTCTAACCAATTGAGACCCTTTTGAAACCAATTGATGGGCAATTTTCCATCCCTATACACTTAAGAACATAAGGAATACCATGAGATCAAGTTTTGTCCAAAAAATTAGAAATAAACTGATTTTATGTCAAACCCTAATTTTGGTACCCTCTGGTTAGGAGGAAATATCACATCCTCCAAACCCAAATTCCTCTGAATATGATGTATATCCTATCTAACAAAGATGAGATATGACATTTGGAGGTGATAAAAACTCAAGGAGCTTGCCCATTTGAGGGTCATATCCCAATTTTAGACTGTTTGTGTAGGAGATGATGCACTGTCCAATCTTCTTGATGAATTCCCAACTTCCAATGCATTGTGGGATCCAAGTGAGAGGATATATGATATAAGAGACCATTGAAGCTTGTTTGAAGACCCTTAGCTCTTATTCTCTTGCTTTGGATGATTAACACCTTTGAAAACCACTAATCACATGCCCTTATGCAATATGTAGGCTATGTGATATGCAACTTATGACCTATTATGAAATGCACATGAGTAAAGCATAGACCAATTTATTGAGAAAACATGAAGGTAAATTTTGAGGTATTACAGCTGCCCCTATTCAATCAACTGCGAATCTGAATGGATGAAAGCAAAGGCTATCAGGAATTCAAGATACAAAGGGATTGAATAAAAAAATAACCGAGAAAATTTGCACTGTGTGGGTAAAGAAAAATGTGGTAAAGAAAATAAGTTTGTGAGAAAGAATTTGGAACCATTGGACCCCATAGGAAACCTGTCGGGAACTGATGAACTACCTGTCGGGAACTGGTGAACTACCTGTCGGGAACTAGTGAGCTTGGACCTGGGTTACCTATCGGGAATGGGTAAGTGGACTTGTCGGGAACTGGTAAGGTTCAAACTAAAGGGAGCTGTCGGGGACGGCTACAGTTTATAACCAAGGCTTACCTATCGGGGATGGGTAAATGGACCTGTCGGGAACTGGTAAGGTTAAAACTAAAAGGGAGCTGTCGGGGACGGCTACAGTTTATAGCCAAGGGCTTACCTATCGGAGATGGGTAAATGGACCTGTCGGGAACTGGTATGGTTAAAACTCAAAGGTGTTGTCGGGGACGGCTACATTTTATAACCAAGGGCTTACCTATCGGGGATGGGTAAATGGACCTGTCGGGAACTGGTATGGTTAAAACTCAAAGGTGTTGTCAGGGATGGCTATAGTTTATAACCAAGGGCTTACCTATCGGGGATGGGTAAATATACCTGTCGGGAACTGGTATGGTTAAAACTCAAAGGTGCTGTCGAGGACGGCTACAGTTTATAACCAAGGGCTTACCTATCGAGGATGGGTAAATGTACCTGTCAGGAACTGGTATAGTTAAAACTCAAAGGTGTTGTCGGGGACGGCTACAGTTTATAACCAAGGCTTACCTATCGGGGATGGGTAAATGTACCTGTCGGGAACTCGTATGGTTAAAACTCAAAGGGAGCTGTCGGGGATGGCTACAGGAATCCTATCGGGAATGGTTCCAAGAAACTTGTCATCTGAGAAATATGACTCTGTGGGGAGAAAAATGATGAAACCCTTTGTGCTGCTTAGCAATGTCTGTTGAGGAATGAAAAAGGCATTCTTTCCGGCTTTGTCAATGCTATAAGGAGAAAAGTTTTGGGCTCTCGCACGAGCTATCAAAACTGGCCTATGCTTCACATGCATATATTTGAATTTTTCCATGGCGTAATGCTCCATTTCAATGGAAATGCTACGCGATGTTATGCATACTATATGCAAAATGCAAGGAGGTCCTCAGCAAAATAAATGCTGAGGAAAGGTAACTCCGTTGGGGATAACAAACTGGATTGACTTCGTGGTTGCAAACCGTACTGGGGAAGACAAATTGACCTAATCTCCTGATCTAGGCATTGACCTGACAACCTGTTGAGGTTGCTGCAGGAAATGATAACTTTTCTGGGGAGCATCATCTAAACTAGTCTACTTGGGGAATAACTATAACCATAGAACTCCGCTGGGGAAATGAGCTTACAACAAACTCTGTTAGGGATAACCACTTAAGAGCGTCTCGTGCTGGAAATGTCCCTTGAGAGGATTTTACAGAAGACCACGCCTCTTCAAACTCTACTGGGGATAATAGATTTGGAACACCTCTTGCTGGGGAATTTTCAAAATGCTCAATTCTTGGGATGGCGACTTCACTGGGGCTTTACAACCGTTATCGACACAGAAAAGCTTGTAGCTGTTGGAAGTACTGAATGGGAGAATCGACTTAATAAGATACAACACTACCCATTTGAAACTTACTTGTTAATAACGAATCGTCGCGCGCGACCGTCGGCCAGACGATGGATTCTAGCAGTAAACGTTGTGACAAAAGAGTGAAATGAGAATCTTTTTTCTGAACATGATGGCTACAGTACTACCATTTGGCGATGTTGCTAGGGATCATGAAGCCCTGTAAATACGTTGGGGATGACCACCTCCCAGAAGTACTCTCCTGCTAAGGAACCGTCTCTGCTTGGGGAGGCACAATCATTTGCGCTTCATAAAGGATTTTGGTTTGAAGACGTCGTACATCTTTGCATAGCTATCCAGTGAACTATCAACACCTGCAAACAAAGGAATGCGCACATATGCCCCAGGGTAACATGGGTTTTGGTGTACTCACCCAAGCACATCCGTCATTTAAAGCAATTTTAAATGTTTTCCCCTTAGGCATGTTATTGTAGAACCCCAATGTTTTCACATGCAAATGTTTATAAAAAATTTTGGACGTTTGTGTAAACAAAACAAATTATAAAAACAAAACAAACAGATAGAATTATTCTGAATAACGACCATTTTATCGATTGAAAAGCCTGAAAATAGGCATTTACATCAAAAAGCAATTCCTGGAAAGAGGTAATTGCCAAAACGAAAAAGAAACTGTCCTAATGGCAATGTGAAAATGGAACTCCATTGAGTTTCCACCCTGCTATGGCTCATATGTCTTCAAGACTCTCCAATTGCTTCGCTTTCAAGGGGGGCGATTGAACTGATTCCTATCCTTCGGAGTGCTTATTGACTAAGACGAGGCAATACAGATTACTCAAATCACCGTTTTCGCTAAATCTCTCTTTTGCCTGGATCGCCCTTTACGGGTTTTCAATCCACCGAGATACCCTTTTTTTGCCTAAGTTGTCCTGCGGGTTTTCAACTTACCGGGTGTACTTTCTTTTTTTTTTATCCCTAATTTTTGCCCGAACCTTTTCTTTCTTTTTTTTTTATTTTTTTTTATGGTTCGCCGGGATGCCCTTTTTTTCCTGGACTCTCTTTTTACTGTCCAGCGGGTCTATTTATGCGAAGTATTTTTTAACTGCGTCTGAGTTCACAGGTGACGTGAAATCTTCACCGTCCATTGTTGTAAGCATCAAGGCTCCGCCCGAGAAAACCTTCTTAACAACATATGGACCTTCATAATTAGGAGTCCATTTGCCCCTGTGATCTGTATTCGGAGGAAGAATCCTTTTCAATACCAAGTCGCCCGTCTGGTAAGTCTGAGGATGCACTTTCTGGTCAAATTCCCATTTCATTCTCCTCTTGTACAGCTGCCCATGACATACTGCAGCCAACCGTCTTTCTTCGAGGAGACTCAACTCGTTGAACCTTGCTCGAACCCATTCAGCCTCGTCAAGTTTAACATCCATCATTACCCTTAAAGAAGGGATCTCAACCTCAACCGGTAGCACTGCTTCCATACCGTATACAAGAGAAAACGGGGTTGCCCCTGTAGATGTACGAACAGAAGTACGGTACCCATGCAAAGCGAAAGGCAACATTTCATGCTAGTCCTTATACGTCACCACCATCTTTTGCACAATCTTCTTGATATTTTTGTTGGCTGCCTCAACGGCACCATTCATCTTCGGGCGATAAGGAAAAGAATTGTGATGTTCAATTTTGAAGCTCTGGCATAGCTCTCGCATCATCTTATTGTTGAGATTAGAACCATTGTCAGTAATGATCCTTTCGGGCACCCCATATCGGCAAATAATCTCCTTCTTAATAAATCGGGCTACCACCTGCCTGGTGACATTTGCAAAAGAGGCAGCTTCCACCCACTTGGTGAAGTAATCAATAGCCACCAGAATGAATCGATGTCCGTTGGAAGCAGTGGGCTCAATCTTCCCAATCATATCGATGCCCCACATAGCAAAGGGCCATGGAGAACTCATCACATTCAGGGGATTTGGTGGCACATGCACCTTGTCAGCATAGATTTGGCATTTGTGGCATTTTTGGACGTACTTAAAGCAATCACCCTCCATAGTTAGCCAGTAATACCCGGCTCGCAATAACTTCTTCGCCATAGCATGCCCACCAGCATGGGTACCGAAAGATCCTTCATGCACTTCCTGCATTAACAGGTCTGCTTCGTGTCTATCCACGCATCTGAGCAAGACCATGTCAAAGTTTCGCTTGTAAAGCACATCCTCATTCAAGAAGAAACTTCCTGCTAACCTCCTCAGAGTTTTCTTGTCATTGTTTGATGCCCCAGCCAGATACTCTTGACTTTTCAAGAAATGCTTGATATCAAAATACCAAGGTTTATCATCAGTCGTCGTATCGAAGGCAAACACATGAGCGGGTCTGTCTAGCCTCATCACATCAATCTGGGGTATATGGTTCCACCAATTCACCTGAATCATGGAAGACAACGTTGCTAAAGCATCAACCATTTGATTTTCATCACGAGGTATATAGCACAATTTTACTGTTATAAAGAAAGTCAACAGTCTTCTCGCATAGTCTCTGTAAGGAATCAAGTTCTGCTGGTTGGTATGCCAATCTCCATTGATCTGGTTGATCACTAGAGCAGAATCCCCAAATATCTCAAGAGTCTTGATCCTTAAATCAATGGCTTCTTCAATACCCATGATACAAGCCTCGTATTCCGCTTCATTGTTGGTGACATCAAAAGTTAACCTGGCAGTGAAAGGTATATGTGATCCTTTCGGAGTGATAAGGACTGCCCCAACACCACTTCCATTCATGTTAACGGCCCCATCGAACATCAGTTTCCATTTTTCATCAGGATCCGGCCCTTCGTCAACTGGAGGCTCTTCACAGTCTTTAGCCTTGAGAAACATGATCTCTTCATCAGGAAAGTCAAACCTCATTGGCTGATAATCATCAATAGGTGACTTGGCAAGATAATCAGACAACACACTCCCTTTGATAGCTTTCTGGGAAGTGTATTGTATATCATACTCAGTCAAAACCATCTGCCACCGAGCGACCCTTCCATTAAGAGCTGGCTTCTCAAAAATGTACTTGACTGGATCCATTTTTGAAATCAGTAGGGTTGTATGAGTCAGCATGTACTGTCTCAATCGCTTAGCAGCCCATGCTAGTGCGCAACATGTCTTCTCAAGCATCGAGTACCTGGACTCGCAATCGGTGAATTTTTTACTCAGGTAGTATATAGCATGTTCTTTCCTACCTGTCTCGTCGTGTTGACCGAGAACACAACCCATTGATCCATCACGTACATAGAGATACATAATCAGTGGCCTCCCAGGAACTGGAGGCATGAGAATCGGAGGATTTTGCAAATATTCTTTTATCTTATCAAAGGCCTTTTGATAGTCATTGCTCCACCGGATTGATTGATCTTTTCTCAATAATTTGAATATTGGCTCACAAGTCGTGGTAAGATGAGATATAAATCTTGCAATATAATTCAGTCTTCCCAAAAATCCACGAACTTGTTTTTCTGCTCTTGGTTCCGGCATTTCTTGAATGGCTTTTACCTTTGCTGGATCCACCTCGATTCCTTTCTCACTGACAACGAAGCCCAGAAGCTTACCAGATCTTACCCCGAAAATACACTTATTCGGGTTCAGCCTCAGTCTGAACTTTCTCAACCGTTCAAACAAATTTTTCAAATTTATCAAATGCTCTTCTTCCTTTGTGATTTGGCAATCATATCATCCACATAAACTTCAATTTCTTTGTGAATCATATCGTGGAAAAGCGTCACCATGGCACGCTGATATGTTGCTCCAGCTTTCTTTAAACCAAACGGCATCACCTTATAGCAGAATGTGCCCCACGAAGTAATAAATGTAGTTTTCTCCATATCCTCCGGCGCCATCTTGATCTGGTTATATCCGGAAAACCCGTCCATGAAAGAAAACACAGAGAAGTAAGTCGTATTATCTACCAACACATCAATGTGTGGTAATGGAAAATCATCTTTTGGAATCGCCCTGTTCAAATCTCGATAATCCACCCACATTCTAACTTTGCCATCCTTCTTCGGCACAGGCACAATATTAGCGGCCCATGGAGGATAACTAGTAACAGCTAGAAACCCCGCATCCAACTGCTTTTGCACCTCCTCTTTGATTTCGATGGCCATTTCAGGTTTGGTTCTTCGAAGCTTCTGCTTGACAGGAAAACAACCCTCTTTCAGCGGCAATCTGTGCACCATGATGTCCGTATCCAACCCCGACATATCTTGATAAGACCAGGCGAAGATGTCAACATACTCTCGCAACATCTCAATCAGCTCTTTCTTTACATTCTCTGCCAGGCTTGCCCCTACTTTGACCTCTTTCTTTACCTCTTCAGTACCGAGATTGACAACTTCTATAGATTCCTGATGAGGCTGAATGGCTCTTTCTTCCTGTTTCAACAGTCTAGCCAACTCTTCGGGAAGTTCACAGTCTTCCTCATCCCCCTTCTTCAGCTTGGTATATTGGATTATCAAAGTCATAATAAACCATAGCAGGGTCGTCATCAACAAGATCCAGAGAATTATTTCTGCATGAATGATAATTCATGCTTTTAGAAATTGCTTTTTTGAAAGGAAAAGGAAGAAAAATGCAAGAAAACTGCGAAGAAAACATTGCCATTTTTATTAAAAAATAAAAAAGGAAAGACAGGGAACACAATTTTGAATACAAAACGTCCTTTTATTAATGATAAAAATTTGTATGAGAACAAATGGGGCCCTACAATGAAGTCACTATGCCTTGGGAAGAGCATAGGACCCTTGCATGCTTAATGAAAGAAAACAAAGAAAATTACTTATTTGGCAAAGTAACTTGAATGAGATCCTCCGAAAACCAATTGTTCAGCTTCATTCCTGGAGCACATGGGCGCACCCAATTGTCCAGGTCACAGTCACTATCTTCACCGTCTTCAACTGCTGCACAAATCTGGCTTGGATGTATGACTCCTCCACTTGAGAAAATAGCTGGCCCTTGGCGCTCTTGACCCTTTATCATTGAACTTGAGAAGGTTTATAACCAATTCCGCTTTTATCATCCTTGAAAGGTAGCTCAATTACTTGACCCCATCCTTCGGCATGACCAGACTGCACTACTTCCAAAGCCTACTTATACGAAGTCATAGAGGTTCCCACCCTTGCCTCACCAAACGGAGAATCTTTCACCATATTTATAATTTCAAATGCCTGATAAAGAGTTTCGTGAATTTCTCCATCCATCTCCACGTACTTGAAGGATGACAGATGACTAACAAAAATATCTTCCTCTCCACATACCGTAACAACCTGACCGTCAACTACAAATTTTATCTTCTGATGCAAGGTTGAAGATACAGCCCCAGCAGCGTGGATCCATGGACGACCCAATAGACAACTATAGGCCAGTTGAATGTCCATCACATAAAACACTGTATTAAAGACCTGGGGTCCGATCTGGACACGTAGCTCTACTTCTCCAAACACTGATCTCTTTGAACCATCAAATGCTTTCACCACTAGATCACAAGGCCTCAGTATAACCCCTTCCACATCCAGCTTTGCTAATGCTTTCTTAGGCAACACATTGATGGACGAGCCAGTGTCCACCAATACATGAGATAGCATAGCACCTTTACATTCCATTGATATGTGGAGAGCCTTGTTGTGGTTCCTTCCTTCTGGCGTTAAGTCATAATCTGTGAACCCTAGACCGTTACCAGCATTATTGGAAATCAAACTTTCAAGCTGGTTCACTGATATTACTTGCGGTACATATGCCATATTCAAACATTTTAGCAAGGCCTTTCGATGCGCTTCGGAACATAGCAACAGTGACAATATGGAGATCTTAGAAGGAGTTTGATGTAGATGGTCAACGATCTTAAAATCGCTCTTTCTGATTATTCTCATGAATTCCTCAGCATCTTTCTCCAATGACTTATCAGATTCTGCCCCTGGCACTGGTTCATCACCTATCACCTACTTTCCTTTGGTCCTTGCTAATGCTTCAGTGTCATCTTTCCTGAGTGTCTGAGGAGCAAAAAGCCTTCCGCTGCGAGTCAAACCACCCATTCCCCCAGCATTTCCTATACTTGAACCACTTTCTTTAGAAGTCTGCACCCCTTGCCTCTGTCCTTGACTATTAGTTCCGTAGTACCACGGAATAGCAACCTTGTTCTCATTTGGGACGTGACTGGGAACAGTTATAGCTATAGGAGCTACTCGTTCAGGCGCAGATGTCTGTACAGGAGCAGGCACTGGAATTTCCATAGGATCAAAGTAGATTGTAATAGTAGAAACTTCATCATCATTTTTTTTCAACTGATCAAATTGTAAACATCCTTCATCCATCATGCTCTGAAGTCTATTTCTCAACTTCACACAACCATTATCAGCAATTAAACAATCTTCACAACTTTCTGAACAACCAGGAAATACAGCCCCTTTCAGCAGGCGTTCCTTCACAACTTTCAACGGAGTTTTGACATCATTAATGTCCCTCACCAGATTCAAAATTCCATCTTCTTCAATGGAATTCACCCCCGGTCCACCATGTGAAGGCATGGGATTTTGAATTACATTAGGCCTCGGAGCAAAATTAATAGCCTTTGAATCAACAAGATCTTGAACCACATGTTTGAAAGCCTTGCAATTTTCCACATTGTGAGCTGGCGCATTTGAGTGAAATTCACACTTTTCATTTGCATCATACCCAAAAGGTAATTTGCCCGCTAGGGGAGCCAAAGTCCTCAATTGTACCAACTTCAAACGAAGTAAATTCTGTAGCATTTGTGAACATGTCATAGGGAAAGCATCAAAATGTCGGTCATTCATTCTCATTCTTGGGTGATACTGCCTTTGCTCTGCAGCTTGAGCCTCAGTACCCGGAGTTGGAATAGTTATAAACGCTGATTGATGATATGGACCCTGCCGTCCTCTACCTCTCCCCCCTTGTGCATATGCAGCATTAGCGTCACCTTCACGCTTTCTGTTATTGTTACCAAAAAACTTCTTTGCGGGAGCTGAACTTGTACCACTTCCGTCCTGAATCTTCCCCATCTTTAGCAAACTCTCGATCCTCTCTCCAGCAATTACTATGTCAGAAAAACCAGTGGATGGACAAGCAGCCAACCGATCAAGATACGGACCTTGCAAAGTATTCATGAACATGCCAGCTATTTCTCTATCTGCCAATGGAGGTTGCACCTGAGCAGCAAGTTTACGCTACCTCTGGGCGTACTGCTTAAAACCTTCCTTAGGGTCTTGTGTCATGCTTTGCAACTGAGTGCGATTCGGTGCCATATCAATATTATACTGGTATTGCTTCAAGAAAGCCAAGCACAACTCTTTCCAACTTCTGATGCGAGCCCTGTCCAACTTTATATACCATTCCAGTGAGGCTCCAGACAAGCTGTCCTGGAAAAAATACATCCATAACTTCTAATCATCAGAATAAGCAGCTATCTTTCGGTTATATGACTGGAGATGAGTTTTAGGACAAGTGCTACCATTGTACTTATCGAAAGTAGGGGGTTTAAACTTCGGGGGAATCTTGACACCCTGTACTAGTCCCATATCCTCAACATCAATTCCCAGAGGATTCTGACTTTCTATTACTTTCACTCTTTCACCCAGTCCCTCGTATTTCCTGTCATCATGGTAGAATCCCATATCAGCATTAAGTACGAAAAACTAATCCTCCTGACGATCTTCCACCAACCCATTGTTGCCAGGAACAAATCCCAAGTTAACTCCAACCGGAGGAGGAGTAACAACAGGGGATTGCCAACAGGAGGATTGACAACAGGAGGGTTAACCCTAGGAGGATTAACGTGATCACCAGTAGGAATCTTTGTCTCCAACCTCTGGATGGTAGCTCGCATGTCTTCTTGCCCTGCTCTTAGGTCCTGTTGCCCCTGGGCAACACCCTGCATCAAATTCATAAATTGTTTCATGCGTGCCCTTAACTCAGCCAACTCTGTCTGTACCTGGTCCATGACTTTAGCTTGATTTCGTCTGGTTGCGTATCGGTGAATGTGGGAATCAGCTATTATGCCTGCAACCAAATAAATGTTAGAGAGTTCTTGCAACAAGTACCTGAAAAGCAAGCAACAAAATGCAAAATGATATGCCATGCAATGCAAATGCCATGTTTATTCATTTTGAAGCGTTCCTTCCTTCGATTCCAGTTTGACCGAAAAGGAACAGCGCACATTCCTGCAATTGCTAATATTGATAGAACATCAGAGGTGCATATTAATAATTCAGAATACCCATCATATACGGCCCAGTGAGTGTGTGAATCATTGTATAATTTGATGAAGAATCCACCTCAATAATACCAAACGAAACACCATTATCATAAATGAAAACCCACAACCAGGTGTGGAACAGTCAAATACAAATTGATTCTGATCAAATATAACTGAATAGCATGAATACAAGCAATAGAAAACCCACCAACAAGCCTGATGGTAAGTTCCCATAATAACAACAAAACAACTCAGACACTGAGCCCATACAAATCCTCCCGGACTTCCTTGAGAAGTGCTTCAATAACTGGATCATTAGGGCACTCCGTAAGACTTCTGATCAGCTAACTTCTTATCTTGACAACTTCCTCCAGCTTTCTGATTTGATCTTTAATGTCTAACTCTTTGGCTCTCTTTACTCCGGCGCGGACTTTCAGATCTTCAATCTCTCGGTTGGCTGAACTAAGCTGCTGGAGGAATTCACCTTCTTTACTCTTCAAATTCTTTCTCAACCCATCATTTTCAGCCCTGATTCTTGCTTCGATCTCCCTTCGGCACTCGGAGAACTCATCCCATCTCTGCTGCCCTTTGGTAAGTGCATTTTCAGATTTTGACAACTGCTCGTTGATACGCTTGCACGCCTCTTTTAATGCCATCTCATTTTGCTTGACCTTGCGAATATAGATAGTGTCCTCTGTAATTCTTTTCTCATTAGCCTCATGACGCTCAGTCAGCTTTTGCAGTTCATACTCAACATTACGCTTTTCACAAAGCGTCTTTCGGAGTCCTTCACTTAGTTTCTCATTCATTTTGACTGTCTTATCCATCTCCGCCTTAAGCTTGTTATATTCAGCAACACTTATCGTGGTCACTGGTTCAACAGCAACTGGATCTGACGGACTTTCCCTAGAGAACGGCAAAAGGGTGATTTGGATTCTTCTTTTCAATCATGCATCATACTGAGGAGACAACACGTTGTTGCACTTGCCAAAGACAACTTTACCCTTTGTTTGCAAATTGCCCCAAGCTCTAGCCGCTTGCCTTACCAACAAAAGATTATCTTTCACAGAGAAGAAGAAAGATTCTTCCAATTCGCTATCTCTCAGAGGATCTATTAAAGCAAATCCCAACTGCCTCCTTAGAATAACAGGGTTGTAATTGATGCAACCCCTTATCCCCAAGAGTGGCACATTTGGGTGTCTTCCACAGCTACTGGCAAAATCCCCACCCACCGTTCTTTGATTAAACCAACGAATATCTTTTTCCATCAACTGAATCATCCTTTTAGCCCAATTATTTGCAGGATGAGGATCCAGGAAAGCCTCAGAATTTGGTAAGTGTCTCATGAGCCATTTATGAAACAGAGCTGCACAACATCTAACCAAACCCCCCCTCTTCTTCTCATTCTTATAATGCACAGAATAATACAAGTCCCCCAAGAGCGTAGGTACAGGATTCTTTAACACAAAGATATGGATGGCTCTCATGTCTACAAACTTGGGCTCATCAGCAAACAACATAATCCCATAAATGCTCAAGGCCAGAATAGCACAAACGGTTTCCCATTGAGCCTTAGCAGCACATTCTTCAGCTTTGGCAACCAAGAAATCCAGATGAAAGCTAGATAAACCTCCTTTGGTGGCGAGGTTATCTGCTACCACAGGTACGCTCAGATGGAGGGCCTTAGCTATCTCCTCAGGCTTTGGAGGGCGCATATCAGAGTTGAAAGGAATCTGGTATTTAAGAGGCACGTCTAGAAGAATGGCATACTCTTCTAGCATCGGAGCCAACTGAAAGTCCGAAAAAGTGAAGCACCTTAACTGTGGGTCATAAAACTGCAAGCAAGTATGGATGACACTCCTCTCTGAAGCATTCAAATCATCAACCATGGTCAAAATCTCCCCATAAGCTTTCTGGAACAAACCCACATGATCTGGAGTAATAAGAGAAACCATCCTCTGTAACTGACCCACCTTTGTGTCAAAGAACGTATAATGCACATTGTTCTTCCTTGGAATCTCCATAGCTGCAAAGGGAACTGTCAACCGGAATCGAAAGGAAGTATACCCTGCAAATGAATAAACATGAAGGTTAAATGAAAAAATGAGAATGATGATATGTATGCAAGGGCATGTGATCAATGCTACACAAATATTGCTGAACCCACTGCGCTGCAGTCTGAATTTGGTGAGATATACAAAACCAGGATCAAAAGTCCAATAACAAATCCAGAACAAATATGAACTGGTCAGGATCAAAGGTTCAGTAACCAATCCAGAACAAATAAGAAGACCAGGTAGGATGAAGGTCAAGGGTTCCTGCACACCTGTAAACAATCCCCCAATCTCACATGTATGTACTAGAACGTGAGGATCCTCAAATTCGGATCTCGGCATGAGAAGCAATAGCACATTCAGCCCGAAGGATACAATGCTATCGCCAAACAAAGAGATCGTCCTCTGATTCACCTCAAAATAAAGAGGGGTCATCCTAAAAGGTCATCCAGACTTAACAGCTCTTCCAGATAGCTCTACCATCGTGGAAGATCCACAATGTTGAATTCTCTAGAGAGAACCACATCCAGATTGTGCTTCATATTCCCTCCTCGCACCGAAATGGAGCGTGAGAGGATATAAAACACACTAAACATAAGTGCACTTAGGCCTGTGTACTGGGCCTATCTCTTAGAATACCCATCCCGCCAAACAGAAAACAGCACAGTCCAGTATAGCATAATATAGCATATGAAATGAAAATGATAAAGTGCGGTAAATACAGTAATATACAGTAAAGCAGTAATACAGTAAATAGCAATACAGTACAACAGTAAATACAGTACAACAGTAAACACCCAATGAAAGAAAACAGACAAGCGCTAGGATTGACTCGCTAAGGAAACCAGAGATTCTGGGTTTGTTCCCCAGCAGAGTCGCCAGCTGTCGCTCTCGGGATTTTCATCCATTCTTTTTGCATTGGTTAGATCACATCTTGAAGTATATAAAACAATTTTTATTTGATTTTTTTTAAATTCATTTTATCATATGTATAGGTGTTCACTTTTGTGCAATCTTGTGATGTGTTTCAATGTGAATTTGTGGAACTATTAGGTCATGCTTTCTCTTGATTTTTGCTATGAGTTTTTGTCCATGTTTTTGCCTCTGACTTGGATTATTTAGGATTCAATTTTACAATTTTTATCACATGCTTTGATAATGGTTGGTGCCTTGCATTTGAAGTTACTTTTTGTGCACTTTATTCTACCTCATTCTCCCATGTTTTGATGAGGCATTTATGCCACCATTTGATGATTGTGTGTGCATCTTTTGTATGTCATTTGCATGATATTATAGGTCATCTTAGTCTCATTATAGGTCACTTTGACTTGTGTTTTCATTTGACTTGAGTTTACACATTGTAACTTGAAAGTTTGACATGAATTCTTGCATCTTCTCCTCTTATGATCTACATGTTTCATATGTGCATTTTGTATGCCATTTCACATCTTCCGTTCGCATCACATTAATGGTATGCCACTGCCCATATGCATTCATTAATTGTTTTACATGTTATGCATCTTTAATATGTCACTTTGTGCACCTAATGAAACATGTTTCTCTTATGCTCACTTCTTCTTCATCTTATCTCTTCTACTTGTACTCTTTTATTCTTGAGTTGTGTGATGATTCATATACATGTTAAGCCATTTGTAAATGATATATGGTTCTGACTTTGACCTTTTGTGAAGCATTAATGCACGATCACTTTGCATTCCCACCCATTCTTCATCTATTTCTTCCACGATTCACTTCTTGGATGTTTAAGCTTTGATTGTGTATAATTCACTTGTGTTTGGTGTCTTAACATAAGAGAACACTCTTCTAGTTTACGTTTTGACCTTGATTGAGTTTCATATCTTAGGATCCTTATTCATTGGTTCTATTTTGTTTTGATCACTACTTGTTATCCTTTCTTTCATTTTACCACTTGTAAATGTTTGGTGAACTAACATTTCTCATGTAGGTGCAAATGGTAAGTAAGTGTGTGGATATGCTTCCACATGCAATTCTTTCTTTCATCTTCTCTTATTTCTTTTAATAATTCAACTTGTGATCATGATAAGTATTTATATGCTTTCCTTGAATAATTTCTTCCTCATCCCTTTTAAGATCAACTTAACTTCCATCTTTGAAGTAAGTTGCTTCTTTCGCTCTTCTTATCTTATCTTTTAGGATTAGGTTTCTTAAACCAAATTAACCATAGGAACATCCATGTATGATAACATTAGGGTTGGTCTTAGTCCCCTTAGTTTTCACCTTTTGCTCCCATTTGAGTCTCTTCTTCTCATCTCAAAACAAAAGTAAAAAACACTTAATAAAGGCAAAACAAATATTGTATTTGAGCCTTTCATGTGAGAATAAGGAGGTGAGGGGTCTTCTCTCACTTTCTTAGAATGTTTAGCATACGTCCCGTCTTGGGTCGATATGCGAGGCATTCGATCTTACATGAGGGACTTAAATACAATGTGAGTTACAAAACACCAAATAAACAAGACACTTCTTTCTAAAAGACAAAAACAAACAAACAACTCTCTTCTCATCTCCTTCAGATCATTCCTTAAGGATACGTCATTTCCGTTCTACCGCAAACAGGTAACGCCTAAGTCTCCATACAGCAGGCTGCAACACCTAAACTGCTAGGACGTGAGCGTTGACGTATTCCACTAAAAAACACAAACAACTTTCCCTTAGTTCAGAGGAACTACGTCGCTCTGATTCTCATGCTCCCGATGAGATACGTAGGAAGTGGGGTAGGGCCCATTCGAGCACTTCTTTTATTTTCCCTACATTTGTTTCTCTTTCTCTCTCCTTCCCTCTTCCAGTTCTCCAGCTAGCAGTTCCTTTTCCAGTATCCTTTCCTTACACCCTCTGATCGAAGCAGCAAGCGTGGATCCCATCGGGTACGATGGACGCGTGGGGGTGCTAATACCTTCCCTTCGCGTAATTGACTCCCGAACCCAGTTCTCTTGGTCGCAAGACCATGCTCTTTCCTTTCCCTTAGGTTTATGCAGTGTTTCCTTTCTTTCTCTTGGGATAAATGCACTTTGCTGGCGACTCTGTTTCGGTGCCACTTTCGTGTTTGTACTTGGATGAAAATC
This sequence comes from Lathyrus tuberosus, assembly GCA_022829125.1. Classification (NCBI taxonomy): domain Eukaryota; kingdom Viridiplantae; phylum Streptophyta; class Magnoliopsida; order Fabales; family Fabaceae; genus Lathyrus; species Lathyrus tuberosus. The sequence continues at coordinate 1,774,545 of JALAZF010000241.1, read as the reverse complement.
CCGGGGAGCGACAGCTGGCGACTATGCTGGGGTTCATCACGTGTTTCAAGTCCACATTTCTCAAACTGTGCTTGCACGATTTATGTTCATTATTGCTTGTTTTAGCTTGATTATGGCTTACTAGAAGCATAGCAACATTTCTGGCTAGTTGATAGGCCTCTTAAAGGTATAGATCCAAACCTAGGGCATTATTAATCTCTTCGATTCTCTTCATACGTGTATGATATGTGGAAAATATTTGTGGATTCATGATGTACTCAACTTCAGCTTCATTTTGGTATATGATTTGTATGTTTCTGGAATGGTTGGAGATTGCAGGTGGCCGGAGAGTGGCCGGAGAAGATGACCGGAGGTCCTTCTCCGGCCGGTGAGGTTTAATGTTAGGGTTTATGCTAGTTTTAATCATGGGCATTTGATCCTTTGCATCGTGTGGGCCATAACTGGCCAGTGCATTAAAATTCATGTGATTTGCACGTGTTCTATTGTGGCTTCAGACTGATTTTGTGTGTGTGCATACACGTTGCATATGGTGGACGTTAGCTCTGATTTATTTGATGTGCATGCTTACATGATGATCTTATGTTGACTTTGATCCAATGCTCCCTATTTTGCCAACGCATTAATGAAAGCGTGGTCTTGCACGTGTTCTCTTTTTTTTTTTTTTCAGATAATTGCGTGTGCGTGTATGCGTAATAATTATGATGGGCACGCTTTGACATTCGTTGGATTGCACTATCTTTTACCATGATCTAATCCTATGGCTGTGATTGCATCATACATGTGGATTACATATACACCTATCACACACAATCACACGTTTAAGTGGAATGGATTCAGATTGCTATTTGCACCCCTTGTTTCAGGCCCAATCATTTTAAAACATGAAAGTTGCTTGCGCTGCACCCCCTACCTTCTTTCTTTTCTTTTCTTTTTCTTTTCTATATTGTTTTGATTTCTTTGTAACAAAAATAGTAAATCATCTCTAAATATATCAAATAAATTCATGTGACATTTTGACACATTTAAATAATTTCCTTTTATTTTTATTTCTGATTCCATGAATTTTTACACCTAATTGCATAATTTTCTTCCAATTTCTTTTTGAATGATGTTCTTTATTGACACTCAAACTTGTACATTTTCTTTCTCCCATCTCTCACATTGTTTTTCATACATTCTTTTTGCATTGGTTAGATCACATCTTGAAGTATATAAAACAATTTTTATTTGATTTTTTTTAAAGTCATTTTATCATATGTATAGGTGTTCACTTTTGTGCAATCTTGTGATGTGTTTCAATGTGAATTTGTGGAACTATTAGGTCATGCTTTCTCTTGATTTTTGCTATGAGTTTTGGTCCATGTTTTTGCCTCTGACTTGGATTATTTAGGATTCAATTTTACAATTTTTATCACATGCTTTGATAATGGTTGGTGCCTTGCATTTGAAGTTACTTTTTGTGCACTTTATTCTACCTCATTCTCCCATGTTTTGATGAGGCATTTATGCCACCATTTGATGATTGTGTGTGCATCTTTTGTATGTCATTTTCATGATATTATAGGTCATCTTAGTCTCATTATAGGTCACTTTGACTTGTGTTTGCATTTGACTTGAGTTTACACATTGTAACTTGAAAGTTTGACATGAATTCTTGCATCTTCTCCTCTTATGATCTACATGTTTCATATGTGCATTTTGTATGCCATTTCACATCTTCCGTTTGCATCTCATTAATGGTATGCCACTGTCCATATGCATTCATTAATCGTTCTACATGTTATGCATCTTTAATATGTCATTTTGTGCACCTAATGAAACATGTTTCTCTTATGCTCACTTCTTCTTCATCTTATCTCTTCTACTTGTACTCTTTTATTCTTGAGTTGTTTGATGATTCATATACATGTTAAGCCATTTGTAAATGATATATGGTTCTGACTTTGACCTTTTGTGAAGCATTAATGCATGATCACTTTGCATTCCCACCCATTCTTCATCTATTTCTTCCACGATTCACTTCTTGGATGTTTAAGCTTTGATTGTGTATAATTCACTTGTGTTTGGTGTCTTAACATAAGAGAACACTCTTCTAGTTTAAGTTCTAACCTTGATTGAATTTCATTTCTTAGGATCCTTATTCATTGGTTATATTTTGTTTTGATCACTACTTGTTATCCTTTCTTTCATTTTACCACTTGTAAATGTTTGGTGAACTAACATTTCTCATGTAGGTGCAAATGGTAAGTAAGTGTGTGGATATGCTTCCACATGCAATTCTTTCTTTCATCTTCTCTTATTTCTTTTAATAATTCAACTAGTGATCAAGATAAGCATTTATATGCTTTCCTTGAATAATTTATTCCTCATCCCTTTTAAAATCGACTTAACTTCCATCTTTGAAGTAGGTTGCTTCTTTCGCTCTTCTTATCTTATCTTTTAGGATTAGGTTTCTTAAACCACATTAACCATAGGAACATCCATGTGTGATAACATTAGGGTGGGTCTTAGTCCCCTTAGTTTTCACCTTTTGCTCCCATTTGAGTCTTTTCTTCTCATCTCAAAACAAAAGTAAAAAACACTTAATAAAGGCATAACAAATATTGTATTTGAGCCTTTCATGTGAGAATAAGGAGGTGAGGGGTCTTCTCTCACTTTCTTAGAATGTTTAGCATACGTCCCGTCTTGGGTCGATATGCGAGGCATTCGATCTTACATGAGGGACTTAAATACAATGTGAGTTACAAAACACCAAATAAACAAGACACTTCTTTCTAAAAGACAAAAACAAACAAACAACTCTCTTCTCATCTCCTTCAGATCATTCCTTAAGGATACGTCATTTCCGTTCTACCGCAAACAGGTAACGCCTAAGTCTCCATACAGCGAGCTGCAACACCTAAACTGCTAGGACGCGAGCGTTGACGTATTCCACTAAAAAACACAAACAACTTTCCCTTAGTTGAGGGGAACTACGTCGCTCTGATTATCATGCTCCCGATGAGATACGTAGGAAGTGGGGTAGGGCCCATTCGAGCACTTCTTTTATTTTCCCTACATTTGTTTCTCTTTCTCTCTCCTTCCCTCTTCCAGTTCTCCAGCTAGCAGTTCCTTTTCCAGTATCCTTTCCTTACACCCTCTGATCGAAGCAGCAAGCATGGATCCCATCGGGTACGATGGACGCGTGGGGGTGTTAATACCTTCCCTTCGCGTAACTGACTCCCAAACCCAGTTCTCTTGGTCGCAAGACCATGCTCTTTCCTTTCCCATAGGTTTATGCAGTGTTTCCTTTCCCTCTCTTGGGATAAATACACATTGCTGGCGACTCTGTTTCGGTGCCACTTTCGCGTTTGTACTTGGATGAAAATCCCGGGAGCGACAGCTGGCGACTCTGCTGGGGTTCATCACATGTTTCAAGTCCACATTTCTCAAACTGTGCTTGCACGATTTATGTTCATTATTGCTTGTTTTAGCTTGATTATGGCTTACTAGAAGCATAGCAACATTTCTGGCTAATTGATAGGCCTCTTAAAGGTATAGATCCAAACCTAGGGCATTATTAATCTCTTCGATTCTCTTCATACGTGTATGATATGTGGAAAATATTTGTGGATTCATGATGTACTCAACTTCAGCTTCATTTTGGTATATGATTTGTATGTTTCTGGAATGGTTGGAGATTGCAGGTGGCCGGAGAGTGGCCGGAGAAGATGACCGGAGGTCCTTCTCCGGCCGGTGAGGTTTAATGTTAGGGTTTATGCTAGTTTTAATCATGGTCATTTGATCCTTTGCATCGTGTGGTCCATAACTGGCCAGCGCATTAAAATTCATGTGATTTGCACGTGTTCTATTGTGGCTTCAGACTGATTTTGTGTGTGTGCGTACACGTTGCATATGGTGGACGTTAGCCCTGATTTATTTGATGTGCATGCTTACATGATGATTTTATGTTGACTTTGATCCAACGCTCCCTATTTTGCCAACGCATTAATGAAAGAGTGGTCTTGCACGTGTTCTCTTTTTTTTTTATTTCAGATAATTGCGTGTGCGTGTATGCGTAATAATTATGATGGGCACGCTTTGACATTCGTTGGATTGCACTATCTTTTACCATGATCTAATCCTATGGCTGTGATTGCATCAAACATGTTGATTACATATACACCTATCACACACAATCACATGTTTAAGTGGACTGGTTTCAGATTGCTATTTTCACCCCTTGTTTCAGGCCCAATCATTTTAAAACATGAAAGTTGCTTGCGCTGCACCCCCTACCTTCTTTCTTTTCTTTTTTTTTTTCTTTTCTATATTGTTTTGATTTCTTTTTAACAAAAATAGTAAATCATCTCTAAAAATATCAAATAAATTCATGTGACATTTTGACACATTTAAATAATTTCCTTTTATTGTTATTTCTGATTCCATGAATTTTTACACCTAATTGCATAATTTTCTTCCAATTTCTTTTTGAATGATGTTCTTTATTGACACTCAAACTTGTACATTTTCTTTCTCCCATCTCTCACATTGTTTTTCATACATTCTTTTTGCATTGGTTAGATCACATCTTGAAGTATATAAAACAATTTTTATTTGATTTTTTTTAAAGTCATTTTATCATATGTATAGGTGTTCACTTTTGTGCAATCTTGTGATGTGTTTCAATGTGAATTTATGGAACTATTAGGTCATGCTTTCTCTTGATTTTTGCTATGAGTTTTGGTCCATGTTTTTTCCTCTGACTTGGATTATTTGGATTCAATTTTACAATTTTTATCACATGCTTTGATAATGGTTGGTGCCTTGCATTTGAAGTTACTTTTTGTGCACTTTATTCTACCTCATTCTCCCATGTTTTGATGAGGCATATATGCCTCCATTTGATGATTGTGTGTGCATCTTTTGTATGTCATTTGCATGATATTATAGGTCATCTTAGTCTCATTATAGGTCACTTTGACTTGTGTTTGCATTTGACATGAGTTTACACATTGTAACTTGAAAGTTTGACATGAATTCTTGCATCTTCTCCTCTTATGATCTACATGTTTCATATGTGCATTTTGTATACCATTTCACATCTTCCGTTTGCATCTCATTAATGGTAATGCCACTGCCCATATGCATTCATTAATCGTTCTACATGTTATGCATCTTTAATATGTCATTTTGTGCACCTAATGAAACATGTTTCTCTTATGCTCACTTCTTCTTCATCTTATCTCTTCTACTTGTACTCTTTTATTCTTGAGTTGTGTGATGATTCATATACATGTTAAGCCATTTGTAAATGATATATGGTTCTGACTTTGACCTTTTGTGAAGCATTAATGCATGATCACTTTGCATTCCCACCCATTCTTCATCTATTTCTTCCGCGATTCACTTCTTGGATGTTTAAGCTTTGATTGTGTATAATTCACTTGTGTTTGGTGTCTTAACATAAGAGAACACTCTTCTAGTTTAAGTTCTGACCTTGATTGAGTTTCATATCTTAGGATCCTTATTCATTGGTTATATTTTGTTTTGATCACTACTTGTTATCCTTTCTTTCATTTTAACTAACATTTCTCATGTAGGTGCAAATGGTAAGTAAGTGTGTGGATATGCTTCCACATGCAATTCTTTCTTTCATCTTCTCTTAATTCTTTTAATAATTCAACTTGTGATCATGATAAGCATTTATATGCTTTCCTTGAATAATTTATTCCTCACCCCTTTTAAGATCGACTTAACTTCCATCTTTGAAGTAAGTTGCTTCTTTTGCTCTTCTTATCTTATCTTTTAGGATTAGGTTTCTTAAACCACATTAACCATAGGAACATCCATGTATGATAAAATTAGGTGGGTCTTAGTCCCCTTAGTTTTCACCTTTTGCTCCCATTTGAGTCTTTTCTTCTCATCTCAAAACAAAAGTAAAAAACACTTAATAAAGGCATAACAAATATTGTATTTGAGCCTTTCATGTGAGAATAAGGAGGTGAGGGGTCTTCTCTCACTTTCTTAGAATGTTTAGCGTACGTCCCGTCTTTGGTCGATATGCGAGGCATTCGATCTTACATGAGGGACTTAAATACAATGTGAGTTACAAAACACCAAATAAACAAGACACTTCTTTCTAAAAGACAAAAACAAACAAACAACTCTCTTCTCATCTCCTTCAGATCATTCCTTAAGGATACGTCATTTCCGTTCTACAGCAAACAGGTAACGCCTAAGTCTCCATACAGCGAGTTGTAACACCTAAACTGCTAGGACGCGAGCGTTGACGTATTCCACTAAAAAACACAAACAACTTTCCCTTAGTTAGGGGAACTACGTCGCTCTGATTCTCATGCTCCCGATGAGATACGTAGGCAGTGGGGTAGGGCCCATTCGAGAACTTCTTTTATTTTCCCTACATTTGTTTCTCTTTCTCTCTCCTTCCCTCTTCCAGTTCTCCAGCTAGCGGTTCCTTTTCCCGTATCCTTTCCTTACACCCTCTGATCGAAGCAGCAAGCAAGGATCCCATCGGGTACGATGGACGCGTGGGGGTGCTAATACCTTCCCTTCGTGTAACCGACTCCCGAACCCAGTTCTCTTGGTCGCAAGACCATGCTCTTTCCTTTCCCTCAGGTTTATGTAGTGTTTCCTTTCCCTCTCTTGGGATAAATACACATTGCTGGCGACTCTGTTTCGGTGCCACTTTCGCGTTTGTACTTGGATGAAAATCCCGGGAGCGACACTAGTATATGGCATGGAAGAGGTGCTTCCCATCGAAGTAGAGATCCCATCAATCTGGGTATTGATGGAAGCTAAGCTTCCAGAGGCTGAATGCTGTCAAAATCGACACGACGAACTCAATCTGATCAAAGAAAAGAAAATAACGGCACTATGCCACGGTCAGTTGTATCAATAGCGAATGAAGATGGCGTTTGACAAAAAGGTCCGACCTCGCATCTTCAGGAAGGGAGACCTCATGCTCAAGAAGATACAATCATTTCTCACTGATTCTTGGGGCAAGTGGACTCCGAATTATGACGGCCCCTATGTGGTCAAGAAAGCTTTCTCAGGCGGCGCCTTGAGACTTGCAACCATGGACGGAGAGGAATTTGCCTACCCCACGAATGTTGACGTAGTCAAGAAATACTTCGCCTAAAAAAAATGTCTCGGTGGATTGAAAACCCGAAAGGGCGGTCTAGGCAAAAATTAGAGACATAATAAAAAAAAATCATCCCGATGGATTGGAAATCTCGAAGTACAATCCAGGCAAAAATTAGGGATAATGGCAAGTAACTACGTTCAACAAAGGGGCAAATCCCTCAGCAGCAGTTACGTCGTCCATCAGAAAACCTCCAGCCACGGTCATCTTCGACAGAAGCTCAAGATGCCCCGAATTCAAAGTTGGTAGAAGGATAGTGGTTGTCATGTTTCAATGTAGCCCTTTTCCCTATAAATTACCATTTTCTAACTTTGTAAATACTCTGTGGAATCACGCGTTTGGCTGATTTCCATCCTATCAATAAAATTTGAGCCCTTGTGCTTTTGTTTGCAATTCTTATTTGTTTTAGCTTTACAGAACGACGTTTCAATATGATTAACGATTCTTGAAATAAAACAAAAATGAATTTACTTGTAAAATTTTTCTGCTTTTACAATAAAGATGGCAATTTCTTTTGACTTTTGAGCATCGAAAGAATGTCGATCGCTTCTCCGAAGGCGGTTAAGCTTCAAAAGTACAGAATCAAAGTACTCCTTCTAAGCCAGTGCGCCTGAATGAGGGATCAACTGTATCGGATGCGGTTTTCCCATCTGATACCCTCGGCCAAGTTCCCATCTCCTAAGCCCGACCAGCGTCGCTCCCAACAGGGACCGTTTCTCCTAAGCAAGGCGGAATTGCTATCTTGAACCAACGGTACGACTTCACCCCGCGATGGCCGAGTATCCCATCATGTTCATCTTTTAGTCTGTATGTTGTGTCGGTTTTGTCAACATATGCATACATACATCATGCATTATTGATTTGCATTCACATTCATATTGCATCACTATCACTCTAGTCGGTCTTATACCCTAGTGATAAAAGTCTTCACAATCGAGTTGTCAAATTCTTTCCTCGTCAAGAAAGGTTGCGTCTGAACAATCTCTCTCCCCCAGTTTATTTCTGGATCAGAATTAGCCCTTGACCACTTTGATAACTTGAACCTCTGAAATACCAGAGAACCTTCAACCAATGTCACTCTTCGCCATTGAAGATGATATCTTCGCTTTCCAGGATTAAGGAAAATCCTCAGAGAAAGCCTCTTAATCAGAGATTCGGCGGTACCGCAGTTTTTCTCCAAAAAACCAATGATGAAAAGGTCATCGGCACCTCAAAATTGGATCCCATCATATGGAATTTCTCCGGGAAGACCCCGAGAAAAGTATGATATAAGACCCCAAACGGAAGTAGTCTCTCAAGAAACTCGCTTTCCCCAGATAGAGTCAACAAATGGCATCTCCAACAGAGAAGTTTGTACACCTCTACAGCTCAGATGACTGGTTTCCCCAGCAAGTCTGACATCATTCTTTTTCCCATCAAATGGCCTCTCCCCAGGAAAATTCGGCAAGAAGTTTGAGGAAAGCCGCTACGAATAGCATCTCTTGTCAATAAAGTTTATTGACAAAAGAAACTGGGACCAGTTCCTTGGTAGGAAACCAAGATCGAGGGGAAGTTTATTTCAGAAACTAAGACCAGTTCCTTGGTAGGAAACCAAGATCGAGGGGATGTTTATTTCAGAAACTCAGACCAGTTCCTTGGTAGGAAACCAAGATTGAGGGGAAGTTTATTTCAGAAACTAAGACCAGTTCCTTAGTAGGAAACCAAGATCGAGGGGAAGTTTATTTCAGAAGCTGAGACTAGCTCCTTGGTAGGAAACCAGGATCGAGGGGAAGTTGAATTCAGTAACTAAGACCAGTTCCTTGGTAGACAACCAGGATCGAGGGGAAGTTTACCTTTTTCTAAGCGTCATTGCTTAGCAAAAGAAGATGAATGCGTAAGCTACCATTCATAACCACCATCAAAATTTTGGGTATTCCGATATTTAATCCTCTTGCACCCCGAATGCCTGAATACCTTCGCCATTCACACCTTCGGGTCCAAGAAGATTAAATAGGGGCATCTGTCATACCCCAAATTTTGAACACCAAGATTTCTATCATTGTGAAAATCATCATGACAATATGGAGGAACCATCATACCTCATCAGTCTCCCCAAAGATGGGTGAGCATCCACTACAATCAAATTTAGGGTTTCAGGCCTTCTCTGAGTTCTTAGACAAAAGATCAATCAAGGAATTACATGATCTTCAACTTGTCTAGCCTCTCAAATATCCACAAGGGATCAAGAGGACTCCCACTTTAAGGATTAAGCACCAGGATGCTCCCTTCTAGTTGGATCAAGCCTCCATATCGCCAGTGTCACCAAATTAGGGTTTTGGTCGACCAGGGCCTCCAGTTGGAAATTTTCCTCTGGGTGTAACACCCCAATTCCCATCGCGAATAAATAATACATAAATAAAATCAGAGTAACTAAAAATTTATTTTTCCGACAGAAACAAGGATGTCACATTTAAATAAACAAAACATCATCCCTGCTCATATATTTTTAATACATAGCACAAAATAGAATACCCTCAAAGGGGAAACTTTTTCCAACAAAAGGAAAGGTCAATTATGGAATAAAGCGGAAAGATCCATAACCGACTTGTTTTACAAAATAAATTGTTTGTTAACATCCAAAATACAAACAAGATAATACAAAATAAATCCTACAAATGTATACAAATATAACATAATCGTTCCCCGACTCCCGTGCTACGTATCAGAGCAGACACCAAGACCGACAAACAGATGGAGAACTAATCTTCACAAAAGCCTCCAAGACACAAATCTGCAATTGCCTCATAGAGCAACAAACCACAGTAGAAGGGTGAGAAATAACAACTAAAATCAAGATTGCATAATAATATGCAAACACACATAAAAATCACATACACAGTTATTCTCACCTCACGCATCACATACCAATACATATAGCAAACCACAGATGCATAACATATTTCCGACAATCCGAACACATAGCATATATCAGTTATGCCCACATAATAACATATTCACACAATCAATCCATTCATGAGTTTCCACACATAATGCATCCATTCACAATTCTCACACATAATGAATCCATGATTTATGCAAATGCACAGAGACCGACACAACGACTCTATGCAAATGCCATGCGGTACCGACTTCCAACATTTCATGTCTCATCACCAGTTCACTCAGGAACTATTGGAACAATCGCTCGTTACTGAGGGTCGCTCAAGTAACACCCCGTCGGGCATACGATGTTCACCCGTCGCTTTAGGTCTCCACATGAGCACACGACGTTATGGATTGCTTTAGGTCTCCACATGAGCACACAATCCGATCGCTTTAGGTCCCCACATGGGCACACGATCGTCTATAACCATCGCTTTAGGTCCTCACATAGGCACACGATGTTATAGCGGATTCCCTCTGGAACCAAACCGTCACTCAGGACGTCACAACAATGCATATCATGATGCTTGGCATACAAATGACTCATGACAATCCAAGGCATACATATATACAACCATGTGAATCATTTCAACATCAATAATCATGCATTGAAAATCAATTCAAACAATGCATTCATCATTAACCACAAATCACAACAAGAAGCATATAATCATATGCATTCACACCAATTCACATCAATTACACCAAACGGCAACGAACTCTTTCACAATTAACATGCATTTATATTTAATTTAAACAATGCATTTATTTGCCAAAAGGCCACAATTCACAATAATTTCCACAATCTAGGATTCACGCCATAAGGCTACCCACAACACATCGTATAACAGTACACACAAGCTATACGTGATATAACAAAAGCATATTGCACGATAACACCTCAATCGCACGCATTCACGACGGTAAAAATTAACACAACAATACGGTTTCAATTTTCTGCTATAATTGAACCATATACAGACCTCGAAACTATTTTTTCTAGAAAGAACATCTCGTTAGTTTTCCAACGCTTCGAACGGGGGTCAAAACCGACTTACGGTTCAAGAGTTATGAATTTTTGAAGTTTTGCAAAAACCAGAATTTTTCTGCTAACAACCCTACGGGTTCATGCAATTTCGTCCGAAAATCCGACCGATTCAATTATTTTCTTCGAAACAAACACATACTCATTCATACCAAACATATAGTAGTGATTTGAAATCATCAAACGTGAATTCTACGACTTTCGATTTCAATCCGAATCTTAAACCCTCAAATCTCCAAAAATGCAAAAACTTACAAAATCAACCAAATTCGATAAAACAAGCATACTCGATCACGGCCTGACATTACTCGACACAACTACACAATTTATTCCGACTTTCGTCCGTGAAAACATCGATTTCTATTCATTTATACCATTTCGACCTAAAAGTGAAAACTATGGAAAACAAGCAAACATTCCAAGAAAACATACACAATCTTACACAAGCATAAGATAATCGAGTTTCGCACTCTTACCCGATTAATTCGCGTTTGAAAAGTCGGTTGAATCGGTTCCTAAATCCACAAGTTTTTCCTCTTTTTTTCTTCTTTCTTCTCTTCCTCTTCTTTTCTCTTTTTCTCTTCTCTTTCTCTTTTTCTTTTCCTTTCTATCTTTTCTCTCTCCACTTTCTATTTATATAAAATATCTACTACCCAAATGACCAAAATACCTCTCAGCTCAAATATCTCTCAAACGCTCTCAAAATGCGATAAAACGTAAACATACCGATGAAATATATTTCGGGAAATAAAAGTTGAAAAGAAATTATAATTTATTGCAAATATTTTACCTATCAGAGAAATTATCCAATTAACAGGTAAAACTCATTTAATTTACACAATTAAAAAAAAATGCCAAAAACTCACTAACTTCCACCAGTGGAAGTTACCTTTAAAATCTGCCTGAAAATGCTTTTGGTTAGTTTTTGCACTAATCTTCCCCCAGTGGAAGTTACCTTTAAAATCTATCTGAAAATGCTTTTGGTCAGTTTTTGCACTAATCTTCCACCAGTGGAACTCAAGTGCAAAACGTGACATAACCAAAAATAACACTAACTTCCACCAGTGGATGTTAGTTCAAAATGTGACATAACCAAAAAAGGCCAAAATAACACTAACTTCCACCAGTGGATGTTAGTTCAAAATGTGACACATTATGCGACAAAACTCTCAATGCCCAAACATGATGTATTAACATGAAACACAATAAATCACACAATTCTCAAAATTTTACATAAATGGAATAATTAAATACGGTTAAATAAATCGGGGCGTTACACTGGGCATGAGCCAATACTTCAAAGCATATCCTAATATGCTCCATGGAACCTCATGGACCCAATTATCGAGCCAATTTTGCCTCAGGGGATGCATACATCAAAAATCAGGAATTAGGGTTTCTTGACCTAATTCACCCCTAAGTTGACTTTTGGGACAAATCATGAGCCAAGACCTCAAGAGAGGATTTGAGGGTCTCTAATACACTATATTGATCCATTTGCAACAATGGATTGATCCAGGAAGCTTGAGCAACAAGCCTCAATTTCATCTGAACCACAGTTAGGGTTTCGCGAGAAAAGTCAACTGTAACTTTGACTTTTGACCAGGACATGTTCCCAAGCCCTAAGACATGATTCAATATACCCTATAACACCCATGAAACATGTCCATCAAGTTTGATTTAGGTCAAGGACATGATTTCCTAAAGGATTGCACAGTTTGGAATACATCTGATAAAAAGTCAACTGTGCACAAAAGTCAACTTTGACTTTTTGAGATTTTTCACAAAAATGGATTTTTAACCCTAAAGTGATGTTAATGTATGGTTTGAATCGTCATTCAATAAGAAAAATCAAAGAAAGTGGGATAACTTGTAAAAGGGGTAACCATAAAAACTTAGAAAATTTTCTAAGTTATGAACAAAGTGGCAAGGGTACCAACTTTGGAGGATCATAACTCCTAAACCACAAAGCCATTTTCCCCATCCAAAGCTTGATTTGTAGATCTCATGGCCCTCTACAAAAACTTCAACTAGACCTCATTCCAATTCTTCATGGATTTTGAGTTATGGATTGATCAAAATCATAAAAAGTGAAAATGTCACTTTTTTCCAACACTTAGTGAAATTTTCACTAAGTCAAAAACTGCCTTCACTTTTTTCCAAATGTAGGGACATTTTTCAGTTGGATCCAAAAAGTATCAAAACCAAATATGATTAAACAGTTATTGTATCATATAAGGGCTTTCCAAAATGGCCAAGAACATCACCAAATTCAATTTGAGCTAAGAGTTATGGTAGTGGCAAAATGCCTTGCTGAAAACTGCCAAGGCAAGGCAGAATTTTGCATTTTTGGTCGATTTGCCAAAATCAGCCAACTCCAGGCCTTGTCATCATCTTGGACACATCTGAGGATCAAATCTAAAGGGGACAATCACTGAGCCAAGCCTTCAAAGTCCTTGGAACAAGAAGTAGCATGCCAAACCTATAATAGCCTAAAAGAGGGACAAGACTCCAATTTTGGATTGAAGCATTTAATAGATGCTTAGAGGTGGCATAGATTGACATATTTGCAATTGAATTCAGTCAAGATTCTTCCAACAAGTAGGGAACCAAAGCTCTGTGCTCTAACCTCTAGTCAATGGCTAGAGGAGACTTGGATTTTCATTTGCCAACATTGGCCAAACCTCTGCTGCAGTTGCCATTCACTATTCCTTGCAAAACAAACTTGCTCTACTATAAATAGAGCTCATTTGTGATCAGTTTGAGTACACCAAAGCCATCAAACAGATGCTTTCCTCAAAATCTCTTCTTTCACTCCAATTTTGCCTTCTAAGGCAAGTCACTATCGGGTTTTGAGTTTGAGAGCTTTTCCAATCAAACCAATTACACACATACCTCATAAACATCATATAGAAGTGATCCAAACACTTAAACAACATCTGGAACACTGATTTCTCAGAATCACCATCCAGTTGCTCAAGGTTTTAACCAAGTTGCAGCTGAGATGCCATGAAGTGATCCAGCCATTTCCAATCAAGTCCAAGCATTCAAACACGCTACATAGGGTGTAGGGAAGCTATTTAGATCATCACAACTCATCTGTAATACCTCCAACTCAAAAATCACATTGCTTTTGCTATCACGACCTTCAAGTAAGCCTAAACTTGGTCATCTCTTAATCTATGCATATTTCCTCGCACAATACTTTTGCCAAATGTTCATAATCATACATAGAATGTTTCCCCTCAATTAATTGCTTTGTTTGAATCATGTATCAAAATTCTCAGCTTTCATGCAATTTTTAGGGTTCTTGAGGTTTTGTCTTGATTTCTTATTCCATGTTAAAAATAAATGAAATTAAGGACCATAGACATGATCGTGAGGTTGAAACGAGCAGATTGATATGTGGATTGCATGATATAATCAAGTATTCAGTGAGATTGGAGAGAAAATGCAAATCTGGGCAACCCTCAGAACACGCGCGTGTTCTTGGGAGTTCTTGGCGCCCTTTTTTGAAAATTCAGATATTTGAATTTTGTGATTTTATTTAATTGATTCAAAAATTAATTTCTCTCTGAGTTTTAATGGTTTTGAGTTTATTCTTTTTTTAATAATTCACAAAAATGTTAAAATATTTTATTTTACCAAAAAATCCGAAAAATATTATTTATTTCATATAATTGATATTGTTGCCAAGAATTAATATTTTAATTGTTTTTGACATTTAAAATATTTTTTCCTTCTTGATTTTACAAATTTTTATGATTTCTAATCATTTTGTAGGTCAAAACATGATTTTTGAAACATTAATCCAAGATCACAATTTGTTTTCCACATGTTAAACAATTTTGATCATTTTAAATGAATTTTTTATTCATTTAAAATACATTTTGAAAACAAATTAGGGTTTTTGATTAACTCAACCCTCATCAAACTTTTTCAAACACTTTTGGGTCTCTAATAGAGTGTAAAACCCAATCCTTTGTAAATACAAACCTATTTTTGGGCCTCACTTATTGTATAAGTCCCGTTGTATTTCAAAAAGTTCAACGCGATCATCGTCCGTTGAAAAACAAACCTTGGGCCTCTCCTCGAGCTATAAGACCCATTCAAAAATCTTTTGGGCCTCTATTAGAGTGTAAGACCCAACCCCCTTTGAAAACCAAACCATTTTGGGCCTCAGTCTTTGTATAAGACCCACTGCGTTTTCAAAATCTCGGCGCGATCGCCATTTCAAACGAAAAATCATCTGGGCCTGCCCTCGTGTTATAAGCCCCACTCTTTTTCTTTAAACCTTTTGGGCCTCTTGAGAGAGTGTAAGACCCACCCCTTTGTACAAAAAACCTTTTGGGCCTCAGTCACTGGTATAAGTCCCTCTGTACAAAACGACAGTGCAATCACTGATAAAAACCCTGGGCTTCTCCTTGAGCTGTAAGCCCCAATCTTTCATTTCAAAGTACTTTCTCCTTTGATTTTGAATATACTGTTGTTTTCAATCTTTCTTTGTTGAACAACTAACCAAACAGCATGGAAGCTCTACAACCGAGTAAGTGGTTAAATGCTTTCTTTACCCGCTTTCATATACATATAACTGTATTGTGGGGCTATTTCACTGTAAGTCTTCTTTCATAAACTCATACCGACTGTGTAATAATAGTATAGATATTTAGATTTTCCCCGGCAACTACGTCTAGTACTAAGCCCTGTTGATTACTCTTAAAATAGACAAAACTAGATCCCCATAGGATTACCAGATACAGTCTTCCCTCCTCTTGGGGTTAAACAATATGGAGACGTGAAAGGCAGCATTCTTAGTGAATCCTTTCACAGACTGTCACCTTTAGAAATCGTCAAAGAAACTCTACTCCCCAGAGATGATCTTTTCTCCGTGAATGGAATCTCTTGAGTTTCTTCCAAATTCTCGAATTTTCCTGGCTTGATCTATTCTCTGTGAATAGCCTGTCTTGAATTTCTCAGGGTTTGGGGACCCACATGCTTCTTAAAAGCATCCCTGCCTCCTCTTGGGCGTTGTACAAGGACCCGTCGGCTTCTTAGAAGTATTCACAGCCTCCTCTTAGGCTTCGTATAAATGATTTCTTCCTCCGGGAATGATAGCCTCCTCTTGGGCTTCATAAAAATTGTCCCTCGGCTTCTTAAAAGTTTCCAGCCTCCTCTTGGGATTCGTACAAATTGTCCCGACGACCTCCTAGAGGTATAGGAACAGAAATTAGTCATCTTAATAGAACAGTCTTTCAAAAAGTCTAGATCTTACTACTGCTGTTTCTCAAAAATAGTACAAAAGATGAAACTCTAGACCTGGACAGTCTAATTCCCTTGAGTCTCAAAGACATTCTCAAGTTCCTCTCAAAGCTAGGAGATGAAACCCGTAGACTCGGACAGTCTCAATACCCTTTGGATTTCCCATTTCCTTAAAGAACAAGAAATAACCCTGATCCTCGAATCAAATCCCTGAGGGCAAACAGTACTCATATAAGAACTGATTTTCTCTTTAAATCAGCATACTGGACCTGTCACTCAACTGAAACAGTAACCCTAGCCTCCTCTTGGGCTTTGTACAATGATTCTGCCCAGCGGAGTTAACCTTTGCATACTCTCTTGTTAAGTCCAAACCTTCAGCCTCCATCTCGGGCTTTGTACGAGATACAAAACACTCTCTTGTTGAGTATAAAAGAATCTCTTGTTGAGTCACCCCTTTAGCCTCCATCTCGGGCTTTGTATGAGATACAAAACACTCTCTTGTTGAGTATAAAAGACTCTCTTGTTGAGTCACACTTTTCAGCCTCCATCTCGGGCTTTGTACAAGATACAAAAACACTCTCTTGTTGAGTCAATCCCTTTTAGCCTCTCTCTCAGGCTTCGTACGAGACACATAAAAATACCCTCTTGTTGGGCCAATAGCCTCCTCTTAGGCTTTGTATAAGGAAACCCGATTGAGTCAATCAACCTTTTAGCATCAATTTGTGCCTCGTTCACAGTATACAAACATCAACAACTCCTTTTCCCCCATCTAATTGCTGTAAGCGGCAAGCCTTTGGATTATTTACATCCATGCCACTGTCCCTCTTTTAGCATGAGAAATTCCTAAGGAAAGATGGCATTGCTCTACACTGAGTTAAAGTCTTCTCCTTCAGGTTAAAACCCCTATAAAGTAAATTATGGCATTGCTAGGATTCGCATATCCCGGTTAAAGTAATCCTCCTTTATGGTCCGTCACCCAACAGTTGTGACAAACAGACCTTCTTTAGAGATGAAAAATTCTCTCCAAAGACAAAACCTTTGAGCTTCAAATCTTGGGCTTTGAATAAGATACAAACCACCTTTATTTTCACGTCTTGGGCTTTGAACAAGACACCAAAACACCATTTCCTCCCATAGAATAGGAGGAACTACGATCGCTCTGATTTCCCTGTTTCGGTAAACGGGAGTACGTAGGCATAAGATTGAAAGAAAAATCTTAGCGAGCACACTAATCCAAAACCCAAATCCTGTACCCTCACATGTCAAAAACATCAGTCTTAATCTCCCACCAATCGCCCTAGCACTATTTTAACAAAATAACCTAAGAGAAACCCATAATCTTTGTAGCATCTGTAAACCAACAGTCATCTGTTCAAACTCAATTTGAAAGCAGGGTTAATTGGAGACATCTATTTCCCTTCCTTCATCAGCTTCAATAGGCTAAAAAATGAATCGAACTGTAGTACCAAAGAGATAGTGCTTCGCAACCACGTCCAAAATCGCTCGCTACAGCATCGTACAAAGATCTTTCTTTACAACCATAACCTACCATTGCATGAGTAGACTTGGACAGTCTCAGCCTCCTCTTGGGCATCATACAAAGATCATTCTCCAGCTAAGAGCCAACCTCTTCATACCAGTAGACTTGGAAAGTCTCATCTCCTCTTGGATCTCAAAGAAACCCTTAAGTTTCTTAAAAGCACAGGAAAAATCCTGATCAATTCATCAACACACTAATCTTCAGTAGAATTTGAAACCTCCATAGGTTTTCATACTCAAGGTTTAAACCTTTACCATCAATAAAACCTTAACATAATCAGAGCCTCATGGTCTCTGATATTTCAGCTCTTCTTCAATCCCCAGCAAGAGTTGATTCCCCAATACATATTGTACCTGTCTCTGGACTTCAATAATCCTCAGCAGAAGCCATCCTCCTCTTAGGTTTCATATAAGAATCTCCCCAACCAGCCTCCTCTTAGGCTTTATATAATGACTTTTCCTCAGTAGAGTCAGCCTCAATCTTGGACTTTGTACAAGACAGATCATACTCTCCAACTGAGTCAATTCTTTTCAGCCTCAATCTTGGGCTTTGTACAAGACAAATAAAACCTCCCCATTAGAGTCAATCTCTTTTCAGCCTCAATCTTGGGCTTTGTACAAGACAGATATAAAACTCTAGTGGAGTCCATCTCTTTTCAGCCTCAATCTTGGGCTTTGTACAAGACAGACAAAACATTCCCCAGAAGAGTCAATCTCTTTTCAGCCTCAATCTTGGGCTTTGCACAAGACAAATATAAAACTCCCCTAGTAGAGTCAACCTTTTAGCTTCAACCTTGGGCTTTGATCAAGGCACACAAAAATCACTATTCCCTCACAAGATATCAAGAGTCATCTCTGTTGGAAGGCATTTCTTTGTATATCACATATCAAAACGAATAATCAAACAAACCATAATTCTAGATAACTACTGTAAGTGGCACACTTGTTGATTCAAAAATCCATGTTGTTGTCCCTCTTTTATCCTGGTGAACTTCTCTTTCATCTAATTGTTGTAAGTGGCAAGCCTCTGGATTATTTACATCCAAACCAATGTCCCTCTCTTATCATGGAAGATTCCTAAGGAAAAATGGCATTGCTCTACACTGAGTTAAAGTTTCCTCCTTCAGGACATCTCCCTTATAAAGGAAATTATGGCATTGATGGATTCCATACATTCCAGTTAAAGTAATTCCCCTTTATAACCATTCCTTCAAAATTTGTGATCAATAGGTGAGATATCTCCCTTTAGTGATGACAAATTCTCTCTCAGTCACCCCTTTAGCTTCAATCTTGGGCTTTAAACAAGACACAAATAACCTTTAGCTTCAATCTTGGGCTTTGAACAAGACACAAATACTCATCTAGCTTCAATCTTGGGCATTGAACAAGACACCAAACATCTTTCCTCCCATAGAATAGGAGGAACTACGATTGCTCTGATTTCCCAGTTTTCTTTAACGGGAATACGTAGGCATTTGATTGCAAAATCTTAGCGAGCACACAAATCAAAAACTTTAGGTCCAGTACCTTACCAAAAACAACAGAAAACCTGAAAACAACAAAAACACTCTCTCAACACTCCCAAATGGGAAACTTTCCCAACCCATAACAGATAAACACCATAAAGTATTTAAACATACCATAAAAGGTCTATGGATAACCATATATACACTGGGTAATTGACAACTTCCCTTTGTATAACCTGACCCCGAACCCCCCAATCTCTTAGCATTTGTTAAAGAAAACATTTGCGTGCAAGGTTAGTTTTAGATAACTTCCCTTTCCTTTCCAGCTTCATAGGATAAATAAGAAATCAGAAAGTAGCACCCAATTCCAACCATTGCGGTAAGGTGGTCGCGTCACCGACAAAAATTGCACGCTACACACTGTATTGAAGAAAGTCAACAGTCTTCTCGTGTAGTCTCTATACGCAATCAAATTGGGTTGATGAGTATTCCAATCTTCGTTGGCCTGATTGATCACCAAAGCGGAATCCCCAAATATGTCAAGAGTTTTAATCCTCAAATCAATAGCCTCTTTGATACCCATAATGCAAGCTTCATACTCAGCTTCCTTGTTGGTGCATTCGAAAGTCAGCCTAGCGGTGAAAGGTATATGAGAACCCTTCGGAGTGACAATAACTTCCCCAACTCCATTGCCATTTACATTAACGGCCCTATTAAACATCAAACACCACTTAGAATCAGGATTTGTCCCTTCGTCAACTAACGGTTCTTCATAGTCCTTCATTTTCAAATACATGTTGTCTTCATCAGGGAATTCAAATTTCATCAGCTGATAATCCTCTAGTGGTTATTGCGTAAGATAGTCAGGTAGAATGCTACCTTTGATGGCTTTCTGGGAAGCATATTGAATGTCATATTCTGTCATGACCATTTTCCAACGAGCAACCCTTCCTGTGAGAGACGGCTTCTCAAAGATGTACTTGACTGGATCCATCTTGGAAATTAGCAGAGTTGTCTGAGTCAGCATGTATTGTCTAAAACACTTAGCAGCCCATGCAAGTGCGCAACATGTCTTCTCAAGCATTGAGTATCTTGACTCGCAATCATTGAATTTCTTGCTCAGGTAGTAGATGGCATGCTCCTTCCTACTTGCCTCGTCGTGTTGACCGAGTACACAACCCATTGAGTTTTCAAGTACTGTCAAATACATTATCAGTGGTCTCCCTGGAACTGGAGGTATAAGGTCGGAGGTTATTGAAGATACTCTTTTATCTTTTCAAATGCCCTTTGGCAGTCATTGTTCCACCTGATAGCCTGATCTTTTCTTAGCAGCTTGAAAATTGGTTCACAAGTGGTTGTAAGATGAGAGATAAATTTAGCAATGTAGTTCAACCTCCATAGGAAACCACGAACCTATTTTTCTGTTCTAGGCTCAGGCATCTCTGGAATCGCTTTTACTTTTGATGGATCAACCTCGGTCCCTCTTTCACTGACTATAAAACCCAAAAAATTTCCAGACCACACCCCGAAGGTGCACTTATTCGGATTCAGCCTCAACTTCAATTTTCTCAATCGTTCAAACAGTTTCTGCAAATTCACCAAATGCTCCTCTTTAGTCTGTCACTTCACGATCATGTCATCAACGTAGACTTCAATCTCCTTATGAATCATATCATGAAAGAGAGTCACCATTGCGCGTTGATAGGTTGCCCCTGTGTTCTTTAAGACGAAGGGCATCACTTTATAACAGAATGTTCCCCATGGGGTAATGAATGTTGTTTTCTCCATGTCCTTTGGTGCCATCTTAATCTGATTGTAGCCGAAGAAGCCATCCATGAAAGAAAATACCAATAATTGAGTTGTATTGTCAACCAAAACATCAATGTGAGGCAATGGGAAGTCATCTTTCAGACTTGCTCTGTTTAGATCACGGTAATTAACACACATCCGAACCCTGCTATCCTTCTTAGGTACGGGCACAATATTTCTCAACCCATGGTGGATAACTGGTAACAACTAAGAAACTTGCATCCAACTGCTTCTGGACCTCTTCCTTGATCTTGATTTCCATTACGGGTTTCGTTCTTCTATGCTTCTGCTTGACGGGAGAGCAACCTTCTTTAAGAGACAATCTATGCGTAACAATATCGGTGTCAAGCCCTGGCATATCTTGATACGACCAAGCAAATATGTCAACATATTCATGCAACATTTCAATCAACCCCTTCTTTACATTCTCGTTCAGGGCAGCCCCGATCTTGACTTCTTTATTAGCATCCTCGGTTCTCAGATTAATAACTTTCAGTGCCTCTTTATGTGGCTGAATGGCCATTTCCTCCTGTTTCAACATCCTGGCTAATTCCTCAGGAAGTTCTCAATATTCTTCACCATCCTCTTCGGCTTGGTAAATTGGATTGTCAAAGTCATAATAAGCCATAGCATAATCGTTATCAATGAAATCCGATGAAATGCATCTGCATGAATGATTATTCACGCTTTATGAGTGCACAAAAACAAACATTGCCATTTATTAATAAAAAGTAAAAAGAGAAAGATAGGGAGCGCAATATTTGAATGCAAATAAGGTCCTTTATTAATGATAAAATTGAATGTATAACAATGTAAGCCCCACAAAGAATCTCTACGCCTTGGGCGGGGTGCAGGATTTAACATGAAAACAAAGAAAATTACTCTTCGTGAAGAGTGACTTGGACGAAGCCTTCAGAAGACCAGTTGTGAAGTTCTTGACCTGGGACAGTTGGGTGTATCCAGTTGCTGATGTCGCAGTCACTGTCTCTGTCTTCATCGCTCGGTGTAAAAATCAGACCAGGATCGATGACTCTAACACTAGAGAAAGTAATGGATCCTTGGCGGCCTTGAACCTTTGGTCCTCGATAACCAATTCCAAACCTGTTTTCTTTTAGAGGCACTTCAATCACTCAGCCCCAACCTCCGGTGTTGCCAGACTGTACCACAGCTTGGGCTTGCTTGTAGGAGGCAATAGAAACTTCTGGTTTCTTCTCTGATGAAGGAGAGACTTCTTGCACATTCACCATTTCAAATGCTTGACACAACGTCTCATGGATTTCGCCATCTATCTCAACATACTTGAAGGAAGATAGGTGACTCACAAAGATGTCTTCTTCACCGCAGACGGTGACTACTTGTCCATCTACCACAAACTTAACCTTCTAGTGGAGGGTCGGTGATACAGCTCCAACGCCATGAATCCACGAGCTCCCTAGCAAACAGCTGTATGTAGGCTGAATATCCATTACGTAGAAAGTAGTGTTGAAGATTTGGGGCCCCACCTTGATAGGTAATTTCACTTCCCTAAAAACCAATCTTTTTTATCCTTCAAATGCTCGAACTACCAATTCGCTCGGTCTGAGCACCACTCCTTCAATATCCAGCTTAATAAGTACCATTTTGGGAAGCACATTAAGAAAGGATCTGGTATCTACTAGCACGTGAGAAAGAGAATTACCCATTTACATTCCATAGAAATATGGAGTACTTTGTTGTGGTTTCGGCCCTCCGAAGTCAAATCAAAGTCAGTGAAACCCAGCCCACGGCTGGCATTAACATTGGATATTACCCCCTTCCAGTTGGTTGACTGAGATTTCTTGAGGCACATACGCCGCATTCAGGACTTTCAACAAGGCATCACGGTGTGCTTCAGAACACAACAACAGAGACAAAACGGATATCTTCGATGGAGTTTGGTGGAGGTGATCTATAATCTTGTAGTCACTCTTCTTGATGATCTTCATAAATTCTTAGACATCATTTTCAAAAGAGGTACCAGGCTCCGTCCTCTGCACAGGCTCTTCGTTCATCACTTGCTTGCCTCTAGCCTTTGCCAAGGCATCTGCGTTATCATTTTGAAGAGTTTGCGGCGCAAACAGCCTGCCACTTTTAGTGAAACCACCAACTCCTACATTATCAACTTTCTGATCAACTACAGCTGGAGTATCAACTTCTTGCTTTTGACCACTGTAGTATACCTCAGCACCATAGTGCCATGGGATTGCCTTCTCCCTTTCAAACGAGATTGGTCCAGGCACCGTGATGGTTACCGGAGCTCGCCTTGCAGGCACTAGAATCTGTACCGATGTAAAAGGGATGGTAATAGTTGAAACATCATTATCACCACTTGAAACCTGATTGAATTGTAAACACCCATCGTTCATCAAATTCTGAATACAGCTTCTCAACTTATCACATCCATTCTCATGAATCAAACAATCTGAACAGTCTACATCACACCCAAGGAATACGCCCCCTTTTAGCAGATGATCTTTCATGACCAGCAATGATGTCTTAACATCCCTAACATCAGATACCAACCTCCAACTATCGTCTTCTTTAACAGCGTTAACATTTGCCCCACCGTGGGTAGGCATCGGATTCGGAATAACATTGGGGTGGCAGGAGGAGAAAAATTAATAGCTTTGGAATCTATTAAATCCTGAACCTTATGTTGAAAGGCTCTGCATCTTTCAATAGTGTGTCCAGGGGCACCTGAGTGGAAGTCACAATGCGCATTGGCATCATAACCCGGTGGGAGCTTTGCAGGAGGGGGCCCCAATGTGTGGAGTTCTACCAGATTCAGCTTGAGCAATTGTTGAAGCAACATAGAGTGAGACATAGGTAGCAAATCCAAGTGTCGATCAGTCGTTCTCTGTCTTTGTTGGTAGGCCTGCCTTGGGGCCTGTTGTTATTGTTAATTTTGTTGTTGTGTAGCAACAGGAATGGTTACAGCAGTGGTCTGATGGTATGGGGCCTGATATCCTCTATTTCTACTCTTCTGAGAAGACGCAGCATTAGTCTCCCCTTCATGTTTTTTACTCGCACCTGCAAAATGTTTTCGCACACCAGAAGATGACCTAACACTGTCTTGAATCTTACCCATCTTAAGTAAATTCTCAATCCTCTCCCCAGCAACCACAATATCAGAAAAACCAGATGAAGGACACCCTGCCAGGCGTTCCAGGAATGGACCTTGCAGTGTTACCATGAACATGACAGCCATTTCTCTTTCAAGCAACAGTGGTTGTACCCGTGCAGCCAACTCACGCCACCGTTGGGCGTATTCTTTGAAGATTTCTTTACTTTTCTGTGTCTGGCTCTGTAGCTAAGTACAATTAGGTGCCATATCGATGTTGTATTGATACTATTTTAGAAACGCCTCTGCTAACTCTTTCCAGTTCCTGACGTGGACCCTTTTAAGCTTCATGTACCACTCCAGAGATGCCCCAGACAGGCTGTCTTGTAAAAAGTACATCCAAAGCTTTTCATCATTGGAGTAAGCAGAATTATTCCTGAAGTAAGATTACAAGTGAGTTTTTGGGTAAGAATTTCCGTTGTATTTGTCGAAAGATGGAGCCTTGAATTTAGGAGGGATTCTTACCCCTTGAACCAACCCCATGTCTGCTACGTCAATGCTCATAGTATTCTGACATTCTACAGCCTTGATCCTTTCAGCAAGCAATTGGTACCTTCGGTCTCCTTCACCATTGTTACTGCCCAAATCTGTGTTCATTAGAGAAAACTGATCATAGTGATTATCCTCCATATGAGGAACAGGAATAGGAATGGGGATAGGACCCCCATCATCTTTACCAACAGGAATACCACCATTAACTCCAGCAACATGAATACCAGCATTAACTCCACCGACGGGAATATCACCTCCAACCGGAGGGTCAACTTGATTATCAGCATTTGGAATTTCAACTTCGGGCCTCTGCACCATTTCCCTTGTCTCTTGTTGGCCCTGGGCCACTCCTTGCATTAGGTCCATAAACTAGTTCATCCGGGCCCTCATTTCAACCATTTCTGCCTGTAGTTGTTCCATAAATCGTTGTTGGTTTTGACGCACTGAATAGTGGTGGATATGAGAAACAGAAATCCTGCCTGTTAATCAAACAAGGTTAGGAAATCCAGAAATAAGCACTTGTTATGCAAAAATGAAATGTATGAATGCATGCATATGCCATGCTTAATAATTTCCAAGTTATATCTACTTTGATTCCAGTATTAATCGGGCGAGGTATCAGATACGTTGCTGAGAAAATATAATGGAAACAGGTAGATATTGCAGAGAAAACACAGCCAGAACAACGTTGCTGAGAATACCACTGAAACAATATAGCGGAAGCAACCACATCATCATATAACATTTCGAAAAGTCATACAAATATATCTGATAAAACCAAGGGTGAGTCCATCAACAAGCCTGATGGTAATCACAATAGACAGCATATAGAAATACATGGATAGATCAATCCCAAACCCCTAGCCCATACAAACTAGTCTAGACTTCTTTGAGGAGGGCTTCAGTTTCTGGATGAGTTGGTCGTTCTAACAGCCCTTTGATCAGCTTATTCCTTTTCCCAATGTCTTGATTCAGCTTGTCAATATGTTTTGCGCTATCGTCGTCTCCAAAGACATCTTTGAGCTTTGACTTCTTGATCCCAGCTTGAATCTTGAGTTCTGCAATCTCCTTCTGAGCTTCCTTCAGTTTGTCAGAGAAGTGCTTCTTGCCTCTCTTCGCCTTTTGGAGCTCTTCCTTTAGTTCCTCATTTTCAGCCATGATTTCAACCCACCCGTTCTGAGAAATAGCAAGCTTGACATTTGCCTCGGACAAAACTTGCTTAGTTTGCTTGTAAGCCACGTCGGAGGATTCTGCAGCCAACTTAGATTTCTGGTAGAACTGAGCTCTGTCTGCAAAGCCTACCTATTTCTCGGCTAGCAGCTTCGTTGCGTCCTTAGCCTTACATTCCAAGTCCACGTTGTTATACAAAGCATCTTGAAGACGGTTACTCAAGTCTGAGTTTTCTACACGGAGCTCAGTCACAAGAGCTTGCAGCTTGTTGAACTCTTCAATGGCAACAGTGGTAGGTTATTCTAACATTAATGGGTAAAAAGGTGGCTCCCTTGAGAAAGGCAAGAGCACCTCTTCTACTTTTCTATGGATCCACTCAGTATAAGGAGGGTAAGCTCTACAGTCACTCTTTCCCAGAACAGTCTTCCCTTTCTTGTGAATATGTTCCCAAGCGTTCATAGCTTCCCTCAGCACTTCCTGGTCTTCAATCCCATTAAAGAACAAAGATTCCTCAATGTCTCGGTCTTCAGGAGGACTATTCGTAGCATATCCAAATTGTCTGACGGCCAGAATAGGGTTGTAATTGATTCCACCCTTTCTACCCACCAGAGGCACATTTGAAAATTATCTGCAACTAGAAATAATCTCCATACCCAGCAACTGATGCTCAAAAAAGACAATGTTGTTAGCAGTCAGCCCGATTATCCACTTGGACCACTTCAGAGAAGTCTTTGTGTCAATAAAGGCACCAGTCTGAGGCAGATGATTCAAAAACCAATCGGACAAGAGTGGCGTGCAACAATTGATAGGCCCCCCTCTTCTCTTCTCATTTTTGAAGTGCACTGAATGATAGAAATCACCAAGCAGAGTAGGAATTGGATTTTTCAGAATGAAGATTCTCACGGCGTGCATGTCCACGAAGTCACATATGTTGGGAAACAAAACAATCCCATAGATGTATAGAGCCAAAATAGCATTGAAAATAGTCCAACTCTTGGCGTCGACATATTCTCGAGCTTGGCTAACCAGGAACTCCAATTGAAAACCTTTAATTCCACCCTTTTCGGCAACGTTGTCCTTCAGAACTGACTGACCCACATGCAAAGCAACTGAGACTTCCTCTAAGCTTGGACACTCCTCGGAAAAGAACGATACCCATGGCTTGATAGAGATTCCCAGGATGAAAGAAAACTCTTCCAGTGTTGGCGTTAGAATATAATCCGGAAAGACGAAGCACCGTAACGGGGGCTCATAAAATTGCAATAGTGTATGAAGAGTGTCGTGCTCGTACTTTGTGATATTACGGACCATATTCAATAATATCCCATACTCTTTTCTGAAGTTGGTGAGAACACCAGGATCGGCCATGGCAACCACTTTATGAAGCAAGTCTAAAGTCAGCTTCAGAAATTTGTAGGCCATATTATTCTTCCTCTTGGTATCCATCCCTATAGAACCCAATGACCGGAATCAAAAGTACGATATAAACCTGGAAATGAAAAAACATGAATGTCAGGGTATGAAAATTCAATGCAAAGGCATGGTATCAGAGGTGACACATATAACTGGACGTGTCTGTACTGAATTGTGTGAATAGTGTTGTCGCAACTGCGAAAAACAACCGGCGGAAATAGAACAGAAGATTCGCCACCAAATGTTATTTATCCCGACGCAAGGAAAGGAAACAATTGAAGAAACCTCAAAAGGGAGAAGACATGGTCATCGTAACCATAGTCCAGGTTCGAGAGTTGGTTACGCGAGGGGAAGGTATTAGCACCCCCATGCGTCCATCGTACTCGATGTGATCCACACTTGTTGTCTAATCAAAGGGTGAGTTATCTAAAGCCTACTGTTAAACGAAAACGAGAAGGGAAAGAACAAAAACGGACTTGCAAGGATTATCACAATCCTATGCCTACATATCTTCGTGGACGAACGACGAATCAGAGTCGACGTAGTTCGACAGACTACGCACTAAAGGGGGAGGTTGCTCGCAAAGACATCGTCGCCTTGTGCCTACGTATCGTCAATCGGATGAGAGAGAGAGGAAGTCAGAGCAGTCTTAGTTTGACCTACGGGTCGGTAAGTGTTTTTTTTAGCGACGTTAGGTTTGCGCTCGGCAGTTAGGGTCGATGCCTGTTTGAAATAAAACGGAAATAACGTGCTCTTTCTGAAAATGATTTGAAACCCAACAATCCCGAAGGATAAAAATGATTTGAACTTGGTTTGTATTTTTTAGACAGAAGTGTATTGAAGTTAGTTTGAAACTCGCATTGTACTAAAGTCTATGACATAGGAGTGAATGTGTCGCATGGTCGCTCCCAATGGGACGTATGCTAAACACTATAAAAGTGAAGGGAGACCCCTCATTCTTCATTTCCCATGTACTTAAGGCTCATGGCGCACAATACTCGTTGTATTTATTAAGTGTTTTGGACTTTTTTTTTAGATGAGAAGAGAAGACTCAAAGGTTGCAAAGAAAACAACTAAGGGATCTCCATCCTAGAAGTTATCATGCAATGGTGGCCCTATAGTTGAGGTAAGAAGGGGAATTCTACCTAATGTTAGCATACATGGATTGAAAGCCTAATGTCTCTCCTATCTCAAACTTAACCAGAAATTAAGTCGAGCTAGGAACCCTAAGGGATCATGTGAATAAACACGAGTAAACATTACTTTAATCAATCACAAACAAAAAGCAAATCTAAGATTTAAACAAGTCTTAAGATTTAGGGGAGAAGAAAGAAGTAAGAGATGAAGGAGAAGATGCAACATTAAGTAACTCAAGAGATGAGATGAACACAAGTAATGAGCAATGAAAACATCATATCTAAACATTCAAGACCAGCACCAACATCAAATGTACAAACTTCAAATCAAACTTCAAGAATGGAAGTCACAACAATTAGGCAAAGCAAAACACCAATGAACACACCAATGACTTAAAACCAAACAAGAAGTATTCAATCATCAAACAAAGTGAAGTGAGGTCAAATGACATGAGAAATAAGATGGGGCAGCAAGCAAGTCATGTCACATTCATCTCATATTAATGATCAAAGGAAGAGCAAGAGAGTTCAACGCATGCATCTTAACCACAAACAAACATTTGTTCACAAAAAGATCATGTAAGACACACCTCAAAAGAACAAACATGTGAGATTAAGGCATGACCTCAAGCAAAGCAGTAGCATAGCCATGTATATCAATCCAAACATCAACTCATGAATGGCAAAAAGAAACATCAAGTATCAACTTCAAAACATGCATCAAAACTAGGCAAACATTCACTTAAGTCATCCATACAAGCAACAAAAGATCATGTGAGGCAAGAAGTGAGAAAAGATCACACAATGGACACCATATCAAGAGGATCAGAATCTTATACATGTTATTTAAAGCAAAGAAGAGCCCACAAACATCCATTAGATCATATGAGAAGGCATCACAAAGGAACTAGTTCAAGGACAACAAAGGAGTAAGGCCAAACATAGTCAACTTGGAAAATCAACCACAAATAGGAAAATGATCAAATGGGAATGATTCCAAAGCCAAAAACAATTCAAAACAGTACATGATCATATCAAACAATCATTTCAAGCTTCACTTAAGTACAAGTGATCAAAAATATCCAAACTAGGTCAAGTATCAAAAATATTTCAATCAATGTTCAAGCCACATGTAAGCATCAACCAAAAATAGAAGCATGCCTTATAAAAATACAACTAAATGCTTTAACTCATGTTATATCAATCAAGAATGAATGTACAAAATATATCAACAAGAATCACAAAATTTCATTACCAAATGAATCAAAACATCACACATATCAAACCAAACGAGCAACAATCGAGGAGTATCAAAAGCCACGTGGAAAAACAATCAAAAATTAATCACCAAGGTAGAAACATGAAATTCAAATAATCCTCATTCATATGACTAAACATGGCAAAAAGATTAGGACAAGAAAGCACATCAAAGTCATCAAACAAACAAGCCCTAGCCCAAGGTCAAATTTGTAAAAGCATATCACAATTAATTCCAAATAAAATAGAAAAATAAATGGAAAAATAAAATAAAAATCATGAAAAAAATCACAACATGACAAACAATCAGAAACATATTTTTGACAATTTTTATCATGCATGGAAGAATTAAAACAAACATGAAATTGAAAATACATAAAAAATGAAAAATAGAAAAGAAAAGAGCAAGGTATGAGCAATTCTGGAGAGCAAAGGAAACCAACATACACACGCAAGGATGATTCAACCAAGAAAAACTCAAAATCTCTCAGAAAATAGGAAAATCGAAAATGAGAAAAATGGAGGAAACTTGATGCTCAGATCTGAAAATGGAGAGAATAAGGCTCAGGTCTGGAGTTTGTTGGTTTTATATGAGGTCCTTAGGGTTGGAAAAAGGAAAGGAAACGAAGCTGGAGGCTTGGAGGTTGTTACATTTGGTTTGGAAAGAGAAAAAATGAAAAATGCTCATGCTTTGTGGTAGGCTCGGGTACACTAGGTTCATGCTTGATTTTGCTTTGGTTGAGTGGTTTTGTTGAGTACAAATAGTGTGGTGAAGATTAGCACGTGCGAGGGAAAAGTGTGAGCAAACTTGATGATTTTCTTTTTTTTTCATTTTGCCACAAAAGTACATGAGGTGTGCATGTGAATCATGGAATGTTTGGCTATTTAGGGCAAGGATTTTGGCATTTGGAATCAAGGAAGAAGGAATGTACGATTGGTGAGGTACTACACATATTTGACACTCTTTTGGTCATGGCATGCAAGATTACTACAACCATCATGGAAGCAATTTCAAGGAATCATAACTTGATGAATTCTACATCAATTCATGGAATCTTGAGCTCAAATTAAACTAGGGAGATCATAGAATAAAAACATGTTGGAAAGGTCTTGAAAGTAAACTTGAATCAATGAGAAAACATGCCATGAAAATGTGTCCACAAATCAGCCAAAACACTTATAAAAATTTTAAGTTTTAACCATAATCACAACTTGAAGCCTTGAACTTTAAAAGACCATAACTTGAGCAATATTGATCCAATTGGGACATTCTTGTACTCTTTGGAAAGGTGGGATTTCCCTCTACAATTTTCATTTGGACTTGAATTCAATATGAAGCTTGGAAGTCCTTCAAAAATGAGTTGGAACATTGGTACACCAAACTGAATTTTAACACTTAGAAAAATTTCTAAGTGTTGAAATATGAAAGTTTGAAATTGTCAACTTCCAACAACCATAACTTGATTAATAATGATCCAAATGAAGCATTCTTTATATGGTTGGAAAGCTTGGAATGCATACTACAACTTTCACGTTTGAAGATGAATGAAATAAAGTCTTGAACATGGAGAAAATTGGCCTTGAAGGTGGCTGCTAAACCATAAAAACTTGCCAAAAATAGTAAGTTCTAAAACCCTATTTTTGCCAAAAATGGCAATTTTTCCAAATTCTTAATTTTTGATGATTCCTTTTACATTTCTTGATCAAATCTCATCCATTGGTCATATTTGACTTGAAAAACACAAAGTTGACCTCAAAAAGTCAGGAGTTGTCTTTTTTACTGCCCAGTTGACTTTATCCCTGGTTTTACTGATTTTCAATCATCTGATCAATTGAAGGCCTTCTACTTCAAATTGGTGATCAATCTTCCATCCCTAGACACTTGAGAACATATAGGAGGCCATGGAATCAAGTCTTACTCAAGGAATCAGAAATAAACTGATTTTACCACAAACCCTAATTTTGGTCCTCAAAGTCTAGGAGATGAATGCACATCTTCAAAACCATAATTCATCTAGTCATGATGTAGAATTCTCTAAACAAAGATGATGTGTGAGAAAAAATGATGAAAAAGCTTCCAAATCTTTGCCTACAGAGGTGCCACACTCCCAGATGTTCACAACCCTAGCTTGATGATCAAAAGATAGGAGGAGGTGATCCACTTCAAACCTCTTGCCAATTTCAAACATTTGATGAGGTGATGGACATATTAGGATGCCTTGAGGTCTAAGAAACCATTGTAGCTTGAGTGATGGTGATATTAAGAACATCTCTTCCCTTGATATCTTGAACAATATTCATCTATGCTCACATGATCTCTTGCTTGAACTTCTGAGAAACACACTTTCTTCTTGAGCTAACCAAGATACCTTGATCCCATGCTTATAACCAATGATATGCACAAATGATAATGAAAAATGAAATGAAACATAAGCCAGTTAGTGTTAGAAAAAGGAGGGCAAATTTTGGAGTGCTACAAGTGTTTGTGTAGATCTGTGGGAATAATGTCTGTGTAGAACTGTGGGAATAACAACTGACTAAACATAACAGGATGAACTATCCACTTCTGTAAGAATACCAGAAAAGCAGGTAGATTGGAAGTCAAAGTTACCTGCAAACCTGTAAACACCCAGCCCCTCTCACATGTGGATTCTAAGACTAAGGATCCTCAGCGTCACAGACTCTCAGGTCGAGAAATGATGATACGTTCACCATTTCAGGTTTGGCATCATCATCAATCGAGGAGGCCTCAACTGATTCCCCTCAAAAGGTCATCCTATGGTAAGTTCTCAGCTTCGGGACCTTGGACCAAGAAGCGTAATGGGTTTGCCATTTCTGGTCTGCCATTATCATCTCTTGGGAGGAGTACCCCAACTGAGTCCTCAGGAATGGTCACCAGAGTCGACAGCTTTCTAGGTTAACACCCCGAAATGCACAAGACGCGCAAATCAGAACATCTCCCAAGAAAATCTCGTCTGGGTGTGGATTTCGTGTAAACCAAATGTACCAAGATGCTACGTAGGCCACACTACTTTCCACTCTAGTCCTATGTGTACACTTAAGCCTGGGTATTGGGCTCATCTCTCAGAACACCCATCCCACCAAAGAAAACAACAGTCCAGCACAGTCCAGTAAATATGGCAATAATGAATGTAAAGCAAGTAAAATGCGATAAAAGTAATAAACATGCAATAAAAGCCATAAATAAAGCATACAGATAAACACATGATAATCGAAAACAAACAAGCGCTGGGATTTAATCGCTTAGGGATGGGAAAGTCCCCAGCAGAGTCGCCAGTTGTCGCATCTGCAAAAAACAGCCGGCGGAAAAGACAGGAGAGTCACCGCCGAACGTTATTTATCCCGACGCAGGGAAAGAAAACGATCAAAGAAAACCCCAACAAAGGGAAAGACATGGTCATCGCAACCATACCCTGGTTTTGGGAGTCGGTTACGCGAGAGGAAGGTATTAGTACCCCCTCGCGTCCATCATACTCGATGGGATCCACGCTTATTATTTCGATCAAATGGTGTAGGTATCTGAAGTTTCAACTACTAACAGGAAAGGAACGGCGGAGGAAAAGAATAGGTGAATCGGTAGAACATCTCCATCCTAGGCCTACTTATTCCCTCGGGAGTGGGAAAATCAGAGTCAACGTAGTTCAGGGGACTACGGGTTTGTGGGGGAAGGTTGCTCGCCAAGATATCGCATCTTGTGCCTGCGTATCCTCAATTGGACGAGAGAGAAGAAATCAGAGTAGTCTTAGTTCGACCTACAAAGGTCTTTATTTTTTTGTGTTTTTAAGTGGATAACGCTAACATTCGCATTCCAGCAATTTAGGTGTTGCCGCTCATTGCGTGGAGTCTTACGCGTTTACCTGTTTGCGGTAGAACGAAAATGACGTATCCTTTACGATGGGAGTGAGGGAGATGAGAAGAGAATCCTGAAGGAAGACGATTGTTTATTTTTGTTTTTTTTAAGAAGGTGTTTTGATTTATTGTTTGAAACTCGTATTGCACTAAAGTCTATGACATAGGATCGAATGTGTCGCAAATCGACCCAAGACGGGACGCATACTAAACACTCTAGGAAAGTGAAGATAAACCCCTCACCCTCTATTTCCCATGTACTTAATGCTCATGGCGTACAATACTCGTTGTATTTATTAAATGTTTTTTATTTTGTTTAGAGATGAGAAGAGAGAGGACTCAAAGTATAAGAGAAAACAACTAAGGGAAACTAGGTCCTAATGTTATCATACAATGGTGGCCCTATAGTTGAGATTAAGAGGGAGCTAACCTATGGTTATCATGCATGGATTGTTAGCCTAATGTCTCTCCTACCTCCAACTTAATCGAAAATTAAGTGGAGCTAGGAATCCTAAGGGATCATGTGAATAAACACAAGTAAACATTATTCTAATCAATCACAAAAGAAGGAAGTGAAGGAGAAAAGTTAGATGAAAAAGGAATCATGTAAGTGTAAACAACCATGCAAAGTATCATAAGCAACTTACCATCTCCAAGCCAAGCTCAACTATAAAGTAGTTGAAAGCAAAGTACAAAACTATGTCCTAATGCACAAGGAACTGCTCTAGCTCTACCCTAGGAGCAAAGTTAAACCATAAGCAATGAGAATTGAACCCTAAAGGTGTAAGAACATGCAATGGGAAGTAGCTAAACCTATTCTATCCTATCTATGTTAATGTCATAAGCATTTTCAAAAGGTTACAAGTTATGTCTTACAATAATACACACACATTTGTTGTTTACAAACTATGTCAAAAGGACTCACAAAACTCACACAAGTGGAAGTCAAATCATATACTCAAGCCACATATGAGATAACATGTAGAAATAAAGCTTGAAGTGTGAAGAAGTAATCATGGAATGTACACCAATCAAGTTCAAGTGGTTTGAAAGTTACATTCAAAGATGGCACCTAAAGCATGCTCTAATCATTCAAGGTTACACAACAAGCAAACAAGTGTGAGATGAACTCATAAGGCTTAGGCCAGAAGTAGAGACATGTATCTAATGTGTAAGATCAATCTCAAATTGTCACAACATTTCATGTCAAACTCAATCTCCAAAGCTAAGGTAAGTAAGGGCCAAAAACCACACTTAAGCATCTTCTAAAGCATGTAACTTATTAACCAAGCAAAGAGAAAATAAAGAACATGGTAAAGTAATATCAAAGCATATACACCAGAAGTAAGAGACCTATAATATCTCATTTTTGAATACCAAAAACAATGAACAAAGATAACATACAAATGATGTTACAAGAGTTGTCAAAAATTCACTTTGTCTTCCACTAGAAGCAAAACAAGTTCAAGTATGTAAGAGCAAGGCCATGGTAAAGTAAATCAAGTGTTCACACACATGAGGCAGTGGTAAATGTTATGTGGAATGGTACATTTGAATATCAAAAGCATTGTACGAACAAGGCACATCTAAAGTCCAAGTGGAAACAACAAAGTTAAGTGCTCATTCATGTTCAAACTTGTGAAGACATAACACCAATTAGGAGAATCTGAAATGACATATAATTCAATATGGGCAGGCTCTACCACATTCTAAATCACATGTGAAATCATGCACAAAAATATCCATAAGAGGATTGCACAAATGCATCATCAAACTAAAACATCCAAGCAAGCATCGAGCAAGATCGGGTAAGAAATTTTAGAGTTTCAAGAAATCATGTAAGTCATGATCAAAAATCCACATTTAAAAATCAAAAAGGCATCTAAAATGTCATTGTGTATAGGCTTAAACATTCCTTCAAAATTGGTCTTAAAGAGCTTACACATAAGTATCAAACTTAACCTAGTTCTAGCATGTGTCAAAAGGTTAGTCATGTAATGTAATTGTCCATGAAAAAATAGTTAGAGTATTTAGAAAATCATGAGAAATTAACCATGTCATGTTAAAGTCAGTGAGTTATCATGTACAAAAAATAGGATCCAAAGTATGCACTAAGGGTACTCAAAAAATTGTAAACATTAGGCATATTTCACTTAATGATCATACAAACACAAGTCACAAAAAGTATCTAGAAAGTGACTCAAAAATTATGATCAAAGCATGAATTTAACATGTAAGGATCCCATAATGAAGTATCAAAGCACACACAAAAAATTGGATCATAACTATTAGAGTAAGGTCATTTTTAAAGGCTTGAATCACAAGATAGGTCCATAAGAACATCCACCAATCAGAAATTGAGTAAAAATATCAAATATGATCAAAAATAGAAATAAAATTCATCAAAAATTAATTAAGGTCCTCAAGAGTCCATGAATTAATTCATAATTTTGAGCAACAAAACCTATTTTTAATATTCATTTTTAAACGTGTGAAAAAAAAAGAAATTAAAAACACAAGAAAGAAGAGGGGAGGTGCTACACTAGCAAGAATATAGTCCGGAAACCCATGGGCCCAAAAAGCTGGGGTGCGCTTAGCAAATATCTGGCCCAAGGTGCCAAAACTTCACACTCAGGTTAATATTATTGCTCAGCAAAAAAGGAAAATAAAGTGGCAAGCCATTGAGCACGTGGGGATATTACGCCAGCACTCATTAATGCGTTGGAACGCATTCATTGGCCAATTTGAAATGAAGATACACGCGGGGAAAAGAATACTACATGCTGTCAAATGAACTCCCACGCTGGATAAGTAACTGTGACATGGCCCTATGGTAGCATAACACGTAAGTTTGACTGAGAATAGGGTTTGGAATTCAGGTGGCAGGAGAAGACCTTCGGTCGTCTTCTCTGGTGGGATAGCCACCATGAATCAGTGAGACAACCCAGAAATGCAAGATATGACCATGGTCGTGCTCGTTTTCTCATGCTGAGCATGATTCTGACCTCAAAAATCATGAAAGATTAATCTACGAAGTGATACGTGTAACACCCGATTTAATTTAATTATTTTTCGTGATTAAATTGAATAATGTTGTGTATTGGTGTGTTTTGGTTGAGGTTAGGTTACCCTTAGGGTGGGGTAGTGCCCTTAGAATTATAAAGGAATAAGGTATCGGAGGAAAGGGTTAGTTGGCTAATATTATTATTTTAGATTATTGAGGAATATTGTTATTATTATTTAATTGGTGAAATAATAATAATAATAATAATAATATTTAAATAATAATAATAATAATAATAATAATAATAATATTTGGATAATAATAATAATATAAATAGGAAAGGGATGAGAAGAGGAAAAGTTTTGGTACGTGTTTGGAAAGAGAAAGAAAAAGAGTAGAGCTAGGTCAGAGAAAAGAGGTTCCATTGTTGAAGGAAGAGTTCAAGGATTCTAAGGTAAGGGTGGGGCTCTCTGATCTTTTAAGGGTGCATATTGTTTGTATGAGGGTAGTAAATCATTAGGATCTCCCATTTCTTGTTGTTTGTGAAAATTTGGGAATTGGGATCATGTATGTCAGAGGGTCTGATTAGAGGGATAAAAGGAAAATCGATTTATTTAGTTGTGAATCTGTGTATATAAGTGTATATATGAATGGGTATGGTTGTATGTGTTTGATTGGGTCTGTTTGTGGGAAAATTTGAGGAAATTGGGACTGGAATGGTGCTGATATCGCATCTGCAGAATTGCAAAATCGCGATGTTCGCAAAGCGAACAAAACATTCGTTGGGCGAAGGTTCGCCCCAGATTCGCAAAGCGAATGGGGCAACGAATGAAGGAATAGTTGAGAAAGTCTGAGATGTGTGGAGGGGGAGTTCGCTCCAGGTTTCACAAAGCGAACCCCTGGCGAAGCCAGTTCGCTAGGCGAACCTCTAGCGAACGAGAGTTCATTGTACGAACTCGCAGCGAATGATGGCAGTGCTGAATTTGCTGCTGCACGGACAGAATTTTTCCGAAACTTCGAAAATTCATATCTTTCAGTTCGTATGTCTGTTTTAGCCGTCGTTCGAAGCGTTGGAAAGCTGGTTTCATATACTTTTCATTAAAATTAATTTCAAAACCAGAATTCCAACCCTTTGATATGTTAATTGGATTTTGTGTATGTTGTTGTGTGTTGTAAGTGGAGATAATGGATTCGTTGGTGTGTATGTGTGTTATCGTTGTAGATTGCTGTGGTTGGCAGGTATAGACTGATGTGTATCATTGTATTCTAATGTATTGATGTGTTGATGGTAATATGCATGTAAATGTTGTTGTATTTGTCGTGGTATGTTGTCGTTATGTGATGTTGTTGTATGCATGACATGTTGCATAAGTGTGGGATAAGCCATGGGCCCATGTGGGATGTGAGCGTCTTATCCGGATTCTTTAAAATAGAATTGTGTCGATGTTGTTGTTGTTTTTGAGGTAATCGTGTGCCCATGTGGGGTGTGAGTGATTACGGGTGATCGTGTACCCATGTGGGGTGTGAGCGATCACGAATGTCGTGTGCCCGTGTGGGGTGTGAGCGATTATTATGAAATCCCGACGGGGATTATGACCATGAAACAGTGGTCGATTTGGTACCACATGCATTGAGTCGAGTCGTGGGTCTCATTGCATTGCATTTTGTGTGTTGATCATCTAATTGTGTGAGAATTGCTAATCGTGTTGATGTTGTGTTGATAGGGCAGATTCTGAAATGTTTTTATCCTTTCATACTTATACTATGCATTTCTTATATTGATTTGAGAATCTCACCCCTTCTGTTTGAATGTTACCTCCACGTGGGTAACGTGCGGATAAGCAGGAGTAGTTCGAAGGTGGAGTTAGCGAAGACGAGGTCTTCTCTTTGTGTTATCGAGTCGCGTCTGCTCTGATTGTAACGCCGGGTTGTCAGAACGCTTAGAGTTCTTTATTTTGTTATGTGTTATTACTATTCTATCTGAAAATGTTTATGTGTGATTAAACATGGTATAGTTTTCGTTGAATTTCCACTGCTGTGTGAATGCTTAAATACTATGTTTTAATTACGATATTTATGTGTTGTTTATCATATGCATGAAAAGTTAAGTAGTGTTAGTAGCATCCTAAATCCATGTATGTTATTTTACTCTGATAGGTTATTATTATATGTCGCGGGGGTTTAGGGTGTTACACAGTGGTATCAGAGCAGGTCGGTTCGTCCGACCAAGTTGTCGAGTCGTTGTCGTGTGATAGTTATTTAGTGTCGGTGTCGTTTCCTTAACCATTATGTTCTGTTGTTAGTGTGTGACAGATTTAGAATGGCTGGAAGGAACGATGTTGCGATTGCTGCTGCTTTACAGGTTGTTGCTCAAGCGGTACAGAACCCGCCACATGCTAACGAGAATGATGAGTTTCGAAAGAATCGACCGCCTACCTTCAAGGGAAGATATGATCCGGATGGAGCACAGGCTTGGCTCAAGGAGATTGAGAGAATTTTCTGGGTTATGGAATGTCCTGAAGCACAGAAGGTGCGATTAGGTACTCATATGCTGGCTGAGGAGGCTGATGATTGGTGGGTTAGTACTCGTCAAGTGTTGGGAGCAGCAGAAGAGGCAATCACTTGGGTTGTGTTCGGTAGGGAGTTCTTAAGGAAGTATTTTCCTGAAGATGTCCGAGGGAAGAAAGAAATTGAGTTTTTGGAACTGAAGCAGTGTAACATGACGGTTACGGAATATGGTGATAAATTCTCAGATTTGGCTAAGTTTTATCCTCACTACAGTGTGGCAACTGCTGAGTTCTCAGAGTGTGTTAATTTTGAGAACGGTTTGAGGCCTGAGATCAAACAGGCGATTGGGTATCAGAGGATCAGAAGGTTTCTGAATTTGGTGGATTGTTGCAGGATATTTGAGGAAGACAACAAGGCTCGATCAGCTCACTATAAGGGGTTGGCCGAGAGAAGAGGAAAACAACCGGTGAATCGTGGGAAGCCTTATGCAGCTCCAGCTGAGAAAGGTAAACAGAAACATGCTGATGGAAAGAGGCCATGTGGGGGAGGTTCCCCTGCTCCTCTTAAGTGTTACAGGTGTGGAGAGTTGGGTCATCATGTCAGTGAGTGCACGAGTGATGTGAAGAAATGCTTCAAGTGTGGACAGGCAAGACATCTGATTGCTGATTGCAAAGTTAATGTGGTTACTTATTACAATTGCAGAGAACAATGCCATATTAGTACTCGTTGTCAGAAACCAAAGCAAGATTCGACTGGAGGAAAAGTGTTCGCTTTGATAGGAACTCAGACTTTCAGTGATGACAGACTGATTAGAGGTACATGTTATATTAATAATACGACTTTGATTGCTATTATTGATACTTGTGCTACTCACTCTTTTATTGCTGCTGATTGTGTAAGAAGGTTATGCCTTGTTGTTTCTCCTATGAAGGGAGAGATGGTTATCGAAACTCCTATGAAGGGATCGGTGACCACTTCTTTAGTCTGTTTGAATTGTCCATTATCAATCTTTAGTAAGGAATTTGGTGTGGATCTGATTTATTTACCGTTGGGAGGGCTCAATGTGATTCTGGGTATGAACTGGTTGGAGTTCAATCATGTTCATATTAACTATTTTAATAAGTCAGTTCGATTTCTTACTCCTGAGGAAGAGGGAGAAGATGGTTTTCTGTCTGCTAGAGAGTTGAAAGAGCTCTTGGAAGAAGAAACACATGTGCTTGCATTGTTTGCATCCTTATCAGTGGAGAGTAAGTCAGTGATTAATGAATTGCAAGTGGTGCTTGAATTTCCTGAAGTGTTTCCAAATGACATTGATGATGTACCACCAGAGAGAGAAGTAGAGTTTACTATTGATCTTGTCCCTGGTACCAGACCTATTTCTATGGCACCATACAGGATGTCGGCATCCGAATTGTCAGAGCTGAAGAAACAACTGGAAGACTTGTTAGAGAAGAAATTTGTGAGACCAAGTGTATCGCCTTGGGAGCTCCAGTTTTGTTAGTAAAGAAAAATGATGGTAGTATGAGGTTGTGTATCGATTACAGACAGCTGAATAAAGTAACGATTAAGAATAAGTATCCACTTCCAAGAATAGATGACTTGATGGATCAATTAGTGGGTGCCCGTGTGTCTAGCAAGATTGACTTGAGGTTGGGTTATCATCAGATACGGGTAAGAGAAGAAGATATTTAGAAGACGGCTTTCAGGACTCGCTATGGACATTATGAGTATGTGGTGGTGATGCCGTTCGGAGTTACTAATGCACCTGGTGTATTCATGGAATATATGAATCGTATATTTCATGCTTACTTGGACCAATTCGTAGTTGTCTTCATTGACGACATTCTAATCTATTCTAAGACAGAAGAGGAACACGCAGAACATTTGCGGGTCGTGCTGCAAGTGTTGAAAGAGAAGAAGCTCTATGCTAAGTTGTCTAAGTGTGATTTCTAGTTGAGAGAGGTAAGTTTTCTTGGTCATGTTATTTTCGGTAATGGTATTGCGGTAGATCCGTCCAAGGTAGACGCCGTTCTACAATGGGAGACTCCGAAGTCAGAAACCGAGATTAGAAGTTTCTTGGGTTTGATTGGTTATTACTAAAGATTTATTGAAGGATTTTCGAAGTTGGCACTTCCGTTGACTCAGTTGACGTGCAAGGGTAAAGCATTTGTGTGGGATGTTCATTGTGAGAAGAGTTTCATTGAGCTAAAGAAGAGATTAACTACATCTGCAGTTTTGATCCTACCCGAACCAAATGAACCGTTTGTGGTGTATTGTGATGCTTCTTTGATGGGTTTGGGAGGTGTGTTGATGCAGGATGGTAAGGTTGTGGCTTTAGCTTCACGACAGCTAAGGGTACATGAGAGGAATTATCCGACGCATGATTTGGAGCTAGCTGCAGTGGTATTTGTATTAAAGATTTGGAGGCATTATCTCTATGGTTCCAGATTTGAAGTATATAGTGATCACAAGAGTTTGAGGTATCTGTTTGATCAGAAGGAATTGAATATGAGGCAGAGAAGATGGCTAGAATTCTTAAAAGATTATGATTTTGGCTTGAACTATCACCCCGGTAAAGCTAATGTTGTGGCTGATGCTCTGAGTCAAAAGTCTTTGCATATGTCTGCTATGATGGTTAAAGAGTTAGAATTGATTGAACAGTTCAGAGATATGATTTTGGTTTGCGAACAGACACCGCATAGTGTGATGTTGGGTATGCTGACGATCAACAATGAATTTCTTAATAATATCAGAGAAGGTTAGAAGTTGGATCTGAAACTGGTGGATTTGATGATTAGAGATGATCAAGCGGAAATGAATGAGTACAGAGTGGATAAACAAGGTGTGTTGAGATTCCGTGATAGGATTTGCATTCCTGATAATCCTGAGTTAAAAAGAATGATTTTAGAAGAAGGGCATCGGAGTAGTTTGAGTATCCATCCAGGAGCTACGAAGATGTATCAAGACTTGAAGAAGATATTTTGGTGGCCTAGATTGAAACGTGATGTGGCTCAGTTTGTGTATGCCTGTTTGACTTGTCAGAAATCAAAAGTGGAACATCAGTAACCTGCTGGTATGATGCAACCATTAGATATTCCAGAGTGGAAGTGGGACAGTATTTCTATGGATTTCGTGACTGGGTTGCCTAATACGCCGAGAGGACATGATTCCATTTGGGTAGTAGTGGATAGACTGACAAAGTCGGCACATTTCATTCCGATTAATATCAGTTTTCCTTTGCAGAAGTTGGCAGAGATTTATATTCAAGTGATTGTGAAGTTACATGGAATTCCATTGAGTATTGTGTCGGACCGAGATCCAAGGTTCACTTCCAGATTTTGGGAGAGTTTGCAAGAAGCTTTGGGATCTAAGCTGAGATTGAGTTCGGCCTATCATCCGCAGACGGATGGGCAGACGGAAAGAACTATACAATCTTTGGAAGATTTGTTGAGGGCTTGTGTACTTGAACAAGGAGGTTCTTGGGATAGTCATTTGCTGTTGATCGAGTTCACTTATAATAACAGTTATCATTCCAGTATTGGGATGACACCTTTTGAAGCATTGTATGGTCGGAGGTGTCAGACGCCTTTGTGTTGGCACGAATCTGGTGAGAGTGTAGTGCTTGGACCTGAGATTGTCCAGCAAACTACCGAAACGGTGAAGCTGATTCGGGAAAAGTTGAAAGCTTCGCAGAGTAGGCATAAGAGTTATCATGATAAGAGAAAGATAGATCTTGAGTTTCAAGAAGGAGACCATGTGTTTTTTAGAGTCACTCCAGTGACTGGTGTTGGCTGTGCGTTGAAGTCGAGGAAGTTCACTCCTCAATTTATTGGTCCGTATCAGATATCTGCAAGAGTTGGACCTGCTGCTTACAGAGTGGCGTTACCACCCAATTTTTCGAATTTGCATGATGTGTTCCATGTGTCATAACTTCGGAAGTATGTTCCGGATCCGTCGCATGTGATCCCGATGTATAATGTGGAAGTAAGAGATAACCTTACAGTTGAAGCCTTACCAATGCGGATTGACGACCGCGAAGTAAAGTAACTAAGGGGTAAAGAGATCGCTCTTGTGAAGGTAGTGTGGGGAGGCGCTGCTGGTGGAAATATGACGTGGGAATTGGAGAATAGGATGCGAGAGTCGTATCCGGAGTTGTTCG
This sequence comes from Lathyrus tuberosus, assembly GCA_022829125.1. Taxonomy (NCBI): domain Eukaryota; kingdom Viridiplantae; phylum Streptophyta; class Magnoliopsida; order Fabales; family Fabaceae; genus Lathyrus; species Lathyrus tuberosus. The sequence continues at coordinate 1,731,213 of JALAZF010000241.1, read as the reverse complement.
CATGAGGTAAATTTTCGAGGACGAAAATATTCTAAGTGGGAGAGAGTTGTAACACCCGATTTAATTTAATTATTTTTTGTGATTAAATTGAATAATATTGTGTATTGGTGTGTTTTGGTTGAGGTCGGGTTACCCTTAGGGTGGGGTAGTGCCCTTAGAATTATAAAGGAATAAGGTATCATAGGAAAGGGTTAGTTGGCTAATATTATTATTTTAGATTATTGAGGAATATTGTTATTATTATTTAATTGGTGAAATAATACTAATAATAATATTTAAATAATAATAATAATAATAATATTTGGATAATAATAATATAAATAGGAAAGGGATGAGAAGAGGAAATGTTTTGGTACGTGTTTGGAAAGAGAAAGAAGAAGAGCAGAGCTAGGTCAGAGAAAAGAGGTTCCATTGTTGAAGGAAGAGTTCAAGGATTCTAAGGTAAGGGTGGGGCTCTCTGATCTTTTAAGGGTGCATATTGTTTGTATGAGGGTAGGAAATCATTAGGATCTCCCTTTTCTTGTTGTTTATGAAAATTTGGGAATTGGGATCGTGTATGTCAGAGGGTCTGATTAGAGGGATAAAAGGAAAATCGATTGATTTAGTTGTGAATCTGTGTATATAAGTGTATATATGAATGGTTGTGGTTGTATGTGTTTGATTGGGTCTATTTGTGGGAAAAATTGAAGAAATTGGGACTGGAATGGTGTTGATATCGCATCTGCAGAATTGCAGAATCTCGATTTTCGCAAAGCGGACAAAACATTCGTTGGACGAAGGTTCGCCCCAGATTCGCAAAGCGAATGGGGCAACGAATGAAGGAATAGTTGAGACAGTCTGAGATGTGTGGAGGGGGAGTTCGCTCTAGGTTTCGCAAAGCGAACCCCTGGAGAAGCCAGTTCGCTATGCGAACCTCTAACGAACGAGAGTTCGCTGTGCAAACTCGCAACAAATGGTGGCAGCGCTGAATTTGCTACTGCACGGACAGAATTTTTTCGAAACTTCGGAAATTCATATCTTTCAGTCCGTATGTCCGTTTTAGTCGCCGTTCGAAGCGTTGGAAAGCTGGTTTCATATACTTTTCATTAAAATTAATTTAAAAACCAGAATTCCAACCCTTTGATGCGTTAATTGGATTTTGTGTATGCTGTTGTGTGTTGTAAGTCGAGATGATGGATTCGTTGGTGTGTATGTGTGTTATCGTTGTAGATTGCTGTGGTTGGCAGGTATAGACTGTTGTGTATCATTGTATTCTGATGTATTAATGTGTTGATGGTCATATGCATGTAATTGTTGTTGTATTTGCCGTGGTATGTTGTCATTGTGTGATGTCGTTGTATGCATAACATGTTGCATAAGTGTGGGATAAGCCGTTTGCCCATGTGGGGTGTGAGCGTCTTATCTGGATTCTTTAAAATAGAATCATGTCGATGTTGTTGTTGTTGTTGAGGTAATAGTGTGCCCATGTGGGGTGTGAGCGATTACGGGTGATCGTGTGCCCATGTGGGGTGTGAACGATCACGAATGTCGTGTGCCCATGTGGGGTGTGAGCGACTATAATGAAATCCCGACGGGGATTATGACCATGAAACAGGGGTCGATTTGGTGCCACATATATTGAGTCGAGTCGTGGGTCTCATTGCATTGCATTGTGTGTGTTGATCATCTGATTGTGTGAGAATTGCTAATCGTGTTGATGTTGTGTTGATAGGGCAGATTCTGAAATGTTTTTATGCTTTCATACTTATACTATGCATTTCTTATATTGATTTGAGAATCTCACCCCTTCTGTTTTAATGTTACCTCCATGTGGGCAACGTGCGGATATGCAGGAGTAGTTCGGAGGTGGAGTTAGCGAAGACGAGGTCTTCTCTTTGTGTTATCGAGTCGCGTCTGCTCTGATTGTAACACCGGGTTGTCGAAACGCTTAGAGTTCTTTATTTTGTTATGTTATTACTATTCTATCTTAAAATGTTTATGTGTGATTAAACATGGTATAGTTTTTGTTGAATTTCCGCTGCTGTGTGAATGCTTAAATACTGTGTTTTAATTACGATATTTATGTGTTGTTTATCGTATGCATGAAAAGTTGAGTAGTGATAGTAGCATCCTAAATCCATGTATGTTATTTTACTCTGATAGGTTGTTATTATATGTTGCGGGGGTTTAGGGTGTTACAATACGAATCAAAATAAATTAGGGTCAAAAATTCAAGATCTCATATTTTAGCACAAATACAACATCACCAATGCCTACACCAATGTAGGACTTCATAATCAAGAATTTCCAATGGTTTTAGTTATTTATCATGCTTTAATCTGGTGCAAGAAAATTCAAGAAAAAACCTGTTTGAAGCTTTAATTTCCACGTACCAGAAACCCGATAACTTCCTGCAATTCTTCTAATCTACTTCAAAAAGCAAAATAAATGCTTTGATCCTTTGAATTCTTGCTTGAAGTTGAAGCTAGAATATGAACAGAAACAAGCTCGTGGAAGGTGCTCTAATGGAGGTTCCAAGTGAGACTCAGTGCACACACTTGCAAGAGGGAGACTTGGTGATGATGATGGTGAAGAGAAACTGTGAGAAAAGCTTTCACACTCCTTGATTCGCAGCTAAGAATTTTATAGAAAAAAAGTGAAGTTTGTTGATCTAATTTTTGTGAAAATGAATCTCTAACCGTTTCTGTTAGGGTTTAGGGCTTTATATATGGGTGGTTAATGAGAGTTAATCAACTAATCATGGTTAAAAGGTGTGGTTAAGAACTTGGTTAAGAAAATGGAAAATGTGAGTTATGGTGTATTCACGGGTTAGTGGCTTGGTGAACATGTAATGATGCATCATGGTTTACAAGATGATGATGATGATGGTAGGGATTATGATGATGTGTGGAATATATGGACTGGTGTAAATAGAATGTGGATGTTTGTCTATTAAGTTTATTCAATTTTCTTCATGGACATAAGAAGCATGTTTTGTAGGTGTATATGGATGTGTAAGAATTGCATGGTTTAAAATGGTAAAGAGAACATGTTGGCAAGGTTTCATGCGCATGTCTTATGATATGGCAAGATTGACATATGAATTTGGAATGGTATGAACATTTGACAAACACTCATGGTGGTGACTTTGTAACCTTGTATCTTAATGGATATTGCATCAAATCACATGGTTTTAGTGTCTTTGGAAAGGTTGCATTACATACAACATGCAATGAATATTTATCCAATCTTGCATGACCATGAGTTTGGAGCACCATAACTTTATGAATATTTATCCAACCTTCAAGTTCTTGGTACCAAATTAAAGCTCTCGCTACTTACAACAAGTTTGATGTGGAAATCAGATTGAAAAAGGGCTTGGAACATGATGGAAATTGGTGTTGAAAACATGGTCACAAAGCTGACTTTTAGGACTTAGAAAATTTTCTAAGTTTTTCATTTGAACAACTTAAAGATACCATCTTTGATTGATCATAACTCTTGATCTAGAAATTCAAATGGAACGTTCTTTATATGCTTGGAAAGCTTGGAATACACACTACAACTTTCATTTGAGAAAAAAATCCAAATGAAGCTTGGATCATAGAGAAAAATGGCCATAAATTTGGTTGTATGGCATGAAAAACGTTCCCAAAATGGAAAGTTTCAAAAAAACCCTAAATTTCCAAATTAAGTAACTTTCCATAATTCTTGATTTTCCTTGATTCCTTTGATATTTTGTGATAAAATCTAACCCATTGACCATATTTGACATGATGAACATGAATTTGACCTAAAAAGTCAAGGGTTGACTTTTTCCTTGATCAGTTGACTTTATTCCCAACCTGTATAATTTTTAATCATCTGGCCAATTGAAACCCTTGTGAAAGGCAACGATGGTCCATATTCCAATCCTAGATGCTTGAGAACACATAGAAAGCCATGGAATCAAGTTTTGCCCATAAAATTAGAAATAAACTGATTTTAGGCAAAACCCTAGTTTTGGCACTTGATGATAGGAGATGTTGACTGATGATCAAAACCCTAATTTCTTTGGAGATAATGGAGATCCTCTTATGCCAAAATGTTGTAGGTGATGAGATGGTATCAAAGCTCCAAGATGCTTGCTCAGTGGAATTGTCAGGTGCTCAAATGCACAAAACCCTAGTTAGAAGATCAAGAGACAAGAGGAGGTGATTCTCTTTAATTTTCTTGCATATCTCAAGCTCTTGATGAAATGGTGAACCAAATGGGATGTCTTGAGTCTTGAAGAGCCTTCATGGCTTGAGTGGTTAAGTATATTCCATTCTTCTTGCTTTGCACAATTAATGATGAAGGAACCCTTGATACCATGCCTTGGGAAGACCAATGATGCATGTGTAATGTTTATGACCTAAATGCATATGAGATAAGAAGCATAAGCCACTTATTAGGTAGAAATAAGAGGGCAAATTTAGAGGTGTTACAGGTGCAAAGCGGGCGGCCCGCCCCGTTTAGGCCCGCCCCATTTAAGCCCGTCCAAAAGCAGAGCAGGCAGAGAGGGTCAACTTAGTCAACCGAGCTCAAACGTCAAGGTCGCCGCATTTACTAACGAGTTGGCGGGTTGGCGGGCCGGCCCACCAATTTTATTTTTTTTACAATTTGATTTACTACATAATTTAAAAAAAATTGTTAATCATTACCAAAAAGACCGATAAATTTTAACAACGTATAGTAAAACTTTAACAAGTCTTAATGTAAATGTCATATTCTTCAACATAAACATAAAAAACATAACTATAATACCAAAAACTTAAAACAAACACACTAAAACCCCAAAATAATCCTTTTGGTTCAATAAATCAACAAGCACAACCTAGTTAATGACATCTAGGGACACAAATCAAGAAAACAAACTAACACAAGCTAAACAAAGATAACTAAGAACCAATAACAAAAATCCAATCTTAAATACTCCATGACAAACACTTCATCAATCATCATCTATGTTATGAACATATGAAACTTCGAATGATATCGTAGCCATTTGATGAAACCTTCCACCATCTCTCTCCATGTCGTCACCCCACTATTTAATAATTATCAAGATCAATATCAAAATCAGTAGATTTATCAATGGAAGCATCTCAAAACTAAAGCAATCCAAGAAAAATCAAAGCGTCATTATTTTAAAATTATCAATACAAATAATAAGCACTTAGTTGACCATTTTAGTGTCAATAAATAAATAAAATGAGAACTCAAATAGAATATGATCTTGATGGCTGATCAGAACCTGAAGTGGGCCAAGGATGACGTCTGCAATGATGGGTGTGTGAGATGAGGAGGGGTGTACAGGCATGGCACTCCGATGCTAAAGTAAGAATCGGGAGAGAGAGAGAGAGCGAGAGAGAGAGAGAGAGAAAGGCAAGTACAAAGTATGTATTTCGTAGGATGATGTTTGAATACCTGACCCTTTCAAATGAGAGGGTTTTTATAGTAGCCCCAGCGCGTGGCCAACGGTCCCTATTTTCGGGGCAAAATAATTGTTTCCCGAAGAATAGGTAACTGCCAGAAACTAGTCGTTGGGATGGGAAAAGGTGCCCGAAACTAGTCGTTGCCACGGGCAAAGGCGCATTTGCGGACAAGGGCATCGTGGCTATTTTTGGATGGTGGAACCGTGCATGACGGGCGGGAACTACTGAGGAGGAGCAGGTGACCTTTGGGGTCATCTGACCGTATTTGCCCGGTAGAGGGGCAGAAAGGTAAATGTTGCCCCAAATTGGTTGGACTTAGGCAATTGGGCCATTTTAGGAGCAGAAGTGGACTGGTCTATGCCTAGTCGTTGGGCCAGTCCGGAACAGGAGCCCCCCAAGTCGTTGCTCCCGAGCATGGGGGTGATGACTTAAGGGTAATTCGTAGTCCCGAGGAGATCTAGAAAGGATCGTCGCTTGCCGAAGAGATGGAGTTATTCTACGGTGCCCGAGGGAGTTGGTGCCCGCGGGGTACGTAATGTTGTTTGGCGTACCCGATGTACGGGGAGCCTAACGGTTGATGTGATTTGAAGAGGTGGGACGCCACATGTGCTTCGAGCCCTGTGCTGCATTAAATGCGTCATGATGGCTAGGTTAGGTTCATGATGATGCCCCTAGTCGCGCGTGCTCGTGCACGTACCTTCAGAATACCTATAAATAGAGGGAGAAGCTGCTCATTTGCGCTTTTCGCTTCTCTCTCCTCCTTCACTTCTCTTTTTGAGCTCTTCCGTTCGCTGCCGTTCAAGCCGCCGTCAACCACCATCCAGCCGCCGTACCAGCTCCGACCAGAGTCTTCGACCCTCGAATACTTCCTCGACCACGTAAGTTATTCAACTTTAATCTAGTTTCAAGCTTTTTTGCTTTCTGTTTTTTCTAGAATACATGCAGTTAGGTTGATTCTAGGTAGTACAGTAGCAGTTTCCGGCCACTGTTGGTGGCAGACGGTGGTTTGGCCACTTTTTGTCGTTGTCGTAGTCATCGGACCTCTAGAACCTTAGGGGTTTAGGTCGTTTCTGGCGCCGTTGCAACGAAGGGCGCGTTTTTCGCCGACGGAGCTCATGAATTTTTCGGTGTACCTATGAGTTTGATGGAGTTCTTGGACATTTTGGAAAGCCCTTATGTGACACAACACATGTGTTATCATAGTTTGTCTTGAAAATTTTTGGATCCAAGTGAAAAATGCCCCTACATTTTGGAAAAAAAGCAAAAGAGATTCTGACTTAGTGAAAATTTCACTGTGTTGGAAAAAGTGACATTTCATGTTTTCAGCCATTTTGATCACTCCATAACTAAAAATCCATGAAGAATTGGAATGAGGTGTAGTTGACACTTTTAAAGTATGCCATGAGAGCTACAAATCCATCTTTGGACCATCCAAAATGGTTGCTTGGATCTCAGGTTATGATCCTTGGAAGTTGGTACCCTAGCCACTTTGTTCCATAACTTAGAAAAATTCTAAGTTTTTATGGCTACCCCTTTTACAAGTTATCCCACTTTCTTTGATTTTTCTTGATTAATGATGATTCAAATCACATATTAACATTGTTTTAGGGTTGAGGAACCATAATTATGAAAAATCTCAAAAAGTAAAACTTGACTTTTGTGCACAGTTGACTTTTTATCAGATGAATTCCAAACTGTGCAATCCTTTGTGAAATAAAGTCCTTGACCTAAATCAACCTTGATGGATATGTTTCATAGGTGTTATAGGGTGTATTGAATCATGTCCCAAGGTTTGGGAGCATGTTTGAGTCAAAAGTCAAAGGTTCAGTTGACTTTTTCCTCGAAACCCTAATTGTGGTCCTGATGAAATGGAAGCTTGTGGATCAAGCTTCTTGGATCAATCCATTGTTGTAAATGGAATTAGGGGGTGAATTAGGTCAAGAAACCCTAATTCCTGATTTTTTTGGTGAATGCATCCCCTGTGGTAAAATTGACTTGATGATTGGGTCCATGTGGTCCTTTGTAGTATCTTGGGTTATGCTTTGAAGCATTGGCTCATGCTCAGAGGAAAAATTCCATCTGGAGGCCTCGGTCGACCAAAACCCTAATTTGGTGACACTGGCAATCTTGAGGCTTGATCCACTTGGAATGCTACAACTTTGTGCTTGATTCTTGATGTGGGAGTCCTCTTGATTCCTTTATGAATGTTTGAGAGGTTATACAAGTTAAAGATCATGTCATTTATTGATTGATCCTTTGTCTAAGGCTCTAAGAGGGCTTAAAACCCTAATGCTTGATTGCAGGGAATGCTCAACAATTCTTGAGGAGATTGATGAGGTATAAAGGTACATCCATATTGTGATGATGATTTGCACAATGATGGGAAATCTTAGTGGTCAAAATTCTGGGTATGACACTTCCAATGTGATGGTGCATTCACCAAATGGAAGGCGAAATGTGTGGGTCTCGGGTCTCCATCGTTCTACCAAAGCAAGAATAAATTTGGTATCAATCGAGTATGAAGTGATGTTTATCAAATGACTGAAACCACGTGATGAAAGGTATGGTTGTATGATTGGGTCACGTGGTATATAGTCATGTACACGACATCAAAATCTTCTTACATCTTGACAAAAGATATAAAGAAACTAAGTTAGAAAGAACTATGGAGAGATGTAACCATACTCTTAATGAAACAAATAAACCAAAAAACTTACAAATGCTGCAATATTCTCAATTGTTCATCTGTGTTCATCTCCCATAGTAAGGAGAGACATTTTTTAGTTATAGATGCGGCTTGGAATGAGGGTAGGTGGTGAGGAGAAAATGGAATTTGTGTGGATTAACAGAGAATATTGCTTGGTGAAAGTTGTGAGGAGCAAATGGAATTGGTAAGGCATATTTATAGTGCAAGTCCTCTCTTCACCTGTTAGGTTAGAAGGTTAGAGTTTGCATGGCTTATTGTACATACATGCCATACCATATGGCGCATGCTTTGTCTCAATTGTACATACACTCCATACCATATGGCGCATGCTTTAAAACTAAGAAGGTGAGCTAAATGAAATGGCGCATTCTCTCTTTTGCATGAGAGGAATCATTGTGTAAGGCATCTCTTACAAGCATCTCTTATAAATGCATGTGAATCTCTTTACCACATGTAAGAAGATATAAATGGAAGGAGATAAGAAGATATAAATGAGACAAGACTAATGCATGTAAGAAGATATAATTGATATAATTGAGACAAGACTAAAGCATGTATAATTGAGAAAAAACTAATGCCTGTATTGTTAAAAAACACAAATAAATAATTTTATATTAAAAATAATATTAATACACATGTATAATTGAGACAAGACAATAATATATTAAAAATTCGATTACATGAAACTAGACGTCTATTAATACACATGAAGCTAACATTTTATTGCAATATAATTCTATCATACACCAGTACACTAAAATATTGCACCACAATTCTACTAAACACCAGTACAGTAAAATATTTCTTATGGCTCAAACACCACAATACATGATCAGTGCACATCTCAATGGTGAGATATTTGATTGTACCATAATTGGTTTGAATTTTTGAAATACCGATTTTACTCGATTTTCAATTAACAGACGATCAAATTTTCCCATTTGAAAGAGAGATTAGAAAAGAAATTACAGTGTAGTCCAGTGGGCCAGATCATCTACAAGAATCTAGTGTTTTTTGCCGACAACCAAGTCAAATTTTTTGAGTTAAAGGTTCGAGATGATGAAGATGTTCATAATATGTTTCTCAGTCATGAGTATTTTGGTTTCAATGATATTGAGCTTTATATTATATTACAACAACAAATGTCTCAACTTGTTGATCATTCTCAAGTTTTTTGCGAATCTGACGGCGAACAAGCTGAAGTCAAAGTCGTAGACGAAGAAGAAGAAGAAGCTAAGGTAATGGTTGATGAAATGGTAAACGATTCCACTGTCGACCACGAGGAAGACCTATTACCTGCCAGCCATGTTTATTGTCCACCTCAACACATGACAAGCCTGTACTTGGGTGCAGATGAACCATCAACAAATATTTTTTACTATCCATATATGCAAACACAAGGAGTATTAAAAGAGGGAGACAATTTTTGAACAAAAGAAGATTATGTCTGAGCTATAAAACAATATCACATGGAATTATCAGTTGATCATAGAGTCGACAGAATGAATTCGATTTTGTATAAGATCTACTGTGGTAACGAGGTGTGCCCGTTCCGATTGACAAAATCTTACTGGAAGAGAAGTGATTGTTGGAAGATAGGGTCTATGGGCCCATTGCACACTTGTATAATTACCAATCTGATGCAGGATCATCCCAAACTCAGCTCTCAGTTGATATGCAATGAAATTCTGTCTGTCATTAGCGACAATCCGTCTTTGAAGGTGAGTACAATAATATCGCATATCGTTCAAAGATACAATTATACTTCGTCGTACAGGAAAGCATGGATAGCCAGGACTAAGGCGGTTGAAACGGTGTTCAGAAATTGGGAGGAGTCATACAAAGAACTTCTAAAATACTTGGTGGCACTTAAACAATATGCTCTAGAGACTGTTGCCATCTTGGAGACCTTGCTGGAATATATCCCAGATGGGACTTGTGTCAGTGGAAATGGCATTTTCCACCGACTCTTCTGGGCGTTTGAACCATGTATCAAAGGTTTTGCATACGGTAAACCTATTATACAAATTGATGGAACATGGTGTACGGGAAATATAAAGGAGCGCTACTCATGGCAGTGGCACAAGATGGTAACAACAACATTTTTCCAATCGCCTTCACTCTAATTGAAGGGGAAACTGCTAGGGGTTGGATTTTTTTCCTAAAAAATCTCCGATTACACGTGTCTCCCCAACCTAACTTATGTTTGATTTATGACAGACATCCATAAATCGAGAATGCATATAAGAATCTTGATAACAGCTGGCAAGATCCTCCTTCAACGTATGTCTATTGCATTAGACACATCGCTTAAAATTTCATGCGGGAGATCAAAGACAAGACGTTGAGGAAGAAGGTTGTGAACGCATGGTATACATTAACAAAGCCTTCCTTCAAACACTACCGTGAAGGAATCAAATTGACAAACGTAGATGCATTAAAATGGATCAGAAATATTCAACTGGAGAAGTGGACCAGGGCATACGAAAATGGCCAACGATGGGGCCACATGACAACAAATCTCGTTGAATCAATTAACTCTGTATTCAAGGGCATCCAAAACCTATCGATAACCACTTTGGTAAGGGTAACATATTTTAGGCTCGGAGAACTTTTTGATATCAGACGTTCAAAATGGAGTTCTGTCTTACAATCTTGGTAGTTGTTCAGTGATAGTTCGATGAAATTCATTAAGAACGAAGCTTCCAAAGCTAACACACATGTGGTCATAGTGTTTGACCGTAATAAAGGTTGGTTCAGTGTTGTTGAGTCAATGGATCACAATGAAGGGAGGCCGAGGGGATGGTACCGAGTGGAACTAGATAGAAGTTGGTGCGACTGCGGAAAGTTTCAAGCCTTTTGTATGCTTACTCCCATGTAATAGCAACATGTTCAAAGACTCTCCAGGACCCTTCCAACTTTTTGTCTATTCTTTACCAAGTCATTAGTCTATGCAATGTCTACAGCACTAGCTTTCAAGTAGTAGCAAAGGAGGACTATTGGCCTGCATATGAAGGCAAAATTGTCTGGCACAATGAAATTATGCAAAGAAAGAAAAAAGGTTGCCCTAATAGCACACATATTCAAATGGAGATGGATATGACAAACAAAATGGTAAGATTATGTAGTTCGTGCTGTCAGCCCGGGCACAATCATAAAAAATATCTCAATGTTGAACATGTGTTGTGTCACATAAGGGCTTTCCAAAATGTTGTGTCACATAAGGGCTTTCACATGTGTGACACATAAGGGCTTTAACATAAGGGCTTTCACTTGCTTTTCAATGGCAAGACAAACTATGATAACACATGTGTTGTGTCATATAAGGGCTTTCCAAAATGTCCAAGAACTGCATCAAACTCCACCTAAGTTAAGACATGGCTTGAAAAATGCACAAAAGTCTTATTTTGAGGTTTTGAGAGGTGACTTTATGATTTCGGTGTTACAGGTCACTTGTGAGAGTTTGGATAGCTTAGATATGACATACTGGATGTGTTGGGATCATGAGCTGTGGTGGAATTGCTCTCTAACTCAAAAACTCAGAGTTACCTTACTAAAGAAGGTATTTTTGCCTAGAGAAAGAGATTTTGTGGAAAGCAAGTGTTGTAGTGCTTTGGTGTACTCAAACTGAGCAAAATTGAGCTCTATTTATAGTAGAACAAGTTTTTTTTGCTGCAATAGTGAATGGCAACTGCAGCAGAGGTTTGGCCAATGTTGATCAATGAGAATCCAAGTCTCCTCTAGCCATTGACTAGAGGTTAGGGCACAGGCTGCTGGTTCCCTTGGTCTTGGATAAGTCTTGACTGAATTCAGTTGGAAATGGCTCAGTCCATGCCACCTTGGTGCATCCATTAAATGCTCCAAACCAAAATTGGAGTCTTGTCCCCTCTTTAGGCATTTCAAGGTTTGGCATGCTACTTTTGGTTCCAAAGACTTGGGAGGCTGATGGATCAGTGTTTGTCCCTCCTTGGTCTCCCCCTGAGGTGTTCAGATGGATAAGTGTGTTTGTCATTTGCAAAAATTTGGCAAATCGAGCAAAATGCACAAATATGCCTTGCTTTGACACTTTTCAGCAAGGCATATTGCCATTGTCATATCTCATGGCTCAAGTGGAATTTGATGGAGTTCTTGGCCATTTTGGAAAGCACTCATATGATACAACAATGGTTTGATCATAATTGGTTTTGATACTTTTTGTATCCAAGTGAAAAATGCCCCTACATTTGGAAAAAAGTGAAGGCAGATTCTGACTTAGTGAAAATTTCACTAAGTGTTGGAAGAAAGTGACATTTTCACTTTTTGTGATTTTGATCATTCCATAACTTAAAATACATAAGGAATTGGAATGAGTTGTGTTTGAAGCTTTTGTAGAGGGCCATGAGAGCTACAAATCCAGCTTTGAATGGGAAAAATGGCCTTGTGGTTTAGGAGTTATGATCCTCCAAAGTTGGTACCCTAGCCACTTTGTTCCATAACTTAGAAAATTTTCTAAGTTTTTTATGGTTACCCCTTTCACAAGTTATCCCACTTTTCTTATTATTCTTGATGAATGATGATTCCAATCACACATTAACATCATTATAGGGTTAAGGAACCATAATTGACCAAAAAATCAAAAAGTCAAACTTTGACTTTTAGGCACAGTTGACTTTTTATCAGATGAATTCTAAACTATACAATCCTCTATGAAATCAAGTCCTTGACCTAAATCAAACTTGATGGATTGATTTCATAGGTGTTATAGGGTGTATTGAATCATGTCCTAGGGTTTGGGAGCATGTCCTGGTCAAAAGTCAAAGGTACAGTTGACTTTTTTCGCGAAACCCTAACGGTGGTTCTGATGAACCTGAAACTTAGGAACCAAGCTTCTTGGATCAATCCATTGTTGCAAATGGATCAAGGTGGTTTATTAGAGACCCTCAAATCCTCTCTTGAGGTCTTGGCTCATGATTTGTCCCAAAAGTCAACTTGGGGGGTGAATTAGGTCAAGAAACCCTAATTCCTGATTTTTTATGAATGCCTCCCCTGAGGTCAAAATTGACTGGATGATTGGGTCCATGATATCCCATGGAGCATATTAGGTTATTCTTTGAAGCATTGGCTCATGCCCAAAGGAAAATTTCCATCTGGAGGCCCTGGACGACCAAACCCTAATTTGGTGACACTGGCGATCTTAAGGCTTAATCCACCTGGAATGCTGCAACATTATGCTTGATTCTTGCTGTGGGAGTCCTCTTGATCCATTGTGGATGTTTGAGAGGTTAGACAAGTTGAATATCATTTCATTCCTTGATTGATCCTTTGTCTAAGGCTCAAAGAGGGCTTGAAACCCTAATTATTGTTTGTAGTGAGTGCTCACCCATCTTTGGGGAGACTGATGGTTCATCCATATTGTGATGATGATTTGCACAATGATGGGAAATATTAGTGGTCAAAATTTGGGGTATGACAGATGCCCCTATTTAATCTTCTTGGACCCGAAGGTGTGAATGGCGAAGGTATTCAGGCATTCGGGGTGCAAGAGGATTAAATATCGGAATACCCGAAATTTTGATGGTGGTTATGAATGGTAGTTCGCTCATCCATTTTCTTTTGTTAAGCGATGATGCTTAGAAAAGGTAAAAACGTCCCCTCGATCCTGGTTTCCTACCAAGGAACTGGTCTCAGTTTCTAATGTAAACTTCCCCTCGGTCCTGGTTTCCTACCAAGGAACTGGTCTCAGATTCTGATATAAACTTCCCCTCGATCCTGGTTTCCTACCAAGGAACTGGTCTCAGTTTTTGACATAAACTTCCCCTCGATCCTGGTTTCCTACCAAGGAACTGGTCTCAGTTTCTGATATAAACTTCCCATTGATCCTGGTTTCCTACCAAGGAACTGGTCTCAGTTTCTAATATAAACTTCCCCTCGATCCTGGTTTCCTACCAAGGAACTGGTCTCAGTTTCTGATATCAATAAACTTTCTTGACAAGGGACGCTATGCGTAGCGGTTTTCCTCAAACTTCTCACCGAATTTTCCTGGAGATATGCCATTTGATAGAAAAAACTTTTGATGTCAGACTTGCTGGGGAACCCATCTGTCTGAATTGTAGAGGGGTATAAACTTCTCTGTTGGAGATGCCATTTGTTGACTCTATCTGGGGAAAACGAGTCTCTTAAGAGACTGCTTCCGCTTGGGTATTTACATCATACTTTTCTCGGGATCTTCTCGGAGAAATGCCATATGATGTGATCCAATTTTGAGGTTCTGATGACCTTTTCGTCAGTGGATTTTTCGAAGAAAAACTGTTGTATTGTCGATTCTCTGATTAAGCGGCTTTCTCTGGGGATTTTCCTTAATTCGGGAAAGCGAAGATATCATCTTCAATGGCAAAGAGTGACATTTTTTTGAAAGTTTCTCTGGTTTTCTAAGAGGTTCAAGTTATCAAAGTGGTCAAGGGCCAACTCTAATCCAGAAATAAACTGGAGGAGAGAGATTGTTCAGACGCAACATTTCCTGACGAGGAAAGAATTGACAACTCGATTGTGAAGACTTTTATCACTAGGGGACAAGACCGACTAGAGTGATAGTGATGCAATATGAATATGAATGTAAATCAATAATGCATGATGCATGTATGTATATGCTGAAAAAACTGGCACGACATACAAACTAGTAGATGAACACGACTGGATACTCGGCCACAGTGGGAGATAAAAAGTATCGCTGGTTCAAGATAGCAATTCTGCCTTGCTTAGGAGAAGTAGTCCCCGTGGGGGAACAACCATTGATCGGGCTTAGGAGGTAAGAACTCGGCCGAAGATGTCAGATGGAGTATTTGCATCTGACATAACTGATCCTTCGTTCAGGCGCACTGGTTTAGAAGGAGTACTTTGATTCTGTACTTTGAAGTTCGATTACTTCTGGAGAAGTGATCGATGTTCTTTCGATGTTCAACAGTCAAAAGAAATTGCCATCTTTATTTTAAAATCAGAAAAGTTTGACAAGTAAATTTGTTTTTGTTTCGTTTCAAGAATCGTTGATCATGTTAAAATGTCATTCTGTAAAGCTAAAACAAATAAGAATTGCAAACAAAAGCACAAGGGCTCAAATTTTATTGATAGGATGGAAATCAGCCAAACGCTTGATTCCATAGAGTATTTACAAAGTTTGAAAATGGTAATTTAATTGAAAAGGGCTACATTGAAACATAACGACCACTATCCTTTTACCAACTTTGAATTCGGGACATCCTGAGCTTTTGTCGAAGATGACCTTAACTGGAGTTTTCTGATGGATGGCAGGACTGCTACTAGGGGATTTGCCCCTGTTGGACGTAGTTACTTGCCATTATCCCTAACTTTTTCCTGGATTGTACTTTGAGATTTCCAATCCACCGGGATGATTTTTTTGATTATGTCTCTAATTTTTGCTTGGACCGCCCTTTCGGGTTTTCAATCCACCGAGATGTCCTTTTTTTTAGTTTTTGAGTTTAGGCGAAGTATTTCTTGACTACATCAACATTTGTGGGGTAGGCAAATTCCTCTCCGTCCATGGTTGCAAGTCTCAAGGCACCGCCTGAGAAAGCTTTCTTGACCACATAGAGGCCGTCATAATTCGAAGTCTTTTTGCCCCGGGAATCAGCGAGAAATGATTGTATCTTCTTGAGCACAAGGTCTCCTTTTCTGAAGACACGAGGTCGAACCTTTTTGTCGAACACCTTCTTCATTTTTTGCTGATACAACTGACCATGGCATAGTGTCGTGATTCGCCTCTCTTCGATCAGGTTTAATTCGTCGTTTCGACTTTGACACCATTCAGACTCTGTTAGCTTAGCTTCCATCAATACTCGGATTGATGGGATCTCTACTTCGATGGGGAGCACTACCTCCATGCCATATACTAGAGAGAAAGGGGTTGCCCCTGTTGAAGTGCAAATAGATGTGCGATAACCGTGAAGAGCAAAGGGCAATATCTCATGCCAATCTTTATAGGTTACGACCATTTTTTGAACAATCTTCTTGATGTTCTTGTTAGCCGCTTCTACTGCTCCATTCATCTAGGGTCGGTAGGGAGATGAGTTATGGTGTTTGATCTTGAACTCTATGCACAACTCCTTCATCATCTTATTATTCAAGTTAGATCCATTATCAGTAATGATCTGGCTAGGAACACCATAACGGCAGATGATATTATTTTTGATAAATCAGACTACCACTTGTCGGGTTACATTGGCGTATGACGCTGCTTCGACCCACTTGGTGAAGTAGTCAATGGCTACCAGGATGAACCGATGTCCATTCGAAGTTTTAGGTTCGATCATGCCAATCATGTCGATTCCCCATATGGAAAAAGGCCATGGGGAAGAAAGAACTTTGAGATGTGTTGGCGGTACATGGATTTTGTCGGAGTATATCTGACACTTATGACACTTCCTCATGTACTTGTAGCAGTCGGATTCCATGGTTAACTAATAATACCCTGCCCTTAGAATTTTTCTCGCCATTGTGTATCTGTTGGCATGAGTTCCAAAGGATCCTTCATGAATTTCTTTCATCAGCATGTTTGCTTCTAGTCTGTCTACACATCGAAGCAAGACCATGTCAAAGTTTCTCTTATAGAGTGTATCGCCGTTCAGGAAGAAGCTTCCGGCCAGCCTTCTGAGGGTTTTTCTGTCTTTTCTTAGTGCCCCAGGTGGGTACTTTTGTTTCTGAAGGAAGCATTTGATATCATGATACCAAGGTTTGTCATCTATGACTGCTTCAATCGTGAAGATGTAAGCGGGCCGTTCAAGGAGCATTATGTCGATCTTAGGTAAGTCGGTCCATTGACCTACACTAATCATGGAAGAGGGGGTGGCTAATGCATCAGCCATGTGATTCTCATCACGAGGGATGTGATGAAACTCGATTCTATTGAAGAAAGGTAACAACCTTCTTGCATAATCTTTGTATGGAATCAATCCAGATTGGTATGGGTTCCAATCTCCTTTGATTTGATTGATAACCAGAGCTGAGTCGCCATATACATCCAAGTTCTTAATCCCCAAATCAATCGCTTCTTCGAGACCCATAATACAAGCTTCGTATTCGGCCTCGTTGTTTGTGCACTTGAATGTAAGTCTGGCAGTGAAAGGAATGTGGGTACCCTGACGTGTTATGATGATTGCCCCAATTCCGTTTCCGTATTGATTGACAGCTCCGTCAAAGATTAGTCCCCATTGGGAACCTGGTTCTGGCCCTTCACTGGGTAGCGGTTCATCGCAATCTTTCATTTTCAAATACATGACATCTTCGTCTGGGAAGTCAAACCCGATTGATTTCTTATTGTCAATTGGTTGATGAGCCAAATGATCAGCTAAAATACTTCCCTTAACGGCTTTCTGAGTGTGGTACTCAATGTCATATTCTGATAACAACATCTGCCAACGGGCAATTCTTCCCGTGAGAGCAGGTTTTTCAAAGATATACTTGATTGGATCCATTTCTGCGATTAACCAAGTAGTGTGACGAATCATGTACTGGCGAAGACATTTGGCTGCCCAAGCCAAAGCGCAGCAAGTTTTCTCAAGCATAGTGTATCGAGTCTCGCAGTCGGTTAATTTCTTGCTCAAATAGTAGATGGCAGACTCTTTTCTTTTTGTTTCGTCTTGTTGACCAAGCACACAACCCATAGAGTCCTCTAGGATTATGAGGTAGATGATCAGTGGTCTTCCTTCCACTGGAGGTGATAGAATCGGTGGGCTCAACAGGTATTCCTTAATACTGTCGAAGGCGGTTTGGGAGTCCTCTGTCCAAACGCAATCCTGATTCTTTTTGAGTAATTTGAAAATCGGCGCACATGTTGCGGTTATGAGGAATATGAATCTAGAGATGTAGTTCAAACGTCCCAGGAATCCTCTGACTTGTTTTTCAGTTTTCAGAGTAGGCATTTCTTGAATGGCCTTGACCTTGTCAGGATCAACCTCAATTCCTTTTTCACTGACGATGAACCATAAAATTTTCCCTGAACGGACACCGAAGGTGCACTTGTTGGGATTCAAGCGGAGTTTATACTTTCTCAACCGCTTGAATAGTTTTGAGAGGTGGGTCACATGCTCCTCTTCTGTCTTAGATTTGGCAATCATGTCATCGACATATACCTCGATTTCCTTGTGTATCATGTCATGAAACAAAATAGTCATGGCCCTTTGATAGGTTGCCCCGGCATTCTTCAAACCGGATGGCATTACCTTGTAACAAAAGGTACCCCATGGGGTGATGAAGGAAGTTTTCTCCATGTCTTTCGGCACCATTTCGATTTGATTATAGCCCGAGAATCCATCCATGAAGGAGAAAACTTTGAACTTTGTTGTACTGTCTACCAGCATGTCAATGTGCGGCAAAGGAAAGTCATCCTTTGGACTAGCCTTGTTCAGATCTCTGTAATCGACACACATTCTGACTTTTCCGTCCTTTTTTGGAACGGGTACGATATTGGCTAACCATTGAGGATATTCTGACGTGGCGAGGAAACCCGCGTCAATCTGTTTTTGTACTTCCTCTTTGATTTTGATGGCCATGTCTGGGTGAGTCCGTCTCAACCTCTGTTTTACTGGCGGACATTCCGATTTCAATGGTAAATGATGTTCCACGATGCTGGTATCCAACCCTGGCATGTCCTGGTAGGACCAAGCAAACACGTCGGGAAATTCTCTGAGAAGCATTGTCAAACTCTCTTTGGCAGTTGGACTGAGTTGTGCCCCAATCCTGATTTCCTTTCTCTCTTTTTCTGAACCCACGTTGATCATTTCCAACGGCTCTTTGTGAGGTTCAATGGACCTTTCCTCTTGTCAGAGTAATCGGGAGATCTCTTCTGGAATTTCGTTGTCAACTTCTTCTTCAGCCCCAAATACCGGGAACTCAAAGTCGGGAGAAGGCATCGGATCGTATGTTTCAACGGGGTTTAAAACAAGCAATCTGCATGACGTGATGATTTGTGTTTAGAAGAGATAGAGAAAATGCAAGTGTGTGCAGTGTATTTTTTTTAAAAAACCGCTTGTTTATTTTGAATTGTTTTTTAGGATTACCATTTTCTGAGAAAAGCGAAAAGAGAAAACATCAATTAATGCGGAGATCACAGAACGACGTTATTTTATTTATGAACAAGTTGATTCTTGAAACTACAGCCCTATAAAATAGAACTCTGTCGCTTTGGGCGAAGCGAAGAGGGATAATTACAGAAAACGAGCCCTATCAAAACATTTGTTTTACCTGGGTAGGGTGAAAGGCTAAGATAAAGACGGCAATTACTTTGACTTATGAACAATCCTCGGAACATCGACAGTAACCCATTGGTGGCGAACTCGTCGGTGAATCGCAAAGTCTAGTACCTTCCTTGATTTGTCTTCAGAAATAACGCTGATTTCTGGTGGAGCAGGATCATTGGAATCTGTCTCCCAGGCAGAGTCGCCGTAGGAGGATTCCTCAGTTGTATTTTGCATAGTATTTGTGCTCTCAGGTATATCTCCCCATCCAGTTGGCTGGATATCTTCGAACCTGATACGAGAGCTTTCGGTAGCGGTGTACTTGACCATGAAGTCAAATTTTCCACTTGGTTGTCCTAACGTGTCCCACACTTCTTTGGAACTGGAGGAGTCATCTCTTTCGATGACGTTGACCTCAGGAAAAGCGTAGTTAATGAATTCTAGTCCTGCAAACTTTGCAAATTCATCGTCGTGCTGGATAGGTTCTGAATACCCTGAGTGTTGATCCCAGGACATGGTGGGGATGCAGGTATTCTTTTCAATGACGCTCAGCTAATTTTCATTATTCGGCTGATTTTCTTGCCCCAAGTCTCCTGGGTATGGCTGCCAGATAGGCAGGCCGTCCATTGGGCCATAATAGTCGTGGTCAAAGTTGTCCTTCATCAGAGTGTCTTCCTCTAATGAGTTTGGTGGAGCACAGCATCCTTCAGGATCACAATCTCCGTATATTGTTCTGACATCTGACCTCAGTATAAATCTCGGACTCTGTGCAGGATAGCAAAAGGGTGTAGGCACCTCTTCCTGAGACATATAACCATCCTCATTGAGATAGGACTTCTATTCCTCATCCGTATCGGAGGGATCTCCCTCGTTGATGGTATGGACTGCTTGAGGCACTAGGTGAAGGAAACCTTCACTGTGGAAGAAGTCCTGAATGGGATGAAGACTTTCATCGTTAGCAGTTGTCTGGGTGCAGGTTGCAGAAAAACCAAGACCCTTCTTTGTTTTATTATCAGTAGGAATGACAAGTTGTCCCCATTTTTTTGCATTGTTATTCTCGATCACTTCGAGAGCATCTCTGTATGAGTAAATCGAGGTTCCTTTCTCTGATTAATTCTCATTGCTCACCGAAAGTGCTTGGAATTGAGTACCAACAACCTCCTCGGGTTCTACACAAGTAGATAATGACAGGTTACTCACGATCAAGGCTTGTTCTCCACAGACCGTGACGAGTTTATCGTTCTTGACGAACTTCAGTTTCTGGTGCAGTGTCGAAGTGACTGCCCCAGCCTGGTGTATCCAAGGTCATCCTAATAAACAGCTGTACGCTGCCCAGACGTCCATGACCTGGAAATTGATTAGGAAAGTGTGAGGATCGATAGTTATGGGAAGGTCGATTTCACCGATAACTGCTTTCCGAGACCCGTTAAATGCTTTGACGATGACCTCACTGCCCCTCATCGGGGACCCTGTGAATGATAGTCGCATTAAAGTGGACTTCGGCAAAATGTTGATGGCCGATCCTGTGTCTACCAGTACGCTGGCTAAAGCATCGTCCTGGCAGCTAACTGTGATATTGAGCGCCATATTGTGACTTTTGCCCCCCTCTGGCAAATCCTCATCACTGAATCCTAAGTTGTTGCAGGAAGTGATGTTAGAGATGATGCTATCGAACTGTCGTATTGACACATCCTGTTCCATAGAGGCCTGCTCTAAGACTTTCTGTAGAGCCTCTCTGTGGGCTTCGGAACTGAGTAAAAGTGATAGCACTAAGATCTTTGAAGGAGTTTGCTATAGTTGATCAACGATATTGTATTCACTCCTTTGGATGAGCTTCAGTATCTCGTCATTATTCTTTGAAAGGTCGGGATCACTGTACTAACCGACCGGTGGATTGGGAGCTTCTGTCTGAAGTTCATTTTCTCTGTTAGGTTCTCCAACTCCTCTGTTAAAGATTCGACCGCTCCGTGTTACTCGACTGATGTCTGCAATATTCCCGACGGAGGGTAATGGAATTTCCTTTCCATTCTTAATTATTGTTGCACCGTATTTGTAAGGGATCGCCTTAGCCGATTCATATGGTAACGGTCCCGGTAGATAGATAACTACAGGAGCCTTCTGATTTTTCTGACTGTCGTAAGTAACTTCAATCAGTTCTTGGCTAAGAACCTTTGATTTGTCCAGTAGAGGGATGATGGTACAAACATCCTTGTTCTGTTGATGATCAGAGATTACAACCACATCTTTGATTTGATCAGCAAAGTAGTCTGGCGTCCAGTTGATTGGCTCGAAACTCGGACACGGGTGAATCTCTTTACGATCCAACTGACCTTGAAGGGCTGCCCGCACAAGGTAGCATCCTTGGTTATTCTCCGAGCAGACTCTACAACGTTCATAGTTGTGTGGTGGCACCTGGCCATGCCCGCTTTGAATGCAGTGCAACCTTACCAGGTTTGTTTCCATAGATCGAACATCCTGACTTTGACGCCGAGTAGGGTTTCCATTAAGCACACTGATTTGTTGCGTGTCTTCATCCAGATAGATTGGAAGCCACCAGTGGTTTAACAAGTGTTGTAAAGTTCTCTGAACGAGAGCTCACCCTTGGTTACTGTCACAACATCCTTTACAGCTCAGATAATCATGTGAAGTGAGAAAACAGAGTTGGACCTGCCTGGCATGTAACTCCACCAAGCTGGTATTCATCAGACGAATATCAAAGATTTGAATCATGTTGATCTGATAAATATTTCTATCATGGTAGTCCTGGATCCATCCAAGATCCATCTGACGCTGGAGGGCCTCTTGTACAAAAGAGCACCCCTATTTGTTTACCGAGCAAGTCAGAGAGGAATTATAATCGTACCACGATAGATTATGATATTGGCTTTGCCTTGAGTGCATCGCCACCAAGTTGACATTCATTGCACGGATGTCGTGGTTCTGAATGATGTTGGAATTCGTATTGGTCATGTTGACTCCACGAACTCGATGCTCTTGGATCCATCTGAGATCCAATTGTTCCTGTAGAGCTGCTTGCACCACAGGACATCCTTGATTGTTTTTAGAGCAGATATCACACTGGTGATAATTATGAGGTGGCACATGGCCATATCCGCTTTGTCTACAATGCATCTTGACCAAGTTGGCTCTTAACAAGAGTACATCATGAATTTGATAGGTGTTATTAGACTCTCTCTCTATCAAATTGACTGCAGCTTTCTCATGTTGAGGCAGCGGGTTTGTGAGAACATTAGGATTCGTATCCTTGAAAGATAAGACCCCGCTCCTAACAAGCCTTTGTACGTCGGATTTGAAACTGAGACAGTTTTCTATGTTATGCCCTGATCCTCCTTGATGGTAAGGACACGTCTGATCTGTTTTGAACCAAAAAGGCGTATTTTCCGGTACTGTAAGAGGAAACTTAGTTTGGACATGCCCCTTGACCTATAATAATGAAAGAAGCTCCGCGTACAACATGGGTATAGGGTCAAACCCTGGTGGTCACGTTGTATGGTTGTTGTTGTACTGAGGACGAGCCTGCTGAAGAGGCTGTTGTGTCCTTTGCTGAAGTTGCTGCTGATTAGGTTGGCTCTGAGCAACCTGAGGTTGATACGTAGGAACAGGCGTGGGATTGATAGCAGGAGTTACAGCTGCTACTGGTTGATATCTTCGCCTTTGCTTTCCGAGAGAGATATTCCCGATATCTTGCTCTTTTTTCTTAGGGAGAGCTCTACCATATCGTTTTGTACTACTTGATGATCCAGCGTCTTTAACTAAGTGTCCTTCTTGGACTGCTTCCTCAAGACGAACTCCCATGCTCACCATCTCGGTGAAGTCACTGGACGCACTGGCGACCATTCTGTCGTAGTAAAATGAGCCCAAGGTCTTTAAGAAGATCTTTGTCATCTCTTTTTCCTCCAGAGGTGGAGAAATCTGAGCGGCAATTTCACGCCATCTCTGAGCGTACTCCTTAAAGGTTTCCTTGTCCTTTTGTGACATCGATCTGAGTTGATCTCTGTCCGGTGCCATGTCCAAATTGTATTTATATTGTTGAACGAAAGCAGTGCCAAGATCTCTGAACGTGACGATCGTAGCGCAGTTTAAACCCATGTACCATTTTAATGCGGCACCGGTTAAAGTATCCTGAAAGTAGTGAATCAGTAGCTCCTGGTTCTTTATCTGAGCTAACATTCGCCGAGCGTACATCACTAAATGGCTCTGAGTGCAAGAGTTACCCTTGTACTTTTCAAAGTCGGGCACTTGGAACTTGTGTGGAACTTTCACATTAGGGACCAAGCAGAGGTCTGCTGCGTCCTTTCCAAATAGATCCTGACCGCGAAGGGCCTACAGTTCTTTCTGCATCTCCAGGAGTTTTTCCTGGAATTCATTCATTCTGTCGAACATGCTGTCATTTCCACCAGAAGGTATCTGTGGAATCTGTCCTTCCGGGATAATGTGTACCACGGGTGGCGGTATAGTCATTATGGCCGAGACTCTCGGTGCCTCCCGAAGTTTGTAACCTTCAGGAGTTAATGTCATGCCCCTGGCATCTTCGTTTTCCCGAAGTTTGTAACCTTTAGGCCCAGCGGTTCCTGCTGCAGTTCCCTGATCCTCAGCGATCGACGGAATATATCCTTCCAGGATATAGTTAATAGGCATGCCCCGGGGACGATCTTTCGGCATTTTGTACCTAGGATCATACTTCTCCACTATGGGCGTAGATGTGATCTCCGAGATCACAATCCTTTATTGTTGCATTTGAGCTTCTGCTAGAGCTTGCATGTCATTATGAAGCTTTCTCAGATCCTCTTTCAGAGTGTCGATCTCTTCCCTCAACTATCTGTTCTCTTCCTCGAGATCATCCATCTTTTTCTGACGATTGGCCCGAGTATTGTACGAATGAGACATTTTGACTCTAGAATCGAGACGCAAAAGTGAGATTCGTAGGTAAGAAGAATGCGTTTATGAGAATGATGAATGCAATGATTATTTTAATTGTATGTTTTTGTTTATTCAAAGTAAAATTTGACAATTAGATTGCAAATATCAAACAGTGGGGAAACCCCGTTTTATTGAATTCAAAGGATTGAGGAAATGGAAATACAGTAGATTACAAAGTGCTGAAAAAGGAAATCTAAACTAATGGATCCTGAGTCCTCTTTGAAGAGAGCTCAGGTGCTGGTTCGGGTGCTTTCCTTTTCTTTGACCGGGGCTCTTGGGCCTTTGTCGGGTTGTCATTCCTTTGCCAAGTGAAAGGAGCGAGCAAATTCCTTTGGTCATCCTGATTTTCTACAGCATGCTGCTCTAAAATCTCAATTAGAGCATCTTTTTCTCTTAATAGTTGCTGTATTTTCTTACATTCCACATTGAGAATACGGTACTTGTTCCTCCAAGACCTCTTCTCCTGTTGAACTTTGCTGAGAGTAGCCTGAAGTTTTTCCGTCTCAGACATGAAATAAAGGGCAGAGTCCCTTAATGGAAGAACTTCCTGATGAGGGTAAGGCATCCTCAGCTTGAGAGCTCTAATTTGTACCCAGTGGAGATAAGGCTCCATCGAGACACAGTCTGGTTTTCCTAGAGACTCTCGTCCTTTCCTATGAACGTGTTTCCAAGCGTTCACTATTTCCATCTTTAGTGCCCTATCATATTCTCCTTCCTTGAAGAAAAGACCTTCCAGATGAGCATTGCACGGGACATGCCTCATTGGGTATCCAAATTGACGACGAACTAACACTGGATGATAGTTGATTCCCCGCTTAGTTCCTATAAGGGGTACATTTGGGAAATTTCCACAACGGTCAATGATTTTGATCCCGTCATAGATTCGATTGTACCAATCGATGTCAGAGTTGGTAAGAGACATGATTCTCTGCGACCAACGTAAAGTATTTTTTTGATCCCAAAATGCAGCAGACTTTGGCAAATGGGAAGTGAACCATTTATAAAGCAAGGGTACACAGCACGTGATCATTCCTCCGCTGTATAAATTCCTTAAATGTACCGAATGATACGCATCTGCGAGTAAGGTCGATACGGGGTTTCCGATCAGGAAAATCTTAATGGCGTTGATATCTACAAAGTTATCAATGTTGGGAAACAAAAATAACCCGTAGGTGAGCAAAACAAAGATGCTCTCGAAAGCGGCCACGTTCCCTATACTAGCAAAGTATAGGGCTTTCTTTATCAATAATTGGGATGGCAAACCCTGGATGCCACCCTTAGTGGTCATGTGAGTCCTGACTTCTGACTCGTCCAAATAAATTACTCTTGCAATGGTCTAATCCTTTGGAATTTCTTCCAGTCCAGAAAAGGGAGCTTGTTCAGTAATATATAAATCAGTCAGGTGAGAATACTCCTCCAGCATTGGTGCAAGCTGATATTCCGGGAATGTGAAACAGTGATAGACCGGATCGTAGAACTGGATTAGTGTGGACAGTATTCCTTCGATTACATGGACTTTTAATAGAGTCAGCAGTCCTCCATACTTGGCTCTGAAAGCCTCATGGTTGGTGATCATTCTCGCCAAACCTCTTAAATCCTCTAACTTTGGAACCTTGAAGGTGTACTTATGAGTTTTTCTTCTACCAAAATCCATTAGTGCAATCTCCATTCTCTGATATTTGCAATCATTGTCTTAGTTTAATTTGAAAAAGAGAGACTAGAAGAGAAGATTTTTTTTTTGGTTTTAATGTTTTTTAGATGAATGTATGAATGCAGCACACAAAAACATAGAAAAAACATGGGGTCAAAGGGTCGGTGTCATGAAGTCAAGGCTCTACCCCCCCCCCCCCCCCAAGGTTTATACTGGTGATTTTTTGTACCTGTCCGCAAAATCATTGACCCCTCTTGGGATAACAACAGCAAGCGGATCGCCAGCGAGCTGATGTATCCTAGAGCGATCTTAGATGAGGGTAGTATCGCGTGATAACTATTTCCGATAGCTTCCGCACTACAAAATGGCTTAAATCTACTAAAAACCTCAGCTTCTCAGATAACCCAGTCGACCACACTACTTTCAACAACCGAAGTCGTATACGCAATGTATCTGCAAAGGTAGTCTCCACTGAGTTTGATGGTCGATCGGGGACTCTTAACTGGGATTCACTCCCCACAAGATTACCCGCATTGCCATCACCTATCTTAGGTGTATACTCAATCTTTCCACATGCGGCATCACACGCATTCCCATTAGCAGAAAAATAAACACAGATATCAATTAGGAAAAGCAGTATATATATTTGTCTTAATCATCCAAGACCTCTAGTCTTATGGTCCTATACAGACAATGACTCCCCAGCAGAGTCGCCATTTCTGTGACATTTCGAGAACTCAGGGCTTTCTACCATAAGGATTGTAGAAAAGAGAAGACGGGCCCCACGGTGGGCGCCATTTTTTCCTGTGGCACTTTCGTAAGGTTTCTACCTAAGAGATGGGAAGAGAACAAGATCTCGCTCTCCTTAGTGAAGTCGCCATTTTTCTTTAGCGCGAATTTTTGCGTGGTTGCGAAGCACTGTCGCTTTGGGGTACTACAGTTCGATTCATTTTTTATCCTATTGAAGCTGATTAAGGAAGGGAATAGATGTCTCCAATTAACCCTGCTTGCATACTGAGTTTAAATAGATGACTGTTGCAACACCCCAAATCCCATCGCAAATAAATAATACATAAATAAATCAGAGTAACTAAAAATTTATTTTTCCGACAGAATCAAGGATGCCACATTTACAGAAAGAAAATACAATCCCTGCTCACAAAGTTTTGATACGTAACACAGAATGGAAACACCTCAAAAGGAAACTTTTTCCATATAAAAGGAACGTTCAGTTATGGAATAAAGCGGAAAGATCCATAACTGCCTTGTTTTACAAAGTAAATCATTTTATAACATCAAAATATACATACAAAAGTAGTACAAAATATATTCAACAAATGTATACATATATAACTAAAGCGTTCCCCGACTCCCGTGCTACGTATCAGAGCAGACTGACTGACAAACGGATGGAGAACTAATCTTCACAAAAGCCTCCAAGACTACTAATCTGCAATTGCCTCATAGAGCAACAAACCACAGCAGAAGGGTGAGAAATAACTACTAAATCAAGATTGCATAATAATATGCAAAACATATAAATTCACGTACACGGTTATTCTCACCACAAGCATCACATACAATACATATAGCATATATCAATTATACCAACAGAATAACACATTCACACCCAATGAACACCAAAGTTATGACATATGGAAACACATCACCACATCACATAGCATATGCCTATACATAAAACATATTATCCACAACCAATGCATTTATCACATATGCACATCAATTCACCAATCCAATCATAAATCTCAACACATACTCAATCAATTCACAATTCCACACATAATCACATAATCAATCCATTCATGATTTTCCACACATAATCACATAATCAATCCATTCATGATTTATGCAAATGCACAGAGACCGACACAACGACTCTATGCAATGCACATGCGGTACCATCCATCCATCATTCTCAACACTAGTTCACTCAGGAACTATTGGAACCATCGCTTGTTACTTAGTGTAACTCCCCGTCGGGCAAACGATGTTCCCCGTCGCTCACACCTCTTATTTTTTTAAGGCACACGACGTTTATGGATTGCTCACACCTCTTTGTATAAGGAACACGACCCGATCGCTCACACCTCTTTGTATAAGGCACACGATCGTCTATAATCATCGCCCACACCTCTTTGTATAAGGCACACGATGTTATAGCGGATTCCCTCTGGAACCGATTCGTCGCTCACACCCCACAAGGGCACACGACATCACAAGAATGCATATCATGATGCTTGGCATACAATGACTCATGACATTCACATGCACACATAATCATGCACATATTTCAACTCATCAATTCCCTGCATTCACAATTCAACCATATGAATTATCTCATCATCATTATTCATGCATTGGAATTCAATTCAAATAATGCATTTACTTGCCATAAGGCCACCAAATAACACACATTGAATTTCACATACACAATGCATTTCATCATAAACCACAAACCTCAACAATTAGCATTTTATCGTATACATTCATATCAATTCACATCAAGAATTACTCACCATCAACCACAACAATCATACAATGTACTTTGCCACACGACAACATCATTATCACATGCTTCAGCATCATACAAATAGCACAAAAGCCCCACATTTATAGGACGATAACATATCACATCGAACACCAACAAACACAACAAAACCTACAAACCACTAATCATACTCTACCAAATATTCTTGGTTAAATCATGGTCTAACATCACCATTTAATAGCACCTTAAGTTATCTATCTAATGCCTCAAGTCCCACAACAATCGGACTCGCGATTCGGGAGTTATGGTGGAAACATAAACCACACTTTTCACACATACATCACTTTTCCATATTTTCTTATCAATCCAAGGCATAAACATATGTTTCTATTCCACTATCATAAAGAGCATTGAAAGAGCTTTCCAACGCATCCGACCGTGCCTCAATCCGATTTACGGATCAAAAGTTATGAAGAAAACAAAAACTGAAAATCTGTCACGTTCGCAGTGCGAAGCTCCCAGCGAACCGTGGCAGAAGCAAAATGACCCAACGTTCGCAATACGAACGGCTAGCGAACGTTCGCTATTTCCTTCGCTGTGGCTCGCAGTGCGAACCTGCGAAACCCAGAATATCCAGCAGCGATAACATAGGTCATTTGGGGCCAAAATACATCATTTCTTCCACCCAAACACTTCCAAAACATCCTAAAACAACCAAAACATGATCCAAACCTAACAACAAGTATTCTACTCAGTTTTTATCGAATTTCATCCGTGAAAACATCGATTTCTATCAATTGCTCCTCATTCCAATCCATACGAAAATTTGCGAAACAACCAAAACAATTACAATAAACAACACATATACATACACAAGCAAGATATAATTGAAACTTCTCACCCTTACCCGATTAATCGCGCTCGAAACGGAGTTTTCCCGATTTTTCCTCTTTCTCCTCTTCTCTCTTTCTTTCTTCTCCTTTTCTTTCTCTTCTTTTTCTTTCTCTCTATTTTCTCTCAAATCTCTATTTATATAAAATATCTGAACCCCTAAAAGACTATTTTACCCCTCAGCTCAAATATCTCGCAAACGCTCTCAAAACGCGATAAAACATAAACAGCGATGAAAATAATATATTGTCAAATAAAAGTCAAGAATAAAATAATATAAAACAAAAATAATTAAATCGGCTCGATTAAATAAATAAGACAAAACTGGGGCGTTACAATTCTCCCCCACTTAGACATTTTCGTCCTCGAAAATATACTGAGACGAACAACTCCAGACATGACTATCGTATCCGACTAACAAACTAACAGGCCAACCAAAGGCACACCATGAATAACACAAACTGACAAACCACCCTGCTAACAACAACGACTACAACAACACAACACGACGACAACTACAACGACAAGATGCAAATCCCGTACAATGCACTTGACGACCAACTCACGACTCAAGGAAAACCCAAGTTACGAACACACAGGTTCACTATTGAACCAGAACACAACAAGATCATTACCATCATCGTAGGTAACACTCCTCTAATTCTGCACAAAGGAATTATCCACTCACACTCGAACCATC
Source organism: Lathyrus tuberosus (assembly GCA_022829125.1). NCBI lineage: Eukaryota > Viridiplantae > Streptophyta > Magnoliopsida > Fabales > Fabaceae > Lathyrus > Lathyrus tuberosus. The sequence continues at coordinate 1,701,154 of JALAZF010000241.1, read as the reverse complement.
ACCATGGAAACGAGGCAACCACACAAACAAGAACATAAAGTTCCACAACCCAACATCGTTTCAACAAACTCGACCAAACCAAGATACCAAACATCCTTGTCACACAATAATATTACAACAATGTTACGATTCGCCAATTGAACATACGACCAAAACACCCAACTACATATTAGTACCTGGTTAATATTGAAACCTTCCGCTTATCACTTCCATTATAGAACATCCCACGGTCTCATCATTCTTACCGTTTCCTACTGTTCGACCTTTGAACTCTGTCAAATCACACACGCATATATAAAATGTGCCACATCACGCTTCCGCTGCGCACTCTGATTACTCGTAACCATTAAAAATACCAATCTCACATCCAAAGTCTAACTCTTTCTCATATTCGCCGAAAATCACTATTCACTTTTAATATACCTAACCTCACACTCTACTGTGTTATCTCACACACCAGACACAAGTCTCTGTATTGCTCAATTAATTCTAACTCCCTGACCATCAAAACAGACATGCATAAAAACTTTCAACTTAACTCTTCAAGCACAACCTCAGCTTTTCCCGAAGGATAATCCAAGCCAAATTCATAACTCGTCACGAATTCTAACCATCCTCGTTGTCTCATACTCTATTCCTTCAGACCAAACCAGTACTCTAAACTCTTGTGATTACCAAACACTTGAACCTAGAACCATAAAGATAATACCTCCAAATATTCCAACACAATACAACCGCAACCAATTCCAAATCCAGAATAGTATAGATCCTTTTATAAATCCTCAATTGTCGTAAAGCATAAGCCACGAATTTACCATCTTGCATTAACCATAGACTAAACTCATCATAGACGCATCCCCATACCTCACAACCGGTTTATTAGGATCACACAGAATCAAAACTGAAACCGTAGACAACTTCTACTTCCGCTCTCTAAAACTCACTCACAACGAACATCCAAAACAAACGACTTACCCTTTACAAGTCAACTGAGATACCAGAAGTACGGACTTAACAAAGTCTTCCATAACCTGCAATAACAACCAACTGAGCCCAAAAGTTTCTAATCTCCTTAACCAACTTCGGAGCCTCTCATTGTAGAACTACATCTACTTCCGATGGATCCATAACAATACTCTCATCTGAAATAACATATCCAAGAAAACTAACCCTTTTCAACCAAAATTCTCACTCGAATAACTTAGCATAAAACTTCGTCTCTTTTCAACACTTGCAATTCCAATCTCAAACACTCTACCTGTCCTTCCTCTGAGTTTATAACAGATCCGAATATCCTCAATCAAAACCACTACGAACTTATCCAAATAAATATGGAAGATACGATTCATATACTCCACAAACATTCCAGACGCATCACTTGAAGCTTTTAACATGTTAATAGTTTCGTTTTACGTAATTCACATAGTTCCGACTAATCCCAATAATCGACCAAAAATCCATTCCATAAATAATATTCTGCTTTCCAAAACATAGAACCCTTTCATAGCTCCACAATGATATAGAGAACGTTTAAATCGGATAAACGAAGCCAAAGTTAAGAAAGAAACAATTTGGAAAGAACTGCCATGTTCGCAATGCGAATCTCCCAGCGAGCATTCGCTTTCCTCATTCGCAATGTGAACCCCCAGCGAACCAAGGCAGAAGAAAAAGGGCACAAAGTTCGCACTGCGAACTGCTAGCGAGCCTTCGCCTTGACCTTTGCACTGCGAACTCCGGCGAATCTTCGCATTCCCCTTCTCGTTGGGTTCGCTTATTCTCAATCGTTACCTTATTCAACTATCAGTAATCCATATACAATTTCTTCTCTTGACCGTCCAATTCCACAATTTCCAACATGTATCAACAACCAACCAAAAAGAACTCTTAATATCAATATTACCTCCGCACACAAAGGTTTCTCAAAATTTCCATTCAACCGTCCATCCTTTTTGTTACCAACCATACTGGACCTCATCAAGTCAACACACTAAAGTTTCATCCAGAACACATCTGAAAACCATGCACAACTGACGGCCCATCACTGTGACTTCCCTGTCAATTTCCAGAACACTAGCCTCACAAATATAACAAACACCTTAGTCTCAACTCCAAAGAGTGTCCTATTCACTTAGCAGATATAACCTCGACTATTCACCTTCGTCCAATTTAAGTTCACACTCTACTCTCTGAGAACAACCATTAGTAATACCCAATCATTCTCCCTCAGAGACATTCCAACTTGACCAATATACAAAACCTCTAATCCACCTCGTCTTCCGATATAAGAATCTTCATCGACTCATCAAAACAATCTGTAACCATTTCTAAAATTCCAAACCATTCATTGCACACCCTATCAAAGTCGGAAAGACACGTCTATTCCATCCAACATAATTCCCGTCTACTATCAACAAGAGATTAAGGGTGATCAGTTCCTCAATTTATCAATAGTCAGCCGACAATCATGATGGGGCATAAACCGTATTTACCAAACTTATAATAGCATTTCTTGCATCTTGTGCACACAACTACCTAAGGCACAATTCCTCAGTTGACACAAACCTTACCTCCGCATTCACTTCGGAACCGGAAACAACATTGTCCAAACAACACTTACAATCTTGCAATTCACAACACACTGAGCCAACGCTCCACACCTGAAGCAACTTGGAGAAGTACCAGCTTCTCCCCCACTAATCTCATTCTCACACCTGAAGACAAAGGATTAGAAAACTAGAAAGCACTGACAGTGTTTCACACACATATCACGTACTAAGGAACAAACAACATCAACAGTATTCAACTGTCACACCAACTGACTCAACAACTTGGCCGGACGGACCGACCTGCTCTGATACCACTAATGCAACACCCCAAATCCCATCTGGAATAAATAATACATAAATAAATTAGAGTAACTAAAAATTTATTTTTTCGACAGAATCAAGGATGCCACATTTACAGAAAGAAAATACAATCCCTACTCACAAAGTTTTGATACGTAACACAGAATGGAAACACCTCAAAAGGAAACTTTTTCCATATAAAAGGAACGGTCAGTTATGGAATAAAGCGGAAAGATCCATAACTGCCTTGTTTTACAAAGTAAATCATTTTATAACATCAAAATATACATACAAAAGTAGTACAAAATATATTCAACAAATGTATACATATATAACTAAAGCGTTCCCCGACTCCCGTGCTACGTATCAGAGCAGACTGACTGACAAACGGATGGAGAACTAATCTTCACAAAAGCCTCCAAGACTACTAATCTGCAATTACCTCATAGAGCAACAAACCACAGCAGAAGGGTGAGAAATAACTACTAAATCAAGATTGCATAATAATATGCAAAACATATAAATTCACGTACACGGTTATTCTCACCACAAGCATCACATACAATACATATAGCATATATCAATTATACCAACAGAATAACACATTCACACCCAATGCACACCAAAGTTATGACATATGGAAACACATCACCACATCACATAGCATATGCCTATACATAAAACATATTATCCATAACCAATGCATTTATCACATATGCACATCAATTCACCAATCCAATAATAAATCTTAACACATACTCAATCAATTCACAATTCCACACATAATCACATAATCAATCCATTCATGATTTTCCACACATAATCAATCCATTCATGATTTATGCAAATGCACAGAGACCGACACAACGACTCTATGCAATGCACATGCGGTACCATCCATCCATCATTCTCAACACTAGTTCACTCAGGAACTATTGGAACCATCGCTTGTTACTTAGTGTAACTCCCCGTCGGGCAAACGATGTTCCCCGTCGCTCACACCTCTTATTTTTTTAAGGCACACGACGTTTATGGATCGCTCACACCTCTTTGTATAAGGCACACGACCCGATCGCTCACACCTCTTTGTATAAGGCACACGATCGTCTATAATCATTGTTCACACCTCTTTGTATACGGCACACGATGATATAGCGGATTCCCTCTGGAACCGATTCGTCGCTCACACCCCACAAGGGCACACGACATCACAAGAATGCATATCATGATGTTTGGCGTACAATGACTCATGACATTCACATGCACACATAATCATGCACATATTTCAACTCATCAATTCCATACATTCACAATTCATCAACCATATGAATTATCTCATCATCATTATTCATGCATTGGAATTCAATTCAAACAATGCATTTACTTGCCATAAGGCCACCAAATAACACACATTGAATTTCACATACACAATGCATTTCATCATAAACCACAAACCTCAACAATTAACATTTTATCGTATACATTCATATCAATTCACATCAAGAATTACTCACCATCAACCACAACAATCATACAATGTATTTTGCCACACGACAACATCATTATCACATGCTTCAGCATCATACAAATAGCACAAAAGCCCTACATTTATAGGACGATAACATATCACATCGAACACCAACAAACACAGCAAAACCTACAAACCACTAATAATCCTCTACCAAATATTCTTGGTTAAATCGTGGTCTAACATCACCATTAAATATCACCTTAAGTTATCTATCTAATGCCTCAAGTCCCACAACAATCGGACTCGCGATTCGGGAGTTATGGTGGAAACATAAACCACACTTTTCACACATACATCACTTTTCCATATTTTCTTATCAATCCAAGGCATAAACATATGTTTCTATTCCACTATCATAAAGAGCATTGAAAGAGCTTTCCAACACATCCGACCGTGCCTCAATCCGATTTACGGATCAAAAGTTATGAAGAAAACAAAAACTGAAAATTTGTCACGTTCGCAGTGTGAAGCTCCCAGCGAACCGTGGCAGAAGCAAAATGACCCAACGTTCACAATGCGAAAGGCTAGCAAACGTTCGCTGTTTCCTTCACTGTGGCTCGCAGTGCGAACCTGCGAAACCCAGAATTTCCAGCAGCGATAACATAGGTCATTTGGGGTCAAAATACATCATTTCTTCCACCCAAACACTTCCAAAACATCCTAAAACAACCAAAACATGATCCAAACCTAACAACAAGTATTCTACTCAGTTTTTATCGAATTTCGTCCGCGAAAACATCGATTTCTATCAATTGCTCCTAATTCCAATAGATACGAAAAGTTGCGAAACAACCAAAACAATTACAACAAACAACACATATACATACACAAGCAAGATATAATTGAAACTTCTCACCCTTACCTGATTAATCGCGCTCGAAACGGAGTTTTCTCGATTTTTCCTCTTTCTCCTCTTCTCTCTTTCTTTCTTCTCCTTTTCTTTCTCTTCTTTTTCTTTCTCTCTATTTTCTCTCAAATCTCTATTTATATAAAATATCTAAACCCCTAAAAGACTATTTTACCCCTCAGCTCAAATATCTCGCAAACGCTCTCAAAACGCGATAAAACATAAACAGCGATGAAAATAATATATTGTCAAATAAAAGTCAAGAATAAAATAATATAAAACAAAAATAATTAAATCGACTCGATTAAATAAATAAGACAAAACCGGGGCGTTACAACTGTTGGTTTACAGATGCTATTAAGATTGTGGGTCTCTCTTAGGTTATTTTGTTAATAGAGTGCCTGGACTATTTGTGAGGTTTTAAGTAATGTACTTAGATTTGATGCTTTTGGGTTGATTTGGTGGAGATACTGGGTTTTGGGTTTTTTATTTGTATCCTCGCTAAGATTTTTCCAATCTTATGCCTACGTATTCCCGTTTAACGAAACAGGGAAATCAGAGGGATCGTAGTTCCTCCTATTCTATGGGAGGAAAAAAATGTTGTTTTGGTGTCTTGTTCAAAGCCCAAGATGTGAAGCTAAATGTGGTTTGTATCTTATTCAAAGCCTAAGATGTGAAGCTGAAGGGTTTTGACTTTAGAGAGAATTTGTCATCTCTAAAGGGGGATATTTAGTCTATTTGTCACAACTGTTGGGTGACTGATTATAAAGGAGAATTACTTTAACTGGGATATGTGAATCCAGAAATGCCATAATTTCCTTTATAGGGGATTTCTAACCTGAAGGAGAAGACTTTAACTCAGTTTAGAGCAATGCCATCTTTCCTTAGGAATTTCTCATGCTAAAAGAGGGACAGTGGCATGGATGTAAATAATCCAGAGGTTTGCTGCTTACAGCAATTTAGATGGAGGAAAAGGAGTTATTGATGTTTGTATACTGTGAGCAAGGCACAGATTTTGATGCTAAAAGTTTGATTGACTCAACCGGGGTTTTCTTATACAAAGCATAAGAGGAGGCTATTGACCCAACAAGAGGGTGTTTTTATGTGTCTCGTACGAAGCCCGAGAGAGAGGCTAAAAGGGGTTGACTCAACAAGAGAGTGTTAACAAGTGACTCACTCAACAAGAGAGTGCTTTTATATGTGTCTTGTACGAAGCACAAGACGGAGGCTAAAAGGTTTTGACTCTACAGGAGGGTCTTTTATACTCAACAAGAGAGTGATTTTGTATCTCGTATGAAGCCCGAGATGGAGGCTGAGAGGGAAGTGACTCAACAAGAGAGTTTTTTATACTCAACAAGAGAGTGATTTTTATCTCGTACGAAGCCCGAGATGGAGGCTAAACAGGTTTGACCCAACAAAAGAGTCTTTTATACTCAACAAGAGAGTGTGAAAAGGTTAGCTCTGCTGGGGAGAATCATTGTACAAAGCCCAAGAGGAGGCTATTGTGCTGGTGACTGTTTCAGTTTAGTGACAGGTCCAGTATGTTGGATAAAAGAGAAAATCAGTTCTTATAAAGGGAATGATTAAAGGTATTGTTGTGCTTTGGAATTGATCAGAGGATCAGGGTTATTTCCTGTTCTTTAAGGAAATGGAAAATCCAAAGGGTATTGAGACTGTCCAAGTCTACTGGTGTTTTGAGAAATCGATTCTCAGGTAGTGAATGATCTTTGTAGGATGCCCAAGAGAAGGCTGGTATGTTAAGGGATGAAGGTCAACCCATTAACAGGTCTGACACTTGACTCAGAAAGACAGCTCTAGCAAATTGATGACTAGGTTATGTTCCTATACCTGTAGAGGTCTCTGGGTCCTTGTACTAAGCATAAGAGAAGGCATGAGAGCTTTTAAGAAGCCGAAGGGTCCTTGTACAATGCCTAAGAGGAGGCGGGGATGCTTTATGAAGCATGTGGGTCCCAAACCGAGAGAAGTTCAAAAAATGCAATTCACCGAGAAGAGATCATTTCATGAAAGTCTGTGGTTTGAAGAAACTCAAGAGATGCCATTCACCGAGAATAGATCACCTCTGGGGAGTAGAGTTTCTTTGACAATTTCTAAGGGTGACAGTCTGAGAAAGGGTTCACCGAGAATGCTGCCTTTCACGTCTCCATATTGTTTAACCCCAAGAGGAGGGAAGACTGTGTCTGGTAATCCTATGGGGATTTAGTTTTGTTTGTATTTAAGAGTGATCAACAGGGCTTTACCTAGTGCTAGACGTAGTTGCCGGGGAAAACTCTAAATAACTATACTAGTATTACACAGTGGATATTTGACAAGTATATAAAAGTTTGTGAAAGAAGACTTACAGTGAGCAGCCCCACAATACAATTATATATATGAAAGCGGATAAAGAAAGCGGGTAAACACTTACTCGGTTGTAGAGCTTCCATGTTGTTTTGTTAGTTTGTTCAACAAAGAAAGCTTTGATAACAATATTATATTCAAAATCAAAGGAGAAAGTGCTTTGAAAAGATTGTTGGGGCTTACAGCTCAAGGAGAGGCCCAAGGATTTATCAGTGATTGCAATGTTGTTTTGAAATTGTACAAGGACTTATACAAGTGACTGAGGCCCAAAAAGGTTTTCTGTACAAAGGGATGGGTCTTACACTCTCTCAAGAGGCCCAAAGGTGTTTAAAGAAAAAGAATGGGGCTTATAACACGAGGGTAGGCCCAGATGATTTGTTTTTTGAAATGGCGATCGCGCCGAGATTTCTTTAACATACTGGGTCTTATACAATGCATTGAGGCCCAAAAAGTTTTGGTTAAAAAAAGGGGTTGGGTCTTACACTCTATTAGAGACCCAATGATTTATTTTTGTACAAGTGGTGGGCCTTACAGCTCAAGGAGAGGCCCGGATGATTTTGCTAAAAAAGGCGACAATTGCGCCGTTGTTTTTGAAAATACAGTGGGACTTATACAATGACTGAGGCCCAAAAAGTTGTGTATTTACAATGGGGATGGGTCTTACACTCTAATAGAGGCCCATGAGTGTTTGAAAATGATTTGCGAGGGTGAAAATCAATGAAACCCTAATTTTGTTTTCCTTTAAAAGTAAATATTTAAAGAAAATCAAATAAAATGATAAAAATACCAAATAATTTTGAATAAACCACTTGTGATTTTTGTTTAAGGTTTGAAAAAAATGAAGTTTTAATCACAAGATGAATTAAACTCATTTGGTTTTGATTTTCAAAGTAAATATTCACTTTTAAATGTTTAAAAACAATTAAAAAGGAATTTATTCACAAAAATACTAATTATATTAAATAACTAATATAAAATTGATTTTTTTTGTGGAATAAAATATTTCAACATTTTTGTGATTTTTTGCAAAAATAACCAATCAAAAATAATTAAAATTGAGAGAGTTATTAATTTTTCAAATCATTAAAAATAATAAAAAAAACAATAAAACGTGGAAAAAATAGCAAAAAGAGGATCTGGGGCGAGGGGGATTCGAACCCCAGACCTCTTGTGTATAGGGCGCGTGCCTTACCACTGGGGTGGTGATACATCCGTTGATTGAAATACAACCGCAAATATACAAGGCTTGCCTTGCTTTTGGCCTGGCCCAAGGCAAGGCAAGGCAAGATTTTGGTTGAAAACGTGAAGGCCATAACTTTCTCATTTCTCCATGGATTGGGACAAATTTTAGGTCTATCCTGCCTAGAATATCACAAGGAATCCAATGGTGGTGGTGTTTTTTTTCAGATCATGCTCCTATTGAAAAACCCGATAGTGGTTTTGAAATAGGCCATGATTTGCATTTTTTGTGCCACCTCTTGGTACAAGCATGAATTACATGATAAATTGGTGCAAACACAACACATATAACATGTATAAGAGATGCATGATCAGTGGACATCAAAAGAAAGCATGATTCAAAGAATCCAAGTTGTGATGCTTACCTCTTTTTGGAGCTTTTGTGCTATCTGCCAAGGGCTTTGTTCCAGAAATGATTTGATGCTTTGAACAACCTCAAATGATCCCTTAGAAGCTTTTAGGATGGTTGGAATCAGCTGGAAACCTCAGGAACAAGTTTGAGCTCTTTCTTGCAAAAGGGGCAAAAGTGGCCAAAATAGCAACTCTCTCAAATGGTGTTCCATATGGGGGGAACCATTTGGGATAGTTCAAGGATGATATTTGGAGTGTGTTTGAGGTTTTATCTGGTTTGGAAAGTGACTGAATCAAGACATGGCTTGAAAAATGCACAATAGTCCTATTTTTGAGGTTTTGAGATGTGACTTTGTGATTTTGGTGTTACAGGTCACTTGTGAGAGTTTGGATAGCTTAGATATGACATATTGGATGTGTTTGGATCATCAGTTGTGGTGGAATTGCTCTCTAACTCAAAAACTCAGAGTTACCTTGCTAAAGAAGGTATTTTTTCCTAGAGAAAGAGATTTTGAGGAAAGCAAGTGTTGTAGTGCTTTGGTGTACTCAAATTAAGCACAATTGAGCTCTATTTATAGTAGAGCAAGTTTGTTTTGGCTGAAATAGTGAATGGTAACTGCAGCAGAGGTTTGGCCAATGTTGATCAATGAGAATCCAAGTCTCCTTTAGCCATTGACTAGAGGTTAGGGCACAGGCTGTTGGTTCCCTTGGTCTTAGATAAGTCTTGACTGAATTCAGTTGGAAATGGCTCAGTCCATGCCACCTTGGTGCATCCATTAAATGCTCCAAACCAAAATTGGAGTCTTGTCCCCTCTTTAGGCATTTCTAGGTTTGGCATGCTACTTTTGGTTCCAAAGACTTGGGAGGCTGATGGATCAGTGTTTGTCCCTCCTTGGTCTCCCCCTGAGGTGTTCAGATGGATAAGTGTGTTTGTCATTTTCACAAATTTGGGAAATCGAGCAAAATGCACAAATCTGCCTTGCTTTGACAGTTTTCAGCAAGGCATATTGCCATTGTCATATCTCATGGCTCAAGTGGAATTTGATGGAGTTCTTGGCCATTTTGGAAAGTCGTCATATGATACAACAATTTTTTGATCATAATTGGTTTTGATAATTTTTGGATCCAAGTGAAAAATGCCCCTACATTTGGAAAAAAGTGAAGGCAGATTCTGACTTAGTGAAAATTTCACCAAGTGTTGGAAGAAAGTGACATTTTCACTTTTTGTGATTTTGATCATTCCATAACTTAAAATCCCTGAGGAATTGGAATGAGTTGTGTTTGAAGCTTTTGTAGAGGGCCATGAGAGCTACAAACCCAGCTTTGAATGGGGAAAAATGACCTTGTGGTTTAGGAGTTATGATCGTCCAAAGTTGGTACCCTAGCCACTTTGTTCCATAACTTAGAAAATTTTCTAAGTTTTTTATGGTTACCCCTTTTACAAGTTATCCCACTTTTCTTGATTTTTCTTGATGAATGATGATTCCAATCACACATTAACATCATTTTAGGGTTAAGGAACCATAATTGACCAAAAAATCAAAAAGTCAAACTTTGACTTTTGGGCACAGTTGGCTTTTTATCAGATGAATTCCAAACTGTGTGATCCTCTGTGAAATCAAGTCCTTGACCTAAATAAAACTTGATGGATTGATTTCATAGGTGTTATAGGGTGTATTGAATCATGTCCTAGGTTTGGGAGCATGTCCTGGTCAAAAGTCAAAGGTACAGTTGACTTTTTTCACGAAACCCTAACTGTGGTTCTGATGAACCTGAAAATTGGGAACCAAGCTTCTTCGATCAATACATTGTTGTAAATGGATCAAGGTGGTTTATTAGAAACCTTCAAATCCTCTCTTGAGGTCTTGGTTCATGATTTGTCCCAAAAGTCAACTTGGGGGGTGAATTAGGTCAAGAAACCTTAATTCTTGATTTTTGATGAATGCATCCCCTGAGGTCAAAATTGACTTGATGATTGGGCCCATGATGTCCCATGGAGCATATTAGGTTATGCTTTGAAGCATTGGCTCATTCCCAGAGGAAAATTTCCATCTGGAGGCCCTGGTCGACCAAACCCTAATTTGGTGACACTGGCGATCTTAAGGCTTAATCCACCTGGAATGCTGCAACATTGTGCTTGATTCTTGTTGTGGGAGTCCTCTTGATCCATTATGGATGTTTGATAGGTTAGACAATTTGAAGCTCATGTCATTCCTTGATTGATCCTTTGTCTAAGGCTCAAAGAGAGCTTGAAACCTTAATTATTGTTTGTAGTGAGTGCTCACCCATCTTTGGGGAGACTGGTGGTTCATCCATATTGTGATGATGATTTGCACAATGATGGGAAATCTTAGTGGTCAAAATTTGGGGTATTACAGAGGGTTGTGAGCGATCATGAATGTCGTGTGCCCATATGGGGTGTGAGCGACTATTATGAAATCCCGACGGGGATTATGGCCATGAACCAGGGGTCGATTTGGTACTACATGCATTGAGTCGAGTCGTAGGGCTCATTCCATTGCATTGTGTGTGTTGATCATCTGATTGTGTGAGAATTTCTAATCGTGTTGATGTTGTGTTGATAGAGCAAATTCTGAAATGTTTTTATGCTTTCATACTTATACTATGCATATCTAATATTGATTTGAGAATCTCACCCCTTATGTTTGAATGTTACCTCCACGTGGGTAACGTGCAGATAAGCAGGAGTAGTTCGGAGGTGGAGTTAGCAAAGACGAGGTCTTCTCTTTATGTTATCGAGTCGCGTCTGCTCTGATTGTAACACCGGGTTGTCGGAACGCTTAGAGTTCTTTATTTTGTTATGTCTTATTACTATTCTATTTGAAAATGTTTATGTGTGATTAAACATGGTATAGTTTTCGTTGAATTTCCGCTGCTGTGTGAATGCTTAAATACTATGTTTTAATTACGATATTTATGTGTTGTTTAGCGTATGCATGAAAAGTTGAGTAGTGATAGTAGCATCCTAAATCCATGTATGTTATTTTACTCTGATAGGTTGTTATTATATGTTGCGGGGGTTTAGGGTGTTACATAGTGGTATCAGAGCAGGTCGGTCCGTCCGACCAAGTTGTCAAGTCGTTGTCGTGTGATAGTTATTTAGCGTCGGTGTCGTTTCCTTAACCATTATGTTCTGTTGTTGGTGTGTGACAGATTTAGAAAGGCTGGAAGGAACGATGCTGCGATTGCTGCTGCTTTGCAGGCTGTTGCTCAAGCGGTACAGAACCCGCCACATGCTAACGAGAATGACGAGTTTCAAAAGAATAGGCCGTCTACCTTCAAGGGAAGATATGATCTGGATGGAGCGCATGCTTGGCTCAAGGAGATTGACAGAATTTTCTGGGTTATGGAATGTCCTGAAGCACAGAAGGTGCGGCTAGGTACTCATATGCTAACTGAGGAGGCTGATGATTTGTGGGTTAGTACTCGTCAAGTGTTGGGAGCAGCAGGAGAGGCAATCACTTGGACTGTGTTCAGTAGGGAGTTCTTAAGGAAGTATTTTCCTGAAGATGTCTGAGGGAAGAAAGAGATTGTGTTTTTGGAACTGAAGCTGGGTAACATGACGGTTACGGAATATGCTGCTAAATTCTCAGATTTGGCTAAGTTTTATCCTCACTACAGTGCGACGACTGCTGAGTTCTCAAAGTGTGTTCAGTTTGAGAACTTTTTGAGGCATGAGATCAAACAGGCGATTGGGTATCAGAGGATCAGAAGGTTTCCGGAGTTGGTGGATTGTTGCAGGATACTCGAGAGAAGAGGAAAACAACCGGTGAATCGTGGGAAGCCTTATGCAGCTCCACCTGAGAAAGGTAAACAGAAACATGTTGATGGCAAGAGGCCAAGTGGGGGAGGTGCCCCTGCTCCTCTTAAGTGTTACAGGTGTGGAGAGTTGGGTCATCGTGTCAGTGAGTGCACGAGTGATGTGAAGAAATGCTTCAAGTGTGGACAGGCAGGACATCTGATTGCTGATTGCAAAGTTAATGTGGTTACTTGTTACAATTGCAGAGAACATGGCCATATTAGTACTCGTTGTCAGAAACCAAAGCAAGCTTCGACTGGAGGAAAAGTGTTCGCTTTGACAGGAACTCAGGCTTCCAGTGATGACAGACTGATCAAAGGTACATGTTATATTAATAATACGCCTTTGATTGCTATTATTGATACTGGTGCTACTCACTTTTTTATTGTTGCTGATTGTGTAAGAAGGCTAGGCCTTGTTGTTTCTCCTATGAAGGGAGAGATGGTTATCGAAACTCCTGCGAAGGGATCGGTGACCACTTCGTTAGTCTGTTTGAATTGTCCATTATCAATCTTTGGTAAGGAATTTGGTGTGGATCTGATTTGTTTACCGTTGGGAGGGCTCGATGTGATTCTGGGTATGAACTGGTTGGAGTTTTATCATGTTCATATTAACTGTTTTAATAAGTCGGTTCGATTTCTTACTCCTGAGGAAGAGGGAGAAGATGGCTTTCTGTCTGCTAGAGAGTTGAAAGAGCTTTTGGAAGAGGAAACATAGGTGCTTGCATTGTTTGCATCCTTATCAGTGGAGAGTAAGTCAGTGATTAATGAATTGCAAGTGGTTCATGAATTTCCTGAAGTGCTTCCAAATGACATTGCTGATGTACCACCAGAGAGAGAAGTAGAGTTTACTATTGATCGTGTCCCTGGTACCAGACCTATTTCCATGGCACCATACAGGATGTCGGCATCAGAATTGTCAGAGCTGAAGAAACAACTGGAAGGCTTGTTAGAGAATAAATTTGTGAGACCAAGTGTATCGCCTTGGAGAGCTCCAGTGTTGTTGGTAAAGAAAAAGGATGGTAGTATAAGGTTGTGTATCGATTACAAACAGCTTAATAAAGTAACAATTAAGAATAAGTATCCACTTCCAAGAATAGATGAATTGATGGATCAATTAGTGGGTTCCCGTGTGTCTGGCAAGATTAACTTGAGGTCGGGTTATCATCAGATATCATCAGATACGGGTAAGAGACGAAGATATTTAGAAGACGGCTTTCAGGACTCGCTATGGACATTATGAGTTTGTGGTGATGTCGTTCGGAGTTACTAATGCACCTGGCGTATTCATGGAATATATGAATCGTATATTTCATGCTTACTTGGACCAATTTGTAGTTGTCTTCATTGACGACATTCTAATCTAGTCTAAGACAGAAGAGGAACACGCGGAACATTTGCGAGACGTGCTGCAAGTGTTAAAAGAGAAGAAGCTCTATGCTAAGTTGTCTAAGTGTGATTTCTGGTTGAGAGAGGTAGGTTTTCTTGGTCATGTTATTTCCGGTAATGGTATTGCGGTAGATCCGTCCAAGGTAGACGTCGTTCTACAATGGGAGACTCCGAAGTCCATAACTGAGATTAGAAGTTTCTTGGGTTTGGCTGGTTATTACCGAAGATTTATTGAAGGATTTTCGAAGTTGGCACTTCCGTTGACTTAGTTGACGTGCAAGGGTAAAGCACTTGTGTGGGATGTTCATTGTGAGAAGAGTTTCATTAAGCTGAAGAAGATATTGACTACAGCTCCAGTTTTGATCCTACCCGAACTGAATGAACCGTTTGTGGTGTATTCCGATGCTTATTTGATGGGTATGGGAGGTGTGTTGATGCAGGATGGTAAGGTTGTGGCTTATGCTTCACGACAGCTAAGGGTACATAAGAGGAATTATCCAACGCATGATTTAGAGCTAGCTGCAGTGGTATGCATATTAAAGATTTGGAGGCATTATCTCTATAGTTCCAGATTTGAAGTATATAGTGATCACAAGAGTTTGAGGTATCTGTTTGATCAGAAGGAATTGAATATGAGGCAGAGAAGATGGCTAGAATTCTTAAAGGATTATGATTTTGGCTTGAACTATCACCCCGGTAAAGCTAATGTCGTGGCTGATGCTCTGAGTCGAAAGTCTTTGCATATGTCTGCTATGATGGTTAAAGAGTTAGAATTGATTGAACAGTTCAAAGATATGAGTTTGGTTTCCGAACAGACACCGCAAAGTGTGATGTTGGGTATGCTGACGATCAACAATGAATTTCTTAATAATATCAGAGAAGGTCAGAAGTTGGATGTGAAACTGGTGGATTTGATGATTAGAGATGATCAAGCGGAAGGTAATGAGTACCGAGTGGATGAACAAGGTGTGTTGAGATTCTGTGACAGGATTTGCATTCCTGATAATCCTGAGTTGAAAAGAATGAGTTTAGAAGAAGGTCATCGGAGTAGTTTGAGTATCCATCCAGGAGCTACGAAGATGTATCAAGACTTGAAGAAGATATTTTGGTGGCCTGGATTGAAATGTGATGTGGCTCAGTTTGTGTATGCTTGTTTGACTTTTCAAAAGTCGAAAGTGGAACATCTGAATTCTGCTGGTATGATGCAACCATTAGATATTCCAGAGTGGAAGTGGGACAGTATTTCTATGGATTTCGTGACTGGGTTGCCTAATACGCCGAGAGGACATGATTCCATTTGGGTAGTAGTGTATAGACTGACGAAGTTGGCACATTTCATTTCGATTAATATCAGTTTTCCTTTGCAGAAGTTAGCAGAGATTTATATTCAAGTGATTGTGAAGTGGCATGGAATTCCATTGAGTATTGTGTCGGACCGAGATCCAAGGTTCACTTCCAGATTTCGGGAGAGTTTGCAAGAAGCTTTGGGATCTAAGCTGAGATTGAGTTCGGCCTATCATCTGCAGACGGATGGGCAGACGGAAAGAACTATACAATCTTTGGAGATTTGTTGAGGGCTTGTGTACTTGAACAAGGAGGTGCTTGGGATAGTCATTTGTCGTTGATCGAGTTCACTTATAATAGCACTTATCATTCCAGTATTGGGATGATACCTTTTAAAGCATTGTATGGTCGGAGGTGTCGGACGCCTTTGTGTTGGCACGAATCTGGTGAGAGTGTAGTGCGTGGACCTGAGATTGTCCAGCAATCTACCGAAATGGTGAAGCTGATTCGAGAAAAGTTGAAAGCTTCGCAGAGTAGGCAGAAGAGTTATCATGATAAGAGAAGGAAATATCTTGAGTTTCAAGAAGGAGACCATGTGTTTTTGAGAGTCACTCCAGTGACCGATGTTGGCCGTGCGTTGAAGTCGAGGAAGCTCACTCCTCGGTTTATTGGTCCGTATCAGATATCTGCAAGAGTTGGACTTGTTGCTTACAGAGTGGTGTTGCCACCCAATTTGTCGAATTTGCATGATGTGTTCCATGTGTCACAGCTTCGGGAGTATGTTCCGGATCCGTCGCATGTGATCCCGATGGATAATGTGGAAGTAAGAGATAACCTTACGGTTGAAGCCTTACCAATGTGGTTTGACAACCGGGAAGTAAAGCAACTAAGGGGTAAAGAAATAGTTCTTGTGAAGGTTGTGTGGGGGGCGCTGCTGGTGGAAATATGACGTGGGAGTTGGAGAGCTGGATGCGAGAGTCGTATCCGGAGTTGTTCGCATGAGGTACATTTTTTAGGACGAAAATATTCTAAGTGGGGGAGAGTTGTAACACCCGATTTAATTTAATTATTTTTCGTGATTAAATTGAATAATGTTGTGTATTGGTGTGTTTTGGTTGAGGTTGGGTTACCCTTAGGGTGGGGTAGTGTCCTTAGAATTATAAAGGAATAAGGTATCGGAGGAAAGGGTTAGTTGGCTAATATTATTATTTTAGATTATTGAGGAATATTGTTATTATTATTTAATTAGTGAAATAATAATAATAATAATAATATTTAAATAATAATAATAATATTTGGATAATAATAATATAAATAGGAAAGGGATGAGAAGAGGAAAAGTTTTGGTACGTGTTTGGAAAGAGAAAGAAGAGGAGCAGAGCTAGGTCAGAGAAAAGAGGTTCCATTGTTGAAGGAAGAGTTCAAGGATTCTAAGGTAAGGGTGAGGCTCTCTGATCTTTTAAGGGTGCATATTGTTTGTATGAGGGTAGGAAATCATTAGGATCTCCCTTTTCGGGTTGTTTGTCAAAATTTGGAAATTGGGATCGTGTATGTCAGAGGGTCTGATTAGAGGGATAAAAGGAAAATCGATTGATTTAGTTGTGAATCTGTGTATATAAGTGTATATATGAATGGTTGTGGTTGTATGTGTTTGATTGGGTCTGTTTGTGGGAAAAATTGAAGAAATTGGGACTGGAATGGTGCTGATATCGCATTTGCAGAATTGTAGAATCGCGATGTTCGCAAAGCGAACAAAACATTCGTTGGGCGAAGGTTCGCCCCAGATTTGCAAAGCGAATGGGGCAGCGAATGAAGGAATAGTTGAGACAGTCTGAGATGTGTGGAGGGGAAGTTTGCTCCATGTTTCGCAAATCGAACCCCTGGCGAAGCCAGTTCGCTAGGTGAACCTCTAGCGAATGAGAGTTCGATGTACGAACTCGCAGCGAATGGTGGCAGTGCTGAATTTGCTGCTGCACGGACAGAATTTTTCCGAAACTTCAGAAATTCATATCTTTCAGTCCGTATGTCTGTTTTAGTCGTCGTTCTAAGCATTGGAAAGCTGGTTTCATATACTTTTCATTAAAATTAATTTTAAAACCAGAATTCTAACCCTTTGATGCGTTAATTGGATTTTGTGTATGTTGTTGTGTGTTATAAGTGGAGATGATGGATTAGTTGGTGTGTATGTGTGTTATCGTTGTAGATTGCTGTGGTTTGCAGGTATAGACTATTATGTATCATTGTATTCTGATGTATTGATGTGTTAATGGTCATATTCATGTAATATTGTTGTTGTATTCGTCGTGGTATGTTGTCGTTGTATGCATGACATGTTGCATAAGTGTGGGATAAGCTGTGTGCCCGTGTGGGGTGTGAGCGTCTTATCCGGATTCTTTAAAATTGAATCATGTTGATGTTATTGTTTTTGTTGAGGTAATCGTGTGCCCATGTGGGGTGTGAGCGATTACGGGTGATCTTGTGCCCATGTGGGGTGTGAACGATCACGAATGTCGTGTGCCCATGTGGGGTGTGAGCGACTATTATGAAATCCCGACAGGGATTAAGACCATAAAACAGGGGTCGATTTGGTACCACATGCATTGAGTCGAGTCATGGGTCTCATTGCATTGCATTGTGTGTGTTGATCATCTGATTGTGTGAGAATTGCTAATCGTGTTGATGTTGTGTTGATAGGGCAGATTCTAAAATGTTTTTATGCTTTCATACTTATACTATGCATTTCTTATACTGATTTGAGAATCTCACCCCTTCTGTTTGAATGTTACCTCCACGTGGGTAACGTACAGATAAGCAGGAGTAGTTTCGAGGTGGAGTTAGCGAAGACGAGGTCTTCTCTTTGTGTTATCGAGTCGCGTCTGCTCTGATTATAACATCGGGTTGTGGGAATGCTTAGAGTTCTTTATTTTGTTATGTGTTATTACTATTCTATCTGAAAATGTTTATGTGTCATTAAACATGGTATAGTTTTCGTTGAATTTCCGCTGCTGTGTGAATGCTTAAATACTATGTTTTAATTACGATATTTATGTGTTTTTTATCGTATGCATGAAAAGTTGATTAGTGATAGTAGCATCCTAAATCCATGTATGTTATTTTACTCTGATAGGTTCTTATTATATGTCGCGGGGGTTTAGAGCGTTACAATACGAATCAAAATAAATTAGGGTCAGAAATTCAAGATCTCATATTTTAGCACAAATACAACATCACCAATGCCTACACCAATGTAGGACTTCATAATCAAGAATTCCCAATGGTTTTAGTCACTTATCATGCTTTAATCTGGTGCAAGAAAGTTCAAGAAAAAACCTGTTTGAAGCTTCAATTTCCACGTACCAGAAACCCAATAACTTCCTGCAATTCTTCTAATCTACTTCAAAAAGCAAAATAAATGCTTTAATCCTTTGAATTCTTGCTTGAAGTTGAAGCTAGAATATGAACAGAAACAAGCTCGTGGAATGTGCTCTAATGGAGGTTCCAAGTGAGACTCAGTGCGAACACTTGCAAGAGGGAGACTTGGTGATGATGATGGTGAAGAGAAACTCTGAGAAAAGCTTTCACACTCCTTGATTCGCAGCTAAGAATTTCAGAGAAAAAAAGTGAAGTTTGTTGATCTGATTTTTGTGAAAATGAATCTCTAACCGTTTCTGTTAGGGTTTAAGGCTTTATATATGGGTGGTTAATGAGAGTTAATCAACTAATCATGGTTAAAAGGTGTGGTTAAGAACTTGGTTAAGAAAATGGAAAATGTGAGTTATGGTGTATTCACGGGTTAGTGGCTTGGTGAACATGTAATGATGCATCATGGTTTACAAGACGATGATGATGATGGTAGGGATTATGATGATGTGTGGAATATATGGACTGGTGTAAATAGAATGTGGATGCTTATCTATTAAGTTTGTTCAATTTTCTTCATGGACATAAGAAGCATGTTTTGTAGGTGTGCATGTATGTGTAAGAATTGCATGGTTTGAAATGGTAAAGAGAACATGTTGGCAAGGTTTCATGCGCATGACTTATGATATCGCAAGATTGACACATGAATTTAGAATGGTATGAACATTTGACAAACACTCATGGTGGTGACTTTGTAACCTTGTATCTTAATGGATATTGCATCAAATCACATGGTTTTGGTGTCTTTGGAAAGATGGCATTACATACAACATGTTTGATGTTTATGGAAAACTCATTTGAAGTCTCTAGTATGATGGAAATCAGCCATGAAAGTGTTATGATGCAAGCTGCCAAAAAGTGTTGAAAAAATTTCTAAGTTTTTATGTTTCACAACTTGCATGACCATGACTTTGGAGCACCATAACTTTATGAATATTGATCCAATCTTCAAGTTCTTGGTACCAAATTAAAGCTCTCACTTCTTACAAATGGAAAAGATGTGGAAATCAGATTGAAAAAGGGCTTAGAACATGATGGAAATTTGTGTTGAAAACATGGTCACAAAGCTGACTTTTAGGACTTAGAAAATTTTCTAAGTTTTTCATTTGAACAACTTAAAGATACCATCTTTGATTGATCATAACTCTTGATCTAGAAATCCAAATGGAATGTTCTTTATATGGTTGGAAAGCTTGGAATACACACTACAACTTTCATTTGAGAAAAAATTTCAAATGAAGCTTGGATCATAGAGAAAAATGGCCATAAAGTTGGTTGCATGGCATGAAAAACTTTCCCAAAATGGAAAGATTCAAAAAAACCCTAAATTTCCAAATTAAGTAACTTTCCATAATTCTTGATTTTCCTTGATTCCTTTGATATTTTGTGATAAAATCTCACCCATTGACCATATTTGACATGATGAACATGAATTTGACCTAAAAAGTCAAGGGTTGACTTTTTCCTTGATTAGTTGACTTTATTCCCAACCTGTATGATTTTTAATCATCTGGCCAATTGAAACCCTTGTGAAAGGTAATGATGGTCCATATTCCAATCCTAGATGCTTGAGAACACATAGAAAGCCATGGAATCAAGTCTTGCCCAAAAAATCAGAAATAAACTGATTTTAGGCAAAACCCTAGTTTTGGCACTAGATGATAGGAGATGTTGACTGATGATCAAAACCTTAATTTCTTTGGAGATAATGGAGATCCTCTTAAGACAAAATGTTATAGGTGATGAGATGGTATCAAACCGCTTCAAGATGCTTGCTCAGTGGAATTGTCAGGTGCTCAAATGCACAAAACCCTAGTTAGAAGATCAAGAGACAGAAGGAGGTGATTCTCTTCAATTTTCTTGCATATCTCAAGCTCTTGATGAAATGGTGAACCAAATGGGATGTCTTGAGTCTTGAAGAGCCTTCATGGCTTGAGTGGTTAAGTATATTCCATTCTTCTTGCTTTACACAATCAATGATGAAGGAACCCTTGATACCATGCCTTGGGAAGACCAATGATGCATGTGTAATGTTTATGACCTAAATGCATATGAGATATGAAGCATAAGCCACTTATTAGGTAGAAATAAGAGGGCAAATTTAGGGGTGTTACAGGTGACAAAGCGGGCGGCCCACCCCGTTTAGGCCCGCCCCATTTAAGCCCGACAAAAAGCAGAGCGGGCAGAGAGGGTCAACTTAGTCATCCGAGCTCAAATGTCAAGGTCGCCGCATTTACTAACGAGTTGGCGGGCCGGCCCGCCAATTTTTTTTTTACAATTTGATTTACTACATAATTTAAAAAAAATTGGTAATCATTACCAAAAAGACCGATAAATTTTAACAACGTATAGTAAAACTTTAACAAGTCTTTTTAATGTAAATGTCATATTCTTCAACATAAACATAAAAACCGTAACTACAATACCAAAAACTTAAAACAAACAAACTAAAACCCCAAAATAATCCTTTTGGTTCAATAAATCAACAAGCACAACCTAGTTAATGACATCTAGGGACACAAATCAAGAAAACAAACTAATACAAGCTAAACAAAGATAACTAGGAACCAATAACAAAAAACCAATCTTAAATACTCCATGATGAACACTTCATCAATCATCATCTATGTCATGAACATATGAAACGTCGAATGATATCGTAGCCATTTGATGAAACCTTCTACCATCTCTCTCGATGTCGTCACCCCACTATTTAATAATTATCAAGATCAATATCAAAATCAGTAGATTTATCAATGGAAGCATCTCAAAACTAAAGCAATCTAAGAAAAATCAAAGCTTCATTATTTTAAAATTATCAATACAAATAATAAGCACTTAGTTGAGCATTTTACTGTCAATAAATAAATAAAATGAGAACTCAAATAGAATATGATCTTGACGGCTGATCAGAACCTGAAGTGGGCCAAGGATGACGTCTGCAATGATGGGTGTGTGAGATGAGGAGGGGGTGTACATGCAAGGCACTCTGATGTTGAAGTAAGAATCGGGAGAGAGAGAGAGAGAGAGAGAGAGAGAGAGAGAGAGAGAGAGAAAGAGAAAGGCAGGTACAAAGTATGTATTTTGTAGGATGATTTTTGAATACCTGACCCTTTCAAATGAGAGGGTTTTTATAGTGCCCCCAGCGCGTGGCCAACGGACCCTATTTTTGGGGCGAAATAACTATTTCCCGAAGAATAGGTAACTGCCAGAAACTAGTCGTTGCCACGGGCAGAGGCACAGTTGTGGGCACGGGCGTCGTGGCTATTTTTGGATGGTGGAACCGTGCATGACGGGAAGGAACTACTGAGGAGGAGCAGGTGACCTTTGGGGTCATCTGACCGTATTTGCCCGGTAGAGGGGCAGAAAGGTAAATGCTACCCCAAATTGGTTGGACTTAGGCAATTGGGCTAATCTGGGAGCAGAAGTGGACTGGGCCATGCCTAGTCATCAGGCTAGTTCGGAACAGGAGCCCCCCAAGTCGTTGCTCCCGAGCATGGGGGTGATGACTTAAGGGTAATTTGCAGTCCCAAGGAGATCTAGAAAGGATCGTCGCTTGCCGACGAGATGGAGTTGTTTTACGGTACCCGAGGGACTTGGTGCCCGCGGGGTACGTAATGTTGTCTTGTATGCCCGGTGTACGGGGAGCCTAACAGTTGATGTGATCTGAAGAGGTGGGATGCCACATGTGCCTCGAGCCCTGTGCTGCATTAAATGCGTCATGATGGCTAGGCTAGGGTCATGATGATGCCCCTAGTCGCGCGTGCTCGTTTACGTACCTTCAGAATGCCTATAAATAGAGGGAGAAGCTGCTCATTTGCACTTTTCGCTTCTCTCTCCTCCTTCACTTCTCTTTTTGAGCTCTTCTCTTCGCTGCCGTTCAAGCCGCCGTCAACCACCATCCAGCTGCCGTACCAGCTCCGACCACAATCTTCGACCCTCGAATACTTCCTCGACCACGTAAGTTATTCAACTTTAATCTAGTTTCAAGCTTTTTTGCTTTCTGTTTTTCTAGAATACATGCAGTTAGGTTAATTCTAGGTACTACAGTAGCAGTTTCCGGCCAATGTTGGTGGCAGACGGTGGTTTGGCCACTTTTTGTCGTTGTCGTAGTCGTCGGACCTCTAGGAGCTTAGGGGTTTAGTCGTTTCTGGCGCCGTTGTGACGACGGGCGCGTTTGTCGCTGACGGAGCTCATGAATTTTCTGGTGTACCTATGAGTTTTCCGGCAGGTTCATGAGTTTTCCGGCAGGCCTTCAAACGGAATTCTAGATAGCGAACCGGGGAGAATCTCCCTGCGTGCTTTGGAGGGGTTGCCCCGGGCATCCCCTCGTGCCAAACTTGTGCCATTTGAGTAGGGCTTAGGCCAGGGACGTCGTCCTCGGGCCTTCGCGCGCCCTTTCACTTGACTAGCGGTGGAAGGGTGGATTTGATTTTGTCATCGAATTCACTTTTGTCCTCTATTTTTCAGGTGAAGAAAATGGCTCATGAAACTAAAGAAGAAATTCTCATAGACTCGTTCGAGGAGAGCTCCTCGGAAAGTAGTGACACAGAAGTTACAGCCACTCCCAGCGATGTCGGTGAGACTCCACCTGAGAGGACCTCCACGGAGGAGTGGATAGTTGCAGAGCCCGCGGAGCCTGCCTCCGTTTTTGCTTCGTTTCCTGGGGATGCCTTCACGACCGTGGGGGCTAAAGGGGAATGGAAGGTGCATTTTCCTGGTGAAGACGACCGTATCTGTATGGATTATGAGGAGAGGTTCCCGATGTATTAGTACGTCTTCAAGGACATTGGGCTGAGGCTGCCCTTCACTGACTTCCAGAGATTTGTCTTCGTGCATTTGGACCTGGCCCCCTCGCAGCTGCATCCCAATTCCTTAGCATTTATTTATGCATTTGAACTGACATGTGAGTTCCTGAAGATAGGAGCCACCCTCCCCTTATTCTTTACATTCTTCCATCTCCAGAGACAAGTCTCAAAGAAGAAGTTCGGCTAGTTCTCGTTGAAGCAGACGAGAAAGTTGTTCAAATCGTTCTCCGAGTCCATAAAGACTTTTAAGGAGAGGTTTTACGTCATCGAGCCCATGTTGGAGAAGGCCCGGAATTCTACGTACGTCTAGGAGGTGTCGAGGGATGAAAATAGGAAGGATCTTTATGACGAGCAGGGCAAAGTAGTGGCGGATAGGTTGCTGAAGTTACCCTTCTACTAGAGTGGGTCTCATTTTTCCCAAGGAACTGGCCAGTATCTTGCCTAGCCAAAGATGCTGGAAGATGATGACAGCAACGGGGCGCTGGTGAATTTTGTCAACAGTTTTACCCCTGCAGAGTGCTGTACTAAGAGCGGGGATCCGATCTTCGAGGAAGATGGCGGGCAGAAGATGGAGAGGCGTTACATCAACATGAAGGGGCTCCTTGAGTGCAGGACTCACGCCGACGCTCTTAAACTGCTGGGTAGTCTTTATTTTTTAGCTTGTTTAGATTATTGTCTTCCCCGTTTGGTAACGTGTCCATTATGTTTTTGCAGGTGAAATGTAACACCCCATTTTTAATTATTTAATCGTCTGGTTTTATTTTAATTGTTTGGCCTTGTTTAGGGGGTGTCTGGGTACGAAGGGGTAATGCTAATAGTGTTAAGGTGTGGGGGTGTCCATCAATAGTAATATAGAAATTGTTATTATTAATATTATTATTATTTTTACTATTATTAATAGTATATTTCATATTATTATTATTATTATGGTTATTATTATTATTATGATTAATATTATTAGTAAAATAAAATCTAATGTGAATAATTAAATAATGGACTGATATGAAATAATAAGGGTAGTTTAGTAATTAAAGGAAGATTAGTGAAAATTAGTGGGGGTTTAGTCATATCAGAATTTTGGGAGAGAAAAAGAGAAAAACCAAGGAAAGGAAGAACAAGGGTGTGCTAGGGCTAACATCTCCATCAGATTTTCGCAGGAATTAATCAGGAATTCGAGGTAAGGGGGAGAACGGGTTTAATATTGGTGAATTAATCATGTGAGGGTAGTGGGGAGTCCTTAACCCCGTAGGAATTCGTTTGAATGTATGCTGTCATATGATTATGTGATGTATATGCGTGAATCTGTGATGAATATTATGTGCTGAACTTCTGATTTTGTCTGTCATCTTGATGTTGTTATTGTTGTTGAATGTGACATTGCAGAGTTGAATTTAATTTAGATTTGGAGGACGAATTTAGACTAAAATCTGAGTTAGTAATGTTAAGAGAAAGATGTAGGATGAGTAATAGAACACGAAATTGATGTAGAACTAGTTTTAGGACTGTTTTAGAGTGAAAAAGTGGAGATCCCGTAGCAGAACTCAAACTGGTGTGGGGAAAATAGGTTTGCATAATAGATCTGACCTTACGCGTATTGGGGAAGGTGTTACGCGTACGGATAGGCAGGATTAGAGGCCTTACGCGTAACACGCATGTTGTTACGCGTATGGCAAGGACTTTTGAGGGCAATACGCGTAGGAGGTATCATGTGGCACGGCCCTCTGCCCATACGCGTAAGGATACGCGTATGGTGGCTTGGCAATACGCGTATGGAGTAGCTATACGCGTATCCAGATCTGAGAAAGGAATTTGTGAAGGAGAATGGCTCTCTGCCCATACGCGTATGAGGTCGGGAAATACGCGTATGGCAGGGCGAGGCAGGAGACCTTACGCGTCTGGTACGCGTAGGAATGGGCGGGGGAGCTGGGCAATACGCGTATGGCCCAGGGCAATACGCGTATGACCAGCGAGTGTGCAGAATTTTACCGTTTCGCGATTTCTTTCCCGTTTTCGCGTCGGAATCAGTTTCTTTTGGTCTGAGAGGTTGGGAATAGATGTCAGAAGTTAAGAAGTATAGAGTTGGTAACGAAAATAATTATTTTAATAATTTTAATGAATTAATTGGTATTTAACAAACTAAGGTGACTTGTGAGGATTTCTTGATTATGGTGCAAATGATGGTGATTGTGTATTTCACATGTGATCAGTAGGATCGTGTAGATGTATGAATATCGTCATACGTGTATTTTATTTATGCATTTGAATTGTCATGCATTCATGGTGTTGGTGGGATGAATCATTGCTCAGGAGGAGTGTATGTGATTCATCCGAACTCCCTAGAGGAGTGTGGTGGGATAAATCATTGCCAAGTAGGGGTGTATGTGATTTATCCAGGTTCGATTGAATGAACCATGGTGATGTTAGTACCACATGCATTGTGTCTGTGTCGAGTCGCATTGCATTATTACTTTGTTGATTGATTGGTGATTAAATGTGACAGTAGGTCGTGATTGTATGTTTGCATGATGTATGTGAGTGACTACCTTCTAATATGTATTATTCACCTTTTAATATTGAATTTAGTTCTCACCCCTTTGTTGTTGTTGTGTCTGTGCTTCTTCGGAAGTACAGATAATCCAGGTACTTAGGTTGCTTGGAGTGCGTGTTGCTTGTTCGAGTCGTAGGAGTCGCTCTGATACGTAACACGGGAACTTTGGGGATTTTATTGATTGTCATTTTGTTTTGAATTTGGTTATGTATCTTTCATTTGTTTGAATTTATGGTGGACCACGAGTATTAGTGGAGTTTTTTATAGTTGTTGGCATGTGGCCGTGAAATGAATAAATAAATTATTTTCCGCTGTTTTATTTCATTTAATAAAAGGAGTTTGATGTTGGTTTTATGAATGTGGCATCCTACTTTATTTTTGGTGTAAAAACTCTGATTATTTCATAGAATTTTGTGTATTTTTCATAAATGGGAAAGTGGGGTGTTACAATTGGTATCAGAGCAGGTCGGTCCGTCCGGCCAGGTGTAGTAGTTGAGTCTGTCCTTAGTATAGGAATTATTTGTGTGTTTTGACCTTATGATGATTGTTGTCCAGTATGGCAGGAAGGAATGATGCTCCTCTTGCTGCTGCTATGTAAGCCATGGCACAAGCTGTAGAGAACGCCAATCAGGCTGGAGGTGCTCAGTTTCGTGACTTGGCACAGTTCCAGAGCAATAAGCCGCCTACATATGAGGGAGGTATTTTGGATCCAGAGGCTGCACAGAAATGGCTGAAGGCTGTTGAGAAGATCTTCAGGACCATGGAATGTAGTGACGCTCAGAAGGTACGGTTTGGTACTCATATGCTGGAAGGGGAGGCTGAGGCCTGGTGGGACAACAGTCGTCAGAGATTGGAAGCTGCAGGTACTGAGATTGCTTAGGCAGTGTTTCAAGCTGAGTTTCTGGAAAAGTATTTTCCGAAAGACATTCGTAGTGCAAAGGAGGTTGAATTTTTGGAGCTGAAACAGGGTGATAAGATAGTTGTTGAATATGCTGCTCGGTTTGAAGAGTTGGTTCAGTATTGTGCTCATTACAATACTGAGGAAGCTATGACTTTGAAGTGCTTGAAGTTTGAGAATGGGCTGCGTCCCGAGATCAAACTAAGCATTGCTTGTCAGAAGATAAGAAATTATCCAGAACTGGTAAGCAGAAGCAGAATCTATGACAATGATAACAGAGCCAGAATTGCTCATTACAAGGCTGTGAATGAGAAAAAGGGTAAGCAGAGGTTTGGAGGTACTCCTTACAGTGCTCCAGCTGATAAGGGGAAACAGAAAACTGATGTAGGAAAGAAACCAAAGGAGAAAGGAGTAGGTTCTGATACTCTCAAGTGCTTCAGATGTGGCAATGCGGGTCACCGTGCTAATAACTGTCCAAACGAGGTGAAGAAGTGTTTTAAGTGTGGTAAAGCAGGTCATGTTATAGCAGATTGCAGAGCCACTATGCCTACTTGTTATAATTATGGAGAGAAGGGTCACATCAGCACTCACTGTGAGAAGCCGAAGAAGTCTCAGGCGTCTCAAACTGGTGGGAAGGTGTTTGCCTTGGTGGGAGCCCAATCCACTGAGGAGGAGCGTTCCGTCAAAGGTACTTGCTTTATTAATGATATTCCTTTGATTGCTATCATTGACACGGGTGCAACGCACTCGTTTATTTCTGTTGACTGTTTGAAGAGATTAGGGATTGTGCCATCTACTCTAGAGCAGAGGATGACGGTTGAAACTCCATCTATTGGTTCCGTGGTTACTTCTTTGGTGTGTTTGAAGTGTCCGCTGACCATGTTTGGTAGAGATTTCAGGTGGACTTGATTTGTTTGCCACTCGGTAATCTCGATGTTATTTTGGGAATAAACTGGTTGGATTTCAACCAGGTTTATATTGATTGCTTCAGGAAGACGTTATTGTTTCTTTATCCTGAAGAGGAAGCATTAGCAGATTCGCTATCTAGCAGGGAGTTGAGAGCGTTGTTGGAGGATGAAGCGGAGCTATTTGCAGTGTTTGCCTCGTTATCTGCTGAAAGCAAGGCTTCAGTTAATGAATTACCAGTAGTGATTGAATTTCCTGAAGTGTTTCCAGATGACATCACAGAATTGCCTCCGACAAGGGAAGTTGAATTCACTATTGATCTTGTACCGGGTACCAGACCTATCTCTATGGCACCTTACAGGATGTCTGCATCAGAATTGGCAGAGTTGAAATCTCAGGTCAGAGAATTGCTCGATAAGAAGTTTATTAGACCGAGTGTGTCGCCTTGGGGAGCTCCAGTGTTGTTGGTGAAAAAGAAGGATGGTAGTATGTGTCTGTGCATTGATTACCGTCAGTTGAATAAAGTGACCATTAAGAATAAGTATCCACTTCCGAGGATTGATGACTTAATGGATCAGCTGGTAGGAGCTCGTGTTTTCAGCAAAATTGATCTGAGGTCGGGTTACCATCAGATTAGAGTAAAAGAAGGTGATATTCAGAAGACTGCTTTCAGAACTCGCTACGGACATTACGAATATGCAGTGATGCCTTTCGGAGTGTCTAATGCGCCGGGTGTGTTTATGGAATATATGAATCGTATCTTCCACTCTTATCTGGATCAGTTTATTATGGTATTTATTGATTATATACTGATTTATTCTAAGTCTGACGAGGACCATGCAGGACACTTGAGAATCGCATTGCAGGTGTTGAAAGATAATAAATTATTTGCAAAGTTCTTGAAGTGCGAATTCTGGTTGAAGACTGTGAGTTTCTTGGGTCATGTTATTTTTGTTGATGGTATAGCGGTGGACCCATCTAAAGTAATTGCAGTACTTCAGTGGGAGCCTCCGAAAATAGCAACGGAGATTAGAAGCTTTTTGGGTTTAGCAGGTTACTATAGAAGGTTCATTGAAGGGTTTTCTAAATTGGCATTGCCATTGACTCAGCTAACCAGGAAGAATCAAGCTTTTGTTTGGGATGCTGCCTGTGAGGAAAGTTTTGAGGAACTGAAGAAGAAATTGACTACAGCACCAGTGTTAATTCTACCAAGTCCAAATGATCCTTTTGTAGTGTATTGTGATGCGTCTAAGATGGGATTAGGTGGTGTGTTAATACAAGATGGCAAGGTAGTGGCTTATGCTTCAGGACAGTTGAGGGTGCATGAGAGGAACTATCCTACTCATGATCTTGAATTAGCTGCAGTGGTATTCGTGTTAAAAATCTGGAGGCATTATTTGTATGGATCAGATTTGAAGTATTCAGTGATCATAAGAGTCTGAAATATTTATTCGACCAGAAGGAATTGAATATGAGACAGAGAAGGTGGTTAGAGTTCTTAAAGGATTATGATTTCAATTTGAGTTACCATTCGGGAAAAGCTAATGTTGTAGCAGATGCTCTGAGTCGGAAGACAATCCATATGTCAGCCTTGATGGTGAAAGAAATGGAATTGATTGAGCAGTTCAGAGACTTGAGTATGGTTTGTGAAACTACACCAGAAAGTATTAGATTGGGTATGCTGAAGGTGAATAATGACTTTTTGGATGTAATTAAAGAAAATCAGAAACTGGATGTGAAATTAGTGGACTTGATGTCTGCATGAGGGGATGATTCTGATAGTGACTTTAAAGTGGATAATGTTGGTGTGTTGAGGTTCCGGGGCAGAATTTGTGTACTGGATAATGAGGAATTGAAAAAGGCAATCTTAGAGGAAAGTCATCGGAGTAGCTTGAGTATTCATCCGGGAGCTACAAAGATGTATCAAGACTTGAAGAAGTTATTTTGGTGGTCCGGTATGAAGAGGGACATAGCTCAGTTTGTTTACGCTTGTTTGATATGTCAGAAGTCGAAAGTAGAGCACCAGAAACCGTCAGGATTAATGCAACCGTTGGAAATTCCGGAATGGAAATGGGACAGTATTGCTATGGATTTTGTTACTGGTTTGCCAAATACGGCGAGGGGCTTTGATGCTATTTGGGTAGTGGTGGATCGACTTACGAAATTCGCACATTTTATACCAATTAACATCAGTTTTCCATTGTCGAAGCTGGCAGAGATTTATATCAGGATAATTGTGAAGTTACATGGTGTTCCATCGAGCATAGTGTCGGATAGAGATCCGAGGTTTACTTCAGAATTTTGGAGGAGTCTGCGGGAAGCCTTGGGTTCTAAGTTGAAGTTGAGCTCGGCTTATCATCCACAGACCGATGGTCAGTCAGAGAGGACTATTCAGTCGCTGAAGGATTTGTTGATAGCCTGTGTATTGGAAAAAGGTGGTGCGTGGGATACTCATTTGCCATTGATGGAGTTCACGTACAACAATAGTCACCATTCTAGCATTGGAATGGCGCCTTTCGAAGCTTTGTATGGTAGGAGGTGTAGGACACCTCTGTGTTGGTACGAAACAGGTGAGAATGTGGTGCTTGGACCAGAAATTGTGCAACAGACTATTGAGACAATTCAGATGATCCGTGAGAAGATGAAAGCGTCTCAGAGTAGACAGAAAAGTTATCATGATAATCGAAAGAAAGATTTGGAATTCAGTGAAGGTGATCACGTGTTTCTGAGAGTTAACCCAGTGACCGGTGTGGGACGTGCATTGAAATCAAAGAAGTTGGATCCTAAATTTATTGGACCGTATCAGATCTTGCAGAGGATTGGTACAGTTGCTTATAGGGTGACGTTACCGCCTGAACTTTCGAACTTGCATGATGTGTTTCATGTGTCGCAACTTCGGAAGTATGTATCGGATCCATCTCATGTTATCCAGAGGGATGAGGTGCAGATTAGAGATAATCTTACTGTGGAGGAGATGCCGATAAGGATCGAGGATCGCAGGATGAAGCAACTCAGAGGAAATGAGATACCTCTGGTGAGAGTAGCTTGGGGAGGAGCTGCTGGCGGAAGTGTGACCTGGGAATTGGAGAGCAGGATGCGGGAGTCGTATCTGGAACTATTTCCATCAGGTACATTTTCGAGGACGAAAATAATTTAAGTGGGGGAGAGTTGTAACACCCCATTTTTAATTATTTAATCGTTTGGTTTTATTTTAATTGTTTGGCCTTGTTTAGGGGGTGTCTGGGTACGAAGGGGTAATGCTAATAGTGTTAAGGTGTGGGGGTGTCCATCAATAGTAATATAGAAATTGTTATTATTAATATTATTATTATTAGTAGTACTATTAATAGTATATTTCATATTATTATTATGGTTATTATTATTATTATTATTATGATTAATATTATTAGTAAAATAAAATCTAATGTGAATAATTAAATAATGGACTGATATGAAATAATAAGGGTAGTTTAGTAATTAAAGGAAGATTAGTGAAAATTAGTGGGGGTTTAGTCATATCAGAATTTTGGGAGAGAAAAAGAGAAAAACCAAGGAGAGGAAGAACAAGGGTGTGCTAGGGCTAACATCTCCATCAGATTTTCGCAGGAATTAATCAGGAATTCGAGGTAAGGGGGAGAACGGGTTTAATATTGGTGAATTAATCATGTGAGGGTAGTGGGGAGTCCTTAACCCCGTAGGAATTCGTTTGAATGTATGCTGTCATATGATTATGTGATGTATATGCGTGAATCTGTGATGAATATTATGTGTTGAACTTCTGATTTTGTCTGTCATCTTGATGTTGTTATTGTTGTTGAATGTGACATTGCAGAGTTGAATTTAATTTAGATTTGGAGGACGAATATAGACTAAAATCTGAGTTAGTAATGTTAAGAGAAAGATGTAGGATGAGTAATAGAACACGAAATTGATGTAGAACTAGTTTTATGACTGTTTTAGAGTGAAAAAGTGGAGATCCCGTAGCAGAACTCAGACTGGTGTGGGGAAAACAGGTTTGCATAATAGATCTGACATTACGCGTATTGGGGAAGGTGTTACGCGTACGGATAGGCGGGATTAGAGACCTTACGCGTAACAGGCATGTTATTACGCGTATGGCAAGGCCTTTTGAGGGCAATACACATAGGAGGTATCATGTGGCACGGCCCTCTGCCCATACGCGTAAGGATACGCGTATGGTGGATTGGAAATACGTGTATGGAGTAGCTATACGCGTATCCAGATCTGAGAAAGGAATTTGTGAAGGAGAATGGCTCTCTGCCCATACGCGTATGAGGTCTGGCAATATACGTATGGAAGGTCAAGGCAGGAGGCCTTACGTGTCTGGTACGCGTAGGAATGGGCGAGGGAGCTGGGCAATACGCGTATGGCCCAGGGCAATACGCGTATGACCAGCGAGTGTGCAGAATTTTACCGTTTCGTAATTTCTTTCCCGTTTTAGCGTCGGAATCGGTTTCTTTTGGTCTAAGAGGTTGGGAATAGATGTCAGAAGTTAAGAAGTATAGAGTTGGTGACGAAAATAATTATTTTAATAATTTTAATGAATTAATTGGTATTTAACAAACTAAGGTGACTTGTGAGGATTTCTTGATTATGGTGCAAATGATGGTGATTGTGTATTTCACATGTGATCAGTAGGATCGTGTAGATGTATGAATGTCGTCATACATGTATTTTATTTATGCATTTGAATTGTCATGTATTCATGGTGTTGGTGGGATGAATCATTGCTCAAGAGGAGTGTATGTGATTCATCCGAACTCCCTAGAGGAGTGTGGGGGGATAAATCATTGCCAAGTAGGGGTGTATGTG
Source organism: Lathyrus tuberosus (assembly GCA_022829125.1). Lineage (NCBI taxonomy): Eukaryota > Viridiplantae > Streptophyta > Magnoliopsida > Fabales > Fabaceae > Lathyrus > Lathyrus tuberosus. The sequence continues at coordinate 1,668,077 of JALAZF010000241.1, read as the reverse complement.
ATTTATTCGGGTTCGATTGAATGAACCATGGTGATGTTGGTACCACATGCATTGTGTCTGTGTCGAGTCGCATTGCATTATTACTTTGTTGATTGATTGGTGATTAAATGTGACAGTAGGTCGTGATTGTATGTTTGCATGATGTATGTGAGTGACTACCTTCTAATATGTATTATTCACCTTTTAATATTGAATGTAGTTCTCACCCCTTTGTTGTTGTTGTGTTTGTGCTTCTTCGGAAGTACAGATAATCCAGGTACTTAGGTTGCTTGGAGTGCGTGTTGCTTGTTCGAGTCGTAGGAGTCACTCTGATACGTAACAAGGGAACTTTGGGGATTTTATTGATTGTCATTTTGTTTTGAATTTGGTTACGTATCTTTCATTTGTTTGAATTTATGGTGGACCACGAGTATTAGTGGAGTTTTTTCATAGTTGTTGGCATGTGGCCGTGAAATGAATAAATAAATTATTTTCCGCTGTTTTATTTCATTTAATAAAAGGAGTTTGATGTTGGTTTTGTGAATGTGGCATCCTACTTTATTTTTGGTGTAAAAACTCTGATTATTTCATAGAATTTTGTGTATTTTTCATAAATGGGAAAGTGGGGTGTTACATGAAATGCCTTCAGCGCATGAGCGGATGGTAAAAAATGCCCAGGCGAAGGGCAAGGGCGGCGCAACAACTACGAAAGGCCGGCTTACCCAACGAGTGCCGCCTCCATAGACGGGGTCATGGAGCTCCTCGCCGACTCCACCTCCTGTCTAGGGTTCCCCGGTGCCCAGAACCTCGACGTTCAAGCGATTCCGGCAAAACGAGTTGGTGGGCCTCAGCCAGGCGGGGGAGAAGAGCAAGTTTGGGCTTCCTCCATGCCTTCACAACAAAAAATTCTTCGAAGGCTCCTCTTTGACGGTTCCTCGAGTGGAGTCTCTGAAGCTCGAGGGAATGGACCACCCGAGCAAGAGGGTGATGCTTGCGCGAGATGCTTCTGCCCTGATTAGGGTCCTGGAGATGGCGGCGGTCTACGCCGAGGAAGATTCCCCTCATGAGTCTGATCTTAAGAAGGCCCAAGCTGCGATATCGGCCTTGGAGGAGAAGGTGAAGAAGGCTAAGAAGGAGGATAAGGCTGCCGAGGAGGCAAGGAAAAAGTCTCTGGAGGAGTTGACCAAGATCCAAGGGGAGAAGGACACCCTGGTAGCGGAGAAGAAAGTCACGGAGGATTTGGTCGAGCAAATGAGGTCTGCTGCTGCCCCTGCTAAAGACGAGCACGAGAGTTTGAAGGAACTGAAGACTCGGGCTGAGTTGGTTACCCGTATCGTGCAAGCGGAGGATGATGTATGTGTTATTGGTGAGGATTCTTTCAATAACTCTGTCCACCGAGGGGACCCGTTTCCTGTACCATGTTGAGGAAGGAAAGATCGTCATCCCTGACTTTCTCCAGATCAACAAGGAGCATGCCCGAACTCTCTAGAAGGAGAGTCAGCAGACGCATACGATCCCCGAGGAGTCTCAGCAGATGGAAGAATGATATCTTTTTGTTGTACCTTTGGCCTGCGTGGCATGTAATTTATTGTTTTGTATGGGGAATAGCCCCTTTTTGTTGTAACAAGTACTATTGTGGTCCTCGTGACCACTTATTACCGTGATATGTATGTTTCCGACCATTCTGGCCGGTTTTGTATGATTTATATTTGCGCATGGCTTTATCTATTTTTATTTTTGCTAAGTGTAGTAACTTTGCTCGATACAAGTGTGTGCCCATAAATAGGGTGACTTTGAATGATTTATTGTTTCGGGGTTTGCTCGAATTAGATGTGTTCGTTAGTGAGGGGACTGGTCGAACGACCAGGGTAGTTTTCGGGCATGAGAGTAGAGCTCAGGTCGCGTTTGAGGCCTGAGTTCGCGACGTGAACTTCCCATCACGAGCTGGGTGTTCTTCCTATCATGGTACTTTGACGACGGCGGGCGCGGTCGAGGAATCGCCGTCGAGCGTGAATTATGCTCATTCTTGAGCGAGAGCCTGCCTCAATTCAAATGCAGCGTTTGTACCTGGCCACATATTTCATGGTCAGGACGCTATGCTTATCGTATCGACGAAGCGAGCCGACATTTAGGGCCTTAGCTATAATATTGTTTTAGCTTTTCGTCGTTCCATGGTCGAGAAAGTTCTTCCCCGTTAAGGTGTTTTAGGTAGTATGCCTCATTCTCCGTCTTCGCCTGGACGCGATAGGGTCCTTCCCAGTTTGCGGCGAGTTTGCCTTCTCGAGAATCTTTGTGGTTCCTTCTTATGACAAGACTGCCTACTTGGAATTCTCGTCGTATAACTTTTGTGTTGTGCCTGATTGCAATTATTTGTTTTAGTGAGGCTTCGCAGAGAGCTGCTCCTGATCGAACCTCTTCGACGAGGTCAAGCTCTTCCCTTAGCACCTCGTTATTCGTCTCCTCGTCCAGGGGGGATTTAGTCCGCCTGGAGGGCACGTGTATCTCGATGGGGATCACTGCCTCAGTTCTGTAAGCTAGACGAAAAGGGGTTTCTCCAGTCGAATAGTGGGGCGTAGTGCGGTAGGTCCAAAGTACGATGTGCAGCTCCTCGACCCAAGTTTTATTCGTTTCGTCCAGCCTTCGTTTGAGGCCCCGTAGGATTACCATTTTTGCTGCTTCGGCTTGCCCGTTAGTCTAGGGATGTTCGACGGACGCGAAGTGTTTTTTTGTGCCCAGTTGGGTGACGAAGTCCTGAAACTTTATGTTCGTGAACTGCGTCCCATTGTCGGTGACTATTTCTTGGGGAATGCCGAAGCGGGCAAGGATGTTCCGCTTGTAGAAGCGAAGTATGTTGTGGGTCGTTATTTTGGCCAGCGCCTCTGCTTCTATCCACTTGGTGAAGTAGTCAACGCCCACTATCAAGTACTTGTTCTGGTTTGACCCCACGGTGAATGGCCTTAGGATGTCCATGCCCCGCCATGCGAAGGGCCACGGGGAGGACATTGCTTTGAGTTCGTTGGGCGGTGCCAAGTGTATCTCCCCGTGTCGCTGGCATTTGTCGCATTTCTTCACGTGCTCTTTTGCATCATGCTGTATGGTCAGCCAGTAGTATCCTACTCATAGGGTTTTCCTGGCGAGGGATCTCCCCCCGAGGTGCTGGGCATTGATACCTTTGTGGATTTCACGCAGGACGTGGGCGACCATCTCTTCCTCAACCCATTTGAGTAACGGGATGGAGAACCCTCGCCTGTAGAGCTTATTTTCGACAAAGACGTAGGAGCAGGCCCTGTGCCTGACTAAGTTGGCCTCTTTGGGGTCGGATAGTAGTTCATCCTTAGCGAGGTAATTGTAGACGGGGGTTATCCAGCAGTTGCTGTCGCTGATGACTTGTACGTCGAGGATCGCGGAAGTTTTCTCGATGCTGGGTCGAGGAAGTACTTCCTGGATGACAGATTTGTTTTCACCCTTTTTCTTCGTGCTCGCCAGTTTTGACAAAACGTCTGCCCTGACATTATGTTCGCGGGGAACATGTTTTAATTCTACCGTTACGAACTTCGTCATCTTCTCCTTGACTAGGGACAAGTATTCAGAAAAGTTGTCGTTCTTGGCCTGGTATTCTCCTCGCACTTGGAGGGCCACGAGTTGAGAATCGGTGCAGATAGTGACTTCCTCGGCTCCTAGGTCTTCGGTCAGGCGTAGACCGGCGAGGAAGGCTTCGTATTCAGCTTGCTTATTGGAAGTAGGGAAAGATAAGGTAACCGATACTTCGACGATAATTCCTTCATCGTTTTTCAAAATGATGTCTGTCCCACTTCCTGCTGAGCTGGATGCCCTGTCGATGAAGATTGTCCATTTGCGTGCCCCGTAAGTGGGGGAATCGGCGAATGTCATCTTCTCGACAAAGTCGGCCAGCGCCTGGGCCTTGAGGGCTTTTCTACTCTCCTATTGGATGTCGAATTCGGATAGTTCCAACGACCACTTGAGCATTCTACTGACTATGTCTGGTCGTCCTAACAGTTGCTTTATGGGCTGGTCTGTTCGGACCACGATTGTGTGGGCCAGAAAGTAATGTCTTAGTCTCCTCGCAGCGTTGATGAGGGCCAGGGATAATTTCTCTATTTGTTGGTATCTCAGCTCTGGTCCTTGCAAGGCTTTGCTCGTAAAGTATATGGGTTTTTGCCCGTCAGGCGTTTCACGAATTAGGGCGGCGCTGACGGAAGAATTATCAACAAGTTTATCTATATTGGGGAGGGGGTAAGCATCTTTAGGGCATGCCCTATTGAGATCAGTATAATCAACACACATACGCCACATTCCATTAGACTTTTTAACGAGTACAACATTGGATAGCCAAGTAGTGTACTTGTCCTCCGAAATAAAGTTTGCCTCGGGGAGGTCTTTTATAGCTTGTTCGGCAGCCTCCTTTTTCTTCGGAGACTGCTTTCTCCTACGTTGTGCTACACCCCTAGCAGCGGGGTCAATAATGAGCTGATGGCAGGCGACAACAGGATCTACGCCGGGCATTTCTACGGCGCTCCAGGCGAACAATAGCTGATGGCCGTGACTTTTGTGAAAACAGCAGTATTTTGACTTGTCAGCATTTGGCTTGGCTGGTACCTGCTTAGGGAATCGAACCCCTGCTTGTTTGAACTCTGCGTTGGCGCATTCGAAGAGGATTTTCTCCCTGGAGACAGTCAGGGGAGTATACTCATGGAAGCAGCCGGAGGGTCCTTTGTTGTCCCGGGATTCCTGGGGGCGATCTCCATGTCTTCTATCTCCCCGACGAGATATCGAGGGTTCATCGCTCTTGGAGGTCCAGACACTCTACTGGTGGTGTGAGACCCAGGCGGAGCTGACCGCTTCTTTCTCCTCGTGCTGGATATAGGCTTGTGCCTTGAGGAGGAAGACGTCCAGAGTCCTTGGAGTTTCAACGCCAACAGCTTTGGCGAATTCTGTAGGGGGACGAAGTCCTTTCTCGAGCAAGAACTTCTTCATGTCATCGGTCGTTGAGACCTATACTGCTTCTTTATTGAACCTCTCGATGTAGGCTCAGAGAGGCTCGTCTTTCCCTTGGATTATGGCCTCAAGGGAGGCTTCGGTCTTCGGGTGGTGGTGGGATACCGTGAGGTGCCTGGAGAACATTCTCCCCAATTGTCTCCACGAGGTGATGGACTCGTCGGGGAGTTTCTTATACCAGGTCATCGCTCCTTTCCTGAGCGTGGTAGGGAACAGTCTACACTTGATGGCGCCCCGGACGCCGCGATAGTCGAACAGAGCGTCGATTTTTTCGATGTGCTCGTCAGGATCCATCGTACCGTCATTGGTGCCCAAAGACTGTGGTTTCTCCAATCCCTTGGGAAGGCGCATGGCCATAATCTCCTGAGACAACAGGTCGCGAGGCTCATCGCCGCTGCTGCTACTGGTCCATGACGAGGAGCGAGTGCTTCGCTAAAGAACAGGACGGTGATTTCTGTGGGGAGATGGGGCTCGTGCCCGGTCCTTGGATCTGGGCGGGGGCAAACGCTGGTCTCTCTGGTCCTCTTGTTTCCTGGGGAGTACTGGCTCCGCGGGGAAATGAGATCACGCTTCCGGACGGCATAGGACTCTAGTTCAGGTGGTGTCTGGCGGTCTCTTTCCCGTCGGGGAGGTGAGCTGCGGGATCGTCGGCGCTCTTTCCTCAGCGGAGGGGATCTTGGTCGGGCTGACTCCTCTAGGGCTTCATTCCTCGCATTTTGCTGGAGGATTAGGAGATTGGTTTTGTTGAGAGCTTCAAGAAGGGCCGCCACGACCGGGTCGGCGTTGGGCGGAACGGGAACAGGCTGGTTGTCCAGGGAGGGCTGGTCTTCAACATGATTAGCACGAGTGGGGGAGGGAGACGCAGTGGCTCCATCTCTCAGATGATGGGTGTCGCCTCCAAAGAAGGGTGTAGTTCCTTCAGTATCAGTATTGCTAACGGGGAGAAAATCAGAGTTGCGAGCATCATGAACGTGATCTTGACTTTCCTTGATCGGAATCTTGGACAGAGAGTTGTTTTAGTCTTGAATCTACGATGGATGTTAGACGGGGATGACAGAGTTCCCACTGACGGCGCCACTAATCTTGATGGCTGATCAGAACCTGAAGTGGGCCAAGGATGACGTCTGTGATGCTGGGTGTCTGAGATGAGGAGGGGGTGTACCTACAAGGCACTCCGATGCTAAAGGAAGAATCGGGAGAGAGAGAGAGAGAGAGAGAGAGAGAGAGAGAGAAAGAGAAAGACAAGTACAAAGTATGTGTTTCGTATGATGATTTTTGTGAGAGGATTTTTATAGTTCCCCCAGCGTGTGGCCAACGGTCTATATTTTCAGGGCGAAATAACCGTTTCCCGAAGAATAGGTAACAACCAGAAACTAGTCGTTGGGGACGGGCAAAGGTGCCCGAAACTAGCCGTTGTCACGGGCAAAGGCGCAGTTGCGGGCACGGGCGTCGTGGCTATTTCTGGATGGTGGAACCGTGCATGACAGGCAGGAACTACCGAGGAGGAGCAGGTGACCTTTGGGGTCATCTGACCGTATTTGTCCGATAGAGGGGCAGCAAGGTAAATGCTGCCCCAAATTAGCTGGACTTAGGCAATTGGGCCGTTCTGGAAGCAGAATTAGACTGGGTCATGCCTAGTCATTTGGCCAGTCCGGAACAGAATAAAATACAAATCAAAAGTTTATTATCATAATGAGAAACAAACTCCTCTGTGCAAAATTTACCTTATAGCTTTAGAACCTGACTTTAATGACAACGAGTAATAGAAAATAGAAAAGAATGTATTCTATATGTTTTGCAATAAAAAAATTTCCTACTGAGTAAAAATAAAGAAAGAATCAGAGACCAATTAATGTATTTAAAATGAGGTGTTTGCGGTTATGTAAAAAATAAACATTAGGGTTTGAATAAATGAGGGTTGTTTTAAAAGTAAGTCTCCTATAGACCACATTAATATTGTTTTAATTTCAAGTAAAATAAATAAAAAAGTTTAACAAAAAACTCGTGGGCAAAACCCCCTCTGCCCCGCCCTCGGCCTATTTTAAAAGAGAGTTAAACGTGACGGAACAACTTAAGACACCGAGCCGAGAACCTTGTCTCAGTGTGCTGAAAATGGTGAATTAAACAGACGGGCCCGATAGGTCCAACCCATTTTGCCACCCCTACCAATGACCCTCCGATTCTCGATTACCGATTTTTAATACACTGATTACAACACTTCTCTATTTTTTAATTCAAAAAACAAATTTTAAGGTGTATTAATTATTGTTATTAAAACAGATCCCACTTACCAAAAGGAGCCACGCTGATATTACACGGTAGAAATATAAACAATCAGAGCATTGGATCCTCTGATCTACGACCGTATGGCCGAGCCTCGTAGATGCTAAAGTCAAACAAGTGGCTCCTTTTATTGGTACTACGATGTTATCCTGGTTTGGATATATCCAAGGGAGGTAGGTGGTCAATTTCCGGATGAGCTGGCAGTATTATACATTTTTTTTTAAACTCAATACGGCTAAAAAAAGAACAATCATCAACCTTAATAGGCGTTATTATTAAGGTTATTAGCAGAAAAACCATAGTAGCGGATTTATATAATTAGTAGATATATTTTAGTAGCATGAAAAATAGTAGATTTAATTAATTGGTCTAATTAAATTACAGACCATATATGTAGTAGTATTTCAGTGGCAGCAGTAGTAATAATTTAATGGGAGAATAATTCAGTAGCTAGTATCAAGGATGAAGTAATTCACTAGTAGTATTATCAGTGATAGTGTGGATTTGATAGTAGCAGTACAGAGTAGAAAATGTTAGTAATTTAGCGGAAGATTAATTAACCAGAAATAGTTGAGTTGACCGAATAATTATGCGAAAACGTTTGTAATATAATTTAGTTGATACGGTGTGTTGTATACTTTATTGTAATAGGTGAATTTGCAGGTGGTGTTGAATTTGTTAGGCTGATGGCCAGTGTTGATTTGTTGGTTAAGTTGTTGTTGATTTGTTGTTATTGATATGTTGTTGATACCAAGTTGTAGGCCTATGGCCAGTGTTGAATTTGTTGCGAAGTCGCTGTGGAATTGATATCAAGTTGTAGGCCTATGGTCAGTGTTGTTGTTGTTGTGTTGTTGTTGTTGTGATGTCGCATTCATGAGTCACATACATTGCATATTTTGCGACGGCCTGGATTGGCAAACTGTGATGAAGGTTTATGCCTTGGCCTTAATTGGCAATTTTTAAGTTGGGAGTTTTGCTCTGTATTTCTACGTTGGGAGTTTTGCTCCATATTTTTAAGTTGGGAGTTTTGCTCCGTATTTCTAAGTTGGGAGTTCTGCTCCAATGGTACCACATGCATGTGCATTGTATGAATCGCATTCCGTGTTGCATATTTGAGTTTTTGTGATGATATATTCGTTGATGTTTTATGTTGTTGACTTGTTGTGACAGGTACTGTCTGAAAGCTGTGAAATAGTGGTTATTTCATGTTGAGGATTTTGTTGTTGTAATTGTTGTTTGAAAGTTGTGAAGTGGTGGTTTTATATGATCTGATCTAACATATTGTTTATCATACACTTTATTATATTGTTAGATATCTCACCCCTTTTGCTGATATTTCCCCTACCATGGAAAATGAGCAGGTACTCAAGAATAGCAGTGGCAGTTCAGAATAGCTTTTTGGAGTCCTTATGTTGCTTTATTGCAAGTCAAGAGGGTCTTGCTCTGATACGTAACACTCGAGGGGATGAACGATCGTTGTTTTATAGTTGTTATATTTCAGTTGTTGAATTATAAGTTGATGTCATTGATTACTCGTTATGTTGCAGTTGTTTTCAGATGAACAAAAGATGTTATGTCATTTGAGTTAAAATGTATGATTCCGCTATTTAGTTAATAAAAGTTGTTTTATTTTAAAGACTAATTTTGTTGTTATCGGTTCATCCGAGTTAAAGTGTTATGTATCTGATTAATATGCGATAATATGAAGTCGTTTTTAAGTTGAAAGTGTAGCATCTCATTTGTATGTTGAAATTTTGAAACTATGATTTTATAATTATCCGCCGGATAGAAATTAAGTGTTACACAACCCATTTTGCCACCCCTACCAATGACCGATTTTTAATATACTGACTACAACACTTCTCTATTTTTGAATTCAAAAAACAAATTTTAAGGCGTATTAATTATTGTTATTAAAACAGATCCCACTTCCCAAAAGGAGCCACGCTGATATTACACGGTAGAAATATAAACAATCAGAGCATTGGATCCTCTGATCCACGACCGTATGGCCGGGCCTCGTAGATGCTAAAGTCAAACAAGTGGCTCCTTTTATTGGTACTACATTGTTATCCTGGTTTGGATATATCCAAGGGAGGTAGGTGGTCAATTTCCGGATGAGCTGGCAGTATTATACATTTTTTTTTTAACTCAATACGGCAAAAAAAAAAAAAACAATCAACCTTAATAGGCGTTATTATTATTATATTTCTATTCTACTAGCCAGCTTTGACTACTGCTACTGTTGGATTCACAAGTGCAGGACACCACTTTTTTCAGGCTCAACGTGAGTTAACCAAATACCAACAAAACAATAAAATTTAGAAGAAAAAAATTACTACTATATCTAGGGGTGTTCGCGGTGCGGTTTGGTTCGGTTTTGAGCATAAAAATCATCCTAACCGCGAGATAAAAATGCATGCGGTTCGGTTTGATTCGGTTGATTTTTAAAAATTCATCCAAACCAAATCAATGCGGTTAGAATCGGTTCGGTGGTTGCGGTTTATAGACTTCTTGATTATGGAATTATAAAACTAAGAAACTAATCATATAATTTCCTAAACAGAACAATCATACAAAGCAAGTTGTTTATTACAAATAAGTTGTTTATTTAAAAATGCTAGTTATATGGCCATATTTTTCTGACAGGGGTAATAGTTACCGCATATAAAACATATCCATAAAAAGTTAATCTTCAACAAAAAAAAAATAATAATAAAAAAATAAAACAAACATTACTAGAATTAAATTAATAGAGATACTGCAGTCATTTTAGAAGAAAATCTTATCACTAACAAAGAAAATACAATTTGGAATTGAAATTGAGATTGCAGTCAATAAATTGAAATTGAAATTGAAAGTTTAATTTAAAATTAAAATAGCAGTATTACTGTATTAAAAAAGAAAACAAGTTTAATATGATAATAAAAATTAGATATTAGTATTGAAAGCTAATGACTGAATGGAATTGGAAGTGAGTCACGTGGAATTGGAAATATAATAATAGAAATTAGTAACTTAAGTTTAAAATGCGGTTTGGTTCGGTTTGGTTCGGTTTTGTGAAATGAAAACCGCAAACCGAACCAAACCGTGCGGTTCAGTAAAAAAATCATTCAAAATCATCCAAACCAAATGCGGTTTTTGCGGTTTTCGGTTTGGATTGGTTCGATTTGCGGTTTTACTTTTGGATTGGTTCGGATACGATCACCCGTAACTATATCACCAAATTGGGGATTAACAGATGACAGAGACACCGCATCCATCAACTGAAATATTCACACAAGATAAAATAGGACAAGAAAGGTGTATACTATTGCCCAAAGTCACACATTGTTTGCACTTCAAACAGAGGTAAAAACTATCCCTAAAGTAAAAGCCATAGTCAGCTATTCCACTAGGTAACACTTTCCTGTCCAAAAACTTGTGAAGGCCAACATCCTTGCTTCAAAGGGATACAAGAGACCAAATCAAATGAGGCACCGATGCCACAAAAAACCCACACACAAAAAGGGAGGGACAAAAGACTAACTCCTGAGTTAGGAAGAAAACAGTTGAAGAAATCATGAAAAAAAAGGATGGAATGGATGAACAAAGGTTTAAGGGTTAAATAAAATAAATAAATATACTCTGTTTCTGCTAAATGGGAGGATGAGGTAGGTAACCCTAAAAGCAGACACCATTCTAAAGAAAACAACATGGAGTCATCTACACATAACCATGTTGGTTAAAGATGGGACGACAGAGGAACTGAAAATGGAAGGATCTCCCTGGTATTTATAGTCATCATGGTCAACTTTCAATGAAGCTGGAATCACAAAACTATCTGAATCATCAGACTCCAGAAAAGATGGGGACAATTTCCTGTGTCTATCACTGCACTTTTGCTTCAGAGGAGAGGTCCGACCTTGATTCCTTTTCCGGGATGACTTCCACCTTAACTGAGATAACAAAACATCCTTCAAAAGATCTGGAACAACCTCAGGCTTTATAAAAGGTTTATCCTTTTCAGAAGAACCTGAGTAAATATCAGTCTGCTTAGATTGTTTTCCATCCCCCATAGGTGCTGCGCTTGCTTTTTCGTTATAAGATGTGCATAAATTTTGTTTTGTGCTCAAGCTTGATAATGATAATTTAGAAGTAACAATATCTGCCCTTTCCCTTAATTTCACCCACCCATTCCCTGTCCAATCTCGAGAATGCCGTAAATTACTAGGACCAAAAACTGAGACCGTCTTTTCACCTGCAAAAGACATTAACTTAAGAATTAATAAGACACCTAAAACTCCATGAACCACAAAAACTATTAAGTTTAAGCCTGTAACTAAAATGCAAAAAAAATTCAACCAAAAGACCATACCTGGGAAATAAACATTATATTTGGCATGATATCGAGCATCAAGCTCTTTTTGAATCACAATGCCTTCCCACCATCCATCATGCCACCAGACATCAACAATGTAACCGACATCAGCCACAAAGGAATTTCCACGTTTGTTTGACTGTGGTCGGATCTTGGTCCTCTCAGGTAGTCGGAGACCCAGATCATCAGGTGCTACAATTCTAAAAGCTAAAATCCATTCCTTCAAAAAAATAATAATAAACGTTAATCTCATCAGATAACAAATATTTCAATACTTAAGAAAAGGGTAAAAGATATTTTAACGCACCTCAAGCTTCTTAGCTTCATCCTCAGCATCCTGGAGGTCGTGATATTGCACCTTCACTTTATCTTTGCTCTTCTTGATAACTGAAGCTCTAAACCAACATCCTCTAATACCACTGTCTTGAGAGAGGACCTCAACTTTGGAACCTACAGCTAAGTAATGTGAAGCAGGTTCATTTGCCTCTTTAATGGTGGCCAGTTTTAAGGAATTGTTGCCACAGCTGGTTTTGGCAACAATTTTACAATTACTCAAATTTTCTGATTCAATTGCAACTAACTCAACCGCATCTGTTCCGTCAACTTTTGTACAACGCAGTCTCTTCATAGGTCTGATCCCAGAAGAGGACTGGAGATTTTGTTCAAGTTCTGGGCCATCTTCTGATTGCCCTGAACTCCAATTAGACTTTGAGCCTAAGTTGGCACACATGTGGCTCAATATTTCCTGTCTCCAATAACCCTTAATTTGAGTTATATCAAAGGGTTTGACATCATCATTATCAAACTTCTTGCTGCACACAAATGGTTCTGGACAGGCGTGACGACCTTCATTCCGATAAGTTGCGAAGTGCTGGGGACTGAGGACGGACGTCAAACCATCTATGCATTCAATACTCAGATCTTGAAGAAAAAGAGAAAACAAAACTTCTCTGTCACTAAAACTGTGAGGTAAAACAATACCAACCTCATCCATTCTGTGAAACCAGTGAACTACAACCATCTTGTTGCCTCTGGAATCCTCGTACAAGTCTTCCAAGTAGGCAACCAGACGTTTGTTCTCTTCTGCTAAAACAAACACAAAATCATTCGCCTGAAAGCAATTTGAAACGGCAGCCAAAAGAAACAAATTTGTAAGTCAGATTACAAAACATATGTGGTGAATACAAGGGAGATAAAAATACAAATATTTAATTCATATGCACATGGAAAGATTTATTCAAAAATTTGACCTTCATTCATCATATCTAACCTAAAAGTCATAGTCATACAACCAACGGATTGTGATTGGTTGAAGGTGTAAAATAGTACAATGCATAAAAATTACTCTTAAAATAAAGATGAAGGCTAGATAAGATACTCACAGATATCTGAAAACCATTACGCATAAATGACTGGTAGTGATTTCTTCTTTTCCTACATGTCCACGGTAAGCCTACCCATGAGAATTCTTGTGTACAATTGCGCAGCCTCTGCGTGTAATTATCCTGAAAAGAAAACAACAGAATAATTCAATAAGTAATATGATTTGATTCAAATCAAATTAGAGATTCATGAAAGCAGAGTAACAGATTCAAAAGAACAGGCAAAGGGAGTAAACATAAAAACCATGATCCATCAATACCTTCAAGGTTCCAATCTCATGTTCATAACTATACTTCCCAACAACCATAGTCGCTTCCCCGGGAGAAGAATCTGAAAATTTCAGAGGTAAAACAACAATTGAATGAACCAAAACCCTAGACATAAAAGAGATCCATATAATAGACCAAACAGAATAGAAAAAGAATATAAACAAAAGAGAAAAGAAATATTGGAACATCCAATACATGAACACAAAACAAATAAAAACGTTTCTACGCGATTAACAGAGGTGAAAGAAAAGGTATGAATGAACATACCTGAAACAATTGAATCCAACCAATCAACAACTTGTCTACGCGATTTGAGTTTTAAAAAAGGACCCAGAGAAGAGTCTCTTATGGCATAGTGATAAGACATATGCCTCGGACTCTTCTCTTTACCTATAAGAGCGAGATCCGAACCACCACCTTTCTTTTTCAGAAAATAACGAACCTCCCTTCTACCCTTATCCATCGACACCACTACCTCTTCCCAGCTTACGTAACGTTCTCCACACGACAACGTTTCAGCCGATGAAGAAAATCTCTCTTTCAAAGCCATAATTCAAAAAACAGTTAGAAAACGACAAAATACTGCGTTATTGTAATCTAAAATCTGAGAAATCTGAGAAATATATATACAGAAGAAAGAACACGAATGGGGAAGAGAGGGAGAGAGAGGATTTGAATTGCGATTTAAAAAGGGTCTAGGGTTTCGAGATCTGAGAATCAGGAATGATTATCTAACGGTTGAGATTGGTCTTGCTAAGATAGTATGTTAGGAAAGTCGTAGGAAGTTACGCGGCAAATTTAAATTACGGTTGTATCCCTGTCCATAGGATGGATTTTTCTATTCTTTTTGTTTTAATTATTTTGATTTTGCTTTTAATGATTTCAAAATATAAATAAATCAAATGTAATTGCGGGTGAAGAACGGAAAGAATCGAAGAATCACTCTTTTTTGTTGCCAACTCTCAATAATTACAGATAGAATTTACTTTTTTTAATACAAACACATCCTCTAACCCAATTGATTAACTATTTTAAAAATTGTTATGTACTGCGCCGGGGACCTGCTCCACAGCCGAGCAGGCCCAGCCCACGCGTTCTGGGACGGCCTAACGAAGGCCTTAGTCAAGTCAGTGTCGGGCAAGTGCCCACTCCACAGTGTCGGGCACAAACGGCGTAGAGCTTCGGGCAGAGGCATTGAGCCTTTCCGGAGCTCGCCCCCTCGACACCCAGATGCTACTCCCCGCGAGGAGTCATCTCCGTCCGCAAGCAAGTCCTTCCCCGCGAGGACACGTCTCTCCCCGACACGCAAGACTCCTCCCCGCGAGGACAAGTTCTCACGTAACCGCCCACTCCCGATGGAATCGGTCTGCCCTAATTCCGGAGATCTAGGAACGGTTACCCCAGGGCGAAGACCACGTGCTGGTCTTCACTACGCCACGTAAGCCCTGGCAGTTGTTGGATTAGGCCTGACAATCCAGCCCAGTGTTAGTGACCGTTTGCCCCACGCTAGGGGCTCTTTATAAATACCATCTCACTTGAGAGGGTCAGGTTACGTTCACTTCTACTCTCATTTCTGTACTTGCTATTCTCTGACAGTTATCTTACTTGAGCGTCGGAGTACCTTGCAGGTACACCCCCCCCCCCCCGGTCGTCTTTCCACCGCACCAGAGCTGAAGCCCAGGCGACGTTGTTGGCCACTGAAACTGTCTGATCCAGGTACGATCAGTGGCGCCGTCTATGGGAACCTTTTGCTTCCCCGTTTTTCCTTCGTTAAACCAAAGCAACCCTCATTCATCACCAACATGGCCAATTCGTCAGTTACCCAGGCTCTGGACACCGTGCTCGCACAACTCGAGAACGGGAACCACCGTGAGGACGCCGTCATCCTCAACGACGGTTGTAACGCCCCAATTCCAATTATTCCCATTTTGTTGAGTCTTTTATTTAAATTGTGTGATAAATTATTTTATTTGTGAAATTGGTGTGTTAATATGCTATGTTGACATGTTATGATATTTGACCGTTTTCGAGAGTTTTCGGGGAAATTAGAATAGAGGGTATTTTGGACATTTCTCAATTAATGGTAAGTTAGAAATTTAGTAAAATTGGTAGAAAAGTGATTAAGTGTAGAATTATGTGAGAAAATGAATTAATTGAATTTGAGTAGAAAATAAGAAATAGAAAGAAAAAGAGATAAGAAGAAGAAATAGGAGAGAAAGAAATAGAAAAGAAAAATAGAGAGAAAAATGAGAGAAAGAAAGAGGAAGAAGAAAAAGAGGAAAAGCTTGGAAATCTTCAAAACAACTTCTAGGAATCGATTTAATCGGGTAAGGGTGTGAAATCTTATTATCTCATCAATGTATATCATTATGTATGATTGTGTTGTTGTTGTTGTTGTTGTTGTTGATTTTTATGAGTTTTTGTATAAACCCATTTGTGTAGAAAGTGTTAGAATTCGATTAATTAGTGTTGGAAATGATGTTTTCGTGTTCCTTGTTGTTGATACACGATTGATATGTGTTGTTGTACATCAAATTGGTATTTTTCTAAGTTTAGATGATGAATTTGGGTGTGGTTGGATGAAAAACGCAGAACCAAGTTCTGCAGAATTTTTCTGCATTTGCCCTGGGCGTACGCGTATGGGGCATGTTCATACGCGTATGAGCCTAGGCGTTACGCGTATCATTGGCTTGTTTTGGGCCATTACGCGTATGGAATGTGACTTTTCCCGACCATCTAGTGATACGCGTATGGTGTTGGGCATACGCGTATGGACTTTTAAACGTGAATTTTGGGGGAAAATGACTTCTGCCCATACGCGTAAGGACCCTGGCAATACGCGTATGGGAATGGCGAGGAATCAGGGCTGTACGCGTATGAGAATGGTGATACGCGTATGGTCAGGCCAATTGTAAAAATGGGACTTTTTCAAATATCGTTTTCGTTTTTCTTTCGTAACTTGAGTTCCATTTATCCGATTTTTACATTCTTGGTATCGTTGTGAAGCTATTGAGCTGTACTTTCTTATTATGATGACTTGGAAATTGTTATCCGATTTAATTATGTCGGAAAGTCGGGAATAGTGTCATTTAGCGACTTTTACCGTTTTGAATGTGTGTTTCGGAGGTGAATCATACAATAGTGCATTGATGTGAATGTATATAGATTGTATGTGATTGTATGAGATGAGTGCATGAATATATTGTGAATATGTATGCATTTCAAGAATGTCTTGGGTCATTTTGTATGTGAAGCATAATGATGTACATTCTTGTGTTTTGTGATTCTAATGAGAATCCGTTGTAACGTCGTGTGCCTATGTGAGGTGTGAGCGATGATTACAAACGATTGTGTGTCTAGGTGAGGTGTGAGCAATCGGATTGTGTGCCTATGTGAGGTGTGAGCAATCTATAAACATTGTGTGCCTATGTGAGGTGTGAGCAATGGGTGAACATCGTAGGCCCGACGGGGAGTTACATTGGTAACGAGCGATGATTCCAATAAGTTCCTGAGTGAACTTGAGATGATTGAGTTGGTACCGCATTGCATTTGCATAGAGTCGTGAGTCGGTCTCTATGATTTGCATTTATCATCTTTATAATGGTGCATTGATGAATAAACATGAATATGGATGTTTATGTGGAATGATAAGAATTGTGAAAGTATGCATGATGAATATGCTTGGTTATATATATATATATATATATATATATATATATATATATATATATATATATATATATATATATATATATATATATATATATATATATACATTGTGATGTATATGAGTGAGTTGTGATGAATTGTGGTGAGAATGTAGAATATGTGTATTTTTATGCTAAGATACATAATTATATGCATTGTTATTATGATAATATTTCTCACCCTTCTGCTGTTTTATGATGCTCTATGAGGCATTGCAGAGTAGGTATGCTGGTGGTCTTTTTGTGAAGCGTGTCTTCATTCTTTTGGTCGGTCGGCTCTGATATGTAGCACCGGGTAGCTAGGATGTATATGATTCTTTTGTGATACATTTGTACATGTATCTTGTTGATGAATGTTTATGTAAACATGAATTATGTTGGTGGATAATACTTGATGATATATATATATATATATATATATATATATATATATATGTGTGTGTGTTTGATGTTATTCAAAGTTTAGATTTTCCGCGTTTATCCTAAATATTGAGATGTGGGTGTAAGGACTCAGTTCCTCTGTTGCAAAGTTACCCCACTGTTGCATATCAATTGTTGAGCAGGTGTTAAATGTTTTAATTTCATGTATAATGTGACATACCTCTTTTATACTATGTTTATAATTATACTCTGACGGAATTTTTAATATGTGCCTAAATCATTATGTGATTATTTGGGGGTATAGAAAGGGGGTGTTACATTAAGTGGTATCAGAGCAAGTGTTGAGTCAGTTGTGTTTGTCTTGTTGTTGTGATGGTTGAACTGTTATTTAACCTTGTTGTCATTTTTGGGAATGATCAGAATTTGGCTGGTAGAAACGACAATGCGATGGCTGCTGTTTTGGAAGCAATGGCTAGGGCGGTGCAAGGTGCGCCGAACATGAATGCTAATGACGAGTTCAGGAAGAATCAACAACTGGTCTTCAAAGGAAGATTTGATCCCGATGGTGCACAAATTTGGTTGAAAGAGATTGAAAGGATCTTCAGAGTCATGGGCTGTGCGGAGGAGAATAAGGTGAGGCTTGGGTCTCACATGCTAAAGGAAGAAGCCGATGATTGGTGGGTCGGTATGCGTCAAGTTCTTAAGGTAGATGATGAAGAGATAACTTGGGATTTATTTCGTACCGAGTTCTTGAGGAAGTATTACCCTGAAAGTGTGAAAGGGAAGAAGAAGATGAAGTTCCTTGAACTGAAACAAGGTAGTATGTCCGTGGTGGACTATACTGCTAAATTTATGGAGTTGGTTCAATTCCATCCTCACTATGCTGCAATTACTGCTGAGTTCTCAAAGTGTATTAAGTATGAGAATGGTTTGCGTCCCGAGATTAAGCAAGCTGTGGGATATCAAAGGATAAGAAGGTTTACGGATTTGACGGAATGTTGTAGAATCTTCGAGGAAGATAACAAGGCTCGTTCTACACATTATAAAAGTTTGAATGAGAGGAAGGGAAAGCAACAAGCTAGAAGTGGACCTTATGTGACACCCATTGGTAAGGGCAAGCATAGGGGAAACTTTAAGAAGAGATCTGGAGGAGGAGGTTCCGGTTCCGTTAAGTGTTACAAGTGTGGTGAAATGGGTCATAAATCATTTGAGTGTGGGAAGACCGTGGTGAAATGTTCTAATTGTGGAGGCCTTGGGTATGCTACTACCGATTGTAGAAGGAATATGGTGAAGTGCTATAATTATGGAGAAGTGGGTCACATTAGTACTAAGTGTACTAAGTCGAAACAAGCTCAAGCGGGCGGAAAGGTGTTTGCATTAGCGGGGACGGACACTACTAGTGCAGACCGTTTGATTAAAGGTACATGCTTTATTAATAGTACGCCTTTAGTTGCTATTATTGATACGGGGGCGACTCATTCATTCATTTCTCATGAGTGCACTAAGCGTTTGAATTTGTTTATGACTTCTTGGGGTGGTGAGATGGTTATTGAGACTCCTGCTTCAGGGTCGGTAACTACGTCTTTGGTGTGTGTAAGTTGTCCTTTGACCATGTATGGTAAAGACTTCATTATGGATTTAGTGTGTTTGCCGTTGGAGGGATTGGACGTAATCTTGGGTATGAACTGGTTGCAATTTAATCGAGTTCATATAGATTTCTATCACAATTTAGTGAGGTTTCCTTCTTTGGAAGATGATGAAGATGAGAATTTCCTATCCACTAAAGAGTTGAAGAAACTTTTAGCGGACGAAGCTCAATTGTTCGGTTTGTTTGCATCATTGTCGGTGGAAAGTAAAGTGGAGCTCGATGTGTTCCCAATGGTGTGTGATTTTCCAGAGGTGTTTCCAGAGGATATTACGGATGTACCGCCGGAAAGAAAAGTTGAGTTTTCTATTGATCTAGTTCCGGGTACTAGACCGGTTTCGATGGCACCGTATCGTATGTCGGCATCGGAGTTGGTAGAATTGAAGAAGCAACTGAATGACTTGTTGGACAAGAGATTTGTAAGACCAAGTGTTTCTCCTTGGGGTGCTCTGGTATTGTTGGTAAAGAATAAGGATGGGAGTATGCGGTTATGCATTGATTATCGACAGTTGAACAAGGTGACAATTAAGAACAAGTATCCGCTTCCAAGGATCGACGATTTGATGGACCAATTGGTTGGTGCGCGTGTTTTTAGCAAGATTGATTTGAGATCGGGATATCACCAAATTCGTGTGAAAGAAGAGGATATTCAAAAGACGGCCTTTAGGACACGGTATGGCCATTACGAATATTCTGTGATGCCATTCGGGGTTTCTAATGCGCCGGTGTGTTTATGGAATATATGAATCGTATTTTTCATGAACAGTTAGATCATTTTGTGGTTGTGTTCATCGACGATATTTTGATTTATTCTAAGTCTCAAGAGGAGCATGAAGAGCATTTGAGGATTGTGTTACAAATTTTGAAAGAGAAACAATTGTATGCTAAGTTGTCGAAATGTGAATTTTGGTTGTCGGAAGTAAGTTTTCTTGGACATGTTATTTCCGGTAGTGGTATTAGTGTTGATCCATCCAAGATTGATGCGGTGATGTAATGGGAGGCTCCTAGATCGGTTACGGAGATTCGAAGCTTTTTAGGCTTGGCGGGTTATTATCGGAGGTTTATTGAGGGATTTTCGAAGTTGGCACTTCCGTTAACGCAATTGACTTGTAAAGGAAAGGCTTTCATTTGGGATATTCATTGTGAAGAGAGTTTCAATGAGCTAAAAAGAAGGTTGACAACGACTCCGATCTTGATTTTGCCAAATCCGACAGAACCATTTGTTGTGTATTGTGATGCTTCATTGGCTGGTTTAGGTGGTGTTTTGATGCAAGATGGAAAAGTTGTGGCTTATGCTTCAAGACAATTGAGAGTGCATGAAAAGAATTATCCTACACATGACTTGGAGTTAGCGGCCGTGGTGTTTGTTTTGAAAATTTGGAGGCACTATCTTTATGGTGCAAGATTTGAAGTTTTTAGTGATCACAAGAGCTTGAAATATTTATTTGATAAAAAAGAATTGAACATGAGACAAAGAAGGTGGTTAGAGCTTTTGAAGGATTATGATTTTGGTTTGAATTACCATCCGGGTAAGGCAAACGTGGTGGCCGATGCTTTGAGTCGGAAGTCATTACATATGCCCGCATTGATGATGGGAGAATGGGAACTTTTGGAGAATTTTAGAGACTTGAGTTTGGTTTGTGAAATGACGCCGGAAAGTGTGAGACTTGGTATGCTACATGTTACGAATGATTTTCTTGCAACCGTATGTGAAAAGCAAAAGTTGGATTTGAAGTTCGTTGATTTGATGATGAATGAGAATGAGGATTTCAAGGTTGATAATTTTGGAGTTTTGAGATTTCGTGGTCGTATTTGTATTCCAGATGATGCGGAGTTGAAAAAGATGATATTGGAAGAAGGACACTGAAGTAACTTAAGTATTCATCCGGGAGCGAATAAAATGTATCAAGATTTGAAGAAAATCTTTTGGTGGTCAGGATTAAAGAGGGATGTGGCTCAATTTGTGTATGCATGCTTAACTTGTCAAAAGTCCAAGGTAGAACATCAAAAGCCTAGTGGACTGATGCAACCGTTAGACATTCCAGAGTGGAAATGGGATAGTATATCGATGGATTTTGTTACGGGATTGCCGAATACGCAAGGAGGTCATAATGCTATTTGGGTAATCGTTGATAGGCTTACTAAATCTGCTCACTTCATTCCAATTGATATTAGTTATCCTTTGGAGAAGTTAGCCGAGATTTATGTTCTTGTGATTGTGAAGTTACATGGAGTTCCTAAGAGTATTGTATCGGATAGAGATCCTAGATTCACATCGAGGTTTTGGGAGAGTTTACAAAAGGCTTTGGGTTCTAAGCTAAGATTGAGTTCGGCTTATCATCCGCAAACGGATGGTCAAACCGAGAGGACAATTCAATCGTTGGAGGATTTATTGCATGCTTGTGTGCTCGAGCAAGGTGGTGCTTGGGATAGTTATTTGGCGTTGATTGAGTTCACCTACAATAATAGTTTTCATTCAAGTATAAGTATGGCACCATTTGAGGCTTTGTATGGTCGGAGATGTCGAACACCTTTGTGTTGGCATGAAACTGGTGAGAGGACGATAGTTGGACCGGAGATGGTATAACAAACGACGGAGAAAGTGAAGTTTATTCGTGAGAAGATGAAAGCTTCTCAAAGTAGACAAAAGAGCTATCATGACAAGAGAAGGAAAGATCTTGAGTTTCAAGAAGGCGACCATGTGTTTTTGAGAGTTACGCCGGTTACAGGTGTGGGTCATGCTTTGAAGTCGAAGAAGTTGACTTCTCGTTTTATTGGTCCGTTTCAGATTTCTGCACGAGTTGGTGATGTGGCTTATCGTGTGGCGTTGCCTCCGAATATTTCGAATTTGCATGATGTATTCCATGTTTCGCAACTTCGGAAGTATGTTCCGGATCAGTCACATGTTATCCCTATGGACGAGGTTGAAGTGAGAGATAACCTTACGGTTGAAGCTTTACCGATTAGGATTTTGGACCGTGAGTTAAGAAGCTAAGAGGCAAGGATATTGCGCTTGTGAAAGTAGCGTGGGGAGGCGCTACGGAAGGCAATATGACTTGGGAACTAGAGAGTAGGATGCGAGAGTCGTATCCGAAGTTGTTTGAATCAGGTAATATTTTCGAGGACGAAAATTTCTAAAGTGGGGGAGAGTTGTAACGCCCCGATTCCAATTATTCCCATTTTGTTGAGTCTTTTATTTAAATTGTGTGATAAATTATTTTATTTGTGAAATTGGTGTGTTAATATGCTATTTGACATGTTATGATATTTTACCGTTTTCGAGAGTTTTCGGGGAAATTAGAATGGAGGGTATTTTGGACATTTCTCAATTAATGGTAAGTTAGAAATTTAGTAAAATTGGTAGAAAAGTGATTAAGTGTAGAATTATGTGAGAAAATGAATTAATTGAATTTGAGTAGAAAATAAGAAATAGAAAGAAAAAGAGATAAGAAGAAGAAATAGGAGAGAAAGAAATAGAAAAGAAAAATAGAGAGAAAAATGAGAGAAAGAAAGAGGAAGAAGAAAAAGAGGAAAAGCTTGGAAATCTTCAAAACAACTTCTAGGAATCGATTTAATCGGGTAAGGGTGTGAAATCTTATTATCTCATCAATGTATATCATTATGTATGATTGTGTTGTTGTTGTTGTTGATTTTTATGAGTTTTTGTATAAACCCATTTGTGTAGAAAGTGTTAGAATTCGATTAATTAGTGTTGGAAATGATGTTTTCGTGTTCCTTGTTGTTGATACACGATTGATATGTGTTGTTGTACATCAAATTGGTATATTTCTGAGTTTAGATGATGAATTTGGGTGTGGTTGGATGAAAAATGCAGAACCAAGTTCTGCAGAATTTTTCTGCATTTGCCCTGGGCGTACGCGTATGGGGCATATTCATACGCGTGTGAGCCTACGCGTTACGCGTATCATTGGCTTGTTTTGGGCCATTACGCGTATGGAATGTGACTTTTCCCGGCCATCTGGTGATACGCGTATGGTGTTGGGCATACGCGTATGGACTTTTAAACGTGAATTTTGGGGGAAAATGACTTCTGCCCATGCGCGTAGGGGCCCTGGCAATACGCGTATGGGAATGGCGAGGAATCAGGGCTGTACGCATATGAGAATGGTGATACGCGTATGGTCAGGCCAATTGTAAAAATGGGACTTTTTCAAATATCGTTTTCGTTTTTCTTTCGTAACTTGAGTTCCGTTTATCCGATTTTTACATTCTTGGTATCGTTGTGAAGCTATTGAGCTGTACTTTCTTATTATGATGACTTGGAAATTGTTAGCCGATTTAATTATGTCGGAAAGTCAGGAATAGTGTCATTTAGCGACTTTTACCGTTTTGAATGTGTGTTTCGGAGGTGAATCATACAATAGTGCATTGATGTGAATGTATATAGATTATATGTGATTGTATGAGATGAATGCATGAATATATTGTGAATATGTATGCATTTCAAGAATGTCTTGGGTCATTTTGTATGTGAAGCATAATGATGTACATTCTTGTGTTGTGTGATTCTAATGAGAATCCGTTGTAACGTCGCGTGCCTATGTGAGGTGTGAGCGATGATTACAAACGATTGTGTGCCTAGGTGAGGTGTGAGCAATCGGATTGTGTGCCTATGTGAGGTGTGAGCAATCCATAAACATTGTGTGTCTATGTGAGGTGTGAGCAATGGGTGAACATCGTAGGCCCGACGGGGAGTTACATTGGTAACGAGCGATAATTCCAATAAGTTCCTGAGTGAACTTGAGATGATTGAGTCGGTACCGCATTGCATTTGCATAGAGTAGTGAGTCGGTCTCTATGATTTGCATTTATCATCTTTATAATGGTGCATTGATGAATAAACATGAATATAGATGTTTATGTGGAATGATAAGAATTGTGAAAGTATGCATGATGAATATGCTTGGTGTTATATATATATATATATATATATATATATATATATATATATATATATATATATATATATATATATATATATATATATTGTGATGTATATGAGTGAGTTGTGATGAATTGTGGTGAGAATGTAGAATATGTGTATTTTTATGCTAAGATACATAATTATATGCATTGTTATTATGATAATATTTCTCACCATTCTGTTGTTTTATGATGCTCTGTGAGGCATTGCAGAGTAGGTATGCTGGTGGTCTTTTTGTGAAACGTGTCTTCATTCTTTTGGTCGGTCGGCTCTGATATGTAGCACCGGGTAGCTAGGATGTATATGATTCTTTTGTGATACATTTGTACATGTATCTTGTTGATGAATGTTTATGTAAACATGAATTATGTTGGTGGATAATACTTGATGATATATATATATATATATATATATATATATATATATATATATATATATATATATATATATATATATATATATATATATGTTATATATGTATATATGTTTGATGTTATTCAATGTTTAGATTTTCCGCGTTTATCCTAAATATTGAGATGTGGGTGTAAGGACTAAGTTCCTCTGTTGCAAAGTTACCCCACTGTTGCATATCAATTGTGGAGCAGGTGTTAAATTTTTTAATTTCATGTATAATGTGACATACCTCTTTTATACTATGTTATAATTATACTCTGACGGAATTTTTAATATGTGCCTAAATCATTATGTGATTATTTGGGGGTATAGAAAGGGGGTGTTACAGCGGCGAAGGCGACATAAGAGACGGGCAGACCGCCTCCCTGGACTCCTAAGATGTGGCTTACAACGTCGCCCGCCAAGACGATCAGCAAGTCATTTTTCAACCAGTTGCTCCTCCGCCCAATGCGGACCCGAGCACCGTGGCCCTATTTGCCTTGATCAATCAGACCAATCAGCTGATCGTACACCAGAATACCAGAATTGAAGCGTTGGAGCAAGGACGGGCACAACGATCTTCCCCATGAAGACATTGTCGTCCACCGTCACCTTGCCGTTCTCCTTCCCCGCGAAGGACTCCTTCCGAAGAATCTCAAACCCCCTCGCCGGTGCGCGGGGGCCGCCGCCCGCCTCTCGAGCGTTCCCAGCCGACGATCTCCCAGAAACGCCCGCGTTCGCCGCCTCAGAAAGATCCTAGGGCCCCCATATCCACCAAGAAGACCAAACAGACCGAGGAGAGACCGAAAAACCGTTCGAGGAACTCCTATCCACGGCATCATCGATCACCTTCGAGATCCCTGGCTGGTAGCGACGACGAGGACCAGAGGACCTCACTGTCGTGGGAAATCATGAACGCTCCAATCCCTGCAGGCATAGAGAAACCCCCACCATTAGGGACCTATGACGGCCTGACCAACCCCGACGATCACGTCGAGAGTTTCGAAGCAATGTTCGACTTCCAAAATGTCAGGGGAGCCATCAGGTGCAGGTTGTTCCCCACCACCTTGCGGAAGGGAGCCATGAATTGGTATAAGGGTCTGGCACATGGGTCGATCACATCCTGGAAGCAACTTAGGCAATGCTTCACCAAACACTTCACCGCGTCTCGTCGACACCCGAAGAAGGAGGCGGCCCTAGAAAGCATCTTCCAAGGGAAGAACGAATCTCTCTGAAACTACATCGAGAGATTCAACAAAGAAGCTGTCGAGGTCTATACGACCGACGACATGAAGAAATATTTAATTCTCCATGGACTGCGTGTCGGATCTGACTTTGCCAAATCCATAGGCCTCCGTAGACCCCGACGTCTCGAGGACCTTCTCGCTCGAGCTCAGAAGTACATCGAACTCGAGGAGACGGAGGCAGATCAGATCGCCCTTGAGACGAGACGTAGAGAAGGCCCCCGCAGCCACAAAGATGAAGACTCTTCTCCCCGACGAGGAGGAGAAAGAAAGAAAGAGAACTGCAACCGTGATCCTCGGGAACCGCGCAGACCAGCTGGCCGATTCACGGAGTACACCCCACTCAACGCTCCCCGGGCTCGAATCCTCTCCGAATTCCAGAATTCTGAGTTTGTGAAAGGGGGAGTTCGCTTCCCGAAGCCAACTGCTCCCAAATCAAATGTTGACAAATCAAAGTACTGCAGGTTCCACCGGAGCCATGGGCATGTTACCGAAGACTGCATCCATCTCAAGGATGCGATCGAAATTCTGATCAAGGAAGGGCACTTGAAGAAATATGCCCAGAAGAACGATATTCCTCGGCCCAGCTCACGGGAAGCCCAGAACGTCGAGGATACAACTCCTCCTCCCGACGAGAGCCGGCTACAGATCGCCCTTAGCGTCACTCGACCAGAGGACTTCTTTGTCCCCCCAATCATTGAGGGCCAAGAAGCAATCCGCAACATGTGGGCGACCTTCCCCCACGAGGACCCCGTCGCTGCCCGTAGCACCTGGGAAGGCTTCCCGAAGGCGATGGTCATCTCCGGGGGTGGTCCCGAGAAGTTATCCGTCGGGTCGATCAAGCAGAAGTTTGACGAACTGGAATCAGCAACGTCGGCAAAAGCGACCACACTCGAGAAAGTGCGAGGGAACTCCCACCCCATCACCTTCTACCTCGAAGAACTCCCCGGGGGAGAGCACCAAATGCCACTATCCCTCTCCTAGTCAGGGCGCAGATGGCAAACTTCGACGTCCAAAGGATCCTCGTCGACCAGGGTAGCTCGGTCGACATCATGTACGCCCATCTGTTCGGAACTCTCCAGCTCGATGAGAGGCACCTGACCCCGTACGTCGGTTCAGATCTGCAGGGATTCAACGGAACCACCACCAGACCATGGGGTTATGTTGAGCTGATGGTCACGTTCTGGGCCGAAGACACTGCCCAACAGGTGAAGATCCGCTTCTTGGTGGTCGAGTGTCCCTCCCTCTACAACTGCATTCTCGGGAGGACCACCCTGGCCGAACTTACAGCGGTGCCCTCCACGGTCCACCTCAAAATGAAGTACTACACGGCCAGGGGACGGGTAGTCACAATGCACGGGGACATAGACGCGGGTAGAAGGTGCTTCGATGTCGCCCTCAAAGGCATGAGCTCCATCGGGCCCAAACCCAAGACGGTGGCAAAACCACCCCCGGACGTCGAACAGGTACCTCTCCCGCGGGTCAACGCGGTCGAACTCAACAGCAGGTTCTTGGGCGGACCAGACGAAGACGGGGCAGAAGACCTCGACAACCAGGCAGAGAACAACGGGCAGCCTCTCCATCCAACGCGCCCCATCCCAGACGAGGACTTTGAGCTCGTGGTCCTCGAGGACGATCCAGATCGCAACGTGAAGATTGGCACCGGGATCCCCGACCTGGCAAAGGAGCAGCTGAAAACATGTCTAAGGGAGAATGCTGATCTCTTCGCGTGAAGCGCGCCCGAGATGCCTGGCCTCGACCCCGAGGTGGCTTGTCATCAGCTCGCAGTAGATCCGGCCGCTAGGGCCATAGCACAACGTAGGCGTAAGCAGTCTCCCAAAAAAGCGGAGGCTGCTGAAAAAGCTGTAAAAGACCTCCTAGAGGCAAATTTTATTTCGGAGGCCAAATACACGACCTGGCTGTCCAACGTTGTACTTGTTAAAAAGAATAATGGAAAATGGAGAATGTGCGTTGATTATACTGATCTTAACCGGGCTTGCCCGAAAGACTGTTATCCCTTGCCTAACATCGACCAACTGGTCGACAATTCTGCAGGTTACAAACTATTATCCTTCATGAACGCTTACTCGGGATACAATCAAATCCCATGGACAAGGTCGACAAACAACACACGGCCTTCATGACCGCGTCGGGCAACTACTACTACAACGTGATGCCCTTCGGTCTGAAGAACGCCGGTGCGACCTACCAACCGATGATGAACAAGGTCTTTCGGGCTAAAATCGGTGACATGCTCGAGGTCTACATGGACGACATGATCGTCAAATCCGCAGAAGAAGTCGACCACGCCGCACACCTTAAGAAAGTGTTCGACACGGCGAGGAGATGTCGCATGAGGTTTAACCCCGACAAGTGCACCTTCGGCATCCGGGCAGGTAAGTTCCTCGGGTTTTACCTCACAGAGCGAGGAATCGAGGCCAACCCCGACAAGTGTAGGGCTTTCTCCGAGCTCCCTACCCCGGACTCAAAGAAGTCGATACAATTATTGAACGGGATGCTCACCACCCTTTCCCGCTTCGTCGCCAAATCCGCAGAGTACGCACTCCCATTTTTCAAACTTCTTCAACAAAAAGTGGAGTTTGATTGGAGCGAGGAATGCGAGCAGGCACTCGTCCACTTAAAACAAGTCCTATCACAACCCCCGGTCCTCTCACGACCTGAGAACGGGGAGACACTCTTCTTGTATCTTGCGATCACGAATGAAGCAGTCAGCGCCATCCTCATTCGGGAAACCCCGGACGGGCAGAAGCCAGTTTACTTCACGAGCAAAGCCCTCCAAGGCCCTGAGCTCAAATATCAGCAGATTGAGAAAGTCGCCCTGGGCCTCGTCACCGTGGCCAGGAGGCTACGCCACTACTTCCTCGCCCACACCGTCGTCGTAAGGACTGAACAGCCTATAAGGCAGCTCCTCGGGCGGCCGGACATGGCGGGGAGGATGCTCAGGTGGTTACTCGAGCTCGTCGAGTTTGACATCCAATACGAAGGGAGGAAAGCCCTAAAGGCACAGGTACTGGCCGACTTCGTAGCAGAGATGACCGTCCCGGAACCTTCGACCAACGGAACATAAAAATGGATGATCTATGTCGATGGGGCGTCCAACCCAAAGGGAAGCGGGGCGAGCATCATCCTCGAAAACGAGGAAGGCATCTTGATCGAGGTATCCCTCGAACTGTCCTTCCCGACATCGAACAACCAAGCCGAATACGAGGCCTTCCTCGCAGGACTTCGGCTGGCGGAGGACCTCGGCGTCAAGGAGGTCAAACTCTTCACCGATTCCCAGCTCGTGGCCTCGCAAGTCCGAGGAGAGTACCAAGCCAAGAACGAAAGCCTCATAGAATACTTGGCCTTGGTAAAAGAAAAGATGAAAAAGTTCACCTCCGCGGAAGTAACTCACATCCCCCGCGAGCACAATGCCCGAGCAGATGTCTTGTCCAAATTGGCGAGCACAAAGAAGAAAGGCGGGAACAAATCCGTCATACAAGAAGTGCTTTCCCACCCGAGCATCAAAAAACCGGCCATGGTTTCGGACATCAACGCCATCGGGGACAGCAACTGCTGGATGACCCCGGTATACGAATACCTCATGACAGGCAAACTGCCCGAAGATCCCAAAGAAGCAGGAATGGTCAAGAGGCGGGCGTGCTCGTACACTGTAGTCGAGGATAAGCTATACCGGCGAGGGTTCTCTATCCCCCTCCTTAGGTGCGTCGAGGAGACTAAGGTCCCCGGCATCCTCCAGGAAATCCACGAGGGAATCAACGCACAACACCTCGGCGGCCACTCGTTAGCCCGTAAGGCACTTCGACCAGGGTACTATTGGCCCACCATGCAACAAGACGCCAAGGAACACGTCAAGAAGTGCGATAGATGCCAGCGACATGGGGACATGCACCTCGCTCCTCCTAGCGAGCTCAAAACGCGATCCTCCCCGTGGCCGTTCGCATGGTGGGGAATGGACATCCTTGGACCCTTCGTCATAGGATCATATCAAAACAAATACCTCATCGTCGGGGTGGATTACTTCACGAAGTGGATCGAGGCGGAAGCATTGGTCAACATCACGGCCTTTAACATACTACGTTTTTACAAAAGAAACATCCTCGCCCAATTCGGCGTGCCTCAAGCCATTGTCACCGACAACAGGACACAGTTCACCGACAAGAACTTCCAAGACTTCGTCACTAAACTAGGCACGAAGCAGCACTTCACGTCGGTCGAGCAACCCCAAACGAACGGGCAGGCTGAGGCGGCGAGTGCAACACCCTTATACAGAGCATGATGATCAGAGACCGCATTGTGTGTGCGCGAGGACCTTTGATCCGAAGGGGATACCTCGATCAAGGCCCACCGTCGTTGTACCAATCGGGCAGAACACCCAACTCACGATGGGAAGTTCATGCCACGAAGCTAAGACCTCGACCGAGCTCTTAGCCTCCTTAAAGGTCGGATTACGCCTCCGGCCGCCCGACCAGCTCTCCACGCGGCCAGGGACTATCAAGGTCGAGCAAATCCCAAAGTCTTATTACTTAGACAAAAATAAAGTATAACAAATGCACCACACACATTCAAAACCATACAAGCAACAACAATAGTGGATAAACGAAAATACTTAGAAGCGGGCAGAAGCCCAGTGTACAAATATTACAAAAATGTCAAAAAGCCCCTGGCACATATGCCGGGCACAAATCATTACAAAGAAAATGGCGCGCAGGCCAAATAATCAAAAGAACTACACGACGATCTCATCCTCGACCCGCCTTCCATCTTCCTCCTCCCCCTCCTCTGGAAGATTGAGCTTGCCGGTGACCACACGAAGGAACGGGTTGATTCTGTCGAGCACCAGCGAAACGCCTGGATTCTCAGCGCCGATCTGCTCCATGGAATTCTTAAAGCCTATCTCCAGAGCTTCCAGACTATCTTGCTGAAGCTCCCGAATTTTGCCAATCAAAGTGGCGCGGTCAGTAAGATTTTTCTCCACGGGAGATTCATTCTCTGCGGGACGGACAGCAGCCTCCAACTCCCCGACCCTTTCCCGAGAGCGATCAAGCTCCTCTTGAGTCGCCTTCAGGGCAGACTTGACCTCATTCAGCTTACGGAGGGTGTTTGCGTGGTCCTCGCACTCGGCCTGGGCCTTCAGCAGATCAGTCGCGACCTTATCCTTCTCCTTCTCGAGGGCAGTGTAGTCGTCTTTTAGCTTATGTAGCTCAGAGGCAGTGGGGGCCCCATCATTCAATATCAAGGCAGTCTCGAAGACCCGCATCATGGCCGCAAGTCCTCGACAAGCGCCTCTCTCCTGGCCACCCCGTCCATACCCAGAACTGCCTTCACCTCGGCATCAGCAATGACATGGGGGCTTTCCCCGAAGAAATTCCGCTGGAGGTGGCAAGCGGGCATCAGAAACTTCTCCGGTGAGACAGGGTCCATGAGATCCATGAGGACAGGCCCCTCGGTCCTTGCTTTCTTAGCAGGGGTGCTCTCAGGAGGAGGAGACTGGCTGCACTGTGGCGAGGCGGAGCCACTCGTCGTCCCAGCCGGCGTTGCAGTCTGAATAATTTCTCAGACACGACTCTTGGTATGCTTGGGTGCCCACTCGGCGGCCAACTTCATGATATGCTCGGTGGCGTTAGACATTTGAGCTGCAAGTGAAAACATGGAAAAAGTTAGCACAAAGAGACAAAGCTAAATGAAGGCCCGAACAGGACGAGGAGATCCCACCTAAGAACCTCTTGGCCTCGTCGGGAGACTTGCATTCGAGGACCCCCCGGGTGTTTATATAGCGAGCCGCGGTCACAACCCTCCCTTGGGAGCCGAGGAGGTAGTTCCATCCCTACCAATGCACCCTGCTCAGTTGAAACCATTGGCATACGCGACCAACGTAGCATACGCCCCCCTGTCATCCTCCGACAGCTCGCTATGCTTCACGAGGTAATCCTCCGTACCGAGCGTGAAGTGGGTGTCCTCCCACTCCAGGGGACACTTGGACACGAACCTCTCTCCCCCGGATCCGTCAGGCACAATGTTATAGAGCGTACCCATGGCTGCGTGCGTCGCGGGCATGAATAGTAGAACCTTCTCTTGAAGCCCCTTATTGAGTCCGCGTACGCCTTGAACAACTTCCTGGGTTGTTTGAAAGAAACCCAACTATGTCGCCCGTTGTCCGTTGAACGTTGCAAATGGAAGATGCGGAAGAAGAGCTCGAGGGTGATCCCAATCTGGAGATAGTCATAGATGATTTTAAACGCCCGCATGAAAGCGAGCGCGTTAGGATAAAGCTGCAACGGCACCAAGTGCAGACGGTTGAAAACCCCTAGTTGAAAGCTATTGAAGGGGAGGCGAATACCGGCCTCTTTAAAGGCAAACTCATACATGGGAAACCACAACCCGCGATAGTTCGAGCAAATGCGATGGTGTGCCCGAGGCTGGTAAGCCGTCCACGTGGCCTCCTCTCCTTCGAGGACGTTCTCGACAAAGGCGAAAGCGTCTGTGTCGTTGATGGAGAAACACGACCCTATATGCAGAGGCTCTTCCCCAGCCCATTCATCTGCCAGATGCACGAGCGCCTCCCCGGGGATCTGAGTGGGTCCATCCACGTCGGGTTCGGTGTCTACGTAGAGAATTCCCGGAATCCTCGCGGCCATTTTTACCTGAAAAGCAGAGGAAATAGGTGAATTCGTTGGTCGCGACCAAGTCCACCCTTCCACCGCCGATCAAGTGAAAGGGCAGCGAGCAAGAAAATATTCGGGGACACGACGCACTGCCCGAGGCCATCACCCCGTCCTTTCTCTTTTCGCTCCCCGATCCTCCCATCTCACTTCCCCGTGACATTCATCACGTGTCCTCGGTATATTCATAGAGTCCTCGGGACATTCATCTTGTCCTTGGGATGTTCATCCCAAACCACCGTCAAAACCCACCGGAACCATAGGAACGTCCCGCCGTTCCCGGCCGGAACCCTAACAGAGTGCCAGGAACGCCCTCAACTCGCCGGAAAACTACTATAAGAAAGAAAAAAGGAACCATAAGGGATTAAGAGCTTACTTGAGCGGTGGAGGAGAGCGGACTAGAACAGCAAAGACGGTGGCGCACGACGGTGTACGGCGGCAGAGCAGCAACGGTGACTAGATGAGATGCGGAGCGAAAAAGGTGGGAACGTGCGAATGGCAGGAACTCGCCCCTTTTATAAGCCCCTCACGAGCTTCGAGGAGTCCCTAGGCAATCGATTACGCTACCCTAGGGTAGCTGCCCTATGCAATAATGAGGTGTGACGCATGGCACACGCTTTCCCAGACACGTCTGTTCATTCCCCAACACGCGTCTCTTCATTCACCTCGGCCTTGGATCCTCGTATCTCCGCGACGTTGCCGCTCTGCGGCCAGTCTCGCTCGAGCATGCCTATTTGTTTCTGCTCGGTTCACCAACTGTTCCTCTCTCGAAGCCCCTTTCCCGACCGGACACGCCCTCGACATAACCTTGACCCTTAAGTCATCACTCTGACGCCTCAGAGCAACGACTTGGGGGGCTTCTGTTCTGGACTGGGCCGGGGACCTACTCCACAGCCGAGCAGGCCTAGCCCACACGTTCTGGGACGGCCCAACGAAGGCCTTAGTCAAGTCAGTGTCGGGCAAGTGCCCACTCCACAGTGTCGGGCACAAACGGCGTAGAGCTTCGGGCAGAGGCATTGAGCCTTCCCGGAGCTCGCCCGCTCGACACCCAGATGCTACTCCCCACGAGGAGTCATCTCCGTCCGCAAGCAAGTTCTCCCCCTCGAGGACACGTATCTCCCCGACACGCAAGACTCCTCCACGCGAGGACACGTTCTCACGTAACCGCCCACTCCCGATGGAATCGGTCTGCCCTAATTCCGGAGATCTAGGAACGGTTACCCCAGGGCGAAGACCACGTGCTGGTCTTCACTACGCCACGTAAGCCCTAGCAGTTGCTTGGATTGGGCCTGACAATCCAGCCCAGTGCTAGTGACCGTTGGCCCCGCGTTGGGGGCTCTTTATAAATACCCTCTCACTTGAGAGGGCCAGGTTACGTTCACTTCTACTCTCATTTCTGTACTTGTTATTCTCTGACAGTTATCTTACTTGAGCGTCGGAGTACCTTGCAGGTACACCCCCCCCCCCCCCCCCCCCCGCCCCCACCGTCTTTCCACCGCACCAGAGCTGAAGCCCAGGCGACGTTGTTGGCCACTGCAACTGTCTGATCCAGGTACGATCAAAAATATTTATTTGTTTATACAAATATAAATGAATTTTTATTA
Organism: Lathyrus tuberosus; assembly: GCA_022829125.1. Taxonomy (NCBI): domain Eukaryota; kingdom Viridiplantae; phylum Streptophyta; class Magnoliopsida; order Fabales; family Fabaceae; genus Lathyrus; species Lathyrus tuberosus. Next base: position 1,634,185 of record JALAZF010000241.1, on the reverse strand, counting down.
TATGAATTCTTTAAAATCAAATAGAATGGAATAGAATGAGGTGATATTTATTTTGATTTTTTATCATCGAGTTTGGACAGAGAGAAAAATTAGGGTATCACTATTATGAGTTATTCAAATAATAGAAAAAAATCATTATTTTTCATCCCTCTAAAATTTATTATGCATCATTTATTTTAAGATATTAAATAGAATTTAAATATAAAATTATCTATAATTTTTTTTTGGATAAGTTCATAGTCATTTTCTAAATATAACTTTTACTAATTTTCATTTGGAATAAAAAAGTCAACATTACAAATATTTAAGCCAAAATTGTGCGTGGATAATAATTGTATTCAAATTATACATATTAATTATTATAGTATCAATTATTTTAATAGATATAAGGGTCTGTTTGGTGCGCAGAATAAAAGATAGAATATGATATATGTATCATATTTTATCTCAATTCAATGTTTGATGACACAATAGGTATGATATACTAATCCTGATACTTATCATATTATCTCTCACTAGTTCAAATTTTATCTTGAAGCTGAATTAGAATCCAGCAGGATAGAATAAGAAAATAATTTGCAAATTTACTCTTATAAAGTACAATTAAAATAATAAAACATTAAATATGATAAAATATAAATAAAGATTAGTTTGAAATTTAATTAAAAAATATTAATTAATAATTATATATATGTATATATATATATATATATATATATATATATATATATATATATATAATTTTGTTGTAAATGTAATTTTGTAACTTTATCCAATATAAAAAAAAATATATATATATAATAAATTGAAAGTATTAAAAATAAAACCATTAGTATAAGTTTAAAAGTATGAATACTAATTTTTTTTTTTAGTAAATTAAATTTTTTTTTATAAGGGTAGTTTTGTTATTTACATTTCTTGAAATAAAAGAATTTATATGAAATTCCATATAAGACTATATAGAACACGGCGATCCGAAGACCCGACCAAAGCACTAAGACACCAACCAATAACAAAAACCAAGTTAAGGCATCATTAAAACACTAATGTGCCTTCTAAGGTTAGGTCTATCCCAACATCTATAAACAATAATATCAACAATTTTACGCCCTATGTTATCTAAGTTCAAGTTTTCTCCAAAGCAAGTTTGATTGCGATACCTCCAAGACTCATATACCGTTTCCGCAAAGGCGCACTTGAGGATTCTACTTCTCCAATTCTTCCTTTTACTGTTGTTTAGGATCCATAATATCTCTTCATCCCAAACAAGAGGAGTGAAATTCTGGTCTAACACATGTCAAGACATTGTTCTCCGCACAATCTTTAAACCAGGAACATAACGGCAAACTGATATTCAGAATATCAGTAACTACAGCAAGACAAATGTTTCGACATCTGTTACAACATGTTAATCAAAACTGAACTGTAAATTGCAGAATGATAAATAACTCAGAATATGATAACCTAGTTCGGTGCAAATCACCTACATCTGGGTGCATACCAAGCCAGGAAGAAGAATCCACTATCAGTAGTATAGTTTTATGTAAACAACCGCTGGTTTACAATAAACAACTATTAGACGATGGATATGGATCTAGAAGGGGGGTTGAATAGATCCCTAGAGTTTTACACGCAAATGGTTACCAAAAATTTAGTTTTAAAATGTTTAACGGAAGCAACCACTGGATTGTACGTCTACCACGAACCTTCTACTAAAAGGATCGGATATGCACGAATATATTGAGAATGAGTACGGAAGAGAAAAATTCAGTTCAATTACTACACTTATAACGCAATTAACAAAATATCGCTTGCTTAATGTTTAAGCCAAACCAATGAGGTAAAACGATAAACAATTAAAAGCAATGCGTTCGATTTTTGCTTTGAAACAAATTATCAAACACCTGGTGTGCATAAACACACTAAGTGCAGAATTTCTATGGAAGGTAATGTAAAGCTGCTCCAAGATACAATTCAAGGAATTGTATCAATTTAACAAAATAGTTTCTCAGCTTACGATTACACTACGATAGAAATTTCGATAACTTGCGACTTCACAAATTCGAATAAACTGAAATGTAAAAGAGTTAAAGGAAAGAGAGAACAAACGAGAATTGATTAGGCAGTTCCCCAATTATCCTCGCTTTGGGTACGTCTGCCCCGAATTCCACAATTGGAATTGATATATATATATATATATATATATATGTAGCTGTTGCAAATTATTTATTACAAGAGAAGAACAATGAACATCCAAACCCTCGAACGTCTTCGATCGTTGATGCAGAGTCTTCTCTCTCCTTGATTCAAGATGAATCAAGTGCTTCGAATATGGTTGATCCAATTACCGTCCCACGTTACTAAACTGAAAGAAACCACCGTTCTTCGATTACCTTCACTCGATCAATTGCGATCTACCAAAAATTCGAACCCAAACCTCTCTTCTACGATCCTCCAATTACAGCTACTAAACCGAACAATTGCTCCAATCTTCGGTTACCTTCGCCCGGCTGAATCCCTGTAGAACGAAACGGTTTGTACAAAAACCCCCAAAATCTACTCGATTCTTGGAGGACAAAACCAACTGGTTTTATTCAAGAAACACCTACGAAGCTCTCAACCCAGAAAATGTAGATCACACACTTCCTAAATTCTGAACGTTATCACTTCGATCAATGGGCGACACAAACAAAGATGATTATGTGTGATTGTTTATTTACTCAATGAAGAAGATGAAGATGAAGAGAAAAATGGTATCTATTTTCACGTTTCTTGTTATTTTGGATAATGAGAGGACCAAACTATTTATAGAGAATAAATTGACCCACCAAAGTTGTAACTGTAACGCCCCGATTTATTTAATTGTATTTATTTATTTCATTTATGTGAATTTTGTGAAATGTGTGAATTTATTGTATTTTACCTGCTAATTGAGTTAATTGGTTAATTTCCCTGATAGGTAAAATATTTGCAATAAATTATAATTTCTTTTCAACTTTTATTCCCCGAAATATATTTCATCGCTGTTTATGTTTTATCGCATTTTGAGAGCGCTTGGGAGATATTTGAGCGAAAGGGCAAAATGGTCATTTTGGAGGTTAGATATTTTTTTAGAAATAAATATTTTTATATAAGTAGAAATAGAGGGGAAAGAAAAAGAGAAAAGAAGAGAAAGAGAAAGGAAGAAAAAGAAGGGGAGAGAAAGAGAGTAGAAGAGAATATCTTCAATACTCTGTTTCAAGCGCGATTAATCGGGTAAGGGTGAGAAGTTTTGATTATATTGCGATTGTATATGTATATGTGTATGATTGTGTCAATGTTTTCTTGTTTTTATAATGTTTTTACATTTGATAAATTGATGAACAATTGATAGAAATCGATGTTTTCATGGTTGAAATGCGATATAAATGCATGGGAATACTTGTTGATTATGTTGGAACATGTTTTGGTTGTTATGGTATGAATTGGAAGAGGTTTTGGCAAAAAATTGGGAGTTTGGACCCAAATGTTTCTGGTTTCGCACTGCTGCGAATTTCTGAATTTTGTTTTGTTCGCCTAGCGAACTTGGCGAAGGCGAAAGCGAACGTTTGGTCGAGGGTTCGCCTAGCGACCCCGGGGACGAACGGAAGGCGGATATTCACCCAGAAGCTCGCTTAGCAAACTTTATGCCCTTTTTCCACTGACTTGGTTCGTGGGGGGTTCGGAGCGAACGTGACAGATTTTTCTATTTTGTTTTCTTCATAACTTTCAAATCGTAAGTCCGTTTTGGCCGCCGTTCGAAGCGTTGGAAAGCTAATGAGATGTTCTTTCTTATAAAAATGGTTGGGAGGACAGTAGATGATTTATTCAAGTCATGGTTGTTGAAATTCTGGTACAGATGTGTGATGTCTCGTGCAATGTCACAACATCGCAATCTGCTGTAAGAACAAGACAATAATAGTAACAGTAAATCAATACGCGGATTGTTCACCCAGTTCGGTCCAACAACCTACATCTGGGGGCATACCAAGCCAGGAAGGAAGTCCACTATTAGTAGTATCAAATTACAGACTCAACAGACCAATTGACAATCTACCTAATTTAATCACTACCCAATGACCCTTCTATCTAAGTCCTCCCTAGATAAGAGACTCCATCTCACTCCCAATCATCGCAATGATGTCTAGCAGTCAACATCCCAGTCACTGCATCAACAACTTGATTTCCAAATAACTCTTCTCGAACATAACCTTAGAAGACACACTTCCATGACAACCCTTGGAGTTGCTTCAAAGCTTCCTCCAAGAACAATGTCTACCTCATTACCTACAGGTTTCTGAGGAATACAACAGTGACCATCTCACAACCCGAGTGGTTCACTTTGACAAAGCCCTAATGATCTACATCTTGGACCCGTACCTATTCTAGGTTACAAGCGTTCAATTTATAACTTTTCCCCAACTGGATTTGGGCCTTCAAATCACAACATATTAGCTGCTACAAATCTGCAAAAGATTCTCCTACAAAATAGGTCTTCAATCAACTCTTCCTAATTTATCTCCATATCTTTTTGCACAAAAATAGTAACAAACTATTCTCCATATATTTTTGCACTAAAATAGTAACAACCTATTCTCCATATATTTTTGCACTAAAATAGTAACAAACTAATCTTCAATAATCTTCACTTTTTAATTCAGCTGCAAGATCTTCTCTATAAAAATATTTGATTTGATTTGAATTTAAAAACAGATTTTATCTTCAAATCTTTTTAAATCTTCAGCCCTTAAACACAGCAACAAATCTGCACAAAATCAGATTGCAACAAAAAATATTTCTCCCAAGATATTCGCACACTAAATCTCTAACAGATCTAATCAAATCAACCTTAAACGCGCAACCCTAAAACATCACCACCTGATGTTTTAATGTTCTGGTATAGTGATGTCAAGACATCGCATGTGACATCACTCTTCAACACTTTAACTCTTCATCACCTTAACATTCACTAATGTTAAGACTTAATGTTAAGACATCAGACACATGACATTAACATTGTTCAACTTTGTTTTACCAAAATTCCAGCCAATACAAGAACTAACAATCTCCCCCTTTGGCTAATTTTGGCTAAAACAATCTCAGCTAACATCAGCAGCAAAAACCAACAAGCTGGATAAACTCACTTTCACATCAGCATAGGGCAAACTCCCCCTCAAACCAAGAACCAGCTCACAGCTGTTCAAACACTCTCCCCCTCAACTGCTGTACCATATCAGAAAAGGCTTCACAACCACACCACGCCTTGGCAACTCTCTCCCCCTTTTTAGCCATAATTTAACAAACATTGGGGTAAATGTACACTAGTTGTCCAATCCATTGATACACCAGGTCTAAACGGTCATGTCCATCAAGCACGACATAACACCTTCACCAGAGCCACAAACAATCTAGATAACCAAAAGTTCAACTCCCCCTATCTAAGATAACCAGTGCTCCATTGCAAGATGAATACCTTAAATGAATGGAAAACATAAGACTCATCTTCATGTCTTCAAGAGCGCACCCTCTGCTCAACACACCTGCTGAACGCATTCACTTAATGCTTGATCCTCAAACAACACTAGTACATTTAACTGACAGAAGTTGCTCCTTCAACAATAAACACCAAAAAATCACCAATGATATCCCATGACACCTTTATGATCATCTAGTAAGAATGTACCAGGATCACCTCCAACAACCTCTTGGATTGAGACCAAAATCATCATTGATCCCTCTCATCCAGAAACCATCCATACCCTGTACAAATCCACAGCCATAAGCATTCTTGTTCCCCACAATCATCCACAAGATCTGAGGCACACATACACTGCCTTCCACTACACGTTAAGTAAAGTCCTCTTACTTTGAATTAATATCACACACCAAGACAAGTGTGACATCTCCCATCAACAAAAACTCCTACAGAGTTCTTCCAGAAACTGCAAAGCAAAGTAAATTCTCCCAGACACAAACAAAGTTGTCCTTCAGACTCCTCCTCAGAAGCATGTGCGCATATGATTCAAACAATTAGCTTCACAAGGGTAGAACCATTCATGTCCACACCAACATGCCATCCAACAGCCTAATGTCATAACATGTTATCTGACATTATCTCCTCACAAGATTCAACCAATCTTCACAATCTTGATCAGCATGCAATCTTCACAATATATGTACCTTTGCAGCGACAAGTACTCCCCCTGTCATGGTTAACTAATGCTCTAGATGAAGATGAACATTTGAGCACACTTGTTGAGCACATGCATTTTGGTACCATTGTCCCTTTCTCCAAAGGCATTCATTCCTTATCATGCTCTTCATCTTCAGACTTCCAATCAATCAATACCTGATCTACTTTAGTCTTCTCTACATTTTCCATCCAAGGCAGACCTTCTACTTCATCATTCTCCCGTATGACTATGTAGACGCTCCTTAGGCATAATGTAGGCACCACGCTTCTGAACTAGAGCATAATCATCCTTCACCAAGGATATCCAACCAGATAATGTCCCAACACAAGTTAGAACATCTGCCACCCACCAAGACATCATCACCATGATTCTTGATATGCTCCACCAACTGGACTTACAATAGCATAGTAATCCAAACTGAAGATCTTCACACAACACTGCGTCATCAGCTTGAACAAAGAGAGCTTCAGAAACCCATAGAGAAATAAACTCTCATCCACCAAAAGCAGGTATACGTCCATTCTCAACCTAGAACTTCTGCCACAAGCTCCAAGAGAATTAGAACCTCCTTACGTTTTTAACTAAATACTCTTATACACAAGAGCAATCAGTTTCAAGCATCCTGCTTGAATGCACATAATGAAACCAACCAAATTCTGCCTTTTGATTGATCTCAATCTTCTTCAGAACTCCCACAAGATATCCTGATCCACCAATGAAACCAGATCTTCGAGTCACATGAACTACTTGCTCCATAGAAAGACATCTTGGATTCACCAAGCCTCTTCGTCATGTAACATTTTCTCAAACTACAGCTCCCGCATACTGTATGAGACAGACCTTTTCGAAGCATCCATAACTTCCATTACTTTAGATCACCTCTATCTTAAGCTGATGTGCCACATCACCAGCTGAGACTTCTGATGTTAAGCTAGATGTCAGACCATTATGACATCCAACTGTTGAATTCAGCTCCTCCTTCTGCCACTCAGAAGAACCTCCTCCCTTTGCAGAAACAGATTTCCATGCTCTCATAGACTTGATTCAACAATCAAGTTTGAGTAGACAACCTCCATTCTGCTTAGAAATTCCAAAGACTTCAAATCTGAATCTTCAGAAAATAAGTAGTCCAAGACTACCCCATAGCAATACTAAAGAATGTCACTTCCCTTAGTAGAGCCGTCAGTAGAAAGCCAGAGATAACTGCCACTTATCCTCGACCTTCACAACCAGAGCAAACACCATGCTCCAAATCAATTAGACCATCAAGATTATGATGTCTTCATAGTCTTCCCTCTTCATCATAATTCAAGTCGTCACACACCAACACACCACAAAGAGAGATAAACAGCCACATAGAGACAGGTAAATTCTCAACACTTCTGCAGTCCTGCACTTTTACATATACATAGTCTCCCGTCAATGTATATTGTCATTAGTTGAATGCACAACATCTTAGATAAACGCTCAGCTTCTGTCAAGGTAACCTTCTAACACAACATGTATCTGCTGATTCTTCTTCAAAACAGACCATCATGACAACCATTCACACCACCAAAGCATCTCAGGTTAGGTCTGTGTCTTTACCTTTCACTCCTCCCTGAGCAAAGAACTGAAATAATGTTTCAACATCAGTTCCGACATCAGCAATCACACTAAACATGAACCAAAATAGTCTATATTTCAAGAATCTTCAAACTTTTGATGCCATCCTCCTTAAGTCACCACAACTAAGCTTAAGAGATAACTTATCAAGAACTTCACTCCCGCATGAAAGATTTGACAGTGATACTCTTTTGCTTTGGCTCTACCTTCTTCTTTCACCATCAAAAAGGATGAAGGAGTCACAATACTGAACATATTGGTATTCTTCTTCTGATCCTTCCAGCCACAAAACTAATGCAGACACCAATTCCAATTGACCAAAGGCTGATTTACAGACATTGACATATTAAGCTTAGCTTCTTTCTTGATGAAACTTCTTAGACACACAACCCAGATGCCTCCTCTTCCAAGTCAGGAGTAGGTTCCAAACAGATGTGATCAACACATTTGCTTAGCCCCCAAGCATCTGTTATGTCACGATTCTGCACAATCTGCTGGTAGGACATAAGTTCTCTTCACACCAAAAGATCCTTTAACACAACCCAGAGATTGACCTTGTAAGGTTGGAGGCAAGAATAAATTGCTTCTACCTTTCTTTAGACCTCTTTTCAACAAGCTCATATAAGAGTTCCTTTATGAGTGGACTTGGGATGAACCACATGTATCTTTGGCAACTCTAACAAGCTAGTTGAAGATGTCCTCACATATCACCACACCATGTGATACATCTTCAGAGGAGAACAAAATGTTGCAGCCTTAACACAAAACCACTAGGAATTTTCCATCAGATATATATATGCAGTGGAACATACACCAGAAAACTTCTCTATAACCTTCAGGCAAAACATAATAACCCTTGCATAAACACGACACTCCAAGTGCACTAGGTCATCATAGGTTTGAAAATAAGTCAAACCACACAGCAGCTCACCACCAAAGCTACAAGCCTGATAACTTCATTGTCCACTCCAAGGGATCATACAAAAATCTCTATGAACTGACCAATTCCATAACTATCTTTCTTGCTCATGAACCAGAAAGTATCTTCCCAAGATCTCATCCAGAAACAGACAGGATGCCTGCTCTGATACCAATTGAAATTCTGGTACAGATGTGTGATGTCTCGTGCAATGTCACAACATCGCAATCTGCTGTAAGAACAAGGCAATAATAGTAACAGTAAATCAACACACAAATTGTTCACCCAGTTCTGTCCAACAACCTACATCTGGGGGCATACCAAGCCAGGAAGGAAGTCCACTATTAGTAGTATCAAATTACAGACTCAACAGACCAGTTGACAATCTACCTAATTTAATCACTACCCAATGACCATTCTATCTAAGTCCTCCCTAGATAAGAGACTCCATCTTACTCCCAATCATCGCAATGATGTCTAGCAGTCAACATCCCAGTCACTGCATCAATAGCTTGATTTCCAAATAACTCTTCTCGAACATAACCTTAGAAGACACACTTCCATGACAACCCTTGGAGTTGCTTCAAAGCTTCCTCCAAGAACAATGTCTACCTCATTACCTACAGGTTTCTGAGGAATACAATAGTGACCATCTCACAACCCGAGTGGTTCACTTTGACAAAGCCCTAATGATCTACATCTTGGACCCGTACCTATTCTAGGTTACAAGCATTCAATTTATAACTTTTTCCCAACTGGATTTGGGCCTTCAAATCACAACATATCAGCTGCTACAAATCTGCAAAAGATTCTCCTACAAAATAGGTCTTCAATCAACTCTTCCTAATTTATCTCCATATCTTTTTGCACAAAAATAGTAACAAACTATTCTCCATATCTTTTTGCACTAAAATAGTAACAACCTATTCTCCATATCTTTTTGCACTAAAATAGTAACAAACTAATCTTCAATAATCTTCACTTTTTAATTCAGCTGCAAGATCTTCTCCATAAAAATATCTGATTTGATTTGAATTTAAAAACAGATTTTATCTTCAAATCTTTTTAAATCTTCAGCCCTTAAACACAGCAACAAATCTGCACAAAATCAGATTGCAACAGAAAATATTTCTCCCAAGATATTCGCACACTAAATCTTTAACAGATCTGATCAAATCAACCTTAAACGCGCAGCCCTAAAACATCACCACCTGATGTTCTAATGTTCTGGTATAGTGATGTCAAGACATCGCATGTGACATCACTCTTCAGCACTTTAACTCTTCATCACCTTAACATTCACTAATGTTAAGACTTAATGTTAAGACATCAGACACATGACATTAACATTGTTCAACTTTGTTTTACCAAAATTCCAGCCAATACAAGAACTAACAGTTGTGAATATCATTGTATGATTGTAGGACTGTTGTGGTTGATGGTGAGTAATTCTTGATGTGAATTAATATGAGTGTATATGCTAAAATGCTAATTGTTGTGGTTTGTGGATTATGATGAAATGCATTGTTTATGTGCAATTCAATGTGTGTTATTTGGTGGCCTTATGGCAAGTAAAGGCATTGTTTGAATTAATTTCCAATGCATGAATAATGATGATGAGATAATTCATATTGTTTATTTGTGAATGTGCATTTGATTGTCATGAGTCGTTGATATGCCATGCATCATGATATGCACCTTGTGATGTCGTGTGCCCTTGTGGGGTGTGAACGACGAAACGATTCCAGAGGGAATCTGCTGTAACGGTCGTGAGCCTTATACAAAGAGGACCTAAAGCGACGTTATAGACGATCGTGAGCCTTATACAAAGAGGACCTAAAGCGATCGGATCGTGAGCCTTATACAAAGAGGACCTAAAGCGATCCATAAATGTAACGCCCTGGTTTTTTTAGATTTATTTAATCGAGTCGATTTAATTATTTTTGTTTTTATATTATTTTATTCTTGGTTTTTATTTGGTAAATATGTTATGTTTATCGTTATTATGTTTTATCGCGTTTTGGGAACGTTTGCGAGGAATTGAGTGTAGGGGTATTTTGGTCATTTTGCTTGGTTAGATATTATTTTTTTCATAAAATAGAAACATAGAGATTAGAAATAGAGAAAAGAAAGAGAAGAGAAAAAGAGAGTGAGAAGAAGAATAAGAAAAAGAGGAAAACTTGAGGTTTAAGAAACCGATTCAACCGACACTTCAAAGCACGATTAATCGGGTAAGGGTTCGAAACTCGGTTATCATATGCTTGTGTATGAATATGTATGTGTGTGTTTGAATGTTCTCTTGCTTTTCATAGTTTTTCAATTCTAGGTTGAAATGAGAAAAATGAATAGAAATTGATGTTTTCACGGTCGGAAATCGATATGAATCGCGTAGTATGATCACACTATGCATATGAACATTTGTTGATACTTGTTATGCTGTTTGGAACTGATTTGAGATGAAAATGGTATTTTTGGGAAGGACTGTCGAAGGGTTTATTTTTCTGCATATCGCAGTGCGTGCTTAGCGCGGGTCTGTGCGCTTAGCGTGGTCTGGAGAATTTGCAACCTCTCTAGGCAGTGAGGAGCGCGCTTAGCGCAGGGTGGAGCCCGTTTAGCGCAACCTGGAGCACAAAAATAAAACTGTTTTTTTCTAAAATCCATAACTTTTGATCCGTAACTCGGATCGAGACGTTCTTAGTACCGTTGAAAAGCTAATGAGATGTTCTTTCTTATAAAAATGGTTTTGAGATTGGTGGCCGATTTAATTGTGTTGGGAATTTGGAAACGTGTCGTTTTGTCGACTTTTATCGTCGTAATTGTGTGCGATTGATGTGTTATTGTGCGATATGTTTTTGACACATAACATATAGCTTGTGTGCTGTTTATGATGTGAATGCATGTGATGAAATGTTGTGATGATGGTTTGTGGCCTTATGGAAAATAAATGCATTGTTTTGGGTTTGATTGTAATGCATGATTATTGATGTTGAGATGGTTCACATGGTTATATATGTATATGCATTGGATTGTCATGAGTCATTAGTATGCCATGCATCATGATATGCATCTTGTGATGTCGTGTGCCCTTGTGGGGTGTGAACGACGAAACGATTCCAGAGGGAATCTGCTGTAACGATCATGTGCCTTATACAAAGAGGACCTAAAGCAAGGTTATAGACGATCGTGTGCCTTATACAAAGAGGACCTAAAGCAATCGGACCGTGTGCCTTATACAAAAGGGACTTAAAGCGATCCATAAACTTCGTGTGCCTTATACAAAGAGGATCTAAAGCGACAGGGAACATCGTTTTCCTGATGGGGAGTTACACTAAGTAACAAGCGATGATTCCAATAATTCCTGAGTGAATTAATGATGATGAGAATGATGGATGGAATGGTACCCCATGCATAGAGTCGTTGTGTCGGTCTCTGTGCATTTGCATAAGTCATGAATGGATTGATTATGTGTGGGAATTCGTGAATGGGATTGATGAGTTGATATATATATTGGTGATAAATGTGTTGAGCATGATTGATATGCCTTTGTGATGGATGCATTAATTATGAATTGTTTTGTTTTGTATTTGAACTATGGTGTACGTTGTGGTGAGAATGTTTTGCATGCGTATTTCATGTTATTACATAATTGTATGCAACTATATTATAATTGTGTTTCTCACCCTTCTGCTGTTTTGAATGCTCTATGAGGCATTGCAGATTAGATACTGGAGGTCTTTTTGTGAAGATTATGTCTTCATTCTTTTGTTGGTCAGCTCTGATATGTGGCACCGGGTAGTCAGGGAGATCGTTATGTGATTATGTGTATATATATCTTTTTGGATTGTACATGTATGACTCTGTATATGACAGATAAACTTTTATGTTTATATATGAGATTTCAGTTGGAGATTTTTCGCTTTTATTCTGTATCTAAATTGTGGGTGTTAGGAACCGAGTTCCTCTGTTTATGTTGCTACCTGATTGTTGCATGTCTATATGAGCAGGTTGTTATATTTCATTACTTTGATGTGACGCTCCCGTCTATGCCATGAATGTTTTAATTATACTCTGATTATTTGTTATCGCTTTAATTTCTCGGGGTATAGATTGGGGTGTCACATTAAGTGGTATCAGAGCCAGTCTGTGTCGGTCATTTTGACCAAGTTGTTTGTTGTGCGACAGTTGTGTTCTGGCGAGTTGATTATTTAACCATAGTTACTGTTATTGGATATGAACAGAATATGGCTGGTAGGAATGATGCTGCTCTTGCTGCTTCTATGCAAGCTATGGCTCAGGCTGTGCGGAATGCACCTAATTCTGGTGGGAATGATGAGTTCAGGAAGAACAAATCGCCTGTCTTCAAAGGGAGACATGATCCTGATGGTGCTCAGATTTGGCTTAAGGAGATTGAAAGAATCTTTCGAGTGATGGACTGTGCTGAGGAACAGAAGGTGAGACTGGGTACTCACATGTTGCAGGAGGAGGCTGATGATTGGTGGGTTAGTACGCATCATGTGTGGGAAGCTACAGGTGAAGTTGTCACTTGGGCTTTGTTTAGCAGTGAGTTTTTGAGGAAGTATTTTCCTGAAGATGTTAGAGGAAAGAAAGAAATAGAGTTTTTGGAGTTGAACAGGGTAACATGTCTGTTACTGATTACACTGCTAAGTTTGTGGAACTTGTTCAGTTTTATCCACATTATGCTGAAGCAACTGCAGAGTTTTCCAAATGTGTGAAGTTTGAGAATGGGTTGCGTCCCGAGATCAAACAGGCAATTGGTTATCAAAGAATTAGGAGGTTTTCAGATTTGGTGGATTGTTGTAGAATTTATGAGGAGGATAGCAAAGCTCGTTCTACTCATTATAAGAGTGTGAACGAAAGGAAAGGAAAGCAACTATTTCGTGGTGGTCCTTATGTGGCACCAGGTGACAAGGGAAAGCAAAGGGCTAATTTTTCTAAAAGGCCAAGTGAGGGAGGTATGTATAATCCTCCGAGATGTTTTAGGTGTGGTGACTTAGGACATCGTCAGTTTGAATGTATAAAGGATATGAGGAAGTGTTACAATTGCGGAGGTATAGGACATATAGCAGCTTATTGCAAGAGGAATGTGGTGAAGTGTTTCAACTGTGGCGAACCTGGTCATGTTAGTACGAGGTGTCCGAAACCAAAGCAAGCTCAAGCTGGAGGGAGAGTATTTGCATTGGCAGGAGCTCAGCCTACTAGTGCAGATCGTCTGATCAGAGGTACTTGTTTTATTAATAGTACGCCTTTAGAGTTCGGGTTTTTTGTTATCGTTCCACAGAGATTATTCGCGATATTACCGCCGTTCTACAGTCGTAACATTTCAAACTTTAAAGTAACAAGGGGTTTCAGGTTGGTTTCGTAGCATTCGCATTCAAATTTAATTAAAATCGGTAGAGATGTTGTTTTAACGGTTTATAAAAGTATGTCAAGATTAGGGTTCGACAAACCACTTTGCACATATATAATCGATAAGCTAATGAAATCGGTTAAATGATAAATACAATCACATATCCTCCCAATATGTTTATCTCTAACACATATTGTGAGTTTTGCCATTTTGATCCTTTGTTGATTTCTCACACAAACTACCAAAATGACAACATTAAAGTTCAATATTTGGTGAACATCAACACACATTACTATCTCTAGCTAATGTACATTGATGGATGAAAAACCTAGGTAAAGAGTAGGAACGCATTTCTCAATCATGAACCCACACAAAGAATAAACCATATAACAAAGTTTTTCATCATACATTCATCATCCAAGAGTTCACAAGCTAGAATCAATCCATATACATACAAAGGAAAGGTTTACCTACCATCTAACCTTGACACAAAAGTGAAATTAGCTACACATCTTCATGGTAGCTTGAGCAACAAGTAACGGACAAAGTTTTTGGAGCATCAATCTTCAAGAATCAAGGATTGAAGCATAAAAACTAAGAAAGCAAGAAAATGGGTTTCTATGGAGTTTTCTCTCCAAAAATATCTAAGTTACAAGATGAAAAGATGAAAAGAAGTAGGTGTCCTTTCAAAATGACATAAAAATAAGCCTAAATAGAAGTTCAGCCCAGAAAGGAGTGCTGGGCGGTGAGAAATTCTGCTGGGCGAAATCCACTTTACAGCCCACGTGACAGCAACAGTGCCAAAAGTGGCACAAATATTTTCCAAAAAGCGCCAGGCGAAATAATGAAAGCGCCGGGCGATGCAAATTTTGCTGGGCGAAATCAAGAGGCGCAACAATGTCACAATTCTGGAACTTGGCTGGAAAATTGGAGGAAACAAGAATGAGGCTTCGCATGTGAAGCGCCGGGAAAAACTTCAAAAGCGCCGGGCGAAACTAACATTGTGCCGGGCGAAATTCAAACGGCGCAGCAATGTCACAATTCTGGAACTTTGAAATAGAAAACATGGTTGCCCAACCGCCTCTGCTACGCCGGGCGAAACAAGAGGAAAAAGAAACAATACTTAAAATTTTCACAAATTCCAAATCCGGTCAAAACGATTAGCGATCAAAATACCAGAATTTCTGCAAAAAGTAGCAAACACATCAAAGCACCATATATTCACAAAAATGCAAGACTTGCTTAAATAATAAGTCGTTTCCCGATTAAAGCAATTAAAAGAGCTTAAAAGGTGTCAAAATAAACTATGAACATAAACACATTTTCACACCTAACAACTCTCCCCAACTTGCATCTTTGTTTGTCCTCAAACAAAAGTAAGTGTTAATCAAACACAAACAAGATTTCCAAATACCAAATTACCCGAAACCATAAATGGTTCAAACTCGAAAGATGCACACGCAATTTTTTTTTTTTAAATATCCATAGGATCAAAACATGAATATGACTTCATCCTAATCATAAAATCATACAATGCAACACAAAGTATCCTCAAGTTCGAAACGAATCACCTAACTTATTCAAATGAGCCTAACTCAATATATACAAAGGACAAAACAAACTCAAAGAAATAGTCCCACATCCAAAACAATTTATGCACTCATCTCACAATTAATCAAGCAAAAATGGAAACAATGATCACAAAAGGACTTTTATAGGTTGAGACTTGGCTGGGTTAAGAAATAAGGGACATATGTACACGTCCATTGAACACGAAAGGGGTATATTTTGTGAAGAGCATTTTCTATTTCAAAGCAATCCTTCATGCTAAAACTTCCCAACTTTTCTCACAATGCATTCTATTTCTTTTTCTTTTGAATTTCACAATTTTATTTATTTATTTATTTTTTTTCTTCAATCAATTTTTCTATTTCAATCTTTTGAGAATGCATTGCCCACAATTCCTTCTTCTCTTATCAAAATGAACCAATCTCCCCAACTTCAACAATATTATGTCTCAATTCAAAATGCTCATCAAAACGGTTAAAGTAAGGGTTCATCCTTCAAGAAAACAAAATTTTTCGTTTTAGGCTCAAGAGAGGTATCAAATGTTCACACACTTACAAGGTAATCTTGAAGTGAATTTTTGGAAAAGTGGTTCTACTCATAGTACTTAAAAATTGCCTTGATCATTTCAAAGTTTCCATAATTCAAAACAAAAAGTAAGATTAAACATAAAAAGTTTGAGTAAGCAACAATGAAATTTTGGTACATGTGCAGAATTCAGATGTCTTATAACATGCCATTCGACATCTGGTCTGACATAAACACACATGGCAAGGTATATAGCAATAAGCTTGGTACTGAAAAGATAAAAACATAACACACAGAATTGTTAACCCAGTTCGGTTTAACACACCTACTCTGGGGGCTACCAAGCCAGGGATGAAGTCCACTATCAGCAGTATCAATTCAAAACTAAACTCTCCGTTTACAGCTTATCACTTAATCACTACCCAATGACCCTTCTACCTAGATCCTCTCTAGCTATGAGAAACTCTTCTCACTCCCAATCATCGCAACGATGTCTAGCAGTCAACACTCTGCCACTGCATCAACGGCTCTTTACCTATACAATAATTCAACAAGGAAGACATACTTCCAAGGCACAACTTAGAGTTACTTAAAAGCTTCCTCCAAGGACAATACTCCTCTTACTTAACAGCTTCGAGGATCACACTAACAAACTGTCCAACTCACATGTCGAGTGGTACAGGAACCAACCCTAATACTAGAACTTTTTCATCTTTGGTTGCGTTACAATTTTAGGTTACACTGCATCTATATATAACCAATTCCCAACTGGATTTGGGCCTTCACAAACACAGCAAATAAGCTGCTAAAAATCAGCAGAAACTTCTGCTACATAATAGGACTTCAATCTTCAACTTCCTAAAATATCTCCATATTTAGAAAGTGTATATTTTCCAGTATTCTTCTCAATTTGAATCTTCAGACCTTTTAATTCAGCGCCACATAGAATTTGCATATTATTCCCTAATATTCTGCATCTGTTAAGACATAACAGAATCTTTAATTCACCTTGGTTCTGGCGCGATGTCGAATGGACCTTCATGGGACATCTTAGTACGACATGTTGTTCCAGATGTTGAAACTACTTCAACTCAACATGTTCCATTTCACAATAGGACTTCTTGCTCAACCTGTTCTTCTTTAGCAAGATAAAATATCCTACCTAACATATTGCTGTTATTATTTGTTTTACAAAATTAATGCCAACCCTACACAATAAAGAACTAACATTCTCCCCCTTTGGCAAATTTTGGCTAAAACAAATATATAAACATTACAACTCAGATTACAGCAGCAATTACAACCTTACACTACTGTCAGTAGTCATCAGCAACTACTGAACCTAACAGTAACCATCAGTAGCTACTGTGTACAGCAAACATGGAGAATCATCTTCTTGGGAAATCTTGAATGATGTTAGGACATCATGTTTGACAATTCTTTCCAGCATATTCTATGAGTTCCATAACATCACCTCCGAGCACCACAGCACAACAACTTCAGGCAACACATTAGGACCTAAGATGTAGAAAGTCCTGAAGTCATTTGGTGCACATGAGGAAGAAGATATCAGACACCCCCTCAATACAACACATTTCTTTTTCCTTCCAGGACAGACCCAAAACAATTGTAGAAGACTCCTCCAGAAAAGAAACGTTTGTCTTAACATAAAGGACCAATGGTGGCATAAGAGATTTCTGCACACCTTAATTGATCAGACGCCCCTAGTCAACCTGTGGCATAAGATGAAACTTAAGAAGTACCAATCTACCAACCCAGGTAACTCAGAACACAAGTCACAACTGTGTTCATAACTCAGGACACAAGTCACAAAGACTCAACACCAACTCAAGGAAAGGACACCCTCTTCGACATTTCTGCACACATTTGGAACTGCAGACTCCAGACATGGCATCTGCGCAAACCATTTTGCACACCCTTTCTCCCCCTTTTTAGCCAAAAATTGGCAAAGAAGGCCCTCACAGAACTAGACCCAAGTGATGCTCACCCAAATACGAACAAACGCCATAAGACTTATGAAACAAGAACACTCACTGGCTGAAGGAGAAGAGAACAACCCCTATAAATAGCTGACCAGTTACTTTGGAATTAACGAGCTTTGAATATGTCAAGGTTCTTGGTCAAAGAAACGCTATTTTAGGTACCAAAAACTCCATTCAAATTCAATGTCTACCTTCCAAAATAGTCTTGACTGCCTTTATTGTTTCTCAACTGAAACTTACCATAAATTAAGCCAATAACGTTCCATGCATAGGCAGGGACACGTGTTTCACCTTATCCTTACACTACCGACCAGAATAATTCCTTGTTTAACTCAAGAGAAACATGTCCTGTACCATGTTCTGACATCTTACCAAACAATTGTCTGCTTGCTCACAAAATTATCAACCCAAGACTCCACAGAAAATTATACATTCCAAAACACAACCACATCTTCTTTTCTGTTGGGTTTTGAGACGACTTCTATTGATCAGTACAACTCACAATCCCTTCTAGATTCCTTCAGAACAGCAGAGAAAAATAAATTCTCCCAGATACAACAATTCTGCTTTTCAGACTCCTTCTGCATAAGCACCAGCTTCACGCAGCTAGGATATCACACCGGCCTTAGGAACACCCAACCATACTTAGTAGTACATGTCCCATCATGTTGTTTGACATCACTCTGCACAAACTTAAATAGCACGCAAGCTACACAAAAGTCTGCACACTTGCAGTAATAGACCATAGACAACAGCCTTAACTCCCCCTGACATGAACAACCAACGGTATTGCCACATTCTCAACACTTAAGAACTGCCACTTCTTGTATTTGTTGAGCAAGATCTCACCATGTTAATTTCAGATACATGGTCTGCCAAGTCCAATATAAGAGCCCACTTGATTTGGAATTTCTCACATATTCCATAACAGATGTCTTTAGATTACTTGTAACACAAGATAAGGACTGCCACCACCTTTTACTTGTATTAGAAGGAACCTCCTTATCTTCAGCCATTCTGATCAGATCACACCACTGACAACAACCTCCTGTCCTTACATTCACAAGCACCTAATGAAGTCTTCATCATGAAAATAGTCATGTATTGCCAGACCAAACTACTTAACATCAAGATCATAATCTGCCCATTCTAATCCACATTATGTCAGAACTGCCACTTCAGACAATAAAGCTGCTTCAAGCACAGTCCCAGACCGTCCTCCAGGATACACAACAAACACTGATGTTGTAACAATATATAGGACATTAGCAAGAGATAAAAGAACACACCTTCTACATTTCATTTAGGTAATCATAACCACCTGGTCACAACCAGCATCAGCAGCTGTACCGAAAATAAACTCAAGGGAATCACATCAAACAACTAGACAATACCTAGGCTCACTTTCCCTCCTTTTAGCCACAATAGGACAACCTCTTAACCTATCAAGGCACCAAGCACGAAGTTCTGACATCCAATGTGACAAGGTCCCAAGAGACAACAAGTTCCCAAACCAAAGACAATTTTGACTGGTCAGGCGATACGAACAAAGACTCTTTATGCAGTATAAAAAACCAAGCCTCCTTGTTTCTAGCAGCACATCACAGATAGAACCATGAGTCAGTCTAACAAGGATGCAGGGAAGAGACACATGCAGGTAGTCAAGAACCCAGATCCACAGAAGTTGAAGAACAAAACACTGTCCACAGCTGGAGCAACTTCAGGAGCCACAAGAACAAGAAAAACATCAGAGACAAGGATGAAGGCCATCAAAAAACCTTCAGTGCAACTTCAAGCTTCTGATGATGAATGGGACGAAGATTGGAAAACATTTTTTGATTCGGGGGATTGGGATAATCTTTAGACTCTTTGTTTATAGCTTTTTCTAATCTTGTATGCTTTCAGCAGTGCAATAAAATTCTGTTTCAATTCTGTTTCCTTTCAACTAAACATATGCAATAAAGATCACAACTGCACAAGACACATCCCATCACACTTAATCATCATGTATGCAAATTCCTAATTTGCAAAATAAGTGCCAACACCGAAAGCTGCATAATATCAATCTCCCCCTTAACATCATACGTTCAGCTGCATAAGATTTTGACACTCTCCCCCTATCAAAAATAACATGTGCTTCTTCGTACCTTGAAGAATGGAAAACATAAGACGCATCTTCATGTCTTCAAGAGCTCACTCTTTGTTCAACTCACAAGTTGAATACAATCCTCTCTTGTACTAAAACTCACATGATCCTAATCTGATCAACTTTTCTCTATCTACAACCACCAATACTCCTTTGCAAGAAGAACAACTTAAATTAATGGAGAACATGAGGCTCATCTTCATGTCTTCAAGAGCGCACTCTCTGTTCAACACACTTGCTGAACACATTCACTTACTGCTTGACCCTAACATCAGTACATAAATCAGGTAGAGGCTTGTGATCTCAGGAGATAAAAACCATAACATTCTGAACAGAATGTTCTGTCAACAGATGTTAAGACACTAGTCTTGACATCATGAACAGAGTCCAGCTGCACTAAGAAAAATAGAATCTCCAAGCTTCCCCCTTTAAGCCTCGGGACCAGAAACAACCATCATAATCCATCACATCACAGCCAATCACAAGAACGCAAGAACAGTATTCTCTCATCCATCTCTCCAAAGGCAATCATTCCCTATCATTCTCCCATATGATAATTTGGAATACTCCTGATCAGTTGATGAGTATTTTTACCTTCATGTCCAAGAAGTCTGCTAGAGAAAAAACTTCCTGCAACTAGGACCAAAAATAAACTGACCTCAGGAGTAAATAACATGTTTATCACACCTTGACCAACTCACACATCTAAGATAAGTTCCAGGGCCAGAAACTTCTTAGACATACCACCCAGATGCCTCCTCTTTCAGATCAGGAGTAGGTTCTAAACCCATGTGATCAAACCACATTAGTTTAGCACCCAGAGCATCTGCTCTGCCATTCCTTTAGACCATAGGATTTTGCACAATTCTGACGTGATGTTCTAACACAAGATAAGACATCATTCCAAGGAACACAACAAGAGATCAAAGACTAGATATTAGCCATTTTAGGAATAGAAGCAAAAGTAAATTACTTCTCACTTACTTCAGATCTCTTCCTTACAACTTCACTTATCAATGCCTTTATGAGTGGACTTGGAAAAAAATCTTCAAGTATCGTTGACAAAGTAGGTTGAAGCAGTCTTGCACATATCCCATCACCATAGGATATACATTCAGAGAAGAACAACCTTCTCAGTTACAACCTCAGTAGTTTTCAGATAGATACGCAGCAGATCAAAACACAAACTCCTCAAAACCTTTAGGTGTCACATATCAGCCCTAGCATCATAATCCAGGTGACACCACAAAACCACAGACTTGAAAATAAATTAAACCTAATAGAACCACCACACATCATCTATTTAACAAAAACTCCAAGTCTTCAGCACATGCCACTGCTTGTCACGAACAGTCCATCCTCCACTTCTAGGGACCATTCTCACAACTATATGAACTTCTCCAAGTCCAAACAACTTTTCAGTAGAAAGCTTTTACCTTGACCATGAACTAGAAAGTATCTTCCCTCGGATCTCATCCAGATACAGAACAGAATGACCTGCTCTGATACCAATTGAAATTCTGGTACATGTGCAGAATTCAGATGTCTTATAACATGCCATTCGACATCTGGTCTGACATAAACACACATGGCAAGGTATATAGCAATAAGCTTGGTACTGAAAAGATAAAAACATAACACACAGAATTGTTAACCCAGTTCGGTTTAACACACCTACTCTGGGGGCTACCAAGCCAGGGATGAAGTCCACTATCAGCAGTATCAATTCAAAACTAAACTCTCCGTTTACAGCTTATCACTTAATCACTACCCAATGACCCTTCTACCTAGATCCTCTCTAGCTATGAGAAACTCTTCTCACTCCCAATCATCGCAACGATGTCTAGCAGTCAACACTCTGCCACTGCATCAACGGCTCTTTACCTATACAATAATTCAACAAGGAAGACATACTTCCAAGGCACAACTTAGAGTTACTTAAAAGCTTCCTCCAAGGACAATACTCCTCTTACTTAACAGCTTCGAGGATCACACTAACAAACTGTCCAACTCACATGTCGAGTGGTACAGGAACCAACCCTAATACTAGAACTTTTTCATCTTTGGTTGCGTTACAATTTTAGGTTACACTGCATCTATATATAACCAATTCCCAACTGGATTTGGGCCTTCACAAACACAGCAAATAAGCTGCTAAAAATCAGCAGAAACTTCTGCTACATAATAGGACTTCAATCTTCAACTTCCTAAAATATCTCCATATTTAGAAAGTGTATATTTTCCAGTATTCTTCTCAATTTGAATCTTCAGACCTTTTAATTCAGCGCCACATAGAATTTGCATATTATTCCCTAATATTCTGCATCTGTTAAGACATAACAGAATCTTTAATTCACCTTGGTTCTGGCGCGATGTCGAATGGACCTTCATGGGACATCTTAGTACGACATGTTGTTCCAGATGTTGAAACTACTTCAACTCAACATGTTCCATTTCACAATAGGACTTCTTGCTCAACCTGTTCTTCTTTAGCAAGATAAAATATCCTACCTAACATATTGCTGTTATTATTTGTTTTACAAAATTAATGCCAACCCTACACAATAAAGAACTAACATTCTCCCCCTTTGGCAAATTTTGGCTAAAACAAATATATAAACATTACAACTCAGATTACAGCAGCAATTACAACCTTACACTACTGTCAGTAGTCATCAGCAACTACTGAACCTAACAGTAACCATCAGTAGCTACTGTGTACAGCAAACATGGAGAATCATCTTCTTGGGAAATCTTGAATGATGTTAGGACATCATGTTTGACAATTCTTTCCAGCATATTCTATGAGTTCCATAACATCACCTCCGAGCACCACAGCACAACAACTTCAGGCAACACATTAGGACCTAAGATGTAGAAAGTCCTGAAGTCATTTGGTGCACATGAGGAAGAAGATATCAGACACCCCCTCAATACAACACATTTCTTTTTCCTTCCAGGACAGACCCAAAACAATTGTAGAAGACTCCTCCAGAAAAGAAACGTTTGTCTTAACATAAAGGACCAATGGTGGCATAAGAGATTTCTGCACACCTTAATTGATCAGACGCCCCTAGTCAACCTGTGGCATAAGATGAAACTTAAGAAGTACCAATCTACCAACCCAGGTAACTCAGAACACAAGTCACAACTGTGTTCATAACTCAGGACACAAGTCACAAAGACTCAACACCAACTCAAGGAAAGGACACCCTCTTCGACATTTCTGCACACATTTGGAACTGCAGACTCCAGACATGGCATCTGCGCAAACCATTTTGCACACCCTTTCTCCCCCTTTTTAGCCAAAAATTGGCAAAGAAGGCCCTCACAGAACTAGACCCAAGTGATGCTCACCCAAATACGAACAAACGCCATAAGACTTATGAAACAAGAACACTCACTGGCTGAAGGAGAAGAGAACAACCCCTATAAATAGCTGACCAGTTACTTTGGAATTAACGAGCTTTGAATATGTCAAGGTTCTTGGTCAAAGAAACGCTATTTTAGGTACCAAAAACTCCATTCAAATTCAATGTCTACCTTCCAAAATAGTCTTGACTGCCTTTATTGTTTCTCAACTGAAACTTACCATAAATTAAGCCAATAACGTTCCATGCATAGGCAGGGACACGTGTTTCACCTTATCCTTACACTACCGACCAGAATAATTCCTTGTTTAACTCAAGAGAAACATGTCCTGTACCATGTTCTGACATCTTACCAAACAATTGTCTGCTTGCTCACAAAATTATCAACCCAAGACTCCACAGAAAATTATACATTCCAAAACACAACCACATCTTCTTTTCTGTTGGGTTTTGAGACGACTTCTATTGATCAGTACAACTCACAATCCCTTCTAGATTCCTTCAGAACAGCAGAGAAAAATAAATTCTCCCAGATACAACAATTCTGCTTTTCAGACTCCTTCTGCATAAGCACCAGCTTCACGCAGCTAGGATATCACACCGGCCTTAGGAACACCCAACCATACTTAGTAGTACATGTCCCATCATGTTGTTTGACATCACTCTGCACAAACTTAAATAGCACGCAAGCTACACAAAAGTCTGCACACTTGCAGTAATAGACCATAGACAACAGCCTTAACTCCCCCTGACATGAACAACCAACGGTATTGCCACATTCTCAACACTTAAGAACTGCCACTTCTTGTATTTGTTGAGCAAGATCTCACCATGTTAATTTCAGATACATGGTCTGCCAAGTCCAATATAAGAGCCCACTTGATTTGGAATTTCTCACATATTCCATAACAGATGTCTTTAGATTACTTGTAACACAAGATAAGGACTGCCACCACCTTTTACTTGTATTAGAAGGAACCTCCTTATCTTCAGCCATTCTGATCAGATCACACCACTGACAACAACCTCCTGTCCTTACATTCACAAGCACCTAATGAAGTCTTCATCATGAAAATAGTCATGTATTGCCAGACCAAACTACTTAACATCAAGATCATAATCTGCCCATTCTAATCCACATTATGTCAGAACTGCCACTTCAGACAATAAAGCTGCTTCAAGCACAGTCCCAGACCGTCCTCCAGGGTACACAACAAACACTGATGTTGTAACAATATATAGGACATTAGCAAGAGATAAAAGAACACACCTTCTACATTTCATTTAGGTAATCATAACCACCTGGTCACAACCAGCATCAGCAGCTGTACCGAAAATAAACTCAAGGGAATCACATCAAACAACTAGACAATACCTAGGCTCACTTTCCCTCCTTTTAGCCACAATAGGACAACCTCTTAACCTATCAAGGCACCAAGCACGAAGTTCTGACATCCAATGTGACAAGGTCCCAAGAGACAACAAGTTCCCAAACCAAAGACAATTTTGACTGGTCAGGCGATACGAACAAAGACTCTTTATGCAGTATAAAAAACCAAGCCTCCTTGTTTCTAGCAGCACATCACAGATAGAACCATGAGTCAGTCTAACAAGGATGCAGGGAAGAGACACATGCAGGTAGTCAAGAACCCAGATCCACAGAAGTTGAAGAACAAAACACTGTCCACAGCTGGAGCAACTTCAGGAGCCACAAGAACAAGAAAAACATCAGAGACAAGGATGAAGGCCATCAAAAAACCTTCAGTGCAACTTCAAGCTTCTGATGATGAATGGGACGAAGATTGGAAAACATTTTTTGATTCGGGGGATTGGGATAATCTTTAGACTCTTTGTTTATAGCTTTTTCTAATCTTGTATGCTTTCAGCAGTGCAATAAAATTCTGTTTCAATTCTGTTTCCTTTCAACTAAACATATGCAATAAAGATCACAACTGCACAAGACACATCCCATCACACTTAATCATCATGTATGCAAATTCCTAATTTGCAAAATAAGTGCCAACACCGAAAGCTGCATAATATCAATCTCCCCCTTAACATCATACGTTCAGCTGCATAAGATTTTGACACTCTCCCCCTATCAAAAATAACATGTGCTTCTTCGTACCTTGAAGAATGGAAAACATAAGACGCATCTTCATGTCTTCAAGAGCTCACTCTTTGTTCAACTCACAAGTTGAATACAATCCTCTCTTGTACTAAAACTCACATGATCCTAATCTGATCAACTTTTCTCTATCTACAACCACCAATACTCCTTTGCAAGAAGAACAACTTAAATTAATGGAGAACATGAGGCTCATCTTCATGTCTTCAAGAGCGCACTCTCTGTTCAACACACTTGCTGAACACATTCACTTACTGCTTGACCCTAACATCAGTACATAAATCAGGTAGAGGCTTGTGATCTCAGGAGACAAAAACCATAACATTCTGAACAGAATGTTCTGTCAACAGATGTTAAGACACTAGTCTTGACATCATGAACAGAGTCCAGCTGCACTAAGAAAAATAGAATCTCCAAGCTTCCCCCTTTAAGCCTCGGGACCAGAAACAACCATCATAATCCATCACATCACAGCCAATCACAAGAACGCAAGAACAGTATTCTCTCATCCATCTCTCCAAAGGCAATCATTCCCTATCATTCTCCCATATGATAATTTGGAATACTCCTGATCAGTTGATGAGTATTTTTACCTTCATGTCCAAGAAGTCTGCTAGAGAAAAAACTTCCTGCAACTAGGACCAAAAATAAACTGACCTCAGGAGTAAATAACATGTTTATCACACCTTGACCAACTCACACATCTAAGATAAGTTCCAGGGCCAGAAACTTCTTAGACATACCACCCAGATGCCTCCTCTTTCAGATCAGGAGTAGGTTCTAAACCCATGTGATCAAACCACATTAGTTTAGCACCCAGAGCATCTGCTCTGCCATTCCTTTAGACCATAGGATTTTGCACAATTCTGACGTGACGTTATGTGATTATGTGTATATATATCTTTTTGGATTGTACATGTATGACTCTGTATATGACAGATAAACTTTTATGTTTATATATGAGATTTCAGTTGGAGATTTTTCGCTTTTATTCTGTATCTAAATTGTGGGTGTTAGGAACCGAGTTCCTCTGTTTATGTTGCTACCTGATTGTTGCATGTCTATATGAGCAGGTTGTTATATTTCATTACTTTGATGTGACGCTCCCGTCTATGCCATGAATGTTTTAATTATACTCTGATTATTTGTTATCGCTTTAATTGCTCGGGGTATAGATTGGGGTATCACAATAAACGTCGTGAGCCTTATACAAAGAGGACCTAAAGCGACGGGGAACATCGTTTGCCCGACGGCGAGTTACACTAAGTAACAAGCGATGGTTCCAATAATTCCTGAGTGAATTAATGACGATGAGAAAAATGGATGGATTGGTACCGCATGCATAGAGTCGTTGTGCCAGTCTCTGTGCATTTGCATAAGTCATGAATGGATTGATTATGTGTGGGAAATCATGAATGGATTGATTATTTGTGGGAAATTGTGAATTGATTGATTATGTGTTGAGCTCGTGATAGCATTGGTAATTTGATATGCATTGGTTATGGATGATATGTTTTATATATAGACATATGCTATGTTTTGTGGGGATGTTGTACATTACAATGATTGTATTAATTATCTATGATATGCTATATATGAATATATGTGATGTGGTAGTGTGTTTCCATATGTCATAAATTTGGTATGCCTTGTGTGTGAATATGTGATTATGTTGGTATAATTGATATATGCTATGTGGTTGGATTATTAGAAATATGTTATGTATCTATAACATGCTATCTGTATTAGTATGTGATGCTTGTGGTGAGAATAATTATGCATGTGAATTTATATGTGTTTGCATATTATTATGCAATCTTGATTTAGTTGTTATTTCTCACCCTTCTGCTGTAGTTTGTTGCTCTATGAGGCAATTGCAGATTAGTATCTTGGAGGTTTTTTGTGAAGATTAGTTCTCCATCCTTTTGTCGGTCTGATTGCTCTGATACGTAACACGGGAGTCGGGGAATGCTTTTGTTATATATGTATACATTTGTTGGATCCATTTTGTACTACCCTTGTATGAATATTTTGATGTTATAAAACAATTTATTTTGTAAAACAAGCCAGTTATGGATCTTTCTGCTTTATTCCATAATTGAACTTTCCTTTTGTTGGAAAAAGTTTCCCTTTTATGTTTATTCTATTTTGTGTTATGTATCAAATTTATGAGCAGGGATTGTGTTTTCTTTCTTTAAATGTGGCATCCTTGTTTCTGTCTAAGAATAAATTTTTATTCACTCTAATTTATTTATGTATTATTTATCCATGATGGGAATTGGGGTGTTACATTAGTGGTATCAGAGCAGGTCGGTCCGTCCGGCCAAGTTGTTGAGTCAGTTGGTGTGACAGTTGAATACTGTTGATGTTGTTTGTTCCTTAGTATGTGATATGTGTGTGAAACACTGTCAGTACTTTCTGGTTTTCTAATCCTTTGTCAGCAGGATTTAAAATGAGCTAAGTGGGGGAGAAGCTGGTGCTTCTCCAAGTTGCTTCAGGTGTGGAGCGTTGGCTTAGAGTGTTGTTTGGACAGTGTTATTCCCGGTTCAAGAGGGAATGCGGAGGTAAGGTTTATGTCAACTAAGGATTTGTGCCTTAGGTAGTTTTATGCACAAGATGAAAGAAATGCTATTATAGTTTGGTAAAGATGGTTTATGCCCCATCATGATTGTCGCCTGTCTATTGACAAATTGAGGAACTGATCACCCTTAATCTCTTGTTGATAGTAGATGGAATTATGTTGGATGGAATAGACGTGTCTTTCCAGCTTTGATAGTATGTTTTGTGAATCGTTTGGAGCCAAGACAAGTGAGTATAGATTATTTTGTTGAGTCGATGAAGATTCTAATATCGGAAGATGAGACGGGTTAGAGGTTTTGGTATGTTGGTCCAGTTGGGAGGTCATTGAGAGAGAACGATTGGGTATTATTAAAGGTTGTTCTCAGAGAGTAGAGTGTGAACTCAAATTTGACGAAGGTGAAGATTTGAGGTTTAGATCTACTAAGTGAGTAGAAAAACTCTTAGGCGATGAGACCAAGATGTTTGTTATATTTGTTATAATAGTGTTCTGGAATTAACAGGAAAGCCACAGTGAAGGGCTGCCAGTTGTGCGTGATTTCCAGATGTGTTTCCGGATGGAATATTGGATGTTGGTGTTAGAATTACCCAGTGAAGAATTTTGCAAAAACTTTAAGAATTTATATCTTTTGGAATTTGGTTGGGCATTACAATGTACAGTGATGTTGTTTGGTGATAGTAATGCATCTGGAATGTTTGTGGAGTATATGAATTGTATCCTCCATATTTGATTGGATAAGTTTGGAGTGGTGTTCAGTAGGGATATTCTGATCTATTATAAACTCAGAAGGAGAGTATGTAGAGTGTTTGAGAATCAAGTTGCAAGTGTTGAAAAGGAAGGAATTTTTATGTTAAATTATCGAAGTGAGAATTTTGATTGAGAGAGGTTAGTTTTCTTGGTTATGTTATTTCCGTTGATGGTATTGTTGTGTATCTATCCAAAATAGATGCAGTTCTACATTGAGAGACTCCAAAGTCGATTAAGGAGATTAGAAATTTTTGGGCTTTGTTGGTTGTTACTGCAGGGTATGGAAGACTTTGCTAAGTTAGTACTTCTGTTATCTCAGTTGACTTGCAAAGGGTGAGTCGTTTGTTTTGGATGTTCGTTGTGAGTAAGTTTTGGTGAGCTGAAGTAGAATTTGTCTACGGCTCCAATTTTGATTCTGCCTGATCCTAATAAACTGTTTATGGAATATTGGGATGCGTCCTTAATGAGTGTAGTTAGTGTGTTAATGCGAGAGGGTAAAGTCATTTCTTATGCTTTACGACAATTGAGGATTCATGATTTCAAGATGGCTGCGGTTACTTTTGTGTTAAGAATCTGGAGGTATTATTTTGAGGATTTTAGGTTCAAGGTGTTTGGTAATCACAAGGGTTTAGAGTACTTTTTTGGTCATAAGGAATAAAGTAGGAGACAACGAGGATGGTTGAAATTCCTGATTAGTTATGACCTTGGCTCGAATTATCCTATTGGTAAAGTCAATGTCGTGCCTGATGAGTTAAGTCGAAAGTTTTTACATATGTCTGCTTTGATGGTTAAAGAGTGGGAACTTTTGGAAGAATTTAGAGATTTGAGTTGGTGTGTGAATTGAAATCTGATAGCGTTAGGCTTGGTATGTTAAAGGTCACTAATGATTTTATGTTGACTGTTAGCGAGAAACAGAGGCTGGATGTGAAATTTGTTGATTTGATGACGGTTGGAGATAAAGGTGTGAATGGTGACTTTAAAGTGGATGATCAGGGTGTTTTGAGATTCTGTGGTAGAATTTATATTCCTGATGGTTCGGAATTGAAATAGATGATTTTAGAGGAAGGACACCGGAGTAGTTGAGTATACATCCGGGAGCTAATAAAATGTATCAAGATTTGAAGAAGATCTTGTGATGGTCAGAGAATTAGAGTTGGTTAAGCAGTTCAGAGACTCGTGTCTGGTGTGTAAGCTGACATAGCAGAGTGTGAGGTTGGGTATATTAAAAGTGAACAGTGATTTTTGGCGAATATGAGAAAGAGTTAGACTTTGGACGTAGGATTGATAGTTTTGATGGTTACGAGTAATCGGAAGTGCGCGACGGAAGCGTGATGTGGCACATTTCGTATATGCGTGTGTGACTTGTAAGAGTTCATAGGTTGAACATTGAAAACATGTAGGAATGATGAGACCGTTGGACGTTTCAGAATGGAAGTGTTAGGTGAAAGGTTTAAATATTATTCATGGGCTACAATATAGATGGATGTTTTGGTTATATGTTCGATTGGTGAATCGTAGCATTGTTGTAATATTGTTGTGTGACAAGGATGTTGGTATTGTGGTTATGTAGAGGTTGTTGAAACAATGTTGGGTCGTGAGACTTTAGGTTCTTGTCTTTGTTGTTACCTCGTTTCCATGGTGATGGTTCAAGTGCGTGTAGCTAATTCCTATGATGGGGAATTAGGGGAGTGTTACCTGGGTGTTGGTAACATGGTTTTCTTTGAGTCGTGAGTTGGTCGTCAAGTGCATTGTATGGGCATTGCATCTTGTCGTTGTCGTTATTACCGTTGTCGTGTCATTGTAGTAGTTGCTGTTAGCAAGGTGGTTTGTTAGTTGTGTTATTCGTGGTGTTGCCTTTAATGGCATGAGAGTGGGTTAGTCGGATACGAGAGTCGTATCCAGAGTTGTTTGCACCAAGTGTATTTTCGAGGACGAAAATGTCTAAGTGGGGGAGAGTTGTAACGCCCCGATTTGTTTAATTGTATTTATTTACTTCATTTATTTGAATTTTGTGAAATGTGTGAATTTATTGTATTTGTCTGCTAATTGAGTTAATTGGTTAATTTCCCTGATAGGTAAAATATTTGCAATAAATTATAATTTCTTTTCAACTTTTATTTCTCAAAATATATTTCATCGCTGTATATGTTTTATGGCATTTTGAGAGTGTTTGGGAGATATTTGAGCGAAAGGGCAAAATGGTCATTTTGGAGGTTAGATATTTTTTTAGAAATAGATATTTTTATATAAGTAGAAATAGAGGGGAAAGAAAAAGAGAAAAGAAGAGAAAGAGAAAGGAAGGGAAAGAAGGGGAGAGAAAGAGAGGAGAAGAGGAAATCTTCAATACTCCGTTTCAAGTGCGATTAATCGGGTAAGGGTGAGAAGTTTCGATTATATTGCGATTGTATATGTATATGTGTGTGATTGTGTGAATGTTTTCTTATTTTTATAATGTTTTTACATTTGATAAATTAATGAATAATTGATAGAAATCGATGTTTTCACGGTTGAAATGCGATATAAATGCATGGGAATACTTGTTGATTATGTTGGAACATGTTTTGGTTGTTATGGTATGAATTGGAAGAGGTTTGGGTGAATAATTGGGAGTTTGGACCTAAATGTTTCTGGTTTTGCACTGCTGCAAATTTCTGAATTTTGTTTTGTTCGCCTAGCGAACCTGGCGAAGGCGAAAGCTAACGTTTGGTCGAGGGTTCACCTAGCGACCCCGGGGGCGAATGGAAGGCGAATATTTGCCCAGAAGCTTGCTTAGTGAACTTTATGCCCTTTTTCCACTGACTTGGTTCGCGGGGGTTCGCCTAGCGAACCCTGGAGCGAACGTGACAGATTTTTCTATTTTGTTTTCTTCATAACTTTCAAACCGTAAGTCCGTTTTACCAGCCGTTCGAAGCGTTGGAAAACTAATGAGATGTTCTTTCTTATAAAAATGGTTGGGAGGACAGTAGATGATTTATTTAAGTCGTGGTTGTGAATATCATTGTATGATTGTAGGATTGTTGTGGTCGATGGTGAGTAATTCTTGACGTGAATTGATATGAGTGTATATGCTAAAATGCTAATTGTTGTGGTTTGTGGATTATGATGAAATGCATTGTTTATGTGAAATTCAATATGTGTTATTTGGTGGCCTTATGGCAAGTAAAGGCATTGTTTGAATTGATTTCTAATGCATGAATAATG
Source organism: Lathyrus tuberosus (assembly GCA_022829125.1). Classification (NCBI taxonomy): domain Eukaryota; kingdom Viridiplantae; phylum Streptophyta; class Magnoliopsida; order Fabales; family Fabaceae; genus Lathyrus; species Lathyrus tuberosus. The sequence goes on along the minus strand of JALAZF010000241.1, from coordinate 1,601,813 downwards.
ATGATGAGATAATTCATATTGTTGATTTGTGAATGTGCATTTGATTGTCATGAGTCGTTGATATGCCATGCATCATGATATGCACCTTGTGATGTCGTGTGCCCTTGTGGGGGTGTGAGCAACGAAACGATTCCAGAGGGAATCTACTGTAACGGTCGTGAGCCTTATACAAAGAGGACCTAAAGCGATGTTATAGACGATCGTGAGCCTTATACAAAGAGGACCTAAAGCGATCGGATCGTGAGCCTTATACAAAGAGGACCTAAAGCAATCCATAAACGTCGTGAGCCTTATACAAAGAGGACCTAAAGCGACGGGGAACATCGTTTGCCTGACGGGGAGTTACACTAAGTAACAAGCGATGGTTCCAATAATTCCTGAGTGAATTGATGATGATGAGAATGATGGATGGATTGGTACCGCATGCATAGAGTCGTTGTGTCGGTCTCTGTGCATTTGCATAAGTCATGAATGGATTGATTATGTGTGGGAAATCATGAATGGATTGATTATGTGCGGGGAATTGTGAATTGATTGATTATGTGTTGAGCTCGTGATAGCATTGGTAATTTGATATGCATTGGTTATGGATGATATGATTTATGTATAGACATATGCTATGTTTTGTGGGGATGTTGTACATTACAATGATTGTATTAATTATCTATGATATGCTATATATGAATATATGTGATGTGGTGGTGTGTTTCCATATGTCATAACTTTGGTATGCCTTATGTGTGAATATGTGATTATGTTGGTATAATTGATATATGTTATGTGGTTGGATTATTAGAAATATGTTATGTATCTGTGGCATACTATCTGTATTAGTATGTGATGCTTGTGGTGAGAATAATTATGCATGTGAATTTATATGTGTTTGCATATTATTATGCAATCTTGATTTAGTTGTTATTTCTCACCCTTCTGATGTGGTTTGTTGCTCTATGAGGCAATTGCAGATTAGTATCTTGGAGGATTTTTGTGAAGATTAGTTCTCCATCCTTTTGTTGGCCTGTCTGCTCTGATACGTAACACGAGAGTCGGGGAACGCTTTTGTTATATATGTATACATTTGTTGGATCCATTTTGTACTACTCTTGTATGAATATTTTGATGTTATAAAACAATTTATTTTGTAAAACAAGCCAGTTATGGATCTTTCCGCTTTATTCCATAATTGAACTTTCCTTTTGTTGGAAAAAGTTTCCCTTTTATGTTTATTCCATTTTGTGTTATGTATCAAATTTATGAGCAGGGATTGTGTTTTCTTTCTTTAAATGTGGCATCCTTGTTTCTGTCTAAGAATAAATTTTTATTCACTCTGATTTATTTATGTATTATTTATCCGCGATGGGAATTGGGGTGTTACAGTAACAGAAATAACAGACAAAAAATTTAAGTAAAAAAAATCAGGTCAGGCAAGTTATGGGTCAACTCACGCTTTAATGAGGGCCAGCACACGAAAACACTGTGAAAAATTGACTAGAATGCGTCGAACCAAAGTCACCATGCGTCGACGCATGAATGGAATTTCCGCATTCCCAGAATTATGCGCTTTCCCATTTATTTCACACGTCTTGCATCAGTAATCATGCGTCGACTCATGCACATAGTAGGTCAGCGCATAACTTGTATTTTTTACATAAAATGCATTTTTTTACATTGTAACTGACTAAGACCCAGACAAACATACTAGACACTAGTATAATGATCATGCACATATATTTATGGATAAGACAAAGTCCTATATGTCTAGACACATGAACAACAATGACTAGATGCAATTTGCCCGACAAGAGAAGTGATACCACTTAAATTACAATCTAATACTCAGCATATTTGTTGACATCATTAAAACGAAATAGGTGAAAGACCATAGCCCTCACATACTCCCCCTTTTTGATGATGGCAACATTGTTTTAGCTTTCACGTGATTTGTAATTTGTGAACGAACAAGCTCCCCCTGTCTTTAACACTTGATTGATTTCCTGCTAATTTTCTACTTGCTATCCTTCTCCCCCTTTGTCAACATCAAAAAGAAGAGAGGAAGGTGGTCAAAATAAAACTTTAACACATAAGGATCCATCACATATTTGCAACACAACTACATTAACACGCATCCACATATGATACAGTTAACGTAAATGAAAAGCGGATAAATATGGAACATAAATCGCAAAGACAATTCATTTCATACGTAAGAATTTCAAAACAAACTGAAACAAAAGTCAAAAGTTGAACAATAGAAAAAAACATGCAAAGCAAATAACCAAACATAAATTCAAAACACCAGTAATATGATGCCCTAATCTCTATGGCCTCCTCCCCCTATATGGATGACCTCTTCCCCCATAATGCTGGCCTGGTGGTGGCAAATCCTCTAGGTGCAGGTTGAGTTCGATCAGGGTGTGATTTAGAGTACCAAGACTATTGGCAAGATTCAGATTCTGTTGAGTCAAGTTCTCGTCCATTTGGTTGAAGCGAGTCATAGACACGTCAGCAAACTTGTTGAAGTTAGTGGTGTGAGCCAAGACTTGATCGGATAAGTTTGTGAACCGTTCTTCCTGAGCATTGTAGCGGCTCTCTTGCAAGGCTTGGAATTCTTGCTGTTGAAGATTCATCTCATTTAAACTTGCCAGAATCTCTTCAGATGCCTGGAAATCATACTGAGGCTGCGGAGTTGGAGGTGCCGAGTAATCAGGTTGCTGCCAACCATACTCCTCGCCATAGGTGGGAGGAATATATGCGTCACCAAGAGTAGTCCAGCAGTTGTTTTACCAATCTCCCCAGCCCTGATTCTCAGAATTATACTCATGTTGATCGCCCATCCATGCGTCGTTGTCTTCCTCTTGCATAACCACATCAGCATCATTAACATCTTGATGATCACCATCATGTACATCCTCATCAGCATTTCCTTCATAATGAACAGGTTCTTCAGGTTCAGGTTGAAAAGGATGAGTCGATCTGTGTCGGTAATTGAATTTCTTATTAACCGAATCCCAATTGTAGCCCATCCTGGTGAGGGTTTTTGGTTGAAATTATTGTTCAAATGAAATCTCATTGTAAGGAATATTTGGAACTGAAATCCCAGCCTTATTCAAGATGTTCTGAATACAGGATGCATAACCTTGAGCCTGATATTTGTTGGAGTTGCGGGTAACGAACATCCGATATGCAAAATAGTATGGCCAGTTGATTTTGATCCGATTTTTCAGAATATACATGAGATGAACTTCAGCCTTCTCAACCCGTGAGTATCCACCTTTCTTCGGTCTCAAAATACGAGCAACAATCCATTACAAAATGCGGTCTTCAAATTTCAAGTAACCGGTAGTGACATTTTTCGGAAAGACGTCACTTGCCACAACATCGTCAGGATATGGTTCCCGTAACATAGAGTTTAGAGCAGTGTTAAACTCAAAGTTTTGAACAAAAGTTTTATCAGTTACTTTGGGTAGATTTTCATTTGTATCCAAGCTAAACAAAGTAGCCCATAAATCATTGTTCACATCATGAAGTGCATTATTCATAGAAAACTTAAACTCAGCCCCCTTAAATTTACCCTTGATTCCACAGTAGAACACTCGAATCAGATCACTATTGTACTTATCATCACATTCCAGGAACTCACCAAGACTCTGAACATTAAGTATTTCAGTTATCTCAGGAATGTGATAATCTTCACCCATCAATACATAGAAACCATGTTGTGGTATAACATCACGATTACTAAATAATGCCTCATAAGGACTAGATAGTGCATCAGAAACTAAAGAGTTAACAGTTACCGGTTGTGAAGAGGTTCCGGAAGATGAAGCTCTGTTCTTTTATCGGTTGTTCGTCTAGAAGCCATTTTTTATGAAGGTTTGAAGAAGATGAACAATGCACACAGTGGTAGAGAGGATGATGAATAGTGCGTGAAAGTAGAGAAGATGATGATCAGCCGTTAGAAACCCTTGTTCTTATACCCTTGAGGATTCACCTTTTTTTAAGGTTTTTATTTTTAGGGATTTTGATGGAGATTAATGGGTATTGATGAGGTTTAATGGAAGAAATAGAGAGGGGGAGACCATAAAATCTGATATGATTACATGCAATGAACAAGAATTTAAAGAGTAGTGAGAATATGTAGTGGGAATAGGCAGCAATAGGTCAGTGTACGCATTCCAATTAATGCAGGAATTCTGAACGTGACAGTTATGCGTCGACTTATGTACAGGGTGCATCGACGCATGCAAGTGTTGCGCTAACCCATTTGTTTCCCTTAACAAATGCATCAGTTTATGAGTCAACCCATGATATGGTCCTATCAACGCATGCAAGGCAAAAATGAGAAAAAATTGAAATTTTGCAAACATAAATTCCAAAGGATAAATAAACATGCACACACATAGAACAAACACTCACATGAACAATATGTGCTCAAAAAGCAATAAACATCAAGTTTAAGGTACTTAATATGGCACAAAATATGTTAAACATCTATAAGTCGGAACGATATTACCTTGATCACCATGACGATAAGAGCCCTCACATATAGCTAACTATCTCTTTACATTGTTAGTCAAAAGAATAAACAAGCATGTATATATATATATATATGAAGATCACTATCTTAAAGGATTATCAAACACAATCCGAGATATCGAGAATGCCAAGTTCCCTACGGATGTGAAAGAAAGGCTCAGTGGCTAACGGTTTTATAAAAATGTCAGCAAGTTGATTTTTAGTATCAACATGCTCAAAGATCACATCACCTTTCTCTACATGATCCCTAATAAAATGATGGCGTATTTCAATATGCTTGGTGCGTGAATGTAATACGGGGTTCTTAGTTAGGTTTATTGCACTAGTGTTATCGCACAAAATAGGAATACGCTCAAGTTTTAAATTGAAATCAAGCCATTGTTGTTTAAGCCATATGACTTGAGCACAACAACTGCCTGCGGCAACGTATTCCACCTCGGCTATTGACAAAGCAACCGAAACATGTTTCTTGCTATGCCAACTCACCAAGGAATTTGCAAAAAGGTGACACGTGCCACTAGTACTTTTCCTATCCAACTTGCACCTGGCAAAGTCGGAATCGGAATAACCAACTAAGGAACAAACACTACCTTTGGAATACCACAGACCATACTTTGGAGTACCGAAGAGGTATCGAAGTATGCGCTTAACTGCTTTTAAGTGGGATTCCTTGGGATGTGCTTGATACCTCGCACACATGCATACACTGAACATAATGTCGGGTCGTGATTCGGTAAGATAAAGAGGAGATCCAATCATACCTCGATACTTCTTTACCTCTACATCCTTACCATTTTCGTCACGATCAAGATTGGCACAAGTAGGCATTGGAGTATCTATTGCTTTGCAGTTTAGCATATCAAAACGTTTAAGTAGCTCAAGACAATATTTCGTTTGACTCACGAATGTGCCCTCTTTAAGTTGTTTGATTTGCAATCCGAGGAAATAATTGAGCTCCCCCATCATGCTCATTTCAAACTCCCCCTGCATCAAACTAGAAAACTCCTTGACCAAGGTCATGTTAGTAGACCCAAAGATAATATCATCAACATAAATTTGTACCAAGATTAAATGTTTTCCTTGACGTTTAATAAAGAGGGTTGTGTCAACCTTCCCTCTTGAGTACCCTTGATCACTTAAAAATTTGCTTAGACATTCATACCAAGCCCTAGAGGCTTGTTTAAGTCCGTACAAAGCACATTTAAGTTTGTAGATATGATCAGGATATTCATGGGATTCAAAACCCGGAGGTTGGGCAACATAAACCTCTTCATTTATGTATCCATTAAGGAAAGCACTTTTAACGTCCATTTGGAATAATTTGAAGTTCTTAGTGCAAGCATAAGCAAGTAAAAGGCGTATAGCCTCGAGTCGGGCAACCGACGCATAAGTTTCCTCATAGTAGATTCCTTCCTCTTGGTTATAGCCTTGCGCTACAAGTTGTGCTTTGTTACGTGTTATTACTCCATTTTCATCAAGTTTATTCCTAAACACCCACAGGTGCCGATTACTCGATGATCTCGCGGAGGGGGGACAAGGTCCCAAACCTCATTTCTCCTGAATTGGTTTAGTTTATCTTGCATTGACAAAAACCAATGCTCATCGAGTAACGCCTCCTTTGCGTTTTTAGGTTCAACTTGGGAGACAAAAGCAGAGTAATAGCAAAAATTACTAATTTTAGAGCGAGTGGTTACTCCCTTAGAGATATCACCGAGAATGTTGTCAATTGGATGGTCTTTTGAAGACTTCCAAGCTGGAGGAAGTTCATCTTTATCAGAATGATGATCATCCTCACTTTTCAACGGTTGGTGATCCTTTTCCTCCTCAATACGAACTGCTTCAGGCTGATCAGTTCCCTTATCAGCGTCCTTGAGTATGTCTTCAGTAGGTACACCTGTACCATGAAAAGAACTACCTTCTCTGACATTTCTCGGATAAGACTCATTAAAGGTAACATGAACTGACTCTTCAACAACATGTAACCTCTTATTATAAATTCTATATGCTTTACTCGACTGAGAGTATCCAAGAAAAATACCCTCGTCGGCCTTGGCATCAAACTTACCAAGAGTCTCTTTCCCATTGTTTAACACAAAGCATTTGCAACCAAATACATGAAGGTGAGAGATATTTGGCTTACGCCCTTTTAAAAGCTCATACGGTGTCTTGTTTAGAATAGGCCGGATGAGCACCCCATTCAAAACATAACAAGCCGTACTTAAGGCGTCGGCCCAAAAGTATTTTGGTAGTCCACTATCATTGATCATAGTCCTTCCAAGTTCCTCCAAAACTCTATTTTTACGTTCCACTACCCCATTTTGTTGAGGGGTACGTGGTGCGAAAAAATTATGATCAATTCTGTTGGAATCACAAAATGCTTCAAACAAATGATTTTCAAACTCACCCCCATGGTCACTTCTAATTGACCCAATGTTTGTGTTTAACTTGTTCTGAGATAACTTAGCAAATCGTTCAAAGGCCGAAAAGGTATCACTCTTATTTGCTAAGAAAATAGTCTAGCAAAACCTAGAAAAGTCATCGACTATTACAAAACCATAATAGTTACCACCTAGGCTTTTAACCCTAGATGGTCTAAAAGAGGTCCATATGGAGGAGCTCAATTTCATAGTTGAAATGATGTTTTTAGATTTGAATGAGATCCTTATTTGCTTCCCCATTTTGCACGCATCACAAAGGTGATCCTTTGTGAATTTGATTTTGGGCAAACCGATGACTAGGTCTTTTGAGACTATTTTGTTAAGCAAATCAAAGTTGATGTGAGCCAACCGTCTATGCCACAACCATGAATCTTCATTCATAGTGACTAGACATTTGTCTCCATTCAACGATACTTCATCTAAGTCTAGCATATAGACGTTGTTCACCCTCAAGCCCTTAAACACATTCTTTTTGTCACTATCTTCAACTATGCAACAATCCTTTGAAAAAGATACTTTATAATTCTTGTCACATAGTTGACTAATGCTTAAAAGGTTATGTCTAAGGCCTTCCACAAGAAGTACATCAGAGATAGTAGTATATAAGGGGTTACCTACACTACCTTTAACAAGAATCTGTCCCTTGTTGTTATCTCCGTAGGTGACTGTCATACCCCAAATTTTGACCACTAATATTTCCCATCATTGTACAAATCATCATCACAACATGGATGAACCATCATGCCTCACCAAATGCCTCAAGGGTTGTTGAGCATTCACTACAATCAAAATTAGGGTTTTAAGCCCTCTCAGAGCCTTAGACAAAGGATCAATCAAGGAATGACATGATCTTCAACTTGTCTAACCTCTCAAACATCCACAATGGCTCAAAAGGGACTCCCACTTCAAGGATTAAGCACAAGGTTGCCCTCTTCTAGGTGGATCAAGTCTCAAGATCGCCAGTATCACCAAATTAGGGTTTTGGTCGACCAGGGCCTCTAGATGGGAAGTTTCATCTGAGCATAAGCCAAAGATCCAAAACACAACCTAATGTACTCCATGGAACCTCATGGACCCAAGCATCAAGTCAATTTGACCTCAGGGGATGCATACATCAAAAATCAGGAATTAGGGTTTCTTGACCTAATTCACCCCTAAGTTGACTTTTGGGACAAATCAAGAGCCAAGACCTCAAGACATGATTTGAGGGTCTCTAATGAACTATATTGATCCATTTGGAACAATGGATTAATCCAAGAAGCTTGAGCAACAAGTCTCATTTTCATCTGCACCACAATTAGGGTTTCGCGAGGAAAGTCAACTGTAACTTTGACTTTTGACCAGGACATGCTACCAAACCCTAGGACATGCCCCAATATACCCTATGACACCCATGGAACATGTCCATCAAGTTTGATTTAGGTCAAGGACATGATTTCTTGAAGAATTGCACAGTTTGGAATTCATCTGATAAAAAGTCAACTGTGCACAAAAGTCAACTTTGACTTTTTGAGATTTTTCACCAAAATGGATTTTTAACCCTAAAATGATGTTAATGTATGATTTGAATCATCATTCATCAAGAAAAATCAAAGAATGTTGGATAACTTGCAAAAGGGATAACCATAAAACTTAGAAATTTTTCTAAGTTATGGAAAAAGTACCACTAATACACTAACTTTGGAGGATCATAACTCCTAAACCACATGGCCATTTTTTCTCATCCAAATATGGATTTGTAGCCCTCATTACCCTCTACAAAAACTTCAACTAGACCTAAGTCCAATTCATTAAGGATTTTGAGTTATGGAGTGATCAAAATCAAGAAATCACACATTGTTCCAACACTTAGTGAAAATTTCACTAAGTCAGATTTTGCTTCAATTTTTGCCAAATGTAGAGGGATTTTTCACTTGGAATCAAAAGAGATCAAAACCAAACTTGTTCAAACAGTTGTTGTATCATGTAAGGGCTTTCCAAAATGGCCAAGAACATTGCCAAATTCAACTTACCCCATGAGATATGACATTGTCAAGTTGCCTTGCTGAAATCTGTCAAAGGCAAGGCAAATTTTGCATTTTGGCTCGATTTGCCAAAATCAGCCAAATTCAAATGCTCCTATCCACTTGGACACATGTGAGGATTGAATCTAAAGGAGACAATCACTGAGCCAAGCCTCCAAAGTCCATGGAACAAGAAATAGCATGTTGAACCTAGAATGGACAAAATAGGGACAAGACTCCAAATTTGGATTGAAGCATTCAATGGAAGCATCAATGTGGCATGGACTGAGCCATTCTCATCTGAAATCAGTCAAGACTTATCCAAGACCAAGGGAACCAAAGCTTTGTGCCCTAACCTCTAGTCAATGGCTAGAGGAGACTTGGATTTCCATTGGACAACATTGGCCAAACCTACTTACCAGCTGCCATTCACTATTCCTTGCAAAACAAACTTGCTCTACTATAAATAGAGCTCAATTGTGATCAGTTTGAGGACACCAAAGCCATCAAACAGATGCTTTCCTTAAAATCTCTTCTTTCACTCCAATTTTGCCTTCTAAGGCAAGTCACTATCGGGTTTTGAGTTTGAGAGCAACTCCAATCAAACCAATCACTCACACACCTCACATACATCACATATGAGCTGATCAAACACCTAGATCACTTCTGAAACACCAATTTCACAAAATCACCAGCTGGTTGCTCAAATTTTCAATCAAGTTGCAGCTGAGGTACCACAAAGTGATCCAGCCAATTTCAATCAAGTCCAACCATTCAAACACACTCCATAGGGTGTAGGGAAGCTGTTCAGATCATCACCACTCATCTGTAACACCTCCAAATCAAAAATCACATTGCACTTGCAGTCACGGCTTAGAGGTAAGCATATACTTGGTCATCTCTCAATCTATGCATATTTCCTTGCACAATAATTTGGCCATATGTTCATAATCATGCATGGAATGTTTCCCCTCAATTAATTGCATTGTTTGAATTGTGTATCAAAAATCCTAGCCTTCATGCAGAAATTAGGGTTCTTGAGGTTTCTTCGTGATTTCATGTTTTATGTTTAATTTAAATGAAATTAAGTGTTATAGACATGATCGTGAGGTTGAGACGAGTATAATGATATGTGGATTGCATAATATAATCAAGTATTCAGTGAGATTGAGGAGAAAATGCAAATCAGCCAAACCCAGAACACGCGCGTGTTCTTGGTGTGTTCTTGGCGCCATTTTTGAATAATTCAAATATTTGAATTTTGTGATTTTATTTAATTGATTCAAAAATTAATTTCTCTCTGAGTTTTAATGATTTTGAGTTGATTATTTTTTTAATAATTCACAAAAATGTTAAAATATTTTATTTTATAAAAAAATCCCAAAAATATTATTTATTTAATATAATTGATATTTTTGCAAAGAATTAATATTTTAATTGTTTTTGACATTTTAAATATTTTTTCTACATTGATTTTGTAACTTTTAATGCTTTCTAATTATTTTGTAGGTCAATACTTAATTTTTAAAGCATTAATCCAAAATCACAATTTGTTTTTCACAAGTTAAACAATTTTGATCATTTTAATTGAATTTTTATTCAATTAAATACATTTTTGAAAACAAATTAGGGTTTTTGGATTAATTCAACCCTCATAAATCATTTTCAAAACTTTTTGGGCCTCTAATAGAGTGTAAGACCCAATCCTTTCTTGACCAAAACATTTTGGGCCTCAGTGTATTGTATAAGTCCCGCTACCGTAAAAAACAAACGGCGCGATCGTCGCCTTCTTTTGAAAAATAACCTTGGGCCTCTCCTTGAGCTATAAGACCCATTCAAAACATTTTGGGCCTCTATTAGAGTGTAAGACCCAATCCCCTTTTAACCAAAATCTTTTTGGGCCTCACTTATTGTATAAGTCCCTCCGCGTTAAAAGAAAACCTCGGCGCGATCGCCATTTCAAACGGAAAAATCATCTGGGCCTACCCTCGTGTTATAAGCCCCACTCTTTTTTAAAACTCACTTGGGCCTCTTGAGAGAGTGTAAGACCCATACCTTTGTACAGAAAACCTTTTTGGGCCTCAGTCACTGGTATAAGTCCCTCTGTACAAAAATAACAGTGCGCTCACTGGTAAAACCCTGGGCCTCTCCTTGAGCTGTAAGCCCCAAAACTTTCTTTTTCAAAGCACTTTCTCCTTTGATTTTGAATATACTGTTGTTTTCAATCTTTCTTTGTTAAACAACTAACCAAACAGCATGGAAGCTCTACAACCGAGTAAGTTGTTATTGCTTTCATTTACCGCTTTCATATACATATAAACTGTATTGTGGGGATGTTTCACTGTAAGTCTTCTTTCATAAACTCATATCAACTGTGTAATAATAGTATAGATATTTCGAGTTTCCCCGGCAACTACGTCTAGAACTAGGTGACGCCGTTTCGTTTATTCGTAGAAATAGACAACTAGATCCCCAATAGGATCACCAGATACAGTCTTCTCTCAGGCTGTCCTCATTAGGAATTGTCAAGAAACTCTACTCCCAGAGATGAATGTATTCTCCGTGAATGGTATCTTTGAGTTTCTTCCAAATTCTCGAACTTTCCTGACTTTGATCTATTCTCGGTGAATAGCATTGCCTTGAATTTCTCGGGGTTTGGGGACTCACGGGCTTCTTAAGAGCATCGGCCTCCTCTTGGGCATCGTACAAGGACCCACAGGCTTCCTAAAAGCAACCCCGCCTCCTCTTGGGCTTCGTACAAGGACCCTACGGCTTCTTAGAGGTATTCACAGCCTCCTCTTAGGCTTCGTATAATGATCTCTTCCTCCAGGAATGATAGCCTCCTCTTGGGCTTAGTACAAGGACCCGTCGGCTTCTTAAAAGTTTCCTGCCTCCTCTTGGGCTTCGTACAAATTGTCCCGACGACCTCCTAGAGGTATAGGAACAGAACTTAATCATCTTCATAGAACAAGTCCTTTCGTAGAGTCTACTACTGTTTCTCAAAACATAGTACAAAGATGGAACTCTAGACAAGGACAGTCTAATCTCCTTGAGTCTCAAAGACATTCTCAAGTGACCCCTTCGTTAAATAGGAAGGAAACCTGCAGACTCGGACAGTCACAATACCCTGCGGACTTCCCGCTTCCTTAAAGAACAGGAATAACCAGGATCCTTGAATCAAATCCCTGAGTACAGTGTTGCTCATATAAGAACTGATTTTCTCTTTCAAAATCAGTATACTGGACCTGACACTTAACTGAACAGTCACAATAGCCTCCTCTTGGGCTTTGTACAATGATCCTCCCCAGCGGAGTCAAACAACGTTTAGCCTCTCTCTCGGGCTTTGTACGAGACACCTAAGAGACTCCCTTGTTGAGTCAATCACCCCTTTCGCCTCCATCTCGGGCTTTATACGAGATACAAAAAGGTTCTTATTGAGCCAAACAAACAATCGCCTCCATCTCGGGCTTCGTACGAGATACAAAAAACTCCCTTGTTAAGTCAAATAGCCTCCATCTCGGGCTTTATACGAGATACCAAAAGATTCCATCGTTGAGTCAAAACCTTTTAGCCTCTCTCTCGGGCTTTGTACGAGACACATAATAGCCTCCTCTTAGGCTTTGTATAAGAAAACCACTGGTTAATCAAATTAACCTTTTAGCATCAAAGCTGTGCCTCGTTCACAGTACACAAACATCAACAACTCCTTCCTCTTCATCTAATCGTTGTAAGCGGCAAGCGTCTGGATCATCTACATCCATGCCACTGTCCCTCTTTCAGCATGAGAAATTCCTAAGGAAAGATAGCATTGCTCTACACTGAGTTAAAGTCTTCTCTTTCAGGTTAAAATCCCCTATAAAGGAAATTATGGCATTGCTAGGATCCGCGTATCCCGGTTAAAGTAATTCTCCTTTATAAACCAGTCACCCAACAGTTGTGACAAACAGACCCTCTTTAGAGATGACAAATTCTCTCTAAAGACAACACCTTTAGCTTCATATCTTGGGCTTTGAACAAGATACAAATAGACCCTTTAGCTTCACATCTTGGGCTTTGAACAAGATACAAACTACCTTTCGCTTCATGTGTTGGGCTTTGAACAAGACACCAAAAATAATCATTTCCTCCCATAGAATAGGAGGAACTACGAACGCTCTGATTTCCCTGTTTTGGATAAACGGGAATACGTAGGCATAAGATTGAAAGAAAAATCTTAGTGAGCACACTAAACAAAAACCCAAATCCCATATCTCCATCAATCAAAAGCAGTAATTCAAAAACATCAGTCCTAATATCCTAATCCTTGTTCCCCGCCAGAAACCTGTCATTCTATTAAATAGCACAAGAAAGGCCCCCCCACATTGATAGCATTCGTAACCTAACAGACCGCTGTTTAAACTCAGTATGCAAAGCAGGGTTAATTGGAGACATCTATTTCCCTTCCTTCATCAGCTCACAATAGGATAAAAAATGAATCGACCTGTAGTTTTAAGCTCAACCGCAGAGAGCGACCAACGCTTAAGAACCGCATCCAAAATCGCTCGCTACAGAAAAATGGCGCCCACCGTGGGGCCCTTCAAAGTTAGGTCTAGGCACGGTCTTCCTTTTCTTCACTTGTGTGAATACCACAGATTGGGGCTTCCGCCGGGGAACCCATTTTCTGTCAGGAACTTAAGATTCATAGCTTCATAGGTCTAGGATGACTAGGACAAATATATATACTGCTTTTCCTAATTGCTATACATGTTTATTTTTCTGCTTATGGGAATGCGGGTGATGCCGTATGTGGAAAGAATGAGTATACACCTAAGATAAGTGATGGCGACGGGGTCGACCATCAACCTCAGTGGAGGCTGACCAACGCAACCCATTCTCTCACCTAGACAATGGGCTGGTTGTTAAGTTTGAGAAGCTGAGGAGCCAAACCCTTTCGTAGTGCGGAAACTATCGGAAATAGTTGTTACGCGATACTACCCTCATTTGAGGCTGGTGATCTATTCTCGGTGAATGGCACTTACTCTAAGATTGCTCTATAACTCGCAGGCGATCCGCTTGTTGTTTTGCTTTCCTGGGAGGAGCTGATGATAATGAGTACAGGTACAAAAATCACCCTAGTATAAACCTTTGGGGATGGGTAGAGCCTTGACTTCATGACAACGACCCTTTGACCCCATGTTTTTTCTATGTTTTTGTGTGCTGCATTCATGCATTCATCTAAAAAACATTAAAACATTCAAAAAAATATTCTCTTCTAGTCTCTCTGTTCTTTCAAAATAAACTTAGACTGTGATTGCAAATATCAGAGAAAAGGATTGCACTAATGGATTTCGGTAGAAGGAGAACTCACCAGTATACCTTCAAGGTTCCAAAACTAGAGGATTTGAGAAGGTTAGCGAGGATGATCACTAACCCAGAGGCTTTCAGAGCCAAGCACGGAGGTTTGCTACCACTATTAAGAGTCCATGTGATTGAGGGAATCATGGATGCGCTTGTTTAGTTTTATGATCCGGTTTATCACTGTTTCACATTCCCGGATTACCAACTTGCACCAACGCTGGAGGAGTATTCTCACCTGATCGATCTACACATTACAGGTCGAGCTCCATTTTCTGGACTGGAAGAAATTCCAAAGAATCATACTATTGCAAGAGCAATTCATTTGGACGAGTCTGAGGTCAGGGCTCACGTGACCGCTAAGGGTGGCATCCAAGGTTTGCCAGCCCAGTTCTTGACAAAGAAGACCCTGTATTTTTCCAGTATAGGAAACATAACTGCTTTTGAAAGCATCTTTGTTTTGCCCACCTACGGGTTATTTTTGTTTCCCAACATCAATAACTTCGTCGATCTTAACTCCATTAAGGTTTTTCTCATTGGAAACCCTGTGCCGACTTTGCTCGCAGATGCGTATCATTCTGTACACTTGGGAAATTTGTACAGTGGAGGGGAGATCACATGCTGTGTACCTCTACTTTACAAATGGTTTATCTCTCACTTGCCCAAGTCTGCTGCTTTTTGGGATTGCAAGAGTGCCTTACGTTGGTCGCAGAAGATCATGTCTCTTACCAACTCTGATATAGATTGGTGTAATAGGATTTATGAGGGAATCAGGATCATTGACCGTTGTGGAAATTTCCCCAACGTACCCCTTATAGGAACTAAAGGAGGAATCAACTACCATCCGGTATTGGTTCGCCGTCAATTTGGATACCCGATGAGACACATCCCACTGGGTGTTCATCTGGAAGGTATTTTCTTCAAAGAAGGAGAAAACGACAGAGCACTAAAGATGGAAATAGTGCACGCTTGGAAGCATGTTCATAAGAAATGACGAGAGTCTCTAGGAAAACCAGACTGTGTCTCGTTGGAGCCTTATCTCCATTGGGTACAAACTAGAGCTCTCAAGATAAAGATGCCTTATCCTCGTTACAGAATTCTTCCGCCGAGGGAATCTGTCATGTACTTCATGACGGAAACTGAAAAGCTTCAGGTTACTCTCAACAAAATTCAAAAGGAGAGAAGGTCTTGGAAGAACAAGTACCGCACCCTCGACATAGAGTGCATCAAAATACAGTAATTACTGAAAAAAAAAGATGCTCTGATTGAAATTTTGGAGCAGCATGCTGTAGATAATCAAGATGACCAAAGGAATTTGCTCGCTCCTTTCACTTGGCAAAGGAATGACAACCCGACAACGGCCCAAGAGCCCCGGTCAAAGAAAAGGAAGATACCAGAATCAGCATCTGATTTCTCTTCAGAGAGGACTCAGGACCCATTAGTTTAGGTTTCTGTTTCTGCACTTTGTAATCTACTGTATTTCCACTTCTGTAATCTTTTGAATTTCAATAAAAAGGGGTTTCCCCACCGTTTGATATTTGCAATCTAATTGTCGAAGTTTATTTTGATTAAACCAAAAAAACAATTAATATAATCATTACATTCATCATTCTCACATCGCGTATTCTTCTTCCCTACGAATCTCATGTTTGTGTCTCGATTCTAGAGTGAAACTGTCTCATTCGTATAATACTCGGGCCAATCGTCAGAAAAGGATGGATGATCTTGAGGAAGAAAACAGAGAGTTGAAAGAAGAGATTGACGCTCTGAGAGAGGATATGAGAAAGCTTCGTAATGACATGCAAGCCATGGCAGAAGCTCAGCTACAAAGAACTGTGATCTCAGAGATCACCTCAACGCCCGTAGTGGAGAGGTATGATCCTAGGTATCAGATACCGAAAGATCATCCTTGGGGCATGCCTGTTAACTATATCCCGGAAGGATATGTTCCGCCGATCACTGAGGATCAGGGAATCACAGCAGAAGCCGCTGGGCCTGAAGGTTACAAACTTCGGGAAAGCGAAGATGCCAGGGGCATATTGAAGACTCCTGAAGGTTACAAACTTCGGGAAACGCCAAGACTCACTGCCGTAGTCACGGTACCACCCCCTGTGGTGCACACTGTCCCGGAAGGACATATTCCACCAACACCTTCTGGTAAGAAGGAAACTATGTTTGACAGAATGGATGAATTCCAGGAACAGTTCTTGGAAATGCAGAAGGAACTGCAGGCCATTCGCGGTCAGGATTTATTTGGAAAGGACGCCGCAGATCTCTACTTGGTCCCAAATGTGAAAGTCCCGCACAAGTTCCAAGTGCCCGATTTTGAAAAATATAAGGGTAACTCTTGCCCTCAAAGCCATCTGGTGATGTACGCTCGGCAGATGTCAGCCCAGACGGAGAATCAGGACCTACTGATTCACTACTTTCAGGATAGTTTAACCGGTGCCGCACTCAAATGGTACATGGGTTTAAACCGTGCCACGATCAGCACTTTCAGAGATCTTGGTACTTCCTTCGTCCAACAATACAAATACAATTTGGACATGGCACCCGACAGAGATCAACTCAGATCGATGTCGCAAAAGGACAAGGAAACCTTTAAGGAGTACGCTCAAAGGTGGCGTGAAATTGCCGCTCAAATTTGTCCACCTCTTGAGGAAAAAGAGATGACAAAGATCTTCTTAAAGACCTTAAGCTCATTTTACTATGACCGAATGGTTGCCAGTGCGCCCAGTGATTTCACCGAAATGGTCGGCATGGGCGTACGTCTTGAGGAAGCCGTCCGAGAAGGACGTTTGGTAAAAGACACTGGATCGACGAGCGGTACTAAAATATACGGTAGTTCTCTCCCTAAGAAAAAGGAGCAGGATATTGGGAATATCTCTCTCGGAAAGCAAAGATGACGTTATCATTCGGTAGCAGCTGTGACTCCTGCTATCAACCCTGCGTCTATTCCTACGTATCAACCTCAGGTTGCGCAGAGCCAACCTGACCAGCAAAGGACACGACAGCCTCTTCAGCAGGCTCGTCCTCCATATAACAACAACCGTACAACACGGCCGCCAGGATTTGATCCTATACCCTTATCGTACGCAGAACTGTTTCCATTACTACTGGCTAAGGGGCACATTCAGACTAAATCTCCTCTTACAGTACCAGAAAATCCGCCTTTTTGGTTTAAGGTGGATCAAACATGCCCTTATCATCAAGAAGGTTCAGGGCATAACATAGAGACTTGTCTCAATTTCAAGTCCGACGTGAAAAAACTTGTTAGGAGCGGGGTCTTATCCTTCAAGGATACAAATCCTAATGTTCTCACGAATCCGCTACCTCAACACGAGAAGGCTGCAGTCAATTTGATAGAAGGAGAGACTAACAATGTCTATCAAATTTACTATGTACTCTTGTTGAAAACCAATCTGGTTAAGATGTATTATAGACATAGTGGATATGGCCATGTGCCACCTCATAATTATCATCAGTGTGATATCTGCTCTAAAGACAATCAAGGATGTTCGGTAGTGCAAGCAGCTCTACAGGAACAAATGGATCTCGGATGGATCCAGGAGCACCGAGTTCGTGGAGTTAACATGGTCTACACGAATTCTAAAGTCATTCAGAACCACGACATCCGTGCAATGAATGTTAACTTGGTGGCGATGCACTCAAGGCAAAGCCAGTATCATAATTTTCCGCGGCATGATTACAGTTCTTGTTTGATTTGCTCGGTAAACAAACAGGGATGCTCTTTCATACAAGAGGCCCTCCAGCGTCAGATGGATCTTGGATGGATCCAAGACTACCATGATAAGAACTCCTATCAAATCAACATGGTTCAGATCTTCGATATTCGCGTGATGAATACCAACCTGGTAGAGTTACATGCTGAGCAGGTCCGACTCGGATTCTTAATATCACATGACTATCAAAGCTGTAAAGCGGGTTGCGAAAATGATCGAGGTTGTACCCTTGTCCAGGAGGCACTTCAGCACTTGTTAAATCACTAGTGGATGCCAATCTATATGGATGAAGATACTCAGCAGATTAGTATCAATAACAGGAATCCTACTCGGCGTCAGAGTCAAGATGTCCGATCAATGGAAGCTAACCTAGTGAGGTTACATTGTATTCAAAGTGGGCGTGGCCAGGTGCCACCACACAATTATGAACGTTGCGGCGTCTATTCGGAAAGTAACCAAGGGTGTTACCTTGTGAGAGCATCTCTTCAGGGTCAGGTGGATCGTGGAGAGATTCACCCATATCCGGGTTCTAGACCCATCAACTGGTCGCCGAATTACCTTGCCGAGCAAGTTGAGGATGTTGTCACGATCTCTGGTCATCACCAGACCAGGGATGTTTTTGCCATCATCCCTCTACTTGACGAATCTAAAGTTCCCAACCGGGAACGGATCGAGATTACTTATGATGGCCAGAAAAATCAGAAGGCTCCTGTAGTCATCTATCTACCAGGACCGCTACCGTATGAATCAGCTAAGGCGATCCCTTACAAATACGGTGCAACAGTAATTGAAAATGGAAAGGAAATTCCATTACCCTCCGCTGTGAACATTGCAGACATCAGTCGAGTAACACGGAGTGGTAGAATCTTCAACCGAGGGGTTGGGGAACTTAACAAGGAAAAGGAACTTCAGACATAAGCTCCCGATCCCCCAGTCGGTCAATCCAGTAATCCCGACATTTCGAAAAATAATGATGAGATACTGAAGCTCATCCAAAGGAGTGAATATAACATTGTTGATCAGCTATTACAAACTCCTTCAAAGATCTCGGTGTTATCACTGTTACTCAGTTCAGAAGCCCACAGGGAGGATCTACAGAAAGTCTTGGAGCAAGCCTTTGTGGAACAAGATGTAACAATCAGACAGTTCGATAGCATTGTCTCTAACATCACTTCCTGCAACAATTTGGGATTTAGTGATGAAGAATTACCTGAAGAGGGTCGTCGTCATAACATGGCGCTCAATATCACAGTTAACTGCCAGGACGATGCTTTAGCCAGCGTACTGGTAGACACAGGGTTAACCCTGAATGTTATGCCGAAGTCCACTTTGATGCAATTATCATTTAAAGGACCTCCGATGAGGGTTAGCGAGGTTGTCGTCAAAGCATTCGACGGATCCAGAAAAACAGTTATCGGCGAAGTTGATCTTCCCATAACTATTGGTCCTCACACTTTCCAAGTCACTTTCCAGGTCATGGACATCCGGGCAACATACAGTTGTTTATTAGGAAGACCTTGGATACATCAGGCTGGAGCGGTCACTTCGACCCTCCACCAAAAGCTAAAATTTGTTCAGAACGATCAGCTTGTCACGGTTTGTGGGGAACAAGCCTTGCTTGTGAGTAACTTGTCATCATCTACTAGAATAGAACCCGAGGAGGTTATTGGAACTCAGTTCCAAGCATTGTCGGTGAGCAAGGACAATCAGTTCAGAGGAGGAACCTCGATTTCCTCATACAAGGATGCCATTAAAATGGTCGAGAGTACCGATACGACATGATGGGGGTAGCTTGTCATTCCTACTGGCAATACAACAAAGAAGGGTCTTGGTTTTTCTGCAACCTGTACCCGGACAGCTGCCAACGATGAAAGTCTTCATCCCCTTCAAAACTTATTCCACAGTGGAGGTTTTCTTCACCCAGTGTCTCAGACAGTACATGCTATCAATGAGGAAGATCCCTCTGACACAGATGAAGAATGGAAGTCCTACCTTAACAAGGACAGTTATATGTCTCAGGAAGAGGTGCCTATGCCTTTTTGCTTTCCTACAGAAAGTCTGAGATTTATACCAAGATCAGATGTCGAAATGATCTACGGGGATTGTGATCCGGAAGGATGCTTCACTCCGCCAAATTCATTAGAGGAAGACACTCCGATGAAAGATAATTTTGACTACACCTACTATGGCCCAATGGATGGTCTGCCAATGTGGCAACCTTACCCAGGAAACTTGGGGCAAGAAAGTCAGCCGAACAATGAAAATCAGCTGACCGTCATTGAACGGAATACCTGTGTCCCCACCATGCCATGGGATCAACACTCAGGTCATTCAGAAACTACTCAACATGAAGATGAATTTGCAACATTTGCAGGACTTGAATTCATCAACTATGCTTTTCCCGAGGTCAACGTCATCGAGAGAAATGACTCCTCCAGTTCGAAAGAAGTGTGGGACACCTTGGGACAACCAAGTGGAAAATTTGACTATATGGTCAAGTACACCGCTCCCGGAAGCTCTCGTGTCAGGCTCGAAGACATCCAGCCTACTGGATGGGGAGATACAGCTGAAAGCACAAATGCTATGTAAAATGCAACAGAGGAATTCTCCTACGACAATTCTGCCTGGGAGACAGATTCCAATGATCCCGCTCCACCAAAAATCAGCGTCATTTCTGAAGACAAATCAAGGAAGGTGCCAGACTTTGTGATTCACCGAGGAGTTCGCCGCCAATGGGTTGCCGTCGAGGTTCTGAAGATCGTTCATCAGTCAAAGTAATTGCCATCTTTAACCTTTCACCCTGCCCAGGTGGAACGGATGTTTTGATAGGGCTCGCTTTCTGTAAATTTCCCTCTTCGCTTTGTCCAAAGCGACAGAGTTTTTTTTTATAGGGCTGTAGTTTCAAGATTCGACTTGTTCATTAATAAAATAATGCCGTTCTGTAATTTTCGCATTAATTGTTGTTTTCTTTTTGCTTTTTCAGAAAATGGTAATCCTAAAAAACAATTCAACAATAAAAACAAGCAGTAAAACAAATACACTGCACACACTTGCATTTTCTCTATCTCTTCTAAACACGAATCATCACGTCATGCAGATTGCTTGTTTTAAACCCAGTTGAAACATACGATCCGATGCCTTCTCCAGACTTGGAGTTCCCGGTATTCGAGGCTGAAGAAGAAAATGACGACAAAATTCCAGAAGAGATCTCTCGACTACTCAGACAAGAGGAAAGGTCCATTGAACCTCACAAAGAACCGTTGGAAACGGTAAACATGGGTTCAGAGCAAGAGAGAAAAGAAATCAGGATCGGGGCACTGCTCAGTCCAACTGCCAGAGAGAGTTTGATAAAGCTTCTCATAGAATTTCCCGATGTATTCGCTTGGTCTTATCAGGATATGCCAGGGTTGGATACCAGCATCGTGGAACATCACTTACCGTTAAGATCGGAATGTCCGCCAGTAAAGCAAAGGTTGAGACGCACTCACCCGGACATGGCCATCAAAATCAAAGAGGAGGTACAGAAACAAATTGACGCGGGTTTCCTCGCTACAGCTGAATATCCTCAATGGTTAGCCAACATCGTACCTGTTCCTAAAAAGGACGGAAAGGTCAGAATGTGTGTTGATTACAAAGATCTGAACAAGGCAAGTCCAAAGGACGACTTTCCTTTACCACACATTGACATGTTGGTTGACAGCACAGCAAAGTTCAAAGTATTCTCCTTCATGGATGGATTCTCGGGCTATAATCAAATCAAAATGGCGCCGAAAGACATGGAGAAAACTTCATTCATTACCCCATGGGGTACTTTTTGTTACAAGGTAATGCCATTCGGTTTGAAGAACGCTGGGGCAACCTATCAAAGGGCCATGACTACTCTATTTCATGACATGATACACAAAGAAATCGAGGTATATGTTGATGATATGATTGCAAAATCAAAAACAGAGAGTGAGCACGTTGAACATCTGTCAAAATTGTTCGAACGTCTAAGAAAATTCAAGCTCCGCTTGAATCCCAACAAGTGCACCTTCGGTGTCCGTTCAGGGAAACTACTAGGGTTCATCGTCAGCCAGAAAGGAATTGAAGTTGATCCTGACAAGGTCAAGGCCATTCAAGAAATGCCTTCTCTGAAAACTGAAAAACAAGTCAGAGGATTCCTGGGACGTTTGAACTACATCTCCAGATTCATATTCCTTATGACCGCGACATGTGCGCTGATTTTCAAATTACTCAAAAAGAACCAGGATTGCGTTTGGTCAGAAGATTGCCAAACCGCCTTCGACAGTATTAAGGAATATCTGTTGAATCCTCCGATTCTATCACCTCCAGTGGAAGGAAGACCACTGATCATTTACCTCACAGTCTTGGAGGACTCAATGGGATGTGTACTTGGCCAACAAGACGAAACTAAACGGAAAGAGTCTGCCATCTACTATTTGAGCAAGAAGTTCACCGACTGTGAAACTCGGTACACGATGCTCGAGAAAACTTGTTGCGCTTTGGCTTGGGCAGCCAAACGTCTTCGCCAATACATGATTCGTCATACTACTTGGTTGGTCTCCGAAATGGATCCAATCAAGTACGTATTTGAAAAGCCTGCTCTTACGGGAAGAATTTCCCGTTGGCAGATGTTGTTATCAGAATATGACATAGAGTACCACACTCAAAAAGCCGTTAAGGGAAGTATTTTAGCCGATCATTTGGCTCATCAACCGATTGACGATCAAGAATCAACCAGGTTTGACTTCCCAGACGAAGATGTCATGTATCTAAAAATGAAAGATTGCGATGAACCGCTACCCAGTGAAGGGCCAGAACCAGGTTCCCAATGGGGACTTATCTTTGACGGAGCAGTTAATCATTACGAAAACGGAATTGGGGCAATCATTGTTACCCCTCAGGGCACCCACATTCCTTTCACTGCTAGACTTACGTTCAAATGTACGAACAACGAGGCCGAATACGAAGCTTGTATTATGGGTCTCGAGGAAGCGATTTATTTAAGGATAAAAAACTTGGATGTATACGGCGATTCAGCTTTGGTCATCAATCAGATAAAAGGAGATTGGAACACATACCAATCAGGATTGATTCCTTACAAAGACTACGCAAGAAGGTTGCTACCTTTCTTCAACAGAGTTGAGTTTCATCACATCCCTCGTGATGAGAATCACACGGCTGATGCATTAGCCACTATCTCTTCCATGATTAGTGTAGGTCAATGGAATGAAATACCTAAGATCGACATAATGCGCATTGAACGGCCCGCTTACATCTTCACGATTGAAGCAGTCATAGACGACAAACCTTGGTATCACGATATCAAATGCTTCCTTCAGAAACAAGAGTACCCATCTGGGGCACTCAGAAAAGACAGGAAAACCCTCAGAAGATTGGATGGAAACTTCTTCCTGAGCGGTGACACTCTCTATAAGAGAAATTTTGACATGGTCTTGCTCCGATGCGTCGACAGACCAGAAGCAGACATGCTTATGAAAGAAATTCATGAAGGATCCTTTGGAACTCATGCCAACGGACACACAATGGCGAGAAAAATTCTGAGAGCAAGGTATTACTGGTTGACCATGGAATCCGACTGCTACAAGTACATGAGAAGGTGTCATAAGTGTCAGATATACTCCGACAAAATTCATGTACCGCCATCACATCTCAAAGTTCTCTCTTCCCCATGGCCATTTTCCATATGGGGAATCGACATGATTGGCTTGATTGAACCCAAGGCTTCGAACGGACATCAGTTCATCCTTGTAGCCATTGACTACTTCACCAAGTGGGTCGAAGCAGCGTCATACGCTAATGTAACCCGACAAGTGGTGGTCCGATTTATCAAAAACAATATCATCTGCCGTTATGGTGTTCCAAGCGAGATCATTACTGATAATGGATCTAACTTGAGCAATAAGATGATGAAGGAGTTGTGCGCAGAGTTCAAGATTGAACATCATAACTCATCTCCCTACCGACCCAAGATGAACGGGGCGGTAGAAGCGGCTAACAAGAACATCAAGGAGATCGTTCAAAAGATGGTTGTAACCTACAAAGATTGGCACGAGATGCTACCCTTTGCTCTTCATGGTTATCGCACATATGTCCGTACTTCAACAGGGGCAACCCCTTTCTCTCTAATATATGGCATGGAGGCAGTTATCCTCATAGAAGTAGAAATCCCGTCAATCAGGGTATTGATGGAAGCTAAGCTCACCGAAGCTGAATGGTGTCAAAGTCGACATGACGAACTGAATCTGATCGAAGAAAAGAGAATAACGGCACTATGCCACGGTCATTGTATCAACAGAGAATGAAGAGGGCGTTTGACAAAAAGGTTCGACCTCGCATCTTCAGGAAAGGAGACCTTGTGCTCAAGAAGATACAATCATTTCTCACTGATTCTCGGGGCAAATGGACCCCAAATTTTGATGGCCCCTACGTGGTCACGAAAGCTTTCTCAGGCGGCGCCTTGAGACTTGCAACCATGGACGGAGAGGAATTTGCCTACCCCACGAATGTTGATGTAGTCAAGAAATACTTCGCCTAAACTAAAAAAAAAAAAAACGTCTCGGTGGATTGAAAACCCGAAAGGGCGGTCCAGGCAAAAGTTAGAGACATGAAAAAAATCATCCCGATGGATTGGAAACATCATAATACAATCCAGGCAAAAATTAGGGATAATGGCAAGTAACTATGTTCAATAGAGGAAAGTCCCTCAGCAGCAGCAGTTATACCATCCATTGGAGGAAAACTCCAGTCAAGGTCATCTTTGACAGAAGCTCAGGATGTCCCGAATTCAAAGTTGGTAGAAGGATAGTGGTCGTTATGTTTCAACGTAGCCCTTTTCCCTGTAAATTACCATTTTCAAACTTTGTATATACTCTTTGGAATCACGCGTTTGGCTGATCTCCATTTTATCAATAAAATTTGAGCCTTTGTGCTTTTGTTTGTAATTCTTACTTGTTTTAGCTTTACAGAACGACATTTTAACATGATCAACGATTCTTGAAATAAAACAAAAATGAATTTACTTGTTAAAACTTTTTCTGCTTTTAAAATAAAGTCGGCAATTTCTTTTGACTGTTGAACATCAGAGGAACATCAACCGCTTCTTCAGAAGTAAGCGAACTTCAAAGTGCAGAATCAAAGTACTCCTTGTAACCTGTACGCCTGAATGAAGGAATCAACTATGTCAGAGACCTTGTTTCGTCTGACACGCCACGGCAGAGTTCTTACCTCCTAAGTCCGATCAACATAGTTCCCAACAGGGACTATCTCTCCTAAGCAAGGTGGAATTGCTATCTTGAACCAGCGATATCTCTATACGCCCCGCGATGGCCGAGTATCCAGTCATGTTCATCTTTTAGTTTGTGTGTCGCGTCAGTTTTGTCAGCATATACATACATACATCATGCATTATTGATTTGCATTTACATTTCATATTACATCGCTATCACTCTAGTCGGTCTTGTCCCCTAGTGATAAAAGTCATCTCAATCGAGTTGTCGGGCCTTTCCTCGTTGGGAAGGGAATCATCTAAGCAATCTCTCTCCCGTGTATCTTTAGATCAGAGTCGGCACTAGACCACTTTGATAACTTGAACCTCTGAAAGACCAGAGAACCTTCAACAGATGTCACTCTTCGCCATTGAAGATGATATCCTTGCTTTCCCGGATTAAAGAAAATCCCCAGAGAAAGCCTCTTAAACAAGGGTTCGACAATGCATCAGTATTTCTCCGAAAATCCGCTTATGAAAAGGTCATCGGCACCTCAAAATTGGACCCCATCATATGGCATTTCTCTGGAAAGATCCCGAGAAAAGTATGATGTAATACCCCCAAGTGGAAACAGTCTCTCAAGATACTCGCTTTCCCCCAGTAGAATCGACAAATGGCATCTCCAACAGAGAAGTTTGTGCACCTCTACAACTCAGATGACTGGGTTCCCCAGCAAGTCTGACATCAAAACTTTTTCATCTCAAATGGCATCTCCCCAGGAAAATTCGGCGAGAAGTTGGAGGAAAGCCGCTACGAATAGCATCCCTTGTCAGTAAAGTTTATTGACAAAAGAAACTAAGACCAGTTCCTTGGTAGGAAACCAGGATCGAGGGGAAGTTTAAATCAGAAACTAAGACCAGTTCCTTGGTAGGAAACCAGGATCGAGGGGAAGTTTAAATCAGAAACTAAGACCAGTTCCTTGGTAGGAAACCAGGATCGAGGGGAAGTTTAAATCAGAAACTAAGACCAGTTCCTTGGTAGGAAACCAAGATCGAGGGGAAGTTTACCTTTTCTAAGCATCATTGCTCAGTCAAAGAAGATGAATGCGCAAACTGCCATTCATAACCATCAAAATTTCGGGTATTCCGATATTTAATCCTCTTGCACCCCGAATGCCCGAATACCTTCTTCATTCACACCTTCGGGTCTAAGAAGATTAAATAGGGGCATCTGTCATACCCCAAATTTTGACCACTAAGATTTCCCATCATTGTGCAAATCATCATCACAATATGGATGAACCATCATGCCTCACCAAATGCCTCAAGGGTTGTTGAGCATTCACTACAATCAAAATTAGGGTTTTAAGCCCTCTCAGAGCCTTAGACAAAGGATCAATCAAGGAATGACATGATCTTCAACTTGTCTAACCTCTCAAACATCCGCAATGGATCAAAAGGGACTCCCACTTCAAGGATTAAGCACAAGGTTGCTCCCTTCTAGGTGGATCAAGTTTCAAGATCGCCAGT
Organism: Lathyrus tuberosus; assembly: GCA_022829125.1. Taxonomy (NCBI): domain Eukaryota; kingdom Viridiplantae; phylum Streptophyta; class Magnoliopsida; order Fabales; family Fabaceae; genus Lathyrus; species Lathyrus tuberosus. The sequence continues at coordinate 1,574,998 of JALAZF010000241.1, read as the reverse complement.
ATCACCAAATTAGGGTTTTGGTCGACCAAGGCCTCTAGATGGGAAGTTTCATCTGGGCATAAGCCAAAGATCCAAAACACAACCTAATGTACTCCATGGAACCTCATGGACCCAAGCATCAAGTCAATTTGACCTCAGGGGATGCATACATCAAAAATCAGGAATTAGGGTTTCTTGACCTAATTCACCCCTAAGTTGACTTTTGGGACAAATCAAGAGCCAAGACCTCAAGACATGATTTGAGGGTCTCTAATGAACTATATTGATCCATTTGGAACAATGGATTAATCCAAGAAGCTTGAGCAACAAGTCTCATTTTCATCTGCACCACAATTAGGGTTTCGCGAGGAAAGTCAACTGTAACTTTGACTTTTGACCAGGACATGCCCCAATATACCCTATGACACCCATGGAACATGTCCATCAAGTTTGATTTAGGTCAAGGACGTGATTTCCTGAAGAATTGCACAGTTTGGAATTCATCTGATAAAAAGTCAACTGTGCACAAAAGTCAACTTTGACTTTTTGAGATTTTTCACCAAAATGGATTTTTAACCCTAAAATGATGTTAATGTATGATTTGAATCATCATTCATCAAGAAAAATCAAAGAATGTTGGATAACTTGTAAAAGGGGTAACCATAAAACTTAGAAATTTTTCTAAGTTATGGAAAAAGTACCACTAATACACTAACTTTGGAGGATCATAACTCCTAAACCACATGGCCATTTTTTCTCATCCAAAGATGGATTTGTAGCCCTCATTACCCTTTACAAAAACTTCAACTAGACCTAAGTCCAATTCATTAAGTATTTTGAGTTATGGAGTGATCAAAATCAAGAAATCACACTTTGTTCCAACACTTAGTGAAAATTTCACTAAGTCAGATTTTGCTTCACTTTTTGCCAAATGTAGAGGGATTTTTCACTTGGAATCAAAAGAGATCAAAACCAAACTTGTTCAAACAGTTGTTGTATCATGTAAGGGCTTTCCAAAATGGCCAAGAACATTGCCAAATTCAACTTACCCCATGAGATATGACATTGTCAAGTTGCCTTGCTGAAATCTGTCAAAGGCAAGGCAGATTTTGCATTTTGGCTCGATTTGCCAAAATCAGCCAAATTCAAATGCTCCTATCCACTTGGACATATATGAGGATTGAATCTAAAGGGGACAATCACTGAGCCAAGCCTCCAAAGTCCATGGAACAAGAAATAGCATGTTGAACCTAGAATGGCCAAAATAGGGACAAGACTCCAAATTTGGATTAAAGCATTCAATGGAAGCATCAATGTGGCATGGACTGAGCCATTCTCATCTGAAATCAGTCAAGACTTATCCAAGACCAAGGGAACCAAAGCTCTGTGCCCTAACCTCTAGTCAATGGCTAGAGGAGACTTGGATTTCCATTGGACAACATTGGCCAAACCTACTTACCAGCTGCCATTCACTATTCCTTACAAAACAAACTTGCTCTACTATAAATAGAGCTCAATTGTGATCAGTTTGAGGACACCAAAGCCATCAAACAGATGCTTTCCTCAAAATCTCTTCTTTCACTCCAATTTTGCCTTCTAAGGCAAGTCACTATCGGGTTTTGTGTTTGAGAGCAATTCCAATCAAACCAATCACTCACACACCTCACATACATCACATATGAGCTGGTCAAACACTTAGATCACTTTTGAAACACCAATTTCACAAAATCACCAGCTGGTTGCTCAAATTTTCAATCAAGTTGCAGCTGAGGTACCACAAAGTGATCCAGCCAATTTCAATCAAGTCCAACCATTCAAACACACTCCATAGGGTGTAGGGAATCTGTTCAGATCATCACCACTCATCTGTAACACCTCCAAATCAAAAATCACATTGCACTTGCTGTCACGGCTTATAGGTAAGCATATACTTGGTCATTTCTCAATCTATGCATATTTCCTCGCACAATAATTTGGCCATATGTTCATAATCATGCATGGAATGTTTCCCCTCAATTAATTGCATTGTTTGAATCGTGTATAAAAAATCCTAGCCTTCATGCAGAAATTAGGGTTCTTGAGGTTTCTTCGTGATTTCATGTTTTATGTTTAATTTTAAATGAAATTAAGTGTTATAGACATGATCGTGAGGTTGAGACGAGCATACTGATATGTGGATTGCATAATATAATCAAGTATTCAGTGAGATTGAGGAGAAAATGCAAATCAGCCAAACCAAGAACACGCGCGTGTTCTTGGTGTGTTCTTGGCGCCATTTTTGAATAATTCAAATATTTGAATTTTGTGATTTTATTTAATTGATTCAAAAATTAATTTCTCTCTGAGTTTTAATGATTTTGAGTTGATTCTTTTTTTAATAATTCACAAAAATGTTAAAATATTTTATTTTATCAAAAAATCGCAAAAATATTATTTATTTCATATAATTGATATTTTTGCAAAGAATTAATATTTTAATTGTTTTTTACATTTTAAATATTTTTTCTACATTGATTTTGTAACTTTTAATGCTTTCTAATTATTTTGTAGGTCAATACTTAATTTTTGAAGCATTAATCCAAAATCACAATTTGTTTTTCACATGTTAAATAATTTTGATCATTTTAATTGAATTTTTATTCAATTAAATACATTTTTGAAAACAAATTAGGGTTTTTGGATTAATTCAACCCTCATAAATCATTTTCAAAACTTTTTGGGCCTCTAATAGAGTGCAAGACCCAATCCTTTCTTGACCAAAACATTTTGGGCCTCAGTGTATTGTATAAGTCTCGCTACCGTTAAAAACAAACGGCGCGATCGTCGCCTTCTTTTGAAAAATAACCTTGGGCCTCTCCTTGAGCTATAAGACCCATTCAAAACATTTTGGGCCTCTATTAGAGTGTAAGACCCAATCCCCTTTTAACCAAAATCTTTTCGGGCCTCACTTATTGTATAAGTCCCTCCGCGTTAAAAGAAAACCTCGGCGCGATCGCCATTTCAAACGGAAAAATCATCTGGGCCTACCCTCGTGTTATAAGCCCCACTCTTTTTTAAAACTCACTTGGGCCTCTTGAGAGAGTGTAAGACCCATCCCTTTGTACAGAAAACCTTTTTGGGTCTCAGTCACTGGTATAAGTCCCTCTGTACAAAAATAACAGTGCGCTCACTAGTAAAACCCTGGGCCTCTCCTTGAGCTGTAAGCCCCAAAACTTTCTTTTTCAAAGCACTTTCTCCTTTGATTTTGAATATACTATTGTTTTCAATCTTTCTTTGTTGAACAACTAACCAAACAGCATGGAAGCTCTACAACCGAGTAAGTGGTTATTGCTTTCATTTACCGCTTTCATATACATATAAACTGTATTGTGGGGCTGTTTCACTGTAAGTCTTCTTTCATAAACTCATATCAACTGTGTAATAATAGTATAGATATTTCGAGTTTCCCCGGCAACTACGTCTAGAACTAGGTGACGCCGTTTCGTTTATTCGTAGAAATAGAAAACTAGATCCCCAATAGGATCACCAGATACAGTCTTCTCTCAGGCTGTCCTCATTAGGAATTGTCAAGAAACTCTACTCCCAGAGATGAATGTATTCTCCGTGAATGACATCTTTGAGTTTCTTCCAAATTCTCGAACTTTCCTGACTTTGATCTATTCTCGGTGAATAGCATTGCCTTGAATTTCTCGGGGTTTGGGGACTCACGGGCTTCTTAAAAGCATCAGCCTCCTCTTGGGCATCGTACAAGGACCCACAGGCTTCCTAAAAGCAACCCCGCCTCCTCTTGGGGTTCGTACAAGGACCCTACGGCTTCTTAGAGGTATTCACAGCCTCCTCTTAGGCTTCGTATAATGATCTCTTCCTCCAGGAATGATAGCCTCCTCTTGGGCTTAGTACAAGGACCCGTCGGCTTCTTAAAAGTTTCCCGCCTCCTCTTGGGCTTCGTAAAAATTGTCCCGACGACCTCCTAGAGGTATAGGAACAGAACTTAATCATCTTCATAGAACAAGTCCTTTCATAGAGTCTACTACTGTTTCTCAAAACATAATACAAAGACGGAACTCTAGACACGGACAGTCTAATCTCCTTGAGTCTCAAAGACATTCTCAAGTGACCCCTTCGTTAAATAGGAAGGAAACCTGCAGACTCGGACAGTCACAATACCCTGCGGACTTCCCGCTTCCTTAAAGAACAGGAATAACCCGGATCCTTGAATCAAATCCCTGAGTACAGTGTTGCTCATATAAGAACTGATTTTCTCTTTCAAAATCAGTATACTGGACCTGTCACTTAACTGAACAGTCACAATAGCCTCCTCTTGGGCTTTGTACAATGATCCTCCCCAGCGGAGTCAAACAACGTTTAGCCTCTCTCTCGGGCTTTGTACGAGACACCTAAGAGACTTCCTTGTTGAGTCAATCACCCCTTTCGCCTCCATCTCGGGCTTTATACGAGATACAAAAAGGTTCTTATTGAGCCAAACAAACAATCGCCTCCATCTCGGGCTTCGTACGAGATACAAAAAACTCCCTTGTTAAGTCAAATAGCCTCTATCTCGGGCTTTATACGAGATAACAAAAGATTCCATCGTTGAGTCAAAACCTTTTAGCCTCTCTCTCGGGCTTTGTACGAGACACATAATAGCCTCCTCTTAGGCTTTGTATAAGAAAACCACTGGTTAATCCAATTAACCTTTTAGCATCAAAGCTGTGCCTCGTTCACAGTACACAAACATCAACAACTCCTTCCTCTTCATCCAATCGTTGTAAGCGGCAAGCCTCTGGATCATCTACATCCATGCCACTGTCCCTCTTTTAGCATGAGAAATTCCTAAGGAAAGATAGCATTGCTCTACACTGAGTTAAAGTCTTCTCCTTCAGGTTAAAATCCCCTATAAAGGAAATTATGGCATTGCTAGGATCCGCGTATCCCGGTTAAAGTAATTCTCCTTTATAAACCAGTCACCCAACAGTTGTGACAAACAAACCCTTTTTAGAGATGACAAATTCTCTCTAAAGACAACACCTTTAGCTTCATATCTTGGGCTTTGAACAAGATACAAATAGACCCTTTAGCTTCACATCTTGGGCTTTGAACAAGATACAAACTACCTTTTGCTTCACGTCTTGGGCTTTGAACAAGACACCAAAAATAATCATTTCCTCCCATAAATAGGAGGAACTACGAACGCTCTGATTTCCCTATTTTGGATAAACGGGAATACGTAGGCATAAGATTGAAAGAAAAATCTTAGCGAGCACACTAAACAAAAACCCAAATCCCATATCTCCATCAATCAAAAGCAGTAATTCAAAAACATCAGTCCTAACATCCTAATCCTTGTTCCCCACCAGAAACCTGTCATTCTGTTAAATAGCACAAGAAAGGCCCCCCTACATTGATAGCATTCGTAACCTAACAGACCGCTGTTTAAACTCAGTATGCAAAGCAGGGTTAATTGGAGACATCTATTTCCCTTCCTTCATCAGCTCACAATAGGATAAAAAATGAATTGGCCTGTAGTTTTAAGCTCAACCGCAGAGAGCGACCAGCGCTTAAGAACCGCATCCAAAATCGCTCGCTACAGTGACAAACCCCTTTTTCTTCGCCACAAAGTCGATAAAAAGAGATATGTCTCCAGTCATATGTCTCGAGCAGCCACTATCCAGAACCCATATTCTTTCTGTGGTCTCAAGACTTGTACCTACAATAACAATCAAGGAAGAGTAGGTGCCCAATTCTCATTGGGTCCTTTAAGGTGAGTGAAACCAAGACCGCACTTGGGAAACCATTGGTAGATGCCTTTCGAAACAAGAAACCTTCTGAAGCAGCATTTTGCAATAGTATAACTAGGCTTACAACAGTAAAGACAATTACGGTTCATTTGGAATTTACCTAGGCTATCACTATTTCGAATCACATAGGTATACATTTGATATGGATTATTCATGCTTTCACAAAAATGTGATCGATCAATAGCAAATGTAACTTTTGGCTTAAGAGCCTTGTCCAATTTGGCCTTGAGGTTTCTCACCTTTTATTGCCAAATGTGACAAGTGTCACAACCCCAATTGAACCAAGAGGTAGGGTCCTCTTCAACCTTGGCTTTTGATGTGTCCACTATAGAGTTTTTGAGGGCTTCTAATTCCTTTTCGGAATCGAAAACCTTTTTCTCTAAATACAAGAAAATCCTTTTATTTGAGGCTAAGCATTGAAATGCTTCCTTAGCCTCATAGTGTAACATGTCAAAAGCCTTTTGTAACTCTAAATGCGACATAGTATTAACATGATCATATTTAGAGTGATTTACCTCTTTTGCATTGTTGTGGCGTGCCATAAGACAAAAGTCAACGGATTCACTTTCGTCGCTTGATGAATCATCTTTCTCCGACTCACTATCGCTTTCCCAAGTGATGTATGCTCGTCGAGACTTGTTGGACTTTTTGTTTGAGCGACTCTTGTCATTATCCCTATCTTTGTCTTTCTTTAGAGATGGACAATCCGGCTTGTAGTGCCCAGATTTTCCACAGTTGTAGCACGTCCCTTTTACCTTGCCATTATTATTTCCTTCGCTTCTAGATTGCTTCCTAAACTTGACTAGATTTCTGTCCGAGTGTTGAATCTCGTTCTTACGAACGTATCTATTGTACCTCTTCACAAATAAGCCCATATCATCACCGGATTCTTCATCTTTGTCATTATTGGCTTCATCATCACATAGCTCTTGATGTGTGGACTTTGAACAAGAAGCCTTGAGAGCTATCGACTTCTTCTCCGTATCTTTTTCCTTCTCTTTCTTGATACTCTTTTCATGTTTATCCAAGATAATGAGCACTTGCTCATGCTCATCGAGTTTATCAAAGAGTGTTTTGAGGTCTAGTGTAGCAAGATCGTTGGCCTCCTTGATAGCGGTGACCTTTGGTTGCCATTCCCTGTTTAAACACTTTAAAATCTTGTTAGTAGCAACCTCATTTGGAATTGGTTTACCAAGAACATGCAATTTGTTGATAATGTGAGTAAATCATTTTTGCATATCCGCAATCGTTTCCCCTTGCTTCATGTAAAACAAATCAAACTCTTACGTTAGTGTATTAATACGAGCCAACTTAACATCATTAGTGCCTTTGTGGGCTACTTGTAAAGCATCCCACATGGCTTTGGCCGTTTCACAATGGGAGACTCGATAATACTCGTCAACTCCCAAGGAGGAGATGATCATATTACGAGCCTTCCAAGATAATTTAACTAGTGCCGCACTCAAATGGTACATGGGTTTAAACCGCACTAAGATCGTCACTTTCAGAGATCTTGGCACTGCCTTCGTTCAGCAATATAAGTATAACCTAGACATGGCACCAGACAGAGATCAACTCCGATCCATGTCACAAAAGGACAAGGAAACCTTTAAGGAATATGCTCAGAGATGGCGTGAAATTGCCGCCCAGATTTGTCCACCTCTTGAGGAAAAAGAGATGACAAAAATCTTTTTGAAAACCTTAATTTCATTTTACTATGACCGAATGGTCGCCAGTGCGCCCATCGACTTTACTGAAATGGTGAATATGGGAGTTCGTCTTGAAGAAGCAGACCGAGAAGGACGTCTGGTCAAAGACACTGGACCATTAAGCAGTACCAAAAGATACGGTAGTGCTTTCCCTAAGAAAAAAGAGCAAGATATTGGTAATATCTCTCTCAGAAAGCAAAGGAGATGGTATCAACCAGTAGCAGTTGTAACTCCTGCTATCAACCCTGTGCCTGTTCTAACGTATCAACCTCAGGTTTCTCAGAGCCAACCAAATTAACAACAATATCAACAAAGGACACAACAGCCTCTTCAGCAGGCTCGTCCTCAGTACAACAACAACCGTACAACGCGACCACCAGGGTTCGACCCTATACCAATGTTGTACGCAGAACTATTTCCACTATTACTGGTTAAGGGGCACGTCCAAACTAGGTCTCCTCTTACAGTACCAGAAAATCCACCTTTTTGGTTCAAAGCGGATCAGACTTGCCCTTACCATCAAGGAGGACCAGGGCATAACATAGAAAACTGTCCAGCTTCAAATCCGATGTTCAGACGAACCCGTTGCCTCAACATGAGAAAGCTGCAGTAAATTTTATAGAGGAAGGATCTAACCAGAACTATCAAATTCATGATGTACTCTTATTGGGAGCCAACCTGGTCAAGATGCATTGCAGACAGAGCGGATATGGTCATGTACCATCTCATAATTATCACCAGTGTGATATCTGCTCTAAAAACAATCAAGGATGTTCTGTGGTGCAATAAGCTCTACAGGAATAGATGGATCTCAGGTGGATCCAAGATCACCGAATCCGTGAGGTCAACATGACTTATACAAATTCCAACATTATTCAAAACCACGACATCCGTGCGATGAATGTCAACGTAGTGGCAATGCACTCAAGGCAAAGCCAGCATCATAATCTGCCACGACACGATTACGATTCCTATCTGATCTGCTCGATAAATAATCAGGGATGCTCTTTTGTACAAGAGGCCCTCCAGTGTCAGATGGATCTTGGATGGATCCAGGATTACCGTGATAGAAGTCATTATCAAGTTAATATGATCCAAATCTTTGATGTTCGCTTGATGAATACCAGCTTGGTGGAATTACACGCTAAGCAAGTCCAGCTCGGTTTTCTGACTTCACATAATTATCAGAGCTGTTAAGTATGTCGTGAGAGTGACCAAGGATGTGCTCTCGTTCAAAGAACGCTTCAGCACTTGTTGAACCACTGGTGGCTTCTGATCTATCTAGATGAAGACACACAGTAGATCAGTATGACTGATGGGAACCCTACTAGGCATCAAAGTCAAGATGTTTGATAAATGGAAACAGATCTAGTGAGGTTACACTGCATACAAAGCGGATGTGGTCGGGTGCCACCACATAACTATGAGCGCTGTAGAGTTTTCTCGGAGGATAACTAAGGATGCTACCTTGTGTGAGCAGCCCTTCAAAGTCAGTTGGACCACAAAGAGGTTCAAGCATGTTCAAGCTCTGGTTCAATTAACATAATGTCAGACTATCTTCCCAATCGAGACAAAGAAGTTGTCTTGATCCCTAAATGAGAAGTGGCCAAAGATGTATGCGCCATCATCCCTTTACTCCATGAATCAAGAGTTCCTCTTAATAATGGAAAGATTCTCAACCTTGAACCAATTTAGGCCGGCTACGATGGTCAGAAAAATCAAAAGGCTTCTGTAGTTGTCTATCTGTCGGGACTAGTACCGTACAAATCCGATAAGGCTATCCCTTACAAATACGGTGTAACAACAATTGAGAATGGAAAGGAAACTCCATTACCCTCCGTCGTGAATATTGCAGACATTAGTCGAGTAACACAGAGCGGTTGAATCTTCAACTGAGAAGTTGGAGAACTCACCAGAGAAAAGGAACCTCATACAGAAGTTCCTAATCAACCAGTCAGTCAATCCAGTGATCCCGACCTTTCAAAGAACAACGATGAGATGCTGAAGCTCATCCAAAAGAGTGAGTACAACATTGTTGATCAACTGTTGCAAACTCCTTCAAAAATATCTGTGTTATCTCTATTACTCAGTTCCGAAGCCCATAGAGAAGCTCTACAGAAAGTCTTAGAGCAAGTCTTTATGGAACAATATGTAACAATAAGACAGTTTGACAGCATCATCTCCAACATCACTTCCTGCAACAACTTGGGGTTTAGGGATGAGGAACTGCCAGAAGAGGGCAAAAGTTACAACATGGCGCTTAACATTACAGTCAACTGCCAGGACGATGCTTTAGCCAGCGTACTGGTAGATACCGGGTCAACTCTGAATGTTATGCCAAAGTCTACTTTAATGCGACTATCATTTCAAGGATCTCCGATGAGGGGTTGTGAGGTCATCGTCAAAGCATTTGACAGATCCCAAAAAATAGTTATCGGTTAAATTGATCTTCCTATAACTATCGGTCCTCACACTTTCCAGGTCATGGACATTCGGGCAGCGTACAACTGTTTATTAGGAAGACCTTGAATACACGAGGCTGGGGCAGTCACTTCGACACATCACCAAAAGCTGAAGTTCGTCAAGAACGACCAACTTGTCACAGTCTGTGGAGAGCAAGCCTTGATTGTGAGCAACTTATCGTCGCCCGCTTGTGTAGAACCATAGGAGGTTGTTGGAACCCAGTTCCAAGCACTTTAGGTGAGCCATGACAACCAATTAGAAAAGGGAACATCGATTTCCTCGTACAAAGATGCTCTCGAAGTGATCAAAAGTAACAATGCAAAAGGATGGGGACAACTTGTCATTCCTACTGATAACAAAATAAAGAAGGGTCTTGGTTTTTCTTTAACCTATACCCAGACTATTACTAACAATGAAATTTTTCATCCTATTCAGAACTTCTTTCACAGTGGAGGTTTCCTTCACCCAGTGTCTCAAGAAGTACATACCATCAACGAGGGTGACTCCTCCGATACAGAGGAAGAATGGAAGTCCTATCTCAACGAGGACGGTTATATGTCTCAGGAAGAGGTGCCTATGCCACATTGCTATCCCACACAGAGTCTAATATATATACCAAGATCAGACGTCAAAATGATATACGGAGATTGTGATCCGGAAGGATGTCGTGCTCCACCAAACTCATTAGAGGAAGATGTAACACCCCCAATCTATACCCCCAATTAATTAAAACAGTAAAAGAAAATTCAAAATTTTGTCAGAGTATATTTAAATTATCATAGCATAGACCGAGGGGTCACATCAAATTGAAACAATTCATACAACAACTGCTCATAAAGATATGCAACGGTGGGGTAGCTATCAACAGAGGAACTCAGTTCCTTACACCCACATTTCAGAATTTAGAATAAAAGCGGAAAATCTAAAACTGAACAACATACATATTTATCACACGAAAAGTTTGTCATACATCGAGTTGTACATGCACAAGCCAAAAGATATATATACATAATACACAATAATCACTAACGGTCTTCCTAACTACCCGATGTCACATATCAAAGCCGACCGACAAAAAATGAAGACGCAAAGCTTCACAAAAATACCTCCAGCAACTCTAATCTGCAATGCCTCATAGAGCATTATAAAACAGTAGAAGGGTGAGAAAAACAATCATAGTACAGTTGCATATAATTATATATAACACAAAAATACACATATATACGGTTCTCACCACAACTCACACCATAATTCAAACACAAGGCATTACAAGACACAATACATATTTCCATCACCAACACATATCCATATATCAATTTATCCACAAATCTACACATAAACAACCATAAATGATTTATGCAAATGCAAGATATTGACGCAACGACTCTATGCATATGCACATGCGGTACCGACTTCCATTGTTTCTCATCACTAGTTCACTCAGGAACTCTGCTGGAATCATCGCTCGTTACATCACTGTAACTCCCCGTCGGGCATACGATGTTCCCCGTCGCTCACACCTCTTTGTATAAGGCACACGACATTTATGGATCGCTCACACCTCTTTGTATAAGGCACACGACCCGATCGCTCACACCCCACATGGGCACACGATCGTCTATAATCATCGCTCACCCTCTTTGTATAAGGCACACGACGTTATAGCGAATTCCCTCTGGAATCCAAACCGTCACTCAGGACGTCCCACAATGCATATCATGATGCTTGGCATACAATGACACATGACATTTAATATGCACACATAATTACATTCATTTACATCGACAAAATCACACTTTGCACTTATGCCCAAAACAATGCATTTAATTTCCATACGGCCACAAATCATCACAACCCCATCTAAACACATACATTTATCTCATACATCAGCACCTTGCATAATACACATCAATTACGCACAGTTATAATGACAAAAGTCGACGACCGACACTATTCCCGATTTTCCGACATAATTAAATCGGCTAACAATTTCCACACCATCATAATAAGAAAGTACAGTTCAATAGCCAAACAACGATACCAAGAATGTAAAAATCGGACAAACGGAACTCAAGTTACGAAAGAAAACGAAAAACAATATTTTGAAAAGTCCCATTTTGCAATTGTCCTGTCCATACGCGTATTACCCTGCTCCATACGCGTATGAGCAGAGACTCATTTTCCCCAAAGTTCACGTGTAAAAGTCCGTACGCGTAATGCCCTACCTCGTACGCGTATTGCCCTGAAATGCTACGCGTATCATACGCAAATGGGCAGATGGCCGAGCAAAATAACATTCCATACGCGTATTGGCCGATGACTCGCCCTCCATACGCGTATTGCCAAGGTCCATATGCGTATGAACATGCCCTATACGCGTATGACCTGGAAAAACCAGAAAAATTTATGCAGAATGAAGTTCTGCGTTTTCTAACCAAAAATCCTCCAATTTTCACCTACACCCAGAAAAATTACCAATACAATGCCTAGCAACATGTATCTATCATATACCAACAATAATGAACACTAAAAGCATGATTTCCAACACATTTAATCAATTTCTAATCAATTCGACACAATATGGGTTTTACTAAATATTTTCATTTCAGTCCAACAAACACCACAAATACTCATACATAATCATACACAATCATACAATAATTGAGTTTCACACCCTTACCCGATTAAATCGATTCTAGAAGTTGATTTTTCTTGATTTCCCAAGCTTTTCTCACTATTTCTCTTCTTCTTCTCTTTTCTCTCCTTTTTCTTTCTTCTCCCTTTCTTTCTTTCTATTTTTCTCTCTTCTATTTTCTATTTTCTTACTTAATGAAAAATATCCTAAAATGACCAAAATACCCCCACACTCAAATATCCCGCAAACGATCTCAAAACCCGATAAAATATCACAACATTGAAAAATAACATATTTTCAAATAAAAGTCAAAAATAAAATAAAATAATAATAAAATAATCAAACGACTCGATTAAATAAAACTCACACAAAAACTGGGTCGTTACAACTCTCCCCCACTTAGAAATTTTCGTCCTCGAAAATATTACCTGAGATGAAAAACTCTGGATACGACTCCCGCATCCGACTCTCCAACTCCCAAGTCAAATTGCCCTCAGCAGCGCCTCCCCACGCCACCTTCACAAGTGCAATATCCTTGCCCCGCAACCGCTTCACTTCGCGATCCAAAACCCTAACTGGTACTGCCTCGACCGTAAGGTTCTCCCTTACTTCAACCTCATCCATCAGAATCACATGCGACGGATCTGGAACATACTTCCGAAGCTGTGAAACATGAAACACATCGTGTAAATTCGACAGATTCGGCGGCAACGCCACCCTATAAGCCACAGCACCCACTCTCGCGGATATCTGGTAAGGACCAATAAACCGAGAAGTAAGTTTCTTCGATTTCAATGCACGACCCACACCCGTTACCGGCGTAACCCTCAAAAATACATGATCACCCTCTTGAAACTCAAGATCCTTCCGTCTCCGATCATGATAACTCTTTTGTCTACTCTGAGAAGCTTTCATCTTCTCACGAATAAACTTCACTTTCTCCATCGTCTGTTGCACCAATTCTGGCCCAACCACCGTTCGCTCACCAGATTCGTGCCAACACAACGGTGTCCGACACCTTCGTCCATACAATGCTTCAAACGGTGCCATTCCAATACTAGAATGAAAACTGTTATTATACGTAAACTCAATCAATACAAGATAACTATCCCACACACCACCTTGTTCCAAAACACAAGCTCTCAACAAATCCTCCAAAGACTGAATCGTCCTCTCCGTCTGACCATCCGTCTGCAGATGATAAGCCGAACTCAATCTCAATTTAGAACCCAACGCCTTCTGTAAACTTTCCCAAAATCTCGATGTAAATCTAGGATCTCGATCAGAAACAATACTCAATGGAACCCCATGTAATTTCACAATCACACTGATGTAAATCTCAGCTAACCGCTCCAAAGTAAAACTGATATCAATCGGAATAAAATGAGCCGATTTAGTCAGCCTGTCAACAACCACCCAAATAGCATTATGCCCTCACTGAGTATTCGGTAACCCTGTTACAAAATCCATGGAAATACTATCCCATTTCCATTCAGGAATATCCAACGGTTGCAACAAACCACTAGGCCTCAGATGTTCCACCTTCGATTTCTGAAAAGTCAAACATGCATAAACAAACTGAGCCACATCTCTTTTCAATCTAGACCACCAGAAAATCTTCTTCAAATCTTGGTACATCTTATTCGCTCCAGGATGTATACTCAAATTACTCTGGTGTCCTTCCTCCAAAATCATCTTTTTCAACTCCGCATCATCTGGAATACAAATCCTACCTCGGAACCTCAAAACACCATTAACATCTACTTGAAAATCACTATTCGCATCTTTTCCCCCAACCAACATCAAATCCACAAGTTTCACATCCAACTTTTGCTTCTCATAAACAGTCATCAGAAAATCATTAGTAATCGTTAGCATACCAAGCCTAACGTTATCCGACGTCACTTCACAAACCAAACTCAAATCTCTAAACGATTCCAAAAGTTCCCACTCCTTAACCATTAAAGCAGACATATGAAACGATTTCGGCTCAATGCATTGGCTACCACATTAGCTTTACCAGGATGGTAATTCAAGCCAAAGTCGTAGTCCTTCAAGAATTCCAACCATCTACATTGCCTCATATTTAGCTCTTTCTGATCAAACAAATATTTCAAACTTTTATGATCACTAAAGACTTCAAACCTTGCACCGTAGAGATAATGCCTCTAAATCTTCAACACAAACACCACAGCCGCTAACTCAAGATCATGAGTAGGATCATTCTTCTCATGAACTCTTAACTGCCTTAAAGCATAAGCCACCACCTTACCTTCTTGCATCAGAACACCACCTAGACCAATCAAAGAAGCATCACAATAAACCACAAATGGTTCATTAGGATTCGGCAAAATCAAGATCAGAGTTGTCGTCAATCTTCTCTTCAGCTCAGTAAAACTCTCCTCACACCGAATATCCCAAATGAACGCTTGCCCTTTACAAGTCAACTGGGTCAAAGGAAGTGCTAGTTTCGAAAAACCTTCAATAAACCTCCGATAATAACCAGCCAAACCCAAAAAGCTTCGAATTTCAGTAACAGATCTCGGAGCCTCCCATTGTAGAACTGCTTCTACTTTAGATGGATCCACAGCAATACCATTACCTGAAATTACGTGTCCAAGAAAACTCACCTCCGACAACCAGAATTCACACTTGGATAATTTAGCAAAAAGCTTCCTCTCCTTCAAAACCTGCAAAACAATACGCAAATGTTCTGCATGCTCCTCCCGCGACTTAGAATAAATTAAGATATCATCAATAAACACCACCACAAAACAATCCAGATGCTCGTGAAAAATACGATTCATGTATTCCATAAACACACCTGGCGCATTAGAAACCCCGAACGGCATCACAGAATATTCATAATGACCATATCGTGTTCTAAAAGCCGTCTTCTGAATGTCTTCCTCCTTCACCCTTATCTGATGATACCCTGACCTCAAGTCAATCTTACTAAACACACATGCACCAACTAACTGATCCATCAGATCATCAATTCTTGGAAGAGGATATTTATTCTTGATCGTCACCTTATTCAACTGGCGATAATCAATACATAATCGCATACTCCCATCCTTCTTTTTCACCAATAACAGTGGCGCACCCCAAGGAGAAACACTTGGTCTCACGAACCTCTTTTCCAACAACTCATTCAACTGTTTCTTTAACTCCACCAACTCAGATGCCGACATACGATAAGGTGCCATAGATACAGGTCTAGTACCAGGGACTAGATCTATAGAAAACTCCACCTCTCTCTCTGGCGGCAAGTCTGAAATATCCTCAGGAAACACTTCCGGAAATTCACACACAACAGGAAACACATCAAGTGAAACTTGACTATCCACAGTTAAAGATGCAAACAAACCAAACAACTGAGCTTCATCCGCCAAAAGTTTCTTCAACTCTTTGGTAGATAAGAAACTCGAGTCTTCGTCTTCCTCAAGAGAAGGAAACCGTACCAGCTTATGATAACAATCAATATGAACCCGATTGAATTACAACCAATTCATACCCAGGACCACATCTAAACCCTCCAACGGTAAACACACCAAATCCATCTCAAATTCTTTACCATAAATGGTCAAAGGACATCTTAGACAAACCAAGGAAGTAGTTACTGATCCCATTGCTGGAGTATCAATAACCATTTCACCACCCATCACAGACAACACAAGATTCAAACGCTTCGCGCACTCAGACGAAATAAACGAATGAGTCGCTCCAGTATCAATAATGGCAATCAAAGGAGTACTATTAATAAAACAAGTACCTCTGATCAGACGATCTGCACTCGAAGTCTGAGTCCCCGATAATGCAAACACTTTTCCACCAGCTGGAGCTTGTTTCGGTTTCGGACACTTTGTACTAACATGTCCCAGCTCCCCACAGTTAAAGCACTTCACCACGTTCTTCTTACAATCAGCTGCAATGTGTCCTATACCTCCACAGTTAGAACACTTTCTAAAATCTTTCCTGCACTCAAACTGACGATGCCCCACTTCACCACACCTATAACATCTCATAGGACCAGACTTTCCTCCTCCACTTGACCTTTTCTCAAAATTCCCTCTTTGTTTACCTTTATCAGCTGGTGTCACATACGGATCACCACGAAACTGTTGTTTCCCTTTCCTCTCGCTCACACTCTTGTAATGAGTAGAACGAGCCTTACTGTCTTCTTCATAAATCCTACAACAATCTACCAAATCAGAAAACCTCTGAATCCTTTGATAACCAATCGTCTATTTTATCTCAGGACGCAAGCCATTCTCAAACTTTACACACTTAGAGAATTCAGCAGTCGCTTCAGCATAATGAGGATAAAACTGGACAAGTTCCACAAACTTAGCAGTATAATCGACAACAGACATATTACCTTGTTTTAGTTCCAGAAGCTCAATTTCCTTCTTTCCTCTCACATCTTCAGGAAAATACCTCCTCAGAAACTCTATACTAAACATAGCCCAAGTAATCTCCTCCTCTGCAGCTTCTAACACACGACGAGTACTAACCCACCAGTCATCAGCTTCTTCCAATAACATGTGAGTACCCAGTCTCACCTTCTGATCTTCAGCACAATCCATCACTCGGAAAATTCTTTCAATCTCTTTCAGCCAAATCTGTGCACCATCCGGATCATATCTGCCTTTGAAGACAGGCGGTTTGTTCTTCCTGAACTCATCATTACCTGCAGCATTAAGTGCACCCTGCACAACACGAGCCATAGCTTGCATAGCCGCAGCCAAAGCAGCATCGTTCCTACCAGCCATATTCTGTTCATTTCCAATAACAGAAACTATGGTTAAACAAATAACTCATCCAACCACAACGACCAACAAGGACTGACACAACTGACACGGACTGACACAAACTGGCTCTGATACCACTTAATGTAACACCCCCAATCTATACCCCCAATTAATTAAAATAGTAAAAGAAAATTCAAAATTTCGTCATAGTATATTTAAATTATCATGGCATAGACCGAGGGGTCACATCAAATTGAAACAATTCATACAACACCTGCTCATAAAGATATGCAACGGTGGGGTAGCTATCAACAGAGGAACTCAGTTCCTTACACCCACATTTCAGAATTTAGAATAAAAGCGGAAAATCTAAAACTGAATAACATACATATATATCACACGAAAAGTTTGTCATACATCGAGTTGTACATGCACAAGCCAAAAGATATATATACAGAATACACAATAATCACTAACGGCCTCCCTAACTACCCGGTGTCACATATCAGAGCCGACCGACAAAAGAATGAAGATGCAAAGCTTCACAAAAATACCTCCAGCAACTCTAATCTGCAATGCCTCATAGAGCATTATAAAACAGCAGAAGGGTGAGAAAAACAATCATAGTACAGTTGCATATAATTATATATAACACAAAAATACACATATATATACGGTTCTCACCATAACTCACACCATAATTCAAACACAAGGCATTACAAGACACAATACATATTTCCATCACCAACACATATCCATATATCAATTTATCCACAAATCTACACATAAACAACCATAAATGATTTATGCAAATGCAAGAGATTGACGCAACGACTCTATGCATATGCACATGCGGTACCGACTTCCATTGTTTCTCATCACTAGTTCACTCAGGAACTCTGCTGGAATCATCGCTCGTTACATCACTGTAACTCCCCGTCGGGCATACGATGTTCCCCGTCGCTCACACCTCTTTGTATAAGGCACACGACATTTATGGATCGCTCACACCTCTTTGTATAAGGCACACGACCCGATCGCTCACACCCCGCATGGGCACACGATCGTCTATAATCATCGCTCACACCTCTTTGTATAAGGCACACGACGTTATAGCGAATTCCCTCTGGAATCCAAACCGTCACTCAGGACGTCCCACAATGCATGTCATGATGCTTGGCATACAATGACACATGACATTTAATATGCACACATAATTACATTCATTTACATCGACAAAATCACACTTTGCACTTATGCCCAAAACAATGCATTTAATTTCCATACGGCCATAAATCATCACAACCCCATCTAAACACATACATTTATCTCATACATCAGCACCTTGCATAATACACATCAATTACGCACAGTTATAATGACAAAAGTCGACGACCGACACTATTCCCGATTTTCCGACATAATTAAATCGGCTAACAATTTCCACACCATCATAATAAGAAAGTACAGTTCAATAGCCACACAACGATACCAAGATTGTAAAAATCGGACAAACGGAACTCAAGTTACGAAAGAAAACAAAAAATGATATTTTGAAAAGTCCCATTTTGCAATTGTCATGTCCATACGCGTATTACCCTGCTCCATACGCGTATGAGCAGAGACTCATTTTCCCCAAAGTTCATGTGTAAAAGTCCGTACGCGTAATGCCCAACCTCGTACGCGTATTGCCCTAAAATGCTACGCGTATCATACGCAAATGGGCAGATGGCCGAGCAAAATAACATTTCATACGCGTATTGGCCCATGACTCGCCCTCCATGCACGTATTGCCAAGGTCCATACACGTATGAACATGCCCCATACGCGTATGACCTGGAAAAACCAGAAAAATTTCTGCAGAACGAAGTTCTGCGTTTTCTAACCAAAAATCCTCCAATTTTCACCTACACCCAGAAAAATTACCAATACAATGCCTAGCAACATGTATCTATCATATACCAACAATAATGAACACTAAAAGCATGATTTCCAACACATTTAATCAATTTCTAATCAATTCGACACAATATGGGTTTTACTAAATATTTTCATTTCAATCCAACAAACACCACAAATACTCATACATAATCATACACAATCATACAATAATTGAGTTTCGCACCCTTACCCGATTAAATCGATTCTAGAAGTTGATTTTTCTTGATTTCCCAAGCTTTTCTCACTATTTCTCTTCTTCTTCTCTTTTCTCTCCTTTTTCTTTCTTCTCCCTTTCTTTCTTTCTATTTTTCTCTCTTCTATTTTCTATTTTCTTACTTAATGAAAAATATCCTAAAATGACCAAAATACCCCCACACTCAAATATCCCGTAAACGATCCCAAAACCCGATAAAATATCACAACATTGAAAAATAACATATTTTCAGATAAAAGTCGAAAATAAAATAAAATAATAATAAAATAATCAAACGACTCGATTAAATAAAACTCACACAAAAACTGGGTCGTTACAGAAGACACTCCGATGAAAGACAACTTTGACCATGACTATTATGGCCCAATGGATGGCCTGCCTATCTGGCAGCCATATACAGGAGACTTGGGGCAGAAGAGTCAACCCAACGACGCTTATCAACTGAGCATCAATGAAAAGAATACATGCGTCCCCACCACTTCATAGGATCATTACTTAGGGCATTCAAAAAATATCCAGCACAGCGATGAATCTGTAAAGATTGCAGGACTAGAGTTCATCAACTATGCTTTTCTTGAGGTCAACGTCATCAAGAAGGATGACTCCTCCAGTTCCACAGAAGTATGGGACACTTTAGTACAACCGAGTGGCAAGTACGACTACTTAGTCAAGTACAACGCTCCTGAAAGCTCTCGTATCAGGCTCGAAGACATCCAGCCAACTGGATGGGGAGATCCGCCTGAGAGTGCAAACACTGTGCAAGATACAGCTGAAGAATCCTCCTACGATAACTCTGCCTGGGAGATAGATTCCAACGATCCTGCTTCACCAGAAATCAGCGTCATTTCTGAAGACAAGCCAAGAAAGAAGGTACCAGACTTTGTGATTCACCGAGGAGTTCGCCGCCAATGGGTTGTTGTCGATGTTCCGAAAGTCGTCCATAAGTCTAAGTAATTGCCATCTTTGTTTTGACCTTCCACCCTGCCCAGGTGAAACAGATGTTTTATAGGGCTCACTTTCTATAAATGTTTCTCTTCGCTTTGCCCGAAGCGGCAGAGTTTTGTTTTATAGGGCTGTAGTTTCTATAAATGTAATTTCTGCATTTATTGTTGTTTTCTCTTTTTGCTTTTTCAGAAAATGGTAATCCTAAAAACAACACAAACAATAACAAGCATTTTTCAAAAAATACACTGCACACACTCTTGCATTCTCTCGATCTCTTCTAAAATCAATCATCACGTTATGCAGATTGCTTGTTTTAAACCCCATTGAAACATACGATCCAATACCTTCTCCCAACTTTGAATTCCCGGTATTTGAGGCTGAAGAAGTAAATTACGAAGAAATTCTAGAAGAGATCTCCCGATTACTCAGACAAGAGGAAAGGTCCATTGAACCTCATAAAGAGCCGTTGGAAACGGTCAACTTGGGTTCAGAAGAAGAGAGAAAAGAAGTCAATATTGGGGCACTGCTCAGTCCAACTGTCAAAGAAGGTTTGATAAAGCTTCTCAAAGAATTTCCCAATGCATTTGCTTGGTCCTATCAGGATATGCCAGGGTTGGACACCAGCATCGTGGAACATCATCTACCGTTGAGATCAGAATGTCCAATGGTAAAACAAAGACTAAGACGAACTCATCCAGACATCGCTATCAAAATCAAAGAGGAAGTACAGAAACAGATTAACGCGGGTTTCCTCACCATATCAGAATATCCTCAATGGTTAGCCAACATAGTACCAGTTCTGAAAAAGGACGGAAAGGTCAGAATGTGTGTGAACTATAGGGATCTGAACAAGGCCAGTCCAAAGGATAACTTTCCCCTACCACACATTGACATGCTGGTTGACATCATAACAAAGTTCAAAGTCTTCTCCTTCATGGATGGATTCTCGGGCTATAATCAAATAAAAATGGCGCCAAAAGACATGGAGAAAACTTCATTCATCACCCCATGGGGCACTTTTTGTTACAAGGTAATGTCGTTCGGTCTAAAAAACGCAGGTGCAACCTATCAAAGGGCCATGACTACTCTGTTCCATGACATGATACACAAATAAATAAAGGTGTATGTCGACGATATGATTTCCAAATCTAAAACAGAAAAGGAGCATGTGGCCCACCTGTCAAAACTATTCGAGCGTCTGAGAAAGTACAAACTTCGCTTGAATCCTAACAAGTGCACGTTCGGTGTCCGCTCAGGAAAACTGATAGGGTTCATCATCAGCCATAAAGGAATTGAGGTTGGTCCTAACAAGGTCAAGGCAATTCTAGAAATGCCTTCTCCAAAGACTGAAAACAAGTCAAAGGATTCCTAGGACATTTAAATTACATTTCCAGATTTATATTCCTCATGACAGCGACATGTGCGCCAATCTTCAAATTACTCAAAAATAATCAGGACTGCGTATGGACAGAAGACTACCAAACTTCCTTCAACAGTATCAAGGAATACCTATTGAATCCACCGATTCTATCACCTTCTGTGGAGGGAAGACCACTGATCATATACCTAACAGTCTTGGAAGACTCAATGGGTTATGTACTTGGCCAACAAGACGAAACAAAAAGAAAAGAGTCTGCCATCTACTATCTGAGCAAGAAGTTTACTGACTCTGAAACTCAGTATACTATTCTTGAGAAAACTTGTTGTGCTCTGGCTTGGGCAGCCAAATGTCTTCGCCAATATATGATTCGTCACACTACTTGGTTAATCTCAGAAATGGATCCAATCAAGTACGTCTTTGAAAAGCCTGCTCTCATAGGAAGGATTGCCCGTTGGCAGATGTTGTTATCAGAATACGACATCGAGTATTATGCTCAGAAAGTCGTTAAAGGAAGTATTTTATCCAATCATATGGCTCATCAACCGATTGACGATCAGGAATCACTCGGGTTTGACTTCCCAGACGAAGATGTCATGTATTTGAAAATGAAAGATTACGATGAACCGCTACCCAGTGAAGGGCCAGAACCAGGATCCCAATGGGGACTTATCTTTGACGGAGCTGTCAATCATTATGGAAACAAAATTGGGGCAATCATCATAACACCTCAGGGTACCCACCTTCCTTTCACCGCCCGACTGACATTCACGTGTACAAACAACGAGGCCGAATACGAAGCTTGTATCATGGGTCTCGAAGAAGCAATCGACTTAAGGATAAAGAACTTGGGTGTGTATGGAGACTCAGCCCTGGTTATCAATCAGATCAAAGGAGATTGGAACACATACCAACCAGGACTGATTCCTTACAAAGATTACGCGAGGAGGTTGTTACCATTCTTCAACAGAATCGAGTTTCATCATATCCCTCGTGAAGAGAATCACATGGCTGATGCACTAGCCACTCTCTCTTCCATGATTAGTGTAGGTCAATGAAATGACATACCTAAGATTGACATAATATGCCTTGAACGGCCCGCCTACATCTTCATAATTAAAGCAGCCATAGACGATAAACCTTGGTATCACGATATCAAATGCTTCCTTCAGAAACAAGAATGCCCACCTGGGGCATCCAGAAAAGACAGGAAGACTCTCAGAAGATTGGAAGGCAGCTTCTTTCTGAGTGATGATACACTCTATAAGAGAAACTTTGACATGGTCTTGCTCCGATGTGTAGACAGACCAGAAGCAAACATGCTGATAAAAGAAATTCATGAAGGTTCCTTTGGCACTCATGCCAACGGACACACAATGGCGAGAAAATTTCTGAGAGCAGGGTACTATTGGTTGACAATGGAATCTGATTGCTACAAGTACATAAGGAGATGTCACAAGTGTCAGATATACTCAGACAAAATCCATGTACCGCCAACACATCTTAAAGTTATTTCTTCCCCATGGCCTTTTTCCATATGGGGAATCGACATGATCGACATGATTGAACCCAAAGCTTTGAACGAACATCGATTCATCCTGGTAGTCATTGGCTGCTTCACCAAATGGGTCGAGGCAGCCTCATACACCAATGTAACCCGACAAGTCGTGGTCCACTTTATCAAAAACAATCTCATATGCCGTTATGGTGTTCCAAGCCAGATCATCACTGATAATGGATCTAACTTGAATAATAAGATGATGGAAGAGTTACGTGCTGAGTTCAAGATCGAACACCTTAACTCATCTCCCTACTGACCCAAGATGAACGGAGCGGTAGAAGCGGCTAACAAGAACATCAAGAAGATCATTCAAAAGATGGTTGTAACCTACAAAGACTGGCACGAGATGCTGCCTTTTGCTCTTCACGGTTATCGCACATCTGTCCACACTTCAACAGGGGCAACCCCTTTATCTCTAGTATATGGAATGGAAGTAGTGCTCCCCATAGAAGTAGAGATCCCATCAATCAGGGTATTGATGGAAGATAAGCTAACAGAGGCTGAATGGTGTCAAAGTCAACACGATGAACTGAATCTGATTGAGGAAAAGTGAATAACGGCCCTATGCCACAGTCAGCTATATCAGCAAAGAATGAAGAAAGCGTTTGACAAAAAGGTTCGACCCCGTGTCTTCAGAAAAGGAGACCTCGTACTCAAAAAGATACAATTATTTCTCACTAATTCCCAGGGCAAATGGACTCCGAACTATGACGGCCCCTATGTGGTCAAGAAAGCCTTCTCAGGCGGTGCCTTGAAACTTGCAACCATGGATGGAGAGGAATTTACCTACCCCACGAATGTTGACGTAGTCAAGAAATACTTCTCCTAAATAAAAAAAACGTCTCGGTGGATTGAAAACCTGAAAGGGCGGTCCGGGGAAAAATTATAGACATGAGCGAAAAATCATCCCGATGGATTGGAAATCTCCAAAGTACAATCCAGGCAAAAAATAGGGATTAATGGCAAGTAACTGCGTCTAACAAGGTAGAATCCCTCAGCAGTTATGCCATCCACCAGGAAAACTCCAGTCAAGGTCATCTTCGATAGAAGCTTAGGATGTCCAAAATTCAAAGTTGATAGAAGGATAACGGTTGTTATGTTTTAATGTAACCCATTTTCCCTTAAAATTACCATTTTCTAAACTTTGTAAATACTCCATGGAATCACGCGTTGGGCTGATTTCCATCCTATCAATAAAATTTGAGCCCTAGTGCTTTTGTTTGCAATTCTTATTTGTTTTAGCTTTACAGAACGACATTTTAACATGATTAACGTTTCTTGAAATAAAATAAAAAATGAATTTACTTGTCAATATTTTTCTAATTTTAAAATAAAGATGGCAATTTCTTTTGACTGCTGAACATCGAAAGAACATCGATCGCTTCTCCAGAGGTGGTTAAACCTCAAGGTGCATAATCAAAGTACTCATTCTAAAACCAGTACGCCTGAATGAAGGATCAACTGTATCAGATTTGGTTTTCCCATCTGACATCCCTGACAGAGTGCTTATCTCCTAAGTCCGATCAAGGTTGTTCCCCACAGGGACTATCTCTCCTAAGCAAGGTAAAATTGCTATTTTGGACTAAATGTTACTTCCTCGTTCCCAGCAATGGTCGAGTATCAAGTCGTGTTCACCCACTAGTCTGTATGTCGCGTCAGTTTTGTCACCATAAACATACATACATTATGCATTATTGATTCATATACATATTCATATTGCATCACTATCACTCTAGATAGTCTTATCCCCTAGTGATAAAAGTCCTTTCATCAATCGAGTTGTCAGTTCTTTCCTCGTCAGGAAATGTTGCGTCTAAACAATCTCTCCTCTGGCTTATTTTTGGATTGGAGTTAGTCCCTTGACCACTTTAATAACTTGAACCTCTGAAAGACCAGAAGGCATTCAATAAACGTCACTCTTCGCCATTGAAGATGATATCTTCGCTTTCCCGGATTAAGGAAAATCCCCAGAGGAAGCCTCACAACTAAAGACTCTCAGCAACACATTGATTTTTCTCTCCAAGAGAGTCAATGTTAATGAATTCATCAGCACCTCAAAATTGGATTGCATCACATGGAATTTCTCCGAGAAGATCTCGAGGAAAAGTACGGTGTAATATCCCCAAGTAGGAAGCAGTCTCTCAAGAGACTTGTTTTCCCCAGTAGAGTCGACAAATGGCGTCTCCAATAGAGAAGTTTGTACACCTCTACAACTCAGACAAATGGGTTCCCCAGCAAGTTTGACAACAAAACTTTTTCCCATCAAATGGCATCTCCCCAGGAAAATTCGGCGAGAAGTTTGAGGAAAATCACTAACAAATAGGGTCCCTTGTCAAGAAAGTTTATTGACAAAAGATATTGAGACCAGTTCCTTGGCTGAAGACCAGGATCGAGGGGAAGTTTATTTTAGAAACTGAGGCCAGTTCTGTGGCTAAAGACCAGGATCGAGGGGAAGTTTATGGACAAAAGAAACTGAGACCAGTTCTGTGGATGAATACCCGGATCGAGGGGAAGTTTATATCAGAAACTGAGACCAGTTCCATGGCTGAAGACCAGGATCGAGGGGAAGTTTTTACCTTTTCTAAGTATCATTGCTTAGCAAAAGAAGATGGATGAGCAAGCAGCCATTCATAACCACCATCAAAATTTCGGGTATTCCGATATTTAATCCTCTTGCACCCCGAATGCCCGAATACCTTCTCCATTCACACCTTCGGATCCAAGAAGATTAAATAGGGGCATCTGTCATACCCCAAATTTTGACCACCAAGATTTCCCATCATTGTGCAAATCATCACCATAATATGGGTGTACCTTCATGCCTCATCAAATCTCCTCAGGGGTTGTTAAGCATTCACTTCAATCAAAGATTAGGGTTTTGAGCCCTCTCAGAGCATATAGACAAGGATCAATCAAGAAATGACATGATCTTCAACTTTTCTAGCCTCTCAAACACCCACAATGGATCAAGAGAACTCCCACATCAAGAATCAGGCACAAGATTGCAGCATTCCAAGTGGATCAAGCCTCAGGATCGCTAGTGTCACCAAATTAGGGTTTTGGTCGACCAAGGCCTCTAGATGAAAATTTCCATCTGGGCATGAATCAATGCCTCAATATTTGGTTCATTAAGCTCAAATGAATCTCAAGAGCCCATCCACAATGGCAAAATCACCTTGAGGGTCCATCTATCAAAAAATCAGGAATTAGGATTTTAACCTAATTCAACCCTTGAGTTAACTTGTGAAGTGAGGCATGGCTTGAAGCTTCAAAATGAACTTCAAAGACCTCAAATACATCATATTGACATGTTTACAAGATTTGATTGACTCAAAGAGCTCAAATCATAAGCCACAAGAACTCAAAATAATCTAATCACAAATTAGGGTTTCTGATGGAAAAAGTCAACCCTACCCTTGATTGTTGGCCTACCCTTGATCTCAAACCTTGGAGAGGGGTCCAAGATATTCCTAAATACCCTTGGAGGCCATCCATGAAGTTTGATTAAGCCCAAGGATTGATTTCACAAAAGGATCACAAAGTCAAAATTTTATCTGATGAAAAAGTCAACTGTACAAAAGTCAAAGTTTGACTTTTTGAATTTTTTGGTCAACCAAGTTTCCCTAACCCTAAAACAATGTTAATATGTGATTTGAATCATCATTCATCAAGAAAAATCAAAGAAAGTGAGTTAACTTGTAAAAGGGGTAACCATAAAAAACTTAGAATTTTTCTAAGTTATGGAACAAAGTGGCTAGGGTACCAACTTTGCAAGGCCATATCTCCCAAACCATAAAGCCTTTTACTCCCATTCAAAGCTCAGATTGAATTTCATGTTACATACTTCAAAAATGTCAACTAGACCTCATTCCAATTCATCATGGATTTTGAGTTATTGATTGAGCAAAATCATAAAAAACATGAAAATGATCTTTTTCCAACACTTAGTGAAATTTTCACTAAGTCTAAATCTGCCTTACTTTTTCCAAAATGTAGAGGCATTTTTCATTGTAATTCAGGTTGATTCAAAACAAAAGTTGTACATCATGTTGAAATAGGATATATCAGCTTTCCAAAATGACCAAGAACTCTATCAAACTCCACCTGAGCTAGGGGTTATGACAGCTGCAACATGCCTTGCTACAAACTGTTTTGCAAGGCAGATTTGTGCATTAGGGCTCGAATTGATCAAATTGTGCAAAAATAAACATGGTTATCCATTTGCACACCTCAAGGGGAACAACCTGAAGGTGCGAGAAAGACACAAGAAAGGGCGGTTTGAATTGTGTATTTACTCTTTTTGTAACTTTTCGCATCTTGTTAATTTGATCCTCAAGAACCTTCAATGTTCATTGAGAGATTCTGATCTATTAACTAAAGAGCATGAGAACCGTATAAGTTCTGTTCATAAGATACAATACTCAGAACTTGCAGTGCGGAAGCTTATCAGAGATAGGCTGCAAGGTTCTGACTTGCTTAATGTGAGGTTCTGATATTCAAGGCAGAAACATAAATAGAGATACTAAGCAAGAGAGTAAAGGACACACGATATATCCTGGTTCACCACGCGGGCTAATCCAGTCCACCCTCCTCAGGTGATTTCTCCTTGAAAACAAGGACTTAATCCATTATAACCAAATCATGATTACACTTGCACGGGCAACAGCCGGTGACTAACCACTTGCACAGCCGCACTGTGACTAACAACCTAATGAACCGTTCAGGGATCCAACATGATATAACGTTCATTGATCGAGCAGACCCACTGCTGGGCCCTCAGCCATTGTCATGATATAACCCAATGAATATAACGCTACTAACCATATTTCAGGATTTTCCACAATGGCCCTCAGCCATTGTCATCTCAAGTGTCTGATCACCACGTGATCTACTCAAGGGCCTCAACTCACAGCTGAATCGTTCAGGGATCCCATCAGGATATAACGTTCACTTGAGGAGTCTCAATTCATCTAGTTGAATTGGAAAACTGGAGATTACAAATTGTGCTTCTTAATAAGCAAGTTTCTCCTAGGTTTAAGTACAAAGAACACACACATGTGTTCAAGCAAGTTTTGAGCAATCAGCTCCTTGCTTTCCTAAGAAACTACAAAGATGTATTTAGATATAATGATAGTTGACATCTTGTAGATCTTCTTCTTCTTCGTCTTCTGGTTGAGCAAGCTTTGAGCAGCAACTCCTTGCTTCAGATCTTCAATGTAGCTTTGACGAGAAGGTAGGTTGATGACTTGACTGATCTTCAATTGTTGTCTTCTTCATCAACATCTTTTGTTTGATTATTGTTGTTGTGTTAATTTGTTCTTTGGAGATTCAACAACAATTGCCATGAGTGAATTAATGACAAATTTGAATATTCTAAGTGTTACAACGAGAACTCATCGTTGTTGCTATCTTCACACAATGACTTGGTCAATTTTGTAGATGAACATTTAGTTCGTAATTCTACAAGTGATCGACACATCAGAAGCGAAAACTCTTTCCATTAAATAGCCATTAGAAATATAGTCGTTAGAGAATATTGTTGGCTATTTGGAAAGGAGACGTTGTGATATAATGAGTTGTACTAACACATCTTCTTTTTGCAGAGGAGGAAGTGACCAGATATCTTTTCTTGGGCAGTGTGTACATTTAACTCACAACGGTAATATTTAGACTTCGAAACTTCATTGGCTTCTGATGTTAATTTGATGAAGCATGAGTGGAGTCTTTATAGCAGAATATCTGATGCTTCAAGTCTTCCGTTAATTGAAGAAGTCCATTAGGAATCAGTCTTCAGAACTTCAGTACTTGGTCTTTTAAGAGCGTTATCCTTTTCTGCTTTAAGTCTTCCGAATCTTCAGAGCTTGTCTTCTGAGTCTTCAGAACTTCTTGTTTGAGACCTTGATTTTCAGAACTCGTCAGTCTTCAGATTCTTTCTATACTTGGTCTTCAGCGCCTTCAGCCATCAGAACTTCAAGTCATAGGAGTCTTCAGAACTTTGGTTCTTTCTGAGTGTACTTCTTCAGAAGCTTCACTATCTTCAGAATCTTAATCACTTTCAGAGAGCATCCACAAGAGCATTGCAACAGCAATCTTGGCATCCTTGGATCTGGCTGATAATGACTAGATAAACAAGCGTTCTTGCTTCTTGCGACTTTAGTCACACATAGTAACTTCGCATATACATATATTCAATCATAGTACATCTGGCTGGTGTATGTTGGTTCTGATGTCTTTAGTTCTTATGATTTGTACACAACACACGTTAGACCATAAAATGGTTCTTTCACAAATACTTATTGTTATCATCAAAACATAGATTGACTTGTAGAGACAATTCTTGCTCTCACAATCTCCCCTTTTTTGATGATGACAAAACCAAGTATTTTGATTGAACATTTTATACATGGTAATCACCAAAGCAAACAAATTCAGAGTGTGGAACAACAGCTCCCCCTGAATGAGTTATCCTCAAATCTTTATCTGAGATCATCTAGGATTTTATATAATCCAAAGATATACAGAGTAACAACTTGAGCTGCCAGAACAGAAAATAGAAAAGAGTTACTTTTCTATCTTGTCCTTAGGAAAATGAAGAGTCTTTAGCATCTGGACTAGTTCAATAGAACTTCCATCTTCAGATCTTCAGAACTCAGTTTCATTTGTTGTCATATCAGAGCTTGTTATCTTCAGAGTCGTCTGAAGCATTTCTACTTTTTAGTAGATTCAATTGAGCACAGAATTAGAGCAGTTCTTCGACTGATAAACATAGCTTCGCTGTATATCTAAAACTGTCTTTTGAGACACTCCCCCTGAGTTTCAGGCTATATGAGGATTTTAGGTTTTGCATTTTAGTCTTCTGGGTAATCTCCCCCAAATTTCCATAAGTCAGATATTGGGATCTTTCAGAATCGAAATTCAGAGTTTCTAAATTTAATCACCAGTGTTGATCATGACTTTTCAGAGTTTTGACTTTGAACACAGGTTTATTTCAGACCTTGTTATTGTCACAACTCAGTTAAATTATCAAAGCTTGATTTTTGATCAGATACCAATTGGAGGTTAAAACTTGTGATCAATCAACGCTTGATTCTGGTACATCTTGTTTTAATCGGATGTAGAAATGATGTGCTGACTCTTAGAGTATTTTGAGTCTGATACCAAGTGAAGAATTTATTCTCATACGTTTAAGAGATAATTCATTAGAGTGTTGATATTGATACCAATGAAGGTTTTTGACAGTAGTCCACAGCTTTGCTTTGAGAGTCTGATACTAATCTTTGTGTACTGAATCTGGTTTCCAATTGATGATTTAGTCTGATACCAAATCGCCTTTAATTCACATGGTTCCTGATAGAATGGTTTCTTGCTTGGATCTTTAATCCAAATCTTCAGACAGTTCTTGACTTCTGATTTGCACAAATCTTCTGAGTGAGCATCTTAAAATGTAGACTTTATCTTGACTGCTTTCAGAGTTTTCTTACTTAATCTGATTCATAGTTCTTCTTATTATCCTGTCTTTAGAATGCCTAGTGAACTTGTTTAGAGTTCCTCGGAAAACATCAAACAACAAAGTTAGTAGTAACGCATTTTATGAGAATACTTTGTTTGAGTTTTGCATTCTTTCAGATTTCCTTTTCAATCAAAATCAATTAATATATTTCTCCCCCTTTTTGACATCATAAAAAAGTGTCAGGGCATGTGAGCATTTAAGCATGTAGTCATTTAAGGGAAATAGAGTCACAGAGTTATTTGAACATTAGAAGCATTTAGACTCATTTTAGGAAAACACATCTATACTCAGTATGTATTTATTTAAAAGGATGATAGATGGAATAAACTGATTACTTAATTGAAGGATTAAAGCATCTATAGAGATTATTTCATTTGTGAACAACAGATAGAAGTAACAATAGTTCAGTATTTCATCATTTCATTTTGGTTTTATAATTCAGATCATAGGTTGATCTTAATCTGGACAAGTTCAAGATAATCATAGAGAATTTAAACGCAGATTCCTAATGAAGAACATTTTAAGTAATCGTAGTCCTAATACAGCTGGTTTTTATGGGTCCTATTGAGTTAGACTAAAGCGAGCCTAAAGATGATGAAGATGAGAACAAGCTTTCAGAACCGTCAGTTCTTGAGGTATGTAGTTTTTCTTCTGCTTGAGTAATTGCCTGCTTCTTGTTCTTCACAATTTCTTCTGAGATCCATTCATGGAACTCGTTCCAGACATTTCGTACTTCTATAGAGTTTACACAAGAACATCGACAAGGGTTTGAATTCTTACGAATGTGTTGTCCGGATGATTTTAAGAGCAGGCATGCTCGATTATGTTAGCAATTCTTTAGTGTGATTTTTGTAGCGAAAGATTCTCATACTTTCAAGTACTTAAGAGTTTCATTTAATAATTTGAAAATACATAGTGCAAGAGATAAAGTGACAGATAGAAACTTAAATCCTAGTACTTATAGATTTGAAAAATCCATAGGAGAGCATTCTTCGGTTGTCCCAACATGTTCTAATTTAGCAATCACATCCAGAGTCTCTAGAATATGAGATATGACCCTTCCATAAGGAATACTAAGAGAGGGATTGTCTTTAGACAGAAGAATTTATTCTTTCAAGTGATTGAACATAATTGATGGAAGGTTAATTCTTCTTCTGTAGGTGAGGAGAAAGATGAAAAGCCTATCTGAATAAGTAAGTAATTTTCCTCCGATATCCCTAGGTAGAAGATTCTTCTCCACTATTCTGTGCCATACTTTTGGTGAGGGTTTGAGTGTGGAGACACAATTGGAGGCACCGTTTCCATTGTGAATTTTACAGATGATATCGTTGAAGATGGTCCTTTCCTTGTAGTCTTCAATGGTGTCACCACTTTCATTGCACTTTATCGCCTGGGCAATGATAGACGGATTGATTACAACATGGATTCCGAAGACGCTTGACTTAATGATACACTGGTTGTGTGTATTAGAAAACACGTATGCATTTACCCAGAATTCTTTGACACAATCTAGGTAGATGATACCAGGAATCATGTTAAGATACCCATTCCAATTTTGACACAGGAGTTCAGAGGAGGTTCTTAGTAATCCAAGATCTTTGAGAGAGTTATGGTTAAATGAGGATTCTTTAAGGACAATTAGCTTAGAGGGATTTACTCTGCTCGCTAAGGTTTGTGAGTTAGACATTTTTAGAACTGATACACAGGGTGTGAGTGAGAGAAAATGCTAACAGGAGAATGAGATAGAGAGAGGCATCTCGTGCTTTAAATAGACCAGTTACAAGTGAGCTTTAATGAGTACATGTGATTTTAAACGATAGGTTTGTATTTTCAATGTATTTGGCGTTCAAATGGTACTGAGTCTAACCGTCGTTATTTCCTATATTTTATTTGTTTAGAGGGACTGAGATACTCCCTAATAATTTAACAGTCGAGTGGCTTTTCATTTATTATGCGTTTTTCACGAGATTTGAAAGGCTGAGAAATTTCTAGTAAGAAATAAGGGAGAAGCCATTTGCACGCAATTTTCTAGATGAAATGAATTAATGAGTGTCATTAAAAAAAATTCAAGATAGGTTGAGTTTAACTAGAGGGACTCTACGAGATAGAGAGTTAGGCTCTAGTAGGAGTGTTAGCTGGATTTTATCTACAGGTTGTAGGATTTTACTAGACACTGAGTAATACGATGGGTGAATGATATTTTGAACTTTCAGGGCTTTAAGGTAGGAGCATGAAGGGGAGACGTCACTTTATAGAGTAAGAGGTAGATTGAATTATGCCTAGTCTAGGGAAGATATAGGTCAGTTCAAAAGATTTTAGTAAGATCTTGTTAAGTTGTCAGAGATATGTTGTGCACTTATAATTGTATCTTTTGCGTGTAGTTTTTGTTAAGGGGTTTTCTTGTATTTAGCAATTTCTTTTATCTAGGCTTAACAGATTTTCTATTGGTTGAATATTTCCCTAAAGAAACGTGTAAGGATTCCTAAATAATTGTTTCTCACTTCTCATTTCCTTGATCCATAGAACCTGTTTAGTTCCGATACAGTTCCTAAGATATGGATTTGAATCTTTAACGACAAACTTTGAGAATTGGTCGAGTTCTCCTTTCATAGCCTGAATTCAGTCTGCGTTTGTAAGAGTTTCTTTTCTTTGTGAGATGAATGATTTCATCAGTTCAGTGAGAACCTTTGAGAGGTTATTCAGGAAGGAGTTGACATATTAACATCTGACTTTCTTCCTCAAGGTTGTTTCAGAACTTGTTTAGAACTAAAACATCATCATGTCCCATGTGTACATCACTAGTCATGATTTGCATGAACCTCTTGTTCTCACAATAATGATCAACTTATTTGGGGTTGTTCACACATATCTATGAGTTAACTAATTTCTTCGAACGAACATCATTAACGTCGTCTTTTATGACATCAGTTGGAGAACCTAGATACCTGAAATGATAGCATCCAATTTCATAGCACAAGTGGTTCTGAGAACACTTGATCTGTTGAAAATCAGATTCTCAACATTTTATCTTTACTTGGATGATTTCAGGTTGTTGGAGCTTGATCGCCGAGCTAGTTAAGAGTTCGTTCGGAATCAACTGAGTCTTTGGGATTCAGTTCTCCATTGAATCTTTTGATCATTCCAGATTCTGACATTGAATCATTTCTAATAATTTGAATTTTTCAGATTCTGAATTTAACAGATTTCTTTCTGAAATTCAAGGTCTTAGAATCAGCAATTTTCCTTCTTTACATGAAGAGATCTAGAATGAGTTTTTAAATGAGAAAGTCAAGGGTGGACCTAATCCGTTTCTTGAAAACATCTCAAAAACTCATAACGAATTAATCTTCAGCAAACAAGATTTCTTGCTTTCTGATGATTCATCTTTTAATCATATACGTGGTTTTATCCACACGTATTTTCCAGAATGAGCATTCAACAAATACTTCCTTTTATCTGATGAATTTATATTATCAATTGATTCTTCAACTTTAATGAGGCTTCATCTAGAATCAGTGACTTGCTTACGAAGTAATCAAATTGATTACAATTTTGTACACAGTTAACTGCTGAACTGTTACAAAAATTGTAAGTGGATTTCATTCTCACCAAGAGTACTTCTACGCACCACGTCTGGATCTTTTTCTGACACTATTAAGTGTTTGATGTGAATCAATAATAGAACCGGGGCTCTGATACCAATTGAAGGCGCGAGAAAGACACAAGAAAGGGGGGTTTGAATTGTGTATTTATTCTTTTTGCAACTTTTCGCATCTTGCTAATTTGATCCTCAAGAACCTTCAATGTTCATTGAGAGATTCTGATCTATTAACTAAAGAGTATGAGAACCGTATAAGTTCTATTCATAAGATACAATACTCAGAACTTGCAGTGCAGAAGCTTATCAGAGATAGGCTGCAAGGTTCTGACTTGCTTAATGTGAGGTTCTGATATTCAAGGCAGAAACATAAATAGAGATACTAAGCAAGAGAGTAAAGGACACACGATATATCCTGGTTCACCACGCGGGCTAATCCAGTCCACCCTCCTCAGGTGATTTCGCCTTGAACACAAGGACTTAATCCACTATAACCAAATCATGATTACACTTGCACGGGCAACAGCCGGTGACTAACCACTTGCACAACCGCACTATGACTAACAACCCAATGAACCGTTCAGGGATCCAACAGGATATAACGTTCATTGACAGAGCAGACCCACTGCTGGGATTTCACAGCTAGCCGTTCAGGGATTCATCACAATGAATCTAACGCTACTGACCATATTTCAGGATTTTCCACAATGGCCCTCAGCCATTGTCATCTCAAGTGTCTGATCACCACGTGATCTACTCAAGGGCCTCAACTCACAGCTGAACCGTTTAGGGATCCCATCAGGATATAACATTCACTTGAGGAGTCTCAATTCATCTAGTTGAATTGGAAAACTGGAGATTACAAATTGTGCTTCTTAATAAGCAAGTTTCTCCTAGGTTTAAGTACAAAGAACACACACATGTGTTCAAGCAAGTTTTGAGCAATCAGCTCCTTGCTTTCCTAAGAAACTACAAAGATGTATTTAGATATAATGATAGTTGACATCTTATAGATCTTCTTCTTCTTCATCTTTTGGTTGAGCAAGCTTTGAGCAGCAACTCCTTGCTTCAAATCTTCAATGTAGCTTTGACGAGAAGGTAGGTTGATGACTTGACTGATCTTCAATTGTTGTCTTCTTCATCAACAGCTTCTGTTTGATTATTGTTGTTGTGTTAATTTGTTCTTTGGAGATTCAACAACAATTGCCATGAGTGAATTAATGACAACTTTGAATATTCTAAGTGTTACAACGAGAACTCATCGTTGTTGCTATCTTCACACAATGACTTGGTCAATTTTGTAGATGAACATTTAGTTCGTAATTCTACAAGTGATCGACACATCAGAAGCGAAAACTCTTTCCATTAAATAGCCATTAGAAATATAGCCGTTAGAGAATACTGTTGGCTGTTTAGAAAGGAGACGTTGTGATATAATGAGTTGTACTTACACATCTTCTTTTTGCAGAGGGGGAAGTGGCCAGATATCTTTTCTTGGGCAGTGTGTACATTTAACTCACAACGATAATATTTAGACTTCGAAACTTTAGTGGCTTCTGACGTTAATTTGATGAAGCATGAGTGGAGTCTTTATAGCAGAATATCTGATGCTTCAAGTCTTCCGTTAATTAAAGAAGTCCATTAGGAATCAGTCTTCAGAACTTCATCACTTGTTCTTTTAAGAGCGTTATCCTTTTCTGCTTTAAGTCTTCCGAATCTTCAGAGCTTGTCTTCTGAGTCTTCAGAACTTCTTGTTTGAGACCTTGATCTTCAAAACTCGTCAGTCTTCAGATTCTTTCTGCACTTGGTCTTCAGCGCCTTCAGCCATCAGAACTTCAAGTCATAGGAGTCTTCAGAACTTTGGTTCTTTCTGAGTGTACTTCTTCAAAAGCTTCGCTATCTTCAGAATCTTAATCACTTTCAGAGAGCATCCACAAGAGCATTGCAACAACAATCTTGACATCCTTGGATCTGGCTGATTATGACTAGATAAACAAGCGTTCTTGCTTCTTGCGACTTTAGTCACACATAGTAACTTCGCATATACATATATTCAATCATAGTACATCTGGCTGGTGTATGTTGGTTCTGATGTCTTTAGTTCTTATGATCTGCACACAACACACATTAGACCATAAAATGGTTCTTTCATAAATACTTATTGTTATCATCAAAACATAGATTGACTTGTAGAGACAATTCTTGCTCTCACACAACCAAGGGACAAGCACTGATCCATAAGCCTTCCAAGTATTTGGAACTACATATAGGTGTGCCACCCCTATAAGCTAAAGATGCCTCAAGACTCCAATTTTGTTTTGAGGCATTCAATGAATGCATAGAGCTGGCATGTATTAGTCCATGATCAGCCAAATGAGTCAAAATAAGCTCATATAACAGAAAACCATAGGCTTGTGCTCTAATCTCAAGTCAATGGCTAGAGGAGACTTGAGATTCCATTTGATCACAATTGGCCAAAGACCTGCTGCAGTTGCCACACACTGTTGCTTGCAAAACAAACTTGACACACTATAAATTGGCCTCATTTGTGATCAGTTTGAGCACACCAAAGGTCCTAAACAAATTCCTTTCTCAAAATCACCACTTTCACTCCCAAAACACCTTCTCTTGCAAGTCACTATCGGGTTTTGCATTTGAGAGTGATTCCAACCAAACCAATGGTTCACACACCTCACATATAACATATAGAAGTGATACAAACTCTTACATAACATCTGGAACATCAATTTTACAAAATCACCAGCCAACTGCTCAAGTTTTTGAAAGAGTTGTAGTTGGGGTACCATCTCTAGTTCCAATTTATTTCAAACCACTCCAAGCATTCAGACACACTCCTTGGCACCTAAGGAAGTTGTCAAGATCATTAAAACCAACTTACAACACCTCCATCGCCAAACTAGATCACCAGCTGCAAGAGGTAAGCATGAACTCTTCAAACTCCACGATGCACGCATATTTTACTGCACGATAATTTTGCCACATGTTCATAATCATGTATGGAGCGATAACCCTCAATCAATTGCCATGAATCAATTGTGTATGGAATTTCTTTGTGTTCATGCTGAAATTAGGGTTCTTGAGGTATTCTTCTGATTTCACACTCAATACTCAAAATATATGCAATTAAACTATATGGTTGTGATCCTTGTTCAAAAGCGAACAAAATTGATACTTGAATCGTGCAAAACCATTGAGAAATAATGGAGAAAAGTAAGAAAACGCAAATCTGAGAAAACAGAGGGCGCGGGCAAGAACCAAGTGTTCTTGGCGCCATAATTCAATTTTTTGAATTTTTGTTATTTTTGTTAATTGGTTCAAAAATTAATTTCTCTCTGAATATTTATGTTTTTGAATTGATTATTTTTCTCAAAATTCATAAAAATGTTAAATTATTTTATTTTACAAAAAAAAACCAATTTATATTATTTATTTAATATCGTTAGAATTTTTGTAATTAATTTCATTTTAATTGTTTTTAAACATTTTTAAATGGAATTCCCACTTTGATCTTTCAAAACCAAATGAATTTCAAACTCTCATATAATTAAACATGATTTTTCAAAATATTTTTCAAGGTGTACAACTTATTTTTGAATATATTTGGTATTTTATATCATTTTTCTCATTTAATTTCCTTTTGAAAAATAACATTTTAATTTAAAATTAGGGTTTCCTCTTGATTTTAAATTTTAAACACTTTGGGCCTCTGATAGAGTGTAAGACCCAATCCTTTGTAAATACAAACCTTTTTGGGCCTCAGATGTTGTATAAGTCCCACTGTATTTTCAAAATCGTTGTGCGGTCGTCGCCTTTTAAAACAAAATCATCTGGGCCTCCCCTCGTGTTGTAAGTCCCATCTTTCTCGTTCAAAAACTCTTTTGGGCCTCTGATAGAGTGCAAGACCCAATCCCTTTTTAACCAAAAATAATTTTGGGCCTCAGTCGTTGTATAAGTCCCGATACGATCTTCAAAACAACGGTGCGATCACTGTTAAACTTTGGGCCTCTCCTTGAGTATAAGCCTCAACAATCTTTTCAAAAACAAATTCCCCTTTGATTTAGGTTCAAATATATAGTTGTTATCAAAACTTTTTTTAATTTCTTTGAATAACTAACAATACAACATGGAAGCTTGCTCACCTGTAAGTTTTTATCAGCTTTCATTTACTTGCTTTCATATAGATATAACTGTATTGTGGGAAGTTGCTCCCCTGTAAGTCCTTCTTTCATACCCTTTTAAATACTTGTCATATATTAACTGTATATATACTAGTATAGTTATTTAGAGTTTTCCCCGGCAACTAGGTCTAGAACTAGGTAAAGCCATTTGGTCACTCTTAAATACAGTCAAAACTAGATCCCCATAGGACTTCCAGATACAGTCTTGCCTTCTCTTGGGCTTAAACAATATGGAACAAAGAGAAAGGCAGTATTCTCGGTGAACCTTTTCTCAGACTGTCACTATTAGAAAATTGTCAAAGAAATTCTACTCCCCAGAAATGATTCATTCTCGGTGAATGACATCTCTTGAATTTCTTTAAACCCCAGAACTGTTCAGAAATGATTCATTCTCGGTGAATGACATCTCTTGAACTTTTCTTTGGTTTGGGACCCACAAGCTTCCTAAAAGCATCCCCGCCTCCTCTTGGGCTTTGTACAAGGACCCTCCGGCTTTTTAGAAGTTCTCATGCCTTCTCTTGGGCTTAATACAAGGACCCTGAAGACCTCCTAAAGGTATAAGACAGAACTTAG
This sequence comes from Lathyrus tuberosus, assembly GCA_022829125.1. Lineage (NCBI taxonomy): Eukaryota > Viridiplantae > Streptophyta > Magnoliopsida > Fabales > Fabaceae > Lathyrus > Lathyrus tuberosus. The sequence goes on along the minus strand of JALAZF010000241.1, from coordinate 1,535,741 downwards.
TCATCCTTGGTTAGAGCTGTCTTTCTAAAAAGAGTCAAAACCTCAGACCAATTTTAGGGTTAATACTCATCCCTTAAAAGAGTCAGCCTCCTCTTGGGCATTATACAAAGATAAACTCTTCCATACCAGTTGACTTGGATAGTCTAAATCCCCTTGAGTCTCAAAGACATTCTCAAGTTCCCTACAAACATAGGACTTAACCCCGGTCATTCTGGATCAATCTCCAGTAGAGTTAAAACCCAGTCTCTCACCTAAAAAACCCCAGCCAGGGTCAATTTATCATCAGTATAACACTATCAGAACCTCAAGGCATCTGATACCCCAACTCTTCTGTAACCCTCAACAAGAGTTGATTCCCTATTTGGACCTGCCCCGGGATCTCAATAATTCCCAGCAGAAGTTAGCCTCCTCTTAGGCTTTGTATAATGATCCTTCCTCAGCATAGCCAGCCTCCTCTTGGGCTTTGTACAATGATTCTCTCCATCGGAGCTAACCTTTTTAGACTCTCTTATTGAGTCAATCACCTTTTCAGACTCTCTTGTTGAGTCAATTAACTTCTCGACTCTCTTGTTGAGTCAATCACCTCTTAAAACTCTCTTGTTGAGTCAATCCTTTTAGCCTCAATCTTGGGCTTTGTACAAGACAGATAAAAGCACTCTCTTGTTAAGTCAATCTTTCTTTTCAGCCTCCTCTTAGGTTTGATATAAAGATTTCCCCTAGCAACAGTTAGCCTCCTCTTAGGCTTTGTATAATGATTTCTCCAGCTTGTTCAGCCACAATCCTAGGCTTTGTACAGGACATATAAAAGCACTGTCTTGTTGAGTCAAACCCTTTTAGGCTCAATCTTGGGCTTTGTATAAGTCATAAATCTTCATAAACTTCTCTTAAGCTTAGGACAAATATCTTCCCCAGCGGAGTCAATTCCTCCCAGCCTTCTTTTAGGCTATGAGAAATAATAACCTAAGCAGAGTCAATCCTCTTTTCAGCCTCAATCTTGGGCTTTATACAAGACAGATAATACTCTCCCGCAGAGTCAAACTCATTTCAGCCTCAATCTTGGGCTTTGTACAAGACACTTAAAATATCCTCAGCCGAGTCAGTAAAGTCTCCATTTTAGCCTCAATCTTGGGCTTTATACAAGACAGATAAAGATTTCTTTCCCACAGAGTCAGTCTTCTTTTCAGCCTATATCTTGGGCTTTGTACATGACACAAACAAACCCTCCCCAACGGAGTCAAAATCATTTTTAGCCTCAATCTTGGGCTTTGTACAAGACAGACAAAATATTTCCCCAGAAAAGTTAAACTTTTAGCCTCCTCTTAGGCTTTGTATAATGATATCCCCGAAAGAGTCAGTCTCTTTTTTAGCCTCAGTCTTGGGTTTTGTACAAGACATATATTAACACTCTCTTGTTGAGTCAGTCATTCCCAGCCTCCTCTTAGGCTTTGTGTAAGGACTTCCCTAGTGGAGTCAATCAACCTCTTAGCTTCAACCTTGAGCTTCGATCAAGGTACAAAAAAATCAACATCCCCTCAGAGGAAATCAAAATCCCTCTGTAGGAAGTCATTTTCTCTGGTTATCACTTATCAAAATAGATAAATCAAAACAAACCCTAATTCCAGATAACTGCTGTAAGTGGCACACTTGTTTATTCAAATATCCAAGCTGTGGTCCATCTCTTATCCTGGTAAATCCTTTTCTCTCATCTAATTGCTGTAAGCGGCAAGCCTCTGGATTATTTACATCCACGCCACTGTCCCTCTCTTAGCATGAGAAATTCCTAAGGAAAAATGGAATTGCTCTACACTGAGTTAAAGTTTTCTCCTTCAAGACCAATCCCCTATAAAGCAAATTATGGCATTGTTGGATTCATATATCCCAGTTAAAGTAATTCTCCTTTATAAACAGTCACCCAACAATTGTGATAAATAGACCAAATGTCTCCCTTTAGAGATGACAAATTCTCTCTCAGTCAAACATTTTAGCTTCAATCTTCGGCTTTGAACAAGACACAAATATTCAACCTTTTAGCTTTAATCTTGGTCTTTGAACAAGACACCAAATATCTTTTTCCTCCCTTAGAATAGGAGGAACTACGATTGCTCTGATTTCCCTGTTTCGTTTAAACGGGAATACATAGGCATAAGATTGCGAAATCTTAGCGAGCATACCAAACAAAAACCTTAGGTCCATTACCTTCACACATACATCAAAAACCTTAGGTCCAGTACCTTACTAAAAACACCGAAAAAAACCCGAACATCAACAAGAACTCACTCTCTCTCATATTTCCCAAGAAACTTTCCCAACCCATTAACGGATAAACATCATCAAGTAAAAAGCAGAACCTAATGCTAACAACCTGTGGATAACCACATATAGGATGGGTAATTGACAACTCCCCATTGTATAACCTGACCCCGAACTCCCCGAATCTCTCTTAAGTGTTTGTTCAGTTAAACAATCGCGTGCTAGGTTAGTTTTAGATATCTTCCCTTTCCCTTCCAGCTTCACAGGATAAATAAGAAATTAGAAAGTAGCACCCCACTCCTCCTCAAACCATTATGCGATAAGGTGGTCGCGTCACCGACAAAAATTGCACGCTACAGAAAAATGGTGACTCTGCTGGGGAGTCAAAGTAAGATCTAGTCATCATCATCCCCATTTTCCATAGAAAAATGGCGACTCTGCTGGGGAGTCATTGTCTATATAGGACTAGGATTATAGCTCTTAAGAGGTCTAGGATGTTAGTTTTAGGAATAAATATATATATATTGCTTTTTCTACTTGATATCCGTGTTTATTTTTCTGCTAATGGGGCAGCGGGTGATGCCGCATCTGGAAAGTTTGAGTGATACCTAAGATAAGTGATGGCATAGATGGGTGGTCTTACAGGGAGTGATTCCCGAATAAGCGATCCTAGTAGACCATCGAATCAGTGGAGATACCCTTTGCGGATTCAATGTCTAAACGACTTCAGTTGTTGAAAGCAGATTGTTCGATTGTGGTATCCATGAAAGTGGGGATTTAGTAGACTGAGACCATGTGACTATTTTGTAGTGTAGAAGCTATCGGAAATAGTTGTCACGCGATACTACCCTCATTTGAGATTACCCTAAGATACTAAAACTCGCTCGGGTGAACCAGCCTGTTGTTGTTATCCCAATGGGGGTCAATGATTTTGAGGACAAGTACAAAAATTCACCATAGTACAACCTTTGGGAATGGGTAGGGATGGCAACAGGTCGGGTCGGGTGCGGGTTTCACACTACCCAAACCCGCACCCGAAATCACCACCCGAACCCAAAGGTTATTCGGGTGGCAAAATAACACCCACACCCACACCCGTTTGGGTTCGGGTTTTTCCACCCAAACCCGAACCCGTAGCAAAAACACAAAAATACAACAACAACATTGAAATTTGAAACACAAGGATTTCATCAAGGTCTCTCAAAGAAATTAAGGAATTAAAGTACAACTTTCCATCAAGTTTGGTAACATTACAATTAAAATAAAGGTCTTCAACATCTTAACATTACAATTAAAATTAAATTCTACATATATATTTAGGGGCACTTATGTAATTTCATGTCTAAACGGGTGTGGTTTCGGGTGCGGGTTTCACATTACACAAACTCGCACCCAAAATATCGGGTGGCACCCGAACCCAGTCAACTCGGGTTTTCACCCGTTGACTCGGGTTCGGGTGCGGGTGGGTCCCGTAGGTTTGGGTCTGCCTGCCATCCCTAGGAATGGGTAGAGCCATGACTCCATGCTCGTGACGCTGAACCTTTAAACCCATGTTTTTTCTATGTTTATGTGTGCTGCATTCATGCATTCATTCATTAAAAAACTTTAAACAAAGAAAAATTTTCACTTCTAGTCTCTCTTTTTTAAATTAAACTAAGACAATGATTGCAAATATCAGAGAGAAAGATCGCGTTATGGATTTTGGTAGAAGGAAGACGCCTAAGTACACCTTCAAGGTTCCAAAATTAGAGGATTTAAGAGGGTTGGCAAGGATGATCACCAACCCTGATGCTTTCAGAGCTAAGTACGGAGGACTGCTGTCTCTGTTAAGGGTCCATGTAATTGAAGGAATCCTGTCTACACTGATTCAGTTCTACGATCCGGTCTATCACTGCTTCATATTCCCAGATTATCGACTAGCACCAACACTGGAGGAGTACTCTCACCTGACTGATTTACCTATTACTGACCAAGCTCCCTTTTCTGGACTGGAAGAAATTCCAAAAGATCAAACCATTGCAAGAGCAATCTATTTGGACGAGTTAGAAGTCAGGACTCACATGACCATTAAAGGTGGAATCCAAGGTTTACCAGCCAAGTTTTTTGTAAAGAAAGCTTTATACTTTGCCAGTATAGGGAACGTGACTGCTTCCGAGAGCGTCTTTGTTTTGCTCACCTATGGGTGATTTCTGTTTCCCAACATCGATAACTTCGTCGATATCAATGCCATTAAGATATTTTTTATTGGAAACCCTGTACTGACCTTGCTCGCAGACGTTTATCATTCTGTACACTTAAAAAATTTATATGGCAGAGGAAAGATCACATGCTGTGTACCCCTGCTATACAAATGGTTCACTTCCCATTTACCTAAGTCTGCTGCTTTTTGGGATCATAAGAGTACTTTAAGTTGGTCACAGATAATCATGTCTCTTAGCAACTCTGACATAGAATGGTACAATTGAATCTATGACGGGATAAGAATCATTGACCGTTGTTGAAACTTCCCTAATATACCCCTCGTAGGAACTAAAGAAGGAATCAACTATCATCAAGTTTTAGTTCGTCGTCAATTTGGATACCCGATGAGACATATCCCGCGTAATGTTCATCTGGAAGGTCTTTTCTTCAAGGAAGGAGAAAATGACAGGGCACTAAAGACAGAAATAGTGCATGCCTGGAAACATGTTCACATGAAAGGAAAAGAGTCTCTAGGAAAACCGGATTGTGTCTCTGTGGAACCTTATCTCCACTGGGTATAAGCTAGAGCTCTCAAGCTGAGGATGCCTTACCCTCGTCAAGAAGTTCTTCCGTTAAAGGAATTTGTCCTTTATTTTATGTCTGATACGGAAAAACTCCAGGTCACTCTCAACAAAGTTCAACGGGAGAAGAAATCTTGGAAGAACAAGTACCGCATTCTCAATGTGAAGTGTACCAAAATACAGCAACTGTTAAAAGAAAAAGATGCTCTGATCGAGATTTTAGAGCAACATGCTGTAGAGAATCAAGAAGACCGAAGGAATTTGCTTGCTCCTTTCACTTGGCAAAAGGATGACAACCTGACAACGGCTAAAGAGCCCCGATCAAAGAAAAGTAAAATACCAGAACCAGCACCTGATCTCTCCTCAGAGAGGACTCAGGATCCATAAGCTTAGACATTTCCTTTAGCAGCACTTTGTAAATTAATGTATTTCCATTTCCGTGATCTTTAATTCAATAAAACGGGGTTTCCTCTCTGTATGATACTTGCAATCCAATTGTTGAAGTTTCTTTTGATTAAAAAAAAATTAATATAATCATTGTATATCATTCATCATCCTCACATAACGCATTCTTCTTACCTGAATCTCACGTTTGTGTCTCGATTCTAGAGTCAAGTTGTCTCATTCGTACAATACTCGGGCCAATCGACCAAAGAAAATGGATGATCTTGAGGAAGAGAACAGAGAGTTGAGAGAAGAAATCGACACTCTGAAAGAAGATCTGAGGAAACTTCACAATGACATGCAATCTCTGGCAGCAGATCAGATACAACTACAACGGACTGTGATCTCTGAGATCACATCTACACCTATACTAGAAAAGTATGATCCTCGGTACAACATGCCTAAAGATCGTCTCTGGGGCATGCCACTCAGCTATATCCCAGAAGGATATATTTCACCGATCACGGAAGATCCAAAAACTGCAGCAGGAGCCGCTGGGCCTGAAGGTTACAAACTTTGGGAAAGCGAAGATGCAAGGGGCATGACAGTAACTCCTGAATGTTTCAAACTTCGGGATAGGGAAGCACCAAGAGTCACTGCCGTAATGACTATACCACCACCCGTGGTACACACTGTCCCGGAAGGATAGATTCCACAGATACCTTCTGGTGGAAACGAAAGTATGTACGACAGAATGAATGAGTTCCAGGAGCAATTTTTGGAGATGCAGAAGGAACTGCATGCCATTCGCGGTCAGGATTTATTCGAAAAGGATGCCGCAGGCCATTGTTTGGTCCCTAATGTGAAAATTTCGCACAAATTCAAGGTGCCCGAATTTGAGAAATACAAGGGAAACTCTTGCCCTCAAAGTCATTTGGTGATGTACGCTCAGAAGATGTCAACTCAGATAGAGAACCAATAGCTACTGATCCATTACTTCCAAGATAGTTTAACCGGTGCCGCACTCAAATGGTACATGGGTTTAAACCGCACTAATATCGTCACTTTCAGAGATCTTGGCACTGCCTTCGTTCAGCAATATAAGTATAACCTGGATATGGCACCAGACAGAGATAAACTCTGAGCCATGTCACAAAAGGACAAGGAAACCTTTAAGGAATATGCTCAGCGATGGCGTGAAATTGCCGCCCAGATTTGTCCACCTCTTGAGGAAAAAGATATGACAAAAATCTTTTTGAAAACCTTGAGTTCATTTTACTACGACCGAATGGTTGCCAGTGCACCCAGCGACTTTACTGAAATGGTGAATATGGGAGTTCGTCTTGAAGAAGCAGTCCAAGAAGGACGTCTGGTCAAAGACACCGGACCATCAAGCAGTACCAAAAGATACAGTAGTGCTTTCCCTAAGAAAAAAGAGTAAGATATTGGTAATATCTCTCTTGGAAAGCAAAGGAGACGGTATCAACCAGTAGCAGTTATAACTCCTGCTATCAACCCTGCGCCTGTTCCAACGTATCAACCTCAGGTTGCTCAGAGCCAACCAAATCAACAACAATATCAGCAAAGGACACAACAGCCTCTTCAGCAGGCTCGTCCTCAGTACAACAACAACCGTATAACACGACCACCAGGGTTCGACCATATACCAATGTTGTACGCAGAACTGTTACCACTATTACTGGTCAAGGGGAACGTCCAAACCAGGTCTCCTCTTATAGTACCGGAAAATCCACCTTTTTGGTTCAAAGCGGATCAGACTTGCCCTTACCATCAAGGAGGACTAGGGCATAACATAGAAAATTGTCTCAGCTTCAAATCTGATGTTCAGACGAACCCGTTGCCTCAACACGAGAAAGATGTAGTAAATTTGATAGAGGAAGGATCTAACCACAACTATCGAATTCATCATGTACTCTTATTAGGAGCCAACCTGGTCAAGATGCATTGCAGACAGAGCGGATACGGTCATGTACCATCTCACAATTATCACCAGTGTGATATCTGCTCTAAAAACAATCAAGGATGTTCAGTGGTGCAATCAGCTCTACAGGAACAGATGGATCTCAGATGGATCCAAGATCACCGAATCTGTGAGGTCAACATGACTTATACAAATTCCAACATCATTCAAAACCACGACATTCGTGCGATGAATGTCAACTTAGTGGCAATGCACTCAAGGCAAAGCCAGCATTATAATCTGCCACGGCACGGTTACGATTCCTGTCTGATCTGCTCGGTAAACAATCAGGGATGCTCTTTTGTACAAGAGGCCCTCCAGCGTCAGATGGATCTTAGATGGATCCAGGATTACCGTGATAGAAGTCATTATCAAGTTAACATGATCCAAATATTTGATGTTCGCTTGATGAATACCAACTTGGTGGAATTACACGCTAAGCAAGTCCAGCTCGGTTTTCTGACTTCACATAATTATCAGAGCTGTAAAGTATGTCGTGAGAGTGACCAAGGATGTTCTCTCGTTCAACACTTGTTGAACCACTGGTGGCTTCCAATCTATCTAGATGAAGATATACAGCAGATCAATATGACTGATGGGAACCCTACTAGGCATCAAAGTCAAGATGTTCGATCAATGGAAACAGATCTACTGAGGTTACACTCCATACAAAGCGGACGTGTTCGGGTGCCACCACATAACTATGAGCGTTGTTGAGTTTACTCAGAGGATAACCAAGGATGCTACCTTGTGCGAGAAGCCCTTCAAAGTCAGTTGGACCACAAAGAGGTTTAACCATGTTCAAGCTCTGGTTCAATTAACATAATGTTAGACTATTTTCCCAATCGAGACAAAGAAGTTGTCTTGACCCCTAAACGAGAAGTGGCCAAAGATGTATGCGCCATAATCCCTTTACTCCATGAATTAAGAGTTCCTCTTAATAATGGAAATATTCTCAACCTTGAACCAATTTAGGCTGGCTACGATGGTCAGAAAAATCAAAAGGCTCATGTAGTTATCTATCTACCGGGACCAGTATCGTACAAATCTGATAAGGCTATCCCTTACAAATACGGTGCAACAACAATTGAGAATGGAAAGGAAACTCCATTACCATCCGTCGTGAATACTGCAGACATCAGTCGAGTAACACGGAGTGGTCGAATCTTCAACTGAGAAGTTGGAGAACTCACCAGAGAAAAGGAACCTCATGCAGAAGTTCCTAATCAACCAGTCGGTCAATCCAGTGATCCCGACCTTTAAAAGAACAATGATGAGATGCTGAAGCTCATCCAAAAGAGTGAGTACAACATTGTTGATCAACTGTTGCAAACTCCTTCAAAAATATTTGTGTTTTCTCTATTATTCAGTTCCGAAGCCCACAGAGAGGCTCTACAGAAAGTCTTAGAGCAAGCCTTTGTGGAACAAGATGTAACAATAAGACAGTTTGACAGCATCATCTCCAACATCACTTCCTGCAACAACTTGGGGTTTAGGGATGAGGAACTGCCGGAAGAGGGCAAAAGTCACAACATGGTGCTTAACATTACAGTCAACTGCCAGGACGATGCTTTAGCCAATGTACTGGTAGATACCGGGTCAACTCTGAATGTTATGCCAAAGTCTACTTTAATGCGACTATCATTTCAAGGATCTCCGATGAGGCGCAGTGAGGTCATCGTCAAAGCATTTGACGAATCCTGAAAAATAGTTATCAGCAAAACGATCTTCCCATAACTACCGGTCTTCACACTTTCCAAGTCATGGACATTCGGGCAGCGTACAACTGTTTATTAGGAAGACCTTGAATACACGAGGCTAGGGCAGTCACTTCGGCACTTCACCAAAAGCTGAAGTTCGTCAATAACGACCAACTAGTCACAGTCTGTGGAGAGCAAGCCTTGATTATGAGCAACTTATCATCGTCCGCTTATGTAGAACCAGAGGAGGTTGTTGGAACCCAGTTCCAAGCACTTTCAGTGAGCCATGACAACCAATCAGAAAAGGGAACATCGATTTCCTCATACAAAGATGCTCTCGAAGTGATCAAAAGTAACAATGCAAAAGGATGGGGACAGCTTGTCATTCCTACTGATAACAAAACAAAGAAGGGTCTTAGTTTTTCTTCAACCTGTACCCAGACTGTTACTAACAATGAAATTTTTCATCCCATTCAGAACTTCTTCCACAATGGAGGTTTCCTTAACCCAGTGTCTTAAGAAGTACATACCATCAATGAGGGTGACTCCTCCGATACAGAGGAAGAGTGGAAGTCCTATCTCAACGAGGATGGTTATATGTCTTAGGAAGAGGTGCCTACGCCATTTTACTATCCCGCACAGAGTCCGAGATATATACCAAGATCTGACGTCAAAATGATATAAGGAGATTGTGATCCGGAAGGATGTCGTGCTCCACCAAACTCATTAGAGGAAGACACTCCGATGAAAGACAACTTTGACCATGACTATTATGGCCCAATGGATGGCCTGCCTATCTGGCAGCCATATACAGAAGACTTGGGGCAGAAGAGTCAGCCCAACGATGCTTATCAACTGAGCATCATTGAAAAGAATACCTGAGTCCCCACTACTTCATGGGATCATTACTTAGGGCATTCAGAAAATATCCAGCACAACGATGAATCTGTAAATATTGCAGGACTAGAGTTCATCGACTATGCTTTTCCTGAGGTTAACGTCATCGAGAAGGATAACTCCTCCAATTCTACAGAAGTATGGGATACTTTAGGACAACCGAGTGACAAGTACGACTATTTGGTCAAGTACACCGCTCCTGAAAGCTCTCGTATCAGGCTCGAAGACATCCAGCCAACTGGATGGGGAGATCCGCTTGAGAGTACAAACACCGTGTAAGATACAACTGAAGAATCCTCCTACGACAACTCTGCCTGGGAGACAGATTCCAACGATCCTGCTCCGCCAGAAATCAGCGTCATTTCTGAAGACAAGCCAAGAAAGAAGGTACCAGACTTTGTGATTCACCGAGGAGTTCTCCGCCAATGGGTTGCTGTCGATGTTCCGAAAGTCGTCCATAAGTCTAAGTAATTGTCATCTTTGTTTTGACCTTCCACCCTGCCCAGGTGAAACGGATGTTTTATAGTGTCATACCCCAAATTTTGACCACTAAGATTTCCCATCATTGTGAAAATCATCATCACAATATGGAGGAACCATCATATTTCATCAGTCTCCCCAAAGATGGGTGAGCATCCACTACCATCAAAATTAGGGTTTCTAGCCCTCTCAGAGCCTTAGACAAAGGATCAATCAAGGAATGACATGATCTTCAACTTGTCTAAACCTCTCAAACATACACAAAGGATCAAAAAGGACTCTCACTCCAAGGATTAAGCACAAAGCTGCTCCCTTCTAGGTGGATCAAGCCTCAAGATCGCCAGTATCACCAAATTAGGGTTTTGGTCGATCAGGGCCTCCAAAGGGAAATTTTCCTCTGGGCATGAGCCAAAGATCCAAAACACAACCTAATATACCCCATGAGACCTCATGGACCCAATCATCAAGTCAATTTTGCCTCAGGGGTTGCATTCATCAAAAATCAGGAATTAGGGTTTCTTGACCTAATTCACCCCTAAGTTGACTTTTGGGGCAAATCATGAGCCAAGACCTCAAGAGAGGGTTTGAGGGTCTCTAGTGAACTATATTGATCCATTTGGAACAATGGATTAATCCAAGAAGCTTGAACAACAAGTCTCAATTTCATCTGCACCACAATTAGGGTTTTAAGGAAAAAGTCAGCTGTAACTTTGACTTTTGACCAGGACATGCTCCCAAACCCTAGGACATGCCTCAATATACCCCATGACACCCATGGAACATGTCCATCAAGTTTGATTTAGGTCAAGGACATGATTTCCTGAAGAATTGCACAGTTTGGAATTCATCTGATAAAAAGTCAACTGTACACAAAAGTCAACTTTGACTTTTTGAGATTTTTCACCAAAATGGATTTTTAACCCTAAAATGATGTTAATGTATGATTTTAATCATCATTCATCAAGAAAAATCAAGAAAAGTTGGATAACTTGTAAAAGGGGTAACCATAAAAACTTAGAAAATTTTCTAAGTTAAAAATAAAGTGGCTAGGGTACCAACTTTGGAGGGTCATAACTCCTAAACCACAAGGCCATTTTTTCCCATCCAAAGCTTGATTTGTAGATCTCATTGCCCTCTACAAAAACTTCAACTAGACCTAACTACAATTCATTGTGGATTTTGAGCTATGAGTGAGCCAAAATGGCTGAAAATATGAAAGTATACCATTTTCCAACACTTAGAAAAAATTCTGTCCAAGACAGATTTTGTTGAAACACCAAAACTTGTGAGATCTTTTCACATGGATGCAAGCTGAATCAAGTCCAAAGTTAAACATCAATGTTGTTGCATATGTTGCCAAGAGTTTAAAGAGCTTAACAGCATGAATTGATTCAACTTGAGCCAAGAGAAATCCATGCCCAAAGTCATGCTGCTGCAAGCTGTTTTGGAAAAATAAATTTGCATGTTTGCTTGCCACACACGATTTTGAACCAAAAACTGAGGATCAGCATGCCACGTGTATTCAAACCAATCACATTGCATCTGATCCAACTAATAAATCTGAGTCAAAAGGCCAAGGAATCTTCCAACTTGAAATTCATCCACTTTGGCACATTTTGCCTTGAATTCAAAGTGCATTAATGTGGAATAGTGCATTATCAAGGTAGCTACCCTACTCAGTCAAATTCTCTATTTAAACAACAATAAAAACATCTGAGGAATGTGATTTTGGTCAAGGCATAGCCCTGCTCTTGGGAATGGCTAGCTTGCCTTGCTTGAGAAGAAATCCTCCAAGCCAATCCATGCAAATGTGATCTGATCCAGCAGCCATTCACTATTCCTCCAAAACAAAAGTTGATCACCTATAAATAGAGGTCCCAATGGATCATTCAACTCACACCAAAGCCAGTTACAGCACTGCTTTCTCTCATTCTTCCTTAAACCTCAAGTTTTTGGTTTTTGAGTAACCATTATCGGGTTTTGAGTTGCAGCCTTAGGCAATCAATTCTAATTGCTCAAACACATCACATATGATGTATTTGAGGTGTCCAAACACTTAAACACTGACTGTAACACCTCAGGCTCAAAATCACCCTTCAACCAAGCCATTATGCCTCAATTATGCAGGTGGAGGTCTCCAGCTTGATCCAAAGAGTTTCAAAGTGTTCCAAAGCTTGTAACACACTCCATAACATCCATTGAAGCTGTAGGGATCATTAATTCACGACTGGAACAAAGTTTGTGTAGAGTTCCATTTCAGCTTGCATCAAGGTAAGCCTTAAAACTCAAACTCCATGATCCATGCATATTTCCTCGCATGATATTTTTGCCAATTGCTTGCCATCATATGCTGATTGTTTTCCCTCAGAAAATTTGATCATTACACTCATAATCATGCCTACTCGATTGCTTTTGCAAAATTAGGGTTCATACGGCCACAATGATATAATTTGTTATACACTGAAAATGAATAAAATTGGGTATTACCATCTTCTTCCTTGTGAAAAAATGCATGAGTTTGGTGTTTGAATGATGTCCAATGGTTGAGATATGAGTGAGATATGGTGTTTCATGCACGAGCTCGAGGAAGAAGATGGCCATGGCGCCATTCTTCAGGTTTTCCAACTAAGTTTGATATATATTTTTCACTTGCCATGTTATTAATGAATTGGCATTGCGCCCCAGTGGTTCATCAGCTGGTTTTGTGTGTATTGGCAAGCGAGAGGCCTGGGGTTCGAATCCCCCTCGCCCCAGACTTCTTTTTATCACTTGTTTATTTTGTTATTTTTCATATTATTATTTTTAATAATTTGAAAAATTAATAACTCCTTCAATTTTTATCATTTTTGATTGGTTCTTTTTGCAATAATTCACAAAAATGTTGAAATATTTTATTCCACCAAAAAATTAGATTTATATTATTTATTTAATATAATTAGTATTTTTGTGAATAAATTAATTTTTAATTGTTTTTAAACATTCTAAAAGTGAATATTTACTTTGAAAATCAAAACCTAAGGTGTTTAAATATTCCTTGTGATTATCCCTCATTTTTTCCAAACCTTAAACAAAATCATAAATGGATTATTCAAATTTATTTTGTATTTTGTTTGATTTTCTTTAAATATTTACTTTTAAAAGATTAAAATTAGGGTTTTTGATTAATTCAACTTTCAAAATTGATTTTCAAATACACTTGGGCCTCTATTAGAGTGTAAGACCCAACACCCTTGTACAGAAAACATTTTGGGCCTCATTCGTTGTATAAGTCCCTATGTACATTTTCAAATAAACGGCACGATCGTCGCCTTTTCAAAATAACCCTGGGCCTACCCTTGAGTAGTAAGACCCATTTCTTTTCTTAAAACTCACTTGGGCCTCTATTAGAGTGTAAGACCCAATCCCTTTTTAACCAAAACCATTTTGGGCCTCACTTATTGTATAAGTCCCTTCGCGTTAAAAGAAAACCTCGGTGCGATTGCCATTTTAAACGAAAAATCATCTGGACCTACCCTCGAGTAGTAAGACCCATCTCTTTTTCTTTAAACTTCTTTGGGCCTCTATTAGAGTGTAAGACCCAACCCCTTTGTACAAAAAACCTTTTTGGGCCTCAGTCACTTGTATAAGTCCCTCTGTACAAAATTCAAACAGTGCGCTCACTGATAAAACCCTGGGCCTCTCCTTGAGCTGTAAGCCCCAAATATTTCTTTTTCAAAGCACTTTCTCCTTTGATTTTGAATTATACTGTTGTTTTCAATCTTTCTTTGTTGAATAACTAACCAAACAGTATGGAAGCTCTACAACCGAGTAAGTGGTTATTGCTTTCATTTACCGATTTCATATACATATAACTGTATTGTGGGGCTGTTTCACTATAAGTCTTATTTCATAAACTCATATCAACTGTGTAATAATAGTATAGATATTTAGAGTTTCCCCGGCAACTACGTCTAGCATTAAGCCCGTTGATCACTCTTAGAAATAGTCTAAACTAGATCCCCATAGGATTACCAGACACAGTCTTCCCTCCTCTTGGGGTTAAACAATATGGAGATATGAAAGGCAGCATTCTCTGTGAACCCTTTCATAGACTGTCACTCATAGAAGTTGTCAAAGAAACTCTATTCCCCAAAGATGATCTTTTCTCCGTGAATGGCATCTCTTGAGTTTCTTCCAAATTCTCGGACTTTCCTGGCTTGATCTATTCTCGGTGAATGGCATGTCTTGAACTTCTCGGGGTTTGGGGACCCACGGGCTTCTTAAAAGTACTTGTCAAGAAGCTCTACTCCCCAGAGATGATCTTTTCTCCGTGAATGGCATCTCTTGAGTTTCTTCCAAATTCTCGAACTTTCCTGACTTGATCTATTCCTTGTGAATAGCTTGCCTTGAATTTCTCGGGGTTTGTTGACCCATCGGCTTCTTAAAAGCAATTGGCCTCCTCTTGGGCATCGTACAAGGACCCACAGGCTTCCTAAAAGCAACCCCGCCTCCTCTTGGGCTTAGTACAAGGACCCTACGGCTTCTTAGAAGTATTCACAGCCTCCTCTTAGGCTTCGTATAATGATCTCTTCCTCTGGGAATGATAGCCTCCTCTTGGGCTTCGTACAAGGACCCGTCGGCTTCTTAAAAGCTTCCAGCCTCCTCTACGGCTTCGTACAAATTGTCCCGACGACCTCCTAGAGGTATAGGAACAGAACTTAGTCATTTGCATAGAACAGTCCTTTCAAAGAGTCTACTACTGTTTCTTAAAGCATAGTACAAAAGATGAAACTCCAGACTTGGACAGTCTAATTTCCTTGAGTCTCAAAGACATTCTCAAGCACCCTTCAAGAATAGGAAGTAAACCCGTAGACTTGGACAGTCTCAATACCCTTCGGATTTCCTGCTTCCTTAAAGAACAGGCATAACCCAGATCCTTGAATCAAATCCTTGAGTACAGTGTTGCTCATATAAGAACTGATTTTCTCTTTCAAAATCAGTATACTGGACCTGTCACTTAACTGAAACAATGTTTAGCCTCTCTCTCGAGCTTTGTACGAGACACGTAAGAGACTCCCTCATTGAGTCAATCACCCATTTCGCCTCCATCTCGGGCTTCGTACGAGATACAAAAAAAACTCTCTTGTTGAGTCAAATAGCCTTCATCTCGGGCTTTATACGAGATACCAAAAGATTCCATCGTCGAGTCAAAAACTTTTTAGCCTCTCTCTCGGGATTCGTACGAGACACACAAAAATACCCTATTGTTGGGCCAACAGCCTCCTCTTAGGCTTCGTATAAGAAAACCACTGGTTGATCCAATTAACCTTTTAGCATTAAAGCTGTGCCTCATTCACAGTACACAAACATCAACAACTCTTTCCCCTTCATCTAATCGCTGTAAGCGGCAAGCCTCTGGATCATCTACATCCATGCCACTGTCCCTCTTTTAGCATGAGCAATTCCTAAGGAAAGATAGCATTGCTCTACACTGAGTTTAAGTCTTCTCCTTCAGGTTGGAAATCCCTTTTTAAGGAAATTATGGCATTGCCTGATTCACACATCTCGGTTAAAGTAATTCTCCTTCATAAACAGTTGTGACATACAACCCCCTCTTTAGAGATGACAAATTCTCTCTAAGGTCAACACCCTTCAGCTTCACATCTTGGGCTTCGAACAAGATACAAATAGACTCTTCAGCTTCACATCTTGGGCTTTGAACAAGATACAAATCACCTTTCGCTTCACGTCTTGGGCTTTGAACAAGACACCAAAAACACCCATTTCCTCCCATAGAACTACGAACGCTCTGATTTCCCTGTTTCGATAAACAGGAATACGTAGGCATAAGATTGAAAGAAAATTTTTAGCGAGCACACTAAACAAAAACCCAAAATCCCATACATCCTGATCTGAAGCAGTATCCTAACAAACAGAGAAAAAACTGTATTGGCAAAAATACAAATAACCAGTACAAACCCCCCACATTGATAGCATTCGTAACTTAACAGACCGCTGTTTAAACTCAGTATGCAAAGCAGGGTTAGTTGGAGACATCTATTTCCCTTCCTTCATCAGATTTAATAGGATAAAAAATGAATCGACCTGTAGTAAACTCAACCGCAGAGAGCGACCGTGCTTAAGAACCGGGTTCAAAATCGCTCGCAACCGAAAAATGGCGCCCACCGTGGGGCCTAAAATTCTTTCTTAAATGTTTAAGGTGAAAACCTTGGACAAACCTTTTTTCTCTTCACTTGTGTGAATACCACAGATTGGGGTTTCTGTCGGGGAACCCATTTCTGTCAGGAACTTAGGATTCATAGCTTTAAAGGTCTAGTATGTTTAGGATAAATATATATACTGCTTTTCCTAATTGCTATACATGTTTATTTTTCTGCTAATGGGAATGCGTGTGATGCCGCATGTGGAAAGATTGAGTATACACTTAAGATAAGTGATGGCGACGAGGTCGACCATCAACCTCAGTGGAGGCTGACCAATGCAACCCATTCTCTCACCTAGACAATGGGCCGATTGTTAAGTCTGAGAAGTTGAGGAGCCAAACCCTTTTGAAGTGCGGAAACTATCGGGAATAGTTGTTACACGATACTACCCTCATTTGAGGCTGGTGATCTATTCTCGGTGAATGGCACTTACTCTAAGATTGCTCTACAACTCGCTGGCGATCCGCTTGTTGTTTTGCTTTCCTGGGAGGAGCATATGATAATGAGTACAAGTACAAAAATCACCCTAGTATAAACCTTTGGGGATGGATAGAGCCTTGACTTCATGACAACGACCCTTTGACCCCATGTTTTTCCTATGTTTTTGTGTGCTGCATTCATGCATTCATTTAAAAAAACATTAAAACATTCAAAGAAATTTCTCTTCTAGTCTCTCTGTTTTTCAAATTAAACTAAGCCTGTGATTGCAAATATCAGAGAAAAGGATTGCACTAATGGATTTCGGTAGAAGGAGAACCCATAGGTATACCTTCAAGGTTCCAAAGCTAGAGGATTTGAGAAGGTTAGCAAGGATGATCACTAACCCTGAGGCTTTCAGAGCCAAGCACGGAGGTCTGCTACCACTGTTAAGAGTCCGTGTGATTGAGGGAATCATGGATGCGCTCATTCAATTTTACGATCCGGTTTATCACTGTTTCACATTCCCGGATTACCAGCTAGCACCAACGCTGGAGGAGTATTCTCATCTGACTGGTCTACATATCACTGATCGAGCTCCATTTTCTGGACTGGAAGAAATTCCAAAGAATCAGATCATTGCAAGAGCAATTCATTTGGACGAGTCTGAGGTCAGGGCTCACATGACCGCTAAGGGTGGCATCCAAGGTTTGCCATCCCAGTTCTTGACAAAGAAAGCCCTATATTTTGCCAGTATAGGAAACATAACTGCTTTTGAAAGCATCTTTGTCTTGCTCACCTACGGGTTACTTTTGTTTCCCAACATCAATAACTTCGTCGATATTAACTCCATTAAGGTTTTTCTCATTGGAAATCCTGTGCCGACTTTGCTCGCAGATGCGTATCATTCCGTACACTTGGGAAATTTGTACAGTGGAGGGGAGATCACCTGCTGTGTACCTCTGCTTTACAGATGGTTCATCTCCCACTTACCCAAGTCTGCTGCTTTTTGGGATTGCAAGAGTGCCTTACGTTGGTCGCAGAAGATCATGTCTCTTACCAACTCTGACATTGATTGGTGTAATAGGATTTATGATGGAATCAGAATCATTGATCATTGTGGAAACTTCCCCAACGTACCTCTCATAGGAACTAAAGGAGGAATCAACTATCATCCAGTATTGGTTCACCGTCAATTTGGATACCCGATGAGACACGTCCCACGGGGTGTTCATCTGGAAGGTCTTTTCTTCAAGGAAGGAGAAAATGACAGAGCATTAAAGATGGAAATAGTGCACGCCTAGAAACAGGTTCTTAAGAAAGGACGAGAGTCTCTAGGAAAACCGGATTGTGTCTCGTTGGAGCCTTACCTCCATTGGGTACAAACTAGAGCTCTCAAGCTAAAAATGCCTTATCCTCGTTACGAAATTCTTCCGCCAAAGGAATCTCTCATGTACTTCATGACTGAAACTGAAAAGCTTCAGGTTACTCTCAACAAAGTTCAAAAAGAGAGAAAGTCTTGGAAGAACAAGTACCGCACCCTCGACGTAGAGTGTATCAAAATACAATAATTACTGAAAGAAAAAGATGCTCTGATTGAAATTTTGGAGCAACATGTTGTAGAGAATCAAGATGACCAAAGGAATTTGCTCACTCCTTTCACTTGGCAAAGGAATGACAACCCGACAACGGCTCAAGAGCCCCGGTCAAAGAAAAGGAAGATACCAGAATCAACACCCGATTTCTCTTCAGAGAGGACTCGGGACCCATTAGCTTAGGCTTCTGTTTTCGTACCTTGTAATCTACTGTATTTGCGTTTCTGTAATCCTTTGAATTCAATAAAAAGGGGTTTCCTCACTGTTTGATATTTGCAATCTAATTGTCAAAGTTTATTTTGATTAAACCAAAAAACAATTAATATAATCATTGCATTCATCAATCTCACATCGCGTATTCTTCTTCCCTACGAATCTCACGTTTGTGTCTCGGTTCTAGAGTCAAATTGTCTCATTCGTATAATACTCGGGCCAATCGTCAGAAAAAGATGGATGATCTTGAGGAAGAAAACAGAGAGTTGAAGGAAGAGATCGACGCTCTGAGAGAGGATATGAGAAAGCTTTGTAACGACATGCAAGTCATGGCAGAAGCTCAGCTACAAAGAACTGTGATCTCAGAGATCACCTCAACGCCCATCATGGAGAAGTATGATCCTATGTATCAAATGCCAAAAGATCGTCCTTGGGGCATGCCTGTTAACTATATCCCGGAAGGATAAGTTCC
Organism: Lathyrus tuberosus; assembly: GCA_022829125.1. Classification (NCBI taxonomy): domain Eukaryota; kingdom Viridiplantae; phylum Streptophyta; class Magnoliopsida; order Fabales; family Fabaceae; genus Lathyrus; species Lathyrus tuberosus. The sequence goes on along the minus strand of JALAZF010000241.1, from coordinate 1,516,387 downwards.
GTCGATCGCTGAAGATCAGGGAATCACAACAGAAGCCGCTGGGCCTGAAGGTTACAAACTTCAGGAAAGCGAAGATGCCAGGGGCATACTGAAGACTCCTGAAGGTTACAAACTTCGGGAAATGCCAAGATTCAATGTCGTAGTCACGGTACCACCCCCTGTGGTGCACACTGTCCCGGAAGGACGGATTCCGCCAATATCTACTGTTAAAAAGGAAACTTTGTTTGATAGAATGGATGAATTCCAGGAGCAGTTTCTGGAAATACAGAAGGAGCTGCAAGCCATTCGCGGCCAGGATTTATTTGGAAAGGACGCCACAGACCTATGCTTGGTCCCCAATGTGAAAGTCCCGCACAAGTTCCAAGTGCCCAACTTTGAAAAGTACAAGGTTAACTCTTGCCCTCAAAGCCATCTGGTGATGTACGCTCGGCGGATGTCAGCTCAGACGGAGAATCAGGACCTACTGATTCACTACTTTCAGGATAGTTTAACCAGTGCCGCACTCAAATGGTACATGGGTTTAAATCGTGCCACGATCAGCACTTTCAGAGATCTTGGCACTGCCTTCGTCCAACAATACAAATACAATTTAGACATGGCACCCGACAGAGATCAACTCAGATCGATGTCGCAAAAGGACAAGGAAACCTTTAAGGAGTATGCTTAAAGGTGGCGTGAAATTGCCGCTCAAATTTGTCCGCCTCTTGAGGAAAAAGAGATGACAAAGATCTTCTTAAAAACCTTAAGCTTATTTTACTATGACCGAATGGTTGCCAGTGCGCCCAGTGATTTCACCGAGATGGTCGGCATGGACGTACGTCTTGAGGAAGCCGTCTGAGAAGGACGTTTAGTAAAAGACACTGGATCGACAAGCGGTACTAAAAAATACGGTAGTGCTCTCCCTAAGAAAAAAGAGCAAGATATTAGGAATATCTCTCTCGGAAAGCAAAGGCGTCGATATCAGCCGGTAGCAGCTGTAACTCCTGCTATTAGCCCTGCGCCTATTCCTACGTATCAACCTCAGGTTGCGCAGAGCCAACCTGATCAGCAAAGGACACAACAGCCTCTTCAGCAGGCTCGTCCTCCATATAACAACAACTGTACAACACGGCCACCAGGATTTGATCCTATACCCGTATCGTACGCAGAGCTGTTTCCGTTACTACTGGCTAAGGGGCACATTCAGACTAAGTCCCCTCTTACAGTACCGGAAAATCCGCCTTTTTGGTTTAAGGTGGATCAAACTTGCCCTTATCATTAAGGAGGTTCAGGGCATAACATTGAGACTTGTCTCAATTTCAAGTCCGACGTGCAAAAGCTTATTAGGAGTGGGGTCTTATCCTTCAAGGATACAAATCCTAATGTTCTCACGAATCCGCTGCCTTAACATGACAAGGCTGCAGTCAACTTGATAGAAGGAGAGACTAATGATGTCTATCAAATTCACGATGTACTCTTGTTGAAAACCAATCTGGTCAAGATGCATTGTAGACAGAGTGGATATGGCCATGTGCCACCTCATAACTATCACCAATGTGATATCTGCTCTAAAGACAACCAGGGATGTTCTGTGGTGCAAGCAGCTCTACAGGAACAGATGGATCTCGGATGGATCCAAGAGCACCGAGTTCGTGGAGTTAACATGGTTTACACGAATTCTAACATCATTTAGAACCACGATATCCGTGCGATGAATGTCAACTTGGTGGCGATGCACTCAAGCCAAAGCCAGTATCATAATCTACCGCGGCACGATTATAGTTCCTGTCTGACTTGCTCAGTAAACAAACAGGGATGCTCTTTCATACAGGAGTCCCTCCAGCGTCAGATGGATCTTGGATGGGTCTAAGACTACCATGATAGGAGTTCCTATCAGATCAATATGGTTCAGATCTTTGACATTCGCTTAATGAATACCAACCTGGTAGAGTTACATGCTGAGCAGGTCCGACTCGGATTCCTGATATCACACGATTATCAAAGCTGTAAAGCGGGTTGCGAAAATGATTGAGGTTGTACCCTTGTCCAGGAGGCACTTCAGCACTTGTTAAATCATTGGTGGATGCCAATCTACATGGATGAAGATACTCAACAAATTAGTATCAGTAACAAGAATCCTACTCGGCGTCAGAGTCAGGATGTCCGATCTGTGGAAGCTAACCTAGTGAGGTTACATTGTATTCAAAGTGGGTGTGGCCAGGTGCCACCACACAATTACGACCGTTGTAGCGTCTGATCGGAACGTAACTAAGGGTGTTGCCTTGTGAGAGCAGCTCTTCAGGGACAGGTGGATCGTGGAGAGATTCGTCCATATCCGGGTTCTGGACCCATCAACTGGACGCCGAATTACCTTGCCGATCAAGTTGAGGATGTTGTCACCATCTCTGGTCATCACCAGACCAGGGATGTTTTTGCCATCATCCCTCTACTTGACGAATCTAGAATTCCCAACCGGGAACGGATCGAGATGACTTATGATGGTCGGAAAAATCAGAAGGTTCTCGTAGTCATCTATCTACCGGGACCATTACCGTATGAATCAACTAAGGAAATCCCTTACAAATACGGTGCAATGATAATTGAAAATGGAAAGGAAATTCCATTACCCTCCGTTGTGAATATTGCAGACATCAGTCGTGTAACACGGAGTGGTAGAATCTTCAACCGAGGGGTTGGGGAACCTAACAAAGAAAAGGAACTTCAGACGGAAGCTCCTGATCCACCAGTCGGTCAATCCAGTAATCCCGACCTTTCGAAAGATGATGATGAGATGCTAAAGCTCATCCAAAGGAGTGAATACAACATTGTCGATCAACTATTACAAACTCCTTCAAAGATCTCAGTATTATCACTGTTACTCAGTTCAGAAGCGCACAGGGAGGCTCTACAGAAAGTCTTGGAGCAAGCCTTTGTGGAACAGGATGTAATAATCAGACAGTTCGATAGTATTGTCTCTAACATCACTTCTTGCAACAATTTGGGATTTAGTGATGAGGAATTACCCGAAGAGGGTCGCCGTCATAACATGGCGCTCAATATCACAGTTAACTGCCAGGACGATGCTTTAGCCAGCGTACTGGTAGACACAGGGTCAGCCCTGAATGTTATGCCGAAGTCTACTTTGATGCAATTATCATTCAAAGGCCCTCCGATGAGAATCAGTGAGGTCGTCGTCAAAGCATTCGACGGATCCAGAAAAACGATTATCGGCGAAGTTGATCTTCCCATAACTATTGGTCCTCACACTTTCTAAGTCACTTTCCAGGTCATGGACATCCGGGCAACATACAGTTGTTTATTAGGAAGACCTTGGATACATCAGGATGGAGCGGTTACGTCAACCCTCCACCAAAAGCTAAAGTTCGTCAAGAACGATCAACTTGTCACGGTTTGTGGGGAACAAGCCTTGCTTGTGAGTAACTTGTCATCATCTACTGGTATAGAGCCCGAGGAGGTTATTGGAACTCAGTTCCAAGCACTATCGGTGAGCAAGGACAATCATTTCAAATGAGGAACCTCGATTTCCTCATACAACGATGCTATCAAAGCGGTCGAGAGTACCAGTACGACAGGATGGGGACAACTTGTCATTCCCACTGACAATAAAACAAAGAAGGGTCTTGGTTTTTCTGCAACCTGTACCCAGACAGCTGCCAACGACAAAAGTCTTCATCCCCTTCAAAACTTCTTCCACAGTGGAGGTTTCCTTCACCCAGTGTCTCAGGCAGTACATGCTATCAATGAGGAAGATCCCTCTGACATGGATGAAGAATGGAAGTCCTATCTTAACGAGGACGGTTACATGTCTCAGGAAGAGGTGCCTATACCATTTTGCTATCCCGCACAGAGTCCGAGATTTATACCACGGTCAGATGTCAAAATGATATATGGAGATTGTGATCCGGAAGGATGTTGTGCTTCGCCAAATTCATTAGAGGAAGACACTCTGATGAAAGACAACTTTGACTACAACTACTATGGCCCAATGGATGGTCTGCCAATGTGGCAGCCTTACCCAGTAGACTTGGGGCAAGAAAGTCAGCCGAGTAATGAAACTTAGCTAAGCATCATTGAACAGAATACCTGTGTCCCCACCATGTCATGGGATCAACACTCAGGTCATTCAGAAAATATCTCGTACAACGATGAATTAGCAAAGCTTGCCGGACTAGAATTCATCAACTATGCTTTTCCCGAGGTCAGCGTCATCGAGAAAGATGACTCCTCCAGTTCCAAAGAAGTTTGGGATACTCTAGGAGAACCAAGTGAAAAATACGACTATATGGTCAAGTACACTACTCCTGAAAGCTCTCGCATCAGGCTCGAAGATATCCAGCCAACTGGATGGGGAGATGTACCTAAGAGTAAAAATGCTATGCAAAATGCATCAGAGGAATCCTCCTACGACAATTCTGCCTGGGAGACAGATTCCAATGATCCTGCTCCACCAGAAATCAACGTCATTTCTAAAGACAAATCGAGGAAGGTGCCAAACTTTGTGATTCATCGAGGAGTTCGCCGCCAATGGGTTGTCGTCGAGGTTCCGAAGGTCGTGCATCAGTCAAAGTAATTGCCAACTTTAACCTTTCACCCTGCCCAGGTGAAACGGATGTTTTGATAGGGCTCGCTTTTTGTAAATTTCCCTCTTCGCTTTGCCCAAAGGGACAGAGTTTTGTTTTATAGGGCTGTAGTTTCAAGGATCGACTTGTTCATTAATAAAATAATGTCGTTCTGTAATTTCCGCATTAATTGTTGTTTTCTCTTTTTGCTTTTTCAGAAAATGGTAATCCTAAAAAATAATTCAATAATAAAAACAAACAGTAATAAAAATAAAACACTGCACACACTTGTATTTTCCTCTATCTCTTCTAAACACGAATCATCACGTCATGCAGATTGCTTGTTTTAAACCCCGTTGAAACAGACGATCTGATGCCTTCTCCCAACTTTGAGTTCCCGGTATTCGAGGCTGAAAAAGAAAATGACGATAAAATTCCAGAAGAGATCTCCCGATTACTCAGACAAGAGGAAAGGTCCATTGAACCTCACAAAGAACCGTTGGAAATGGTAAACTTGGGTTCAGAAAAAGAGAGAAAAGAAATCAGGATTGGGGCACTGCTCAGTCCAACTGCCAGAGAGAGTTTGATAAAGCTTCTCAAAGAATTCCCCAATGTATTCGCTTGGTCCTATCAGGATATGCCAGGGTTGGATACCAGCATCGTGGAACATCACTTACCATTAAGATTGGAATGTCCGCCTGTAAAGCAAAGGTTGAGACGCACTCACCCGGACATGGCCATCAAAATCAAAGAGGAGGTACAGAAACAGATTGATACAGGTTTCCTCGCCACATCAGAATATCCTCAATGGTTAGCCAATATTGTACCCGTTCCCAAAAAGGACAGAAAAGTCAGAATGTGTGTCGATTACAGGGATCTGAACAAGGCAAGTCCAAAGGACGACTTTCCTTTACCACACATTGACATGCTGGTTGATAGTACAGCAAAGTTCAAAGTTTTCTCCTTCATGGATGGATTCTCGGGCTATAACCAGATCAAAATGGCGCCGAAAGACATGGAGAAAACTTCGTTCATTACCCCATGGGGTACCTTTTGTTACAAGGTAATGTCGTTCGGTTTGAAGAACGTCGGGGCAACCTATCAAAGGGCCATGACTACTCTCTTTCATGACATGATACATAAGGAAATCGAGGTATATGTCGATGATATGATTGCAAAATCAAAAATAGAGAGTGAGCACGTTGAACATCTGTCAAAATTGGTCAAACGTTTAAGAAAGTTCAAGCTCCGCTTGAATCCCAACAAGTGCATCTTCGGTGTCCGTTCAGGGAAACTATTAGGGTTCATCGTCAACCATAAAGGAATTGAGGTTGATCCTGACAAAGTCAAGGCCATTCAAGAAATGCCTTCTCCAAAAACTGAAAAATAAGTCAGGGGATTCTTGGGACATTTGAACTACATCTCCAGATTCATATTCCTTATGACTGCCACTTGTGCGCCGATCTTCAAATTACTCAAAAAGAACCAGGATTGCATTTGGTCAGAGGACTGCCAAACCGCCTTCAACAGTATTAAGGAATATCTGTTGAATCCTCTGATTCTATTACCTCCAGTGGAAGGAAGACCACTGATCATTTACCTTACAGTCTTGGAAGACTCAATGGGGTGTGTACTTGGCCAACAAGACGAAACCAAAAGGAAAGAGTCTGCCATCTACTATCTGAGCAAGAAATTCACCGACTGCGAAACTCGGTACACGATACTTGAGAAAACTTGTTGCGCTTTGGCTTGGGCAGCCAAACGTCTTCGCCAGTACATGATTCGTCATACTACTTGGTTAGTCTCCGAAATGGATCCAATCAAGTACGTCTTTGAAAAACCTGCTCTTACGGGAAGGATTGCCCGTTGGCAGATGTTGTTATCAGAATATGAAATAGAGTACCACGCTCAGAAATCCGTTAAGGGAAGTATTTTAGCCGATCATTTGGCTCATCAACCGATTGACGATCAGGAATCAGTCGGGTTTGACTTCCCAGATGAAGATGTCATGTATCTAAAAATGAAAGATTGCGATGAACCGCTACCCAGTGATGGGCCAGAACCAGGTTCCCAATGGGGACTTATCTTTGACGGAGCAGTTAATCATTACGGAAATGGAATTGGGGCAATCATTGTTACCCCTCAGGGTACCCACATTCCTTTCACTGCTCGACTTACGTTCAAGTGTACGAACAACGAGGCCGAATATGAAGCTTGTATTATGGGTCTCGAGGAAGCAATTGATTTAAGGATTAAAAACTTGGACGTATACGGCGACTCAGCCTTGGTTATCAATCAGATAAAAGGAGATTGGAACACATACCAATCAGGACTGATTCCTTACAAAGACTATGCAAGAAGGTTGATACCTTTCTTTAACAGATTCGAGTTTCATCATATCCCTCGTGATGAGAATCACATGGCTGATGCATTAGCTACAATCTTTTCCATGATTAGTATAGGTCAATGGAATGACATACCTAAGATAGACATAATGCGCCTTGAACGGCCCGCTTACGTCTTCACGATCGAAGCAGTCATAGACGACAAACCTTGGTATCACGATATCAAATGCTTCCTTCAGAAACAAGAGTACCCATCTGAGGCACTCAGAAAAGACAGGAAAACCCTCAGAAGATTGGCTGGAAACTTCTTCTTGAGCGGTGACACTCTCTATAAGAGAAATTTTGACATGGTCTTGCCCCGATGCATAGACAGACCAGAAGCAGACATGCTTATGAAAGAAATTCATGAAGGATCCTTTGGCACTCATGCCAACGGACACACAATGGCGAGAAAAATCTTAAGAGCAGGGTACTACTGGTTGACAATGGAATCTGACTGCTACAAGTACATGAGGAGGTGTCACAAATGTCAGATATACTCCGACAAAATTCATGTACCGCCATCACATCTCAAAGTTCTTTCTTCCCCGTGGCCTTTTTCCATATGGGGAATCGACATGATTGGCATGATTGATCCCAAGGCTTCAAACGGACATCAGTTCATCCTAGTAGCCATTGACTACTTCACCAAGTGGGTCGAAGCAGCGTCGTATGCTAATGTAACCCGACAAGTGGTGATCCGATTTATCAAAAACAATATCATCTGCAGTTATGGTGTTCCAAGCGAGATCATTACTGATAATGGATCTAACTTGAACAATAAGATGATGAAAGAGTTGTACCTAGAGTTCAAGAACGAACACCATAACTCATCTCCCTACCGACCCAAGATGAACGGAGCGGTAGAAGCAGCTAACAAGAACATCAAGAAGATCGTTCAATAGATGGTTGTAACCTACAAAGATTGGCACGACATGCTACCCTTTGCTCTTCACGGTTATCGCACATCTGTCTGCACTTCAACAAGGGCTACCCCTTTCTCTCTAGTGTATGGCATGGAAGCAGTGCTCCCCATAGAAGTAGAGATCCCGTCAATCCGAGTATTGATGGAAGCTAAGCTCACCGAACCTGAATGGTGTCAAAGCCGACACGATGAACTGAATCTGATCGAAGAAAAGAGAATCACGGCACTATGCCATGGTCAGCTGTATCAACAGAGAATGAAGAAGGCGTTCGACAAAAAGGTTCGACCCCGCATCTTCAGGAAAGGAGACCTCGTGCTCAAGAAGATACAATCATTTCTCACTAATTCTCGGGGTAAATGGACCCCAAATTATGATGGCCCCTATGTGGTCACGAAAGCTTTCTCAGGCGGCGCCTTGAGACTTGCAACCATGGACGGAGAGGAATTTGCCTACCCCACGAATGTTGATGTAGTCAAGAAATACTTCGCCTAAACTAAAAAAAAAAAAAAACGTCTCGGTGGATTGAAAACCCGAAAGGGCGATCCAGGCAAAAGTTAGAGACAAAAATTAAAAAAAAATCATCCTGGTGGATTGGAAACATCACAGTACAATCCATGCAAAAGTTAGGGATAATGGCAAGTAACTATGTTCAACCGAGGCAAGTCCCTCAGCAGCAGCAGTTACACCATCCATTGGAGGAAAATTCCAGTCAAGGTCATCTTCGACAGAAGCTCAGGATGCCCCGAATTCAAAGTTGGTAGAAGGATAGTGGTCGTTATGTTTCAACGTAGCCCTTTTCCCTGTAAATTACCATTTTCTAGCTTTGTATATACTCTTTGGAATCACGCGTTTGGCTGATCTCCATCTTATCAATAAAATTTGAGCCCTTGTGCTTTTGTTTGTAATTCTTATTTGTTTTAGCTTTACAGAACGACGTTGTTAACATGATTAACGATTCTTGAAATAAAACAAAAATGAATTTACTTGTTAAAACTTTTTCTGCTTTTAAAATAAAGTCGGCAATTTCTTTTGACTGTTGAACATCAGAAGAGCATCAACCGCTTCTCCAGAAGTAAGCAAACTTCAAAGTGCAGAATTAAAGTACTCCTTCTAACCTAGTACGCCTGAATGAAGGATCAACTGTGTCAGAGACCTTGTTTCGTCTGATACGCCACGGCAGAGTTCTTACCTCCTAAGCCCGACCAACGGTAGCTCCCAACGGGGACTATCTCTCCTAAGCAAGGTGGAATTGCTATTTTGAACCAACGATATTTCTACACGCCCCGCGATGGCCGAGTATCCAGTCGTGTTCACCCGTCCGTTTGTATGTCGCGTCAGTTTTGTCAGCATAAACATACATACATCATGCATTATTGATTTGCATTCATAATCATATTGCCTCACTATCACTCTAGTCGGTCTTGTCCCTTAGTGATGGGAGTATTCTCAATCGAGTTGTCAGTTCTTTCCTCGTCAGGAAATACTGTGTTTGAACAATCTTTTCTCCAGTTTATTTCTGGATTGAAATTGGCCCTTGACCACTTTGATAACTTGAACCTCTGAAAAACCAGAGGAACCGTCAGTCAACATCACTCTTCGCCATTGAAGATGATATCCTTGCTTTCCCGGATTAAGGAAAATCCACAGAGAGAGCCTCGTAATCAGAGATTCGGAAGCACGCCAGTTTCGCTCCGAAAAGACCGCTGATGAAAAGGTCATCGGCACCTCAAAATTGGACCCCATCATATGGCATTTCTCCGGGAAGATCCCGAGAAAAGTATGATGTAAGATCCCAAGCGACAACAGTCTCTCAAGAGACCTGTTTTCCCCCAGTAGAAACAAATGGCGTCTCCAACAGAGAAGTTTGAACACCTCTACAGCTCAGACAAATGGGTACCCAAGCAAGTCTGACATCAAAAGTTTTTCCCATCAAATGGCATCTCCCCCCAGGAAAATCCGGCGAGAAGTTTAAGGAAAATCACTACGCATAGCGTCCCTTGTCAATTAAGTTTATTGACAAAAGAAACTGAGACCAGTTCCTTGGTAGGAAACCAGGGTCGAGGGGAAGTTTATTCCAGAAACTAAGACCAGTTCCTTGGTAGGAAACCAGGATCGAGGGGAAGTTTACATCAACTAAGACCAGTTCCTCGGTAGGAAACCAGGATCGAGGGGAAGTTTAAATCAGAAACTAAGACCAATTCCTTGGTAAGAAACCAGGATCGAGGGGAAGTTTAAATCAGAAACTAAGACCAGTTCCTTGGTTGAAGACCAGGATCGAGGGGAAGTTTTTCCTTTTCTAAGCATCATCGCTTAGCTAAAGAAGATGAATGCGTAAGCTACCATTCATAACCACCATCAAAATTTCGGGTATTCCGATATTTAATCCTCTTGCACCCCGAATGCTCGAATACCTTCGTCATTCAAACCTTCGTGTCCAAGAAGATTAAATAGGGGCATCTGTCATACCCCAAATTTTGACCACTAAGATTTCCCATCATTGTGAAAATCATCATCACAATATGGAGGAACCATCATATTTCATCAGTCTCCCCAAAGATGGGTGAGCATCCACTACCATCAAAATTAGGGTTTCTAGCCCTCTCAGAGCCTTAGACAAAGGATCAATCAAGGAATGACATGATCTTCAACTTGTCTAAACCTCTCAAACATACACAAAGGATCAAAAAGGACTCCCACTCCAAGGATTAAGCACAAAGCTGCTCCCTTCTAGGTGGATCAAGCCTCAAGATCGCCGGTATCACCAAATTAGGGTTTTGGTCGATCAGGGCCTCCAAAGGGAAATTTTCCTCTGGGCATGAGCCAAAGATCCAAAACACAACCTAATATACCCCATGGTACCTCATAGACCCAATCATCAAGTTAATTTTGCCTCGGGGGTTGCATTCATCAAAAATCAAGAATTAGGGTTTCTTGACCTAATTCACCCCTAAGTTGACTTTTGGGGCAAATCATGAGCCAAGACCTCAAGAGAGGGTTTGAGGGTCTCTAATGAACTATATTGATCCATTTGGAACAATGGATTAATCCAAGAAGCTTGAGCAACAAGTCTCAATTTCATCTGCACCACAATTAGGGTTTTAAGGAAAAAGTCAGCTGTAACTTTGACTTTTGACCAGGACATGCTCCCAAACCCTAGGACATGCCTCAATATACCCCATGACACCCATGGAACATGTCCATCAAGTTTGATTTAGGTCAAGGACATGATTTCCTGAAGAATTGCACAGTTTGGAATTCATCTGATAAAAAGTCAACTGTACATAAAAGTCAACTTTGACTTTTTGAGATTTTTCACCAAAATGGATTTTTAACCCTAAAATGATGTTAATGTATGATTTGAATCATCATTCATCAAGAAAAATCAATAAAAGTTGGATAACTTGTAAAAGGGGTAACCATAAAAACTTAGAAAATTTTCTAAGTTAAAAATAAAGTGGCTAGGGTACCAACTTTGGAGGGTCATAACTCCTAAACCACAAGGCCATTTTTTCCCATCCAAAGCTTGATTTGTAGATCTCATTGCCCTCTACAAAAACTTCAACTAGACCTAACTACAATTCATTGTGGATTTTGAGCTATGAGTGAGCCAAAATAGCTGAAAATATGAAAGTACACCATTTTCCAACACTTAGAAAAAATTATGTCCAAGACAGATTTTGTTGAAACACCAAAACTTGTGAGATCTTTTCACATGGATGCAAGCTGAATCAAGTCCAAAGTTAAACATCAATGTTGTTGCATATGTTGCCAAGAGTTTAAAGAGCTTAACAACATGAATTGATTCAACTTGAGCCAAGAGAAATCCATGCCCAAAGTCATGCTGCTGCAAGCTGTTTTAGAAAAATCAGTTTGCATGTTTGCTTGCCACACACGATTTTGAACCAAAAACTGAGGATCAGCATGCCACATGTATTCAAACCAATCACATTGCATCTGATCCAACTGATAAATCTGTGTCAAAAGGCCAAGGAATCTTCCAACTTGAAATTCATCCACTTTGGCACATTTTGCCTTGAATTCAAAGTGCATTAATGTGGAATAGTGCATTGTCAAGGTAGCTACCCTACTTAGTCAAATTCTCTGATTAAACAACAATAAAAACATCTGAGGAATGTGATTTTGGTCAAGGCATAGCCCTGCTCTTGGGAATGGCTAGCTTGCCTTGCTTGAGAAGAAATCCTCCAAGCCAATCCATGCAAATGTGATCTGATCCAGCAGTCATTCACTATTCCTCCAAAACAAAAGTTGATCACCTATAAATAGAGGTCCCAATGGATCATTCAACTCACACCAAAGCTAGTTACAGCACTGCTTTCTCTCATTCTTCCTTAAACCTCAAGTTTTTTGGTTTTTGAGTAACCACTATCGGGTTTTGAGTTGCAGCCTTAGGCAATCAATTCCAATTGCTCAAACACATCACATATGATGTATTTGAGGTGTCCAAACACTTAAACACTGACTGTAACACCTCAGGCTCAAAATCACCCTTCAACCAAGCCATTATGCCTCAATTATGCAGGTGGAGGTCTCCAGCTTGATCCAAAGAGTTTCAAAGTGTTCCAAAGCTTGTAACACACTCCATAACATCCATTGAAGCTGTAGGGATCATTAATTCACGACTGGAACAAAGTTTGTGCAGAGTTCCATTTCAGCTTGCATCAAGGTAAGCCTCAAAACTCAAACTCCATGATCCATGCATATTTCCTCGCATGATATTTTTGCCAATTGCTTGCCATCATATGATGATTGTTTTCCCTCAGAAAATTTGATCATTGCACTCATAATCATGCCTACTTAATTGCTTTTGCAAAATTAGGGTTCATACGGCCACAATGATATAATTTGTTGTACACTGAAAATGAATAAAATTGGGTATTGTCATCTTCTTCCTTGTGAAAAAACGCATGAGTTTGGTGTTTGAATGATGTCCAATGGTTGAGAGATGAGTGAGATATGGTGGTTCATGCACGAGCTCGAGGAAGAAGATGGCCATGGCGCCATTCTTCAGGTTTTCCAACTAAGTTTGATATATATTTTTCACTTGCCATGTTATTAATGAATTGGCATTGCGCCCCAGCGGTTCATCAGCTGGTTTTGTGTGTATTGGCAAGCGAGAGGTCTGGGGTTCGAATCCCCCTCGCCCCAGACTTCTTTTTATCACTTGTTTATTTTGTTATTTTTCATATTATTATTTTTAATAATTTGAAAAATTAATAACTCCTTCAATTTTTATCATTTTTGATTGGTTCTTTTTGCAATAATTCACAAAAATGTTGAAATATTTTATTCCACCAAAAAATTAGATTTATATTATTTATTTAATATAATTAGTATTTTTGTGAATAAATTCATTTTTAATTGTTTTTAAACATTCTAAAAGTGAATATTTACTTTGAAAATCAAAACCTAATGAGTTAAAATATTCCTTGTGATTATCCCTCATTTTTTCCAAACCTTAAACAAAATTATAAATGGATTATTCAAATTTATTTTGTATTTTATTTGATTTTCTTTAAATATTTACTTTTAAAAGATTAAAATTAGGGTTTTTGATTAATTCAACTTTCAAAATTGATTTTCAAATACACTCGGGCCTCTATTAGTGTGTAAGACCCAACACCCTTGTACAGAAAACATTTTGGGCCTCATTCGTTGTATAAGTCCCTCTGTACATTTTCAAATAAACGGCACGATCGTCGCCTTTTCAAAATAACCCTGGGCCTACCCTCGAGTAGTAAGACCCATTTCTTTTCTTAAAACTCACTTGGGCCTCTATTAGAGTGTAAGACCCAATCCCTTTTTAACCAAAACCATTTTGGGCCTCACTTATTGTATAAGTCCCTTCGCGTTAAAAGAAAACCTCGGCGCGATCGCCATTTTAAACGAAAAATCATCTGGGCCTATCCTCGAGTAGTAAGATTCATCTCTTTTTCTTTAAACTTCTTTGGGCCTCTATTAGAGTGTAAGACCCAACCCTTTTGTACAGAAAACCTTTTTGGGCCTCAGTCACTTGTATAAGTCCCTCTGTACAAAATTCAAACAGTGCGCTCACTGATAAAACCCTGGGCCTCTCCTTGAGCTGTAAGCCCCAAATCTTTCTTTTTCAAAGCACTTTCTCCTTTGATTTTGAATTATATTGTTATTTTCAATCTTTCTTTGTTAAACAACTAACCAAACAGCACGGAAGCTCTACAACCGAGTAAGTGGTTATTGCTTTCATTTACCGCTTTCATATACATATAACTGTATTGTGGGGCTGTTTCACTGTAAGTCTTCTTTCATAAACTCATATCAACTGTGTAATAATAGTATAGATATTTAGAGTTTCCCCGGCAACTACGTCTAGCATTAAGCTCGTTGATCACTCTTAGAAATAGTCTAAACTAGATCCCCATAGGATTACCAGACACAGTCTTCCCTCCTCTTGGGGTTAAACAATACGGAGATATGAAAGGCAGCATTCTCTGTGAAACCTTTCATAGACTGCCACTCATAGAAGTTGTCAAAGAAACTCTATTCCCCAGAGATGATCTTTTCTCCGTGAATGGCATCTCTTGAGTTTCTTCCAAATTCTCGGACTTTCCTGGCTTGATCTATTCTCGGTGAATGGCATGTCTTGAACTTCTCGGGGTTTGGGGACCCACAGGCTTCTTAAAAGCACTTGTCAAGAAGCTCTACTCCCCAGAGATGATCTTTTCTCCGTGAATGGCATCTCTTGAGTTTCTTCCAAATTCTCGAACTTTCCTGACTTGATCTATTCCTTGTGAATAGCTTACCTTGAATTTCTCGGGGTTTGGGGACCCATCGGCTTCTTAAAAGCAATCGACCTCCTCTTGGGCATCGTACAAGGACCCACAGGCTTCCTAAAAGCAACCCCGCCTCCTCTTGGGCTTAGTACAAGGACCCTACGGCTTCTTAGAAGTATTCACAGCCTCCTCTTAGGCTTCGTATAATGATCTCTTCCTCCGGGAATGATAGCCTCCTCTTGGGCTTCGTACAAGGACTTGTCGGCTTCTTAAAAGCTTCCAGCCTCCTCTTAGGCTTCGTACAAATTGTCCCGACGACCTCCTAGAGGTATAAGAACAGAACTTAGTCATATGCATAGAACAGTCCTTTCAAAGAGTCTACTACTGTTTCTCAAAGCATAGTACAAAAGATGAAACTCCAAACTTGGACAGTCTAATTTCCTTGAGTCTCAAAGACATTCTCAAGCCCCCTTCAAGAATAGGAAGTAAACCCGTAGACTTGGACAGTCTCAATACCCTTCGGATTTCTCGCTTCCTTAAAGAATAGGCATAACCCGGATCCTTGAATCAAATCCTTGAGTACAGTGTTGCTCATATAAGAACTGATTTTCTCTTTCAAAATCAGTATACTGGACCTGTCACTTAACTGAAACAACGTTTAACCTCTCTCTCGGGCTTTGTATGAGACACGTAAGAGACTCCCTCATTTAGTCAATCACCCCTTTCGCCTCCATCTCGGGCTTCGTACGAGATACAAAAAAAAATCTCTTGTTGAGTCAAATAGCCTTCATCTCGGGCTTTATACGAGATACCAAAAGATTCCATCGTCGAGTCAAAACCTTTTTAGCCTCTCTCTCGGGCTTCGTACGAGACACACAAAAATACCCTATTGTTGGGCCAACAGCCTCCTCTTAGGCTTCGTATAAGAAAACGACTGGTTGATCCAATTAACCTTTTAGCATTAAAGATGTGCCTCTTTCACAGTACACAAACATCAACAACTCTTTCCCCTTCATCTAATCGCTGTAAGCGGCAAGCCTCTGGATCATCTACATCCATGCCACTGTCCCTCTTTTAGCATGAGCAATTCCTAAGGAAAGATAGCATTGCTCTACACTGAGTTAAAGTCTTCTCCTTCAGGATGGAAATCCCCTTTTAAGGAAATTATGGCATTGCCGGATTCACACATCTCGGTTAAAGTAATTCTCCTTTATAAATAGTTGTGACATACAACCCCCTCTTTAGAGATGACAAATTCTCTCTAAGGTCAACACCCTTCAGCTTCACATCTTGGGCTTTGAACAAGATACAAATAGACTCTTCAGCTTCACATCTTGGGCTTTGAACAAGATACAAATCACCTTTTGCTTCACGTCTTGGGCTTTGAACAAGACACCAAAAACACCCATTTCCTCCCATAGAATAGGAGGAACTACGAACGCTCTGATTTCCCTATTTCGATAAACGGGAATACGTAGGCATAAGATTGAAAGAAAAATCTTAGCGAGCACACTAAACAAAAACCCAAAATCCCATACATCCTGATCTGAAGCAGTATCCTAACAAACAGAGAAAAAACCGTATTGACGAAAATACAAATAACTAGTACAAAGGCCCCCCACATTGATAGCATTCGTAACTTAACAGACCGCTGTTTAAACTCAGTATGCAAAGCAGGGTTAATTGGAGACATCTATTTCCCTTCCTTCATCAACTTTAATAGGATAAAAAATGAATCGACCTGTAGTAAACTCAACCGCAGAGAGCGACCGCGCTTAAGAACCGCGTCCAAAATCGCTCGCTACATATAGGGCTCACTTTCTGTAAATGTTTCTCTTCGCTTTGCCCGAAGCGGCTGAGTTTTGTTTTATAGGGTTGTAGTTTCAAGAATCGACAAAATCATAAATAAAATATCGTCGTTCTGTAATTTCTGCATTTATTGTTGTTTTCTCTTTTCGCTTTTTCAGAAAATGGTAATCCTAAAAACAACTCAAACAATAACAAGCATTTTTCAGAAAATACACTGCACACACTCTTGCATTCTCTCTATCTCTTCTAAAATCAATCATCACGTTATGCAGATTGCTTGTTTTAAACCCCATTGAAACATATGATGCAATGCCTTTTCCCAACTTTGAATTCCCGGTATTTGAGGCTGAAGAAGAAAATGACGAAGAAATTCCAAAAGAGATCTCCCGATTACTCAGACAAGAGGAAAGGTCCATTGAACCTCACAAAGAGTCATTGGAAATGGTCAACTTAGGTTCAGAAGAAGAGAGAAAAGAAGTCAAGATTGGGGCACTGCTCAGTCCGACTGTCAAAGAAGGTTTGATAAAGCTTCTCAAAGAATTTCCCGATGTATTCGCTTGGTCCTACCAGGATATGCCAGGGTTGGACACCAGCATCGTGGAACATCATCTACCATTGAGATCAGAATGTCCGCCGGTAAAACAAAGACTAAGACAAACTCATCCAGACATGGCTATCAAAATCAAAGAGAAAGTACAGAAACAGATTAACGCGGGTTTCCTCGCCACATCAGAATATCCTCAATGGTTAGCCAACATAGTACCAGTTCCGAAAAAGGACGGAAAGGTCAGAATGTGTGTGGACTACAGGGATCTGAACAAGGCCAGTCCAAAGGATGACTTTCCCCTACCACACATTGACATGCTGGTTGATAGCACAACAAAGTTCAAAGTCTTCTCCTTCATGGATGGATTCTCGGGCTATAATAAAATCAAAATGGCGCCGAAAGGCATGGAGAAAACTTCATTCATCACCCCATGGGTCACTTTTAGTTACAAGGTAATGCCGTTCGGTCTAAAGAACGCAGGTGCAACCTATCAAAGGGCCATGACTACTCTGTTCCATGACATGATACACAAAGAAATAGAAGTGTATATCGACGATATGATTGCCAAATCTAAAACAGAAGAGGAGCATGTGGCCCACCTGTCAAAACTATTCGAGCGTCTGAGAAAGTACAAACTCCGCTTGAATCCTAACAAGTGCATGTTCGGTGTCCGCTCAGGAAAACTGCTAGGGTTCATCATCAGCCAGAAAGGAATTGAGGTTGATCCTGACAAGGTCAAGGCCATTCAAAAAATGCATTCTCCAAAGACTGAAAAACAAGTCAGAGGATTCCTGAGACATTTAAATTACATTTCCAGATTTATATTCCTCATGACCGCGACATGCGCGCCAATCTTCAAATTACTCAAAAAGAATCAGGACTGCGTATGGACTGAAGACTACCAAACTGCCTTCAACAGTATCAAGGAATACCTGTTGAATCCACCGATTCTATCACCTCCAGTGGAGGGAAGACCACTGATCATATACCTAACAGTCTTGGAAGAATCAATGGGTTGTATACTTGGCCAACAAGACGAAACAAAAAGAAAAGAGTCTGCCATCTACTATCTGAGCAAGATGTTTACCGATTGTGAAACTCGGTATACTATGCTTGAGAAAACTTGTTGTGCTCTGGTTTGGGCAGCCAAACGTCTTCGCCAACATATGATTCGTCACACTACTTGGTTAATCTTAGAAATGGATCCAATCAAGTACGTCTTTGAAAAGCCTGTTCTCACGGGAAGGATTGCCCGTTGGCAGATGTTGTTATCAGAATACGACATTGAGTACCATGCTCAGAAAGCCGTTAAAGGAAGTATTTTAACCGATCATTTGGTTCATCAACCGATTGACGATCAGGAATCAGTCGGGTTTGACTTTCCAGATGAAGATGTCATGTATTTGAAAATGAAAGATTGCGATGAACCGCTACCCAGTGAAGGGCCAGAACCAGGTTCCCAATGGGGACTTATCTTTGACAGAGCTGTCAATCATTATGGAAACGAAATTGGGGCAATCATCATAACACCTCAGGGTACCCACCTTCTTTTCACCGCCCGACTGACATTCACGTGTACAAACAATGAGGCCGAATACAAAGCTTGTATCATAGGTCTCAAAGAAGCAATCGACTTAAGGATAAAGAACTTGGGTGTGTATGGAGACTCAGCCCTGGTTATCAATCAGATCAAAGGAGATTGGAACACATAGCAACCAGGACTGATTCCTTACAAATATTACCTGAGGAGGTTGTTACCATTCTTTAACAGAATCGAGTTTCATCATATCCCTCGTGAAGAGAATCACATGGATGATGCACTAGCCACTCTCTCTTCCATGATTAGTGTAGGTCAATGGAATGACATACCTAAGATTGACATAATGCGCCTTGAACGGCCCGCAACATCTTTATAATTAAAGCAGTTATAGACGATAAACCTTGGTATCATGATATTAAATGCTTCCTTCAGAAACAAGAATGCCCACCTGAGGCATCCAGAAAAGACATGAAGATTCTCAGAAGATTGGCAGGCAGCTTCTTTTTTAGCGGTGATACACTCTATAAGAGAAACTTTGACATGGTCTTGCTCTGATGTGTAGACAGACCAGAAGCAAACATGATGATAAAAGAAATTCATGATGGTTCCTTTGGCACTCATGCCAACGGACACACAATGGCGAGAAAAATTCTGAGAGCATGGTATTATTGGTTGACAATGGAATCTGATTGCTACAAGTACATGAGGAGATGTCACAAGTGTTAGATATACTCAGACAAATCCATGTACCACCAACACATCTCAAAGTTCTTTCTTCCCCGTGGCCTTTTTCCATATGGGGAATCAACATGATCGGCATGATTGAACCCAAAGCTTTGAACGGACATCAGCTCATCCTGGTAGCCATTGACTACTTCACCAAATGGGTCGAAGCAGCGTCATACACCAATGTAACCCGACAAGTCATGGTCCGCTTTATCAAAAACAATCTCATCTGCCGTTATGGTGTTCCAAGCCAGATCATCACTGATAATGGATCTAACTTGAATAATAAGATGATGGAAGAGTTGTGCGTTAAGTTCAAGATCGAACACCATAACTCATCTCCCTACCGACCCAAGATGAACGGAGCGGTAGAAGCGGCTAACAAGAACATCAAGAAGATCATTCAAAAGATGGTTGTAACCTACAAA
The DNA here is from genome assembly GCA_022829125.1 of Lathyrus tuberosus. NCBI lineage: Eukaryota > Viridiplantae > Streptophyta > Magnoliopsida > Fabales > Fabaceae > Lathyrus > Lathyrus tuberosus. The sequence goes on along the minus strand of JALAZF010000241.1, from coordinate 1,496,701 downwards.
GACTGGCATGAGATGCTGCCTTTTGCTCTTCACGGTTATCGCACATTTGTCCGCACTTCAACATGGGCAACCCCTTTATCTCTAGTATATGGCATGGAAGCAGTGCTCCCCATAGAAGTAGAGATCCCATCAATCAGGGTATTGATGGAAGCTAAGCTAATAGAGGCTGAATGGTGTCAAAGTCGACACGATGAACTGAATCTGATTGAGGAAAAGCGAATAACGGCCCTATGCCACGGTCAGCTATATCAGCAAAGAATAAAGAAAGCGTTTGACAAAAAGGTTCGACCCCGTGTCTTTAGAAAAGGAGGCCTCGTACTTAAAAAGATACAATCATTTCTCACTGATTCCCGGGGCAAATGGACTCTGAACTATGACGGCCCCAATATGGTCAAGAAAGCCTTCTCAGGCGGTGCCTTGAAACTCGCAACCATGGATGGAGAGGAATTTTCCTACCCCACAAATGTTGACATAGTCAAGAAATACTTCGCCTAAATAAAAAAAACGCCTCGGTGGATTGAAAACCCGAATGGGCGGTCCGAGCAAAAATTAGAGACATAAGCGAAAAATTATCCCGATGGATTGGAAATCTCCAAAGTACAATCCAGACAAAAATTAGGGATTAAAGGCAAGTAACTACGTCTGACAAGGTAGAATCCCTCAACAGTCATGCCATCCACCAGGAAAACTCCAGTCAAAGTCATCTTCGACAGAAGCTCAGGATGTCCAAAATTCAAAGTTAATAGAAGGATAACGGTTGTTATGTTTTAATGTAGCCCCTTTTCCCTTAAAATTACCATTTTCTAAACTTTGTAAATACTCCATGGAATCACACGTTTGGCTGATTTCCATCCTATCAATAAAATTTGAGCCCTAGTGCTTTTGTTTGCAATTCTTATTTATTTTAGCTTTACAGAACAACATTTTAACATGATTCCAACCAAACCACTATCGGGTTTTGCATTTGAGAGTGATTCCAACCAAACCAATGGTTCACACACCTCACATATAACATATAAAAGTGATCCAAACTCTTACATAACATCTGGAACATCAATTTCACAAAATCACCAGCCAACTGCTCAAGTTCTTGACAGAGTTGCAGTTGGGGTACCATCTCAAGTTCTAGTTCATTTCAAACCACTCCAAGCATTCAGACACACTCCTTGGCACCTAAGGAAGTTGTCCAGATAATGGGAACCAACTTACAACACCTCCATCACCCAACTCGATCACCAGCTGCAAGAGGTAAGCATGAACTCTTCAAACTCCACGATGCATGCATATTTTACTGCACAATTATTTTGCCACATGTTCATAATCATGTATGGAGTGATAACCCTCAATCAATTGCCATGAATTAATCGTGTATGGAATTTCATTGTGTTCATGCTGAAATTAGGGTTCTTGAGGTTTTCTTCTGATTTCTCACTCAATACTCAAAATAAATGCAATTAAACTATATGGTTGTGATTCTTGTTCAAAAGCGAACAAGATTGATACTTGAATCATGCAAAACCATTGAGAAATCACGGAGAAAAGTGAGAAAATGAAAATTTGAGAAAACAGAGGGCGAGGGCAAGAACCAAGTGTTCTAGGCGCCATGATTCAAATTTTTGAATTTTTGTTATTTTTGTTAATTGATTCAAAAATTAATTTCTCTCTGAATATTTATGTTTTTGAATTGATTATTTTTCTCAAAATTCATAAAAATGTTAAATTATTTTATTTTACAAAAAAAATCCAATTTATATTATTTATTTAATATAGTTAGAATTTTTGTAATTAATTTCATTTTAATTGTTTTTAAACATTTTTAAATGGAATTCCCACTTTGATCTTTCAAAACCAATTGAATTTCAAACTCTCATGTAATTAAACATGATTTTTCAAAATATTTTTCAAGGTGTACAACTTATTTTTGAATATATTTTGTATTTTATATCATTTTTTCTCATTTAATTTCCTTTTGAAAAATAACATTTTAATTTAAAATTAGGGTTTCCTCTTGATTTTAAATTTTAAACACTTTGGGCCTCTGATAGAGTGTAAGACCCAATCCTTTGTAAATACAAACCATTTTGGGCCTCAGATGTTGTATAAGTCCCACTATATTTTCAAAATCACGGCGCAGTCGTCGCTTTTTAAAACAAAATCATCTGGGTCTCCCCTCGTGTTGTAAGTCCCATCTTTCTCTTTCAAAACCTCTTTTGGGCCTCTGATAGAGTGTAAGACCCAATCCCTTTTTAACCAAAAATAATTTTGGGCCTCAGTTGTTGTATAAGTCCCGATACGATCTTTAAAACAACGGTGCGATCACTGTTAAACCTTGGGCCTCTCCTTGAGTATAAGCCCTAACCATCTTTTCAAAAACAAATTCCCCTTTGATTTAGGTTTAAATATACAGTTGTTATCAAAACTTTCTTTAATTTCTTTGAATAACTAACAATACAGCATGTAAGCTTGCTCACCTGTAAGTTTTTATCAGCTTTCATTTACTTGCTTTCATATATATAACAATATTGTGGGAAGCTGCTCCCCTGTAAGTCCTTCTTTCATACCCTTTTAAATACTTGTCATATATTAACTGTATATATACTAGTATAGTTATTTAGAGTTTTCCCCGGCAACTAGGTCTAGAACTAGGTAAAGCCATTTGGTCACTCTTAAATACAGTCAAAACTAGATCCCCATAGGACTTCCAGATACAGTCTTGCCTTCTCTTGGGCTTAAACAATATGGAACAAAGAGAAAGCCAGTATTCTCGGTGAACCTTTTCTCAGACAGTCACTATTAGAAAATTGTAAAAGAAATTCTACTCCCCAGAAATGATTCATTCTCGGTGAATGACATCTCTTGAATTTCCCTAAACCCCAGAACTGTTCAGAAATGATTCATTCTCGGTGAATGACATCTCTTGAACTTTTCTTTGGTTTGGGACCCAGAGGCTTCCTAAAAGCATCCTCGCCTCCTCTTGAGCTTTGTACAAGGACCCTCTGGCTTCTTAGAAGTTCTCATGCCTTCTCTTGGGCTTAATACAAGGACCCTGAAGACCTCTTAAAGGTATAAGACAGAACTTAGTCATCCTTTGTTAGAGCTGTCTTTCTAAAAAGAGTCAAAACCTCAGACCAATTTTAGGGTTGATACTCATCCCTTAAAAGAGTCAGCCTCCTCTTGGGCGTTATACGAAGATAAACTCTTCCATACCAGTTGACTTGGACAGTCTAAATCCCCTTGAGTCTCAAAGACATTCTCAAGTTCCTTACAAACATAGGAAGAAACCCCGGTCGTTGTGGATCAATCTCTAGTAGAGTTAAAACCCAGTCTCTCTCCTAAAAAACCCCAGCCAGGGTCAATTTATCATTAATATAACACTATCAAAACCTCAAGGCATCTAATACCTTAACTCTTCTATAACCCTCAGCAAGAGTTGATTCCCCATTTGGACCTGCCCCTGGATCTCAATAATTCCCAGCAGAAGTTAGCCTCCTCTTAGGCTTTGTATAATGATCCTTCCTTAGCATAGCCAGCCTCCTATTGGGATTTGTACAATGATTCTCCCCAGCGGAGCTAACCTTTTTAGACTCTCTTGTTGAGTCAATCACCTTTTCAGACTCTCTTGTTGAGTCAATCAACTTCCCGACTCTCTTGTTGAGTCAATCACCTCTTAAAACTCTCTTGTTGAGTCAACCCTTTTAGCCTCAATCTTGGGCTTTGTACAAGACAGATAAAAGCACTCTCTTGTTGAGTCAATCTTTTTTATTAACCTCCTCTTAGGTTTGATATAAAGATTTCCCCTAGCAACAGTTAGCCTTCTCTTAGGCTTTGTATAATGATTTCTCCAGCTTGTTCAGCCACAATCCTGGGCTTTGTACAGGACAGATAAAAGCACTCTCTTGTTGAGTCAAACCCTTTTAGCCTTAATCTTGGGCTTTGTACAAGACATAAATCTTCATAACCTTCTCTTAAGCTTAGGACAAATATCTTCCCCAGCGGAGTCAATTTCTCCCAGCCTTCTTTTAGGCTATGAGAAATAATAACCTAAGCAGAGTCAATCCTCTTTTCAGCCTCAATCTTGGGCTTTGTACAAGACAGATAATACTTTCCCGCAGAGTCAAACTCATTTCAGCCTCAATCTTGGGCTTTGTACAAGACACTTAAAATATCCTCAGCCGAGTCAGCAAAGTCTCCATTTTAGCCACAATCTTGGGCTTTGTACAAGACAGATAAAGATTTCTTTCCCACAGAGTCAGTCTTCTTTTCAGCCTCTATCTTGGGTTTGGTACATGACACATACAAACCCTCCCCAACGGAGTCAAAATCCTTTTTAGCCTCAATCTTGGGTTTTGTACAAGACAGACAAAATATTTCCCCAGAAAAGTCAAGCTTTTAGGTATACATATAAAGGTAATACAAAATATATTCAACAAATGTATACATATATAACAAAAACATTCCCCGACTCCCGTGTTACGTATCAGAGCAGACAGACCGACAAAGGATAGAGAACTAATCTTCACAAAAGCCTCCAAGACACAGATCTGCAATTGCCTCATAGAGCAACAAACCACAGCAGAAGGGTGAGAAATAACAACTAAATCAAGATTGCATAATAATATGCAAACACATATAAATTCACATGCATAGTTATTCTCACCACACGCATCACATACCTATACATATAGCAAGCCATAGATACATAACATATTTCTAACAATCCAACAACATAGCATATATCAATTATGCCAACATAATCACCTATTCACACATAAGGCATACCACAATTATAACATATGGAAACACACCACCACATCACATAGCATATGTCTATACATAAAACATATCATCCATTATCAATGCATTTATCACATATGCACATCAATTCACCAATTCAAACATGAATCTCAACACATACTCAATCAATTCATGATTTTCCACACATAATCAATCCATTCATGATTTTCCACACATAATCAATCCATTCATGATTTTCCACACATAATCAATCCATTCATGATTTTCCACACATAATCAATCCATTCATGATTTATGCAAATGCAAAGAGACCGACACAACGACTCTATGCAAATGCGGGTACCATCCATCCATCATTCTCATCATTAGTTCACTCAGGAACTATTGGAATCATCGCTTGTTACTTAGTGTAACTCCCCGTCGGGCAAACAATGTTCCCCGTCACTTTAGGTCCTCTTTGTATAAGGCACGCGACGTTTATGGATCGCTTTAGGTCCTCTTTGTATAAGGCACACGATTCGATCGCTTTAGGTCCTCTTGTATAAGGCACACGATCGTCTATAATCATCGCTTTAGGTCCTCTTTGTATAAGGCACACGATGTTATAGCGGATTCCCTCTGGAACCGTTTCGTCGCTCACACCTACTAGGGCACACGACATCACAAGATGCATATCATGATGCTTGGCATACAAGGACTCATGACAATCAAATGCATCTTCACAAATCAACAATATGGATTATCTCATCATCATTATTCATGCATTGGAACTCAATTCAAACAATGCATTTACTTGCTATAAGGCCACCAAATAACACACATTGAATTTCACATAAACAATGCATTTCATCATAATCCACAAGCCACAACAATCCCACAAAACATCATAACAACATACATTGATATTCAGTCAAACAATGTATTTTACCACACAACAACCTCATTATCACATGCGTTCACATCATATAACAGCACACAAGCTATACTTTATATATCAAAAGCATATCACATGATAACACATCAATAACATACAGTTAAGATAGTAAAAGTCAACAAAATGACACATTTCCAAATTCCTGACATAATTAAATTGGCCAACAATCCCAAAACCATTTTTATAAGAAAGAACATTTCAATAGCTTTCCAACGGTACCAAGAACGCCTCGATCCGAGTTACCGATCAAAAGTTATGAATTTTCAAAGAAAAGAATTTATTGAGAAACAGCCAGATTCGCCTGGCGACTTAGGATTTCGCCTGGCGGATCCCCCTTCGCCAGCACTTCGCCTGGAGAACTAGTGGCGAACCACAAATTTAGAAAAACCCCAAGAGTTACAGAAGCTAACCCATTTCTGTCTCTCCGTTTTCGCCTGGCAACTTACGATTTCGCCTGGCGAATTTCCCTTCGCCAGCACTTCTCCTGGCGAACTAGTGGCGAGACCTAATTCGCCTTGCGAATTCCCAATTCACCTGGCGAATCACACCAGAACCAGAATTTTCTGCTGCGGGTTATATGGTTCCAAAACCCCCAAAAATCCCATTTTTCGTCCCAAATCAATTCCAACAACAAATCAAGTATCAACAATTGTTCCTAAACACAGTGTGATCATACAACGCAATTTATATCAAATTCCGACCGTGAAAACATTGATTTCTATCAATTGTTCGTCAATTTATCAATGAGAAAAAGTTGTGAAACAACCAAAACAATTACAACAAACAACACATATACATACACAAGCAAGATATAATTGAAACTTCTCACCCTTACCCGATTAATCGCGATTGAAACGGAGATTTCCTCGATTTTCCTCTTTCTCCTCTTCTCTCTTTCTTTCTTATCCTTTTCTTTCTCTTCTTTTTCCTTTCTTTCTATTTCTCTCTAATCTCTATTTATATAAAAATATCTAAACCCCGAAAAAGACTATTTTACCCCTCAGCTCAAATATCTCGCAAACACTCTCAAAACGCGATAAAACATATTAACGATGAAAAATAATATATTGTCAAATAAAAGTCAAGAATAAAATAATATAAAAACAAAAATAATTAAATCGACTCGATTAAATAAATAAGACAAAATGGGGCGTTACAATTCTCCCCCACTTAGAAATTTTAGTCCTCGAAAATATAACTGATACGAACAACTCCGGATACGACTCTCGCATCCGACTAACCAACCAACCTGCCAACCAAAGGCAAACCACGAATAACGCAAACTGACAAACCACCTTGCTAACAGCAACTACAACAACGACAACTACAACGACGACAACTACAACGACAAGATGCAAAACCCATACAATGCACTTGACGACCAACTCACAACTCAAAGAATACCCAAGCTACGAACACACATGTTCACTCTTGAACCGAAACACAACAAGATCGTTACCATCACCGCAGGTAACACTCCTCTAATTCACCACAAGGAATTAGCTACTCGCACTCGACCCAACACAATAGGAACGAAGCAACATCACAAACAAGAACACCAGTTCCACGACCCAACATCGTTTCAACAACCTCTATATAACCACAATACCAACATCCTTGTCACACAACAATATTACAACAATGCTGCGATTCGCCAATCGAACATATAACCAAAACATCCATCTACATAGTAGCCCATGAATAATATTTAAACCTTTCACCTAACAATTCCATTCTGAAACGTCCAATAGTCTCATCATTCCTACATGTTTCCAATGTTCAACCTATGAGCTCTTGCAAGTCACACACGCATATACAAAATGTGCCACATCACGCTTCCACTGCGCACTCTGATTACTCGCAACAATCAAATCCACCAATTTCATATCCAAAGTCTAACTCTTCCTCATATTCGCCAAAAATCACTATTCACTTCTAATATACCCAACCTCACACTCTCCTGTGTTATCTCACACACCAAACACAAGTCTCTGAACTGCTCAAATAATTTTAATTCTCTGACCATCAAAACAACCATATGCAAAGACTATCGACTTAACTCTTCAGGCACAACATTAGTTTTTTCCCGAAGGATAATCCAAGCCAAATTCATAACTCGTCATGAATTCTAACCCTCCTCGTTGTCTCATACTCTATTCCTTCAGACCAAACAAGTACTCAATATTCTTGGGATTACTAAACACTTCGAACCTAGAACCACAAAGATAATACCTCCAAATCTTCCAACACAATACAACCGCAACCAATCCCAAATTCGGAATAGTATAGATCCTTTTATGAAACCTCAAATGTCGTAAAGCATAAGCCATGACTTTACCCTCTTGCATTAACACACTGACTAAACTCATCATAGACACATCCCAATACCTCACAACCGGTTTATTAGGATCACACAGAATCAAAACTGGAGCCATAGACAACTTCTACTTTAGCTCTCTAAAACTTTCCTTACAACGAACATCCCAAACAAACGACTCACCCTTTGCAAGTCAACTGAGATAACAGAAGTACGAACTTAGCAAAGTCTTCCCTAGCCTGTAGTAACAACCAACTAAGCCCAAAAATTTCTAATCTCCTCAACCGACTTCGGAGCCTCCCATTGTAGAACCGCATCTACTTCCGATGGATCCAATAACCATACTCTCATCTGAAATAACATATCCAAGAAAAATAACCTTTCTCAACCCAAATTCTCACTTGAATAACTTAGCATAAAACTTCGTCTCTTTTCAACACTTGTAATTCAAATCTCAAACACTCTACCTGTTCTTCCTCTGAGTTTATAACAGATCTGAATATCCTCAATCAAAGCCATTACGAACTTATCCAAATAAATATGGAAGATACGACTCCTCTACTCCACAAACATTACAGACGCATTACTAACACCAAATAACATCACTGTACGTTGTAATGCCCAACCAAATTCCAAAAGATATAAATTCTTAAAGCTTCTGAAAAAAATTTCATTGGGTAACTGGCTACTCACATACAAGCTTAACCGAGTAAATGACAGCCTATTCTGATGATAACAAACATAACCAGTCACATGAAATCGATCAAAGCCTCAACTCACACAAATTCACCACTCTTATCAAACGTTCCAAACAATTATAATTTCAATCAAACTCAACCAAATCATTCTGGTCATCTATTCTTGAAAGTGGACACTTATTCTCAATCGTCACCTTATTCAACTGTCAGTAATCCATACACAATTTCTTCTCTTTACCGTCCAATTCCACAAATTCCAACATGTAGTAACAACCAACCCAAAAGAACTCTCAAATATTACATCCAATCCTAGGGTTTTCTGGAGATTTCCATTAATGCCCTAAAACTTTAAAAACTCCAAAACTCCCCAAAACTCTAAGTTTTACTTTCCATAGTCTCAATATCATTATACACATCATGCTTGTTATTCCGTTCAATCATCCTTCCTTTTTGCTACTAACAATACTGGAGCTCTCTAAGACAACACCCTAATGTTACATCCAAAAACACATCTGAAAACCATGCACAACTGACGGCCCATCACTGTGACTTTACTGCCAATTTCCAAAACACTATCATCACAAACATAACAAACATCTTAGTCCCATCTACTAAGAGTTTTCTACTTACTTAGCAGATATAAACCTCAATTATTCACCTTCGTCCAATTAAGTTCAATCTCTACTATCTGAGAAGCAGCCCTTAATAATACCCAATCATTCTCTCTCAATGACTTCCCAACTGAACCAACATACCAAAACCTCTAATCCGTCTCATCTTTCGATATTAGAATCTTCATCGACTCACCAAAACAATCCGTAATCATTTTCTTAAATTCCAAACAATTCATTGCACACACTATCAAAGCCGGAAAGACACGTCTATTCCATCAAACATAATTCCCGTCTATTATCAACAAGAGATTAAGGGTGTTCAGTTCCTCAATTTGTCAATAGACAACCAACAATCATGATGGGGCATTAACCATCTTTACCAAACTATAATAGCATTTCTTGTATCTTATGCACAAAACTACCTAAGGCACAAATCCTTAGTCGACATAAACCTTACCTCCGCATTCCCTCCGGAATCGGGAACAACACTGTCCAAATAACACTTACAATCTTGCAACCAACGCTCCACAACTGAAGCAACTTGGAGAAGCACCAGCTTCTCCCCCACTTATCTCATTCTCACACCTGAAGACAAAGGATTAGAAAAACCAGAAAGTACTGACAGTGTTTCACACACATATCACATACTAAGGGACAAACAACATCGACAGTATCCAATTGTCACACCAACTGACTCAACAACTTGGCCGGACTGACCGACCTGCTCTGATACCACTATTGTAACACCCCAATTCCCATCGCGAATAAATAATACATAATTAAATCAGAGTAAATAAAAATTTATTTTTCCGACAGAAACAAGGATGCCACATTTAAGGAAAGAAAACACAATCCCTGCTCATAAATTTGATACATAACACAAAATGGAATAAACCTAAAAGGGAAACCTTTTTCCATATAAAAGGAAAGATCAATTATGGAATAAAGCGGAAGATCCATAACTGACTTGTTTTACAAAATAAATTATTTTATAACGTCGAAATATACATATAAAGGTAATACAAAATATATTCAACAAATGTATACATATATAACAAAAGCGTTCCCCGACTCCCGTGTTACGTATCAGAGCAGACAGACCGACAAAGGATAGAGAACTAATCTTCATAAAAGCCTCCAAGACACAGATCTGCAATTGCCTCATAGAGCAACAAACCACAGCAGAAAGGTGAGAAATAACAACTAAATCAAGATTGCATAATAATATGCAAACACATATAAATTCACATGCATAGTTATTCTCACCACACGCATCACATACCTATACATATAGCAAGCCACAGATACATAAGATATTTCTAACAATCCAACAACATAGCATATATCAATTATGCCAACATAATCACCTATTCACACATAAGGCATACCACAATTATAACATATGGAAACACACCACCACATCACATAGCATATGTCTATACATAAAACATATCATCCATAACCAATGCATTTATCACATATGCACATCAATTCACCAAATCAAACATGAATCTCAACACATACTCAATCAATTCATGATTTTCCACACATAATCAATCCATTCATGATTTTCCACACATAATCAATCCATTCATGATTTTCCACACATAATCAATCCATTCATGATTTTCCACACATAATCAATCCATTCATGATTTATGCAAATGCAAAGAGACCGACACAACGACTCTATGCAAATGCGGTACCATCCATCCATCATTCTCATCACTAGTTCACTCAGGAACTATTGGAATCATCGCTTGTTACTTAGTGTAACTCCCCGTCGGGCAAACGATGTTCCACGTTGCCTTAGGTCCTCTTTGTATAAGGCACACGACGTTTATGGATCGCTTTAGGTCCTCTTTGTATAAGGCATACGATCCGATCGCTTTAAGTCCTCTTTGTATAAGGCACACGATCGTCTATAATCATCGCTTTAGGTCCTCTTTGTATAAGGCACACGATGTTATAGCGGATTCCCTCTGGAACCGTTTCGTCGCTCACACCCACTAGGGCACACGACATCACAAGATGCATATCATGATGCTTGGCATACAAGGACTCATGACAATCAAATGCATCTTCACAAATCAACAATATGGATTATCTCATCATCATCATTCATGCATTGGAACTCAATTCAAACAATGCATTTACTTGCCATAAGGCTACCAAATAACACACATTGAATTTCCAAATTCTCGACATAATTAAATTGGCCAACAATCCCAAAACCATTTTTATAAGAAAGAACATTTCAATAGCTTTCCAACGGTACCAAGAACGCCTCGATCCGAGTTACGAATCAAAAGTTATGAATTTTCAAAGAAAAGAATTTATTGAGAAACAGCCAGATTCGCCTGGCGACTTAGGATTTCGCCTGGCGGATCCCCCTTCGCCAGCACTTCGCCTGGAGAACTAGTGGCGAACCACAAATTTAGAAAAACCCCAAGAGTTATAGAAGCTAACCCATTTTTGTCTCTCCGTTTTCGCCTGGCGACTTACGATTTCGCCTGGCGAATTCCCCTTCGCCAGCACTTCGCCTGGCGAACTAGTGGCGAGACCTAATTCGCCTGGCGAATTCCCAATTCGCCTGACGAATCGCACCAGAACCAGAATTTTCTGTTGCGGGTTACATGGTTCCAAAACCCCAAAAAATCCCATTTTTCATCCCAAATCAATTCCAACAGCAAAACAAGTATCAACAATTGTTCCTAAACACAGTGTGATCATACAACGCAATTTATATCGAATTCCGACCGTGAAAACATCGATTTCTATCAATTGTTCGTCAATTTATCAATGAGAAAAAGTTGTGAAACAACCAAAACAATTACAACAAATAACACATATACATACACAAGCAAGATATAATTGAAACTTCTCACCCTTACCCGATTAATCGCGATTGAAACGGAGATTTCCTCGATTTTCCTCTTTCTCCTCTTCTCTCTTTCTTTCTTCTCCTTTTCTTTCTCTTCTTTTTCCTTTCTTTCTATTTCTCTCTAATCTCTATTTATATAAAAATATCTAAACCCCGAAAAAGACTAGTTTACCCCTCAGCTCAAATATCTCGCAAACACTCTCAAAACGCGATAAAACATAATAACGATGAAAAATAATATATTGTCAAATAAAAGTCAAGAATAAAATAATATAAAAACAAAAATAATTAAATCGACTCGATTAAATAAATAAGACAAAATGGGGCGTTACAGATATCCCCGAAAGAGTCAGTCTCTTTTTTAGCCTCAATCTTGGGCTTTGTACAAGACATATATTAACACTCTCTTGTTGAGTCAGTCATTCCCAACCTCCTCTTAGGCTTTGTGTAAGGACTTCCCTAGTGAAGTCAATCAACCTCTTAGCTTCAACCTTGGGCTTCGATCAAGGCACACAAAAATCAACATCCCCTCAGAGGAAATCAAAATCCCTCTGTAGGAAGTCATTTTCTCTGTTTATCACTTATCAAAACAGATAAATCAAAACAAACCCTAATTCCAGATAACTGCTGTAAGTGACACACTTGTTGATTCAAATATCCAAGTTGTGGTCCATCTCTTATCCTGGTAAATCCTTTTCTCTCATCTAATTGATGTAAGCGGCAAGCCTCTGGATTATTTACATCCACGCCACTGTCCCTCTCTTAGCATGAGAAATTCCTAAGGAAAAATGACATTGCTCTACACTGAGTTAAAGTTTTCTCCTTCAGGACCAATCCCCTATAAAGGAAATTATGACATTGCTGGATTCATATATCCCAGTTAAAGTAATTCTCCTTTATAAACAGTCACCCAACAGTTGTGATAAATAGACCAAATGTTTCCCTTTAGAGATGACAAATTTTCTCTCAATCAAACCTTTTAGCTTCAGTCTTGGGCTTTGAACAAGACACAAATATTCAACCTTTTAGCTTCAATCTTGAGCTTTGAACAAGACACCAAATATCTTTTTCCTCCCTTAGAATAGGAGGAACTACGATTGCTCTGATTTCCCTATTTCGTTTAAACGGGAATACGTAGGCATAAGATTGTGAAATCTTAGCGAGCATACCAAACAAAAACCTTAGGTCCAGTACCTTCACACATACATCAAAAACGTTACGTCCAATACCTTACTAAAAACATTGGAAAAAACCCGAACATCAACAAGAACTCACTCTCTCTCATATTTCCCAAGAAACTTTCCCAACCCATTAATAGATAAACACCATCAAGTAAAAAGCAGAACCTAATGCTAATAACGTATGGATAACCACATATAGGATGGGTATTTGACAACTCCCCATTGTATAACCTGACCCCGAACTCCCTGAATCTCTCTTAAGCGTTTGTTCAGTTAAACAATCGCGTGCAAGGTTAGTTTTAGATATCTTCCCTTTCCCTTCCAGCCTCACGGGATAAATAAGAAATCAGAAAGTAACACCCCACTCAAAGAGGAGGAAACCATTCTGTGATAAGGTGGTCGCGTCACCGACAAAAATCGCACGCTACAGTGAGTCTAAGTATTAGATCCAAAAGATGGTTCTACGTCATTCATAAGAGCATAGGAAGAGGGTAATTATCTCTTTCGTTTCTTGGGAAACGTGGTTACCTCCCTCTCTCTCTCTCTCTCTCTCTCTCTCTCGTAACAACTAGGACATGTCACACCCACATTTCTACAAAAAGACAAGCAGTCTAATAAATGAGCGTCATAATAAAATGGCGGGCGTCCATACAATAAACATGCGGTTATGAAACAGATGCGGACAATATTTTAGATCATCCCCTCTAATGAACCTTATATGTCGCCCCTTATAGGTTGTTTACAAAGATATTTATGTATTTTAAAAAATTAATTAATTTTAAGAAATAGCATAAAAGTTAAAAGTACATCTTTTTGATTAGGGGTGTTCGCGGGCCGGTTTGGTTCGGTTTTGAGTGAATTCGATACCCAAATTGATAAAAAATATATGGATTGGTTTGAATTGGATTTTCACATTTTTTTTCTATAAAACCCAAACCGAACCAAACCGAGAAATAACAGGTTAGTTTAGGTTAGATTGATCGGATACATTAGAAACAAATATGCAAAAATATTTTTAAAATTTGTAAATTTACATCAACTAATTTTCTATAATAATATAGTATTTTTTTTATGTATTTTCGTATTATCATATGGATTGTGAATGTCATAAATATGTTTCATTTTTCTTTCTTTTTAAAGTTGAATATCTTGTACTAGTTTCCATTATAATGATATAAATTATTAATTATATGAATTAATATGGTTGGTTCGGGTAAACGGACTTGCGGGTAGACTTTTAAAAATCCATTGCCTGAACCAATTAACACCGGGTTTCATTGGTTTGGTTCGGTTAATGTCCAAACTAAAAAAATGTCCGACTAAAACACCATTGGTTTGGTTTGGATTCCGGTTTTGTTCGGATTTGTCCGAACCAATAAACACCCCTATTTTTTATAAGGACTAAAATAAATGTAAAAAATAAGATGAATAAATTTCTGTTAAGGGTTTCATATTCCGAGTTGGCAATCGTAAGCTGGTCGAAGAATTCACAGTGACCCCGGCATCGTATGCTCTCAACCCCAGAAGACAAGAAACAAACGACTCAACCAGAGAACAAATTCCCTCGGTCTTTCTAGTTTCAACTCCGAAACCGCTTCTTCATTTCCCACTTCATTTTTCCTTACCCAATTTACGCGTTATATTTGCCTTCTTAGATCAACTCGCTTCATAAATAAACCCTTCTCTCACGTTTACCCCAAATATTCAATTCAGCATCTTTTTTTTCTTCCTTCACCATATCACATGCAATGGTATATAAAGAGACAAAATTGTTAAGATCTACCATGTGAATTCGCTTCTTCTACCATTTAAGTGAAACTACTTGCTTTTAATTCGTTAATTAACTCTCTTAAATTTCCATTAAAAGGGTATTTCTAGATTCTAATATGACTAGCAATTGCCAAACTTCTGGTACTGGCCACAACATCAGGGGTTTAATCTCCAACGCTGGTGCTGGTGCAGCCGCTGGTAATTTTTTCGACCCTTTTCCTCTTTTGAGTTTAGCTTTAATGGGTTTCTCTCAAAATCTTCACTTTTTTATCTTCTATTCGTGTGTCTGCTAAACTTTCTATTGATTTTCATGTGTTTTCAAGAATTGCTTTTTGACATTGTGATATTATTATTATAGGGGCAATAGCTGCTACGTTTGTGTGTCCTTTGGATGTGATCAAGACAAGGCTACAAGTTCATGGCCTTCCGCCTGTACAGAAAGGTACACTTCTTGTTAATTTCTTAATGGGTCGTGGACAATGCTGAGGTTGTTGGATTTCTGTTATGATTGAGAAGTAGGTTTGTAACATATTTTATTTGAGGTGAGGTTAATTCTCTATAAATAAGTTCTTCTCGGTCGATGGTTAGGTGTATGTATCATCAACATGATGCTGAAATTTATACATTCTATTGGTGAAACTTGATTTCGAGTGATTGTTTCTTGAACCTAACCTTAGCTGTTCTCCTAGGTAGCGTCATTGTCACGAGCTTGCAGAATATAGTTAGGACCGAAGGCTTCAGGGGAATGTACCGTGGCCTGTCACCTACAATACTGGCATTACTTCCAAACTGGGCAGTGAGTTTTTCTTACACCTTTCTAACTATGTCTGAGTTGTGATTGGTGGCTGTTGTAATAAAAACTGCTATGTTGTTTATTATTTTAGCATTCTCATGTATTCCAATTTCTTATACTGTTATACACGAGCTATTAACAAACAACGACAAGACTTTATTGATAACTTCATATTCTAGAGTCACATGGGTTTTATATAAAACTGAATAATCTAAATATCTAGTCTTATTTGTCATAGAATCCTCTCTACTCTCTATAAGATACTCTCTATACCGACCAACTTGCAGACAGATTGCATATTACCCCCAGTTGGCAAATTCTTGATCTTCTTAACTTAACACTTATATTTTCGCCCTCTTTATTTGCTTAATTTTTAATGGGATCCTGTGGCATATTCTGTCTCAATGGTTGTTTAGATCTGGAGCGATAATCAAGCTTTTGCATCTCTATAGAAAGAAAATTATGTTTGGAAATTTGTTCATACTCTTCTTATGCCTACCATTTTACAATACGTCCATATATTTTTGGGTTTAACTATTGCTGATTGATAGAAGCTTCATATTACGGCTCTTTGGTACTTTTATTTTATGATACAACTTTATTAAATTTATTTTAATGTTGAAATTAGCAACTTTTAACAAACAACTATCATATCAGATGACGTCATCTTTATGATGTTGCTTCGGTGTGAAAAATAATTTAAAAGTTAATCTTCCAGGTTCATCAACTTTGTCGTGATGATCCTTTTTTGAAGCCTTGATTAATCATGTCTCTTATATTAGAAGATGAATAGTCTTTCATTTATTGTTTGGTCATATGACTGTAATAGCTCCTCTTCATATTTCTTATATTTTCAAATGACAATAAATTTATTTCAACTGTAGGTTTACTTCACATGTTATGAGCAACTAAAGGGCTTGCTTCGGTCACACGGTAAATATTATCTTCATGAAAATTTCTTTTTTACATGCACTATTTATTCTCTTAAGTCATTGAACACATGAAAATAGATTTCTCAATCTTTTTCCCTATTGTGGCTTCCTCAGATCCTAAGTTTATACTTTATACTTTCCGGATTTACTACTTTTTATGATGATATTTGTTCGTAATACTGTTGCAGAGGGTTGCAACGAACTCACAACTATGGGAAATATTATAGCTGCTGCTGGTGCTGGGGCAGCAACAGCAATATCTACAAATCCATTGTGGGTTGTTAAGACAAGACTCCAAGTGAGTTAGTTTTTCTCATGTATGCAATCTTAGTAAAATATATGTAAAAATAAGAATGCACGCTCTTTTTTTTTTTTGTTCCTTTTCTTCGTCCTTTTCACCGTTGATGTCTCTCAATCTTCTATATATTTGTAAGAATCTGTTATCGTATTTATTTAATTGAAATATAGAATTTATTAGCTACCCATAATAGTATGTTTTCTATTGAAACTAATTGGTTAAATTGAATAGTTGCTTCTTTATATGTTTTAACTTGTATCCGTTGTACCTCTTTATGTTTCCATGATAATTATTGTCAAAATATGAATTCTTATGTAACGTATTTATGTTAAATATTGACTCATATTTCCTCTGAAACCCATCAGACACAAGGAATGAGGCCTAATGTTGTTCCTTACAAGAGTGTTCTTTCCGCTTTGACGAGGATTACACGTGAGGAAGGTCTACGAGGACTATATAGGTTTGTTTTTTGGGTCTCTAATTTAAGGTTGATGATTTGATAAAATATTTTATGAAAATGCCAAGAGTTCACAACAAAAAGAAATAATAATATAAAAAAATGATTTTGACATTCAATAATTTAGAAATTATTTTCAGTTTGTGTATCAAATCATACATTGTTATTAATTGATCCCGACCTTCTCCCTGATGTCAAGTTAAATAATAAGTGAAACAAAACCTTTTTTGAGCCTGTTTATTGTGTACTATTTAGTTGTGAATTGTGATGCTATTATATTCCTTGATGCAGTGGCATTGTTCCGTCATTAGCTGGTGTAAGTCATGTAGCGATTCAATTCCCAGCATATGAAAAAATAAAGTCATACATTGCGAAAAAAGGTATATATGCCATCCTTGAAATAAGTATGCAATGTTGTATATTGTAATGTATGTAGTGCTCATCCAATGAGAATTCAAAACATTTCAGATAACACAACTGTTGACAACCTTAGTCCCGGGAATGTTGCTATTGCGTCATCAATTTCAAAAGTAACTGCCTCTGTAATGACTTATCCGCACGAGGTAATACGATCCCGACTGCAAGAGCAAGGTCAAGCGAAAAATAGTAGTGGATTTCAATATGCCGGGGTTATTGACTGTGCTAAGAAGGTGTTTCAAAAGGAAGGCATTTCAGGATTTTATCGTGGTTGTGCAACTAATCTATTAAGAACAACTCCATCAGCTGTTATTACATTCACCAGTTACGAGATGATACACAGGTTTTTGACGCGGACTATACCTCAAAACGAGCCTAAAAAACCCAAGCCAGAAGCCGGTGATATTAATACTAAAAATGGTGGTGACAGGGATCAATCGCCATCTCAATCTAACAAGATTCCTCTTGGAAACAAAGAGCAGCTAACAAGACATTGATGTGCATTTTCTTTTTATTTCTTATTTGTCCTTTCTCACATTCAATTTATATCTTGGTTGAGCTGATTTTTAATTTTCCTGTTGGTCATGCAAATGCTCAATTTGATCAGAATTGTGAATTATATATATTAGAAAAATAAATAAAAGTGCAGATGTGATTAAGCACAAGGCCATGTTTTGATCTGTATTGTTCAATTGTATTTGGAAATCAATGAATGTTTCATTTTGGTATGCACGCGTTTTCCTGGCAATTATATCGTTACATATTACATCACCTACATTTGTGTTTTTCGGGTCCATCCCTACATATATGTCAATTACACAACTTGTGTGAGTGGATGCTGGTAGCCCATTCATATCAGCATAGTAGTGCATTCTTTTCAATACCTTGCTGGGGACCATGCTTATCTGGACACAAGACATGAGAGGGAAAGGAAGGGAAAGGATGATATATGATAATTATGGTAGGATCTTGTTGAATAAATATCTACAAGTTGGTGAATAGGAATTGGATGTTTGAGAATTTCCCATAATGAATAGATATTGAACAAGTTTTTGATAGAAACTTGAAATTCAGATAAACGCATAATACGATAACGAAAAATATATTATTGATTTGAAATTAAAACTATTACAAAGAAGAATCTCTATAATTCAAGAGCCATGGGCATTTTAGGGGAGAGATGGTTCTCACTCAGTCCAACTCAAAAGGTTTTTAATAGAAAATACACATAATCCTTGCTTCCTTGCTATCGATGTCTTATATAATTACCCTCCCCCTTTCTGAGATTCAGAAGCAGTCATAATCAATTCTCTATTAAGTTTTTCTGTTGGGCTAAGGCATCATGATTGTATTTGTCCTATCTTAAGAGTGTGATCCATTTTCTTCTTGCATTCAATTCAATAATATTTCAAAACAAAACACCAAGAAGTTTGTGTGAATGATGGTTTGAAGCCAAGAAGATTGGTTCTGTTGATAAAGATTCAGTTCTTATCTTAACAGGAACCGTGTTCGCATCCAACAACCGGCCTCTATAAACATAAATGCCCTGAGTTTTTCAAAGAGATATATGTCTGGAAATGATGGTTTGGAAAATTGAGATCCAACCATGTAACCGTGAAGGAATTTATGTTTTACAATAATGAGAGGTAAGATTCTCAATCCAATAATGCTTCAGCTTTGTATTTGATTTGAACAAGTAATTTGGATAGGTAATAACATGTTTACATCAACCCTTAAAATATTTGAAGTCTAGACTTCATGTTTTTATACTACAATCTAATTCAATAAATAAAAGTCACTGTCACTAGAAGTTCCATTGTCAGAGTATTCTTATTTATTGAATATTTAGAGTTGTTATTGTACATAGTTCTAGAACTATATTATAGTAGCAACGCTAAATATCTCAACGAGTACAAACAAGCACAAATATCTAAACGAGCACAAACAAGTAAAAATGCTAGAATTCAAAGACTAACTGGCTGATCAGTAGTCATTGTTATTTGATGCATCAATCTCAATACCCTTTTTGTCAAAAGGTTTGTTGATGGCGCTGTGGCTTCATCCAAGTGTTTGGAAGTGATGGATGTGCATAACTTTGTGCTACTTCTACTCCAGGATGAAAATCAATCCCCTCGTGATTCTCTGCCTCACCCCTGCCACTTTCAATTTTCTGCAGCACCTCCAATACTTCACTCATAGAGGGTCTCAGTTCCCCCTTCATCTTGCAAACACTGAAAGGCCAATTCCGCAACAGAACTTATCACATTTTTTAAATTCTCATCTGTCTGAAAACCAAGAGAAGGATCAATCAACTCAGAAAATTCCCATTTCTGAATCTTCCTTATTGCTAGATTTGCCAACTTAATGTCATCTCCATCTCTCGAGAAATCAACTGCAGGCAAAGATGATATTAGCTCAACAAGAACTACACCAAAGCTATATACATCACTCTTGCTTGTTAGTTGGTAACATAACCGATATTCTGGATCAACATAGCCTGGTGTTCCTCTCGGCGCTGTAGAGACATGAGTGACATCATTAGGGTATAGTCTCGAAAGACCAAAATCAGCAACCTTAACACAAAAACTGTTGTCAAGGAGAATGTTGCTGGTTTTCACGTCTCGGTGAATGACATCAGAAGCACGGAGATAAGTTAATGCACCGGCGGTTTCTATGGCTATTTTCATTCTCACACCCCAGGGTAAAATGAGTTTTGATTTTCTTTTTTGTCGTGGAGATGGCTATTGACGGTGCCGACAGCAACTCACGACGGTGGCGTGAAGTGCAGCCATAAAGGGATACAAGATTTCTGTGACGCATGCGTGTGAGGATCTGAATTTCGTTTGTGAATGATTCTACTGGTCTGTAGCTGCGCTCGAATAGGCGCTTCACTGCAACTTCACGTCCATCTCCAAGCTTTCCTGGTTAGTCAACAATCAAAACTGATGTTACTCAAACAAGACATATTTAACCTAATTTTAAGATTTTTGTACAAAATTGACATTAAATAATGGCCAAACCATAGAAAAAACTAACATAAGATATCATTATTATTATTATTAAGAATCATACCTCGGATAATATATGCCACGGGACGATCCTTATTTTATAGGCTTGTTTTATAAGGTTAGTTAGGCTAAATCACAATTCCTCGATTTCAGTCGTGCATTTGATTCTAATTCTTTGCATGGTTGAAGATTGCAAAGCAGTTCTTACATAGAGTATGATCATTCATGCACAACAATTCTTACAAAATAATCATAATTTTTTAGAGTGTGTTTGGATGTGGTAATTGAGAATTTTTAAAGAATTTAAAATTTCAAACAATTTAAATGATTCAATTGAAATCCATTTATTTTTAAACTCTTTTGTTTTGATGAAGTATTAAAATAATTCTTTATTAAATTTTTAGGGTCATTTTTATAAATTTTAAAAGTTTTGAGTCTAATTTAAAATATTGAAAACAAGGATCAATTTGCAAATTTTGAAAATTTGAAGGAATTAATTTGTAAAATTCGAAAATTATTAAGGACTTATTTGAATTTGTTTTTAAAATTTTAGAAGTGAATTTGAAATTTTCATAAAATATGGGGACCATCTTACAAACTTTAAAAATTAATAATAAATCATTTAACATTTGCATTATATAGAGTGAAGGAGAAATTTTAAATTCTTTACTTTTTAGTGTTATTTGAAATTTTTTGAATTTAATTTGAATTAGATACTTCATAAATTTAAATCATTTAAACACACTCTTAATTTTTTAATTCTATCAAAAAATTAAATTTTTTTATTAAAATGTTTCGTCTAATCACACTCTTAAATATAAAAGGGTTTAAAAACTTTTTTTTAAAAGCAATTGGATTAAAAGAGAATACAAGGGTATTCTAACCCTTACAACAAAAAGGATGAAAAAGCAAATTCCTAACCAACACTGCTCTAGAGCAAGATCCTAAAAAGGATTCATACAAAAAGAAAAAAAAATCAGAGTTGGAATTAGGAATTTCCTTCAAAAGACCCCAATTCCAAACAAAAAAATTTAATGTTCCAGCACACATTGTCAATATTACAAGATCCAGCATTGAAAGTTACTCCATTTCTTTCCTTCCACAATGCCCACAAGACTGCCAACCAAACTACAATTCTCTTAGCGTTTCTTGCATAATTCTTTGCTGCAGCACTCCATCTCAAAAAGTGATTACTAACACACCCTTCAAAATCTTGTCCAAAACCACACCACCCTCTTATTTTTTCCCAAACAACCACTGCCATAGGACACTCAAAGAACAAATGAACTCGCGTTTTGTTGAAATACAAATAGAATAGGGTTTTTGTTATCGTTCCATAGAGATTATTTAGAGATATCACCGCCGTTCTACAGTTGAAATCGTTTTAAACTTAAAGTAACAAAGGGTTTTGGTTGTTGATAACGGATCTTTTGCATAAACGGTAAAAGTATTCGGATTTGAAAGATTTATAAAACACATGCCAAGATTAGGGTTCGACCAACCATTTTGCACGTATAGAATCGACAAAGCAAATGAACTCGTTTAGACGATAAATATAATCACATATCCTCTCAATATGTTTATCTCTAACACATATTGTGAGTTTTATCATTTTGATCCTTTGATGATCTCTCACTCAAACTATCAAAATGATAACATTCAAGTTCAATATTTATGAACATCAACTCTCATAACTATCTCTAGCCTATGTTCATTGATGGATGAAAAACCTAGATAAAGTGTAAGAACACATTTCTCAATCATGAACCAACACAACGAATAAACCATAGAAACAAAGTTTTTCACCATATATTCATCATCCATAAGTTCATAAGCTTAAATCAATACCTATACATACAAAAGAAAGGATTGTCTACCTTCTAATCTTGACACAAAAGGAGATTAGCTATCCATTGACATGGTAGCTCCATAAACAAGAAAATGGAGAAGAGGAACAAGCATCAACGACGATCTCTCGACTATGGATGCTCTGAGTTATGAAAATAAGATGCTACAGTGTTTATAGGGTTTTTGCTCTAAGAAAATAACAAGAATCCACAAAAAATGCTGATCAAATCTATTTATAGAGGGGCTGAGATGCGCAGAGCGCGCTAAGCTCGCAGCATCGCGCTAAGCGCACTGTCATTTATTGCTAAACCGCCTTAAATCCCGCTTAGCGGACTCCAGACCGCGCTAAGCGGGCAACCTACTGGAATTAGCTCATTCCTTGGGCTAGGAGAGTGCTAAGCGCGCTCCTAGCATGCTTCAAAAATTCAATTTCTTCAAAAATGCTCCTTAAAAGCCTTGCATGCTCCAAGCTTCCCATTGCAATGTTAAAACCTACAATTATAAACACAAAAGTTAAATAACTAAGTCTAATAGTGCATTTAAACTATACTACGATTATTTACCGGAAACAAAGGGAAAAAGCATTAATTAACAAATAAAGATCTCAAAAGGTGCCAAAAACTAAACTATATATTAACACATTCTAGCACCTAACAACTCTCCCCAACTTGCTTCTTTGTTTGTCCTCAAACAAAGGTAAGATAGAATATAAACAAGAAGAATATCGGATAAGGCAACACAATAAAAAATCGATGGTTCAAACTAGATTGATGCGCTCGCAAGTAATGCTCAGCTCCAACACAGAATCAAAACATGGCTATGAACTAACTTCTAAACAGAAATAACAAGCAACTCATCACAAGCAATCAAATGTTCAAACGGAAATCACCTACTTTACTCAAATGAGTCATGCTCAATATTTACAAGGGACAAAACACTCTCATAGTAATTGTGCCAGCATCCAGAATCATTCATGCATTCATCTACTCAATTCAACAAGGAAATCAAGGAAACAAAGATCTCTTAAGGACTTCTAAATGTTGTAACTAGGCAAGGGTTAACAAGAAATGGATATTTATAAAAGGCTAATGAATCAAAGTGGCTTATAAAAAATTTTCAAAAATGAAGAACATGCCGACTTAGTCAAACCTCAAATCATTTCAATCTTTTCCTTTCTTTTTCTTCTCTTTTCTTTCATGGTGCCCTCTCTCATTTGAATCAAATGCTTCTTTTATTTTTCTTTTCAAGCAACTCACTTTTGAGTGCAAAGCATAGCAAATAATACTTTTCATTTTTCTTTCTTTTTCACAAGAGGCACCATTTCACCAAATCATTTCTTTTTCACACAACAAACACTCTCCCTAACTTTAAATCACACTTTAATTTAGTGACAATGTTCTTCAAAAGCATGTTTAAACAAAGGGTTAAGTGTATACAAAAAACAAACTAGAATGAATCACAACGATTTTCTTTTAACAACAACAACCACAATTGAGTGGGTTTCCCGGCATTTTGCCGAATTTCGTTTTATGATTCATTTTATTTGTGTGAAGGCTCAAAATTGGTTAGCAAATGCTCACACTTCTCTCCGGGTAAAGTAAAGCCTAAAAGAATTGGTGGTTTTTCTCAATGTCAAACAATGCCTAGATCACTTCTATGTTTCCAAGATTTACCAATGAATACAAGATTAAGCATGAATCACACGAGCTAAATAACAACTACACGACTACTTTCTTTTGTGAACAATGATGGGCACTCACTTTTGTGGTTTTGTCCTAAATTATTCCCATATGAACATACATGCGAAATGAAACAAAGCTTGAAATTTGTGTAAAGCAAAAAGTTCATACACATACTAACATTCTACAAAGCAAAAACAGAGTACCTTTTTCGTGCAATAATCCAGATTTTTATCATCACCATCAATGATTGGTGTAGCATATCACTTTTGAACAAAGAAATTAAAACTTGCTTCAATCAATCAATTACCTTAAATCAAGAACAAACACAAAAATTTTGTACCAAAAAGCATGAACATAAAACCTCATCCGCCCGGATGGAAACTTCAATAATAAAAAGAAAGTTTTAACAACTAAAAACATATCCAAAACAAAAGTCATCATCCGCTCGAATGTGAACTACAACAATATCCAAAACAGAAGTCTATAATACTAGCAAAATACTAAACATAATAAAAAAACAAGGGTAAAACGATCAAACCCATCAGTAAGAACTCGAACTAGACTCTCCATCATCAGCCTCATCACGGTCATCTCCGAAATCCTCACCAACATCACCATCATCATGCATAGCCACCCCCTCCGAGAAACCTGGTCTGGCCTCAGGCCACCTAGCATACGCCATCAGGTCCTCTCTAGACCTCAATGGATGATCAACATTAGGCTCCCAAAACTGGAGCTGCAGCTGCACCATAGAGTCGTGCATAAATAAGAAGGCACGCTGATGAGCCTCGTGCATGGCCCAGTTGGCCTCAACACTCGGATCAAGCACACGCCTCGCAGGGGCAGCAGCAGCAACAGGGACAACATCATTATGAGCCTGCAAACAAAAACGGGTGATAAAAGCATCATATAAAACTCCTAACTTCACATTCCCATGGCTAGGAAGTGCAACTCTCGCCCTATGGCACAATGCTATAATCAGCCCAGGGTAAGTCAGTGTGTAAGCCACCCTATCTCCTAAAGGTGTCGAACTCAGCACAATCCTCCTCAACTCATTCGAAATAATCCGTGCCAAATCCACGGTCTTCTCATCATCAAGTATACACGCCAGGAGGGCTGCGGTCTGCATAAGAATAGAAGAGGTGTGACTACGAGGCTTGAGGTTGTACAAGACAACCGACATCACAATCTGAGTTTCGGTAGTCAAAACATCCCTCATAAACTTCAGAGGGGCTCCATTAGAACCCAACGGATACGTCTGATCTCTCACACACAAAACTTCTCTCAACTGCTCGGCATTCCAATTCCTTTGAGCTAACATCCTCCCATAATCACACAACTCGTCATCCGCCAACTGAATGTAGTTCCCAAGGTAGTCATTAATTGCCGCTCTAGAGAAGTCGATCTCTTTGCCCCTCACCCAAGTCTTAAAGTTGAAAGGCTCATCTCCTAAAGGTAAGGCATTTGCAAAGAATTCCCTCACAATGTCCAAATGATACTCAGGGCATGGTTGAAAGAGCTCGTCCCAGCCACCTCCTGGCAAAAGAGAACTTGTGAGGCAATAACTCCCCTTGGGATCAATCTGCACAATCCTGTCAGCCCACACAGTTCTTCGCTCAAGTTGTTGATACCTTAACTGTTGGGCAGGACCAAGAAACCGAGTACGATCAAACGGCCCTGATGGAGCACGCCTAGCTGGGTTTAAGGTAGACCCGACACGTTGTTTCTTCCGACCTGACATCTGAGAAACACGACAAAACATCCACAAAATAGACAAATACGTTAATGAAAACAACATTAAAATATGCCTAAATTCCTAAACAAATACGACGGTTCATCCATAGGAATCAAAACAGAATTTAGAAGAGGGGAAAATTTCTGAAAATCCCAGACCGCGCTAAGCCTGCAGAAGCACGCTAAGTGGGCTCTGCGATTTGCAGAAACTTCCTCTCTGCAACAGAGATGCTTCCATGGATAAAACCCTACTTCCTAAAACAGAGATATGCACAGAGATACTTCCAATCACGAATTCATAAAATTAAAACCCTAATTTCTACAAAAGCCCTAATTTCTAAATTCAAGGTTCCTATCCACATGCAAATACAACTAGTCTAGTAACAACAATGGAGAATGAAAAACAAGAAGAAGAACATGATGAACAAGAGCATTGAAAATTAAAGCTTCAACCCAAAATGGGTTTTTTACACGAAAAATTTAAAAGAAATGGAAGAACTTACAGTTGTTGATGTTGAGCACGAAAATGAACAAAATGAAGCTAGGGCACAAAGAATCCAAGTAACTCTCAAGAATTTTGGAGAAGAAATGAAGTTGGGGAGAAGAAGAGAGAAACTTGAGATTTTGTGAGAAAAGGGTGAAATGAGGCACATAACCTCAGAACCCTAGCTTCATTAAAATAAAATCTAGGCCGGGTCAGCATTATAGGGCCCAGACAAAATAATTTTTTTTCAAAACATCGCAGAACGCGCTAAGCTAGCTCTTGACCGCGCTAAGTGTGTTGCTCACTGGAATTTGGGGGTGATTTTTCTTCAGAGCGCGCTAAGCGCGCTCCCGCGGGTTAAGCGGGCTCTATAACACAAAAAATATTCCAGCAGCACAAAACTTATTCCCAATAGCATAAAACATCATTTCCAGCATCCAAAATCAAACCAACTTTACAAAAACACGATTAAACAACAAATTGACCAAAAAGACGATAAAAACTTACAAAATTGGGGTGCCTTCCAACGAGCGCTTGTTTAAGTCGGATAAGCTCGACGGACCAAGACGATCAATGAAGAACGTCTAGAAGAACGAAACAATTTTCTCGATCAAAATTACCTCCAAGGTAGATTTTTAAACGTTGACCATTTACGGTCCAACTGTCTTTTTTCTACATATCTTCGATCACAATTGCTCCAAAACTTTTCACCTCTTTGACAAGAAACAGTCCTGACCACTTCGATTTTAACTTTCCCGGGAAAAGTTTCAACCGAGAATTGAACAGTAATACCATTTGCCCAACCTTGAAATCCTTTTGCCGGATCTTCTTGTCATGATAACTGTAACACCCCAAAATTTGTCCTCTTGTTATTGCCTAGCTTATGTTTCATTGCATTGCATTTACATCTCATTTCATTTCATATTGCATAAGGGCATGTGATTAGTGGTCTTCAGAGTATTAATCTCCCGACAAGCCTCAAGAGCCTCTTAGGTCTCATAGGATCTCAATTGATCCCACAAGTCATTGGAAGAGGAGAATTCACCAAGAGATTGGACAGTTCATCACCTCCTATCAAAAACAGTCCAAATTAGGGTTTGTAATTCAAGCATTCTCCTGATGAAAGTTTGGTTCAAACTTGATTTCAATGTTTTCTACATGATGTCAAGTATATAAGGATGTAAGATTGCCCATTGGTTCATTTAATAAGAGGTTCAATTGGTCAGTTGCTTGAGAATCAAGAAATTTGGGGGAAAGTCAACTGTGCAAAGGAAAAAGTCAACTCCTGACTTTTTAAGGTCAAAATCATGAAATTCAAGTTACATGTGTTCATTGGACAAGATTTGATCAAGAAATGATGGAGGAATCATGAAAAATCAAGAAATGTACAAAGTTCCCATTTTTAGAAACTTAGGGTTTCCAAAAATGGCAAGTTTGGACCATTTTGCACTACACTTCAAAGCATTCTTTCTCCATGATAAAAGCTTCAAACTTCAGGCCTAAGTTGATCCAATTAAATATCACATTCTAAGCTTCAAATCCATATAAAGAACTCCTCCATTGGATCAAAATTGAGAGAGTTATGATCAATCAAAGTTTGACAAAATCAAGGCAAATCTCAAGTCATGGCAAGGCAAGTTCAAGCCTCCAGGCCATAATTTCATCAAACACTTGGTGTGCCAAATGTCAAGCCATTTTTCTCATTGAATAAAGCTTCAAATGAAAAAATGTTGAACATCAAAGTTGTTCATCTCCATGTCCTCTTCAACTTTGATGTTGGACATTTTCTCATTTGAACAAGTTATGGAGGTCACATGGTTGCCCAAAATTGGTGGTCTCACACTGAAATGTCCATAGGCCATGATGCCATACATGCCACAACTTGTCTCGCCCATGGTTCAGTTTTGCACACTTGAGTTTCAAGCCATTTTCCATCATCTTCCAAACCTCCATTCAATCTGATTCCAACATCAACATTGTTCTATGATGTATCCTTAATCCATAGCCATCAAAAACTCATAATTTCATGCAATGAACATAGAGAATTTCATCATCAAACATCCATGGTTTCATTGATGTCATGCTGGCCAAGATGAAGT
Source organism: Lathyrus tuberosus (assembly GCA_022829125.1). Lineage (NCBI taxonomy): Eukaryota > Viridiplantae > Streptophyta > Magnoliopsida > Fabales > Fabaceae > Lathyrus > Lathyrus tuberosus. Next base: position 1,467,796 of record JALAZF010000241.1, on the reverse strand, counting down.
GTTTTGCATTGTTATTGTTGGTTCAGTTTGTTTACACTACACACCAATCACTCTTTTCCTATTATGAACACACATAACTCTTACACATTATGCCCACATACATGTCCCTACCCTAAAGAGGAAATGAGCAAACTTGCGTGACAAGTTTCTGCAGCAATAACATACATCACCACCTCTCATTTCTCAGCTCCACCATAAACTAATATACTCCCTCATCACCATAGCCAAACTCACCAACTCGTGCCATTAACAACCTCACTCATTGTGTTAACTCAAAACTCAGTTAACTAACTCAGTTTAACTTGAGTTTTAACTGTTAACCATCCTAGTTAAGAACTAACCACACTTATATAAACTTTATTCCAAGAGAATTGAAGGGAGCTTCATTCATTTTTGACACATTTCACAAATCACTCTCATATTTTCTCTCAACAATTTATCTCTGAACTCTCTCTCTTTGCACGAGTGCTTCCACATTGCATCATCATCATCATCATTTGTTCATCATTGTTCAAGAACAAGTAAGAACAAGATCACTTCTTCAAGTGTAGCTTCTCTGCAATCTGAATTTTCTCTCTATTCTCTTCAAGATCCAAGACATAGGAGCATTTATTTTGCTCCTTGGAAGCTCAAGAACAAGCCTACACCTCTGGTTTTCTTGTTGATTCCAGTTCTTTGCAGGTCCAGGTTTGAAATTCCTCGACTGATTTTGCTTAGTTTTCTTGCATTTAAGCTTGTTTTTGCTGTTTATGGAGCTTAATAGAAGCTATGCATGATCCGACTAGTTGATAGACCTTTTAGAGGTATAGATTCAAAACCTAGGGCAAGATTCATCCCTTCGATTCTCTCTGATTGTGTGTTGTTTGTGAAAAATAATTGTGGATTTGTGATCTCCATGACTCCCTGAACATTTTGGTATGTGTTTCATAAATTTCTGGAGCATTTGCTAAGTTGCAGTCACCGGAGGGTGGCCGGAGAAGATGACCGGAGGTCCTTCTCCGGCCGGTGGAAGTTTGCAGTTAGGGTTTCTCAACTTTAAAACATGGTCGTACGATTAGTTTGATCCAACGCTTAATAGGGTGCCAGCGCATAAATGAACCTCCTCTCCCTCACGCGACTCTCTCTCCCTGAACATTTGACTTTTGACTTCTTCCCTATGTGTGCGTGCATGTTTATTGTGGTGTGTGTGCATTCTAATCCTTTAGATTGAACTACTTCTATGATAATCTCATCATGACTTGATCGTGTGGCTATGAATGAGTCACAGTTGACTGAAGGTGCACTATAATTCACACACACACACACACACACACACACGCGCGCGTATTGGACCAGGCTTTCACATTGCTTTCTGCACCCCTCATCTTGAGCCCAATCACTTTTTCAACATGACTTTTACTATGTCTGCACCCCTTCCTGTTTTCATTCTATTTTTTTTTTATTTTCTTTTTTTATATTGTTTGATTTTCTTTTATTAAAAATACTAATTCAACTATAAAAATTCCAAATAAATTCACATGTTATCTTGATACTTAGAAATAATTTTCTATTATTTTTAATTCTGATTTTATTAATTTTTGCTCATATTTTCAGAATTTCTTTTTAATTTCTTTTTTAAATGATTTTCATCATTGATACTTGATTTTTCCCATTTTATTTCTCTTAGCTCACACAATCTTTTGCACCCATTATTTTTGTCATATTTGGATAATATCTTGAGGCATTTAAAATCATTTTTTTTCATATTTTTAAAGTTATATTTGCATTGCTTTTGAACCATATCATTGTGCATTATTCATTGTTGACCTAATGTGATTTTGATGACTTGTTTGGATTGGTTTCTTCTTGAGTTTTGCCATGAGCTTTTGACATGTCTTTAGATTCTGACTTATGTTGGTTGAGACCTATTTTCATATTTTTTCTCATGTGACTTGGTAATTGTTTGATATCTTGCATTTGAAGCAACATTTGTGCATGTTCTTCTACTTCCATCTAACATGATTTTGATGAGGCACTTGTGCCACCTTATTATGCTTGCTTTGTGTGAGATTATAGGGTTTGTTTAGAGGATTATAGGTCCTTCTTGGTTCACTTATAGGTCCTTTTGATTTGTGTTTACCTTTGATGTGTGTTTATGCATTTTAACTTGCATTTTGACCTAATTCCACATCTCATTTCTTCTTGTGCTCTACATGATTTGTGTTTGCATTGTGTATGCCATTTCATTAATATCATTTACATATCATCAATTGTATGCTACTGGTATATATTCACTCATACTCATTTCATATGTCATGCATCTTTAACATGTAAATTTGTGCATCTAATTGAAACTTGTTTCTCTCCTTTTCTTTCTTCTTTCATCTATTTTCTTCTACTTGAATCATTTCATCCATGACTTGTATGATTGTTCATATGCATTATAAGACATTTATAAATGATGTATACTTCTGACCTTGCCATATCATTAAGCATAAATACATGTTCATTTTGCATTTTTATTCATCTTTAACCAACTACTTTCATGGTGCATTTCTTTGATGTTTAAGACATTGTTTGTGCAAAGTTTGCTTGTGTTTGGTACCTTAACTTTAGAGGACTTTCTTAGGGTATAAGTTCTGACTTAGAAACTTTATCAACCTTTAGGACGTTTCTCTCTTAGTTCTTAACTTGTTTGATATTTACTTGTTATTCTTTCTTTATTTCTTAACTTGCAAATTGTTCTTGCTAACATTTTCAGGGGCTAATGGTAAGTCAAGTGTGTGGGTGTGCACCCACATACAACCTCTTCTTTTATCTCTTTTAAGCTTTCAATTTGTGTTTGTGCAAAGCATTTCAATGCTTTCTTTGTTCAATTTCTTCCATCCCCTTGAGTTCTCAACTTAACTTCCATCTTGGAAGTAACCTAGAACTCACTCTTCTTCTCTTGTCTTTTAGACTTAGGCTTCTAAACCACACTAAACCATTAGGAACATCCAAGTATGACAACATTAGGGTGAATCTTAGTCTCCTTTAGTCTTTACCTTTCTCAACCTTTGAGTCTCTCTTCTTCTCATCTCAAAACAAAAGCAAGAAAACACTTAATAAAGGCATAACATATATTGCATTTGAGCCTTTCATGTGAGAATAAGGTAGTGAGAGGTCTTCTCTCACTTTCTTAGAATGTTTAGCGTACGTCCCGTCTTGGGTCGATATGCGAGGCATTCGATCCTACGTGAAAGACTTAAATCCAATATGCGTTATACACACCAATAATCTAAATACTTCTTTCTAAAATACAAAAACAAACAATTCTCTTCTCATCTCCTTCATTTTATTCCTTAAGGACTCGTCATGTCCGTTCTACCGCAAATAGGTAATGCCTAAGTCTCCCTACAGCGAGCTGCAACACCTAACTGCTGGGACGCGCACTTTGATGTTTCCACTAAAAAACACAAACAAAGCAACCCTTGTTGAGCCGAACTACGTTAGCTCTGATTCTTCTTTCTCGTCTGATTGAAGATACGTAGGCACGAGATGCGATATCTCGACGAGCAACCTTCCCCGTAGTCCATCGAACTACGTTGACTCTGACTTTCCTATTGCACTGAGGGAATACGTAGGCCTAGGACAACGATAATGTCCTATCGAGTCACTTCTTTCATTTTTCCCCTCTCTTTTCTACCTTTCATTACCAGTTCTCCAGTTAGCAGTTCATTTCCAGTTTCCTACACCCTTTGATCGAAACAGCAAGCGTGGATCCCATCGAGTACGATGGACACGTGGGGGTGCTAATACCTTCCCCTCGCGTAACCGACTCTCGAACCCATTTCTCTTGGTCGTAAGACCATGCTCTTTTCCTTCCCCTCAGGTTTACGCAGTGTTTCCTTTCCCTCTTTTGGGATAAATACACATTGCTGGCGACTCTGTTTCTGTGCCACTTTCGCGTTTGTACTTGGATGAAAATCCCGGGAGCGACAGCTGGCGACTCTGCTGGGGATCGAACCCAGAATCTCTGGTTCCCTAAGCGAGTCAATCCTAGCGCTTGTCTGTTTTTCTTTCATTGGGTGTTTACTGTGGTGTTGTGTTATGCTATTTTATTGTTTTACTGTATTGCTATTTACTGCATTATTGCTTTACTGTACTACTGTTTTACCGCATTTATTGTATTACATATCATTATTTTACTGGACTGTGCTGTGCTGGTTTTCTGTTTGGCGGGATGGGTATTCTGAGAGATAAGCCCATTACACAGGCTTGAGTACATACATAGGATTAGAGTGGAAAGTAGTGTGGCCTACGTAGCGTCTTGGTACGTATGGTTTACACGAAATCCACAACCAGACGAGGTTTTCTTGGGAGATGCTCTGATTTGCGCGTCTTGTGCATTTTGGGGTGTTAACCTAGAAAGCTGTCGACTCTGGTGACCGATCATTGAGGACCTTAGTGGAAACATCCCTCTTTAGTGGTGACAGTGGCAAACCACATTTTGTGGCAAACCCATTCGCACCCGAGGGCCCACTTTGGAACTTGCATAGAATGTCCTTTATTTTTGGGGAATCAGTTAATGTTCTCTTTGTTTGGTGATAGTACTGTACCCCGAGGGATGAATGTACTATTGCTTCTCAAAATAGAGAATACGAAACTGAGGAACCGCTGTTTTAGTACCCACATGTGAGTATGGGCGGGTGTTTACAGGTTTGCAGGTGACCATGCTTCCCACATACCCTGATATTATGGTATTTTCACAGACAAATGATGTAAGCTATTACAGTCATTTGGTTTCTACCTACAGTATTATTCTCAGATTTGTACAGACACCGTGCACACAGTCCAGCACAGACACAGAGCACGCTGATACCATGCCCTTTTGCATTGCATTATCATGTCATAACATTCATGTTTGTCATTTACAGGTGCTTATTACACTTCTGATTCCAATCAATGGGCTCGACAGAGACAGTTCTCGAGAGAAAGAACAATGTTGCCTACAAGTTCCCAGAACCTACTTTGGATTTACTGCATAAGATGATAGTTATGGCTGACCCGGGTGTTCTTGTCAACTTCCAGAAGAGATATGGGAAATTGGTGGAGATGGTCCGCAGAATCACACAGTATGAACATGATGCTCTTCACACTTTGCTACAGTTTTATGAGCCTTCGTTAAGATGCTTTCTTTTTCCTGATTACATTTTGATACCGACGTTGGAAGAGTTCTCATTTATTTTGGGAATTCCGGTCGAATCAGTAGTACCATTCTTTTCTGGTAGTCATCCTAACATATAGGAGATTGCAGCTGCGGTACGGGTGAAAGATTCAGTGCTAAAAGGAAATGTGACTATCAAAAATGGGGTCAAAGGTTTTCACTTAGCCTTTCTTACCGATCAAGCTCAAGAGGCTGCTGAAGCAAAGGATTGGGCAGTTTACAATTCCATCCTGGCTTTGTGCATATATGGCATTGTTCTTTTCCCTAATCAATAGGATTTTGTGGATATGTAGGCTATAAGAGTTTTTGTTCTCAAAAATCCGGTTCCGACTTTGTTAGGAGATTTTTACTACTCTGTGCACTTCAAGAATGAAAAAAGAAGGGGAGGATCTGTCAACTGTTGCACTCCACTTTTATCTCATTGGTTTTTGAAGCATTTACCTTAAACAGGCGCTTTTGTAGACACAAAAGATTCTTTAAAATGGTCCAAGTGGATAATGGGATTAACTACTAATAACATTGTTTGGTTTGATCCTAAGTTGCTGGGAATAGAGATTATCACCAGTTGTGGGAATTTTCCCAATGTGCCTCTAATTGGCAGGAAAGGGGGAATCAATTATAATTCGATCCTGGCCATTAGACAGTTTGGATACGCTTCCAGGTATCCTCCCACATATCGGGATGTTGAGAAATCTTTATTCTTTACAGGGACTGAAAATGAGGAAATGCTGCGAGAAGTTGTGAATGCTTGGGGGCACCCGCGTAAAACAGGAAAAAACAGTTTTGGAAAAATGGATTGCAAATCTTATCCTGATTATGAAAGTTGGATTGAAATGAAGGTAAACGAATTACTCTTGCCTTTTTCAAGGGAACCCCTTTTATATCCCGTAGTCCCAGAGACGCCTACCACGGTAGCCATCGAGGAGTTTGACAAGCTGTAGAAGTTGGTGAAGGAGCTTCGGGTGGAGAATTCCGATCTGAGTAGTCTTCTTCAAAACGCTCTGCATGACAACAAAGAGTGGGAGCATAAAGCCCAAGAAGCCGGAAAAATCTTAGCAGCAAGAGAAAAGGTTTTTGCCGAAAGAGCTCAGCATTTCTAGAAAATCAGTAAAGGTGCCAATGCTTCCACTCAAGCTCATAAGAAGACCAAACAGACTTTAGCCCAGACCAAAGATACGCTAGCCAAGTTTCAGCAAGCCTGGGATGAGGTTAGAATAAAAAACGCAGAGTTGTAGAAACAGCTAAAGATCAAGGATGACGAGCTTAAAAAGGCACATGAACAGCGGAGGAAGTGTAGCGAGCGATTTTGGACGCGGTTCTTAAGCGCTGGTCGCTCTCTGGTGTTTGAGCTTTGACTACAGGTCGATTCATTTTTTATCCTATTGTGAGCTGAATAAGGAAGGGAAATAGATGTCTCCAATTAACCCTGCTTGCATACTGAGTTTAAACAGCGGTCTGTTAGGTTACGAATGCTATCAATGTGGGGGGCCTTTGTACTGGTTATTTGTATTTTCGCCAATACTGTTTTCTTTCTTTTTTACCTGGGCAGAAGGTTTCTAGCGGGGAACAAGGATTAGGATGTTAGGACTGATGCTTTTGAATTACTGCTTTTTGATTGATGGAGATATGGGATTTGGGTTTTTTGTTGATTGCGCTCGCTAAGATCTTTTCTTTCGATCTTATGCCTACGTATTCCTGTTTACCGAAACAGGGAAATCAGAGCGTTCGTAGTTCCTCCTATTCTATGGGAGGAAATGGGTGTTTTGGTGTCTTGTTCAAAGCCCAAGACGTGAAGCGAAAGGTGATTTGTATCTTGATCAAAGCCCAAGATGTGAAGCTGAAAGGTCTATTTTGACCCGACGATGAAGTATTTGTATCTCGTACGAAGCCCGAGATGAAGGCTATTGTTTGTTTGACTCCGCTAGGGAGAATCGTTGTACAAAGCCCAAGAGGAGGCTATGTCAGTTAAGTGACAGGTCCAGTATACTGATTTTGAAAGAGAAAATCAGTTCTTATATGAGCATCACTGTACTCATGGGTTAGATCTGAGGATCGGGGTTGTTTCCTTTTCTTTGAGGAAGCGGGAAATCCAAAGGGTATTGAGACTGTCTGAGTCTGCGAGTTTCCTTCCTATTTAACGAAGGGGTCACTTGAGAATGTCTTTTGAGACTCAAGGAAGTTAGACTGTCCGTGTCTAGAGTTTTATCTTTTGTACTATGCTCTGAGAAACAGTAGTAGATTCTATGAAAGGACTGTTCTATGAGGATGACTAGGTTTTGTTCTTATACCTCTAGGAGGTCATCGGGACCATTTGTACGAAGCCCAAGAGGAGGCTGGAAACTTTTAAGAAGCCGACAGGTCCTTGTACGAAGCCCAAGAGGAGGCTATCATTCCCGAAGGAAGAGATCATTATACGAAGCCTAAGAGGAGGCTGTGAATACTTCTAAGAAGCCGTAGTGTCCTTGAATAATGCCCAAGAGGAGGCCGATGCTTTTAAGAAGCCCGTGGGTCTATCATCTCCTTTCCATTAGGAGAGATAACTCTTTTAAAGATAAAAACCACTGGTAAACGTGCGAGGTTTACTATCCAACGACTTTTAGCTTTTAAAGAGGGTTCCTTAGTTAAGGTCCAAGATTATGACCATAGTGGGTACCCAAACCCCGAGACATTCAAGGAAAGCTATCCACAAGGAATAGATCAAGTCAGGAAAGTTCGAGAATTTGGAAGAAACTCAAAGATGCCATTCACGGAGAATACATTCATCTTGGGGAGTAGAGCTTCTTGACGATTCCTAAGGAGGACAACCGAAGAGAAGACTGTATCTGGTGCTCCTATTGGGGATCTAGGCGTCTATTTCTACGAATAAACGAAACGGCTTTACCTAGTGCTAGACGTAGTTGCTGGGGAAACTTGAAATATCTATACTATTATTACACAGTAGATATGAGTTTATGAAAGGAGACTTACAGCGAGCAGCCCCACAATACAGTTTATAATATGAAAGCAGTAAACGAAAGCGATAACCACTTACTCGGTTGGAGTGCTTCCATGCTGTTTGGTTAGTTGTTCAACAAAGAAAGATTGAAAACAACAGTATATTCAAAATCAAAGGAGAAAGTGCTTTGAAAAAGAAAGATTTGGGGCTTACAGCTCAAGGAGAGGCCCAGGGTTTTATCAGTGAGCGCACTGTTTGACTTTGTACAGAGGGACTTATACAAGTGACTGGGGCCCAAAATGGTTTTCTGTACAAAGGGATGGGTCTTACACTCTCTCAAGAAGCCCAAAAAGGTTTAAAGAAAAGAGTGGGGCTTATAACACGAGGGTAGGCCCAAATAATTTTTCGTTTAAAAATGGCGATCGCGCCGAGGTTTTCTTTTAACGCGGAGGGACTTATACAATAAGTGAGGCCCAAGATGTTTGGTTAAAAGGGGGATTGGGTCTTATACTCTAATAGAGGCCCAAATGATTTTTGAATGGGTCTTATAGCTCAAGGAGAGGCCCAGATGATTTTTTATTTTTAAACGGGCGACGATCGCGCCGTTTACTTGTACAGAGGGACTTATACAATGAGTGAGGCCCAAAAAGTTTTTGTACAAGGGGGGATGGGTCTTACACTCTCTCAAGAGGCCCAAAGAGTTTTGAAAATGATTTATGAGGGTTGAATTAATCCAAAACCCTAATTTGTTTTCAAAATGTATTTAATTGAATAAAAATTCAATTAAAATGATCAAAAATTATTTAACACATGGAAAACAAATTGTGATCTTGGATTAATGCTTCAAACATTAAGTATTGACCTACAAAATAATTAGAAAGCATTAAAAGTTGCAAAATCAAAATGGAAAAAATATTTTAAATGTCAAAAACAATTAAAACATTAATTCTTTGCAAAAATATCAATTATATGAAATAAATAATATTTTTGGGATTTTTTGGGAAAATAAAATATTTTAACATTTTTGTGAATTATTAAAAAAAGAATCAACTCAAAATCATTAAAACTCAGAGAGAAATTAATTTTTGAATCAATTAAACAAAATAAAAAAATTCATATATTTGAATTTCTAAAAATGGCGCCAAGAACAAGTTGAAGAACACGCGCGTGTTCTTGGTTTCTCAGATTTGCATTTTCTATCCAATCACCATGAATACGTAATCATATCATGCAATCCACATATCATTATGCTCGTCTCAACCTCACGATCATGTCTATGTACTTTAATTTCATTTAAATTAAACATACAACAAGAAATCACGAAGAGACCTCAAGAACCCTAATTTCTGCATGAAGGCTAGGATTTTTGATACACGATTCAAACAATGCAATTAATTGAGGGAAAACATTCCATGCATGATTATGAACATATGGCCAAATTATTGTGCGAGGAAATATGCATAGATTGAGAGATGACCAAGCATGTGCTTACCTCTAGGCCGTGACAGCAAGTGCAATGTGATTTTTGATTTGGAGGTGTTACAGATGAGTGGTGATGATCTGAACAGCTTCCCTACACCCTATGGATTGTGTTTGGATGGTTGGACTTGATTGAAATTGGCTGGATCATTTTGTGGTACCTCAGCTGCACTTTAGTTAAAACCTTGAGCAACCAGCTGGTGATTTTGTGAAATTGATGTTTCAGAAGTAATCTAAGTGTTTGATCAGCTCATATGTGATGTATGTGAGGTGTGTGAGTGATTGGTTTGATTGGAATTGCTCTCAAACTCAAAACCCGATAGTGACTTGCCTTAGAAGGCAAAATTGGAGTGAAAGAAGAGATTTTGAGGAAAGCATCTGTTAGATGGCTTTGGTGTACTCAAACTGACCACAATTGAGCTCTATTTATAGTAGAGCAAGTTTGTTTTGCAAGGAATAGTGCATGGCAGCTGGTAAGTAGGTTTGGCCAATGTTGGCAAATGAAAATCCAAGTCTTCTCTAGCCATTGACTAGAGGTTAGGGCACAGAGCTTTGGTTCCCTTGGTCTTGGATAAGTCTTGACTGATTTCAGATGAGAATGGCTCAGTCCATGCCACCTTGATGGTTCCATTGAATGCCTCATTCCAAATTTGAAGTCTTGTCCCTATTTTGGCCATTCTAGGTTCAACATGCTATTTCTTGTTCCATGGACTTTGGAGGCTTGGCTCAGTGGTTGTCCCCTTTAGATTCAATCCTCTGAGGTGTCCAAGTGGATAGGAGCAATTGAATTTGGCTGATTTTGGCAAATCGACCATAGTTGCAAATTCTGCTTGCCTTGACAGATTTCAGCAAGGTAACTTGCCAATGTCATATCTCATGGTGTAAGTTGAATTTGGCAATGTTCTTGGTCATTTTGGAAAGCTCTTACATGATACAACAACTGTTTGAACAAGTTTGGTTTTAATCTCTTTTGATTCCAAGTGAAAAATCCCCCTACATTTGGCAAAAAGTGAGGCAGAATCTGACTTAGTGAAAATTTCACTAAGTGTTGGAAAAAGTGACATTTTCACTTTTCAGCCACTTTGATCACTCCATAACTCAAAATCCTTAATGAATTGGAATGACTTGTAGTTGAAGTTTTTGTAGGTGATAATGAGGGCTACAAATCCATCTTTGGATGAGAAAAAATGGCCTTGTGGTTTAGGAGTTATGGTCCTCCAAAGTTGGTACCCTTGCCACTTTATTTTTAACTTAGAAAAATTTCTAAGTTTTATGGTTACCCCTTTTACAAGTTATCTCACTTTTCTTGATTTTTCTTGATGAATGATGATTCAAATCATACATTAACATCATTTTAGGGTTAAAAATCCATTTTGGTGAAAAATCTCAAAAAGTCAAAGTTGAGTTTTGTGCACAGTTGACTTTTTATCAGATGAATTCCAAACTGTGCAATTCTTCAGGAAATCATGTCCTTGACCTAAATCAAACTTGATGGACATGTTCCATGGGTGTCATGGGGTATATTGAGGTATGTCCTAGGGCTTGGGAGCATGTCCTGGTCAAAAGTCAAAGTTACAGTTGACTTTTCCCTTAAAACCCTAATTGTGGTGCAGATGGAATTGAGACTTGTTGCTTAAACTTCTTGGATTAACCCATTGTCCCAAATGGATCAATATGGTATATTAGAGACCCTCAAATCATCTCTTGAGGTCTTGGCTCATGATTTGTCCCAAAAGTCAACTTAGGGGTGAATTAGGTCAAGAAACCCTAATTCCTGATTTTTGATGAATGCATCCCTTGAGGCAAAATTGACTTGATGCATGGGTTCATGAGGTTCCATGAAGTATATTAGGTTATGTTTTGGATCATTGCCTTGTGCCCAGATGAAAATTTCCATCTGGAGGCCCTGGTCGACCAAAACCCTAATTTGGTGACACTGTCGATCTTGAGACTTGATCCACCTAGAAGGGAGCAGCCTTGTGCTTAATCCTTGAAGTAGGAGTCCTTTTTGATCCATTGTGGATGTTTAAGAGATTAGAAAAGTTGAAGATCATGTCATTTCTTGATTGATCCTTTGTCTAAGCACTCAGAGAGGGCTTGAAACCCTAATTTTGATTGTATTGGATGCTCACCCATCTTTGGGGAGACTGATGAAGCATGATGGTTCATCCATATTGTGATGATGATTTTCACAATGATGGGAAACCTAAGTGGTCAAAATTTGGGGTATTACAGGAAGTATCGGGAGAACCTTGGCAAAAGCTAAGAGCAATTGGAAAGCGCCAGAGAGGAGCTGAAGATTTCCAAGAAGGAGCTTGAAGAGGCTATGGTAGATATGGGGAAACTCAAAATGCAAGCTGGCGTGAAAAGGCATAAAGGGGTCTGTGATGATGAAGCTCTCCCGATGCATATGGGTTCGCTGACTGAAGCTCTCACGAAAAGAGATGTTCTGATTAAGGAGTTAGTCGAAAGACCAAATCACCAGCACACTCGCATACTCTTCGAGGAGGTCAAGTATTCAAGTGAAAAGTTGAAGGATTTGGAGTTGTCAGATTGACAGTTTTTCTCTCATTCTCTTGATGTAATTTTGTTGATGGATATCATCAGGCTTGTTGATGAATCCACTATTTTGGATGTATGATGTTTGAACTTATTGTTGAACGCTATGCGTATGTCTGGTTCCTTTTTAATTGAAACAAGCAGTTTATTCAAAAATTTTCCTTTGGCAGTTATCTGTACACAAGCACATAGTCACGACACGTCCCTTCATATCACGATTTCTGATCTTCAGATTTCTGTGGTTAAGATTGGAATCAGGGTGTAGGGCACCTCGGAAATGATAAACATGGCATTTGTATTGCATTGCATATCATTTTTGCATGACAGGTACTCGTTGCAGGTCCTCTAACCTTTATTTGGTTTCAGGCACTATAGCTGATAACCACATTCACCGGTACGCAACTTGCAGAAACCAAGCTAAGATCATGGATCAGATGCAAACTGAACTGACTGAGCTGAGGAACAGGATGGACCAATTCATGACATTAATGACTGGTATAGCCCAAAATCAGGAAAGACTCAGGGCAATGGTCGAGCGGCCACAAGTAGAGGTGCAGAATGGTAACGGTAATAATAGAGGTCACATAATTGGTAATGAAACTGGTAATCAGACTGGCGTTAATGCAGGTGGTGACCCTCCTAGAAATACTGGGGTTCGTCAGGTTGTAGAAGATAACCAAGATGACCAGTTCACTCTGTTAGATGCTGAAGATGAGAACACTCACCGATTCGACGAGCTCGCTGAAAAAATCAGATCCATTGAATCCCAAAACACTCTTGGTTTTGATGTCTCTGACTTGGGATTGGTACCTGGAGTTAGAATTCCACATAAGTTCAAGCCACCAACATTTGACAAGTAAAATGGCACTACTTGTCCTAAAACTCATCTTCAATCCTATGTGGGAAGGATAGCCGCTCATACTGATGATGAGAAATTGTGGATGTACTATTTCCAAGACAGCCTTACTGAGGCATCTCAAGAATGGTATATGAAGTTGAGTAGGACTTCTGTGAGGAACTGGAAGGAGTTAGCTCATGCTTTCGTCAAGCAGTATCAATACAATATGGATATGGCTCCAAACCGTACTCAGCTGCAGAGTATGGCTCAGAATGCGAAGGAGAGTTTTAAGGAATATGCTCAAAGATGGCGCCAGTTGGCTGCCATGGTTCAACCTCCACTGCAGGACCGAGAGATGGCCGACATGTTTATGGGTACTCTTCAGGGAACTTATCTTGATAGGTTGGCTGCCTGTCCTTCAACTGGGTTTGCAGACATTGTAATCGCTGGGGAAAGGATTGAGAGCTTGTTGAAGCTTAGAAAAATACAAGATGTCAGCGGTGCTAGTTCTTCAAGAGTGAGGAAGCCATTTGCTGGAGCTACCAGAAAGAGAGATGGGGAGACCAGTGCTGTTTATAAGAATAGAGGAAGAGGTAGAGGCTATCAGGATTCCTATAATCAGGTTACTGTTGTGACCATTCCTAGTCCACAAGTTCAATCGCAGCCACAACAATAGAATGTTCAGCCACAGAATAATCAACAGCCACGGAGACCATATCAGCAGAGACAAAATGACAGGCACATGGACCCTCTGCCTTTGACTTATGCAGCTTTGTTACCTCAACTGTTGAAGCTTAATTTGGTGGAGCTTCGTACGATGGGCCCGACTCCTGCTGTATTACCAAAGGGTTATGATGTTAATGCCCGTTGTGAGTTTCATTCTAGGGCTCTAGGTCATTCTATTGAAAATTGTCAAACATTTCAGCATAAGGTACAGGATTTGATTGATGCCAAGGCAATTAATTTCTTAACTCCACCGAATGTGCTTCAGAATCCTATGCCATATCATAATGTGCCAAAGGTCAATGCCATCGAAGATGGGAAGGTTTTGAATTCGGTAAATGATGTGAACAGGGTGAGAACTCCTTTGGGTTTTGTGAAGGCTCGGTTGTTGAAGGGGCAAGTGTTCCCTGGCTGTGAAGAAGGTTGCGTTGATTGCAAGAATCAGAGTAATGGTTGTGATAAACTGAAGGCCAGTATTCAAAATTTGATTGATGAGGGTTGTCTACAGTTTGATCAGGGGGACAAAAAGGACGATGATGTGTCAGCTGTTACCATTTATTTTACGCCAGCTGAAATTTAAGTGCCATCGCCTGCTGCTATCATTGTGCCTGATGTAGTGAGTCCTGTTACTATCACGGTACCAGGACCAGTTCCTTATACTAGTGAGCGGGCTATCCCATGGCACTACGATGCAGATGTTTACTACCAAGGGGAAAAACAAGAAGTGGGAACTCCAGCTGGGGGTAGTTCCAGTATTGATAACGTTGGAGGTCTCGGTGGCTTCACCAGAAGTGGACGCTTGTTTGCTCCACAGACTTTGAGGAGTAATGCTGAAGCTGAGGCAGCAGCCAAAGCCAAGGGTAAATAGGTGGCTACAGAGGAGGTTGTTGTTCCTGAATCTGTGCAAAAAAGTACTTTTGAGAAAGAGGTCGAGGATTTCATGAGACTTATCAAAAAGAGTGATTATAAAGTGGTTGATCAGCTGAACCAAACGCCATCAAAGATTTCTATCTTGTCGTTGCTTATGTGTTCTGCAGCTCATCGAGAGGCCCTTTTGAAGATCTTGAATATGGCCTATGTACCTCAAGAGATTACCGTGAATCAATTGGAGTCTGTTGTTTCTAATGTCAATGCTAGCCATGGGTTAGGTTTTACAGATTTTGATTTGACTACTGAGGGTCGCAATCACAACAGGGCATTACACATCACCCTGGAGTGTAAAGGTGCAGTATTATCTCATGTATTGGTAGACACAGGGTCTTCCCTGAACGTGTTACCAAAGAAGGCCTTAATGAAGTTAGACGCTGATGGAGTTATTCTAAGACCAAGTGATTTGGTAGTGAGGGCTTTCGATGGTTCGAAACGTTCTATATTCAGAGAGGTAGATCTCCCAGTAAAGATTGGTCCTCAGGTGTTTAAGTGCGTGTTCTACGTGATGGACATTCAGCCCGCATATAGTTGCTTGTTAGGCAGACCATGGATTCATGCCGCTGGGGTAGTGACATCTACGTTGCACCAAAAGTTGAAATATGTGGTTGATGGTTAAGTGGTGACTGTATGTGGAGAAGAAGACATCTTCGTCAATCAGCTGTCTACCTTTAAGTACGTGGAAATGGATGGAGAGATCCATGAGATGCTATGTCAAGAATTTGAGGCAGTCAATATCGGTGATTCATCTTCAAAGGCAGTATCTTCTCAGAGCGAAGAACAGGTGGGTACTTCTAACTTCTTACAAACAGGCAGTGAAAGTAGTCAAAGCAGGTAATGCCCAAGGCTGGGGCAAATTGATTGAAGTCTCTGCAAAGGAAGATAAGTTCGGTATAGGCTATAGTCCGTATCATGCTGCTGTAACAGAGCGCAAGGGGTCGATTACCTTCTATAGCGGGGGAACCATTAATCCAAACCTGATGTGTGCTGCAAGTGAAGATGCCGTCGACAATGATTGTGATCTCAACAATTGGGTGCGCCCGTGTGTACCGGGTCAAGAGCTTTGCAATTGGTCTGTTGAAGAAATTGTTCAAGTTACTCTTCAAACAGAGTAATTTTCTTTGTTTTTCTCTGTTGCATGTTAGAATCTTGCGCTCTGCCCAAGGCGTGTAGATCCATTTGTAGGGCCTCATAATTGCATTTGCAAGGTTTTTTTTATCATTAATAAAGGACGTTTTACATGCAAATTTTGTGTTCCTTGTCTTTCATTTTTATTTTTGCAGAAAAACAATAAAATGGCAATGTTTTATTTTTGTTTCTTTTTTTCAAAAAGTCTCATTCTAAAATAAAGCATGACCCTCAATCATGCAGACTTAATCACCCGGATTTCATTGATAACGATCCTGCTATGGCCAAGTATGACTTTGATAATCCAATCTATCAAGCCGAAGAGGGGGATGAAGAAGACTGTGAACTTCCCGAAGAATTGGCTAGATTGTTAAAGCAGGAGGAAAGGGTCATTCAACCTCTCCAAGAGACGATTGAGGTTATCAACATTGGCTCCGAGGACGCAAGGAAAGAAATTAAGATTGGAGCCAATTTGCAGGCCGAGGTAAAGAAAGAGCTGATCAGTATGCTGCGGGAATATGTCGACATCTTTGCTTGGTCATATCAAGATATAACAGGGTTAGATACAGACATTGTTGTACACAGGTTGCCGTTGAAAGAGAGCTGTCCTCCTGTCAAACAGAAGCTTCGGAGAACTAAACCAGAAATGGCTCTCAAAATCAAAGAGGAGGTACAAAAACAGTTAGATGCGGGATTTCTGGCCGTCACCAATTACCCACCATGGGTTGAAAATATTGTTCCTGTGCCGAAGAAAGATGGTAAGGTCAGAATGTGCGTTGATTACCGGGATCTAAACAGAGCAAGTCCGAAAGATGACTTTCCTTTACCTCATATTGATGTACTGGTTGACAACACCGCTCAGTTCTCGATATTCTCCTTCATGGATGGCTTCTCCGGGTATAATCAAATCAAGATGGCACCAGAAGACATGGAGAAGACAACGTTCATTACCTCGTGGGGTACCTTCTGTTACAAGGTGATGCCTTTTGGGTTGAAGAACGTCGGGGCAACGTATCAGCGAGCTATGGTAACACTCTTCCATGACTTGATTCATAAAGAGATTAAGTGTTATGTAGATGATATGATTGCCAAGTCTCGAACAGAAGAAGAGCATCTGGTCAATCTGCAGAAACTGTTTGAAAGATTGAGGAAGTTTCGACTCAGGCTGAATCCGAACAAGTGCACTTTCGGAGTGCAGTCTGGTAAATTGCTGGGTTTCATAGTAAGTGAAAAAGGAATTGAGGTTGATCCTGCCAAAATAAAAGCGATACAAGAAATGCCTGTACCAAGAACAGAAAAAGAAGTATGTGGTTTCCTGGGTAGATTGAACTACATTGCACGGTTTATATCTCACCTCACAGCCACTTGTGAACCAATATTTAAGCTGTTAAGAAAAGAGCAGGCGGTCAGGTGGAATGACGATTGCCAAAGGGCTTTCGAGAAAATAAAAGAATATTTGCGAGAACCTCCAATTCTCATGCCTCTAGTTCCAGGGAGACCATTGATCATGTATTTGACTGTGCTTGAAGGATCCATGGGTTGTGTTCTCGGTCAACATGACGAGACAGATAAAAAGGAGCATGCCATCTACTACTTGAGCAAAAAATTCAATGATTGCGAATCATGATACTCAATGCTTGAGAGGACATGCTGTGCACTTGCATGGGCTGCTAAGCGATTGAGGCAGTATATGCTCACTCATACAACCTTGTTAATTTCAAAGATGGATCCTGTCAAGTACATATTTGAGAAACCAGCATTGACCGGACGGGTTGTACGTTGGCAGATGGTGCTGACTGAATATGATATCCAGTATACTTCTCAGAAAGCCATCAAAGGAAGTATTTTGTCAGATTATCTTGCACAGCAACCAATTGATGACTATCAGCTCATGAAATTTGATTTCCCTGATGAGGACATCATGTTTCTCAAAGCTAAAGATTACGAGGAACCACTCCTGGAGGAGGGGCCAGACCCTGAATACAAATGGAGTTTGATGTTTGATGGGGCCGTCAACATGAATGTATGTGGAGTTAGGGTAGTTCTTATCACTCTGAAAGGGTCTCATATACCTTTCACTGCCAGATTAACTTTTGATGTCACCAACAATGAAGCAGAATATGAAGCTTGCATTATGGGAATTGAAGAGGCCATTGATTTAAAGATCAAGACTCTTGAAATATTTGGGGACTCTGCTTTAGTGATCAATCAGATCAATGGAGATTGGCATACCCATCAACCAAACTTGATTCCTTACAGAGACTATGCGAGGAGGTTGTTGACTTTCTTCACAACAGTGAATTTGTACCATATACCTCGAGATGGAAATCAGATGGCTGACGCTTTGGCAACATTATCTTCCATGATTCAAGTGAATGGGTGGAATCATGTGCCCAAAATTGAGGTGTCTCGTCTGGATAGGCCTGCACATGTGTTTGATGTTGACGCGGTGCCTGATGACAAACCGTGGTTTCATGATATCAAATGCTTCTTGAAGAGTCAAGAGTATCCGGCTGTAGCATCCAACAATGATAAAAAGACTCTGAGAAGGTTGGCTGGTAGTTTCTTCTTGAATGAGGACGTGCTGTACAAACGAAACTTTGACATGGTTTTGCTCAGATGCGTGGATAGACACGAAGCAACATGTTGATGCAAGAGGTGCACGAAGGCTCTTTCGGTACTCATGCCGGAGGACATGCAATGGCAAAGAAATTATTGAAATCGGGGTACTACTGGATGACTATGGATGCAGACTGTTGTTCATACGCCCACAAATGCCACAAATGTCAGATTTATGTGGATAAAGTGCATGTACCTTCGAGTCCGTTGAATGTCATGTCTTTTCCTTGGCCCTTTGCAATGTGGGGCATTGATATGATTGGAAAGATCGAGCCAACTGCTTCCAACGACCATCGCTTCATCTTGGTCGCCATTGATTACTTTACCAAATGGGTGGAAGCAGCGTCTTATGCTAATGTCACCAAGCAGGTGGTAGCCAGATTTCTGAAAAGAGATATCATCTGTCGCTACGGAGTGCCCGAAAGGATCATTACTAATAATGGTTCTAATCTCAACAACAAAATAATGGCAGAATTATGTTGGGACTTCAAAATTGAGCATCACAATTCTTCGCCGTACCGTCCAAAGATGACTGGCGCTGTTGAAGCGGCCAACAAGAACATCAAGAAGATTGTGCAAAAGATGGTGGTGACTTAGAAAGATTGGCATGAAATGTTACCATTTGCCTTGCATGGGTACCGTACATCCATAAGGACATCTACGGGGGCAACACCGTTCTCACTTGTGTATGGTATGGAGGCAGTCCTACCAGTTGAAGTTGAGATTCCTTCGCTGAGGGTTATGGTGGATGCCAAACTGGATGAGGCAGAATGGGTTCGCACCCGATTCAATGAGCTGAGCCTAGTTGAGGAAAAGAGACTAGCAGCTATTTATCATGGTCAATTATATCAGAGAAGAATGAAGTGAGCATTTGATCAGAAAGTGCGACCTCAGGAGTATCAAGTTGGTGAATTGGTACTTAGAAAGATTCATCCTCCAAACACAGATCACAGGGGAATATGGACACCGAACTATGAAGGTCCATTCGTGGTTAAAAGGGTTTTCTCTGGTGGAGCCTTAATGCTTACAACCATGAATGGTGAGGATTTTCCATCCCCTGTCAACTCAGACGCGGTCAAAAAATACTTCGCATAAATAGACCCGCTGGACAAAAAAAGAAGAAAAATCCAGGCAAAAAAGGGCATCCCGGCGAACCATAAAAACAGAATAAACAGGTTCGGGCAAAAATTAGGGATAAATGAATAAAAAATTATACACCCGATGAGTTGAAAATCCGCAAGGACAACTCAGGCAAGAAAGGGTATCCCGGTGGATTGAAAACCCGAAAAGGGTGGTCCACGCAAAAGAGGGATTAAGCGAAGACTGCGATATGAGTGATCTGCACTACCTCATCGTTTCACTCAAACTGGCAATCTCCACAGGATAGGAATCAGTCCAATCATCCTCTTCAGAAAGTGAAAATAATCAGAAAGTCTTGAAGACATATTGGTCATAGCAGAATTGAAACTCAGTGAAATGTCGTTTTCACATTTCCATTAGGATAGTTTCTTTTCTCAATTTTCAGCGATCACCTCTTTCCAGGGATTGCTTCTTGATGTAATTGCCTGTTCTGGGCATTTCAATCAATAAAGTTGATCACTCAGTCAAAAAGTCTTATTTGTTTTCATTTTACTGTTTTGTTTGTAAAAACATCCGAATTTTTGATAAAAAAACATTGCATTGTTGAAAACATTGAGGCTTTATAATAACATGCGCAGGGAAAGCATTTAAAATTGCTTTGAATGTTGATTAACCCTAAACAGTGGATTCAAACCATGTAGTATCCGGGACATATGTGTGCATTTCTTTTGTTGCAGGTTTGTATTCAAAAGCCTAACATGAAGTCATCTTCAGCACCGAGCATGGTTAGAAGCTCTCCCCAACAAGTGGTGGTTTAGGGTTGGATTTTTCTTAGTTGCAGAAGTTATACCCAGCACGGGGCATACGTGCACATCCTTTGTTTGCAGGCAGCAGCCTCATACTAGGCTCAAAAGCAAGATTGAAGCCTTTTTGAGAGCATGGATCGTTTCTTATAGACAAGTGATCACTAACCCCTAAGGCAGGATACCGGGGCAATCATGTTCAGGAAAGGGTTCACATGTCACCCTTTTATCACAACTTTTATTGATTGAGTCCATCGTCCGGCCAACGGTCGATCACGACGATTCGATATCGACAGTTTAATTTCCACTGGGTATCATTGTATCTTATTAAGTCGATTCTCCAATTCAGTACTTCCAACAACTACAAGCTTTTCTGTGTCGATAACGGTTGCTGATTCCCTGGTAGTGGCTGATTCCTCAGCTGAGTCGGAAGACTGATTATCTCTAGCAAAGGATTTTGGGTTTAATTCTCCCCAAGCAGAAATTTCAATGACTCCCTTTCCTCAGCATAACGTCATTCAGAAAGTTTTCATCCCCAGCGAAGTTCCATGAGCAGAATATCTCTCTAGGGCAGAGTCATTCTAGTGGAAACTTCCTTAACAAGGTCATCACACCTCAGTGTATCTGCCAGCCAAGATATTTCTGGCAATTCGTGGCAAGCGTTATCCCAGGCAGAAGGGTTATTCCCCACAGAGAAATTAAAGGATCGAACCATGATCTTTCCCCGCGGAGTTCAGTTCCTCGTTCGGAGTCTCTTTTGCATCTGCATATAGTTTGCATAGCATTTTCTAAAGCGTAGCATTCCATTGATATGGAGCATTATGACAAAACTCAAACATATGCATACGAAACATAAGCCAGGTTCAACCATTTACCTGCAAGCTAGAGCAATTCACAAACAAAACATTGTTAGGTAACCCCGGCAGAGCTTATTACAACACTTGATCGTACAATGTTAATGCAATACCCGTCCGTATTGACCTTTGACACTCGTCCGTGTCCTTTCAACACTCGTCCGGGTTTGAACCTTTTAGCCAATACTCGTCTGTATCTTATTAATCATCGTCCGATACTCGTCTGTATCGTCGACTTGGTCACTCGTCGTGTACCTTTGATGATTGTCCGATGCTCGTCCGCATCGTTGACCTTTGACACTCGTCTGCGTCCTTTCAACACTCGTCTGTGTTTGAACCTTTTAGCCAATACTCGTCCGTATTGACTTTTGAGATACTCGTCCATATCTTATTAATCATCGTCCGATACTCGTCCGTATCTCCGACTTGGTCACTCGTCGTGTACCTTTGATGATTGTCCGATGCTCGTCCGCATCGTTGACCTTTGACACTCGTCCGTGTCCTTTCAACACTCGTCCATGTTTGAACCTTTTAGCCAATACTCGTCCGTATTGACTTTTGAGATACTCGTCCATATCTTATTAATCATCGTCCGATACTCGTCCGTATCGTCGACTTGGTCACTCGTCGTGTACCTTTGATGATTGTCCGATGCTCGTCCGCATCGTTGACCTTTGACACTCGTCCGTGTCCTTTCAACACTCGTCCGTGTTTTCTGTCCATACTCGTCCGTATGGTCATGGATACTCGTCCGTATCCCTATTTTGATATACTTCAATCTATGCAGTTATTTGCTGACACCTCCAGAAGGGTTTATATCCCTTTTCTTCTTCATTCAGCGTGCAAATTTTCTGGTTGTTTTGGGTATTCAATCACAATTCACCTTGATCGTCTGAATAGCCGTCGCTTTCATCCTTCTCAGGTTAATAGATGATTGAATAGGGGCCGCTGTAACACCCCAAAATTTCCCCTCTTGTTATTGCGTAGTTTATGTTTCATTGCATTGCATTTACATCTCATTTCATTTCATATTGCATAAGGGCATGTGATCAGTGGTCTTCAGAGTATTAATCTCCCAACAAGCCTCAAGAGCCTCTTAGGTTTCATAGGATCTCAATTGATCCCACAAGTCATTGGAAGAGGAGAATTCACCAAGAGATTGGACAGTTCATCACCTCCTATAATAAACAGTCCAAATTAGGGTTTGTAATTCAAGCATTCTCCTGATGAAATTTTGGTTCAAACTTGATTTCAATGTTTTCTAGATGATTTCAAGTATATAAGGATGGAAGATTTCCCATTGGTTCATTTAAGAAGAGGTTCAATTGGTCAGTTGCTTGAGAATCAAGAAATTTGGGGGAAAGTCAACTGTGCAAAGGAAACAGTCAACTCCTGTCTTTTTAAGGTCAAAATCATGAAATTCAATTTACATGTGTTCATTGGACAAGATTTGATCAAGAAATGATGGAAGAATCATGAAAAATCAAGAAATGTACAAAGTTCCCATTTTTAGAAACTTAGGGTTTCCAAAAATAGCAAGTTTGGACCATTTTGCACTACACTTCAAAGCATTATTTGTCCATGATAAAAGCTTCAAACTTCAGGCACAAGTTGAGCTAATTAAAGATCACATTCTAAGCTTCAAATCCATATAAAGAACTCCTCCATTGGATCAAAATTGAGAGAGTTATGATCAATCAAAGTTTGACAAAATCAAGGCAAATCTCAAGTCATGGCAAGGCAAGTTCAGGCCTCCAGGCCATAATTTCATCTAACACTTGGTGTACCAAATGTCAAGCCATTTTTCTCATTGAAGAAAGCTTCAAATGAAAAAATGTTGAACATCTAAGTTGTTTATCTCCATGTTCTCTTCAACTTTGATGTTGGACATTTTCTCATTTTAACAAGTTATGGAGGCCATATGGTTACCCAAAGTTGGTGGTCTCACACTGAAATGTCCATAGGCCATGATGCCATGCATGCCACAACTTGTCTCGCCCATGGTTTAGTTTTGCACACTTGAGTTTCAAGCCATTTTCCATCATCTTCCAAACCTCCATTCAATCTGATTCCAACATCAACATTGTTCTATGATGTATCCTTAATCCATAGCCATCAAAAACTCATAATTTCATGCAATGTACATAGAGAATTTCATCATCAAACATCCATGGTTTCATTGATGTCATGCTGGCCAAGATGAAGTGTTTTGCATTGTTATTGTTGGTTCAGTTTGTTTACACTACACACCAGTCACTCTTTTCCTATTATGAACACACATAACTCTTACACATTATGCCCACATACATGTCCCTACCCTAAAGAGGAAATGAGCAAACTTGCGTGACAAGTTTCTGCAGCAATAACATACATCACCACCTCTCATTTCTCAGCTCCACCATAAACTAATATACTCCCTCATCACCATAGCCAAACTCACCAACTCGTTCCATTAACAACCTCACTCATTGTGTTAACTCAAAACTCAGTTAACTAACTCAGTTTAACTTGAGTTCTAACTATTAACCATCCTAGTTAAGAACTAACCACACTTATATAAACTTCATTCCAAGAGAATTGAAGGGAGCTTCATTCATTTTTGACATATTTCACAAATCACTCTCACATTTTCTCTCTGCAATTTCTCTCTGAACTCTCTCTCTTTGCACGAGTGCTTCCACATTGCATCATCATCATCATCATTTGTTCATCATTGTTCAAGAACAAGCAAGAACAAGATCACTTCTTCAAGTGTAGCTTCTCTGCAATCTGAATTTTCTCTCTATTCTCTTCAAGATCCAAGACATATGAGAATTTATTTTGCTCCTTGGAAGCTCAAGAACAAGCCTACACCTCTGGTTTTCTTGTTGATTCCAGTTCTTCGCAGGTCCAGGTTTGAAATTCCTCGACTGATTTTGCTTAGTTTTCTTGCATTTCAGCTTGTTTTTGCTGTTTATGGAGCTTAATAGAAGCTATGCATGATCCGGATAGTTGATAGACCTTTTAGAGGTGTAGATTCAAAACTTAGGGCAAGATTAATCCCTTCGATTCTCTCTGATTGTGTGTTGTTTGTGAAAAATAATTGTGGATTTGTGATCTCCATGACTCCCTGAACATTTTGGTATGCGTTTCATAAATTTCTGGAGCATTTGCTAAGTTGCAGTCACCGGAGAGTGGCCGGAGAAGATGACCGGAGGTCCTTCTCCGGCCGGTGGAAGTTTGCAGTTAGGGTTTCTCAACTTTAAAACATGGTCGTACGATTAGTTTGATCCAACGCTTAATAGGGTGCCAGCGCATAAATGAACCTCCTCTCCCTCACGTGACTCTATCTCTCTGAACATTTGACATTTGACTTCTTCCCTCTGTGTGCGTGCATGTTTATTGTGGTGTGTGTGCATTCTGATCCTTTAGATTGAACTACTTCTATGATAATCTCATCATGACTTGATCGTGTGGCTATGAATGAGTCAACAGTTGACTGAAGGTGCACTATAATTCACACACACACACACACGCGCGCGCGTATTGGACCAGGCTTTCACATTGCTTTCTGCACCCCTCATCTTGAGCCCAATCACTTTTTCAACATGACTTTTACTATGTCTGCACCCCTGCCTGTTTTCATTCTATTTTTTTTTATTTTCTTTTTTTATATTGTTTGATTTTCTTTTATTAAAAATACTAATTCAACTATAAAAATTCCAAATAAATTCACATGTTATCTTGATACTTAGAAATAATTTTCTATTATTTTTAATTCTGATTTTATAAAATTTTGCTCATATTTTCAGAATTTCTTTTTAATTTCTTTTTTAAATGATTTTCTTCATTGATACTTGATCTTTCCCATTTTATTTCTCTTAGCTCACACAATCTTTTGCACCCATTCTTTTTGTCATATTTGGATAATATCTTGAGACATTTTAAATAATTTTTCTCATATTTTTAAAGTCATTTTTGCATTGCTTTTGAACCATATCATTGTGCATTATTCATTGTTGACCTAATGTGATTTTGATGACTTGTTTGGATTGGTTTCTTCTTGAGTTTTGCCATGAGCTTTTGACATGTCTTTAGCTTCTGACTTATGTTGGTTGAGACCTATTTTCATATTTTTTTCTCATGTGACTTGGTAATTGTTTGATATCTTGCATTTGAAGCAACATTTGTGCATGTTCTTCTACTTCCATCTAACATGATTTTGATGAGGCACTTGTGCCACCTTATTATGCTTGCTTTGTGTGAGATTATAGGGTTTGTTTAGAGGATTATAGGTCCTTCTTGGTTCACATATAGGTCCTTTTGATTTGTGTTTACCTTTGATGTGTGTTTATGCATTTTAACTTGCATTTTGACCTAATTCCACATCTCATTTCTTCTTGTGCTCTACATGATTTGTGTTTGCATTGTGTATGCCATTTCATTAATATCATTTACATATCATCAATTGTATGCTACTGGTCTATATGCACTCATACTCATTTCATATGTCATGCATCTTTAACATGTAAATTTGTGCATCTAATTAAAACTTGTTTCTCTCCTTTCTTTCTTCTTTCATCTATTTTCTTCTACTTGAATCATTTCATCCATGACTTGTATGATTGTTCATATGCATTATAAGACATTTATAAATGATGTATACTTCTGACCTTTCCATTTCATTAAGCATAAATACATGTTCATTTTGCATTTTTATTCATCTTTAACCAACTACTTTCATGGTGCATTTCTTTGATGTTTAAGACATTGTTTGTGCAAAGTTTGCTTGTGTTTGGTACCTTAACTTTAGAGGACTTTCTTAGGGTATAAGTTCTGACTTAGAAACTTTATTAACCTTTAGGACCTTTCTCTCTTAGTTCTTAACTTGTTTGATATTTACTTGTTATTCTTTCTTTATTTCTTTACTTGCAAATTATTCTTGCTAACATTTTCAGGGGCTAATGGTAAGTCAAGTGTGTGGGTGTGCACCCACATACAACCTCTTATTTTATCTATTTTAAGATTTCAATTTGTGTTTGTGCAAAGCATTTCAATGCTTTCTTTGTTCAATTTCTTCCATCCCCTTGAGTTCTCAACTTAACTTCCATCTTGGAAGTAAGTTAGAACTCACTCTTCTTCTCTTGTCTTTTAGACTTAGGCTTCTAAACCACACTAAACCATTAGGAACATCCAAGAATGACAACATTAGGGTGAATCTTAGTCTCCTTTAGTCTTTACCTTTCTCAACCTGAGTCTCTCTTCTTCTCATCTCAAAACAAAAGCAAGAGAACACTTAATAAAGGCATAACATATATTGCATTTGAGCCTTTCATGTGAGAATAAGGTAGTGAGGGGTCTTCTCTCACTTTCTTAGAATGTTTAGCGTACGTCCCGTCTTGGGTCGATATGCGAGCCATTCGATCCTACGTGAAAGACTTAAATCCAATATGCGTTATACACACCAATAATCAAAATACTTCTTTCTAAAATACAAAAACAAACAATTCTCTTCTCATCTCCTTCATTCTATTCCTTAAGGACCCGTCATGTCCGTTCTACTGCAAACAGGTAACGCCTAAGTCTCCCTACAGCGAGCTGCAACACCTAACTGCTGGGACGCGCACTTTGATGTTTCCACTAAAAAACACAAACAAAGTAACCCTTTTTGAGCCGAACTACGTTAGCTCTGATTCTTCTTTCTCATCTGATTGAAGATGCGTAGGCACGAGATGTGATATCTCGACGAGCAACCTTCCCCGTAGTCCGTTGAACTACGTTGACTCTGACTTTCCCATTGCACTGAGGGAATATGTAGGCCTAGGACAACGATAATGTCCTATCGAGTCACTTCTTTCCTTTTTCCCCTCTCTTTTCTACATTTCATTACCAGTTCTCCTGTTAGCAGTTCATTTCCAGTTTCCTACACCCTTTGATCGAAATAGCAAGCGTGGATCCCACCGAGTACAATGGACGCGTGGGGGTGCTAATACCTTCCCCTCGCGTAACCGACTCCCGAACCCATTTCTCTTGGTCGTAAGACCATGCTCTTTTCCTTCCCCTCAGGTTTATGCAGTGTTTCCTTTCCCTCTCTCGGGATAAATACACATTGCTGGCGACTCTGTTTTCGTACCACTTTCGCGTTTGTACTTGGATAAAAATCCCGGGAGCGATAATAACCTTTCACCTTATCCTTATACAACCAACTAGAATGATATGCAGCATTCCGCATTTCCTCCAATTCATGTAGTTGTATTTTCCTTTTTTCTCCGACCAAGTTTTTATCAAAATTTAACAGTTTCAGGGCCCACAATGCTTTGTGCTCCATTTCAACTGGTAAATGGCATGTTTTACCATAGACCATTTGAAACGGAGTTAAGCCAATTGGAGCCTTGTAAGCGGTACGGTACGCCCACAAAGCCTCATCCAATTTTTGTGACTAATATTTTCTTGAACTCGACACGGTTTTTTCCAGAATCCTTTTCACCTCTCGGTTAGACACCTCGGCTTGACCGTTCGTTTGTGGGTGGTAAGGGGTCGCCACTTTATGCGATACACCATAATATTTCAAAACACTTTCAAGGGATGTATTGCAAAAGTGTGACCCGCCATCACTTATAAGAACCCGGGGAGGGCCAAAACTAGCAAATATGTTTTTCTTTAAAAAATTTATTATCGTTTTGCCATCAGCCTTCGGTGAAGCAATCGCTTCAACCCACTTCGAAACATAATCAACCGCCACTAAAATATACTCATTTCCAAAAGAGGGTGGGAATGGACCAACAAAATCTATGCCCGAACAATAAAAAATTTCAACCTCTTGGATATTTTGAAGGGGCATTTCATCTCTTTTTCCATTTCCACCAGTTCTTTGGCAAGTATCACAAATTTGCGCATGGAGATTTGCGTCTTTAAATAGAGTAGGCCAATAAAAGACTGATTGCAAGACTTTCGTTGCCGTTCTCGAACCATTAAAATGGCCTCCATAAGGCGAGTTGTGACAATGCCATAGAATACTCTGAGCTTCATCACTCATGACACACCTTCTCTAAAGGTTGTCACCTCCTAACTTGAACAAGTAAGGTTCATCCCACACATAATAATTTGCATCCGATAAGAACTTCCTTTTTTGATTCCAAATTAGGTCTTTGGGTATCCACCCGGTTGCTTTGTGGTTAGCAAAATCCGCAAACCACGACCTAACTTGTACTCAAAAAAAATTTTCATCAGGAAATTCCTCTCGGATTTCCTTTTCTGTTTTGGTTACCTCCACATTGATCAAACGAGACAAATGATCCGCCACCAAATTCTCTGAACCCTTTTTGTCTTTTATTTCCAAATCAAATTCTTGGAGCAAAAGGATCCAACGGATGAGCCTTTGCTTCAAATCTGGTTTAGTGAGCAGATATTTGATTGCCGCATGATTAGTGTAGATTACCACTTTTGACCCTATTAGGTAAGAACAAAACTTCTCAAGTGCGTATATAATCGCAAGCAACTCTTTTTCGGTTGTGGCATAATTTACTTGCGCCTCATTTAATACCTTGCTTGCATAATGTATAGCATGAAAAGTTTTGTCCTTCCTTTGACCTAACACCGCTCCAACAGCGTAATCACTCGCGTCGCGCATTAGTTCAAAATTTAAAGTCCAATTTGGCGCGATGATTATTGGAGCGATAATTAGTTTCTCTTTCAAAATTTGGAAAGCAATAAGACATTCATCGTCAAAGAGAAATACCTGATCTTTGTTGAGCAAGTTGCTCAGTGGCCTTGCTACCTTTTCAAAATCTTTGATGAATCGCCTATAAAATCCCGCGTGCCCCAAAAAGCTTCTGATTCCTTTGAGGTTGGTAGGAGGAGGCAACTTTTCAATCACTTCAATCTTCACTTGATCGACTTCAAGGCCTTTGGAAGAAACTTTGTGGCCAAGCACAATTCCCTCCGTCACCATAAAGGTACACTTCTCCCAATTCATCACCAAGTTTGTCTTTACACACCTCTCAAGGACGGTTTCCAAATTCTTCAAGCATAAATCGAAAGATGCTCCAAACACAGAAAAATCATCCATAAACACCTCCATTGTCTTTTCTATGAGGTCGGAGAAGATAGCTTGAACACACCTTTGGAAAGTTGCCGGCGCATTACATAAGCCAAAAGGCATCTTTCGATAGGAAAAAATGCCAAAGGGACAAGTAAAAGCCGTCTTCTCATGATCCGCCGGGTAAACCACAATTTGATTGTATCCCGAATAACCGTCCAAAAAACAATAGAATTGTTGCCCGGATAACCTCTCGAGCATTTGGTCCATGAATGGAAGTGGAAAATGGTCTTTTCTTGTTGCGGTGTTCAACCTTCTATAGTCAATACACATTCTCCACCCCGTCACAATCTTTGTTGGGATTAACTCATTCTTCTCGTTTCGGATAATAGTTATGCCACCCTTTTTAGGAACAATATGCACGGGGCTTACCCATGGACTATCAGAGATCGGGTAGATCATTCCCGCATCCAAAAGCTTCACAACTTCTTTCCGAACAACCTCTTTCATAGTAGGATTCAAACGGCATTGTGGTTGAGCTATCGGCTTGAAATCCTCTTCCATTAGAATCTTGTGCATACAATAAGATGGACTAATTCCTTTAAGATCGAAAAGAACCCACCCTATAGCTTCTTGATTTCTTTTCAACACTTGAATCAAACGAGTTTCTTCTTTGTCGGACAAAATGTTGCTAATAATAACCGGCTTGTTCTCACTTTCATCAAGGAATGCATACTTCAAATTAGAAGGTAGCACGTTCAATTCAAGTTAACTTTCTCATCACTAGGTTCTTCCTTCAACTCTTCATTCTCAACTTCCCATGGTTGTAATTCTTTGAGTGACTCAAGCTCTTTCAAACATTCTTCAAGTTCCCTTTCTTCCTCACTAGTAAGTATGTCAAATGACTCACCAAGTGCTCTTTCTAAGGGAGACTCCACATGAACTTGTTTTGCAACTTCAATAATTGCCATATCCGATGCATCAATGCGGAAGCTATCATGCTTGTCTTTGGAATGATTTGTTGCTTCAAATAGATTAAAAGATACCTCTTCATTTAGAACCCGCACTTTCATAAGGCCATCAGCAACATCTATCATCATACGAGCGGTCTTCATAAAAGGGCGACCAAGAATTAGAGGAGCATCCTCATCCTCTTCCATATCAATAACAATGAAGTCCACCAGAAAGAAAAATTTATCAACTTTCACCAACACATCTTGCGCCAACCCAATCGGATGAGTGGTAGATTTGTCGGCCAATTGCAATGTCATCCGGATGCCCTTAATTTAAATGTTCCCAAGCCTTTTCACAATAGATAATGGAATGAGATTGATGCTTGAGCCCAAATCAATAAGGCCATTTCCAACAAAGACATTACCAATTGTAACGGGTAAGGTAACTCGCTCCGGATTGGCTTCTTTCTTTGAAAGAGTTCTTTGAATAATAACACTACAATTTTCCGCAAGAACAACGGTTTCTGGCTCCGGATATTTCTGCCTCTTTGTAAGAATATCCTTCATAAATTTGGCGTACTTCGACATTTTCTCTAGAGCTTCGGAAAAAGGGATGTTGATTTGTAGTTGCTTAAAGATATCCATGAATCTTGAGTAGTGCCTAGAATTGTCTTTCCTTGTCAGCACATGAGGGTAAGGCATATTTTGAGTCTTTATCGAATTCATCTTCTCCTTCTCCTTCTTAACACTCACATGTTTCTCTTTTTTCTTCACTTCCTCCACACTCTCATTTTCAACTTCAACAATATCATCATTTTTATTTTCAACTACTTTCTCATTATCATTTTTCTTTTCAACTACAACCTCATTATCATTTTTCTTTTCAACTACTTCCTCATCACTATCCTCCTCAACAATACCATCAATTTTTTCTTCATCCACACTTTTATTATTTTCTTTTGCTAACTCCTTCCCCCTTCTAGTAACGATTGCTTTGCAATGCTCCTTCGGGTTTATTTGAGTATTTGCGGAGAATGAAGGACCCGATTGTTGCTCGGCTATTTGTTTTGCAAGTTACCCAACTTGATTTTCGAGATTCTTTATCGCCACATCGCTACTCTTTTGGTTGGCCATAGACATTTGAATGAATTGATTCAATGTGTCTTCCAACTTAGAGCTAGCAACCGGAGGTGGTGGAGGTTGATAAGGATTTTGTAGGCTTGAAGAACCGCCACCATAACCTTGATTATTTTGATAGTCCCTCCTCGGTTGATATCCTTGATTATTTTGGTAATGTTGTTGAGGATTGTTTTGATAAGGTTGTTGTTGTTGTCTTCCTTGATAATCTCGTTGATTATTCATGTAGTTCACTTCTTCAAATCCCGGTGGAGGACAAAATCTGGTGTCGTGCTCTCCTTTGCAAAGTTCACAACATGCAACTTGTTTACTCTTGCTTGGTTGCTCGTGCATTTCCTTCAATTGTTGTGGAAGCTTTGACATTTGTTGAGTCAAAAGTTCCACTTGTTGAGATAAAAGCTTGTTTTGAGCTAGGATTGCATCATTAGTTCCCAATTCAAGTACCCCGGGTTTCTTTTGCGAGTTGTTACGGTTTTGACTTTGAAGATCATTGAGAGCCATTCTATTGATGATATCCGTAGCTTCTTCGACACTCTTTGATAACAAAGCTCCACCAGAAGTGGCATCCAATAATGTCTTGCAATTTGGTTGGAGACCATTTTTGAAGATGTGAATTTGAGTTAACTCGTCAAACCCGTGGCCTTTGCATTTTCGAATCATTGATTTGAATCTTCCCCATGCTTCATTTAGAGACTCATTAGTACCTTGAGAGAACAAAGAAATTGCAGTTTTTGATTCCATGAAACGATTTTGAGAAAAGAACCTTTTTATAAATTTCTCCTCCAGAACATTTCAATCGGTCATCACAGCAGGAGTTTGGTCAAGATACCAATCCTTAGCTTTGCCAAGCAAAGCATGAGGAAATAGTCTCTTGAATAAAGGTAACTCTTGAACTTGATCCACTCCGGCTGCTAACGCTATCTCGTAAAATTTGGTGAGAAAAGCGAAAGGGTCTTCAGGATCCATTCCCGTGAACGGACTTCCATATAACAAATTCAGAGTTCCCGTTTTCATCTCAGCTTGCCATCCATTATTTACATTGTGAGCAAACTGAGTGGTGTGATGCGGACTATTTACACATGGTGTGGAAGCGGGAGGTGGAGGTGGTGGTTGCGCCATGATTGGCGTGAACTGTGGTGGTGGTGTTGAAGTAGAACTTTCTCCTTACACTCTTCGTTCCTTGGCAAGTTGCCTCCTCCGTCTAGTTTTGCTATTTAACTTCCTTGCGGTTCTTTCAAACTCAGGATAAAAAAGAAGTTGGTCTGCGGGAAGTTTTCCTCGCATAAACAGAGTTTTCACAAACTTAACCAAACAAATTAACAAGTACAAGAATTTTTTTAACAAGTCTAAAACTTCACAACTATTGCAATGCTTGCAATATCAATTAACAATCCCTGGCAACGACGCCATTTTGTTGAAATACAAATAGAGTAGGGTTTTTGTTATCGTTCCACAGAGATTGTTTAGAGATATCATCGCCGTTCTACAGTTGAAATCGTTTTAAACATAAAGTAACAAAGGGCTTTGGTTGTTGATAATAGATCTTTTGCATAAATGGTAAAAGTATTCGGATTTGAAAGATTTATAAAACACATGCCAAGATTAGGGTTCGACCAACCATTTTGCACGTATAGAATCGACAAAGCAAATGTACTCGTTTAGAAGATAAATATAATCATATATCCTCTCAATATGTTTATCTCTAACACATATTGTGAGTTTTATCATTTTGATCCTTTGATGATCTCTCGCTCAAACTATCAAAATGATAACATTCAAGTTCAATATTTATGAACATCAACTCTCATAACTATCTCTAGCCTATGTTCATTGATGAATGAAAAACCTAGTTAAAGTGTAAGAACACATTTCTCAATCATGATCCAACACAACGAATAAACCATAGAAACAAAGTTTTTCACCATATATTCATCATCCATAAGTTCATAAGCTTAAATCAATACCTATACATACAAAAGAAAGGATTGTCTACCATCTAATCTTGACACAAAAGGAGATTAGCTATCCATTGACATGGTAGCTCCACAAACAAGAAAATGGAGAAGAGGAACAAGCATCAACGACGATCTCTCGACTATTGATGCTCCGAGTTATCGAAAATACGATGCTACAGTGTTTATAGGGTTTTTGCTCTAAGAAAATAACAAGTATCCACAAAAAATGCTGATCAAATCTATTTATAGAGGGGCTGAGATGCGCAGAGCACGCTAAGCCCGCAACATCGCGCTAAGCGCACTGTTATTTATTGCTAAACCACCTTAAATCCCGCTTAGCGGGCTCCAGACCACGCTAAGCGGGAAACCTACTGGAATTAGCTCATTCCTTGGGCTAGGAGCACGCTTAGCGCGCTCGTAGCATGCTTCAAAAATTCAATTTCTTCAAAAGTGCTCCTTAAAAGCCTTCCATGCTCCAAGCTTCCCATTGCAATGTTAAAACCTACAATTATAAACACAAAAGTTAAATAACTAAGTCTAATAATGCATTTAAACTATACTATGATTATTTACCGGAAACAAAGGGAAAAAGCATCAATTAACAAATAAAGATCTCAAAAGGTGCCAAAAACTAAACTATATATTAACACATTCTAGCACCTAACACGTTTCTTCCATTCATGAACAATTTCCACACAACAAGTCACAAGCAATACCTCTTCTAATGAGCACATCCTTAGTTGCCAATCTATCCCATAAACACATCCATCCGAATAATTTGATTCTTGCCGGAACACAAGTACTCCATAATAATTTGAACGCATCAACTTGAGTAATGGATAACAGAGAAGAATCCATGAATGACATCTGCCGATAAACCGACTTAACCGAGAAACCTTCAAACACATCGGTTGGCCATAATACTTCGTCCTTACCATCCAAAGAAGGACTTAAGTTCTCCAATGCAGTCAACAGATTAGAATAGGAATCTTGAATTTCTTCACAATCTATGTAATTCACCCCCAAGTCTCCCCACTTCCAGACTTCGTCACACCAGCTGTCCACGTCAGCTACCATCCACCATTTCTTTTTACTGATTTTAAAAACCGGCTCGAAAGCATCATCCAACGAACCAAGGAATGCCCAGGCAGCAGACCAAAAAGGCGTATTCGCACCATTTCCTAACACAAAATCAACAGATTTACGAAAGTCACAATTAAAACCAGTCAAAGCAGAACCAACCTTAAGGATGTCTTTCCACCAGCAAGATGCAGAAATTCTAAATCCCACTTTGGCTGACAGCACCAAGTGTTCCACCTTCCCATACCTAACTTTCAGCACCTGCTTCCACCAAGGACTGTTCTCACTCAGAATTCTCCATTTCCACGCATTTAACTCATAAACCCCATAAAGCCTTATCTCTGCAATCTATGTTCCAATTCAACCAACAAACCTTCTGCCTACCATCGTTGCTGCCTGTAACACCTCAAAATTTGCCCTAGTGTTGCTAATTTTTTTTTGGATTATGCTTCATTTCATTTGCATCGTCATTTCTGCATTTTTGCATGTTTCTTTTAGGCATGGGACAAGGTATTTTCTAGCAGCTCATGGCATTATCTGCTCCGGCATTATTTTCAGCAGTATTCAGGGTCAAGCAGATGGTTTTCAAGGTATTTTGGAGCTTTTATTTTGCTCATTAGGCGTTTTTATAATCAGAAGCTTCAACAGTCATTTTCTGATCAAGTGAACCGGTATCAGGCATTATTAATTCAGCAGGATATTCTAAGGTGTCAGCAGGAATTTGTGTTCTTTTTAGGTGTTACTCAGTAGCAATATAAAGTTTTGAGTTTCAGAGGTTTAACGGGTTCAAAACAGCTATCAGAAGTCACTTTTCCAAGTTTCCCTCCAAAAGGCGCCAAAATTCAAAATTTGCACTGAGTAACCGGTTACAGCGTATCTGATAACCGGTTACCCTTTAGTTTTTCTGCGCATTTCTTCAGTTTTTGAACAGAGTAACCGGTTAGCAGATGTGCTGTAACAGGTTACTCTGGGCAAAATTTGGGAAATTCTGTTTGCATCATTTGTGATCATGTGCTTAGCATGTGCACCTGGGGGAAGGATCTAGAATTGATATTTTCATCATTTTCCACCCAAAATTCAAATTCCTTCCAACATTTTCCACTCTATTTCCTCATTTCATTTCCTAATCCACTTTTCACCCCAATTTCGACCCACTAAACCTCACTCCAAACCACATTTGAATTCCTAACCTAGGGGTTATTTAAACCAATTCATTCTAAACCTCTCCACCCT
Organism: Lathyrus tuberosus; assembly: GCA_022829125.1. Classification (NCBI taxonomy): domain Eukaryota; kingdom Viridiplantae; phylum Streptophyta; class Magnoliopsida; order Fabales; family Fabaceae; genus Lathyrus; species Lathyrus tuberosus. The sequence goes on along the minus strand of JALAZF010000241.1, from coordinate 1,432,291 downwards.
AGATCATTTTTCACTCCCATTTTTCAGAATTTTGCTCTCAATTCTCTCTCACTTTTTCACTCTCAACCTCAATTTTCAACCACACTCAAAGCTCTCTTTCAAAGATTAACAAGTTCTTCATTGGAACTTGTTAATTCATGAGCTAAAGCCACTCATTACCACTTCATTGCTGCATTTCATTGGTGATTTTCGTTTGGATCTAGATCTAGAATTTTAGAAGTGATTATTAAAAGTGATTTTGGAGTTTTGGTTGCTTATTTGCTTGGATCTTCAACTTTTGAGTGCAAGGAGCTTGTGGATCTTGGATTTCTCTACTTGGATTCATCAAATTCTATTTACAACACTCACCAAAGCAAATCTCAGCTTTGTAGGTTGGTTAATTTCAGATCCATACTCATTTTATCTTAATTGCAACTTTCACAATGTAGATCCATTATTTTTGATGTGTTTTGATCCATTTGTGTGAATTTAATTGTGGATGTTGATGATTATTGGATTTAAATGATGTTTGAATGCTGTTTCTGAACTTGATTTTTGTGCATTGTTGATTACATGATCATTGAACATGATTACATAAGTGATTTGCAGCTGAAAAGTGTTTTTGAAACTGAATTTTTTTCACCACTGTCCCAGAGTAACCGGTTAGCAGTTATGCTGTAACCGGTTACACTGTGTATTTTCTGCGTAATCTATGCAATTTTGAACTGTGTAACCGGTTAACAGTTATGCTGTAACCGGTTACCACTGAAGCAGAACTTGTTTTTCTTGCATTTTCTTGGTTGTTTGAGATCCTTTTCATGTCTAAACTTCATGGATTATTATGTTGATGATTTGTGGATTAATTTGATGTTGTTGTACCTCACACCATTGTACGCACACAATTTTCCGACACGCGACTCTTGGTTTTTTATCGTTTATGATCATGTTTGCGATGTTGCGTTCCCGATGCGATGAACACATAACACACACTTCTTGAGCATGTTGATTGTGACTTGTGGTTGATGTTGCTGGAGTTTGTTGTTTGAATATGATTGCTTGTACTTAACTTCATGAGATGCATGCTTGTTTTGACTTGTTCATGTACCAATTGATATGCATTCTTTCATGTTGATTTCAAGAGTTGTTTACCATGGTTTGTGGTATGATTGCGATCATGATTAATTGTGATATGTAATGCTTGATGCATGTTTGCTTTGCCATGTTTGATTTGTATTCAAGTGTATCACATGCTGCCCTGTTTCTACTGCTGTTTATGTGCATGTGCGCTGTTGTAGCTGCTGTTTTTGCTCTTTTTTTTCTTCTTTTCTTCTTCTTCTCTTTTACTCATTCTCTTCCCTTGGATCTCAAGTCTTGTTTAAGTCTTGGATTCACTCCCTTAGAGCTACCTAGTCCAACTTAATTTTTGATTAAGCTTGGAGTAGGATTAGCATTAGGCTTCCCTTTGCATGCTAACTTAGGTAGATGTTTCCCTTCCAACCTCAACTATAGGGCCACCTTTGCATGATTACATTAGGAACATTTAGCTTCCCCTTGGTGTTTTCTTTTTCTTTGAGTCTTCTCTTCTCATCTCATAACACTTCTAAAACACTTAATAAATATAACGAATATTGCGCTCGAGCCTTAAGTGTAGGAAATGAAGAACAAGGGGTCTCCCCTCCTCTTCTAGAGTGTTTAGCATACGTCCCATTTGGGGGCGACCATGCGACTCACTCGTTCCCGCATGGTAGACTCTAGTGCAATGTAAGTTACGAACTAACTTCAATCCACTTCTGTCTAAAAAACACAAAAAAACAAACTCAAACCTTTTTCATCCTTCGGGATCGTTAATCTCAAGCCATTTTCAGAAAAGGGCACGTTACTTCTGTCTCGTCGCAAACAGGAATCGACCCTAACTGCCAGACGCGAATCTAACCCCGCTCATAAAAAACACTAACCGACCTCGTTAGGTCGAACTACGACTGCTCTAATTTCCTCTTTCTTGTCCGATTGAGGATACGTAGGCACAAGACGGCGCTGTCTTGGCGAGCAACCTTCCCCCTTAGTTCGTGTCCGAACTTCGTTGACTCTGAATTTCCCATTGCATGAGGGAATAAGTAGGCATAGGACGAGCGATGTCCTATCGAGTCACTTCTTTTTCTTTTCTCTCGCGTTTCTTCGTTCCTTTCCGTTCCTGTTCCTTCTCGTTTCTAGTAGCAATGGAGCTCCAGACGACGACACCCTTTGATCGAGACCACAAGCGTGGATCCCATTGAGTACGATGGACGTGTGGGGTGCTAACACCTTCCCCTCGCGTAATCGACTCCCTTACCCATTTCTCTTGGTCGCGAGACCCTGCTCTTTCCTTTCCCCCAGGTTTACGTAGTGTTTCCTTTCCCTCTCGGGATAAATACACATTGCTGGCGACTCTGTTTTCCGCGCCACTTTTGCGTTTGTACCATGATGCAAATCCTCGGGAGCGACAGCTGGCGACTCTGCTGGGGACAGGTTGACCTCTTGCTGGTCCATCCCCTTTTGCGAGTCAATCCTAGCGCTTGTCTATTTATTTTCATTAGGTGTTTACTGTTGTGCTTTATTTTGTTGTATATTATTGTATTACTGTACTACTGTTTCTACCGCACTTATTGCATTGCATTTCATTACTGTCATATGCTGTACTGTTCTGCTGCTGGATTTTCTGTTTGTAGGGTGGGTCGGATTCATGAGAGAAAAACCCAATACCCAGGCTTGAGCATACACCTATGATTAGCGTGGAAAGTAGTGTGACTTGTTTGGCATTTGGTCAGACTTAGTATACATGAAAACTCCACATCCAGACGAGGTTTCCTTGGTAGTATTCTATCCTGCGCATTTGGGGCAGATGATGGAATATAACCTGGAAAACTGTCGACTCTGGCGATCGTCTCCCGAGGACTCAGCAACGCCTCTCCTCCCGGCATGTGATAATGGCAGTCCAGAAATGGCAAACCCATTACACTTGTCGATCTGAGGACCCAATGCTGGGAACTTACTATAGGATGGCCTTTTTTTGGGGGAATCAGTGGACTACCTCTTTGTTTGGCGATAGTATTGTACCCCGAGGGATGAATGTACTATTGCTTCTCAAATCGAGAATCCGAGACTGAGGATCCCGTTTTCAAGAACCCACATGTAATAGGGGATGGGTGTTTGCAGGTTTGCAGGTGACTTTGGCCTTCAACCTACCTGGTTTTCTGGATTTCTCATCAGTGTACTGTTATCATCCTGATTTTCTAGCAGTTTAAGTGGGCCGTTATTCTGGATTTCTGGGTTTCTGATATTTGGGGTTTTATTCCGTCAGCAGAACAACAGCAGTTTTGAGCATCATGGATACCTTGATCCCATGTTTGCATTTGCATCATCATTTTGCATTCTAACATGTTTGTTCATTTGTAGGGTTGCATCCTAACTTTGATTCCGGTTGTCCGAAGACTGTTCATGATGAATACTAGCACTGAAGAGAGAAAAAATATCATCCCGTACAAGTTCCCGGAGCTTCATTTAGATGTTGTTCACAAGATCTCGGCTATGGCAAAACCCGGGGTATTGGAATACTTTAGAGGAGAATATGGGAGGATTCTGAGTTTTGCCCGAGATGTTACCAACTATGAGTTCAGGGCTCTGCACACTCTGGTGCAGTTCTGTGACCCTCACCTACGGTGTTTTCTGTTTGCTAATCATCTTTTAGCTCTGACATTGGAAGAGTATGCTCTCATTTTGGATGTTTCTGTCAAAGAAGAAGTTCCCTTCTATCCTTCTAAGGAGTTTCCCGATCTGGAAAATGTTGCTGTTGCGTTACCTTTGGATCAGTCTTTACTGAAGAAAAATGTTGCGAGTAAAGGAGGTTATAAAGGCTTTCACATGAAGTTTTTGATCGAGCAGGCTGCTATTTGTGCTAAGGCTAAGTGTTGGTCGGTGTTCAATGCAATTATGGCTATGTGTGTTTATGGAACAGCGTTGTTCCCTAATGTGAAGGATTTTGTAGACGTGCACGCTGTCCGGATATTCACCACGAAGAATCCAGTACCCACCTTGCTTGGGGATTTGTACTATTCGATGCACTATAAGAATGAGAAGAGGAGAGGAGGACCTCTTTACTTTTGCGCTCCAATTTTCTACAACTGGTTTGCTGATCGCCTTCCCAAATCTGGGGCATTCGTAGACACCAAAGAAACATTGGATTGGTCAAGGAGATTGATGGGATTGAGGGCTGACAACTTGATTTGGATCAATCGTGATTTGCTAGGCCAAGAGATCCTGATCAGCTGTGGAGGTTACCCAAATGTACCTCTAATAGGAAGAAAAGGGGGAATTAATTACAACCCTGTTCTTGCTATTAGGCAATTTGGGTATGCTTTGAAAGAGCCGCCGAAGGACCAAGACGTTCAAGAGTCTCTATATGTGAGTGGGGAAGCCAACCTGGAAGTGTTAAAAGAAGCTGCAAATACCTGGAGAGACCGCCACAAGAAGGGAAAAACTTCTTTCGGAAAGTGTAACAACAAAGCCTTCCCTGCATACGAGGACTGGATTCAGAGGAGAGTAGAGAATGTACTTCTACCATTCTGCAGAGAACCTCCATCTTACCCCCTGCTGATTAAATCTCCGACCACAATTGAGATAGAGAAGTATAACAAACTGTGGGCTGAAAAGGAGAAGCTTCGAGAGGAGAACAGTGAGCTGCAAAGAGAAATCTACCAGTTGAAGCATGAGCGAGGTGAAGCTGTTCACGTTGCCAAGTTGAAAACAGAATTGCTCGCTAAGAAGGAAAAAGAGCTAGCTGAAGAGGTCACAGCCAGACAAAAGGTATGGCAAACTCTAAAAGGTGTTAGCAGGATCCTCAAATCCAAGAAAGATGACCTAGCCAAGGCTTGGCCAAAAATTCACAAGTTCAACGCTTATCGAGATACTGCAATAATTGCCAACAAATAGAAAGAAGATAGGTTCCTGGATCAGATCGAGAGTTTAAAGGCGAAGCTCAAGAGGAAAGACGAAGAGATCTTATCGGGAACATTCCAGAGACACGCAGTTGAAGAGTGACTAAATGAGGCCATAACAACCATAGCAGAGCTGAAGATACGAGCTGAAGTGAAGAGGATTAGGGGTGAAGGCTCTAGCTCAGGCAGTGGATGATACTCTGTAGTTTGTTTTTCTTTGTATCTTGGGTCACCACCAGAATTGTTGGCTGAGATCTTTTGCTTCTTTTGTTTCAGACTTATTATTGTTATCTTGGGTTGTAATCTCTGACAGTGAGTTTCTCTGATTTATATATAAGCAGCAGCTTCATCCTATCTCATCTTTAAACTGGAATCAAGGGGTCGATCACCCTGCAAATATCCAAACATGTTCATTTGCATATGCATAATCATATTCATTTTTTGCATCGCAGGTGCTCGTACCGGGTTTTTCTAACCTTTATTTGGTTGCAGGCAGGATTGATAACCAGCTGTTTCACCAGTATTCTACTAGATTAAATCAGAAGAGAATTATGGAGAAGGTGCAGGCTGATATGGCTGCCATGCAGGCCCGCATAGACCAATTCATGGAGCTGATGCAAGGTGTTGCCCAGGGGCAAGAGCAACTGAGGACTTTGGTCTAACCCTTAGTGGCAAGGGCAGATGAAGATGGGTTTCTTCATGGCAGGGTCCATAATGGCGTTGTTGGTAATGGTGCTCAAGGAGGTCCTATGGGCGTAGAGTTCCCCATTCCTGGTGTTGTGATCCCTTCGGGCGGAGGAGAGCAAGTTGTGATTCCCTCTGTTGTCTGCGGAGGAAATAGTGTTTGCGCTGTGCATGGCCGTCGTTATGATGACCAACAGGACGAAATTTTTTCTATGCAAGGTGTTGATGCTATTCCTCAGGTGGATAATGATCAAAGGTTCAGACTCATTAAAGAACAACTAAGGGGTGTGGTGAATCAGAATTCTGTAGGTATAGATCTGGAAGATTTGGGGCCGGTTCCCGGTGTTGTAATTCTGCACAAATTTCAGGTGCCCACTTTTGAGAAATACAATGGTACCACTTGTCCCAAGACGCATGTCAGGGCATACGCGAGGAAGATGGCCGCGTACTCTAAAGATGAGAAATTGCTGATGCATTTCTTCCAGGACAGCCTGTCTGGGGCATCCTTGGAATGGTATATGAAACTGGAGAGATGCCATGTCTGTAATTGGAGAGAGTTGGTTGAGGCCTTTATCAAGCATTACCAATATAACACTGATATGGCTCCCAACAGGACCCAGTTACAGAATATGTCTCAGAAAAATAACGAAAGCTTCAAAGAATATGCGCAGAGATGACATGAACTAGCGGCAAGGGTACAACCACCCTTGTTGGAGAGAGAGAGATGTTGAATCTGTTCATGGATACTTTGCTGGGACGTTATTATGAGAAACTGTTACCTTGCTTGTCAGGAAAGTTTGCTGATTTGATCATGGTCGGGGAAATGTTAGAGAGTGGGATCAAAGCGGGGAAGGTAGCAGGTAGTGATGGGTCGTCTTCTGGTCAAGGGAAGAAACCCTATGCGAGCTACAAGAAGAAGGAGGAAACCAATTCTGTGTCGTCTTACCGAGGTAAAGGAAAGCAGCATCAGAGGTATAACCAGCAGGTAGCTTCAGTGACAATTCCTGCAGCGCTTCCACCTCAACAATAGCAAAATCAGGCTCAGCGCCACTATCAGCCAAGGCCTAAACAGAACGGACATTTTGATACTCCACCTCTACCGTATTCACAGTTGTTTCAGCATTTGCTATAGTTGCAGTTAATCCAGAAAAGGACTCTAGCTCCTCCCACCGGTAATCCACCTCCGGGTTATAATCCTAACGGCCACTGTGACTTTCATTCTGGGGCACCCGGACACTATATTGAGGATTGCAAAGCTTTTAAGCACGTAGTCCAAGACTTGGTGGATTCAAAGGCCATTAACTTTTCAAATGATGGGTCAAATGTCATCCAAAACCCAATACCGAACCATGGTGGGCCGAGGGTTAATGTTGTGTTCGCGGAGAATAAATCTTTGAATTTGGTTATGGATGTTAATGAATTAAAGACTCCTTTGATGGTGGTAAAGGAGAGGTTATTGAGGGGTGGGGTGTCCCCCGGATGTGATGAGAATTATTTAGATTGTATGTCACAAGTGAATGGGTGTGGTTTGTTGAAATCTGGAATCCAAAAGTTGATGGATGAAGGTCGATTGCAGTTTGACCGATGTGACCAACAGAGAGAAGTTGTTAGCAGGAAAAATGAGGTTGCTACCATTACTATCCCTTTCAAAACAATCACTATTTCAGGGCCGGTAAGACCAGTACCGGTTATTATTACAGCTCCCGGGCCCGTTCTGTTTGAGAGCACCAAGGCCATTCCTTGGAACTATGGAGCCGAAGTGTTCGTTAATGGATAGAAACAAGAACTGGTGGGAACTTCTGTGGTGAACTCTTGTGTTAAAAACAATAATGAGGCAGGGGATATCACAAGAAGTGGTAGGGTCTTTATCCCTTCTAACGATCAAGCTGGTAGTTCCAAACAAGACAAAGGGAAGCAGGTTGTAGATAATTCTGTGCAAGCGCCAGTAGTGAATGACTCCACGGCAGGGCCGATTGATAATTCTTTTTCAGAGGATGTAGAGGAGTTTATGAGACTGATTCGAAAAAGTGATTATAAAATTGTCGATCAATTGTATCAGACTCCGTCTAAGATTTCTATCTTGTCCCTTTTATTGTGTTCCGAGGCACACCGAAATGTACTGCTGAAGGTACTGAATGCTGCTTACGTACCCCAGGAGATTTCAGTTAATCAGTTGGAGGGGGTAGTGGCCCATGTTAATGCAGGCAATGGTTTGGGTTTTACTGATGTTGACTTGACTCCAGCAGGGAGAAACCATAATAATGCCCTGCATATTTCTGTTGAGTGTCGTGGATCATTGATGTCTCATGTGCTTATGGATACTAGATCCTCTTTGAATGTTCTGCCTAAGAAATCCTTGATGAAGCTGGACACCCGAGGGTTGATATGCACACCTAGTGATTTGGTGGTGCGCGCTTTCGACGGTTCGAAGAGGTCTATTTTCGGTGAGATTGTGCTACCAATTAAGGTTGGGCCAGAGGTTTTCGATGCTACCTTCTATATCATGGACATCCAACCTGCTTACAGCTGTCTGTTGGGTCGTCCATGGATTCACAGTGCTCGGGCTGTGACCTCTACATTGCATCAGAAGTTAAAGTACATGGTAGACGGACATGTGGTGACGGTTTGTGGAGAAGAGGAAATCATGATAAGCCAGCTATCTACTTTCAAGTATGTGGAGGTAGATGGTGAAATACATGAAACTCTATGTCATGGTTTCGAAGCAGTGAAGATCACTGAGAAGCCTCTCAAGGAAGGTAGCCAATCTGAAGTGGTTCAGCCTATAGTGGTACATCAGCCGGAGATTTCTATGTCTTCCTTCAAAGATGCTCGGGTCGTGGTTGAAGCCGGCGGTTCACAAAAGCGGGGTCAGATTATTGATGTCCAGGAAAAGCGGAATACTCATGGACTAGGTTACAAGCCACCCAGGCATCCTGAAAAGCCTCCCAAGTTCTATGGTCCAGTTCGTTTCACCAGTGCTGGTGTGTTCTTTGACAGGATCAATGCTATTGGTGAAGATGACGATAGTGATTGTGATATGGATAGTTGGATCCGCCCATGTGTCCCAGGTCAAAGCCTTCTCAACTGGTCATCGGAGAGAGCCATTCAAGTGACCGAACCAGAGTAATTGCTCCTGTTTGTCATCTATGTTAATCCTACATTCTGCCCAAGACGTAGTGATTCTTGTTTGTAGGGCTTGAATGTTTTTGTATGCTTTTTCTTTATCATTAATAAAGGACGTTTTCGCATTCAAATGTTTTGATCCTTGTCTTTCTGTTTTTATTTTTGCATTAAAACCACAGTAAAATGGCAATGTGTTTTTGTTTCATGCATCCATAATAAACATATATCATCAATCATGAAGGTTTCCTTGTTCAGATTCCACCCCTCATGATTCAGCTATGGCTCGATATGACTTCGATAATCCCATATATCAAGCTGAAGAGGGGACTGATGAAGATTGTACTTTACCAGAGGAATTAGCCAGGCTGTTAAAACAGGAGGAAAATGTCATTCTGCCTCATCAGGAGGAAGTCGAGGTTGTTAATTTGGGAACCGAGGACGCAAAGAAAGAGGTACGGATTGGGGCTGCTTTGGAAGACACTATCAAGGGAAGATTGATTGAAATGCTCCGAGAGTATGTGGATATCTTTGCCTAATCTTACCAAGACATGCCTGGGCTTAACACTGACATCGTGGTACACCGGCTGCCGCTCAAAGAAGGATGTGCTCCGGTTAAGCAGAAGCTGAGAAGGACGAAACCGGAAATGTCTGTCAAGATTAAAGAAGAGGTTTAGAAATAGTTAGATGCTGGGTTTCTTGCTGTAACAAATTATCCTCCGTGGGTTGCTAATATAGTTCCTGTACCTAAGAAGGACAGAAAGGTCAGGATGTGGGTTGATTACAGAGATCTGAATAGAGCAATCCCAAAAGACGACTTCCCGCTTCGTCAAATTGACGTGTTAGTAGACAACACTGCTCAATATTCTATATTTTCCTTCATAGATGGCTTTTCTGGGTATAACCAAATCAAGATGGCCCTAGAGGACATGGAGAAAATGACGTTCATAACACCGTGGGGAATGTTATGTTACAAAGTGATGCCCTTTGGATTGAAAAATGCTGGGGCAACATATCAGCGGGCGATGGTGACTCTCTTTCATGATATGATTCACAAAGAGATCAAGGTCTATGTTGATGACATGATTGCAAAGTCACAGACGGAGGAAGAACATCTGGTTAATCTTCAGAAATTGTTTGAAAGGTTGAGAAAGTTCAGACTGAGGTTGAATCCGAACAAGTGCACCTTCGGGGTGAGATCTGGAAAGTTACTGGGTTTTATTGTCAGCGAAAAAGGTATCGAGGTTGACCCTGCTAAAGTAAAAGCCATTCAAGAAATGCCTGAACCAAGAACAGAAAAAGAGGTTCGTGGTTTCTTAGGGAGGCTGAACTACATTGCTAGATTCATCTCTCATCTTACCGCCACGTGTGAACCGATATTCAAGTTGCTAAGAAAAGATCAAGAGGTCAGGTGGAACGAAAATTGTCAAAAGGCGTTTGAAAAAATAAAAGAATATTTGCAGGAACCTCCGGTCCTTATGCCGCCAGTGCCAGGAAGGCCATTGATTATGTATCTTATGGTTCTTGAGAACTCAATGGGGTGTGTACTCGGTCAACATGACGAGTCAGGTAGAAAAGGGCATGCCATCTACTACCTGAGTAAGAAGTTTACTGATTGTGAGTCAAGGTACTCGATGCTGGAGAAAACATGTTGTGCACTCGCTTGGGCAGCTAAGCGTTTGAGGCAGTATATGTTAAACCACACAACCCTCTTGATTTCGAAAATGGATCCGATTAAGTATGTGTTTGAAAAGCAGGCACTTTCTGGAAGAATAGCCCGTTGGCAGATGGTTCTGACAGAATACGATATTCAATATGTTTCCCAAAAAGCCATCAAGGGAAGTGTTTTGTCAGAATATCTTGCTGGACAACCAATTGAGGATTATCAACCGATGAAGTTTGAATTTCCTGATGAGCATATCATGTATCTGAAGATGAAAGACTGTGAAGAGCCTCTACCTGATGAAGGGCCAGAAATTGGGTCCCAATGGAAGCTAGTCTTTGACGGGGCTGTTAACTCATACGGCAACGGAATCGGGGCAATCATTATGACTCCAAAAGGTTCTCATATACCTTTTACTGCCTGGTTAGCGTTCATATGTACCAACAACGAGGCGGAGTATGAAGCATGCATCATGGGGTTAGAAGAAGCAATTGATTTGAGAATCAAGACCCTCGATGTTTATGGTGATTCCGCGTTGGTAGTTAATCAGATTACAGGTGAATGGGAGACTCGTCAAGTGAACTTGGTGCCTTATAACAACTATGCCAGAAGGTTGTTACCGTTCTTTGACAGAGTCGATTTCCATCATATACCTCGGGTGGAGAATCAAATGGCAGATGCGTTGGCAACTTTGTCTTCGACGTACCAGGTGAATCGTTGGAATGAAACTCCTTCGATCAGAATGATGCGCTTGGATAGGGAAGCTTTTGTGTTTGCAATTGAAGATGTGTCAGATGGAAAACCTTGGTATCATGATATCAAGGTTTTTCTGAAGAGTCAAGAGTATCCAGAGGGTGCATCCACCAAAGATAAGAAGACTCTGAGGAGGTTGGTAGGAAATTTCTTTCTGAATAAAGATGACGTGTTATACAAGAGAAACTTTGACATGGTCTTGCTACGTTGTGTTGATGAACACGAGGCAAGCCTGTTAATGGAAGAAGTTCATGAGGGATCTTTTGGTACCCATGCCAATAGGCATGCTATGGCTAGAAAACTGTTGAGAGCGGGGTATTATTGGATGACTATGGAATCTGATTGCTTCAGATACGCCCAGAAATGTCATAAATTCCAGATTTATACTGATAAGGTGCATGTACCGCCTACTCCTCTGAATGTATTGTCATCACCTTGGCCTTTTGCTATGTGGGGAATTGACATGATCGGAAAGATTAAACCTACTGCTTCTAATGGGCATCGTTTCATTTTGGTTGCCATCGATTATTTCACGAAGTGGGTGGAAGCAGCCTCGTATGCCAACGTCACCAGACAAGTGGTAGCCATATTTATCAAGAAGGACATCATCTGCCGGTATGGAGTCCCGGAGAGAATCATTACTGATAATGGTTCAAATTTGAATAACAAGATGATGGAGGAGCTATGTCAGAGCTTTAAGATTGAACATCATAACTCTTCTCCCTATCGTCCGAAGATGAATGGGGCTGTTGAAGCGGCAAATAAGAACATCAAGAAGATTGTGCAGAAAATGGTAGTGACATATAAAGACTGGCATGAGATGTTGCCTTATGCTTTACACGGTTATCGTACTTTGGTACGCACATCAACTGGGGCAACTCCTTTCTCACTGGTATATGGTATGGAAGCAGTTCTACCATTAGAGGTTGAGATTCTTTCTTTAAGAATCCTGTCAGACGTGAAGCTTGATGAAGCTGAGTGGGTGCGTTCTAGACTGGATCAGCTGAACCTTATTGAAGAGAAGAGATTGGCAGCCATTGCACATGGTCAGTTGTATCAGAGCAGGATGAAGAAAGCCTTTGATCAGAAAGTGCGTCCTCAGTGTTTTCAGGCCGGTGATTTGGTCTTGAAAAGGATCCTTCCTCCTCAAACAGATCACAGGGGCAAATGGACTCCAAATTACGAAGGGCCATATGTAGTAAGACAGGTTTTCTCTGGTGGAACCTTATTACTCTCAACTATGGATGGCGAAGATTTTACATCCCCTGTGAAAGCAGACGTAGTCAAAAAATACTTTGCATAAAAGAGACCCGCTGGACACAAAAAGAAAGTCCAGCCAAAAATGGGCATCTCGACGAACCATAAAAAAGAAAAGGGTTCGGGAAAAAGTTAGGGATAAAAAGAAAAAAGAATAAACCCGCAAGGTTGAAAACCTGAAAAGGAAACTTTGGCAAAAAGGGGGTATCCCGGTGGATTGAAAACCCGAAAAGGGCGATCCAGGAAAAAGTTAGGGATTTGAAAGTAAGAGGCTACAATCCGCGTTTGATCTGTGAGCATTCTTTGATACATGGAAATTTCGAAGGAAAAGAATCAGTCCAGACAGTCTCTTTGAAGGCCAAAACATCTATGGATAAGCAAGGCATATTGGGTCATAGCTGAATTGAATCATGGTGGATATCTGTTCCCCACATTGCCGACATGTGTATTTTCTTTTATTTCTTTTGTGCAATTGCCTCTTTTCAGGAATTGCTTCCAGATGTAAATGCCTATTCACAAGCCAATTCATTCAATAAAATTTTCATTTCACTCAAAAGCTTTCCATTTGTGTTTTTACTTTTACTGTTTTGTTTGTGAAAACGTCCGATATTTTGATAAAACATTGCATGCAAAAATGTTAAGCTCTGTGAAGCATATCAGAAAAAAGTGGAAATTGCTTAGGCAACGGTCGTTGTAATGGTAATAGAAGTAGCCTTTTTGCATATAGAACTTTCTGTTGATTATGTTTGCAGGGTAATAGGTTTGTCCTTCCCCAGTAGAGCTACTCTCCTCGACATTGAAAAGTTCATCCTCCTCGGCAGGTTGTTGCTTTCCCAGCCAGGGTGTCGAGGAAAATCTTCCTCAGCAGAGTACAGAGGATTATTTCCCCAGCTAGAGTTGTGATCGATTCATTACTCTTTCTCAGCAAGCAGTCAGAAGTTGATGCTGACGCATCCCCAACAGAAGACTTATAGAATATCTTCTTTGGACAAAGATGCTATTTTCCCTGCAGGGCCTGAGCACTCATTCTCCTCAGCTAGTCGAGAAATATTTTCCTCACCAGCAACGGTATAAGTTAATCCCCTTAGATGAGTAAGCTTGATGTTACCCTCTAACAGGGTGGATGTCAGCATCTACCATTCCTCAAGCAGGTTTGCTGGTCATGGCCGGTACTCCCCAGCAGGGTTAAAGTACTGATATTCCCCGGCAGGGTAAAAGCAAGGGCATCCCCCAACAGCAGGTTGAGTTTGGTAATATCCCCAAACAGGTTTGGAATTATTGACTTGTCTCCCCAAGCAAAGTTTGATGGTGATCTTCACAGTGGTTTGATCAACAGCGGTTGATATCTCCAGCAGGTCCTAAGTCCAATTGTTATTGGCATTCTTTCAGATCCAGGTAAAAGTCATTGGTAATCCCCAGCGGAGAGGACATTTATCTTCGGGTTCCATCTTCATTATTCATTTTTATCCATCTCCAACAGAGTGGATCTTCTCTCGGAGTTTTCATATCCAGCAGAGTTTGTGATCAGGATCTTCCTCAGCAGGGTCTTTTATTTTAGAGGACAATTTAGTTTGTCATCCCTGATGGAGCTTCCTTGGTCTTCAACATTTATTTTGCTGAGACGTTTCTTTTGCATTGCATAAGCATTCTTGCATGGCATCCTCCCAAATGCGTAGCATTTCCATTTCGTATGGAGCATTAAGCCATAGAAAAATTCAAACATATGCATTCGAAGTATAAGCCAGGTTTCATATCCTTTACCAGATTCTTTCCCCAGCAGAAAGTAACAAAATTCAGAAGATGTCGGTTAACACTACACCGCAACCAGTGGATTCGTCCTTCTTGTTGGTCCTTCCTATACTCCCCCGCAGAGTTGTCTGTTTAGATTTCTCTTTCCCCCGACGGAGTTATCTTTGTAGAACTGTCGATTCTATATATTGTTGTTTGAAAGTCTACCTTCAGCTTAGTCTTTCTTTAAAAGTCCACCTTCGAATTGGTCTTTCTCTTTTCTCGAGTTCGCCTTCGGCCGTCCTCGCACTCGCTGTTATCTTGTTATCCCCAGTAGAGTTATCCTGTTTGGCATAGTCTTTCTTTGAAAGCCCACCTTTGGCTTGGTCTTTCTTTTTCGAGCCCACCTTCGGCATGGTCTCGTATCCTTTGTTTGAGAGTCTACCTTCAGCATAGTCTTTCTTTGAAAGCCCACCTTTGGTTTGGTCTTTATTTTTCGAGCCCACCTTCCGCATGGCCTCGTATCCTTCATTTGAAAGTCTACCTTCGGCATAGTCTTTCTTTGAAAGCCCACCTTCGGCTTGGTCTTTCTTTTTCGAGTCCACCTTCGGCATGGTCTCGTATCCTTTGTTTGAAAGTCTACCTTCGGCATAGTCTTTCTTTGAAAGCCCACCTTCGGCATGGTCTCGTATCCTTTGTTTGAAAGTCTACCTTCGGCATAGTCTTTCTTTGAAAGCCCACCTTCGGCTTGGTCTTTCTTTTTCGAGTCCACCTTCGGCATGGTCTCGTATCCTTTGTTTGAAAGTCTACCTTCGGCATAGTCTTTCTTTGAAAGCCCACCTTCGGCTTGGTCTTTCTTTTTACGAGTCCACCTTCGACATGGTCTCGTATCCTTCATTTGAAAGTCTACCTTCGGCATAGTCTTTCTTTGAAAGCCCACCTTCGGCTTGGTCTTTCTTTTTCGAGTCCACTTTCGGCATGGTCTCATATCCTTTGTTTGAAAGTCTACCTTCGGCATAGTCTTTCTTCAAAAGCCCACCTTCGGCTTGGTCTTTCTTTTCGAGTCCGCCTTCGGCCGTTCTCGTAGTATTCTTATATCCCCAGTTTAGTCCTCCTTCGGCCGGTCTGCCTTTCCGAGTACGCTTTCGGCCGTTCTCGTATTCGCGTTATTTCATCATCCCCACAGGTTGCAAATTTCTAGGTTATTTTGGTATTCAATCTCCGAGTATCCCGATTGTTTGAAAGCCGTTGCTTCCATACCCTTGGATCCAAGAAGTTTGAATAGGGGCAGCTGTAACACCTCAAAATTTGCCCTAGTGTTGCTAACTTTTTTTGGCTTATGCTTCATTTCATTTGCATCGTCATTTCTGCATTTTTGCATGTTTCTTTTAGGCATGGGATCAAGGTATTTTCTAGCAGCTCATGGCGTTATCAGCTCCGGCATTATTTTCAGCAGTATTCAGGGCCAAGCAGATGGTTTTCAAGGTCTTTTGGAGCTTTTATTTTGCACATTAGGCATTTTTATAATCAAAAGCTTCAACAGTCATTTTCTGATCAAGCGATCCGGTATCAGGCATTATTAGTTCAGCAGGATATTCTGAGGTGTCAGTAGGAATTTGTGTTCTTTTCAGGTGTTACTCAGTAGCAATATCAAGTTTTGAGTTTCAGAAGTTTAACGGGTTTAAAAAAGCTATCAGAAGTCACTTTTCCAAGTTTCCCTCCAAAAGGCGCCAAAATTCAAAATTTGCACCGAGTAACCGGTTACAGTGTATCTGATAACCGGTTACCCTTTGGTTTTTCTGCGCATTTCTTCAGTTTTTGAACTGAGTAACCGGTTAGCAGATGTGTTGTAACCGGTTACTCTGGGCAAAATTTGGGAAATTCTGTTTGCATCATTTGTGATCATGTGCTTGGCATGTGCACGTGGGGGAAGGATCTAGAATTGATATTTTCATCATTTTCCACCCAAAATTCAAATTCCTTCCAACATTTTCCACTCTAATTCCTCATTTCATTTCCTAATCCACTTTTCACCCCAATTTCCATCCACTAAACCTCACTCCAAACCACATTTGAATTCCTAACCTAGGGGTTATTTAAACCAATTCATTCCAAACCTCTCCACCCTAGATCATTTTTCACTCCCATTATTCAAAATTTTGCTCTCAATTCTCTCTCACCTTTTCACTTTCAACCTCCATTTTCAACCACACTCAAAGCTCTCTTTCAAAGATTAACAAGTTCTTCATTGAAACTTGTTAATTCTTGAGCTAAAGCCACTCATTACCACTTCATTGCTGCATTTCATTGGTGATTTTCGTTTGGATCTAGACCTGGAATTTCAGAAGTGATTATTGAAAGTGATTTTGGAGTTTTGGTTGCTTATTTACTTGGATCTTCAACTTTTGAGTGCAAGGAGCTTGTGGATCTTGGATTTCTCTACTTGGATTCGTCAAATTCTGTTTACAACACTCACCAAAGCAAATCTCAGCTTTGTAGGTTGGTTAATTTCAGAGCCATACTCATTTTAGCTTAATTGCAACTTTCAAAATGTAGATCCATTATTTTTGATGTGTTTTGATTCATTTGTGTGAATTTAATTGTGGATGTTGATGATTATTGGATTTAAATGATGTTTGAATGCTGTTTCTGAACTTGATTTTCGTGCATTGTTGATTACATGATCATTGAACATGATTACATAAGTGATTTGCTGCTGAAAAGTGCTTTTGAAACTGAATTTTTTTCACCACTGTCCCAGAGTAACCGGTTAGCAGTTATGCTGTAACCGGTTACACTGTGTATTTTCTGCGTAATTTGTGCAATTTTGAACTGTGTAACCAGTTAACAGTTATGCTGTAACCGGTTACCATTGAAGCAGAACTTGTTTTTCTTGCATTTTCTTGGTTGTTTGAGATCCTTTTCATGTCTAAACTTCATGGATTATTATGTTGATGATTTGTGGATTAATTTGATGTTGTTGTACCTCACACCATTGTACGTACACAATTTTCCGACACGCGACTCTTGGTTTTTAATCGTTTATGATCATGTTTGCGATGTTGCGTTCCCGATGCGATGAACACATAACACACACTTCTTGAGCATGTTGATTGTGACTTGTGGTTGATGTTGCTGGAGTTTGTTGTTTGAATATGATTGCTTGCACTTAACTTCATGAGATGCATGTTTGTTTTGACTTGTTCATGTACCAATTGATATGCATTCTTTGATGTTGACTTCAAGAGTTGTTTACCATGGTTTGTGGTATGATTGCGATCATGATTAATTGTGATATGTAATGCTTGATGCATGTTTGCTTTGCCATGTTTGATTTCTATTCAAGTGTATCACATGCTGCCCTGTTTCTACTGCTGTTTATGTGCATGTGCGCTGTTGTAGCTGCTGTTTTTGCTCTTTTTTTTCTTCTTTTCTTCTTCTTCTTCTCTTTTACTCCTTCTCTTCCCTTGGATCTCAAGACTTGTTTAAGTCTTGGATTCACTCCCTTAGAGCTACCTAGTCTAACTTAATTTTTGATTAAGCTTGGAGTAGGATTAGCATTAGGCTTCCCTTTGCATGCTAACTTAGGTAGACGTTTCCCTTCCAACCTCAACTATAGGGCCACCTTTGTGTAGCGAACGATTTTGGACGCGGTTCTTAAGCGCTGGTCGCTCTCTGCGGTTTGAGCTTACTACAGGTCGATTCATTTTTTATCCTATGGTGAGCTGAATAAGGAAGGGAAATAAATGTCTCCAATTAACCCTGCTTGCATACTGAGTTTAAACAGCGGTCTGTTAGTTTACGGATGCTATCAATGTGGGGGGCCTTTGTACTGGTTATTTGTATTTTCGCCAATACTGGTTTCTTTCTTTTTATTCTAGGACTTTATAGCGGGAAACAAGGATTAGGATGTTAGGACTAATGCTTTTTGATAGATGGAGATATGGGATTTGGGTTTTTTGTTTAGTGTGCTCGCTAAGATTTTTCTTTCAATCTTATGCCTACGTATTCCCGTTTACCGAAACAGGGAAATCAGAGCGTTCGTAGTTCCTCCTATTCTATGGGAGGAAATGGTTGTTTTGGTGTCTTGTTCAAAGCCCAAGATATGAAGCCAAAGGTGGTTTGTATCTTGTTCAAAGCCCAAGATGTGAAGCTGAAAAGTCTATTTGTATCTTGTTCAAATCCCAAGATATGAAGCTAAAAGGGTTTGACTTTAGAGAGAATTTGTCATCTCTAAAGAAGGGTTGGTCTGTCACAACTGTTGGGTGACTGGTTATAAAGGAGAATTACTTTAACCGGGATATGCGAATTCGGCAATGCCATAATTTCCTTTATAGGGGGTTTTTAACCTGAAGGGGAAGACTTTAACTCAGTGTAGAGCAATGCTATCTTTCCTTAGGAATTTCTCATGCTAAAAGAGGGACAGTGGCATGGATGTAGATGATCCAGAGGCTTGCCGCTTACAGCAGTTAGATGAAGGGGGAAGGAGTTGTTGATGCTTGTGTACTGTGAACGAGGCACAGCTTTGATGCTAAAAGGTTAATTGGATTAACCAGTGGTTTTCTTATACAAAGCCTAAGAGGAGGCTAAAATGTGTCTCGTATAAAGCCCGAGAGAGAGGCTAAAAGGTTTTGACCCGACGATGGAGTCTTTTGGTATCTCGTACGAAGCCCGAGATGGAGGCTATTTTGACTCAACAAGAGAGTTTTTTGTATCTCGTACGAAGCCCGAGATGGAGGCGAAAGGGTGATCGACTCAACGAGGGAGTCTCTTATGTGTCTCGTACAAAGCCCGAGAGAGAGGCTAAACGTTGTTTCAGTTAAGTGACAGGTTCAGTATACTGATTTTTGAAAGAGAAAATCAGTTCTTATATGAGTAACACTGTACTCAGGGATTTGATTCGAGGATCCGGGTTATTCCTGTTCTTTCAGGGAAGCGGGAAATCCGAAGGGTATTGAGATTGTCCGAGTCTGCAGGTTTCCTTCCTATTTAACGAAGGGGTCACTTGAGAATGTCTTTGAGACTCAAGGAGATTAGACTGTCCAAGTCTAGAGTTTCATCTTTGGTACTACGCTTTGAGAAACAGTAGTAGACTCTTTGAAAGGACTGTTCTATGCAGATGACTAATTTCTGTTCCTACACCTCTAGGAGGTCGTCGGGACAATTTGTACGAAGCCCAAGAGGAGGCTGGAAACTTTTAAGAAGCCGATCGATCCTTGTACGAAGCCCTAGAGGAGGCTATCATTCTCGGAGGAAGAGATCATTATACGAAGCCTAAGAGGAGGCTGTGAATACTTCTAAGAAGCCTAGAGGTCCTTGTACTAAGCCCAAGAGGAGGCGGGGTTGCTTTTAGGAAGCATGTGGGTCCCCAAACCCCGAGAAACTTAAGGCAAGCTATCCACAAGGAATAGATCAAGTCAGGAAAGTTCGAGAATTTGGAAGAAACTCAAGAGATGCCATTCATGGAGAAAAGATCATCTCTGGGGAATAGAGTTTCTTGACAAGTGCTTTTAAGAAGCTTGTGGGTCCCCAAACCCCGAGAAATTGAAGGCAATGCTATTCACCGAGAATAGATCAAAGTCAGGAAAGTTCGAGAATTTGGAAGAAACTCAAGAGATGCCATTCACGGAGAAAAGATCATCTCTGGGGAGTAGAGTTTCTTGACAACTTCTATGAGTGACAGTCTATGAAAGGGTTCACAGAGAATGCTGCCTTTCATGTCTCCATATTGTTTAACCCCAAGAGGAGGGAAGACTGTGTCTGGTAATCCTATGGGGATCTAGTATTGACTATTTCTAAGAGTGATCAACGGGCTTAATGCTAGACGTAGTTGCCGGGGAAACTCTAAATATATATACTATTATTACATAGTTGATATGAGTTTATGAAAGAAGACTTACAGGGAAACAACCCCACAATACAGTTATATGTATATGAAAGCGGTAAATGAAAGCAATAACCGCTTACTCGGTTGTAGAGCTTCCATGCTGTTTGGTTAGTTGTTCAACAAAGAAAGATTGAAAACAACAGTATATTCAAAATTAAAGGAGAAAGTGCTTTGAAAAAGAAAGATTTGGGGCTTACAGCTCAAGGAGAGGCCCAGAGTTTTATCAGTGAGCGCACTGTTTGAATTTGTACAGAGGGACTTATACAAGTGACTGAGGCCCAAAAAGGTTTTCTGTACAAAGGGATGGGTCTTACACTCTCTCAAGAGGCCCAAAAATTTTTAAAGAAAAAGAGTGGGGCTTATTACTCGAGGGTAGGCCCAATTGATTTTTCGGTTTAAAATGGCGATCGCGCCGAGATTTTCTTTTAACGTAGAGGGACTTATACAATAAGTGAGGCCCAAATGGTTTTGGTTAAAAGGGGGTTAGGTCTTACACTCTATTAGAGGCCCAAAAATTGTGAATGGGTCTTATAGCTCGAGGAGAGGCCCAAAAATTGTTTTTAAAAAGGCGACGATCGCGCCGTTTGTTTTTGACGGTATCGGGACTTATACAATACACTGAGGCACAAAAAGGTTTTCTTTTAAAAAAAGATTGGGTCTTACACTCTATTAGAGGCCCAAAAAGTTTTAAGAAAGGAAATGGGTCTTACTACTCGAGGGTAGGCCCAGTTGATTTTTGAATAGGCGACGATCGTGCCGTTTATTTGAAAATGTACAAAAGGACTTATACAACGAATGAAGCCCAAAATGTTTTCTTTAAAAAAAGATTGGGTCTTACACTCTATTAGAGGCCCAAGAGTTTTGAAAATGATTTATGAGGGTTGAATTAATCCAAAAATCCTAATTTGTTTTCAAAAATGTATTTAATTGAATAAAAATTCAATTAAAATGATCAAAATTGTTTAACATATGAAAAACAAATTGTGATCTTGGATTAATGCTTCAAAAATTAAGTATTGACCTACAAAATAATAAAAAGCATTAAAAGTTGCAAAATCAATGTGGAAAAAATATTTAAAATGTCAAAAACAATTAAAATATTAATTCTTTGCAAAAATATCAATTATATGAAATAAATAATATTTTTGGTATTTTTTGATAAAATAAAATATTTTAACATTTTTGTGAATTATTAAAAAAAGAATCAACTCAAAATCATTAAAACTCAGAGAGAAATTAATTTTTGAATCAATTAAATAAAAATCACAAAATTCAAAAATTCAAATTTTGAAAAAAGGCGCCAAGAACACACCAAGAACACGCGCGTGTTCTGGGCTTGGCCAGATTTGCATTTTCTCTCCAATCTCACTGAATACTTGATTATAACATGCAATCCACATATCATTATGCTCGTCTCAACCTCACGATCATGTCTATGTCAATTAATTTCATTTAAATTAAACATATAACAAGAAATCATGAAAAATCCTCAAGAACCCTAATTTCTGCATGAAGGCTAGGATTTTTGATACGCGATTCAAACAAAGCAATTAATTGAGGGAAAACATTCCATGCATGATTATGAACATATGACCAAATTATTGTGCAGCAAAAATTGCATGGATCATAGAGTTATAAGAGCTCATGGTTACCACTTGCAGCTGGTGATCGTGATTTATGTTGGAGGTGTTACAACTAGGTTCCAATGATGTGGATAGCTTCCCTAGGTGCCAAGTGATGTGTCTGAGTGCTTGGAATGGATTGAAATGGTTTGGAGTTGAAGATGGCACCTCAACTGCAAAACTGTCAAGAACTTGAGCAACGGGCTGGTGATTTTGTGAAATCTGTGTTCCAGATGTTATGTGAGGGTTTGGATCACTTCTATATGATGTATGTGAGGTGTGTGAGTGATTGGTTTGAGTTGAATTGCCCTCTAACTCAAAACCCGATAGCTACCTTGCTAAGAAAGGCATTTTTGCTGAAAGAGATTTTGAGGAAAGCATCTGTTTGATGGCTTTGGTGTACTCAAATTGAACAAAATTGAGCTCTATTTATAGTAGAGCAAGTATGTTTTGCAAGGAATAGTGAATGGCAACTGCTAAGTAGGTTTGGCCAATGTTGGCAAATGAAAATCCAAGTCTCCTCTAGCCATTGACTAGAGGTTAGGGCACAGAGCTTTGGTCCCTTTGGTCTTGGATAAGTCTTGACTGATTTCAGATGAGAAGGGCTCAGTCCATGCCACCTTGATGCTTCCATTGAATGCTTCAATCCAAATTTGGAGTCTTGTCCCTATTTTGGCCATTCTAGGTTCAACATGCTATTTCTTGTTCCATGGACTTTGGAGGCTTGACTCAGTGATTGTCCCCTTTAGATTCAATCCTCAGATGTGTCCAAGTGGATAGGAGCATTTGAATTTGGCTGATTTTGGCAAATCGAGCAAAAATGCAAAATCTGCCTTGCCTTTGACAGATTTCAGCAAGGCAACTTGCCAATGTCATATCTCATGACTTAAATGGAATTTGGCAATGTTCTTGGCCATTTTGGAAAGCCCTTACATGATACAACAACTGTTTGAACATGTTTGGTTTTGATCTCTTTTGAATCCAAGTGAAAAATCCCCCTACGTTTGGAAAAAAATGAAGACAGATTTGGACTTAGTGAAAATTTCACTGTGTTGGAAAAAGTGACATTTTCATTTTTCAGCCATTTTGATCACTCCATAACTCAAAATCCTTAATGAATTGGACTTAGGTCTAGTTGAAGTTTTTGTAGAGGGTAATGAGGGCTACAAATCCATCTTTGGATGGGAAAAAAATGGCTTTGTGGTTTAGGAGTTATGATCCTCCAAAGTTGGTACCCTTGTCACTTTATTTTTAACTTAGAAACCCCTTTTACAAGTTATCCCACTTTTCTTGGTTTTTCTTGATGAATGATGATTCAAATCATACATTAACATCATTTTAGGGTTAAAAATCCATTTTGGTGAAAAATCTCAAAAAGTCAAAGTTGACTTTTGTGCACAGTTGACTTTTTATCAGATGAATTCCAAACTGTGCAATTCTTCAGGAAATCATGTCCTTGACCTAAATCAAACTTGATGGACATGTTCCATGGGTGTCATATGGTATATTGAGGTATGTCCTAGGGTTTGGGAACATGTCCTGGTCAAAAGTCAAAGTTACAGTTGACTTTTTCCTTAAAACCCTAATTGTGGTGCAGATGAAATTGAGACTTGTTGCTCAAACTTCTTGGATTAATACATTGTCCCAAATGGATCAATATGGTATATTAGAGAACCTCAAACTCTCTCTTGAGGTCTTGGTTCATGATTTGTCCCAAAAGTCAACTTAGGGGTGAATTAGGTCAAGAAACCCTAATTCCTGATTTTTGATGTATGCATCCCCTGAGGCAAAATTGACTTGATGATTGGGTCCATGAGGTTCCATGGAGTATATTAGGTTATGTTTTGGATCATTGGCACATGCCCAGATGAATATTTCCATCTGGAGGCCCTGGTCGACCAAAACCCTAATTTGGTGACACTGGCGATCTTGGAGCTTGATCCCCCTAGAAGGGAGAAACCTTGTGCTTAATCCTTGAAGTGGGAGTCCTCTTGATCCATTGTGAATGTTTGAGAGGTTAGACAAGTTGAAGATCATGTCATTCTTTGATTGATCCTTTGTCTAAGCACTCAGAGAGGGCTTGAAACCCTAATTTTGATTGTGGTGAATGCTCAACAATTCCTTGAGGAGATTGATGAGGCACAAAGGTACATCCATATTGTGATGATGATTTTCACAATAATGGGAAATCTTAGTGGTCAAAATTTGGGGTATGACAGATGCCCCTATTTAATCTTCTTGGACACGAAGGTGTGAATGACGAAGGTATTCGGGCATTCGGGGTGCAAGAGGATTAAATATCGAAATACCTGAAATTTTGATGGCTATGAATGGCAGCTTATGCATTCATTTTCTTTTGCTAAGCAATGATGCTTAGAAAAGGTTAACTTCCCCTCGATCCTGGTTTTCAGCCAAGGAACTGGTCTCAGTTGCGGAAACAAACTTCCCCTCGATCCTGGTTTCCTACCCAGGAACTGGTCTTAGTTTCTGATTTAAACTTCCCCTCGATCCTGGTTTCCTACCAAGAATCTGGTCTAAGTTTCTGATGTAAACTTCCCCTCGATCCTGGTTTCCTACCAAGGAACTGGTCTTAGTTTCTGATTTAAACTTCCCCTCGATCCTGGTTTCCTACCAAGGAACTGGTCTTAGTTTCTTTCGTCAATAAACTTTACTGACAAGGGACGCTATTTGTAGCGGTTCCCCTCAAACTTCTCGCCGAATTTTCCTGGGGAGATGCCATTTGAGTGGAAAAAGTTTCGATGTCAGACTTTCTGGGGAACCCAGTCGTTTGAGTCGTAGAGGTGTGCAGACTTCTCTGTTGGAGATGCCATTTGTTGACTCTACTCGGGGAATGCGAGTCCCTTGAGATACTACATTCGTTTGGGGTCTTTACATCATATTCTTCTCGGAGATCTCCTCGGAGAAATGCCATATGATGTGATCCAATTTTGAGGTGCCGATGACCTTTTCATCAGTGGGGTTTTTCGGAGAAAAACCTGCCGTACTGCCGAATCTCCGATTTAGGAGGCTTTCTCTTGGGATTTTCTTTAATCCGAGAAAGAGAAGATATCATCTTCAATGGCGAAGAGTGGCATTTGTAGAAAGCTTCTCTGGCTTTTCAGAGGTTCAAGTTATCAAAGTGGCCGAGTGCTGATTCTAATCCAGAGATACACTGGAGGAGAGATTGTTCAAACGCAGCGTTTCCTGACGAGGCAAGAACTGACAACTCGATTGAGAAGACTTTTATCACAAGGGGATAAGACCGACTAGAGTGATAGTGATGCAATATGAAATGTGAATGCAAATCAATAATGCATGATGTATGTATGTTTATGCTGACAAAACTGACGCGACATACAAACTCATGGATGAACACGACTGGATACTCGGCCATCGCGGGGCGAAGAAGTACCGTTGGTTCAAAATAGCAATTCCACCTTGCTTAGGGGAGATAGTCCCTGTTGGGAGCACCGTTGATCGGGCTTAGGAGATAAGAACTCGGCCGAGGATGTCAGACGGAGTATTCACATCTGACATAGCTGATCCTTCATTCAGGCGTACTGGTTTAGAAGGAGTACTTTGATTCTGCACTTTGAAGTTCGCTTACTTCTGGAGAAGCGGTTGATGTCCCTTTGATGTTCAACAGTCAAAAGAAATTGTCGACTTTATTAAAGAGTAGAAAAAGTTTTAACAAGTAAATTCATTTTTTGTTTTATTTCAAGAATCGTCGATCATGTTAAAATGTCGTTCTGTAAAGCTAAAACAAATAAGAATTACAAACAAAAGCACAAGGGCTCAAATTTTATTGATAAGATGGAGATCAGCCAAACGCGTGATTCCAAAGAGTATATACAAAGTTTGAAAATGGTAATTTACAGGGAAAAGGGCTACGTTGAAACATAACGACCATTATCCTTCTACCAACTTTGAATTCGGGGCATCCTGAGCTTCTGTCGAAGATCACCTTGACTGGAGTTTTCTGACGGATGATGTAACTGCTGCTGCTGAGGGACTCGCCTCTGTTGAACATAGTTACTTGCCATTATCCCTAATTTTTGCCTGGATTGTACTATGATGTTTCCAATCCATCGGGATGATTTTTTTTTATGTCTCTAACTTTTGCCTGGACCGCCCTTTCGGGTTTTCAATCCACCGAGACGTTTTTTTTTTAGTTTAGGCGAAGTATTTCTTGACTACATCAACATTCGTGGGGTAGGCAAATTCCTCTCCGTCCATGGTTGCGAGTCTCAAGGCGCCGCCTGAGAAAGCTTTCGTGACCACGTAGGGGCCATCATAATTCGGAGTCCACTTGCCCCGGGAATCAGTGAGAAACGATTGTATCTTCTTGAGCACGAGGTCCCCTTTTCTGAAGACACGAGGTCGGACCTTTTTGTCGAACTCCTTCTTCATTCTCTATTGACACAATTGACCATGGCATAGTGCCGTTATTCTCTTTTCTTCGATCAGATTCAGTTCGTCGTGTCGGCTTTGACACCATTCAGCTTCGGTGAGATTAGCTTCCATCAATACCCGGATTGATGGGATCTCTACTTCTATGGGGAGCACTGCCTCCATGCCATATACTAGAGAGAAAGGGGTGGCCCCTGTTGAAGTGCGGACAGATGTGCGATAACCGTGAAGAGCAAAGGGTAGCATCTCGTGCCAGTCTTTGTAGGTTACAACCATCTTTTGAACGATCTTCTTGATGTTCTTATTAGCCTCTTCTACAGCTTCGTTCATCTTGGGTCGGTAGGGAGATGAGTTATAATGTTCGATCTTGAACTCTGCACACAACTCTTTCATCATCTTATTGTTCAAGTTAGATCCATTATCAGTAATGATCTCGCTTGGAACACCATAACGGCAGATGATATTGTTTTTGATAAATCGGATCACCACTTGTCGGGTTACATTAGCGTACGACGCTGCTTCGACCCATTTGGTGAAATAGTCAATGGCTACTAGGATGAACCGATGTCCGTTTGAAGCCTTAGGTTCAATCAAGCCAATCATGTCGATTCCCCATATGGAAAAAGGCCACGGGGAAGAAAGAACTTTGAGATGTGATGGCGGTACATGAATTTTGTCGGAGTATATCTGACATTTGTGACACCTCCTCATGTACTTGTAGCAGTCGGATTCCATGGTCAACCAGTATTACCCTGCTCTTAGAATTTTTCTCGCCATTGCGTGTCCATTGGCATGAGTGCCAAAGGATCCTTTATGAGTTTCCTTCATAAGCATGTCTGCTTCTGGTCTGTCTATGCATCAGAACAAGACCATGTCAAAGTTCCTTATAGAGAGTGTCCCCGCTCAGGAAGAAGTTTCCAGCCAATCTTCTGAGGGTTTTCCTGTCTTTTCTTAGTGGCCCAGGTGGGTACTCTTGTTTCTGAAGGAAGCATTTGATATCGTGATACCAAGGTTTGTCATCTATGACTGCTTCGATCGTGAAGACGTAAGCGGGCCGTTCAAGGTGCATTATGTCGATCTTAGGTATGTCATTCCATTGACCTACGCTAATCATGGAAGAGATAGTGGCTAAAGCGTCAGCCATGTGATTCTCATCACGAGGGATGTGATGAAACTCAACTCTGTTAAAGAAAGGTAACAACTTTCTTGCATAGTCTTTGTAAGGAATCAATCCTGATTGGTATGTGTTCCAATCTCCTTTTATCTGATTAATAACCAGGGCTGAGTCGCCGTATACGTCCAAGTTCTTGATCCTTAAATCAATTGCTTCTTCGAGACCCATGATACAAGCTTCGTATTCAGCCTCGTTGTTTGTACATTTGAACGTAAGTCTGGCAGTGAAAGGAATGTGGGTACCCTGAGGGGTAACAATGATTTCCCCAATTCCGTTTCCATAATGATTGACTGCTCCGTTAAAGATAAGTCCCCATTGGGAACCTGGTTCTGGCCCTTCACTGGGTAGCGGTTCATCGCAATCTTTCATTTTTAAGTACATGACATCTTCGTCTGGGAAGTCAAACTCGATTGATTCTTGATCGTCAATCGGTTGATGAGCCAAATGATCGGCTAAAATACTTCCTTTAACGGCTTTCTGAGCGTGGTATTCTATGTCATATTCTGATAATAACATCTGCCAACGGGCAATTCTTCCCGTGAGAGCAGGTTTTTCGAAAACGTACTTGATTGGATCCATTTTGGAGATTAACCAAGTAGTATGACGAATCATGTATTGGCGAAGATGTTTGGCTGCCCAAGCTAAAGCACAGCAAGTTTTTTCAAGCATCGTGTACCGAGTTTCGCAATCGGTGAACTTTTTGCTTATATAGTAAATGGCAGACTCTTTCCGTTTAGTTTCGTCTTGTTGGCCAAGTACACACCCCATTGAGTCTTCCAAGACTGTGAGGTAGATGATTAGTGGTCTTCCTTCCACTCTAGGTGATAGAATCGGAGGATTCAACAGATATTCCTTAATACTGTCGAAAGCAGTTTGGCAATCTTCTGACCAAACGCAATCATGGTTCTTTTTGAGCAATTTGAAAATCGGCGCACATGTCGCGGTCATAAGGAATATGAATCTGGAGATGTAGTTCAAACGTCCCAGGAATCCTCTGACTTGTTTTTCAGTTTTCGGAGAAGGCATTTCTTGAATGACCTTGACCTTGTCAGGATCAACCTCAATTCCTTTCTGGCTGACGATGAACCCTAGTAGTTTCCCTGAACGGACACCGAAGGTGCACTTGTTGGGATTCAAGCGGAGCTTGAATTTTCTTAGACGTTCGAACAGTTTAGACAGATGTTCAACGTGCTCATTCTCTGTTTTTGATTTTGCAATCATATTATTAACATATACCTCGATTTCTATGTGTATCATGTCATGAAACAGAGTAGTCATGGCCCTTTGATAGGTTGCCCCGGCGTTCTTCAAACCGAACGGCATTACCTTGTAACAAAAGGTGCCCCATGGGGTAATGAACGAAGTTTTCTCCATGTCTTTCGGCGCCATTTTAATCTGGTTATAGCCCGAGAACCCATCCATGAAGGAGAAAACTTTGAACTTTGCTGTGCTGTCTACCAGCATGTCAATGTGTGGTAAAGGAAAGTCGTCCTTTGGACTAGCCTTGTTTAGATCCCTGTAGTCAACACACATTTTGACCTTTCCGTCCTTTTTGGGAACGGGTACGATATTGGCTAACCATTGAGGATATTCAGATGTAGCGAGGAAACCCGCGTCAATCTGTTTCTGTACCACCTCTTTGATTTTGATGGCCATGTCCGGGTGAGTGCGTCTCAACCTTTGCTTTACTGGTGGATATTCCAATCTCAACGGTAAGTGGTGTTCCACGATGCTGGTATCCAACCCTGGCATATCCTGATAGGACCAAGCGAACACATCGGGGAATTCTTTGAGAAGCTTTATCAAACTCTCTTTGGCAGTTGGACTAAGCAGTGCCCCAATCCTGATTTCTTTTCTCTCTTTTTCCGAACCCACGTTTACCGTTTCCAACGGCTCTTTGTGAGGTTCAATGGACCTTTCCTCCTGTCTGAGTAGTCGAGAGATCTCTTCTGGAATTTTGTCGTCAACTTCTTCTTCAGCCTCGAATATCGGGAACTCAAAGTTGGGAGAAGGCATCGGATCGTATGTTTCAACGGGGTTTAAAACAAGCAATCTGCATGACGTGATGATTCGTGTTTAGAAGAGATAGAGAAAATGCAAGTGTGTGTAGTGTTTTATTTTACTGCTTGTTTTTTGTTATTGAATTGTTTTTTAGGATTACCATTTTCTGAAAAAGCAAAAAGAGAAAACAACAATTAATGCGGAAATTACAGAACGACGTTATTTTATTAATGAACAAGTCGAATCTTGAAACTACAGCCCTATAAAACAAAACTCTGTCGCTTTGGGCGAAGCGAAGAGGGAAAATTTACAGAAAGCGAGCCCTATCAAAACATCCGTTTCACCTGGGCAGGATGAAAGGTTAAAAGATGGCAATTACTTTGACTGATGAACGATCTTTGGAACCTCGGCGGCAACCCATTGGCGGCGAACTCCTCGGTGAATCACAAAGTCTGGCACCTTCCTTGATTTGTCTTCAGAAATAACACTGATTTCTGGTGGAGCAGGATCGTTGGAATCTGTCTCCCAGGCAGAGTTGTCGTAGGAGAATTCCTCTGTTGCATTTTGCATAGCATTTGTGCTCTTAGCTGTATCTCCCCATCCAGTTGGCTGGATATCTTCGAGCCTAATACAAGAGCTTTCAGGAGCGGTGTACTTGACCATATAGTCGTATTTTCCACTTGGTTCTCCCAGAGTGTCCCAAACTTCTTTGGAACTGGAGGAGTCATCTTTCTCGATGACGTTGACCTCGGGAAAAGCATAGTTGATGAATTCAAGTCCTGCGAACATTGCGAATTTATCTTCATGTTGAGTAGCTTCAGAATGACCTGAGTGTTGATCCCATGACATGGTGGGGACACAGGTATTCTGTTCAGTGATGCTCAGCTGATTTTCATTGTTCGACTGACTTTCTTGCCCCAAGTCTCCTGGATAACGTTGCCACATTGGCAGACCATCCATTGGGCCACAGTAGTTGTAGTCAAATTGGTCTTTCATCGGAGTGTATTCCTCTAATGAATTGGGCGGAGCACGACATCCTTCCGGATCACAATCTCCATATATCATTTCGACATCTGACCGTGGTATAAATCTCGGACTCTGTGCGGGATAGCAAAATGGTATAGGCACCTCCTCCTGAGACATATAACCGTCCTCGTTAAGGTAGGACTTCCATTCCTCATCTGTGTCAAAGGGATCTTCTTCATTGATAGCATGTATTGCTTGAGACAATGGGTGGAGGAAACCTCCACTGTGGAAGAAGTTCAGAATGGGATGAAAACTTTCATCGTTGGCAGCTGTCCGGGTACAGGTTGCAGAAAAACCAAGACCCTTCTTTGTTGTATTGTCAATAGGAATGACAAGCTGTCCCCATCCTGTTGTATCGGTACTCTCGACCGCTTTGATAGCATCTTTGTATGAAGAAATTGAAGCTCCTTCTTTGAACTGATTGTCCTTGCTCACCGATAGTGCTTGGAACTGCGTTCCAATAACCTCCTCGGGTTCTATACCAGCAGATGATGACAAGTTGCTTATAAGCAAGGCTTGTTCTCCGCAGACTGTGACAAGTTGATCGTTCTTGACGAACTTTAACTTTTGGTGGAGGGTCGAAGTGACCGCTCCAGCCTGATGTATCCAAGGTCTTCCTAATAAACAACTGTATGTTGCCCGGATGTCCATGACCTGGAAAGTGACTTGGAAAGTGTGAGTACCAATAGTTATGGGAAGATCAACTTCGCCGATAACTATTTTTCTGGATCCGTCGAATGCTTTGACGACGACCTCGATGATTCTCATCGGAGGGCCTTTGAATGATAATTGCATCAAAGTGGACTTCGGCATAACATTCAGGGTTGACCCTGTGTCTACCAGTACGCTGGCTAAAGCATCGTCCTGGCAGTTAACTGTGATATTGAGCACCATGTTATGACGGCGACCCTCTTCGGGTAATTCCTCATCACTAAATCCCAAATTGTTGTAGGAAGTGATGTTAGAGACAATACTATCGAACTGTCTGATTGTTACATCCTGTTCCACAAGGGCTTGCTTCAAGACTTTCTGTAGAGCCTCCCTGTGGGCTTCTGAACTGAGTAACAGTGATAATACCGAGATCTTTGAAGGAGTCTGTAACAGTTGATCAACAATGTTGTATTCACTCCTTTGGATGAGCTTCAGCATCTCATCATTATTTTTCGAAAGGTCGGGATTACTGGATTGACCGACTGGTGGATCAGGAGCTTCTGTCTGAAGTTCCTTTTCTTTGTTAGGTTCTCCAACTCCTCGGTTGAAGATTCTACCACTCCGTGTCACACGACTGATGTCTGCAATGTTCACGACGGAGGGTAATGGAATTTCCTTTCCATTTTCAATGGTCGTTGCACCATATTTGTAAGGGATAGCCTTAGTTGATTCATACGGTAGTGGTCCCGGTAGATAGATGACTACGGGAGCCTTCTGATTTTTCTGACCATCATAAGTAATCTCGATCCGTTCCCGGTTGGGAACTTTAGATTCGTCAAGTAGAGGGATGATGGAAAAAACATCCCTGGTCCTATGATGACCAGAGATGGTGACAACATCCTCAATTTGCTCGGCAAGGTAGTTCGGCGTCCAGTTAATGGGTCCAGAACCCGGATATGGACGAATCTCTCCATGATCCACCTGACCCTGAAGAGTTGCTCTCACAAGGTAACACCCTTGGTTACTTTCCGAACAGATGCTACAACGGTCATAATTATGTAGTGGCACCTGGCCACGCCCACTTTTAATATAATGTAACCTCACTAGGTTAGCTTCCACTGATCGGACATCCTGACTCTGACGCCGAGTAGGATTCCTGTTACTGATACTAATCTGCTGAGTATCTTCATCCATATAGATTGGCATCTACCTGTGATTTAACAAGTGCTGAAGTGCCTCTTGGACAAGGGTACAACCTCGGTCGTTTTCACTACCCGCTTCACAGCTTTGATAGTCATGTGATATTAAGAATCCGAGTCGGACCTGCTCAGCATGTAACTCTACCAGGTTGGTATTCATCACGCGAATATCAAAGACCTGAACCATATTGATTTGATAGGCATTCCTATCATGGTAGTCTTGGATCCATCCAAGATCCATCTGACGCTGGAGGGCCTCTTATATGAAAGAGCATCCCTGTTTATTTACCGAGCAAGTCAGACAGGAACTGTAATCGTACCGTGGCAGATTATGATACTGGCTTTGCCTTGAGTGCATTGCCACCAAGTTGACATTCATCGCACAGATGTCGTGGTTCTGAATGATGTTAGAATTTGTGTAGACCATGTTAACTCCACGAACTCAGTGCTCTTGGATCCATCCGAGATCCATTTGTTCCTGTAGAGCTGCTTGCACTACAGAACATCCTTGATTGTCTTTAGAGAAGATATCACACTGGTGATAATTATGAGGTGGCACATGGCCATATCCACTCTGTCTACAATGTATCTTAACCAGATTGTCTTTAACAAGAGTACATCGTGAATTTGATAGACATTGTTAGTCTCTCCTTCTATCAAATTGACTGCAGCCTTCTCATGTTGAGGCAGCGGGTTCGTGAGAACATTAGGATTCGTATCTTTGAAAGATAAGACCCCGCTCCTAACAAGCTTTTGCACGTCGGACTTGAAATTAAGACAAGTCTCTATGTTATACCCTGAACCTCCTTGATGGTAAGGGCATGTTTGATCCACCTTAAACCAAAAAGGCGGATTTTCCGGTACTGCTAGAGGAGATTTAGTCTGAATGTGCCCCTTAGCCAGTAGTAATGGAAACAGTTCTGCGTATGATACGGGTATAGGATCAAACCCTGGTGGCCGTGTTGTACGGTTGCTGTTATATGGAGGACGAGCCTGCTGAAGAGGCTGTTGTGTCCTTTGCTGATTAGGTTGGCTCTGCGCAACCTGAGGTTGATACGTAGGAACAGACGCAGGGTTGATAGCAGGAGTCACAGCTGCTACCGGTTGATAACGTCGTCTTTGCTTTCCGAGAGAGATATTCCCAATATCTTGCTCTTTTTCCTTAGGGAGAGCATTACCTTATTTTTTAGTACCGCTCGTCGATCCAGTGTCTTTTACCAAACGTCCTTCTAGGACGGCTTCCTCAAGACGTACGCCCATGCCGACCATCTCGGTGAAATCACTGGGTGCACTGGCAACCATTCGGTCATAATAAAATGAGCTTAAGGTCTTTAAGAAGATCTTTGTCATCTCTTTTTCCTCAAGAGGTGGACAAATTTGAGCAGAAATTTCACACCACCTTTGAGCGTACTCCTTAAAGGTTGTCCTTTTGCGACATTGATCTGAGTTGATCTCTGTCCGGTGCCATGTCCAAATTGTATTTGTATTGTTGGACGAAGGCGGTGCCAAGATCTCTGAATGTGCTTATCGTGGCACGGTTTAAACCCATGTACCATTTGAGTGCGGCACCGGTTAAACTATCCTGAAAGTAGTGAATCAGTAGGTCCTGATTCTCCGTCTGAGCTGTCATTCACCGAGCGTACATCACCAGATGGCTTTGAGGGCAAGAGTTACCCTTGTATTTCTCTAAGTCGGGCACTTGGAATTTGTGCGGGACTTTCACATTGGGGACTAAGTAGAGGTCTGCGGCGTCCTTTCCAAATAGATCCTGACCACAAATGGCTTGCAGCTCCTTCTGCATTTCCAAGAACTGCTCCTAGAATTCCTCCATTCTGTCAAACATAGTTTCCTTCTTACCAGAAGGTGTTTGTGCAATCTGTCCTTCCGGGACAGTGTGCACCACAGGGGGTGGTACCGTGACTATGGCAATGAGTCTTGGCGTTTCCCGAAGTTTGTAACCTTCAGGAGTCTTCAGTATGCCCCTGGCATCTTCGCTTTCCCGAAGTTTGTAACCTTCAGGCCCAACGGCTTCTGTTGTGATTCCCTGATCTTCAGTGATCGGCGGAACATATCCTTCCGGGATATAGTTAACAGGCATTGCCCCAAGGATGATCTTTCAGAATTTGATACCTAGGATCATACTTCTCCACTATGGGTGTTAAGGTGATCTCCGAGATCACAGTTCTTTGTAGCTGAGCTTCTGCCATGGCTTGCATGTCGTTACGAAGCTTCCTCATATCCTCTCTCAGAGCGTCGATCTCTTCTTTCAACTCTCTATTTTCTTCCTCAAGATCATCCATCCTTTTCTGACGATTGGCCTGCGTATTATATGAATGAGACAGTTTGACTCTAGAACCGAGACACAAACTTGAGATTCGTAGGGAAAAAGAAAACGTGATGTGAGAATAATGAATGCAATGATTATATTAATTATTTTTTGGTTTAATCAAAATAAACTTCGACAATTAGATTGCAAATATCAAACAATGGGGAAACCCCTTTTTATTGAAATTCAAAGGATTACAGATACGGAAATACAGTAGATTACAAGGTGCAAAAACATAAACCTAAACTAATGGGTCCCGAGTCCTCTCTGAAGAGAAATCGGGTGTTGATTCTGGTATCTTCCTTTTCTTTGACCGGGGCTCTTGGGCCGTTGTCGGGTTGTCATTCCTTTGCCAGGTGAAAGGAGTGAGCAAATTCCTTTGGTCATCTTGATTCTCTACAGCATGTTGCTCCAAAATTTCAATCAGAGCATCTTTCCCTTTCAGTAATTGCTGTATTTTGATGCACTCTACGTCGAGGGTGCGGTACTTGTTCTTCCAAGACCTCCTCTCCCGTTGAACTTTGTTGAGAGTAACCTGAACCTTTTCAGTCTCAGTCATGAAGTACATGACAGACTCCCTTGGTGGAAGAACTCCATGACGAGGATAAGGCTTTTTTAGCTTGAGAGCTCTAGTTTGTACCCAATGGAGGTAAGGCTCCACCGAGACACAGTCCGGTTTTCCTAGAGACTCTCGTCCTTTCTTATGAACATGCTTCCAAGCTTGCACTATTTCCGTCTTTAGTGCCTTGTCACTTTCTCCTTCTTTGAAGAAAAGACCTTCCAGATGAACACCCCGTGGGACGTGT
This sequence comes from Lathyrus tuberosus, assembly GCA_022829125.1. Classification (NCBI taxonomy): domain Eukaryota; kingdom Viridiplantae; phylum Streptophyta; class Magnoliopsida; order Fabales; family Fabaceae; genus Lathyrus; species Lathyrus tuberosus. Next base: position 1,397,035 of record JALAZF010000241.1, on the reverse strand, counting down.
CTCATCGGGTATCCAAATTGACGGCGAACCAACACCGGATGATAGTTGATTCCTCCCTTAGTTCCTATAAGAGGTACGTTGGGGAAGTTTCCACAACGATCAATGATCATGATTCCATCATAGATCCTATTACACCAATCTATATCAGAGTTGGTAAGGGACATGATCTTCTGCGACCAACGTAAAGCACTCTTGCAATCCCAAAAAGCAGCAGACTTGGGTAAGTGAGAGATAAACCATTTGTAAAGCAGAGGTACACAGCATGTGATCTCCCCTCCGTTGTACAAATTTCCCAAGTGTACAGAATGATACGCATCTGCGAGCAAAGTCAGCACAGGGTTTCCAATGAGAAAAACCTTAATGGAGTTAATATCGACGAAATTATTGATGTTGGGAAACAAAAATAACCCGTAGGTGAGCAAGACAAAGACGCTTTCAAAAGCAGTCACGTTTCCTATACTGGCAAAATACAGGGCCTTCTTTGTCAAGAACTGGGCTGGCAAACCTTGGATGCCACCCTTGGTAGTTAGGTGAGTCCTGACTTCAGACTCGTCCAAATGAATTTCTCTTGCAATGGTCTGATTCTTTGGAATTTCTTCCAGTCCAGAAAATGGAGCTCGATCCGTAATGTGTAGATCGATCAGGTGAGAATACTCCCTCAGCGTTGGTGCGAGCTGGTAATCCGGGAATGTGAAGCAGTGACAAACTAGATCGTAGAACTGAACGAGCGCGTCCATGATTCCATCAATTACATGGACTCTTAACAGTGGTAGCAGACCTCCGTGTTTGGCTCTGAAAGCCTCTTGGTTAGTGATCATCCTCGCTAACCTTCTCAAGTCCTCTAGCTTTGGAACCTTGAAGGTGTACTTATGAGTCCTCCTTCTACCGAAATCCATTAGTGCAATCCTTTTCTCTGATATTTGCAATCACAGTCTTAGTTTAATTTGAAAAACAGAGAGACTAGAAGAGAAGATTTTTTTGAATGTTTTAATGTTTTATTAAATGAATGCATGAATGCAGCACACAAAAACATAGAAAAAACATGGGGTCAAAGGGTCGTTGTCATGAAGTCAAGGCTCTACCCATCCCCAAAGGTTTATACTAGGGTAATTTTTGTACCTGTACTCATTATCATCAGCTCCTCCCAGGAAAGCAAAACAACAAGCAGATCACCAGCGAGTTGTAGAGCAATCTTAGAGTAAGTTCCATTCACCGAGAATAGATCACCAGCCTCAAATGAGGGTAGTATCGCGTAACAACTATTCCCGATAGTTTCCGCACTACGAAAGGGTTTGGCTCCTCAGCTTCTCGGGCATCACAACCGACCCATTGTCTAGGTGAGAGAATGGTTACATTAGTCAGCCTCCACTAAGGTTGATGGTCGACCTCGTCGCCATCACTTATCTTAAGTGTATACTCAATCTTTCCACATACGGCATCACCCGCATTCCCATTAGCAGAAAAATAAACACGTATAGCAATTAGGAAAAACAGTATATATATTTGTCCTAAACATCCTAGACCTTTAAAGCTATGAATCCTAAGTTCCTGATAGAAAATGGGTTCCCCGGCGGAAGCCCCAATCTGTAGTATTCACACAAGAGGTGAAAAGAAAAACCGTGCCTAGACCTAACTTTGAAAGGCCCCATGGTGGGCGCCATTTTTCTGTAGCGAGCGATTTTGGACGCGGTTCTTAAGTGCTGGTTGCTCTCTGCGGTTTGAGCTTACTACAGGTTGATTCATTTTTTATCCTATTGTGAGCTGAATAAGGAAGGGAAATAGATGTCTCCAATTAACCCTGCTTGCATACTGAGTTTAAACAGTGGTCTGTTAGTTTACGGATGCTATCAATGTGGGGGGCCTTTGTACTGGTTATTTGTATTTTCGCCAATACTGGTTTCTTTCTTTTTATTCTAGGACTTTATAGCGGGGAACAAGGATTAGGATGTTAGGACTGATGCTTTTTGATAGATGGAGATATGGGATTTGGGTTTTTTGTTTAGTGTGCTCGCTAAGATTTTTCTTTCAATCTTATGCCTACGTATTCCCGTTTACCGAAATAGGGAAATCAGAGCGTTCGTAGTTCCTCCTATTCTATGGGAGGAAATGCTTGTTTTGGTGTCTTGTTCAAAGCCCAAGACGTGAAGCGAAAGGTGGTTTGTATCTAGTTCAAAGCCCAAGATGTGAAGCTGAAAAGTCTATTTGTATCTTGTTCAAAGCCCAAGATATGAAGCTAAAAGGGTTTGACTTTAGAGAGAATTTGTCATCTCTAAAGAAGGGTTTGTCTGTCACAACTGTTGGGTGACTGGTTATAAAGGAGAATTACTTTAACCGGGATATGCGAATCTGGCAATGCCATAATTTCCTTTATAGGGGGTTTTTAACCTGAAGGGGAAGACTTTAACTCAGTGTAGAGCAATGCTATCTTTCCTTAGGAATTTCTCATGCTAAAAGAGGGACAGTGGCATGGATGTAGATGATCCAGAGGCTTGCCGCTTACAGTAGTTAGATGAAGGGGGAAGGAGTTGTTGATGCTTGTGTACTGTGAATGAGGTACAACTTTGATGCTAAAAGGTTAATTGGATTAACCAGTGGTTTTCTTATACAAAGCCTAAGAGGAGGCTAAAATGTGTCTCGTATAAAGCCCGAGAGAGAGGCTAAAAGGTTTTGACCCGACGATGGAGTCTTTTGGTATCTCGTACGAAGCCCGAGATGGAGGCTATTTTGACTCAACAAGAGAGTTTTTTGTATCTCGTACGAAGCCCGAGATGGAGGTGAAAGGATGATCGACTCAACGAGGGAGTCTCTTATGTGTCTCGTACAAAGCCCGAGAGAGAGGCTAAACGTTGTTTCAGTTAAGTGACAGGTCCAGTATACTGATTTTTGAAAGAGAAAATCAGTTCTTATATGAGCAACACTGTACTCAGGGATTTGATTCGAGGATCCGGGTTATTCATGTTCTTTTAGGGAAGCGGGAAATCCGAAGGGTATTGAGACTGTCCGAGTCTGCAGGTTTCCTTCCTATTTAACAAAGGGGTCACTTGAGAATGTCTTTGAGACTCAAGGAGATTAGACTGTCCAAGTCTAGAGTTTCATCTTTGGTACTACGCTTTGAGAAACAGTAGTAGACTCTTTGAAAGGACTGTTCTATGAAGATGACTAATTTCTGTTCCTATACCTCTAGGAGGTCGTCGGGACAATTTGTACGAAGCCCAAGAGGAGGCTGGAAACTTTTAAGAAGCCGATCAGTCCTTGTACGAAGCCCAAGAGGAGGCTATCATTCCCGGAGGAAGAGATCATTATAAGAAGCCTAAGAGGAGGCTGTGAATACTTCTAAGAAGCCGAGAGGTCCTTGTACTAAGCCCAAGAGGAGGTGGGGTTGCTTTTAGGAAGCCTGTGGGTCCCCAAACCCCGAGAAATTCAAGGCAAGCTATCCACAAGGAATAGATCAAGTCAGAAAAGTTCGAGAATTTGGAAGAAACTCAAGAGATGCCATTCACGGAGAAAAGATCATCTCTGGGGAATAGAGTTTCTTGACAAGTGCTTTTAAGAAGCCTGTGGGTCCCCAAACCCCGAGAAATTCAAGGCAATGCTATTCATCGAGAATAGATCAAAGTCAGGAAAGTTTGAGAATTTGGAAGAAACTCAAGAGATTTCATTCACGGAGAAAAGATCATCTCTAGGGAGTAGAGTTTCTTGACAACTTCTATGAGTGACAGTCTATGAAAGGGTTCACAGAGAATGCTGCCTTTCTTGTCTCCATATTGTTTAACCCCAAGAGGAGGGAAGACTGTGTCTGGTAATCCTATGGGGATCTAGTATTGACTATTTCTAAGAGTGATCAACGGGCTTAATGCTAGACGTAGTTGCCGGGGAAACTCTAAATATCTATACTATTATTACACAGTTGATATGAGTTTATGAAAGAAGACTTATAGTGAAACAGCCCCACAATACAGTTATATGTATATGAAAGCGGTAAATGAAAGCAATAACCACTTACTCGGTTGTAGAGCTTCCATGCTGTTTGGTTAGTTGTTCAACAAAGAAAGATTGAAAACAACAGTATATTCAAAATCAAAGGAGAAAGTGCTTTGAAAAAGAAAGATTTGGGGCTTACAGCTCAATGAGAGGCCCAGGGTTTTATCAGTGAGCGCACTGTTTGAATTTGTACAGAGGGACTTATACAAGTGACTGAGGCCCAAAAAGGTTTTCTGTACAAAGGGATGGGTCTTACACTCTCTCAATAGGCCCAAAAAGTTTTAAAGAAAAAGAGTGGGGCTTATTACTCGAAGGTAGGCCCAATTGATTTTTCCGTTTAAAATGGCGATCGCGCCGAGATTTTCTTTTAACGCAGAGGGACTTATACAATAAGTGAGGCCCAAATGGTTTTGGTTAAAAGGGGGTTGGGTCTTACACTCTATTAGAGGCCCAAAAGTTGTGAATGGGTCTTATAGCTCGAGGAGAGGCCCAAAAATTGTTTTTCAAAAGGCGACGATCGCGCCATTTGTTTTTGACGGTATCGGGACTTATACAATACACCGAGGCCCAAAAAGGTTTTCTTTTAAAAAAATATTGGGTCTTACACTCTATTAGAGGCCCAAAAAGTTTTAAGAAAGGAAATGGGCCTTACTACTCGAGGGTAGGCCAAGTTGATTTTTGAATAGGCAACGATCGTGCCGTTTATTTGAAAATGTACAGAGGGACTTATACAACGAATGAGGCCCAAAATGTTTTCTTTAAAAAAAGATTGGGTCTTACACTCTATTAGAGGCCCAAGAGTTTTGAAAATGATTTATGAGGGTTGAATTAATCGAAAAACCCTAATTTGTTTTCAAAAATGTATTTAATTGAATAAAAATTCAATTAAAATGATCAAAATTGTTTAACATATGAAAAACAAATTGTGATCTTGGATTAATGCTTCAAAAATTAAGTATTGACCTACAAAATAATTAGAAAGCATTAAAAGTTGCAAAATCAATGTGGAAAAAATATTTAAAATGTCAAAAACAATTAAAATATTAATTCTTTGCAAAAATATCAATTATATGAAATAAATAATATTTTTGGGATTTTTTGATAAAATAAAATATTTTAACATTTTTGTGAATTATTAAAAAAAGAATCAACTCAAAACCATTAAAACTCAGAGAGAAATTAATTTTTGAATCAATTAAATAAAAATCACAAAATTCAAATATTCAAATATTGAAAAAAGGCGCCAAGAACACACCAAGAACACGCGCGTGTTCTGGGCTTGGCCAGATTTGCATTTTCTCTCCAATCTCACTGAATACTTGATTATAACATGCAATCCACATATCATTATGCTCGTCTCAACCTCACGATCATGTCTATGTCAATTAATTTCATTTAAATTAAACATATAACAAGAAATCATGAAAAATCCTCAAGAACCCTAATTTCTGCATGAAGGCTAGGATTTTTGATACACGATTCAAACGAAGCAATTAATTGAGGGAAAACATTCCATGCATGATTATGAACATATGGCCAAATTATTGTGCAGCAAAAATTGCATGGATCATAGAGTTAGAAGAGCTCATGCTTACCACTTGCAGCAGGTGATCGTGATTTGTGTTGGAGGTGTTACATTTAGGTTCCAATGATGTGGATAGCTTCCCTAGGTGCCAAGTGATGTGTCTGAGTGCTTGGAATGGATTGAAATGGTTTGGAGTTGAAGATGGCACCTCAACTGCAAAACTGTCAAGAACTTGAGCAATGGGCTGGTGATTTTGTGAAATCTGTGTTCCAGATGTTATGTGAGGGTTTGGATCACTTCTATATGATGTATGTGAGGTGTGTGAGTGATTGGTTTGAGTGGAATTGCCCTCTAACTCAAAACCTGATAGCTACCTTGCTAAGAAAGGCATTTTTACCAAGAGAAAGAGATTTTGAGGAAATCATCTATTTGATGGCTTTGGTGTACTCAAACTGAACACAATTGAGCTCTATTTATAGTAGAGCAAGTTTGTTTTACAAGGAATAGTGAATGGCAACTGCTAAGTAGGTTTGGCCAATGTTGGCAAATGAAAATCCAAGTCTCCTCTAGCCATTGACTAGAGGTTAGGACACAGAGCTTTGGTCCCCTTGGTCTTGGATAAGTCTTGACTGATTTCAGATGAGAAGGGCTCAGTCCATGCCACCTTGATGCTTCCATTGAATGCTTCAATCCAAATTTGGAGTCTTGTCCCTATTTTGGCCATTCTAGGTTCAACATGCTATTTCTTGTTCCATGGACTTTGGAGGCTTGGCTCAGTGATTGTCCCCTTTAGATTCAATCTTCAGATGTGCCCAAGTGGATAGGCGCATTTGAATTTGGCTGATTTTGGCAAATCGAGCAAAAATGCAAAATCTGCCTTGCCTTTGACAGATTTCAGCAAGGCAACTTGCCAATGTCATATCTCATGACTTAAATGGAATTTGGCAATGTTCTTGGCCATTTTGGAAAGCCCTTACATGATACAACAACTGTTTGAACATGTTTGGTTTTGATCTCTTTTGAATCCAAGTGAAAAATCCCCCTACATTTGGAAAAAAATGAAGACAAATTTGGACTTAGTGAAAATTTCACTAAGTGTTGGAAAAAGTGACATTTTCATTTTTCAGCCATTTTGATCACTCCATAACTCAAAATCCTTAATGAATTGGACTTAGGTCTAGTTGAAGTTTTTGTAGAGGGTAATGAGGGATAAAAATCCATCTTAGGATGGGAAAAAATGGCCTTGTGGTTTAGGAGTTATGATCCTCCAAAGTTGGTACCCTTGTCACTTTATTTTTAACTTAGAAAATTTTCTAAGTTTTTATGGTTACCCCTTTTACAAGTTATCCCACTTTTCTTGATTTTTCTTGATGAATGATGATTGAAATCATACATTAACATCATTTTAGGGTTAAAAATCCATTTTGGTGAAAAATCTCAAAAAGTCAAAGTTGACTTTTGTGCACAGTTGACTTTTTATCAGATGAATTCCAAACTGTGCAATTCTTCATGAAATCATGTCCTTGACCTAAATCAAACTTGATGGACATGTTCCATGGGTGTCATAGGGTATATTGAGGTTTTTCCTAGGGTTTGGGAGCATGTCCTGGTCAAAAGTCAAAGTTACAGTTGACTTTTTCCTTAAAACCCTAATTGTGGTGCAGATGAAATTGAGACTTGTTGCTCAAACTTCTTGGATTAATCCATTGTCCCAAATGGATCAATATGGTATATTAGAGACCCTCAAACCCTCTCTTGAGGTATTGGTTCATGATTTGTCCCAAAAGTCAACTTAGGGGTGAATTAGGTCAAGAAACTCTAATTCCTGAATTTTGATGTATGCATCCCCTGAGGCAAAATTGACTTGATGATTGGGTCCATGAGGTTCCGTGGAGTATATTAGGTTATGTTTTGGATCATTGGCTCATGCCCAGATGAAAATTTCCATCTGGAGGCCCTGGTCGACCAAAACCTTAATTTGGTGACACTGGCGATCTTGGAGCTTGATCCCCCTAGAAGGGAGCAACCTTGTGCTTAATCCTTGAAGTGGGAGTCCTCTTGATCCATTGTGAATGTTTGAGAGGTTAGACAAGTTGAAGATCATGTCATTCTTTGATTGATCCTTTGTCTAAGCACTCAGAGAGGGCTTGAAACCCTAATTTTGATTGTGGTGAATGCTCAACAATTCCTTGAGGAGATTGATGAGGCACAAAGGTACATCCATATTGTGATGATGATTTGCACAATGATGGGAAATCTTAGTGGTCAAAATTTGGGGTATGACACTTTGCATGATAACATTAGGAACATTTAGCTTCCCCTTGGTGTTTTCTTTTTCTTTGAGTCTTCTCTTCTCATCTCATAAAACTTCTAAAACACTTAATAAATATAACGAATATTGCACTCGAGCCTTAAGTGTTGGAAATGAAGAACGAGGGGTCTCCCCTCCTCTTCTAGAGTGCTTAGCATACGTCCCATTTGGGGGCGACCATGCGACTCACTCGTTCCCGCATGGTAGACTCTAGTGCAATGTAAGTTACGAACTAACTTCAATCCACTTCTGTCTAAAAAACACAAAAAAACAAACTCAAACCTTTTTCATCCTTCGGGATCGTTAATCTCAAGCCATTTTCAGAAAAGGGCACGTTACTTCTGTCTCGTCGCAAACAGGCATCGACCCTATCTGCCGGACGCGAATCTAACATCGCTCATAAAAAACACTAACCGACCTCGTTAGGTCGAACTACGACTGCTCTGATTTCCTCTTTCTTGTCCGATTGAGGATACGTAGGCACAAGACGACGATGTCTTGGCGAGCAACCTTCCCCCTTTGTTCGTGTCCGAATTACATTGACTTTGACTTTCCCATTGCACAAGGGAATACGTAGGCATAGGACGAGCGATATCCTATCGAGTCACTTCTTTTTCTGTCCTCCCGCGTTTCTTCGTTCCTTTCCGTTCCTGTTCCTTCTCGTTTCCAATAGCAGTGGAGCTCCAGACGACGACACCCTTTGATCGATACCACAAATGTGGATCCCATCGAGTACGATGGACGTGTGGGGTGCTAACACCTTCCCCTCGCGTAATCGACTCCCTTACCCGTTTCTCTTGGTCGCGAGACCATGCTCTTTCCTTTCCCCCAGGTTTATGCAGTGTTTCCTTTCCCTCTCGGGATAAATACACATTGCTGACGACTCTGTTTTTCGCGCCACTTTCGCGTTTGTACCATGGATGCAAATCCTCGGGAGCGACACTGCCCCAAAGAAAACCTCGTCTAATCTTGTTGATAAGATTCCAAACAGCCACAGGGGTCTTGTAAAAAGAGAGCCAAAATATAGGAAGGCATGTCAAAACTGAATTAACCATCGTTACCCTCCCTGCCAACGATAGCAGCCTCCCTTTCCACCCAGCCAGTTTCTTCTTAAGCTTCATAATAACAGGCTGCCATGTAGAAATCCTCCTAGGATTACAACCTATTTTGATACCCAAGAAAGTAAAATTAGAAATGTGGGTTTTGCACCCGAGAAAGTTGGACGCGGCCAGCAGAAAATTATGGTCGACGTTGATACCTATAATTCTACTCTTGAGATAATTAACTCTCAAACCAGACACTAATTCGAAACCACACAAGATTACTTTAAGGCTCCAAATTTTGCTCCAACCTCCTCCCCCCACCATAAGCGTATCGTCTGCGAATTGGATCACCTCCACTGTAGTGACATCATTGAATTTAAAACCCACAAAATCTCCTAATGCAGTAGCTTTCTTAATCATTGCAATGAGGCCTTCAGAAACTAAAACAAAAAGAAATGGGGCGAGAGGATCGCCTTTGTAACACCCACATATAATATACATACATCAAAGCATAATATTATACATGAATCCAAGTGTTTGATACTGAAATACCATAAGTTCCTAGTTAACACATTATATACATTACATGCCCCAAAATACTTAATACAAAAAAACTATGGCACAATGTATACAATATGTCCCAAGACACTAAGAACTAGATCAAACAATGATCTCAAAATAATCTCCACAACGAAAGTCTTTCCATCCCAAAAAACCAAGGATCGTAAGGAAAATCAAACGACTTTATCCTTACCATTCGCCGAACCTGTAGTACCTATAATATAATCAACAACATGGGGTGAGATATTAAATATCATTGAGTTCCCTATCTTATAGATTCTCTCAGCTTTAAAAGGTTCTATCATCCTAACCCAAGTCAAAAGGGAAGGGAAATGACCTTGAGTACTCATGCTCACACTATAAGGAAACACGTTTATTGAGTCTGTTAACTCAAAATTTATCACTATCGTCAACCCTATCAAGGCATCCCTTCTTCCCGTCCTCTTCTACGTCTAGAAGTCGGAACGAGTCTTGGATCCTAGTAGATTACTTGGCATACGAGATGGATTTGGAACTAAGGGACACATTATCACCTTAATTCGTCACTTTACACGGTCCCTTTCACCGTTACAAGTCTCTTTACCCATAGGCTCCATTCGTACTATAACATTGGGAATCAAACCTACCAAGTAATCGTGCAATCGCTCCAGAGGAGCTCGTTACTCATGAAACAACACATAATGGGGAATGGTTGCGATTTTGACATTTCATATACAAACTTAATTGTATTCAACAATTTTAGGCCACATTAGCCTTTAGGCCTCTTTTGCCTTTCTCAAATAAACATAATAATTACACGTGTTCCATACTAGTGTCTTATTCTTTTTATTACCATTTGGTACTGAACGCACGCCTCGGCCTCTTTTGCACGAGCATCGTCGTTAAGGTATTCTTCAATCTCCTAGCTTATTACTAGGTTCTAACATAGTTTCATAGTATGGTTTCCTCACTCTACCTATTCCATATTTTAACATGCATTTACTCTCAATCATGTTCAACATCAATATTAGGAAAAGCATATTACAATTGCACATTAGAATTACATGTAATAATTCAAACATAAGTTATACCACTTTTGGGTTTTCCTCTGATTATTTAATCGGGCAATAAAACGTATATTTTTCACCTTCATCATATAGAATATTCTCATAGCTTTCTATCGGTACCAAGAATGCTTAAATCGGGTAAACGAGTCAAAAGTTATGGATTTTAAAAGAAAAGAGAATTTATTTGAAAACTCCCAGGAGCGCCCGACGGTACAAATTTCGCCCGGCGGTGCCCCCTTCGCCTATACTTCACCCGGCGAAGCAGCGACGTAAATCTCATGCCAAAACCCAAAAGTTACCGAATCAAAACATGCTGCGCCTCTTGGCTTTCACCCGACGGAGCAGCGGCGCAAGCTTTTCGTCGCCCGACGCTAAAAGCTCCACGCGGTGGTACACACCAGAAGCAGAATTTTCTGCTGCGTTTTCATGGTTCCAATGGTTCCAAAATTCACCGTTTCCACACCAAATCATTTCCAAACCACAAAACAAGTATCAATAATTGATCATATGCATAAAACAACTACCCTACGCAATTTATATCGATTTTCAACCGTTAGATTCATGATTTTAGCAAGATTACTCATTTTCTCACAATATCAAACCTAACTCTAGAACTCAAGAAACTCTACAACTAAAGTCTCTATCTAGAACCCACCTGGATTTGAGGAAGATGATGAAGAAGATGAGATGAATTGATGAAGAAGAGATGATGATTCTTGATCTTGAGCTCTTAGGGTTTTCTTCCTCTTTTTTTCCTTTCCTCTTCTTTCTCTCTAACTTCTTTCTATCTTTTTTTTTTCTCTTTGTTTCTATGTATGGAAAAAGGGTGGAAAGAAATGATATAGAAAAATACATTAATTAGTAACACTACTAAATGTCCAAACAATTCTATAGCTCCAATAATTAAAACCTCAGAGTCAGATAATATTAATTGGATTTGCTTTGAGCTCATCAGTTACTCGAATTTATCTTTGCAGAAAAATTCTCAGAGTACACTGGAACCCAGTTGATCATACTAATATTATCCAGAGCAAAATAATTTACGGGGTATTACATCCTCCCCTCTTAAATAGAAATTTTCCCACGAATTTAAAATTACCTGAAAATATGAGGGTAAGCATCTCGCATCTTTGATTCTAGTTCCCAAGTTGCATCGCCCGGATGCGTCTCATCCCACTGAACCTTAACAAGAGGAATTTATTTATTCCTTAGTACCTTAGTTTCTCTTCCTGTGATACGGTTTGGTTGAGGTTCAAACGTCAAATCTGTTTCTATTTCAACTGTATCTGGTAGAATCGGCTGAAGAGGATCTCGGACAAACTTCCGAACTTGAGACACGTGAAAAACATCGTGCATCTCTGACAGAGAAAGCGGTAAGGCTAATATGTAAGCTACTTCACCTATCCTTTCTAAAATTTGATACGGTCCCACGTATCTCGAACTTAACTTTCGCGACTTAAACGGTCCTTTCAACCTCAATCTCGGAGTAACTTTCAAAAACACGTGATCACCTTCATCAAACTCTAAAGGTCTCCTACGGTTATCCGCATAACTCTTCTGACGATCTTGTGCTTGTTTAACTTTGATACGGATCATTCTAATCTTTTCCGTAGTCTCGTGAATAATTTCGGGTCCTAAAATTCTGTCTTCGCCAACTTCCGTCCAACACAATGGCGTCCTACATTTCCTTCCATATAAAGCCTCGTAAGGAGCCATACTAATACTCGCATGGCAACTATTGTTGTATGAAAACTCAATCAACGGTAAAATTTCTATCCAATTTCCTCCACTTTCAAGCATACAAGCCCTTAACATATCTTCCATCGTTTGTATTGTCCGTTCCGTCTGACCATCCGTTTGCGGATGATTCGACGTACTCAAACACAACTTTGTTCCCATAGCTTGTTGAAAAGCTCTCCAAAACCTTGAAGTAAACTTTGGATCTCTATCGGACACAATACTAGAGGGAATACCATGCAACCTCACAATTTTCAAAATAAATAACTTTCCGAGATGGCTCGCCTTGTAAGTAGTCTTTACGGCTAAGAAATGTGCAGATTTCGTCAACCGATCCACAATCACCCAAATAGAATCATAACCACCTTGTGCACGGGGTAATCCAACTGCAAAATCCATGGAAATACTATCCCACTTCCATACCGGGATTTCCAACGGTTGTAATAAGCCACCCGGTCTTTGGTGTTCAGTCTTCACTTGTTGGCATACCGCATACTCTGATACATACACCGCAATATCTCTTTTCATACCGGACCACCAATAGTCCCTCTTTACGTCTTGATACATCTTCGAAGAACCAGGATGTATAGTAAAAGCACCCTTATGCGCTTCCTGCAAAATTCTTCTTTTTAACATCGCATCATCTGGAACACAAATCCTTTAGTTAAATAAAATGATTCCATCGGTAGCTCGTACAAAACCCGGTTGTACTAACACTTCTTGTAATTTCTCATCCAACATTTGTCCTTGTTAAATTTCATCTCTAAGAGTAGAATTAACATTCAAATTTCCCATAATCACACCATTAGGAGTCCAAACAAATTGAAGATTTAGATCCCTAAACTTTTCCAATAAGGCATACTCTAACATCATCAACTCGACATTACGCAACACTTTTCTACTCAATGCATCCGCTACTTTATTTGCTTTACCTGGATGGTACTTTAGTTCCAAATCATAATCCTTTAAATATTTCATCCACCTCCTTTGACGCATGTTCAACTCTTTCTGGTCAAATAGATATTTTAAGCTCTTGTGGTCGCTGAACATCTCAAAATGTACCCCATACAAATAATGACGCCACACTTTCAATGTAAATACAACTGCCGCCAATTCTAAATCATGTGTTGGATAATTCTCTTCATGAACTTTTAACTGTCGAGAAGTATAAGCCACCACATGACTATCTTGCATCAAGACACCTCCTAATCTCATCTTTGATGCATCACAAAACACCTCATACGACTTGCTAGGATCAGGAATAATCAAAACAGGAGCAGTCTCCAATCTTTCCTTCAAACTCATAAAACTTCGCTCACAAGCCGAATCCCATTCATAAGGATAATCCTTTCGAGTAAGTTTAGTCATTGGTAAGGCCAATTGCGAAAAGCCCATAATAAACCTTCTATAATAACCTGCCAATCCCAAGAAACTTCTAACTTCAGAAACATTCTTTGGTCTCTCCTAATTAATCACCGCTTCAACTTTTGATGGATCAACCGCTACACCTCCCTAAGATATGATGTGACCAATAAAACTAACCTCCGACATCCAAAATTCACACTTGGTCAACTTGGCAAAGAGTTGCTTCTCTTGTAAGATCGATAAAACGATTCTTAAATGTCCCTCGTGCTCTTGTGAAGTACGAGAATAAACAAGAATGTCATCAATGAAGATCACAACAAATTGATCCAAGTAAGCTTGAAATATCTGATTCATATAATCCATAAAAACTGCCGGAGCATTCGTCACACCGAAAGGCATTACTAGGAATTCATAATGGCCATAACGGGTTTTAAATACGGTCTTTGATACATCCGAACTCTTCACACGGATCTGATGGTAACCCGACTGTAAATCAATCTTCGAGAACACACTGGCTCCTTTCAATTGATCTAACAGGTCGTCTATCCTGGGTAATGGGTACTTATTCTTGATGGTGACTTTATTCAACTGCCGGTAATCAATACATAACCGCATTCCACCATCATTCTTCTTTACCAATAACACTGGAGCTCCCTAGGGCGAAACACTGGGTCTAACAAAATGCTTAGCCATTAACTCTTTTAATTGGTCCTTCAATTCCCTTAACTCAAGTGGGGCCATCCGATACGGAGAAACGGATATAGGAGCCGTTCCCGGTATCAGGTCAATAGAGAATTCCAATTCCCTCTCCAGAGGAAGAGAAGTGATATCCTCGGGAAAAACTTCAGAAAACTCACAGACTACAGGAATACTCAGAACTTGAAGGTTGCTACTCTCCTCCTTAGTAAGAACCAAAAGAACAGATTTTTCCTTCTCAAACAAAAAATTTATCATTCCGACCATTCCTTCCAAAATAGTAGTTAACACATCCTTCGGAGTAGCCTTAACGGATGGAATGATGATTAGCTTCTCCTCATAACCAATAAATACCGAATTATCAGAAAGCCAATCCATTCCCAAAACAACATCCACTTTCTTAAGTAGCAAACAAATAAGGTCAATTTGAAAAACTCTCGCATCCACAGATAAAACACAATTTTCACACATTAAAGGTGTTTCAGCCATCTCATCCATGGCAGTAGTAACCACCATGGGCGGAGACAACGGAATAGCTTTCAAACCAAGTCGCTTCACACATTGAATCGACACAAAAGAGTGTGTTGCTCCATAATCAAATAATACAAAACAAGGATGTCTATTAACGAAACACGTACCAACAATCAAAGAGTTATCACCCTTTGCTTTCCTTGCGTCCAAAGTATACACTCGACCGGCAATCCTCTCTTGCGTTTGATTCCTATTCTAAGGACAATCTTGCATCATATGACCCACTTTGTGACACCGATGACACTCCACTCCTTCGAAGTGACATCTACCAAAATGCATCTTACCACAAGTACGACATACAGGAGGCGCACTTGATCTAGAACCCTGAACTTGCTTCCCTTTAAAAGCTTGTTGTCTTGGCCTAAATTATTTATTTGATCTCCCACGATCACTCTTATTCGACCTACTCAATCCCCCCTCAGCTTGAACTTTTTTTTAAACTATTCTCTGCCACATAACACTGCCTCAGTAATTCATCATAACTAGTGAACTCTCTTTGAGACACACTATGCGAAATATCGGCCTTCAAACCAAAAAGGAACTGGTTAATTTTCCACCTCTCGTCCGGAGCATACATGGCCTTCCTAGAATAAGCCGCCATAATCTCGAATTTCTCAGCATAAGCAGCTACGGTCAAAGTACCTTGTCTCAATTGTTGAAAGTCAAATTCCTTCTGGGTCTTTAAAGAACTAGGGAAATAATTCTCCATGAAATTAATCTTACATCGCTCCCAGACCTTAGGTACCTCTTGAATAGTCATTAGGGCTGAGGCACTCTCCCACCACCTCATGGCAGGACCCTTCAACGAATGAGAAGTAAATACCACCTTATTCTCCTCACTACAATGGATTATCAAGAAAATTCTCTCCATGCCATCTATCCATTCATGGGTTTTCACAGGATCTAATCCACCATGAAATTCAGGAGGATTCATGCGGATGAAATCTCCGAAACTCCCACCTACATCTTCTGGAACAACCACATGAGGATGTAGACCTCCATTCATTTATTGTACCATCTGCTGCATGAATTGGTTTTGTTGCTGCTGCATCTGTTGCATAAAATGAAACAAAGGGCATTCCCATCATCGCCAGGCAGATCTGTCCCAGCTGGAGTAGTTCTGGGTCTACCACGGTTGCTTCTGTGTCCGTCAGCCATGTTCCTAAATGTCATACAGATAGGATTAAGTTGATCAGGCTCAATACCATAAATCTAACACTTAAGACCAATGGCGACACCACACATATGAAGCGGAAAGAAATACTTATACTATTTCATGGCTAGGTCGAGGATACGACCTGCTCTAATACTAACTGTAACACCCACATATAATATACATACATCAAATCATAATATTATACATGAATCCAAGTGCTTGATACTGAAATACCATAAGTTCCTAGTTAACACATTATATACATTACATGCCCCAAAATACTTAATACAAAAAAACTATGGCACAATGTATACAAGATGTCCCAAGACACTAAGAACTAGATCAAACAATGATCTCAAAATAATCTCCACAACGAAAGTCTTTCCATCCCAAAAAACCAAGGATCGTAAGGAAAATCAAACGACTTTATCCTTACCATTCGCCGAACCTGTAGTACCTGTAATATAATCAACAACATGGGGTGAGATATTAAATATCATTGAGTTCCCTATCTTATAGATTCTCTCAGCTTTAAAAGGTTCTATCATCCTAACCCAAGTCAAAAGGGAAGGGAAATGACCTTGAGTAATCACGCTCACACTATAAGGAAACACGTTTATTGAGTCTGTTAACTCAAAAGTTATCACTATCGTCAACCCTATCAAGGCATCCCTTCTTCCCGTCCTCTTCTACGTCTAGAAGTCGGAATGAGTCATGGATCCTCATAGATTACTTGGCATAAGAGATAGATTTGGAACTAAAGGGCACATTATCACCTTAATTCGTTACTTTACACGGTCCCTTTCACCGTTACAAGTCTTTTTACTCGTAGGCTCCATTCGTACTATAACATTGGGGATCAAACCTACCAAGTAATCGTGCAATTGCTCTAGAGGAGCTCGTTACTTATGAAACTACACATAATGGGGAATGGTTGCGATTTTGTGATTTCACACACAAACATAATTGTATTCAACATTTTTAGGCCACATTAGCCTTTCTCAAATAAACATAATAATTACATGTGTTCCATACTAGTGTCTTATTCTTTCTATTACCATTTGGTACTGAACGCACTGTTGTACCCCAAATTTTACCCTTAGATCCATTGATCTTTTGCATGTCATATTAGGTCAAGCATGTTGCATAGCTAACCCTCTTGCCAGGTTTTGTTTGTGTTTGTTTCATTTGTGAATCAGGTTTTATCTCAAGAAGATTCAAGGGTTGATCAATCAAGATTTTGGATGGAGCACTGAATCAAGCAAGTTTCTCATGTTCAAAGAGATATCTCCATGACCTTCTCTATAACAAATTTTTTTATCCACCTTATCCACCCTCAATTGTCTTTCTTAATACCAAACCAATTTCAATAGTCATCTATTAACCAAATTTTTATCCAATTTCATCTCTATGTGTCAAAATCGATTTTCCTAAACCATAACCATTTCACTTACCAAAATTTCACCTATTATTTGTTTTCTTTTCTAAACCATTTCTTTCTGTAACAAAGGAAGAGAAAAACTAAACCTTAAAACATTTGATCTTTCAGCCCATCACCATAGGCCCATCGTTGCAAATCATGTTACAAATTATATTGAAATGAAACTCATTGGCTGAGGACCAATAGGAATCATGCAAGGTGGCTTTGACTTTTCAACTCTATCCTTTCAGCCAATGAGGAGACGCCGCGTGGCTTGGAAAGAAGTAAAACAACCAAAAACATTTCTTCTCCTTTGTCGTGTCTTCGTGTTTCAGAAGAGAAGAAGAAAATTCAAGTGGATTCATAACCGGTTCATCCCAAACCATTTCTATAACCCAACTCTTGGCGCGTTAATTCACTTTTGAAAATCCCCAAATCACTTCCCGTTTGAGCTTTCATTGCCTTGATTCATTAAAAGTTGTTATGAGGAGTTACTCGTTTCAGCATACGGACTGCTTTCGCCTGCAGATACCCTTGCGCAATCCCAACCACTGCCTCATTTGATACCCACTCTTATGACAACAAAGAAGGAGTTTTAAGCAATGCACGAAGTCATGAAATTTGCCCTGCACCTCTGAGGTTTTTGTGTAGCAAGGGAAGCGTATTTGTCTCCAAGGAATTGACCAAATTTGAATTTGAAAAGAGACGTTGCAAACCCTATTCTTCTACTCAACATACCATGTGTTTGTTCATTGGACTCAAAGAACCAAAGCCCATCTGCTCAGCCTATAAAAGGAGGTCACCTCAACACTTAAACTCACCAACAATTTTCACAAAATACTCAAATAGTCTCTGAGTTCTAAGCTTCACGAGCAAGAAAGGAGAAAAGCTGCTTTGGAGTTCTCTTGTTAGATCAGAAAGGAGAGCATTCAGCACACTTGAAGGTGCAGTGGACATTACTCCACTTGGTAACCACACTTTCCCTTCTAATGTTCATGCTCAATTAATATCATCATATCATAATCATAACTGTTGTAATGTAATATGCTACTGAATGTTTGAATCTTAATTGTTTGTCCTTGGCTTGATATCAGGAAGTAGGATAATTCTATTTGCTTTGCTGATATGTTGAGTTAGACATGTATGTTGCTGTTTGTTTTAAGTTATTATGCTTGAGATATCACCATGATGATAATGCTTTGGTTTTGTTCATTGACTGGCTGTAAGCATATAAGATTTCACTTTGGTGTTGTACTGTCAAACTTAGATGCATAAAATTGTTAACTTACTTATGTATGCCTTGGTGCTTGGATGTTGTTTTGGAATGAGAGATTCTTGAACTTTAGTTCCATACTTGTTCCTGAGATGCTCGTGTGTTTTATGGTTGTTGAACCTATCTATCACTGTAAGTTGCTATGTGTGATGTTTGATTGAATGTTGCTAAGTTACTTTTACTAAATGCCACTGGTTTTCTTTTTCTGTCATCATCAATATATGATCATTTTGTATACTCAAAATCATGGCTTTGTTTTATATTTAAAACTTTGTTATTGTTGATATTTGTTGTATTAAGGTTGACAGTTTTGTTATTCATGTATGTGTTTACATTTTGAAATGCACCATTCTGCCATGGCATTGACCTTTGCTGACCTATGTGCTTGATGTTTGGTTTTGAATTGTTAAAATGTTTAGGGTTGACTTGTTGAAATTTGTTGCTGGTTTTTAAGTTAAGATTGAATTTGTGTTCTATATTATGACTTGGCTATCTGTTTGTATGCCTAAAACTAATACATCTAAACTGCTAAATTCACTTTAAAATTTTACTTGTTGTGTTTACTTGCTGCTGTGAAAGGTTCAGAAATCTTGTACCAAGCATGTTTGTCTTTGTTCTACCAATCTTTGATACATAATATGCCATTAGTGCTTTGCTGCCTCTATGACTTGTGACTAGTTTGTAAACCTAGAATCCATGATAAGTATGTCTTACTATGTTTGAAACTTGTATTGTCCATATGCCATTGTCATTAGCATGCTGTCAGTTTGATATCTCTAATTTATGTACAAGTTTTAAAGTGCCAAGTATGACGTGTGTTTGTCTGCCATGTAACTTTGCTTTAAATCAGAACTGGTTTTTGATCCATGCCTTTATGCTTATTTTTACATCCATTGAATGTTAGCACAACAAGTATTTGTTTTCACCATGCCCTGCCACTGCTTGTTTTGAGTGACATTATTTGAGTGAACTTATTTGTCATACTGCCATGCCTTGTGCCCTGTTTTGCCTTGGATACATGTGTTAGCTTATACGACCCTTGACCATCAGGATGTTGTTTTTATATGTGATATTCATGCTTAATCTGCTATTTGATTTGGATGTCACTATGTGTGTACAAGTTCTGTCTGAACCTATGCTTCATGATGTATCAAGATGCCATGAACCTATGTCTTCCACCATCATGTTATTAAATGTAAACTTGCCTTGACATTGTATTTAATTTGTGTACCCATAGTCTAGCTTTGATGTATGAATTATCACTATGCCTTGCACTCACCTTGTATGCTATCCTTTGGGAAGTTACGCCTGCTGCCTTGTTCAGTATTCAATGTATCATGATGTTGTTTTTTTATTTAATTGGTATGCTAGCATTAGTAAGTACATTTGATCTTTCGAGTTTATTGCTCTATGAACCAGAACTGCTCTAAGTGACTCATTTGCTTGTCTGCACTGACTGTTTGTTATTATTGATGTTTCACTCTGTTGCCATCATCTTGCTAACACTCATTTAGCATGTTTTTAAGGCCTGTCACCAATAGTTGGAGTAGTCTTGGAGTATGTCATTACTTGATCTATCCTATCCCTATTTTCACCACTCATATTAACATGCTTGAGTTGCTTCTGAATTTTAGAAATATGTTTAAAGCTGACTGTACCATGTCTGACCCTGTGGTTGCCATCACATCATCATGCTATTTTCATCTGTTACTTTGAATGAATGATGTTGCTATTGTTTTGCTTGCTTGCACCTTAGTCAAATTAACCTTATTAATCATGTAATGTGGTTCTAAAACTTTCTTTTGCTTTCTTCATTTAACATGTTCAGTATTAAACTTCTACTGTTCTTGAAACTCAACCTAGTGTCATGCTGTTTTGGATCCATAGTCTACATGGTTGTTTATTAGTTGCATTCAAGATATGTCATTTCATTGAGTTCCTTTCGAATGTGTTGTATGCTTGTTAAATTTTGCTGTCGTGCCTGTGTTTGAATCTGTTGCACTATGTATTCAAGTGTTCCTTTACTTTGTGGGTGTTCAATTTGTATGGTAAAAGCATTTATTTGGCATTTAATATGTATGGTTATTCATAATGTTGGTGTTTTAATCATATGCTTCTGTTCTTTCCTAATTGATAATGGTTTGAGAGATGAATGGCATGACATGATGTTTGGGTTGGCTGTGTGAGTTTGGATGCTTTGTTAATTTTGTTCATATGCACGCGCAAGGGTTATGTATTAATTAAGGTGTGTTTATTACCGGATGTAACAGCCACCCCAGTGGCAAGAACACACATGCACATGCGCCCTTTAACCCTTAGGACTGAGGTTCAAATCCCCCTCGCCCCAGTCCTTTTATTTTATTTTTCAATTTCGCTTCACTTTACATATATACATGTGTTACCATTGTTTGTTAAAGATGCGCGCATGGTTCAGTTGGTTTTAGTTTTAAGCTTGCACACACAGGGTCCTGGGTTCGATCCCTAGGAATACCCTTTCCTTCATTTTTACTACTTGTTTGTCTTATTTATTTTTAAATTTATGCTTTAATTTCAAACCTTCATAACTTGTTTGTTTTTCATCCTTTTCCTTCCATTCTTTTTGCTATTTGTTTCTAATTGGATCCACTTGTTGAATATAAAATGAAATGGTTGAAAATGTTTAATCTTATTTGTTTTTATTCATGTGGAAATTGGAAATTCTTTTAAGGTTTTATTGCACTTCTTTTTTATTCATCTCATGATGTTACTTTTGTTTACCTTGTTTGAGCATGATCTAATATGTGTAATTCTAACCTTGCATGATATTATAACTTTGTTTCATCATAATGTCTTGTTCATGTCTTTTTACATCATTATGTTAAATTCATATAAATCTTTATTTCATAGTAATTTAAAACTGTTTTTTCCCCCCCATTCCAAAGGGAAATCTTCCTAAATTGACTCATGAGTCACTAAATAACCACCCTTGCCTTAGCCTCATAAGTTTATCCCAATTCTTGGCCTCATGAGAGCCATGAAATCATAACTTAGTAATAGGTTAGAGTTTTGAACTCTATGTGATTCTCACCATCATGAGAACTCACCTTCCCCCTATAACTTAGATTTAGAGAGTTATCGTGAACTCTAAAATGAGCTCATACTCATTTCCCCTTGGAACTTTGGCCATAGTCAATGGTTCCTCCTTCACCCTTAGATCGGTGAACTACGGATACTCTGATTCCACTCCCGTCAGGATACGTGGGCGCAAGGTGCGATACCTTGTCGAGTATCCTTAGATACTAACCCCTAGGGTTTCAAACTTTTAGTATAGAACCTTTAGCAAGCGAGTAAGACATAACAAGCTAAAACGAGAGGTTCCCGTAGAGTACTACGGACGTTTAGGATGCTAATACCTTCCCTAGGCGTAACTAACCCCCGACCTTAGATCTCCCCCCTTTAGGTTTTTCTCGATCTTGAACCTTTCCTTTGGATAAATCAAAGTCGGTGGTGAATTTCAAAGAAATGTGATGCAAGTTAATTAATAGCTTATTATCCGATTCTCACCGCAACACGCACGCCTCATCCTCTTTTGCACGAGCGTCGTCGTTAAGGTATTCTTCAATCTCCTAGCTTATTACTAGGTTCTAACATAGTTTCATAGTAAGGTTTCCTCACTCTACCTATTACATATTTTAACATGAATTTACTCTCAATCATGTTCAACATCAATATTAGGCAAAGCATATTACAATTGCACATTAGAATTATATGTAATAATTCAAACATAAGTTATACCACTTTTGGGTTTTCCTCCGATTATTTAATCAGGCAATAAAACGTATATTTTTCACCTTCATCATATAGAATATTCTCATAGCTTTATATCGGTACCAAGAATGCTTAAATCGGGTAAACGAGTCAAAAGTTATGGATTTTAAAAGAAAAGGGAATTTATTTGAAAACTCCCAGGAGCACCCGGCGGTACAATTTTTGCCTGACGGTGCCCCCTTCGCCTATACTTCGCCCAGCGAAGCAGCAACATAAATCCCATGCCAAAACCCTAAAGTTACAGAATCAAAACATGCTGCGCCTCTTGGCTTTTGCCTGGCAGAGCAGCGACGCAAGCCTTTCTTCTCCCGGCGCTCAAAGCGCCGCCCGGCGGTACGCTCCAGAAGCAGAACTTTCTGCTGCGTTTTCATGGTTCCAATGGTTTCAAAATTCACCCTTTCCACACCAAATCATTTCCAAACCACAAAACAAGTATCAACAATTGATCATATACATAAAACAACTACCCTACGCAATTTATATCAATTTTCAACCGTTAGATTCATGATTTTAGCAAGATTACTCATTTTCTCACAATATCAAACCTAACTCTAGAACTCAAGAAACTCTACAACTAAAGTCTCTATCTAGAACCCACCTGGATTAGAGGATGATGATGAAGAAGATGAGATGAATTGATGAAGAAGAGATATTGATTCTTGATCTTGAGCTCTTAGGGTTTTCTTCCTCTTTTTTTCCTTTCCTCTTCCTTCTCTCTAACTTCTTTCTATCTTTTTTTCTCTTTGTTTCTGTGTATGGAAAAAGGGTGGAAAGAAATGATATAGAAAAATATCATTAATTAGTAACACTACTAATTATCCAAACAATTCTATAGCTCCAATAATTAAAATCTCAGAGTCAGATAATATTAATTGGATTTGCTCTGAGCTCATCAGTTACTCGAATTTATCTTTGTAGAAAAATTCTCATAGTACACCGGAACCCAGTTGATCATAGTAATATTATCCAGAGCAAAATAACTTACGGGATATTACAGCCTTGCATTAAACCACGTTGGATCTCAAAGACCTTAGAAGGACTCAGATTCACTAAAATAGAAAGGAAACCACCAAAATGCAAGCATTCATCCATTTCATCCATACTACTCAAATCCCATACTAATCATCACATTCCTCAAGAAGTTCCAGTTGACACAGTCGTACGCCTTTTCGAAATCCATTTTAAACATCACACACTCTAAATTGTCCCTCGTTGCTTTATCAATGACCTCATTCGCAACAACAACTCCATCTAAAAGTTGGCGACCTGGCACAAAAGCAGACTGATTATGCGACACTAACTTACCAATAACCCTTTTAAGCCTTGCAGCCAGCAATTTAGCAATTATCTTGTACATATTTCCCACCAAACATATAGGCCTGTTGTAACACCCCAACTCCCATCGCGAATAAATAATACATAAATAAATCAGAGTGAATAAAAATTTGTTCTTAGACAGAAACAAGGATGCCACATTTGAAGAAAGAAAATACAATCCCTGCTCATAAATTTGATACATAACACAAAATGGCATAAACATAAAAGGGAAACTTTTTCCAACAAAAGGAAAGTTCAATTATGGAATAAAGCGGAAAGATCCATAACTGGCTTGTTTTACAAAATAAATTACTTTATAACATCAAAATATTCATACAAAGGTAATACAAAATAGATCCAACAAATGTATACATATATAACAAAAGCGTTCCCCGACTCCCGTGTTACATATCAGAGCGGACAGACCGACAAAAAGATGGAGAACTAATCTTCACAAAAGCCTCCAAGATACTAATCTGCAATTTCCTCATAGAGCAAAAAACCACAACAGAAGGGTGAGAAATAACAACTAAATCAAGATTGCATAATAATATGCAAACACATATAAATTCACATGCATAATTATTCTCACCACAAGCATCACATACTAATACATATAGCATGCCACAGATACATAACATATTTCTAATAATCCAACAACATAGCATATATCAATTATACCAACATAATCACATATTCACACATAAGGCATACCAAAGTTATAACATATGGAAACACACCGCTACCTCGCATATATTCATCTATAGCATATCAACGATAATCCAAACAATCTTTGTAATGTATAACGTCTCCACAAAACATAGCATATGTCTATACATAAAACATATCATCCATAACCAATGCATTTATCACAAATGCATACCAAATCACCAATGCTATCACGAGCTCAACACATAATCAATCAATTCACAATTCCTCATACATAATCAATCCATTCATAATTTCCCACACATAATCAATCCATTCATGATTTATGCAAATGCATAGAGACCGACACAACGACTCTATGCAATGCAATGCGGTACCAATCCATCCATCATTCTCATCATTAATTCACTCAGGAATTATTGGAATCATCGCTTGTTACTTAGTGTAACTCCCCATCGGGTAAACGATGTTCCGCGTCGCTTTAGGTCCTCTTGGTATAAGGCTCACGACGTTTATGGATCGCTTTAGGTCCTCTTTGTATAAGGCTCACGATCCGATCGCTTTGGGTCCTCTTTGTATAAGGCTCACGATCGTCTATAACGTCGCTTTAGGTCCTCTTTGTATAAGGCTCACGACCGTTACAGCAGATTCCCTCTGGAATCATTTCGTCGCTCACACCCCATAAGGGCACACGACATCACAAGATGCATATCATAATGCTTGGCATACAAATGACTCATGACAATCAAATGCATCTTCACAAATCAACAATATGAATTATCCCATCGTCATTATTCATGCATTGGAAATCAATTCAAACAATGCATTTACTTGCCATAAGGCCACCAAATAACACACATTGAATTTCACATAAACAATGCATTTCATCATAATCCACAAACCACAACAATTAGCATTTTAGCATATACACTTATATCAATTCACATCAATAATTACTCACCATCAACCACAACAACCCTACAATCATACAATGATATTCACAACACTAGGATTCACGCCACAAAGGCTACCCACAACAACATACATTAATATCATACATTTGTATTCAAGTCAACAAAGTATTTTTCCATAAAGCCACAACAATTACAACAACTTATCACATGCTTCAACATCATATAAACCACATAAAAGCTCCACGTCATATAACAATAGCACAACACACTGTAAAACACCGACCGCACGCATTTAACGCAATAAAAACCCAACAACCCAACACTTTTACATAATCACGACTTAATTAAATCCTCTACTTTCCTCCAAACCATTTTTATAAGAAATAGCATCTCATTAACTTTCCAATGATACCAAGAACGTCTCGATCCGAGTTACGGATCAAAAGTTATGGATTTTAAAAGAAAACAGAATTATTGAAAATTCCCAGGAATGCCCGGCGGTACAAATTTTCGCCCGGCGGTGCCCCCTTCGCCTGTGCTTCGCCCCGGCGAAACAGCGGTGTAAATCCCATGTCAAAAACCCAAAAGTTACATAAGCAAAACCATCAGCGCCTCTTGACTTTCGCCCGGCGTTGCAGGGGCGTAAGTTTCGCGTCGCCCGACGCTCTAAGTGCCGCCCGGCGGTACGCATCAGAAGCAGAATTTTCTGCTGCATTCCATGGTTCCCAAGGGTCCAAAACTCACCCTTTCCACACCAAATCATTTCCAAACATCAAAACAAGTATCATCAATTGATCACATGCATATTACGACTACACTATGCATTTTATATCGAATTTCATCCGTGAAAATATCGATTTCTATTTATTTTGATCACAAATTATCAATAAGAAAAAGTTGTGAAACAACCAAAACAATTACAACAAACAACACATATACATACACAAGCAAGATATAATCGAAAATTCTCACCCTTACCCGATTAATCGCGCTTGAAACGGAGTTTTCTTCGATTTTCCTCTTCTACTCTCTTTCCTCTCCTTTTCCTTCTTTCTCTCTTTCTTTCCTTTCCCTTTCTTTTCTCTCTTTTTCTCTCAAATCTCTATTTATAAAAATATCTAACCCCTCAAAATGACCATTTTACCCCTCAGCTCAAATATCTCGCAAACGCTCTCAAAACGCGATAAAACATAAACAGCGATGAAATATATTTCGGGAAATAAAAGTTGAAAAGAAATTATAATTTATTGCAAATATTTTACGTATCAGGTAAATTAGCCAATTAACTCAATTAGCCGGTAAAATACAATAAATTCACACATTTCACAAAATTCACATAAATGAAATATGTTAGTTCTTGTATTGGCTGGAATTTTGGTAAAACAATGGTGTTGTTAATGATGTCATATGTCTGATGTCTTAACATGAGTTCTTAACATTGAGTTGATGTTAAATTCAGAAGGGTTGCAATTTTGTATGCTGATGTTAAACCTGATGTCTTGACATCAGTTGACGGAACATCAGAACATCAGTCTGATGTGGTTTCTAGGGCTGCATTTGTTTAAGTGTGTTTTGACAAGATCTGGTGGAGAGATTGCAGGCGAATATCATGGGACAAATATATTCTGTTGCAATCTTATATTGAGCAGATATTGTTACTATTTTCATGCAAAAAGAAATGGAGAATAATTAGATTTAATTGAAGATTTAATTGAAGATTTAATTGAAGATTTGATTGAAGATCTATTTAGTAGCAAAATCTTTTGCAGATTTGTAGCGGCTGATTTGTTGTGATTTGAAGGCCCAAATCCAGTTGGGAAATAGGTTATAAATAGAAGCATTGTAACCTAGTTTTATAGCCAGCCATCATGTAAATTATAAGGGTTGTGCTGGTTGATGAACCACCCGGTTTGTGGGATGGTCATCATGTTTATCTCTAAGCCTGTAGGTAAGAGATGTATTATTCTTAGAGGAAGCTGTTAAGCAACTCTAAGCATTGTTCTTAGTCATGAGGGTCATGTCTAGGTATTGTTATAGGAGTGTGTCTTCTATTTTTATGTGTTTGGAGAGTTGTTGGAAATCAAGATGTTGATGCAGTGACTGAGATGTTGACTGCTAGACATCATTGCGGTGATTGGAAGTGAGATGGAGTCTCTTGCCTAGGGAGAACTTAGGTAGAAGGGTCATTGGGTAGGGATTAAGTGAGTAGATTATCAACTGGTATTGTTGAGTCTGTTATTTAATACTGCTAATATTGGACTTCCTTCCTGGCTTGGTATGCCCCCAGATGTAGGTTGTTAGACCGAACTGGGTGAACAAATTCTGTGTGCACTTTTCTTTTCAGCAACGTATTTAACTGTCTATAATTGTCTTGCTGTTTATGTCAGACCATATGTCTCGACATCATGTAGGACATCTGGGATCTGTTATACCAGAATTTCAATTGGTATCAAAGCAGGCATCCTGTCTGTTTCTGGATGAGATCTAGGGAAGATACTTTCTGGTTCATGAGCAAGAAAGATAGTTTTGCTGAGTTATGGACTTGGTCAGTTCATATAGTTGTTTGTTTGATCCCTTGAAGTGGAGGATGGACTATTCATGACAGGGCATGTATTGGACTTGTCTGTTGTTATCAGGTGTATAGCTTTGGTGGAAAACTACTGTTGTGAGTTTGATTTATTTTTAAACATTTTTGGTGTGCAAGGATTATTGAGTAGTGCCTGCATGGTATCTGATGTAACCCTGGTTGTTTCTTGTGTCTCTGGTGGTGAGACTTTAGGAAGGTATTTTCTTGGAAAAACTTTAGAGTTTGGTCTCCTCAACAGAAGGAGAATATATTTCAAATCAGGTATTGAAGACCAATCTATCCAGAACACTGATTCCTTCCTTCTCAATTTTCTTGATGATGAAAGAAGAGGGTGGAGCCAAAGCAAAAGAGTATCACTGTCAAGTCTTTCATGCGGGAGTGAAGTTCTTAATAAGTTATCTCATAAGCGTATTTATGGTGTCCAATATCTGAAGATGAATTCTCTTGTGAAGATACATGTTTCTGATTTTCAAAATCATGAACTGGAGGAAGTTTCATCAAGAAAGAAGCTGAGCTTGATATGTCAATCCTAATGTCTCGACATCGCGCTACACATCAACAGTTTATGGTAAATGCTGAGTCAAAGTCCTATTAGATTGTAGCTGTTTTGAAGGATCACTGAAGCTGTGAAGTTGAACAATTTTTGAGATGCTGTTCATAATGTCATAGCATCTCAGCTGGAGCTGGTTGAAGAAAAGGTAGTAATCTTGATAGCAGAAGAGAAGATCCCTATTTAAGCTAAAATGTCTGAGGATAATTTTATAGGGAAAATGCATCCAAGAGTTTGTGTGCAGTAGCAGTGTAAATCAGCCTGTGGTCAATTGGTGTATGCATGAGTTCTTTCAATTTTGTGGCTTGAAGGATTGGAAGTAGCAGATTGTCTATGGTATGTTATCACTCTTAAGTTAGACGAGAGGTCTGAACCTTGTGCTTATAAGAAGAAGCTTCTGGAAGAGTGTGTTATGCAAGTTCTGCAGTTTTGTTGGTCTGATCTTGGAAGTTGATCAGATGTTGATATGTTCTCGTGTGTTTGCTGCAAGAGATATGTGTGGATTATTATGGTTGTAGTCTCCAAATCCTAGTAGATGTTTAATGTGATTTAGACTGATGTCGGAATTGATGTTGAAACATCACTTCAGTTCTTTGCTCAGGGTGGAGTGAAAGATCAAGACACTGACCTAACCTGGAAGGCTTTTGTGGTATGAATGGTTGTCATAATGGTTGTCATGAAGAAGATTCAGAAGATGCTAGAATCTGAAGAAGAGTTAAACCACAGGGATTTAAGATCAATTGCTATTTGTGATATTCATAAGTATTTAATTGATTATCCTTGAAAGACAAGATTAAGGATGTTCTGTCAATTGTTTTAACATCTTTTCATCAGAGGTTTGGAGAATCATGGGAGGGGTTCTACATTCGCTCACAAGTCGCCTAGGTGTTGACCTGGGATTATTGCTTAGCATCTGTTCCTAGAAAGTATTGTGAATGACTTGTCCAGATGGTGGTGCTGTTGAAGATGAAGACGGAAGACTATGAAGACATCATAATCTTGTTGGTTTCAGCTTGGATCAGTTTATTCTGATCTAAGTGGTTTAGAGCATGGTGTTTGCTCTGGTTGTGAAGGTCGAGGATAAGTGGCAGTTATCTCTGGCTTTCTACTGACGGCTCTACTAAGGGAAGTGACCTTCTTTAGTATTGCTATGGGGTAGTCTTGGACTACTTATTTTCTGAAGATTCATATGTGGTAGGTTTGAAGTCTTTGGAGTTTCTAAGCAGGATGGAGGTTGTCTACTAAAACTTGATTGTTGAATCAAGTCTATGAGAGCATGGAAATCTGTTTCGGCAAAGGGAGGAGGTTCTTCTGAGTGGCATAAGGTAGAGCTGAATTCAACAGTTGGGTGACATAATGTTCTGACATCTAGCTTAACATCAGAAGTCTCAACTGGTGATGTGGCACATCAACTTATGATAGGGTGATCTACAGGAATGAACAATAGGATGTTTCAAAAAGATCGTTCTCATGGCAGTTTGCGGGAGCTGCAGGAAGGAGAAGATGTTACATGACCATGGCTTAGGGAGTCTAAGTGTGTTTGCTATTGAGCAATTGGAACACGTAACTTGAAGATCAAGTTTCCTTGGTGGATCAGGATATCTTTGTGAGAGTTCTGACAAACACGAAAAAGGTCAAAAGGTGGCATTTGGTTGTTTTCATATGAGGGTTCATGAATGAGGTGATCAAACTGTGGCATTTGGTTGATCTTAGAAGTGAATTTGAAGAATCAAGATAATCAGAGTGTGGCAGCTGGTTATTATTGAGGATTATCTTGGAACAAGTGACTCTTGTGCTGAAGGGTAATGAGTTGAAGACTCAAGGAGATTATTTTTCTTGAAGGTGGATGAGAGTTTATTCCTCTGGTTCTTTGGATTACTATGCTAGAGTAAGTCCAGTTGGTGGAGCATATCAAGAATCATGGTGTTGATGTTTTGGTGTGTGGAAGATGTTCTAACTTGTGATAGGACATTATCTGGGATGATTACCTACATTGTATCTAAAGAGAATCTACCTAATCATACGGGAGAATGATGAAGTAGAAGGTCTGCTTTGGAAGGAGAATATAGAGAAGACTGGAGTAGATCAGGTATTGATTGCTTGAAAGTCTGAATATGGATATTCATCAATTGATCCAAATGTCTAAGATAGATGATTGGATGTGTATCGCTAAAGGCAGAAGAAAAGCCTGTGAAGGGGACATAGCCCTATTGTCAAGTCATGCTAGAGAGTAGTTGATCATCCTGGCAAGATGTGGAGTTTTGGAGCATGTGAAGATAACAAACCAAGAGGGAATCATGTGAGTATACTAATTTACAGTCTGAACTCTTTGCTTCAGAGAGGGCGTGAGAGCTCATGGTATTCAGGTGTGTATGTTAACCTGAATAAGCTGCTCTGACTGTGTTTTATTGGGAGCTTCTTGAAGGACTTCTATACGAAATGAGTCCTCTGAATGGTAATGAGAAGCTGATGTCCCCAAAAGATGTTGTTGAATGGTGATGTTGTAACATCATGATTGCTGATGGTTATATTTGGAAGATGATTGAGAGTGTGTGTGTGGAGTTGGATGCTCAAGCATTTTTGTCAGAAGAGATGTTTCTGACTATGTGAATTAGAATGTGGAGATTCTGGTCTTGTTTTTAGTAGTTTGTTCTGGAAAAGCATGACTACTAATTTTGAAGACTTCACTAGTATCAACAACTACTGGTGGATGTAATGGTAGAGGGATTGTGATGTGATCTGATCAGAACATTTTTTTAGAGAGTTGTTCCTTCTTATACTACAAGTATCTCTTGAAGATATTAGATCTCAGTAAAGCAGAGAATTTGTGGAGTTTGTGAGCAGTGTCAAACAAGTCAGGATACTTGGTTGTGTTCTCCAAAAGTGAAAGTACAGTATGTGAATGTGCTCAGCAAGTGTGCTTAAATGTTCATCTCCATCTAGAGCATTAGTTAACCATGACAGGGGGAGTACTTGTCTATGGATTCTGCAGCAAAGGTGCATATATTGTGAAGCTTGCATGCTGATCAAGCTTGTGGAGATTGGTTGCCTCTTATGAGGAGATAATGTCAGATAACATGTTATGACATTAGGCTGTTGGATGACATGTTGGTGTGGACATGAATGGTTCTAGCCATGTGAAGCTAATTGTTTGTATCATGTGCGCACATGCTTCTGAGGAGAAGTCTGAAGACAATTTTATGCAGTTTTGGAAAAACTTTGTGAGGGTCTTTGTTGATGGGAGATGTCACACTTGTCTTGATGTGTGTTATTAATTCTAAGTAAGAGGAGTTTACTTAGAGTTCAGTGGAAGGCATTGTGAGTGTGCTTCAGAACTTGTGGATGATTGTGTGAAGCATTCCTGACTGGATGGATGAAGACTGTGGCTGGATTTTCCAAATGCTATGATGTACTGGTCAAGGAGCATCAGTTGTGAAATATAAGGGGAGAACTTCTGTCTGTACTAGTGTGGTACTTGGATTGTTTGAGGATTAAGCATTTTACGAATGTGTTCAGCAGGTGTGTTGAACAGAGGGTGCGCTCTTGAAGACATGAAGATGAGTCTTATGTTTTCCATTCATTTAAGGTGTTCTTCTTGCAAAGGAGCACTGGTTATCTTAGATAGGGAGAGTTGATCTGTTGTTAAAGTAGTTGTTTATCCAGATTGTAATGTCAGACAAGATGTCGTGACATTGTGTTACTGGTGAAGTTCATGGTGTACTTGACAGTTTAGACCTAGTTCTATAGATTTGTGTGTCAATGGATTGAATCAGAAGTATACATTTACATAAATGTTTGTCAATTTTTGGCCAAAAAGGGGGAGAGAATGTACAGTAGTAACTATTGAGTATGGATTTTGTTCTGAGTATGTTGGTTGGCAGATTCAGAGTTTGTCCAATTGTGGCTAAAAAGGGGGAGAGTTAGCCTAGCTGTTGCCTAGTTATCTGTTGTAGTTCTAGGCTTGAGGGGGAGTTGCTGCTGCTAGTTGTGTGCTGATGTTAGTTTGTATGGTGTTTTTCCGCGGCTGGTATCTCTGGTGTAGGCTGAGATTGTTTTAGCCAAAATTAGCCAAAGGGGGAGATTGTTAGTTCTTATATTGGCTGGAATTTTGGTAAAACAATGGTGTTGTTAATGATGTCATATGTCTGATGTCTTAACATGAGTTCTTAACATTGAGTTGATGTTAAGTTCAGAAGGGTTGCAGTTTTGTATGCTGATGTTAAACCTGATGTCTTGACATCAGTTGACAGAACATCAGAACATCAGTCTGATGTGGTTTCTAGGGTTGCATTTGTTTAAGTGTGTTTTGAGAAGATCTGGTGGAGAGATTGCAGGCGAATATCATGGGACAAATATATTCTGTTGCAATCTTATATTGAGCAGATATTGTTACTATTTTCATGCAAAAAGATATGGAGAATAATTAGATTTAATTGAAGATTTAATTGAAGATCTATTTAGTAGCAGAATCTTTTGCAGATTTGTAGTGGCTGATTTGTTGTGATTTGAAGGCCCAAATCCAGTTGGGAAATAGGTTATAAATAGAAGCACTGTAACCTAGTTTTATAGCTAGCCATCATGTAAATTATAAGGGCTGTGTTGGTTGATGAACCACCCGGTTTGTGGGATGGTCATCATGTTTATCTCTAAGCCTGTAGGTAAGAGATGTATTGTTCTTAGAGGAAGCCGTTAAGCAACTCTAAGCGTTGTTCTTAGTCATAAAGGTCATGTCTAGGTATTGTTATAGGAGTGTGTCTTCTATTTTTATGTGTTTGGAGAGTTGTTGGAAATCAAGCTGTTGATGCAGTGACTGAGATGTTGACTGCTAGACATCATTGCGATGATTGGAAGTGAGATGGAGTCTCTTACCTAGGGAGAACTTAGGTAGAAGGGTCATTGGGTAGGGATTAAGTGAGTAGATTGTCAACTGGTATTGTTGAGTCTGTTATTTAATACTGCTAATAGTGGACTTCCTTCCTGGCTTGGTATGCCCCCAGATGTAGGTTGTTAGACCGAACTGGGTGAACAAATTCTGTGTGAACTTTTCTTTTCAGCAACGTATTTAACTGTCTATAATTGCCTTGCTGTTTATGTCAGACCAGATGTCTCGACATCATGTAGGACATCTGGGATCTGTTATACCTGAATTTCAAAATAAATAAATACAATTAAACAAATCAGGGCGTTACACCTGTAGTCGTTATAACTTAATGAGTTTGGCACTTTAGGAATTAGAGTTAAGAATGAAGACCTAACCACCTTAGGAAGGTGAGCATGACTGTGAAAATCATTCACAAAAGCACAAATATCATCCTTCATAAAATACCATCACTTTTTAATGAAAACGAAGTTATAACCATCCGGGACCAGACTCTTACTACCTTCACAACTCCAAACCGCATTCTTAATCTCCTCTTCAGAAAATGGAACCTCTAGATACTCCGCATCAGCCTTCGACGAAGATTTAAAAAGAGCCTCCTCCAAAGAAGGTCTATCCAAATCGACTTCAGAATATTTATCTTTGAAGAAGGATCTCACAGCATCTTTAATACCAGCCACCGATTCTATTTTCCCTTCTAGGGAGTTGACAAAACCAATGAAAGTATTCCTCACTCTCCCTTTAACTATATTATGGAAGAACTTAAAGTTGATATCTCCCTCCCTTTTCCACTTAATACATGCTTTTTAAATTAACATGTTATCGCGAATGTAAAGATACTTCTAAATATTCCTAGAAGCTCCAGCCCTCTTAATCACCAATTCCTCAACCTCAGAATCTTCAGCAGAAACCAAAGCCTTGTCAAATTCAAATAAGTTTTCCACACCATCCTCCACTTAAAGGTCATGCCAACCAAAAACAACCCTGTTCCAATCTCTAAGACTCTCTTTAAGCAATTTAAGTTTTTCTTTCAACACAAAATCACTTCTGCCCACCACTTTAATATCTTGCCACTTCCCCTCAACAAACTTGATGAAATTAGGATTGTCAAACCAGAAGTCATTAGTCTTAAAAGGCTTAGGACCCTAATTTCTAACCCTCACCTTCAGCCAAATAGAACAATGATCAGAAATATCCTTCTTTCCAATACTCTACTCACACAGACCCCATCTATTTATAAAAGCTGAATCCACCAAGTACCTATCTATTCTACTCATCGCCCTACCATAGCCACTGAACTAAGTGAACCGATTTCCAGAAACTGGTAAGTCAACAAGATTCAAAGACCTGATAAAATTAAGAAACTCCCTCGACTCAGAAGTTCTAACAGACTGAACACTCCCCTTTCTCTCAGAACAATCTGAAACAGCATTGAAGTCTCCTCCAAAGATCCACATCCCATTTGTCCACTTGCTTTTGCAAAACCGAAGATCCTCCCATAATTTACGCTTAGCACTGATAGTACAACCAGAATACACATTGATAACATAGAAGATATCTGAATTCCACATCACTTTGACTCCTAAAAACCCATCTCCAGAAAATGAGAAAATAGGCTGGACAAAATTAGAATTCCACAACGTAATAATCCCCCCTGAAAAACCACAAGATCTACTGTATGACCAACCCACTTCAAAGTTACTCCACATACTACTAATGAGATTGAGATCCACTTCCTTCAGTTTAGATTCCTGAATAAGAAATAAATCATCCTTACCCTTATTAATAATATTGTTGACCCTTCTTCTCTTAGAGATGCTTCCTCCTCCTCTAATATCAAGAGAACCGACTATCATTATGAACCATTAGAATTCACCCATGAAAACAACCTTATCTTTTGCTTCCAGATCCGCTAGCAGTTTCGTATAATCCATCACACCGTCTTTTGGCATTACCCCTAACCTTTTAACCGCCTTCCACACTTTCTCCCCCACATTGGAGTCTAAATTCTCCCAGAATTTCAAGTTACAGGAATAAACATCCGAATCTGAGACAAAATCACAACATAGAACCGCTCCTGCTGACATAACACTCGATTTCGCTGATCTAAGATTATCAAGGGGAAGAGAAGATACAGATGGAATTTTAGGTTTCAAGGCAACAAATTAAGAAGGTTGAGAAAACTGTTCAATAGGGTCTTCTGAGGCAACCGAATCCCCTACAAAGACACGACCCAAACTTCTTTTCTTGGGCTTGATAGCTTTTGAACGAATAGGCCCACACAAATCGGCCACCCTCATAATTTTAAATTTCTTAAGGCCCATTTTCTTACCCTCTTTCCAACCCTTCTTACTTGCTTTGAACAAAGGACCTACCTCAGCCTCTGTATCCACGTCAGCTACTTTATCACAAACTAAAACTACCCCTACATTCCCTACATCCCTCTTGTCAAGGGAGACTGAAGCAGCTTTAGCTACTAGAATAGCTCCATCGAAATTCTCAAACCTAGGAGTAGGATCAGCTACGTCAAAAGTAACCTTTTCAACCAACTGCCTTTCTACTGCCAAATCTCTTTTTTCTAAAGCCACCATAGCGTTGTTCCCTATGTCAGTCTAGAACAAACTAGATTTTTGGCCCTCATTAGGAATAGCAACAGGATCCAAACTTCTCTCATCGTCTTCCTCCTCGTTGTAGAATTTGCTCCAGGAGCTTTCAGAAACCGATGAGGAGGAAACAACGTTCTTCTTCGAACCTGGATTATTAATAGAGATGCGCAGAGGCCCGTGAATATCCTCAACCACCTTGATTCTAAAACAAACTCCATCAATCTCCATATTGAATATCTCATTTAAAACAACAACACACGAAGTTCGAACCAATATCCTTGCAACATCCATACAATCTCCATTACGAGTGTTATCGTCAACACAAATATACGTCCCCACGGATTTTGCCAGAAACTCAAAAAATGCAAAGTTCCAGGCATGGCAGGGAATGCCATGGCATTTCAACCACGTCAACCTTTCCGTATCCACATCACCTTCCTTCCATTCTCTAATCTCTGAAAACCACTGTTTCCGTCATGATCCGGCTTTCCTTATCAAGTCTCTAATTTCACCTTCATCTCTTTCCTCCAATAAGCATAAGTTGGCTCCTAGAGGAGTAACTTTGATAGAAAAATAGCCTTCGATCTCGAAGCCATTCTGTATGTTATAAGCCATTCCAGGTTCGTTCACCACTCTAACATAAGCAGCCTTAAATCTATTGTAGCTAGACTTATCCGTCTGAAACTTCAAGGTAGGTGACACCTTCTTGTTGCGAGGGTGTATGGACTGATTATTAACAACGTCAGCGAAGGATCTTCCCCCTACTCTCACGTCTGAGTATCCCTTTCTCCTATCAAAGCCTTCCTCCATCTTGTTGTTAAACTCCCTATTCCGCACTACATCAAACCCCTTTGAGTTCACCTTCTCCGGCCTTCTAAATCTAGGAACATTAGCATGGATCTTCACATTATCAATTAAAATATTATCAAGCTTGATAGCCAAAATTCTAGCATCCTCTACTTCCAAAAACCTTGCGAAGCCAAAACGTTTTTATAGTTTATTTCTCTTTTGAGGGATCACCACTTCCTTAACTTTACCATGTTCCTTAAATAGTTTGAAGGTGTCTTCAGCTCTGATTCTATCTGGAATCTCCGAGAAAAATATTGATTGTAAACCATCCCCTTCCAAATTATTAGAATAACTTCCCCTCAGAAACGCATCCCATCTGTTAACTTGATTCTGCTGTCCTCCACGTCGTCGTTGCACTGTCCTCCACTCCATGTCTAAGCTCTCATGTAGTAAATGAGGTTTAGGGTATTCGGAGATCGTCGTTGAGGAAGGAGAGAGATCGGTCACAAAGGGTTTAAAAAAGAGTTTAAAACTAATAACAAGTCTCTCACCGGAGTAAACAGTTCAAAAGCCTCCTTCTCCTAGCTCTCTAGCTTGATTAAAATTGTTTGTTGCCTCGTTGGAACTCCTCATAGGAGAAGACAGGAATCCCAAAGTAGACAACTCCACTTTCTGGGATTGTTGTATTTCTTGAAAGACTGCGGTAATTAGCTCTTGATTGGTTTTTGACACTTGAAGATTTTATTCTTCGATAGTACAGAAGCCAAATTATAACAAACAAGGCAGTTGCAATCACGGTTGCCAATCCAATAGATAAACCTGTGTCAGATATAAAAAGCTAGATCAATCTATGCACTCTGTAACATCCTTCCACATGTACATAAATATAATAAGATTAAATTTATAAGCATCTTTATGAAAAGAAACAAAAAGCACCATAGGATTTAAAATCTCAATTTCAAACTTCGATTCTATAGCAATTGCTTTGATGCAGCACAGCGGCTTTTAAAGTCGTTAGATTTACAAGAAATAAATAATTTTTTGGAATGGTTCTGTAATAAAACACATTTATTTTCAGTGAAGTAGCAATACAGTACCTATTACTGCAGTTTTCAAATGCCGTTCCTTTTTTTCAAGACGGAAATAATATTCGCTCGAAGCTTTCAAATGCTGTTCCTTTTCTTTAAGACGGAAATAATCTTTGCTCAAAGGTGTGGTGCTATGTAGCAGAAATTATGGGTGTTTAAATCCAAATCAATCCAAATAAAAATCACAAACCGATAAAAAAAAAATCAAAAACAGAAAAAAAACGAAAATTATTGGATGTGTTTGGATGTCTTTTTATAAAAATCGATCGGTTCAGATCGGATTTCGTATTGGTTTTTTAAACCCGATCCAAACCAAACTGAACCGCATGTATATATTTTTTATACTTATTGATTTTTTTATTAGTATAATACTTTGTGTTAATTTATTATTAGTTGATACTTCTTTTATAAAATACTATTTATTAATTTGATTTAATCTATTAATTTTTATTATTTCATTTGTTTCAATTATAACTGATCATTATCATTTTGTAATATTAACTTTTAATAAAATATATGTTATATATTATATCAAATTTATTATTTATTAGTGTTTTTACAATATTAATAAAATTATAATTTGTAATTTGAATATTCAAAAAACGATCCAAATCAAATTGTAAGAAATTGAATCGGATCGGATTGGATTTTTTTAACCAATTATCTAAAACCGAACCGAACCACAAGTAAATATATCTTTGCATTGGATGACATTTTGCTACAAAACCGATATAAACCGAACCGCGAACACCAAAACAAATGAGTGCACATTATCTTGGTCATAATAAATGATACAATCTTGTACAACAAAATAACGATCATTAGAATAAAGTATATACCAGAGACACAATGGATACTTAAAAGTTTTCTGATCCGGTAGACATAAGCCTCCTGCACGATAACAGCCATCACAAAACTCTAAATCGACTTTAATATCGAGTGTTGAATGCAAATATGCACAATCGTCAGTGTTAGAAAGTGGAACTGGAAAACATGGTAATGGATAAATAGGGAAAATGGGATCATCCTAGTTAGAAGTAAAGTAGATATCATAATCAGGACACTTTGTATTTTTGGACATGTTTTTATGGCTATTGTCGAAGTCATGATTGCATCCATAGAAGTTAAAAGTGTTAAAGCTGAAGTGATTCTAAATCAAATTTAGAAGAACTTAGGCCATAGACTATAATTGAATTTGAATTTTTCGTAAAATTGATCCTATCAATTATATAAGTTTGGTCTCTAAGATGGAGTTTTTTTTTCTAAATGGTAACTGTTGTCACAACCATTTATATATAGGGGTGGAAAAAAGCCAGACCAACTAACAGGGGCATACAGCCTAGCTTACATAGACTGAGGTCAGGACAGACTTTTTTATAAGCCTATTTTAGCTAAAGAGGCTAGGTCACAGGCTGTAAGAAAAAATTTTTAAGTCTATCAAGTTAATCTATTTAAAAAAAATTAATAAATTTATTATTATTATATTCTATTTTGTATTTTTAATTAAAATACGAAAATAAAACTTAGTTATCTTGAAGAGCTTATTAAAATAAGTTGAACAAACATTATAAACAATGTCATAAGTTTTTCTCATAAGTTCTCTTCAACAAACAGTATCATCAAACTTATGCTAATAAGAAAATTTGAACGAGACAATGAAAACAAATATTTAAACTCATTGATCTTTTAACTTATTAGTCTATTTAAAATTAGTTGAATTTCTTATTTACAGATGTTCAAATGAAGTAGGCTTTTAAATAGGCCAATCAGGTCTTCAAAAATGTCAGACTTAGACCTAAAAATAAGCCTATGATAGACTACATGCTAGGGGCTCTAAATTTTTTAGCAGGACAAACTCAGACTTAGCAAAGTCTATCTCGGTCTAGTCTATTCCCACTCTTACTTATGTAAAAGGCACGTTCGCTTTACGGTGGTGAAAGGGAAGGAGATTTCCCCAAGATATCCACACAGAGGGTTTATTTCCTTTACACATTCTACATCGTAATCCCATTCAGGTGTAGCACAAAGAAGAAGCAGAAAATAAGAGGATGATAAAAGAAAGCCGAACATAAAATAAGTAGCCATTAAAAAATGTTAAGAGTGATTAAGGAACCAACTATGAATAGGAATTATATAGAATGGAATTGTGTAAGAATTTTGTGTAGTATTTGCGTGTGTCCATTCCGGCGGTTGACTTGACTTGGAGTATTGACTAAAGACTTGAGAAATTGGCCAGAGTGTGTATTGCAAATTCTAATGGAACCCATCATTGCGTGATTTTGTACTAATTTTCCATTTCATGTTTACATCGTGAGTCCATCACAAATTGGTAGGTGGAATTTGGTTCACACAATTTTAGTCACGGCAGGGATGCCATGATTAATTGTTCTTTCAGGGTACGTACATCCAATGGTTGAGAGAATATGTGTGAAATTCTTTTTAACTGGGAGAAAAAAAAAGCAACACAAATTCTGATATAATTACAACTCTAACATGCAACATAAACTAAAATTAGAAACATTAACAAAATGAAGACAACCCTTTTAGGGTTTTCGTTTTCATATACCGCAGCTTCTGAAATAAATGAACACAAATGAGACTTCAACTAAGACATTAACACAAACATGTGAGGTGCGTGAGAAATGAAAATGTAAACATAATAAGAGTCTATGAAGTGGGAATAAAGGAATTTGAATATAAATATACTTTTGTTGTGGTAGTGATTTGTGCTTCCCAACTTTCGGTTCTGTTTTCATGTTTTTAAATGAATAAATTGACTAGAATGAAGTTGAGGAGAATTAAGCGGAATAGAATGAAATAAAATTGAGATTTCATTCTACTGTTTCAATATTTTGTGATATAGAACAATAAATTTTTCATTTCACTTTTATCAAAGACAAAATAGTGGTAAACAGAACACTTCATTCTATTGCTCCATCCAATTTATTTAATTTGTTTTAATATGTGTTAGGACACAATTTGTTCAACTTCAGAACACCATTTCTTTGTCTTGAGATAATTGATGGTATTAGTGCCGGAAGAACATTTATTAATTAAAAACCTTGAGATGAATCTTTCTTAGAAGAATGTCCTATATATTAGACTATGTTTATAGAGATTTAATGTATAAGTTTATGTCTATGGTGTATCAATCTTAATAGAATATCATAAAGACAATTATGCCTTGAATGAACATCTTAGTAAAAAAATTTTAAATCTTTTTGTTATAGAAACTTTGGTTGTCTTGTGATTGACTTGCACTAGAAACAATCAAGTCTTTAGTGATATCATGTATTATATCACTTGGTTTAATTCATTGAGATACTTTCAAGCTCTTCTAATGGTGTTATCTAATGGCTAAATGGAGTGTGATATCTGTTTATGGAAGAGTAACTTCAGGAGCTTCTGAAATATTTGTATTTCAATTGATTATCCAAATATTAAGAACAATGAGAAAAACTACCAGACAAAAAAAACCCAAAAAGAAAAATGTTAGAGATCTTCAAAGCATATTATAATAAAGCTGACATAGTTGAGGATTCAGAATCTGATGAAAAAGTAATATGGCACTACTAGCCATTACTTCTTCTGAAGAAGCATCTGAATCCAGAAATAAATCAATTATTGAAGAGAAAGAGTTATCGACTAATACGTCTTGCTTCAATATTGATAATAAGGAGTCTGCATCTCAAGATAAAATCTTAAGTGACTCCTGTAACACCCCAAATTTTGTAAGAATATTTATTTAATTTATTTAAATATAATATTAATGAATTTTAGTGAATTTTGGTGGTTTGTGTTGATGTTGGTATTTTGTGGAGTTTTGGTTATTTATTTAAATAATAGTATATAATATATAATATATTGTATTATTATTTATTTAAATAATATTAGATGAACTAAGGGTAAATTGGACTTTTAAGGAGGAGTTAGTGAGGGTAATATTGGGAAAGCCCATTTTGGAAGCCCAAGGGTTAGGTTTAACAAAAAGGAGAATCGAGAGGAATAGGAATCATTTTGTTAGATCGTGAAAAGAAGGGAAAAGGCCAGAGCTCTGAGGGAAGAGGAAAAAGCTTAGGATTCGAGAAGGTTTCCAAGAACTCAAGAGAGAAAGGCTTGGAATCGACAATCTAAGGTATGAGGAGTATTACCTTTCATTATTTTCTATATAGGAATTCGATGTAGTAAAAGTGGATTTTGAGGTTTATGTGATTTTGTGGGTTTATGAGTAAACTGAGGAAATTATGATGTATTAGTGAGGTTTATGTGTTTTTTGTGTGTTATGAGTAAACTGAGGAAACTATGATATTTTTGTGGGTTGATGACGAAGGTGAAGGGGTTGTGAGGACTTTGGGGATGTTGGGGTTTTGTGAAGGTTTATGTGATTTTGAGGTTTAGGACAGTGTAATAAATCGATCTAATAGTCGTAGGTTTTGTGCCTTTGATGCCATAATGCCTTAGGGATGTTTTGGGGATGTTTTTGGGGTAATTGGGGCTGAACCCGTAAGATATTTGGGGTCTGATGTGCTACTAGTGCGTAGCAGCGATTGCAGTAAATCGCGACTTCGCAAAGTGAATAAATCATTCGCAAAGCGAATATTCGCTCCAGATTCGCAAAGCGAACGTTCCAGCGAACGGCTGCTATTTGTGAAATTTCTTTGTAATTCTTGCGTTGTCTTGATGTTTTGAGCTGTGATTGTTTTGATGAATTGCTATGAGTATATTGATGATTATGAGATGATGACACATGATGTTTTGGTGATTTATTTGATGATATGATTGACATGAGATTTTGATGAATGATGATGCACGAAATGACTTTTATTGATGATGATGATATTGATGTTGTGTATCATGCATTCATAGCATTCCAGACTTCGGTCTAAGGTGGCTTCAATCCCATTGTGTGGATGTGAGGTAATTTTGATGTGCTCCGGTTCTTGTGTGGAATCGATCCTATTGACGAGGATCTTTGGAGGGTGATGGCCTAGTGTCCATTGACTTTGACGAATTTGTACCACATGCATGAGTCTTGTTGTGCATTGCATTTATTTTGCATTGATGAGATTTATGATATCGTAACTTTTGATGTTTTCCTTTGTGATGACCCTGATGATGTTGTATATGATAATGACGTTATTTTATGCATATCCTGTTTTTATATTGATTATAATGAATTGTGATTACTCACCCTGCCTGTTTGAATGTTGCCTCCAGGTGGGTAACGTGCAGGTGATCAGGCTTAGCTGGATGCCTTCGAGAACTTTTGGAGTTTATTTTTATTTTGGTCGATGTAGAGGGTCTTGCTCTGATATTGTAACATCGGGTTTGTTCGTTAAGTCAAACCTGTTGAGTTGTTATTTTGTTATTATTTTTGAAGGATTATGGTTTTTATTTTAAACCCTTTTTATTATTGTGGTTATGGTGGTTCCGCTGCTAATTTGATGGTTTTGAAAAATTTGAGGAAAACCCGTGTTTACGGAGCAAATATTTTATTTTGAGTTTATTGAGAAAATGTGCACCCTTTGAGGTGGTTCTGATTTTACTCTGATAATTTGTGTATTTTGCCGTGTATATTTGTGGGGTAGAAAATGGTGTTACATTAGTGGTATCAGAGCAGGTCGGTCCGTCCGGCCAGGTTTTACTTGATGTTAGTCCCCTGTCAGTCGACGAGTGTGTGAACATTATCGATGTATTGGTTTCCTCTAACCTTATTAGTGGTGTGCAGGATGGCTGGAAGAAATGATCGTGCTATTGCTGATGTGTTGGAATCGGTTGCTCAAGTAGTGGCTCAGCTTAATCCGAATGGTGGAGTTCTAGATGAGTTTCGTGCTTTGGGGAAGTTTCAGAGGAACAATCCACCGACTTTTGTGGGTACTCATGATCCAGCAAGTGCACACAAGTGGCTGAAGGCGATCGAGAAGATCTTCCGGGTGATGGGGTGTACTGATGAGCAACAAGTTCAGTTTGGAACGCATATGCTGTCAAAAGAGGTCAAGGATTGGTGGGATAACACCCGTCAGATACTCGCCGATGTTGGCACTGTGATAACCTGGGTTGTGTTTAAGCAGGAGTTTCTGGGAAAGTATTTTCCAGACGATGCTCATGGCAAGAAAGAAGTGGAATTCCTTGAGCTGAAGCAAGGAGACATGACTGTGGCGGAGTATGCCGCGAAGTTCGAGGCACTGGTGAAGTTCGGTCCGCACTACAACCGTGTTGATGCTGAGATGTCCAAGTGTCTCAAGTTCGAGAATGGGCTGAGACCAGAAATTAAGCAGGGTATTGGGTATCAACAGATCCGCAGGTATGCTGAGTTGGTGGACAAGAGCATAATCTACGACGAGGATAGCCGAGCTCGATCTGCTCACTACAAACAGTTGAGTGAGAAGAAGGGACGGTATAGGGGGAAGCCTTATACGACTTCAGCTGACAAAGGGAAGCAGAAGGCTTCAGATGGGAAAAAGACAAGTAGGGGAGTAGCTCCCGCTTCTGGAAAGTGTTACAAGTGTGGCGAGCAAGGCCACCATGCTGATGGTTGCACCAATAGTGTACTGAGATGTTACAGACGCGGTAAGAAGGGTCATAGAGCTACTGATTACAAAGATAAAGGTCCAACCTATTTCAATTGTGGAGAGAAGGGTCATATAATTACCCA
Source organism: Lathyrus tuberosus (assembly GCA_022829125.1). Classification (NCBI taxonomy): domain Eukaryota; kingdom Viridiplantae; phylum Streptophyta; class Magnoliopsida; order Fabales; family Fabaceae; genus Lathyrus; species Lathyrus tuberosus. The sequence continues at coordinate 1,352,529 of JALAZF010000241.1, read as the reverse complement.
ATGTCAGAAGGCGAAGAAGACTGCTACTACTGATCAGACAAATGGTAGAGTGTTTGCTTTGAGTGGTGCAAAAGTGCCAGGGAAGGACAACCTGATTTGAGGTACTTGTTTTATTAATAATATCGAGCTAATTGATATTATTGATACTGGTGCTACTCATTCTTTTATCTCGCTTGAATGTGCTAATAGATTGGGTTTAAAATTATCTGATATGAATGGTAATATGGTAATGGAAACTCCAGCTAATGGTTCTATTACTACTACCTTTGTGTGTTTGAGATGTCCTTTGAAGATTTTTGGGAAGAGTTTTGTGATGGATTTGGTGTGCTTACCCTTGCACCAAATCGATGTAATCTTTGGAATGAACTGGTTGGAGTTCAACCATGTTCACATCAACTGTTATAATAAGACCGTGGAGTTTCCTGAGTTTGGTGATATTGGAGAGTTGATGTTCTTGTCTTCTAGGCAAGTAGACGAACTTATGGAAGACGAAGCCCTGGTGTTTGCAATGTTTACATCATTGCAGATCAATCGTGAAGCTGCGAGTGTCGACTTACCTGTTGTATGTGAATTTCCAGATGTGTTTCCGGATGACATCAGTGATTTCCCTCCAGAACGTGAAGTAGAGTTTGCAGTGGACTTAATACCAGGTACAAGTCCAGTGTCAATGGCTCCTTATTGGATGTCAGCTTCTGAGTTAAGTGAGTTGAAGAAACAACTGGAAGAATTGCTTGAGAAGAAGTTTGTTCGACCGAGTGTTTCTCCGTGGGGTGCCCCTGTGTTGCTAGTAAAGAAGAAAGATGGTAGCATGAGGTTGTGTGTTGATTATCGGCAGTTGAATAAGGTGACTATTAAGAATAAGTATTCGCTCCCGAGAATTGACGATTTGGTGGATCAGCTGGTAGGCGCTTGTGTGTTCAGTAAGATTGATTTGAGATCTGGTTATCATCAGATTCGTGTTAAGCCTGATGATATCCCGAAGACGGCTTTCAGGACGAGGTATGGTCACTATGAATACACTGTGATGCCATTTGGTGTATCCAATACACCTGGTGTATTCATGGAGTACATGAATCGGATTTTTCATGAGTATTTGGATAAGTTTGTGGTGGTGTTTATCGATGATATCTTGATATATTCTAGATCTGAAGAGGAACATGCTGAGCATTTGAGAACTGTGTTGCAAGTATTGAAGGAGAAAAATTTGTATGCAAAGCTGTCCAAGTGTGAGTTTTGGTTGAAGGAAGTGAGTTTTTTTGGCCATGTGATTTCAAGTGGCGGGATTACTGTTGATCCCTCTAAAATAGATGCAGTGTTGCAATGGGAGACTCCGAAGTCTGCTACCGAGATACGAAGTTTTTTGGGATTGGCGGGTTATTACCGCAAGTTTATCAGGGCTTTTCTAAGTTGGTATTACCTTTAACTCAGTTGACTCGAAAGGGTCAAGCTTTTGTGTGGGACGTAGCTTGCGAAGAGAGCTTTGTGGAATTGAAGAAGAGGTTGATGACCGCTCCAGTGTTGACTTTGCCTAATCCGAGTGAATCTTTTGTGGTATATTGTGATGCGTCGAAGATGGGTTTTGGTGGAGTATTGATGCAGAATGGACAAGTGGTTACCTATGCTTCGAGACAATTGCGAGTTCATGAGAGGAATTATCCTACACATGACTTAGAATTGGCCGTTGTGGTGTTTATGTTGAAGATTAGGAGACATTATCTGTTTGGCTCTAAGTTTGAAGTGTTCAATGATCATAAAAGTCTGAAGTACTTATTTGATCAGAAAGAATTGAATATGAGGCAGAGGAGGTGGTTAGAGCTGTTGAAGGATTTCGATTTTGATTTGAGTTATCATCCGGGGAAAGCAAATGTAGTGGCTGATGCATTGAGCAGGAAGTCATTTCATATGACGATGCTTATGGTGAAAGAATTGGAATTAATTGAGCAATTCTGAGATTTGAGTTTGGTATGTGAAGTGACCCCTGATAGTGTAAAGTTGGGAATGTTGAAGTTGACTAGTGGTATTCTGGAAGAAATCGGAGTGTGAGAACAATCTGACTTGAAGTTGGTCGACCAGTTGACCTTGATCAACCAAGGTAGCGGAGGTGAATTCCGGATTGGCGAGGATGGTGTGATGATGTGCAGAGATAGGGTGTGTATCCCAGACGTTCCAGAAATTAAGAAGAGCATTCTAGAAGAGGGACACCGAAGTAGGTTGAGTATTCATCCCGGTGCTACGAAGATGTATCATGATTTGAAAAAGTTGTTTTCATGGCCAGGGATGAAAAAGGATATTGCGGAGTTTGTTTATGCGTGTTTGACTTGTCAGAAGTCGAAGATTGAGCATCAGAAGCCTTTAGGTATGATGCAGCCATTGAATATTCCAGAATGGAAATGGGATAGCATTTCCATGGACTTTGTGTCGGGGTTGCCGAGGACGGCAAAGGGGAACGATTCAATTTGGGTGATCGTGGATAGATTAACTAAATCGGTTCATTTCTCACCGATGAAGATTAATCATTCTATGCAGAAGCTAGCCGACATGTACATTGAGGAGATTGTGAAGTTGCATGGGATACCTTCGAGTATTGTGTCGGATAGAGATCCGAGATTTATGTAACGACCCGTTTTTAGTGTTTCGTATATATGTGCTAATTTATGTTTTGTTAGTGAGTCTTTTGTTCCGTTTGAGTTATTTAAGTGTTATTGGCTTCAATTATGATGTTGGTATGTGAATATGTGATTTTTGGTATATGTTGACTTTTTATCGTTTGTGAGATTTCGCGGGTAAAATTGGATTAGCGGGTATAATTGATATTTTATAACTTATGGTATTATTTAATGATTAGTAAGAATAGATATTAATTAGTTAGATATTTTGTTAGAAAGTGTTTATATTATATATTAAGTTAAGAAAAGATAAAATAAGTAGAAAAAGAAAGAAAGTAGTTAGTAAGAAGAAAGAAGAGAAAAACAAAGAGAAAAGAGAAAGCTTAGGAGGAAAGAGAGAAAGTGAAGAACAAAACCAATTTCTTCAAGAGCAAACTTCATCAAACGATTTCTTAACGGGTAAGGGGGAGAAACTCGGTTAGTATATGCTTGTGTTTCATTATATGTGTTTGTTCTTGGTTGATTTCAATGTGTAGAGAATATAGGTGGTAATATGTGTTTATGACATAATCGTTCGAATAAATAGTTTTAGCGGATGAAATGGATTGAAACTCTGGATATGTGATTGTTGTGTATTAGTTGTTGTATTGTGATAATCATTTTGATACTTGTTGATGATTTTGTGAGATTTTGGAAAAATTGAGTTTAGGTTGATTTTATGCATAATCGGCAGAATCGGGAGATTTCACGGATGAATTTCGAAACGGATTGCGTAGTTTAGTCGAGTGAAGTGAGGCCGACGTTATAGAAACTCGTTTCGTTAAAATCGGTTGATATTTGAAAATTTGGCGTTTTTAGGTTCCGGAATAGTGTTTTTCAAAAGTCGCGGAATCGCGTAATTTTTTATTCTAATACGTCCGTATACATTTATGGAGGATTATCGTGTATTTTGTTTGAAGAAAATAATTGAATCGGTCGGGTTTCGGGTGAAAACGCCCCAAAAATCACTGCTGAACCAGAACTGGTGTATTTTCACGCAGTCGTACGGACACGACTGCTAGTGTGAAAATTCTGGTTTCGTGCGATTTTCGGAAATTCATATCTCTTGATCCGTAAGTCGGTTTTAACCCTCGTTCGAAGCGTTGGGAAGCTAAAGAGATGTTCTTTCTAGGAAAAATAGTTTTGGGGTCTGAACTTGCTCCAATCGGTACAGTTTTTACGAACCGTTTCGTAGTGTCGGGCGTCCGGTTTATGTTTTGCGTTATTTTGAAATATTCGTAACTTATTCGTCGTTTATCGGATTTAAGAGTTCTTTATATCGAATCGAAGGTCTTTAGGAGTACTTTTTAGTGATGTTGAAAAATATTATTTTTGGCCGACTTTTCCGAGAAAACGAATTATGGACTTTTGTGTTATTTTTCAATATTGTGGGTTATGCTTTGGTAAGTGATTGTATGACTTGTGTGATGATTCTTTGATGATAATTGGTTGTTGTGGAATACTTTGTTGATGGTTTGTGGCCGTTTGGCATTGTTATATATCACTTTGTTTGTGATTGATATGCATGATTATTATATATGCATGAACATTTATTTAGCATGAGTCGTGCATGTGTCAAGCATAATAACATGCGCTCTTGCTATTAGGATTCTATATGAATCCGTTGTACGTTCGTGTGCCTTACACACTATGGGACGATAGCGACGTTACAACTGTTCGTGTGCTTGTTTATAAGTGGAAGCGATCGGATTGTGTGCCTGATCCATATAGGTGGAAGCAATCCATAAACGTCGTGTGCTTATTTATAAGTAGAAGCGACGGGGAACATCGTTAGCCCGACGGGGAGTTACTCTATGTAACAAACGATGAATTCCAAGAGTTCCTAGGGGACTAATGTATCACCAATTGAGTCGGTACCGCATTTGCATCTATATAGAGTCGTTAGTCGGTCTCTATGGTATGCATTGATCATCTTTTGTATATTTGCATTGATGAATGAATATGGAAAAGTATGCTTTGTGGAATTATGGAATTAATGGAATATGCATGATTATATGCTTAATTACATTTTTATGTATATGATGAACTGATATGTGCGTGAGATAAATGCATTTGAATGTGTTTAGGATATGTGATTGAATTGCATACGAATGGTGTTTGGTCATAGGAAGTGAATTGTTATGTGTTGAATTCGGATGATGACATTGTTGTGCTTTGTGTAGATGTGTGGTACTGTTGTTTATGTTTATGTGCTTGGTGTATGAATAATTGCTTGAATATGTCTGTAGTTATTTTCAAGTTTGATATTTGGTGTGGTGAGAAATATTATACATGTTTTGCTAATTGTCTTATAATGTTATGCAATTATATATTAATCCTGTTTCTCACCCTTCTGCTGTGGTTAATGCTGTAATGGCATTGCAGATTAGACGCTGGGAGTCTTTTTGCGAAGATTAGGTCTTCGTTCCTTTTTGTCGGTCCGTGGCTCTGATATGTAACACGAGTAGTCGGGATCGTTGTTTATATTTCTTTTGGCATGTGTATAGCTGGTTGTATGTATTTGTACATGAAAACTTATCTTGTGGATATGACATCAGATATGGATGTTCCGTTTTAATTCTGTATCCGAATACTGATATTTTGGGAACGAAGTTCCATTGTTTATAAAACTATCCAGTTGTTGCATATCTTTTGAGCAGGTTGTTTTTAGTTCACATTTGATGTGACATCCCTGTTTATATCTGTGTGATTTAATCTTTGCTCTGATGTTTTTTTTTATGAGATTATTTCATTCCGTTTTTGTACGGGGTATAAAAGGGGGTGTTACATTAAGTGGTATCAGAGCCAGTGTTGAGTCTGTCGTGTCTGTTTGGTCTGTCTGACCGTGTCTTTGTGTCGTTGTGACTGTTGTGTTATGTGGAGTTGCTGTTTAACCATAATTGCTATCATTGGGAATGTTTAGATTATGGCTGGAAGAGGTGCTGCTGCTATGACTGCGGCCATGCAAGCTATGGCGCAAGCGATGAATAATTTACCTAATGCTGCGGCGGACGAGGAATCCCGTAGTATGGACAAGTTTCAGAAAAACAATCCACCAAGTTTCGCAGGTACTCATGATCCAGAGGGATCACAAATTTGGCTAAAGGAGATAGAAAAGATCTTTCGTTTCATTCGGTGCTCCGAAGATCAGAAGATACAGTTTGGTACTCATGTGTTAAAAAAGGAAGCTGAAGACTGGTGGGCTAATACTTCTCAGAGGTTTGAAGAGGATGGTATAGTGGTTACTTGGGCGGTTTTCAAAGAGGCTTTTCTGGAGAAGTATTTTCCGGAATATGAAAGAGGTAAGAAGGAAATTGAGTTTCTGGAGTTGAACAGGATAATTCCTCTGTTGCGGATTATGCTACCAAGTTCGAAGAGTTGGTGAAGTTCTGTCCTAACTATAATACTGCTGGTGCAGAAAGATCAAAGTGTTTGAAGTTTGTCAACGGCTTGAGGCCAGAAATCAAGCAAGGCATCGGTTATCAGGAGATAAGACAGTTTACTGTGCTGGTGAACAAAAGTAGGATTTTGGATGAAGATACTAAAGCACGGGTTAAGTATTACAAGAATATAAGTGATAAGAAAGACAAGGGGCAGTTCAGGGGTAGGCCTTATGCGACTCCTACTGATAAAGGAAAACAGGAGGCAACTTTTGATAGGAAGCAGAGTGGTGAAGGAATGAATTCTTCTGTGAAATGTTTTAATTGTGGTGGTATGGGACATCGTAGGTCAGAATGCAAGAGGAATATGAATCAGACTGATCAGTGCTCTAATTGTGGTATGAGAGGTCATGTAGCTGCTACTTGTAGGAGGAATGCGACTAAGTGTTACAATTGTGGGGAAGCTGGTCATATTAGTACGACGTGCACGAAACCGAGGCAAGCTCAACTGAGAGGAAAAGTATTTGCATTGGCGGGATCTCAGTCTACTAATGCAGATGGTTTGATGGAAGGTATATGTTTTGTTGTTTATACGTCTTTAGTGGTTATTATGGATGCGGGAACAACTTATCTTTTATTTCACTTTTGTGGGTGCTAAGTGTTTGGATTTGGTTACGATTTGTTGGACAAGAGATTGGTAAGGTCACGTGGGTGAGTCTGTGTAGCATGTCTATGATGTTTGTTCCTTAACTCTCCGGGTTTTTCTAATCCTGTGTCTTCAGGGTTATGAATGAGATAAGTGGGGGAGAAGCTGGTACTTCTCCAAGTGACTTCAGGGGTGGAACGTTAGCTAGATGTGTCGTTGGTTGCTCAATCATAAGTGTTGTTTGGACAGTTTTGGTACAGATTCGTATAACTGAGGATGGAACTGGATGTTCTGGTTATTCTTTGAGTTGTGTGTTGGTCGTCAAGTGCATTGTATGGGCATTGCATCTTGTCGTGGTCGTTGTTGTCGTCTTTGTCTTGTTGTTGTTGCTGTTTGTGTGCTGAGTCGTTGTTGTGTTGCTCGAGGTGTGTCTTTTGTTGGTTAGTTGGTCGGTTATGTGAGTCGTCTTTGGGGGTTGTCAGTACTTGGCATATTTTCGAGGACGAAAATTTCCAAGTGGGGGAGAGTTGTAACGACCCGTTTTTAGTGTTTCGTATATATGTGCTAATTTATGTTTTGTTAGTGAGTCTTTTGTTCCGTTTGAGTTATTTAAGTGTTATTGGCTTCAATTATGATGTTGGTATGTGAATATGTGATTTTTGGTATATGTTGACTTTTTATCGTTTGTGAGATTTCGCGGGTAAAATTGGATTAGCGGGTATAATTGATATTTTATAACTTATGGTATTATTTAATGATTAGTAAGAATAGATATTAATTAGTTAGATATTTTGTTAGAAAGTGTTTATATTATATATTAAGTTAAGAAAAGATAAAATAAGTAGAAAAAGAAAGAAAGTAGTTAGTAAGAAGAAAGAAGAGAAAAACAAAGAGAAAAGAGAAAGCTTAGGAGGAAAGAGAGAAAGTGAAGAACAAGACCAATTTCTTCAAGAGCAAGCTTCATCAAACGATTTCTTAACGGGTAAGGGGGAGAAACTCGGTTAGTATATGCTTGTGTTTCATTATATGTGTTTGTTCTTGGTTGATTTCAATGTGTAGAGAATATAGGTGGTAATATGTGTTTATGACATAATCGTTCGAATAAATAGTTTTAGCGGATGAAATGGATTGAAACTCTGGATATGTGATTGTTGTGTATTAGTTGTTGTATTGTGATAATCATTTTGATACTTGTTGATGATTTTGTGAGATTTTGGAAAAATTGAGTTTAGGTTGATTTTATGCATAATCGGCAGAATCGGGAGATTTCACGGATGAATTTCGAAACGGATTGCGTAGTTTAGTCGAGTGAAGTGAGGCCGACGTTATAGAAACTCGTTTCGTTAAAATCGGTTGATATTTGAAAATTTGGCGTTTTTAGGTTCCGGAATAGTGTTTTTCAAAAGTCGCGGAATCGCGTAATTTTTTATTCTAATACGTCCGTATACATTTATGGAGGATTATCGTGTATTTTGTTTGAAGAAAATAATTGAATCGGTCGGGTTTCGGGTGAAAACGCCCCAAAAATCACTGCTGAACCAGAACTGGTGTATTTTCACGCAGTCGTACGGACACGACTGCTAGTGTGAAAATTCTGGTTTCGTGCGATTTTCGGAAATTCATATCTCTTGATCCGTAAGTCGGTTTTAACCCTCGTTCGAAGCGTTGGGAAGCTAAAGAGATGTTCTTTCTAGGAAAAATAGTTTTGGGGTCTGAACTTGCTCCAATCGGTACAGTTTTTACGAACCGTTTCGTAGTGTCGGGCGTCCGGTTTATGTTTTGCGTTATTTTGAAATATTCGTAACTTATTCGTCGTTTATCGGATTTAAGAGTTCTTTATATCGAATCGAAGGTCTTTAGGAGTACTTTTTAGTGATGTTGAAAAATATTATTTTTGGCCGACTTTTCCGAGAAAACGAATTATGGACTTTTGTGTTATTTTTCAATATTGTGGGTTATGCTTTGGTAAGTGATTGTATGACTTGTGTGATGATTCTTTGATGATAATTGGTTGTTGTGGAATACTTTGTTGATGGTTTGTGGCCGTTTGGCATTGTTATATATCACTTTGTTTGTGATTGATATGCATGATTATTATATATGCATGAACATTTATTTAGCATGAGTCGTGCATGTGTCAAGCATAATAACATGCGCTCTTGCTATTAGGATTCTATATGAATCCGTTGTACGTTCGTGTGCCTTACACACTATGGGACGATAGCGACGTTACAACTGTTCGTGTGCTTGTTTATAAGTGGAAGCGATCGGATTGTGTGCCTGATCCATATAGGTGGAAGCAATCCATAAACGTCGTGTGCTTATTTATAAGTAGAAGCGACGGGGAACATCGTTAGCCCGACGGGGAGTTACTCTATGTAACAAACGATGAATTCCAAGAGTTCCTAGGGGACTAATGTATCACCAATTGAGTCGGTACCGCATTTGCATCTATATAGAGTCGTTAGTCGGTCTCTATGGTATGCATTGATCATCTTTTGTATATTTGCATTGATGAATGAATATGGAAAAGTATGCTTTGTGGAATTATGGAATTAATGGAATATGCATGATTATATGCTTAATTACATTTTTATGTATATGATGAACTGATATGTGCGTGAGATAAATGCATTTGAATGTGTTTAGGATATGTGATTGAATTGCATACGAATGGTGTTTGGTCATAGGAAGTGAATTGTTATGTGTTGAATTCGGATGATGACATTGTTGTGCTTTGTGTAGATGTGTGGTACTGTTGTTTATGTTTATGTGCTTGGTGTATGAATAATTGCTTGAATATGTCTGTAGTTATTTTCAAGTTTGATATTTGGTGTGGTGAGAAATATTATACATGTTTTGCTAATTGTCTTATAATGTTATGCAATTATATATTAATCCTGTTTCTCACCCTTCTGCTGTGGTTAATGCTGTAATGGCATTGCAGATTAGACGCTGGGAGTCTTTTTGCGAAGATTAGGTCTTCGTTCCTTTTTGTCGGTTCGTGGCTCTAATATGTAACACGAGTAGTCGGGATCGTTGTTTATATTTCTTTTGGCATGTGTATAGCTGGTTGTATGTATTTGTACATGAAAACTTATCTTGTGGATATGACATCAGATATGGATGTTCCGTTTTAATTCTGTATCCGAATACTGATATTTTGGGAACGAAGTTCCATTGTTTATAAAACTATCCAGTTGTTGCATATCTTTTGAGCAGGTTGTTTTTAGTTCACATTTGATGTGACATCCCTGTTTATATCTGTGTGATTTAATCTTTGCTCTGATGTTTTTTTTTTTATGAGATTATTTCATTCCGTTTTTGTACGGGGTATAAAAGGGGGGTGTTACAATTTACATCCAGGTTCTGGAAGAGTTTGCAAGATTCTTTGGGTACTAAGTTGATGATGAGTTCTGCCTATCATCCGCAGACGGACGGTCAGACAGAAAGGACCATCCAATCCTTAGAGGATTTGCTGAGGGCTTGTGTATTGGATCACGGAGGATCTTGGGATAGCCATTTACCGTTGATTGAGTTCACGTACAATAATAGTTTTCATGCTAGTATTGGAATGACGCCCTATGAAGCTTTGTATGGGAGAAGGTGTAGGACTCCTTTGTGTTGGTATGAGTCGGGCGAGAGTGTTGTACGCGGACCTGAGATTGTGCAAGAGATGACTGAGAAGATTAAGATGATCCAAGAAAGGATGAGAGCGTCGTAGAGTCTCCAGAAGAGCTACCATAATAAGAGGAGGAAGACACTTGAATTCCAAGAGGGAGATCACGTGTTTTTGAGAGTTACGCCAGTGACTGGTGTGGGACGAGCTTTGAAGTCTAGGAATCTCACTCCACATTTTGTTGGTCCATATTAAATCTTACAGAGGATAGGAGAGGTAGCCTATCGAGTTGCTTTACCGCCGTCACTTGCGAATTTGCATGACGTGTTCCATGTTCTCAGTTTAGAAAGTACATTCTGGATCCGTCGCACGTGATTCAGATGGATGATGTATAAGTGAGGGATAACCTGACAGTGGAAGCATTACCTGTGCGGATTGATGGTTGAGAGATGAAGCTACTGCGAGGTAGAGAGATAACCTTGGTGAAGGTATTGTGGGGAGGACCAGCTGGAGAAAGTTGGACTTGAGAACGTGAAGATCAGATGAGGGAGTCATATCCGACTCTATTTCCTTGAGGTAATTTTCGAGGGCGAAAATTCTTTAAGTGGGGGAGAGTTGTAACACCCCAAATTTTGTAAGATATTTATTTAATTTATTTAAATATAACATTCGTGAATTTTAGTGAATTTTGGTGGTTTGTGTTGATGTTGGTATTTTGTGGAGTTTTAGTTATTTATTTAAATAATAGTATATAATATATAATATATTGTATTATTATTTATTTAAATAATATTAGATGGACTAAGTGTAAATTGGACTTTAAGGAGGAGTTAGTGAGGGTAATATTGAGAAAGCCCATTTTGGAAGCCCAAGGGTTAGGTTTAACAAAAAGGAGAATCGAGAGGAATAGGATTCATTTTGTTAGATCGTCAAAAGAAGGGAAAAGGCAAGAGCTCTGAGGAAAGAGGGAAAAACTTAGGATTCGAGAAGGTTTCCAAGAACTCAAGAGATAAAGGCTTGGAATCGACAATCTAAGGTATAGGGAGTATTACCTTTCATTGTTTTCAATATAGGAATTCGATGTAGTAAAAGTGGATTTTGAGGTTTATGTGATTTTGTTGGTTTATGAGTAAACTGAGGAAATTATGATGTATTAGTGAGGTTTATGTGATTTTTGTGTGTTTATGAGTAAACTGAGGAAACTATGATATTTTCGTGGGTTGATGACAAAGGTGAAGGGGTTGTGAGGACTTTGGGGATATTGGAGTTTTGTGAAGGTTTATGAGATTTTGAGGTTTAGGACAGTGTAATAAATCGATCTAATAGTCGTAGGTTTTGTGCCTTTGATGCCATAATGCCTTAGGGGTGTTTTGGGGATGTTTTTGGGGGTAATTGGGGTTGAACTCGTAAGATTTTTTGGGTCTGATGTGCTAATAGTGCGTAGCAGCGATTGCAGGAAATTGCGACCTCGGAAAGCGAACAAATCAGTCGCAAAGCGAACATTCGCTCCAGATTCGCAAAGCGAACGTTCCAGCGAACGACTGCTGTTTGCGAAATTTCTTTGTAATTCTTGTGTTGTCTTGATGTTTTGAGCTGTGATTGTTTTGATCAATTGCTATGAGTATAGTGATGATTATAAGATGATGACACATGATGTTTTGGTGATTTATTTGATGATATAATTAACATGAGATTTTGATGAATGATGATGCACGAAATGACTTTTATTGATGATGATGTTAATAATGTTGTGTATCATGCATTCATAGCATTCCAGACTTCGATCTAAGGTGGATTCAATCCCATTGTGTGGATGTGAGGTAATTTTGACGTGCTCCGATTCTTGCGTGGAATCGATCCTATTGACGGGGATCTTTGGAGGGTGATGGCCTAATGTCCATCGACTTTGACGAATTGGTACCACATGCATGAGTCTTGTTGTGCATTGCATTTATTTTGCATTGATGAGATTTATGATATCGTAATTTTGATGTTTTCCTTTGTGATGACCCTAATGATGTTGTATATGATAATGACGTCATTTTATGCATATCCTATTTTTATATTGATTATAATGAATTGTGATTACTCACCCTGCCTGTTTGAATGTTGCCTCCACGTGGGTAACGTGCAGGTGATCAGGCTTAGCTGGATGCCTTCGAGGACTTTTGGAGTTTATTTTGCTTTTGGTCGATGTAGAGGGTCTTGCTCTGATATTGTAACATCGGGTTGGGTCGTTGAGTCAAACCATGTTGAGTTGTTATTTTGTTATTATTTTTTGAAGGATTATGGTTTTTATTTTAAACCATTTTTATTATTGTGGTTATGGTGGTTCCGCTGCTAATTTGACGGTTTTGAAAAATTTGCGGAAAACCCGTGTTTATGGAGCAAATGTTTTATTTTGAGTTTATTGAGAAAATGTGCACCCTTTGAGGTGGTTCTGATTTTACTCTAATAATTTGTGTATTTTGCCGTGTATATTTGTGGGGTAGAAAAAGGTGTTACAACTCCATGCTCCTAAGGAAATTAAAGGCTATCATAGAACTTGTGTTAAAGGACAATTTTGTGAGAAACCTTTCATTTCTTCTTTTGTTTTCTAGCAATACTAAGACAGTGCTGAAAACTTATTTTATGCCAACCTCTGATAGCAAACACTATCTATTTCTATGCTAGTTAGAAATTTCAAAATCAAGGATTATGAAGTCAATAGACTTAATCCAAGACAATGAAATCAAAGACTCTGCTAAGAACAAGATTTTGTTAAGTGCCATAACTCATCCTAGACTCTGTTTTGAAATGCAACTTAGTACTACTACCAGACTAAGGCATGAAGTAAAAGAAAGTCTATCAGGACTAACATTTATGGACCCACAGAAATATGGGTACCAATATCCAAAATTGTATTTGCTGCAGATATCATAGAAGAAAAGAGCAAGGCATCTTCCAAGATACTTGATCAAAGGTTGTTTACAACATTTGATGGAAGAAATGCCTACATACTAAACTCAAGAGCTGAAGGATGCAAAAGTTTGGAATTTGGATAAGAAAGTGGAATCATCGGTTTGACTGCCATTAACTCAGAATCCACTCGAGACAGAATTCAGATTCCATGGTCAAATCTGAATACTCATATGAAGCTTGACCAACAAAAACAAAAAAAAAGGTACATTTTTTTCCTTTACTTTAGCAAACTTCTTGACTCAATGAACTATTTAAGTATGAGTGAATACAAAGTCTCTGTTAGGTCTTTAGAGAAATTTTGTTGGTTAACAACAAAAGAATCTTCAGAAATCTTTGAAAAGAAACTATGTTGTATTTGATTGTACTAAATATGTCATTAACTAGAAGATTATCATTTTTATGGAAACAATATTCCCACCGTTTGTGATAATACTACAGCTAGTTAGTGATCAAGGAAACTAATTCAATGTTCATAAATCAAGCATGACTCTAGTTTCAAGAGACAATACCTGACTCTGAATAGAATATCAAAGACTGATGATTAACAGAAGATGTCTCACTCAAAGTCTAATCCTACTAGACTCTGATGATAGATAGCTTCTGAGAAATAATTAGTCTCTGAGATTCAAAAAAGAAATCTTTACTTCTGATGAAGTAGTTTAAGTAAGAATTATTTTAAAATCCTTGTCTTACTTAAAATCCCATAAAGTTTAAAATAATTTAGTGTGTTCAAGAAGTCTGTCGGGTAAGGACTCTTGGGTAATGATGTTTCCTTATTTATACGTCTATGGTCTTTATCCCTTGTCTTTGTGAAACATCATTTCGTGTCACCTTTTCTGTCCCTCTGACAAGATTCTTATTCCTCTGTGGACAGAATCTTGTTAAGATCTTTTCTTGTTATTTGTTTTTCTTTTTTTGTGTTGATCAAACCAAAGCTGAGATGAATTCTCTAGTCAATTCTTCACTGAATCAACTAGTTGTCATCAATGAAAAGTTTTTGAATTTTGAAGAGCTGATTAAATAGGGTTTTAACTTCTGGAAGATTGTTTTCTAAACATGTTTGGAATGGATACTTTGATATGCTCTTTGGTTTTATTTATTCAAATCTTGTCAAAGAATTTTAGGTTAATGCTTCCATTGTTGAGCTAAATTTTGAGTATGCTATTCTTTCTAAGGTTTCTGGTGTTTATATAACAGTAACCTCTAAAACGTTTGCTAATGTAATCAACTATGAGGAGATTGGAGAAATCCCAAGTACTCTTATTTAGGAATACCATCTTCCTACATGGCGTACTTTTGTAGATCCATCAAACCTTTCTTTGGTCTCAAATCTTCGTCCTGATGCAATTATTTGAAATCAGATTCTGAACTCAAACTTGCTACCTAAGGACAAGGATCTAGGCCTTGTGGAATCTATTGAAAAATATTTGCTACTTCTTCTTAATTCAGACTTGTAGATTGATCTTCCTCAAATTATGTTTGACTATCTGAAGAAGACTCTTTCATCTTTTAGGGAAAGACATTCTTCATTCCTTAAGGACGAATTCTTTCTGAACTTCTGATCCAACAAGGAGTTTTTGAATAAGGATGTTGAGCCAGAGTACTATGTTGATTCTACTTTTGAAACTGAGTTGAGAGTGAAGTTTCTGAAACCATTTGCTGACCATAAGTTGTTGAAATTTATTGGGCTGAACAAAAGATTTAACCCTAATCTTGTCAAAGCTTTCTATTGTAATCTTGAACAAACTCTTACTGGCGTTGAGAGTAGATTTAAGGATCGTGTATTAAAGTTTAATTACGATTTTATAAAGTATATTGGTTTGACATCTGAAGGACCCGATATGTTTGTGGCTAAATCACCTGATTATGATAGGATTCATTTGGCATGATAAACTTCTCTATCAATCAAGTGAAGTTTGATATGAGAATTTTGCACTAGATTATAGGTGCTCTACAAGAAACCTAGAAATTGGGGTAGAGCTGACGATGCTGATCTCTACATGATGTGGAGCCTTCTTACTGAAAGCAAAGTAAATTAGGTAAAGCTCATTATTAATATGAGGCTCCACTATAAGATAAAGCTAAAAAGTCTTTTGTTTTTCTCTTCTTACGTGCAAATGATTCTAGAGATTAATGGAATTATGTCCAAAGAAGAAGACTTAGTGGAAGCTCTAAAGATTCTAGACGAATATGGAGTTTCTATGATGAGATACTAAAGGGACACAGATGATGAGTACTATTATCTTGAGAAATCTTTCATAATCGTGTATGATGACTCGAATGTGGAACCTGTGAAGGACCCTTCTGATGAGGCTGGTGCATCTAGCACTAGATTGTTATATGCTGATGTGAAAACTTATCTTGATGAGCTGATTTGGAAGATTTTGGAGGATAATCAGGTTAGGGAGGAACGGATCATGGCATACATTAAAGGTGTTTCTAAGGATGGTGAGGATAGTCGGGTAAAGTTGAAGAAAGAGTTGAAGATTGGGATGCAAGATGGTGAAACCTGAATCATTGCTCAGGTGGATTTTGTGAGAGATGATATTGAGCACCTTGTTAGTTCCTCTATCGTCTTTCTTATTGGTACTTTTGATATTGATCCAGAGCCTACTGACAATGTTTCAGATCCTACAACTACTGCACCTCCTTTTGCTGAAGCAGCTGACTTTCCCTGATTTTAGTTTTAGCTTTTCATGCATATCATAATATCTGGATAATTATGATATTTTGGTTATCTGACTATTTTGTGATTTTTGACTACACTTGAATCATGTATCTTATGACAAGTCTCTTAGTCACGTTTGTATGGTATCTCTATGATTCTCCTTATGCTATCTCTTTCTTGATTTGTTTTTTAAATTACGTGTTTGCGATAATTGGTTTCATATGTGATTTATATGGTTTTTGTTTAGTTCACTATTATGACATTCTATTTTTTTTTATATTTTTATTATCTTACACTCAACTGTTTGCATGTGCTTTCTCTATATTTTTTTTATCTCTTTTTGATATTTGTCAAAGGGTATAAGGTATCACGCATTAAGTGCTTAATGTAAGGACAACTTTACAGCTTTTACAACTCAAGAGAAGTGTTGGTCGAATACGATGGTAGAGTAGTCTTGAAGGGGAAGCAAAATTTCTCACCTTTTTAGAAGTTCAAAAAAAGGTTGATTTGCTGAAGCTAAATTAATGAAATCGTTTGAAAAAGGTTTTTCGTAGTTGGAAGTATTGTACATAGGGATACAAATTTTGTAAGGATAATGAAGATGAGGTAGCAATTAGGTTATTAATATACCTCGATTCAAATGGATAAAATTGAACGCACTATAACATTTTATTTAAACAATTTAATATTACACAATTTATAGATTAATCATCAAACAAACAAATTTATATACTAGATCTAATCAGACCCATCAGACATGTATTTAAGAACTAAATCATTATGAACAAGGTAAAGAACCTAAAACATCATGTTAGACGATATGCTTCAATCTAGAGGGGGGTGAATAGATCATAAATTTAAAATTAAAAACTCTTGGCAAACATTTGTTTTAAAAAAGTATGGCACATCGCAAACAACCCGAATCGAATTGTCTAACCGAACCTACTATCGAAAAGCTATATGCGCAACGTAAACCTTATGGAATGATAATGAACACAAATCTCTCAACAATGATCAAGTCACTGATCAATCAAATGCAAAGTTATTCGTATTGCTTATTTCCAATGAACACAAAGCGATAAAAATACTCACAAACAATTTATCGAACACTTTGTGTGCGATCGATAACGTTTGGAAATGCGATTTATTTTGTTAATGTAAAAAGCCAATCACAACCAAAGTGATTGTGATTATATCAATAACAACAATTTAAAAGAAAGTTGAAAACAATTTCCAATCGAATTAATCGAAACAACAACGAAATCGATAATTTGCAAGAACAACAATCAAAGAAAATTAAAGCGATAAAGAGACATAAAGATTTGTTTAGGAAATGCCCCAATCGGTCTCGCAATGGGTACGTCTGTCCTCAATCCGAAATCAAATTGAGATACTTGCAATTAACCTTATCTTTGCAAAAATGTTTATACAAGAGGTGAAGAATTCTAACCCCACAAACCCTATTGGTTGTTATAGATTCAACCACCTCTAAACCCTTGATCAAAGCTTGATCAAGTCACCAAGAATGTGGCTACAATCCTCTGATTATCCCAAGCACGCACTTGTTGAACCCAAGATTCTCGAACATGATTCACCGTCTCGCACTACTCTCTTGAAAAGAAACCACCTTGTCCCAAGGCCTTCACTCGGTCGAATCCGTGTTGACATGATCTTGTCTTAAACCTTCAAATCACACCGATCTTAAAGGAAAACCCACCTTGGTTTTCTTATTTAAAACACACAAAGATCCCAACCCAATATTCTCGGTTACACTAACCTAATTGGACTTTATCAACCCTAATCTAGATGGCTACCCAATCAAAAAATAATTATGTGTAGTTCAATTGTGTGTATGCATAGAAGATAGGTTGAAGATGATGGGAATACTTTGTAATCTGGTTTCATATAGGTAATTCACTAGTACCTTGATAGATAAATGGCGTATGTATGAGTATATATATGTGTATGTGGAAATAGGCAAAAAGGATGCAATAAAAATAAGATGCAAAGTGAAATTTTAAGTTTTGGAAGGCTACAGGTCGGCCTATGAAAGCAATAGGTCGGCCTGTCAAGGTCTTCAGGTCGACCTGAAAGAGGTGACCTATGCACAGAATCCACATGCTTCATTCTTGGAGCATGGGAGCCGGCCTGTAGTCGTATGTGCCAACCTATACTAAAGCAAAAGCTTCTACAGGTCGGCCTGAACACGTATAGGTCGGTCCGTGGAATTTTGTTGACACACAAACTTGATTTTTTATGTGAATGACATGCCAAAGACCTTTCAAACCATTTCAAGAACACTTGTATGCATCCTAAAGCTAATAATGGTCAATGCACATCTATAATTAGATTGACACCGCACTATATACCAAAACACTACGTTATACTACTATTTTTGACATCATTCAAAACCCGGTTGAATTTGTAGATAACACTCACATACTCCCCCTTTTTGATGATGGAAAAATGTGAATCATGTAGCGTATCCGCTGCGTTATTCTTCGGTACAGTGAATAGATCCCCCTAAATTTATGCATTATCCTCTTCATTATCTTCTCCCCCTTTGACAACATCAAAAAGAGAAAAAGAAATCTGTTAGAAGCAACACATAGATGAACAGTTCACATATAACATAAACTACACAGAGGCAATTACAAAGAAAAGTGGTGCATTCACATTTTAACCAATGTAAATAACACAAGCTTAATAAACAACATCCACAATATACATAAGAAAAGCGAAAGTAAACACATCGTACAACAATGTAGCAACTTAACATATTGTTCACACAAACCAAAATGCAACAAGCAAACCATAATAAAATGAAAATGTGGGACATCAAAGTCAAACAACACAGGCTAGAAATAGCGACAACACATAAGACACATAATGACTAAAAAACATCTCATCAGTAATGTAACACCCCAATTTAAATTATTTGATCGTCGTGTTATTTTTCCGTTGTTTGGCCTTGTCAAGGGTGTGGGGTTGAGCGCGTAGGCGTGGAGTCCTTAGTGGGACGGGTAGACTAGAGATGTCGGGAGTAATTTTTAGTATGGGTAGTACTAGTATTATTATTATTATTATTATTATTACAAATATTATTATAAATATTATGTGAGTATCATTACTAGTAATATTATTATTTTTATTAAATTGAAAATCTGATTTAATTAAATGGATAATGGGCTATTGGAGAAAAATAAGGACAGTTTGGTCATTAAGCAGAGATTAGTGAGGATTAGTGAGTAGGGTTAGTCATAATCAGAATTTCACAAAGAGAAGGGCTAGGGAGAGGAAGAACAAGGAAGAACTAGGGCTTTGCATCATCAATTTTTGCGGGAATTTTCTGAGTAATTTCGAGGTAAGGGGGGAGAATGGATTTCAATTTAGGTGTTTATATTATGAGAGGGTAGTGAGGAGTCCTTATCCTCGTAGGAATTTCGTATACATGTCCTATATGTGAATTTTGAATCTGATATGAGTGCATTGTTATTGATTTGATATGAATTGGTTGCTGACTTTATGAATTTTGTGTCATGCTGCGATGATATATGAAATTCCCTGATGTTGTTGCTGCTGTATGAATGTGTATGTTGCAGAACTGGTTTTTGTGCAGGTTGAGTGAACGGAATTAGATCTAAGACCTGTAACTTTGGTTAGTAATGATAGGTGAAAGATGTAAGATGAATGATAGGGCCTAAAATTGATGTAGAACTAATTTTAGGACTGTATTGGAGTGAAAAAGTGAGGATCCCGTAGCAGAACTCAGACTGGTGTGGAGAAATGCAGTTTGCGTAACAGATCTGGAAATACGCGTAACGGGTAAGGCGTTACGCGTAAGGCTGTGGTCAATACGCATATAGGAGGTCCAAAAGGAGGCTTTGGCATGGCCCTCTGTCCGTACGCGTAACAGTACGCGTATGGAAGCTTGGCATTACGTGTATGAGAGGGAGTACGCGTATTGGGATCTGAAGGTGGAATTTCTGGGAATAAAACGTCTCTGCCCATATGCGTAATAGGCATGGCAATACGCGTATGGCAGGGCGGGAGAAGAGTCACTACGCGTATGATACGCAGCAGGATGGGCGAGCGAGTTGGGCAATACGCGTACGGCCCAAGGCAATACGCGTATGACCAGCGAGGGTGCAGAATTTTGCCGTTTCCCGATTTCTTTCCCGTTTTCACGTACGAAGTGATTTCTTTTGGTTTGAGAGGTTGGGGATAGATGCCAGAACCTGAGAATTGTAGAATTGGTGATAAAAATAATCGATTTAGTAATTTTGGTGGATTAATTAGATAATTAACTAATTGAACGTTATGGGAGGAATTTCTTGTTGTGATGTGTGTGATGGTGAGCAGGTATCTCACGTGTGATCAGGAGGATCGTGAAGATGTATGATTGTTGTCATACATGTGTGTTGTATGCATATTTACTGTCATGCATTCATGGTGTCGGTGGTGATGAATCATTGCTCATGAGGAGTGTATGTGATTCATCCGAACTCCAATGTGGAGTGTGGTGGAGATAAATCATTGCCAAGTAGGGGTGTATGTGATTTATCCGGGTTCGATTGAATGAACCATGGTGTATTGGTACCACATGCATTGTGTCAATGTCTTTGAGTCGCATTGCATTATTATGTGTTTGGTGAAATCTGAATGAAAATGACAAGTATGTCGTGATGGTGTGTTTTTGATATATGATTGTGTGAGTACTACCTTTAGCGTGTATTATACACCGTTATTTATTGAATGTAGTTCTCACCCCTTTGTTGTTTGTTGCGTCTGTGCTTCTTCGGAAGTACAGATAATCCAGGTACTTGATTGTGCATGGAGTGTGTGTTGCTTGATCGAGTCTTAGGAGTCACTCTGATACGTAACACGGGATTTTGGGAGTTTTTCATCATTTGTTATTCTTTATTGTTTTGTTACGTATCATTCTTATTTGAAACTTTGGTGGACCACGATTTATGTGGATTTTTGGTGTTGTTGGAAAATTGCCGTATTTTGAATAAAACAATTATTTCCGCTGCTTGTTAATGAAAAAGGAGTTTTGTTGTTGGTTTTAATGATGTGACATCCTACTGTTGTCGTAAACTCTGATTATTTTCGTAGTATTTACTTATTTTGTAAAATGGGAAAGTGGGGTGTTACAATTGGTATCAAAGCAGGTTGGTCCGTCCGGCCAGGTGTCGTAGTAGAGTATGTCCTTAGATTAGGAGTAAGTTGTGTGAAATGACCGTATGTGGATTTTTGAACAGTATGGAAGGAAGGAATGATGCTGTTATTGTTGCTGCTATGCAAGCGATGGCACAAGCGGTTGAGAACACTAATCAGGCTGGGGGTGCGCAGTTCTGCGACTTTGCACAGTTTCAGAGCAATAAGCCGCCTACATATGAGGGAGGTATTCTGGATCCTGAGGCTGCCCAGAAATGGCTGAAGGTTGTTGAGAAGATCTTCAGGACCATGGGATGCAGTGATGCTCAGAAAGTACGGTTTGGAACTCATATGCTGGAGGGAGAGGCTGAAGCCTGGTGGGACAATAGTCGTCAGAGGTTTGAAGCTGCTGGTACTGATATTACTTGGATAGTGTTTCAGGCTGAGTTTCTGGAAAAGTACTTTCCGAATGATATTTGTAGTGCAAAAGAGATTGAATTCCTGGAGCTGAAACAGGGTAGCATGATTGTTGCTGAATATGCTGCTCGGTTTGAAGAGTTGGTGCAGTATTGTGCTTATTACAATACGGAAGAATCTATGAATTCGAAATGCTTGAAGTTTGAGAATGGGTTGCGTCCCGAGATCAAACAGGGCATTGCTTATTAGAAGATAAGGAATTATCCATAACTGGTTAGCAGAAGCAGAATTTATGATAATGATAACAGGGCCCGGTGTAGCGAGCGATTTTGGACGCGGTTCTTAAGCGCTGGTCGCTCTCTGCGGTTGAGCGTTAACTACAGGTAGATTCATTTTTTATCCTATTAAAGCTGATGAAGGAAGGGAAATAGATGTCTCCAATTAACCCTGCTTTGCATACTGAGTTTAAATAGCGGTCTGTTAGGTTACGAATGCTATCAATGTGGGGGGGCCTTTGTACTGGTTATTTGTATTTTCGCCAATACGGTTTTCTCTCTTTCTTGGATTTTCTGGCGGGGAACAAGGAATAGGATGTTATGACTGATGCTTTTGAATTACTGCTTTTGATTGATGGAGATATGGGATTTGGGTTTTTGGTTGATTGTGCTCGCTAAGATCTTTTCTTTCGATCTTATGCCTACGTATTCCCGTTTACCGAAATAGGGAAATCAGAGCGTTCGTAGTTCCTCCTATTCTATGGGAGGAAATGGTTGTTTTTGGTGTCTTGTTCAAAGCCCAAGACGTGAAGCAAAAAGGTGGTTTGTATCTTGTTCAAAGCCCAAGATGTGAAGCTGAAAGGTCTATTTGTATCTTGTTCAAAGGCCAAGATATGAAACTGAAGGTCCCAACTTTAGAGAGAATTTGTCATCTCTAAAGAGGTTTGTCTGTCACAAATGTCGGGTGACTGATTTATAAAGGAGGATTACTTTAACCAGGATAGCGGATCCTAGCAATGCCATAATTTCCTTTATAGGGGGTTTTAACCTGAAGGGGAAGACTTTAACTCAGTGTAGAGCAATGCTATCTTTCCTTAGGAATTTCTCATGCTAAAAGGGGGACAGTGGCATGGATGTAGATGATCCAGAGGTTTGCCGCTTACAGCGATTAGATGAATGGAGTTGTTTGATGTTTGTGTACTGTGAACGAGGCACAGTTTTGATGCTAAAAGGTTAATTGGATTAACCAGTGATTTTCTTATACAAAGCCTAAGAGGAGGCTGATATGTGTCTCGTACAAAGCCCGAGAGAGAGGCTAAAAGGTTTTGACTCAACAAGGGAATCTTTTGGTATCTCGTATAAAGCCTGAGATGGAGGCTATTTGACTCAACAAGAGAGTTTTTTTTGTATCTCGTATGAAGCCCGAGATGGAGGCTGTGGTGACTGTTCAGTTAAGTGACAGGTCCGGTATACTGATTTTGAAAGAGAAGATCAGTTCTTATATGAGCAACACTGTACTCATGGATTTGATTCAAGGATCTGGGTTATTCCTGTTCTTTAAGGAAGCGGGAAATCCGAAGGGTATTGAGACTGTCCGAGTCTGCGGGATTCCTTCCTATTTAACGAAGGGGTCACTTGAGAATGTCTTTGAGACTCAAGGAAGTTAGACTGTCCGTGTCTAGAGTTTCATCTTTTATACTGTGCTTTGAGAAATAGTAGTAGACTCTATGAAAGGACTGTTCTATAAAGATGACTAAGTTCTATTCCTATACCTCTAGGAGGTCGTCGGGACAATTTGTACGAAGCCCAAGAGGAGGCTGGAATTTTTTAAGAAGCCGACGGGTCCTTGTACTAAGCCCAAGAGGAGGCTATCATTCCCGGAGGAAGAGATCATTATACGAAGCCTAAGAGGAGGCTGTGAATACTTCTAAGAAGCCGTAGGGTCCTTGTACTAAGCCCAAGAGAAGGCAGGGTTGCTTTTAGGAAGCCTGTGGGTCCTTGTACGATGCCCAAGAGGAGGCCGATGCTTTTAGGAAGCCTATGGGTCCCCAAACCTCGAGAAATTCAAGGCAATGCTATTCACCGAGAATAGATCAAAGTCAGGAAAGTTCGAGAATTTGGAAGAAACTCAAAGATGCCATTCACGGAGAATACATTCATCTTTGGGAGTAGAGTTTCTTGACGATTCCTAATGAGGACAGCCGAAGAGATGACTGTATCTGGTGATCCTATTGGGGATCTAGTTGTCTATTTCTACGAATAAACGAAACGGCGTCACTTAGTTCTAGACGTAGTTGTCGGGGAAACTCTAAATATCTATACTATTATTACACAGTTGATATGAGTTTATGAAAGAAGACTTACAGCGAAACAGCCCCACAATACAGTTATATATATATGAAAGCGGTATATGAAAGCAATAACCACTTACTCGGTTGTAGAGCTTCCATGCTGTTTGGTTAGTTGTTCAACAAAGAAAGATTGAAAACAACAGTATATTCAAAATCAAAGGAGAAAGTGCTTTGAAAAAGAAAGATTTGGGGCTTACAGCTCAAGGAGAGGCTCAGGGTTTTATTAGTGAGAGCACTGTTGAATTTGTACAGAGGGACTTATACAAGTGACTGAGGCCCAAAAAGGTTTTCAGTACAAAGGGATGGGTCTTACACTCTCTCAAGAGGCCCAAAGGGTTTAAAGAAAAAGAGTGGGGCTTATAACACGAGGGTAGGCCCATATAATTTTTCGTTAAAAATGGCGATCGCGCCAAGGTTTTCTTTTAACGCAGAGGGACTTATACAATAAGTGAGGCCCAAAATGTTTTGGTTAAAAGGGGATTGGGTCTTACACTCTAATAGAGGCCCAAAAGTTTTGAATGGGTCTTATAGCTCAAGGAGAGGCCCAATTGATTCTTTGAATAGGCGGCGATCGCGCCATTTGTTTTTTACGGTATCGGGACTTATACAATACACTGAGGCCCAAAAATTATTTGGTCAAGAAAGGATTGGGTCTTACACTCTATTAGAGGCCCAAAAAGTTTTGAATGGGTCTTATAGCTCAAGGAGAGGCCCAATTGATTCTTTGAATAGACGACGATCGCGCCGTTTGTTTTTGAAGGTATCGGGACTTATACAATACACTGAGGCCAAAAAATGATTTGGTCAAAAAAGGATTGGGTCTTACACTCTATTAGAGGCCCAAAGTGTTTTGAAAATGATTTATGATGGTTGAATTAATCCAAAAACCCTAATTTATTTTCAAAAATGTATTTAATTGAATAAAAAATTCAATTAAAATGATCAAAATTGTTTAACATATGGAAAACAAATTGTGATCTTGGATTAATGCTTCAAAAATTAAGTATTGACCTACAAAATAATTAGAAAGCATTAAAAGTTGCAAAATCAAGGTGGAAAAAATATTTTAAATGTTAAAAACAATTAAAACATCAATTCTTTGCAAAAATATCAACTATACAAAATAAATAATATTTTTGGGATTTTTTGGGAAAATAAAATATTTTAACATTTTTGTGAATTATTAAAAAAAGAATCAACTCAAAATCATTAAAACTCAGAGAGAAATTAATTTTTGAATCAATTAAATAAAATCACAAAATTCAAATATTTGAATTATTCAAAAATGGCGCCAAGAACACACCAAGAACACGCGCGTGTTCTGGGTTTGGCTTATTTGCGTTTTCCATCCAATCTCACTGAATACGTAATCATATCATGCAATCCACATATCATTATGCTCGTCTCAACCTCACGATCATGTCTATAACACTTAATTTCATTTAAATTAAACATATAACAAGAAATCATGAAAAATCCTCAAGAACCCTAATTTCTGCATGAAGGCTAGGATTTTTGATACACGATTCAAACAATGCAATTAATTGAGGGAAAACATTCCATGCGTGATTATGAACATATGGCCAAATTATTGTGCGAGGAAATATGCATAGATTGAGAGATGACCAAGTATATGCTTACCTCTAAGCCGTGACAGCAAGTGCAAGGTGATTTTTGATTTGGAGGTGTTACAGATGAGTGGTGATGATCTGAACAGCTTCCCTACACCCTATGGAGTGTGTTTGAATGGTTGGACTTGATTGAAATTGGCTGGATCAATTTGTGGTACCTCAGCTGCAACTTGGTTGAAAATTTGAGCAACCAGCTGGTGATTTTGTGAAATTGGTGTTTCAGAAGTGATCTAAGTGTTTGATCAGCTCATATGTGATGTATGTGAGGTGTGTGAGTGATTGGTTTGATTGGAATTGCTCTCAAACTCAAAACCCGATAGTAACTTGCCTTAGAAGGCAAAATTGGAGTGAAAGAAGAGATTTTGAGGAAAGCATCTATTTGATGGCTTTGGTGTACTTAAACTGATCACAATTGAGCTCTATTTATAGTAGAGCAAGTTTGTTTTGTAAGGAATAGTGAATGGCAGCTGGTAAGTAGGTTTGGCCAATGTTGGCAAATGAAAATCCAAGTCTCCTCTAGCCATTGACTAGAGGTTAGGGCACAGAGCTTTGGTTCCCTTGGTCTTGGATAAGTCTTGACTGATTTCAGATGAGAATGGCTCAGTCCATGCCACCTTGATGCTTCCATTGAATGTTTCAATCCAAATTTGGAGTCTTGTCCCTATTTTGGCCATTCTAGGTTCAACATGCTATTTCTTGTTCCATGGACTTTGGAGGCTTGGCTCAGTGATTGTCCCCTTTAGATTCAATCCTCAGATGTGTCCAAGTGGAT
Organism: Lathyrus tuberosus; assembly: GCA_022829125.1. Lineage (NCBI taxonomy): Eukaryota > Viridiplantae > Streptophyta > Magnoliopsida > Fabales > Fabaceae > Lathyrus > Lathyrus tuberosus. Next base: position 1,326,283 of record JALAZF010000241.1, on the reverse strand, counting down.
AGGAGCATTTGAATTTGGCTAATTTTGGCAAATCGAGCCAAAATGCAAAATCTGCCTTGCCTTTGACAGATTTCAGCAAGGCAACTTGACAATGTCATATCTCATGGGGTAAGTTGAATTTGGCAATGTTCTTGGCCATTTTGGAAAGCCCTTACATGATACAACAACTGTTTGAACAAGTTTGGTTTTGATCTCTTTTGATTCCAAGTGAAAAATCCCTCTACATTTGGCAAAAAGTGAAGCAAAATCTGACTTAGTGAAATTTTCACTAAGTGTTGGAACAAAGTGTGATTTCTTGATTTTGATCACTCCATAACTCAAAATCCTTAATGAATTGGACTTAGGTCTAGTTGAAGTTTTTGTAGAGGGTAATGAGGGATACAAATCCATCTTTGGATGAGAAAAAATGGCCATGTGGTTTAGGAGTTATGATCCTCCAAAGTTAGTGTATTAGTGGTACTTTTTCCATAACTTAGAAAAATTTCTAAGTTTTATGGTTACCCCTTTTACAAGTTATCCAACATTCTTTGATTTTTCTTGATGAATGATGATTCAAATCATACATTAACATCATTTTAGGGTTAAAAATCCATTTTGGTGAAAAATCTCAAAAAGTCAAAGTTGACTTTTGTGCACAGTTGACTTTTTATCAGATGAATTCCAAACTGTGCAATTCTTCAGGAAATCATGTCCTTGACCTAAATCAAACTTGATAGACATGTTCCATGGGTGTCATAGGGTATATTGGGGCATGTCCTAGGGTTTGGGAGCATGTCCTGGTCTAAAGTCAAAGTTACAGTTGACTTTCCTCGCGAAACCCTAATTGTGGTGCAGATGAAAATGAGACTTGTTGCTCAAGCTTCTTGGATTAATCCATTGTTCCAAATGGATCAATATAGTTCATTAGAGACCCTCAAATCATGTCTTGAGGTCTTGGCTCTTAATTTGTCCCAAAATTCAACTTAGGGGTGAATTAGGTCAAGAAACCCTAATTCCTGATTTTTTATGTATGCATCCCCTGAGGTCAAATTGACTTGATGCTTGGGTCCATGAGGCTCCATGGAGTACATTAGATTGTGTTTTGGGTCTTTGGCTTATGCCCAGATGAAACTTTCCATCTAGAGGCCCTGGTCGACCAAAACCCTAATTTGGTGATACTGGCGATCTTGAGACTTGATCCACCTAGAAGGGAGCAACCTTGTGCTTAATCCTTGAAGTGGGAGTCCTTTTTGATCCATTGTGGATGTTTGAGAGGTTAGACAAGTTGAAGATCATGTCATTCCTTGATTGATCCTTTGTCTAAGGCTCTGAGAGGGCTTAAAACCCTAATTTTGATTGTAGTGAATGCTCAACAACCCTTGAGGCATTTGATGAGGCATGATGGTTCATCCATATTGTGATGATGATTTGCACAATGATGGGAAATATTAGTGGTCAAAATTTGGGGTATGACAAATGCCCCTATTTAATCTTCTTGGACCCGAAGGTGTGAATGACGAAGGTATTCGGGCATTCGGGGTGCAAGAGGATTAAATATCGGAATACCCAAAATTTTGATGGCTATGAATGGCAGCTTGCGCATTCATCTTCTTATGCTGAGCAATGATGCTTAGAAAAGGTAAACTTCCCCTCGATCCTGGTCTTCAGCCAAGGAACTGGTCTCAGTTTTCTTTTGGGATAAACTTCCCCTCGATCCTGGTTTCCTACCAAGGAACTGGTCTTAGTTTCTGATTTAAACTTCCCCTCGATCCTGGTTTCCTACCAAGGAACTGGTCTTAGTTTCTGATTTAAACTTCCCCTCGATCCTGGTTTCCTACCAAGGAACTGGTCTCAGTTTCTTTTGTCAATAAACTTTATTGACAAGGAACGCTATTTGTTGCAGATTTCCTTCAAACTTCTCGCCGAATTTTCCTAGGGAGATGCCATTTGAGATGAAAAAGTTTTGATGTAAGACTTGCTGGGGAACCCAGTCGTCTGAGTTGTAGAGGTGCACAAACTTCTCTGTTGGAGACGCCATTTGTCGATTCTACTGGGGGAAAGCGAGTATCTTGAGAGACTGTTTCCACTTGGGGATCTTACATCATACTTTTCTCGGGATCTTCCCAGAGAAATGCCATATGATGGGGTCCAATTTTGAGGTGCCGATGACCTTTTCATCAGCGAATTTTCGAAGAAATACTGATGTACTGTCGAACCCTTGCTTAAGAGGCTTTCTCTGGGGATTTTCTTTAATCCGGGAAAGCAAGGATATCATCTTCAATGGCGAAGAGTGACATCTGTTGAAGGTTCTCTGGCCTTTCAGAGGTTCAAGTTATCAAAGTGGTCTAGTGCCGACTCTGATCTAGAGATAAACGGGAGAGAGATTGCTTAGATGATTCACTTCCTAACGAGGAAAGGTCCGACAACTCGATTGAGAGGACTTTTATCACTAGGGGATAAGACCGACTAGAGTGATAGCGATGCAATATGAAATGTAAATGCAAATCAACAATGCATGTTGTATGTATGTATATGCTGACAAAACTGACGTGACACACAAACTAAAAGATGAACATGACTGGATACTCGGCCATCGCGGGGCGTATAGAGATATTGCTGGTTCAAGATAGCAATTCCACCTTGCTTAGGAGAGATAATCCCTGCGGGGAATACCGTTGATCGGGCTTAGGAGGTAAGAACTCTGTCGTGGATGTCAGACGAAACAAGGTCTCTGACACAGTTGATCCCTTTATTCAGGCGTACTGGTCTAGAAGGAGTACTTTGATTCTGCACTTTGAGGTTCGAACACCTTTGGAGACGCGATTGATGTTCTTTCGATGTTTAACAGTCAAAAGAAATTGCCATCTTTATTTTAAAAGCAGAAAAAGTTTTAACAAGTAAATTCATTTTTGTTTTATTTCAAGAATCGTTAATCATGTTAACAACGTCGTTCTGTAAAGCTAAAACAAATAAGAATTACAAACAAAAGCACAAGGCTCAAATTTTATTGATAAGATGGAGATCAGCCAAACGCGTGATTCCATTGAGTATTTACAAAGTTTAAAAATGGTAATTTACAGGGAAAAGGGCTACGTTGAAACATAACGACCACTATCCTTCTACCAAATTTGAATTCAGGGCATCCCGAGCTTCTGTCGAAGATGACCTTAACTGGAGTTTTCTTCCGATGATGTAACTGCTGCTGCTGAGGGACTTGCCTCTGTTGAACATAGTTACTTGCCATTATCCCTAATTTTTGCCTGGATTGTACTATGATGTTTCCAATCCACCGGGATGATTTTTTTATTTTGTCTCTAACTTTTTCCTGGACCGCCCTTTCGGGTTTTCAATCCACCGAGACGTTTTTTTTAGGCGAAGTATTTCTTGACTACATCAACATTTGTGGGATAGGCAAATTCCTCTCCGTCCATGGTTGCAAGTCTCAAGGCGCCGCCTGAGAAAGCTTTCGTGACCACATAAGGGCCATCATAATTTGGAGTCCATTTGCCTCGAGAATCAGTGAGAAACGATTGAATCTTTTTGAGCACGAGGTCTCCTTTCCTGAAGACACGAGGTCGGACCTTTTTGTCGAACGCCCTCTTTATTCTCTGTTGATACAACTGACCGTGGCATAGTGCCGTTATTCTCTTTTCTTCGATCAGATTCAGTTCGTCATGTCGACTTTGACACCATTCAGCTTCGGTGAGCTTAGCTTCCATCAATACCCTGATTGACGGGATCTCTACTTCTATGGGGAGAACTGCCTCCATGCCATATACTAGAGAGAAAGGGGTTGCCCCTGTTGAAGTACGGACAAATGTGCGATAACCATGAAGAGCAAAGGGTAGCCTCTCGTGCTAGTCTTTGTAGGTCACAACCATCTTTTGAACAATCTTCTTGATGTTCTTGTTAGCCGCTTCTACCGCCCCGTTCATCTTGGGTCGGTAGGGAGATGAGTTATGATGTTCGATCTTGAACTCTGCGCACAACTCCTTCATCATCTTATTGTTCAAGTTAGATCCATTGTCAGTAATGATCTCGCTTGGAACACCATAACGGCAAATGATATTGTTTTTGATAAATCGGACCACCACTTTTCGGGTTACATTAGCGAATGACGCTGCTTCGACCCACTTGGTGAAGTAGTCAATGGCTACAAGGATGAACCGATGTCCGTTCGAAGCCTTGGGTTCAATCATACCAATCATGTCGATTCCCCATATCGAGAAAGGCCACGGGGAAGAAAGAACTTTGAGATGTGATGGCGGTACATGAATTTTGTCGGAGTATATCTGACATTTATGACACCTCCTCATGTACTTGTAGCAGTCGGATTCCATGGGCAACCAATAGTACCCTGCTCTCAGAATTTTTCTCGCCATTGTGTGTCCGTTGGCATGAGTGCCAAAGGATCCTTCATGAATTCCTTTCATAAGCATGTCTGCTTCTGGTCTGTCTACGCATCGGAGCAAGACCATGTCAAAATTTCTCTTATAGAGAGTGTCACTGCTCAGGAAGAAGTTTCCAGCCAATCTTCTGAGGGTTTTCCTGTCTTTTCTGAGTGCCCCAGGTGGGTACTCTTGTTTCTGAAGGAAGCATTTGATATCGTGATACCAAGGTCTGTCATCTATGACTGCTTCAATTGTGAAGACGTAAGCGGGCCGTTCAAGGCGCATTATGTCGATCTTAGGTATGTCATTCCATTGACCTACACTAATCATGGAAGAGATAGTGGCTAATGCATCAGCCATGTGATTCTCATCACGAGGGATGTGATGAAACTCAACTCTGTTGAAGAAGGGTAACAACCTTCTTGCATAGTCTTTGTAAGGAATCAATCCTGATTGGTATGTGTTCCAATCTCCTTTTATCTGATTGATAACCAAAGCTGAGTCACCATATACGTCCAAGTTTTTGATCCTTAAATCAATCGCTTCCTCGAGACCCATAATACAAGCTTCGTATTCGGCCTCGTTGTTCGTACATTTGAACGTAAGTCTAGCAGTGAAAGGAATGTGGGTGCCCTGAGGGGTAACAATGATTTCCCCAATTCCGTTTCCATAATGATTAACAGCTCCGTCAAAGATAAGTCCCCATTGGGAACCTGGTTCTGGCCCTTCACTGGGTAGTGGTTCATCGCAGTCTTTCATTTTTAAATACATGACATCTTCGTCTGGGAAGTCAAACCCGATTGATTCTTGATCGTCAATCAGTTGATGAGCCAAATGATCGGCTAAAATACTTCCCTTAACGGCTTTCTGAGCGTGGTACTCTATGTCATATTCTGATAACAGCATCTGCCAAAGGGCAATTCTTCCCATAAGAGCAGGTTTTTCAAATACGTACTTGATTGGATCCATTTTGGAGACCAGCCAAGTAGTATGACGAATCATGTATTGGCGAAGACGTTTGGCTGCCCAAGCCAAAGCGCAACAAGTTTTCTCAAGCATCATGTACCGAGTCTCGCAGTCGGTGAATTTCTTGCTCAGATAGTAAACGGCAGACTCTTTCCTTTTAGTTTCATCTTGTTGGCCAAGTACACATCCCATTGAGTCCTCTAGGACTGTGAGGTAAATGATCAGTGGTCTTCCTTCCACTGGAGGTGATAGAATCGGAGGATTCAATAGATATTTATTAATACTGTCGAAGGCAGTTTGGCAATCTTCTGACCAAACGCAATCCTGGTTCTTTTTCAGTAATTTGAAAATCGGCGCACATGTGGCGGTCATAAGGAATATGAATCTGGAGATGTAGTTTAAACGTCCCAAGAATCCTCTGACTTGTTTTTCAGTTTTCGGAGAAGGCATTTCTTGAATGGCCTTGACCTTGTCAGGATCAACCTCAATTCCTTTCTGGCTGACGATGAACCCTAGTAGTTTCCCTGAACGGACACCGAAGGTGCACTTGTTGGGATTCAAGCGGAGCTTGAATTTTCTCAAATGTTCAAACAATTTTGACAGATGTTCAATGTGCTCACTCTCTGTTTTTGATTTTGCAATCATATCATCAATATATACCTCGATTTCCTTATGTATCATGTCATGAAACAGAGTAGTCATGGCCCTTTGATAGGTTGCCCCGGCGTTCTTCAAATCGAACGACATTACCTTGTAACAAAAGGTGCCCCATGGGGTAATGAACGAAGTTTTCTCCATGTCTTTCGGCGCCATTTTGATCTGGTTATAGCCCGAGAATCCATCCATAAAGGAGAATACTTTGAACTTTGCTGTGCTGTCAACCAACATGTCAATGTGTGGTAAAGGAAAGTCATCCTTTGGACTTGCCTTGTTCAGATCTCTGTAATCAACACACATTCTGACCTTTCCGTCCTTTTTGGGAACGGGTACGATGTTGGCTAACCATTGAGGATATTCAGCTGTAGCGAGGAAACCCGCGTCAATCTGCTTTTGTACCTCCTCTTTGATTTTGATGGCCATGTCCGGGTGAGTGCGTCTCAACCTTTGCTTTACTGGCGGACATTCCGATCTTAACGGTAAGTGATGTTCCACGATGCTGGTATCCAACCCTGGCATATCCTGATAAGACCAAGCGAATACATCGGGAAATTCTCAGAGAAGCTTTATCAAACTCTCTCTGGCAGTTGGACTGAGCAGTGCCCCGATCCTGATTTCTTTTCTCTCTTGCTCTGAACCCAAGTTTACCGTTTCCAACGGTTCTTTGTGAGGTTCAATGGACCTTTCCTCTTGTCTGAGTAGTCGAGAGATCTCTTTTGGAATTTTGTCGTCATTTTCTTCTTCAGCCTCGAATACCGGGAACTCAAAGTTGGGAGAAGGCATCGGATCGTATGTTTCAACTGGGTTCAAAACAAGCAATCTGCATGACGTGATGATTTGTGTTTAGAAGAGGTAGAGAAAAATGCAATTGTGTGCAGTGTTTTATTTTACTGCTTGTTTTTTATAGTTTTGTTTTTTAGGATTACCATTTTCTTTGAAAAAGCAAAAAGAGAAAACAGCAATTAATGCGGAAATTACAGAACGACGTTATTTTATTTATGATCAGTCGAATCTTGAAACTACAGCCCTATAAAACAAAACTCTGTCGCTTTGGGCAAAGCGAAGAGGGAAATTTACAGAAAGCGAGCCCTATCAAAACATCCGTTTCACTTGGGCAGGGTGAAAGGTTAAAGATGGAAATTACTTTGACTGATGAACAACCTTCGGAACCTCGACAGTAACCCATTGGCGGCAAACTCCTCGGTGAATCACAAAGTCTGGCACCTTCCTTGATTTGTCTTCAGAAATGACGCTGATTTCTGGTGGAGCAGGATCATTGGAATCTGTCTCCCAGGCAGAATTGTCGTAGGAGAATTCCTCTATTGCATTTTGCATAGCATTTGTGCTCCAGGTACACTCCCCATCCAGTTGCCTGGATATCCTCGAGCCTGATACGAGAGCTTTCGGGAGCGGTGTACTGGACCATGAAGTCAAATTTTCCACTTGGTTCTCCCAGAGTATCCCAAACTTCTTTGGAACTGGAGGAGTCATCTCTTTCAATGACGTTGATCTCGAGAAAAGCATAGTTGATGAACTCAAGTCCTGCAAACGTTGCGAATTCATCTTCATGTTGAGCAGTTTCTAAATGACCTGAGTGTTGATCCCATGGCATGGTGGGGACACAGGTACTCCGTTCAATGACGGTCAGCTGATTTTCATTGTTCGGCTGACTTTCTTGCCCCAAGTTTCCTGGGTAAGGTTGCCACATTGGCAGACCATCCATTGGGCCATAGTAGGTGTAGTCAAAATTATCTTTCATCGGAGTGTTTTCCTCTAATGAATTTGGCGGAGCGCGGCATCCTTCCGGATCACAATCCCTGTAGATCATTTCGACACTGATGTTGGTATAAATCTCGGACTTTCTGTAGGAAAGCAAAAAGGCATAGGCACCTCTTCCTGAGACATATAACTGTCCTCATTCAGATAGGATTTCCACTCTTCATCTAGGTCAGAGGGATCTTCCTCATTGATAGCATGAACTGTCTGAGACACTGGGTAATGAAAACCTCCACTGTGGAAGAAGTTTTGAAGGGGATGAAGACTTTCATCGTTGGCAGCTGTCCGGGTACAGGTTGCAGAAAAACTAAGACCCTTCTTTGTTGTATTGCTAGTAGGAATGACAAGCTGTCCCCATCCTGTTGTATCGGTACTCTCAACCGCTTTGACAGCATCTTTATATGAGGAAATCGAGGTTCCTCCTTTGAACTGATTGTCCTTTCTCACTGACAGTGCTTGGAACTGAGTTCCAATAACCTCCTCGGGCTCTATACCAGTAGACGATGACAAGTTACTCACGAGCAAGGTCTGTTCTCCACAAACTGTGACAAGTTGATCGTTCTGAACGAACTTCAGCTTTTGGTGGAGGGTTGACGTAACCGCTCCAGCCTGATGTATCCAAGGTCTTCCTAATAAATAACTGTATGTTGCCCGGATATCCATGACCTGGAAAGTGACTTGGAAAGTGTGAGGACCAATAGTTATGGGAAGATCAACTTCGCTGATAACTGTTTTTCTGGATCCGTCGAATGCTTTGACGACGACCTCGCTGATTCTCATCGGAGGGCCCTTGAATGATAATTGCATCAAAGTGGACTTCGGCATAACATTCAAGGCTGACCCTGTGTCTACCAGTACGCTGGCTAAAGCATCGTCCTGGCAGTTAACTGTAATGTTGAGCGCCATGTTATGACAGCGACCCTCTTCGGGTAATTCCTCATCACTAAATCCCAAATTGTTACAGGAAGTGATGTTAGAGACAATATTATCGAACTGTCTGATTGTTACATCCTGTTCCACAAAGGCTTGCTCCAAGACTTTCTGTAGAGCCTCCCTGTGGGCTTCTGAACTGAGTAACAGTGATAATACCAAGATCTTTGAAGGAGTTTGTAACAGTTGATCGACAATGTTGTATTCACTCCTTTGGATGGGCTTCAGCATCTCATCATTATTTTTCGAAAGGTCGGGATTACTGGATTGACCGACTGGGGAATCGGGAGCTTCTGTCTGAAGTTCCTTTTCCTTGTTAAGTTCCCCAACCCCTCGGTTGAAGATTCTACCACTCCGTGTTACTCGACTGATGTCTGCAATGTTCACAACGGAGGGTAATGGAATTTCCTTTCCATTTTCAATTATTGTTGCACCGTATTTGTAAGGGATCGCCTTAGCTGATTCATATGGTAGCGGTCCTGGTAGATAGACGACTACAGGAGCCTTCTGATTTTTCTGACCATCATAAGTAATCTCGATTCGTTCCCGGTTGGGAACTTTAGATTCGTCAAGTAGAGGAATAATGGCAAAAACATCCCTGGTCTTGTGATGACCAGAGATCGTGACAACATCCTCAACTTGCTCGGCAAGGTAGTTCGGCGACCAGTTGATGGGTCCAGAACCCGAATAGGGACGAATTTCTCCACGATCGACCTGACCCTGGAGAGCTGCTCTCACAAGGTAACACCCTTGGTTACTTTCCGAACAGATGCTACAACTGTCATAGTTGTGTGGTGGCACCTGGCCACTCCCACTTTGAATACAATGTAACCTCACTAGGTTAGCTTCCACTGATCGGACATCCTGACTCTGACGCCGAGTGGGGTTTCTATTACTGATACTAATCTACTGAGTATCTTCATCCATGTAGATTGGCATCCACCAATGATTTAACAAGTGCTAAAGTGCCTCCTAGACAAGGGTACAAGCTCGATCGTTTTCGCAACCCGCTTTACAGCTTTGATAGTCATGTGATATTAAGAATCTGAGTCGGACCTGCTCAGCATGTAACTCTACCAGGTTGGTATTCATTACGCGAATATCGAAGATCTGAACCATGTTGATTTGATAGGAGTTCCTATCATGGTAGTCTTGGATCCATCCAATATCCATCTGACGCTGGAGGGCCTCTTGTATGAAAGAGCATCCCTGTTTGTTTACCGAGCAAATCAGACAAGAACTGTAATCATGTCGCGGCAGATTATGATATTGGCTTTGCCTTGAGTGCATCGCCACCAAGTTGACATTCATTGCACGGATGTCGTGGTTCTGAATGACGTTAGAATTCGTGTAGACCATGTTAACTCCACGAACTCGGTGCTCCTGGATCCATCCGAGATCCATTTGTTCCTGTAGAGCTGCTTGCACTACCGAACATCCTTGATTGTCTTTAGAGCAGATATCACACTGATGATAATTATGAGGTGGCACATGGCCATATCCACTATGTCTACAATGCATCTTAACCAGATTGGTTTTCAACAAGAGTACATCGTAAATTTGATAGACATTGTTAGTATCTCCTTCTATCAAATTGACTGCAACCTTCTCGTGTTGAGGTAGCAGATTCGTGAGAACATTAGGATTTGTATCCTTGAAGGATAAGACCCCGCTCCTAACAAGTTTTTGCACGTCGGACTTGAAATTGAGACAAGTCTCTATGTTATGCGCTGATCCTCCTTGATGATAAGGGCAAGTTTGATCCACCTTAAACCAAAAAGGCGGATTTTTTGGTACTGTAAGAGGAGATTTAGTCTGAATGTGCCCCTTAGCCAGTAGTAATGGAAACAGTTATGCGTACGATACGGGTATAGGATCAAATCCTGGCGGCCGTGTTGTACGGTTGTTGCTATATGGAGGACGAGCCTGCTGAAGAGGCTGTTGTGTCCTTTGCTGGTCAGGTTGGCTCTGCGCAACCTGAGGTTGATACGTAGGAATAGACGCAGGGTTGATAGCAGGAGTCACAGCTACTACCGGTTGATAACGTCGTCTTTGCTTTCCGAGAGAGATATTCCCAATATCTTACTCTTTTTTCTTAGGGAGAGCACTACCGTATTTTTTAGTACCGCTCGTCGATCCAGTGTCTTTTACCAAACGTCCTTCTCGGACAGCTTCCTCAAGACGTACACCCATGCCGACCATTTCGGTGAAATCACTGGGCGCACTGGCAACCATTCGGTCATAGTAAAATGAGGTTAAGGTCTTTAAGAAGATCTTTGTCATCTCTTTTTCCTCAAGAGGTGGACAAATTTGAGTGGCAATTTCACGCCACCTTTGAGCATCTCCTTAAAGGTTTCCTTGTCCTTTTGCGACATCGATCTGAGTTGATCTCTGTCGGGTGCCATGTCCAAATTGTATTTGTATTGTTGGACGAAGGCAGTGCCAAGATCTCTGAATGTGCTGATCGTGGCACGGTTTAAACCCATGTACCATTTGAGTGCGGCACCGGTTAAACTATCCTGAAAGTAATGAATCAGTAGGTCCTGATTCTCCGTCTGAGCTGACATTCGCCGAGCGTACATCACCAGATGGCTTTGAGGGCAAGAGTTACCCTTATATTTTTCAAAGTAGGGCACTTGGAACTTGTGAGGAACTTTCACATTTGGGACCAAGCAGAGATCTGCGGCGTCCTTTCCAAATAAATCCTGACTGCGAATGGCCTGCAGTTCTTTCTGCATTTCCAAGAACTGTTCCTGGAATTCATCCATTCTGTCAAACATAGTTTCCTTCTTACCAGAAGGTGTTGGTGGAATCTGTCCTTCCGGGACAGTGTGCACCACAGGGGGTGGTACCGTGACTACGGCAGTGAGTCTTGGCGTTTCCCGAAGTTTGTAACCTTCAGGAGTCTTCAACATGCTCCTGGCATCTTCGCTTTCCCGAAGTTTGTAACCTTCAGGACCAGCGGATTCTGTTGTGATTCCCTGATCCTCAGTGATCGGCGGAACATATCCTTCCGGGATATAGTTAACAGGCATTCCCCAAGGACGATCTTTCAGTATCTGATACCTAGGATCATACCTCTCCACTATGGGCGTTGAGGTGATCTCTGAGATCACAGTTCTTTGTAGCTGAGCTTCTTCCATGGCTTGCATGTCGTTACGAAGCTTTCTCATATCCTCTCTTAGAGTGTCGATCTCTTCTTTCAACTCTCTGTTTTCTTCCTCAAGATCATCCATCCTTTTCTGGCGATTGGCCCGAGTATTATACGAATGAGACAGCTTGACTCTAGAATCGAGACACAAATGTGAGATTCGCAAGGAAGAAGAATACGCGATGTGAGAATGATGAAAGCAATGATTATATTAATTGTTCTTTTGGTTTAATCAAAATAAACTTCGACAATTAGATTGCAAATATCAAACGGTGGGGAAACCCCTTTTTATTGAAATTCAAAAGATTACAGAAGTGGAAATATAGTAGATTACAAAGTGCAGAAACAGAAACCTAAACTAATGGGTCCTGAGTCCTCTCTGAAGAGAAATCAGGTGCTGTTTCTGGTATCTTCCTTTTCTTTGACCGGGGCTCTTGGGCCGTTGTCGGGTTGTCATTCCTTTGCCAAGTGAAAGGAGCGAGCAAATTCCTTTGGTCATCTTGATTCTCCACAGCATGTTGCTCCAAAATTTCAATCAGAGCATCTTTCTCTTTTAGTAGTTGCTGTATTTTGATGCACTCTATGTCGAGGGTGCGGTACTTGTTCTTCCAAGACCTTCTCTCCTTTTGAATTTTGTTGAGAGTAACCTAAAGCTTTTCAGTTTCCGTCATGAAGTACATGACAGATTCCCTCGACGGCGGAATTCCGTAACGAGGATAAGGCATCTTTAGCTTGAGAGCTCTAGTTTGTACCCAATGGAGATAAGGCTCCACCGAGACACAGTCCGGTTTTCCTAGAGACTCTCGTCCTTTCTTATGAACATGCTTCCAAGCTTGCACTATTTCCATCTTCAGTGCTCTGTCATTTTCTCCTTCTTTGAAGAAAAGACCTTCCAGATGAACACCCAGTGGGATGTGTCTCATCGGGTATCCAAATTGACGGCGAACCAATACCGAATGGTAGTTGATTCCTCCTTTAGTTCCTATAAGGGGTACGTTGGGGAAGTTTCCACAACGGTCAATGATCCTGATTCCCTCATAAATCCTATTACACCAATCTATGTCAGAGTTGGTAAGAGACATGATCTTCTGCGACCAACGTAAGGCACTCTTGCAATCCCAAAAAGCAGCAGACTTGGGCAAGTGAGAGATAAACCATTTGTAAAGCAAAGGTACACAGCATGTGATCTCCCCTCCGCTGTACAAATTTCCCAGGTGTACAGAATGATATGCATCTGCGAGCAAAGTCGGCACAGGATTTCCAATGAGAAAAACCTTAATGGAGTTAATATCGACGAAGTTATTGATGTTAGGAAAAAAAATAACCCGTAGGTGAGCAAGACAAATATGCTTTCAAAAGCAGTCACGTTTCCTATACTGGCGAAGTACAGGGCTTTCTTTGTCAAGAACTGGGCTGGCAAACCTTGGATGCCACCCTTAGCGGTCATGTGAGCCCTGACCTCAGACTCGTCCAAATGAATTGCTCTTGCAATAGTCTGATTCTTTGGAATTTCTTCCAGTCCAGAAAATGGAGCCCGATCCGTAATGTGTAGATTGATCCGGTGAGAATACTCCTTCAGCGTTGGTGCAAGCTGGTAATCTGGGAATGTGAAACAGTGATAAACCGGATCATAAAACTGAATGAGCGCATCCATGATTCCCTCAATCACATGGACTCTTAATAGTGGTAGCAAACCTCCGTGCTTGGCTCTGAAAGCCTCTGGGTTAGTGATAATCCTCGCCAACCTTCTCAAATCCTCTAGTTTTGGAACCTTGAAGGTATAATGGTGAGTTCTCCTTCTACCGAAATCCATTAGTGCAATCCTCTTCTCTGATATTTGCAGTCACAGTCTTAGTTTAATTTGAAAAACAGAGAGACTAGAAGAGAAGTTTTTTTTTTAATGTTTTAATGTTTTTTTAAATGAATGCATGAATGCAGCACACAAAAACATAGAAAAAACATGGGGTCAAAGGGTCGTTGTCATGAAGTCAAGGCTCTACCCATCCCCAAAGGTTTATACTAGGGTGATTTTTGTACTTGTACTCATTATCATTAGCTCCTCCCAGGAAAGCAAAACAACAAGCGGATCTCCAGCGAGTTGTAGAGCAATCTTAGAGTAAGTGCCATTCACCGAGAATAGATCACCAGGCTCAAATGAGGGTAGTATCGCATAACAACTATTTCCGATAGTTTCCGCACTACGAAAAGGTTTGGCTCCCCAGCTTCTCAGACTTAACAACCGGCCCATTGTCTAGGTGAGAGAATAGGTTGCGTTGTTCAGCCTCCATTGAGGTTGATGGTCGACCCCGTCGCCATCACTTATCTTAAATGTATACTCATTCTTTCCACATACGGCATCACCCGCAATCCCATTAGCATAAAAATAAACATGTATAGCAATTAGGAAAAGCAGTATATATATTTGTCCTAATCATCCTAGACCTATGAAGCTAAGAATGCTAAGTTCCTGACAGAAAATGGGTTCCCCGGCGGAAGCCCCAATCTGTGGTATTTACACAAGTGAAGAAAAGGAAGACCGTGCCTAGACCTAACTTTGAAGGGGCCCACGGTGGGCGCCATTTTTCAGTAGCGAGCGATTTTGGACGCGGTTCTTAAGCGCTGGTCGCTCTCTGCGGTTGAGCGTTAACTACAGGTCGATTCATTTTTTATCCTATTAAAGCTGATGAAGGAAGGGAAATAGATGTCTCCAATTAACCCTGCTTTGCATACTGAGTTTAAACAGCGGTCTGTTAGGTTACGAATGATATCAATGTGGGGGGGCCTTTGTACTGGTTATTTGTATTTTCGCCAATACGGTTTTCTCTCTTTCTTGGATTTTCTGGCGGGGAACAAGGAATAGGATGTTATGACTGATGCTTTTGAATGACTGCTTTTGATTGATGGAGATATGGGATTTGGGTTTTTGGTTGATTGTGCTCCCTAAGATCTTTTCTTTTGATCTTATGCCTACGTATTCCCGTTTACCGAAACAGGGAAATCAGAGCGTTCGTAGTTCCTCCTATTCTATGGGAGGAAATGGTTGTTTTTGGTGTCTTGTTCAAAGCCCAAGACGTGAAGCAAAAAGGTGGTTTGTATCTTGTTCAAAGCCCAAGATGTGAAGCTGAAAGGTCTATTTGTATCTTGTTCAAAGCCCAAGATATGAAGCTGAAGGTCCCAACTTTAAAGAGAATTTGTCATCTCTAAAGAGGTTTGTCTGTCACAACTGTCGGGTGACTGATTTATAAAGGAGGATTACTTTAACCAGGATACGTGGATCCTAGCAATGCCATAATTTCCTTTATATGGGGGTTTTAACCTGAAGGGGAAAACTTTAACTCAGTGTAGAGCAATGCTATCTTTCCTTAGGAATTTCTCATGCTAAAAGGGGGACAGTGGCATGGATGTAGATGATCCAGAGGCATGGATGTTGATGTTTGTGTACTGTGAACGAGGTACAGTTTTGATGCTAAAAGGTTAATTGGATTAACTAGTGATTTTCTTATACAAAGCCTAAGAGGAGGCTGATATGTGTCTCGTACAAAGCCCGAGAGAGAGGCTAAAAGGTTTTGACTCAACGAGGGAATCTTTTGGTATCTCGTATAAAGCCTGAGATGGAGGCTATTTGACTCAACAAGAGAGTTTTTTTTGTATCTCGTACGAAGCCCGAGATGGAGGCTGTGGTGACTGCTCAGTTAAGTGACAGGTCCGGTATACTGATTTTGAAAGAGAAGATCAGTTCTTATATGAGCAACACTGTACTCATGGATTTGATTCAAGGATCCGGGTTATTCCTTTTCTTTAAGGAAGCGGGAAATCCGAAGGGTATTGAGACTGTCCGAGTCTGCGGGATTCCTTCCTATTTAACGAAGGGGTCACTTGAGATGTCTTTGAGACTCAAGGAAGTTAGACTGTCCGTGTCTAGAGTTTCATCTTTTATATTGTGCTTTGAGAAACAGTAGTAGACTCTATGAAAGGACTGTTCTATGAAGATGACTAAGTTCTATTCCTATACCTCTAGGAGGTCGTCGGGACAATTTGTACGAAGCCCAAGAGGAGGCTGGAATCTTTTAAGAAGTCGACGGGTCCTTGTACTAAGCCCAAGAGGAGGCTATCATTCCCGGAGGAAGATATCATTATACGAAGCCTAAGAGGAGGCTGTGAATACTTCTAAGAAGCTGTAGGGTCCTTGTACTAAGCCCAAGAAAAGGCGGGGTTGCTTTTAGGAAGCCTGTGGGTCCTTGTACGATGCCCAAGAGGAGGCTGATGCTTTTAGGAAGCCCGTGGGTCCCCAAACCTCGAGAAATTCAAGGAAATGCTATTCACCGAGAATAGATCAAAGTCAGGAAAGTTCGAGAATTTGGAAGAAACTCAAAGATGCCATTCACGGAGAATACATTCATCTTTGGGAGTGGAGTTTCTTGACGATTCCTAATGAGGACAGCCGAAGAGAAGACTGTATCTGGTGATCCTATTGGGGATCTAGTTGTCTATTTCTACGAATAAACGAAACGGCGTCACTTAGTTCTAGACGTAGTTGTCGGGGAAACTCTAAATATCTATACTATTATTACACAGTTGATATGAGTTTATGAAAGAAGACTTACAGCGAAACAGCCCCACAATACAGTTATATATATATATATATATATGAAAGCGGTAAATGAAAGCAATAACCACTTACTCGGTTGTAGAGCTTCCATGCTGTTTGGTTAGTTGTTCAACAAAGAAAGATTGAAAACAACAGTATATTCAAAATCAAAGGAGAAAGTGCTTTGAAAAAGAAAGATTTGGGGCTTACAGCTCAAGGAGAGGCTCAGGGTTTTATTAGTGAGAGCACTGTTGAATTTGTCCAGAGGGACTTATACAAGTGACTGAGGCCCAAAAAGGTTTTCTGTACAAAGGGATGGGTCTTACACTCTCTCAAGAGGCCCAAAGGGTTTAAAGAAAAAGAGTGGGGCTTATAACACGAGGGTAGGCCCATATAATTTTTCGTTAAAAATGGCGATCGCGCCAAGGTTTTCTTTTAACGCAGAGGGACTTATACAATAAGTGAGGCCCAAAATGTTTTGGTTAAAAGGGGATTGGGTCTTACACTCTAATAGAGGCCCAAAAGTTTTGAATGGGTCTTATAGCTCAAGGAGAGGCCCAATTGATTCTTTGAATAGGCGACGATCGCGCCGTTTATTTTTTACGGTATCGGGACTTATACAATACACTGAGGCCCAAAAATTATTTGGTCAAGAAAGGATTGGGTCTTACACTCTATTAGAGGCCCAAAAAGTTTTGAATGGGTCTTATAGCTCAAGGAGAGGCCCAATTGATTCTTTGAATAGGCGACGATCGCGCCGTTTGTTTTTGACGGTATCGGGACTTATACAATACACTGAGGCCCAAAAATGATTTGTTCAAAAAAGGATTGGGTCTTACACTCTATTAGAGGCCCAAAGTGTTTTGAAAATGATTTATGATGGTTGAATTAATCCAAAAACCCTAATTTATTTTCAAAAATGTATTTAATTGAATAAAAAATTCAATTAAAATGATCAAAATTGTTTAACATATGGAAAACAAATTGTGATTTTGGATTAATGCTTCAAAAATTAAGTATTGACCTACAAAATAATTAGAAAGCATTAAAAGTTGCAAAATCAAGGTGGAAAAAATATTTTAAATGTTAAAAACAATTAAAACATTAATTCTTTGCAAAAATATCAACTATACAAAATAAATAATATTTTTGGGATTTTTTGGGAAAATAAAATATTTTAACATTTTTGTGAATTATTAAAAAAAGAATCAACTCAAAATCATTAAAACTCAGAGAGAAATTAATTTTTGAATCAATTAAATAAAATCACAAAATTCAAATATTTGAATTATTCAAAAATGGCGCCAAGAACACACCAAGAACACGCGCGTGTTCTGGGTTTGGCTGATTTGCGTTTTCCATCCAATCTCACTGAATACGTAATCATATCATGTAATCCACATATCATTATGCTCGTCTCAACCTCACGATCATGTCTATAACACTTAATTTCATTTAAATTAAACATATAACAAGAAATCATGAAAAATCCTCAAGAACCCTAATTTCTGCATGAAGGCTAGGATTTTTGATACACGATTCAAACAATGCAATTAATTGAGGGAAAACATTCCATGCATGATTATGAACATATGGCCAAATTATTGTGCGAGGAAATATGCATAGATTGAGAGATGACCAAGTATATGTTTACCTCTAAGCCGTGACAGCAAGTGCAAGGTGATTTTTGATTTGGAGGTGTTACAGATGAGTGGTGATGATCGGAACAGCTTCCCTACACCCTATGGAGTGTGTTTGAATGGTTGGACTTGATTGAAATTGGCTGGATCAATTTGCGGTACCTTAGCTGCAACTTGGTTGAAAATTTGAGCAACCAGCTGGTGATTTTGTGAAATTGGTGTTTCAGAAGTGATCTAAGTGTTTGATCAGCTCATATGTGATGTATGTGAGGTGTGTGAGTGATTGGTTTGATTGGAATTGCTCTCAAACTCAAAACCCGATAGTAACTTGCCTTAGAAGGCAAAATTGGAGTGAAAGAAGAGATTTTGAGGAAAGCATCTGTTTGATGGCTTTGGTGTACTCAAACTGATCACAATTGAGCTCTATTTATAGTAGAGCAAGTTTGTTTTGCAAGGAATAGTGAATGGCAGCTGGTAAGTAGGTTTGGCCAATGTTGGCAAATGAAAATCCAAGTCTCCTCTAGCCATTGACTAGAGGTTAGGGCACAGAGCTTTGGTTCCCTTGGTCTTAGATAAGTCTTGACTGATTTCAGATGATAATAGCTCAGTCCATGCCACCTTGATGCTTCCATTGAATGCTTCAATCCAAATTTGGAGTCTTGTCCCTATTTTGGCCATTCTAGGTTCAACATGTTATTTCTTGTTCCATGGACTTTGGAGGCTTGGCTCAGTGATTATCCCCTTTAGATTCAATCCTCAGATGTTTCCAAGTGGATAGGAGCATTTGAATTTGGCTGATTTTGGCAAATCGAGCCAAAATGCAAAATCTGCCTTGCCTTTGACAGATTTCAGCAAGGCAACTTGACAATGTCATATCTCATGGGGTAAGTTGAATTTGGCAATGTTCTTGGCCATTTTGGAAAGCCCTTACATGATACAGCAACTGTTTGAACAAGTTTGGTTTTGATCTCTTTTGATTCCAAGTGAAAAATCCCTCTACATTTGGCAAAAAGTGAAGCAAAATCTGACTTAGTGAAATTTTCACTAAGTGTTGGAACAAAGTGTGATTTCTTGATTTTGATCACTCCATAACTCAAAATCCTTAATGAATTGGACGTAGGTCTAGTTGAAGTTTTTGTAGAGGGTAATGAGGGCTACAAATCCATCTTTGGATGAGAAAAAATGGCCATGTGGTTTAGGAGTTATGATCCTCCAAAGTTAGTGTATTAGTGGTACTTTTTCCATAACTTAGAAAAATTTCTAAGTTTTATGGTTACCCCTTTTACAAGTTATCCAACATTCTTTGATTTTTCTTGATGAATGATGATTCAAATCATACATTAACATCATTTTAGGGTTAAAAATCCATTTTTGTGAAAAATCTCAAAAAGTCAAAGTTGACTTTTGTGCACAGTTGACTTTTTATCAGATGAATTCCAAACTGTGCAATTCTTCAGGAAATTATGTCCTTGACCTAAATCAAACTTGATGGACATGTTCCATGGGTGTCATAGGGTATATTGGGGCATGTCCTAGGGTTTGGGAGCATGTCCTGGTCTAAAGTCAAAGTTACAGTTGACTTTCCTTGCGAAACCCTAATTGTGGTGCAGATGAAAATGAGACTTGTTGCTCAAGCTTCTTGGATTAATCCATTGTTCCGAATGGATCAATATAGTTCATTAGAGACCCTCAAATCATGTCTTGAGGTCTTGGCTCTTGATTTGTCCCAAAAGTCAACTTAGGGGTGAATTAGGTCAAGAAACCCTAATTCCTGATTTTTGATGTATGCATCCCCTGAGGTCAAATTGACTTGATGCTTGGGTCCATGAGGCTCCATGGAGTACATTAGGTTGTGTTTTGGATCTTTGGCTTATGCCCAGATGAAACTTTCCATCTAGAGGCCCTGGTCGACCAAAACCCTAATTTGGTGATACTGGCGATCTTGAGACTTGATCCACCTAGAAGGGAGCAACCTGTGCTTAATCCTTGAAGTGGGAGTCCTTTTTGATCCATTGTGGATATTTGAGAGGTTATACAAGTTGAAGATCATGTCATTCCTTGATTGATCCTTTGTCTAAGGCTCTGAGAGGGCTTAAAACCCTAATTTTGATTGTAGTGAATGCTCAACAACCCTTGAGGCATTTGATGAGGCATGATGGTTCATCCATATTGTGATGATGATTTTCACAATGATGGGAAATCTTAGTGGTCAAAATTTGGGGTATGACACCCGGATTGCTCATTACAAAGTTGTGAGTGACCAGAAGGGTAAGCAGAGGTTTGGGGGTACTCCTTACAGTGCTCCAGCTGACAAGTGAAGACAGAAAGCTGTTGTGGGGAAGAAACCAAAAGAGGGAGGAGTGGTTCCTAATGCTCTAAAGTGTTTCAGATGTGGTGGCGTGGGTCACCGTGCTAACAATTGTCTGAATGAAGTGAAGAAGTGTTTCAAGTATGGGCGACCTGGTCATGTTATAGCAGATTATAGGGCCACTATGCCTACCTGTTATAAATGTGAAGAAAAGGGTCATATCAGCACTCACTGTGAGAAGCCAAAGAAATCTCAGGCCAGTGGAAAGGTGTTTGCTTTGGTGGGAATCCAATCCGCCAATGAAGAGCGCTCCATCAAAGGTACTTGTTTTATTAATGATATTCCTTTGATTGATATCATTGACACGGGTGCAACCCACTCGTTCATTTCTGCTGATTGTGTGAAGAGATTAGGAATTGTACTGTCTACTCTAGATCAGAGAATGACGATTGAAACTCCGTCTATTGGTTCTGTAGTTACTTCCTTAGTGTGTTTGAAGTGTCTGTTGACTATGTTTGGTAGGGATTTCAGAGTGGACTTAATTTGTTTGCCACTCGGTAATCTCGATGTTATTTGGGGGATGAACTGGTTGGAATTCAACCGGGTTTATATTGATTGCTTTAGCAAGACATTATTGTTTCTTACTCCTGAAGAGGAAGCATTAGCGGATTCTTTGTCTAGCAGAGAGTTGAGGACATTGTTGGAGGATGAAGCTAAGATGTTTGCAGTGTTTGCCTCGTTATCTGTGGAAAGCAAGACTTTAGTTAATGAATTACCGGTGGTGAGTGAATTTCCTAAAGTGTTTCCAGATGATATTACAGAGTTACCTCCGACGAGGGAAGTTGAATTTGCTATTGATCTTGTTCCTGGTACCAGACCTATATCTATGGCACCGTACAAGATGTCTGCATCAGAATTGGCAGAGTTGAAATCTCAGATTAGAGAATTGCTTGATAAGAAGTTTATTAGACCGAGTGTGTCGTCGTGGGGAGCTCCAGTGTTGTTGGTGAAAAACAAGGATGGTAGTATGCGTCTGTGCATCGATTATCGTCAGTTGAATAAAGTGACCATTAAAAATAAGTATCCACTTCCGAGGATTGATGACTTAATGGATCAGCTTGTGGGAGCTTGTGTTTTCAGCAAATTTGATTTGAGGTCGGGTTACCATCAGATTAGAGTAAAGGAAGATGATATTCAGAAGACTGCGTTCAGAAATCGCTATGGACATTACGAATATACAGTGATGCCTTTCGGAGTGTCTAATGCGTCGGGTGTGTTTATGGAGTATATGAATCGTATCTTTCATTCTTATCTGGATCATTTTATTGTGGTATTCATTGATGACATACTGATTTATTCTAAATCTGACGTGGATCACGCAGAACATTTGAGGATTGCATTGCAGGTGTTGAAAGATAATAAATTGTTTGCAAAGTTCTCGAAATGTGAATTCTGGTTGAAGACTGTGAGTTTCTTGGGTCATGTTATTTCTGGTGATGGCATAGCAGTGGATCCATCTAAAGTAAGTGCAGTACTTTAGTGGGAGCCACCGAAGACAGCGACTGAAATTAGAAGTTTCTTGGGTTTGGCAGGTTATTACCAAAGATTCATTGAAGGGTTTTCTAATTTGGCGTTACCATTGACTCAGTTAACTAGGAAGAACCAAGTTTTTGTTTGGGATGCGGCGTGTGAAGAAAGTTTTGAGGAATTGAAGAAGAAATTGACTACGGCACCGGTGTTAATTCTACCAAGTCCAAGTGAACCTTTTGTGGTGTATTGTGACACGTCTAAGATGGGATTAGGCGGAGTGTTGATGGAAGATGGCAAGGTAGTGGCTTATGCTTCGCAGCAATTGAGGGTACATGAAAGGAATTATCCTACTCATGATCTTGAATTAGCTGCATTGGTTTTTGTATTAAAAATTTGGAGACATTATTTGTATGGATCGAGATTTGAAGTATTCAGTGATCACAAAAGTCTGAAGTATTTATTTGATCAGAAGGAATTGAATATGAGGCAGAGGAGATGGTTAGAGTTCTTGAAAGACTATGATTTTAATTTGAGTTATCATCCGGGGAAAGCTAATGTTGTAGCAGATGTGCTAAGTCAGAAGACAATTCATATGTCGCCATTAATGGTAAAAGAAATGGAGTTGATTGAGCAGTTTAGAGACTTGAGTATGGTTTGTGAAACTACACCTAAGAGTGTTAGATTGGGTATGCTTAAGGTGAATAATGACTTTTTGGATTTGATTAAGGAAAACCAGAGACTTGGTGTGAAGCTAGTGGACTTGATACCGACAGAAGGAGGTGATCCTAATAATGATTTTAGAGTGGATAATGTTGGTGTATTGAGATTCCGGGGCAGAATTTGTGTACCGGATAATGATGAATTGAGGAAGGTGATCTTAGAGGAAAGTAACCGGAGTAGATTGAGTATTCATCTGGGAGCTACGAAAATGTATCATGACTTAAAGAAGTTATATTGGTGGTCCGGTATAAAGATGGACATAGCTCAGTTTGTTTATGCTTGTTTGATCTGTCAGAAGTCAAAGGTGGAACACCAGAAACCTTCGGGGTTAATGCAACCGTTGGAAATTTCGGAGTGGAAATGGGACAGTATTACCATGGATTTTGTTACTAGTTTGCCAAGTACGACGAGAGGCTTTGATGCTATTTGGGTAGTGGTGGATCGACTTACGAAATCCGCTCATTTTATACCAATTAATATCAGTTTTCCATTGTCAAAGCTGGCGGAGATTTATATCAGAATAATTGTAAAGTTGCATGGTGTTCCGTCGAGTATAGTGTCGGATAGAGATCTGAGGTTTACTTCAGAATTTTGGAAGAGTCTACAAGAAGCCTTGGGTTCTAAATTGAAGTTGAGCCCGACTTATCATCCTCAGACTGATGGTCAGTCGGAGAGGACTATTCAGTCGTTGGAAGATTTGTTGAGAGCCTGTGTGTTGGAGAAAGGTGGTGCGTGGGACACTCATTTGCCATTGATAGAGTTCACGTATAATAATAGTTACCATTCTAGTATTGGGATGGCACCTTTCGAAGCTTTGTATGTAGGAGGTGTAGGACGCCTCTGTGTTGGTATGAGACCGGTGAGAATGTGGTGCTTAGACCTGAGATTGTACAACAGACTACTAAGACAATTCAGATGATCCGCGAGAAGATGAAAACGTCTCAGAGTAGGCAGAAAAGTTATCATGATAATCGGAAGAAAGTCTTGGAATTCAGTGAAGGTGACCACGTGTTCCTGAGAGTCAACCCAGTGACTGGTGTTGGGCGTGCATTTAAGTCGAAGAAGCTGGATCCTAAGTTTATTGGACCGTATCAGATCTTGCAAAGAGTGGGCGCTGTTGCATATCGGGTGGCGCTGCCGCCTGAACGTTTGAACTTGCATGATGTGTTTCATGTGTCGCAACTTCAGAAGTATGTATCTGATCCATCTCATGTTATCCAGAGGGATGAGGTGCAGATTAGAGATAATCTTACTGTGGAGGCGATGCCGATAAGGATCGAGGATCGCAAGATGAAACAACTCATAGGGAAGGAGATTCCTTTGGTGAGAGTAGCTTGGGGAGGAGCTACTGGAGGAAGGGTGACCTGGGAGCTGGAGAGCAGGATGCGAGAGTCGTATCCGGAGCTATTTCCATCAGGTACATTTTCGAGGACGAAAATAATTTAAGTGGGGGAGAGTTGTAACACCCCAATTTAAATTATTTGATCGTCGTGTTATTTTTCCGTTGTTTGGCCTTGTCAAGCCTGTGGGGTTGAGCGCGTAGGCGTGGAGTCCTTAGTGGGACGGGTAGACTAGAGATGCCAGGAGTAATTTTGAGTATGAGTAGTAATAGTATTATTACTATTATTATTACTATTATTATTATTATTATTATTATTATTATTATTATTATTACTAATATTATTATAAATATTATGTGAGTATCATTACTAGTAATATTATTATTTTTATTAAATTGAAAATCTGATTTAATTAAATGGATAATGGGCTATTGGAGAAAAATAAGGATAGTTTGGTCATTAAGCAGAGATTAGTGAGGATTAGTGAGTAGGGTTAGTCATAATCAGAATTTCACAAAGAAAAGGGCTAGGGAGAGGAAGAGCATGGAAGAACTAGGGCTTTGCATCATCAATTTTCGCGGGAATTTTGTGAGTAATTTCGAGGTAAGGGGGGAGAATGAATTTCAATTTAGGTGTTTATATCATGAGAGGGTAGTGAGGAGTCCTTATCCTCGTAGGAATTTCGTATACATGTCCTATATGTGAATTTTGAATCTGATATGAGTGCATTGTTGTTGATTTGATATGAATTGGTTACTGACTTTATGAATTTCGTGTCATGCTGCGATGATCTGTGAAATTCCCTAATGCTGTTGCTGCTGTATGAATGTGTATGTTGCAGAACTGGTTTTTGTGCAGGTTGAGTGAACGAAATTAAATCTAAGACCTGTAAATTTGGTTAGTAATGATAGGTGCAAGATGTAAGATGAATGATAGGGCCTAAAATTGATGTAGAACTAATTTTAGGACTGTATTGGAGTGAAAAAGTGAGGATCCCATAGCAGAACTCAGACTGGTGTGGAGAAATGCAGTTTGCGTAACAGATCTGGCAATACGTGTAACGGGTAAGGCGTTACGCGTAAGGTTATGGTCAATACGCGTATGGGAGGGCCAAAAGGAGGCTTTGGCATGGCCCTCTGCCCGTACGCGTAACAGTACGCGTATGGAAGCTTGGCATTACGCGTATGAGAGGGAGTACGCGTATTGCGATCTGAAGGTGGAATTTCTGGGAATGAAACATCTCTGCCCATACGCGTAATAGGCAGGGCAATACGCGTATGGTAGGGCAGAAGAAGAGGCACTACACGCATGATATACAGCAGGATGGGTGAGCGAGCTGGGCAATACGCGTACGGCCTAAGGTAATACGCGTATGACCAGCGAGAGTGCAGAATTTTACCGTTTGGCGATTTCTTTCACGTTTTCGCGTACGAAGTGATTTTTTATGGTTTGAGAGGTTGGGGATAGATGCCAGAACCTGAGAATTGTAGAATTGGTGATAAAAATAATCGATTTAGTAATTTTTATGGATTAATTAGATAATTAACTAATTGAATGTTATGGGAGGAATTTCTTGTTGTGATGTGTGTGATGGTGAGCAGGTATCTCACGTGTGATCAGGAGGATCGTGAAGATGTATGATTGTTGTCATACATGTGTGTTGTATGCATATTTACTGTCATGCATTCATGGTGTCGGTGGTGATGAATCATTGCTCAGGAGGAATGTATGTGATTTATCCGAACTCTAATGTGGAGTGTGGTGGAGATAAATCATTGCCAAGTAGGGGTGTATGTGATTTATCCAGGTTCGATTGAATGAACCATGGTGTATTGGTACCACATGCATTGTGTCAATGTCTTTGAGTCGCATTGCATTATTATGTGTTTGGTGAAATCTGAATGAAAATGACAAGTATGTCGTGATGGTGTGTTTCTGATATATGATTGTGTGAGTACTACCTTTAGCATGTATTATACACCGTTATTTATTGATTGTAATTCTCACTCCTTTGCTGTTTGTTACGTCTGTGCTTCTTCGGAAGTATAGATAATCCAGGTACTTGAGTGTGCATGGAGTGCGTGTTGCTTGATCGAGTCTTAGGAGTCGCTATGATACGTAACACGGGATTTTGGGAGTTTTTCATCATTTGTTATTCTTTATTGTTTTGTTACGTATCATTCTTATTTGAAACTTTGGTGGACCACGATTTATGTGGATTTTTGGTGTTGTTGGCAAATTGCCGTATTTTGAATAAAACAATTATTTATGCTGCTTGTTAATGAAAAAGGAGTTTAGTTGTTGGTTTTAATGATGTGACATCCTACTGTTGTCGTAAACTCTGATTATTTTCATAGTATTTACTTATTTTGTAAAATGGGAAAGTGGGGTGTTACAAGTAACGTCTTCCACGTCTTCTTAGAACTAGCCTTGGTCTTCCATCCATGGCAGCAGCTTCACATACTTCGCGATAAAAGCAATCATAGTGAGCAGAATCTTCCTTTTGAGTTCTAATCATGTAGTTAATCCTTTCCATCTCTGCAATATGGTTTTCATTGACAGAATTACGGATAGACATGATGTTTTCAGTCGTGTACGCAGTGAAGGACTGAAAATCTGCATCTTAAATAGCCATGTGTTCCTGTATTTGACGAAACTGCTCCGTCTGTGCGGCATATCTCTCATCTTGCTGCACCTGTATATTTTGTAGCATGGTCGTTATAGCAGACATGTCACCAGAACCAGCATGAACACCACCACCACGACCAAATCCCTGATCAGCATCATGCATAGTAACATCAACCTTTGGAGCATCTTGAGGAATCTTAACATGCTGCTCATCATCCATCTGATTATCTTCAGCCTCTTCAGTAACAACATTTGGATCATAAAATTAAACAATCTTCTTTCGTTCTTTCCTACGCGAAGATAATAAATTCGATGCTCAATGTCCTAAAAGTAACTCATGTTTGAAAGAGTACATTGTGAAAACTCTTGAGTTGTGCTGGGTGATTTGTATAGAAGATTTGGTAGGCCAATATTGAAATGTTTCAAAATCTTTGCAATCATAGAATGATAGCACAAGGATGTACCTTTGTTGCACACCCTGATGGAGAACATGCAATACACGAAGTAATGTGGCCAGCTTATCTTGACCTTGTGCAGTAGGATATAGACGAGATGAATTTCAAAAGAATCAACTCTTGAAAAGCCTCCATTCTTAGGACGCAAAATGTGAGATACAATCCACAGCAAAATCCTAGGTAGCATCTTCAATTGTCCTGTGGAAGTGGGATCATAACAGTCAGCTGGACGGGGTGCCTTAAGCATCTCATTCAAGTGCATATTCCAATCAAAATGCTTATACCTGTCAGAGTCGGTTACCACTTCTTCAGTTGCTTCGTCATCAAATTCTTCATCAATTTCTTGATCACTAATAGTAATACCAAACAGAGTGTTCCACAACTCATTTGTGAAGTGATAGACTTTATTGTTTATTAAGAATTTGAAGCTAGCACCATCTTGTTCATGTAGACCAGAGTAGAACACATGAATAAGATCCTCATTGTAGTCGTGACCTAGCTGTAGGAAGTAATCAATGTTTTGATGTTCAACTCTTTACACATCCTCGGGTAGAGCCAAACCTTTAATGGTATCCTTCTTCCACATATATTGCCTAATGTCGAGATGAGTCATATGCTTGAGTTTAAAATCCTCTGAATATTTCCTTCATATCAGATTAAATAGATTCGTAGAGGTAGGGGTGGATGGCGATGCCTTTTTTTTACCCTTAGACATATTTTTGATCTTGGAAGCCATGAGGAAATCAAGTTTGAAAGATGCACACCAAGTGTTTGTTGAAAGTCTTTATTGATACAAATCTTTAACAAATAAGCACTCCAAATGCAATCTTGCTAAAATTTGATATTTTCCAAATCCAAACTCGTTCTAACACATTTATATCTCTGATATAACAGAAATGGAAGAAAATCTTAAAAGGACCAGATATACTTCAATTTATCTTGCTCTCCAAGTAACTAGTCAGAGATAGATGTCTCACAAATGGCGGAATATTTGGATTGACATTTGTCCACGTGACAAAATTCATAATCTAGAACAAATCAAATAAAATATTTACTTGATATAAATCACAATTCTAACCTCATCAAGTAAAGGATTTAGAATGCAAACTCTTCCAAAAACTGAACCACATTTTAAATCATCTTTAATAGAGTTTGGATATATTATCATTAAGTGCAAATCCAAATCTTGTATTTGAAACAAATTCAATAAGATCTCTTCATGGAATATTTGTTTAATTAAATCTTCAATCAGTATCTTTGCATATCAATTTAAAAACAATCTTGGATAACATAAATTTGAATCAAATCTTCCTTCAAAGCATTTTCAAATAAATCTTTTCTCTAATTCAAATCCAATCAAACCAAATCTTCTTATTTAAACTAAATCCAAATCTTTTAATTAAACCAAATCCAATTAAATCTTTTTCAACCTTTATGGACTATGATTTTATAAAAAAAAATTTCAAACTAATTTGGATTAATAAACTTCTTCCAAAAGTAATCTTTTGATCGTACCAGAATCAATGCAGAATTTATATCCAAATGTTGAAGTGATTGTATGATGCAACCTGACTTTTCAGAGTAGGATTCCAAAGCAACTGACTTTCCTTTCCTTTGAGGTTCATCTCCCTCAAGCTCTATCTCATGAATTCTTAAAGAACTAACAAGTTCTTCAAGACTGATACTGTTTAGATATTTAGATAGTTTCAAGGCACTTACCATAGGTCTCCACTTCTTAAGAAGGCTTCTGATGATCTTTTTGACATGGTCAGCAGTTGAGTATCCTTTGTCCAGAACCTTGAGTCCCGCGACTTGCATTTGAAACCTTGAAAACATAGTTTCAACTGTTTCATCATCCTCCATTCTGAATGCCTCATATTTCTGGATTAGGGCAAGCGTCTTTGTCTCCTTAACTTAAGCGTTTTCTTCGTTAGTCATTCTTAGAGAATAAAAAATGGACTTCGAAGTATCTATGTTTGTTACATTCTCATACTCAGTATAAGAGATAACATTTAGCAGTATAGTTCTTGCGCTGTGATGATTCTTATAATCTTTCTTTTGTTGATCAGTCATGGTACTTCTTGACACTTTTTCTCCTACAGCATTAACAGGATGACTGTAGCCATCAACAACAAGATCCCAAAGATCTACATCATAGCCAAGAAAGAAACTTTTGATTCTATATTTCCTATAGTAAAACTTGTCACCATCAAAGACTTGTGGTTTGGCACTATAGTGATCTTTCTCTACTAGAATAACGGCGATCGCTATTGTTTCTCACACACACACACACACACTGGATCGGTACTGAACACAATTAAGTGTTTGATAAACTTTTATCATAATCAGAACCAGAGCTCTGATGCCAATTGAAGGTGAGAAAGACACAAGAAAGGGGGTTTGAATTGGGGTTTTCAAAAACAAAAGCTTTTTACTCACTCAATAAAAACCACCGCTAATTAACAACAAAGAGAAATACACTTTGATTTTTATACTGGTTCACTTAAAAATCTCAAAGTTAATCCAGTCCACTCGTCAATGTGATTTCTCCTTATACCTAAGTACTTAATCTACTATAATCAACTTATTACAACTACACTAGCAACCGCTGGTGACTAACAACCCACAAAGACACACAGTCTATGTCTTCTCAAGGATTTTGACCTAACTGGTCCCTTAAGGAAATACAAACAACAGTTTGATTACAACTGCACTAGAAAACGCTGGTGACTGACAAACCACAAAGACACACAGTCTATGTCTTCTCAAGGATTCTGACCTAACTGGTCCCTTAAGGAAATACAAACAACAGTTTGATTACAAAGTTGTGTTTACAAAGATTGCTTCTACACAAGCAGGTGTAAACAAGTTAAAAGCACAATACACTTAAAGAAAATTTTGCACAAATTTAGACAACAATCTTGTAAAAATTCTTCATTATTTCGCTTGCTTGCTTGTTTGCTTTCATACAGTAATTCTTTAAGTCTTCAAGTCTTTATATAGCCAGTAAAAAGATTCGTTGAAGGGTAGATATGGTATTCTTCATGAATGAGCTGGCGACTTGAGTAACAGTTTGATACAGAGGGGACAAGAATCGTACTACCTCAATTTCCTTACTCCATGAAATCCGCTTAGTGGAAGGAATATTGGTTTGTACCATGTACTAGTTTTCCCACGTATAAACTTGTTCTTATCTTCTATTCTTCAGTGGCTTCTAGATAAATAGTTGTTTGAAGCATGAGTTAAAAGAGTTGATTTTTCTAGAGTTTAGAAACTTTAATCATCAATCAGAAGCTTGATCACATCAATATCTGACTTGAGATTCTTCAGAGTTTTTAGAACCTTTAGTGTTTAATCTTCGGAAGCTTGAGCAGTCCTCAGAAGTGAATTGTTAGAGTCACGCGTCCGAAGCAAGAGCCAAGAGAATGTTGCAGCAGCAACATATAATTTTCTTAGAAGCTTCTCATCCGTGAGTTTGAGCAGAAGCGATTTAGATCAATATATTCAGAAACTTGTAACGTTTCACGTTCAAGAGTCAGAATCAAAGTTGTTTGCTAAAGATATACAATAACAAACCGTTAGGGTACCAAAATTATTCTCACACAAATACTGACTTGTTATTATCAAAACTTAGAGATACAGATGCAGAACCAAATCTTGTTCTAACACTTTTGGCCCTCCTCCTAATCCTATACCTTCATGGTACAGCCCAAATGCTCACTGTCCTTTTGATGAGGGTGCTCTTGGACATGATTTAGAGGGATGCCATGCTTTGAAGCATAGGGTGCAAGAGTTGATTGACAGTAAGATTTTATCTTTCAAAGATGTGATCCCGAATATTGGAAACAATCCTCTTCTGGTACATGAAGAGTGTAACACGAATCAAGTTTGAGAAGTAATTTCCCTAAAGTCTATGGATCAGACAAGAAAGTTCAATTCCCTAAAGCTGGCAATCATTTGGGTGTTTCATCATTCCATTTATAATTTCTTTGCATGTTGGATGTTTATTTGCCTTTAAGCACTGTTGTTTTCTTTGAATGGTAATATTAATAAAATGATTATGCATTTTCCGAATCAATTATGTCGTATTCACTCATTTTTCATTTATGTCAAAAACAAAAAAATATTTCTCCCATATCACTTATCCTTATCAAAAGTTTGTTTAAGCAAAGATTTGAGGGAGGATGATGAAAACGAAATACCTATACTTACGGATGGCATGCTTTCAATTAAAACTTTGTTGATGACATAAGGCATTATTTCAATCCCCAAACACTGAAGAGATAAGGAGTTAATCCATAGTCAACCACTTTGAGCCTAGAAGTTGGTGTTTCTTTCGGAATCAAAACCCTTAATCTTAATCAGGGGCATGGTAGTTTGTTCAGTTAATCTGACTTTGCATACAAATTTCAAGAGGAAAACATCCCACCTGAGTATTAACCACACACTTCGCACACACCACAAAGTTTCGAAGAAGTCGTGAAAAAGCAAAGATAACTTATAGTGGTTGTTTCTCAATAACCAATAACATGGAATTCACAATCTTTCAAAAAAATCGAAAAACATGAAAGAAAAGCCCGCCAATTCGAACACCCCAAAAGGCGACTTATGCAAAAATAAAGGCAATCCAAGTGGACCGAAAGCTTCAAAAGAAGTGGTCCAGGCAAAGTTAGGGATAAAAAATCAATCAAAAGAGGTCATCAAATCCTCAACAAAAACAAAGAGAATCAAAATAAGGTGAAGTCAATGTTTTTATTTCCAGTTTCAAAATTGATGTATACCCTTTTTACCAATCTCAGAATTGATGTATATCCTTCTTCTAACCTCAAAGTTGAAGTTGTGGTTTTTACTCAACCTCAGAGTTGATGTCTACCTTTTTCTCAAACATTCAAAGTTGTTGTTTAGTCCAGGTTTTCCTCAACCTCAGAGTTGATGGTTATCTTTTTCTTTCTCAGAGCTGATGATAGTTTTTCCTTAACCTCAGAGTTGATGGTCTACCAATGCAACCCCAGCAAAGCTTACTACAACATTTGATCGTACAATGTTAATTCAATACCCGTCCGTATTGACCTTAGACATCCGTCCGTGTCCTTTCAACACTCGTCCGTGCTTAAACCCCTTATTCTCAATACCCGTCCGTATTGACCTCTTAGACGCTCGTCCGTGTCCTTTTTAGCATTTTAATCCCCAGTGAGATCACTTTACAATACTCGTCCATATTGTCTTTGAGACACCCGTCCGTGTTATTTTCAACACCCGTCCGTGTTTGAGTCCTTTAGTCTCAATACCAGTTCGTATTGACCCCTTTTCAGCACTCGTTCGTGTTTGAAATTTTGTTTCAATACTCGTCCATATTGACCTTTGACACTCGTCCGTGTCCTTTCAGCACTCGTCCATGTTCTTTTGACACTCGTTCGTGTCCTCTTGCATTTCCTCAATACTCGTCTGTATTTACTTTTGAGATACTCGTTCGTATCTTATTAATCATTGTCCGATACTCATCCGTATCGTCGACTTGGGCACTCGTCGTGTTCCTTTGATGATTGTCTGATGCCCGTCTGTATCGTTGACCCGAACACTTGTGTGTGTTCCCTTATTAATCATCGTTCGATACTCGTTCGTATCGTCGACTTGGTCACTCGTCATGTTCCTCTGATGATAGTACGTTGCTCGTCCGCATCGTTGACCTTTGACACCTGTCTGTGTCCTTTCAACACCCGTCCGTGTTTTCATTCCATACTCGTCTGTATGGTCCTTGATAATCATCCGTATCTCTATTTCGATACACGTCGTATCAATTTATGCAGTTATTTACTGATACTTCCAGAAGGGTTTATATCCCTTTTCTTCTTCATTCAGCGTGCAAATTTTCTGGTTGTCTTGGTATTCAATCACAATTCACCTTGATTGTCTGAACAGCCGTTGCTTTCATCCTTCTCAGGCTAACAGATGATTGAATAGGGGCAGCTGTAACACCCCAAAATTTGCCCTACTTTTTAAACTTTTTCTGGCTTTTGTTTTTTTCATTGGCATCTTCATTAGGTCATAAAGCATAGTCATATCATTGCATTGGTTTTCTAAGACATGGGATCGAAGGTTTTTCTTGTTATTGGTGTCTTCTATTCAGAGGTTCAAGGTTGTTGTATTCAGAGGTTCACCAGGTTTCATGGTACATATAAAGGAGAATTGGGTTATGGTACAAGAGATCCAGTTGTGGATTCATGTTGTGGTCAAGGCATTATGGTCTGTCCAGTTGCTTATCATTTGTTGTTGGGGATTCATCGAGAATACAAGTTTGGTTTGAATTGGAAGTTTGATTGATTATGTGGATTTCTTGGAATTCAAATTTCTACCATAGTCCATAAACCATATCCATTCTAAACCCATCCAAGCCCATTTGGATAATTACTTCCTTTTTTTTTTCAAATTTATCCATTTTTTAATCCATATTTCATATCCTTTATCCATTTTTAACCATTTTCAAATCCATGTTTCAATTTAATTCATTATCCACTTTTAATATCAAATATTATCCATTTTTAGCCATTAAACCATTGTCCATTCTTGTTTATCCCAAGTCTAAACCATATTCATTTTCTAAACCCATCACATCCAAACCAAATAATCCATAT
Organism: Lathyrus tuberosus; assembly: GCA_022829125.1. Taxonomy (NCBI): domain Eukaryota; kingdom Viridiplantae; phylum Streptophyta; class Magnoliopsida; order Fabales; family Fabaceae; genus Lathyrus; species Lathyrus tuberosus. The sequence continues at coordinate 1,292,592 of JALAZF010000241.1, read as the reverse complement.
CCATTGTTATTCAAGTTTAATTTCAAAAGTCCATATTCAATTCAATTTTCTAAAACCAATTTCCAATCCAATTTAAGGTGTCTTGTTATACTTAGTGGTTTGTTTATATGAACATAGAACACCATAATGTACGAGTGGTTTCACTACCCATAAAGATTGGAGTATTCTATTGTTGTGATAGGTTCCTTTAGGCGTTTGAATTTTTATCAACTGGTGATACATGTCGGAGTGGGTGTGATTTTGACAAGAGTGTTTGATTGAGTGTATAGCGTAGAACAATTTTTGAAAAGGGAAGGTGCACTACAACAATTTTTGAAATGCATTTTTTGAAGTACAGATCCAGTTTGGTCATGCGTTTGACGTTCTGTTGGAAAGGAAAAATCATAGCCATAATAAAACACCCTGCAGAAAATTCATACCAACAAAATAAAATTGGCAAAAGTCCAAATTCCTGAAGTTATGCCAGAGTTACTTGCATATCAGTAAAGGAAAAAGTTGTAGGCTACACAAGTTGGACACCACATTTGCAGCGAACCATCCACGGTCTTTTCTAATACGAATTCATTGAAAAATTAACAGAAAAAAGAAAAATGCAGAAAAGAAAAGTGGCGGAATTCACAACACGTACAAACTCGTGACCTTTTTGTCACAACTCACTCTAATTACACAAACTCACGCAACAGAATTTCACAAGTTTTTCATAACAGAATTTCAAGTTGAAAACCTATTTTACCCCTCCAAAACTCAGTATAAAGCTGCTCACTCTCCACCACCACAAGGCTGGGAATTCACGATCCACCTCTCTTTTTTCTTTATCCTTGATCTGTGATTCTCCATCACATTCTCCATTTTCAAGAGCTTGCTTCATCAAACTCAATAACCACTTTCATCAATCGGCAGAAATCATAACACTCCATATTCATGAAACCTGCAACAAAATTCAGAAGATAAACATTCAACAGTTTCTGAACTCTATCTTCATCAACAATTCTCCACCACAACACCAATTCTACTGCGAGTAACCACACGCATACAGGAGCAGAAATTCACCATTTCAGCTTCATCATTCTTTTCTCAAGCTTCGTAAGAACTACAAGAATTCAACACGCACGGAGATGAATTAGAAGAAGAATTGAAGGAGTTGAAACAACAACAATTTCGGAAGTAGCGAGAATCGACACACACGCAACAATGCCAACACTTAGCATCAACACACGCAGTAAAGGAAGATAAGAAAAAGAAGAGAAATCACGAGTCGTTGAACGAGTACGAAAGGAATTCGGAGCATACCTGAGTGAAATCTTGTGTCGTCTTCGAAGCGCCATCGGATCGACTTCGATAGGTACGTCAAATTCGTTCCAAACTTTGATGTGTGATGATTTGTTTGTTGCTTTGAATCCGCAATTCGATTGCTGCTGATTAGTACAAGCCTGTGGTGTTTCCGATGTGTTAAACTTCCGCCGTGAGAGTGTGAGTGAGCCTTGATGAGGAAGAGGTTTGTTGAGGCGGTAAGAGCTTTGAGTTTGTTCGCCTGTTTTTCTGAGTCTAGCTTTTACGCGAGCTGATACCAATTGACGCCGAATCGCGAACTCAAGTCCAAGGCCGGTGTTTCCGGTGCGATGGCATGTTTTCTTCGCCGTGTGAGATTTTGTCGAGAGGAACTTGAGAAGGTTTCGTACGTGTAGTGATTGAGGTAGATACTCCATCGCCGACGCGGCTGAGGGTTTCATTCGGTGAATTTCCGGTGAGGATGTTAATGCGAACGAACAGAGAAAGAGGACGGCGAAGTGGAGATCATCGTGGAGGCGACGATTCAAGACGAAGGAGAAATCGAAATGACGAGCGAACGGAGGGAGGAATTTTGGTGGCGGCGATTTGTTGAAGATTGATTGAAGATGATGATGACGGTGAGGAAAATAGGAGAGGGAGAGTTTGAGTTGAGACGGAGGGAGTTGACGTATGCGTTTCCGGCAGAGACTCGGTTGTTTCTAGCAAGGCTGAGACGGCGAAGAATTGTTGAACGAATAGAGAGAAAGAGAGCTGATGATGTTGATAGGCAGACGGTGTGGCGCAATGAATAAGTGAGGAAGATGATATGTGTTTGCTGAAATTGGATTTGTGAATCTCATCATGTTCTAGGTTATCATGAGACATGGATCGGGCTTCATGCCCATTATTTTTTCTTTTCACACCCTCTGAATCAGCAGCGCACCCCCTGGCTATGGACTGAAGACCTAGGCCATAACCTCAGGCCCGCGTTTGTTTTTTTCTTTTCTACACCCTTAGTTTGTCTCTGAAACCTCCAGTTTTTTAATGATGAATTCGTTGGGCCTCGTATCCCAGCCCATACGTCTGACTTCTTGTTTGCACCCCTCAGAATTCTACTGCACCCCTGGCTGCATAGAAAATTTCTCTGGGCCTACTGACTTAAGCCCAACGCCTGGAAGCTCTTTTCACACTCTCCCCAATCTGTTTGCACCCCTGTTTTTAGTTGATTTTAGTTTTTAAATTGTTTTGCTAATATGTTTTAGGATTTTAGAATTAGAATTAATTTTCTTTTAATTAGGTTTTAATTTTGATTTAAAAATAATATTGGCTTAATTAGATTTTAATTAGAAGCTAGACTTTAATATTAGTTTTAATATTAGAATTAGTTTTTTCTAAAAATTAATTAGGAACTAATTTTAGGATTACTTAATCTCAAGTTAAATTTTCTTCTTGGAATTTATTTTTGCTTTTAATTAGCATTTTAATTTTTGTGAATATTTTTGATTAATTTCTGATTAAATACTTACCTGTCTCTTATCTCCTTTACTTATCTTTCGCTTTTGTGAATACATGACATAATGCTTGATTGTGTAGAACTCTCTCACATCCCTTAGGGATCCTAGCTCATCTTTAATCTTTAATTAATGTGAGGTAGGATAAGCATTAGATAGTGTTATCCCTCTCTTCTTTTAGACTTAGGTTTCTAAACCACACTTAACCATTAGGAACATCCATGTATGATAACTTTAGGTTTGAGTCTTAGTCTCCCTCATTAGATTTTACCTTTCTTAACCTTTGAGTCTCTCTTTTTCTCATCTCAAAACAAAAAGCAAAACACGCTTAATAAAGGCATAACATATATTGTATTTGAGCCTTTCATGTGAGAATAAGATAGTGAGGGTCTTCTCTCACTTTCTTAGAATGTTTAGCATACGTCCCGTCTTGGGTCGATATGCGAGGCATTCGATCCTACGTGAAGTACTTAAATACAATATGCGTTGTAAACACAAAATAATCAAAACACTTCTTTTCAAAAGACAAAAACAAACAAACAATTCTCTTCTCATCTCCTTCATTCCATTCCTTAAGGACTCGTCATGTCCGTTCTACCGCAAACAGGTAACGCCTAAGTCTCCATACAGCGAGCTGCAACACCTATTTGCTGGGACGCGCACTCTGATGTTTCCATTAAAAAACACAAACAAAGCAACCCTTGTTGAGCCGAACTACGTTTGCTCTGATTCTTCTTTCTCGTCTGATTGAAGATACGTAGGCACGAGATGCGATATCTCGACGAGCAACCTTTCCCCGTAGTCCGTCGAACTACGTTGACTCTGACTTTCCCATTGTACTGAGGGAATACGTAGGCCTAGGACAACGATAATGTCCTATCGAGTCACTTCTTTTCTTTTTCTCCCTCGTTTCTTCGTTCCTTTCAGTTCAGTTCCTTTTCCTTTCCATCAGCAGCGAAGCTCCAGTCGATGACACCCTTTGATCGAAACAACAAGCGTGGATCCCATCGAGTACGATGGATGCGTGGGGGTGCTAATACCTTCCCCTCGCGTAACCGACTCCCTTACCCATTTCTCTTGGTCGCGAGACCTTGTTCTTTCCTTCCCTCAGGTTTTCGCAGTGTTTCCTTTCCCTCTCTTGGGATAAATACACATTGCTGGTGACTTTGTTTCCGCGCCACTTTCGCGTTTGTACTTGGATGAAAATCCCGGGAGCGACACCGTTGAAGTGGATATTTATTCTCAATCATTACCTTAGACAACTGTCGCTAATCCACACACAATCTCGTACTACCTTCTTTCTTCTTAACTCATAACACCGGAGCTACACTTGTCTCAACAACACACTACAACACTCATCTAAATGATTGGTAAACACATGGTTTAACTCCACCAAATTGTCCCAACAATAACATCATCTTGTTCCGACTAAAGACAACCTGTGCCCATCTTTAAGAAATACGTCAGGATACTCCACACATCACCGGCCCATCTCTAGCCACAACATCGCCTTCCCCCTCACAAGGAAGAGAACAAAGAGAACACCTGACTGTCTTCCCTCAAGGATAACACCATTCTCAAACAGTTGGACAATCCAACACTGCACTCCCTCATGTAGCAACATGATATCCAATTCCACAACCACTGGAATATCCAAGAGAAGAAGACACTTTTGCCCCACTTGTTTCAATCCCAACCTACAAATGGAAAACAAAACAAGCACCGACAGTGTTTTCACACACATGTCACATACTAGGGAACAACATAACTAGACAACCTGGCCGGACGGACCGACCTGCTCTGATACCACTATGTAACACCCTAACATCAATTCACATCGCACACATTCCACACACTAGTAAATAGTCATAATTTTCCATAAAACAACATGATACATAATGCAATGCAATGAGACTCCACACTAGACTCAATGCATGTGGTACCATTCGATCCCTTTTTCATGATCATAATTCCCGTCGAAATATCCACAACGTCGCTCACACCCCACATGGTCACATGACATCCGTAATCGCTCACACCCCACATGGGCACACGACTACCTCAACAATAACAACAATTTGATTCTACCACGTAGAATCCGGATAAGACGCTCACACCCCACATGGGCACACGACTTATCTCACAACTCATGCAATCATGTAATGCATATCAACAACAATATACAAAATAATACCACGCCACTACATGCCACACCACGACATGCCACACCACGACATGCCATAACAGTCCAACAACATCATCATACCACATAGCAAGTAACAATCAACAAAATAATACAGCATCAACGACGACAACAACAATACCACGTACAGTGATATTTATATTAATCATTATACCACACCACTACTAGTCACCATGCAAAAAAAATGCTATAATGGCTCAACAACATCATCATACAACCTCATAAGCAACAACTATTACATTTATAAGTTATGCCACAACACCATTAAGCAACAAGACGCACGACCATGATTAATAACATGCCAAATCACCCAAACACGCATAAATAAAATATCCTACTGGAAACAAGACCATGTTTAATAGAAAGAATATTTCGTTAGCTTTCTAACGCTTTGAACGGGGGTCAAAATGGACTTACGGATCAAAAGTTATGAAGAAAACAAAATTTGACATTTTGGAAAAATTGTGCAACACACAGGTCCGTGTACAGGTCGACTCATGAGTCGACTCATACTGCGCAAAAACAGAAAATTTTTCTGTTTTTAATCGTTAAATGCCTTTCGGACCTTCGATTTTGATTCCGTAAAAAATCTCGGTTTCGTAATTCAAAATCCTACGATTGTATGACATTTATAACAACATTTAACACTTATTTAGAGGTCCTATCATCATATTATACGTCATCTACCTCATCTGATGGCCTCACAACATCAATTTATCCCCAATTTCTTCATACATTCTTCTCAAATCAAAACCCCGTCTACAAGACCCCAACATACCTAGACTATATAACAATTAGAACATATTCTAACACCACAAACACAACTCAAACATGCAATTTACATAATTTACACATAATAACAAACATCGTCACGCAACCTTCCTTTCACACCGAATCACCCAAAGCAACAACGAAATGCATAGATATGGATACTAATATTTTATCCACCCTTATAAATATATTATACATCCCTTAAGTGATCGAAGAACCCCACCCTTACCTTAAGTGAAGATTCCTCAAAGCTCTCTAATGGAGGTTCTCCCTGCCCTAGCTATGCTTCTCTCTTCCGTTTCTCCTTTCTCGAGACACGATCTTTCCACACGGATTCTCCCTCTCTAATTTTCTTCTTTTTCCCACTATAACCCTTAGAACCCTAATATGATCTTCCTTCCTTACCCTCACTAATCCTCGCGTAAATGACCACTTTACCCTCATACATATATTCATATTATCCAATAAAATAATTATAGCTAATTATTTAAATCCAAATAACTTTAACTAAATTATTTAAATAAAATAATTATTCGAAAAATATTACTAAAATTCCTATTAATTGTTTTTAAATCTAAATAATTTCATTTAAATTGTCTAAATTAAGGATAAGCCTCAATACCCTTATCGTCCTACACTACCCAACACATGATCTCACCAAAACACATCATATATCACATAATTCACAAATACACGATATTAATCATGAATAATCACCAACCAAACATATTGTAATTATCGGGGCGTTACAGGTTATGATCCTAATGTGCAATGCGGATATCATGATGGGTCAGTTGGACATTCGACTGAGGATTACAACGCTTTCAAAGCTAAGGTCCAACAGTTGATTGACAAAAAACACTTAACTATTCAAGATGAGAAACTGTGGGTGAACGGAAATCCCTTGACCGTGTAGGGGCCAAGATTGTAAAATAATCCCTTGAATAAGCCTGTGAGCACTTCCTCAACATCGGCAATCATCATGTCATTCCATCTTTTCCATTTGTAATCTTTTTGTTTGTCAAGCATTGTTCAATTGTAAAACTTGTTTGTTGTCAAATAATAATAATAATGAAATGAATATGCATGTTTTCGACTAAATTCATTCGTGTTCACTCATACTTTTTATCAATATCGCACATTTGATCAAGCAAAATCAAAAAGAGAATGATGAAATCAAAAGGACATGAGATCACTGTCTGTATGCTTTTGAATAAAACCTTGCTAGCGATGTAAGGCATTGGTTCCATTCCCAAACACCGAAGGTATAAGGAAGATAATCCCTAGTTAACCCCTTTGGGCCTCGAAGTAGGAGTTTCTTTTTGTACACATAAAACCCTCAATCTTAACCAGGTACAGAGTAGTCTTCAGTTAGTTTGACCATGCGTTTAAATTTCAAAAGAGGAGCACCCCATCTGCGGATCAACCACATCATATTCCTCTCAAGAGGTCGAAAAAATCACAAATCCACAATGGTTATCCCTCACAAATCAAAGGAGCGAGGCAGTCACAACTCACCCTTACAAATCAAACAAATACATGTCACACGATTTTGTTCAAAAAAAAATCAAAATCACAAAAGCAAATGAAAAAAAAAAAGAAAAAAACAAAAAGCCCGCAAAGTCAAAAGCAAATGACTTGGGCAAAAATTAGGGTGTCCCGGTAGACTGCAAGTTCAAAATAATCAGTCTACGCAAAAATTAGGGAAAATAAAAAGAACAAAACAGAGAATCAAAAGAGAAAAATTCTCAACAAGAACAAGTTCGTGTGATCACATGTGACAAAAATAAAAGGTGAGTGACTGCCGCTCCAAAAACCCTCGTCGGTTCCTTTACCGTCACTTATACCATTCAAAATCCTTTTAAAAGGTGAACGCTTGTGTCAAACTAGCTGAACATAGGACTGGAGAACATCAAGGAGAATGGGTGGATTAAAATAAATTTTGAGCCTTATATCCTTTCTTTCTTAAATCATGAACCAAGCCACGTTACAACCTTTAAAAGACCTAACTGAAGCAGGGTTTATTTCAAAAAGCTTACTATGGTAAAATCGCGTCAAAGTTGACTCCTAAAGATTTGCTTATCATTTATGGTGGTATTGACATGACATTCTAAATAGTGATTCAGTCGCTATATGTCATAATCTCAGTGGACATACTTGGATTTCAAAACTGACATATGCATGGCATTAACATTATCATTTTCAAAACAAACACTTTTTATTTGCGAACAAGCACTTGACATCAAGAAGGTTTCCACAATGGAAAGTTTGATCACCTCAAGGGGAAAAGCGCCTGAAAACTCTGTTGAACAAAAGGGCAAGCCGCTCTGAGATTCAGCCAATCTAGGGAAATCACGTCGAGATTCGGCAAATCTCTCAAAGATCAGTTGGTCAGGGGCATTCCTCTAAAGATCGGTCAGTCAGGGGTAAAATCACTTCAGGGTTTATACTAGGGAAAGCATCCCAAGAGCACAAGAAGACAACCTCTCCAAGAGACGGTTAATCTAGGGCATATTGTTCTGTTACATTGGGGCAAGTTAAATCAGGCTCATCCTATGACATAATTGCTTCCTAACTTGTGGCAGGGGCAATCCATGCAGATACCCAACAGACTGGGGCAGAGACACGCTACCCAAGTGCAAGTTCTCTCCCTATTTTGAGGCAAGGGCAATGGTGCATCACCAACTACTAATCCTGAAGTAGGTGTCGGGAATCACGTCTTTATGGCTTACACCCTAACCTTAACTCTTTCGTCTCCCATAACAAAAGCACTTGGTAGATTCTCAAGAATCATTGCACAGACCAATCTCATGCATTTATCATATCGCTTCACTCATGCATATCATCCACCGAGCATTGCATGAAGTCTTGACATAAGCTCGATCGCACTTGACATCTCTGCAAAACCCGATTACTGGCATTCTGCATATAGTAATCATCATCGCATAACATTGCGTCCTTAAACACATAAGCATATTCATCAAGATGGAGCATTACGTCATACAAGTTTAAACGCACATCCCAATCAAAACCCAGTCCTCGTCTGGTAGTCAGTTCCCGTCTGGCTTATCTTTGCGAAATCCAGTTCTCGTCTGGTAGTCAGTTCTCGTCTGACTTGTCTCTTTCAAATCCAGTTCTCATCTGGTAGTCAATTCTCGTTTGACTTTGTCTCATCAAATTCCAGTTCTCGTCTGGTAGTCAATTCTAGTTTGACATTGTCCCTTAAAACAAAACCCAGTCCTCGTTTGGTAGTCAGTTCCCGTCTTATCTTTGCGAAATCCAGTTCTCGTCTGGTAGTCAATTCTCGTTTGACTTGTCTCTTTCAAACCCAGTAGTCAATTCTCGTCTGACTTGTCTTATCCAAATCCAGTTCCCATCTGGTGGTCAGTTCTCGTCTGGCAAACTTTTCCAGTTCTCATCTGGCGCACTTTTTCAAGATCCAGTCTCATCTGACACACCTTTTTCAAAGTCCAGTTCTCGTCTGGCACACTTTTCAAGTCCAGTTCGCGTCAAGACAACTTTTTCAAAGTCTCTTCCTTTCCTTTGGTTCATCCAAAGACCTTTCCTTATTCTTTGGTCCGTCCAAAACCTGCCGGCTTGCGACACTGTACCTTAACCAGCACCGTTGCATAACATGATATCAAGCATCATGTAGAACAGCACATACATAGCATATGCATCGAGCATACTCTCTTTCCTTTGGCATGGTTCATCTCCCCAGCAGATATTCAGCCCAACACCAAACAACCTCAAACCTCATCTTTTGTCTCTGTCGGCCAAATTTTCGAGCTACTCTTTTATTTAATCCCCTTTTACCTCGAATCATCGAAAAGCTTGCACAATTCAAACATTCAGGTCCAAGTGGATTAAATAGGGGCAGCTGTCGTAACCCGAAATTTTACCTTCCTCTCTTTGCCCTTTGCATAAGCTTGAGCATTTGCATCATTAGCATATGCATTCACACTATTTTTACTCTGTGTTTTGTTACAGGAATATTCAGGTTTTCCAAGCCCGATTAATCACATCCTCACAAGGGTATCACATCATCAAAACAAGCATAAAATAAGGGTTTCTATGTCTTTTCATCAAAACAAGAGGTTAAAAATCGGAATCGTGGCCACAGCACCATTTTCAGGCAAAACTGAGCATTTTTTGGCCTGGTTAATCGATTAACCATTTGCAGTGCAAATGTGTTAATCGATTAATACAGGCAGAATATGCATAATCTGCTACTTTTTTATGACAGCACCTTTGCACACACTTTGGTCTTTGATTCTACAGTATTCTAGAAGCATGTGGAATATTCTAGATATCTCTAGACATCTCAAGACTATTCAAGACATTACAAGTGCATTTATTCTAATACATCACTCTAAAATAAGTGCACCATGTTCCTTGATTTCCAAGTATGTGGACCGTTGGATGTTGGAGCTCACATTGGGATTGTTACTGAGTTGATCCTAACTAACCGAGTTAACCGCTTGACTCGGTGAGTTAAGTGTAACTAACTCATATCCTAAGTCCAAACCACCCAAAGCTAAGTCCAAACCAAATTCCAAACCTCTCACACTCCAAACCAAAAGTCTATATAAACTAAGCTTCACTCATTTCTCAAGGATCCCAATCACACTCAATCATTTCACACAAACCTCTCACATTTCACTTTCAATTCTCTCACATTCTCTCTGAATTTTCTGCAACTTCTTCATCTTCATCTACATTTTCTTCCCCAACCCACACTAGAGCTCAATTCCACCATTAAAGAGTAGCAACGTTCACATTGAAATTGCTTTCTCTTGAGCTTAAGCCTCCATCATTTAGCATTTCTTGATTGGATTTCTGGAATCATATCTAATTCTACTTCAATTCAAGTGTTCATATCAATCAATTCGGTGCAAATTCGATCCCGGGGCATTTTCGCATTTTTGCTCGGTTTCGCTACGGTTTGAAGTGTAAGAGCAGAATTCTCTGGTTTTTTTGGAAAACTGATTTTTTGCCCCTGCTGCAGTGTTAATCGATTAACACTCTGCAGTGCAAAAGTGTTAATCGATTAACCAGTGTAATTTTGCTGTTTTTCAAGTGTTAATCGATTAATACTTTGCAGTGCAAAAGTGTTAATCGATTAACACTGGACCATAATTCTATTTTCATGCTTTTTCAAGTGTGTTTGCCATGCTTTCTCCCTCTAACTTCCATGTATTGATATGCTTGAATTTTATGGATGTTTTAAGTGTCTTTTAACTTCTGTTTGAAGCTTGCTCATGAATTTTTGATGCACGATCCCGATTATTCAATTGGTACATATTCTTGGTATTGTATGAACATGATCATTCTTACACTTTCTTGGATCACATGATACATGATTTGTGTTGCATTTTAATGCCATGTGGTACTGTTTTGCAATCTCTTTCATTAAGTTTATTCTTCATGAATAAGCTTAAGCTTGTATAATCAATAATGCACCCTTTGCTTTAATGATTTTTCAATTCATTTTGGAAAATTATTAGCATAGCTCTCCCTTTTGATTACTTAATCAAAACTTCGTTTCGATTATTGTTCCTCCCTTTGGCGCTTCTCTTTAGGCCTGCTTTAGAGCTTTCTTTCCCTTTTCCCCACGGAGTCGGAGTTTCGCGCGGCACTGGATCACTGTACAAATTTGCGTTGTTATGCTATCCGTGTTAATTTACGCACTATACTTTGAGTGCTAGAGAAGGAATGAGGATGGAATTGTCCTACCCTCATTCTGACTATTTCTTGGGTAAGGGCATTTGGCCCTCTCGCTGAGAATAGTCACCTCTATCCTCAAGCTGTAGTGTTTCTCCTTCCCTAATCGAGTTGATCCTTGATCACTTGTGCTCCTCTCAATCTCTCTTTGATCCATCACCTTTTTCTTGGTTAAGAGCATTGTCCTTGGGTTAACAAAATCTCCTTGTTTCAATACCCTACTTCTTTTCTTGTAGTCAATCATTGCCTTTTTTATTCCCCGAAGAGTCTCCATTTTTTTTCTTCGGTTAAACACAGTCTTCCTGTTAAACACCGAAACCCTCGCGAAGTTCGTAACCCTCTTTTGGTTCTTCTTCCTTTGTTTGGTTAACTACTGTTTGTCAGTTAAAACACAATATTTGCACTTTTTTCTCAGTTAACCACAGTCTATCTGTTAACATACTGAGCTTCCTCTTGGGTTAATCACCTTCTCTTGGTTAATCACTCATTCTTCAGTTAATCACAGTCAGTCTGTTAAAATACTGAGCCCCTTTTCGAGTTAATCACCTTCTCTTGGTTAATCACTCGTTTCTTTTCGGTTAATCACAGTTTTTCTGTTAAAAACCGAATCCCCAGCAGTTAGCAACCTTCTTTTGGTTCGAATGCTTGCACCCTTGGGTTAGTAACCTTCTTTTGGTTTAAATACCCTTCCTTCGGTCAGGTATTGTTTGTTCAGTCAGGGTACCGAACTCCGTTGGGTCACGACCTTCGCTTGGTCCCACACTCGTCGTTTGGGTCACGACCTTCGCTTGGTCCCACACCCATCCTTTGGGTCACGACCTTTGTTTGGTCCCACACCCGTTCTTTTGGTTGATTATAGTTTATCTGTTAAAACCTTTATCCCCACAGAGTCAATCTCTAGCATTTCGCTTCTTGCTATCCCAGCGGAGTTTTCCCTTGCTCTTTCTATCGATCTTTCTCTCTTGGTTTTGACACCAATGTTCTTGCTCTTCTCTCTTGGTTTTGACACTACTCATTTACCTTGCGCTCTTGGTTTTGACACCATTCCTTATTTTTCGAGCTCTTTTCCTTTTATCTCCTAGAGGAGTTTATTTCTTGGTTTAGACACCACTCTTGCACTTTATCCTCAATACAGTTATCTTTTCCTTTGCACTCCTTTCTTGGTTCTGACACCAATTTTTTTGCATCCCCAGCGGATCTGTTTCTATTTCTTTTGCTCTTGGTTTTGACACCACTTACCTTTCCCTTTCTTTTCTTTTCCGCCTTAGTTCCCCAAACTACGGAAGCTCTGATTCTGCATTCATTTGAATGTATGATACGTAGGCACGAGATCGCGATGATCTTGGCGAGCACACTTCCACCCTTCCACCTTCTTCCTTTCTTCTTCTCTTCCCTGGTTCCTCTGAACTATGGAGCTCTGATTTCCTCATTGCACTATGAGGGTACATAGGCACGAGGGCCCCAATCCTCCGCAAGCACTTTCTTTCTTTCTTTCTTTTTTCTCTTCTTTCTCCTTTTCTTTTAGCTAGAAGCCTTTAGATAGATAACCCATCCAAGCCTAGAAGTAAGCGAAATGGTTCCCGTCGAGTACGACGGATGCGTTAGGTGCTAGTACCTTCCTTTCGCATAACCGACCCCCGTTCCCGTTTCTCTCCACCTTGGGTTTTATCGATATTTTCCCTGTCCTTTGGGACTAAATAAAGTTCGGTGGCGACTCTGTTGTATCTTTGAGTGTGCAATTCACTCACGTATAAACCAACCATCTTCAGACGGTGCTAACTTGGAAGGAGAAATCTTCAAGTAGGATTCCGATTAAATTGGGAACAACTCTTTAAAAGAGATAATGATTTGATTTGTTAATGAAGAATTAAAGTATGAGGAAAATCTAGAAAACAATGATCAATATTTTCTTCAAGATCCATTTGCTGAAGAAATGCTATCCTCCAGCCTTTCAAACTCTCAAGAGAACTCCGCAACACTTCGAAGATTGACCAAGCAAGTTGGCGCTTTAAAAAGCATGTTGTCAAAAATGGAATGCCCTATGTATATGATAATAGTGACAACAAGTAGTTGTCTTTAATCTATGCTTGTATTTCCTGCTTTAGATTTTTTTCCACGCGCTTTTATTGGCTTTTATTGTAATCAACTCTTTTTTCTATTTTAATTGCAATTTTGTTTGTTGTTAAAGTGTTTCCCACCTTATTATGGTGGACTATGTGTTTAGGTATTTTCCTGCCTGTTTGACTATGTAAAAGGGGGAGTATCATACTCTCAGGGGAGTAGAGTCTACTCTTTTTATCTATGAAGGGAAAACTTAATCACTCTAAATCTGTAACTACCATTTTTTGTTTACCACCTCCCTGAGAGATGTGTAGTCGTCATAAAAAAATGGGGAGGGTATGGATCTATGAGCTTAAAGTCATGACCATCAGTTGGTTTTGATGATGAGAAATAATGAAGCAAAAGCTTTGAAAATAACAACTCCATAGGTCAAATGACTTGTTGATGTTGAGAGTACTATGTGACAGAGGGAGTTAATTCCAACTGTCAAAGTAAAGTTTCTGATGATATCACCTGATCAAGAAGATATCTCAAGCATCGATAAGTTCCAATTTAAGTGTGAAATCATTAATGTATCTAGAAAGGGAACTTGAAAGCTCTTCTGATCTTCCATGTCGCTTCTTAGAGTGGTCAGTTAAAATATAAAAAGCCAAGAGTAAGTCTTGGCATACTATGGCAATCAAACACACACACACACACAAAGAAAAAATTTTAACCTTATCTTATTGCATAAATATCTTGAAAACATATCTTGGCTTATGTGGAATCGAATAAAGAATATTTCTTATCACTTAGGAAAGTTTTTACACTGCCTAATCAATTAAGGGCTTGGTCCAATCGATTAGATCAAGTTAAATGACACCTTAATAGATATAATATATTTTAATTTATTAATGCATATAGTTGTTTTAAGATTTCCTTTTTGGACTAAGGTTATCATTTTAAAAGGAGTTTTAATTGATTACCAACTATGGTTAATTGACTAAATCAATAAATTGGCTTATGGATTATTTCCATGTTGGGCTAAAAATTTTCCTATATAAATGAGACTCCTCATTTCATTTTACATTGAAATTATGACTAGAAAATCGCGTATCTCTTTTAATCTCTCTATTTTCATTTTTTATTTTAAAGAAGATTGTCGAAGTGCTAAAAGACCAAAAAATCTCGTGAGAATTTTGTTGTAATTAGTGTTGCACCTTATTTGCTTTATCCAAGTGTTTGATTCTCTTGTAGAATGACAACGTAAAGGTTGCATGTTAATACTTTATAAAATCTTGGTTATAGGCCCTTAAGGTTAACCTATATAAAAGTTCTAGTTGTAGGTTCTTGAGCTTGTCCTCTGTAAAAGTATTGTTTGAAGTTTCCTAAGAAAAACCCGAGTAAAAGCTCTGTTTGTTAGTTCTTGGGCTTATCTATTCTAAAAGCTCTTTGGGACAAGAGTATGCCATAGGGTTAGGTTGAACCAATCATAAGCCTGGTCACCTTGAACCTTTATATTTTACTAAAATGCATTATTTAAGATGGTTTAAATGATATGACTCAAGACATCTTAAATCCATTAACCCTAAAGAACCCAAAAATATTTGGGTACAAAATGCAAAAACCTGATAGTTTTGCAGGAATGCTTTGCAGCTTCAAGGATCAAAATGAAAATTAAAAAAAAAAAGGTTGTGAAAAGAATGAGTTCCAAAATTCCTCTAAGAAATTTGATCCAATGTTTAAGTAATTATTTGGAATAAGTTCAACAAGAAGTTTATTGATAAATTCTTCGGAAGATATCCAACCAAGGAGAAAAATTTTCTTGAAAGATCAACTCTCGTATCAAACGATTCGGGGCGATGCAGAAAGAAAAATACTAATGTTTATTTTTGAAAGAAGGGAGAAAATTTTCCCCAAAAGAGTCTAAAGTTTTAGGGTAAAACACTTGGCAGAAAAATAAACTCAAAAAGCTCTGATTATTTTGCTAACAATTGTTTATTTAATTTCCTTGTTAATTTAGTATTTAATCACTAATTAAATTACTTAAGAAATAAAGTTTGTGGCAAGTGAGGTGTTCAACTAAATAAGGAGGAGTACATTGTCGCTTACATCTTGTGAGGTCGGGTACATTGTCGCTTCGTTATATGCGTGTCAAGCTGTGTGGCTTATGAATCTATTGGAGGAGTTGGACAGTAGTGAGAGTGAGGCTATTACACTCCTAGTTGACAACGTTTTCGCGATTAATCATGCTAAGAACCCACTTGCTCATTGGAGAAGCAAGCACATTGAGATGAGGTTTCACTACTTGAGAGAACTTGTTAGTGAAGACAAGTTAAGATTGGACTATTGTAGAAGTGAAGACCAAGTTGCTGATTTGTTGACTAAGAGAGTCACAAAAGATGTGTTCAAGAGGTTGAAGATGAGCATGGGCATGGAAGATTTGGAGCACTTGAATTAAGGTGGTGTGTTGAGTGAAAACCAAGTAATTCAAGTGCTATAACCGATTAACACGAGAGCGTAACCAATTACAACTGGAAAAAAACACTTTTGGCCAAAGGAAAAGCAGGTTCTGAAGTTGTGTTAACCGGTTAACCAAATGTGTTAATCGATTAACCAAATGCGTTAACCGGTTACACCTGATTATATATATTTTAATGTTGTCAACCGAAACCAGTTAACAGTTTGTGTTAATAGGTTACCACCCCAAAGTTTTGTTTTTTCTTGTATTTAGTTGATGTGTTTTTTGTCTCAATTATTTTATAACACTTGTATAAATGCCTTGGAGGCATCTTCATCTTTGGTTAATGCAATATTCACTTCTCACACTCAATTATCTTTCTCAATTTTCCTCTTTCACTCTCCACATTCAATTTTCTCTACCATTGTTTACTAATCTTGTGGTTCAAAATTCTAATAATAAGATGTCAAAATTAGTCTTTCAATTTAGAAAAAACAAATATAAAAAAACTTATAATATTTAAAAAAAAATGACCCAAAGTTTTGTTTTTTCTTGTGTTTAGTTGATGTGTTTTTTGTCTCAATTATTTTATAACACTTGTATAATGCCTTGGAGGCATCCTCATCTTTGGTTAATGCAATATTCACTTCTCACACTCAATTATCTTTCTCAATTTTCCTCTTTCACTCTCCACATTCAATTTTCTCTACCATTGTTTACTAATCTTGTGGTTCAAAATTCTAATGATAGAATGTCAAAATTAATCTTTCAATTTAGAAAAAACAAATATGAAAAAACTTATAATATTTAAAAAAAAATGATTTTATAAAATCCTTTTTTAAAAATACAACGAAAAAAAATTATTTTTTAAAAACTAAATCAAACATGCCTTCAAAATTATCTGGCGTAATGCGAAGGAAGCAAGGCGAATGTTTGCACACAGAAAATAAACAAATAAAATAGAAAATTACTTAAATACCATCACTTTTGAAGTTGTAATAAGCTGAGGAATCATATTACGCTGGTGTTATGTTATGAATAAAACATGATATAAGAATTTAATAACATCAAATATGTCAACTGTACAAGGAAACTGCTCCGGTCAATCAATAACTTCTTACCTAACTGTATAGGGTACTATTGTCCACAAATAACGAATCACAAGCATTCTCCACCAGTTCGCAAACCTACAAGAATGCCACAGCCACCGATCTAAAACTCGAGACTACTACACAACCATTCGTCTCTGACAGATATCACGGCTAGTTGCAAGCAGCAAACTTCACTTGTGTCTAAAACAGAGTAATTCTGCATCCTAAACTGTTGCTGCAGATGTTCTCTTTTCATGCTTCTCATCTTCAACATCCTGAAAGATCCCGTAACATGATAAATACAAATAATCTTATACCCAAAATGAAACTGCCAACCACTAAAGTTCACTATAAAATGCTGAGGAAGGCGATATATACCAACAAAAAAAACTTCTCAAAACATTTCACGCTGTCTTGATAATCCTGTTAAATTTTTCTGCTTCTCATTTGGTAATAGACTTACTCCCTAGTTCTCTCTTTTTTTCCCCTCTTTATATATGTTATCTCAATTATTGAGAAAAACCTCAATTCTCCTATTAGTGAGACATATAGCGTATAGATTTAATAAACTTAAACAGTCATCATCTTACAAACCGATCTTGTCAGATTGAATTAAGATCTAAAATCTTTAGATAGTATTAGAGTCTATACTAGGTTTAGTATCTATCAATATTATCCATGCACCAAGTCCAAAAGCTTCAGCCATTACAGGATATACAGCAGTTATAAAGCTTAGGTAACCTTGCCTTATAAGCTGATTTGGTAGTGCGACTTAGACCCAAAATCTAAAGACTAACAATGATTCGATTTACTAATAACAAAATCAGTTTTTATACGGAACATCCTATTTGTCTGCTCTCTAACAATATTGAGACAACTAAAGAATGCTAGACCAAGTAAAGTAGCTCTCTAACAATTGAAAAGCACTTACAGAATTGCCAATCTTGTCAAAATCGTCATCAAAGCTGCCCTCACCATCATCTGAAAGATAATCATTAAAAATAGAATAACAATGCAAGATCATGGTGTCTGAAGATCATGGTATGACAGACAAATCTTAGTTATAACCATCAAAGGCAATGTCTGCCCAAAGATTTCAAAATCAAGTTAATTCTCTGAAATCTTAAAGATGGTAAGCATTCATGCTTGTGCACATACAAATCCCTACATTATGTGTATAATTTCATTTACTGATCCTATAAACAAAATTCAAAAAGCAATGTTAAACTGCAAATTTATATCTTAACCAAGGTAGTCAAGCACGGGATCTTAAGTAGGATCGGACGGCCGGTGAAAAATCGTAAAGCTAGGATCGTAGCACGGCACTTAAGATCTTACCCTCACAGAACTTACACTTCACTTTTCTTGAAGCTGGATCAATTAAAACACAGTATTCCCAAGCTGGGTCACTTTTCATTGCAAGAGAATTTTTTGCAGTAGGAGCAGAAGCAGTTGATGAAACATTTTGTGACCCTAAATTTGAAGACATTAAATCGGAGAAGATAAACAGAAGTTTGATATATTAAGGGAAAAGAGAATAGAAGAAGTTTTTGTGAAGATGGAGAGGATGAAGAGAATAAGTTTTCGTGAAGATGGAGAGGATGAAGAGCAGTTGAAGATGGAGAGGATGAAGAGTAGATGTTTTGGTGAAGATGGATCGTAGCAAGAAGAGCTGAAGTTATCGTGAAGGGAAATGAGCGCCGTTTCTGTTCTTTTTAGGGTTAGGAAAGTGTTAAATAAAAACTGGGTTTTCACTTAAAAAAAACCCGACCCGGTTTAAAGGCCCAAAAAAAAAAAGGCCCAGCACTATTTTTTTTACGATCTTACTCAAAAAACTCGATCCTGACTATGTCAGCAACCAAAAACGATCTTTTCTGGATCCTAGCACTAATTTCCCTCCCCAGCACGTAAGATCTTACGATCTTACGATCCAGCACTCGTTTTTGACTACCTTGATCTTAACAAACTTTTCAATAAAATACCTGGAGCTCCATCACTATCTTCAAGATCTCCAAGAAGAAATGTATCCAAGTCTTGCTCGATGGAGGATGCATTAGAAGATTTACTCTTTAGAAGCTTCCCTGTTACTTCGGCCTTTCCACTTCCTTCACCAACATCAGTTTGCTCTGCCTTTGGATCTTCACTCTGCTTTGCTGCTTCTCTCAGTGCTTCCATATATTGCTTCTCATAACTGCTTGTAAAGTCATAATTATTAAATGAGCTACCTTAAAAATGATACGACACTACCCTCATAGTATATAGATAGCTCAAATTATTTACATCCCAAATTATTTACATCATAATTATTAAATGAGCTACCTTAAAAATGATACAAAACTACCCTCATAGTATATAGATAACTCAAACTATTTACATCCCAAATTATTTACATCATAATTATTAAATGAGCTACCTTAAAAATGATACAACACTACCCTCATAGTATATAGATAGCCCAAATTATTTACATCATTATTAAATGAGCTACCTTAAAAATGATACAAAACTACCCTCATAGCATATAGATAGCTCAAATTATTTATATCATAATTATTAAAGCTACCTTAAAAATGATACACCCTCCGTCCCATATTATAAGCAAAAATCACTTTTTAGATACATTGAATAATTAATGTATCTAACCTATATATAGACCAGATACATTAATTATTCAATGTATCTAAAAAGTAACTTTTGCTTATAATATGGGACGGAGTAGTACAACACTACCCTCATAGTATATAGATATCTCAAATTATTTACATCCCAAATACCAACTTCATGAAAATGTTTCATCAGGGGTTAAAGCCTTTTAATAAAACAATCAGTTTATCTAGCTCACACTTTTACCTTACAGATTAAAAAATTTGTAATTAGATTAGATTCTTGCATAGTTACACTTGAAATATCTGCTAAATTGTCTAAGGTGGCTATACAATTTTTCATGCTGCAATTGGCATTAAAACAGAAACAAACAGTGAAAAATTGTACCCAATCAGGGTAACAGAACCTGCGTTTTTACCATCACACCAAAACTATGAATTCTCCCATGGCCTTTAAGTCCCAACCATCGTTGTTAGGATCACGCTTCCCAAATGCGTACGATCTTACGCGCCGGTAACCATCCACCGCTTTAAGTGCCAGAAAGATCGTGAAATTAGTTGGAGCGGTGAAAGCATAGAGGAAAAGCGTAAAATCGTGGGATCCCAACGATTCATTTTTTATTTTGACCCGTATTGGACCCGGCCCAGAACTGACCCTTAATTAAACCCTGACAGCAGCGTTCACATGTTTTAGGGTTTTGGGAGGGGCATGGCGCCAAAGGCACCGTGCCTTTAAGCCATAATCAGTCAATTTTTTTATAAAAAAATTATAAAATAAAAATATAAAAAGATGAGAGAGAAACTTTGGAGAGTGAGAAAGACACAAAGGCATGTGCCTTTGGCGCCCTAAAGGCACCTAAGCCATGCCCGTTTTGGGAGTTTGAATATTTTAAATATGCTTTTAAGAATGGCAGGAATAATTATCATGAAAGCAGTGCAGCCACAAAAAACATTGGAACTCTGAGAATGAATTCTGAAACGATTAATCATTCATGGATGGATTTCTTCTCTTCATCTATTTCTTCTATAAATTCAAATCAAATCCTTCAATTATTCTCATATTTTCTATCATTGCACTCCAATACCTCTTCCTTACAAAACAGAGCTTTTCAAAAATATTTCACCATGTCTTTTTATCAATTCCAGTTGTTTTTATGCATTGAATATTTACTGTTATGAATATTAAGTTTGAGAAAATTATGGTTTTTTTGGATTGAATATTTGCTATTATGATTAAATTGATGAGAATTTTATGTTAAGGTTATTTTTTTCCTAGTTATATTTATAATCTTGTCTATTTGTTGGATCATATGATCCGAGTTACGATCCTTCGATTTACACTTTTTTCATATCCTAACGATCTCTATCGAGACCCCGAATTTGACAACCATGGTCCCAACTCTCCAAAAACGTTTAAAACAAAAGGAGAAAACAGAACTTTAATCTTTACCAACATTCTTCACCCCTTCACCACCATGAACATCTCAGCCTCCAGCCTCCAGCCTCCAAAATTATTTCATCATGTCTTCATCAATTCCAGTTGTTTTTATGCATTGAATATTTACTGTTATGAATATTAAGTTTGAGAAAATTATGGTTTTTTTGGATTGAATATTTGCTATTATGATTAAATTAATGAGAATTTTATGTTAAGGTTATTTTTCCTAGTTATATTTATAATTGTCTATTTGTTGGATCATACGATCCGAGTTACGATCCTTCGATTTACGCTTTTTCCATATCCTAACGATCTCTTATCGAGACCCCGATTTTGACAACCATGGTTCCAACTCTCCAAAAACGTTTAAAAAAAAAGGAGAAAACAGAACTTTAATCTTTACCAACATTCTTCACCCCTTCACCACCATGAACATCTCAGCCTCCAGCCTCCAGCCTCCATTCCTTCAAACAGCTGCCAGCCATCATCAACACTGTACCTGCCACATCTACCCATGGGGACAACACATGCACAATCGCAGCGAATTTGGTCACAGCAACCCTCGTATACTGTATCATCATCGGACCTGTCATGGAACGCTGCAAAGTCATCACCATATGAGACTTTTGCTCCATGAGACAACTTTCACCACCAAACTGTGGCAACCAGACTAACAAAGAGTGAGGGCCCCACCCTCACAGTTCCACCAAATCAGACAGTCTGAACAACCAAGAGCTCAGCAACCTAATATGAGATGCCGAAGACGGGTTTAGAAATTGAATATTGTTATCATGCATATGAGACTTTTGCTCCATGAGACAACTTTCACCACAAGACTGTGGCAACCAGACTAACAAAGAGTGAGGGCCCCCACCCTCATTGTTCTACCAAATCTCAAACTCTCAAAAACCAAGAGCTCAGCAACCTAGTATGGGCCACCACCCTCATTGTTCTACCAAATTTCAAACTCTCAAAAACCAAGAGCTCAGCAACCTAGTATGGGCCACCGGAGACAGGTTTAGAAATTGAATATTATAATAATACACCTCCCCGGGAGGCAGTGCTGGCAGAGGATATTAGTTTGAGTGAGAGCAGATACAGATTGGGTAACTGATTAATTTAACTAAATTTAATTTAATTGCATCACGGGAAGGAGACTTATTAAGTTATCTCTATAGAATGTCTACATTAGGATCTTTGTCAAATACTTGTATAACCAGATTTGAAAACAGAAATACTTGTTTTCTGCCTAAAAGAAATTCTAGAGTCTTCAAACATACAAGTCAGCAAATATAGACATTAGTCAGAATTATCAACTTAGCCTATTAAAGTCAGATGGTACTTTTCAAATAATGGTACAAAACCCTTTTTGAATGAACTTTTGAAGAGGTACGTGTGTAAAGAGAATTATTAAGCAAACCCAAATATAAAACACAACTTAGCCTCTCCTCTGTCTACATAGTTGTAAATCCTGGATGTCTGAGCAGGCTACCCCAAAACTGAGATAGCGTGTGCCGAGATAGTAGTTGTTTCAAGTCATACTCTATAATAAATAATTAATACTATGTATACATACATATACACGGAAATAATATACTATTTTTTACGAAAACATATTCTCAAGAATGTGATTTAGGAATTTTTTTAAATTCCAATGTTTGTTTCAAGTTTTAATCTAGGTACTGTTTATTTCTTGGAATGATTTACACATACTTTTCCCATTTATCATTCTCATGGCAAAAAGTGGGAATCTTACATTCCCATTGGAATAAAAGATAACCAACCATAGCTTCCCACTCTCCCACATCATTTTAACACATTTATTTTCTATTATCAAATTTTCAAATTAAATAATTAAAAGTCTTCCCCAGAAATTAATGTTTACCAAAAATATTGATAGGAATAAGATTCCTATCAATACTTTTCCAAAGAATAATATTCCCAAGATTGTGATTTTAAATTCTTGAAATAAACATATTATTAAGTCTTAAGAGGCCCATGATTAACTAGGCTGCCTCACGTTCTTTCACTTATTTTGTTATTAGTATTGTTCATTTAAAAATTAGAGGCCCATGATTAGAAAAGAACAAGCCCATTAGGTGATATAACGGTAAAATTGTTATGTAACAGCGGCAACTATGGCAACACAAGCACCATGCCACCTTTTGCTTCTTCCTTTACTACTCTAGTTCTTCACTCCTAAATCAGTGAGAAAGTCTGAATTTCACTTCTTCCTCTACTGTTCACATGCATCTTTTCGTCCTCGCCTTCCGTTTTTATGGTGCTTCTATTTCATTTATTCTTGGCATGTGTCATTTTCTTCTTCACAAACCCTAGTGCTGGAATATCGCCACCAAGTAAGGTAACTGAGATGTGGAATCTGTCCGAAACCAGCTCCGATGGCCTCTACTCTCCACTCTGAGATGCGACACCGCATGTGAGGGCGGCCACCCACTACTACAGGCCTCTATTGACAATACAGTCTGTTTGCTTAATAATTTATTCCATAAAAGATAAAGAAACCAGCCGAATGGTGTTTAAGCAAAAACTAATTTCATAAAGAAGATTTCTTAAATTCTTAACCAACATTAAAAAACATAACATATCATATGACCTGTTAAAATGTATGCTACTTACGGAGCCACATGAGTGTTGACAAGTGTGAAATATATCCTCCAAAAGTGTCTTTCCTTCATAGCACGTGGGCATAGTTCATATCTCAACCTTGAAATTTCCTGTAAAGGAATAAAAAATCAAATAGGTAAACAGTTTTACAAATACATCTTGAATTTTCAAATGCATGCATGTCTTTATTAAATTTCAATCGACGCATTAATATAAATACAACATCACCAACAAATAAATTAAAGAATGGAAAAAAAAAGGACATGGAAGTATGCACACAAAAGACCGGTCATCATTATATGGGAAGTGGAATGCATTATAACACAAAAATGTAAGGATGGACCAGCATGTGGTCCACCATAGACCCAGGGCTCTTCTACTTTCTTTCTTTTTTTGTTTTAAAGTTTTAAAATACATATATTATTCCCTCTCCCTGCACCCTGAGACACCACCCCTCCTCTCATCTCCTAATCCTTCGTCGCTCCCTTCAACAGGAATCCTCAGTCTCTGCTTCTATTGCTCCCGATGCACGTTACTATATTTCACACTTTCTCATACTTCTGCTCTAGTCACCTATTAGCATATAATCACGGAGGCAACTTCTGAGAAATCAGAGCCAGAGGCTGGATCCTCTTGAATTCACAATGGTCGGGCTCAGTTATCTTCCTGTCACTTTCCATTTTTCTAATGCTACTATCTTGGATGATGACAAGCTAAAACCAACAGAAGGGGAGGAGAAGGTGAGGAAAAATTATAAAAATAAATATATTGAAGTGATAAATGGAGCGAAACAAAAACAATGGAGAAAGATCCCTCAGAATGCCAAGTATCAACTAAGGAGAGGGAGGGCATGGCATGAAAATCAAAATGGGTTCCTCAACTTCTAACTTTTCTATATAGAAGGAAGCCTGCACTTTGATTTTAAACCATGTAAACCCATACTCCTCCCTTCAGATTACTAAAATTTTCATGACTGGGAAATATTTTCTACCAAGAACAAACAGAGCCGTTGCTCTCAAAATGGAGGAAATAGGAACTCCACCTCTACAAGCAGTTGCCTGTCGATCTGAAGCAGTGTTATCAATGGCAATGGTATACCATGGCGGAAAACAAAAAAAGTTTTGCCATTTTAAGCCGCTATAAATCGCCTTGGTGCCGTCATCCTTCACAAATTGGCCAAGGCCAACATTTGACAACACTGATCTGAAGTGAGTTGCACTATGAAAATAGAAAGGTAAACCCTATAAATCAAAGAACTCACCATACAGAGGAGGGTTCACATGCCTTATGCACATTACTACATGTGAAGTGAAATGCAATAATAATCACGTTATATATGCTAACACACAATGCAATTCATATACAACAGGGAACCAATATAAAACACACAGATTCAAGAATTTCACAAAAATAAATTTTAAAAAACATGAAATTCACCTTAACAGTAGTTAAAACAAGATTGGCATGCTTCTCCTGAAACTCATTGAGATCCTTCCGAACATTAGAGGCCGAAGTCGGCACATCAGAAGCCTCAGATTCAGATTCATCTGCATTCCAAATTGCACACTCAATCAATCAGGACAAATAAAAAAATCATTTAAGCAACAAAATTTACAACAAAAAGGTTAATTTATGGTAACAATTAAATAAAATTGCAAAACATGAAAAATCGAAAACTCGCAAAGGATCATAAATTACCGGAATTGACAGGAAAATGTTTGAAGGTTGTGGAAGTGAGGCCCTGGACAAAGGATCTGAGATCATCGGTGACGCCGAATCTCTCGAGGTCTTGTTCCTGAGGAGCAGAAGGCAGTGCGGTAGAGGTGGCATTTGCGGTTGCCGTTGCCGCGGCGGCGGCAATTGCGGAGATTTGAGGAGGAATGGAAATGGTATCCGAGAAGGACTTGATCTGATCAGCCTGACGGAGAGCAGCGGTTTTGATTTCTTCTGCTTTCTTAGAAGCCTCGGCAGCGAGTTCTTTCGATTTCTTGGTGGTTTCGGAGACGAGATCGGCGATTCTAGCGGTGGCGGATGAAGTGGTTAGAGATTGCGATTTCTTCGCCGCTTCTTCGGCGAATGTCTTCGCTCTTTTCCAGAAGTCTTCCATTCGGTAGATCAGTGACAGAAAAAGAAGGGGGAGAGGTTGAAGATTGAAAGGAGAAGAAACGATGTGATAGATTGGGCTTTTTCTTCTAAAGAATGCGACAACGTACTATAGCGGGGACGTGGGAGCCAATATGTCTCAATCTTTATAACTGTATTCAATTTTTGGTTTTAAAGTAGAGTTTAATGCAAAGTGTTCCCTCCAATAGAAATTCTTCACTAAATTATGTTATATTATTTGTTTAAAATTTATTATCTGATTTGAGAGAATATACAAAGGGGGTTGATTAGTTAAATTGTCAATACATATTATATTTTCTCTTTAAAGATTCAAAAATAAAATGTTTTGCTTAACATTCGTTCAGCTATAGTTATCAAATGATTAAATATTGCAATGTCAAAGATTTCTACTAATTTATTGTGTTTATATGTGGCTCATGCGTAGAGGACTGTGTAATGTTTAATTTTATACTAAAGTATTTAGGTTTCGGTTTTGCATGTCTCGTGTTTAAGGACTGTGTATTGTAACAATACAAGTCTGCTTAACTTCAACTTTCCAAGTTAGGATTCACCAGAACCCTAGAAATTACTCCAAAAGGTACGGGCGAGCTCAGATCCACCTAAGTGTGGTTGGAAGAGTTCGCCACTACAATTGAATGGGCGACCTCCTTTTATTATTTGGCCAACTCGATATTAGTTGGTTGGGCGACCTCTTTTGATCGATTTCGTTGACTTAGCATTAGGTCAGATAAGGATTTACAAACTTTAAGCATCTAGACAAGATAATAGATGGCATTGTTGGCACGCTGATCTCGTTTAAACAAGGGGACGGGGTCGTTAATGACCACAAAGTAGCCATAACCACATAATCTATTGATGCTTGTATGTATACACATAAAGAAAGAACAAGAAAGAGGTTCACAAATGATCAATAATTAGGGCTTTGCTAATTATGTTGTCAATGAAGCTACAATTGGTGTACATTTCAAGTACATATATAAACAATTTTTATTGTTGCTCGTGGTTGTCTCTTAGGAGAGGGTGGTACCTACAATCACTCTGACATCCAATAAACTTTTTATCTAATGCATGAGGTATTTTATGTAAAAAAAATGTGTTTTTTGATTTGACGTTTTATTACTCCTTTATAATATTTTTTAGGGTTTATGAAGTCATGGAATCTTCCATTGTAAAATCATTGTCCAAATAGACAAGTGTTAGTGTATAATTTATTTTATCCTAAATTCTAAATCCATCAATCATTTTTTTTCAGATTAAGTGTTTTCTTATGATATATTGATGCTTGTTCCCAGTGTTTCAGAACCTTCCTTGGGTATATAGTTGAAGATAGGGCATTTTTACCTTATGTCACTAGTTTGGCGTCATACTAACGCATTAGGTTGAACAACCTATTAGATTTGTCGGCTCTTTATCTAGTTCGTGTGTTATTGGGCTACACTTGTTATTGGATTGTGATTTATTGTGTTGCAGAAGTTATTGGACCATGATTATTATCGTGATCCATATGGGAACAATTTCCCTCAAGCCTAGTTCGACACAGTCAGGGTGTGGCTTGCGATCTTAAGTCATATTTGTCTACACAATCTTGGTTTTTTTTCCTTTGACTTTTTCCAACTTTTAGGCTTATCCGCTTGATCTTATACTTCTTTCTTCTATGTGGGAGTTGATTTAGCCCAATAAGGCATGGTTGTTGTAACTCAATCTCAGTCTCGGAGGTAGACCTTTACATACTAATCTTGAGGCTTTTTCATGGTATTATCAAATCTTAACTTATGGTGAATTGTGATTGAGGAATCCCGTCATGATTTGAAGGTTATTTTGGGTTATTCTTTTAGGCTTTTTTCGTTTTGTATAATATAATTTACCTTCTAACTTTCCTAAAGGCTTTATAGGTATGTGAGCATTTAATGAGTGTCTTATTTCCCTATGTTGTGAGTGTAATCACTGTGGCATGGAAAAGGCAACTAATTAGACTTGCATGTATCAAGTGTTAATTTGATATTGTCATTTCATGTTTGGAATTCTTCTATAAATAAAGCTTTTGTTTGTTCATTTGAATTTTTTGCTCTCTTGTTTTTTGTTTTTATAAGTTTAACCTCCTTCATTACTTTGTCGGTTCGTTTTCTCGCTACAAACATTTAAGATGTATTTGTTTGATGAGTTTCTTCGCCTTCTTTTATTTTTTTATATTTCTTGAAGATTTCATGATATTTTTTAGTTCTCGCAAGGTTGTCAAACCCGCGAGTCTACTCAAACTCGTTAAGGGTCTGTAGAATCGACTCGCAGACTCGTACGAGTCTATGGAAAATTAAAAATGGCTTTCAAAAACCTATAAGTGACACATATATGACACACTCCTATGTTTTAAAACTTATAAATGCCTTGTACATGACACAAATATATAATAGAACACCAATTAACATTAAAATTTATATTTCATACTCCATAACAAATCTCTTAACAAAAAAAAACTTGATAATAAAACAAATAAAATCGCAAAGTATGTAATTAAAGACTTAAATTACTAATTTTTCTTAATTGGCTACTACATCAAGCAAAAAAAATCATAAAATAGATATGCTAATATCTTCAAAAATCCAAAGCTCTAGTAAAATCACCACCACCAATATAATCACCATCATCTTTATCAGTGTCTTAAGTATCATCATCAAACTTTGCCCCTGATGAAACACATTCTTCATTATCAATCAATGTTGGATTGTTTGAAGTTCCCCTTCCACCTAATTTAACATTGCCACCACCATCACTTTGCACAATATTAGTTACAACAACATCAGTTTCCACAACATTATTAACAATAACATCATTTTACTCAACATTTACTATAGTTTGCACATTTTCTTTATTAGGGTCTTCAATTTTTCACTCATCATCTGAATGACTATCTTCAAATGAAGTAACAACACTATTTGATTTTCCTTTTCCACTTTTCAACTTTAAATTCTACATGACATAAACCAAATTATTCACCTCTTTTTGATGCAACATATTTTTTCTCTTTCTATGAACCTAAAAAGTAAATAATATTTCAACTCAATGTTCAAAAAATTAAAATCAATTCTATAAACAAACAAATAATAATTCATTACCATTTCAAAGGAACTCCAATTACGTTCATAACCAGAGGAGCTATAAGTTAAGCTTAGAACACGAATTGTAAACCTCTTTAATTCTAGAGTCATATCTCCATAGAAATCTCACCGTTCGGTAGGTAACATATCATTCTTAAACTATTTTATGCCATAAATCTTAAATTTTCTAAACTATTTTGTCACATGCAAATTGATACATGTGCATTAGGATCATTGGACCTGATTGGACAATGGCGTGTCACCTTTACAAAAGATATCATACATGAGAATCATCCAAGTGAAACATATAAGAAAATACTTACATAACAAATGATTGATTTACGCTCATGAACACTAACAAAGCAAGAGACGGAACAAACTCACGTCGTTGATGAAGGGTGGAAGAAACTTTGTTAAAACGAGAGACTAAGAGAGAGAGTTTCTAATTCTCGTAAAAGCAAAAAAAATGTTTCTTTAAATAAAATAAAATCTTTTGGGGAATGTAGGCCTTTTTTATTTTTAAAAAAATTCAAAAAAAAAAAACTTATAGACTCATAAACTCGTTATAGACTCGTGATTCTATACGAGTTTGTGTAAGTCTACCCGAGTTTACTCGAGTCTGCATGAGTCTACTCGTTTATGCTTCCTAGAATCATAAACTCGTACGAGTTTAGGAGTCTACCCGCGAGTTTGACAGCCATGACTTCTAGTGCCTTTTTGTGTTTGTCTTTTTATGATGCTGATGATTTCTCTTCATTTCCCCTTTGTGGAGTTTTTACGGGGACTAGAATTTGTAGGGTTCTTGAGAAATATTGGAAACGGGAATCTTTATAGTGTGTTTGGATGAGCTATTTTAATTAGGGAATGTAATGTTTTGAGGGAATTTAAAATGGTTTGGACAAAATCATTTGTTTGGATAAAAAATGAAAATTTGTTAAAATGATGAAAATCTATGAAGTATTTAGTCAAAGTTAAATTTAATAATTTTAAACTAACACCTAAAGTCAAAGAATTTGAAATTCCTCTCACACTCCAAAAATATGTGAATGTAAAATTTGTTATTTTTATTGTATCAATTTTTGCAAGTTGGTCCTCATATTTTTCAAAATTTTAAAATCGACCCCCAAAATTTTGCAAAAAATACAAATGAGTTATGAATAATTTTCAAAATTCACAAATTGGTGCTTTAAATTTTTAAAAATTATAAATTGGTCCCTATTTTTCAAATTTTAAATTTGCCAAAAAAATTAAATTTTATAGAAATGACCTCAAATATTTAATAAAGAATAATTTTAACACTCTATCCAAATAAAAGAATATGAAAATGAATGAATTTCAATTGAATTATTTGAATTGATTAAAATTTTAAATTCCTTAAAATTTATAATTACCTCAATCAAACACATTCTAATGAAGGAAACTAATTTTTCAAGAATATTTAAAATGACTCAACCAAAATTCATTATTTGGATAAAAATCGAGAATTGTTAAAATGACAGAAATTTATTAAGCATTTTGTTCAAGGTAAATTTATAGAATTTCAAATTACACCAAAAAGTAAAGAATTTGAAATAGTTCATTCACTCTATATAATGTGAATGTTAAATTATTTATCATTAACCTTTCAAATTTTACAAGATGATTCTCATATTTTTTGAAATTTTCAAATTCACCCTCATAATTTTCAAAAATTTGCAAATAAGCCCCTAATAATTTTTAAATTTACAAATTGGTCCTTTCAAATTTTCAAAAATTACATATTAGTCCCTTCAAATTTTCAAAAATCGTGAATTGATCCCTATTTTTTTAAAATTTAAACTAGACCCATAACTTTTAAAAATTTTAAAAATGACTCAAAAAATTTAACAGTGAATCATTTAATACTTTGTCCAAACAAAAGAATTTAAAATTGAATGGATTTCAATTGAATAATTTGAATTGTAGGAATTTTAAATTTTTCTTAAAATTTCCAATTACCACATCCAAATACACCATAAAATTTTTATGGGGAAATCATGGGAATTGGAATATGTACGGTTTTCTGAGAAACATTACTTTGATACATTTTCTCCTTAAACAAGTGATTATGGGTGACTTTATGTGGTTCCCTCCCAATGGGTTTATTATTATTAAAGGAAATGGGGTTAACTAAGGTGTATTTACATAAATTTTATCTAAGTTGTTTGTCTCTTTACTTAAGTTCGGAGGGTTTGCGGTATTTGATACTCAGGCTTATTTCGAAAAACCCGAGTAATCAGTCATGGTTCTTATCGGCCCTAATGATCAAATGTATGGGTGGTTTCCCTTAATGTCGATTTTCCATGTATGACGCTACCTTTCAAGACTATGGTTTCTGAATACCAGTTACTTTTTTTGAGTGTCACTTGCTTTCAAGCTTGACGTTAGCCCCATCTATGATCCATTATCCATATTGAAATCATATTCGAGCTTTTCAACATTTATGTGTTTTCCTTAAGACAAGTCATCGTGTTTTCGTGTTTTATGTTATATACCAAGTGACTTACGAGTTCAACAAAAGTAAGCATGATTTGGTGATATTTACACCATAGTTTCTTGTCTTTGAACCATTGTATGTACTCATTGAAGATTTTTGTTGTCATTTCTTTGTCATTTACTCGTTATCTATAGCTACACATGAGTATATGTGTTTTGTCGTTGAGTCTTATTAACCATGTTTATGTCATTGTTGGTCGAATGATCATTTTATGGCGCATCTGAATGAGCTATTTTTTTGCCCTGAAAAACTAAAGAATGGAGACTTTTCTTTGTATAAGAAGATAAAGGGTTATGTTGACCCTTTGAGTGGGGGAATATCGTCGTGTTTAATAGATTGTCTTGCTTTACTCTATGTGGTGAGAGACAATAGTTTGGTTGACCCAAGTGTTTTTTAGGGTCTTGACTCATAATGCTTTTTTTTCATAACATATTATTTCTCTTCCTGCTTTTTGTAGCAGATAGAGCAGGTGGAAATATTCTTCTAGGATTGATGGTGTGGGAAGTTATATCTTTTGGTGCAATCACTAAAGGTCAATACTTTCATTAGAACTTGGTACTTGTATCAAACTATTTATTAATAATAAAAGGCATTTCTTTGTTATGTTTGTTTTTCCAAAATAATAAAGTCCCTAGAATAACTAGTATGTTTATTGAAACATTAAGTGTAACTTAAACATGAGATCCCATCAAACATGATGAAATTATTTTTAAATTATCCATATTCAAGATTTGTGAAGTGGGATAACATTAAAGAATTGAGATTATTATGTGGATAGGTGGATGATCACATCTCATGGATCATGGATATAGATTTATCAAGTCTTCACATAGGTATGAGTATTAGGAGTAATATTTATATTGGATTGACCCACCATGAGAATACTACATATAATGTTATGCAAGTTTCATAAGTTATTCTCAAGGTGATAATGGTGTATACCACCCTTCAATCTGAAACCACTATGGACGCTAAATGTGGGGTTGAGTAATTTATTGTCAATCAAATGTTGTCCTTAATAGGATGACCGTAAAGATCGTTGATGAGTACTCCATAAACCATGTTGAGGGACAAGACTGGCCTAGATGGAATTTGTCCATCTTACATAACAAGATATATGTTTAAGGGCCCAATATTAAACTAGACAAAGGTGAAATGGTATATGGCTTGTATTCAATATAGACACGAGGGAAAAAGGTAATTGTACACACAAACATTATCATGGAAGTTTTTATCAAATCACATGACATTTTTGTGAATTGGATAACAATGATGTGTTGCTAGATATTGATCACTATTTATTATATTAAATATGTGATTTAGTATAATTGACAACGTCACGAGAATCTACAGGGTCACACATATAAGCACATATTTGTGAGAGAGTAAAATATGGAACATTGTAAGGTATAGTGTACTCAAGAGAATTACATAACACCGTAATGTACAGTGCGCTTAAGTGAATTATAGAACAATGTAAGGTACAATGCACTTAAGTGGAATACAGAACATTGTAAGGTACCTTGAACTGAAGTGATATACAGTACACTATAAGGTACAATACACTTAAGTGGGCTTTTCCAACTTTCAGCCCACACAAACGGTTCTATAAATAGAACCATTATGCATAAGCTTTTACATTTTAAATGAAATTTGGTTTTGAACCTTAGTCGCAATCTCTCTCTCTCTCTTTCTCTCTCTCTCTCTCTCTCTCTCTCTCTCTCTCTCTCTCTCTCTCTCGGTCTTCATTCCCAGCAGCTAGCACTGATATTGAAAGAAATATGTTCATGTGGATTGAGTAGAGGCGTTGTTCTTAGTTCAAAGCTTGTGATTGTTCTTCCGATTCTTCGTCAAGGGTATTTATCACCACAAGAGGTAACTGTTTCTGTCACTGATCATGCATCGTTCATTTGGATCAACTTAAGGTAATTTTTTGTTTTTCTCTGCATTTTATATCGCAAGTTCCCTTCAGTATCTTTGAGCTACGGTCCTAATGTAACACGTTCAATATCGCCTAAGGTTTCCAATAGAGTTTGACTATGTCATATGGTGTTTAGGATAAGGGGACTCTCCGCGTCCCAAGTGGACCAAGTCTGACTTACTCTTAGTTGTTGAAAAAAGCTTCGACCTTTCTCTTTCTGATGATGGGAGTATTTATTTATTTCCTTCTTTGTTTTCAATTCCATTTCATTCTCACCTACCTAAGAATCAGGTGTTGTTTCCCAAAAGTGATGAGGAATGGGTTTTTGACTTAGAGAGTCTCGGCCGCTAGACTATTCTTTTTGAATGTATTCCTTATATGACCAAAATGATGGCTTTAACCTGTCATTTCCTTACTCCTTACGATACTCAAACAACAAATGACACACAACTCTATGATGAATTCGAGTGGGTGAGATCAAAAGCTTAAAAAGATTTCAAGAATCTATTTAGGGTTTAGTTCAAGTTTGATGCAACTAGTATAAGAGTGGTGAAGCTTTTGTTTACTTAGAAACTTGGTAAACAAAACAAGTTTCTATTAATACTTAACGGATTAAACTCGAAAATATCCCAGAACATATTTGCACGTATTTATGACTTTGAACATGTCGTTGTTGTCGAAATCGAAGTGTAATGTTTGAAGGATAACAACGTGAACTTTAACTAAACTTGGAATATAAGGTTTTGAAGACAAAAATAAGTGAAATCGAAATGTGCAAACTAAAGAGGTAATGACAAAAATCGAAATGTAAATGAATGCGAGAAAAGACTTGAATGTAAAAATGCTTGAAACTCATAAATGTGGAACGCATACGTACATTTCTTTCACTTGCTTCTCAATTACGCAGATACTTTGAGTATATAGAAATTTGAGTACAATTGTTGACCCCTAAAATGTAAACATGCGTCCCTTTATATACTAGTATAAAATAACTACCTACAAACGGTCGACTAACCCTATCATATCACGTTTCAGTTGCATGCAACCGTTTCTTCGACGAGACTCCACGTATCTCTGAATAACTTCTTACTTCAATTTAATTCATGATCTTTCAACACCATTCAAATATATTAACTAATTTTACTAGTCACCCGGAATTGACTTAATTTTGTCAGAATCACCAGGATCAACAATGCCGAGACAACACACTCTGTAGTACTTTCCACGTATGGTACCCAAGTCGACATTGTTTATGTTGTAATGATGAACTCCAACCTTAGCCAACATAGCATAGTGTAGCGTGCGATTTTTGTCGGTGATGCAACCAACATATCGCAAATTGGTTTCTCCTCACCGCAATGGTAGGAGTGGGGTGCTACTTTCTGATTTCTTATTTATCCCGTGAAGCTGGAAGGGAAAGGGAAGCTATCTAAAACTAACCTTGCACGCGAGTATTTAACTGAACAAACGCTTAAAGAGATTCGGGGAGTTCGGGGTCAGGTTATACAATGGGGAGTTGTCAATTACCCATCCTATATGTGGTTATCCACAAGTTGATAGGTTTAGGTTCTACTTTGTACTTGATGGTATTGGTTGTAAATGGGTTGGGAAAGTTTGGGAATGTTGAGAGAGAGAGAGAGTGTTTTTGATGAATTTGGTGAGGTACTGGACC
This sequence comes from Lathyrus tuberosus, assembly GCA_022829125.1. Classification (NCBI taxonomy): domain Eukaryota; kingdom Viridiplantae; phylum Streptophyta; class Magnoliopsida; order Fabales; family Fabaceae; genus Lathyrus; species Lathyrus tuberosus. The sequence goes on along the minus strand of JALAZF010000241.1, from coordinate 1,257,532 downwards.
TCAGTTTTTTGATTGGTATGAAGGTACTGGACCTAAGGTTTTTGATTGGTATGCTCGCTAAGATTTCGCAATCTTATGCCTATGTATTCCCGTTTAAAGAAACAGGGAAATCAGAGCAATCGTAGTTCCTCCTATTCTATGGGAGGAAAAGATGTTTTGGTGTCTTGTTCAAAGCCCAAGATTGAAGCTAAAGGGTTGAGTATTTGTGTCTTGTTCAAAGTCAAAGATTGAAGCTAAAGGTTTGACTGAGAGAGAATTTGTCATCTCTAAAGGGAGACATCTCGTCTGTTTATCACAACTGTTGGGTGACTGTTTATAAAGGAAAATCACTTTAATTGGGATATGAGAATCCAACAATGCCATAATTTCCTTTATGTGGGATTTTTCCTGAAGGAGAAAACTTTAACTCAGCGTTGAGCAATGCCATTTTTCCTTAGGAGTCTTTCACGCTAAGAGAGGGATAGTGGTGTGAATGTAAATAATATAGAGGCTTGCCGCTTACATCAATTAGATGAAAGAGAGGATTTTTACCAGGATAAGAGATGGACGACAACTTGGATTTTTGAATCAATAAGTGTGCCACTTACAGCAGTTATCTGAGATTATGGTTTGTTTTTATTTATCTGTTTTGATGTGTGATATCACAGAGAAATGACTTCCTGCGGAGAGATTTTGATTTCCTCTGAGAGGGATGTTGATTTTTGTGTGTCTTGATCAAAGCCCAAGGTTGAAGCTAAGAGATTGATTGACTCCACTAGGGAAGTCCTTATACAAAGCCTAAGAGGAGGCTGGAAAAGGCTGACTCAACGAGAGAGTATTTATCTGTCTTGTACAAACCCAAGATTGAGGCTAAAAAGAGACTGACTCTTTTGGGGATATCATTATATAAAGCCTAAGAGGAGGTTAGGAGGAATCGACTCCGCTTGGGAGGTATTTATCTGTCTTGTATGAAGCCCAAGATTGTGGCTGAAAGAAGATTTTTTTATTCCACTGGGGAATATTTATAGGTGTCTTGTACAAAGCCCAAGATTGAGGCTGAAAAGGAGAAGATTGACTCTACTAGAGAGTATGGTTTGTCTTGTATAAAGCCTAAGATTGAGGCTAGAAAGAGGTTTGACTTTGCTTAGGGAAATGTATATGTTGTCTTGTACAAAGCCCAAGATTGAGGCTACAAAATATTTGACTGACCCAACTAAAGATATTTATGGGTGTCTTGTATAAAGCCCAAGATTGAGGCTGACTTTTGCTGAGGGAAAGAAAGATCATTATACAAAGCCTAAGAGGAGGCTGAAAAAGATGACTACTCAATAAGAGAGTGGTCTAAGGTGATTCACTCAACAAGAGAGTATCTTTGTTTGTCTTGTACAAAGCCCAAGATTGAGGCTAAAAGGGTTTGACTCAACAAGAGAGTGCTTTTATCTGTCTTGTACAAAGGCCAAGATTGTGGTTGAACAAACTGGAGAAATCATTATACAAAGCCAACGAGGAGGCTGACTTCTGCTGAGGATTATTGAGATCCAGAGGCAGGTCCAAATCGGGGGATAAACTCGGGCTGAGGGTTTCCAGAAGAGTTAAGGTATCAGATGCCTTGAGGTTCTGATGATAAGCTGACCCTAGCTAGGGAAATTTAGGATAAAGATTGATTTTTAGATCATGTGAGGATTTTAACTCTACTGGAGATTGGTTAAACGACCAGGGTTTCTCCTGTGTTTGTAGGGAACTTGAGAATGTCTTTGAGATCCAAGAGGAGATTAGACTGTCCAAGTCTATTGGTGTCACACCTTAATTTTTGACCCTAAGATCCTTTGTTCTTTGCATAGCATCTTTAGGACTTTGTGTGTTTGTTTTTCTGTCACTCACCAATTTGTGTAGGTTTAGCGATTCTAAGAGGAGACAGAAGGAAAGTTTGTCTTATTCTCAAACGTCCTCCCACCAATAAGGTTGTCAGTTTTTTTTCCTCATCTGGAAATGTATTGTCCGAGCAATTTCTCCCCAGTTTATTTCTGGATTGGAGCCTGTCCTCGATCACTTTGATAACTTGAACCTCTAAAAGACAAGAAGGTATTCAACAGACACCTTTAGAACATCACTCTTCACCATTGAAGATGATATTTTCGCTTTCCCGGATTAAAGAAAATCCCCAAAGAAAGCCTCTTAACCGAAGACTCTCGGCAATACATCGGTTTTTCTCCCAAGAAAGTCGATGTTAATGAAGTCATCAGCACCTCAAAATTGGATCACATCACATGGCATTTCTTTGAAAAGATCTCAAAGAAAAGTATGATGTAGTATCCCCAAGTAGAAAGCAGTCTCTCAAGAGACTCGTTTTTCCCAGTAGGGTCCATAAATGGCATCTCTAACAGAGAAGTTTGCACGCCTCTACGGCTCAGACAAATGGGTTTCCCCAGCAAGTCTGACATCAAATCTTTTTCCATCAAATGGCATCTCCCCAGTAAAACTTGATGAGAAGTTTGATGAAAACTGCTACAAATAGCATCCCTTGTCAAGAAAGAAACTTGACAAGAAGAAACTAAGACCAGTTCCGTGGCTGAAAACCAGGATCGAGGGGAAGTTTATTTCAAAGAAAACTAAGACCGGTTCTGTGGCTGAAGACCAGGATCGAGGGGAAGTTTATTTCAAAAAGAAACTAAGGCCAGTTCCGTGGTTGAAGACCAGGATCGAGGGGAAGTTCATTTCAAAAAGAAACTAAGACCAGTTTCGTGGCTGAAAACCAGGATCGAGGGGATGTTTTACCCTTTTCTAAGTATCACTGCTTAGCAAAATAAGATGGATGAGCAAACTACCATTCTTAACCACAGTCAAAATTTTGGTTATTCCGATATTTAATCTTCTTGCACCCCGAATGTTCGAATATCTTCGCCATTCACACCTTCAGGTCCAAGAAAATTAAATAGGGGCATCTGTCATACCCCAAATTTTGACCACCAAGATTTCCCATCATTGTGAAAATCATCACCACAATATTGATGTACCTTCATGCTTATTCAATCTTCTCAAGGATTGCTGAGCATTCATTACAGTCAAGAATTAGGGTTTTGAGCCCTCTCAGAACATTTAGACGAAAGATCAATCAAGAAATGACATGATCTTCAACTTGTCTAACCTCTCAAACACCCATAAAGGATCAAGATGTCTCCCACATCAAGAATCAAGCACAAGATTGCAACATTCCAAGTGGATCGAGCCTCAAGATCACCAGTGTCACTAAATTAGGGTTTTGGTCGACCAAGGCCTCCAGATGGAAATTTTCCTCTGGGCATGAGACAATGCTTCAAATAATAACCCAAGATACTCCAAGGGACCTCATGGACCCAATCATCAAGTCAAATTGGTCTCAGGGGATGCATTCAAGAAAAATCAGGAATTAGGGTTTCTTGACCTAATTCACCCCTAAGTTGACTTTTGAGGCAAGACATGAGCCAAGACCTCAAGACATGATTTGAGGGCCTCAAATACACCACATTGATCCATTTACAATAATGGATTGATCCAAGAAGCTTGATTCACAAGTTTCAATTTCATCTGGACCACAATTAGGGTTTTGAAGAAAAAGTCAACTGTATCTTTGACTTTTGACCAAGACATGTTCCCAATCCTTGGTACATGATTCAAGACACTCTAAAACATCTATGGAATCCATCCATTAGGTTTTAATTAGGTCAAGCACTTGATTGCACAAAGGATCACACAACTTGGAGTTCATCTGACAAAAAGTCAACTGTGCCTAAAATCAAGTTTGACTTTTTGGAATTTTTCTCAAATATGGTTCCCCTAAGTCAAAAACAATGTTAATATATATTTTTGATCATCATTCATCAAGAAAAATCAAGAAAAGTGAGGTTTCTTGCAAAAGGGGCAACCATCGAAAACTTAAAATTTTCTAAGTTATGGAACAAAAGTGATTTTTACCCAACTTTGCAAGGCTATAACTCCTAAACCACAAGGCCATTTGCTTCCATTCAAAGCTCAAATGAAAGCTCTCATTACATACTTCAAAAATGTTAACTACATCAAATTCCAAATCCTCATGGATTTTGAGTTATGGATTTATCAAAATCACAAAAAATGAAAATGGACATTTTCATTCCAGCACTTAGTGAAATTTTCAAGTAAGAATCAGTTTCACTTTTTCCAAACTTTGGGGTCATTTTTCTCCATGATCCACATTGATCCAAGTCCAAATTTCCACACCAAAGTTGAAGCACAATGTATCAACATTCCAAAGAGCTCACCAGCATGAACAAACTCCACTTGAGCAAGGAGTTATGGAGTGTCCAACATGCCTTGTGGCAAACTGTTGCAAGACAATTTTGGTGATTACTTGTCACACACAATTTTTTCTTTTCAAGGGCAATGATCAAAGCCTCTCACATTCATTGCATTGCAGAGGGAATCAAGACAAACCTGCAAGATTGGACCAAGGAGTCAAGGAAAACTCAAATGACATGATTTGGTTTTGTCACTTTGTGCCTTGATTTCTAAATGAAATTTATGTGTAATAGTGCACATTCCACAAAAGGACATCCCTCAGTCAATATGCTCATATAAACAACAATAAAATCATCTGCAGAATGTGAATTGAGTCAATACATAGCTGAGCTATTTGGAGCAACCATAAGTACCTTGTGTAAGAAGCAATTATGCTTAGCAAGACCATTGACTCCAATCTTATCCTTTGAGCTTCAAGTAAGAAGCTACAACATAACTCTTCTCCTATAAATAGAGCTCCTTGTTGATCATTCAGAGTACACCAAAACAATCCTAACATTGTTTTCTCTGAATTCCCTCTTGTGCATCAAAATTCCAATTTCTTGAGAAGTCACTATCGGGTTTTGAGTTGGAGACCAATGCAACTCAAACCAATGGTTCACACACCTCATATACAATGTATAGAAGTGATTTAAACCTCTAAATCACATATGTAACATCCAAATCATCATCTTCATAGTTCACTTAATCAAGTTGAAGTTGGATTCGAGCTACTCAATTCAGAGGGGTTTAAGCCATTCCAATCACTGTAACACAATCCTTGAGGCCTACGGAAGCTATCCAGATCATTGTTTCACTTCTGTAACACCTCTACAACAGAAGTCGATTCCTTCTTGTAGAGGTAAGCCTTAAACTTTCAAACTCATTAATGCATGCATCATAAACATGTTCTCAAGTTACCATTGTGTTTCTGGATGCTCATAGATCATTTTCCCTCAAATAATTGATGTTTATCTTATGTGTATAGGATTTCATATAGTTTTTGCATTTTTTAGGGTTCATCTGATCATCACGTAATAACTTCCCCTATGCTTAAAATAAATGAAATTAAATGCCACCATGTTCCTTGTTTAAAAACGAGTGATTTTCATGTTTACATCATCCCATTTCATTATGTATTGAGTGAGATGGCATGGATTTTGCAAATTCGGCTAGATGTTGAAGATGAAGTTCTTCCCGTGAATTTTTGAATTTACCACGCATTTATCATATATTATGTGTTGGTTGTGTTTCAATATCACCAGCACACGCTGGCTCAGTTGGCAAGGGCGTGTTTTGCTTGTGTGTGGGTGAGAGGTCGTGGGTTCAATCCCCACCCATGACCAATTTTTTATCACTTGTCCAATTTCATTCTTTTTTCATATTATTCTCTTAAATGATTTGAAAAATTAATTTCTCTCTCATTTTTTTTTATCATTTTTGAATGGTTCTTTTTTTTAAAATTCACAAATATGTTAGAGAATTTTATTCCACAAAAAAATCAAAAAGATATTATTTATTGAGTATATTTTGAATTTTTTAAAAGAATTCCTTTTAATTGTTTTTTTAAACAATTTTAAATAATTTAGTTTTCTTGATTTGTCAAATGCAAATGATCTTTAAAACATTCTATGATTAAAACATGGTTTTTCAAATACTTATCCAAGATCACAACTTATTTCTCACACATGTTTGGTAATTTTGATCATTTTTAAATGGTTTTTATTCAAATAAAAATGCATTTTTCAATCAAATTAGGGTTTTGATTATTTTCACCCTCACAAACATTTTTTAAAACACTTTTGGGCCTCTAATAGAGTGTAAGACCCATCCCTTGTTGTACAAACTTTTTTGGGCCTCAATCATTGTTTAAGACCCGATACGATTTTCAAAAACGACGGTGCGATCACTGTTTTTCCTCTGGGCCTCTCCCTGAGTTGTAAGTCCCATTCTCTCTTCTTTTTTCAAATACTCTTGGGCCTCTAATATAGTGTAAGTCCCATCCCTTTGTAAAGAAACCTTTTTAGGCCTCAAATTGTATAAGTCCCGATACGATATTTAAAAATCTCGGCGCGATCGTCGTTTTCAAAACAATTTTCATTCTGGGCCTTTCCTAGAGTTGTAAGCCCCATCTCTTGTATAAAAAATAAACTTGTGGGCCTCTAATGGAGTGTAAAACCCATCCCTCTTTATACATAAACTTTTGGGCCTCAGTCATTGTATAAGTCCCTCTGTAATTTTCAAAACTACCACGCTATCGTCGCCTTTTCAAAAGAATTCATCTGGGCCTCTCTTTGAGTATAAGCCCCAAAATTCCTTTTAACACAACTTTCCTTTTGATTTAGATTCAAATTTATAATTGTATCAAAACTTTCTTCAATTTCTTGAATAACTAACCATACAGCTATGTTTATAATGCTGGAAGCTTGCTTACCTGTAACTTCTACTACACTCTTCAACATACTTGTTTATTTATTTCATCTGTATATACTTGTATATTTATTTGCTTAAAGTTTTCCCCCATCAATTAGGTCTAGGTTTTAGATCAAACCAGTCGTTACTCTTTCAATACAGTCAAAACTAGTTCCCCCATATGAAATTCCAGATACAGTCTTGCCTCCTCTTAGGCTTATACAATATGGAACAGAGAAAGGCATTATTCTCGGTGAAACTTTTCTCAAGACTGTCACAAACTAGAAATATCTGTACAAGAAATTCATTTCCCCAGAGAGGATTATTTCCGGTGAAACCTCTCTTGAACTTCTTCAAACGTTAGTGTTATTTCTGTGCTTTTGTGGTTGGCATTTATTTTGCTAAAACTATTATAGCAGCAAGATGTTGAATCTTAATGTTCTAAGTGGCTGCTTTCAACATGTCGAATGAAGATGTTCCATGCCAGCTCATAGGACATCACGCTGTGAATTCAGTTTTAATGCAGATTCTGTTACTATGATTTGTTACTGAATATTCTGTGAATATTTGGTTATCCTATGTGGCATCCAAAGCATTTTTGGATTATGGTTATTTGTTGGTTTTCGGATTTGCTGCTGTTTCTAATTATGGAGACATAATAGGAAACTTTGGATTGAAGACCTATTTTGTTGGAGTTAATTTTGCAGATTTGTGAGCAGTCTATTTGCTGCGTTTTTGAAGCCCAATTCAGTCCAGATTAATTGCTATATATTGACTGATGTAAACCTAGTTTTAGGTGTGGAACTTACTTGTGTTTTTAGGGTTTTCGAGTGTATTTTGTGAGCCTAACTGGTATCATTCTGATAACAGTATAAGCACTGATTTTTGTGTTGTAAGTTCTGTCAAGTTACTCATAAGCTTTTAAGCATTGAGTTTCTTGTGTGTCAATTCTCATAAGCTGTGAAGTATTGAGAATTGTGTGTTTTGAAAAAGTGACTTTCAGTTTGTTTCTTGTGTGGAAAGGTACCAATCACGGGTTGTGGTTGTAGAGGGATTTGAGGAGGGCCTCATACCTAGGTGAGTCTTAGTTAGAAGTCATAGGAAGGGTAGTGATTAAGTGAGCAGATTATTCGGTGTTTGTATGATCTGTGAATTGATACTATCGTATATTGGTTTCGTCCCTGGCTTGGTAGCCCCCATAATAGGTGTGTTAGACCAAACTGGGTAAACATATCACTGTATTATTTACCTTCTGCACTTCTATTTTATTGTTATCTTGTTCATTGCGTTGGATATCAGTGTCTCAACATCTGCGTAGGACATCTGATATCTGTGCCGGAATTTCAATTGGCATCAAGAGCTTGCACCCTTATTTGGTTCTGGGTGAGATTCAGGGAAGGTACTTTCTGGTACAATGGACAAGGATGGAGGATTTCTAAACAAACCACCTCTGCTTGATGGTTCCAACTATGACTATTGGAAACCAAGGATGATAGCTTTCATCAAATCCATGGATGATCAAGCATGGAAAGCTGTTATAAAAGGAAGAGAGCCCCCTAAGGTTAAAGATGAAAAAGGTACCCCTACCGATGTGGTGAAGGAAGAGGAAGACTGGGATGATGTAGATTACAAAGGATCCGTAGGGAATTCCAAAGCCATGAATGCATTGTTTAATGGTGTTAACAAGAATATCTTCAGGTTGATTGAACACTGCACCATTGCTAAAGAGGCTTGGCAGGTCCTGAAGATTGCTCATGAAGGGACCTCAAAAGTAAAGATGTCAAAACTTCAGATTCTCACTACCAGGTTTGAAAATTTGAAGATGAAGGAAGATGAGAGCATTCATGATTTTCACATGAACATTATTGAGATAGCTAATGCTTCAAGTGCTCTAGGTGAGAAGATGTCTGACAGTAAACTGGTCAGAAAAATCCTCAGATCTCTACCTAAGAGGTTTGACATGAAAGTGACTGCTATTGAGGAAGCTCAGGACATAGATAAAATGAAAGTGGATGAACTTGTGGGATCACTTCAAACATTTGAATTGGGGATCAGTGAAAATACTGAAAAAAAAGAAGAGTATAGCTTTTGTGTCAAAGGAAAGTGATCTGGACAGAGATGAAGGCCTCTCAGAAGATCTGGTATTACTAGGCAAACAATTTAACAAAGTACTCAGAAAGGTGGATTGGAAGTCAAGATCAAATGTTAAGGACAAGCCATCTGACATCAGTAAAAATCAGAATGCTGGGAGAAATACCAGTACTGAAGGTAATTCTAACCAAGAGAGAGGAGCTCAGTGTCATGAGTGTGAAGGTTTTGGGCATGTAAAGTCTGAGTGCCCCACATATCTCAAGAGGCAAAAGAAGGGGTTATCAGTCTCATGGTCAGAAGACGATTCTGAAACAGAAACTGATGAGAAGACTGGAAAGAGGGTTACAGCATTAACAGGTGTGTGTGAGTCTGAAGAAGAATCAGTCAGTGATGATCTTACTTTTGAGGAGCTAGCTACTTCCTATAAGAACTTATGCATTAAAAGTGAAGAAGTGTGTCAGCAGAAAGAAGAACAAAAGAAAATCATTGCTCATCGAAAAGCTGAACAGGAAGAGCATCTGGCTACTATCTCTGATCTAAAAAGTGAAGTAGTTATTCTGAACTCTAAACTGGATAATGTCACCAAAACAGTCAGAATGCTTAATAGCAGCTCTGATGTGCTTGATGAGATTCTGAAGTCAGGGAGAGATGTTGGAGATGTTAGGGGTCTCGGGTTTGAAAGTTCCAGCGAGATGGGCAAGGGAAAATGGCCTGAAGTGACACCTGCTCAACCTGAAAAAGAATCAAAGATGTCGTATAACATGTTGCAACATCCTCACAGACATCAGAAGAATGTCACAAGAAGAAAGAATCAAAGATGGAAATGCCACTATTGTGGAAGGCTTGGACATATAAAACCCTTCTGCTACAGATTATATGGCTACCCCAAGAATGGCTTACAGTCTAGTAGGACACAAGAGTGGGTTGGGACAACAAAAGTGTGGACTCCCAAGAATACTGCAGAGGAACACATAGTTCAAAAGTCCTTCAGTGTCTTTACAAGGGAAAAGTGGTACTTCGACAGTGGATGTTCCAGGCACATGACTGGTATCATGGGATGTCTGTCAGATGTTAAGTCTCATCCTGTTAAGTACGTGACCTTTGGTAATGGATCAAAAGGGAGAGTAATAGGTGTTGGAAAACCGGACTGTGCAGGACAACCCAATCTGGAGAAGGTATTACTTGTTGAAGGTTTAGATGCAAACTTGATCAGCATAAATTAATTATGTGATCAAGGTCTCAAGGTCTACTTTACCAATTCTAAATGTCAGATAACAAACAAGAAGGGTAAGGTTATCATGAGAGGTAAGAAAGCATCAGATAATTGTTATCTGTGGAGTTCTGAGAACACTGAAATAAGCTTGGAGACTAAGAAAGATATTGGAAAGACTATCAAGTTAGAACAGGTGCTGATAAATTGTAAAGCAACTCATGATGTTTGCTTGGTGAAATGTAATAATGAGCTTAAACTTAGTAAGTATGCCAGCAAGGTAAGTTTAGAAGGAGAATTTGATAAATGTGCAATTGAAGCGAGTCGGGTAATCAAATTCTGTGAATACCGCTCTACTCTGGGCCCAGTCCTCAAAAGTATAAATAGGCGGGCAAACACACCATATTTTTAGCAAACTTACTCTACACAAATTCCTCTTGCATCTTCTCTTCAAAGCTCTCGCGTCTTAGGGTTTTCTTCTAACATTCTCAAGACTGTACCGTGTGATCAATTAAACATGTCCAAACATCCTAACTCCAAATCCATGCACGATAACACTGGTTCTCCATGAATCAATGCTGGAGATGCAGAATCACTTCAGATGATAAATCTCTCTGACCTAGTGCTCGACATTGCTCCTTTGAATGTTATGCCGGTTGACCCTAAAGGAAAACAACAAGCTTCTCACACAACAAATGTCAACATTCCAGGTAAGAAGTCTAAACCTTTCTCACCTAGGAAGAAGGTCCACTCCATGACTAGTTTGTATGCTGACCAAGTAAGCCCTAAGAAAAACGTGGCTGAAAAGGGGTCTAAATCTGGCTTAGTTGAGAAGAAGAAGGATTCTAAATCTCGAGATGTAAACAAGAATTCCACTGATAATGATGCTGTTAAAAAGGATAGGGAACTTAGGAGGGTTGTTGCCACGATTCTGAGTGGAATTAAGGCAGATGTCGGGTCTGGTGTCCCAACATCCGTGACAGAAGATATCAATAGCAGTCCTACTGATAGGACTGATGGTGGTATTCCCATGCATGTGGATCGTGAAAGAAGAAGTAAGAAGAAAACGGATGTAAGAAGGACTGATGATGTTATTAATGTTGATGACCTCACATCTGATGAGGAACCTATTGCTGGAATGCTGAGAAAAATTAAGAGAAGAAGAGAAAAAATGATGATAAGTGAAGGCTCCAAGTCTTCAAAACTGCATGGAAAATCTGAAGGAGGGGAAAGAAAAGTTCAAGCAGGACCCCCTAAACATTGGAGCAAGGTTGTAGTGCCCACTAAGAAGAGAAAAATTACTGATCAAAGTGAATCTGACTATGAAGTTGAAACAGATGTCTAGGACATCATTGGTATGAAAACCTCCACCAGCAAAAAGGCTTCTACTGAAAGTTCTATGAGAAATACAGATAGATGGAAAATTGTAGATCAAAGGAGGATTGCTCTGGAGAGAGAGTTGGGGAAGGACTTCGAAAAGTACAAAGAAATCATGGAGCTCATTGCTGCGGCTGGATTGATGAGAACAGTGTCCAAGTTAGGACCCTGCTATGGAAATCTAGTCAAAGAATTTGTGGTGAATATAACTGAAGAGTGTGATGAGAACAGGGGCAACAATCTCAGAAAAGTATCTGTGAGAGGAGAAGCTGTCACCTATTCACCTGAAATTATCAACAACTATCTGGGCAGGAGCAAGGAACCTCAACCTGAGTTAGAGGTTACAGACAATACTGTTTGCAAGGAGATTACAGGTGGCTGTATGAGACATTGGCCAAATGCAGAGAAGTTGTCGTTTGGAAAACTAAGTGTCAAATATGCCATCCTCCACAGGATTGTTGTGGTAAATTGGGTTCCTACAAACCACACATCTACTATTTCCTCTACACTTGGCAGATTCATATATGCTATAGGGAAGAAGATTTCCTTTGATTTTGGATCATACATCTTTGAGCAGATCTTGAAACAAGCTAGCTCACCTGCTGTCAAGATGCCTATTTGTTTCCCTTCCTTGATCTGTGGTATTATTCTAGAACAGTGTCCTAATCTTGTGTTGAGGGGTGACACTGCACTCAAAAGGAAACCTCCTCTGTCCCTTCACTACATGCTACTGGGTGGAGCACATGTCTCAGACATTGTTGGGACATCTACACAAACTTCCAGTCATGCTAATCTTGATGATGAAGTCGTTGCTCAGTTGCAAGAAACTTGCAAGGAACTAGAAGAATCCATTAGAAGAGACACTGATCGAAAGGCAAAACTGGAACAGTTGATCAAAACCTTCATGGAGAAAAGGAATGCTTCTACTGGGACAACTGGTAAGGACCAAGGAATTGCTGAAGATGCTGCTTCTGTAGAATCTGATAGAGAATGTGAGCAGAGTTCAGATGACTCTGGATCTAGAAGTGGTGATACTGATACTGATGTTGTTGCTGATGGAGAGAGTGAAGACATTGCTGAATCTGACGACGATGCTGCTGCAAAATAATGGCTTAATTTCTGCAGAAGTTTTATTTTGCTTTTGTTGTTTTTGTCTGAAACACCTGAATAGTTTTCTTTGTATCTCCTCTGAACTTTACTCTGGTTTTTTTTTACCGTAACTTGTTCTACTTGCCTTTGTCATATTTATGGCTAAAAAGGGGGAGTAGTATGTTGTGTGTGTGGGGAGTGCTTGTGTGCTTGTGTTGCTGCAGTAGTTGAGGGGGAGAATGTGGAATGTTGCAGTTGTTGAGGGGGAGTTTTGCTATGATGAGTTGTTTGCTGTACTGAGGGTTTGTATGCAGCTGAAGGGCGGTGCTGCTATGCTGGTTTTTTTTTGTGCTGTTGGTGTTTTCGCTGCTGTCTGATATATGGATTTTTTTGGCTGTTTGTGCTTCTTTACAAGTTTGTTTGTGTGTGTGTAGTTTTAGCCAAAATAAGCCAAAGGGGGAGATTGTTATTTCTGTGCTTTTGTGGTTGGCATTTATTTTTCTAAAACTATTATAGCAGCAAGATGTTGAATCTTAATGTTCTAAGTGGCTGATTTCAACATGTCGAATGAAGATGTTCCATGCCAGCTCCTAGGACATCGCGCTGTGAATTCAGTTTTAATGCAAATTCTGTTACTATGATTTGTTACTGAATATTCTGTGAATATTTGGTTATCCTATGTGGCATCCAAAGCATTTTTGGATTGTGGTTATTTGTTGGTTTTCGGATTTGCTGCTGTTTCTAATTATGGAGACATAATAGGAAACTTTGGATTGAAGACCTATTTTGTTGGAGTTAATTTTGCAGATTTGTGAGCAGTCTATTTGCTGCGTTTTTGAAGCCCAATTCAGTCCAGATTAATTGCTATATATTGACTGATGTAAACCTAGTTTTAGGTGTGGAACTTACTTGTGTTTTTAGGGTTTTCGAGTGTATTTTGTGAGCCTAACTGGTATCATTCTGATAACAGTATAAGGACTGATTTTTGTGTTGTAAGTTCTGTCAAGTTACTCATAAGCTTTTAAGCATTGAGTTCCTTGTGTGTCAATTCTCATAAGCTGTGAAGTATTGAGAATTGTGTGTTTTGAAAGAGTGACTTTCAGTTTGTTTCTTGTGTGGAAAGGTACCAATCATGGGTTGTGGTTGTAGAGGGATTTGAGGAGGGCCTCATACCTAGGTGAGTCTTAGGTAGAAGTCATAGGAAGGGTAGTGATTAAGTGAGCAGATTATTTGGTGTTTGTATGATCTGTGAATTGATACTATCGTATATTGGTTTCGTCACTGGCTTGGTAGCCCCCAGAGTAGGTGTGTTAGACCGAACTGGGTAAACATATCACTGTGTTATTTACCTTCTGCACTGCTATTTTATTGTTATCTTGTTCATTGTGTTGGATATCAGTGTCTCAACATCTGCGTAGGACATCTGATATCTGTGCCGGAATTTCACTTAGAATTATTCACTAAAGAAAGGATTATTCTTGGTGAAACTTTTCTTGAACTTTTCTTAGGCTTGGACCCATAGGCTTCCTAAAAGCATCCCCAGCCTCCTTTTGGGCTTTGTACAAGGATCCTCAGGCTTCTTAGAAGTTCTCAACCTCCTCTTGGGCTTAGTACAAGGACCCGAAGACCTCCTTGTAGCGAGCGATTTTTGGATGTGGTTCTTAAGCACTGTCGCTCTGGGGTACTATAGGTCGATTCATTTTTTATCATATTGAAGCTGATGAAGGAAGGGAAATAGATGTCTCCAATTAACCCTGCTTGCATACTGAGTTTAAATAGATGACTGTTGGTTTACAGACGCAGTTTAGATTGTGGAGCTGTCTCTGCTTATTTTGCTAAGAATTAAATGACGGGACTATGCTATTGGTAGGATGTTAGGACTGATGCTTTTTGATTGATGTATGAAGGTACGGGATTTTGGGTTTTTGATTAATGTGCTCGCTAAGATTTTTCAATCTTATGCCTACGTATTCCCGTTTAACGAAATAGGGAAATCAGAGCGATTGTAGTTCCTCCTATTCTACGGGAGGAAAAAGGTCGTTTTGGTGTCTTGTTCAAAGCCCAAGACGTGAAGCTAAAGGTGGTTTGTATCTTGTTCAAAGCCCAAGATGTGAAGCTGAAGGGTCTATTTGTATCTTGTTCGAAGCCCAAGATGTGAAGCTAAAGGGTTTTGACTTTAGAGAGAATTTGTCATCTCTAGAGGGGGTCTGTTTGTCACAACTGTTGGGTGACTAATTATAAAGGAGAATTACTTTAACTGGGATATGTGATCCAGCAATGCCGTAATTTACTTTATAGGGGATTTTTAACCTGAAGGAGAAGACTTTACCTTAGTTTAGAGCAATGTCATCTTTCCTTAGGAATTTCTCATGCTAAAAGAGGGACAGTGGCGTGGATGTAAATAAACCAGAGGCTTGTCGCTTACAGCAATTAGATGGGGGGAAAAGGAGTTATTGATGTTTGTATACTGTGAACGAGGCACAGATTTTGATGCTAAAAGGTTGATTGACTCAACCGGGGTTTCCTTATACAAAGTCTAAGAGGAGGTTATTGACCCAACAAGAGGGTACTTTTTATCTGTCTCGTAGGAAGCCCGAGATAGAGGCTAAAAGGGTTTACTCAACAAGAGAGTGCTAACAAGTGACTGACTCAACAAGAGAGTGCTTTTATATGTGTCTTGTATGAAGCCCAAGATGGAGGCTAAAAGGTGACTGACTCAACAAGAGAGTCTTTTATACTCAACAAGAGAGTGTTTTTGTATCTCGTACAAAGCCCGAGATGGAGGCTGAAGGTGTTTGACTCAACAAGAGAGTCTTTTATACTCAATAAGAGAGTGATTTTCTATCTCGTATGAAGCCCGGGATGGAGGCTAAAAGGGAAGTGACTCAACAAGAGAGTCTTTTATACTCAACAAAAGAGTGATTTTCTATCTCGTACAAAGCCCGAGATGGAGGCTGGAAATGTTTGACTCAACAAGAGAGTCTTTTATACTCAACAAGAGAGTGTTTTTGTATCTCGTACGAAGGCCGAGATGGAGGCTAAAAGGGGGTGACTCAATAAGAGAGTCTTTTATACTCAATAAGAGAGTGTGAAAAAGTTAGCTCCGTTGGGGAGAATCATTGCACAAAGCCCAAGAGGAGGCTAGGGTGCTGGTGACTGTTTCAGTTTAGTGACAGGTCCAGTATGTTGGTTAAAAGAGAAAATCAGTTCTTATATGGGTAATGTTGTACTTTGAGTTTGATCAGAGGATCAGGGAGATTTCCTGTTCTTTAAGGAAATGGAAAATCCAAAGGGTATTGAGACTGTCCAAGTCTACGGGTGTTTTGAGAAATCGATTCTCACGTAGTGAATGATCTTTGTATGATGCCCAAGAGAAGGCTGGTATGTTAAGGGATGAAGGTCAACCCATTAACTGGTCTGACACTTGACTCAGAAAGACAGCTCTAGCAAATTGATGACTAGGTTCTGTTCCTATACCTGTAGAGGTCTCTAGATCCTTGTACTAAGCCCAAGAGAAGGCATGAGAGCATTTACGAAGCCGAAGGGTCCTTGTACAATGCCCAAGAGGAGGCGTGGATGCTTTTAAGAAGCCTGTGGGTCTCCAAACCCTGAGAAGTTCAAGACATGCCATTCACCGAGAATAGATCAAGCCAAGAAAGTCCGAGAATTTGGAAGAAACTCAAGAGATGCCATTCACGGAGAAAAGATCATCTCTGGGGAGTAGAGTCTCTTTGATGATTTCTAAGGGTGACAGTCTGAGAAAGGGTTCACCGAGAATGCTGCCTTTCACGTCTCCATATTGTTTAACCCCAAGAGGAGGGAAGACTGTGTCTGGTAATCCTATGGGGATCTAATTTTGTTTGTATTTAAGAGTGACCAACAGGGCTTTACCTAGTGCTAGACGTAGTTGCTGGGGAAACCTATAAATAGCTATACTAGTATTACACAGTAGATATTTGACGAGTATATAAAAGTTTGTGAAGGAAGACTTACAGTGAGCAGCCCCACAATACAGTTATATATATATATATGAAAGCGGATAAAGAAAGCGGATAAACACTTACTCGGTTGTAGAGCTTCCATGCTGTTTGGTTAGTTGTTCAACAAAGAAACCTTTGATAACAATATTATATTCAAAATCAAAGGAGAAAGTGCTTTGAAAAGATTGTTGGGGCTTACAGCTCAAGGAGAGGCCCAAGGTTTTTTCAGTGATTGCACTGTTGTTTTGTATATTGTAAGGGACTTATACAAGTGACTGAGGCACAAAAAGGTTTTCTGTACAAAGGAATAGGTCTTACACTCTCTCAAGAGGCCTAAAGGGTTATTTTTGTACAAGTGGTGGGGCTTACAGCTCAAGGAGAGGCCCAAAAGTTTTGTTTTAAAAGGCGACGATCGCGCCGAACTTTTTGATGGTGTCGGGACTTATACAATAAGTGAGGCCCAAATTATTTTGGTTTTCAAAAAGGGTTGGGTCTTACACTCTACTAGAGGCCCAATGATTTTTAAAGAATGGGGCTTATAACACGAGGGTAGACCCAAGTGTTTAATTTTGGAACTGGCGATCGCGCCGATATTTTCTTTTAACGCAGAGGGACTTATACAATATCTGAGGCCCAAAATTGTTTTGGTTAAAAGGGGATTGGGTCTTACACTCTATTAGAGGCCCAAAGTGTTTAAAAGTTTTGTTTGAGTGAAAATCAAGGAAACCCTAAATTTGTTTTCTTTTAAAAGTAAATATTTAAAGAAAATCAAATAAAAATGATAAAAATACCAAATAAGTTTGAATAAACCACTTGTGATTTTTGTTGAGGGTTTGAAAAATGAGGTTTTTATCACAAGATAAATTAAAACTCATTTAGTTTTGATTTTCATAGTAAATATTCACTTTTAAATGCTTAAAAACAATTAAAAAGGAATTTATTCACAAAAATACTAATTATAATAAATAACTAATATAAATTTAATTTTTTTGTGGAATAAAATATTTCAACATTTTTGTGATTTTTTGCAAAAAGAACCAATAAAAAATAATTAAAATTGAGAGAGTTATTAATTTTTCAATTCATTAAAAATAATAAGAAAAACAATAAAAAAGTGGAGAAAATAGCAAAAAGAGGATCTGGGGCGAGGGGGATTCGAACCCCAGACCTCTTGTGTATAGGGCGCACATCTTACCAATGGTGTGGTGATACATCCGTTGATTGAAACACAACCACAAATATACAAGGCTTGCCTTGTTTTTGGCCTGGCCCAAGGCAAGGCAAGATTTTGGTTGAAAACGTGAAGGCCATAACTTTCTCATTTCTCCATGGATTGGGACAAAATATAGGTCTATCCTGCCTAGAATTTCACAAGAAATCCAATGGTGGTGGTATTTTTTTTCAGATCATGCTCCTATTGAAAAACCCGATAATGGTTTTGAAATAGGCCATGATTTGCATTTTCTACGCCATCTCTTGGTACAAGCATGAATTACATGATAAATTGGTGCAAACACAACACATATAACATGTATAAGAGATGCATGATCAGTGGACATCAAAAGAAAGCATGGTTCAAAGAATCCAAGTTGTGATGCTTACCTCTTTTTGGAGCTTTTGTGCAATCTGCCAGGCCACTTGTTCCAGAAATGATTTGATGCTTTGAACAACCTCAAATGATCTCTTAGAAGCTTTTAGGATGGTTGGAATCAGCTGGAAACCTCAGGAACAAGTTTGAGCTCTTTCTTGCAAAAGGGGCAAAAGTGACCAAAATAACAACTCTCTCAAATGGTGTTCCAAATGTGTGGAACCATTTGGGACAGTTCAAGGATGATATTTGGAGTGTGTTTGAGGTTTTATCTGGTTTGGAAAGTGACTGAATCAAGACATGGCTTGAAAAATGCACAAAAGTCCTATTTTGAGGTTTTGAGAGGTGACTTTGTGATTTTGGTGTTACAGGTCACTTGTGAGAGTTTGGACAGTTTAGATATGATATATTGGATGTGTTTGGATCATAAGCTATGGTGGAATTGCTCTCTAACTCAAAAACTTAGAGTTACCTTGCTAAATAAGGTATTTTTGCCTAGAGAAAGTGATTTTGAGGAAAGCAAGTGTTGTAGTGCTTTGGTGTACTCAAACTGAACACAATTGAGCTCTATTTATAGTAGAGCAAGTTTGTTTTGGCTGCAATAGTGAATGGCAACTGCAGCAGAGGTTTGGCCAATGTTGAGCAATGAGAATCCAAGTCTTCTCTAGCCATTGACTAGAGGTTAGGGCATAGGCTGCTGGTCCCCTTGGTCTTGGAAGTCTTGACTGAATTCAGTTGGAAATGGCTCAGTCCATGCCACCTTGGTGCATCAATTGAATGCTCCAATTCAAAATTGGAGTATTGTCCCTCTTTTAGGCATTTCTAGGTTTGGCATGCTATTTTTGGTTCCAAAGACTTGGGAGGCTTGGGATCAGAGTTGGTTCCTCCTTGGTCCCCCTTGAGGTGTTCAGATGGATAGAGTTGCTTGCCCTTTGCAAAATTTGAGCAAATCGAGCAAAACTCCAAAATCTGCCTTGCCATGATAGTTGCAGCAAGGCATATTGACATTGTCATATCTCATGGCTCAAGTGGACTTTGATGGAGTTCTTGGCCATTTTAGAAATCCCTCATATGATACAATAACTGTTTGATCATAGCTGGTTTTGATACCTTTTGGATCCAAGTGAAAAATACCCCTACATTTGGAAAAAATTAAGGCAGATTCTGACTTAGTGAAAATTTCACTAAGTGTTGGAAAAAAGTGACATTTTCACTTTTTGTGATTTTGATAATTCCATAACTTAAAATCCATGAGGAATTGGAATGAGTTATGTTTGAAGCTTTTGTAGAGTGCCATGAGGGCTACAAATCCATCTTTGGATCAGGCCAAATGTTTGCTTGGATCTCAAGTTATGATCCTTGGAAGTTGGTACCCTAGCCACTTTGTTCCATAACTTGGAAAATTTCTAAGTTTTTTATGGTTACCCCTTTTACAAGTTATCCTACTTTTCTTGATTTTTCTTAATGAATGATGATTCCAATCACACATTAACATCATTTTAGGGTCAAAGAACCATAATTGTGAAAATTCTCAAAAATCAAAGTTGACTTTTGTGCACAGTTGACTTTTTGTCAGATGAATTCCAAACTGTGCGATCCTCTATAAAATCAAGTCCTTGACCTAAATCAAACTTGATGGACTGATTTCATAGGTGCTATAGGGTGTATTAAATCATGTCCCAAGGTTTTGGAGCATGCCTGGGTCAAAAGTCAAAGGCACAATTGACTTTTCCCGCGAAACCCTAACTGTGGTTCTGATGAATTTGAAACTTGTTGATCAAGCTCCTTGGACCAATCCATTGTTGCAAATGGATCAATGTAGTGGGTTAGAGACCCTCAAATCATGTCTTGAGGTCTTGGCTCATGTTTTGTTCCAAAAGTCAACTTAGGGGTGAATTAGGTCAAGAAACCCTAATTCCTGATTTTTGATGAATGCATCCCCTGAGGCAAAATTGACTTGATGATTGGATTTATGATGTCCCTTGGAGTATCTTTGGGTTATGCCTTGAAGCATTGGCTCATGCCCAGAGGAAAATTCCATCTGGAGGCCCTGGTCGACCAAAACCCTAATTTGGTGACACTGGCGATCTTGAGACTTAATCCACTTAGAAGGGAGCAGCCTTGTGCTTAATCCTTGGAGTGAGAGTCCTCTTGATCCATTATGGATGTTTAAGAGGCTAGACAAGTTGAAGATCATGTCATTCCTTGCCTTTGTCTAAGAGCTCTGAGAGGGCTTGAAACCCTAAGTCTGATTGTTGTGGATGCTCACCCATCTTTGGGGAGACTAATGGTTCATCCATATTGTGATGATGATTTGCACAAAAATGGGTTAGTGGTCAAAATTTGGGGTATGATAGATGCCCCTATTTAATCTTCTTGGACCCGAAGGTGTGAATGGCGAAGGTATTCAGGCATTCGGGGTGTAAGAGGATTAAATATCGGAATACCTGAAATTTTGATGGTGATTAAGAATGGTAGTTCACGCATCCTTCTTCTTTTGCTAAGCAATGATGCTTAGAAGAGGTAAAAACTTCCCTTTGATCCTGGTCTTCAGCCAAGGAACTGGTCTAAGTTTCTGAAATAAACTTCCCCTCGATCCTGGTTTCCTACCAAGGAACTGGTCTTAGTTTCTTTTGAAATAAACTTCCCCTCGATCCTGGTTTCCTACCAAGGAACTGGTCTCGGTTTCTGATATAAACTTCCCCTCGATCCTGGTTTCCTACCAAGGAAGTGGTCTCGGTTTCTGATATAAACTTCCCCTCGATCTTGGTTTCCTACCAAGGAACTGGTCTCGGTTTCTGATATAAACTTCCCCTCGATCCTGGTTTCCTACCAAGGAACTGGTCTCGGTTTCTTTTGTCAATAAACTTTCTTGATAAGGGACGCTGTGTGTAGCGATTTTCCTCAAACTTCTCGCAGAATTTTCCTGGGGAGATGCCATTTGATGGGAAAAACTTTTGATGTCAGACTCGCTGGGGAACCCATCTGTCTGAGTTGTAGATGTGTACAAACTTCTCTATTGGAGATGCCATTCGTTGACTCTACTGGGGGAGAACGAGTCTCTTGAGAAACTGCATTCGCTTGGAGATATTACACCATACTTTTTTCAAAGATCTTCTCGGAGAAATGCCATATGATGTGATCCAATTTTGAGGTGCCGATGACTTTGTAAACATTTACTTTCTGGAGAGAAGAACCAATGTGTTGTTGAGAGTCTTCGGTTAAGAGGCTTTCTCTGGGGATTTTCCTTAATTCGGGAAAGCGAAGATATCATCTTCAATGGCGAAGAGTGACATTTGTTGAATGTTTTCTCTGGTCTTTCAGAGGTTCAAGTTATCAAAGTGGCCGAGGACCGACCTCATCCCAGAAATAAATTAGAGGAGAGATTGTTCAGACACGACGTTTCCTGACAAGGGAAGAACTGACAACTCGATTGTGGAGACTTTTATCATTAGGGGATAAGACCGACTAGAGTGATAGTGATGCAATATGAATGCGAACGTAAATCAATAATGCATGATGTATGTATGTTTATGCTGATAAAACTGGCGCGATATACAAACTGACGGATGAACACGACGAGATACTCGACCAATGTGGGGGATGAAAAGTATCAATGGTTCAAAAGTAGCAATTCTTCCTTGCTTATGAGAGATAGTCCCGGCGGGGACCACCGTTGGTCGGGCTTAAGAGGCAAGAGCTCTGCCAGGGATGTCGGACGGAATATTCGCATCTGACATAGTTGATCCTTCGTTCAGGCGTACTGGTTTAGAAGGAGTACTTTGATTCTGCACTTTGAAGTTCGCTTACTTCTGGAGAAGCGATTGATGTTCTTTTGATGTTCAACAGTCAAAAGAAATTGCCATCTTTATTTTAAAAGCCGAAAAAGTTTTAACAAGTAAATTCATTTTTGTTTTATTTCAAGAATCGTTAATCATGTTAAAAACGTCGTTCTGTAAAGCTAAAACAAATAAGAACTGCAAACAAAAGCATAAGGGCTCAAATTTTATTGATAGGATGGAAATCAGCCAAACGCGTGATTCCATAGAGTATTTACAAAGTTAGAAAATGGTAATTTAAGGGAAAAGGGCTACATTGAAACATAACGACCACTATCCTTCTACCAGCTTTGAATTCTGGGCATCCTGAGCTTCTGTAACTAGATGGCCATTTCATAATCATTGGCCTAAGACATATGAATGGATTCATTTCAAGGCATGGGTTTTGGGTTTCCAGTTTTGATGCAAGTTGGTTCAAGAAATTATCCTTCAATGCTTCAAGAAAAGTCTCATCCATCCTTAAGTTATATTTGTTTTGATATAAGTTGAAATTAATTGCAAGGATTAAGGGTACGTCCAAATTATTGGAAAATTGTGATTGAAGTATGAGATAGGTGTGTTACAAGGCCAAGGTTAAAATTCATCAAGTTGGTACAAGATATTGGCTGAATTGCTTAAGTTACTTCAAGTTGAATCATGGTTTCTTATCTTAAATCAAGGTTTAGGCCTAAAATCTTGTTGTTGACAAGATTATTCAATATCACCGAAGCCAACTTTTTCTCTAAGATTCAAGTGCGTCTAAGAGTATAGAAATCACGACACAAAGGTATTTGGTTTGCAAGACTAAAACTCCGTGATCCTTTTTCTCTGTCAAGGCTACAAGCTCAAGCAATGAAAGTCCACATTAATTCCCAAGTTCAATGTTCAAGCTCTAATCAAGTTAGGATCCAAGTTCCTATTTTAATTCTTGAGTTTTACAAAATGCAAGAAGTATACGAAGCACAAATTAATTCTACATGAGATCTTGAGACACAAGCCAAGTTCATTTCTAAAATTCCAAATACAAAGCTCAGCAATTCTTTTACAACTGTGTATTATGATTGGTTTAAAAGGACAAGGAGCTAGCTGCTGATACATGTCTGCTGTAATTTCACTTCGACTAGATGTAGTCTTCTTCAAGTGATAAGGATCACTATCCTAAGTGTCAAGACATCTGTAAGCTTAGAGGAGATGTTTTGAGCGATGTTTTGTCTAGTCCCATGGCCATACTTATGTGCATAAAAACAAAAAAAAAAACAAATGATGGTATCGTATTTACCACTGTCTGATAACACCACATTCGTTCATATTAAAGATGGCCTATCTAAAGAAAACATTATTATAGGGAGATTTCCGCACAGTAAAAATAACATTGTTGTTCTACTTCACAATTGTTACAGAAAACATAACCCGGGGTTGCGCTCTAAGATGTCAAGCTATGATTGGACTCTGTTCCACCACCATAAATGATCAATCATCCGTAGTATGCACACTATAGCTAATGGGGCTGTGCCGCCTATCATTACTGCTGATTGTCCTTTCTTGCTCCACGTCACATTCCATTAATAACCATACTGGCACGTTTCCTCCAATTCACATAAATCTGTCACAGCAACTACGAACAGGACCATAACTCATTAGAATTAGAATCCATCCTTTAGACGCAACAAAGCGAGAGTATTCGAGGGAAAACATTGAAGTTATAACATTAAATTCAATACAAATTTCAGTAGTGAACAAGGAAGACAAACTCATACCAAGATTTACACAAAGAAGTATACCTGCAAGAAACTCCATGTTGTGATCCTGCTTCTAAACCATTCTTGCATCAACCTTCAGAGAAAGCTTATCTTTTGAAAGCGACAGGAGCAGGGTATTTCGAAGTGGCGAACTTTTGTCGACTCCTGAGCAGTAAGGCAAGATGTCAGTGTTCGTTTCAGACCAAATCAAGACAAAATCAAACATAAAGAGTATAGCCATAATCATTGGAATATTCTACAATTAGTCATGGTTTCGGAAAAAATCGGAATTAATCTGCAGAACAGAAACATAAACTAATTATCTAACCATCGTCAACAACCACAAGCACAACTTATAACCCAGCGAGAATTACCAAGCGATCCCAAAATCAGAAATCTAAAGGGAAAAGAAAGAATGGATTACCAAACCACCTCGAATCTAAACTCCAACAAAGCCTAAACCTATCTAAATCTCCGTGCCTCATGCTTCAATCTTCAAAGAAGCCCTTGGCTCTTTTCTTCATGCTAGTGTTCATCTTCATTTCCTACAAAACCAGAATCATGTTGTTCAATACAAGAGCCCATTCCAAAGAAGCAATCTAGCGGTTCACATAATCCGGATTGAAAGGTAGTTAACATGGAAATGTCAAGTAAGGAACCAGTGGAAATTCTCGCAGAATAAGATTAGAGAGGATAGCATCGTAAAAAAACAAAAATGTTCTTGATACTGAAAGACGGTTTGTTGTTCAACCAAAAGAGGAGGTTCAAGAAAAGATAACATATACCTCAGTACAACAGCACACAAAGCTCAGAGTAAAGTAGCGAGTTGCCTTAATGACGATGCTTTACCAAGGTCTCATCTGATGACTAACAGAGTGTATTTCAATCCTTCCATGTGGTTGCCTGCAAGTAATGATACAAGGGTCAGAGTTGCTACATCCTTCAGTCGCACTATACCGTTTGAAACAAAGGAGAAGGTTAGAGATGGCATAGTTTTGTTACCTCAATACTCTTCAAGAAGTTGGAGAAGACAGGTGAATCCTTTGAAGTTCACAAGACCTATAAGGAAAAGAGTAATCAACAGCAATGCCTAGAGAGGTCCCTGCCACCTTTCTTACAGCTTACTGTCGCTCCCGGGATTTTCATCCTAGTACAAACGCGAAAGTGGCACCGAACAGAGTCGCCAGCAATGTGTATTTATCCCAAGAGAGGGAAAGGAAACACCGCGTAAACCTGAGAGAAAGGAAAAGCATGGTCTTGCGACCAAGAGAAATGGGTTCGGGAGTCGGTTACGCGAGAGGAAGGTATTAGCACCCCCTCGCGTCCATCGTACCCGATGGGATCCACGCTTGCTTGTCTCGATCAAAGGGTGATAGAAAAGAATACTGGAAGAGGAACTAGAAAAGGAATGAAAAGAGAAAGAGAAACAAATGTAGGGAAAATAAAAGAAGTGCTCGCATGGGCCCTACCCCACTGCCTACGTATCTCATCGGGAACATGAGAATCAGAGCGACGTAGTTCCCCTCACTAGGGATGGATTGTTTTTTAGAGAACGGCTTACGTTCTAGCTCAGGTGTTGCAGGCTCGCTGGTCCGAGTGCGTTACCATCTTGCAAGAGAACGAGTAGAAGCGCGTTCGTACGCTAAGAGTGAATGAGGTGAGAAAAGAATTCCCGAAGGAAAGACGTTATTGTTTGTTTTTGTCTTTTAGAAGGAAGTGTCTTGGATTTGTTTGCATACGTCAGTGTATCTGGATCTTAGTCATTGGAATGTGTACCTTCTCACATTCCAAGATGGAGGGTAAGAAAGCACACTAAGGGTGAAGAAGACCCTCACACTTAGTTCCAATTATCAAGGTTCAAACACACTAGCATACTTGTGTTTATTAAGTGTTTTGTTGATTAAGAAATGAAGAAGTGTTTTTTATTATTTGCACCTTCAACAAGTATTGCATTTAAGTCCCTCATACAAGATCAAATGTTTAACACATTGACCCAAGATGGGCTATATGCTACACATTCTAAGATTACAAGAGAAGACCCCTTATAATCTTTTCTTTATATGAAAGGCCTAAATGCAATAAATGCCTACCTTTATTATATGTTTTGAATTTTCTTTGGGATGAGAAAAGAGACTCAAGAGAGGAGAAAAGGTAAAACCTATATGGACTAAGACTCAATCCTAATTGAAGATTAAAGAGAGTGATCCTAAAGGTTTGTGAGGTTTCAACCTAAAGTCTAAAGAAAGAAAGAATTAAACAATTCACTTCCAAAGTAGAAGATGAATTGTAATTCAAAAAGGGAAAGTAATGAGTTATTAAAAGAAAGCACATAAGTGCTTAGCAAAACACCAAATGGAATTGTAAAAGAGAAAGGATAGAAGTTGAATGTGGATTCCTTATCCACACTCAATTGAAACTTACCGAAGCCCCTACATGGTTAGCACAATCACTTACAAGTAAAGTAAGAAAATATAATGAACAAATCAAATTCAAACAAGTTGACAAACAAAGTAAAATGAGATTAAATGCTATACATGCTTCCAAGTCAGAATGTAACTCATATTTACACAACCTAATGTTATCCTAAATGAGCATACCAAATCATGCAAACAAAATCTCAATCCAACAAGAAGCAAAGAAGAAAAGGTGAAGTGATGTGAATGTGGTTCATACTTGTGAAACAAGTGACTTAAGGTGCAAGATAAACATCAAACATGCAAAGATGAAACCCAAATGTCACAATCAGAAGTCAATTAACATGCTATACATCCCCAAACAAAACCACAACTCATGGCACAAGTGCCTTCATGATCAAGCAAACCAAACATGAGGCATGCA
This sequence comes from Lathyrus tuberosus, assembly GCA_022829125.1. NCBI lineage: Eukaryota > Viridiplantae > Streptophyta > Magnoliopsida > Fabales > Fabaceae > Lathyrus > Lathyrus tuberosus. The sequence goes on along the minus strand of JALAZF010000241.1, from coordinate 1,231,121 downwards.
TTCGCAAAATGAACAAGTTAAACTTCATGCTTCAAACAAATAGCAAACATGCTTCAAAAATTATGACTTTCACCAATCAAACACCTTAAACACATGCCATTAACATATCAAGTCCACAAGCAATGAATCAGAACCAAAGTCACTCAACAATTAGGTCAAAGTCTCATGGAAGTTTCATGCATTCATGCTCAAAGAAACACATCAAAAGTCATCCAAAAAAGACTTAAAAATCATCTCATAAATCTCAAACATACCTCAACATATTGTGACCACAATGCAAAAAGAAAGGCATCAAAATCATTTTTTATGATCAAGAACAAAAATGCACAAAATCATATGTCACATTAAGTATGCATACAAATGGAAATTCAAAAGAAATAATGGAACAGGGGCAAAATGGTCATAAAATCAGAAAATAAAATCATAGAAAATTTCCTAAATGTTTTAAGAATACACATGAATTTTTGTAGAATTTTCCAATATGTTTTGGTATTTTTAAAAATTAGAAATCAAACGTGTAAAAAGAAATAAAAATGAAAAATAAATGCAAAATGCAGGGGGGTATGAACATAGCAATTGGACAGTTCAAAGTCATTGGGCTTCAATACATGGGGGTGTAATTATCAATCTGGTTAAGTCCAAGTCTGCGCAAAACACCATAACAATCATGCACTTCAGTCAACAGGAATTGACTCATTCTCAGCCAATGGATCAAGTCAAGGTCAATGCGTGGTCAAAGTAATCAGGATCAATGCACATGCGTGAGGACACACACAAGTTACCATGCACTACACTACAACATGTTTAAATGAATTCAGAAAAGATACACGTGAGGAGCATGTGATTTTTAATGTGCTGGCAAGACAAGGATCACACGATCAGAAAACATGAACGGACAGGATTAAAACACACATAAACCCTAACAGTTAAAGTCACCGGCCGGAGATGACCTCCGGTCATCTTCTCCGGCCAGCAGCCACCACCTGCAACTCACATTTTCTCCAGAAATTCACAAGCCATATACCAAACGAAAGCTAAGCTCATGAGGAACACAAATCCAACAAGAAAATTCATAGATCAAGCATGAATAAGGAGAATCGAAGAGGATAAATTTGCCCTAATTTTCAGTTCTAAGCTCCTAAAGAGCTCTATCAACTAGCCAGCTTCACATATAGCCTCTAATAAGCTCTAAACATCATAAAGCAAGCTAAAACAACAAGAACTTATGCAATCAAGTTGGAGTAATTGGAACCTGAAATTTGCAGAACTTTGAAACAAAAGAAAACCAGAGATCCACTCTTGATCTTTGAGCTTGATTCGTGCAAAATAAATGCAGTTGAGCCTTGAGATATTGAGAACAGAGAGAGATTCAAGGCTGAGCAATACTTGAAATCTTGAGGACTGTGTGGAAAACTTCTTCAATCCAATGCCATTGATGATGATGATGATGAAGTAAGATGGAGGATGATGAGGTTCGTGTACAGAGAGAGAGAAAAATGGAGAGAAACTGAGAGAGAGAAAAGAGAAGTTTTTGGAGTGAATGTGAAAAAATGAGAACTGAAAATGAATTGTGAAGTGTGATTTTGTTTTATAATTTGAGTTAACCACGGTTTGGTGAGTGAGTTAAATGAGTCCAAGTTGGGTTAATTGAGTCCACCCTAACTAACTGAGCCAAGTTAGTTAGGGGACGAGTTGGTCATGGCTGGGTTATGGTGATGAAGGTTCATGGAGTTATGGTGAGGAGCAATTGCAAGGAATGGTGATGATGAGTTGTTCTGGTGTGGCAGCTTGATAAACTTGTTTCACAAGTTTTGTTCTTCCTCTTTAGTGTATGGAAACAACATGGATAGCACGTGCTGCTCAAGTTTGTAAGGGGATGTTGGCTTAAATGAGGAAAGGAATAAAGAGTGTACATGTGAATTCTGAAACAATCAACCACAACCATGTTTATTTTCTGGTTTTACGACAGCTTGAAACCAATGCAATCATGGTGATTTGATGATGGAATTCTCTCAAATCCATGGATGATTTGATGTGTTTTTGGAGTCATTGGAAACAGGAGATGTAATGCTACATGTTTGGTGTGAAAATTGAATGGAAATGATGCTTGGAACATGCCTAAAAATGACCATAAACAGATGTAAAACAAACTGATGCATGGGCGAGCAATTTGGGGCATGGCATGGCAAGTTGGCCTAGTGATTTTCAGCATAATCACACCAACTTTAGACCCATCTTTCTATTTCATAACTTGGTCAAATCAAAATTTGTCCAACATGAACATTGAAGATAAGACTACATAGAACAACTTTGATGTTGAAAATTTTCTCATTAGAGGCCTTTAACCATGAGAAAAATGAATGGACATTTGGCCCACCACACGTTTGTAAAAATGACTGCGCGCAGACCTGGCCAAGCTTGGTCAAGACATGGTTTTTGGCCTACTTTCCTCCAACTTTGATTAATCATATCTCCCTCAATTTTTGTCCAATGGAGATGTTATACCCATGGATTTGAAGCTTAAAGCAAGATCTTTCATTGAGGCAGAGTGGAATTTTCATTTGATGCTTCAATTTTGAATGGCCTTGGTTCCAATTCTGATGCAAAATGGCCAAAACTTGCTATTTTTAGTAACCCTACTTCATCCAAAAGTGGCAACTTTCCAAATCTTGATTTTTTCATGATTCCTTTGGAGTTTCTTGATCAAATTTTGTACATTGGTCACATATAACATGAATTTCATGAATTTGGCTTTAAAAAGTCAAGAGTTGACTTTTTCCTCTGATTATTTGACTTTGCCCCAATTTCTCTGATTCTTGATCTTTCTTCCAATTGAACCACTTCTAAAACCAATTGAGATGTAATTTTCCACATACATACACTTAGGGACATATGGAATACCATGACATCAAGTTTTGTCCAAAAAATCAGAGATACCCTGATTTAATTGGAAACCCTAATTTCAGCCCCTTCTGATTAGGAGGAAAAAGTGCAGTCTTCAATTTCAAATTCCTCAGAGTATGTTGTGTATCCTCTTAAAGGATGATGATATATGCCATTTGAGGATGATTTTGGATCAATGAGCTATCTCTTTTGAGGGTTTTCCTTCATTTTTTGAACCTCTTGCATAGTGAAAGATGTAATGCTTCAATCTCCCATTGTATCTCTTATCCTTGAGGTTGTGGATGATCAATTGAGATAGTATGAGACATGAAAGGCTTCTTGGCTTGCCTTGAGGCAACTTGACTGACCTTTTTGTGCTTTGAATGATCTCTTGATTGTCCATCTCCCACCTGACCACATGCCCTGATGGTAAGAAGGATGTCATGCTTCATTTTTCTATGTTAAATGCAATGTAATGTTAATGAGGTGGATATGATGTGATAAATGATAATGCCATGCTATGAAGCCAAAAGGGGAGAGCAAATTTTGGGGTATTACAGCTGCCCCTATTCAAGCGCTGTAGACCTGAATGCCTGAAAGCAATTGCTTTCGGACTTTCAAGGTATATAGTGATTGAATACCAAATATAACCAAAAATTTGCTCTGGATGATGAAGAATAAAAGGGATATAAACCAAACGAGACTGCTGGATTGAATCTTCGATAAAACGTCGGAGAGATCTGTCTTTTGAACGATGCCAGACGACTACTGGCTTGCCACGCTACTGGTGGACTTTAATACTGTCTTTTATGCAACTCCAGACGACTACTGGCCTGCCACACTACTGGTGGACTTTGATAATGTCTTTTATGCAACTCCAGACGACTACTGGCCTGCCACACTACTGGTGGACTTTAATAATGTCTTTTATGCAACTCCAGACGACTACTGGCCTGCCACACTACTGGTGGACTTTAATAATGTCTTTTATGCAACTCCAGACGACTACTGGCCTGCCACACTACTGGTGGACTTTGCAGCTTCGTGCCACCCGAAGATGGACTTTTGCCAATCCACTGTTGGACTTTTGCCACCCGAAGACGGACTTTTGCCAATCCACTGTTGGACTTTTAGAATATGCCACCCTCAGATGGACCTTTCGCCAATCCACTGTTGGACTTGTGCCACCCGAAGACGGACTTTTGCCAATCCACTGTTGGACTTTTGCCACCCGAAGACGGACTTTTGCCAATCCACTGTTGGACTTTTGCCACCCGAAGACGGACTTTTGCCAATCCACTGTTGGACTTTTGCCACCCGAAGACGGACTTTTGCCAATCCACTGTTGGACTTTTGCCACCCGAAGACGGACTTTTGCCAATCCACTGTTGGACTTTTGGCTGCTTTGCCACCCGAAGATGGACTTTTGCCAATCCACTGTTGGACTCATGCCACCCGAAGACGGACTTTTGCCAATCCACTGTTGGACTTTTGCCACCCGAAGACGGACTTTTGCCAATCCACTGTTGGACTTTTGCCACCCGAAGACGGACTTTTGCCAATCCACTGTTGGACTTTTGCCACCCGAAGACGGACTTTTGCCAATCCACTGTTGGACTTTTGCCACCCGAAGACGGACTTTTGCCAATCCACTGTTGGACTTGTGCCACCCGAAGACGGACTTTTGCCAATCCACTGTTGGACTTTTGCCACCCGAAGACGGACTTTTGCCAATCCACTGTTGGACTTTTAGAATTTTAAAATCGAATTACTCTCTGCCTCTGCGCCAGACATCTCTGCCGACTCTGCTGAGGAACCACAATCAATGATTTAATCTCGGAGACTCCTAAAAGGATAATATCTCTGCTGGCGAATGGATGAACAATCCGTCTGCTTCGAATTGTCAAGCTTGCCAAAAATAAATTGGACTTTAAGATATGAGGGAATGACGACTCTGCCAGGAATTATTCCATCTGTTTGGGGGAACGAATTCTGGTCACAGCGATTCCGCTGGGGATGAGAATTTTTAAATGACGTCCTGCTGGGGAAATGAGCCATTAAAACTCTGCTTGGGGATTTATTCAACCCAAGACCCTTTGTAGGGGTTATCAACCTTCTGACCCGGCTGGGGAAAGGCTGTACCATCCTTGTTGAGGAATAGATTCTGTCGATCTGATAAACTTCTGCGGAGAGAACAACAACTCAGCTGGAAGTTGCTGACAAGATTCGATGCTGACCTCTGTGGGGATACCATGACCAGAGATACGATCTTGCTGGGTATCAGGGCTACTCTGCCAGGGATATGCGAATCCTGGTTAGAACATTCCCCTGCAACTTGCTAGAAAGAGTCCTTAGAGATCTGTTGGGGAAACCCAAAGCAAATCCACAGTAGTCTGCTGAAGAATATGACTGTCGAGCTTAGGATAAGTACCACAATGCACCATGTTAGGCGAGCTTCCCTTTAGACAATTCCGTTAGGGATGACGAGTTTATAACAAACTCTGCTGGAGAAAACTGCTTTAAAGCGTCTCGTGCTGGGGAATGCCTTTTGAGAGGATTTTACAGAAGACCAACCGTCCTCAAACTCTACTGGGGGTGACCAACACTTCATGCTGGGGAACCAAACATGCCCCATGCTTGGACAAACCAACAATTTGTCCCCGAAGAAGATGTCATAAGAGGATTTTACAGAAGATTTAGCCTCTTCAAACTCCTGCGACTTCGCTGGGGATAATGACCATCAGTTTCGGTGTCGACGAGACCACTCTTTTGGGGGAACTTGTGACCGTTATCGGCACAGAAAAGCTTGTAGCTGTTGGAAGTACTGTATAAGAGAATCGACTTAATAAGATACAACGGTACCCAGTTGAACTTAATTCAATGATATCGAACCGTCGTGACCGACCGTCGACCGAATGATGGACTTAATCAGTGAACGTTGTGACAAAAGGGTGACCACCTTTTTCGAACATGATTGCCCCAGTCTTCTGCATGGAAATAAGTGATTACTCGTCTAGAAGACATGATCCCGTGATCTCGCAAAGGCTTCAATTTTGCCTTTGAGCCTAGTATGAGGCTGCTACCTGCAAGCAAAGGATATGCACGTATACCCCGTGCGAGATATGACTTCTGCAACTGAGAAAATCTAACTCTGAACCACCACTTGTTGGGGAGAAAGGTTTGCATGCAATCTCTTGCTGGAGAACATTATTAATGAAGCCTGCTGAAGACGGGGACCAAAATGCCTTGGGTTGGAATGCCCCTTAGTTTCACTCCTTTTGGCTGATTGACTGCATATGCGTGACCAACTGTTTTTCTTCACTTGTCCCAAACCAACATGGTCCACCGGAAGAAATTGTCCCAAGAGGATTTTACAGAAGACTTGACATCCAAAACGCTTCAATATCTTCAAACTCTCGTAGAGATTCGTTGGATCTCGCCGTAACTGCCCCAGACCGCATGGATTACTTAGAAGAAGTCATCGCATGAGGATTTTACAGAAGACTTGGCAAGCTCAATGCTTCAGTGTCTTCAAACTCTTGTAGAGATTCGTTGGATCTCGCCGTAACTGCCCCAGACCGCATGGATTACTTAGAAGAAGTCATCGCATGAGGATTTTACAGAAGACTTGGCAAGCTCAATGCTTCAGTGTCTTCAAATTCTTGTAGAGATTCGTTGGATCTCGCCGTAACTTCCCCAGACCGTATGGACTACAGAGGAATTCGCCTTGAAAAGATTCATGAACAATCTCATACCGCCGTGGGATATTCTGTCCCAGTATTCTGAACTCTGGATAGGCTGATTAGTCGTTTGGATGGACTAACTTCTCGTGCTCTTGGTATAGCTTGCCCCAGTATGAACCTTGAAGTGGTTTTGCCCCTGACTACTGATCTTCGAAGGAAAACAAAAAATGCTTGCATTTGTAGGGATTTGAATCTCGCAGTAATCGCCCCAGTTTGGCTGAACTTTGAAGAGATTTCTCGACGTGATCGGCTCAGATGAGCTACACCTTAAAGAGATGGTTCGACGTGATTGCCCCAGATCGACTACGTCTTAGCACAACTTGTTGGGAAAGCCCCTGCCCAACAATGTTTCCTGAGGAAGTACCATTGGATATGGCTGCCCTTCGGGAGTTTCAGGATCCTCAACTCGGCAAGATTAAGCTTCTGGACTGAATTTCCATATGTAAACTTCTTTTGATGTCAAACAAATGTATGCAAGCAGAAAATGTTTTATTCTGAAAATGAAAATTCTAATGCAACACAACATGTTAATCTCGAAGTTTTACTAAAAAGATGTAGCAAACCCTTTTGTGAGCGAATCACGGGTTAGGATACGACATTAATTTTTGAAAGAAATAACGCAATGCACATGCAACACCAACAAAGATCTTTTAGCACAACTGATAGGAGTCAGGAACGCTATCTCTTGATAGTATGCCTTTGAAATAACCCTGTTTCAATTAGGACTTTTGAGGGTTGTAACGGGGCCTGGTTCACGGTTTTGAGAAAAAAGGATTTATGGCTCAAAGTTTATTGGTGCCCACCCACTCTTCGTGATGTTCTCCAGTCCTACGTTCAGCTAATTTGCACAAGCGTTCGCCTCTCAAAAGATTTCGTGATCTTTAAGGAACCCATGCATCTGATGGTTTGACACCCAATGAGGCTATGGAGTAACAGTCACCCCTTTTGTCTTTTGTGCGTAGTCACACGACTTTGTTCTTGCTCGAGGATTTTCTTTTGTAATCCTTTTGGTTTCACATTCTTTTGCTTCTCGATCCCTAATTTTTGCCTGGATTGATTCTTTTGAATCTTTAGATTTTGACGTCCAGCGGGATGCCCTAACTTTTGCCTAAGTTGCTTGTTTTCAAGTTTCAACTTAGCGGGCTTTTTCATTTCTTTTTTTTCTCTTTCTTCTTTTTTTGAACACGTCGTGTGACACTAGCCTGTCTTGACTTTGTTGAAAGGGTTGTGACTACCTCACTCTTTGATTGTTGATGGATAACCATTGTGGTTTCACATCTCTTGACCTCTTGATGGTGGAATAGAAGGTAATGGATCCTCAGATGCACACTCCTTTTGAGGTTTGAACGCTCGGTCAAATTAACTGACGCCTACCCTGCCCCTGGGTTAAATATGAGGGTTTTTTCCGTACGAAAGAAACTCCTACTTCAAGGCTCAAAGGGGTTAACGAGGGTCTATCTCCCTTATATCTTCAGTGTTTGGGGAGTTGAAACAATGCCTGTACATCCTCAACAGGGTTCTATTCAAAAGCACACAATTAGAGATTTTTGCGTTTTCAGATCATCATTCTCCCTCATAGAGTTTGAGCAAGAAAAATGGTATTGCAGTACACATTAGCATTAAATGAGTAAACACAAATGAAATTATTCAAGAAAACATATTCATTGCATTAAAATCCTCATACCAAATACAAACAAATTTTAACACGCGAACAATGTCTGAACGAACAAATAAAGACTACATATGAAAATGCAGCAAGGAAAATAAAGATTGTCGTTGTTGAGGAGGCTTGGCTCCGTCTAGACTGACCACTTCTGGTGATGTTCTTGTAACTTTGAGCATTCACCATGGTACAAAAGCTTCACCTTGTGGGGTACCGTCTGGGGTGATAACCTTTGAGTCAATCAAATCCTGCACCTTGTGCTGGAACACATTACAGTTATCAAGTGTGTGCCCAAACGTTCCTGAATGGAACTCACAGCTAACACTCATGTCATAGTCCGGAGGAATGGGGTATGGCACGGGCATGGCCCTTCTCAGCTGGATTTGCGAACTTTTGAGCAAACGAGCCAACAACTGACTGTACGGAATAGGAATAGGATCAAATGTCCTCTTGGGCTTCCTTGGTCTGAGTAGCCTCCGCTGCTGATAATCTTGCTGCTGCTGGTTCGGGCGCCCAACCTGGCCCTGCACTTTCCTTTCTGCATTCGGCTGAGGCACAAATAAGGGTTGCTGACATAGGTCTTCTGCAACACAGGGTTGTGGAAGAGATCCCTGACGCGAGGTAGACCCTTTGGAAAAGGAGAGAGTCCTTAGTTCCCTTGCAACAATGGGAGTGACATCACTTGGTTTACCAGCACCAACTGATGCAAACTTGATTGCCCCTGAATCAATTAGCTCCTGGACTTTATGCTTGAACCTGGTACAATTCTCAACATTGTGACCAGGTGCCCCAGAATGGAACTCACATCTAGCCTTAGCATTAGGTCCCAGAGGAATCTTCGTGGGAAACGGTCCCAAACTTACACACTCAACCAGCTTGAGCTCGAGCAAGTAAGAAAGCAATTGCGCGTACGAAATCGGAATGGGATCGAACTTCCTCTTAGGCCCCTCTGACTTAGGATCCTCTTGGAAATCAGGAAGTGACTGCTGATGCGAGAGCTCTGAACCTTTAGCTTTCAGAGGAGATTCACGAAGCAATCCATGATCTAAAGCATATCCCAAAGAGATGGGAGGAGTAGAGACCTCTGTTGTGGAAGCGGGCACATGATCATTTTCTTTTTTTAACACCTTATTCACGATTTCCATGACCAGGCCCATTTGAATCTTCATCTGGTTGACTTCCTCCCTCAGTAGTTCCTGACCTCGGGACAGCGCCTGAATGTCCCCCATAAAATGCCCCAATTGGGCCCTCACCCCAGCCAAATCCTTCTGCATTTGATCCATGATTCTTACTTGATTTCTTCGCGTCGAATATCGGTGAATATGATTCTCAGCTATACTGCCTGAAACCAAATAAAGGTTAGAGACCCCGCAACGAGTACCTGCAAAGCAAGTAACAAAAATGCAAAATGATATGCAATGCCATGCAATGCTATGTTTGTCATTTCCGAGGTGCTTTACACCCTGATTCCAATCCAAACCACAGAAATCTGAAGACCAGAAATCGTGATATAAAGAGACGTATCGTGGTCATGTGCTTGTGTGCAGCTATCTGATAAGGAATAATTCTGAATAAAACTGCTCATACTCATTCAACAAAGTGTTCCAGTACATTTAAGAAAGGCTCATCCGCAAATGCAATACAAGGAAAAATGGATCCATCAACAAGCCTGATGGTAACCATTAACAACAAAATATAAGGAAAAGAACATCAGTCTGACAATTCCACACCCTTCAGCTTATCACTTGAGTATTTGATCTCCTCAAAAAGTATACGGGTACGCTGGTGATTCGGCTTTTCAATCATTTCTTTGATCAAGACATCCCTTTTCTCAAGAGCTTCATTTAAAGAACCCATATGCAGCATCAGAGCCTCGTCATCACACACTCCTTTGTGTCTCTTTATGCCGGCTTGCGTCTTGAGTATCTCCCTTTCTATCATGACTTCTTCAAGCTCTTTCTTGGTATTCTTCAACTGGCTTCTAGCTTCTTCTAGCTGTTCTTGACTCTTACCGAGGCTTTCCCGATACTTTCTCCTCTGCTCATGCGCCTTTTCAAGTTCTTCGTCCTTAATCTGCAACTGTTCCTGTAATTCAGCATTCTCTATCCTAACTTCGTCCCAAGCGTGCTGAAACTTTGTTAACTTTTCTTTGGTCTGTGCTAACGCCTGTTTGGTTTGCTTGTGGGCTTGAGTAGCATCATCAGCACCTTTACTAATCTTCCGGAAATGTTGGGCTCTTCCAGCAAAGTCTTTTTCTTTTGCAGTTAGGATTTGTTCAGCATCTTGGGCTTTCCGCTCCAGCTCTTTGTTGGCATGTAGAGCATTCTGAAGACGGCTACTCAACTCGGAATTCTCTCCTTGGAGCTTTTTCACCAAGGCTTGCAACTGGTCAACTTCTTCCACAGTAGCAGTGCTTCTTGCTTTCTCATTCTCCGGATACAAAAGGGGTGCCTTACCAAAAGGCAAGAGAAAATCTTCAACTCTTTTCTTCACCCACTCTTCATATGCTGGATAAACCCGGTTGTTAGGCTTTCCTAGAGTAACTTTCCCCTTTTTCAGTATGCTACCCCAGCTTTCAGAAGCTTTCTGTGCTGCTTCCCATCCTTCTGATGTATGAAAATAGAGGGACTCCTCCACATCTCTCTTAATAGGCGGACCTGTCAGGGCATACCCAAATTGTCGAATGGCCAAAGAAGGATTGTAGTTAATCCCACCCAGTCTTCCTATCAGTGGAACGTTAGGGAACTTACCACAGCTGTGGATAATATCCTTACCAATCAGCCCATGATCTACCCATACGATGTCCTTGGCCACCAATCCCATTAAACGCTGTTTCCACTCTAGAGAATCTTTGGAATCCACAAAAGCCCCTGATTGTGGTAAACGGCCCGCAAACCACTTATAGAACAAGGGTGCACAACAACGAGTTATCCCTCCTCTTTTCTTTTCATTTCGGTTGTACAATGAGTAGTGAAGATCTCCCAGTAGCGTTGGCACCGGGTTCTTCATCATGAATATTCGTATAGCGTCCGTATCAATAAAATCCGGCTCGTTGGGAAACAACACTATGCCGTATATGCAAAGGGCTAGCAAAGCATTAAAAACAAGCCAATTCTCGCCTTTAGCTGCTTCCTGGGCCTTCTTAATCAGATATTCCAGCTTGTAACCACGAATCTTTCCTTTGTTGGAGACATTGTCAATTAGCTCTGATTTGCTCAAATAAAGAGCACCAGCCAACTTCCCAAAGTCAAGATCCCCCACCGACCCAAAGAAAGGGGGCTCCTCCTTGATAGCAATCCCCAACATGTTGGAATACTCCTCCAGGGTAGGAACCAACACATAGTCTGGAAATACAAAACATCTCAGAGGCGGATCATAGAACTGCATCAACGTATGGAGACCTCTGGCTTCATAATCACTGACATTACGAACCATAGATAAAATCCACCCATATTTCTCTTCAAAAGCTTCTCGTGCTGCCGGGCTCGCCATTCCCTTCAGCACAACAATAGGGCCCAAAGTAGGCGTAAGGAACTTATAGCTGATGATATTCTTCCTCTCTTTAGTGTTCATCTTTGCAGGGACCTGATGACTGGAATCAAGGGTAATATATGCACCTGGAAATGAATAAACATGTATGTTAGGATATGATAATGCAATGCAAAGGGCAATGTGATCAGGTAGTCAGGTGTCTGTGCTGAACTGTGAACGGTGTCAGTGTAGCTCTGAGACTAATATAGAACCATAGATAAGAACCATCTGAATACAATAGGATGAAACTTCCTTTTTGTGCAATGATGATAGAAAACCGGGTATGTAGGAGGTCATGGTTACCTGCAAACCTGTAAACAACCCGCCCTTCTCACATGTGGGTACTAGGATGTTCAATATCCCGGGCTCTCAGGTCGAGAAATGATGATACTTTCACCATTTCTGGTTTGGCATCCTCATCAATCGAGGAGGCCTCAACTGATTCTCCAAAACAAAAAGGTCCTCAGCTTCTGGCACTGAGGTCGAGAAGCAATAGTACATTCATCCCTCAGGGTACAGTACTACCGCCAATCGAGGAGTGCCTCCGCTGATTCTCTTTCAAAAAGGGATGTCCTATAGCAAGTTCCCAGCATTGGGTCCTCGGATCGAGAATGTGCAATGGGTTTGCCACGGAATGTGGTCTGCCACTGTCACATCTCGGGAGGAGTGCCGCAACTGAGTCCTCGGGAATGGTCACCAGAGTCGACAGTTCCTCAAGAGAATAACCACTGGCCTGCATAACATGCAGTAGCAGAAAGCTCCTGATAGAACCTCGTCTGGTTGTGGGTCTCATGAACAACAATACGTGGTCACCACCACGCAAGCGTCATGACTATCCACTCTAATACCTATGTATGTACTCGAGCCTTGGTAGTGGGCTTATCTCTCAGAACACCCATCCCGCCAAACAGACAAAACAGTGCAACACAATATAACATATGATATGTAATGCTAAAATGCGGTAAATACAGTAAAATAAATAAACAACAACATATAGAACAACAGTAAACACCCAATGAAAGAAAAGCAGACAAGCGCTAGGATTGACTCGCTAAGGAAACCAGAGATTCTGGGTTCGTCCCCAGCAGAGTCGCCAGCTGTCGCTCCCGGGATTTTCATCCTAGTACAAACGCGAAAGTGGCACCGAACAGAGTCGCCAGCAATGTGTATTTATCCCAAGAGAGGGAAAGGAAACACCGCGTAAACCTGAGAGAAAGGAAAAGCATGGTCTTGCGACCAAGAGAAATGGGTTCGGGAGTCGGTTACGCGAGAGGAAGGTATTAGCACCCCCTCGCGTCCATCGTACCCGATGGGATCCACGCTTGCTTGTCTCGATCAAAGGGTGATAGAAAAGAATACTGGAAGAGGAACTAGAAAAGGAATGAAAAGAGAAAGAGAAACAAATGTAGGGAAAATAAAAGAAGTGCTCGCATGGGCCCTACCCCACTGCCTACGTATCTCATCGGGAACATGAGAATCAGAGCGACGTAGTTCCCCTCACTAGGGATGGATTGTTTTTTAGAGAACGGCTTACGTTCTAGCTCAGGTGTTGCAGGCTCGCTGGTCCGAGTGCGTTACCATCTTGCAAGAGAACGAGTAGAAGCGCGTTCGTACGCTAAGAGTGAATGAGGTGAGAAAAGAATTCCCGAAGGAAAGACGTTATTGTTTGTTTTTGTCTTTTAGAAGGAAGTGTCTTGGATTTGTTTGCATACGTCAGTGTATCTGGATCTTAGTCATTGGAATGTGTACCTTCTCACATTCCAAGATGGAGGGTAAGAAAGCACACTAAGGGTGAAGAAGACCCTCACACTTAGTTCCAATTATCAAGGTTCAAACACACTAGCATACTTGTGTTTATTAAGTGTTTTGTTGATTAAGAAATGAAGAAGTGTTTTTTATTATTTGCACCTTCAACAAGTATTGCATTTAAGTCCCTCATACAAGATCAAATGTTTAACACATTGACCCAAGATGGGCTATATGCTACACATTCTAAGATTACAAGAGAAGACCCCTTATAATCTTTTCTTTATATGAAAGGCCTAAATGCAATAAATGCCTACCTTTATTATATGTTTTGAATTTTCTTTGGGATGAGAAAAGAGACTCAAGAGAGGAGAAAAGGTAAAACCTATATGGACTAAGACTCAATCCTAATTGAAGATTAAAGAGAGTGATCCTAAAGGTTTGTGAGGTTTCAACCTAAAGTCTAAAGAAAGAAAGAATTAAACAATTCACTTCCAAAGTAGAAGATGAATTGTAATTCAAAAAGGGAAAGTAATGAGTTATTAAAAGAAAGCACATAAGTGCTTAGCAAAACACCAAATGGAATTGTAAAAGAGAAAGGATAGAAGTTGAATGTGGATTCCTTATCCACACTCAATTGAAACTTACCGAAGCCCCTACATGGTTAGCACAATCACTTACAAGTAAAGTAAGAAAATATAATGAACAAATCAAATTCAAACAAGTTGACAAACAAAGTAAAATGAGATTAAATGCTATACATGCTTCCAAGTCAGAATGTAACTCATATTTACACAACCTAATGTTATCCTAAATGAGCATACCAAATCATGCAAACAAAATCTCAATCCAACAAGAAGCAAAGAAGAAAAGGTGAAGTGATGTGAATGTGGTTCATACTTGTGAAACAAGTGACTTAAGGTGCAAGATAAACATCAAACATGCAAAGATGAAACCCAAATGTCACAATCAGAAGTCAATTAACATGCTATACATCCCCAAACAAAACCACAACTCATGGCACAAGTGCCTTCATGATCAAGCAAACCAAACATGAGGCATGCATTCGCAAAATGAACAAGTTAAACTTCATGCTTCAAACAAATAGCAAACATGCTTCAAAAATTATGACTTTCACCAATCAAACACCTTAAACACATGCCATTAACATATCAAGTCCACAAGCAATGAATCAGAACCAAAGTCACTCAACAATTAGGTCAAAGTCTCATGGAAGTTTCATGCATTCATGCTCAAAGAAACACATCAAAAGTCATCCAAAAAAGACTTAAAAATCATCTCATAAATCTCAAACATACCTCAACATATTGTGACCACAATGCAAAAAGAAAGGCATCAAAATCATTTTTTATGATCAAGAACAAAAATGCACAAAATCATATGTCACATTAAGTATGCATACAAATGGAAATTCAAAAGAAATAATGGAACAGGGGCAAAATGGTCATAAAATCAGAAAATAAAATCATAGAAAATTTCCTAAATGTTTTAAGAATACACATGAATTTTTGTAGAATTTTCCAATATGTTTTGGTATTTTTAAAAATTAGAAATCAAACGTGTAAAAAGAAATAAAAATGAAAAATAAATGCAAAATGCAGGGGGGTATGAACATAGCAATTGGACAGTTCAAAGTCATTGGGCTTCAATACATGGGGGTGTAATTATCAATCTGGTTAAGTCCAAGTCTGCGCAAAACACCATAACAATCATGCACTTCAGTCAACAGGAATTGACTCATTCTCAGCCAATGGATCAAGTCAAGGTCAATGCGTGGTCAAAGTAATCAGGATCAATGCACATGCGTGAGGACACACACAAGTTACCATGCACTACACTACAACATGTTTAAATGAATTCAGAAAAGATACACGTGAGGAGCATGTGATTTTTAATGTGCTGGCAAGACAAGGATCACACGATCAGAAAACATGAACGGACAGGATTAAAACACACATAAACCCTAACAGTTAAAGTCACCGGCCGGAGATGACCTCCGGTCATCTTCTCCGGCCAGCAGCCACCACCTGCAACTCACATTTTCTCCAGAAATTCACAAGCCATATACCAAACGAAAGCTAAGCTCATGAGGAACACAAATCCAACAAGAAAATTCATAGATCAAGCATGAATAAGGAGAATCGAAGAGGATAAATTTGCCCTAATTTTCAGTTCTAAGCTCCTAAAGAGCTCTATCAACTAGCCAGCTTCACATATAGCCTCTAATAAGCTCTAAACATCATAAAGCAAGCTAAAACAACAAGAACTTATGCAATCAAGTTGGAGTAATTGGAACCTGAAATTTGCAGAACTTTGAAACAAAAGAAAACCAGAGATCCACTCTTGATCTTTGAGCTTGATTCGTGCAAAATAAATGCAGTTGAGCCTTGAGATATTGAGAACAGAGAGAGATTCAAGGCTGAGCAATACTTGAAATCTTGAGGACTGTGTGGAAAACTTCTTCAATCCAATGCCATTGATGATGATGATGATGAAGTAAGATGGAGGATGATGAGGTTCGTGTACAGAGAGAGAGAAAAATGGAGAGAAACTGAGAGAGAGAAAAGAGAAGTTTTTGGAGTGAATGTGAAAAAATGAGAACTGAAAATGAATTGTGAAGTGTGATTTTGTTTTATAATTTGAGTTAACCACGGTTTGGTGAGTGAGTTAAATGAGTCCAAGTTGGGTTAATTGAGTCCACCCTAACTAACTGAGCCAAGTTAGTTAGGGGACGAGTTGGTCATGGCTGGGTTATGGTGATGAAGGTTCATGGAGTTATGGTGAGGAGCAATTGCAAGGAATGGTGATGATGAGTTGTTCTGGTGTGGCAGCTTGATAAACTTGTTTCACAAGTTTTGTTCTTCCTCTTTAGTGTATGGAAACAACATGGATAGCACGTGCTGCTCAAGTTTGTAAGGGGATGTTGGCTTAAATGAGGAAAGGAATAAAGAGTGTACATGTGAATTCTGAAACAATCAACCACAACCATGTTTATTTTCTGGTTTTACGACAGCTTGAAACCAATGCAATCATGGTGATTTGATGATGGAATTCTCTCAAATCCATGGATGATTTGATGTGTTTTTGGAGTCATTGGAAACAGGAGATGTAATGCTACATGTTTGGTGTGAAAATTGAATGGAAATGATGCTTGGAACATGCCTAAAAATGACCATAAACAGATGTAAAACAAACTGATGCATGGGCGAGCAATTTGGGGCATGGCATGGCAAGTTGGCCTAGTGATTTTCAGCATAATCACACCAACTTTAGACCCATCTTTCTATTTCATAACTTGGTCAAATCAAAATTTGTCCAACATGAACATTGAAGATAAGACTACATAGAACAACTTTGATGTTGAAAATTTTCTCATTAGAGGCCTTTAACCATGAGAAAAATGAATGGACATTTGGCCCACCACACGTTTGTAAAAATGACTGCGCGCAGACCTGGCCAAGCTTGGTCAAGACATGGTTTTTGGCCTACTTTCCTCCAACTTTGATTAATCATATCTCCCTCAATTTTTGTCCAATGGAGATGTTATACCCATGGATTTGAAGCTTAAAGCAAGATCTTTCATTGAGGCAGAGTGGAATTTTCATTTGATGCTTCAATTTTGAATGGCCTTGGTTCCAATTCTGATGCAAAATGGCCAAAACTTGCTATTTTTAGTAACCCTACTTCATCCAAAAGTGGCAACTTTCCAAATCTTGATTTTTTCATGATTCCTTTGGAGTTTCTTGATCAAATTTTGTACATTGGTCACATATAACATGAATTTCATGAATTTGGCTTTAAAAAGTCAAGAGTTGACTTTTTCCTCTGATTATTTGACTTTGCCCCAATTTCTCTGATTCTTGATCTTTCTTCCAATTGAACCACTTCTAAAACCAATTGAGATGTAATTTTCCACATACATACACTTAGGGACATATGGAATACCATGACATCAAGTTTTGTCCAAAAAATCAGAGATACCCTGATTTAATTGGAAACCCTAATTTCAGCCCCTTCTGATTAGGAGGAAAAAGTGCAGTCTTCAATTTCAAATTCCTCAGAGTATGTTGTGTATCCTCTTAAAGGATGATGATATATGCCATTTGAGGATGATTTTGGATCAATGAGCTATCTCTTTTGAGGGTTTTCCTTCATTTTTTGAACCTCTTGCATAGTGAAAGATGTAATGCTTCAATCTCCCATTGTATCTCTTATCCTTGAGGTTGTGGATGATCAATTGAGATAGTATGAGACATGAAAGGCTTCTTGGCTTGCCTTGAGGCAACTTGACTGACCTTTTTGTGCTTTGAATGATCTCTTGATTGTCCATCTCCCACCTGACCACATGCCCTGATGGTAAGAAGGATGTCATGCTTCATTTTTCTATGTTAAATGCAATGTAATGTTAATGAGGTGGATATGATGTGATAAATGATAATGCCATGCTATGAAGCCAAAAGGGGAGAGCAAATTTTGGGGTATTACACTTACTCAAATAAAGTTTCTAGTGCCATTAGCTTACCAGAACCGTTTCAATTTTCTGCTAAAAGCAAAGTAAAGGGTCATGTTTCTAAAATAGGAATCAAGCCAAGATTGAAACGAGGATAGGGGAGAAATACGTTAAGATCCTAAAGAGTCCAAATTTAGCAAACATTGATTTAAAATTTAAACAGGCCTCAGAGTCAGAGAATCAGAAAAATCCTTTTTTTTCGTCGTTTTCAAAAATAAATTAAATGACAATCCTCACAATATAAAGATTTGATCATAGCATGGGACCCCAAAGAGACGACAACTAAATGAAGATTTGAAGCATAGAAATCAATCAAGTACTTCCAAAAATAGGACAATTATCGTATTTCAAAGGGAATTAAATCAGGCCTCAGATCTTTGATTTCAAATCAGAATTATTTCATCATTTTTGAATGGATTGATGGGCAATATCCAAGATATCACCAGCATCAACCCTTTCCTAAAATAAATGGACAGAAAATCACACAAAAGGATCGTATTCAAGACAGTAGGGCAACAGTTGAAATCAAGCTTCCAAATCAAAACGTATCGGACAACATTAAACTTTCCAAACCAAGCAACAAAAATCAAATTTTCAACTCGGAAATCAAAGCTTTCAACCCAACAATAAATATTTCAAATCGCCAAATCAAGCACAATAATCATATCAGATTTATTTTCTTTCCAAAATGATTTCAATGACATAATTGAGAAGCATCATTGGCCCATTATAAATAGAAGAACCCTCTTTTCATCAGAGGCACACACAAAAAAACGCCATCCAACCACAACGACCAAAATCACAAATTCCATCATCAAACCCACTAAAAAAAAAACTCAGAGATTCAAGAAACCATTTTCATTCATCATCATCTCAAAAATACACAGCCGACAAAGAAGAATAACGACACAAGGCAAAAATCACGCAGAAGGTAAAGAGATAAAAGAAACTCATCCCTAATTGGAGATTCGTAGAGCCGTTCACACATCGCCTTCAACCTCCGTGACTTTTTTCTGCTTTATTTATTCATATCGCTGTAAATTGTAATCAATCCATTAATGAATTAGGGTATTGGGTTGTGTGGGGTTAGGGTATTCGTATTGTTTGATCGGAAAGGTGAGAGCGACGACGCCGTTAGGGTTTTGAGAACCCTAGTTGGCCTTTTGAGAGGAGAAAGAAGAACGAGAGAGAAGAACTGGGGAAACAGAATGGCATGCGCGCTTCTTCCGGAGATACATAACCGTCAGGGTTAAGGTAATATTTCCACTCTTCTTCCGCATCGGAGGAATCGCTTTCATTGATGGTGTGTACTTCTTGAGACACTGGGTGGAGGAAGCCTCCGCTATGAAAGAAATCCTGAATGGGACGCAAACTTTCGTCTTTCATAGTAGTCTAGGTACAGGTTGAAGAGAAACCAAGACCTTTCTTTGTCTTATTATCAGTAGGAATTACAAGTTGTCCCTATTCTTTTATGTCATTACTCCCTACTACTTTGAGAGCGTCCTTGTATGAGAAAATCGGCGTCCCTCTTTCTTGTTGATTCTCATTGCTTACCGAGAGTGCTTGGAACTGGGTTCCAACAACCTCCTCGGGTTCTACACAGGAGAATGATGATAATTGGCTCACGATTAAGGCATGCTCTTCGTATACTGTGACTAACTTGTCATTCTTGACGAACTTCAGTTTTTGGTGAAGTGTTGAAGTGACTGCCCTAGCTTCGTGTATCTAAGGTCTTCCTAATAAACAACTGTATGCTACCTGGATGTCCATGACCTGGAAAGTGACTTAGAAAGTGTGAGGACCGATGGTTATGGGAAGATCGACTTCACTGATAACTGTTTTTCTAGATCCAACAAAGGCTTTGATGATGATCTCACTGCCTCTCATCGGAGCTCCTTGAAATGATAGTCGTACCAGAGTTGATTTTGGCATAACATTCAAAGATGATCTTGTGTCTAGCAGTACGCTGGCTAAAGCATCGTCTTGGCAGTTGACTGTAATTTTAAGCGCCATATTGTGATTCTTGCCTTTTTCCGGCAATTCTTCATCACTGAACCCTAAGTTGTTGCAGGAAGTGATGTTGGAGATGATGCTATCAAAATGTCTTACCGTCACATCTTGTTCCACAAAGGCTTGCTCTAAGACTTTTTGTAGAGCTTCCCTGTGAGCTTCTAAACTTAGCAGAAGAGAAAGTAAAGAGATTCGAGATGGAGTTTGCAACAATTGATCCACAATGTTGTACTCGCTTTTCTGGATGAGCTTCAGTATCTCATCATTATTCTTTACAAGCTCTGGATTACTGGATTGACCGACTTATTGATTCGAAACTTCCGTTTGAGGTTCCTTTTCTTTGGCAGGTTCTCCAAGTCCTATGTTGAAGATTCGACCGCTCCGGGTAACTCGACTGATGTCGGAAATGTTCACGATGGAGGGTAATGGAGTTTCTTTTCCATTTTCGATGGTCGTTGCACCGTACTTGTAAGGGATAGCCTTCTCTGATTTGTAAGGTACAGGTCCTGGCAGGTAGATAACCACATGAACTTTTTGATTTCTCTGACTGTTATAGGCAACCTCAATCAATTCCTGGTTGGGAACTTTTCTAACATTAACAGGGATCCTTGATCCATTGAGTAGAGGCATTATGGCGTAAACGTCTTTGGTTTTTCCATGATCGGAGACCACGACAATGTTTTTGCTCTGACCAGGGAGATAGTCGTGTATCATGTTGATCGACCCAGAACTTGAACATGGTCGAATCTCCTTCTGGTTTAACTGTTATTGGAGAGCTGCTCGCACGAGATAATATCCTTGGTTATCTTTCGAACATATCCTACAGCGCTCATAGTTGTGTGGTGGTACTCAGCCACACCCGCTTTGTATGCAGTGCATCTTTACTATATCAGTTTCCATTGAGTGGATATCACGACTCTGATGTCTATCAGGATTCCCATTAGTCGTGCTAATCCGTTGTGTAGCTTCATCCAGGTAAATTGGAAGCCACCAGTGTTCCAACAAATGTTGAAGGGTTCTTTGCACAAGCGCACACCCTTGATTATCTTCGCAGCATTGTTCACAGTCTAGATAATCATGTAAAGCCAAAAAACCGAGCCTGACATGCTTAGCATGTAATTCTACCAAACTAGTATTTATCAAGTGTATGTCAAAGATCTGAACCATATTGACTTGATGGTTATTTCCTTCGCGGCAGTCTTGGATCCATCTTAGATCCATCTGACATTGGAGGGCCTCTTGTACAAAAGAGCATCCCTAATTGTCTGTTGAGCATATTAGACAAACATTGTAATCGTGCCATGGCAGATTATAATATTGACTTTGCCTCGAATGCATCGCCACCAAATTGACGTTCATTACATGGATGTCGTGGTTATGAACAATGTTGGGATGTGCATGGGCCATGTTTACTTCACGGATCTTGTGATCCTGAATGCAACCCAGATCCATTTGTTCTTGTAGTGCTGCTTGCACTACGAAACACCCCTGATTGCTCTTTGAGCAGATATCACACTGGTGATAATTGTGAGATGACACATGACCGTACCCGCTCAGTCTGCAATGCATCCTCACCAGATTGGTTCCTAATAGGAGTACATCGTGAATTTGATAACTGTGGCTAGGTTCTTCTTATATTAAATTTACTGCAACCTTCTCATGCTGCGACAACGGGTTCATCCGAACATTTGGATTAATATCATTGAAGGATAAAACCCCGTTCCTGACAAGCTTCTGTACATCAGAATTGAAGCTGAGACAATTCTCAATGTTGTGCCCCGATCCTCCTTGATGGTAAGGGCAAGTTTGATCTGCTTTGAACCAAAAAGCCAGATTTTTTAGTACTGCAAGAGGAGTCCTGGTTTGGACGTGCCCCTTGGCCAGTAGAAGTGGAAATAATTCTGTGTACGACATCAGTATAGGGTCAAACCCTGATGGTCGTGTCGTACGATTGTTGTTATTATACTGTGGATGAGCCTGCTGAAAAGGCTGTTGCGTCCTTTGCTGATACTTTTGTTGACTTGGTTGGCTCCGAGCAACCTAAGGTTGATAAGTCAGAGTTGGCGCGGGGTTGATAACGGGAGTTACCACTGCTACTGGTTGATACCTTCGCCTTTGCTTTCCCATGGAGATATTACTGATATCTCGCTCTTTTTTCTTTTGGAAAGCACTACCGTATCTTTTAGTACTGCTAGATGGCTCTGCATCTTTGACCAATCGTCATTCTCGGGCTGCTTCTTCAAGGTGTACTCCCATGTTCACCATTTCAGTGAGGTCACTGGGTGCACTGGCGACCATTCGGTCATAATAGAATGAGCACAAGGTTTTTAGAAAGATATTTGTCATCTCTTTTTCCTAGATAGGGGACAAATCTGAGCGGTAATTTCCCGCCATCTCTGAGCATACTCTTTAAAAGTTTCTTTGTCCTTCTGCGACATTACTCTGAGCTGATCCCTATCTGGTGCCATGTCCAAATTGTATTTATACTGCTGAACAAAGACTGCGTCGGGATCTCTGAAAGCGCTGATCTTGGTGCGGTTTAAACCCATGTACCATTTGAGTGCGGCACCGGTTAAACTGTCTTGGATGTAATGGATCAGTAGCCGTTGATTTTCTGTCCGAGTTGACATTTTTCGAGTGTACATCACCAAATGACTTTGAGGGCAAGAGTTGCCTTTGTATTTTTCAAAGTCAAGCACCTTGAATTTGTGTGGGATCTTTACATTAGGGACCAAACACAGGTCGGTGGCGTCCTTTCCGAATAAGTCTTGACTGCGAATGGCATGCAGTTCCTTCTGCATTTCCAAGAATTGTTCATGGAACCCATTCATCCTTTCATATACGCCTTCGTTTCTTCCCGAAATTGCTTGCGGAATCTATCCTTCCGGGACACCGTGTACCACTGGCTATGGTATGGTCATTATAGCGGTAACTCTTAGCGCTTCAGTGCCCTGAAGTTTGTAGCCTTCAGGTGTAGCTGTTATAACCCTTGCGTCTTCATTTTCCCGAAGTTTGTAACCTTCCGGTCCAATGGTTCCTGCTGCGGTTTATGGATCGTCAGTGACCAGTGGGATATATCCTTCAGGTATAAAGTTGAAAGGCATGCCCCAAGGGCGACCCTTAGACATGTTGTACCGAGGATCATATGTCTCCAATACAGGTGTAGATGTGATCTCCGAGATCACAGTCTTTTGATGCCGCTGCCTCTGAGCTGTTGCCAGGGATTGGATGTCACTGTGAAGTTTTTCCAAACTTTCCTTTAGAGCGTCGATTTCTTCTCTCAGTTCTCTGTTCTCTTCCTCAAGATCGTCCATTTTCTTTTATCTATAGGCCCGAGTATTATATGAGTGAGACAGTTTGACTCTAGAATCGTGACACATACGTGAGACTCAAAGATGAGAAAAAATGCGTTATGTGAGAATGATGAATGATATGCAATGACATATTTTTAGTTTTTGTTTTATTCAAAAAAGAAACTTCAATAAATAGATTGCAAATATCATACAGTGGGGGAGACCCCTTTTATTGAATTCGAAAGATTGTCGTATTTTACAAGGAAAAAGTACAGTATTTTACAAAGTGCTGCAAGGAAAATGCCTAAGCTCATGGATCCAGAGTCCTCTCTGAAGAGAGCTCATATGCCGGCTCCTGTATTTTTCTTTTCTTTGGTCGGGGCTCTTCAGTCGTTGTCAGGTTGTCAGTTCTACCAAGTGAAATGAGCGAGAAAATTTCTTCGGTCTTCCTGACCTTCTATAGCATGCTGATCTAATATCTTAATCAGAGCATCCTTCTCCTCTCACAGTTCCTGAATCTTGGTACATTCCAAATTAAGGATTCGGTATTTGTTTTTCCAAGAGCTCTTGTCACGTTGAACTTTGTTGAGAGCTACCTGGAGTTTTTTCGCATCAGACATGAAATAAAGGACAAATTCCTTTAATGGAAAAACTTCTTGGCGAGGGTAAGGCATCCTTAGCTTGAGGTCTCTAGTTTGTACCCAGTGGAGATAAGTCTCCATGGAGGTACAGTTTGGTCTTCCTAGATTCTCTCTTCCTTTCTTGTGAATATGTTGCCAGGCATGCATTATTTTCTTCTTTAGTGCCCTGTCATTTTCCCCTTCCTTGAAGAAAAGACCTTCCAGATGAACATTATGTGGGATATTCTTCATCGGGTATCCGAGTTGACGGCGAGCTAAAACTGGATGATAGTTGATTCCTCCTTTAGTTCCAATGAGGGGTACGTTAGGGAAATTTCCGCATTTGTCTATGATCTCTATCCCTTCATAAATCCTATTGTACCAATCTATGTTAGAGTTGGTAAGGGACATAATCCTATGTGACCAATGTAGAGTACTCTTATGATCCCAAAAAGCAGCAGACTTGGGTAAATAGGAAATGAACCATTTGTAGAGTAATGGTACACAACATGTGATCATTCCTCCACTGTACAAATTCCTTAAGTGTACAGAATGATAAGCATCTGCGAGCAAGGTTGGTATGGGGTTTCCAATCAGAAATATCTTAACAGCATTGGAATCGGTGAAGTTGTCGATGTTGGGAAAAAGGAATAACCCATATGTGAGCAGAGCTAAGACGTCCTCAAAAGAAATTATGTTTCCTATACTAGCAAAGTACATAGCTTTCTCCATCAGGAATTTAGCTGGTAAACCCTGGATTCCTCCTTTAGTGGTCATGTGAGTCCTAACTTCTGACTCGTCCAAAGAGATTGCTCTTGCAATGGCCTGATCCTTTGGAATTTCTTCCAGTCCAGAAAATGGAGCTTGATCAGTGATAGGTAAATCAATCTAGTGGGAATACTCTTCTAGTGTTGGTGCCAGTTGGTAATCCGGAAATGTGAAGCAATGATAAACCGGATCGTAGAACTGAATTAGCGTAGACAGGATTCCTTCAACTACCCTGACCCTTAACAGAGACAACAACCCCCCATGCTTAGCTCTGAAAGCCTCGGGATTGGTAATCATCCTTGCCAATTTCCTTAAGTCTTCTAGTTTCGGAGCCTTGAAGGTGTACTTGTGCGTCTTTCTTCTACCGAAATCCATAACGCAACCTCTGATATTTGCAATTATTGTTTTAGTTTATTTTGAAAAAAAAGATTTTTTCTTGTTTCGAAAGAGTTTTTTAGATGAATGCATGAATGCGGCACACAAAAACATTTGAAAACATGGGTTCAAGGGTTCAACGTCACAAGCATGAAGTCATGGCTCTACCCATCCCCAAAGGTTGTACTATTTTGGTCAATCTTTTTGTACCTGTAGAACGGGTTCTAAGGTTCTCAAAGCCATTGACCCCCTAGGGATATAAACAGCAAGCTGATTCACTCGAGCGAGCTGTAACATCCTAGGATGAATCTCATTTGAGTGTGTAGTATCGCGTATCAACTATTGCCAATAGTCACCGCACTACCAAATGGTCATATGGTTAATGTCTACTAAATCCTCAGGGTCATGGGTACCACACTAGGAAAGACAATGCTTTCACGATAATCGGTCGTTTAACATCGATACTTCCGTACAGGTACCTCGACTGATTTGGTGGGCTACCAAGTTAGCTTGGTCGGGATTCACTACCTATAAGCATTTCCTGTCTATTCCACCCCTATCTTAATGTTCTCTCAAACTTTCCACGTGCGTATCAATCGCTTCCCATTTGACAGAAAAATAAACATGGGTATCAAGTAGTAATAACAATATATATATATATATATATATATATATATATATAGAGAGAGAGAGAGAGAGAGAGAGAGAGTATATAGAAAATGATAAACAACCTAGACCTCTTAGGAACTTTAATCCTAAAGACTCCCTAGCAGAGTCGCCATTTTTCTGTAGCGTGCGATTTTTGTCGGTGAAGCGACCACCTTACCGCAATGGTTGGAATTGGGTGCTACCTTCTGATTTCTTATTTATCCTATGAAGCTGGAAAGGAAAGGGAAGCTATCTAAAACTAACCTTGCATGCAAATGTTTTCTTTAACAAATGCTACGAGATTGGGGGGTCTGGGGTCAGGTTATACAAAGGGGAGTTGTTAATTACCCAGTGTATATATGGTTATCCATAGATCGTTTGGCATATTCTTCTATTATCTACTTACTGGTGTTTATCTGTTATAAATTGGGAAAGTTTCTCCTTTGGGAGTGTTGAGAGAGTATTTTTGTTGTTTTCGGGTTTTTCGACGTTTTTGGTAAGGTACTGGACCTAATGTTTTTGATTGGTGTGCTCGCTAAGATTTCGCAATCTTATGCCTACATATTCCCGTTAAAGAAAACAGGGAAATCAGAGCAATCGTAGTTCATAGGAGGAAAGAGATGTTTGGTGTCTTGTTCAAAGCCCAAGATTGAAGCTAGATGAGTATTTGTGTCTTGTTCAAAGCACAAGATTGAAGCTAAAAGGTTTGACTGCGAGATAATTTGTCATCTCTAAAGGGAGATATCTCAATTGTTCATCACAGTTGTCGGGGTATTTGATTATAAAGGAGAATTACTTTAACTGGGATATGAGAATCCAACAATTCCATAATTTCCTTTACAAGGGAGATGTCCTGAAGGAGGAAACTTTAACTCAGTGTTGAGCAATTCCATTTTTCCTTAGGAATCTTTCATGCTAAGAGAGGGACATGGGCTTGGATGTAAATAATCCAAAGGCCTGGCACTTACAGCTGTTAGATGAAAGAGGAAGTTTACCAGGATAAAAGAGGGACCGCAACTTGGATTTTTGAATCAACAAGTGTGCCACTTATAGCAGTTATCTGGGATTAGGTTTGTTTGATTATCTATTTTGATGTGTGATGTATAGAGAAATGTCTTCCTGCAGAGAGAACTTTTGATTTCCTCTGAGGGGATGTTGGTTTTATGTGTGCCTTGATCAAAGCCCAAGGTTGAAGCAAAAAGGTTGATTATGTTTAGGGAGTGTTATATCTATCTTGTACAAAGCCCAAGATTGAGGCTGAAAAGAAGATTGACTCTTTTGGGAAATATTTTATCTGTCTTGTACAAAGCCCAAGATTAAGGCTAAAAGAATTGACTCCATTGGGGAGAGGTTTTATCTGTCTTGTACAAAGCCCAAGATTGAGGCTAAAAGTTATTGACTCAGGTGGAGAGAATTTTGTAAAGCCCAAGATTGAGGCTAAATCAGCTGAGGAAAAATCATTATACAAAGCCTAAGAGGAGGCTAGTTTGGGGAAATTATTATATGAAGCATAAGAGGAGGCTAGCTTCTGCTGAGGATTATTGAGATCTAGAGACAGGTCCAAATTGGGGGATCAACTCTTTTTGAGGATTACAGAAGAGTTGAAATATCAGATGCCTTGAGGTTCTGATTAGTGTTGCATTGATGGTAAGTTGACCCTAGCTGGGGAGTTTAGAATGAAAGTTTAAAGATTGAGTTTTAATCTATGGAGGTTTCAAACTCTGCTAGTAATTGATGAAATGATCTGGTTTTTTCCTGTGCTTTTAGGAAACTTGAGGGTTTCTTTAAGATCCAAGAAGAGATAAGACTTTCCAAGTCTACTGGTATGAAAAGGTTTATCTTTGTATGATGCCCAAGAGGAGGCTGATGTTTTAAGGGATGAGAATCAACCCTAAACTGGTCTGATGTTTTGACTCTCTGGAAGATTGAACTAGCAAAAGATGACTAGGTTCTGTCTTATACCTATAGGAGGTCTTCGGGTCCTTGTACTAAGCCCAAGAGGAGGCTGAGAACTTCTAAGAAGCCTGAGGGTCCTTGTACAAAGCCCAAGAGGAGGCTGGGGATGCTTTTAGGAAGCCTGTGGGTCCAAGCCTAAGAAAAGTTCAAGAAAAGTTTCACCGAGAATAATCTTTTCTTTAGTGAACAGTTATAAGGTTTAAAGAAATTCAAGAGAGGTTTCACCAGGAATAATCCTCTTTGGGGAAATGAATTTCTTGTACATATATTTCTAGTTTGTGACAGTCTTGAGAAAAGTTTCACCGAGAATAATGCCTTTCTCTGTTCCATATTGTATAAGCCCAAGAGGAGCCAAGACTGTATCTGGAATTTCCTATGGGGGAACTAGTTTTGACTGTATTGAAAGAGTAACCACTGGTTTGATCTAAAACCTAGACCAAATTGCTGGGGAAAACTCTAAACAAATATATATATCAAGTATATACAGATGAAACATATAAACAAGTATGTTGAAGAGTGTAGTAGAACTTACAGGTGAGCAAGCTTCCAGCATTATAAACATAGCTGTATGGTTAGTTATTCAAGAAATTGAAGAAAGTTTTGATACAATTATAAATTTGAATCTAAATCAAAAGTAAAGTTGTTTTAAAAGGAATTTTGGGGCTTATAGTCAAAGAGAGGCCCACATGAATTCTTTTGAAAAGGCGACGATAGCGTCGTAGCTTTGAAAATCACAGAGGGACTTATTCAATGACTGAGGCCCAAAAGTTTATGTACAAAAGGGGATGGGTCTTACACTCCATTAAAGGCCCACAAGATTATTTTTTATACAAGAGATGGGGCTTACAACTCAAGGAGAGGCCTAGAATGAAAATTGCTTTGAAAACGCCGATCGCGCCGAGATTTTTTAATATCATATCGGGACTTATACAATCTGAGGCCTAAAAAGGTTTCATTACAAAGGGATGGGACTTACACTCTATTAGAGGCCCAAGAGTATTTGAAAAAAGAAGAGAGAATGAGACTTATAACTCGGGGAGAGGCCCAGAGGAAAAACAGTGATCGCACCGTCGTTTTTGAAAATCGTATTGGGTCTTAAACAATGATTGAGGCCCAAAAAAGTTTGTACAACAAGGGATGGGTCTTAAACTCTATTAGAGGCCCAAAAGTGTTTTGAAAAATATTTGCGAGGGTGAAAATAATCAAAACCCTAATTTGAATGAAAAATGCTTTTTTATTTGAATAAAAACCATTTAAAAATGATCAAAAATACCAAACATGTGTGAGAAATAAGTTGTGATCTTGGATAAGTATTTGAAAAACCATGTTCTATCCATAAAATGATTTAAAAATCATTTGCATTTAACAAATCAAGAAAAATAATTTATTTAAAAATGTTTAAAAAAATAATTAAAAGGAATTCTTTTCAAAAATTCAAAATATATTCAATAAATAATATCTTTTTGATTTTTTGTGGAATAAAATTCTCTAACATATTTGTGAATTTTTAAAAAAAGAACCATTCAAAAATGATAAAAAATGAGAGAGAAATTAATTTTTCAAATCACCCATTCTTCGTTATGATCTTCAGTCCTACGCTCAGTTAATTCAAACTATGCATTCAGGTTCCAAGCGATTTTGGAATTGCAACACTGTTATGATGATGAATCAAGAGCCAATGGATTTTTTGGAAGTGACAGTCACTTTTTCTTACAACATTTTGTTGTTTTTGACGAAGACCTTAGTCAACTCGTTTTGTCTTTGAGGGTTTGGTAATCTCTTGATTTTTATTTTGTTATCTCTAACTTTTGCCTGAACTGTGTCATTTGAGCTTACAGTCAGCGGGATGCCCCAATTTTTGCCCAAGTCTCCTTCATAGGTTTTGATTTAGCGGGCTTTTCTTTTGATTTTTTCCATTCTCTCTTTTTTTCTGAAAGATAGTGATTGTCTGGCTTAATGATTACAATGAACCATCATTGGCTTTTGATTTGAAAGACATCTTCGACACTTCTTTGATGTGTGTGAAGGAAAGCTTGTGATTGCAACCTTTATTGGAAGGCGCCTTGAATGATTCTTTTGTGTTTAAATGCATAATCAAATTAACTGAGAGCTACCCATCCCCATGTTAAGATTGTGGGTTTTTTTCGTACAGAAAGAAACTCGAACTTCTAGGCTCAAAGGGGTGAACAAGGGATTAACTTCCTTATTTCTCCAGTGTTTGGGAGTTGAGACAATGTTTGTACATCATCAGCCAAGTTTTAATTAAAAGTATACAATCCAGCAATTTTAGGTATTTCATTTTCATCATCCTCCCTCTAATCTTTGCATAAACAAAAGCTTGATAAAGAAATTGAACAGGAGATAAATTTTTGTTTTGTGAAAAAGAAAGCATAAAGATGCACACATTGGATATAAATGAATTGAATCAAACATTACAATGCTCATTTCATTAAAATTAACCATGGAAGTACAAATAAAGTTCGAAAGCAAATAGTCAATACAATAAAAAAATGCAAACAGAAAGAAATAAGGCCTAGTGACTAATCAACAACAAGGATGAGTTGTCCTGTCTGAAACACTGGCTTTAGGAGATGATCTGTCTGAACTAACTCAAACTTCACTTGGCATGCTCTGGCAAAGGATTGTTGACAACATTGGGAATATCATCATGAAAGGTCAGAATCTTTGCTTTCACCAATTCGTGTACTCTAGCTTTCAATGCATAACAACCTTCCAAGTTATGGCCTGCCCCACCTTGATGGAACTCACATTGAAGATCAACCCTATAGTCGGCTGGTAGAGGATTTGGAGGAGGAGGTAGAGCCCTTTGTTGTAATTAAACCTTTATGAACAAGACCGGGATATAGCTCAATGTAGGTCATCGAGATAGGATCAAAGTTAACCCTATTGCGATTCTGATTTTGTCTAACAGCCTGACGAGGAGCTTGAACTGGTTGAGCATTGACAACAGGAGAAACTGCAGCTACATATTATTGTTGCCTACGATGAGGTTTCCCTTCAGCTAAAACAGCATGGGTATAACCATCCTCTTCTTTTGAAAATTCCCAGCGGATTTTCTAGCACCATTAAAGGCTTCAGAATTAATAATCTTTCCTTTCTTGATACCCTCTTATAGTCTTTCTCCAATAGTGACTAGGTCAGCAAGACCAGATGATACACTGCATATCATCTTTTCCCAAAAGAGTGGCTGAAGAGTGTCCATGAACAATCCAGTCAATTCCTTTTCTGCCAAGGGTGGCTCCACTTGAGCTGATAGCTCTCTCTAGCACTGAGCATACTCCTTAAAGGATTCTTTTTCTTTCTGAGACATTTTTTGCAGTTGATGGCGGTCAGGTGCCATGTCCAAGTTGTACTTATATTGCTTCAAGAAAGCATCAGCCAAGTCTTTCCAGCTTTGGATATGGTTCTTCTTAAGTCCCATATACCATTTTAGTGAAGCCCCACTCAAGCTGTCTTGGAAACAGTGAATGAGCAATTTATCATTGTTGGTATAGGCATCCATCTTGTGGTAGTACATCACCAAGTGACTTCTGGGACAGGTGTGCCCCTTGTATTTCTCAAAATTAGGAGTTTTGAATTTTGCAGGCATAACCAAGTCTGAAACTAAGCACATGTCCATTGTAGCAGCACCAAAGACATCATTTCCTTCCACGGATCTTATCCTTTTCTCCAAAGTTTGCTATTGCTCTCTGACATCCTCAACGTATCTAGGTTCTCCCTGACTTTTGGACTGTGGACCAGCAGCATGGTACACGAAAGGAGGATTCTCAGGAATAACTTGAGCAACAGAATGCACAACAGGCTGAGGTTCAGTGAACAATGGAGCTGAAGATACTGGCAGTACAAACGGGACAACCACTGGAGTAGTTGCAAAGGGTGGCGAGTAATTAATAGGTAACCCAAATTTTGGCCAAGTAGAAGCTATTTGCTAAATCGGTGGAGGGTTAACAGCAGCAGTTGATATTTCAGAGATCACGGTCTTCTGAGGTGGTTCACCTCTAGCAATCAGAACTTGCATCATTTTTGTGAGCTTGGTCATGCTGGCCTTCAACTCATCAATTTCCATTCTGACTTCGACATTGTGTTGTTCTTGGTATTCCATTATAAATCTGACAGCAACTCTAGTTCCATAGTTATGTCGAGGAAATAGCTTGATGGTGAACAGATAACTGAAGAAGGAGACAGTTGAAATGAGTTTTTGTGACAACATGGATAAATGCATATGTATGCTCATGGATACAAGAGTGAATGGATGCAACAACCACAAACAAGATCACTAAAAGCACACAGGTTCAAAGGTTCGAGTCACAAGCATGGAGTTAAGGTTAAGAACCAACCCAAAAAGGTATGTACTAAGGGTATAACAACACCTGTAGAACAAGGTTCTAAAAAGTACCCAGAGTCATAGATCCATCTTTCAGATATTATCGGCTTAAACGACTACTCGTCAGCCAACAATATTCTCAAGAGAAACTCGTTTGAGTGTGGTATCGCATAACAACTAATTCAAGTCTACACCTGAATAGCAACTGCACCACATCCTAATGTCACACCCCAAATTTTGACCACTAGGATTTCCCATCATTGTGAAAATAAACATCACAGTATGGATGTACCTTCATGCCTCACCAGTCTCCTCAAGGATTGTTGAGCATTCACTACAATTAAGAATTAGGGTTTTAAGACCTCTTTGAGCTTAGACAAAAGATCAATCAAGAAATGACATGATCTTCAACTTGTCCAACCTCTCAAACACCCATAAAGGATCAAGAGGACTCCCACATCAGGAATCAGGCACAAGGTTGCAGCATTCCAAGTGGATCAAGCCTCAAGATCGCCAGTGTCACCAAATTAGGGTTTTGGTCGACTGAGGCCTCCAGATGAAAATTTTCATCTGGGCATGAGCCAATGCTTCAAAATATAACTCAAGATACTCCAAGGGACCTCATGGACCCAATCATCAACTCAATTTAACCTCAGGGGATGCATTTACCAAAAATCACGAATTAGGGTTTCTTGACCTAATTCACCCCTAAGTTGACTTTTGAGACAAAGCATGAGCCAAGACCTCAAGACATGATTTGAGGGCCTCCAATACACCACATTGATCCATTTGCAACAATGGATTGATCCAAGAAGCTTGATCTACAAGTTTCAATTTCATTTGGATCACAATTGGGGTTTTGAAGAAAAAGTCAACTGTATCTTTGACTCTTGATCCAGACATGCTCCCAAACCTTGGGACATGACTCAATATGCCCTATAACACCTATGGAACATATCCATCAGGTTTGATTTAGGTCAAGGACTAGATTTTACCAAGGATCACACAGTTTGGAATTCATCTAATAAAAAGTCAACTTTGCACAAAAGTCAAGTTTGACTTTTTGAGATTTTTTACAATTATGGTTCCTTAACCCTAAAAAAATGTTAATATATGATTTGAATCATCATTCATCAAGAAAAATCAAAGAAAGTGGGATAACTTGTAAAAGGGGTAACCATAAAAACTTAGAATTTTTCTGAGTTATGGAACAAAGTGGCTAGGGTACCAACTTCCAAGGATCATAACTTGAGATCCAAACAACCATTTTAGATGGTCTAAAGATGGATTTGTAGCTCTCATGGCATACTTTAAAAGCTTCAACTACAGCTCATTCCAATTCCTCAAGGATTTTAAGTTATGGAGTGATCAAAATGGCTGAAAACATGAAATGTCACTTTTTCCAACACTTGGTGAAATTTTCACTAAGTTAGAATCTGTCTTGCTTTTTTTCAAAATATAGGGGCATTTTTCACTTAGATCCAAAAAATTTCAAGACAAACCATGATCACACATGTGTTGTGTCACATAAGGGCTTTCCAAAATGTCCAAGAACTCCATCAAACTCCACCTGAGCTAGAAGTTATGACAGCTGCAACATGCCTTGCTGCAAACTGTCTTGGCAAGGCATATTTGTGCATAAAGGCTCGATTTGCTCAAATTGTGCAATTCCAAGCATGCTTATCCATCTACACACCTCAAGGGGGAAGAACCAAGGGACAAGCACTGATTCATCAGCCTCCCAAGTCCAAGATTCCCCAAGTAGCATGCCAAACCCTAAAAAGCCTAAAAGAGGCCAAGACTCCAATTTTGTTTCCAAGCATTCAATGGATGCACCAAGGTGGCATGAACTGAGCCTATTCCAACTGAATGAGTCAAGGATAAGCTCTGAACCAAAGAACCATAAGCCTGCGCTCTAACCTCTAGAGGAGACTTGAGATTCCAAAGTGATTCAATTGGCCAAAGGCCTGCTGCAGCCACCATTCACTATTGCTTGCAAAACAAACTTGCTTTACTATAAATAGAGCTCATATGTGCTCAGTTTAAGTACACCAAAGCACTACAATGCTTGCTTTCTTCAAAATCTCTTTCTCTAGGCAAAAATGCCTTCTTTTGCAAGGTAACTCTGAGTTTTTGAGTTAAAGAGCATTTCAATCACAGCTCATGATCCAAACACATCCAATATGTCATATCTAAGCTGTCCAAACTCTCATAAGTGACCTGTAAAACCAAAATCACAAAGTCCCCTCTCAAAACCTCAAAATTGGACTTTTTTGTATTTTTCAAGCCATGTCTTGATTCTGTCACTTTCAAAACCAGATAAAACCTCAAAAACACTCCAAATATCATCCTTGAATTGTCCCAAATGGTTCCCTACATCCGGAACACCATTTGAGAGAGTTGCCATATTGGTCACTTTTGCCCTTTTCCACTTTTAATTATTTTTCATGTTATTTTTAAATGATTTGGAAAATTAATAACTCTCTCAATTTTAATAATTTTTAATTGGTTCTTTTTGCAAAAAATCACAAAAATTTTGAAATATTTTATTCCACAAAAAAAATCAGATTTATATTATTTATTTAATATAGTTGGTATTTTTGTAAATAAATTCTTTTTTATTATTTTTAAACCTTTTAAAAATGAATATTCATCTTGAAAATCAAAATCAAATGAGTTCTAAATCATCTTGTGATTAAAACCTCATTTTTAAAACCTTAACCAAAAATCACAAGTAGTTTATTTAGGCTTATTTGGTATTTTTGTCATTTTATTCATTTTTAAAAGGATTACTTTTAAAAGAAAATGAAATTAGGGTTTCTTTGATTTTCACCCTAACAAACTTTTTCAAATAAACTTTGGGCCTCTAATAGAGTGTAGGACTCAACCCCTTTTGAAAACCAAAACTTTTTGGGCCTCGGTCATCGTATAAGACCCACTGTGTTTTCAAACCTCGACGCGATCGCCATTTTTCAAACAAATAACTTTGGGCCTCTCCTCGAGCTATAAGTCCCATTTATTTTCTTTAAAATTTTGGGCCTCTAATAGAGTGTAAGACCCAAACCCTTTTGTAAATAAACATTTTTGGGCCTCACATATTGTATAAGTTCCTCTGTATATTTTCAAAACAACGGCGCGATCGTCGACTTTTCAAAATCAACTGTGCATCTCCCTGAGTTGTAAGCCCCATCTCCTGTACAAAAACTTTTTGGGCC
This sequence comes from Lathyrus tuberosus, assembly GCA_022829125.1. Lineage (NCBI taxonomy): Eukaryota > Viridiplantae > Streptophyta > Magnoliopsida > Fabales > Fabaceae > Lathyrus > Lathyrus tuberosus. Next base: position 1,195,794 of record JALAZF010000241.1, on the reverse strand, counting down.
TCTAATAGAGTGTAAGACCGAAATCCCCTTTTGACCAAAACTTTTTGGGCCTCAGGCATTGTATAAGTCCCGATACGATATTCAAAACAACAGTACAATCACTGTTCAAACCTTGGGCCTCTCCTTGAGTATAAGCCCCAACAATTTTTCACAAACAACTCCTTTTTGATTTAGGTTCAAATATACAGTTGTTATCAAAACTTTCTTTAATTTCTCTGAACAACTAACAATACAGCATGGAAGCTCGCTCACCTGTTAGTTTTAAACAACTTTCCTTTACTCGCTTTAATATATATAACTGTATTGTGGGAAGCTGCGCACGGTTAGTCTTCTTTCATTCTTTTAAATATACGTCAAATATATATAATTGTATTGTGGGAAGCTGCGCATGGTTAGTCTTCTTTCATACCTTTTAAAATACTTGTCATATATCAACTGTATATATATACTAGTATAGTTATTTAGAGTTTTCCCTGACAACTAGGTCTAGAACTAGGTAAAGCCCTGTTGGTCACTCTTAAATACAAACAAAACTAGATGCCCCATAGGATTTCCAGATACAGTCTTCCCTTCTCTTGGGGTTAAACAATATGGAACAAAGAGAAAGGCAGTATTCTCGGTGAACCTTTTCTCAGTCTGTCACCCTTAGAAATTGTCAAAGAAATTCTACTCCCCGGAGTTGATCCATTCTCAGTGAATAGCATCTCTTGAGTTTCTTCCAAACCCTCGAACTATCCTGGAATGATCTCTTCTCTGTGAATTGCATTTCTTGAACTTCTCTTGGTTTGGGACCCATAGGCTTCCTAAAAGCATCCCCGCCTCCTCTTGGGCTTTGTACAAGGACCCTTCAGCTTCTTAGAAGTTCTCATGCCTTCTCTTGGGCTTAATACAAGGACCCTGACGACCTCTTTAAGGTATAAGACAGAACTTAGTCATCCTTTGCTAGAGCAGTCTTTCCAGTGTCAGACCTTAGGCCACTTTAGGGTTGATTCTCATCCCTTAATGCCATTGCCTCCTCTGGGAGGCATCATACAAAAGATAAAACTCTTCCACACCAGTAGACTTGGACAGTCTAATCCCCTGAGTCTCAAAGACATTCTCAAGTTCCTTACAACCATAGAAAGAAACTCTGGGCATTCTGGATCGATCACCAGCAGAAACCCAGACTCTCTCATGAGAGTTCCCCGACCAGGGTCAAACTATCTCAAATCAGAACCTCAGGGTATCTGACATCTCGACTCTTCTGTAATCCTCAGCAAGAGTTGATTCCCCACTTGGACCTGCCTCGGGATCTCAATTATCCCTGGCAAAAGATAGCCTCCTCTTAGGCTTTGTAAAAGGACCTTTCCTCAGCGAAAAGCTAGCCTCCTCTTAGGCTTTGTATAAGGACTTTTCCTCAGCGGAAAGCTAGCCTCCTCTTAGGCTTTGTAGAATGATCCTTCCTCAGTGAAGTCAGCCTTCTCTTGGGCTTTGTACAATGATTCTCCCCAGCGAAGCTAACCTTTTCAGACTCTCTTGTTGAGTCAAGACCCTTTTTGCCTCAATCTCGGGCTTCGTACGAGACAGTAAATCACTCTCTTATTGAGTATAAAAGACTCTCTTGTTGAGTCAATCAACTTTCAGACTCTCTTGTTGAGTCAATCACCTTTTCAGACTCTCTTGTTGAGTCAAACCCTTTTAGCCTCAATCTTGGGCTTTGTACAAGACATAAATTTCCCTCTCTTGAGCTTGGGACAGATATCTTCCCCAGTCGAGTCATTTTTTCCCAGCCTTCATTTAGGCTTTTGAGGAATAATTTCCCTCACCAGAGTCAGTTAAATTTCCTGTTTTAGCCTCAATCTTGGGCTTTGTACAAGACAGGTAATACTCTCCAGCAAGAGTCAAACTCGTTTCAGCCTCAATCTTGGGTTTTGTACAAGAAACATATAGACCTCCCCGACGGGGTCAAACCATTTTTTAGCCTCCTCTTAGGCTTTGTATAATGATACCCCCAAAGAGTCAATCTCTTTTTTATCCTCAATCTTGGGCTTTGTACAAGACAGATAAAACACTCTCTTGTTGAGTCGGTCTTATCTAGCCTCCTCTTAAGCTTTGTATAAAGAAATCCCCTAGCCGAGTGAATTAATCTTTTAGCATCAACCTTGTGCTTTGGTCAAGGCACACAAAAATCAACAATCCTTCTTTAGAGATGACAAATTCTCTCTCAGTCATAACTTTTTTAGCTTAAATCTTGGGCTTTGAACAAGACACAAATACCCTTTTAGCTTCAATCTTGGGCTTTGAACAAGACAGCAAAACCTTGTTTTCCTCCCTTAGAATTGGAGGAACTACGATTGCTCTGATTTCCCTGTTTCATTTTAACGGGAATACGTAGGCATAAGATTGCGAAATCTTAGCGAGCATACCAATAAAAAACTTTAGGTCCCGTGCCTTCACATCAATCAAAACTTTGGTCCAGTACCTTACCAAAAACATAAACAAAACTCACTCTCCCTGTCACACTTTCCCAAGAAACTTTCCCAACCCATCAGCAGATAAACACTATCAATTACAAAGCGAAACCTAAAAGCTAACATCTTGTGGATAACCACATATAGGATGGGTAATTGACAACTACCCATTGTATAACCTAAACCCGGACCCCCCAATCTCTTTAAAGCGCTTGTTCAGTTAAACATTCGCGTGCAAGGTTAGTTTTAGATAGCTTCCCTTTCCCTTCCAGCTTCATGGGATAAATAAGAAATCAGAAAGTAGCACCCTTTCTCCTTGAGGAGGAAAACCAAAACTTCAGCGATAAGGTGGTCGTTTCATCGACAAAAATCGCTCGCTACACCTAATAAGGCCAAGATGGGTTAAAGGTTTCTAAGGTCCTCAGCTTCTCAGGCTCCTAAGTTGGAAAAAGTAATGTCATTCACGACTACTCGTATAACATCAGTAATTCCAAAGGGGCCTCCATTGAGTGGGGGATCTCAAGTCAGCTTAGTAAGGACTACTCCACGTAAGCCAAACAAGACTATACCACCCTCCTATCATAAGTGCACTCAAGTCCGGGTATAGGACTTATCTCACCATACAAGATCACCAAGTACCCAAACAGAACAAGTAATAACAATCAAATCAAATAGATAAAGCATAAATAAATCAAAGTAGGCCGAACCCACTAAGAACCAGAGTCTCCAGCAGAGTCGCCACTTTTCTGTAGCGGGAAAAATCGTGAGTGTAAGCTATTGATTAACTTAACTCGAAAAGCAAGAGTCGCCACCGCACTTTTATTTTATCCAAAAAGGAAAGGAAAAAGAGCGAACAAAACCTAAACAAGTTCTGAACAAGAACAAGTAAACAGAGATTGGTGTTGCGGTGAGAATCGGATAGCAAGCTATTAATTAACTTGCATCACAAAACTTTGAATTCACCACCGAGCTTTGATTTATCCAAAGGAAAGGTTCAAGATCAAGAAAACCTAAAGGGGGAGATCTAAGGTTCGGGGGTTGGTTATATTAAGGGAATGTATTATTACCCTTAATATCTGTAGTACTCTACAGGAACCTCTTGTTTAAGTTTGTGTTATGTTATGTTTTCTTGCTAAGATAAATCTGTTAAGGGTATATACATTAAATTTTGCTCGCCAAGATGTCACATCTTGTGCCTACGTATCTGACTAAAGAATCAGAGCAACCGTAGTTCACCTAACTAAGGGTGATTTTGAGGAACCATTGACTATGGTCAAAGTTCCAAGGGGAAATGAGTTGTGAGCTCATTTTAGAGTTCCAAGTGGATACTCAACATGGCGAGTATCACATAGAGTTTACAAACTCTAACTTACCGCTAAGTTAAGATTCAATGGCTCTTATGAGGCCAAGAAAAGAGAAAGGCTCTTATGAGGCCTAAGTGTTGATTGGTTTATTGACTAATGAGTCAACTGGAGAGGAATTTCCTTTGGAGTAGGGGGAGCAACAGTTTTAATGAAACAAGAAGCTTATAGTGGATATTTACATGAAAAAAAGTGATATTAACAACAAGGCGTTCAAATTGAACAAGGCTTATAACATCATATAAGATTAAAATCAAACATCTAGACATTGTAAACAAGATATCATGATTAAGAATCAAGGACAAGCAAAGAATGTAACAAAACCCTAAAAAGCTCCTTCCACTTTCATCATGAACAAAAGTTTCAAAATTGAATATTTTCAACATTCTCTTTTGACATCCAAAAAGTACATTCTTTTAATAACCTTTAGCAAAAAGAATGGGTGAAAATGACTTAAAAATGATTAAGTTATGGACATTTGAAGTTTGTATATAATCCATAAAAATGTAGAAAATGTCATGTAATAAAAAAGAAAGGAGAGGTCTTCATGGGTGTTGAACCCAGGACCCTGCGCGTACAGCCACAAAACAAGGACAAACCTACCAATGCGCGCGTGCTTACTAATGGTGGTCATCAATTCAATATATGTGATACAAGGATCAAATTGGAAAATTAAAATAAAAGGACTGGGGCGAGGGGGATTCGAACCCCACTCCTAAGGGTCATAGGGCGTGTGTGTGCTTGCCACTGGGGTGGCTGGTACATCCGGTCGTAACCTCACTTCATGAATACATAAACCTTGGCAAGCGTAGGAAATGAATACTAGCCTATAAATTCCTATTGCCAGTCCAAACCAACAAATGACAGCATTTCCAAATCGTTCATTCACAGTATACAATGATGGGGTTCTTTTGCAAATACATGTTTATACATTTGACATACTCATCAAGCATTCAAAAGGGAAAAGGTTTGTAGTAGAGGAAAAAAGAATTCATGAGTATCAGGGAATAAACACACAAGGGCAAAGTAAACTGAACTCAGCCCTAATCATCCATCCATATTCTCAAGTAATGCATAATGACTTCAAAGTAATACAAAGTAAACATGCCAACATTCTTGGTGGTAATAAGCATTCAACTGATTCAAAGCAAATCTAGTGTGCATTACATGTTTAAAACCAACAGATGCAGTGCCACATTAATGCTAAATTAAACCATATCAGTGTCATACATAGAGAGAGTGGATCAAACTAACATGTTATCTATTAACTGAAGTAAACCAAATGTGCATTCAAAAATCTCATTCCTTGTGATCATTTGATTAGGATGAAAGGAACAGTCTACATGGCATGGCATAATAGTTCTTAGATTATGGACAACAATGAGAGAAATTCAAATAAGCAGGCACACATCAAAACAGGATCCTATGCACACACACTAGACATAATGTTTGGCAACATCTCCAACTCATACATTCATCAAAGAGGATAATTTGAGAGTACATATTTATATCTTGCATACTGAATAAGCACGAGGGTGCAGTCATGTGTTTATGATATGGTAGGAATAAGGATGCATCGTTATGAGCTATAGACAGATACATAGGAAAAACAAAACTTTGGCAAGGCAAGACACACATATCATGAATTTTAGGTATGCAAGTTGGTTCACATAGGTTGAGCACAAACATGAATTGGTAGTTGGCATACCTATATGCTTAGATAAATCAAATGAAAAGGGATGTCACACATATCTTACAAAAATAAACTTACCACAGCAGACTGTCATGGACAAGTAAGCCTTGAAAATAAAGCACATAGCATGATGGTATTAGGCATATGTCATGGAAAGTGTTTGTCAAGTGGCAATTCAAGTATGCAGGGATGACATGCCATCACTCAACAACAACATGAGAAAAAGTTGAAGGACATTGTTATATCATAGCAACAGACCTGAATCTCGTAATGCTAAATAGCTCATACTTTAATTTCACATGCACAAATAAGTTTAGCCTAAAGCACTAGTTGATTCAAAGGCAATACACAAAGAACATATCTAAGCATAGTTCAAGTGTGTAGTAAAACATGCTATCAATTTTCCCTGTCTATTATGAACATGTAGTTTCAACCATAATCTTCATATTTCAAAGTAGACATATATCAGATGACACCTCAAATCCTAAGCACAAAGCATGGCATAACTGCTCTCAACTTGGATAACAATCACAATATAACAGACATCGGGACCAGGTTCAAAACAGGTTGTCACACACATTGAGCACATAGTATACCAAGCATATTTACAACTTGGAAATATGTCAACTGACAATTCAGGGTTTGTGTACATATCCAAAACACAAGACCTAGCATGAAGGACATAGTATGACGTATACATATCCAATCTATCCTAATTTCAGTGACAAAACAACATATCACCAAACAAGTCAGCAGGCATAAACTTCAAAAGATTCAGCAGTAGTTGGTAAAGTGAATGCAAGATATAACAATGCTTGGTGTCACTCCTAACTCAAACATACATCAAAAGGGCATCTTGAGTCACACACTCATATCCTAAATGCTATGCATAGCATGATGAGAGCAGGTATGTGTTTATGGAATATCATGAGAAAAAAAGAATGCATCATTATGAGATTAGATAGGCATATAGACAGAATAATCTTGACAAAGTAGGAACATACACTTCTTGAGTTTATCCATATTCACTAATTATCAATCAATACTGGCAGTAATATGGCATATCAATCTATGTGAACAATCAGTTGCGAAAGAGTGTGTAGCTGTGGTACTGTGTCAAAGTAAGTTCACAACCAATTTCATTTTTTTTAGAGCCAAACATCAACAGGCACATACACAAGCAGTCGGTTATCAAAAAAACCATCCTGTTAGTTCTCATATAAGCAAATGTGAACAAAGTGCTTTAGTGTTTAGGTCAGATGGTTCATTTCTCACAAAACTTACACACCTATCATGAATAAATAACAAAGCTGCAGTGGTTCAACACTAATATGCATCAGATACTAGATTGAAACAAGATTAAGCACCTAACCTCAATTAGTATACACAATGAAACATATCATAAACAGGTAAAAACAACAAGCCATAATCAGTACAAAACTTTATTAAGTTATCAGTTCAACATCAAACTTAGGCACAAAAAGCTAGCTTAGTTTAAAAAATGCCAGGCCAAAGGCAAGTCATAGTTGTGTCCATATTCTGCTAGAGACAAACTTCATGAAGAAATGCCAATGAACACACCAACATAAAAGAGTATAAGTGTTCCAACATAACCTTGGCTAGCAACCTAGCCATGCATAACCATGAGGCCATCCATATTTCTCACATAGTAACAACAACAAATGATGATGCAAAATGTCTATTTCATGTCAACAGAGTTACCAAATATAGTGATAAGCTATGTACACACATTATCTATATGTGATGGATGGATGATATAAAAATACAGAAAACAAGTATTATGACAGCAACCTTGACATGGCTATGATGATAACATATAATGGAATATGAACAAAGGAGTAGGACTAAAATGAAGAAAAAGAGAGGTTACCAAGTGGAATATGTCCACTGCAACTTCAGTTATGCACAAACCTCTTCCTTGCTGAACCAAACACGAGCTCTTGATGCAAAGCTTCACTCTCCCTCCTCTCTTGCAGAGCCTTGCACTTAGATGTTTTATTAAGTGATTTGTGAGAAAATTGTTGGCGAGGTATGCAAGCACAATGGCCTGCTATTTATAGGGAGAGTGAGAGCTCAAGGTATGGCTAACTTTGCCAAAAATGCCAAGTCTGCCTTCCCATTTAGTGTGAGATATTCAAACTGCAGAGCAAAATCTTCTAAAATCTCTGATGATCTGAGCAAAGACTGTTTTGAAGTGATTGGTCCAATGCTCAATGAATAAACAATTATTTTCTACTTTTGGAAAGTTTCTCTCTCCCTCCCACTTGCACAAACAAGCCATAAACCAATATTTTAATGCTAAGCAAGTTGAATTTCGTGGCCAAGGCTTGTCTTAATGTTAAATGGATCATTAACATTCAGAAGTGATGAATATTGGTGATTAGGGAAGTGTTTGAATCAAAATTCAAAAGTTGGTTTCTTGCATTTTAAGGAATGAAACCCTCAACTTTGGCTCTTCGAAACTCCCAGCTCCCTTGATGGATGGAGGAGTTCTAGTACTCTTTGGAAAGCTCTCAATGCCCTCTACAACTTGCATGTCCAACGATTTTTGAGTTGAGGCCTGTATCTTTGTGAAAAACTAGGTCAAAGTTGGTTATTCATTGAGGGAAAACAAGCTGAAATTTCACTGTCTTGGGTCAGTTTGGCTTGTAAGCTTCATAACTCAAGAACCATGCTTTTTTAGGAGAAAATTCATATTTAACACTTTGAAGATCTTGGAAAAAGCTTCCATTTGGGCTTTGTGTCACTCAAATTGGATGTGCGGTCTGGAAGTTATGGCCATTTCAAATTTGCACAAGAGAGGGAAATTTCACATATGAAAAGTTTTATGACCAAAAATTACTTCCTTTGCAAGAAACCACTTGAAACTTGATCTTGATACTTTGAATCATCAATGGGGCATGTTATGATGAGTTGAGGCAATGGAGGTTTCATTTGGCTCAAAATCCCAAAGATCAGGGCTTCACAAAACCCTAATTTTGACTGTGAATGCACTGGGACAAACCTTGGTGATCTTGCTTCTTTGTTTACCTCTAAAGCTCATAGGAGACCTTTAGGGATGTTTACTAACTCATGGAGCCATGGTTTAGGGTTTGAAGGCACCTCTTGATGAAAATCAAGACCAATGATCCATATGTCCTAATAGAAACCCTAATTTGGAGGCAGGGTGAAACTGTGGCTCAAACTACTCATGGTGAGGGCCAGATGACCTTGAATTCTTGTTGAGTGAGACCCCATGGATGTAGGTAAACTCAAATGAGTGATGAACCAAACAAATCTTGATTTGATAGGGCAAAATTCTTTAATGATCCCTCAGGTTAAAACCCTAATTCCACACTTTGGTCTGGTGATCCTTTGTTGACCTGACCTAATTCAAAGTATTGAGATCTTGGCTCCCAACAAATGGTGAATCTTCCTGATGATTGTATGGAACCATAGAATGCCTTAGGAGACCTTGAATCTCTCTGTGTAAACCCTAATTTCAAACATAAGAGAAACAAACTACAAGATATGGGTTAGTTAAATAATGCATATATGATTGATCTTAAATGGGATGTTATGACATCTAAGAGGTAAAATTTGGGGTACAACAGTTGTCCCTATTTAAATAGCTTTACTGGATGGCACGAGGAAATGAAATCCTTGGGACATCAAGGTGAAAGGTATTTAAATATAGCAAATCGAAAATTTTCCCCTTAGACGGAATGCAGATGCTAAGGACAAGCGACGAACATGCAAATGCTGACATGCCATGGACTTCTAGTATGATGATATGATGTCATGATAGTGCAAAGTCGCGGACAGACCAGACACTAAAGATAAAGAGCAGATAACCACAGGTGAGTAACACTGGGGAAGGATGAAGGTTAGTATCCATGAGGCAAACTCACTGGGGATACAGGATGACCAACAAAAGAGACTCACTGGGGAGACTCTGAAGAAATGTTGGGGATAGTAAAGTAAGGGGGGACACCCCACAGATCCTCACTGGAGATAGTAGCTAGAGAGGTATTCTCTACTGGGGAAATATGTGACGCCCCCAATCTAATACCCCCAAAAACACGCAATTAAGGCGGTAAAAAGGAAATTCGGAAATTCGTCAGAGTATAATTGAATCACGGCATAGAAAGGGGAATCACATCAAAGTAACCAAACATACACATAACATGCAACACCTGCCCATAATGATATGCAACTGTGGGGTAGCATTCATACAAAGGAAACTTTGTTCCTTACACCCACTTTTCAGAAATTAGAATTAAAGCGGAAAATCTAAAATCTGATTAACATATATACATATACACATATAAACAGTTTGTCATACATCAGGTAGCATATGTACAACCAAAATATATCATCAGATATACAAAATAATAGCACGCGGCCACCCTAACTACCCGGAGTCACATATCAGAGCCGACCGACCAAAATAATGAAGACGCAACGCTTCACAAAAAGGAATACCTCCAGCAGCTCTAATCTGCAACGCCTCATAGAGCGTTATAAAACAGCAGAAGGGTGAGAAAAACAACCATAATATAATTGAATAAAATTATATATTAACACCAGGAATGCACAAATAACATCTTCTCACCACAAATGCACCACAAGCAGATATAACACAGTACAATTACACATGTTCCAATCACATTATTCACACACACAATTAATATGCACATTTAATCCATGATTATGCAAATGCACAGAGACCGACACAACGACTCTATGCACATGCCATGCGGTACCGACTTCCATTATTTCTCATGTCTCATCATCAGTTCACTCAGGAACTATTGGAACCATCGCTCGTTATTGAGAATCTCAAGTAACTCCCCGTCGGGCCTACGATGTTCACCCGTCGCTTTAGGTCCTCAGGCATCGCCTCATATTTTCGAGGCACACGACGTTAAGGATTGCTTTAAGTCTCCAAAGGAGCCCACAATCGTCTATAACCACCGCTTTAGGCCCTCAGGCAGCGCCTCATATTTTCGAGGCACACGATGTTATAGCATATTCCCCTCGGGAATCAAACCGTCACTCAGGACGTTTCCACAATGCACATCATGATGCTTGGCATACAATGACTCATGACATTCACATTGCATCCATACACACATTCATAATCATGCACATTTATCAAATACCACACTTAGCATTTTCTTGCCTTTCGGCCACAAAGCATCATCACAACAGCACATAAGTCATCTCACGTACAAAACAACAACATACGGCATAATACACGTCAATTCCACACCATTAAAATGACAAAAATCGATAACCGACACTATTCACATTTCCCGACATAATTTAATCAGCTAACAATTCTCAAAAACATCATAATCATAAAGTACAACTCGATACCTTTCCAACGACACCAAGAATTCAAAAATCGGATAATCGGAACCAAAGTTACGGACAAAACCGAAAACACATTTTGAAAAATCACATTTTTGACATTCTCCTGTCCATACGCGTACCACCACTATCCATACGCGTATTGACAGAACAAATTTCCTTCACAAAATCACGTTACCAAAAACCATACGCGTATGCACCTCGCCTTTACGCGTATCACCAGAAGGTCGTGAAAACATGCATTTCATACGCGTAATGCCCCAAAAACAACACAATGTTACGCGTAACGCCTTGGTCCATACGCGTATTGGCAATTCCCTTACGCGTATTGCCAGGACAAACCCAGAAAAATTCTGCAGAATAATTTCTGCGTTTTTTCAAACCCCAATCAACCAAATCTTCACCTAAAACTCAGAAAAACACCAAATAGAAGTGTAATAATACATCACAAACATGTATAGACAATCAAGAACATAGTCCACAAGAATTTAGACACATTCCAATCAATTTCTAACCAATTTTACCAAAAATGAGTTTTACCAATTTTCTCCAAATTAATCCCACACCAACAACAAACATACATACATAATCGTATACAATCATAGAATAATCGAGTTTCGCACCCTTACCCGATTTAATCGACTCTACAACTTGCTCTTGATGATTTTTCCACTCTTCTCCAATTTTCTCTCTTCTCCTCTTTTCTTCTCTTTTTCCTTCTTTCTTCTTTCTTTCTCTCTATTTTTCTTTCTTTCCCTTTTCTATTCTATTTTCTTTTCTTTCTTACTAACTTAACAATTATCTATGAAATGCCCAAAATACCCCCACACTCAAATATCTCGCAAGCGTTCCCAAAACGCGATAAAATATAATCACGACGAAAAATAACACATTTTTACGTAAAAGTCGAAAATAAAATAAAATAATAATAAAATAATCAAAAAGACTCAATAAAATAAAACTGGCAAAACTGGGGCGTTACAACTCTCCCCCACTTAGAAATTTTCGTCCTCGAAAATATTACCTGATACAAACAACTCTGGATACGACTCTCGCATCCTACTCTCCAACTCCCACGTCAAATTTCCCTCAGCAGCGCCTCCCCACACCACTTTCACAAGTGCAATCTCTTTGCCCCTCAACCGCTTCACCTCGCGATCCAAAATCCTAACTGGTAAAGTCTCGGCCGTAAGGTTATCTCTTACCTCAACCTCGTCCATTGGAATAACATGTGAAGGGTCTGGAACATACTTCCGAAGCTGTGAAACATGAAACACATCATGCAAATTCGACAGATTCGGCGGTAACGCCACACGATACGCCACAGCACCAACTCTCGCAGATATCTGGTAAGGACCAATAAATCGGGAAGTAAGCTTCTTAGATTTCAGAGCACGACCAATGCCCGTTACCGGCGTAACTCTCAGAAATACGTGATCACCCTCTTGAAACTCAAGATCCTTCCGTCTCCGATTATGATAATTCTTTTGTCTATCCTGAGAAGCCTTCATTTTCTCACGAATAAACTTTACCTTTTCCGTCGTTTGTTGCACCAAATCCGGTCCAACCACCGAACTTTCACCTGTTTCGTGCCAACACAATGGCGTTCGACATCTTCGTCCATATAAGGCCTCAAAAGGTGCCATTCCAATACTAGAAGGGAAACTGTTATTATACGTGAACTCAACCAAAGCAAGATAACCGTCCCACGCACCACCTTGTTCCAAAACACACGCTCTCAACAAATCCTCCAAAGACTGAATCATTCTTTCGGTCTGACCATCCGTCTGCGGATGATAAGCCGAACTCAACCTCAATCTAGAACCCAAAGCCTTCTGTAAACTTTCCCAAAATCTCGATGTAAACCTAGGATCTCGATCCGAAACAATACTCAATGGAATCCCATGCAATTTCACAACCACACTGATATAAATTTCAGCTAACCTCTCCAAAGAAAAACTGATGTCAATCGGAATGAAATGCGCCGATTTAGTCAGCCTGTCCACAATCACCCAAATAGCATTATGACCTCTTTGCGTATTCGGCAATCCCATTACAAAATCCATCGAAATGCTATCCCACTTCCACTCAGGAATATCCAACGGTTGCAACAAACCACTAGGTCTCAAATGTTCCACTTTCGATTTCTGACAAGTCAAACAAGCATACACAAACTGAGCCACATCTCTTTTCAAACCAGCCCACCAGAAAATCTTCTTCAAATCTTGGTACATCTTATTCGCACCCGGATGAATACTTAGGTTACTCCTGTGTCCTTCCTCCAAAATCATCCTTTTCAACTCCGCATCATCAGGAATGCAAATATGACCACGAAACCTCAAAACACCAAAATTATCCACCTTGAAATCCACATTCTCATTCCTCATCAAATAAATGAATTTCAAATCTAGCTTTTGTTTCTCACTAACCGACAACAAAAATTCATTAGTAACTTTCAACATTCCAAGCCTTACACTATCCAAAGTCACTTCACACACCAAACTCAAATCTCTGAACGATTCCAAAAGTTCCCACTCTTTCACCATTAAAGCCGACATATGCAACGATTTACGACTCAATGCATCGGCTACCACATTAGCTTTACCAGGATGGTAATTCAAGCCAAAGTCGTAGTCTTTCAAGAATTCCAACCATCTCCGCTGCCTCATGTTCAACTCTTTCTGATCAAATAAATATTTCAAGCTTTTATGATCACTAAAGACTTCGAACCTCGCACCATAGAGATAGTGCCTCCAAATCTTCAACACAAAAACTACAGCCGCTAACTCAAGATCATGAGTAGGATAGTTTTTCTCATGAACTCTTAACTGCCTTGAAGCATAAGCTACAACTTTACCTTCCTGCATCAGAAAACCACCCAAACCAATTAAAGAAGCATCGCAGTACACAACAAATGGTTCATTAGGATCAGGTAAAATCAGAATAGGAGCTGTCGTCAATCTTCTCTTCAGCTCACAAAAACTTTCTTCACATTGAATATCCCAAATGAATGCTTTGCACTTACAAGTCAACTGCGTCAAAGGAAGAGCTAGCTTAGAAAAACCTTCAATGAACCTCCGGTAATAACCAGCCAAACCCAAAAAGCTTCGAATTTCAGTAACGGATCTAGGAGCCTCCCATTGTAGAACTGCTTCTACTTTAGATGGATCCACAGCAATACCATTACCTGAAATTATGTGCCCAAGAAAACTCACCTCAGACAACCAGAATTCACACTTGGACAATTTGGCAAAAAGCTTCCTTTCCTTCAAAACCTGCAAAACAATACGCAAATGCTCTGCATGTTCCTCACGAGACTTAGAATAGATTAAAATATCATCAATAAACACCACGACAAAACGATCCAAATGCTCGTGGAAAATACGATTCATGTATTCCATAAACACACCAGGCGCATTAGAAACCCCGAACGGCATCACTGAATATTCATAATGACCGTACCGTGTTCTAAAGGCCGTCTTCTAAATATCCTCTTCTTTCACTCTTATCTGATGGTACCCCGATCTCAAATCAATCTTACTAAATACACAAGCACCAACCAACTGATCCATCAGATCATCAATCCTTGGAAGCGGATACTTATTCTTAATCGTCACTTTATTCAACTGGCGATAATCAATACATAATCGCATACTCCCATCTTTCTTTTTCACTAACAAAACTGGAGCACCCCAAGGAGAAACACTTGGCCTCACGAACCTCTTTTCCAACAACTCATTTAACTGCCTTTTCAACTCCACCAATTCAGACGCCGACATTCTATAAGGTGCCATAGAAACAGGTCTAGTACCAGGAACTAGATCTATCGAAAATTCCACCTCTCTCACCGGCGGTACATCTGAAATATCATCAGGAAACACCTCAGGAAATTCGCACACAACAGGAAACACATCAAGAGAAAATTGACTATCCACAGTCTATGAAGCAAATAACCCAAACAACTGAGCTTCATCCGCCAAAAGTCTCTTCAACTCTTTAGTAGACAAGAAACTCGAGTCTTCATCTTCCTCAAGAGAAGGAAACCTTACAAGCTTATGATAACAGTCAATGTGCACCTGATTAAATTGCAACCATAACTGCTCAAATCCTAAGAAAAAAGCATGGCATAACTGCTCTCAACTTGGATAACAATCATAATATAACACACATAGGGACCAGGTTCAAACAGGTTGTCACACACATTATGAGCACATAGTATATCAAGCATATTTACAACTTAGAAATATGTCAACTGACAATTCAGGGTTTGTGTGCATATCCAAAACACAAGACCTAGCATGAAGGACATAGTATGATGTGTACATATCCAATCCATCCTAATTTGAGTGACAAAACAACATATCACCAAACAAGTCAGCAGGCATAAACTTCAAAAGAATCAGCAGTAGTTGATAAAGTGAATGTAAGATATAACAATGGTTCACACAATCTAACTGCACATTAAGACAGGTTTTTAAGCATACAAAATGAAAATAATGCTTGGTGTCACTCCTAACTCAAACATACATCAAAAGGGCATCTTGAAGTTACACACTCATGTCCTAAATGCTAGGCATAGCACGATGAGAGCAGGTATGTGTTTATGGCATATCATGAGAAAAAAAGAATGCATCATTATGAGATTAGATATGCATATAGACAGAACAATCTTGACAAAGTAGGAACATACACTTCATGAGTTTATCCATATTCACTAATTATCAATCAATACTGGCAGCAATATGGCATAGCAATCTATGTGAACAATCAGTTGTGAAAGAGTGTGTAGCTGTGGTACTGTGTCAAAGTAAGTTCACAACCAATTTCATTTTTTTAGAACCAAACATCAACAGGCACATACATAAGCAGTCAGTCATAAAAAAAACCATCCTGTTAGTTCTCATATAAGCAAATGTGAACAAAGTGTTTTAGTGTTTAGGTCAGATGGTTCATTTCTCAGAAAACTTACACACCTATCATGAATAAATAACAAAGCTGCAGTGGTTCAACACTAATATGCATCAGATACTAGATTGAAACAAGATTAAGCACCTAACCTCAATTTTAGCATACACAATGAAACATATCATAAACAGGTTAAAACAACAAGCCATAATTAGTACACAACTTTAATAAGTTATCAGTTCAAGATCAAACTTAGGAACAAAAAGCTAGCTTAGTTCAAAAAATGCTAGGCCAAAGGCAAGTCATGTTTTTGTCCATATTCTGCTAGAGACAAACTTCATGAAGAAATGCCATTGAACACACCAACATAAAAGAGTATAAGTGTTCCAACATAACCTTGGCTAGCAACCTAGCCACGCATAACCATGAGGCCACCCATATTTCTCACATAGTAACAACAACAAATGATGATGCATAATGTTTATTTCATGTCAACAGAGTTACCAACTATAGTGATAAGCTATATACACACGTTATCTATATGTGATGGATGGATGATATAAAAATACATAAAACAAGTATTATGACAGCAACCTTGACATGGCTATGATGATAACATATAATGGAATATTAACAAATGAGTAGGACTAAAAATGAAGAAAAAGAGAGGTTACCAAGTGGAATATGTCCACTGCAACTTCAGTTATGCACAAGCCTCTTCCTTGCTGAACCAAACACGAGCTCTTGATGCAAAGCTTCACTCTCCCTCCTCTCTTGCAGAGCCTTGCACTTAGATGTTTTTTAAGTGATTTGTGAGAAAATTATTGGTGAGGCATGCAAGCACAATGGCATGCTATTTATAGGGAGAGTGAGAGCTCAAGGTATGGCCAACTTTGCCAAAAATGCCAAGTCTGCCCTTCCCATTTCGTGTGAGATATTCAAACTGCAGAGCCAAATCTTCTAAAATCTCTGATCATCTGAGCAAAGACAGTTGTGAACTAATTGGTCAAATGCTCAATGAATAAACAATTGTTTTCTACTTTTGGAAAGTTTCTCTCTCCCTCCCACTTGCACAAACAAGCCATAAACCAATATTTTAATGCTAAGCAAGTTGAATTTCGTGGCCAGGGCTTGTCTTAATGTTAAATGGATCATTAATATTCAGAAATGATGAAGATTGGTGATTAGGGAAGTGTTTGAATCAAAATTCAAAAGTTGGTTTCTTGCATTTTAAGGAATGAAACCCTCAACTTTGGCTCTTCGAAACTCCCAGCTCCCTTGATGGATGGAGGAGTTCTAGTACTCTTTGGAAAGCTCTCAATGCCCTCTACAACTTTCATGTCCAACGATTTTTGAGTTGAGGCCTGTAGCTTTGTGAAAAATTGGGCCAAAGTTGGTTGTTCATTGAGGGAAAACAAGTTGAAATTTCACTAAGTCTTGGGTCAGTTTGGCTTGTAAGCTTCATAACTCAAGAACCATGCTTTTTTAGGGGAAACGTCATATTTAACACTTTGAAGATCTTGGAAAAAGCTTCCATTTCGGCTTTGAGTCACTCAAATTGGATGTGCGGTCTGGAAGTTATGACCATTTCAAATTTGCACAAGAGAGGGAAATTTCACATATGAAAAGTTTTATGATCAAAACTTACTTCCTTTGCAAGAAACCCCTTGAAAATTGATCTTGATACTTTGAATCATCAATGAGGCATGTTATGATGAGTTGAGGCAATGGAGGTTTCATTTGGCTCAAAATTCCAAAGATCAGGGCTTCAGACAAAACTCTAATTTTGACTGTGAATGCACTGGGACAAACCTTGGTGATCTTGCTTCTTTCTTCACCTCTAAAGCTTATAGGAGACCTTTAGGGATGTTTACTAACTCATGGAGCCATGGTTTAGGGTTCGAAGGCACCTCTTGATGAAAATCAAGACCAATGATCCATATGTCCTAATAGAAACCCTAATTTGGAGGCAGGGTGAAACTGTGGTTCAAACTACTCATGGTGAGGGCCAGATGACCTTGAATTCTTGTTTAGTGAGACCACTTGGATGTAGGTAAACTCAATTGAGTGATGAACCAAACAAATCTTGATTTGATAGGGCAAAATTCTTCAATGATCCCTCAGGTTAAAACCCTAATTCCACACTTTAGTCTGGTGATCCTTTGTTGACCTGACCTAATTCAAAGTCTTGAGATCTTGGCTCCCAACAAATGGTGAATCTTCCTGATGATTGTATGGAACCATAAGATGCCTTAGGAGGCCTTGAATCTCTCTGTGTAAACCCTAATTTCAAACATAAGAGAAACAAACTGCAAGATATGGGTTAGTTAAATAATACATATATGATTGGTCTTAAATGGGATGTTATGACATCTAAGAGGTAAAATTTGGGGTACAACAATTGGGTAAGTGGGTTAGTTACGTTAAGGGAAGGTGTTAACACCCAAAACGTCTATAGTACTCTATAGGAACCCTTTGAAATATCTATGCTTTTTGGTTTGAAAAGGTTTGTTTGAAATGAGATTGAGGAGATGAGAAGAGAAATATTTTTTAAGATTTTTGTGTTTGGAGAGACTTGTCGCCTCATGCCTACGTACCCACAAAGTGCAATATAGGATCAAAATCTCGTAGTTTGTGGTACAAAGAATGAATTTTGTTTGTTTTGGTTGATTTTAAATGTAAAGACAAGTCGTCATTTCCAAGCGAATAATTGCGCTTAAAGAGATGAATCATGTCTAAGCTTATGAAAAAGTTTTGAAAGAGAAAGTGCATAAGACACAAAAAGAGTTTGACGAGTTTGGTGTTTTTTAAAGTCTTTTGAAAAAGGTATCAATATGCTTATGTAGTTTAGCATTTATTAAGAAATGAAAAGAAAAGAGTAAAATCACTTGACGAAGTCAAGATTTGATTATGAAAGAGGTGATAGTTTGAAAACAAGAAAGGTTTTGAAAAAGGGAGAAGATTTTGAAAATTGAAGAATGGGTGGAGAAGAAGTGACTATCCTAAAGCATAAAGTAAAAGCTAAGGATAAGAATGGACTAACCACACTAGTAAGCTCCAAAGTCTTCAAACCATGATTTCAAAGCAAGGGGAAAAAGTCCTAGTTCTAAGTCCAAGGATCCAAGAATAACATTGGATGTCCAAGGTTTAGGTGCAAAACTCCATGTCCAATGCAAAGGATAGTAACCATAGTCCAAGATTAGAAGCACAAGTTTTTAGAGGTTTTGACCTTTATTAATGTTTTTGGTCCAAGTGGACAAAGTGAAAATGACGGAAGCATAAACATGATATGATATGAGATGATAGTAGTGGAGCATAAAAGATAAATGAGAGATAGGGAGTGAGAAGGAAACATAAACAAGATTAGTACAATAATATTGTTAGTAAGTTAGTGAGTATAGTATATATATAATAGTAGCACAAAGCCATAATGCCATAAACCTTCAAAAGTAACTTATTATTCCGTCTCGCGTCTTCAGCTATAATGATTAAACAATGTACTTAGGTCAAGGTTAATGAAGACTTGTTAGAAGATTGATAGAATCAAAGCCTTTACGCAACAAGCTTCAAATATTTTGAACATAATACAAAAGATTAACCATCCTTGGGCTTACACAACCAAAACGTTTGGGCCACGGAAGATCAAGTTCCAATTCAGAGGGAGGGAAAAATGTAGCGTTATGTTAAGCAATCGTCAAGTGACTTATATAGAAGTCACCCTACTCGAGGCCGGTCAATGCACTTTACGTGTTAATACATGTTAGAGAAGTGATATGTAAATCACTCTCCTAAAACATGCCACACAAAAAGAAAAATGGAACGGTCTAATCATAATCGAGATTTACATCGATTTATCAAAGGAAATATATCACGATTCCAAAGTATGGAGAATGATCCAAATGATCATTCACCCATAGATTTGAAATAATGAAAATTAGACATCTTTGTAAATCAACAATCACCGATTTGGAGATCTCATCGATCAAAAGAAAAAGAAGAAGAAAGATGGATCTAACATGTTATGATCCACACAACAAACAACAACTCATCAATGAAAATAAAATCAAGAACTAAGATATTTTTAATGATTTTTCAAGGATTATTTTAAAAAACAAAATTTAGAAATAACAAAGATCCACAAAATTAGTAAATCAAAGTTTAAAATAATAAAAAAAAATATTAAAAAGAAATTATTAAAAAAAAGAAATAAAAGGAAATAAAAGAAAATTTTATAAAAATGAGAGGAGGTTCTTTAGAAGAAATGGTGGTGGTAAAGTAATAATCAATTCTACACGGGCCAAGCCCAATACTACATTGAAAACCCTTAAAAAAAAAAGAAAAGAAGTGGAAAGAATAAGAAAAAACTTGTTTTCATCATCTTCTTCAAAACTCAAACGCGCGGCCACTGTAGCATCTCTCTCTCGCAAATTTTTTTCATCCCGCCGTTGAACTTTCTTCATACACAAATCACGCTTTCCTTCTTCTCACAATCGCTCTCATTCTCTCTTCGAGATGTAAACCGTGACGGGAAAAAAGAATCAATCGGCAACTTTGTTCAAAACTCTCTCACGACGCAAATTGGAAGCGATTCAGAAACGAAAATGAAGCAAACGGCAGTGCAATAGAAAGGAAAAGGTAATTACTTCTTGAATCAATCACAAATTTAAATCTTCTCCTTCTTTTGCTGCTTCATGAAATCGTTGTTGTTGTTGAAGTTCATTGCGAAATTATTGCGAGGTTAGTTTTGTAGGGGAGTTTGTAGTTGAAGATTGTTTGTATTGGAATTGGTTATGATTCTTGTAGGTTTTGGTTTGTGAAAGCTACAGGTTGAAGAAATTGAAGGAGAAATTTCGAATTGAAGAATATGAATGAAGGTTTGTGGTTGAAGCTTTGAACGAGGTCGTGATTTGAAGCTTTGGTTTGAATTCTACAGGGTACCCTGGGCTTTCAAGCTTGAAGAAAATCAGTGAGTATGCTGTTGTATTTATAGAGTGAAGAATGGATTTCGTTTGCTGTTTTCATTTTGTAAATTACGCGCTGCAGTTGCGGTTTTGCTCATGACGTTGCAGCGTTTTGTTTGTGTAGCGTTGCTCATGTGAATGGCTTGCTATAGCTTCAAGTTGTCGTTTTGAACATGGTTCATTTGCAAGGTCGTTTTGAATTCGCGTTTTGCGTTTTACTTGTGTGACTTAAAGTCGTTTGCAGCTAATAATCATTCTTTGGCTTGTGTTAGAATATTGTTTATGAGACTTCAAGTGGCTTTGTTATGTTGTCATATGCCTTGAAGGCTTGTTTTATTCACGACGTACCAGTTTGTGTGAAGCTTGGCACGACTTGGACAGTGTGGATTTTAAGTAGTACGTAGCAGTATCGGCTGTGTGTGGGCTCATGTGCAACTTGACTTATTTGGCGCGACTTGTAACACCCCGATTTGTTTAATTGTATTTATTTATTTCATTTATGTGAATTTTGTGAAATGTGTGAATTTATTGTATTTTACCTGCTAATTGAGTTAATTGGTTAGTTTCTCTGATAGATAAAATATTTGCATTAAATTATAATTTCTTTTCAATTTTTATTTCCTGAAATATATTTCATCTGTATGTTTATGTTTTATCAAGTTTTGAGAGCGTTTGCGAGATATTTGAGCTGAGAGGTAAAATAGTCTTTTTAGGGGATTAGATATTTTTAATAAATAGAAAGTGGAGAGAAAAAGAGAGAAAAGAAAGGGAAAGGAAAAGAAGAGAAAGAAAAGGAGAAGAAAGAAAGAGAGAAGAGGAGAAAGAGGAAAAATCGCGGGAACTCTGCTTCGAGCGCGATTAATCGGGTAAGGGTGAGAAGTTTCAATTATATCTTGCTTGTGTATGTATATGTGTTGTTTGTTGTAATTGTTTTGGTTGTTTCGCAACTTTTCGTATCGATTGGAATTAGGAGCAATTGATAGAAATCGATGCTTTCACGGATGAAATTCGATATAAACTGCGTAGAATACTTGTCTTTAGGTTTGGATCATGTTTTGGTTGTTATAGTATGTTTTGGAATTGTTTGGGTGGAAGAAATGAGGGATTTTGACCCCAAATGACCTATGTTAGCGCTGCTGGGTTTTTCTGGTTTCGCAGGTTCGCACTGCGAATGACCAGCGAAGGGGAGAGCGAACGTTCGCGTGAGGTTCACACTGCGAACGTTGTGTTGTTTTTCTTTCTGCCACGGTTCGCTGGGGGATTCGCACTGCAAAGGGGACAGCGAAGGTTCGCTGGGAGTTCACACTACAAAACTGTAGGCTATTTTCTTTCTGCCATGGTTCGCTGGGGCATTCGCACTGCGAATGAGGAAAGCGAAGGACTCGCTAGAAGCTTCGCATTGCGAACATGACAGCTTTTCTAAATTGTTTTCTTTATAACTGTTGGGTCGTAAGTCGGTTTGAGGCATGGTCGGATGCGTTGGAAATCCATTTCAATGCTTTTTGTGATAGTGGAATAGGATCATATGTTTAATCCATGGATTGATAAGAAAAATATGGAAAAGTAATGTATATGTGAAAAGTGTGGTTTATGTTTCCACCATAACTCCCGAATCGCGAGTCCGATTGGCGTGGGACTTGAGGCAATAGATAGATAACTTAAGATGCTATTAAATGATTATATGATTCCATGTGTTAACCAAGAATATTTGGTAGAGGATAATTAGTGGTTTGTAGGTTTTGTTGTATTTGTTTGTGTCCGATGCGATTTGTTATCTTCATATAAATGTGGGGCTTTTGTGCTATTTATATGATGTTGATGCATGTGATAATGATGTTGTTGTGGGTAGCCTTTGTGGCGTGAATCCTAGTGTTATGAGTTGTTATGAGTGTATATGCTAAAATGCTAATTGTTGTGGTTTGTGGATTATGATGAAATGCATTGTGTATGTGAAATTCAATGTGTGTTATTTGGTGGCCTTATGGCAAGTAAATGCATTGTTTGAAGTGTTTTCAATGCATGAATAATGATGATGAGATAATTCATATTGTTTAATTGGGGTGTTACAATAGTGGTATCAGAGCAGGTCGGTCGGTCCGGCCAAGTTGTTGAGTCAGTTGGTGTGATAGTTGAATACTGTCGATGTTGTTTGTCCCTTAGTACGTGATATGTGTGTGAAACACTGTCAGTACTTTCTGGTTTTCTAATCCTTTGTCTTCAGGTGTGAGAATGAGATAAGTGGGGGAGAAGCTGGTACTTCTCCAAGTTGCTTCAGGTGTGGAGCGTTGGCTTAGTGTGTTGTGAATTGCAAGATTGTAGGTGTGGTTTGGACAGTGTGATTCTCGGCTCCAGAAGGGATGCGGAGGTAAGACTTACGTCAACTAAGGATTTGTGCCTTAGGTAGTTGTGTGCACAAGATGCAAGAAATGCTATTATAGTTTGGTAAAGACGGTTTATGCCCCATTATGATTGTCGGCTGTCTATTGACAAATTGAGGAACTGATCACCCTTAATCTCTTGTCGATAGTAGACGGGAATTGTGTTGGATGGAATAGACGTGTCTTTCTGGCTTTGATAGTGTGTGAAATGAATTGTTTGGAATTAAGGAAATGATTGCGGATTGTTTTGTTGAGTCGATGAAGATTCTAATATTGGAAGATGAGACGGATTAGAGGTTTTGGTCTGTTGGTCCAGTTGGGAAGTCATTGAGAGAGCACAATTGGGTATCGTTAATGGTTGTTCTCAGAGAGTAGAGTGTGAACTCAAATTTGACGAAGGTGAGGATTTGAGGTTTGGATCTGCTAAGTAAGTAGAATAACTTTTAGGACGTGAAACTCAGATGTTTGTTATGTTTGTGATGACAATTTTCTAGAAATTGGCAGAAAGGCCATAGTGATGGGCCGTCAGTTGTGCATGGTTTTTAGATGTGTTTCTGGATGGAAATTGGATGTTAGTGTTAGAATTACTCAGATTGAAAGAGCGGTTGGAAGATTTATTGGGAAGGAGAATTGTGAGACCAAGTGTGTCGTCTTAGAGAGCTCTAGTATTGTTAGTAACAAAAAGGATGGATGATTGAATGGAATAACAAGCATGATATGTATAATGGTATTGAGACTATGGGAAGCAAGACTTAAAGTTCTGGTGAGGTTTGAATTCTTTGGAGTTTTAAGGCATTAATGGAAATTGTGAGGAAACCCTTGTGGGTGGATGTAACATTGCGTTTGAGAGTTCTTTTATTGGTTGTTGATACAGGTTGGAATTTGTGGAATTGGACGGTCAGGAGAAGAAATTGTGTATGGATTACTAACAATTGAATAAGGTAACGATTGAGAACAAGTGTCCACTTTCAGGAATAGATGACTGGAATGGTTTGGTTGAGTTTGATTGAAATTACAATTGTTTGGAATGTTTGATAAGAATGGTGAATTGTGTAAGTTGAGGCTTTGATCGATTTAATGTGACTGGTTAGGTTTGTTATCCTCGGAATACGTTGTTATTTACTCAGTTAAGCTTGTATGTGAGTAACCAATTACCCAGTGGGAAGTTTTGCAAAAGCTTTAAGAATTTATATCTTTTGGAATTTGGTTGGGCATTACAACGTACAGTGATGTTATTTGGTGTTAGTAATGCGTCTATAATGTTTGTGGAGTATATGAAACGTATCTTCTATATTTATTTGGATAAGTTTGTAGTGGTTTTGATTGAGGATATTCAGATCTGTTATAAACTCAGAGGAAGAACAGGTAGAGTGTTTTAGATTTGAATTGCAAGTGTTGAAAAGAGACGAAGTTTTATGCTAAGTTATTTAAGTGAGAACTTGGGTTGAAAAAGGTTAGTTTTCTTGGATATGTTATTTCAGATGAGAGTATGGTTATGGATCCATCGAAAGTAGATACGGTTCTACAATGAGAGGCTCCGAAGTTGGTTGAGGAGATTAGAACCTTTTTGGACTTTAGTTGGTTATTACCGGAGGTTAGGGAAGGCTTTTCCAAGTTAGTGTTTTCGTTACTTTGGTTGACTTGCAAAGGGTGAGTCGTTTGTGTTGGATGTTCATTGTGAGGAAAGTTCCGGAGAGCTAAAGTAGAAGTTGTCTACGACTCCAGTTTTGATACTGCGTGATCCTGATAAACCGTTTGTGGGATAATGGGATGCGTCTTTGATGAGTTTGGTCAGTGTGTTAATGCAAGAGGGTAAAGTCATGGTTTATGCTTTACGACAATTGAGGATTTATAAAAGGATCTATACTATTCAGGATTTGGATTTGGTCATGATTGTAGTGTGTTGGAACATTTGGAGGTATTATCTTTATGGTTCTAGGTTCGAAGTGTTTGGTGATCGCAAGAGTTTAGAGTACTTGTTTGGTCTGAAGGAATAGAGTATGAGACAACGAGGATGGTTAGAATTCATGACGAGTTAGGAATTTGGCTTGGATTATCCTTCGGGAAAAGATAAGGTTGTGCCTGAAGAGTTAAGTCGATAGTCTTTGCATATGGCTGTTTTGAGGGTCAGAGAATTAAAATTATTTGAGCAGTTCAGAGACTTGTGTCCGGTGTGTGAGATAACACAGTATAGTGTGAGGTTGGGTATATTGAAAGTGAACAGTGATTTTTGGTGAATATGAGAAAGAGTTAGACTTTGGACGTGAGATTAGTAGTTTTGATGGTTACGAGTAATCAGAGTGCGCAGCAAAAGTGTGATGTGGCACAGTTCGTATATGCGTGTGTGACTGGTAAGAGTTCAAAGGTGGAACATTAGAAACATGTGGGAATGATGAGACTATTGGACGTTTCAGAATGAAAGTGTTAGGCAAAAGGTTTAAATATTATTCATGGGCTACTATGTAGCTGGAGGTTTTGGTTGTATGTTCGATAGGTGAATCGTAGCATTGTTGTAATATTGTTGTGTGACAAGGAGGTTGGTATTGTGGTTATGTAGAGGTTGTTAGAACAATGTTGGGTCGTGGAACTTTATGTTCTTGTTGTGTTTCAGTTCAAGAGTGAACCTGTGTATGTTCGTAACTTGGGTATTCCTTGAGTCGTGAGTTGGTCGTCAAGTGCATTACATGGGCTTTGCATCTTGTCGTTGTAGTTGTTATCGTTTTCGTGTCGTTGTTGTAGTTGCTGTTAGAAAGGTGGTTTGTGAGTTTCTGTTATTCGTGGTGTGCCTTTGGTTGGCATGTTGGTTGGTTAGTCGGATGCGAGAGTCGTATCCCGAGTTGTTCGTATCGGTTATATTTTGAGGACAAAAATTTCTAAGTGGGGGAGAGTTGTAACGCCCTGATTTGTTTAATTGTATTTATTTATTTCAATTATGTGAATTTTGTGAAATGTGTGAATTTATTGTATTTTACCTGCTAATTGAGTTAATTGGTTAGTTTCTCTGATAGATAAAATATTTGCATTAAATTATAATTTCTTTTCAATTTTTATTTCCTGAAATATATTTCATCTGTATGTTTATGTTTTATCAAGTTTTGAGAGCGTTTGCGAGATATTTGAGCTGAGAGGTAAAATAGTCTTTTTAGGGGATTAGATATTTTTAATAAATAGAAAGTGGAGAGAAAAAGAGAGAAAAGAAAGGGAAAGGAAAAGAAGAGAAAGAAAAGGAGAAGAAAGAAAGAGAGAAGAGGAGAAAGAGGAAAACTCGCGGGAACTCCGTTTCGAGCGCGATTAATCGGGTAAGGGTGAGAAGTCTCAATTATATCTTGCTTGTGTATGTATATGTATTGTTTGTTGTAATTATTTTGGTTGTTTCGTAACTTTTCATATCGATTGGAATTAGGAGCAATTGATAGAAATCGATGTTTTCACGGATGAAATTTGATATAAACTGCGTAGAATACTTGTCGTTAGGTTTGGATCATGTTTTGGTTGTTATAGTATGTTTTGGAAGTGTTTAGGTGGAAGAAATGAGGGATTTTGACCCCAAATAACCTATGTTAGCGCTGCTGGGTTTTTCTGGTTTCACAGGTTCGCACTACGAATGGCCAGCGAAGGGGAGAGCGAACGTTCGCGTGAGGTTCGCACTGCGAACGTTGTGTTGTTTTTCTTTCTGCCACAGTTCGCTGGGGGATTCGCACTGCGAAGGGGACAGCGAAGGTTCGCTGGGAGTTCGCACTGCGAAACTATAGGCTATTTTCTTTCTGCCATGGTTCGCTGGGGCATTCGCACTACGAATGAGGAAAGCGAAGGACTCGCTAGGAGCTTCGCATTGCGAACATGACAGCTTTTCTAAATTGTTTTCTTTATAACTGTTGGGTCGTAAGTCGGTTTGAGGCACGGTCAGATGCGTTGGAAAGCCATTTCAATGCTCTTTGTGATAGTGGAATAATATCATATGTTTAAGCCATGGATTGATAAGAAAAATATGGAAAAGTAATGTATGTGTGAAAAGTGTGGTTTATGTTTCCACCATAACTCCCGAATCGTGAGTCCGATTGGCGTGGGACTCGAGGCAATAGATAGATAACTTAAGATGCTATTAAATGATTATGTGATGCCATGTGTTAACCAAGAATATTTGGTAGAGTATAATTAGTGGTTTGTAGGTTTTGTTGTATTTGTTTGTGTCCGATGCGATTTGTTATCTTCATATAAATGTGGGGCTTTTGTGCTATTTATATGATATTGATGCATGTGTTAATGATGTTGTTATGATGTTGTTGTGGGTAGCATTTGTGCATGAATCCTAGTGTTGTGAGTTGTTATGAGTGTATATGCTAAAATGCTAATTGTTGTGGTTTGTGGATTATGATGAAATGCATTGTGTATGTGAAATTCAATGTGTGTTATTTGGTGGCCTTATGGCAAGTAAATGCATTGTTTGAAGTGTTTTCAATGCATGAATAATGATGATGAGATAATTCATATTGTTGAATTGGGGTGTTACATGACTTGTAGTTACTTAAAGGTTTCATGAAGTGGGCTTATGGCTGATGTATAGTCTTGAAGCGTTTTGAGGAAAAATCACGTGGCTTGTGCTTATTACATTTTTTTTCGTGGCAATTTTTATGTAACAAATAATGTAAATGGACCTTTGTTGTTTTGGACCAAGGACTTCTATTTTGTAGCATTTTTGAATGACAAATGGGCTTTACAATTGGAATTGAATTGGAACTGAGTTAGGATATTAATATGGGTAACTGGTTTAAAATGGATTTATGGTTATGAATAGATAAAATTGGATAAAAAAATGGAAACGGTTATGGTCATTCAAATGGATATTGGTTTATTGGATTTAAAATTGGTTAGAAATAGAAATAGAAATTTTTATGGAAATGGATAATTGGAATAAAATTTGGATATGAAATTGGTTTAGAGAATTTGGCGTAGATATAGGTAATTGGATTTTTTGAGAAATGAATTGAGATGGTGATAAAAGAGAAAAAGATATGGACTTTTATGGACAATGAGAAATGGTTAATGAATATGGATATTTGAGAAAAAGTTAATGGATTAGTGGGTTTAGAAATGGATATTGGAAATTGGTTTGTGAATATATATGGATAACTCTAAAATATGGATATGGAGAATTTAAATGGATATGAAATAAAAATTGGAAAATTGGTTAGAGAAATGAATAGTTGAAAAATGGTTTTGATAGTAAAATAGTTTCAAATGAGAATTTGGACAAAAATGGATAAAAATACGGTTTAGTAAATGGATACGCACCCTCACCAATATTTTTCACACATGGCCATGAAACTTTGATCCTCAATCTCAACACCTTGAATAATGAACATGAACCCAACATCACAAGCCACTGATACACACCTTGACTGAAAATCCATCAAACTTAACTTGTTCAGACAAATATCTGAATCTCATAAGTTTTGAATCACTTTGAACAATTTCTGGGAAAATAAATCCACAGAGGAACACAGTCTGGACTGATGAACTCAGATGAACTTGATGGATATCACCACACAACAACTTGACAGACACTGCTTGAGAAATAACCCACTAAAACAAAAAAAAAATTCTCTTGAAGCAATCACTTGATAGTTTGACCAAAATTAGGTCAAACTTCCATCTAAAATGGATCATGAACGAACAATCACGTGTGACTTGAAATCATGCCTTTGCTTGGACAATCCTAGAAAAACCCTAAACACACAGAGAGAGGAGAACAGGCAAACTGCAACATATTTTTGGTATTTTGGTTAGAGGTTAGTAAACATAAAAAATTATAAAGATAAACACATACAACAGAGCTTGGTGATCTCCATCCGGAAAACAAACCCACAGAGGAGAGCAGGAGGACCAATGTTTGTGATCTTGTTTGTGGTATGAGATGCAAATGAGATGTGTGAAATCTTAGGGGTAAACATTAGGGTTCAACAATAACCATTATCACTTAATTGACTTATGGATAACAAATTATGCATTAAACCCTCAACATAAAGTACATTAGATATAGAAGGAAGGGATCTGTTACCAACTATTCCAGATCCTTTGATTCTTCCTTTCTGGTTTCCTCCGAAACCTACGTACCCAGAATCTTTAAGTTCCAGGCTTTGGAACATATGCTTTCTTCTTGTCATGTGTCGCGAGTATCCAGAATCCAGGTACCATGACTGGTGTTTTAACTCTGCTGCATAGGATATCTAAAACATACACTATTTTATCTTTTGGTACCCATAATCTTTTGGATCATCTTTGATTAGTTTTCCCAGAGTTTCTGACAACCTTGGGTTTTCGTGCATAATTGAATTTTTGTGTCTGTGCTAGTGTATAGTGATAAGAGAAGGGAGATTTTGGTTTGTTTTCTTGAAGTAGGATCTGATCATCATTGTCAGAATCATAACCAATTCCTCTCTTCCTATTGTGATTGACACCATAGATCATGGAAGCCATTCTGCTTCTATTTATGCTATTGTCCAAGAATTTCTGAAATGCCTTATCATATTTATATAAGATGGTTTCAGAAGATGGAGAAGCTTTAGAAAGAGTTTTTTTTTCAAGTTTTAAACATTTTTTGTTAAGAAAAGCATTTTCTTTTTTCAAAACAAATGTGTTATGTTTTTTATTTAGAAACTTCTTTCTCTAGCTTTACACACTCTTCAACTTTAGATTCATGAGCCCTTTTCAAGTCCTTGAATTTTCGTTGAAGTTTCTGATACATATTCAAAGATTTTGACAGACATAGTTCTAAATCGACGCGAGAAAATTCAGAAAATACCTCTTCTGTGTCAGACTCTGTTTCGGTTGTGTTTCCTTTAGATGTGGAAGCCATGAGTGCTATGTTGGCATGCTCCTCATTAGAATCAGATTCTGAGGCTTCAGAGTCAAAGTCATCCCACGTTGCCATGAGACCTTTCTTCTTGCCTTTGAACACATACTTCTTGAAGCTTTCTTTTCTGGAGCTTTATTTCTTAAGCTTTGGACATACATTTCTGTAGTGTCCTAGCTCCTTGCATTCATAGCATGTTACTTCTTTGCATATTCTACCTCTTGAGGATGAATCTAGACGATCTCCTATGCTTCTGGACCTTCGGAAGTTGTTTTATCTTTTCTTCTAGAGTTGTTTGATTCTTCTGGAAAGAAGGGACAATTCATCTTCATCATCAGAATCTTCTTCGTCAGAATCCTTTACTTCATCTTCCTCAGCTTGAAAGGCTTTGTTCTTTTCTAACTTGTTTCTATCTGATCTAGATCTCAGACCGGCAAATTTTATATTTTTCTGAGGCTCATCTTCCTCTAACTCTATTTCACGACTTCTGAGTGAGCTAACCAACTCTTCAAGGCTTATGGTATTCAGATCCTTGGATAGCTTTAGTGCAGTAACCATTGGTCACCATTTCTTGGGAAGGCTTCTTATGATCTCTTTGAAATGATCTGTTGTAGAGTAACCTTTGCCCAGAACTTTAAGTCCTGCTACTAAGGTTTGAAATCTTGAGAACATAGTCTTAATAGTTTCGTCGTCTTCCATCTTAAAGGTCTCGTATTTCTGAACAAATGCTAGAGCTTTAGTTTCCTTGACTTGAATATTGCCTTTATGTGTCATTCTCAATGAATAAAAAATATCCTTTGTTGTATCTCTGTTAGTAATCTTTTCATATTTATTATAAGAGATAATGTTGAGAAGGATAGTTATGGGTTTGTGGTGATTCTTGAACGCACACTTTTTGATCATCATTCATTCTGTTTCTGATAATGGGAATACCAATCGCAGATTGTCATACCCCAAATTTTGACCACCAAGATTTCCCATCATTGTGTAAATCATAACCACAATATGGATGTACCATCATGCCTCATCAATCTCCTCAAGGATTGTTGAACATTCACTACAATCGAGAACTAGGGTTTTTGAGCTCTCTCAGAGCACTTAGACAAATGATCAATCAAGAAATGACATGATCTTCAACTTGTCTAACCTCTCAAACACCTATAAAGGATCAAGAGGACCCCCACATCAAGAATCAAGCACAAAGTTGCAACATTCCAAGTGGATCAAGCCTCAAGATCGACAGTGTCACCAAATTAGGGGTTTGATCGACCAGGGCCTCCATATGGGAATCTTCATCTGGGCATGAGCCAATGCTTCAAAGCATAACCCAAGCTACTCCAAGGGACCTCATGGACCCAATCATCAAGTCCCATTAACCTCAGGGGATGCATTTACCAAAAATCAGGAATTATGGTTTCTTGACCTAATTCATCCCTAAGTTGACTTTTGGGACAACGCCTAAGCCAAGACCTTAAGAAATGATTTGAAGGAATCCAATACACCACATTGATCCATTTTCAACAATGGATTTGCCCAAGAAGCTTGGCTCACAAGTTTCAATTTCACCAGGACCACAATTAGGGTTTTGAGGAAAAAGTCAACTGTGCCTTTGACTTTTGACCAAGACATGCTCCCAAACCATGGGACATGATTCAATACACCCTATAACACCTATGGAATCCATCCATTAGGTTTGATTTTGGTCGAGTAATTGATTTCATAAAGGATCGCACAGTTTGGAATTCATCCGATAAAAAGTCAACTGTGCACAAAATCAAGTTTGATTTTTTGAAAATTTTCACAAATATAGTTCCCCTAAGTCAAAAATAATTTTAATGTATGGTATTGATCATCATTCATTAAGAAAAATCAAGAAAAGTGAGGTTTCTTGCAAAAGGGGCAACCATAAGAAACCAAAATTTTTCTAAGTTATGGAACAAAAGTGGTTTTGGTACCAACTTCCAAGGACCATAACTTCTGATCCAGGCAACCATTTTGGGTGATCCAAAGCTAGATTTGTAGGTCTTGATACACTCTACAAAAGCTTCAACTACCTCAGACTCCAATTCTTCATGAATTTTGAGTTATGGATTGATCAAAATCACAAAAACATGAAAATGACACTTTTTCCAACACTTAGTGAAAATCTGCATAAGTTACCAGCCTTGAACATCAATGTTCATGAGGATTTTTCAGTTGGATCCAAATAGTTTCAAAACAAACTATGATCACACATGCTTTGTATCATATGAGGGCTTTCTAAAAAGCACAAGAGCCTCTCATAACTCAAACTGAGCAGGGAGATATGATTCTCTCAAAATCACTCTTTCCAACTGCCTTGTACAAGGCAGATTTTGTGCATTTGCTCGATTTGGCAAAATTGGACAACTCTAAGCCATGTCATCCACTTGGACACATCAGAGGATAAAACAAAAGGAGAATGATCTGATCCCTAAGCCTCCAAAGTACAAGAATCTACACATAGCCATAACAAACCTTAAAAGGCTAAAAAGGTGCCAAGACTCCAATTTTGTTTCCAAGCATTCAATGGATGCACCAAGGTGGCATGGACTGACACATTCCTAACTGAATGGGTCAAAAATAAGCTCTGAATCAAAGGACCATAGGCCTGTGCCGTAACCTCAAGTCAATGGCTAGAGGAGATTTAAGATTACCTTGGATCAACATTGGCCAAAGGCCTGCTGCAGCTGCCATTCACTATTGATTCCAAAACAAACTTGATACTCTATAAATAGAGCTCAATTGTGACCAGTTTGAGTATGCCAAATCACTACAACTGATGCTTTCCTCAAAATCTCTCTCTTTAGGCCAAAATGTCTTCTTTTGCAAGTCATCTCTGAGTTTTTGAGTTAGAGAGAAATTCCACCACAACTCATGATCCAAACACATCCATTATGTAATATCTAAGCTGTCCAAACACTCACTTGCGGCCTGAAACACCAAAATCAGAAAATCCACTTCCAAAACCTCAAAATTGGACTTTTATGCATTTTCCAAGCCATGCCTTGATTCAATCACTTCCAAAACCAAACAAGGCCTCAAACACACTCCAAATATCATCCTTAAACTTTCCCAATTAGTTCCTCTCATCTGGAACACCATTTGAGAGAGTTTCCATATTGGTCACTTTTGCCCCTTTTGCAAGAAAGAGCTAAAACTTGTTCCTGAGGATTCCAGCTGGTTTTGATCATCTGAAAACCTTCTAAGGGATCAATCAAGAGTGTCCAAAACATTAGATTACTTCTGGCACAAGGATCTTGACAGTTAGCACTAGAAGCTCCAAGAGGTAAGTGCATCACAACCTGAACTCTTTGAATTATGCATTGCTTTGAAGTCCACTGATCATAAATATCTCATGCATCATGTATATGTTGTGTTTGAACCAATTTTCCCTGCTATTATTGACTGAGTAGTGAGATAGCATAGAACATGCAAATCAAGGACTATTTTGAAACCACTACCGGGTTTTAAAATAGGGACACTTTCTGAAAATTCCAAAAGCACCATTGGATTCCTCATGAAATTCTAGGCCAGATGCACCTAAATTTTGACCAAATCCATGAAGAAATGAGAAAGTTAGAGGCTTCACGTAAATTGCCAAAACTTGCCTTGCCTTGGCCTTGGCCAGGCCTGAAAATAAGGCACCCCATATATGCACATGGGGTGGTTTTGATAAACGGATGTATCACCACCCTAGTGGTAGCGCGCATGTGTGTTTGTGTATGAGGTCGTGGGTTCATACCCCACCCAAACCATTTTGCCATTTTCTCTGTTTTTTTTGTTGCTATTTTTCACATATTTTATGGTTTTTGTTAATTAATTCCAAAATTAATTTCTCTCTCAATTTTAATTATTTTTTATTGGTTCTTTTTTTGAAAATTCCCAAAAATGTTATAATATTTTATTCCATAAAAATTTCACAAAAATATTATTTATTTCTGTTAGTTCTTGGATTGGCTAGAATTTTGGTAAAACAAAGTATATTCAATGTTGATGTCAAGGTGGTGATGTTGGAACATTGAAGTTTAACACTGGGCTATGTTAAGTAATTAATTGCTGAAGTTGGACGTCTGATGTCACATGGCGATGTTGTAACATCAGATCTGCAGAATTAACAATAGCAGGCTGTGATGTTGTTAGGGTTGTGTGTTAGCTGGAATTGTGGAGAGCAAGCTGTCTCATTGGATGCGAATATCTTGGGATAGATATTTGCTGCTGCATAGGAGATCTGGTGCAGATTTGTAGGAGATTTAAAAGGTTGAAGATTTAAAAAGATTTTAGGAGAAAATCTATTTTAAATATTCAGTTTTAAATAACAAATCTGGTTAGATAATGTAGCAAATCCAAGACCAATTTAAGGAGCTATATAAAGCGCACAAGACCAAAGGAAAAGGTACAGAAAACATTCAGAAGATCAGGAGCTGGAGGCTTAGTATCTAGAGTTTATTTAGAGTGCTTGTATTTACACTATTCTAGGGTTTGAATAGGTGTTGTGTTTCTGTCCTCTCTAGAAGCTGTGAAGCAATAGAGAGTGGTTGCTTGATCGAAGCTAGGAAGCAAGATCAAGGATACTCAAAGTGGTTTCTTTGAGAGTTTGTAAGGGATTGAGTGGTGTTCTCATACCTAGGTGGTTTCTTAGGTAGGAAGTCATTAGTAGAGTATAAGTTTAGGAGATTGTCAACGGGTTGTTGAGTCTGTAAATTATATCTACAAGTAGTGAATTCCATCCCTGGCTTGGTAGCCCCCAGAGTAGGTTGGTTGTAACCGAACTGGGTAAACAATTCTTTGTGTTGCTTTGTTACTGTTATTGCTGTCCATTGTGCAGAGTGTGTTGTTGTGACATTGCACCTTAACATCACACGTCTGATACCAGAATTTCAATTGGTATCAGAGCAGGCATCCTGTCTGTCTCTGGGTGAGATCTAGGGAAGTT
This sequence comes from Lathyrus tuberosus, assembly GCA_022829125.1. Classification (NCBI taxonomy): domain Eukaryota; kingdom Viridiplantae; phylum Streptophyta; class Magnoliopsida; order Fabales; family Fabaceae; genus Lathyrus; species Lathyrus tuberosus. Next base: position 1,160,863 of record JALAZF010000241.1, on the reverse strand, counting down.
ACTTTCTGGTGTAAAGATGGACAAAGAAGTTGGAGGATTCGTCAACAGACCCCCTATTTTGGATGGATCCAATTATGACTATTGGAAACCAAGGATGACCACATTCTTAAAATCCTTAGACAGCAGGGCTTGGAAGGCTGTTATTAAAGAGTGGAAAGCACCTGTTGTGTGTGAAAAAGATGATGCTGGAAAAGATAAAGAAGGCACCTCAAAGCCAAAACCTGAAGAAGAGTGGACCAAGGAGGAAGATGAGCTCACCCTTGGAAATTCCAAAGCTCTAAATGCTATCTTCAATGGAGTGGATAAGAATATTTTCAGGTTAATTAATACCTGTGAGGTTGCTAAGGAAGCGTGGGACATTTTGCAGGCTACACATGAAGGAACATCTAGAGTTAAGATGTCAAGACTTCAGCTGTTAACATCAAAATTTGAAAGCCTGAAGATGAAGGAAGATGAGACTATTCATGACTTCCACATGAATGTTCTTGAGCTGGCCAATGCATCTAGTGCTCTTGGAGAGAAAATGTCTGAAGAAAAGCTTGTAAGGAAGATTCTTAGGTCCTTTCCTAAGAGGTACAAGAAGAAGGTGACTGCTATTGAAGAAGCTCAAGACATCAACAAGATGAGAGTAGATGAGCTCATTGGATCTCTTCAAACTTTTGAGCTTGGCTTGAATGAAGAAGAACCAGAAAAGAAGCCCAAGGGTATTGCTTTGGTCTTCACTCCTGCAGAAGTAAAAGGGAAGAGTTCTGAATCCCAGGAGGATCTATCTCAGGCCATAGTTTTGTTGGGAAGACAGTTCAACAAAGTATTCAAGAGAATGAATAATAACTCTAGGCCTAATGTCAAGAACATATCTTCTGACATCAGCTGGTCAAAAGAGAAGGATGAAGAGAAAACTGCCCAAGATAAAGGAGTTCAGTGCTTTGAGTGTGAAGGGTATGGACATGTCAAGAAAGAATGTCCCACCTTCTTGAAAAAGCAGAAGAAGGGCATGTCAGTTTCCTGGTCTGACTCTGATAGTGAAAGTGAAGGTGAGTCAGCAAAGCATGTTAGAGCTTTAACAGGAGCTGTTGTTTCTGATGATGATTCTAGTGATGGAGAAATAACTTATGAGGAGTTAACATCTATCTATCAAGAGTTGTGTTTAAAAAGTGCTGAGATTTGTCAAGAAAATAAGTGCCACAAGCAACAGATTGCTCAGCTTGAGAGTGAAAAAGCTGATCTGGAAAATGAAGTTGTACTGGTTAAAGCTCACCTTGATCATATGACCAAGTCTGTTAGGATGCTGAGCTGTGGTACAGATACTCTTGATAAGATCCTTCAGTCAGAAAAAGCTGCTGGAGACAAAGCTGGGATAGGTTATGTGGCTGAGGATAAGGGAACTTCAGAAGAAAGCACTTCAGGTTCAAAGAAGGAAGTGTCACAACTTTTGTCTCAATATCAGCCAAAGAAGCAGGATCCTACCCCTAAGAAAGCTGATGTTTCACAACCTAAGAAGATTGAGAAGAAGACTGACCCTAATCAGAAGAGAAAGCAGCCACAAGGAGCTAGTCAGTATATGCCTCCCCAATATCACAAGAGCATGCAAGCTGCAAGGTTCAAACAGGACATGTCTCATCAGGTGTCTCAACATCAGGAAAACTGGTATGGTTATGGATATGGTTACACCAATGTTGTTCCTCATATCTATGAAAGAAGAAAGCCACACCATCATGGGAGACAATCCAGGAAACAACATTATCAGCCTTCTTATGGAAGAAGATACCAGCATAATAGAAGGCAGGCCAGTTATGGTAGGAGGAGACCACATTATGGATGGCAGCCTAAGCAATCTCATAATGGCAGAAGATTCAGAGATGAAAGGGTGAGATGCTTTTATTGTGGAAGGTTTGGACATATGCAGTACTCTTTCTACAAGCAGCATGGATACCCTCAGCCTCAAAACAGATGGAGAGAGTACAGGCCCAAAGTTGTTAAATAATGGGTACCTAAGGAGAAGGTGAAGTGCTTATTGGCTCACATGGCTGACAAAGAGTTTAAAGAAGGAACATGGTATTTTAACAGTGGGTGTTCCAAACACATGTCTGAATGTAGATCCATGTTTGCTGAAGTCAGTCATTGTCCCTCTCATGAGGTTATTTTTGGCAATGGAGAAAAATGTGTTGTTGCAGGAGTTGGGAAGGTGCAAGGTGATGGTAGACCAGAACTTGACAATGTTCTGTTTGTCAGTGGTTTAAATGCTAATTTGATCAGCATAAGCCAGTTGTGTGATGAAGGTTACAAGGTAAACTACACCAAAGATGAGTGTGTGGTTTCTGATGAGCATAATCAGGTTGTTATGAAGGGTGCCAGAACCAGAGATAACTGCTATCAGTGGATTTCTCTTGAAGGAAATTCAACTAATGATGTTCAAGTTGATGTTATAACATCAGACTATGACGTTGGGATGCTGAAAGGTCACTCAGAGTTAATGAGTCCTGATGTGAAGTTTTTAAAAGGAAAGGTTATATGGAGGGAAAAAGTCATTGAGAATACAAATCAAGCTCCTTGCCTCAGACCCCCCTTTCCCGGTGCTGCAACATCTCGCTTCTTCAAAGCCCTGTTCTCGCAATGAATTAACTTCTTCTCCTTCAAGAATCACCCCTCGCTGAAAGGTTTCATGGCATCTCCATCCAAGAAATCTGAGTGTCAGAGTTCCACAAAAGGAAGAGCTAGGGTTTCCACTAACGAAGGTTCAGCATCCGATCCTATGGACATTGAGCCCCTATCAACCATTCTTCCTGAATCAGGTACTACGAGACCCACTAAGCTAACTCCTAAGAGACCTGGTACTGTATTTAAGAATCCTGAAACAAAGAAAGTTATTACTAGTGTGTTATTTGGAGACAAACCTAGAACTACCAACCTGCGTCCACAAACTGCTGAGGAAAGGGTAGATGTTGATAAGTGCATGGGGCAGATCGTTGACAAAATTCTTGAGAAAAGACTTCCTATTAAGGGTATATCTAGACCCCTGAGACAAATGGCTGCTGATCAGGGTACAAGAGAAAAGAGTGACATGCAATCTACTGATACAAATCTTCACAGATTAGCTGTCTCCGCAATCGAAGATGCTGAGAAGGAAGTTGAAGTTAATACTGAAGCAGATGATACTCATGTTGAAGGGGATGTCAGAACATCGCCTAGTAGGGATGCTGAGACTACTCCTGGAGGAGAAAAGAGTACTGATGTGATTAATGTTGATGACTTATCGGATGATGAAGTCATTGGAAGAGCAGTGCCTGGTCTGGCTAAGAGACTAAGGACAAGGAAAGAAAAGCAGGGTGAATCATCTCCAAAGAAGTCTTCTGATGATAAGAAGAAAAAAACTGTTGTTGGGCCAACAAAAGCTTGGAGCAAGGTCGAGGTGACTCCAAGAAAGAGGAAGTTTGTGGAACAATCTGAGTCTGAGCATGATGATGAGGATGATGTTCAGAATATCACTCATGTCAGAAAATCTATTGCAAAAAGGATTGCAGACAAAGTCCCAGATGTGCCTGTGGATAACATCTCATTCCACCGTGCAAGCAATGCCTATATGTGGAAGTTCATTTGCCAAAGGAGAATTTATCTTGAGAGAGATGTTGGCAAAGAAGCCATGGAGATTAAAGAAGTGATGGAAGGAATTAAAGCTGCTGGGTTAATGAAAACTGTGTGTGGATTTTCAAGGTGCTATGATGGCCTGGTAAAGGAATTCATAGTAAATCTTCCTGTAAATATCTCTGACAAGAGCAGTCCAGATTATATGAAGGTCTTTGTCAGAGGAAAATGTGTTGAGTTCTCACCTAAGGTTGTCAACAGCTACTTAGGAAGAGAGGATGCCGAGTATACAGAACTGGAGGATACAGATAATGAAGTGTGCAAGGAAATTACTGCTGGACAGGTTAGAGTATGGCCATTAAAAGAAAAGCTACCAACTAGCAAACTGAGTGTGAAGTATGCTATACTACACAGAATTGGAGCTGCAAACTGGGTGCCCACGAATCACAAAACCACCACAGCTGTGGGATTAGGAAGGCTTATCTATGCTGTTGGCACACAGAAAAAGTTTGACTATGGCACATACATATTTGATCAGACTGTAAAACATGCAACAACAAATGCTATTAAAATGCCAATAGCATTTCCTTCTCTCATTAGTGGAGTCGTTCTGAGTCAACAACCAGGAATATTGACTGATGCAGATAAAGCATGCAAAAGGGAGTCTCCATTATCCTTGCATTAGAAATTGTTTATGGGAAGCCATGTTGCAGATATTGTGTCAACATCAAATGCAGGTATCAAGAAGAAAACTTCCAAGGCTGATTTGCTAGGAGAGCTGAAGGCAACCCGCAAAGACTTGGATGTTGTGATTAATACAATTCTGGCTAGAAAAGAAAAGATTGAGAAGATGATCCAAATTTTGGAACAAAACGATCATGCTGACTCTGAAGATGAAGGACAAGATAGTGCAGATGAGGCAAGTTCAGAAGAAGCCTAGCTTATTTACTTTTGCTTCTAGTAGTTTTAGTTTTTGGTTCTGCAATGTTGTTTTTTTTGTCAGTAATTAATGTGCTTGGTTATGTAATTTGAATATTGTGCTGTTATATGCACTTTTTATGTTTTTCCGTCTATGATTTGTTTTGCCTGGTTGCTAACTGTGAGGCTAACAATGAGAGCTAGGGTGTACTGACTGTAGTTCATAGGGCTTCTGTTTGAAGCTTGTCTAATTGTGGCTAAAAAGGGGGATAAATAGCCAAGAGAGTCAAGAGTATCAAAGAATGCCAAATGTTGCTAAAAGTAAAAGGTGTTTAGTTGAAAAGTGCTGATGTAGTTATTGAGGGGGAGTTTAGACTGAGCTAGTGAAGATATCATAGCATTTGAAGAGTGCAGCCAAGCAGACATCAAGGGGGAGAAGTACTGCACATTGTGAGCTACTGAACAGCTGTGATGCTGGTTCATATTTTTGAGGGGGAGCACCAATTGGCTGTTGTCAATAATGAAGATGGTGCTGCAGTAGATCAAGTGATGAAGACTATGAAAATTGTCAAACTGCTGCTGATGAAGAGTTCAAAATTATTGATTGAAATTTTTCCGCTGTTAAAGTCTCTGAAGGTGCAGAATACAGAGTTTGTTTTAGCCAAAATTAGCCAAAGGGGGAGATTGTTAGTTCTTGGATTGGCTGGAATTTTGGTAAAACAAAGTATATTCAATGTTGATGTCAAGGTGGTGATGTTGGAACATTGAAGTTTAACACTGGGCTGTGTTAAGTAATTAATTGCTGAAGTTGGATGTCTGATGTCACATGGCAATGTTGTAACATCAGATCTGCAGAATTAACAACAGCAGGCTGTGATGTTGTTAGGATTGCATGTTAGCTGGAATTGTGGAGAGCAAGCTGTCTCATTGGATGCGAATATCTTGGGATAGATATTTGCTGCTGCATAGGAGATCTGGTGCAGATTTGTAGGAGATTTAAAAGGTTGAAGATATAAAAAGATTTTAGGAGAAAATCTATTTTAAATATTCAGTTTTAAATAACAAATCTGGTCAGATATTGTAGCAAATCCAAGATCAATTCAAGGAGCTATATAAAGCGCACAAGACCAAAGGAAAAGGTACAGAAAACATTCAGAAGATCAGGAGCTGGAGGCTTAGTATCTAGAGTTTGTTTAGAGTGCTTGTATTTACACTATTCTAGGGTTTGAATAGGTGTTGTGTTTCTGTCCTCTCTAGAAGCTGTGAAGCAATAGAGAGTGGTTGCTTGATCGAAGCTAGGAAGCAAGATCAAGGATACTCAAAGTGGTTTCTTTGAGAGTTTGTAAGGGATTGAGTGGTGTTCTCATACCTAGGTGGTTTCTTAGGTAGGAAGTCATTAGTAGAGTATAAGTTTAGGAGATTGTCAACGGGTTGTTGAGTCTGTAAATTATATCTACAAGTAGTGAATTCCATCCCTGGCTTGGTAGTTCCCAGAGTAGGTTGGTTGTAACCGAACTGGGTCAACAATTCTTTGTGTTGCTTTGTTACTGTTATTGCTGTCCATTGTGCAGAGTGTGTTGTTGTGACATCGCACCTTAACATCACACGTCTGATACCAGAATTTCAATTTCACATATTTAGTATTTTTGCAAAGAATTATGTTTTATTTGCTTTTAAACATTTAAAAATATTTCTTTCTCTTGATTTTGCAAATTCAAATAATTTTCAAATTATTCTATGAATGAAACATGATTTTTCAAACATTAATCCAAGGTCACAAGTTGTTTTTCATACATTTTTGTTAATTTTGATTATTTTAATTGAATTTTTATTCAATTAAAATATTTTTTAAAATTAAATTAGGGTTTTGATTATTTTCAGCCTCACAAATATTTTTTCAAACACTTTTGGGCCTCTAATAGAGTGTAAGACCCAACCCCCTTTGTACATAAATAATTTTGGGTCTCAGTCATTATATAAGTCCTAGTACAGTTTTCAAAACGACGGTGCGATCGCTGTCTTTCCATGGGCCTCTCCTAGAGTTGTAAGCCCCGTCACTTGTACAAAAATAAACTTTGGGCCTCTCCTTGAGTTGTAAGACCCAACCCTCTTTGTAAATAAAACATTTTTGGGCCTCAGTCATTGTATAAGCCCCAGTACAGTTTACCAAACAACGGTACGATTACTGTTTTTTTTATCTGGCCTCTCCTTGAGTATAAGCCCCAATCTTTTCAGAAACAACTCCCCTTTTGATTTAGGTTCAAATCCATAGTTGTTATCAAAACTTCCTTTAATTTCTTGAACCACTAACCGTACAACTGTTACAGTGGAAGCTTGTTCGCCTGTTAAGTTTTATCAGCTTTCTTTTACATACTTGCACATATATATATATATATATATATATATATATATATATATATATATATAATTATTTGTGCTGGAAGCTTGCTCACCTGTAAGTTTTTATCAGCTTTCTTTACACGCTTTCATATATATATATATATATATATATTTGTCTGTATTGTTGGAAGCTTTCTCACCTGTAAGTCCTTCTTTCATATCCTTTTAAATACCTATCATATATCAACTGTATATATACTTGTATATCTGCTTAGAGTTTCCCCCAACAATTAAGTCTAGAATTAGATAAAGCCAGTTGGTCACTCTTTTAATACAGTCAAAACTAGTTCCCCATAAGAATTCCAGATACATTCTTGCCTTCTCTTGGGCTTAAACAATATGGAACAAAGAGAAAGGCATTATTCCCGGTGAAACTTTTCTCAGACTGTCACTATTAGAAAATTGTCAAGGAAGTTCATTTCCCCAGAGAGGATTAATTCCCGGTGAAACCTCTCTTGAATTTCTTCAAACCATAGAACTGTTCACTAAAGAAAAGACTATTCCCGGTGAAACATTTCTTGAACTCTTCTTAAGTTTGGACCCACAGGCTTCCTAAAAGCATCCCCGCCTCCTCTTGGGCTTTGTACAAAGACTCTTCGGCTTCTTAAAAGTTATCATGCCTTCTCTTGGGCTTAATACAAGGAACCTGAAGACCTCTTAAAGGTATAAGACAGAACTTAGTCATCCTTTGTTAGAGCAGTCTTTCCAGAGTTAAAACCTCAGACCAATTTAGGGTTGATTCTCATCCCTTAAAACACCAGCCTCCTCTTGGGCATCATACAAAGATAAACTCTATCATACCAGTAGACTTGGAGAGTCTAATCTCCTCTTGGATCTCAAAGACATTCTCAAGTTTCCTTCAAACCCAGGAAAAACCCTAGTCATTTAACCTATCTCCAGTAGAGTTGAAACCTCTATAGGTTTTCAAAACTCGATCTTTAAACTTTCACTTTAAATTTCCCCCAACCAGGGTCACCTTATCATCAGTATAACACTATTCTAAATCAGAACCTCAAGGTATCTGATACCTCAACTCTTCCGTAGCCCTCAGCAAGAGTTGATTCCCCATCTTGGACCTGCTTCTAGATCTCAATAATCCTCAGTAAAAGCCAGCCTTCTCTTAGGCTTTGTATAATGACTTTCCTCAGCAGAGTGAGCCTCAAAAGCACTCTATCGTTGGAACCATCACTTTTTCAATACTCTCTTGTTGAGTTAAAATTTTTTAGCCTCAATTTTGGGCTTTGTACAAGACAAACAAAGTACTCTATTGTTGAGTAAAATCTTCTTTCTCAAAAGCACTCTCTTGTTGAGTCTGTCACCTTAAAGCACTCTCTTGTTGTGTCGACCTTTTTCAGCGTCCTCTTTAACTTTTAATAATGATTTTCCCTAGCTGAGTTAGCTTTCAAAATACTCTCTTGTTGAGTCAATTACCTTTTCCACACTCTCTTGTTGAGTTAATGGTACAAAACATAAACACTCTCTTGTTGAGTCATTCATTTAGCCTCACTCTTGGGCTTTGTATAAGACATATATAAACTTTCTCCAACAAAGTCAAAATCTCCATAACCCTCTCTTGAAGCTCTGGATAAATCTTCCCCAGCGAAGTCAATTCCTCCCAGCCTTCTTTTAGGCTTTGAGAAATAATATCTCTAAGCAGTATTAACCTTCTTTTCAGCCTCCTTTTAGGCTTTGTATAATGATTTTCTCCCGTAAGGTCAACCTCAATCTTGGGCTTTCTACAAGACACCTAAAAATCCTCAGCTTAGTCAGTCAACTACCTTTCTAGCCTCAATCTTGGGCTTTGTACAAGACAGGTAAAGATTTCTTTCCCACAGAGTTAGTTTCCCTTTTTTAGCCTCAATCTTGGGCTTTGTACAAGACACTGTATAAATCTCTCCAGTAGAGTCAATCTTCTTTTGGCCTCAATCTTGGGCTTTGTACAAGACAGACAAAATATTCCCCCTGAAAAGTTAACTTTTAGCCTCCTCTTAGGCTTTGTATAATGATATCCCCCAAAGAATCAGTCTCTTTTTAGCCTCATTCTTGGGCTTTGTACAAGACGGATAAACACTCTCTTGTTGAGTCAGTCTTTTCCAGCCTCCTCTTAGGCTTTGTATAAGGACTTCCCTAGTGGAGGTAATCAATCTCTTAGCTTCAACCTTGGGTTGTGATCAAGGTACACAAAAATCAACATCCCACTCAGAGGAAATCAAAATCTCTCAGCGGGGAGTCATTTCTCCGTGATATCAAACATTAAAACAGACATTCAAAACAATTCCTAATCCCAGATAACTGCTGTAAGTGGCACACTTGTTGATTCAAACATCCAAGCTGTCGTCCATCTCTTATCCTGGTAAAAAATCCTCTCTTTCATCTAATTGCTGTAAGCGGCAAGCCTCTGGATTACTTACATGCACGCCACTGTCCCTCTCTTAGCATGAAAGACTCCTAAGGAAAAATGGCATTGCTCAACACTGAGTTAAAGTTTTCTCTTTCAGGAAAAATCCCCTATAAAGGAAATTATGGCATTGCTGGATTCTTATATCCCAGTTAAAGTAACCCTCCTTTATAAACAGTTGCCCAATAATTGTGATAAACAGACGAGATGTCTCCCTTTAGAGATGACAAGTTCTCTCTCAGTCAAATCTTTTAGCTTCAATCTTGGACTTTGAACAAGACACAAACAAACCTTTTAGCTTCAATCTTGGGCTTTGAACAAGACATAAATAAACCTTTTAGCTTCAATCTTGGGATTTGAACAAGACACCAAAACATCTTTTCCTCCCATAGAATATGAGGAACTACGATTGCTCTGATTTCCCTGTTTATCTTTAACGGGAATACGTAGGCATAAGATTGCGAAATCTTAGCGAGCACACCAATCAAAAACTCTAGGTCCAGTACCTTCACACACTAAATCAAAACTTAGGTCAAATACCTTAACAAACTCATCAAAAACTCTCTCTCTCAAAAACCTCCAAAAGGAGAAACTTTCCCAACCCACAACAGATAAACACCATCAAGTATAAAAGCAGAACCTAATGCTAACAACTTGTGGATAACCACATATAGGATGGGTAATTGACAACTCCCCATTATATAACCTGACCCCGAACTCCCCGAATCTCTTAAGCGTTTGTTCAGTTAAACATTCACATGCAAGGTTAGTTTTAGATAGCTTCCCTTTCCCTTCCAGCTTCACGGGATAAATAAGAAATCAGAAAGTAGCACCTCACTCCTACCATTACTGTGAGGAGAAACCCATTTGCGATAAGGTGGTCGCGTCACCGACAAAAATCGCACGCTACAGTAAAATGGCAACTCTGCTGGGGACGTCGTTGATCTGTCTAGGATTAGGATTAGAATTCATAAGAGGTCTAGGATGTTAGTTTTAGGAATCATACTATATATATACACTGCTTTTCCTACTTGATATCCATGTTTATTTTTCTGGTAATGGGAATGTGAGTGATGTCGCATGTGGAAAGTATGAGAGAACCCTAAGATAGGTGATGGCATAGAAGGGTAGTCTTACAGGGAGTGAATCCCGAATAAGCTATCTCGGTAGACCATCAAATCAGTGGAGATACCCTTTGCGGATTCAATGCTTAACGACTCCGTTGTGAAGGCAGATTGTCCCAATGGGGTATCCGTGAAACTGAGGATTTAGTAGACAGTAACCATGTGGCCATTTGATAGTGCGGTAGCTATCGAAAATAGTTGACACACGATACTACACTCAATTGAGATTACCCTAGGATACTACAGCTCGCTCGAGCGAACCAGCTTCCTGTTGTTATCCCTAGGGGGTCAATGATTTTGGGAACTTTTAACCCGTTCTACAGGTACAAAAATTCACCAGAATACAACCTTTGGGGATGGGTAAAGCCATGACTCCATGCTCGTGACGTTGAACCCTTGAACCCATGTTTTTTCAATGTTTTTATGCGCTACATTCATGCATTCATCTAAAAAACTCTTAAACAAAGAAAAAAAATCTTCTTTTCTCTTCTCTCTTTTTTCAAATTAAACTAAAACAATGATTGCAAATATCAGAGAGAAAGATTGCGTTATGGATTTCGGTAGAAGGAAGACGCACAAGTACACCTTCAAGGCTCCAAAACTAGAGGATTTAAGGGGGTTGGAAAGGATGATCACCAACCCTGATGCTTTCAGAGCTAAGTACGGAGGACTGCTGTCTCTGTTAAGGGTACATGTAGTTGAAGGAATCATGTCTACGCTGATTCAGTTCTATGATCCGGTTTGTCAATGTTTCACATTCACGGATTATCAACTAGCACTGACGCTAGAGGAGTACTCTCACCTGACTGATTTACCCATCACTGACCAAGCTCCGTTTTCTGGACTGGAAGAAATTCTAAAGGATCAAACCATTGCAAGAGAAATCTATTTCGACGAGTCAGAAGTCAGGACTCACATGACCACTAAGGAAGGAATCCAAGGTTTGCCGGCCAAGTTTTTCGTAGAGAAAGCCCTATACTTTGCCAGTATAGGAAACATAACTGCTTTCGAAGATATCTTTGTTCTGCTCACATATGGGTTATTCCTCTTTCCCAACATCGATAACTTCATCAATACCAATGCCATTAAGATATTTCTGATTGGAAACCCTGTACCAACCTTACTAGCAGACCCTTATTATTCTATACACTTAAGAAATTTGTACAGCGGAGGAATGATCACATGTTGTGTACCCCTGCTATACAATGGTTCACTTCCTATTTACCCAAGTCTGCTGCTTTTTGGGATCATAAGAGTACTCTACGATGGTCACAGAGAATCATGTCTCTTACCAACTTTGACATAGATTGGTACAATCGGATCTATGACGGGATAAGGATCATTGACAAATGTGGAAATTTCCCTAATGTATCCCTCATAGGAACTAAAGGAGGAATCAACTATCATCCAATTTTAGTTCACCATCAACTCGGATACCCGATGAAGCATATCCCGCGTAATGTTCATCTAGAAGGTCTTTTCTTCAAGGAAGGAGAAAATGACAGGGCATTAAAGACAGAAATAGTGCATGCATGGCAACATGTTCACAGGGAAGGAAGAGAGTCTCTAGGAAGACCGAACTGTGTCTCACTGGAACCTTATCTCCACTGGGTATAAACTAGAGCCCTCAAGCTGAGGATGCCTTACCCTCATCAAGAAGTTCTTCCGCTAAAGGAATTTGTCCTTTATTTTATGTCTGATACGGAAAAACTCCAGGTCGCTCTCAACAAATTTCAACGGGAAAAGAAATCTTGGAAAAACAAGTACCACATTCTCAATGTGGAGTGTACGAAAATTCAGCTACTATTAAAAGAAAAGGACACTCTGATTAAGATATTAGAGCAACATGTTGTAGAAATCAAGAAGACCGAAGAAATTTGCTCACTCCTTTCACTTGGCAAAGGACTGACAACCCGACAACGACTCAAGAGCCCCGGTCAAAGAAAAGGAAAATACCAGAACTAGCACCTAAGCTCTCCTCAGAGAGGACTCAGGATCCATAAGCTTAGACTTTTCCTTTTACAGCACTTTGTAAAATATTGTATTTCCATTTCCACAATCTTTCAAATTCAATAAAACGGGGTCTCCTCACTGTATGATATTTGCAATTTATTTGTTGAAGTTTCTTTTTTATTAAAGCAAAAAGCAAAAATATATATCATTGCATTCATCATTTTCACATAACGCATTCTTCTTACCTTCGAATCTCACGTATGTGTCACGATTCTAGAGTCAAACTGTCTCATTCGTACAATACTCGGGCCAATCGACAAAAGAAAATGGACGATCTCAAGGAAGAGAATAGAGAGCTGAGAGAAGAAATCAACGCTCTAAAGGAAGATTTGAGGAAACTTCATGGTGACATGCAATCTCTGGCAGCAGCTCAGAGGCAACAATAAAGAACTGTGATCTTGGAGATCACTTCTACGCCCATAGTGGAGACGTATGATCCTCGGTACAACATGCCTAAAGATCGTCCCTGGGGCATGCCTATCAACTTTATCCTTGAAGGATACATCCTGCCGGTCATTGAAGACCCAGAAACTGTAGCAGGAACCGCTGGGCCTGAAGGTTACAAACTTCGGGAAGGCGAAAATGCAAGAGTCACGACAGCAACCCCTGAAGGTTACAAACTTCGGGACAGGGAAGCACCAAGAGTCACTGCCTAATGACTATACCACAACCCGTGATACACACTGTCCCGGAAGGACAGATTCCACAAATAATCTCTAGTGGAAATGAAGATATGTACGACAGATTGAATGAGTTCTAGGAACAATTCCTGTAGATATAGAAGGAACTAAATGCCATTCGCGGCCAGGATCTATTCGGAAAGGACGCCGCAGACCTTTGTTTTGTCCCCAATGTGAAAATCCCGCACAAATTCAAGGTGCCTGACTTTGAAAAATACAAAGGCAACTCTTGCCCTCAAAGTCATTTGGTGATGTACGCTTGAAAGATGTCAACTCAGATAGAGAATCAATAGCTACTGATTCATTATTTCTAAGATAGTTTAACCGGTGCCACACTCAAATGGTACATGGGTTTAAACTGCACCAAGATTGTCACTTTTAGAGATCTTGGCGCTACCTTCGCTCAACAGTATAAGTATAACCTGGACATGGCACCAGACAAAGATCAACTCAGAGCAATGTCGCAAAAGGACAAGGAAAATTTTAAGGAATATGCTCAGAGATGGCGTGAAATTTCTGCCCAGATCTATCCCCCCTTGAGGAAAAAGAGATGACAAAGATATTTTTTAAAACCTTGAGCTCATTCTATTACGACCGAATGGTCGGTAGTACGCCCAGTGACTTCACTGAGATGGTGAACATGGGAGTACGCCTTGAAGAAGCAGTCCGAGAAGGACGTCTGGCCAAATGTGCAGAACCATCTAGCAGTACCAAAAGATATGGTAGTGCTTTCCCAAAGAAAAAAAAGAGCAAGATCTTGGTAATATCCCTCTCGGAAAGCAAAGGCGAAGGTATCAACCAGTAGCAGCGGTAACTCTTGTTATCAACCCTGCGCCAGCTCCGACGTATCAACCTCAGGTTGCTCAGAGCTAACTGAATCAACAACAGTATCAACAAAGGACACAACAGCCTCTTCAGCAGGCTCATCCATAGTACAACAACAACCATACAACACGGCCACCAGGGTTCGACCCTATACAGATGTTGGCAGAACTGTTTCCACTACTACTGGTCAAGGGGCAAGTCCAAACCAAGTCTCCTCTTGCAGTACCAGAAAATCTTCCTTTTTGGTTCAAAGTGGATCAAACTTGCCCTTGCCATCAAGGAGGACTGTGGCACAACATTGAAAACTGTCTCAACTTCAAGTCCGATGTGCAGAAGCTTGTCAGGAACAGGGTATTATCCTTCAAGGATACAAGTCCAAATGTTCAGACGAACCCGTTGCCTCAACATGAGAAAACTACAGTAAATTTGATAGAGGAAGAATTTAGCCGTAGTTATCAAATTCACGATGTGCTCCTATTGGGAACCAATCTGGTCAAGATGCATTGCAGATAGAGCGGATACGGTCATGTACCGTCTCATAATTATCACCAGTGTGATAACTGCTCAAAGAATAATCAAGGATGTTCCATAGTGCAATCAGCTCTACAAGAACAGATGGATCTCGGATGGATCTAAGATCACCGAATCCGTGAGGTCAATATGTCCCACACAAATCCCAACATTTTCCAGAACCACAACATTCTGGCAATGAATGTCAACTTGGTAGCAATGCACTTAAGGCAAAGCCAACATCATGATCTGCCACGGCACGATTACAATTCCTGTCCGATATGCTCAATAAATAATCAGGGATGCTCTTTTGTACAAGAGGCCCTCCAGTGTTAGATGGATCTCGGATGCATCCAGGATTACCGTGATAGAAGTAGCCATCAAGTTAATATGATTTAGATCTTGGATATTTGCGCGATGAATACCAGTCTGGTAGAATTAAACGCTAAGCAAGCCAGGCTCGGTTTTCTAGCTTCACATGATTATCAGGACTGTAAAGTGTGTCATGAAGATGACCAAGGATGTGCACTTGTCCAAAGAACACTTCAACACTTGTTGGACCACTGGTGGCTTCCAATCTACTTGGACGAATCCACACAACAAATCAGTATGACTGACGGGAATCCTGGTAGACATCAAAGTCAGGATGTTTGCTCGATGGAAACAGATCTAGTGAAGTTGCACTGCATACAAAGTGGACGTGGCCGGGTGCCACCACACAACTATGAGCGCTGTAGAGTTTTCTTAGAGAACAACCAAGGATGCTACCTCGTGTGAGCAACTCTTCAAAATCAGTTGGACCACAAAGAGATCCGACCATGTTCAAGTTCTAGTTCGATCAACGTAATGCCCAACTATCTTCCTGATCAAAGAAAAGACGTGTCTTAATCTCTAAACATAAAATGGCCAAAGACGTATGCGCCATAATACTTCTACTACATGAATCAAGAGTTCCTCTTGATAGTAGAAGGATTCTTAACCTCGAACCAATTGAGGCCGGCTACGATGGTCAGAAAAATCAAAAGGCTCCTGTGGTTATCTATCTGCCAGGACCAATACCGTACAAATCCGATAAGGCTATCCCTTACAAGTTTGGTGCAACAACAATCGAGAATGGAAAGGAAACTCAATTACCCTCCGTCGTAAACATTACTGACATCAGTCGAGTAACACGGAGCGGCCGGATCTTCAACTGAGGAGTTAGAGAACCCACCAAAGAAAAGGAACCTCAAACAGAAGTTCCCAATCAACCAGTCGGGCAATCCAGTAATCCCGACCTTTCAAAGAACAACGATGAGATGCTGAAGCTCATCCAAAAGAGCGAGTACAACATTGTAGACCAACTGTTACAAACTCCTTTGAGAATATCTGTGCTATCTCTCTTTCTCAGTTCCGAAGCTCACAGAGAAGCTCTATAGAAAGTCTTAGAGCAAGCCTTTATGGAACAAGATGTGACGATAAGAAAATTCGACAAAATCATCTCCAACATCACTTCCTGCAACAACTTAGGATTTAGTGATGAGGAACTGCTGAAAGAAGGAAAAAATCACAACATGGCGCTCAACATTACAGTCAATTGCTAGGACGATACCCTAGCCAGCGTACTGGTAGATACCGGATTAGCTCTGAATGTTATGCCAAAATCTACTCTGATGCGAATATCATTTCAAGGATCTCCAATGAGAGGCAGTGAGGTCATCGTCAAAGCCTTTGACGGATCCAGAAAAATAGTTATCGGCGAAGTTGATCTCCCATAACTATCAGTCCTCACACTTTCCAAGTTACTTTCCAGGTCATGGACATCCGGGCAGCATACAGCTGTTTGTTAGGAAGACCTTGGATACACGAAGTCGGGGCAGTCACTTCGACACTTCACCAGAAGCTGAAGTTCGTCAAGAATGATAAACTAGTCACAGTCTGCAGAGAGCAAGCCTTAATCGTGAGCAACTTATCATCGTCATCACGTGTGGAACCAGAGGTGGTTGTTGGAACCTAGTTTTCAAGCACTTTTGGTGAGCAATGAGAATCAATCAGAAAGAGGGACATCAATTTCATCATACCAAGATGCTCTCAAAGTGATCGAGAGTAACAACACAAAAGGATAGGGACAGCTTGTCATTCCTACTGATAACACGACAAAGAAAGGTCTTGGTTTCTCCTCAACCTGTACCCAGACTGCTACTAACGATGAAAGTCTTCATCCCATTCAGGACTTTTTCCATAGTGGAGGTTTCCTTCACCCAGTGTCTCATGAAGTACATACCATCAATGAGGGTGATTCATCCGATACATATGAAGAGTGGAAGTCCTATCTCAACGAGGACGGTTATATGTCTCAGGAAGAAACGTATACGCCATTTTGCTATCCCACGCAAAGTCTGAGATATATACCAAGATCAGACGTCAAGATGATGTACGGAGATTGTGATCCGAAAGGATGCTGTGCTCCACCCAACTCATTAGAGGAGGACACTCTGATGAAATACAACTTCGACTATGACTATTTTAATCCCCTAGATAACTTACCTATCTGGAAACCGTACCTAGAAGACTTGGGACAAAAGAGTCAGCCCAAAGATACATATCAGCTGAGCATCATTGAAAAGAATACCTACGTCCCCACCAAATCATGGGATCATTACTCAGAGTATTTAGAAAATATCCAGCACAACGATGAATCTGCAAAGATTGCAGGACAAAAGTTCATCAACTATGCTTTTCCCGAGGTCAACATCATCGAGAAGGATTACTCATCTAGTTCCACGGAAGTATGGGACACCTTAGGACAACCGAGTGACAAGTACGACTTCTTGGTCAAGTACACCGCTCCTGAAAGCTCTGGTATCAGGCTCGAAGAAATCCAGCCAACTGGATAGGGAGATCCGCCTGAAAATAAAAATACTGTGCAAGATACAATAGAAGAGTTCGTCTACGACAATTCTTCTTGGGAGGAAGACTCCAACGATCCTGCTCCGCCAGAAATCAGCGTCATTTCTGAGGACAAACCAAGAAAGAAGGTACCAGACTTTGTGATTCACCTAGGAGTTCGCCGCTAATGGGTTGCTGTCGATGTCCCAAAAGTTGTCCATAAGTATAAGTAATTGCCATCTTTGTTTTAACCTTTCACCTTGCCCAGGTGAAGTGGATGTTTTTATAGGGCTCACTTTCTGTAAATGTCCCTCTTCGCTTCTCCCAAAGCGACAGAGTTTTGTTTTATAGGACCGTAGTTTCAAGAATCAACAAAATCATAAATAAATAAACGTCATTCTGTAATTTCCACATTTATTGCTGTTTTCACTTTTCGCTTTTTCAGAAAATGGTAATCCTAAAACAGCCCAAAAACAATAACAATCATTTTTCAGAAAATACACTGCACACACTCTTGCATCCTCTCTATCTCTTCTAAAAAAAATCATCACGTCATGCAGATTGCTTGTTTTAAACCCCGTTGAAACATGCGATCCAATGCCTTCTCCCAACTTTGAATTCCCGGTATTTGAGGCTGAAGAAGAAGAAGACGAAGAAATTCTAGAAGAGATCTCCAGATTACTCAGACAAGAGGAAAGGTCCATTGAACCTCACAAAGAGCCGTTGGAAAAGGTCAACTTGGGTTCAGAAGAAGAGAGAAAAGAAGTTAAGACTGGGGCACTGCTCAGTCCGACTGTTAAAGAAAGCTTATCCAGATGTTTTTGCTTGGTCCTATCAGGACATGCTAGGGTTGGATACCAGCATCGTAGAACATCATCTACCGCTAAAATCAGAATGTCCTCCGGTGAAACAGAGACTGAGATGGACTCATCCAGACATGGCCATTAAAATCAAAGAGGAAGTGCAGAAACAGATTGACGTGAGTTTCCTCGCCACCTCAGAATATCCTCAATGGTTAGCCAACATAGTGCCAGTTCCGAAGAAGGACGGAAAAGTCGGGATGTATGTAGATTACAGGGATCTGAATAAAGCAAGTCCAAAGGATGACTTCCCCTTACCGCACATAGACATGCTGATAGACAGTACAACAAAGTTCAAAGTTTTCTCCTTCATGGATGGATTCTCGGGCTATAATCAAATCAAAATGGCGCTGGAAGACATGGATAAAACTTCATTCATCACCCCATGGGGCACCTTTTGCTACAAGATAATGTCGTTCGGTCTGAAGAACGCCGGGGCAACCTATCAAAGGGCCATGACAACTCTGTTTCACGACATAATACACAAAGAAATCAAAGTGTATGTCGATGACATGATTGCCAAATCTAAAACAGAAGAGGAGAATGTGACCCACCTATCAAAACTATTCGAGCGTCTGAGAAAGTACAAACTCCGCTTGAATCCTAGCAAGTGCATGTTTGGTGTCCGCTCAGGGAAACTGCTAGTGTTCATCGTCAGCCAGAAAGGAATTGAGGTTGATCCTGAAAAGGTCAAAGCCATCCAAGAAATGCCTTATCCAAAGACTGAAAAACAAGTCAGAGGATTCCTGGGACGTTTGAATTACATTTCCAGATTTATATTCCTCATGACCGTGACATGCGCGCCAATCTTCAAATTGCTCAAAAAGAATCAGGACTGCGTATGGACAGAAGACTGCCAAACCGCCTTCAACATTATCAAAGAGTATATGTTGAATCCACCTATCCTATCACCTCCAGTGGAGGGAAGACCACTGATCATCTATTTAACAGTCTTGGAGGGCTCAATGGGATGTGTACTTGGTCAACAAGATGAAATAAAAAGAAAAGAGTCTGCCATCTACTATCTGAGCAAGAATTTTACCGACTGTGAAACTCGGTACACTATGCTTGAGAAAACTTGTTGTGCTCTGGCTTGGGCAGCCAAACGTCTTCGCCAGTATATGATTTGTCACACTACTTGGTTGATCTCTGAAATGGATCCGATCAAGTATGTCTTTGAAAAACCTGCTCTCACAGGAAGGATCGCCCATTGGCAGATGTTGTTATCAGAATACGACATTGAGTACCATGCTCAAAAAGTCGTCAAAGGGAGTATTTTAGCCGATCATTTGGCTCATCAACCGATCGACGATCAAGAATCAGTTGGGTTTGACTTCCTAGACGAAGATGTCATGTACTTGAAAATGAAAGATTGCGATGAACCGCTACCCAGTGAAGGGCCAGAACCAGGTTCTCAATGGGGACTAATCTTTGATGGAGCTGTCAACATCTATGGAAACGGAATTGGGACAATCATCGTAACACCTCAGGGTACCCACATTCCTTTCACTGCCAGACTGACCTTCAAGTGTATAAACAACGAGGCCGAATACGAAGCTTGTATCATGGGTCTCGAAGAAGCAATTGACTTAAGGATTAAGAACTTGGATCTGTATGGAGACTCAGCCCTGGTTATCAGTCAGATCAAAGAAGATTGGAACACATACTAATCAGGACTGATTCCTTACAAAGATTATGCGAGAAGGTTGTTACCATTCTTCAACAGAATCGAGTTTTATCATATCCCTCGTGAAGAGAATCACATGGCTGATGCATTGGCCACTCTCTCTTCCATGATTAGTGTAGGTCAATGGGACGACGTACCTAAGATCGACATAATGCGCCTAGAAAGGCCCGCCTACATCTTCACAATTGAAGCAGTCATAGATGACAAACCTTGGTATCACGATATCAAATGCTTCCTTTAGAAACAGAACACCCACCTAGGGCCTCAAGAAAAGACAGGAAAACCCTCAGAAGGATGGCAGGAAACTTCTTCCTGAACGGCGACACACTCTATAAGAGAAACTTTGACATGGTTTTGCTCTGATGGGTAGACAGACCAGAAGCAAACACGCTGATGAAAGAGATTCACGAAGGATCCTTTGGAACTCATGCCAACGAAAACACAATGGCGAGAAAAATACTGAGAGCAGGATACTATTGGGTTACCATGGAATCCGACTGCTACAAGTACATGAGAAGGTGTCACAAGTGTCAGATATACTCAGACAAAATCCACGTAAAACGCATCTCAAAGTTCTCTCTTCCCCATGGCCTTTTTCCATATGGGGAATCGACATAATTGGCATGATCGAACCCAAAGCTTTAAACGGACATCGGTTTGTCCTGGTAGCCATTGATTACTTCACCAAGTGGGTCGAAGCAGTGTTATACACCAATGTAACCCGACAAGTGGTGGTCCGATTTATCAAAAACAATATCATCTGCCGTTATGGTGTTCCCAGCCAGATCATTACTGATAATGGATCTAACTTGAACAACAAGATGATGAAAGAATTATGCGCTTAGTTCAAGATCGAACACAATAACTCATGTCCCTACCGACCTAAGATGAACTGAGCGGTAGAAGCGGCTAACAAGAACATCAAGAAGATCATTCAAAAGATGGTTGTAACCTACAAAGACTGGCACGAGATGCTACCCTTTTCTCTTCAAGGTTATCGTACATCTGTCCGCACTTCAACAGGGGCAACCCCTTTCTCTCTAGTATATGGCATGAAGGCAGTACTCCCTATAAAAGTAGATATCCCATCAATCCGGGTATTGATGGAAGCTAAGCTAACAAAAGCTAAATGGTGTCAAAGCAGACACGATGAGCTGAATCTGATAGAAGAAAAATGAATAACGGGTCTATGCCATGGTCAGTTGTATCAGCAAAGAATGAAGAAAGCGTTTGACAAAAAGGTCCGACCTCGCGTCTTCAGAAAATGAGACCTTGTGCTTAAGAAGATACAATCATTTCTCACTGATTCCCAGGGAAAATGGACTCCGAATTACGATGGCCCTTATGTGGTCAAGAAAGCCTTCTCAGGCGGCGCCTTGAGACTCGCAACCATGGATGGAGAAGAATTTGCCTACCCCACAAATGTTGATGTAGTCAAGAAATACTTCGCCTAAATATAAAAAAATGTCTCGGTGGATTGAAAACCTGAAAGGACGGTCTAGGCAAAAATTAGAGACATAAGCAAAAAAAAATCATCCCGATGGATTGGAAATCTCAAAGTACAATCCATGCAAAAATTAGGGATTAATGGCAAGTAACTATGTCCGACGAGGTTAAATCCCCAGCAGTAATGCCATCCATCAGGAAAACTCTAGTCAAGGTCATCTTCGACAGAAGCTCAGGAAGTCCAGAATTCAAAGTTGGTAGAAGGATAACGGTCGTTATGTTTTAATGTAGCCCTTTTCCCTTAAATTACCATTTTCTAACTTTGTAAATTCTCTATGGGATCACGCGCTTGGCTAATTTCCATCCTATCAATAAAATTTGAGCCCTAGTGCTTTTATTTTCAATTCTCATTTGTTTTAACTTTACAGAATGACATTTTTAACATGATCAACGATTCTTGAAATAAAACAAAAAATGAATTTACTTGTCAAATTTTTTTTCTGATTTTAAAATAAAGATGGTAATTCTTTTGACTGTTGAACATCGAAAGAACATTGATCGCTTCTCCGAAGGTGGTTGAGCCTCAAAGTGTAGAATCAAAGTACTCTTTCTAAACCAGTACGCCTGAATGAAGGATCAACAGAGTCAGAGACCATGTTTCATCTGACATCCCCGATAGAGTTCGTACCTCTTAATACCGATTGAGCAATTCTTTCTCCCACAGGAACCGTCTTTCTTAAGCAAGGCAAGATTGCTATTTTGAACCAATGATACTTTTATCCCCCGCATTGGCCGAGTATCCCTTCGTGTACATTCACTAGTCTGTATGTCGCGTCACTTTTGTCAGCATAAACATACATACATCATGCATAATTGATTCATGCTCATATTCATATTGCATCACTATCACTCTAGCCAGTCTTGTTCCCAAGTGATAAAAGTCCTCTCAATCGAGTTGTCAGTCCTTTACTTGTTAGGAAATGCAGCGTCTGAGCAGTTTCTCCCCAATTTATTTTTGGATTGGAGACGGTCCTCGACCACTTTGATAACTTGAACCTCTGAAAGGCAAGAAGACATTTGACAAACGTCACTCTTCAAGATGGCATTTTCGCTTTCCCTGATTAGAGAAAATCCCCAGAGAAAGCCTGGCAACTAAAGACTCTCAGCAACACATTGGTTTTTCTCTTCAGAAAAGTCAATGTTAATGAAGTCATCAGCATCTCAAAATTGGATTTCATCACCTGGCATTTCTTCGAGAAGATCTCTAAGAAAAGTATGATGTAATATCCCTAAGCAGAAATCCGTCTTTCAAGAGACTCATTTTCCCTAGTAGAGTCAATAAATGGCATCTCCAACAGATAAGTTTGCACGCCTCTACAACTCAGACAAATGGGTCTCCCCACCAAGTCTGACATCAAATTTTTTAATCAAATGGTATCTCCCTAGTAAACTCGGCGAGAAGTTTGATGAAACTGCTACGCATAGCGTCCCTTGTCAAGGAAGGAACTAAAAAAAACTGAGACCAGTTTAGTGGCTGAAGACAAGGATCGAGGGGAAGTTTATTGACAAAAGAAACTGAGACCAGTTCCGTGGATGAAGACCAAGATCGAGGGGAAGTTTATTTAAGAAACTTAGACCAGTTCCTTGGATGAAGACCAGGATCGAGGGGAAGTTCATTTAAGAAACTTAGACCAGTTCCTTGGGTAAAAACTAGGATTGAGGGGAAGTTTTACCCTTTTCTAAGCATCATTGCTTAGTAAAAGAAGATGGACGAGCAAACTGCCATTCATAACCACTGTCAAAATTTTGGGTATTCCGATATTTAATCCTCTTGCACCCCGAATGCCCAAATACCTTCGCCATTCACACCTTCGGGTCCAAGAAAATTAAATAGGGGCATCTGTCATACCCCAAATTTTGACTACCAAGATTTTCCATCATTGTCCAAATCATAACCACAATATGGATGTACCATCATGCCTCATCAATCTCCTCAAGGATTGTTGAACATTCACTACAATCGAGAACTAGGGTTTTTGAGCTCTCTCAGAGCACTTAGACAAAGGATCAATCAAGAAATGACATGATTTTCAATTTGTCTAACCTCTCAAACACCTATAAAGGATCAAGAGGACTCCCACATCAAGAATCAAGCATAAAGTTACAACATTCCAAGTGGATCAAGCCTCAAGATCGACAGTGTCACCAAATTAGGGTTTTGATCGACCAGGGCCTCCATATGGGAATCTTCATCTGGGCATGAGCCAATGCTTTAAAGCACAACCTAAGATACTCCAAGGGACCTCATAGATCCAATCATCAAGTCACATTAACCTCGGGGGATGCATTTACAAAAAATCAGGAATTAGGGTTTCTTGACCTAATTCACCCATAAGTTGACTTTTGGGTGAATTAACTAAAGCCATACTTCCTATTCCCAAGATTTTGAAAGCCAATAATATCCTAAACGTATCAAAAGCGCTCTCGCTGTATTTAGATATGCTGCCTAATTCCCACTATCCGGTTCCACCCCACGCTCTCGCAGTGCCGTCTCTAACCTTAATTAATTTCTCACTCTCGTGACAAAATCGTGTTAATAACTTCTCACTCTCGTGACAAAGCTATTTAAATTAGACTTGGAAATTAAAACCAAAACAGAATTTTAATCATAAGTTCGCACCTATTATTTTCTACCGAGTCCCGTCGGTAACGACGGTCCTCATACGTCAGACTCAAGAATATTTAGAAAGACATAGATAGGAAAACAAACACGCAGTTACGAAAAATAAACTTAATACTAAACATGATCTATCAAATAAAATAAGAAAGTAATAATAGTAAAATATACGATAAAGGGAACCTCGAATTAAATAGATGCTGAATTGTAATACGCCTGAAACCTTCGAATCAAAGTACAGAAATCGACTGACAAAAATAAATCCTAAAACTATATTGGTAATAGTCCCCCGATGTGGAGAACTATTACTTTTACATGGTAAATATGAAACTGCTTAAAAACTAAAACGAAGAAAAATTCTGGCTCAAAGGAAAAAAAAGAGAGAAACTGAATTGTGCAACTACTCCCCTTTATATTCACCACCTCGTTCTCCTGAAATCCCTCTGGTTGTTGACGGTTTTGAACCATGAAAATAGGAGTCGTGGCCGATTTTCTCTCTGCGTGGAGGAAGAACCGGCAAAATAATAGGATTGGGCTTTGTGGAAGTCGGCACAATCTTCGTGTGCAAATCATGTGGCAACCACCACATTCTCCTTCCCTTTATGTGTGTCAGGTGCCACATCCCCCATTCTCAAGTGTGGTGGGCGCCACACCTTAAGTGCGTGGCAAGCACCACCCTAAGTGTGTGGTGGGCCCACCCTTTTTATTATTTTTTCTTTTTTTTCTTCTTTTCTTCAATCTTTTTTTACTTCTATTTTCTTCTTTATTTCATTCTTTTGCAATTAAATCCCAAGTGGCCTATAAACATAAAATCCACATATAAATTTATAAATCAGTACATAACATCAATTAAAATAAAGAAATCGTAAGTAAAATTCATGTAAGTCGAGTCAATTTAACGATATAATTTCGCGTTATCAAACTCCCCCACACTTAAACCTTTGCTTGTCCTCAAGCAAACCATGACTCAGGAGAAAAATAGTGTATACGGATACTTATCCTAGGCTACCAATTCTATTTTAGTTAAGTTTGTGTCGAAGGTACTTGCACACACACTAAGGATATCGTAACAACACAATTCCATATTTGTGGTCATCAACCCTCTTCCTATACAAACCAATCCAAATCATATCATTATACCTAAGCCTAACTTACTCATCCTTCTTTCGCCCCTTTTCATTCTGGCGCAATCACATTAAGCCCGTTATCCTCTCACACTCATGGTAGGATAGCCTGTTAGTGACTATGATCTCAATATCATAATAATTTTTTTTTCTTTTGCACATTGGCTTAAATATCAATAGATAAAGAAGTTTGCACTATTGGGCTAAAATTTCGGGTGATGATCACCTAATCTTAGAAGGAGCATTTCTTTTCATTCATCATTTTTTTTATTAATTTACTTTTTTTTAAACCTGAGATCATACACTTATTTGCATCGGCTTCCTACTTAGTGTGTGCTTAGGATGGTGTTGACTGCTAAATAAACTAATTAGGAACTACTGAAGGGTGAGAACTTAAGGCTATGGCATAAAAGGTTCTCAAATTGATTTCCATAATTTAGAGGCTCACGGTGTTAAAACGATACCGATCTTGCGGAATTTTCCCAAGTCTCACAATCTAACCTCAATTTCGTCTGTAACCTAAGATTTTCAAAAGAAACACTATTTTTAACTAAAAAAATTTCAAAATATTCGATATAGCTAAAGAGAATGGTGAAATCGATAGACAATATAAAATCACGCATAAAGACTCGACAGCACATGCACAGACCCACGAAACATTAAAACATAATAAATTTTAAAATCATGCTAAAAAACAGTAAATCTAACTAGAAAGCGGTAAAATGAAAGTGGAAAATGTTCCTCCCGCACACTTAAACCAAACATTGTCCTCAATGTTTTGATAAAAGGTGAAAAAGGAAAGATAGAACCTGTGTGAATGCTACTGCATGCCAAATCTTCTCTGATTATGCTCTTGTTGTTCATGACTTCACTGGCCACTTCTGCTTCGGCGGTGGGCGTTTTGAGATACCTTCATTTGTTGAAATTTCTCTTTTCTGAAATAACTCATAATGCTACCTATTTCCGGAGGAAGTACCTGCATAAGTGTTAGAAAAATACAGTGCGGTGTCAGTGTCACCAGGAGCAGCGACATTCGCATGAATGTCCGTGGGCACCTAGAAGGGGCTGAGGCGAGACAAGCAATACATTTCTTTATTTCCTGCAAACACAAACAATAAAAGGAAAACATTAAATTAAAAGTTCGTGGGTTGCCTCCCACGTAGGGATTTGTTTAACGTCGACAGCTCGACGGCTAATAATCTTCGATTTCCATGGCCACTTATCAAGCCATCTCACATATCCCTCACATTTTCTTTTCTTCCTTCTATGGGGTGGTTCATTCTTTTGAACTTGTGGCGGTGGTTCTGGATCTATCCTAAGTATCAGGTTTTCAAGTTTGGGCTTAATTATTTCATCCACCATCTCAAAGTCTAACCTTACCCTCTTAACAGTAATGATATCCCTAGTTTCATAGTCCTCGAATTTTCTCTTTTTACACGGGACCTCAGACAAAGGTGCATTGGTATGGATATTTTCCAATACCTCCACATACGCTTTCGATTGGGAGTCTACCTTAGTCTCTATAAACCTTTGCGGGAAAGGAATTGGTGGGGTATAGGGATGAGGAACAATAAGTCGTTCCTTCTCTACCTCTTCAAAAACATCCCTTTCGGTTGGTGTCAGTGGATTTTTCTCAATCTCTACTCTTTCCTTACCAAAACTCTCCTTAAACTCGTCATCACTCTCTTCAACCTCATTATCACTCTCTTTAGGATTTTCGATTTGTTTTTCACTACTGGTTGTTACAACATCCATATGTCTCTCAAGTGAGGGTCCTATAGGTGTATGTGCAAGCAGGGAGATTTGAATCTCCAATGCCTCAGTGTGAGTCGCGAGGGACTCGACCATATTGTTTATCTGCTAAGGGTTTCATAAGTATCGAGATGTTGTCTTCTAAGCTCTTCATTCTGGAGAGTTTGTGTCTCCACAAAGTGCTCCATCATAGATTCTAACCTAGAATTAGTCGTTGTTTCAATGAAATCCTCCATTAATGTTTCGAGGTTGAAATTGACGGATTCTTGTGGTTCCTTAAAATATTGGGAGTGGTAATCATAGAGAAAATTTGGTTGAGGTTCCTCAAAATAAAGGGAGTCTGGCGGTTGGTAATCGTAGAGAAAATTTGGGTGCGGATCCTCAAAATTTTGGGAGTGGTCATCATAGAGGAAATTTGGGTGATACATAGTTATAGGGATAAGAGTGCCTTAGTCTATACGGTACAACAACGGAATCACAATATTGACTGTTGGTCCCCGGCAACGGCGCCAAAAACTTGATGCGTTCGCAAGTGCACGGAAATATCGAAGTAATATAAAAGATTGTCGAACCCACAGAGACCAATGTCAACCTACTGTAATCTATCGTTGCTTTGTAAAGCTAAGGCTGATGAATATTTAATTAAGAGGAAACTAGAACTAAAACTAAAAATGAACTTAGAAAATATAACAGAAAAGAGAGGCCGGCATATGGATTCCGCGTTCCTGAAGGACTTTGTAGAATTCGGGTACTGATTACGACTATAAGTTAGTTCCGTAGAATATACCAACTTAAAGACCCTGCCTCACGCTCTCGCGGTATTAACTAAAGCCATACTTCCTAATCCCAAGATTTTTCTCTCGCTCGCCCGGTATCTAGAAAATACATTTTGAAAGCCAATAATATCCTAAACGTATCTAAAGCGCTCTCGCTGTATTTAGATATGCTGCCTAATTCCCACTATCCGGTTCGACCCCACGCTCTTGCAGTGCCGGCTCTAACCTTAATTAATTTTCCACTCTCGTGACAAAATCATGTTAAATAACCTCTTTCTTTCATGACAAAGCTATTTAAATTAGAATTGGAAATTAAAAACAAAACAGAATTTTAATCATAAGTTCGCACCTATTATTTTCTACCGAGTCCCGTCGGTAACGACGATCCTCATACGCCGGACTCAAGAATATTTAATAAGACATAGATAGGAAAAAACACGTAGTTACGATAAAAAAACTTAATTCTAAACATGATCTAGCAAATAAAATAAGAAAGTAATAACAGTAAAATAAACGATAAAGGGAACCTGGAATTAAATAGATGCTGAATTGTAATACGCCTGAAAGCTTCGAATCAAAGTACAGAAATCGACTGACAAAAATAAATCCTAAAACTATATTGGTAATAGTCCCCTGATGTGGAGAACTATAACTTTTACATGGTAAATATGAAACTGCTTAAAAACTAAAACGAAGAAAAATTCTGGCTCAGAGGAAAAAAAAAAGAGAGACTGAATTGTGCAACTGCTCCCCTTTATATTCACCACCTCGTTCTCCTGAAATCCCTCTGGTTGTTGACGGTTTTGGACCATGAAAATAGGAGTCGTGGGCGAGTTTCTCTCTGCGTGGAGGAAGAACCGGAAAAATAATAGGATTGGGCTTTGTGGAAATCCCCACAATCTTCGTGTGCAAATCATGTGGCAACCGCCACATTCTCCTTCCCTTTATGTGTGGTAGGCGCGACATCCCCCATTCTCAAGTGTGGTGGGCGCCACACCTTAAGTGTGTGGCAGGCGCCACGTTAAGTGTGTGGTGGGCCCACCCTTTATATTTTTTTCTTTTTTTTCTTCTTTTCTTCAATCTTTTTTTCCTTCTATTTTCTTCTTCATTTCATTCTTTTGCAATTAAATCCCAAGTGGCCTACATACATAAAATCCACATATAAATTTATAAATCAGTACATAACATCAATTAAAATAAAGAAATCGTAAGTAAAATTCATGTAAGTCGAGTCAATTTAACGATATAATTTTGCATTATCAAACTCCCCTACACTTAAACATTTGCTTGTCCTCAAGCAAACCATGACTCACGAGAAAAATAGTGTATACGGATACTTATCCTAGGCTACCAATTCTATTTTGGTTAAGTTTATATCGAAGGTACTTGCACACGCACTAAGGATATCGTAACAACACCATTCCACATTTGCGGTCATCAACCCCCTTCCTTTACAAACCAATTCAAATCATGTCATTATACCTAAGACTAACTTACTCATCCTTCTTTCATCCCTTTTCATTCTGGCGCAATCACATTAAGCCCGTTATCCTTTCACACTCATGGTAGGATAGCCTGTTAGTGACTATGATCTCAATATCATAATGATTTTTTTTCTTTTGCACATTGGCTTAAATATCAATAGATAAAGAAGTTTGCACCATTGGGCTAAATGATCGGGTGATGATCACCTAATCTTAGAAGGAGCATTTCTTTTCATTCATCATTTTTTTTCTTAATTTACTTTTTTTTAACCTGAGATCATACACTTATTTGCATCGGCTTCCTACTTAGTGCGTGCTTAGGATGGTGCTGACTGCTAAATAAACTAATTAGGAACTACTGAAGGGTGAGAACTTAAGGCGATGGCATAAAAAGTACTCAAATTGATTTCCATAATTTAGAGGCTCACGATGTTAAAACGATACCGATCTTGCGGAATTTTCCCAAGTCTCACAATCTAACCTCAATTTCGTCTGTAACCTAAGATTTTCAAAAGAAACACTATTTTTAACTCAAAAATTTTCAAAATATTCGGTATGGCTAAAGAGAATGGGGAAATCGATAGACAATATAAAATCACACATAAAAACTCGACAGCACATGCACAGACCCACGAAACATTAAAACAGAAATTTTTTTAAAATCATGCTAGAAAACAGTAAATCTAACTAGAAAGCGGTAAATGTTCCTCCCCCACACTTAAACCACACATTGTCCTCAATGTTTTGATAAAAGGTGAAAAAGGAATGATAGAACCTATGTGAATGCTACTGCGTGCCAAATCTTCTCTGATCATGCTCTTGTTACTGGCCACTTCTGCTTCGGCGGTGGGCATTTTGAGATACCTTCATTTGTTGAAATTTCTCTTTTCTGAAACAACTCATAATGGTGCCCATTTCTGGAGGAAGTACCTGCATAAGTGTTAGAAAAATACAGTGCGGTGTCAGTGTCACCACCAGCAGCGACATTCACAAGAATGTCCATGGGCACCTAGAAGAGGCTGAGGCGAGACAAGCAATACATTTCTTTATTTCCTGCAAACATAAACAATAAAAGGAAAACATTAAATTAAAAGTTTGCGGGTTGCCTCCCACTCAGGGCTTTGTTTAACGTCGATAACTCGACGGCTAATAATATTGGATTTCCATTGCCACTTATCAAGCCATCTCACATATCCCTCACCTTTTCTTTTCTTCCTTCTATGGGGTGGTTCATTCTTTTGAACTTGTGGTGGTGGTTTTGGATCTATCCTAAGTATTAGCTTTTCAAGTTTGGGCTTAACTATTTCATCCACCATCTCAAAGTCTAACCTTACCCTCTTAACAGTAATGATATCCCTAGTTTCATGGCCCTCGAATTTCCTATTTTTACGCGGGACCTCAGACAAAGATGCATTGGTGTGGATATTTTCCAATACCTCCACATACGCTTTCGATTGGGAGTCTACCTTAGTCTCTACAAACATTTGTGGGAAAGGAATCGGTGGGGTATAGGGATGAGGAACAATAAGTGGTTCCTTCTCTACCTCTTCAACAACCTCCCTTTCGGTTGGTGTCGGTGGATTTTTCTCAATCTCTACTCTTTCCTTACCAAAAATCTCCTCAAACTCGTCATCACTCTCTTCAACCTCATTACCACTCTCTTTAGGATTTTTGATTTGTTTTTCACTACTGGTTGTTACAACATCCATATGCCTCTCAAGGGAGGGTCCTATAGGTGTCTGTGCAAGCAGGGAGATTTGAGTCTCCAATGCCTCAGTGTGAGTCGTGAGGGACTCGACCATAGTGTTTATCTGCTAAGGGTTTCATAAGTATCGAGATGTTGTCTTCTAAGCTCTTCGTTCAGGAGATTTTGTGTCTCCACAAAGTGCTCCATCATAGATTCTAACCTAGAATTAGTTGTTGTTTCAATGAAATCCTCCATTAATGTTTTGAGGTTGGAATTGACGGATTCTTGCGGTTCCTCAAAATATTGGGAGTGGTAATTATAGAGAAAATTTGGTTGAGGTTCCTCAAAATACTAGGAGTCTGGCGGTTGGTAATCGTAGAGAAAATTTGGGTTCGGATCCTCAAAATTTTGGGAGTGGTCATCGTAGAGGAAATTTGGGTGATACATAGTTATAGGGATAAGATTGCCTTAGTCTATACGGTGCAACAACGGAATCACAATATTGACTGTTGGTCCCCGGCAACGGCGCCAAAAACTTAATGCGCCCGCAAGTGCACGAAAATATCGAAGTAATATAAAATATTGTCGAACCCACAGAGACCAATGTCAACCTACTATAATCTATCGTTGCTTTGTAAAGCTAAGGTTGATGAATATTTAATTAAGACGAAACTAGAACTAAAACTAAAAATGAACTTAGAAAATATAACAGAAAAGAGAGGTCGGAATATGGATTCCGCGTTCCTGAAGGACTTTGTAGAATTCGGGTACTGATAACGACTATAACTTAGTTCCGTAGAATATACCAACATAAAGACCCCGCCTCACGCTCTCGCGGTATTAACTAAATCCATACTTCCTATTCCCAAGATTTTACTCTCGCTCGCCCGGTAACTAGAAAATACATTTTGAAAGCCAATAATATCCTAAACGTATCTAAAGCGCTCTCGCTGTATTTAGGTTTGCTGCCTAATTCCCACTATCCCGTTCGACCCCACGCTCTCGCAGTGCCGACTCTAACCTTAATTAATTTCTCACTCTCGTGACAAAATCGTGTTAAATAACCTCCCACTCTCGTGACAAAGCTATTTAAATTAGACTTGGAAATTAAAACCAAAACAGAATTTTAATCATAAGTTCGCACCTATTATTTTCTACCGAGTCCCATCGGTAACGACGGTCCTCATACGCCGAGCTCAAGAATATTTAGAAAGACATAGATAGGAAAACAAACATGTTGCTACGATAAATAAACTTAATACTAAACACGATCTAGCAAATAAAATAAGAAAGTAATAACAATATAATAAACGATAAAGGGAACCTGGAATTAAATAGATGCTGAATTGTAATATGCCTGAAAGCTTCGAATTAAAGTACAAAAATCGACTAACAAAAATAAATCCTAAAACTATATTGGTAATAGTCCCCCGATGTGGAGAACTATTACTTTAACATGGTAAATATGAAACTGCTTAAAAACTAAAACGAAGAAAAATTCTGGCTCAGAGGAAAAAAAAAAGAGACTGAATTGTGCAACTGCTCCCCTTTATATTCACCACCTCGTTCTTCTGAAATCCCTCTGGTTGTTGACGGTTTTGGACCATGAAAATAGGAGCCGTGGGCGATTTTCTCTCTGCGTGGAGGAAGAATCAGCAAAATAATAGGATTGGGCTTTGTGGCAGTCGCCACAATCTTCGTGTGCAAATCATTTGGCAACCGCGACATTCTCCTTCCATTTATGTGTGGCAGGTGCCACATCCCCCATTCTCAAGTGTGGTGGGCGCCACACCTTAAGTGTGTGGCAGGCGCCACCTTAAGTGTGTGGTGGGCCCACCTTTTTTATTTATTTTTCTTTTGTTTTCTTCTTTTCTTCAATCTTTTTTTCCTTCTATTTTCTTCTTCATTTCATTCTTTTGCAATTAAATCCCAAGTGGTCTACAAACATAAAATCCACATATAAATTTATAAATCAGTACATAAAATCAATTAAAATAAAGAAATCGTAAGTAAAATTCATGTAAGTCGAGTCAATTTAATGATATAATTTTGCGTTATCAGCTCACAAGTTTCAATTTCACCAGGACCACAATTAGGGTTTTGAGGAAAAAGTCAACCGTGCCTTTGACTTTTGACTAAGACATGCTCCCAAACCTTAGGACATGATTCAATGCACCCTATAACACCTATGGAATCCATCCATTAGGTTTGATTTAGGTCAAGGACTTGATGTCACAAACGATCGCACAGTTTGGATTTCATCCGATAAAAAGTCAACTGTGCACAAAATCAAGTTTGACTTTTTGGAATTTTTCACAAATATGGTTCCCCTAATAAAAAATAATGTTAATGTGTGGTATTGATCATCATTCATTAAGAAAAATCAAGATAAGCGAGGTTTCTTGCAAAAGGGGCAACCATAAGAAACCAAAATTTTTCTAAGTTATGGAACAAAAGTGGTTTTGGTACCAACTTCCAAGGACCATAACTTCTTATCCAAGCAACCATTTTGGGTGATCCAAAGCTGGATTTATAGGTCTTGCCACACTCTACAAAAGCTTCAACTACCTCAGACTCCAATTTTTCATGGATTTTGAGTTATGGATTGATCAAAATCACAAAAACATGAAAATGACACTTTCCAACACTTAGTGAAAATCTGCCTAAGTTACCAGCCTTGAACATCAATGTTCATGAGGATTTTTCAGTTGGATCCAAATAGTTTCAAAACAAACTATGATCACACATGTTTTGTATCATATGGGGGCTTTCTAAAAAGCACAAGAGCCTTTCATAAATCAACTTGAGCAGGGAGATATGATCCTCTCAAAATCACTATTTCCAATTGCCTCGTACAAGGCAGATTTTGTGCATTTGCTCGATTTGGAAAAATTGGACAAATCTAAGCCTTGTCATCCACTTGGACACATCAGAGGATAAAACAAAAGGAGAATGATCTGATCCCTAAGCCTCCAAAGTCCAAGAATCTACACATAGCCATAACAAACCTAAAAAGGCTAAAAAGGTGCCAAGACTCCAATTTTGTTTCCAAGCATTCAATGGATGCACCAAGGTGGCATTGACTGACACATTCCTAACTGAATGAGTCAAGAATAAGCTCTGAATCAAAGGACCATAGGCCTGTGCCCTAAACTCAAGTCAATGGCTAGAGGAGACTTAAGATTCCCTTGGATCAACATTGGCCAAAGGCCTGCTACAGCTGCCATTCACTATTGATGCCAAAACAAACTTGATACACTATAAATAGAGCTCAATTATGACCAGTTTAAGTACGGAAAAGCACTACAACTGATACTTTCCTCAAAATCTCTCTCTTTAGGCCAAAATGCATTCTTTTGCAAGTCATCTCTGAGTTTTTGAGTTAGAGAGCAATTCCACCACTACTCATGATCCAAACATATCCAATATGTTATATCTAAGCTGTCCAAACACTCACTTGTGACCTGAAACACCAAAATTAGAAAATCCACTTCCAAAACCTCAAAATTGGACTTTTCTGCATTTTCCAAGCCATGCCTTGATTCAGTCACTTCCAAAACCAAACAAGGTCTCAAACACACTCCAAATATCATCCTCAAATTGTCCCAATTGGTTCCCCTCATTTGGAACACCATTTGAGAGAGTTGCCATATTGGCCACTTTTGCCCCTTTTGCAAGAAAGAGCTAAAACTTGTTCTTGAGGATTCAAGCTGGTTTTGATCATCCTAAAAGCTTCTAAGGGATCAATCAAGAGTGTCCAAAGCATTAGATTACTTCTGGCACAAGGATCTTGACAGTTAGCACAAGAAGCTCAAAGAGGTAAGTGCATCACAACTTGAACTCTTTGAATTATGCATTGCTTTGAAGTCCACTGATCATAAACATCTCATGCATGTTGTATATGTTGTGTTTGAACCAATTTACCCTGCTATTGTTGACTGAGTAGTGATATAGCATAAAACATACAAATCAAGGCCTATTTTGAAACCACTATCGGGTTTTAAAATAGGGACACTTTCTGAAAATTACAAAAGAACCATTGGATTCCTCATGAAATTCTAGGCCAGATGCACCTAAATTTTGTCCAAATCCATGGAGAAATGAGAAAGTTAGAGGCTTCACGTAAATTGCCAAAACTTGCTTTGCCTTGGCTTTGGCCAGGCCTGAAAATAAGGCACCCCATATATGCACATGGGGTGGTTTTGATACACGGATGTATCACCACCCTAGTGGTAGCGCGTATGTGTGTCTGTGTATGAGGTCGTGGGTTCAAACTCCACCCAGACCATTTTGCCATTTTCTCATTTTTTTGCTATTTTTCACATATTTTATGGTTTTTGTTAATTAATTCCAAAATTAATTTCTCTCTCAATTTTAATTATTATCTATTGGTTCTTTTTTTGAAAATTCCCAAAAATGGTAAAATATTTTATTCCATAAAAATTTCACAAAAATATTATTTATTTCATATATTTATTATTTTTGCAAAGAATTATGTTTTATTTATTTTTAAACATTTAAAAATATTTCTTTCTCTTGATTTTGCAAATTCAAATAATTTTCAAATTATTCTATGAATGAAACATGATTTTTCAAAAATTAATCCAAGGTCACAACTTGTTTTTTTCACACATGTTTGTTAATTTTGATCATTTTAATTGAATTTTTATTCAATTAAAATATATTTTAAAATCAAATCAGAGTTTTTATTATTTTCACCCTCACAAATATTTTTTCAAACACTTTTGGGCCTCTAATAGAGTGTAAGACCCAACCTCTTTTGTACATGAATAATTTGGGCCTCAGTCATTGTATAAGCCCCAGTACAGTTTACCAAACAACGGTATGATTACTGTTTTTTTATCTGGGCCTCTCCTTGAGTATATGCCTCAATCTTTTCAAAAACAACTTCCCTTTTGATTTAGTTTCAAATCCATAGTTGTTATCAAAACTTTCTTTAATTTCTTGAATAACTAACCATACAGCTGTTACAGTGGAAGCTTGCTCGCCTGTAAGTTTTATCAGCTTTCTTTTACATACTTGCACATATATATATATATATATATATAATTGTTTGTGCTGGAAGCTTGCTTGTAACACCCCAATCTATACCCCCCCCATGCTATTAAAGCGGTAGAAGAAAATTCAAAATTTCATCAGAGTATAATTAAAACATGCACGACATAGACCGGAGATGCCACATCAATTTGAAACAAACATACAACACCTGCTCATACAGATATGCAACAATTCAGGTAGTAATACACCCACGAATCAGAAACAGAATAATAGCGGAAAATCTGCAACTGAATCTCATATATATATATATCATGAAAGTTTATTTGTCATATACAACCATACATGTACAATTCCAAAGATACATATACATAATACAAACTAATCACAAACGGCCACCCTAACTACCCGGCGTCACATATCAGAGCCGACCGACAAAAGAATGAAGACACAAAGCTTCACAAAAAGACCTCCAGCAACTCTGCAATGCCTCATAGAGCATTATAAAACAGCAGAAGGGTGAGAAACACAATCATAACACAGTTGCATATAATCATATATTAACACAAAATGCACATATAAAATATTTTCACCACAATTGCACCACAATCACATACAACACATATTCTATATATACGTCGCCGATGCATATCAATCATATACAATACTCTCATCACCCACATAGATATACATATTTCATCTCATCAGTCACATTCGCAATTCCATACACAATTAATCCATGATTTATGCAAATCCACCGAGACCGACACAACGACTCCATGCAATGCACATGCGGTACCGACTCATCACATCTCCGATCCAGTTCACTCAGGAACTATTGGAACCATCGCTCGTTACTTAGTGTAACTCCCCGTCAGGCATACGATGTTCCACATCGCTTTCGGTCCTCTTTGTATAAGGCTCACGACGTTTATGGATTGCTTTCGGTCCTCTTTGTATAAGGCTCACAATCCGATCGCTCACACCCCACAAGGGCACACGATCGTCTATAACCATCGCTTTCAGTCCTCTTATTTTTAAGGCTCACGATATATCAAATCGCTTTAGGTCCTCTTATTTTTAAGGCTCACGATGTTATAGCGGATTCCCATTGGAATCTATCCGTCGCTCGTACCCTCATGGTACTCGACTTCACAATATGCATATTATGATGCTTGGCATGCAATGACTCATAACATTCATATGCACTCATTTACTCATCCATAATCATGCATAACTCAACAATTACAACACATTGCAATTTCTTGCCGTAAGGCTACCAATCATCATTACGATATGTATTTCATGCAATTTCATCACTCAACAGTACACAAGTTATAAAATATCCACACCAACAACATATTGCACATACACATCAAGTTCACACAATTAAACGGCAAAAGTCGACAACAAAACAACACATTTTCTAATTTCCGACATAATATAATCGGCCAACAATTCTCAAAACCATCATCAATACAAAGTATATTTTATGAGCTTTCTAACGCATCAAACCACGCCTCAAACCGAACCACAGATCAAAAGTTATGAATTTTCAAAGAAAATAATTTATTGAGATACAGCCAAATTCGCCTGGCGACTTGAGAATTCGCCTGGCGAATTCCCATTTGCCTGCCATTCGCCATGGATTTCGCCTAGCGAATCCCATTCACCAGCAATTCGCCTGGCGAGCTAGTGGCGAGTCACCAATTAAAAAAAAACCAAGAGTTACAGAAGCTACCCCCTTTCTGTAATTCCTATTTCGCCTGGCGACTTACGAATTCGCCAGCAGTTCGCCTGGAGAGCTAGTGGCGATACCCAATTCACCTGGCGAATCTCAAATTCGCCTGGCGAATCACACCAGAACCACAAAAATGCTGTTACGGGTTACACTATCCAAAAACCTCATTTTTCATTCCAAATCAATTCCAACACCAAAACAATTATCAGCAATGACTCACAAACACATGGTGATCATACAATGCAAATTATATTGATTTCCGACCGCGTAAACATCGATTCCTAATCATTTTATCATTTTCGACCTAAAACTCAAAAGCCCTGGAAAGACAAGAAACATCCAAGCAAACACATACATAATCATACACAAATATAGCATAACCGAGTTTCGCACCCTTACCCGGTTAAATAGCGCGTAGAAAAATCGGTTGCTTGATTTCTTCTTTCTCAAGTTTTTCTCTCTTTTCTTCTTTTCTCTTCTCTTCTCTTCTTTTCTCTTCTTACTATTTTTCTCTCTTTTTCTTTCTATTCTTAACTTAACCAAATAAATCAAAACGCCCAAAATACCCCTACACCCAAATATCTCGCAAACGCTCCCAAAACCCGATAAAATATAATCTCGACTAAAAATAACATATTTTCAGATAAAAGTCAGAAATAAAAATAAAATAATAATAGAATAATAAAAAACGACTCAAATAAATAAAACGGACTAAAACTGACAAAAACTGGGGCGTTACAACTCTCCCCCACTTAGAAATTTTCGTCCTCGAAAATATACCTGAGACGAACAACTCTGGATACGACTTCCGCATCCGACTCTCCAACTCCCAAGTCAAATTACCCTCAGCAGCGCCTCCCCACGCTACCTTCACCAGTGCAATATCCTTGCCCCTCAACCGCTTCACTTCGCGATCCAAAATCCTAACTGGTAAAGCCTCAACCGTAAGGTTCTCCCTTACCTCAATCTCATCCATCGGAATCACATGTGACAGATCTGGAACATACTTCGGCAACTGTGAAACATGAAA
This sequence comes from Lathyrus tuberosus, assembly GCA_022829125.1. Classification (NCBI taxonomy): domain Eukaryota; kingdom Viridiplantae; phylum Streptophyta; class Magnoliopsida; order Fabales; family Fabaceae; genus Lathyrus; species Lathyrus tuberosus. The sequence continues at coordinate 1,122,265 of JALAZF010000241.1, read as the reverse complement.
CACATCGTGCAAATTCGACAGATTCGGCGGCAACGCCACTCGATACGCCACAGTACCAACTCTCGCGGATATCTGGTAAGGACCAATAAACCGAGAAGTAAGTTTCTTCGATTTCAATGCACGACCAACACCTGTTACCGGCGTAACCCTCAAAAATACATGATCGCCCTCTTGAAACTCAAGATCTTTCCGTCTCCGATTATGATAACTCTTTTGTCTACTCTGAGAAGCTTTCATCTTCTCACAAATAAACTTCATCTTATCTGTAGTCTGCTGCACCAACTCCGGTCCTACCACCGTTCTCTCACCAGATTCGTCCCAACACAATGGTGTTCGACACCTTCGTCCATATAATGCTTCAAACGGTGCCATTCCAATACTAGAATGAAAACTGTTGTTATAAGTGAATTCGATCAATGCAAGATAACTATCCCACATACCACCTTGTTCAAGAACACACGCTCGCAACAAATCTTCCAAAGACTGAATCGTCCTGTCCGTCTGACCATCCGTCTGCGGATGATAAGCCGAACTCAATCTCAATTTAGAACCCAAGCCTTATGTAAAATTTCCCAAAATCTCGAGGTAAACCTTGGATCTTGATCAAAAACAATACTTAACGGAACCCCATGCAACTTCACAATCACACTGATGTAAATCTCAGCTAACCGCTCCAAAGAAAAACTGATATCAATCGGAATGAAATGAGCCGATTTAGTCAGTCTATCTACAACCACCCAAATAGCATTATGCCCTCTCTGAGTTTTTGGCAACCCCGTTACAAAATCCATCGAAATGCTATCCCATTTCCACTCCGGAATATCCAACGGTTGCAACAAACCACTAGGCCTCAAATGTTCAACTTTCGACTTCTGACAAGTCAAACACGCATACACAAACTGAGCCACATCTCTTTTCAATCCAAACCACCAGAAAATCTTCTTCAAATCTTGGTACATCTTATTCGCTCCCGGATGTATACTCAAATTACTCCGGTGTCCTTCCTCCAAAATCATCCTTTTCAACTCCGAATAATCAGGAATACAAATTCGACCACGGAACCTCAAAACACCATTAACATCCACTTCAAAATCACTACTCGCATCTTTTCCGCCAACCAACATCAAATCCACGAATTTCACATCCAACTTCTGTTTCTCACTTACAGACAACAGAAAATCATTAGTAACCTTCAGCATACCCAGCCTCACACTATCCGAAGTCACTTCACATACCAAACTCAAGTCTCTAAACGATTCCAAAAGTTCCCACTCCTTAACCATTAAAGCTGACATATGCAATGATTTCCGGCTCAACGTATCAGCTACCACATTAGCTTTACCAGGATGGTAATTCAAGCCAAAGTCGTAGTCCTTCAAGAATTCCAACCATCTACGCTGCCTCATATTTAACTCCTTCTGATCAAACAAATATTTCAAGCTTTTATGATCACTAAAGACTTCGAACCTTGCACCGTAGAGATAATGCCTCCAAATCTTTAACACAAAAACCACAGCCGCTAACTCAAGATCATGAGTAGGATAATTTTTCTCATGCACTCTCAATTGCCTTGAAGCGTAAGCCACAACCTTACCTTCCTGCATCAGCACACCACCTAGACCAATCAAAGACGCATCACAATAAACCATGAACGGTTCATTAGGATCCGGTAAAATCAAAATCGGAGCTGTCGTCAATCTTCTTTTCAGCTCATTAAAACTCTCCTCACACCGAATATCCCAAATGAACGCTTGCCCTTTACAAGTCAACTGGGTCAATGGAAGTGCCAACTTAGAAAAACCTTCAATAAACCGCCGATAATAACCAGCCAAACCCAAAAGGCTTCGAATTTCAGTAACAGATCTCGGAACCTCCCATTGTAGAACTGCTTCTACTTTAGATGGATCCACAGAAATACCATTACCTGAAATTACGTGTCCAAGAAAACTCACCTCCGATAACCAGAACTCACACTTGGACAATTTTGCAAAAAGTTTCCTTTCCTTCAAAACCTGCAAAACAATACGCAAATGCTCCGCGTGCTCCTCCCGAGACTTAGAATAGATTAAAATATCATCAATAAACACAACAACAAAACGATCCAAATGCTCGTGAAAAATACGATTCATGTATTCCATAAACACACCTGGCGCATTAGAAACCCCGAACGGCATCACCGAATATTCATAATGACCGTAACGTGTCCTAAAAGTCGTCTTCTGAATATCTTCCTCTTTCACCCTTATCTGATGATACCCCGATCTCAAATCAATCTTACTAAACACACAAGCACCAACCAACTGATCCATCAGATCATCAATCCTTGGAAGAGGATACTTATTCTTAATCGTCACCTTATTCAACTGACGATAATCAATATACAATCGCATACTTCCATCTTTCTTTTTCACCAACAAAACTGGAGCACCCCAAGGAGAAACACTTGGCCTCACAAACCTCTTCTCCAACAACTCATTCAATTGCTTTTTCAACTCAACCAACTCAGATGCCGACATTCTATAAGGTGCCATAGACACAGGTTTAGTACCAGGAACCAGATCTATAGAAAACTCCACCTCTCTCTCTGGCGGCACATCTGAAATATCCTCAGGAAACACTTCAGGAAATTTACACACAACAGGAAACACATCCAGCGACACTTGACTAGCCACGGTCAAAGATGCAAACAATCCGCACAACTGAGCTTCCTCCGCCAAAAGTTTCTTCAACTCTTTAGTAGATAAGAAACTCGAGTCTTCGTCTTCCTCAAGAGAAGGAAACCTTACTAGCTTATGATAACAATCAATATGAACCCGATTGAATTGCAACCAATTCATTCCCAAAACCACATCTAAACCCTCCAATGGCAAACACACTAAATCTATCTCAAAATCTTTACCATAAATGGTCAAAGGACAACTCAAACAAACCAACGAAGTAGTTACTGAACCCATTGCTGGCGTATCAATAACCATCTCCCCATCCATTAAGGACAACACAAGATTCAAACGCTTCGCGCACTCAGACGAAATAAACGAATGAGTCGCTCCAATATCAATAATAGCAATTAAGGGCATACTATTAATAAAACAAGTACCTCGAATCAGACGATCTGCACTTGAAGTCTGAGTCCCTGACAACGCAAAGACTTTCCCACTAACTTGAGCCTTCTTCGGTTTCGGACACTTGGTAATAATGTGACCAGGTTCACCACAGTTGAAACATACCAACACATTCTTCCTTGCACAATCAGTAACCACATTTCCTACACCGCCGCAATTAGAACACTTCCTCAAATCCTTCCTACACTCAGACTGATGATGTCCCACATCACCACATTTAAAACACCTCAGAGGACTAGACATTCCTCCCCCACTTGACCTTCGATCAAAAGCACCCCTTTGCCTACCTTTATCAGCTGGTGTCACATAAGGACCACCACGAACCTGTTGCTTCCCTTTCTGGTCGGTCATACTCTTATAGTGAGTAGAACGAGCCTTACTATCCTCCTCATAAATCCTGCAACAATCCACCAAGTCTGGAAACCTTCGAATCCTCTGATAACCAATAGCCTATTTAATCTCAGGACGCAACCCACTTTCAAACTTAACACACTTAGAGAATTCTGCAGTCGCCTCCGCACAATGTGGATAAAACTGCACCAGCTCAACAAACTTAGCAGTATAGTCTACAACAGACATACTACCTTGTTTCAATTCCAAGAATTATATCTCTTTCTCCCCTCTGACATCTTCGAGAAAATACTTCCTCAAGAACTCCCGGCTAAACAACTCCTAAGTGATCTCTTCCTCCTCCTCCGCTGCAGCTTCCAACACATGACGAGTACCAACCCACCAATCATCAGCTTCTTCCAGCAACATGTGAGTACCTAGTTTCACCTTCTGATCCTCGTCACAATCCATCACTCGGAAAATCCTTTCGATCTCTTTCAACCAAATCTGTGCACCATCAGGATCATATCTTCCTTTGAAGACAGGTGGTTTATTCTTCCGAAACTCATCATTGCCAGCAGCATTCAGTGCACCCTGCACAGCCCGAGCCATAGCCTGCATCGCAGCAGCTAAAGCAGCGTCGTTCCTTCCATCCATATTCTGTTTATTTCCAATAACAGCAACTATGGTTAAAAAAATAGCTCACCTAACCACAACGACCAACAAGGACTGACGCAAACTGACACAGACTGGCTCTGATACCACTTAATGTAACACCCCAATCTATACCCCCCAAGCTATTAAAGCGGTAGAAGAAAATTCAAAATTTCATCAGAGTATAATTAAAACATGAACGACATAGACCGAAGATGGCACATCAATTTGAAACAAACATACAACACCTGCTCATACAGATATGCAACAATTCAGGTAGTAATACACCCACGAATCAGAAACAGAATAATAGCGGAAAATCTGCAACTGAATCTCATATATATATATATATATATATATCATGAAAGTTTATTTGTCATATACAACCATACATGTACAATTCCAAAGATACATATACATAATACAAACTAATCACAAACGGCCACCCTAACTACCCGGCGTCACATATCAGAGCCGACCGACAAAAGAATGAAGACGCAAAGCTTCACAAAAAGACCTCCAGCAACTCTAATCTGCAATGCCTCATAGAGCATTATAAAACAGCAGAAGGGTGAGAAACACAATCATAACACAGTTGCATATAATCATATATTAACACAAAATGCACATATAAAATATTTTCACCACAATTGCACCACAATCACATAAAACACATATTCTATATATATGTCGCCGATGCATATCAATCATATACAATACTCTCATCACCCACATAGATATACATATTTCATCTCATCAGTCACATTCGCAATTCCATACACAATTAATCCATGATTTATGCAAATGCATCGAGACCGACACAACGACTCCATGCAATGCACATGCGGGTACCGACTCATCACATCTCCAATCCAGTTCACTCAGGAACTATTGGAACCATCGCTCGTTACTTAGTGTAACTCCCCGTTGGGCATACGATGTTCCCCGTCGCTTTCGGCCCTCTTTGTATAAGGCCCACGACGTTTATGAATTGCTTTCGGTCCTCTTTGTATAAGGCTCACAATCCGATCGCTCACACCCCACAAGGGCACACGATCGTCTATAACCATCGCTTTCGGTCCTCTTATTTTTAAGGCTCACGATATATCAAATCGCTTTAGGTCCTCTTATTTTTAAGGCTCACGATGTTATAGCGGATTCCCATTGGAATCTATCCGTCGCTCGTACCCTCATGGTACTCGACTTCACAATATGCATATTATGATGCTTGGCATGCAATGACTCATAACATTCATATGCACACATTTACTCATCCATAATCATGCATAACTCAACAATTACAACACATTGCAATTTCTTGCCGTAAGGCCACCAATCATTATTACGATATGTATTTCATGCAATTTCATCACTCAACAGTACACAAGTTATAAAATATCCACACCAACAACATATTGCACATACACATCAAGTTCACACAATTAAACGGCAAAAGTCGACAACAAAACAACACATTTTCTAATTTCTGACATAATATAATCGGCCAACAATTCTCAAAACCATCATCAATATAAAGTACATTTTATGAGCTTTCTAACGCATCAAACCGAACCACAGATCAAAAGTTATGAATTTTCAAAGAAAATAATTTATTGAGATACAGCCAAATTCGCCTGGCGAATTCCCATTCGCCAGCCATTCGCCATGGATTTCGCCTAGCGAATCCCATTCGCCAGCAGTTCGCCTGGCGAGCTAGTGGCGAGTCACCAATTAGAAAAAAAACCAAGAGTTACAGAAGCTACCCCCTTTCTGTAATTCCTATTTCGCCTGGCGACTTACGAATTCGCCTGGCGAATCCCATTCGCCAGCAGTTTGCCTGGCGAGCTAGTGGCGATACCCAATTCGCATGGCGAATCACACCAGAACCACAACAATGCTGTTACGGGTTACACTATCCAAAAACCTCCAAAAACCTCATTTTTCATTCCAAATCAATTCCAACACCAAAACAATTATCAGCAATGACTCATAAACACATGGTGATCATACAATGCAAATTATATCGATTTCCGACCGCGCAAACATCGATTCCTAATCATTTTATCATTTTCGACCTAAAACTCAAAAGCCATGGAAAGACAAGAAACATCCAAGCAAACACATACATAATCATACACAAACATAACATAATCGGGTTTCGCACCCTTACCCGATTAAATAGCGCGTAGAAAAATCGGTTGCTTGATTTCTTCTTTCTCAAGTTTTTCTCTCTTTTCTTCTTTTCTTTTCTCTTCTCTTCTTTTCTCTTCTTACTATTTTTCTCTCTTTTTCTTTCTATTCTTAACTTAACCAAATAAATCAAAACGCCCAAAATACCCCTACACCCAAATATCTCGCAAACACTCCCAAAACCCGATAAAATATAATCTCGACTAAAAATAACATATTTTCAGATAAAAGTCAGAAATAAAAATAAAATAATAATAGAATAATAAAAAACGACTCAAATAAATAAAACGGACTAAAACTGACAAAAACTGGGGCGTTACATTGCTCACCTGTAAGTTTTTATCAGCTTTCTTTACATGCTTTCATATATATATATATATATATATATATATATATATATATATATATATATATATATTTGTCTGTATTACTGGAAGCTTGCTCACCTATAAGTCCTTCTTTCATATCCTTTTAAATACCTGTCATATATCAACTGTATATATACTTGTATATCTGCTTAGAGTTTTCCCTGGCAATTAAGTCTAGAATTAGATAAAGCCAGTTGGTCACTCTTTTAATACAGTCAAAACTAGTTCCCCATAGGAATTCCAGATACAGTCTTGCCTTCCCTTGGGCTTAAACAATATGGAACAAAGAGAAAGACATTATTCCCGGTGAAACTTTTCTCAGACTGTCACTATTAGAAAATTGTCAAGGAAGTTCATTTCCCTAGAGAGGATTAATTCCCGGTGAAACCTCTCTTGAATTTCTTCAAACCCTAGAACTGTTCACTAAAGAAACGATTATTTCCGGTTAAACTTTTCTTGAACTCTTCTTAAGTTTGGACCCACGGGCTTCCTAAAAGCATCCCTGCCTCCTCATGGGCTTAATACAAGGACTCTGAAGACCTCTTAAAGGTATAAGACAGAACTTAGTCATCCTTTGTTAGAGCAGTCTTTCCAGAGTCAAAACCCCAGACCAATTCAGGGTTGATTCTCATCCCTTAAAACACCAGCCTCCTCTTGGGCATCATACAAAGATAAACTCTCCCATACCAGTAGACTTGGACAGTCTAATCTCCTCTTGGATCTCAAATACATTCTCAAGTTCCCTACAAACCCAGGAAAAACCTTGGTCATTTAACCAATCTCCAATAGAGTTGAAACCTCTGTAGGTTTTCAAAACTTGATCTTTAAACTCTCAATTTAAATTTCCCCCAACCAGGGTCAGCTTATCATCAGTATAACACTATCCCAAATCAGAACCTCAAGGCATCTGATAGCTCAACTCTTCCGTAACCCTCAGCAAGAGTTCATTCCCCATCTTGGACCTGCTTCTGGATCTCAATAATCCTCAGCAAAAGCCAGCCTCCTCTTAGGCTTTGTATAATGACTTTCCTCAGCAGAGTTAGCCTCAAAAGCACTCTATTGTTGGGACCATAACTTTTTCAATACTCTCTTGTTGAGTTAAAACTTTTTAGCCTCATTCTTGGGCTTTGTATAAGACAAAAAAAGTACTCTCTTGTTGAGTCAATCACCTTTCCTCACTCTCTTGTTGAGTAAAATCTTCTTTCTCAAAAGCACTCTCTTGTTGAGTCAGTCACCTTAAAGCGCTCTCTTGTTGAGTCGACCTTTTTCAGCCTCCTCTTAGGCTTTGTATAATGATTTTCCCCGGCTGAGTTAGCTTTCAAAATACTCTCTTGTTGAGTCAATTACCTTTTCCACACTCTCTTGTTGAGTCAATGGTACAAAACATAAACACTATCTTGTTGAGTCATTCCTTTAGCCTCACTCTTGGGCTTTGTACAAGACATATATAAACTTTCTCCAACAAAGTCAAAATCTCCATAACCCTCTCTTGAAGCTCTGGATAAATATTCCCTAACGGAGTCAATTCCTCCCAGCCTTCTTATAGGCTTTGAGAAATAATATCCCTAAGCAGAATTAACCTTCTTTTCAGCCTCCTCTTAGGCTTTGTATAATGATTTTCTCCAGTAAGGTCAGCCTCAATCCTGGACTTTGTACAAGACACCTAAAAATCCTCACCTGAGTTAGTCAACTACCTTTCTAGCCTCAATCTTGGGCTTTGTACAAGACAGATAAAGATTTCTTTCCCACAGAGTCAGTTTCCCCTTTTCAGCCTCAATCTTGGGCTTTGTACAAGACACCGTATAAATCTCTCCAGCAGAGTCAATCTTCTTTTGTCCTCAATCTTGGGCTTTGTACAAGACAGACAAAATATTCCCCCAGAAAAGTCAACTTTTAGACTCCTCTTAGGCTTTGTATAATGATATCCCCCAAAGAATCAATCTCTTTTTAGCCTCAATCTTGGGCTTTGTACAAGACAAATAACACTCTCTTGTTGAGTCAGTCTTTTCCAGCCTCCTCTTAGGCTTTGTATAAGTACTTCCCCAGTGGAGTCAATCAATCTCTTAGCTTTAACCTTGGGTTGTGATCAAGGCACACAAAAATTAACATCCCCCTCAGAGGAAATCAAAATATCTCTGCGGGAAGTCATTTCTCCGTGATATTAGACATTAAAACAAGCATTCAAAACAAACCCTAATCCCAGATAACTGCTGTAAGTGGCACACTTGTTGATTCAAACATCCAAGCTGTCGTCCATCTCTTATCCTGGTAAAAAATCCTCTCTTTCATCTAATTGCTGTAAGCGGCAATCCTCTGGATTACTTACATCCATGCCACTGTCCCTCTCTTAGCATGAAAGACTCCTAAGGAAAAATGGCATTGCTCAACACTGAGTTAAACTTTTCTCCTTCAGGACAAATCCCTTATAAAGGAAATTATGGCATTGCTGGATTCTCATATCCCAGTTGTAGCATGCGATTTTTGTCGGTGACGTGACCACCTTATCACTGGGTTTTCCTCACCGCAATGGTAGAAGGGGGTGCTACTTTCTGATTTCTTATTTATCCCATGAAGCTGGAAGGGAAAGGGAAGCTATCTAAAACTAACCTTGCACACGGATGTTTGACTGAACAAATGCTTAAAAGAGATTGGGGAGTCCGGGGTCAGGTTATACAATGGGGAGTTGTCAATTACCCATCCTATATGTGGTTATCCAAAGGATATTAGCTTTAGGTTTCGCTTTGTACTTGATGGTGTTTATCTGTTAATGGGTTGGGAAAGTTTCTTGGGAAAGTATGACAGAGAGAGTGAGTTTTTGTTGATGTTTGGTTTTTTCCAATGTTTTCGGTAAGGTACTGGACCTAAGTTTTGATTGGTATGAAGGTAATGAACCTAGAATTTTTTGATTAGTATGCTCACTAAGATTTCACAATCTTATGCCTATGTATTCCCGTTTAAACGAAACAGGGAAATCATAGTAATCGTAGTTCCTCCTATTCTATGGGAGGAAAAAGATGTTTGGTGTCTTGTTCAAAGCCCAAGATTGAAGCTGAAAGGTTTATTTGTGTCTTGTTCAAAGCTTAAGATAGAAGCTAAAAGGTTGGAATGAGAGAGAATTTGTCATCTCTAAAGAGGGATTGTTGATTTTTGTGTACCTTGATCAAAGCCCAAGGTTGAAGCTAAGAGGTTGATTGACTCCATTGGGGAAATCCTTACCCAAAGCCTAAGAGGAGGCTGGATAAGACTGACTCAACAAGAGAGTGTGTGTATTGGTGTTTTGCCCAAGATTGAGGCAAAAAACAGACTGACTCTCTGGGGATATCATTATACAAAGCCTAAGAGGAGGCTGAAAAAGGTTTTGACTCCGTCGGGAGGTTTGTGTGTGTCTTGTATAAAGGCCAAGACTGAGGCTGAAATGAGTTTGACTCTACTTGGGAAATAATTCCTCATAGCCCAAAAGAAGGCTGGGAGGAAGTGACTTCACTGGGGAAGATATCTATCCCAAGCTTAAGAGATGGATATTTATGTCTTGTACGAAGCCCAAGATTGAGGCTAAAAGGGTTTGACTCAACAAGAGAGGGTTTTTCTCTGTCCTGTACAAAGCCCAGGATTGTGGCTGAACAAGCTGGAAAATCATTCTACACTGCTTAAGAGGAGGCTAACTCCTACTAGGGGAAATCATTATACAAAGCCTAAGAGGAGGCTGGAAAAAGATTGACTCAACAAGAGAGTATTTTTATCTGTCTTGTACAAAGCCCAAGATTGAGGCTAAAAAAGGTTGACTCAACAAGAGAGTGCTGAACTGTGATTGACTCAACAAGAGAGTCTGAAAAAGTGATTGACTCAACAAGAGGGTCTGAAAAGGTGATTGACTCAACAAGAGAGTCTGAAAAGGTGATTGACTCAACAAGAGAGTCTGAAAAGGTGATTGACTCAACAAGAGAGTCTGAAAAGGTTAGCTCCGCTGGGGAGAATCTTTGTACAAAGCCCAAGAGGAGACTGACTTTGCTGAGGGAAGGTCATTATACAAAGCCTAAGAGGAGGCTATCTTTCTGCTGGGGATTATTGAGATCCTGAGGCAGGTCCAAATGGGGAATCAACTCTTGCTGAGGGTTCTAGAAGAGTTGGGGTATCAGATACCTTGAGGTTCTGATTTGGGATAGTGTTATACTGATGATAAACTAACCCCGACTTGGAGATTTTTAGGAGAGAGACTAGGTTTTAGAACCCATGGGTTTAACTCTACTAGAGATCGATCCAGAATGATCGGGGTTTCTTCCTATGTTTGTAGGGAACTTGAGAATGTCTTTGAGACTCAAGCCTTAGACTGTCTAAGTTTACTGGTGTGGAAGAGTTTTATCTTTTGTATGATTCCCAAGAGGAGGCGGGTGTTTTAAGGGATGAGAATCAACCCTAAATTGGTTTGAGATTTGAAACTGGAAAGACTGCTCTTGCAAAGGATGACTAAGTTCTGTCTTATACCTTTAAGAGGTCGTCAGGGTCCTTGTATTAAGCCCAAGAGAAAGCATGAGAACTTCTAAGAAGCCAGAGGGTCCTTGTACAAAGCCCAAGAGGAGGCGGGGATACTTTAAGGAAGCCTATGGGTCTCAAACCAAGAAAAATTCAAGAAATACTATTCACCGAGAATAGATCATTTAGTGAAAGTTCTGAGGTTTGAAGAAACTCAAGAGATGCTATTCACCGAGAATAGATCAACTTCGGGGAGTAGAATTTCTTTGACAATTTCTAATGGCGACAGCCTGAGAAAAGATTCACGAAGAGTATTGCCTTTCTCTTTGTTCCATATTGTTTAAGCCCAAGAGAAGGCAAGACTGTATCTAGAAATTCTATGGGGATCTAGTTTTGACCGTATTTAAAGAGTGACCAACATGGCTTTACCTAGTTCTAGACCTAGTTGCCGGGGAAAACTCTAAATAGCTATACTAGTATATATACAGTTGATATATGACAAGTATCTAAAAGGATATGAAAGAAGACTTACAATGTGCAGCTTCCCACAATACAGTTATATTTATATGAAAGCGAGTAAATGAAAGCTGTTAAAACTTACAAGTGAGTAAGCTTTCATGCTGTATTGTTAGTTGTTCAAATAAATTAAAGAAAGTTTTGATAACAACATATATATTTGAATCTAAATCAAAGGGGAAGTTTCTTCTGAAAAGATTGTTGGGGCTTATGCTCACGGAGGCCCAAACGTTTAACAGTGATCGCACAGTTGTTTTGAAATCGCGTCGGGACTTATACAATGACTGAGGCCCAAAGAGGTTTATTTACAAAAGGGTTGGGTCTTACAACTCAAAGAGAGGCCCAGGGAAAGAAAGATGGGGCTTACAACACGAGGGGAGGCCCAATTGATTTTCTGTTTGAAAATGGCGATCGCGCCGAGATTTTTTTAACGCAGAGGGACTTATACAATACCTGAGGCCCAAAAGTGGTTTTGGTTAAAAGGGGATTGGGTCTTACACTCTATTAGAGGCCCATGAGTGTTTTGAAATATATGATAAGGATCAAAAATCAAAGAAACCCTAATTTCATTTTATTTTAAAAGTAATCCTTTTAATAAAATGACAAAAATACCAAATAAGTCTAAATAAACTACTTGTGATTTTTGGTTAAGGTTTGGAAAATGAGGTTTTAATCACAAGATGATTTAGGACTCATTTGATTTTGATTTTCAAGATGAATATTCATTTTTAAAAGGTTTAAAAATAATAAAAAAATGAATTTATTTACAAAAATACCAACTATATTAAATAAATAATATAAATTTGATTTTTTTGTGGAATAAAATATTTTAACATTTTTTTTTGATTTTTTACAAAAAGAACCAATAAAAAATAATTAAAATTGAGAGAGAAATTAATTTTTCAAATCATTTAAAAAATAATATGAAAAATAGTAAAAAAAAAAAGTGGAAAAAGGGTTAAAAAAGGGTCTGGGGCGAGGGGGATTCGAACCCAGACCTCCAAGTCACAGCGCGCGCCTTCTACCACTGGGGTGGTGATACATCCGTGTATCAAAACCACCCCATGAATACATAAGGGATGCCTTGTTTTAGGCCTGGGCAAGGCAAGGCAAGGCCAACTTTTGGGCCAAAAATGTAAAGGTTGTAACTTCCTCATTTCTCCATGGATTGGGACAAAATTTAGGTCTATCCTGCCTAGAATTTCACAAGGAATCCAATGGTGCCCTTAGTTTTTTCAGATGAGGTCTCCATTTTAAAACCCGATGGTGTTTTTGAAATAGGCCTATAATTGCATTTTCTATGCTACCTCATGTTACAGGCAAGAATTACATGGCAAATTGGTTCAAACACAACATATACAACATGCATGAGGGGTGTATGATCAGTGGACTTCAAAGCAATGCATATTTCAAAGAGTTCAAGTTGTGATGCTTACCTCTTTGGGAGCTTTTTGTGCTATCTGCCAAGTTTCTTGTGCCATAAGTAATTTGATGCTTTAGACACTCTCAATTAATCCCTTAGAAGCTTTTAGAATGATCACCACCAGCTGGAATCCTCAGGAACAAGTTTGAGCTATTTCTTGCAAAAAGGGCAAAAGTGACCAATATGGCAACTCTCTCAAATGGTGTTCCAGATGTGGGGAACCATTTGGGATAGTTCAAGGATGATATTTGGAGTGTGTTTGAGGTTTTATCTGGTTTTGAAAGTGACTGAATCAAGACATGGCTTAAAAAATGCAAAAAAGTCCAATTTTCAGGTTTTGAGATGGGACTTTGTGATTTTGGTGTTACAGGCCACATATGAGAGTTTGGACAGCTTAGATGTGACATATTTGATGTGTTTGGATCATGAGCTATGATGGAATTGCTCTCTAACTCAAAAACTCAGAGATGCCTTGCAAAAGAAGGCATTTTGGCCTAAAGAGAGGGATTTTGAGGAAAGCATCAGTTTGGGTGCTTTGGTGTACTCAAACTGATCACAATTGAGGCCTATTTATAGTGTGTCAAGTTTGTTTTGGCATCAATAGTGAATGGAGGCTGCAGCAGACCTTTGGCCAATGTTATGCAAAAGGAATCTCGAGTCTCCTCTAGCCATTGACTTGAGATTAGAGCACATGCTTTGTAGCTTTGGTTCAGAGATAAACTTGGACTGAATTCAGTTGGAATAAGCTCAGTTCATGCCATCTTGGTGCATCCATTGAATTCTTGGAAACAAAATTGGAGTCTTGTCACTTTTTATCTCTTTTAGGTTTGGCATGGCTACTTGTAGATTCTTGGACTTTGGAGGCTTGGAGATCAGATCATCCCCATTGGATTTGATCCTCAAATGTGTCCAAATTGATGACAAGGCTTGGATTTATCAGATTTGGACAAATCGAGCAAAATGCATAAATTCTGCCATGTAAAAACCAGTTCAAGATGCCATGTTCCAAGGGTTGTATCTCCTTGCTCAAATGGAATTTGGATATGATCTAGTACTTGTTGGAAAGCCCTCATGGCATACTTAAACTTTGATGTTTACCCATAGACCTGGTTTGACTTGGATCAAGGTGAAAACTTCCCCTACATTTTGGAAAAACTAAGGCAGATTTTGACTTAGTGAAAATTTCACTAAGTGTTAGAAAAATGCCATTTTTATGTTTTCAGCCATTTTGATCACTCCATAACTAAAAATCCATGAAGAATTGGAATGAGATGTAGTTGACACTTTTAAAGTATAACATGAGAGCTACAAATCCAGCTTTGGACCATCCAAAATGGTTGCTTGGATCTCAAGTTATGATCCTTGGAAGTTGGTACCCTAGCCACTTTGTTCCATAACTTAGAAAAATTCTAAGTTTTTTTATGGTTACCCCTTTTACAAGTTAACTCACTTTCTTTGATTTTTCTTGATGAATGATGATTCAAATCATATATTAACATTGTTTTAGGGTCAAGGAACCATAATTGACCAAAAATCCAAAAAGTCAAACTTTGGATTTTTGTACATTTGACTTTTTATCGGATGAAATCCAAACTGTGCAATCCTTTGTGAAATCAAGCCCTTGACCTAAATAAAACCTAATGGATATATTCCATAGGTGTTATAGGGTGTATTGAATCATGTCCCAAGGTTTAGGAGCATGTTTTGGTCAAAAGTCAAAGGTACAGTTGACTTTTCCCTCGAAACCCTAATTGTGGTCCTGATGAAATTGAAACTTGTAGATCAAGATTCTTGGATCAATCCATTGTTGCAAATGGATCAATGTAGTGTATTATAGACCTTCAAATCATGTCTTGAGGTCTTGGCTCATGTTTTGTCCCAAAAGTCAACTTAGGGGTGAATTAGGTCAAAAAACCCTGAGGTTAAATTGACTTGATGCTTGGGTTCATGAGGTCCCATGGAGTATCTTGGGTTGTGCTTTGAAGTATTGGCTCATGCCCAGAGGAGAATTTCCATCCGGAGGCCCTGGTCAATCAAAACCCTAATTTGGTGAGACTAGCGATCTGGAGGCTTGATCCACTTGGAATGTTGCTACCTTGTGCTTGATTCTTGATGTGGGAGTCCTCCTGATCCTTTATGGAGGTTTGAGATGTTAGAAGTTGAAGATCATGTCATTCCTTGATTGATCCTTTGTCTAAGTGCTTTGAGAGGGCTCAAAACCCTAATCTTTGATTGTAGAGAATGCCTAATTCTTGAGGAGATTGATGAGACATGAAAGTTCATCCGTATTGTGGTAAAGATTTGTACAATGATGGGAAATCTTGGTGGTCAAAATTTGGGGTATGACACTAGTCAAAGTAACCCTCCTTTATAAACAGTCACCCAATAGTTGTGATAAACAGGCGAGATGTCTCCCTTTAGAGATGACAAGTTCTCTCTCAGTCAAACCTTTTAGGTTCAATCTTGGGCTTTGAACAAGACACAAACAAACCTTTTAGCTTTAATCTTGGGCTTTGAACAAGACATAAATAAACCTTTTAGCTTCAATCTTGGGCTTTGAACAAGACACCAAAACATATTTTCCTCCCATAGAATAGGAGGAACTACGATTGCTCTGATTTCCCTGTTTATCTTTAACGGGAATACATAGGCATAAGATTGCGAAATCTTAGCGAGCACACCAATCAAAAACTCTAGGTTCAGTACCTTCTCACACTAAATCAAAACTTAGGTCCAATACCTTACCAAACTCATCAAAAACTCTCTCTCTCAAAAACCTCCAAAAGGAGAAACTTTCCCAACCCACAACAGATAAACACCATCAAGTATAAAAGCAGAACCTAATGCTAACAACATGTGGATAACCACATATAGGATGGGTAATTGACAACTCCCCATTGTAAAACCTGACCCCGAACTCCCCGAATCTCTTATGCGTTTGTTCAGTTAAACATTCGCGTGCAAGGTTAGTTTTAGATAGCTTCCCTTTCCCTTCCAGCTTCACGGGATAACTAAGAAATTAGAAAGTAACACCCCACTCCTACCATTGCGGTGAGGAGAAACCCATTTGCGATAAGGTGGCCGCGTCACCGACAAAAATCGCACGCTACACAGATACAGGTATTTCATAGTCATTTGTAACAATGTCCCAAAGATCTGCATCATAGCCTAGAAAGAAACTTTCTATTCTATCTTTCCAGTAGTCAAATTTTTCTCCATCAAAGACATGAGGCTTAGCATTATAACTATCTCTCTCATTTGTGTTAGCAGCAGCCATAATGTTTTTCTCACACTGGATCTCTCTACATGGTTAAGTGCTTGATTTTCAAATCAGTAACAAAGCCGAAGCTCTGATACCAATTGAAGGTAGAGAAAAACACAGGAAAGGGGGTTTGAATTGGGGTTTTCAAAACTTTTTAGGAGAAATGCTTTACATACACAAACAAGACTTATAAATCAAGAAGTAAAGTGACACGTTTGGTTTATATAAGTTTGCCTATAACGAGGCTACGTCTTGTTCACCTGCCAAGGTGATTTCGCCTTAAATAAGGACTTAATCCACTAATCATGAAAGATTACAGAAAGTTCGTCTAAGTGTTAGAAAACACCTTAGCCCTTTCAAGTATACAGACTAACACTTAGTCACTTGAGGAAAAATAAATATAAAAAAGATTACTATGAAAGTGTTTACACAGGTGCTTCTAATAAGCGAATGAAACAATTTAAAAATAGTGTTTACACAAATATGAGCAACAACTCTTTGTGCTTAAGAATATTTAGACTTGGCGTTTTTCACTCTTGCAATATTGTTTTCTTGTTACTTGCTTTACAATGAAGCGTGACTCCTTTATATAGGCTTTATGCAGGAACATTGGAAGGTACAAGTGTCACTATCAGTGCCAGCTGCCATAACGGTAATACGAAGATCGTGGGAGACAAGAGTAGTAAATTCTCACAACATTCCTTAACAATATTGGCGCACAATCAGTTTTTACCAAATTGGGATTGTACTATTGTATGAATTCTTTCAGCATAACTTTCTTGATTTTATCTTCTGATATGCAGTGATGATGAGTCTAGAAGATAAATGTATTGAGAAGTATCAGAGTCTTCAGAGTCAGAAACTGTCTTCACTTAAGTCTTCTTAGAAAGATTTTGTCAGAAGCTTGAATAACAGAAGAAGATGGACAGATCTTTAAAACTTAAAACCTTGACTTCAGAGCTGGAAGTGAAGCTTATCTGAGAAGTACACAACTTTCTTTTTCTTCAAAGTCATTCAACATTCTTCAGAACTGCCGATGTTTCATCCGAAGTGGTTGGAGTAGTTTTTTTAGGCGTGCCATAATTTGATTGTTATGAGATTTCTAGAGAGTTATCCATAATCAGTTTAAACTTTGTATCTAGACACTTTAGAAAATTATTAGGGTACAAAATTGGTTCATATAAAATATATGCATTGTTATCATCAAAACTAGAGATTATATGCATAACCAAAATCTTGTTCTAACATCTTTTTTATGTCTTACCAAACAGACTCTTAATATGCGTAGTTATGACGATGTTTTCATAAATTTTATGTCTTGTTTGATGATAATGTTATAATTTGCGAGTCTAGTATGATCTAATGATGTTTGTTGTAAACTACTTCCTCCATTCTCTTTTACAAAAAAATTTATATTTAAATTTAGGGTTAAATAAGTTTGTGGTCCTTATAAATATAGCACTTTTCAATTTTAATCCTTCTAAAAATTTCTTTCAACAAATTGTTCCTCCAAAGTGTTCAGTCTATACAATAAGTCCCTAACGTTAAATGCCACTAACATATGCTTGTGTGGCAAGACAAGTGGATTAAAAAATTCTTTTTTTTACTAAGCTATTTTTCATTTATTCAGGTGACAAGACATATGGATGATTACGTGTAATATATGTTAATAGAAACCCTAATACTCAAAGAAAATCCATAACTCTCTACTTCATTCTCAGTCGTTTTCTCCACTCACTCATTTTGTACTTGTGGTCCCTAAACAAAACTCCATTGAAGACAAACTGAAGCATGTGGTCCCAATGACTTTGACGCTTTTCGAATTTCATTACTTGTGGTTCCAACATTGAGGAAGCTTGCTTTGAATAATAAATGTGTTTGCTACAGTCCCAACATCAAGGTTAGTCCCACTTGTGCTATTGTGTGTTATGCTTGCCTGTATTATGATTTGTTTATGTTCTCGAATATTATATGTTTGTTTTGTGTCCCACTTGCTTTGAATTAATGCATGTTTTCTTTGTTGTGTTGACTATAAACATCTAGGGTTTTGTCTTTGACTATGAATGTAATGTCTGAATTACCCTCTTTCATATTTGTAATGTATAGAATATGGGGTTATCTAAGGTGGTATTTTAAACCAAGGGTTCATTTGTAAAGGATGCAAGGTTAAGATATGATGGTGAGGATGTTTATGCTTTCAGTGGGAAAGACTAAGATTTTTGGTCCTTCTTTAAAGCCTATGACTGTATTAAGGGGATGGACTCATCCATTAACATTAATGATGTGAAATTGTGTTGGAAGAATGAAGAGGGTTATCTTGAAAAGGATCTAAAACCATTTGTTAATGACGAGGATGCAACAATGTTAGCTATGTTTGCTGAGAAGGATAACTGTGATGTAGAGATATATACAGAGCTAAGATTATCAAGGAGTGAGAAGACTTCTGTGGAGAGGTTAATAGAGAAACAAAAAGGATACGAAAGTGTTGAGGAAAATGAAAGTACTGAGGATAGTGAATCAATTGAAGACTCTTTGGATGGTATACACTTTAAAGACAATGAAGAAGAGAGAATGCATGATTTTGATGAAGACATTGGGGTGGATAATGGTGAGTCTAGAAGAATACTTGTTGATGTTGATGGTGCTGGTACAAGTGAAGTAAAAAACAAAGTGTTTACTACAACTGAGATTGATAGGGAGCATGTCATAGAAGATGGTTACATAACTGATGAGCTTAATAGTGGGGCTGAAGATAGTGGTGATGACAGACCTGCAGTGATTAGGTTTAATGAAGAGGAAACACTTAGAAAGGATTTCATATTTAAGGTGGAAATGGAATTTTCATCTCTGAAGTAATTCAAGAAGGTTGTACTGGAACACAATATGTTGAATGGTAGGGAGGTAATATTTTCCAAAAATGATGGGAATATGTGTAGGGTCGATTGTAAGGATAAAGAACATTGTGAATACATTGTGTTATGAAGCATAGTTTTGAGAACTACATCATTTAAGATCAAAAGTCTATTCAGAAACACAAATATGGAAGAAAGTTATTCAACAAGAATGCCAATGCTGATTGCGTTTCCAGAGTAGTTGTATACAAGTTGAAGAAAAATTCAAGTATGAAATTAAATAAATTTGTAGCAAATGTAAGACCAAGGTTTGCTACAGAAATCGCTGGAAGTAGGGATTTTAAAGCTAGGCAGCTAGCTAGAAAGGTTGTTGAAGTGGATACAGCCAAGAAATATAGTATGCTATGGTCATATGGTGTTGAATTAAGGAGGGCATCAAAAGGAAACACATCCGGTTTAAACATTGTAAGACCAACACCTGGATTTCCACCTAGGTTTGAAAGGTGCTACATGTGTTTTAATGGTACAAAGAAAGCATTGAAGGCTGCATATAGACCATTCATAGAGTTAGATGGATGTTACCTAAAGAACAAATCTGGTGGAATTTTGTTGATTGTTGTTGGTAGGGATGCCACTGACCAATAAATTTTGTAGAGATTGAAACCAAAGACTCATGCAGCTGGTTTATTAAGTTACTTCTTGATGACATTGGTTGTGATAGTAGGTGGTGCTTCATATCTGATCAACAAAAAATATGTGTAATGGTCCATTGGTTATTAGGTGCAATGTTACTTTTAGTTGACATTGGTGGTTAGTATGTGTAAGGTTTTGTGTTATTATGTGTACAAGGACTAGTGCAGGTGTTTGAAGAAGAATACCCTGAGTTTGAAGATTTGTCTAAGGAATTTATATGCGAACTTTAAGAAGAAGTATGAAGGTGGTACATTGTTAAGAGATCTCATTATGTCTGCAGTAAAGGAAACCTTTTATGAAGCACATGAAGATAAGATGAATCAAATTAAGGGGGTGGTTTATATGCTTTTGTAAGGCTAAATGCCATAACCAAACATAAATGGTGTGAGCATGCATTCCCCTTTTACTCTAAGTGTGATGTGCTGATGAATAATCCTAGTGAATCATTCAATGCTACTATTTGGATGCAAAGGGATAAACCTATTATAACCATGTTTGAGTGGATTAGGAACTACCTAATGGGTAGGTTTGCCACACTTAGGGAGAAGCTAGAAAATTACAAGGGTAAGATCATGTCTAAACCACTTAGGAGGTTAGATGGAGAGATAAAAAAAGTGAAAATTGGTTGCCAAAATATGCAGGGAGATTAACATTTCAAGTAACACATGTCATGTTCACATATAGTTTTATTGAAGACTTGGAAAAACATACTTGTTCATGTAACTTTTGGGATTTGGTTATGATCACATGTAGACATGTTATTGCTGCCATATGTAACACCCCCAATCTATACCCCCAAATAATAAAAGCGATAAAAATTTCATCAGAGTATAATTAAACATTCATGGCATAGACGAAGGCGTCACATAAATTGAGACAAAACACAATAAACCTGCTCATAAAGATATGCAACAATCAGGTAGCAAATAACAGAGGAACTTAGTTCCTACTACCCACAAATCAGATACAGAATAAAAGCAGAAAATCTGCAACTGAATCTCATATATATATCACGTAAAAAGTTTGTCTGTCATACACAGATCCATACATATACATTCCAAAAGATATATATATATATATATACATATACACATAAATCACAACGATCTCCCCGACTACCCGGTGCTACATATCAGAGCCGGCCGACAAAAGAATAAAGACCTAAGCTTCATAAAAAGACCTCCAGCATCTAATCTGCAATGCCTCATAGAGCATTTAAAACAGCAGAAGGGTGAGAAACACAATCATAATATAATTGCATACAATTATATAATAATACCAAAAATACACATGTAAAATATTCTCACCACAACTTATACCACAATTCAAACACAAAACAACACAATGCATATCTCATACATCCATCACCAAGGCATATATAATCAAGCTCAATGCATTTATCAACAACATATATATATATATATATATATATATATATATATATATATATATATATATATCTCAACTCATCAATTCCATTCACAATTCCACACAAAATCAATCCAATCATGATTTATGCAAATGCAAAGAGACCGACACAACGACTCTATGCAAATGCGGTACCATCCATCCATCATCTCAACACTAGTTCACTCAGGAACTATTGGAATCATCGCATGTTACATAATGTAACTCCCCGTCATGCAAACGATGTTCCTCGTCGCTTTTGGTCCTCTTGGTATAAGGCTCACGACGTTTATGGATCGCTTTCAGTCCTCTTTGTATAAGGCTCATGATCCGATCGCTTTCGGTCCTCTTTGTATAAGGCTCACGATCGTCTATAATCATCGCTTTCAGTCCTCTCGGTATAAGCCTCACGATGTTATAGCGGATTCCTTCTGGAATCGTTTCGTCGCTCACACCCACTAGGGTACACGACATCACAAGAATGCATATCATGATGCTTGGCATACAATGACTCACGACATTCAAATGCACACATATACACATCCATAATCATGCATATATAATCAAATACAACACATTGTATTTTCTTTCCCTTAGGCCACAAACCATCATCATAACATTTCATCACATGCATTTTCATCACACAAAAGCACACAAGTCATATGATATCCATATCAACAGCACATTGCATGATACACATCAATTACACACAATTACAACGGTAAAAGTCGACAAAATGACACTATTCCAAATTCCCGACATAATTAAATCGTCCAACAATCTCAAAACCATTTTAATAAGAAAGTAAATTTTATTAGCTTTCCAACGATACCAAGAATGTTCAAAACGGATAATTGGAACACAAGTTACGGACGTAAAAAGAAATGGAATCGCGAAAAGACAACATTTTGCACCCCTGCTGGCCATACGCGTATTGCCCAAACTCATACGCGTACCATTACGCGTTTCAGCAGATGGCCGAGAAAAATAGTTTTCATTACGCGTATTGCCCTCAAATGCACCTCCCATACGCGTATTGCCCAAGCCAATACGCGTATGGACATGCCTGATACGCGTAACGATAGAGGAAACCCAGAATTTTTTTGCAAAATTTTTCTGCTTCGGGATCAACCAAAAATCACCCCAAATCTCCTCTAATCACCTGAAAATTACCAATAGAGTGTACCACAACACCTATCTAACATGTATCAACAATTATGATCATTAAAACATGATTTCAGACACATTTTGAATCAATTTCCAACCATTTCAACATATTATGCTTTTTGTTCTACATTCAATTTCAATCCAAAAACAACCAAATACAAATATACATAATCATACACAAGTATAATATAATCGAGTTTCGCACCCTTACCTGATTTAATCGTGTTTGAAAAGTCGGTTGATTGATTTTCTTCCTTTCCAAGTTTTTCTCTCTTTTCTCCTTTCTCTTCTCTTTTCTTTCCCTTTTCCTTCTTCTCTTTTTCTTTCTATCTATTTTTCTCTCCTTCTATTTCTATTTTTACGAACTTAAGAAAAAATAAAGTGAAATGACCAAAATACCCCTACACTCAAATATCTCGCAAACGTTCCTAAAACGCGATAAAACATACTCACGACGAAAAATAATATATTATCAAATAAAAGTCAAAAATAAAATAAAATAATAATCAAATAATCAAATCGACTCGATTAAATAAAACTAACTAAAACTGGGGCGTTACAACTCTCCCCCACTTAGAAATTTTCGTCCTCGAAAATATTACCTGAGATGAACAACTCCAGATACGACTCCCGCATCCAAATCTCCAACTCCCAAGTCAAATTGCCCTCAGCAGCGCCTCCCCACGCTACTTTCACAAGCGCAATATCCTTGCCTCTTAACCGCTTCAACTCGCGATCCAAAATTCTCACTGGTAATGCCTCCACCGTAAGGTTCTCCCATACCTCAACCTCATCCATCGGAATCACATGCGACGGATCCGGAACATACTTCCGAAGCTGTGAAACATGGAACACATCGTGCAAATTCGAAAGATTCTGCGGCAATGCCACCCAATAAGCCACAGCACCCACTCTCGCGGATATCTGGTAAGGACCAATAAACCGAGAAGTAAGCTTCTTCGACTTCAATGCACGACCAACACTCGTCACCAGTGTAACTCTTAAAAATACATGATCGCCCTCTTGAAACTCAAGATCTTTCCTCCTTCGATCATGATAACTCTTTTGCCTACTCTGAGAAGCCTTCATTTTCTCACGAATAAGTTTCACCTTTTCCGTAGTCTGTTGCACTACTCCGTTCCAACCACCAAACTCTCACCAGATTCATGCCAACACAAAGGTGTTCGACATCTTCTTCCATACAATGCTTCAAAAGGTGTCATTCCAATACTCGAATGGAAACTGTTGTTATACGTAAATTCAACCAACGTAAGATAACTATCCCAAGCACCACCTTGCTCAAGAACACAAGCTCTCAGCAAATCTTCCAACGACTGAATAGTTCTCTTGGCCTGACCATCCGTCTATGGATGATAAGTAGAACTCAATCTCAACTTGGAACCTAATGCCTTTTGTAAACTTTCCCAAAATCTGGAAGTAAACCTCGGATCTCGATTTGAAACAATACTTAACGGAACACCATGTAATCTCACAATCACATGGATATAAATCTCAGCCAACCTCTCCAAAGAAAAATTGATGTGAATCGGAATGAAATGCGCCAATTTAGTCAGCCTATCCACAACCACTCAAATGGCATTATGTCCCCTCTGAGTATTCGGCAACCCTGTCACAAAATCCATAGAAATGCTGTCCCATTTCCACTCGGGAATATCCAACGGTTACAATAATCCACTAGGCTTCTGATGTTCTACCTTTGACTTCTGACATGTCAAACACGCATAAACAAACTGAGCCACATCTCTCTTCAATCTGGACCACCAAAAGATCTTCTTCAAATCTTGATACATTTTATTAGCTCCCGGCAAACTACTCCGGTGTCCTTCCTCTAAAATCATATTTTTCAATTCCGAATCATCAGGAATACAAATTCTACCACGAAATCTCAAAACACCCTTATCATCCACTTTAAAGTCACCATTCACACTTTGATTTCCAACCGTCATCAAATCAACAAAATTCACATCCAACTTCTGTTTCTCGCTAACGGTTAACAGAAAATCGTTAGTAACCTTTAACATACCAAGCCTCACGCTGTCAGATGTCAATTCACACACCAAACTCAAATCTCTAAATGCTTCCAAAAGTTCCCACTCTTTAACCATCAAAGCCGACATATGCAAAGATTTCTGGCTTAACGCGTCAGCTACCACATTAGCCTTACCAGGATGGTAATTCAAGCCAAAGTCGCAGTCCTTCAAAATTCCAACCATCTCCGTTGCCTCATATTCAACTCTTTCTGATCAAACAAGTATTTCAAACTTTTATGATCACTAAAGACTTCGAATCTTGCACCATAGAGATAATGCCTCCAAATTTTCAACACAAAAACCACTGCCGCTAATTCCAAATCATGAGTAGGGTAATTCTTCTCATGAATCCTCAATTGCCTCGAAGCATAAGCCACAACCTTACCTTCTTGCATCAACACTCCACCTAAACCAATCAAATACACATCACAATACACCACAAACGGTTCACTAGGATTCGGTAAGACCAAAATCGGAGCTGTAGTCAATCTTCTCTTCAGCTCACTAAAACTTTCCTCACACTGAATATCCCAAATGAACGCTTTACCTTTACAAGTCAACTGGGTCAAAGGAAGTGCTAACTTAGAAAAACCTTCAATGAACCTTTGATAATAACCAGCTAAACCCAAAAAGCTTCTAATTTCAGTAACAGATCTAGGAGCCTCCCATTGTAGAACTGCATCTACTTTAGATGGATCCACAGCAATACCATTACCTGAAATCACATGCTCAAGAAAACTCACTTCTGACAACCAGAACTCACACTTGGACAACTTGGCAAAAAGTCTCCTTTCCTTCAAAATTTGCAACACAACACGCAAATGCTCTGCATGTTCCTCCCGGGACTTAGAATAAATCAAGATATCATCAATAAACACCACAAAAAATCGACCCAAATGCTCGTGGAAAATACGATTCATATACTCCATAAACACACCTGGCGCATTAGAAACCCCGAACGGCATCACAGAATATTCGTAATGACCGTATCGTGTCCTAAAAGCCGTCTTCTGAATATCTTCCTCTTTCACTCTAATCTAATGATACCCTGACCTCAAATCAATCTTACTAAACACACAAGCACCTACAAATTGGTCCATCATATCATCAATTCTCGGAAGAGGATACTTATTCTTAATCGTCACCTTATTCAGCTGGTGATAATCAATACACAATCGCATACTTCCATCCTTCTTTTTCACCAATAAAACTGGAGCACCCCAAGGCGATACACTTGGCCTCACAAACCTCTTTTCTAACAATTCATTCAACTGCTTCTTTAACTCAACCAACTCAGATGCCGACATACGATAAGGTGCCATAGACACAGGTCTAGTACCAGGAACTAGGTCTATAGAAAACTCCACCTCTCTCTCTGGAGGCACATCTGAAATATCCTCTGGAAACACCTAGGGAAATTCACACACAACTGGAAACACATCAAGTACAACTTTACTATCCACTGTCAACGATGCAAACAACCCGAACAATGGAGCTTCATCCGCCAAAAGTTTCTTCAACTCTTTGGTAGATAAGAAACTCGATTCCTCGCCTTCCTCAAGAGAAGGAAATCTTACCAGCTTATGATAACAATCAATATGAACCCGATTAAATTGCAACCAATTCATTCCCAGAACCACATCTAAACCCTCCAACGGTAAACACGCCAAATCCATCTCAAAATCTTTACCATAAATGGTCAAAGGACAACTTAAACAAACCAAGGACGTAGTTACTGACCCCATTGCTGGAGTATCAATAACCATCTCTCCACCCATCGAAGACAACAAAAGATTCAAACGCTTCGCGCACTCAGACGAAATAAATGAATGAGTCGCTCGGGTATCAATAATAGCAACTAAAGGCGTACTATTAATAAAACAAGTACCTCTGATCAGACGGTCTGCACTTGTAGTCTGAGTCCTTGCCAATGCAAAAACTTTCCCACCAGCTGGAGCTTGCTATGGTTTCGGACACTTCGTACTAATATGACCAGGTTCACCACAGTTGAAACACTTCACCACATTCTTCTTACAATCAGCTGCAACATGCCCTATACCTCCACAATTGGAACACTTCCCCAGATTCTTCCTACATTCGAACTGACGATGTCCTAAGTTCCCACACCTATAACATCTCATAGAATTAGACATACCTCCCCCACTTGACCTTTTCTCAAAATTACCCCTTTGCTTACCCTTATCAGCTGGTGTCACATAAGGACCACCACGAAACGGTTGCTTCCCTTTCCTTTCGTTCACACTCTTATAGTGAGTAGAACGAGCTTTGCTATCTTCCTCATAAATCCTACAACAATCCACTAAATCTGAAAACCTCCTAATCCTTTGATAACCGATTGCCTTCTTGATCTCAGGACGCAATCCATTCTCAAACTTCACACACTTGGAAAACTCTGCAGTCGCTTCAGCATAATGTGGATAAAACTGTACAAGTTCCACAAACTTAGCAGTTTAATCAACAACAGACATATTACCTTGTTTCAACTCCAAGAACTCTATCTCTTTATTTCCTCTTACATCTTCAGGAAAATACTTCCTCAAAAATTCCCTGCTGAACAAAGTCCAAGTGACCTCTTCATCTCCAGCTTCTAGCACATGACGCGTACTAACCCACCAATCATCAGCCTCCTCCTGCAACATGTGAGTACCCTATCTCACCTTATTTTCCTCACCACAATCCATTACTCGAAAGATTCTTTCAATCTCCTTAAGCCAAATCTGTGCACCATCAGGATCATGTCTCCCTTTGAAGACAAGCGGTTTGTTCTTCCTGAACTCATCATTCCCACCAGCATTAGGTACACCCTGCACAGCCCGAGCCATAGCTTGCATAGCAGCAGCCAAAGCAGCATCATTCCTACCAGCCATATTCTGTTCATTTCCAATAACAGCAACTATGGTTAAACAAACAGCTCACCCAAACACAACGACCAACAAGGACTGACACGGACTGGCTCTGATACCACTTAATGTAACACACCCAATCTATACCCCCAAATAATAAAAGTGATAAAAATTTCATCAGAGTATAATTAAACATTCATGGCATAGACGAAGGCGTCACATCAATTAAGACAAAACACAATAAACCTGCTCATAAAGATATGCAACAATCAGGTAGCAAATAACAGAGGAACTTAGTTCCTACTACCCACAAATCAGATACAGAATAAAAGCGGAAAATCTGCAACTGAATCTCATATATATATCACGTAAAAAGTTTGTCTGTCATACACAGATCCATACATATACATTCCAAAAGATATATATATACATATACACATAAATCACAACGATCTCCCCGACTACCCGGTGCTACATATTAGAGCCGGCCGACAAAAGAATGAAGACCTAAGCTTCACAAAAAGATCTCCAGCATCTAATATGCAATGCCTTATAGAGCATTTAAAACAGCAGAAGGGTGAGAAACACAATCATAATATAATTGCATACAATTATATAATAATACCAAAAATACACATGTAAAATATTCTCACCACAACTTATACCAGAATTCAAACACAAAACAACACAATGCATATCTCATACATCCATCACCAAGGCATATATAATCAAGCTCAATGCATTTATCAACAACATATATATATATATATATATATATATATATCTCAACTCATCAATTCCATTCACAATTCCACACAAAATCAATCCAATCATGATTTATGCAAATGCAAAGAGACCGACACAACGACTCTATGCAAATGCGGTACCATCCATCCATCATCTCAACACTAGTTCACTCAAGAACTATTGAAATCATCGCTTGTTACATAATGTAACTCCCCGTCTGGCAAACGATGTTCTCCGTCGCTTTCGGTCCTCTTGGTATAAGGCTCACGACGTTTATGGATCGATTTCAGTCCTCTTTGTATAAGGCTCACGATCCGATCACTTTCGGTCCTCTTTGTATAAGGCTCACGATCGTCTATAATCATCGCTTTCAGTCCTCTCGGTATAAGGCTCACGATGTTATAGCGGATTCCCTCTGGAATCATTTCGTCGCTCACACCCACTAGTGCACACGACATCACAAGAATGCATATCATGATGCTTGGCATACAAGGACTCATGACATTCAAATGCACACATATACACATCCATAATCATGCATATATAATCAAATACAACACATTGTATTTTCTTGCCCTTAGGCCACAAACCATCATCATAACATTTCATCACATGCATTTTCATCACACAACAGCACAAAAGTCATACGATATCCATATCAACAACACATTGCATGATACACATCAATTACACACAATTACAATGGTAAAAGTCGACAAAACGACACTATTCCAAATTCTCGACATAATTAAATCGTCCAATAATCTCAAAACCATTTTAATAAGAAAATACATTTTATTAGCTTTCCAACGATACCAATAATGTTCAAAACGGATAATCGGAACACAAGTTACGGACGTAAAAAGAAATGGAATCGCGAAAAGACAACATTTTGCACCCCTGCTAGCCATACGCGTATTGCCCAAACTCATACGCGTACCATTACGCGTTTCAGCAGATGGCCGAGAAAAATGGTTTTCATTACGCGTATTGCCCTCAAATGCACCTCTCATACGCGTATTGCCCAAGCCAATACGCGTATGGACATGCCTGATACGCGTAACGACAGAGGAAACCCAGAATTTTTTTGCAGAATTTTTCTACTACGGGATCAACCAAAAACCACCCCAAATCTCCTCTAATCACCTGAAAATTACCAATAGAGTGTACCACAACACCTATCTAACATGTATCAACAATTATGATCATTAAAACATGATTTCAGACACATTTTGAATCAATTTCCAACCATTTCAACATATTATGCTTTTTGTTCTACATTCAATTTCAATCCAAAAATAACCAAATACAAATATACATAATCACACACAAGTATAATATAATCGAGTTTCGCACCCTTACCCGATTTAATCGTGTTTGAAAAGTCGGTTGATTGATTTTCTTCCTTTCCAAGTTTTTCTCTCTTTTCTCCTTTCTCTTCTCTTTTCTTTCCCTTTTCCTTCTTCTCTTTTTCTTTCTCTCTATTTTTCTCTCTTTCTATTTCTATTTTTACAAACTTAAGAAAAAATAAAGTGAAATGACCAAAATACCCCTACACTCAAATATCTCGCAAACGTTCCCAAAACGCGATAAAACATACTCACGACGAAAAATAATATATTATCAAATAAAAGTCAAAAATAAAATAAAATAATAATAAAATAATCAAATCGACTCGATTAAATAAAACTAACTAAAACTGGGGCATTACAACTCTCCCCCACTTAGAAATTTTCGTCCTCGAAAATATTACCTGAGATGAACAACTCCGGATACGACTCCCGCATCCGAATCTCCAACTCCCAAGTCAAATTGCCCACAGCAGCGCCTCCCCACACTACTTTCACAAGCGCAATATCCTTGCCTCTTAACCGCTTCAACTCGCGATCCAAATTTCTCACTGGTAATGCCTCCACCATAAGGTTCTCCCTTACCTCAACCTCATCCATCAGAATCACATGCGACGGATCCGAAACATACTTCCGAAGCTGTGAAACATGGAACACATCGTGCAAATTCGAAATATTATGCGGCAACGCCACCTGATAAGCCACAGCACCCACTCTCGCGGATATCTGGTAAGGACCAATAAACCGAGAAGTAAGCTTCTTCGACTTCAATGCACGACCAACACTCGTCACCAGTGTAACTCTCAAAAATACATGATCGCCCTCTTGAAACTCAAGATCTTTCCTCCTTAGATCATGATAACTCTTTTGCCTACTCTGAGAAGCCTACATTTTCTCACGAATAAGTTTCACCTTTTCCGTAGTCTGTTGCACTAACTCCGGTCCAACCACCGAACTCTCACCAGATTCATGCCAACACAAAGGTGTTCGACATCTTCTTCCATACAACACTTCAAAAGGTGCCATTCCAATACTCGAATGGAAACTATTGTTATACGTGAATTCAGCCAACGTAAGATAACTATCCCAAGCACCACCTTGCTCAAGAACACAAGCTCTCAGCAAATATTCCAACGACTGAATAGTTCTCTCGGTCTGACCATCCGTCTGCGGATGATAAGTAGAACTCAATCTCAACTTGGAACCTAATGCCTTTTGCAAACTTTCCCAAAATCTGGAAGTAAACCTCGGATCTCGATCTGAAACAATACTCAACCGAACACCATGTAATCTCACAATCACACGGATATAAATCTCATCCAACCTCTCCAAAGAAAAATTGATGTCAATCGGAATGAAATGCGCCAATTTAGTCAGCCTATCCACAATCACCCAAATGGCATTATGTCCCCTCTGAGTATTCGGCAACCCTGTCACAAAATCCATAGAAATGTTGTCCCATTTCCACTCAGGAATATCCAACGGTTACAATAATCCACTAGGCTTCTGATGTTCTACCTTTGACTTCTGACACGTCAAACACGCATAAACAAACTGAGCCACATCTCTCTTCAATCCAGACCACCAAAAGATCTTCTTCAAATCTTGTTACATTTTATTAGCTCCCGGATGTATACTCAAACTACTCCGGTGTCCTTCCTCTAAAATCATCTTTTTCAATTCCGAATCATCAGGAATACAAATTCTACCACGAAATCTCAAAACACCCTTATCATCCACTTTAAAGTCACCATTCACACTTTGATTTCCAACCGTCATCAAATCAACAAATTTCACATCCAACTTCTGTTTCTCGCTAACGGTTAATAGAAAATCGTTAGTAACCTTTAACATACCAAGCCTCACGCTGTCAGATGTCAATTCACACACCAAACTCAAATCTCTAAATGCTTCCAAAAGTTCCCACTCTTTAACCATCAAAGCCGACACATGCAAAGATTTCCGGCTTAACGCATCAGCTACCACATTAGCTTTACCAGGATGGTA
Organism: Lathyrus tuberosus; assembly: GCA_022829125.1. Lineage (NCBI taxonomy): Eukaryota > Viridiplantae > Streptophyta > Magnoliopsida > Fabales > Fabaceae > Lathyrus > Lathyrus tuberosus. The sequence goes on along the minus strand of JALAZF010000241.1, from coordinate 1,090,793 downwards.
ATTCAAGCCAAAGTCGTAGTCCTTCAAAAATTCCAACCATCTCCGTTGCCTCATATTCAACTCTTTCTGATCAAACAAGTATTTCAAACTTTTATGATCACTAAAGACTTCGAATCTTGCACCATAGAGATAATGCCTCCAAATTTTCAACACAAAAACCACTGCCGCTAATTCCAAATCATGAGTAGGGTAATTCTTCTCATGAATCCTCAATTGCCTCGAAGCATAAGCCACAACCTTACCTTCTTGCATCAACACTCCACCTAAACCAATCAAAGACGCATCACAATACACCATAAACGGTTCACTAGGATTCGGTAAGACCAAAATCGGAGCTGTAGTCAATCTTCTCTTCAGCTCACTAAAACTTTCTTCACACTGAATATCCCAAATGAACGCTTTACCTTTACAAGTCAACTGGGTCAAAGGAAGTGCTAACTTAGAAAAACCTTCAATGAACCTTCGATAATAACCAGCTAAACCCAAAAAGCTTCTAATTTCAGTAACAGATCTAGGAGCCTCCCATTGTAGAACTGCATCTACTTTAGATGGATCCATAACAATACCATTACCTGAAATCACATGCCCAAGAAAACTCACTTCTGACAACCAGACTCACACTTGGACAACGTGGCAAAAAGTCTCCTTTCCTTCAAAATTTGCAACACAACACGCAAATGCTCTGCATGTTCCTCCCGGGACTTAGAATAAATCAAGATATCATCAATAAACACCACAACAAATCGATCCAAATGCTCATGGAAAATACGATTCATATACTCCATAAACACACCTGGCGCATTAGAAACCCCGAACGACATCACAGAATATTCGTAATGACCGTATCGTGTCCTAAAAGCCATCTTCTAAATATCTTCCTCTTTCACTCTAATCTAATGATACCCTGACCTCAAATCAATCTTACTAAACACACAAGCACCTACCAATTGGTCCATCAAATCATCAATTCTCAGAAGAGGATACTTATTCTTAATCGTCACCTTATTCAGCTGGCGATAATCAATACACAATCGCATACTTCCATCCTTCTTTTTCACCAATAAAACTGGAGCACCCCAAGGCGATACACTTGGCCTCACAAACCTCTTTTCTAACAATTCATTCAACTGCTTCTTTAACTCAACCAACTCAGATGCCGACATACGATAAGGTGCCATAGACACAGGTCTAGTACCAGGAACTAGGTCTATAGAAAACTCCACCTCTCTCTCTGGAGGCACATCTGAAATATCCTCTGGAAACACCTCGGGAAATTCACACACAACTGGAAACACATCAAGTACAACTTTACTATCCACTGTCAACGATGCAAACAACCCGAACAACGGAGCTTCATCCGCCAAAAGTTTCTTCAACTCTTTGGTAGATAAGAAACTCGATTCCTCGCCTTCCTCAAGAGAAGGAAATCTTACCAGCTTATGATAACAATCAATATGAACCCGATTAAATTGCAACCAATTCATTCCCAGAACCACATCTAAACCCTCCAACGGTAAACACGCCAAATCCATCTCAAAATCTTTACCATAAATGGTCAAAGGACAACTTAAACAAACCAAGGACGTAGTTACTGACCCCATTGCTGGAGTATCAATAACCATCTCTCCACCCATCGAAGACAACAAAAGATTCAAACGCTTCGCACTCAGACGAAATAAACAAATGAGTCGCTCCGGTATCAATAATAGCAACTAAAGGCGTACTATTAATAAAACAAGTACCTCTGATCAGACGGTCTGCACTTGTAGTCTGAGTCCCTGCCAATGCAAAAACTTTCCCACCAGCTGGAGCCTGCTTTGGTTTCGGACACTTCGTACTAAATGACCAGGTTCACCATAGTTGAAACACTTCACCACATTCTTCTTACAATCAGCTGCAACATGCCCTATACCTCCACAATTGGAACACTTCCCCAGATTCTTCCTACATTCGAACTGACGATGTCCTAAGTTCCCACACCTATAACATCTCAGAGAATTAGACATACCTCCCCCACTTGACCTTTTCTCAAAATTACCCCTTTGCTTACCCTTATCAGCTGGTGTCACATAAGGACCACCACGAAACGGTTGCTTCCCTTTCCTTTCGTTCACACTCTTATAGTGAGTAGAACGAGCTTTGCTATCTTCCTCATAAATCCTACAACAATCCACCAAATCTGAAAACCTCCTAATCCTTTGATAACCGATTGCCTTCTTGATCCAAGGACGCAATCCATTCTCAAACTTCACACACTTGGAAAACTCTGCAGTCGCTTCAGCATAATGTGGATAAAACTGTACAAGTTCCACAAACTTAGCAGTGTAATCAACAACAGACATATTACCTTGTTTCAACTCCAAGAACTCTATCTCTTTCTTTCCTCTTACATCTTCAGGAAAATACTTCCTCAAAAATTCCCTGCTGAACAAAGTCCAAGTGACCTCTTCATCTCCATCTTCTAGCACATGACGCGTACTAACCCACCAATCATCAGCCTCCTCCTGCAACATGTGAGTACCCAGTCTCACCTTATTTTCCTCAGCACAGTCCATTACTCGAAAGATTCTTTCAATCTCCTTAAGCCAAATCTGTGCACCATCAGGATCATGTCTCCCTTTGAAGACAGGCGGTTTGTTCTTCCTGAACTCATCATTCCCACCAGCATTAGGTGCACCCTGCACAGCCCAAGCCATAGCTTGCATAGCAGCAGCCAAAGCAGCATCATTCCTACCAGCCATATTCTGTTCATTTCCAATAACAGCAACTATGGTTAAACAAACAACTCACCCAAACACAATGACCAACAAGGACTGACACGGACTGGCTCTGATACCACTTAATGTAACACGCCCAATTTATACCCCCAAATAATAAAAGCGATAAAAATTTCATCAGAGTATGATTAAACATTCATGGCATAGACGAAGGTGTCACATCAATTAAGACAAAACACAATAAACCTGCTCATAAAGATATGCAACAATCAGGTAGCAAATAACAGAGGAACTTAGTTCCTACTACCCACAAATCAGATACAGAATAAAAGCGGAAAATCTGCAACTGAATCGCATATATATATCACGTAAAAAGTTTGTCTGTCATACACAGATCCATACATATACATTCCAAAAGATATATATATATATATATATACATATACACATAAATCACAACGATCTCCCCGACTACCCGGTGCTACATATCAGAGCCAACCGACAAAAGAATGAAGACCTAAGCTTCACAAAAAGACCTCCAGCATCTAATCTGCAATGCCTTATAGAGCATTTAAAACAGCAGAAGGGTGAGAAACACAATCATAATATAATTGCATACAATTATATAATAATACCAAAAATACACATGTAAAATATTCTCACCACAACTTATACCAGAATTCAAACACAAAACAACACAATGCATATCTCATACATCCATCACCAAGGCATATATAATCAAGCTCAATGCATTTATCAACAACATATATATATATATATATATCTCAACTCATCAATTCCATTCACAATTCCACACAAAATCAATCCATTCATGATTTATGAAAATGCAAAGAGACCGACACAATGACTCTATGCAAATGCGGTACCATCCATCCATCATCTCAACACTGGTTCACTCAGGAACTATTGGAATCATCGCTTGTTACATAATGTAACTCCCCGTTCGGCAAACGGTGTTCCCCGTCGCTTTCGGTCCTCTTGGTATAAGGCTCACGACGTTTATTGATCGATTTCAGTCCTCTTTGTATAAGGCTCACGATCCGATCGCATTCGGTCCTCTTTGTATAAGGCTCACGATCGTCTATAATCATCGCTTTCAGTCCCCTCGGTATAAGGCTCACGATGTTATAGCGGATTCCCTCTGGAATCGTTTCGTCACTCACACCCACTAGTGCACACGACATCACAAGAATGCATATCATGATGCTTGACATACAATGACTCATGACATTCAAATGCATACATATACACATCCATAATCATGCATATATAATCAAATACAACACATTATATTTTCTTTCCCTTAGGCCACAAACCATCATCATAACATTTCATCACATGCATTTTCATCACACAATAGCACACAAGTCATATGATATCCATATCAACAGCACATTGCATGATACACATCAATTACACACAATTACAACGGTAAAAGTCGACAAAACGACACTATTCCAAATTCCAGACATAATTAAATCATCCAACAATCTCAAAACAATTTTAATAAGAAAGTACATTTTATTAGCTTTCCAACGATACCAAAAATGTTCAAAACGGATAATCGGAACACAAGTTACAGACGTAAAAAGAAATGGAATCGCGAAAAGACAACATTTTGCACCCCTGCTGGCCATACGCGTATTGCCCAAACTTATACGCGTACCATTACGTGTTTCAGCAGATGGCCGAGAAAAATGGTTTCCATTACGCGTATTGCCCTCAAATGCACCTCCCATACGCGTATTGCCCAAGCCAATACGCGTATGGACATGCCTGATACGCGTAACGACAGAGGAAACCCAGAATTTTTTTGCAAAATTTTTCTGCTATGGGATCTAATCACCTGAAAATTACCAATAGAGTGTACCACAACACCTATCTAACATGTATCAACAATTATGATCATTAAAACATGATTTCAGACACATTTTGAATCAATTTCCAACCATTTCAACATATTATGGTTTTTGTTCTACATTCAATTTCAATCCAAAAACAACCAAATACAAATATGCATAATCATACACAAGTATAATATAATCGAGTTTCGCACCCTTACCCGATTTAATCGTGTTTGAAAAGTCGGTTGATTGATTTTCTTCCTTTCCAAGTTTTTCTCTCTTTTCTCATTTCTCTTCTCTTTTCTTTCCCTTTTCCTTCTTCTCTTTTTCTTTCTCTCTATTTTTCTCTCTTTCTATTTCTAGTTTTACGAACTTAAGAAAAAATAAAGTGAAATGACCAAAATACCCCTACACTCAAATATCTCGCAAACGTTCCCAAAATGCGATAAAACATACTCACGACGAAAAATAATATATTATCAAATAAAAGTCAAAAATAAAATAATATAATAATAAAATAATCAAATCGACTCTATTAAATAAAACTAACTAAAACTGGGGCGTTACACCATACATGGGAAAGTTAATGATCCCATTAAGTGTGTGCACAAGTGTTATCATAGGACCCTTATATAGCATGTTACAATGAAGTTATCACTCCCATAAATGGGAAAAACAAATGGCCAAGGACTGCTGATCCTGAAATCTTGCCATGAAGTCTTAAGAGAGGTCCAGGGAGACCAAAGAAACTCCGTTGAAAAGAGCCGGATGAGGCATCCCAAACTAGATGACAGTTGAACGCCAAATATGTCTTATTTTGTTCCATATTTCTTGGCATTTTTCAACTCTATTGTTATGTTTCAATGGATTTATTCTATGTTTCAATGTTATTATTCAATATTGTTGCAAATACCTTTGGTTGCTTTGATTTGTGTGTTATTGTGCAGGATTTAGGCATAAACATCAAATATTAAGAGATAAGTGAATGAACAAAGAAGAAGATTCAGAATGTTCGTTGTGCGAACAACAGCGAGGTGCTAGTGAGTGTTCGCTGTGTGAGGTCCTGGCGAAGCCCCAACGGACCATCCCAGATTTGAGGCATTAGCTAAAGGACCCTAAGTTTTTTGTGCAAACTTGTAGCGAAGAGGCTCGCTGGGTGAAGAAGTGTTCGCACTGCGAACTTAGATATTTCCTCAAGGGTGGCTTAACTATTCAGAGGCACTTCAGGTGCCATAGAGTGGTCTTCGTTGGGCGAAGAAGGTGTTCGCTGGGCGAACTTGGCAGACTTTAGTGTACTATATATGTACTTTTCACACTTTTTTAGGATCATAACCCCATTTTTCACATAGAAACTATATTTTCAGCATTTCACCAAAGAGTGATATTTTACAAATAGAAGCTGGATTTTCATCCAAGATCGATTCTTCGACGTGGATGCTCATTCATCTTCTCTCATTACTTGTATATCAAGCTACCATGATTATGGGTAGCTAATTTCCTTTGTATTAAAGGTAGAGGTAGTCTACCTTAGCTTTATGTATTTCTTTTGATTGGCCTTGTATGTGAACAAGTGATGATTAATATATGATGGATATTTTTGTTCTTAATGATCCATTCTTGTTTTGTAAAACTCTAGGCCTAGATTTTATGGAACTTGACCTAAAATATTCATCTATCGATTCATAGATTGGAGATATCGGTCTATGATTGATATTCAATTTGTGTTGAACTTAAAGCTTACTATATTGGTTGTTATATGGAGAGATCGTGTAACGATGAATACATTATTTCTCACGAAACTGCTCTAGAGATAGATGGTATTGAGAGAATACGTGATGATATTAATCTATCCGACTTCATATGCAAGATTAAGAGAATACATATTAGTTAGGGTAGATGAAAACTACTTTTGATATACTTTGTTAATCAAACTTTAGAATTTAAAGCTTTGCTACTAAAATCGTGACAATTTATGAAACAAACATTGAAAACACTTTTTCTTAAAACGGTAAACTATTGAACGACAATCATCCCATATAAGAACAATCTCTGTGGAGACGATAACAAATCCCCCACATAGTACAACTCTAACAAAATGGCGCCGTTGTCGGGGATTGTTATTTGGTATTGCAAGCATTGCAATAGTTTATTGATTTTAAGATCTTTGTATTGTGATCTCTTACCTTTGTTTATTTTTCTTGTGCTATTTGATTTGTTTGGTTAAGTGTACAGATTCTGCATCTCAATAGCAGAACTAGGAGGATAAGGCAACTTACCAAAGGAAGACAAGAGTGCGGAGAAACTTCTTCGTCTACACCTATTATTATGCCAAACACGACAGATCCACCACCACCACCCCTGCTTCAACCCCATGTGTCAACAGTCCTAGACACAACGCTTAGTTCGCACGTAATACCAACAACGGAAGGTATTCTGAGATGAAGATAGGAATCCTAGCTCTTTTATATGCAAATCCCTTTCGAGGATGGACCATGAGGATCCGTTTACATATCTCACAAAGTTTTACGAGATAACGGGTGCAACTGGAGCTCTCGAAGTCAAAGAGGAACCTTTGTTCAAAATACTATTCCCACATTCCTTAATTGGGAAGGCGAAGGAGTGGTATCTTGACCAATCTACTCTTGTGATGACGGATTAGAACGTATTGGAGGAGAAGTTTCTTGAATGATTCTTCCCTCACAATCGGTTTATGGACGCCAAGACGGCGATTTCGGTATTTGCCCAAGGAGGAAGTGAATGTCTCAACGAAGCGTGGGAGAGATTCAAATATATTTTGAGAAAGTGCAAGGGACATGGTTTTGATGACTTGACTCAAGTGCATATATTCCGCAACGGACTTCAACCCGTTCATAAAACTCTTTCGGATGCTACGGCGGGTGGTTCTCTAATGTCAAAAAGCGCGGAAGATGCAGCTGCCATCATTTATGAGATGGCACTAAATAATCATCAAGGTCAACACAACCGTGGTACTTCACAAAGAAAGCCCAGAATTATCGAGTTGGGAATGAGTGATGCTATTCTTGCTCAAAATAAATTGCTCTCACAATAAGTGGAGTTGTTGACAAAGCAAATGTCAAAACTTCCACAACAAATCAAAGAAATGCAAGAAATTCCCAACAAAAATCAACATGTAGCAAGTTGTGAACTTTGCAAAGGTGATCATCCTACCGACTATTGTCCACCGGTCATTGAAGAAGTCAATTATACGTGAAACCAAAATCAAGGTTATCAACCTAGACCACCGTATCAAAGTAATAACCAGGGCTACCAACCGAGAGGTAATAGCCAAGGTTACCAACAAGGGTGGAGGCAAGAACCGGGGACTTCAAACCGTAAACCTTACCAAAGTTACAACCAAGCTAAACAAAACTAAGGAGGAAGTTCAAAGATTGAGGAAAATTTTAACCAATTCATGCAAATGTATATATCCACTAAAAAGAGTGCGGATGCGGCAATTCGGAACCTTGAAACTCAAGTTGAACAATTGTCCAAGTAATTAGTTGATCAACATAAAGAAACTTTTCTGGCTAATACTCAAGTGAACCCGAAGGAATTTTGCAAAGTCATCTTTACTAGGAGTGGGAGAACAATTGGTGTGGGAGTTAGTGAAAATGGGTTGGAGAAAAATTTTGAAGTTGAAAAGGAGGATGAAATTGTTGAAGAAGTTGAAAAAAAATAATGATAAGGAGTTAGTTGAAACGGAGGAAGTAGAAAAGAAATCAAGAGAAGAGAAGAAGAAGAAAAGTAAGAAAGGAAAGGAGCATGAGAGTGAAATTCCAATGAAAAAGTTGTCATATCCAAATGCTCCTACGAAAGAAGACAATAAGAAGCATTATGCTAGATTCTTGGACATATTTAGCTGGTTGCAAATAACCATTCCATTTTCCGTGGCTCTATAACAAATGCCAAAATATTCAAAATTCAGGAAAGACACACTTACAAAGAAAAATAGGTATACAGATAAAGAAACCATTGAGCTCAAAGCAAATTGTAGTGCTATCGTCCAAAGCATTCTTCCGCAGAAGGAACGAGATCCGGGAAGAGTAGCTCTACCTATAACTATAGGTAGTGATTTCAAGTGTAAGGCTTTGGTCGATATGGGTGCTAATATCAATTTGATTCCTTTGTCCGTGGTGAAACGACTTGAGAACATGTAGATGAAATTAACCAACATGTCTTTGCAACTAGCGGACAAGTCAAGAACTCGTCCTCATGGTGTTGTTGAAGACGTGTTATTGAAAGTTGAAAAATTCTTATTTTCGGTTGATTTCATTGTCATGGATATGGAAGAAGATGAGGATACACCAATAATCCTTGGAAGACCCTTCATGAAAACCACAAGAATGTTAATTGATGTTGAAGTAGGAATAATGAAGGTGAGGACTAATGATGAAGAAGTGTTTTACACTTTTCAAAGGTTTGGTGTATTCAAATCAAGTGGAGGATGATTATCATGTGAGAAAAGAAGATGCTAGAGTTGCAACAATGAAAAAGAAGGATGAAGATGCAAAGATTGAAGCGGTTATGAAAAAAAAGGATGAAGAGGCTATGATGAAGTCTTGTTGGGATTTTTCATTCTTGAGAAAAATTGGACCAAAAAATGGGTATGACAATGGTTAATGACCTCTTGTGGTAGTGAGTTCATCCAGAAGCTAATTCAATTGCTTTTAGTTTTGTGGTTTCAACCGTCAGACCGTCGAGCTCAAACGACGTTAAACAAAGCGCTAGTTGGGAGGCACCCCAACATTATAAGTATCCTTTCATTTTTATTGCATTTTTTGTATTAAAATAGTTTATGAAGTTTTGTGGTAGAGTGAAGAGAAAATAGCAAAAGTTTTTAAAAATCTGTCTCATTCGCCTTGAGTTCGCTGGGCGAACCTGGGGTAAATATTCGCTGGAAGTTCGCAGTGCGAGCTGTGCAAAACAAAACAAAAATCTCATTTTTATGCCACATCACTTAAGTTGTGATTTTATGTGGGCCACATTTGTGGGCCCATTACCTTTTGTCCAGATTTTGTGGGGAAAAACCTTTCCCACTCACCCTTTTTCCTTTCCATTCGCTTATTGTCTCTCTCACTTTCCACAAACAACCAAACATTCTCTTGTCTCTATCAACCATATCAAGTAAGAAGACTATTTTTCCCAAGTTTCAATACAACTTCCATTCCTTATAACTACTCATTTCAGGTTTAATTTTATTGTTAATTTCCATGACCTTAATCTCCGTGTTTATTCATGCTTAATCTTGTAATTATTTTGATTTTGTTGAAGCATTAAAAATGATCAAGGAATTTGTTGATATTGAGCACAACAATATCCCTAAAGTAACTTACCCGTGAGTAGGGATAATTTGCTAACCCCTTTGAGCTTAATAGTTTAGATCCTAATTTAGTGATGACCTTGGTGTTTGTACATAAATTAAATGATAGTTCATCTTTGAATTTTGTGGGATTCTAAAAAAAAAATTCTTGAACATAATGAACATTGTTCTAAATTGTTTTCCTTGCCATAAAAAGTAAGGAGAATTCACTTGAGGTTTGGTTGAATTCAAGTTGGGGAGAGTGAAAAGAAAAGTGGTAGATTACTCCAAATTTTGAAAAATTTCAAACAAGCATAGAAAAGAAAATTGTGAATATGAATGTGAAAAAGAAAAAGAAAAATCATGCTTGGTTGAAAGAGAAAAATAGAGATTGAATAATGTGCATAAAGGAAGTTTGGAAGGGTGAACAATTGAGAAAAGAAAGTGTGGATGAAGTTGTAGTGTGTACATAAACTTGTATAGTGAATGTTTCTTTTGCATTGGAAAATATGATTCCATGGCCTTAAAAACGTCCCTATGTTGTGAACCTAACCAAGCTACAACCTTTCAAGCCCTTAGTGATCTTCTTGATTTCATAATTTCATTTTTTATTAATTAGATGAATGTATGCATTGGATTGTTATTTGTATTGTTTGTCAGGTGAGTGAAATTGCCCCGCGGTTGCAAACGCGTTAATTTCTTCATTCTTATTTGAAGAGGAGTGTTAGAGTGATTCAAGCATGAGAATTTATTTGTTATTTGAAATATTGCATGATATTTGTTTAAGAACTAAACTCTTTATAATTGTTTGATTCTAGGAAGTGGTGGCATTACTTGTGAGCATTTGTATGTTTAATTTGGGCCATAAATCCATTCTTCGTTGAATTAAATGCTTGAGAAAATCCTTTTCTTTTCAATGAGAGGCATACTTTTCTTGACGACAAGCAAACATTTAGTTGGGGAGAGTTTGTTGAATGCCAAACATGTCTTATTTTGATCCATATTTCTTGGCATTTTTCAACTCTTTTGTTATGTTTCAATGGATTTATACTATGTTTCAATGCTATTCTTCAATATTGTGCAAATACCTTTGGTTGCTTTGGTTTGTGTGTTATTGTGCAGGATTTAGGCATAAAACATAAAATATTAAGACACAAGTGAATTGACAAAGAAGAAGATTCAGCATGTTCGTTGTGCGAACAACAACGAGGTGCCAGTGAGTGTTCGCTGTGCGAGTTTCTGGAGGAGCCCCAACAAACCATGCCAGATTTGAGGTAGTAGCTAAAGGACCCTAAGTTCGCTGTGCGAACTTGTAGCGAAGAAGTTCGCTAGGCGAAGAAGTGTTCGCACTACGAACTTAGATATTCCCTCAGGGGCGATTTAACTATTCAGGGGTATTTCAGGTGCAATAAAGTGATCTTCGTTGGGAGAAGAAGGTGTTCGTTGGGCAAACTTGGCAGATTTTAGTTGTACTATATATGTACTTTTCACACTTTTTTGGGATCATAACCCCATTTTTCACATAGAAACTATATTTTTAGCATTTCTTCACCAAAGAGTGATATTTTGCAAATAGAAGCTGGATTCACATCCAAGATCGATTATTTGACGTGGATGCTTACTCATCTTCTATCATTACTTGTAAATTAAGCTACCATGGTTATGGGTAGCTAATTTCTTTTGTATCAAAGGTAAAGGTAGTCTACCTTAGCTTTATGTATTTCTTTTGATTGGCCTTGTATGTGAACAAGTGATGATTAATATATGATGAATATTTTTGTTCTTAATGATCCATTCTTGATCTTTAAAACTCTAGACATAGATTTTATGGAACTTGACCTAAAATATTCATCTATCGATTCTTAGATTGGAGAGACCAGTCTATGGTTGATATTTGCTTTGTGTTGAACTTATAGCTTACTATATTGGTTGTTATATGGAGAGATCGTGTTGCAATGAATATTGTATTTCTCATGACACCGCTCTAGAGATAGACGGTAATAGAGAATACGTGATGATATTAATCGATCCGACTTCACATGCAAGATTAGGAGAATACGTGTTAGGTAGGGTAGATGAAAACTACTTTTGATATACTTTGTTAATCAAACTTTAGAATTTAAAGCTTTGCTACTAAAATCGTGACAATTTATGAAACAAACTTTGAAAACCCTTTTTCTTAAAACGGTAAACTATTGAACGGCAAGCATCCCATATTAGAACAATATCTGTGGAGACAATAACAAAACCCCCTATAGTACAATTCTACCAAAATGGCGCCATTACCGGGGATTGTTGTTTGATTTTGCAAGCATTGCTATAGTTTATTGATTTTAAGATATTTGTATTGTGATCTCTTACCTCAGTTTATTTTTCTTGTGCTATTTGATTTGTTTAGTTAAGTGTGCAGATTCTGTTTATGTGAGGGAGTGTACCTGCAGACCAACTTCTTTTCGATCCTGAGATTGAAAGAACCGCGCGAAAGCTCAATAGCAGAACTAGGAGGAGAAGGAAACTTGCCAAAGGAAGATAAGAACGTGGGGAAACTTCTTCATCTACACCCGTTGTTAGGCCAAACATGGCAGATTCACCATCATCACCCATGCTTCAACCTCATGTGTCAACAGTCCTACATACAATGCTTAGTTTGCACGTAATACCAACAACGGAAGGTATTCGGAGATGAAGACGGGAATCCTAGATCTTTTATATGAAAATTGCTTTCGGGGATGGACCATGAGGATCCATTTACACATCTCACAAAGTTTTACGAGATAGTGGGTGCAACTAGAGCTCTGGAATTCGAAGAGGAACCTTTGTTCAAAAGACTATTCCCACATTCCTTAATTGGGAAGGCGAAGAAGTGGTATCTTGACTAATCTACTCTTATGATGACGGATTGGAAAGTATTGGAGGAGAAGTTTTTTGAATGATTCTTCCCTCACAATCGGTTTATGGAGGCCAAGACGGAGATTTTGGTATTTGCGCAAGGAGGAAGCGAATATCTCAACAAACAGTGGGAGAGATTCAAATATATGTTGAGAAAGTGCAAGAGCCATGGTTTTGATGACTTGACTCAAGTGCATATATTCTGGAACAGACTTCAACCCATTCATAAAACTCTTTTGGATGCTACGCCGGGTGAGTCTCTAATGTTAAAATGTGCGGAAGATGCAGCTGCCATCATTGATAGGATGGCACTAAATAATCATCAAGGTCAACACAACCATGGTACTTCGCAAAGAAAGCCCGAAATTATTGAGTTGGGAACGAATGATGCTATTCTTGCTCAAAATAAATTACTCTCAGAACAAGTAGAGTTGTTGACAAATCAAAGAGATGCAAGAAATTCCCAACAAAAATCAACATGTAGAAAGTTGTGAACTTTGCAAAGGTGATCATCCTATTGGCTATTGTCCACCGGTCATTGAAGAAGCCAATTATACGGGAAACCAAAATCAAGGTTATCAATCTAGATCACCATATCAAAGCAATAACCAGGGATACCAACCGAGAGGTAATAGCCAAGGTTACCAACAAGGGTGGAGGAAAGAACCGTGAACTTATAACCGTCAACCTTACCAAAGTTACAACCAACCTCAACAAAACCAAGGAGGAAGTTCAAAGATTGAGGAAACTTTTAACCAATTCATGCAAATGTCTATCTCCATTCAAAAGAGTACGGATGCGACAATTCGGAACTTTGAAACTCAAGTTTGACAATTGTCCATGTAATTAGCCGATCAACATAAAGAAACTTTTCCGGCTAATACTCAAGTGAATCCGAAGGAATTTTGCAAAGTCATTTTTACTAGGTGTGGGAGAATAATTGGTGTGGGAGAATAATTGATGTGGGAGTTGGTGAAAATGTTGTGGAGAAAAATGTCAAAGTTGAAAAGGAGGATGAAATTGTTAAAGAAGTTGAAAAAAATAATGATAAGGAGTTAGTTAAAATAGAGGAAGTATAAAACAAGTTAAGAGAGGAGAAGAAGAAAAAATTAAGAAAGGAAAGAGGCATGAGAGTGAAGTTCCAATGAAAAAGTTGCCATATCCAAATGCTCCTAAGAAAAAAGACAATGAGAAGCATTATGCTAGATTCTTGGACATATTTAGCCGGTTGCAATTAACCATTCCATTTTCCGAGGCTCTAGAACAAATGTCAAAATATGCAAAATTCATGAAAGACATACTTACAAAGAATAAGAGGTATAAGGATAAAGAAACCATTAAGCTCAATGCAAATTGTAGTGCTATCGTCCAAAGCATTCTTTCGCGGAAGGAACGAGATCCGAGAAGAGTAGCTCTACCTATAACTATAGGTAGTGATTTCAAGTGTAAGGAATTGGTCGATATGGGTGCTAATATCAATTTGACTCCTTTGCCTGTGGTGAAAAGACTTGAGATCATGGAGATGAAATCAACCAACATGTCTTTGCAACTAGCGGACAAGTCAAGGACTCATCCTCATGGTGTTGTTGAAGACGTGATAATGAAAGTTGAAAAATTCTTATTTTCGGTTGATTTCGTAGTCATGGATATGGAAGAAGATGAGGATACACCAATAATCCCTTAAAGACCCTTCATGGAAACCGCAATAATCTTAATTAATGTTGAAGAAGGCATAATGAAGGTGAGGACTAATGATGAAGGAGTGTGTTTTACACTTTTCAAAGGTTTGGTGTATTCAAATCAAGTGGAGGATGATTATCATGTGAGAAAAGAAGATGCTAGAGTTGCAACAATGAAAAAGAAGGACGAAGATGCAAAGATTAAAGCGGTTCTGAAAAAGAAAGATGAAGAAGCTAAGGAGGCTATGACGAAGTCTTGTTGGGATTTTTCATTCTTGAGAAAATGTGGACCAAAAACTGGGTATGACAATGGTTAAGGACCTCTTGTGGTAGTAAGTTCATCCAAAAGCTAATTCAATTGATTTTAGTTTCGTGGTTTCTATCTTCGGACCGTCGAGCTCAAAAGACATTAAACAAAGCGCTAGTTGGGAGGTACCCCAACATTGTAAGTATCCTTTCATTTTTATTGCATTTTTATTATTAAAATAGATTAGGAAGTTTTGTGGTAGAGTGAGGAGAAAAGAGCAAATTTTTTGAAAAATATGTCCCATTCGCCTTGAGTTCGCTGGGCAAACCTGGGGCGAATGCTCGTTGGAAGTTCGCAGTACGAACTGTGCGAAACAGAACAAAAATCTCATTTTTCTGCCACATCACTCAAGTTTTGATTTTGTGTAGGCCACATTCGTGGGCCCATTAGCTTTTGGCCAGATTTTGTGGTGCAAAACCTTTCCCTCTCCCCCTTTTGCCTTTCCATTCCCTTATTGTCTCTCTCACTTTCCACAAACAATCAAACTTTCTCTTGTCTCTCTCAACCATATCAAGTAAGAAAAATATTTTTCCCAAGTTTCAATTCAACTTCCATTCCTTCTAACTACTCATTCCAGGTTTAATTTTATTGTTAATTTCAATGATCTTATAGAAGCATGTGGTTAAGGTTATGTGAAAAAAAATTTGGAAAATTTCTTCTAGGCTTTGTAAAGATGTTTTGCATGAGTAACTATTATTGGTTTGTATTGCTATACTTGCATGGGTATTGAACTGAAGTAATTTTTGAGAGATGGAGATGTTCTTGCTTAGGTTAAGTTAAATTTGATTTGAATTATTTTATGAACTTTGATCTCTGCCTGAACAATTTTAACTTGTTTGTTGTTGTTTGCTTAGTACTCTAATGAAAGTTGGATAACACTGATTAAATTAAAAGGATTGCATTATTGTTGTGTTAATGATTGCAGAGGCAGAACCTGGAATTTTTCAAATTCGCAGGGTTTGCCTTGAGTTCGCTGGGCGAAATTGGGGGCGAATAAGTTCGCTAGGAGAAGAATTGTTCGCACTGCGAACATGGTAAATTTTGGATTTTTGGTGAGTTTATGCTACAACACTTTGATGTTATATTGTGTAGTACTGTTGCATTGCCTTTTTTGTAGTTGACCTGAGGACATGCCTTTTTGAAAAGGAGGGGGCAGTTATAGTAGTCTTTAGTTTTTTTTATAGTTGTTGGTAGATGTTTTGATTTAATGCTTCTTTCTTTGTTGAATTAATGTTGAGAACTTCTAGATTTGTTTCTATTTGCTAAAAGTATCCAATGAAGATTCTCCCAAGTTTGGATGGTGATGATAGTATTTGAACATGTGAATGCAAGAAAGGTACATGGTTACCTCTTTCTAGAATGCTAGAATGTTTAAGAATATTTTTTTTCTTTGAGCAAATGTATCTTTGGTTCATTGTACAACTTGTTTAAATGCTTATTTCACTTAGGTCTAATAGCCACAATTTGTGAGAAACCACCATTGTTTACTATATGCTTATGATGACTGTTTACTATTTCTTCCAGTAAACAAATGGTCTATCAATTTTATGTTAAAAATGAGTAACTTGCAGGATCGACCAAACTAAATCCTAGGACATGTGCTAATTGTATTTCTGTGTAGGTTTCTGGAAAATTTCAAGAACACTCCGACAACATTCATAAGTAAAAAAGGTCTACGTCAAGAAACATAAAGTAACTAAAAAAGTAAAAAATGATTTAAGTCGAAAATACTGGTAAAATGCAGAAGTTAACTTGCATGAATAAAAAGAGACTTTAATGAAAGAAACTTCTTAAATTGCATTGAATTGTAAAAGTGGTGTTACATCAACATACATTCTCGCACGCTTTTTTCTCTACACTGGTACTTTGAGCACACTGAGTTTTGTATACAATTGAACACACACAAATCTAATGTTAAGACTTGCTATTTATAATGGTTAAAAATAACTACCCACTAACGGGCTATTAATCAGGGCAAAATACATGGCATCGTGCATGTCTTTGCTTCTTGGATGAACGCCACATGTCTTCCTTCAGAAATGGATAAGAACAATTGTTCCCTCCCTTTTTTTGAATTTAAATCTTCGCGTTGAAATACCCTAAGTAGCACTCCCGTCGACCAATATCTTCTAGGTTTGGAAATATTTCTAAGTCTTTAAACCTTCTCTTCTTTGCATAAAGATACCCTTCGACTAGACTTTCTGATAACGAAATTTCTGTCGAAGTCTCATAGAACTTCAGAAATGCTATTTCTTATAAAAACTCTTAATCCAACATCAAGCGTCGAAATTAGGAGCTAACAAATTGCCCCCCAAAAATGTCATTTTCGACATTATTACAGAAAAAGGATTTTTTTGAAAATGTAATTCGACGCCTCATTTAGACCTTGTATGGTTTCGACGCTTATTAGTGGTTTCAACTGTTCACCTTCCTTTCAGCAGTCTATGACGTCGTAGCCATTATTGCTAAATCTGGCATGTCTTTTCAAATCATGCAAAATCTCATTCATCATTACCCCTCCCTAGGGTCTAGGAGATCGTGTGAGGTAGGCACTTATTACCACCGTTTCATCAAGAAACGTGGGGGAAACACGTGTCCCACTATCAGTCCTAATATTTCGCAGACTTTTTCAAACCGCTTCCACTTCCCCACGTATAAATACCAACTCCCACAATTGTTTTCACTTTTACATCTTCTTCCTTTCAAACTTCCTAGCAATCTCTGCACTTCAAAAACTCAAACTTCTTTATTTTCCATCAAAAATGGCTTCCTCTACGCGCTTCACCAAAGATACTGCTAAGGTCACCAAGGATGCTGGAAAACCCACGAGAGCTCCAAAATAGATTTCTCAACTTGCCCTATCTGACTCCGTTACTGGACCTACCATGGTGGGGAACCAACAATATCTCCCTGAACCCCTTGATGAAGAAAAGAGGAGAATTTACGCTTCTCAGGTACTTATTTCTTTAACTGTTTCTGATAAGCCATTGACTTTGTTTGGCCCTTTAGCTGATTTGAAAGTAGATCTTGCTAGGCTTAAGGAATATTTCCCCTCTTATCATAAATACAAACCTGTAGGGCAATGTAGAAAACCTAAGGCTAGTACTGAAAACCCTGCTGATCCCAACGATCCTCGACTGAATAAGCTATCGACCTTAGATATTTGAACCATTTTAGGGCCTTTAGAGCAAGCCCGACCTTTAAGGATCCCGCTGGTTGAATAAATTAGAGAAAACGAAATCTGACGTTTGGAAGAAAATGGGCATTTATGACCTGCTTATGCTGTCAAAAGTAGGACCTGATTATTGTTCGAATATGCTGATTTCATCCTTGTACTTCTGAGATAGTACCCACTACACCCTTCATCTCCCGTGTGGCATGATGACACCTACCCTTTTCGACATAGCCATTATCACAGGGCTTAAACCTACTGGGAATACCTATGATCCTGACTTCATGGCAGAGGATATCATAGGTTTTACTACCTCTAAGATAGCTTATTCGACCCGCATAGCTCACTATCACGATAAGAGAACAGAGGAGGTAACAGATGTCGAACATATAGCTTTCTTAGCTTTGTGGTTATCACGCTGTGTCTTCTGCTCGAAGTCACTGCAGGTCGCTAGAAAGTTTCTAACCATGGTGAACCAATTACATGTTGGTCATGACTTGTGTTTGAGCGAGTTGATTCTAGCTAGCCTTTACGAATCCATGAGCGAAGGGGTCACCCAGCTCAAAAACCTAGCTGATAAAGGAAGTTTACTACTCTCTGGTCCCTTATGGCTGCTTCAGCTGTGGTTAAATGCATCATTTGAAGCTCGTCTCCCCCTCAAAAATCAAATCAACGAGGATGCTGATGATGTGAAAAATCGAAGAGTAGAAGGCCCTCGTTTGGCGAAGTTGACACCTGCTGATGATGGTCGACCTTTCCAATAGGCTTTTACCAGCTTTATCATAATGTTCGCCAAACGCTATGACTTTACGCCCAACATGGCTCCTTTTTCTGCAAGGAAGTGTGGTCCTGAGTGGTTCACCAAGCCGTTCCCAACGCCATCGAAAGCACAAGCAGCATAATCCATTTCGATTTGGGAAGCCTTCTTAACCCCTAGGATCTTAACCCTCAGGGTTAACCTCTCAAAAAGCCAAGTTTCCTTGATAACTTACCAACCAAATCTTGTCGCTCGACAATTTGGATTAGTTTAAGTTTTACCTCGACCAATCTATGACAAAAAAGGTGATATCCTTCTTTACAACGCAAGCCATAGTGAATCAATGGCCATCAAGCAGATTTCACGATATGCTGGTCAAACACAGCTTTTTCCAGTGGCTTTTGAACCAAGCTTCCTTTGTACTCAACAATTTGATGACTGGTGGAAGACTTATTATGCTGAAGAATTTTTCGATGTGGCTGCATTCATGCACGACATTAACAAGGCTTTCCTCTCTGTGCAGGAAAAAGTGAAGAAAGGTACTTCGACGCACATTAAAGAAATCCAAGCCTTCCAAAAATACTTTGAAACTGTTTATCGACCAAATGATCTTGGTCGAACCGTCCGCGATGCAGCTGTCACTCTGAAGGAATTTTTTTAAAGAAAATGGAGAACTTAAATATACCTTCGTACGTTCCTCCTGAGAAATGATACGAAACGGCTTTCAATATGTTTCCTCCCAAATTCCCTCGACTGCCAAGTGCTGACTTTGGAGTGGCCCTTGCCCCTCCATTTCCAGACTGGTTTGTCCGTGGGGATTCTATCAAAATCCTTCGCCAGCAATCAAAACCAAAAGCACATCGGGTGGTTCCAACCAAGCATACACTAGACAGTTTCAAAGGACATCTTATATTGGGATTGAAGATGTTCGCATCAAATCTGAAATATATGAAGGTGTGGAATGGGAGGATTTCGACCCAACATTTTCTTGTCTACTTATTTTCACATATAATGACTGCTTTTTCTGTTTGTTTAGCCACGAAGATTCCTCCGAAGAAACCACCAACTAGAAAGCTTGCAGAAGTGAAGGAAGAGGAAGGAAGCAAGACAACAACAACAACAAAGGTATTTTCACACCCTTTATTGAATTTGTCATTTTATGTTTGTTATTTTCTAATATTTTCTTCTTCAGGGTGCTCGAAAACCACTTCCGACTCCCCAGAAAAGGAAGGCCATGGATGATACACTAGTGATAATCGAATCTGAAGATGAAGACTTATCTCTAACTGCTGAACAACCTCTGAAGTAGAAGAAAAGGCAACCAAAGATAAACGAAGCCATCGCTCAATCTCAGGCGAAAGGTATGAAGGTCATGATCAAGAAACTCACCAAACTGACTGTCTTGGAGCCAACACCTGAGGAGATGTAGAAAAAGGCTGCAGAGCCACCTGAAAGTGATAACTCAAGTCCCGGGACAGAAGCTCCTAAGGTACAAAAATGATTCACACATATACCTCATTACCCTTGGTATTTCTCTTTGACTATTAACTTTGTTGATGCCTTTCAGGATGACGCAGGAACTTTGACTCAACCAGCCGTCGAATCAACTAACCCGAAGATCCTCAATAGTGAAGGTGAACCAACATACCACCCTACTTTAGCAAAGGATTCTGAGAAGAACTCACTGCACGAAATCAACCAAGTGGTCGAGAGACAACGTGAAACTTCTCCGCCCAAGACCACCACACAAACTTCTCACACTAGTGAATCTGACCATGAAAGCGCCCAAGACAAAGACACACTAGCTGAACAACTGGGGCTGACATGGAGGCAGATAACCCTAAGGCGCAAGTCGAAGAAGAAGCTGATGATAGGTCTCCAAAAGTCGAAACCTCGGGTGCCGCTCTAGATGATGTTATGGAAGAAGGAGGTAAACATTTTACGTTCCCTAACTAATCAATGACTATTGAGGATTTTATGGACGATGATGAAAACATCAAAGATGGTAATGATCACGATGCACAAGAGGAAGGAGACGCTCAATAGGAGATAATTGTCGAAATAGCTCCTAACCCCAATCTATCAACTGCAAAGGATTCGAGCAAAACCTCTATGATCCTTTCTGCAGAAGAATTAGAGGCCCTAAAAAATAATAATCCCCGTGAGTACTTAAAAGTTTTACTTGGTTCCAGGGGAAGTTCATCTGACAAAACCCTCAGTTCGCCCTCTGTATCTGGTGGCCAAACCACTACTGATCCTTCTCGCCAGATATTGTTAAAGATTAAAGAAAAAAATATCATCATGGAGCTAACCTCGATGGTTGATCGAATTGCGGCAGACCTTGCCAAAATCAAACAAATCTCGAAGGATTTTGAAAATCAAACTGGCACAGTCGCGGCTGCATGGGACACTGCCACATAATCCACCAATAGACTGGCGAATTTAGAGCAAATCTAGGAACAAAACAAGGCTCAGATCGAAGCTAATGACCACAGTATCAAATCTTGGGAGGCACAAATCAAAGAGCTGCAAGGAAAGATTTCGAATGCTAAGAAGCAGAACGCCGAGTTTGAAAATTTTGACAACTCCCAGATGGAGAAAGAGCTTAACATAGGTCTGGATTCTGCTGACAAAGCTCAGAAACTAGAAGCAGTACTGGAGACCATGAGGTCGAACCAATCCCTTTGTGAGAGGCGGCTAGAACTTTTGAGGGCGAAGTACTCCACCATGAAAGACAACTTGCCATTCTAATTTCTAAAGAATTTTTATTTCTTTTTATGCTTCATTACTATTCCTTGAATTTTGTAATACTTATTCACTTTTTGATGTAACGAATTTAGCCATTTTCGCACTGTGTTTTTTTTTTCATATTATCTTCGTTTATTTTGCATGTGTGATTACTCTCTAGCTATTTTTACTTCTCGAAGAGCAGGCTTGTGCTTCTTTAAGTACATCCCATTTACCCTCAAGATCCTCCTATCTTGATCTAACTCTTCGATCTCATAAGCACCATTCAAAAAAACTTGAATGATTTGAAAAGGACCTTCCCACTTAGGAGACCGTTTTCCCAAAGACCCATCCTTTCGATCCATAGGCAAAATTGCTTTCCAAACCAACTCTTCAGGCGAGAAAGTCTTCACTTTGACTTTCTTATTATAAGACTGTTCTACTCTCTTCTGTTGCCTTTTCAACAATTCTAAAGCATTGAGCCTTTCCTCATCTAAGTCCACCAATTCATCCAACATCATATTCCAATACGACTCAAATGGGATCTCATGGTGCCTCTGAATTCTTACCGACTGAAGATAGATTTCAACTGGTAATACCGCGTCATGGCCAAAGGTTAATCGAAAAGGCGTAGAATTCGTCGCCTCCTTGGGGGAAGTTCGACATGCCCAAAGGACTTGGTCCAATGTTTTATGCCAATTTCTAGGCTTCTTTCTTACATGCTTCTTAATTAGGCTAATTACCACTTTATTTGCCGCTTTGACTTGACCATTAGCCTGTGGGTAATAAGGCGTAGAGGTTAAAAGTTTGAAACCCATTTCTTTAGCGAATTCCTGCATCTTCCGACCAGTGAAAATAGACCCCTGATCCGTTGTAATAGTTTCTGGGATTCTAAACCTATAGATGATGTGTTTCTTAATGAATTCGATCACATCCTCTTGGTCAACATTTGGTAAAGGTATAGCTTCAATCCATTTTGTAAAGTAATCAATACCTACCAAAATGTACCTTTGACTTTTAGATGACGTTGGTCGAATTTCTCCGACTAAATCCAAAGCCCAACCTCTAAAGGTCCATGGTTTGACCGTGGAGTGTAGTTCGCTTGCAGGAACATGTTGTACACCTGCATGTACTTGGCACTCTTGACATCCTTTAGCAAATTCGATACAATATTTCAACATGGTAGGCCAATACATGCCCTGTCAAAACAAAAGCCATTTCATTTTGTGGCCTACCTGATGTGCCCCATACGCCCCACCATGGACAATCGAAAGGGCTAGGTATGCCTCTGATTCACTAAGGCATTTAAGCAAGACTCTTTCAGGGGTCTTTTTAAACAATTCATTACCCAAAAGAACATAACTCAAAGCTCGATACCTGATTTTTCGTTTTGTGGATGCTGTTGGATTTTTCAAATATTCTACTATTGGCTTCCTCCAATCTTCGTCCGTCAAATTATCTACGGCTAAGATTTCAAAATTTTCCTTATCAACATACCCTAGCTTTGTAGCTTCCAAATCCGATGGGGATAATCTGGTTGCACAACTCTACCTCTAACTTCGATTGCGTCTTGCAACTTTTCTTTCGAAATTTTGTACCCATAAGTAATTTGAGCCAAATCATTGGCTACATGGTTCTCTAGTCGAGGTATGTGTCGAACACTCACCATCTCGAATTTTTTCAGTAATCTATTTACTATTAAAAAGTACATGATGAGATTTTCTTTCACACGCTTGTACTCCCTTGTAATATGTTTGATGACTAACTCTGAGTCTCCCATTATTTCGACTCGAGTTGCCCCCAATTCCAATAAAATTTCAAGTCCGGCTATTTAGGCTTCATATTCAGCCTCGTTGTTCGAGCAGAGACCTTCCACTTTTTATTTGAATTTTGTTGGGATTTTATTAGGAGAAATAATCAGGACTCCTACACCTGTGTCATCTTTATGACTAGAACCATCGAAATATAATTTCCATGGTTCAAGCTCAAGATAATCCGACACGTTCTCGCTTATAGAGTGGTCGACAATAAAGTCTGCTACCACTTGTCCCTTAACGGCCTTTAAGGGTCTATACTTTAGGGAGTATTCAGTTAATGCCAATGCCCACTTGCCAATTCGACTATGCAAAATAGGTTTAGGTAACATATGCTTAATGATATAGAAATGAGATGAAACATAAACATCAACTGGCTTTATATAGTGCTTTAATTTTGTACAAGAGAAATACAAGCATAAACACAATTTCTCAACCATGCTATACCTAGTTTCTGCATCGTTCAAAACCCTACTAAGGTAATAAATGGCTCTTTCGACGCCATTTTCATCCTCTTGAGCCAACATGCTCCGTAAGGTTTTGTCCGACGCAGATATGTACAATCTCATGCTCCTACTTCGACCAGGTGATGCTAAAATTGGAGGATGACTCAAATACTCTTTGATTTTGTCAAAAGATTCCTGTTGAACTTGCCCCCATTCGAATCCCTCCTTGTTTAGTCGGAGTAGAGGTGAAAAGGCTTGAGTTTTCCCGCTGAGATTTGAGATAAATCTTCTCAAAAAGTTGATCTTTCCCAATAGCGACTATAGTTCCTTCTTTGTCGATGGAGCTTTCACCTCCATAATGGCCTTGGTCTTATTTTGATTTATTTCAATTCCCTTTTTGTGGACGACAAATCCTAAGAAATCTCCCGCCTGCACACAAAAAGCACATTTGAGAGGATTCATTTTGAGACCATGCCTTCGCATCCTTTCGAATGACTGTCGAAGATGGTCAATATGATTCTTCCCTGAAACAGACTTTACAACAATATCGTCAATGTAAATCTGCATAAAAGTTTCTATGAAATCATGGAAGATTGTATTCAATGCTCTTTGATATGTTGCCCCAGCATTTTTTAAGCCAAAAGGCATAACTACCCATTTGTAAGTGCCTAAAGCCCCAGGGCATCGACATGCCGTCTTAGGGACATCATCTTCAGCAATAAATATTTGGTTATACCCAGAATACCCGTCGAGCATGCTAAGGTATTCATGGCCAGCGGCAGAGTCGACTAGCATTTCTGCCACCGGCATTGAGTATTCATCCTTTGGGGTCGCAGCATTCAGATTTCTAAAGTCTATACAAACCCTCAAAGTACCATTCTTTTTTATAACAGACACAATGTTTGCAAGCCATTCAACATACATGGCCGTTCGGATAAATCTGCAACGAAGAAGCCTTTTGACTTCCTCTTTGGTCTTCGAGAGAGTTGCTGGCGCAAACCGCCTGGGATTTTGCTTAATCGGTTTCTTTCCAGACTTGATTGGCAGCTTTAATTCGACCAACTCTCTGCTCAAACCAGGCATCTCGTCGTAATCCTACGCGAAACAGTATTTGAACTCCCTCAGCAATTGGATTACTTCGACTCTAAGTTGTGGACTAATGTTGGCGTTGATGTAAGTAGGCCTTTTCACTGCCCCTTCACCCAAGTTGATTTCTTCAAGTGGATCTTGCGCTAGCATTTTGATATTGGTTTCCAACGGATCCTCCTCGAAACCCAAAGGCTCATCATCATAGATGGCGTCGAGCCTTTGTTCTTCATCCCGAACCTGATCAGGTGGTTCTGGATCGAAGTCTTTACACAGACCTCCTTTGTGTGAACCATTGTTGGCCTTATCGGCCATGTTTTTAACTTCAGCCTCTAAGGCCGCTTGCAATTTGTTTTCGGCTATATAAGCCAAAATCTTTCTTAGCACTTCGAATTCAGACATCATCACTGAATTTGCTTCCCCAACCTGTCGGGGTTATTCCAGGTACAAAGGCAGGGTATGCAAAATCATCCTCACCCACAACCTCTCTATCCCATCTAAAACCATTGACGGGATGCAGATGCAATGAGCAGTATGCTTCATCGTCTGGGGTAAAAGCGAAATCATTCGGATTGATTGGAGCAATATTAGCTAAATGTTTATCGAACTGGCGCCGATCAAGATGGTTAATTAGGGCCTTGAAATATCCTTGATCGGCCTCAATATTCTCAACGATGCCATCTGGCCTCCATACTGTAATCCTCTGGTGCATAGAAGATGGTACAACTCCAATTCCATGTATCCACTCTTGTCCCAACAACAAATTATAGTTTGCCTTTATTTTGACCACCATAAATACTGTAGGCCTCGTAACCGTCCCAACCGTCAGATCAACCTATATAACACCAAGAGTGGTGCCAACTTTTCCTTCATAATTTGACAGAACCATGTTGTGTGGTTTAGTGTGACACCCCCAATCTACACCCCGAGTAATTAAAACGATAACAAATAATCAGAGTATAATTAAAACATTCATGGCATAGACGGGAGCGTCACATCAAAGTAATGAAATATAACAACCTGCTCATATAGATATGCAACAATCAGGTAGCAACATAAACAGAGGAACTCAGTTCCTAACACCCACAATTCAGATACAGTATAAAAGCGGAAAATCTGCAACTGAAATCTCATATATAAACATAAAAGTTTGTCTGTCATATACAAAGTCATACATGTACAATCCAAAAAGATATATATACACATAATCACATAACGATCTCCCCGACTACCTGGTGCCACATATCAGAGCCGACCGACAAAAGAATGAAGACATAATCTTCACAAAAAGACCTCCAGCATCTAATCTGCAATGCCTCATAGAGCATTCAAAACAGCAGAAGGGTGAGAAATACAATTATAATATAATTGCTTACAATTATGTAATAACATGAACTACGCATGCAAAACATTCTCACCACAACGTACACCATAGTTCAAATACAAAACAAGATAATTCATAATTCATGCATCCATCACAAAGGCATATCATTCATGCTCAATACATCTATCAGCAATATATATATATATATATATATATATATATATATATATATATATATATCAACTCATCAATCCCATTCACAATTTCCCACACATAATCAATTCATTCATGACTTATGCAAATGCACAGAGACCGACACAATGACTCTATGCATGCGTTACCATTCCATCCATCATTCTCATCATCATTAATTCACTCAGGAATTATTGGAACCATCGCTTGTTACTTAGTGTAACTCCCCGTCGGGCAAACGACGTTCCCCGTCGTTTTAGGACCTCTTTGTATAAGGCTCACGACGTTTATGGATCGTTTTAGGTCCACTTTGTATAAGGCTCACGATCCGATCGCTTTAGGTCCTCTTTGTATAAGGCTCACGATTGTCTATAACGTCGCTTTAGGCCCTCTTTGTATAAGACTCACGACCGTTACAGCAGATTCCCTCTGGAATCATTTTGTCGCTCACACCCCACAAGGGCACACGACATCACATGGTGCATATCATGATGCATGGCATACTAATGACTCGTGACAATCAAATGCGTATAAATATATAACCATGTGAACCATCTCAACATCAATAATTATGCATTGGAGTTTAACCCGAAACAATGCATTTATTTTCCATGAGGCCACAAACCATCATCACCACATTTCATCACATGCATTCACATCATATAACAGCACACAAGCTATACGTTATATATCAAAAGTATACCGCATGATAACACATCAATCGCACATAATTACGACAATAAAAGTCGACAAAACGACACATTTCCAAATTCCTGACACAATTAAATCGGCCACTCATCTCAAAACCATTTTATAAGAAAGAACATCTCATTAGCTTTCCAACGGTACTAAGAACGTCTCGATCCGAGTTACGGATCAAAAGTTATGTATTTTCAAAGAAAAGAATTTATTGAAAAACTGCCAAATTCGCCTGGCAACTTAGGATTTCGCCTGGCGAATACCCCTTCGCCAGCACTTCGCCTGGAGAACTAGTGGCGAACCACAATTTTAGAAAAACCCAAGAGTTCCAGTAGCTAACACATTTCTGTCTCCCCGTTTTCGCCTGGTGACTTATGATTTCGCCTGGCGAGTTCCCCTTCGCCAGCACTTCGCCTGGCGAACTAGTCGCGAGACCTAATTTGCCTGACGAATCCCAATTCACCTGGCGAATCGCATCAGAACCAGAATTTTATGATGCGGGTTACATGGTTCCAAACCCCAAAATCCAACTTTCTCCTACCAAAACGTTTTCAATCAATCAAAACAAGTATCAACAATGTTCATACATATAATACGATCATACTACGTGATTCATATCGATTTCTGACCGTGAAAACATCAATTTATATTCATTTTGCTCATTTCAACCTAGAATTGAAAAGCTATGAAAGACAAGTAAATATTCAAACACACACATACATATTCATACACAACCATGTGATAATCGAGTTTCGCACCCTTACCCGATTAATCGTGCTTTGAAGTGTCGGTTGAATCGATTTCTTACACTTCAAGTTTTCCTATTTTTCTTCTTCTCTTTCTCTCTATTTCTCTTAAACTTTCTTTTCTCTCTTTCTAATCTCTATGTTTCTATTTTAAGAAAAACAATAATATCTAACCAAGAAAAATGACCAAAATACCCCTACACTCAATTCCTCGCAAATGTTCCCAAAACGCGATAAAACATAATAACGACAAACATAACATATTTACCAAATAAAAACCAAGAATAAAATAATATTAAAACAAAAATAATTAAATCGACTCGATTAAATAAATCTAACAAAAACTGGGGCGTTACATTTAGTGTCTATATCGAATTTTCCAATCTTTCTCAGCATAAAGTGCGACATCAAATTCACTGTAGCGCCGCAGTCAACCAAAATTTTATTCACCGGAACATTTTCAACTTTTCCAGTAATGAATAGAGGCTTTAGATGGCTCTTCATTGCTTCATCTGGTCGTTCAAAGAACGCATTTTGTTCTTCGACACAGCCATTGTTCATTACATAGTAGCACACTGGTTTGTGTGCCGCCATTTCAGCCTCTGTATAGGCATCGGCCTCTTCGACCTCCGTGATTTGATCAAACTCTCTAGGTAACACTGATACCACATTCACAATAATGTCCAATGAGGCCTCTGAATCAGAATCGACGTTATCCGTCATCATCTCGTCTTCCGCTATGGCCCGATCATGTTTCTCTCTGGCCTCTTCGTCTTGGGTTTTGAACAACTTTCGCCCTACTGGAAACTTTTTGACAACTTCTGTCTTCTCCTTTCCGTTGCTTTTGGTAGGTATGTTTGTACTTGATTCCGCCTTATCTTTCGACTCAGCTTCCCTTTGGGAATTCCTCCTTCGCCGCTCCCTCCTCCACTACGACCTAGACATAGGATTTTTACCTTTGTAATTCTCAGAAATATGGGCCAATTTGTTGGAGGATTGAAATTCCTTACAATAGGTAATTGAAGAACCCCTGTTGACGTCGAAATCTTTCCACTTCTGCAAGCCATTATGTTTATTCTCATTTGGTTTTACCCACTTGCCGTTAGAAAGTTCAGCAATGGTTTAAACATAGCGGGCCTTGCCCCTGGCACTCTAGCCTTTGGTTGTTCTTGATTCGAAGCAGACCTCCTAGGGTCGAAACTCCGAGGGCCATGACAGGCTTTCTCCTCCCGCCTTTGCTTGTCCTTTCAAACTCCTTCGAGATTTTGCGCTGCTTTCTTGTCGAATACAGCGCTACACCTGGGGCATAACATGACTTCAGACCTCTTTCTTTGACACCTGTGTATAATGTTAATAAAATTTTCCTCCTCTTTCGGGAAGGCCAACTTGTTATATTCTTCCTGTCGGCGTTCATCACCGACTTCCATGGGTGCCTCCTGAGAAATCTCTACCATATTGATTTCCATTTTGACATCCTCAGTAATGTCAAGCTTGCACAATTCCATCTGTAGGCCTTCAGCAGCCTTATACATCTGAACGAAACCGTCAGCGGTTTCTTTTGTTACCATCATCAACTGGGAATCCTCAGTAACTCCTCGTCGGCGCCTTCAGTGACCCCTATGCCAACACCATCAGTAGTGTTGTTGGTGAAACTTTCGACAACCCCGATAGAAAAACTCCCTATGACTTCTTGGTCGAGATTTTCAGTAATCCTGACCATGACTGCCTCGTTGTTGAAATCATCAGCGATTTCGACCATATTGACATTGTTGTTGAGGCCTTCAGCAACCTCGACCATATTAACCTCTGTTGGCTCTGCATAGTGAGCATCAGCCATTAGTAGGGGATCTGAATCGATCTTCATCTGGTTTTTGGACTTCTCCCCGAACTTTAGCCTTCCTTCTTGGATTGCATTCTGAACAAGATCCCTGAAAAGAAAACATTGAGAAGTCTTATGGCCCAAGAAATTATGATATTTACAAAATCCTCTCTTGTTTCTTTATTCTAAAGGAGGCATTTTAGTACCAGGAGGCACTATCATTTGACCGTCCTTAACAAACAAATCGAAAATTTCGTCACATTTAGTAACGTCGAATGTATATGTTTTCTTGGGGAAATTGTCATTTTTTTCTGGTTCGACAGGATTTTTCCCGTTCGAAGGGGCCAACAAATTACAAGAGTAAGGTGGGCCTTGTTTCAATTCAGCAAGATCGATCTCGCCTTCGTCGAAACTTACTGGCTCATTATAATATTTTTCATTTTCGTCATTAACTTTGACATAGGCCACCCTTTTATTCTTAGTTGCCATAGCCTTTTCTTCTTTTAGGCGTTCTAGTTGTCGAACTCTATCCGCCAATTGAGCCATATCTCTTAGATATTGAGTATCTAATTTATTTCTAATGGAATAATCAAGGCCTCCAGCGGCCATTTCGACTAACTCATGCTCTGGCACTTGTGTAAAACATCTAGCCTTGAGCAGTCAGAATCTATTCAAGTAGTCATCTATCGGCTCAGTGAATTTTCGTTTTATACTAGCCAACTCTTTCAGACTAATATTCGTTTGTCCCATATAGAATTGCTCATGAAACAGCCGTTCTAACTGGGTCCAATTATGAATCGAATTAGGTGGCAAAGTTGTAAACCACGTGAAGGCATTCTTCGTCAGAGAACTTGGGAAGTATTTATCCTAAGATTCTCATTATTCGCGATTTGTCCAACCTCTATCACATATCTGGCCACGTGTTCGACAGTGGACTCAGTGGTATCCCCAGAGAACTTAGTGAACTTAGGGACTTTCGTTCTAGGGGGTAATTCCGACTGGAGAATGTGTTCTGACAATGGAGATGTATAATTTGGCCTACGCAGGCCAAATTTTACCCCATTTTGGACCATAATCCTTTCGACCATGGCTTCCAAATTGTTATCTGCTGCCACCTCATTACGTCGAACTTGTTGTACAACGTTGTCGGCATCTTGGTTTCTATTCACCAAAACCACCCTTGGTTGTTCTCCTGCAGGTATTTGTGGTTGAATTATAGGGGGTTCGACTATTCCCTGGTTCAGTACATTCGCCAGAGGTATATTTCCTAAATTTTGTTGGTTCTGGTTAATAGTGGGGTCCTCTTCGAACATCACCCCTTGGTTTCCTGTGATATACATTCTCTAAGGGCGTCGAGGAGGGTTAGGCACACCAAAGAAATCTGCAAGGCGCGTCATCTACGCAACCATTTGCTGATTAGTCTGGGTAGTATTTTAAATTAAGGGCTGAATGATTTCTCCCATAGTTTGGGACATCATTTGGACCATTTGGTGGTTACTTTCATCCATTTGCTGCCTTAAACAGGTTGCAGTGGTATTCGTCAAACCTGGCATTTGGGTTGAATATCCTATTCTTAAGGATTGATTATTTCGACCCATATTAATCCCAGACCCTAACCCTTGTAAAGGTGATGTCATCACGGGTTCTGAATATACTATGGGGGCGTTTTGTAAATTTACCATCATCGAAGTTGGCATCCCATAAGGGTGTTCTCAACCGTTTAAAGGCATAAAAAACCCAGTGGCGGAAAATGTTGATATGTAGACGTTCCTATTGGTGGGGGAATCACTGGGGGTCCCCTTGGCCTAATATAAGTTAAAATTGGCTCATTATGGGCAATCGAATGTGTTGGTGTCGAACTTGCCATAGATGGTATAGTTTCAGATACGGACGCAGGAACCGTGGGTCCTCCAGTCGAAGACCCTGGGATTGGTTCTGCATTGACACCCGACATAGTTTAAAGATTCGAACTACTTGGCTGATTAGTACTTGCCATTTTCCTCGTATACTTTCTTTTTGGTCTATCTTTGTTTGCGGTGGCTACTTTTCCACTTCTTAATAACAAACAACGAAGTACTCGACATAGAAAAGATAATAAAAAATACAGAATTATAAGTTTCTTTTCAAAAACACAAGAAATTCGTTTAGCACCGTCCCACTGGGCGTGCCAATTTGTTTATTGGGAAAATAGTAAACAACCTCTGGTCTATCAATTTTATGTAAAAAATGAGTAATTTGTAGGATCGGCCAAACTAAATCCTAGGACATGTGCTAATTGTATTTCTGTGTAGGTTTCTGGAAAATTTCAAGAACACTCCGACAGCGTTCATAAGTAAAAAAGGTCTACGTCAAGAAACATAAAGTAACTAAAAATGTAAAAAAGGATTTAAGTCGAAAATACTGGTAAAATGCAGAAGTTAACTTGCATGAATAAAAAGAGACTTTAATGAAAGAAACTTATTAAATTGCATTGAATTGTAAAAGTGGTGTTACATCAACATACATTCTCACACGCTCTTTTCTCTACACTGGTACTTTGAGCACACTGAGTTTTGTATACAATTGAACACACACAAATCTAATGCTAAGACTTGCTATTTATAATGGTTAAAAATAACTACCCACTAACGGGCTATTAATCAGGGCGAAACACATGGCATCGTGCATGTCTTCGCTGCTTGGATGAATGCCACATGTATTCCTTCAGAAATGGATAAGAACAACTGTTCCCTCTTTTTTTTTTAATTTAAATCTTCGCGTCGAAATACCCTTAGTAGCACTTCCGTCGACAAATATCTTCTAGGTTTGGAAATATTTCTAAATCTTTAAACCTTCTCTTCTCTGCAGAAAGATACCCTTCGACTAGACTTTCTAATAACGACATTTCTGTCGAACTCTCATAGAACTTCACAAATCCTATTTCTTAGCAAAACTCTTAATCCAACATCAGGCGTCGAAATTAGGAGCTAACAGTGACTGATAAACTTTGTTTAATACGTTTGATTCATGCTTAATCTTGTAATTATTTTGATTTTGTGGAAGCATTAGAAATGATCAAGGCATTTATTGATATTGAGCACAATCGTATCCCAAAAGTAACTTACCCATGAGTAGGGAGAATTTGCTAACCCCTTTGAGCTTAATAGTTTAGATCCTAATTCAGTGATGAACTTGGTGTTTGTACATAAATTAAAAGATAATTCATCTTTGAATTTTGTGGGATTCTAAAAAAAAATTCTTGAACATACTGAACATTGTTCTAAATTGTTTTCCTTGCCATAAAAAGCAAGGAGAATTCACTTGAGGTTTGGTCGAATTCAAGTTGGGGAGAGTGAAAAGAAAAGTGGCAGATTAGTCAAAATTTTGAAAAATTTCAAACAAGAATTGAAAAGAAAATTGTCAATATGAATGTGAAAAAGAAAAAGCATGCTTGTTTGAAAGAGAAAAATAGAGATTGAATAATGTGCATAAAGGAAGTTTGGAAGGGTGAACAATTGAGAAAAGAAAGTGTGGATGAAGTTGTAGTGTGTACATAAACTTGTATAGTGAATGTTTCTTTTGCATTGGAAAATATGATTCCATGGCCTTAGAAACGTCCCTTTGTTGTGAACCTAACCAAGCTACAACCTTTCAAGCCCTTAGTGATATTCTTGCTTCCATAATTTCATTTTTGATTGGTTAGATGAATGTATGAATTAGATTGTTATTTGTATTATTTGTCAGGTGAGTGAAATTGCCCCGCGGTTGCAAACGCATTAATTTCTTCATTCTTATTCGAAGAGGAGTGTTAGAGTGATTCAAGTATGAGAATTTAGTTATTATTTGAAATATTTCATGATATTTGTCAAGAACTAAACTCTTTATCATTTTTTGATTCTAGGAAGTGGTGGCATTGCTTGTGCACATTTGTATGTTTAATTTGAGCCATAAATCCATTCTCCGTTGAATTAAATGCTTGAGAAAATCCTTTTGTTTTCAATGAGAGGCATACTTTGCTTGAGGACAAGCAAACATTTAGTTGGGGAGAGTTTGTTGAATGCCAAACATGTCTTATTTTGATCCATATTTCTTCATATTTTTCAACTCTTTTGTTATTTTTTAATGGATTTATTCCATGTTTCAATGCTATTGTTGCAAATACCTTTGGTTGCTTTGATTTGTGTGTTATTGTGTAGGATTTAGGCATTAAACATCAAATATTAAGACACAACTGAATGGACAAAGAAGAAGATTCAGCATGTTCGATGTGCGAACAACAACGAGGTGCTAGCTAGTGTTCGCTGTGCGAGCTCCTGGAGAAGCCCCAACAAACCATCCCAGATTTGAGGCAGTAGCTAAAGGACCCTAAGTTCGCTGTGCGAACTTGTAGCGAAGAAACTCGCCGGGCGAAGAAGTGTTCGCACTGCGAACTTAGATATTTCCTCAGGCGGTTTAACTATTTAGAGGCACTTCAGGTGCCATAAAGTGGTCTTCATTGGGCGAAGAAGGTGTTCGCTTGGCGAACTTGGCAGATTTTAATTGTACAATATATGTACTTTTCACACTTTTTTGGGATCATAACCTTATTTTTCACATAGAAACTATATTTTCAGCATTTCTTCATCAAAGAGTGATATTTTGCAAATAATGCTGGATTCGCATCCAAGATTGATTTTTCGGCGTGGATGCTCATTCATCTTCTCTCATTACTTATAAAGCAAGCTACCATGGTTATGGGTAGCTAATCTCCTTTGTATTAAAGGTAGAGGTAGTCTAGCTTATCTTTATGTATTTCTTTTGATTGGCCTTGTATGTGAACAAGCGATGATTACTATATGATGAATATTTTTGTTCTTAATGATCCATTCTTGTTTTGTAATACTCTAGACATAGATTTTATGGAACTTGACCTAAAATATTCATCTATCGATTCATAGATTGGAGAGATCGATCTATGGTTGATATTCGCTTTGTGATGAACTTAAAGCTTACTATATTGGTTGTTATATGGAGAGATCGTGTGTTGATGAATACGGTATTTCTCACGACACCGCTCTAGAGATATACGATATTGAGAGAATACATGATGATATTAATCGATCCGACTTCACATGCAAGATTAAGAGAAAGCTACTTTTGATATACTTTGTTAATCAAACTTTAGAATTTAAGGCTTTGCTACTAAAATCGTGACAATTTATGAAACAAACTTTGAAAACCCATTTTCTTAAAATGGTAAACTATTGAACGACAAGTATCCCATATCAGAACAATCCATGTGGAGACGATAACAAAACCCGCTTGTAGTACAATTCTAACAATGGCAAAGGACAAACACAAGCCATAGGTTCAAGACATGCTTAGAATATGGGCACAATACAAGACCATGTAAGAAAAATAAAAAACATGCAGCGGTTCCTGGAGAATTGCCAAGAAATGTTGAAATACCCACTCAAGGAAGCCAAACTCCAATTGTGAAGACAAGACCAAAGAAGAGGGTTAGTAACACTTATTCTTGACACAATTCAATTTTTACTTTCATTTACTTTTGGAAATGACTTGTTTCAAATTGATTTGACAGCAGGGTAGGCCAAAAGGGAATACCAAAAAGGGAGGCCCAAGTCAAAATATAAACACTCATGCTCCTGCACAACATGCTCAACCTTCTCAACCTGAGGTGACTCCTTCTCAACCTGAGGTGAATCCTTCTCAACCAGAGGTGACTCCTACAACATAGTTTTCTATAAGTTTTGTTGAGGCAATGAGAATTTATTGTGGGATAAATCCTGATGAATTGGCATCATTGTTAAATGATTGGGACATACTAGACATTGAACCACTTAATGTTGATACTAGTCCTGCAAAACCACATGTTCCTGCCAAACAACCTGTTAATGTTTATCCAACTAGCTTTGATACTACTATTGTCAGGAGTAAGCCTACTGTCAGAACTTTTATTGGTACAAAACCAAAAGTGTCTAGGCTTGCTGTCAGAACTTTCATTGGAAAAAGGCCAAGAATACCAACAAGGAAAAAGGCCAAGAATCTACATAAAAGACAAGTATGAGCGATCCTATAAGTTACCAACTTATACCAACTAAAACTGTTTTGTGTTTTATGTTTATTAGTTTGGTAACATTATGTTGTCACAACAGGTGAAAATAATGATATCACCAAGGAAAAAGGCCAAACTTGTTGAACTTCCAAAAAGAAAGAGTAATAGCCTTAGGACTCTAAAAACACATGACATTGTGGGACCTGAGAGGGATTCAGAGGATCCATTGGTGATTCTCGAGGAAGACATAAGTTTTGCCAGTGCTAAGGGAAAAATGACTTGGAATGACTTCCGGAAAAGCTTGACTCAGTGAATTTATGTTATGAAATATGTTTTTTTTTGGAACTTATGTAATATGAAACTTAAGTACTATGTTGATTAGGACATCAATCTTATGTAATATGAACCTTATGTACTATTTTGTTTGGAACATCAATCATGTGTACTATGAACCTTATGAACTATTTATGTTACAAAATTTGTAGTTTGGAACATCAATCTTGCCAATTACTGTCATCAATGTTTTGTATTATGAAATAAGGTAAGGTAATTGACATTATTTGCAGTCAAGTTACAACCAATTTATGTCAAATTGTTTAAAATGGTTCTACTTGTTAACAATACAAACTATTTCAGCACATTTCATTAACAATACAAACCAAAAAATACATCACATTTCTTAACCAAACAAACCCAAAGTCCACATTAATCAGTTTAATACATTGCAAACTATTCATTGACATTGCAAATTCAAACAAAACACAACAAATTCAACAACTACATTTCAAAACCAAATACACATTAATCATAAAAGACATTGCAAAACACAACATCTTCAAGTTTCCATAAAATTTCTATGTTTTCAATTTGGTCTTCAAATTCTTGTTCTTCTTCCTTAATTCTTCATACAAGGTCTTCATATATCCCACAGATGCCATAACCTCCTGGTCTGACTTCATAATGCTTCCATCTTCATTTCCAGATTTTGCTCCAAGATCTTCATCCCATATGAACAAATTATACGTATCAGCACTCCTTCAATAAGGACATCTCCAAAACAACATTCCTTTATGAAATTCTGGCATAGCAGATAGCAGATGTCCTAACACATGTCAAGACATTATCCTACATCTTATAAACAAGGGCAGAACACAAACAATTAATACTCTGAAAATCAACACAAAGTCACAACAGATGTTACATCATCTGTTACGACATGTTTATCAGGAACACAGTAGAACTTTAAATTGCAGAATGATAAACAACACGAAATATGTTAACCCAGTTCGGTGAAATTCACCTACTCTAGGGGATACCAATCCAGGAAGAAGACTCCACTATTTGAAGTATTATTATAAAGCTAAACTCCCCCATTTACAACTTTATCTCCTAATCACTACCCAATGAAAACTTTATCAAAGAACACCATCTTTGATATGAGAACCACAACTCACTTCCCTTAAACACAGCCTGAGATATCTTACAGTTACCGCCACTAGTAACTGCTTCATCCCTGTCAATACAGTGTTCTGCCAAACATACTTGACCAACAAGCTAACTCGAATTTGGTTCAAAGCTTTATCCAATACAAAATTCATTACCTAAAGGCTTCTGAATCTGTGTGATACCCTATGTCTACCACAATGCATCAAACCGATACAGAGGGAGACTTACAATACAAAGAGCCAACGACTCTCAAAACCCTAAACCCTTATATCTTAAAACAAGAACTAGGTTATGTAAGTATATATAAAATCCTAGGTCTAAGTCTTCTTATATAGGCTTCAGCTGTCTTGGGCTTCATATCTTTGGTCCTTGATCCATTCCTAAAAAAAACGCATCAAGTCTTGGGAAGATTTGTTACGGATTTAACACCTGCTAAATCAGTTCAGGATGTCGTGTCTTCAGGTTGGGACATCTTCTTCGACATCTTTTTTCATGGCCAGATTTCTTCATCTTTATTAATAATATGTTTTACCAAAATTTAGTCAAACCACAGGAGCTTTCAATCTCCTCATTTTGACAAATTTTGGCTAAATCTCCTTTTGGCTAAAACTCCTTTTAGACAATAAACCCAGGATGCTCCCCCTGAGTGGCGGTTATGATTGGAATACTGTGCATACTGAATTCATGTTGGTGTACATGAGGAAGAGGATAACACAAACTCCCTCTTAACCCATGAATCTGTATAACCTCGCCTGAGAGGAAGAATAATCCCAGAGCGAGTGAAGTTGAAAAAGGTCTAGAAATTAAGACTCCTAAAGAACCTAGAAGGAAGTCTGAAACAGAAGAACACTGGACACTTCTATCAAACACACTCCCCCTCCAGAGAAAAGTTGTAGACTTCGTAGTTCTGAGTACATAGAGCATATAACTCAGGTCACAAGACACAACTTGCTCTATAACTCAAATCACAAGACACAAAGGAAACTGAGACACAGACAAGATGTTAGAACATCCTTGCAAAGAAACTGCAAGAACAACACACGCTTCCCATGTACCCGTGACTCACACCCCCCTTTTTAGCCAAAATTTGACAAAAGTAGCCAAGACATCCCCATACCCAACCAATAATTATCCAGACCTGAACAAAAGACATTTGGAACACACCACAACCTGAGACAAACTAATCCAATGACTCCTTTAAATACCCAGGAAATTTCCTTTGAATGTAACGAACCATTGAAAATAACGATGGTCAATTCAATGAAATCATTAATCGAAGGATGTAACTTCACCTAAACAAATGTGCACCGGCCAAGACTGCTTTGACTGTTTCTTCTTCAGAGAAAACCGTCTAAAATTAATGCAAGTAACAAAGAACATGTTTTGCATGCACATGTTCTCCACTGTTCAAGGCACACCGTCCAAAGAACCAATTACTTAAAAGCATATCCTTAACAATGTCCAGGCATCATGTCAGACATTGTCTAGCAAAAAATTCTGTATTGACCAATACCCCATAGCATCGTCTCATCAATCTTAGACACGCACAACTTGAAGCATAGTCACAAATCTTCTTACTCAATTCTAAATGAACTGCTTTCATCTAGAATTAGTAACCTTGATCATGATATCTTCTTAAACTTCAATAGTAAACAACTATTGAATTTGAATTCCAATCTGCAGAGAAAAATAAATTCTCCCAGACGTACACGATGATTCTCAGGACACTTTTAAGAAGCATGAACATCATTGATTCAATCTATTGACTCTCCAATGATTGAGCTTACCTTATACTGTCAAGTCCCGCATAACCTGCAACAGCAGAGCAGTGTCAAGACATCCTTCTCGACATCTCATCCTCCCAAGAGACAACCTATCACAAACCACTTGAAATCAAAACCAATCTTGATAAACAACTGCACTACTGCAGCACCCTATCCAAAAAAAGAAGTCTAACTCCCCCTGTCATAGATAATCAGTGCTCCTTTGCAAGCAGAACACCTTAAATGAATGGAAAACATAAGACGCATCTCCATGTTTTCAAGAGCGTACCCTCTGTTCAACACACCTGCTGAACACATTCATCTAATGCTTGATCCTAAAGCACTCTATGTACCACACTAGTACATTTAACAGACATAAGTTATCCCCATATCTTTCTCAAAAGATGCCTCTTCAACAAGAAACACCTCAAAATCACCACATGATATCCCACGACACCTTCATGATCATATAGTGAGAGTACCAGGAACGCATCCTTGTACCACAACCAAAAAACTCTTGGATTGAGACCAAAAATCCATTGATCCCTCTCGTTCAAAAACCATCCATACACCATATAAATTTCTCCTGATTCTCATGTATAGATATCCTTGTTCCCTGAGATACAACCCAATTGAGTGTGGAATGCTTCGCATTCCTCAGAGAGACATATAGAGCCCCTAAGTTTGCTAGCTCGCCCAGATGTTCTTCACACTTGAAGGACATCAAACACATGCTCCAGAAGCACCAAACTGACCCACTTCTCTCTAGCATAACTTGTAGCAGAAAAAACCACATCTCCACAAGTATTCTGACTTCAGCACGAGCCAGTCTTCTAGATAAACACCCCATGATCCAAAACAGCCTTCAATTTATCATTCTCCCATATGATAAGATAGAATACTTCTGATTCAACTGGTGAATATCAGCTACCATATCCAGACCTTTATGCAATCAACCCATGATCCACTTCAGTATGATACCACATTCACATCAGACTTCCAAGACAGTCCTTTACTCATCATTCTCCCATATGACAAGATAAATACTTCTTAGACAAGATGTGAGTGTCAAGTTCCACACACAGAACTTAGAATCCTAGTCCAAGGATAACAAACCCAGATGATGTTCTAACATTAGTTAGGACATCCTTCATATATCACAAACACCATACACCATGGTTCTTGATATGCTCCAACACTGGACTTACTACTGCATAGTAATCCAACTGAAGATCTTCAAACAACAGTGCACCACCAGCTTGATCAATAAGAACTCCAGATAACCGAAGAGAGAAATAAACTCTCATCCACCAAAAGAAGGTAATCTTCCATAATCAACTTAGAACTTCTACCACAAGCTCCAAGATAGAACTGAACCAAAACCTCCTTAAATCTTCAACCAACTACCCTTCTGCCCAAGAGTAATTAGTTCCAAGCATCCTACTGATTGCATAATAAAGATCAACCAAATGCCACTGTTTGGTTAATCTTAGCTTTTCTTCGGAGTTTCAGAAAACCTTCTAATCCACCAATGAAACCTAAATTTCAAGTCACATAGTCTACTTACTCCATAGCAAGCCATCTTGGATCCACTATGCCTTAGACATGTAACATCTTCTCCTTCTTGCAGCTCCCGCAAACTGCATGAGATAGACCTTTTTGAAGTGTTGATTCCATTTATTTCCGAGAAGATCAACTTATCTTACGATGATGCGCCACAACATCAACTAAGACCCTGAATTTCTTCTTGATGTCTTGACATCTGATCAGACATCCAGCTGAGGAATTCATCCCTTCCTTCTGCCACTTAGATGAACCTCTTCCCTAAAACAGAACAAGAGTTCCATGTTCTCATAGACTTGATTCAACAACCAAGTTTAAGTAGATAACCTACATCCTGCTTAATCATATCACAACTATTCAATTCAAGCTCACACCTTGATGAATATCTACTTCATAACTCCAAAGAACTCAAACGTGCCAAGTCTGATTCTTCAGAAAATAAGTAGTCATAGACTACACCACATCTATACCAAAGGAATGTCACTTTCCTTAAGTAGAGCAATCTGCAGAAATTCAGAGATAACTTCCACTTATCCTAGACATCCAAGATGAGAAAGATCACATGCTCCTATGTACCTAGATCAGAAATAAACTGACCCAAGGTGTGCCATCACCAGCATCATATTCTGGGCAAGTCTCTTGCCATGACACTTTCCAGATAAGCATCAGATGCTTCTAGTAACAACTGGAACACACCTGCTGTATTCCAATACTCCTAGATCAGAAATAAACTGATCCAAGAAATATTCATCAAGATTATGATGTCTTCTTCTTCATCTTCAACATCACCA
Organism: Lathyrus tuberosus; assembly: GCA_022829125.1. NCBI lineage: Eukaryota > Viridiplantae > Streptophyta > Magnoliopsida > Fabales > Fabaceae > Lathyrus > Lathyrus tuberosus. The sequence continues at coordinate 1,049,637 of JALAZF010000241.1, read as the reverse complement.
TTGTCTAGACTAGTTTCTTGCCAGGAAACTCTCCAGAGATCAGATGCTTCTGCCACACCAGACTGAAGCAGATTCTTAGATCAGCACCTAAGAGAAATAGATCCAAAAGCGTATGCAGTACCCCTCCCATGATTCTGTACAAACTCTGATGATGAGATGTTTCAACATCTTGTTGAACATCAGCAATCTTGAACTTCAAATACAAGAATAATCAATTAAATACTTGTGAATTTCACAAGTAACAATTGATCTTAAATCCTTGTTTAATAACCCTATTTCACTGTTGAAGCCATACTCCAACAGATCATTCCATGAACACTTATCAAGTATTCAATCTTTGCAAGTGTCTTCAAAGTGTTGAGATACTAAGGCTGCCACCCTTGAGTCAAGTAACTAAGATTCTCTCTGAACGAACCCTATTTACCGAAATAGTTTTAAAATCTCCATTCAGATTGGATTCGTCCTCAGGATTAAGAAAGATGAATCCTTCCTTGCACTTTTGGATGGTGAAAATAAATCACCTCCACTTTCTTCAGGTTTATGTTTCACATAAACACCCTCTAGTCAGAAGAGTAACTAGAAGACTCCAGATGCACGACTGAGATGTCTTTATGAGTAGACTTGAGAGAATTCTCAAGTATCTTTGACAACTTAGCCTAACAATAATTTATCAAATTCCTAGAGCAAGAACTTGATAAACTTAATCTCATCTCACCTTTTCTTCCACTGAATTCAAGACACACAATGGAACCAAGCTTCCAAGTACCAAGTCACCATGACAAACATCTACCAATAACTCTCTCCATTCCATCGCTCCCGACTTTGGAATGAAAAGATGCAGATATCTTCAAATATAGCAACCATCAGTTGAGATCTTCCACCATCTTTCTTCAGTCACAACTCCAGAATCCCATAAATACCAGAGTTCTTCCATCAGAAACATATGGAGCAGAACCACCAAGGAACATCTTCAACATGCCCGAATAAGATGTCAGAACATCTTATAAGACACCCCAACAAGAGAACTAGCCATTTCTCCTGCAGTTGTTGTAGCAGCTCCTCAGAAAACATGAACAACCAACAGTGGTTGTTACCTTCGATCCAGAACATCTATCCCATCCATTAATTCCCTTGAGTATGTATGAGTTAATGATCTGATCTCCAAAAATCCTCCTTGTTTAAAGCGCCAGAAAGTATCTCCCAAGATCTCATCCAGAAACAGACAGGGTGTCCGCTCTGATACCAATTGAAATTCTGGCATAGCAGATGTCTTAACACATGCCAAGACATTGTCATGCATCTTATAAACAGGGCCAGAACACAAACAGTTGATACTCTAAATATCAACACAAAGTCACAACAGATGCTACAACATCTGTTACGAAATGTTTATCAGGAACACAGCAAAACTTTAACTTGCAGAATGATAAACAACACAAAATATGTTAACCCAGTTCGGTGCAATTCACCTACTCTGGGGGATACCAATCCAGGAAGAAGACTCCACTATTTGTAGTATTATTATAAAGCTAAACTCCCCCATTTACAACTATATCTCCTAATCACTACCCAATGAAATCTTTATCAAAGAACACCATCTTTGATATGAGAATCACAACTCACTTCCCTTAAACACAGCCTGAGATATCTTACAGTTACCGCCACTAGTAACTGCTTCATCCTTGTCAATACAGTGTTATGTTAAACATACTTGACCAACAAGCTAACTCGGATTTGCTTCAAAGCTTCATCCAATACAAATTTCATTATATAAAGGCTTCTGAATCTGTGTGATACCCTATGTCTACCACAATGCATCAAACCGATACAAATGGAGACTTACAATACAAAGAGCCAACGGCTCTCAAAACCCTAAACCCTTATATCTTAAAACAAGAACTAGGTTATGTAAGTATATATAAAACCCTAGGTCTAAGTCTTCTTATATAGGCTTCAGTTGTCTTGGGCTTTATATCTTTGGTCCTTGATCCATTCCTAAAAAAAAGGCATAAAGTCGTGGGCAGATTTGTTACAGATTTGCTGAGGATTAGTTCAGGATGTCGTGTCTTCAGGTTGGGACATCTTCTTCGACACCTTTGTTCATGGCCAGATTTCTTCATCTTTATCAACAATATGTTTTACCAAAATTTAGTCAAACCGCAAGAGCTTTCACTTTATTAGGTCTATTCTTGCATTGGTACGAAACCATACGAACATGACACCCAAAAAACTTCCCAATATGAAATTTAACAGAAGCAGACAACATTAGGTTAGGTAATACGAACGAAATAGAAGAAAAACTAAGAAGCTTGGCTGAAAGTGAACGAAGCTTTGAGGAACGAAGTAGACCAAGATGAATGAAGATGAAAGGAAGAAGCTTGAGGAAGAAGATGAAGAAAAAAACAAAGCTAAGGGGAAAATATTAGACAATGAGGAACAAAGCAAATGAACAACTGGTTTAGGTCAAAATGAAAATGAATCAGCTCTAAATTGTGGCATTTAACACACTGTTATTCATGAAAGTAAAAAAAAAAAACTAATTCACATGTCTTACCACGTAAACATCGATTAGTGGCATTTGACGTTAGGGCCTTATTGTATGGATGAAAAATTTTGGAAGGCCAATTTGTTAAAAAACATTTTAAGAGGGACTAAAATTAAAAATTGTTATATTTATGAGAACGAAAAACATATTTAACCATTAAATTTATTGAATAACAAATTTCAGCAAAAGAATCAATTCTGTAACCAGACAATTTTATTTGAAGACATTTATTAAAAAAAAAAGTTGAACCTTACATTTAATCTTAAAAAGTCAAGAGGTAACATTTTCAAGTTAAAACTAAAATCAATTTTAAAAGTAAAAACAATTTTACTAAAAAATAATAAAACATATGTGTGGCCAAGTGATTAAGCAAAAGAATCAATTCTGTAACCAGACAATTTTATTTGAAGACATTTATTAAAAAAAAAGTTGAACCTTACATTTAATCTAAAAAAGTCAAGAGGTAGCATTTTCAAGTTAAAACTAAATTTTAAAAGTAAAAACAATTCTACTAAAAAATAATAAAACATATGTGTGGCCAAGTGATTAAGGTCTGGGTACTCTTCTCAAAGATCTCATATTCAAATCCTCTTATATGTAAATTGCTTATAAAATTAAATAAATAAATCATATCAAAATCAATACTATATATACATATTTCAAAACCTGAAAGTGAAACACATGCCAAAGTTGAGTGCAAAAAAGGGTCAAACCAAATCTACTCTAATCAAAATTGTTCTTACGACAAGACCCACAAATTAAGGCAACTTCAAAGGTGCCAGCTGTTTTACAAAGAAAAATAAAATAAAAGAATTCTTTATCACCAAACATGAAAACACCTTTAAGTAAAAAACCAAAAATTCTAATATTACACAGATTTAGCAAAACTGTAACCTTAAAGACTTGTTATAGGTTTATGGAGCAACCGGCAATTACTTGTTGTGTATTGGACGGCGTCTTTTAACACGGTTGTAATCCATAGTAAAGTATTTTGATGGATCTTCTTCTGACTCTATCCACTCTTGTATTGTTCCTTTCCTGCCTACCTCCATCTTCTGCTTTTTCTTCTTTTCTTTCCCTGTAATGTTCCACAATTTCGTAAACATGTTATGTCTAAATTAATGTTTATTGGCATGTATATGAGTAAAGGTAGGGGGTGGTAAAACCACGTAACATGAGACACGCCCGTTTTATCTATATCATTTTATAATTACATCAAGATTTTAGATCTGCAACCTTTAATATATCTGTTTGTCCGCATTAACAAAAAATCTTGCAATTTTTATCGTTTAGTAGTACAAGGCCAGCATGTCTACTCTGTCTTCATTTTTCACCTATAATACACGGACACTCCGATCACGGCATCGACACCGACACGGTGAAGCTGATAATAATTTATAAAAATAACTATAAGTGTCGATGTAGGCGTCGGTGTCCGACACAGACGGACACAGACACATAATTTTTTCAAAAGTATCAGTGCTACATAATTTTTCATTGATCAGAGTTTTAGGATCGCACACTTAAATATATCAATCCGCCCCGCCCCGCCTCATCTTGCCTGACAAACCTAAACTTTGCATGCCTTTTGACACCCCTAAGTATGAGGCATAAGTTTCTATTTTTATAAAAAGAAAAAACTTTTGTTTACCCCATGCTTGATAAAACCCTAGCTTTATTTTGTGCACCAACAAAGATAGGTAAAGAGAGCATGTAGGTTAGGTTTTAGTATACCTGATACTTGATAAGCTTTTATGATATGAAAAATGACATGAACGAAAGCTAGCCTCACAAACAAAATATTTTGCATTCAATGCCGTGAACACTATTTATAGTAACTTATTTCATAGTTTTATTATTACCTGTAGGAAGCGAATCTTCCTTCTTGTGTGATACAAGATCTCTAGCTTCATCAGATTCTTTAGCCTACATATAAATAGGAACATATAGTAAAAAATAAAGTATAGCATAAATGATGAAAATAATAGTTATGACTAAAGAAGCTTCTTCATATTTATGCATTACCTTTTTGGTGAATATTAGCTTTCTATGCAGTATGGGTAGAGAAAGCTTCTGGTGTGCATTTAATATTCCTATAAATATTAAGTTAGGGTAGAGAAAATTAATTACAACAAATAAATTCATCAAAGTTTTAAAAGCTTTTGAACAGATAAATATATGCAAACACAGATAAATAGATAGATAGACAAACCAAACATAAAGATAGATTGATAAACCAACAAATAGATTTATTGATGGTGAGCTTACCTTGATACTGAATTGTAGTATGTGATTGAGTTTGTAAAGAAGAAAAAGTAGGTTGTAGAGAAGAGAAGAAGAGGCTTAGAAAAGTGATTATTTTTATAAGCTCCATTTTCTTTTGGTAAGAGGATGCATGAAATACTTTTGTTAAGCATGTGAGTTTAACTTATATATACACGACGAGTCGACACGCATGGAAAATAGAGTAAACACAAAATGCTGAGTTCCAAAACAAGTACAAAGGAAGTCTTAAATATTCATGCATTTACGTTATAGGAGTTTTCACACAATTTGGGTTGGTTTTTCACCTAATATGTAGGGCCCTAGGTTTATGACTTTCGGTTTATACGATGTTTATCACAATTCAACAGTCATGTATTCAAATTTGCACTCATACTCAAGATTCTGAAGTAGCTATATTACATATTCATTTTAAGCTTTCAGCATAATGTTAGTTTTATTTGCCTTATTTAGTTTATGGGTTCTGATTGTACTCGGTTTTGTAATTTACATATTTGAATTACCTCTAGTATTAGCCAACAAGTTAGTTTGTGATATTATCATTTTAAATCAATTGTGTTGTAAATTAAACAACATAAAGTAGAATAAATAACAAAAAATGAGATGAGATGTAGAACTAAATGATCAGAACACTTCTATTTATAAAAAAAAAATCAATTTCTAAGGAGTCTCTAGATGAATTGGCGACTCCCTTATGTGTCTATAACCAAGTCGCCAATTGGATTGGAGACTGCATGAGGTGTCTTCAATCCAATTGGTGACACCCTTAAGGTCTTAACAAAGGGTCGTCAATTAGAATGACGCTCTTATATATTCTGAAATTCTGGTATCAGATGTGTGATGTTAAGTATGATGTCACAACAACACAATCTGCTATATGAACAAGGTAATAAACCAGTCAATCAACACAATGAATTGTTCACCCAGTTCGGTCTAACTACCTACGTCTGGGGGCTACCAAGCCAGGGAGGAAAATCACTATTAGTAGTATTAAATTATAGACTCAACAATCCCAGTTGACAATCTCCTAACTTAATCACTATCCAATGATACTTCTACCTAAGAACCTCTTAGATATGAGATACCACTCACTCCCTCTTAATCACCACAGTGATACAACTCAAAGATTACAAAGTTCCCAACTTGACCTTGCTTAAAAGCTTTGATCAAGAACAATACTCTCTTGCTTAAAAGCTTTAGAGAGGACAATTACAACTCAAATAAACTATACCAATTCAAGCATGAATGGCTTACAAAACACAAACGAAAACTCTAACAACTGATACTCAGTATTCACTCTATAGTCTTCGTATCTTCCAAGTAGGGTTGTGGCTGCTTTAAATAGAAACTCAGACTTGGGCTTGGACTCCTTGAAAATCTCTTATTTGATTTGAAATTAAAACAGATTTTATTCTTCAAATCTTTTCATATCATTTAGCCCTAAAAACAGAAACAAGATCTGCTCCACAAATGATTGCACCAGAATATATTTTTACCAAGATATTCGCCTGCAATCTCTCACTCACTTAAGCAAAAATCTCACCACCAACAAAAACACGCGCAACCCTAATAACACAGCAGACTGATGTTCTGATGTTTTGCCGACTGATGTCAAGACATCATGTTTAACATCAACACACAAAACTCTCACCTTAACAACTTAACATAAACTGAATGTTACTAACTCATGTTAAGACATCAGACATATGACATCTTCAACAACAACATTGTTTTACCAAAATTCCAGCTAATAACAAGAACTAACAATCTCCCCCTTTGGCTAATTTTGGCTAAAACAACCTCAGCCAACATCAGAAATACCTGCAGCAGATAAATTAAAGCAGCACCAACTTCCAAAGTTGCACACCTCAAAACAAGAACTAACTCCCCCTCAAAACAAGAGGCTAGGCAACAGCAAACAGCAAACAGCAACACTAGGCTGACTCTCCCCCTTTTTAGCCACAATTGGCCAACCATCAAACAGTTACTTCCTCTCACTACTGTCAGCAACTACCAGTTAGTCCTAGGCTAGCTCTCCTTGTCAGTTAAAAGAAGGCATCACATGACAAATCATAAAACAAAACCCAAATAATCAGAACAGAACCATTATCCAAGATACAAAAAAAATACTCAAGGTGCAGACAAAGATAAAACAAAATATTGAAACAGCACAGCTAGCTCAATCAGAATCATCAGTAGAACCATCTTCATTATCCTCATTCCCAGTTGTTGAATCACCTTCCTCAGAACCTGAACCTTCAGCATTGACATCCTCATCATCTTCATCCTGTTCCAAAGACTTGATCAACTGCTCAAGTTTCATCTTCCTGGCAGTGCTGGTGCTGATCACCACATCAAGATCCTTGCAGGCAGACTTTAATTCTTTTATCATATCAGCTTTGGAACATGCCTTCTTGACACCAGAACCTGATGTTGAGACAATGTCTGGGACATGACTCCCTACAAACAACTTGGGATGCAAGGATAATGCAGACTCCTTATTGCAAGCAGTATCTGAAGTAGTCAATATTCCAGGATGTTGCTTCAGGATCACTCCACAAATGAGAGAAGGAAATGCTATGGGCATTTTAATAGCATTTGTTGAAGCATGCTTCACAGTTTGATAAAAAATGTAGGACCCATAATCAAAGTCTTTCTTTGTCCCAACAACATAAATCATCTTCCCCAAGCCAACTGAGATAGTAGTCTTGTGATTAGTGGGGACCCAATTTGCAGCATCTATCCTGTGCAGGACAACATATTTGACACTAAGAAGACTAGCAGACAACTTTCCTTTCAAAGGCCAAACCTTCACTTGAGTTGCAGTGATCTCCTTGCACACCTCATTGTGAGTCACTTCCAGCTATCTGTAATTTTGCTCAGTTCTTCCTAGGTAGGTGTTGATAACCTCAGGAGAAAATTCAATACACTTACGTCTTACATATACTTTTCTAAAGTCCACACTCCTTCTGTCAGTAATGTTCACAGGAATGTTTACAACAAACTCCTTAACTAGCCCATCATAACATTTGGAGAATCCAGAAACAGTTTTTATCAACCCTGCAAACTTAATTAGCTCCATAACTTCTTTAATCTCTAGAGCATCTTTGCCAAGCTCTCTTTCCAGAGCCAATCTTCTTTGACACACAAACTTCCACATGTGAGCACTTCCAACATAGTGAAAAGAGATGTTGTCCACAGGTACATCAGGGACCTTATAAGCAATCCTCTTCAAAATTGACCTTCTCACTGGAGTGATGTCTTGAACATCCTCATCAACATCAAACTCAGAGTCAGATTCTTCCCTTATCTTCCTCTTTTTGGATGAGACAGACACCTTGCTCCAAGACTTTGCAGGGCCAACAACAGGAGTCTTCTTCTTTTTGCTTTCAGTTCTCATCTTAGGAGATGAATCAACAGTCTTCCCTTTTCTAGACTTCAATCTTTTTGCAATACCTGGAATTGCATTGCCAATAACCTCATTGTCTGACAGATTCTCAACATTCACAACCTCAACAGGCTTCTTTCCTTTGGGGCTAGAAGAAACTTCCCTAGCAGGTGATGTTCTAACATCAGATTCAACATCAACCCTAGCTCCAACATTAGGATCAACATTAGTTTCAGCTTCAGTTTCAGCATCTTCAATGACAGAAACAGCCAACCTGTGAAGTTTGGTTTCAGCTGGTTGCATGTCATCCTTTTTACTTTCAGATTGTTCAGCAGCCATTTGAGCCAAAGGTCTTGATATTCCAGCCACAAGAACCCCTTTCTCAAAAATCTTAGTGACAATCTGACCTATACTTTTATCAACATCTACAGTCTCTTCCTCATTCTGATTTCCAACAGCTTGAGGAGTAGAGGTCCTAGGAGCAGATTTATCTCCAAACAGAATGCTAGTAACAAACTCTCTACTTTTCCTATCATCAAATTTTTTACCAGCAGAATGATCAGACGATTTACCTGATGTATCATGAGAAGGCCTTTTGTTTGCAGCTTGTCAGGTCTTGTCTTAGAAGCTGGAATCATTGAGAGAGGGGCTATATCCAAAGCTTCATCCGCAAAAACCCCTTTCGTCGAAACCCTAGGTTTTGTGTGTGAGGGACTCTTGGTTGCAGACTTCTTGGAGGGAGACGACATTTGTTGAGACATTGTTCCTCTGTAGCAATTGATGAACAAAAATGTGTTGAGACTTCTATTCTTTGGGGAGAAGACGAACAGACTATGAGGATTGATGTAGCGTGTGGAGGCAAGGTGAGGAAATGATTGCATAGGGTAGGAGGGCTGCTTTTGTTGAGCACTTAAAAGCCAATAAATGTAATTCCCCATCCAAAATGTATCACATTTCAAATTTTTGAATTTTAATAAATATTCAGCACACGTCATTAACCTCTGTTGTCTTTTACACATACCCAGTTTTCCTCTTACGACATCATAATGATCAGCACATATATCCTTAGAGAAACCGTCATTACACCTCCTTCCTGTATGGTCAACTTTAATGATCTAGCTTTCCCTAAGATTAACCCTAGAGTGTTTGGTGATCCTTGGAATGTCACAGTAGGATGTCATGACATCATGCTTGACATTGCGATCAATCAGACTTTGTTTCACCTCTAGATGTTCTCCCTTTTTATCCCATAGATAGCAGTTGTCTTTGGACTTAGCACCCTTCATGACAACTTCACTTTTCTCATTAGTGACAATACAATCAGCTTTAGTAAAGTGAACTTTAAGTCCTTGCTCACATAGTTGACTAATACTGATCAAGTTGGCCTTCAATCCTTTGACCAATAACACATCATCTAGTCTAGGAGCACCTGCACAGTTCAGTCTTCCCACACCCTTGATTTCTCCTTTGACACCATCTCCAAAAGTTACACAGCTGGAATAATGTTCAACATCCAACAACAAACTCTTCATACTTGTCATGTGCCTAGAGCAACCACTATCAAAATACCAGTCCTCTTTGGCAGAACCAGTTAATAACATCTGAGCTAACAAACAAGTGGCACCATCCTTGGGAACCCATTGCTTAACAATAGTAGGACTATCCTGATTCTGTCTAGGTTGGGTATTAGGTTGAGGATATCCATAGAGCTTGAAACAGAAAGATTTCAAGTGACCAAATCTTCCACAATAGTGACACCTCCAGCTTTGAAATTCTTCTCTGAAGTGATTAACATGCCTTCTCTCTTGAAGATGTTTTCTGTTATACTGCTGAGGCTGCCTTCTGCTATAGTATTGAGACTGTCTCCTCCCATAGTATTGAGACTGTCTTCTGTAATGATGATTAGGCTGTCTTTTCCCATGAAGATGGGGCTTTCTTCTTCCATAATAGTGAGGCACAACATTATTAGGCCCATACATTTTCCCATGATGTTGAGACATAGGTTGGGACATGTTATGTTTATAATCTTTCCCATGGTGTTGAGTCTTCTGATGAGGTACATATTGCTTGGGTCCTGACACATGAGCTTTCCCTTGATGTTGAGACATCTGATGGGACAAGTTCTGTTTGGTACCAGAAGAACTAGCATCTGAAGAAGATTTCTTTTCACCATTAAATCCTAGACCAGTCTTATCACTTGCTCCTTTTCCATCCTAAAGGATTTCATCCAGAGTGTCAGTTCCACTATTAAACATTCTGATGGATTTGAACATTTGATCAACAGAACTTCATTCTCAAGTTCAGCTTTATTAGCCTTAAGCTGGATTATAATTTTCTTCTGCTTTTCCCTTTCTTGACAAACCTCTTCACTTTTCAGACACAACTCTTTATAGGAGGTTGCTAGCTCTTCAAAGGTCAGATCCTCATCACTAGACTCTCCATCAGAAGCACATATTCCAGTCAATGCCCTAACATGCTTGGCAGTCTCTTCATCACTCTCACTCTCAGTATCAGACCAGGAAACAAATAACCCCTTTTTCTGCTTCTTGAGATATGTAGGACATTCTTTTCTGACATGACCATAACCTTCACACTCATAGCATTGGACTCCTTTGTCAAGATTAGGCTTCTCCTCAGCTGTAGTTCTCTTGTTGATGTCAGACGAGATGTTCTTAACATTTGGTTTATAGTTCCTGTCCATTCTTTTTAACACCTTATTAAACTTCTTCCTAGAAGAACAATGGCATGGGTCAGCTCCTCCTGAGACTCAGGACTATTCTCTTTCTCAGCATCTTCAGAACTAGATACTAAAGCTATGCTTTTGGTCTTCTTTTCAGGTTCCTCATCCATCCCTAATTCAAAAGTTTGAAGAGAACCAATCAACTCATCCACCCTCATCTTGCTGATGTCTTGAGCTTCTTCTATAGCAGTCACCTTCATTTTATATCTCTTGGGAAGCGATCTAAGAATCTTCCTTACCAACTTCTCTTTAGTCATTTTCTCTCCAAGGGCACTAGAAGCATTTGACAGCTCAAGAATATTCATGTGAAAATCATGAATGGTCTCATCATCCTTCATCTTCAGATTTTCAAACTTTGTTGTCAGCAGTTGAAGTCTTGACATCTTAACTTTGGAGGTTCCTTCATGGGTAGTTTTCAAGACATCCCAAGCTTCCTTAGCCACTTCACAAGTGTTGACCAGCCTAAAGATGTTCTTATCAATACCATTAAAAATGGCATTCAAAGCCTTAGAATTTCCAAGCACAAGTTCATCTTCTTCCTTGGTCCACTCTTCCTCAGGTTTCAGCTTTGATGTTCCATCTTTTTCAACAATCACAGGATGTTTCCATTCCTTTAAAACAGCCTTCCAAGCCCTGCTGTCTAAGGACTTCAAGAAGGTAACCATGCGAGGTTTCCAATAATCATAATTTGAGCCATCTAGAATAGGGGCTCTATTCACAAATCCACCACTCTCCTTGTCCATAGTACCAGAAAGTAACAACCCTAGATCTCACCTAGATGCAGAGCAGGATGCCTGCTCTGATACCAATTGAAATTCTGGTATCATATGTGTTATGTTAAGTGTGATGTCACAACAACACAATCTGCTATATGAACAAGGTAATAAACCAGTTAATCAACACAATGAATTGTTCACCCAGTTCGGTCTAACTACCTACGTCTGGGGGCTACCAAGCCAGGGAGGAAAATCACTATTAGTAGTATTAAATTACAGACTCAACAATCCCAGTTGACAATCTCCTAACTTAATCACTACCCAATGATACTTCTACCTAAGAACCTCTTAGATATGAGATACCACTCACTCCCCCTTAATCACCACTGTGATACAACTCAAAGATTACAAAGTTCCCAACTTGACCTTGCTTAAAAGCTTTGATCAAGAACAATACTCTCTTGCTTAAAAGGTTTAGAGAGGACAATTACAACTCAAATAAACTATACCAATTCAAGCATGAATGGCTTACAAAACACAAACGAAAACTTCAACAACTGATACTCAGTATTCACTCTATAGTCTTCGTATCTTCCAAGTAGGGTTGTGGCTGCTTTAAATGGAAACTCAGACTTGGGCTTGGACTCCTTGAAAATCTCTTATTTGATTTGAAATTAAAACAGATTTTATTCTTCAAATCTTTTCATATCATTCAGCCCTAAAAACAGAAACAAGATCTGCTCCAGAAATGATTGCACCAGAATATATTTTTACCAAGATATTCGCCTGCAATCTCTCACTCACTTAAGCAAAAATCTCACCACCAACAAAAACACGCGCAGCCCTAATAACACAGTAGACTGATGTTCTGATGTTTTGCCGACTAATGTCAAGACATCATCTTTAACATCAGCACACAAAAGTCTCACCTTAACAACTTAACATAAACTGAATGTTACTAACTCATGTTAAGACATCAGACATATGACATCTTCAACAACAACATTGTTTTACCAAAATTCCAACCAATAACAAGAACTAACATATTCAGAAACCTTAAGTGGGATATTTTGGGAATTTTTTTGAAAAGTAGAGTATTTTGGAATTTTATTTTGAAAAAGTAGATTATTTAGGTAAAAAATTCTTTAAATTAGAATAAATTTGGAATCTATGTATAGAGAAAATTATCAATCAATTCAAAGATAAAGATAAAAAGAGTAAGTGATTCAAATACTAATATTATTATTCCAGATGTACCTGAATTAACTTATTTAATATAAATTAGTTAAAAATTTCTTAATGCATCCTATGTATTATTAGGCATTACATGAAATACAAAAATATTTTTAAATTTTGGAAATTTCTTTTCGGACGCACTTTAAATTAATAGAAGTATGATTTAATGTGAAAAAAATACGGAGATGCATCTTCGTAAATATTACAGAGATCCATCTTCAGACGCTGTTTGTACATAACGCACCAGAACTATTCTTCTTCCTCACATGTTAAGAAAAAAATAAAGTTTTCTCTAAAACAAAGATTCCTCACTTCTTGTATGTTTTATTATTATTATTATATACATATTTTAAATTTTTGTATAAATTTGTAGAAATTGATGATTAGGTATTGAAATACATAGTTTATGCATGTTTGATGGTTGATACATTATGAAAAAAGTGTTTCATAGTTAAAAGTAACGATCAATGCATTACTTTTTTTTTGGTGGGAGGGGGGGGGGGGGGGGGGGGTTGGCTGTTTGCATTAGCGCTATTGACGAAAATGAAAGTTGTAGAAAATTCCGGAGATGCATCTCCGTATTTTTTCAACATTTGAATTCCTAAGAACCAGGGATGCATCTCCGTATTTTTTCAATGTTTGGATTCCTAAGAATCGGAGATGCATCTCCATATTTTATATGTCTGCCGTTGTTTCTTTTCTTGCATTTAAGGTTGCCTGTAGTAATTGTGTGACACTTGTCTGGTTTACTTACAGGTAGTATGGGTTATAGAGACAATGTATTGAGGCACATGAGGATTGCACATCATGCATATGTCCGGAGGGAAAATAGTTAGGTTTCAGAGGCTCATGTTCCCTCTAGGCCGGTTGATGTGGAGGTGTCGACTTCTAGGGCTCATATATCTCCAACTTCTTCTTTCCGTAAGAGACGGGTACCACCTAGTGACGCATCACTGCCTCTATCTTCCCGTAGGCGACTAGTTTCACCTATTTAGACACTTGAGGCGTCGGAGGTACTCGAGTCACTGGAGGTTTCTGAGGCATCAGTGCCACCCTATGCACCAAAATGACCTCAGGCTGATGAGACAGTGCCACCTCAGGTTGATGAAGCTGATTAGCCAGTGCCATCTCAGGTATTTGGAGGAGGCCCGTTAGAGTTGTCAGTACTACCTCTTTACCCGTGTCATACTGTCAAACATATCTTGGACGGAGAGGTAAAATTAGTTGGATTCATTCTTTTTAAATTACGTTTATTATTATACTACAAGTTTTTGACAATGATTTATTTTTCTGCAGGACCGTGATCTGCTGAAATTCATTAACCATAAGTAGAAGATTACTGGTTTGTATCAGCCTAATGACGAGTCGTTTCATGATGCTTTGTCTCTATCTGGAATGAAAAACTTATGCAAGATCGATCATGTTATAGTGAACCATGGGATGTTTAATGCATTTCTAGAGAGATGACATACTAAGACCTTATCATTTCATCTACCACTTTGTGAGATGTCTATCACACTCGACGATGTGTCGTGTCTACTGCATCTTTTGATTAGAGGGGAACTTTTAGATCAAGGGAGGATTAGTAAAGATAAGGAGCTTGAGTTAATGGTATACTATCTGGAGTTGACCCAGAAGTTACCTTGAGGGAGTTTGAAAAAACCAAAGGGTCTCATGCTAGGTTTGAATTCCTAAAAAAGGTATATACAGATGAGCTGCTTAGAACTGAGAGACTAAAGGTGATGCGAAGTAGGTGGGGCTGCATAGAGTGTATGCTATGAGAACATACCTGTTATATTTGGTTGGCAGTGCCATTTTTGTTGACAAGAGTGACACTTATGTGTATGTCCTCTACCTATGATACTTCAAGGACTTTGAGCAGATCCATGAGTACAACTGAGGGGCCGCTTGTTTGGTCTACTTGTACTCTAATTTATACAAGGGTTGCAGGTGGAATAAGAAGTAGGTGACAAGCAACATCACACTTTTGACGGTAATATATATTGGTGATTTAATGTTTATGTGTCATTTTCAATACATTTTCGCAATGCCCTTACTAATGATTCGTATGTTCCAACACTCTTCAAGCTCGGATCTTCCAGCACTTCCCACTCATCTCTGACTGGTCGTTTGTACCGACATATACCGAGGATATGTCGCATGCTTATGCATTTACCCCTCTCAAAGGGAACCGGAAAATATAGTTGTTTCGAGTGTACCTTGACCACTTTATAGCAAATGATATGCACTTTAACAACAATATTGATCACCATGAGATGCGGCCATTTGAAGACATATTGTTATACTCAGGATGGTTGGCTTGCGGTTCACGTCTGACATTTCCTCATCTACCTAAGCGTGTCATGCGGCAATTCAGCTATAGCCAAATTATTCCTAAACACCATATTATCTCTGATCTTCTTGCGATGACACGTAGAGATTTGTATGCCATGTTTGATGATTATCTTAGTCATCTGGTGCCGGAGGAGGCACGAAGTACCATAGCTGAGAGCGATTGGAGCTTTGTAGACGAGTATATCAGGTGGTTCTTCAAGGTGTAACATCCATATATGGTGCAAGCTACTCCAGGAGATCCAGTGTTGTCAGCTCATCAGAATATACTAGAGGAGGATCACGCTAGGTTAGATAATGCTCATGATGTGTTGGCTATATGTCGTCGTATTATGAAGATTGAGCATGCAGGAATTGATAAATGTATCTTTCTGATGGTTTTGAGGTAAGGGAGGTCCTATTTGCCATTATGACGGAGGCACGATAGGCACTAACGTACCAAAGACAACGTTGGAGGACAGGGGGCAGAGGAGGTCGAGGAGTCCGAGGAGCTCTTGTCCGGCATAGGCAGTAGTTAATAGTATTTGTAGTTTGGATTTATGTTTGGTTTTTTTTTTACATATTTCGACTTTATTCTGTACGTCATGATAACTTATTTTAACTCTGAATTTTTATATGTCATTTTTTGCATATCGGTTGTATGGTTTAATGCTCATCACATAACATGGGTCTTAACATTTATAAATCATCAATTTCATCTGATTAACCATAACACTAACTTAACTTTCTCTGTTTTGACTGATTATGGAGATGCATCTCCGTAAACCCTAAATGGAGATGCATCTCCGGATCAATAAATGTTTAAAATGGACCTTTCGAAGAGGGATGTATGGGGTGCATTTTGAAATATTTTAGAGATGTATCTCCGGATCAATTGTAACGTTTTGACTTAACACAAGGTGCGTTCGAAGATACATATCCAAAATCTGAGAGACATTTTACGCTTTCCATAGGGTGTTTTTCTATCCCATGGGATGGGATAAGAAATTCCCAATTAATTTTTACATAATTTGTAAAAAAAATTTAAAAAATTAACTAAAAATATTTAAGATTAAGAACTCTAATTCAATCAAGAGAATGTTTATTGTAATCCCATTTTTTCAACCCACTCATTTCACATCCATAATGTCGAAAGTAAAAATAAAATAAAATAAAAATAAAGAAATTAAATCTTGTTCGAATGAATTTTAATTTTTAAATTTTATTTTGTAAATTAATTTTAAAATAAAGTTTAGAAGAAAAAAAGAAAGTTTGATAATTTTACTTTTAAAAACTATTTTAAAGTTACACAATATTATAAATTTGTCATTAACGAAAAAAAATGTATCACTTTTATTTATTTTTGTGTTGAGAATGAAGGTTTGATGTTGTTGATGTTGTTGAGATTAAGATTGAATGTTGTTGTTGTGTTAAGTAAAAGGTATAATGTTGTTGATGTTGTTGTTGAGATTGAAAGTTTAATGTTGTTGTTTTTGAGATTGAAGGTTTAAGGTTGTTGTTTTTATTTTTGTTATTGAGATTGAAGGTTTAACTAATGTCGATCTTAAATCGCGTTGCTAACCGATACGACAATTCAGAGAGGAAATACCTGTATGGTTGACACTCGAACGCTCAAGTCAGTTAAAGTTTAAGATAATTCTAGTGATAGTGGAGATTAGAGATTACATACTTGAAAATTCTATATAAAGGTATTTATATATTGAGCTTGATGAAGCATATTAGATAAGTAAACCTAATATTTATGGATCTTTAGTCGGTGTAAAACAATATATTATGAGCATTTGACCGACGCGAAACTGTGTCCTTGAGCTGTTGCTCGACATGGAACATAATGATTTTTTGATCTATTAATGAGATAGGCGGTTGTACACTCCTTTCATCAATGATATGTACTCAATCATAAGACAACCAATTTATCTATGAAAATTTTGACATGAATATTGCATAAAAGGCTATTTTGGGGGTATGTAGCACAATATTTTTTTAAAAACAATTAAATTTACGAGCAAAATTAAGAGATGAAAAATACGAATTTTCCTTTATAAATCTGCCACTAAATTTAATGACAGTAGAATTCTAAGAAATTCTATATTTTATATATTAAGTTCTGTTGCTAATTTTTCTTTTTTCAGAAACCTGTGGTAATGGAACTTTCTAGCAAGCAGGGTAGGCTAGTAACTTTATGACAGTCACATCACATTCCATAACAAATGCAACTTGTACGGATTAAATTATACTTGTATACTTGTATTGTACCACAATTCAAAGCCCTCGAACTTCTCAAGAGGACCGACATTCATGCAAGCCAAGAAAATACACAAGAGGTGTTAATGGTTCTAAATGTAATGGAAACCGCAAAATGAAATATACAAGTATATGATACCATAAACGATCCTTCCCCAATAAAGACTCGTGGTTTTCAATACCAAGCACATGCAACATGTTTCATGAAACACGAGGAGGCGTAGTATTTCAAGAAATGTATGCTTTTTGTTCAAATGTGTTTTCCCAAAAGTAAAATATAACAAACATCAAGGACAGTTGTTATTCGATATTTAGTTAGAATTAGTATAAAGAAAATGTTTGGAGCACACCTCCTAGAGTCAATTCAATTCTGATATTCTACTTGTCTTTGTCCATCATAAAAATATTAGTTAAGGTTTGAAAAAGTTTAGTAAAGCTTGAGATGGATATCACTTGAGATTGACATGAGCTCACCTGTGCCGCTTCATGTGTTTTCCACTGGCTTAGTGTGCTCTAACCTTAAAGGTCTGAGGTCGATTGATGTCAAGTGAACTTGAACCATTAATACTGATATACGTCAAGTATGATGTCTAAAATGAGCGAAGTGAGTAAGTCAGAAATCCTAGCACCGCGCAAAGGCAAAGTGTTTTAAGTAAGAAACTTTAAAAACACACAGTTCTCCAAGTACAAGGCGTTTAGAGGTGAAGTGTTTTAAATATAAGGTGTTTTTTTTTTTTTTTTTCAACAATCAATGGATTTCATTAACACCAAAACTGTACAAGGGGTGCAGAGGTCCCATTACAAACCAGTAAAGATTACAAACAAAGCAACAAAAAGAGAACCAAACAAGCTAAAATCACAAACATAGCAAAGGATTAGAGTACCAAACATAGAAATCTATAGGGGTTTTCTTACTATCTAATGACAACCACTTCCAACAAAAATATTTAACGGAATCTACTATCTCCAAAACAGTCTTCCTCTTGTTTCCAAAAATACCACAGTTTCTACTGTACCATAGGTACCATACAGTTCCAATCCATATAAAAGACCCTTTATAGCTCCCAGTGGTCTTTTTAATGAAGACCCAAACTCTAAAAAAGAACCTATTCCGCTGTCTCTATTATGACTGTCATAAACCATCTCACAATGCTTCTCCACACTTCTTCCGCAAATGAACATTTCAAAAAAACATGATTGATAGTCTCCTCCTCCATCCTACATAAACTGCACCTAAGCTCTTCACATGACAGCTTAACATTTCTTCTTAACAACAAGTCTTTAGTTGGTAACCTGTTCCTAAAAAACTTCCAAGCAAAAACCTGAACTTTCGACGGGATACTCATTTTCCAAACTTTATTGATACATGCCAAACTCTCTACACTAATTTTGCTGTCCACCCTATCACAAGTAAGACTGCTATAGCAGCTCTTAACTGTGAATCCAACATCACTACCAACTGTAAAACTATTAACTGGTTCCCAATTAAAAACATCAGCATCATCCCTACAAGGTTTAATATCCTCCAACAAAGACTAAAGATCCATTTTATCCCTTTCCAAATAAGGTTCAGCAGGTAAGGAACTAAATCTTAAATTCCACACCCAATCTTCCCCTATCCAATCACCAAAACTATCAACTGAACCGAAAGAAAACTTAGCATACCTGAACATGTCGGGAAATTCATCTTTGAGCGCTACATCTAAAGTCCATCTGCTGTACCAGAAAGAAATGCAAGATCCGTTCCCAAGTTTGCACTTTATATTATCCATGAAAGAATTTCTATTGGTAACAACATCTATCCCCAATCCTTTTAAATCTCTCCACCATATAGAATCAAACTTGTCACCTTTAACCTCATCTTGACTGTTAAGGAACAAACGAGTATTCGCTCCATACTTACTCTGCAAAAGTCTCTTCCACCCACTGTCTTCTTCTTGCACCAGCCTCCACTTCCATTTACTCAAAAGGGCCTGATTAAAGCAAGAAAGATCCTTAATACCCAGCCCTCTCTCTCTTTAGGAAGGCACACTGTTTTCCAATCTACCCAATTAATACATTTACTTAAATCACTGCCTCCCCACAAAAACCTTCTCTGAATGCTTTGTAAAATCTTAACAACACCCACCGGCACTTTGTAAAAAGAAAACACATACAACGGAAGCGCATTGATGACTGAATTAATTAGCACAATCCTCCCTCCAACTGAAAATTTCCTACTCTTCCAAACTGAGAGCCTGCTCTTAACTTTGTTTATTACGCTTCTCCACATACTAAGTTTCCTAGGACTGTCTCCTATGGGAACCCCCAGGAAAGAACAAGGAAAATCCATCAAGTCACAATGCAGAAAATTAGATGCAGAGTTCTTGAACTCATTAGTCAAGTTGATACCCCCAAGCTTGCTCTTGAAAAAATTCACCTTGAGGCCAGATAATAGTTCGAAACCTCGTAATATTCCTTTCACACACCACAAGTTGCTCCACTTAGCTTCACCCAAAATTAAAGTGTGATCAGCAGATTGAGTAATACACACCTTCGCCCCTGCCCCTACTCTGAAACCTGAGAAAAGACTGTCAAACTCAACCTTTTTAACCAAGACAGTAAGCACCTCCATGACTAGAATAAAGAGGAAAGGGGATAAAGGGTCCCCTTGACGCAAACCTTTGCCAACAATAAAATCTCTCGTCGTACTCCCATTAACCATAATAGACATTGTTCCGTTACAAACCAAGGCTTTGATCCAAGACAACCATTTAGATCCAAAGTTCATCTTACTTAGCAAACTATAAAGGAAAGACCACGACACGCAATCGTACGCCCGTTCAAAATCAATCTTAAACATCATACAAGACAATTTCCTCCTCTTAGCATAATCAATGGACTCATTAGCTATCAAAACTCCGTCAAAAGCACACCTACCAGGTACAAAAGTAGTTTGTTCAGCAGAAACTAGGGAGCTAACCACCTTCTTAATTCTACCAGCTAACAGCTTCAATAAAATTTTTTGAAAGCAATTCACGAGACATATAGGTCTATAATCCCTCAACGATTGTGGGTTCCTCTTCTTGGCAACTAAAGCAATATTAGAAGCAGACGCAACTTTAGTGAGAACAGGGTTGGAATAAAAATCAGTCACAAACCTGCACACGTCATCTTCAACAATCTCCCAACATTCCTGGAAGAACGCAAAACTGTACCCGTCTGGACCGGGGCTCTTACCCCCATTGCAACTCCAAACAGCCTCCTTGATCTCCTCTTTAGAAAATTCCACTTCCAGACCAACTTTGTCAGCTTCGTATAACTTCTTTATATCTAAATCTTCAAAGGATGGACAACTCATAACAGTCTCCTTGAAGTTCTCCTCAAAATGCTTACACACTGCTGATTTAACCCCAGCGACATCTTCAATGATACCTCCTTCATTACTGACCTGCCAAATGTTATTTCTCCTTCTTCTCCTACCCACAGCTTGATGAAAAAACCTAGAGTTATTATCTCCCTCCTTTAACCATAAGTCCCTTGCTTTAAGTCTCAACAACTCTTCTTGCCTATTCAGGTTGCTCCACACATTTTCAGTAGCAATCGTTCTCTTTTTAACCATATCCTCAATGTTCATAAAACCTAACCTCGACACCTCTCCATCCAAATCGTCTAGGTCATCAAGAGCTTTCTCAATCTTACCTTCAACCCAGCCAAACACATCTCGTCTCCACCGAATAAGGTTCTTCTTTAGAATTCCCAGTTTCATTTTAAGCACAAAATCACCTCTCCCACGAACCTCCTCTGCCTCCCAAATGGACTTTACGAACGGAAAAAACTCAGGGTGCTTCAACCAGCTATTGTTGAAAATAAAGGGTTTAGGACCCCAGTCAACGTCCTTAACCAAAAGCCAAACAGGGCAGTGGTCAGACACTTCCCTTCTACCTATAGACTAGCCTCTAATCTTCCAATCTACTATAAGATTCTCAGAAATAAGAAATCTATATAACCTGCTCATCGAATTCCCTGATCTGTTGAACCAAGTGTACTTCCCTCCAATGCAAGGAACATCTTCACAATCAATATCAGCAATGAATTTTCTGAATTCCCCTATCTCCTTACTCCCTCTAGGACACCCTACACCTTTTCTTTCATCTCTATAAGCCACTGAGTTAAAATCTCCACCTATCACCCACTCACCCCTCCCAAACCTCCTTTTTAAATTCACCAAACTCGACCACAAGCACCTCTTCTTAGCCAAAATACAAGAAGAATAAACATTAACGAAAAACACCTCCTTACCTTTCCAACACACGTTGATACCCACGTATCCTTTCCCTCTGAAACTACTGATAGGCTCCATAATACCTCTTCTCCATAAAATAGCCAAACCACCAGATTTTCCAGAAGCACCAGATTCAGTCCACTCCACTTCAGAGTTGCCCCAAATAGAGAAAGCTAAATCCCTATCAAAAGACTCCTTCTTAGATTCTTGAATGAAACAAACATCGACCCCTTTCGACTGCACCAATCTAGCCACTTTTTTTCTCTTCACCACACTCCCACACCCCCTTATATTTAAAGACAAGATATTCATTGATCACACATCGATAAAACCGCCCTCTTGTTCTTACAAGCTTCATCCCTCTTTTCTAAGGCACTGATCTTTTTCTCCAGATCAATACCACTGTTCTCCACTCTAACACCCAGCGCGATGACTAAATCCCTTACTTTGCACGATACCCTACTATCGACCTCATCCCAAAACCTCTTGTTACCCTTCATAATTTCAGAGTCCGTAACCGAGTGACAACGCGAAGAGAATTGAGTCTCATTAACATCACCTAAACGATACTTCCCTCCTTTCCTTCCTTTCCTATCTCCTTGTGATTTACCTTCTTCAACTGATTCAACTATAGGGTCCTCAGACGGCGCCTGAGAGATGACATAGCTGTTTGGTTTCTTCTTTCGCACTTTCCTCCCTTTGGACCGTATAGAGAAAACCCTTTTGGGCTCAATAATCCCCATCTCAATAGATTCTTCAATCCTGTCAACTGAAGGTTCTTCAACTGTGTATTCGCTTTAGGTTTTGATAGGCATGCTTGGATTTTAATAGATATCCTAGTATAGAGTCCCTCAAGCACAAGACTTGGAAGAGCGAAGTGATTTAAGATGAGTTTGCAAAACAATTATTTTTAGAAGATTGAAGATGCAATTAATTTAAAATGCCTAATTTCAGATAGATTGTTCGATATCCATAGTCAAGTTTCCGATATAAGGTTAAGACAACGTCATAGTTCGATCAATATGACTCGAGATCGATCGTACTGGTCAATGTGGCGATTTTCCTTTAAAATTCAACGAGCGTCTCATCTTGCCCACACATTTTTCAGTCTTCTCTAAGCGTTTCAAGTGACCTAAAGTGAGTGGATTGAGGTAAGGGATATCTAAATCTGTGAGTCTCGATGTTCTTTTATTGTAAATTATAAAATGGCGAGTTCATTCAACCTTGCCATCGATTTTTTGTTGTCATATTGAAGATCAAGTAATTTTTAACTATGACGATCATATTGAAGACTGATACGTCCTTTATTTTGTTGCTCGACCATTAAGTTTTCTAACAAGGACTCACTTGCCAATTTAATTGATTTGGACGACTTTGTTTTCGCGGGCTTCCTATTTTGGTTGAGCTAGTTACATATTTGATTTAGAGATGTGATTTTAAAATTTTCGTAAGTTCAGAATTTTTCACGCAAGTTTTATATTGAGTTATTCCATGAACGGTACACTACTACAAAAAACACTTTTCGTAACAATGTATTACTACAGCCGCTTAACCAACCGAAGTAACATATGTTCATTAGTCGCCTTTCATTTTTTTAATTTGTGAATAACATATAACCACAGTTCATATAAACAGTTGTTGTGATATGTGAAGCAGTGACACGCTTCAAATCCCCACACCTGCAATTTTATAATTTTTTCTTAAAAAATGGTGCGTTCCCTTAATTTTTATTTTTAAATAAAAATTAAACACTTTCACCACGGTCCATAACAAGGACCGTAGTTAAATCTTATAACATTTCACTACGGTTTTTTATCAACCGTGGTGAAATATATTACCTATAAAACGTAACTAATATCAGTTTAGAACAAACCGTGCTCAGAAAAAACCCTAAATTCTCTCGCCTTATCTCAATCTCTCAAAACTCCAACATAACTTCTCTAACTTTTATGAATCAAGGAAAGGTTTCACAAATCTTTCCAAGATGAGACGAGTGTTTTATTTCTTTGTCTTTGTTCTCCACGAATCTTTTCATTGAAATGTATGTTCATGGAACATTCTATGAGTTGCTGTTATTGTTGTTCAAAATATTTGTTTTGTTTTCTAGTACAAAATATACGTGAAATATATGGTTTATTGTTTACTTGTTGTTAAGATGCAATTGTAGTATTTATATTGTAGTTTTTGTTAAGATTAGTTAAGGGTTTAAGTTATTGTTAAGATATGTTATTGTTTTGTTAAGGTAATGTGTTGTTTATTAGTTAAGGTATGTAATTGTTTTTGTTGATAAATGTTGTTGTTTGTGTTATTGTAGATGTTTTTTATTAGGTTTGTTTAAGTTATTGTTGAGCTTTGTTAAGGTAATTGTTTTTTATGTTAAGGTAAGTTGTTCTTTTTGTTGATAAATGTTGTTGTTTGTGTTATTTTAGATGTTTTTAATTAGGTGTGCTGATGTTTTTGTAGATATATGTTGTTGTTTTGTTAAGGTAAGTTGTTATTTATGTTAAGGTAAGTTCTTTTTTTGTTGATAAACGATGTAGTTTGTGATATTTTAGACGTTTTTATTGAAGTATGTTGATGTTTTTGTTGATAAATGTTGGTGTTTTTTGTTATTGCTAATGTTATTCCTTGTACATTGCAATTTTTATTTTGTTCAGCCAACATGTCCTAGATGATGATTTTATTATATTGTATGTGGTTTGAGTGTTTTACCAACCCCTCATTGAATATATAACCTCTCTAATTTAATTAGAAAATAATAATATAAAAAATGAAGTTATGTTAGAAAGCAACTTACACTGATCAATGTTCTACAAGTTTTCTTCAGCCTGTTAACTGTATCTAGCTCTTTAACGGTTAAAATTTGGTTTAATGCTTGTAGTTCTTCAATCAACACTTCCTTTTTTAGTAGTTCATTCTGCAAAGTTATTAATACTTTGCAAAATGAACTAGTAGAGAAAAAAGTGTTGGTTGAACAATTATAAGCATTAAACCAAATTCTAATTGTTAAAGAGCGGGATACGAATAATGGGTTGTAGAAAGCTCAAAAATTATTGATAATGTAACTTGTTTTTCTAATATAACTCAATTTATCATATTATTAATTTCTAAATATGATTGAAATGTTATATGTTTATTGAGAAGTTGATGAAATAAGTATTCCACTAAGTTATAATAGACTCAAGTGAACATATCACATCAGTTGGAAGTAACATAATAATGATGATGATAAGAAGTAACAACAACAACTAGCATGCAAATATATATATTTTCCAGCACAGTATGTGTAAAAATCAATATATATATATATATATATATATATATATATATATATATATATATATATATATATATATATATATATCTGTGTGTGTGTGTGTGTGTGTGTGTGTGTGTGTGCGTGTGTGCGTGTGTGGGTATGTGCGTGTGTGCGTGTGTGTGTGATACTGTAATGCCCCGATTTTTGTTAGATTTATTTAATCGAGTCGATTTAATTATTTTTGTTTTTATATTATTTTATTCTTGGTTTTTATTTGGTAAATATGTTATGTTTATCGTTATTATATTTTATCACGTTTTGGGAACGTTTGTGAGGAATTGAGTGTAGGGGTATTTTGGTCATTTTGCTTGGTTAGATATTATTGTTTTTCTTAAAATAGAAACATAGAGATTAGAAAGAGAGAAAAGAAAGTTTAAGAGAAATAAGGAGAAAGAGAAGAAGAAAAAGAGGAAAATTTGGAGTTTAAGAAATCGATTCAACCGACACTTCAAAGCACGATTAATCGGGTAAGGGTGCGAAACTCGATTACTATATGCTTGTGTATGAATATGTATGTGTGTGTTTGAATTTTTACTTGTTTCTCATAGTTTTTCAATTATAGGTCAAAATGAGAAAAATGAATAGAAATCGATGTTTTCACGGTCGGAAATCGATATGAATCACGTAGTATGATCGTATTATATGTATGAACATTGTTGATACTTGTTTTGATTGATTGAAAACGTTTTGGTTGGAGAAAGTTGGATTTTGGGGTTTTGGAACCATGTAACCCGCAGTAGAAAATTCTGGTTCTGGTGCGATTCGCTAGGCGAATTGGGGATTCGCCAGGCGAATTAGGTCTCGCCACTAGTTCGCCAGGCGAAGTGCTGGCGAAGGGGGATTCGCCAGGCGAAATCGTAAATCGCCAGGCGAAAACGGGGCGACAGAAATGTGTTAGCTACTGGAACTCTTGGGTTTTTTCTAAAATGGTGGTTCGCCACTAGTTCGCCAGGCGAAGTGCTGGCGAAGGGGTATTCGCCAGGCGAAATCCTAAGTCGCCAGGCGAATCTGGCTGTTTCTCAATAAATTATTTTCTTTGAAAATTCATAACTTTTGATCCGTAATTCGGATCGAGACGTTCTTAGTACCGTTGGAAAGCTAATGATATGTTCTTTCTTATAAAAATGGTCTTGAGATTAGTGGCCGATTTAATTTTGTCGGTAATGTGGAAACGTGTCGTTTTGTCGACTTTTACCGTCGTAATTGTGTGCGATTGATGTGTTATCATGCGATGTGCTTTTGATATATAACGTATAGCTTGTGTGCTGTTATATGATGTGAATGCATGGGATGAAATGTTGTGATGGTGGTTTGTGGCCTTATGGCAAATAAATGCAATGTTTTGGGTTTGATTGCAATTCATGATTATTGATGTTGAGATGGTTCACATGGTTATATATGTATATGCATTTGATTGTCATGAGTCATTAGTATGGCATGCATCATGATATGCATCTTGTGATGTCGTGTGCCCTTGTGGGGTGTGAGCAATGAAACGATTCCAGAGGGAATCTGCTGTAACGATCATGTGCCTTATACAAAGAGAACCTAAAGCGACGTTATAGACGATCGTGTGCCTTATGCAAAGAGGACCTAAAGCGATCGGATCGTGTGCCTTAAACAAAGAGGACCTGAAGCGATCCTTAAACGTCGTGTGCCTTATACAAAGAGGACCTAAAGCGACGAGGATCATCGTTTGCTCGACGGGGAGTTACACTAAGTAACAAGCGATGGTTCCAATAATTCGTGAGTGAATTAATGATGATGAGAATGATGGATGAAATGGTACCGCATGCATAGAGTCGTTGTGTCGGTCTCTGTGCATTTGCATAAGTCATGAATGGATTGATTATGTGTGGGAAATTGTGAATGGGATTGATGAGTTGATATATATATTGGTGATAAATGTATTGAGCATGATTGATATGCCTTTATGATAGATGCATGAGTTATGAATTATTTTGTTTTGTATTTGAACTATGGTGTACATTGTGGTGAGAATGTTCTGCATGCGTATTTGTTATTACATAATTGTATGCAACTATATTATAATTGTGTTTCTCACCCTTCTGCTATTTTGAATGCTCTATGAGGCATTGCAGATTAGATGCTGGAGGTCTTTTGTGAAGATTATGTCTTCATTCTTTTGTCGGTCGGCTCTGATATGTGGCACCGGGTAGTCGGGGAGATCGTTATATGATTATGTGTATATATATCTTTTTGGATTGTACATGTATGACTCTGTATATGACAGACAAACTTTTATGTTTATATATGAGATTTCAGTTGCAGATTTTCCGCTTTTATTCTGTATCTGAATTGTGGGTGTTAGGAACTGAGTTCCTCTGTTTATGTTGCTACCTGATTGTTGCATATCTATATGAGCAGGTTGTTATATTTCATTACTTTGATGTGACGCTCCCGTCTATGCAATGAATGTTTTAATTATACTCTGATTATTTGTTATCGATTTAATTGCTCAGGGTATAGAATGGGGGGTGTCACATTAAGTGGTATCATAGCCAGTCCGTGTCGGTCAGTTTGACCAAGTTGTTTGTTGTGCGACAGTTGTGTTCTGGCGAGTTGATTGTTTAACCATAGTTACCAAGGTTATGAAAACCGGACTGGACCGGCCGGTTCAACTGGTTAGACCGGGAACCGGGCCTATATCCGGTCAATTAAACCCTTAAAACCGGCCTGTCAAGGAACCGGGGCAAAAACCGGAAAACCGGGTGAAAACAAGGAAAACAGGTCAAAACCAGGGGTTCAATGGGTTGAACCAGATTTTAACTTTTTCAACTTTTTTTTTTAATTTATTTAAAATAAAAATATAATAAAAGATGAAAAAAAACAATTTAATACTATTGAACCAAATTGATCTTATAATTGAAGACTTCACTTTAACCCATTCAAAATTTGGATTTTCTTGATAATAAGGCTTAGAATTCTTTTTGTAAATAATACTCTCCAATTTATTTTCTAAGGATTTGAGTGTCGGACATAATTCATTAATAGTATTATGATCACACTTTCACAAAGTTGACAGTGCTAAAAATATATATTTCTTCTTAAATTCTAATATTTTTTTGGCCTAAATCAAACACCATCTAATATATTTTACATAAGATACAAAATTCTAGTATTTTTAATTCTTTCTCAAACTGATTCTAGTTAAAAAAATTATAGGAAATGTTAGTTCTTGTATTGGCTGGAATTTTGGTAAAACAATGGTGTTGTTAATGATGTCATATGTCTAATGTCTTAACATGAGTTGATGTTAAGTTCAGAAGGGTTGCAGTTTTGTATGCTGATGTTAAAACTTGATGTCTTGACATCAGTTGATAGAACATCAGAACATCAGTCTGATGTGTTTTATTAGGGCTGCGTGTTTCTGTTATTGGAGAGATATTCTGCGTGTTTTATTAAGGCCATAACATCAGAACATCCCTCTTTTTACTTTGATCGTTTGACATGACGGCTTATTGACACTGTTTACTCTTTCATTGCTTTTAGTTCATTTGTGATTTTACTTGTCCGATGACATGATCCTTAGGATTCCTCGCTCACTTAATTTTTGATTAAGTCGGAGGTAGGAGAGACATTAGGATAGCAATCCATGTATGCTAACATTAGGTAGAATTCCCTTTCTTACCTCAACCATAGGATCAATCTTTGCATGCTAACATTAGGACCTAGTTTCCCCTTAGCATTTTTCTCTCAAACCTTGAGTCTTTCATCTTCTTATCTCAAAGAAAATTCAAAATATCTAATAAAGGTATGCACTTATTGCATTTAGGCCTTTCATATAAAGAAAAGATTATAAGGGGTCTTCTCTTATAATCTTAGAATGTGTAGCATATGCCCCATCTTGGATCAATGTGTTAAACA
This sequence comes from Lathyrus tuberosus, assembly GCA_022829125.1. NCBI lineage: Eukaryota > Viridiplantae > Streptophyta > Magnoliopsida > Fabales > Fabaceae > Lathyrus > Lathyrus tuberosus. The sequence continues at coordinate 1,020,662 of JALAZF010000241.1, read as the reverse complement.
TTTGATCTTGTATGAGGGACTTAAATGCAATACTTGTTGAAGATACAAATAAAAAACACTTCTTCATCTCATAATCAACAAAAACACTTAATAAACACAAGTATGCTAGTGTGTTTGAACCTTGATAATTGGAACTAAGTGTGAGGGTACCTCTTCACCCTTAGTGTATTTTCTTACTCATTCCATCTTGGAATGTGAGGATGAATACATTCCAATGATTAAGATTTAGATACACTATCATACGCAAACAAATAATAAACATTTTTCTCTGAAAGACAAAAACAAACAATAACGTCTTTCCTCCGAGATTTCTCTCCTCATCTCATTCACTCATTCCTTAAGGATGTGTCATTTTCGTGCTACCGCAAACAGGTAACGCCTAAGTCTCCATACAGCGAGCTGCAATACCTAAACTGCTAGGACGCGAACGTTGACGTATTCCACTAAAAAACACAAACGACTTTCCCTTATGTGAGGGGAACTACGTCGCTCTGATTCTCATGTTCCCGATGAGATACGTAGGTAGTGGGGTAGGGCCCATTCGAGCACTTCTTTTATTTTCCCTACATTTGTTTCTCGTTCCTTTTTCATTCTTTCTCCTTTCTTTCTTTCAGTTCCTTTTCCAATATCCTTTCCTTACACCCTTTGATTGAGACAAGCAAGCGTCGATCCCATCGGGTACGATGGACGCGTGGGGGTGCTAATACCTTCCTCTCGCGTAACCGACTCCCGAACCCAGTTCTCTTGGTCACAAGACCATGCTCTATCCTTCTTATCAGGTTTACGCAGTGTTTCCTTTCCCTCTCTTGGGATAAATACACATTGCTGGCGACTCTGTTTCGGTGCCACTTTCGCGTTTGTACCAGGATGAAATCCTGGGAGCGACAGCTGGCGACTCTGCTGGGGAGAGGTTGACCTATTGCTGATCCATCCTAAGCGAGTCAATCCTAGCGCTTGTCTGTTTTTATTTCATTGGGTGTTTACTGTTGTGCTGTATTTACCGTTTTATTGTATGGTTATTTACTGCTTTACTGTACATTACTGTATTTACCGCATTTTTAGAATTTTTATTTCATATGATATATTATGCTATATTGGACTGTGCTGGCTTTCTGTTTGGCGGGATGGGATTTCTGAGGGATAAGCCCATTACACAGGCTTGAGTATCCACTTAGGATTAGAGTGGAGAGTAGTGGGAGCTACGTGCCATCAATGTACGTTGGGTAATCAGAAATTCACAGCCAGACGAGGCTATCTTGGGACACGTTCTGACGTGCGTATCTTGCGCATTTCAGGATGCCAATCTAGAGAGCTGTCGACTCTGGTGACCATTCCCCGAGGACTCAGTTGCGGCACTCCTCCCGAGATGTGACAGTGGCAAACCACATTATGTGGCAAACCCATTGCACATTCTCGATCCGAGGACCCAATGCTGGGAACTTGCTGTAGGATGTTCTTTTTGAAAGAGAATCAGTGGAGGCACTCCTCGATTGGCGATAGTACTGTACCCCGAGGGATGAATGTAGTATTGCTTCTCGACCTCAGTGTCAGAAGCTGAGGACCTTTCGTTTTGGAGAATCAGTTAAGGTCTCCTCGATTAATGATGATGCCAAACCAGAAATGGTGAACGTATCATCATTTCTCGACCTGAGAGCCCGGGATACTGAACATCCTAGTACCCACATGTGAGAGGGGTGGGTTTGTTTACAGGTTTGCAGGTAACCTTGACTTTCATCCTACCTGGTATTTTGGTTCTCTTATCAGTGTGGACTCATCAGCCTGGTATTATGGCATCATGATTATTCTGACCATCCCGGTATTCTTATCATGCCGGTGTTCTGCTTATTCTGGTATTCTGATTATGCCGATACTCTGGCATTCTGATTATTCAGATATTTCGGTATGCCGATATTTTCTTCAGAGCTGACCTATGAGCTTATTCGGTCATCAGCACAGCAGTTATCCAGATTATATGGAAGCTTTGATCCCATGTCTGTTGCATCTGCATCATCATTTTCGCATACATGTTCTTGTATTTCCAAGGGATATTAACTTTGAGACTTGCCACTGAGCATTTCCATCCATTTCTTATGTTTTTCTAAAAAAAAAATTTTGAATCAACGCATAATGATTCCTTGGAAATATTCGGACATGGCACTTTACATGGCATTCTCATACTCATATGCATAACAGGTGTTCCGGAGCAGACTTCTCATTCTGACTTGGTATTCTCTACAGAAACGGCCAACATGACTTCTTCCAACTACTCGATTCACCACAATTAAGGTTCAGATACTCCGAGCGGAGGTGACTGAGATGAAGGCCCAACTGAGAGAAGAAGTCAACCGGATAAAGACTCAGATGGGCCAGATTATGGAAGTTCTGAATGAAGTGTTAAGAAAGGAAAACAGTCAAGTGCCCGCTTCCGCAGCAGAGGTTCTCACTCCTCCTATCTCTTTGGGGTCTCCTCTAGACCATGGTTTGCCTCGTGAATCCTCTCCACCGTCAGAGCCTTTTCATTACCAAATGTTTCTTGAGGGTCCTAATCCAGAAAAGCTTGAAAGGGAGTTTGATCTGATCCCGATGCCATATGCTCAGTTACTCCAGCATTTGCTTAAGTTTCAGCTAATTGAATTGATTGTTGTGGAACCTCCACACGCCAAGTTTCGTATGGGTTCCAATGTCCATGATAGGTGTGAATTCCATTCAGGGGTACCTGGCCTTAATGTTGAAAATTGTAAAATGCTCAAGTATAAGGTCCAAGAGCTTATTGATTCAGGGGCAATCGAGTTTGTGACCATCAGCACTGTCAACTAAATAGACGTTCCTCCAACTGCTGCTAAAGAGGTGGATATGCTTCCCTCCTCTCAGGGACCTTCCTCAATCCAGAAGCCTTGGGTTCTAAAGCTACCACATCAGTAAATCATAGCTGGGACCCTCCTGGTTGCATTCCTTCATCATCAACAGAAGCAAGAAAGGGTTTTTGATCCTCTACCGATGTGTCATGCCAAGTTACTTCAGCAACAACTTTAGTTAAGATTGATTGACCTCCGGAAGTTGACTCCTCCTCCTGCAAAGCTTCCAAAAGGATGGGATGCTAATGTGCATTGTGATTTCCATTCGGGGGCACCAGACCAGGATATTAAGGGGTGTAGAGCATTCCAGCACCAGGTGCAAGACTTGATTGACTCAAAGGTTATTACACCAGACGGGTGGCCCATAAATTGAACTTTCTTCATCAGATTGAGCACCCAGGTTACAAAGACATCTTCAGAATCAATAAGTCGAGGCGGAGTCAAGCCTCCTCAACAAGGACAATCATTTGGCTTCTTTACGGCATTCTCATGTGTAGCTTTTTATGTTTGTCTTAACATTTGTACGCATGCATGAAATCTGTCTTTCTTTTTATGTTAATCCTAATAAAGCGTGCATGTTTTTCCTGAAGTAATCCATTCGTATTCACTCATAAGTTTGTATATGTGCATTGCAATACCAAATGTCGTGCTTAAACTCTATGAGGGAGGATGATGATTTGAAAACACAAAAATCTCAAATTGTGTGCTTTTGGATAAAACCCTGTTGAGGATGTACATGCATTGTTTTGAATCCCCAAACACTGGAGATATAAGGGAGATAGACCCTCGTTAACCCCTTTGAGCCTTGAAGTAGGAGTTTCTTTTCGTATGAAAAAACCCTCACATTTAACCCAGGGGCAGGGTAGGCGTCAATTAATTTGTCCGAGCGTTCAAATTTTAAAAGGAGTGTGCATCTGAGGATCCATTACCTTCTATTCCTCCATCAAGAGGTTAAGAGATGTGAAACCACAATGGTTATCCATCAACAATCAAAGAGTGAGGTAGTCACAACCCTTTCAACAAAGTCAAGACTAACCGGTGTCACACGACGTGTTCAAGAAAAAGAAAGAGAATAAAAAAAAGAGAAATGAAAAAGCCCGCTAAGTTGAAACTTGAAAACAAGCAACTTAGGCAAAAGTTAGGGCATCCCGCTAGACTCCGAAATCAAAGATTCAAAAGAATCTGTCCAGGCAAAAGTTAGGGATAAGCAAAAAAGAATGCGAAAGCGAAAAACAAAAGGATTACAAAAGAAAATCCTCGAGCAAGAACAAAGTCGTGTGACTAGACACAAACGACAAAAAGGGGTGACTGTCACGCTAAAGCCTCGCTAGGTGTCAAACCATCAGATGCATGGGTTCCTTAAAGATCACAAAATCTTTTTGAGAGACGAGCGCTTGTGCAAATTAGCTGAACGTAGGACTGGAGAACATCACGAAGAGTGGGTGGGCACCAATAAACTTTGAGCCATAAACCATTTTCCTCAAAACCGTGAACCGGGCCACGATACAACCCTCAAAAGTCCTAATTGAAACAGGGTAATTTCAAAAGCATACTACCAAGAGATAGCGTTCCTGACTCCTATGAGTTGTGCTAAAAGATCTTTGTTGGTGTTGCATGTGCATTTCATTCTTTCGTTCAAAAAGTCAATGTCATATCCTAAGCAGTGATCTGTTCACGGCTTTGTGACATCTTTTCAGTAAAAGGTCAATATTAACATGTGTGTTGCATTAGAATTTTTCATTCTCAGAATAAAACATTTTCTGCTTGCATACATTTGTTTGACATCAAAAGAAGTTTACATATGGAAATTCAGTCCAGAAGCTTAATCTTGCCGAGTTGAGAATTCTGAAACTCCCAAAGGGCCGCCACATCCAATGGTACTTCCTCAGGAAACTTTGTTGAGCAGGAGCTTTCCCAACAAGTTGTGCTAAGACGTATTCGATCTGGGGCAATCACGTCGAACCATCTCTTTAAGGTGTAGCCAATTTGGGCCAACCACGTCGAGAAATCTCTTCAGAGGTCACTTAAACTGGGGCAATTACTTCGAGACTCAAATCCCTACAAATGCAGGCATTCTTGGTCTTCCTTTGAAGATCAGTAGTCAGGGGAAAAACTACTTCAAGGTTCATACTGGGGCAGGCCATCCCAAGAGCATGAGAAGTTAGTCCATATAGACGACTAATCAGCCTATACAGGGTTCAGAGTATTAGGGCAGAACGTCTCACGAGCATATGAGATTGTTCATGAATCTTCTCGAGGCGATTTTCTCTGTAGACCATACAGTCTGAGGCAGTTACTTTGAGATCCGACGAATCTCTCCAAGAGTTTGAAGACATTAATGCGTTTTGGATGTCAAGTCTTCTGTAAAATCCTCTTGAGACAATTTCTTCTGGTGGACCATGTTGGACTGGGGCAAGTGAAGAAGAAAAACTGTTGTTCACGCATATGCAGTCAATCAGCCAAAAGGCGTGAAACAAAAGGGCATTCCAACCTAAGGCATTTGTGGTTCCCAGCAAGAGATTGCATACAAACCTTTCTCCCTAACTAGTGGTGGTTCAGGGTTAGATTTTCTCAGTTGCAGAAGTCATATCCCGCACGGGGCATACGTGCATATCCTTTGCTTGCAGGTAGCAGCCTCATACTAGGCTCAAAAGCAAGATGGAAGCCTTTTTGAGATCATGGATCATCTCTCCTAGACGAGTAATCACTTGTTCCCACGCAGAAGACTGGGGCAATCATGTTCAGGGAAGGGTTCATTTGTCACCCTTCTGTCATAACGTTTACTGATTGAGTCCATCATCTGGTCGACGGTCGGTCACGACGTTTCGATATCGGTGAATTGAGTTTGACTGGGTATCATTGTATCTTATTAAGTCGATTCTCTCATCCAGTACTTCCAACAGCTACAAGCTTTTCTGTGTCGATAACGGTTGCAAAGTCCCCAGTAGAGTTACTTCGCAGACACCGAAGTTGATGGTCAATCCCCAGTGAAGCCGCCAGGAGTTTGAAGATGCTTGATCTTCTGTAAAATCCTCTTATGACGTTCCTTCAGATAAGTCTTATATCATGGGGCAAAAAGCAAGTTGTTGACTTTCCCAAACATGGGGCATATTGAATTTCCCCGGCAGGAGATGTTCCAGATTTATTATCCCCAGTAGAGTTTGAGGACACTTGTTCTTCTGTAAAATCCTCTTAAAAGGGAACTCCCCAGCAGGAGACAATTCAAAGCGGTGTTCCCCAGCGGAGTTTGTTATAAACTCATCATCCCCAGCGGAGTCATCAAACGGGAAGTTCGCCTAACATGGGGGCAGTGTGACATTTATCCCTAGCTTGACAGTCGTATTCCTCAACAGAATATTGTGGAATTGCCTTGGGTTTCCCCAGCAGATCTCTAGGGACCCTTTCTCAGCATGTTGCAACGGGATGTCTTCTAACCAAGATTTGCATATCCCCGGCAGAGTAGCTCTGATCCCTAGCAAGATCGTATCTCTGGTCATGGTATCCCCACAGAGTTCGACATTTTGACAGTAATTTCCCCAGCAAAGCTTAAATAGATTGAGGGGATCTCTTTTTCAGCAAAGTGTCATCATATGATATTACCCAGCCGGTGGTGTAATTCTCAGCATTGCTCATTTACAACTCAAAGTCCAATTTATTTTTGGCATACAGACAGTTGTTCATATTATTCCAGCAGGTGGGATAGCATTGCAGATGATTTTTCCAGCAGGTGGAGTGATCATTTGGCAAAGCTTCCAAAGCCGGGGTGGTAAGCACTAAAGTCCAACGACAGATTGGCAGAAATCCAACACGAATTGGTAAAAGTCCAACGACAGATTGGCAGAAATCCAACACGAATTGGTAAAAGTCCTATGTTAGTTTGGCAAAGCTGCAAAAGTCCATCTGAAGATGGCAAGTTTGAGATTCCAAAGCCGGTTTGGTAATCATTGAAGTCCAACGACAGATTGGCAGAAATCCAACACGAGTTGGTAAAAGTCCAACGACAGATTGGCAGAAATCCAACACGAATTGGTAAAAGTCCAATGACAGATTGGCAGAGCAGCTCAAGTCCATCGACAGTATGGCAAGCCAGTAGTCGCATGGCGTCGTTCAAAAAGACATTGTTAAAAGACCATCGACAGTATGGCAAGCCAGTAGTCGCCTGGCGTCGTTCAAAAAGACATTGTTGAAAGTCCATCGACAGTATGGCAAGCCAGTAGTCATCTGGCGTCGTTCAAAAAGACATTGTTGAAAGTCCATCGATAGTATGGCAAGCCAGTAGTCGTCTGGCGTCGTTCAAAAAGACATTGTTGAAAGTCCATCCATAGTATGGCAAGCCAGTAGTCGTCTGGCGTCGTTCAAAAGACAGATCTCTCCGACAACGTTTCATTGAAGTTTCAATCCAGCAGTCTCGTTGAGTTTATATCCCTTTTCTTCTTCTCCACAGTGGGCAAATTTTGCGGTTCTGTTTGTATTCAATCACCTTGTACCTTGAATGTCTGAAAGCAGTTGCTATCATCCTTTCAGGTCCAAGCTGATTGAATAGGGGCAGCTGTAGCACCCCAAAATTTGCCCTACCTTTTTCTGGCTTTTGCTTCGCGTTCATCTGCATATCCATTAGGTTATAACTCATATTCATTCATTTGCATGTGTTCCTGAGGCGTGGGATAATGGTTTCTTATCTTCTGTGTCACTTGGTTGATATTCATCAATTGGAGACGGTGGTTAAGGTTGCCTGAAAAATGCGTCTTGGTATTCATGGTTAGCAAAGTTTATTGATTGAAGTTGGAGATTGGTTGAGAATGCGGGTTTGCTTTGGATTTGGAATTTGGGGAGAATTAAACATGTTAAGACTGGTTATGCGGATCTCTTGGAATTCATATTTCATTATCCATCTTTTCTATCCATTTCAACCGTGAACCATCTAATCCATACCTAAACCACTTTCTAACCCATATCCATTTTAGACCACTTTTATCCATTCTTTTTATTTCATAAATATCCATTACATTTTTACCATTTTTGTCCAAATCCATTCCAAGCTAAATCTAAATTCCATTTTATTAAGTTTAGTTCATATCCAAAACCAATATCCATTTTTTACTAATCCATATTAAATCACCTTTAATATCCATATCCACTTATTTCAATTCTATATCCATAAAAAACCATTTTGATATCCATGTTTATCCATTTTTTAGCTAATTGTCCATTTTCATAAACTCATATCCATATTCCTTTTTAATTCAATTTTCAAATAATAATCCAAATTTCGAAATGCAGGGCAAATGTCCCATTCTCGCAAACCAAGTCCACGCCAGCTTTTAGCAAAAGAAAAATACACAATTCATTGATGGTAGGCGATGGTACGAAAGCTTACCGCAGATAATATTCACAGCAGGGAGAAAAGAAATTACATAACACCAGAAACTCTTAACAGAAAACTACCATAACCAATTCTAACAGAGTTGCTAACTAACCATTTCCTAACCGCTTCTAACAGAAAAAAACTGCTAACATTTTCTCCCTAACTTCCCTAACAGAATCCTAACCGAAACTCTCTCTTTCATCTTTTCTGCAACCTCCATTCTTCTGGTTTTGGCTATTCCATTGTTCTTCACTCTTGGATCAACTTTCAACCAAACTCTTCATTCTTCATCATCACCAATTCTCCAAAACTTCATTATCCTCGCTTCATCTTCATCAATCTCCATTTTTCAACTGAAAACACTTCAATCTTTCCTCTCTCGGATTCAATCACGAACAACTTCACTTCACCATCAACCTCCAATCGACACCTTCAAGCTTCATCCACTTTCATCGTCTTTCTCGATTCACTCTCCATCAATTCTGCAATTCACCTTCACCTGCAGAAAAATCAAGAACATCACGATTTAATTTCACCACAAAATCAACAGCAATCAACCGAGATTAAAGAAGAAGGAGAATTCAGACTCGCACCAGAGTAATCGTACCTGAGTCACGACATCATCGACTTCGTCGCGAAATTACAAACTCCTTCAAATTTACACCAATCCAAGGATAATCAACCACAACACTTCGCAAGAATTCGCCGCACGAGAATTCAATTCACAACGACATCAATACGCCTACAGAAAGTTCAGAGAAGAATGAAGAAAAAGAGGAAGAGTTCGTCAACAATAACAGCAATACCAGGGGAACGAAAAGGAGAATGAGCTACCAAATCTAAACTGACCTGAATCATTTTCACCTTCATCATCATTTTCGCTATCTGTAGCGCAGAGAGGGATTAGCTGTTGTTGAGATGATGGCGATTTGAGAAGAGGATGTATAAACAAGAAGGAATGAAGGAGAGAACGGTGAAGCCATGGAAGGTGGATGGAAAAGACGTAGCGGCAATATTGGAGGCGAACGGAGGAATTTAACGGTGACGGTGAATCCTACGATGATGGTGGACTCGTTAGCGAAGGAATCGCGTGGCGGCCGTTGAGTCGTATTGGCGGCGCAACAAGGAGAGGAGAGGGTGACTTGGCTACTGATTGAGTTAGGGTTTCTTCCCTTCCTTAAAGGAAGAAGAGCACTGTTTCAAGCATTGGGCAGTACAAAGGCCCGTTGGAATTTCGCTTCTCACCAAGGTAAACACTACTGCACCCCATTGTTTTATTTATTTTGATTAATTCCTTTTTAGTTTTACTAAATAGGTCTTAGGCTATGAACTTTACTAATTAGAATTCAACTCTAATTGTTGTTAGACTTTGATTTACCACGTTAATCTTAGAATTAGACGTTGATTTTAGATTTAGGTTGGAGTTTAATTTGAGATTTAGGTCTTAATTGCAATTAGGATTAATTGGTTTCTTAGTCTTTAAACTTCCAAGATTAGTCTTTAATTTGTATTAGAATTTCTTTAGAATTGATGACCATCAAAAAAATTAGTTTTAGAACTAGTTCATAACTTTAGAATTAGTTTAGGATTTAATCTTTACTAACATTGATTTTAACCATGTTCCTTAATTGACTTTTTTTACTTGGTTTAACAATCAATTTTTGTAGACTAATGTTGGCATGGTTTTGATGTTAATAATGGTCTTTGATTAATTGTTTTTTGGTTCAATCGTATTCTAATTGAATTGGCTCACTAGTTGCTCATTAATCGTTTTAGCCTAATTGTTCATTAATTGATTTTTTGGCTTGTGCATTAATTGATTTTTTGTTTAATCGCGCTAATTATTTTTTGCTTAAAGGCTCACTAAGTGTTTTTGGCTTAATGGTCCAATATTTGTCCACTAATTGTTTTAGGATTAGAAACTACTTTCTAACATTGACTAACTTTCTAATAGTTTCAATTTGATGACTTTGTTAATAGTCCTTAAGACTTGTTACATGTTAGTTTTTGACTAAGCGTTGTTTATATTTTAGTATTGATTTCATTTACTTCTTATTGACGATTTCCATTTGAATTTTGACTAACCTTTGAGTTTGTTTTGTAGTGATTCATACTTGTTTTGATAAGTTGCTTGACTTTAGAAGTTGCTGTAGCATACACTGCTGTAATGGAAAAAGTGTGCCGTGAAATGTTCATATTCTGGCTGGTTACATACACACTGGCCCTGTTCTGGAAATAGTAGCTGTTATAGACTGTTTTTACCTGTTGCTAGTTTTTACAGCTATGTTGATGCTGGAGCGCTGTTGTTGCTGCTGTTTATGGCTTATGGCCTTGTTTTATTATTTTTTGAAGAGCATTTGGTTCCATGCCTTTCACGGATCCATTCCTCTTTCTAACACTTTTGCTCGTTTATACTAGGTTACTAGAAGTGGGCTGGTTTGCTTATACTTTGCTTGCGTTGCTACGGATTGATATCCGTTCAGTATCACTTCTCTTCTCTTTTACTAATTCCGCATTTTTCCTTTTTATGCCATGAGAAGTAGGATTGGGAGTCCGTGCCACTTGGCCGGCAATGTTGAAAGTCCTCAAAGGAGGCTCTGTTTGTGATTGTTTAATATTGTGCCTGAAGACCTCTATGAGGCATCCCTTTCCCATTCCCCCTGGTAAGACCTCTAAGAAGGCAATTGACGGAAGATAGGGTCCGCAATCGACCCCCGTTATTCTAGTCGTGTCGTTCTTAGCTCTCATTACATGATTGAAGCTTTGAACATTACCTGCTTCTGTTGTCGAGTCGGTCAAGTGGAATGAGGGTTTAGTAATCAAACCCCCACGCTTTGTCTTTAGCTCGCATTGACCAATGCTGATGCTTATGTAATCTGATTCACATCTTCCCCTTTTTTATTCTGCTCTCCATGGTTCTCGATACCATTGGGTGAGTACCCCTATTTCCCACAGCTAGCTTGTTTTCCTCGGTTGATATGACCCCTTGGCTAAAGCTCCCTCTTTTTTACTTTGATTGTTTGACATGACTGCTTATTGACACTGTTTACGCTTTCATTGCTTTTAGTTCATTTGTGATTTTACTTGTCTGATGACATGATCCCTTAGGATTCCTCGCTCACTTAATTTTTGATTAAGTCGGAGGTAGGAGAGACATTAGGATAGCAATCCATGTATGCTAACATTAGGTAGAATTCCCTTTCTTACCTCAACCATAGGATCAATCTTTGCATGCTAACATTAGGACCTAGTTTCCCCTTAGCATTTTTCTCTCAAACCTTGAGTCTTTCATCTTATTATCTCAAACAAAATTCAAAATATCTAATAAAGGTAGGCACTTATTGCATTTAGGCCTTTCATATAAAGAAAAGATTATAAGGGGTCTTCTCTTATAATCTTAGAATGTGTAGCATATGCCCCATCTTGGGTCAATGTGTTAAACATTTGATCTTGTATGAGGGACTAAAATGCAATACTTGTTGAAGATATAAATAAAAAACACTTCTTCATCTCATAATCAACAAAAACACTTAATAAACACAAGTATGCTAGTGTGTTTGAACCTTGATAATTGGAACTAAGTGTGAGGGTCTTCTTCACCCTTAGTGTATTTTCTTACTCATCCCTTCTTGGAATGTGAGGATGAATACATTCCAATGATTAAGATTTAGATACACTATCATACGAAAACAAATAATAAACATTTTTCTCTAAAAGACAAAAACAAACAATAACGTCTTTCCTCCGGGATTTCTCTCCTCATCTCATTCACTCATTCCTTAAGGATGCGTCATTTCTGTGCTACCGCAAACAGGTAACGCCTAAGTCTCCATACAGCGAGCTGCAACACCTAAACTGCTAGGACGCGAACGTTGACGTATTCCACTAAAAAACACAAACGACTTTCCCTTAGGTGAGGGGAACTACGTCGCTCTGATTCTCATGTTCTCGATGAGATACGTAGGCAGTGGGGTAGGGCCCATTCGAGCACTTCTTTTATTCTCCCTACATTTGTTTCTCGTTCCTTTTTCATTCTTTCTCCTTTCTTTCTTTCAGTTCCTTTTACAATATCCTTTCCTTACACCCTTTGATTGAGACAAGCAAGCGTCGATCCCATCGGGTACGATGGACGCGTGGGGGTGCTAATACCTTCCTCTCGCGTAACCGACTCCCGAACCCAGTTCTCTTGGTCGCAAGACCATGTTCTATCCTTCTTCTCAGGTTTACGCAGTGTTTCCTTTCCCTCTCTTGGGATAAATACACATTGCTGGCGACTCTGTTTCGATGCCACTTTCGCGTTTGTACCAGGATGAAAATCCCAGGAGCGACAGTTGGCGACTCTGCTGGGGAGAGGTTGACCTATTGCTGATCCATCCTAAGCGAGTTAATCCTAGCGCTTGTCTGTTTTTCTTTCATTGGGTGTTTACTGTTGTGCTGTATTTACCGTTTTATTGTATGGTTATTTACTGCTTTACTGTACATTACTGTATTTATCGCATTTTTAGCATTTTCATTTCATATGATATATTATGCTATATTGGACTGTGCTGGTTTTCTGTTTGGCGGGATGGGATTTCTGAGAGATAAGCCCATTACACAGGCTTGAGTATACACTTAGGATTAGAGTGGAGAGTAGTGGGACCTATGTGCCATCTGTGTACGTTGGGTAATCACGAAATTCACAGCCAGACGAGGCTATCTTGGGACACGTTCTGACGTGCGTATCTTGAGTATTTCAGGATGCCGATCTAGAGAGCTGTCGACTCTGGTGACCATTCCCCGAGGACTCAGTTGCGGCACTCCTCCCGAGATGTGACAGTGGCAGACCACATTATGTGGCAAACCTATTGCACATTCTCGATCCGAGGACCCAATGCTGGGAACTTGCTGTAGGATGTTCTTTTTGAAAGAGAATCAGTGGAGGCACTCCTCGATTGGCGATAGTACTGTACCCCGAGGGATGAATGTACTATTGCTTCTCGACCTCAGTGTCAGAAGCTGAGGACCTTTCGTTTAGGAGAATCAGTTGAGGCCTCCTCGATTAATGATGATGCTAAACCAGAAATGGTGAATGTATCATCATTTCTCGACCTGAGAGCCCGGGATACTGAACATCCTAGTACCCACATGTGAGAGGGGCGGGTTTGTTTACAGGTTTGCAGGTAACCTTGACTTTCATCCTACCTGGTATTTTGGTTCTCTTATCAGTGTGGACTCATAAGCCTGGTATTATGGCATCATGATTATTCTGACCATCCCGGTATTCTTATCATGCCGGTGTTCTGCTTATTCTAGTATTCTGATTATGCCGATACTCTGGCATTCTGATTATTCAGATATTTCGGTATGCCGATATTTTCTTCAGAGCTGACCTATGAGCTTATTCGGTCATCAGCACAGCAGTTATCCAGATTATATGGAAGCTTTGATCCCATGTCTGTTGCATCTGCATCATCATTTTCGCATACATGTTCTTGTATTTCCAAGGGATATTAACTTTGAGACTTGCCACTGAACATTTCCATCCATTTCTTATGTTTTTCTAAAAAACATTTTTCGAATCAAAGCATAATGATTCCTTGGAAATATTCGGACATGGCATTTTGCATGGCATTCTCATACTCATATGCATAACAGGTGTTCCGGAGCGGACTTATCATTCTGACTTGGTATTCTCTACAGAAACGGCCAACATGACTTCTTCCAACTACTCGATTCACCATAATTATGGTTCAGATACTCCGAGTGGAGGTGACTGAGATGAAGGCCCAACTGGGCCATTTTATGGGGGACATTCAGGCGTTGCCCCGAGGTCAGGAACTGCTGAGAGAAGAAGTCAACCGGATAAAGATTCAGATGGGCCGGGTTATGGAAATTCTGAATGAAGTGTTAAGAAAGGAAAACAATCAAGTGCCCGCTTCCGCAGCAGAGGTTCTCACTCCTCCTATCTCTTTGGGGTCTCCTATAGACCATGGTTTGCCTCGTGAATCCTCTCCACCGTCAGAGCCTTTTCATTACCAACTGTTTCTTGAGGGTCCTAATCCAGAAAAGCTTGAAAGGGAGTTTGATCCGATCCTGATTCCATATGCTCAGTTACTCCAGCACTTGCTCAAGTTTTAGCTAATTGAATTGATTGCTGTGGAACCTCCACACGCCAAGTTTCGTATGGGTTCCAATGTCCATGATAGGTGTGAATTCCATTCAGGGGTACCATACCTTAATGTTGAAAATTGTAAAATGCTCAAGTATAAGGTCCAAGAGCTTATTGATTCAGGGGCAATCGAGTTTGTGCCCATCAGCACTGTCCAGCGAATAGACGTTCCTCCAACTGCTGCTAAAGAGGTGGATATGCTTCCCTCCTCTCAGGGACCTTCCTCAATCCAGAAGCCTTGGGTTCTGAAGCTACCGCATCAGCAAATCACAGCTGGGACCCTCCCGGTTGCATTCCTTCATCATCAACAGAAGCAAGAAAGGGTTTTTGATCCTCTACCGATGTGTCATGCCAAGTTACTTCAGCAACTGCTTCAGTTAAGATTGATTGACCTCTGGAAGTTGACTCCTCCTCCTGCAAAGTTTCCAAAAGGATGGGATGCTAATATGCATTGTGATTTCCATTCGGGGGCACCAGACCAGGATATTAAGGGGTGTAGCGCATTCCAACACCAGGTGCAAGACTTGATTGACTCAAAGGTTATTACACTAGACGGGTGGCCCATAAATTGAACTTTCTTCATCAGATTGAGCACCCAGGTTACAAAGACATCTTCAGAATCAATAAGTCCAGATGGAGTCAAGCCTCCTCAACAAGGACAATCATTTAGCTTCTTTACTGCATTCTCACGTGTAGCTTTTTATGTTTGTCTTAACATTTGTACGCATGCATGAAATCTGTCTTTCTTTTTATGTTAATCCTAATAAAGCGTGCATGTTTTTCCTGAAGTAATCCATTCGTATTCACTCATAAGTTTGTATATGTGCATTGCAATACCAACTGTCGTGCTTAAACTCTATGAGGGAGGATGATGATCTGAAAACGCAAAAATCTCTAATTGTGTGCTTTTGGATAAAACCCTGTTGAGGATGTACATGCATTGTTTTGAATCCCCAAAGACTGGAGATATAAGGGAGATAGACCCTCGTTAACCCCTTTGAGCCTTGAAGAAGGAGTTTCTTTTCGTATGAAAAAACCCTCACATTTAACCCAGGGGCAGGGTAGGCGTCAGTTAATTTGACCGAGCGTTCAAATTTCAAAAGGAGTGTGCATCTGAGGATCCATTACCTTCTATTCCGCCATCAAGAGGTCAAGAGATGTGAAAGCACAATGGTTATCCATCAAAAATCAAAGAGTGAGGTAGTCACAACCCTTTCAACAAAGTCAAGACCAACCGGTGTCACACGACGTGTTAAAGAAAAAGAAAGAGAATAAAAAAAAAGAGAAATGAAAAAGCCCGCTAAGTTGAAACTTGAAAACAAGCAACTTAGGCAAAAGTTAGGGCATCCCACTGGACTCCGACATCAAAGATTCAAAAGAATCTGTTCAGGCATAAGTTGGGGATAAGCAAAAAAGAATGCGAAAGCGAAAAACAAAAGGATTACAAAAGAAAATCCTCGAGCAAGAACAAAGTCGTGTGACTAGACACAAAAGACAAAAAGGGGTGACTGTCACGCTAAAGCCTCGCTAAGTGTCAAACCATCAGATGCATGGGTTCCTTAAAGATTACAAAATCTTTTTGAGAGACGAGCGCTTGTGCAAATTAGCTGAACGTAGGACTGGAGAACATCACGAAGAGTGGGTGGGCACCAATAAACTTTGAGCCATAAACCATTTTTCTCAAAACCGTGAACCGGGCCACGATACAACCCTCAAAAGTCCTAATTGAAATAGGGTGATTTCAAAAGCATACTACCAAGAGATAGCGTTCCTGACTCCTATGAGTTATGCTAAAAGATCTTTGTTGGTGTTGCATGTGCATTGCATTCTTTCGTTCAAAAAGTCAATGTCGTATCTTAAGCAGTGATCTGTTCACGGCTTTGCGACATCTTTTCAGTAAAACTTCAAGATTAACATGTGTGTTGCATTAGAATTTTTCATTCTCAGAATAAAACATTTTCTGCTTGCATACATTTGTTTGACATCAAAAGAAGTTTACATATGGAAATTCAGTCCAGAAGCTTAATCTTGCCGAGTTGAGAATTCTGAAACTCCCAAAGGGCCGCCACATCCAATG
The DNA here is from genome assembly GCA_022829125.1 of Lathyrus tuberosus. NCBI lineage: Eukaryota > Viridiplantae > Streptophyta > Magnoliopsida > Fabales > Fabaceae > Lathyrus > Lathyrus tuberosus. The sequence continues at coordinate 1,004,214 of JALAZF010000241.1, read as the reverse complement.
GTACTTCCTCAGGAAACTTTGTTGAGCAGGAGCTTTCCCAACAAGTTGTGCTAAGACGTAGTCGATCTGGGGCAATCACGTCGAACCATCTCTTTAAGGTGTAGCCAATTTGGGCCAACCACGTCGAGAAATCTCTTCAGAGTTCAGTTAAACTGGGGCAATTACTTCGAGACTCAAATTCCTACAAATGCAGGCATTCTTGGTCTTCCTTCGAAGATCAGTAGTCAGGGGAAAAACTACTTCAAGGTTCATACTGGGGCAGGCCATCCCAAGAGCATGAGAAGTTATTCCATATGGACGACTAATTAGCCTATACAGGGTTTAGAGTATTGGGGCAGGACGGTCTCACGAGCATATGAGATTGTTCATGAATCTTCTCGAGGCGATTTTCTCTGTAGACCATACAGTCTGAGGCAGTTACTTCGAGATCCGACGAATCTCTCCAAGAGTTTGAAGACATTAAGGCGTTTTGGATGTCAAGTCTTCTGTAAAATCCTCTTGAGACAATTTCTTCTGGTGGACCATGTTGGACTGGGGCAAGTGAAGAAGAAAAACTATTATTCACGCATATGCAGTCAATCAGCCAAAAGGCGTGAAACAATAGGGCATTCCAACCCAAGGCATTTGTGGTTCCCAGCAAGTGATTGCATACAAACGTTTCTCCCCAACAAGTGGTGGTTCAGGGTTAGATTTTCTCAGTTGTAGAAGTCATATCCAGCACGGGGCATACGTGCATATCCTTTCCTTGCAGGTAGCAGCCTCATACTAGGCTCAAAAGCAAGATGGAAGCCTTTTCGAGATCATGGATCATCTCTCCTAGACGAGTAATCACTTGTTCCCACGCATAAGACTGGGGCAATCATGTTCAGGGAAGGGTTCATTTGTCACCCTTCTGTCACAACGTTTACTGATTGAGTCCATCATCTGGTCGACGGTCGGTCACGACGTTTCGATATCGGTGAATTGAGTTCGACTGGGTATCATTGTATCTTATTAAGTCGATTCTCTAATCCAGTACTTCCAACAGCTACAAGCTTTTCTGTGTCGATAACGGTTGTAAATTCCCCAGTAGAGTTACTTCGCAGACACCGAAGTTGATGGTCAATCCCCAGTGAAGTCGCCAGGAGTTTGATGATGCTTGATCTTCTGTAAAATTCTCTTATGATGTTCCTTCAGATAAGTCTTATATCATGGGGCAAAAAGCAAGTTGTTGACTTTCCCAAACATGGGGCATATTGAATTTCCCCTGCAGGAGATGTTCCAGATTTATTATCCCCAGTAGAGTTTGAGGACGCTTGGTCTTCTGTAAAATCCTCTTAAAAGGGAACTCCCCAGCAGGAGACGATTCAAAGTGGTGTTCCCCAGCGGAGTTTGTTATAAACTCATCATCCCCAGCGGAGTCATCAAACAGGAAGTTCGCCTAACATGGGGCAGTGTGACATTTATCCTAAGCTTGACAGTCGTATTCCTCAGCAGACTATTGTGGAATTGCCTTGGGTTTCCCCAGCAGATCTCTAGGGACCCTTTCTCAGCATGTTGCAACGGGATGTCTTCTAACCAAGATTTGCATATCCCCGGCAGAGTAGCCCTGATCCCTAGCAAGATCGTATCTCTGGTCATGGTATCCCCACAGAGTTCGACATTTTGACAGTAATTTCCCCAGCAAAGCTTAAATAGATCGAGGGGATCTCTTTTTTTAGCAAAGTGTCAGCATATGATATTACCCAGCCGGTGGTGTAATTCTCAGCATTGCTCATTTACAACTCAAAGTCCAATTTATTTTTGGCATACAGACAGTTGTTCATATTATTCCAGCAGGTGGGATAGCATTGCAGATGATTTTTCCAGCAGGTGGAGTGATCATTTGGCAAAGCTTCCAAAGCCGGTTTGGTAAGCACTAAAGTCCAACGACAGATTGGCAGAAATCCAACACGAATTGGTAAAAGTCTAACGACAGATTGGCAGAAATCCAACACGAATTGGTAAAATCCAATGTTAGTTTGGCAAAGCTGCAAAAGTCCATCTGAAGATGGCAAGTTTGAGATTCCAAAGCCGGTTTGGCAATCATTGAAGTCCAATGACAGATTGACAAAAATCCAACACGAGTTCGTAAAAGTCCAACGACAGATTGGCAGAAATCCAACACGAATTGGTAAAAGTCCAACGACAGATTGGCAGAGCAGCTCAACTCCATCGACAGTATGGCAAGCCAGTAGTCGCCTGGCGTCGTTCAAAAATACATTGTTGAAAGTCCATCGACAGTATGGCAAGCCAGTAGTCGCCTGGCGTCGTTCAAAAAGACATTGTTGAAAGTCCATCGACAGTATGGCAAGCCAGTAGTCGTCTGGCGTCGTTCAAAAAGACATTGTTGAAATTCCATCGACAGTATGGCAAGCCAGTAGTCGTCTGGCGTCATTTAAAAAGACATTGTTGAAAGTCCATCGACAGTATGGCAAGCCAGTAGTCGTCTGGCGTCATTCAAAAAGACATTCTTATCTTCTTTGTCACTTGGTTGATATTCATCAATTGGAGACGGTGGTTAAGGTTGCCTGACAAATGCGTCTTGGTATTCATGGTTAACAAAGTTTATTGATTGAAGTTGGAGATTGGTTGAGAATGCGAGTTTGCTTTGGATTTGGAATTTGGGGAGAATTAAACATGTTAAGACTGGTTATGCGGATCTCTTGGAATTCATATTTCATTATCCATCTTTTCTACCCATTTCAACCGTGAACCATCTAATCCATACCTAAACCACTTTCTAACCCATATCCATTTTTAGACCACTTTTATCCATTCTTTTTATTTCATAAATATCCATTCCATTTTTACCATTTTTGTCCAAATCCATTCCAAGCTAAATCTAAATTCCATTTTATTAAGTTTAGTTCATATCCAAAACCAATATCCATTTTTTACTAATCCATATTAAATCACCTTTAATATCCATATCCACTTATTTCAATTCTATATCCATAAAAAACCATTTTGATATCCATGTTTATCCATTTTTTAGCTAATTGTCCATTTTCATAAACTCATATCCATATTCCTTTTTAATTCAATTTTCAAATAATAATCCAAATTTCAAAATGCAAGGAAAATGTCCCATTCTCGCAAACCAAGTCCACGTCAGCTTTTAGAAAAAGAAAAATACACAATTCATTGATGGTAGGCGATGGTACAAAAGCTTACCGCAGAAAATATTCACAGCAGGGAGAAAAGAAATTACATAACACCAAAAACTCTTAACAGAAAAATACCATAACCAATTCTAACAGAGTTGCTAACTAACCATTTCCTAACTGCTTCAAACAGAAAAAAAAACTGCTAACATTTTCTCCCTAACTTCCCTAACAGAATCCTAACCGGAACTCTCTCTTTCATCTTTTCTGCAACCTCCATTCTTCTGGTTTTGGCTATTCCATTGTTCTTCACTCTTGGATCAACTTTCAACCAATCTCTTCATTCTTCATCATCACCAATTCTCCAAAACTTCATTCTCCTCGCTTCATCTTCATCAATATCCATTTTTCAAATGAAAACACTTCAATCTTTCCTCTCTCGGATTCAATCACGAACAACTTCACTTCACCATCAACCTCCAATCGACACCTTCAAGCTTCATCCACTTTCATCATCTTTCTCGATTCACTCTCCATCAATTCTGCAATTCACCTTCACCTGCAGAAAAATCAAGAACATCACGATTCAATTTCACCACAAAATCAACAGCAATAAACCGAGATTAAAGAAGAAGGAGAATTCGGACTCGCACCAGAGTAATCGTACCTGAGTCACGGCATCATCGACTTCGTCGCGAAATTACAAACTCCTTCAAATTTACACCAATCCAAGGATAATCAACCACAACACTACGCAAGAATTCGCCGCACGAGAATTCAATTCACAACGACATCAATACGCCTACAGAAAGTTCAGAGAAGAATCAAGAAAAAGAGGAAGAGTTCGTCAACAATAACAGCAATACCAGGGGAACGAAAAGGAGAAAGAGCTACCAAATCTAAACTGACCTGAATCATTTTCACCTTCATCATCATTTTCGCTATCCGTAGCGCAGAGAGGGATTAACTGTTGTTGAGATGATGGCGATTTGAGAAGAGGGCGTATAAACAAGAAGGAATGAAGGAGAGAACGGTGAAGCCATGGAAGGTGGACAGAAAAGACGTAGCGACAATATTGGAGGCAAACGGAGGAATTTAACGGTGACGGTGAATCCTACGATGATGGTGGACGTGTTTGCGAAGGAATCGCGTGGCGGCTGTTGAGTCGTATTGGCGGCGCAACAAGGAGAGGAGAGGGTGACTTGGCTACTGATTGAGTTAGGGTTTCTTCCCTTATTTAAAGGAAGAAGAGCACTGTTTCAAGGATTGGGCAGTACAAAGGCCCGTTGGAATTTCTCTTCTCACCAAGGTAAACACTACTGCACCCCATTGTTTTAATTATTTTGATTAATTCCTTTTTAGTTTTACTAATTAGGTCTTAGGCTATAAACTTTACTAATTAGAATTCAACTCTAATTGTTGTTAGACTTTGATTTACCACGTTAATCTTAGAATTATACGTTGATTTTAGATTTAGGTTGGAGTTTAATTTGAGATTTAGGTCTTAATCGCAATTAGGATTAATTGGTTTCTTAGTCTTTGAACTTCCAAGATTAGTCTCTAATTTGTATTAGAATTTCTTTAGAATTGATGACCATAAAAAAAAATTAGTTTTAGAACTAGTTCATAACTTTAGAATTAGTTTAGGATTTAATCTTTACTAACATTGATTTTAACCATGTTCCTTAATTGACTTTTTTTACTTGGTTTAACAATCAATTTTTGTAGACTAATGTTGGCATGGTTTTGATGTTGATAATGGTCTTTGATTAATTGTTTTTTGGTTCAATCGTATTCTAATTGAATTGGCTCACTAGTTGCTCATTAATCGTTTTAGCCTAATTGTTCGTTAATTGATTTTTTGGCTTGTGCATTAATTGATTTTTTGTTTAATCGCGCTAATTGTTTTTTGCTTAAAGGCTCACTAAGTGTTTTTGGCTTAATGGTCCATTATTTGTCCACTAATTGTTTTAGGATTAGAAACTACTTTCTAACATTGACTAACTTTCTAATAGTTTCAATTTGATGACTTTGTTAATAGTCCTTAAGACTTGTTACATGTTAGTTTTTGCCTAAGCGTTGTTTATATTTTAGTATTGATTTCATTTACTTCTTATTGACGATTTCCATTTGAATTTTGACTAACCTTTGAGTTTGTTTTGTAGTGATTCATACTTGTTTTGATAAGTTGCTTGACTTTAGAAGTTGCTGTAGCATACACTGCTGTAATGGAAAAAGTGTGCTATGAAATGTTCATATTCTGGATGGTTACATACACACCAGCCCTATTCTGGAAATAGTAGCTGTTATAGACTGTTTTTACTTGTTGCTAGTTTTTACAGCTATGCAGGTGCTGGAGCACTGTTGTTGCTGCTGTTTATGGCTTATGGCCTTGTTTTATTATTTTTTGAAGAGCATTTGGTTCCATGCCTTTCACAGATCCATTCCACTTTCTAACACTTTTGCTTGTTTATACTATGTTACTAGAAGTGGGCCGGTTTGCTTATACTTTGCTTGCGTTGCTACGGATTGATATCCGTTCGGTATCACTTCTCTTCTCTTTTACTAATTCCGCATTTTTCCTTTTTAGGCCATGAGAAGTAGGATTGGGAGTCCGTGCCATTTGGCCGGCAATGATGAAAGTCTTCAAAGGAGGCTCTGTTTGTGATTGTTTAATATTGTGCCTGAAGACCTCTATGAGGCATCTCATTCCCATTCCCCCTGGTAAGACCTCTAAGAAGGCAATTGACGGAAGATAGGGTCCGCAATCGACCCCCGTTATTCTAGTCGTGTCGTTCTTAGCTCTCATTACATGATTAAAGCTTTGAACATTACCTGCTCCTGTTGTCGAGTCGGTCAAGTGGAATGAGGGTTTAGTAATCAAACCCCCACGCTTTGTCTTTAGCTCGCATTGACCAATGCTGATGCTTATGTGATCTGATTCACATCTTCCCCTTTTTTATTCTTTTCTCCATGGTTCTCGATACCATTGGGTGAGTACCCCTATTTCCCACAGCTAGCTTGTTTGCCTCGGTTGATATGACCCCTTGGCTAAAGCTCCCTCTTTTTACTTTGATTGTTTGACATGACTGCTTATTGACACTGTTTACTCTTTCATTGCTTTTAGTTCATTTGTGATTTTACTTGTCTGATGACATGATCCCTTAGGATTCCTCGCTCACTTAATTTTTTATTAAGTCGGAGGTAGGAGAGACATTGGGATAGCAATCCATGTATGCTAACATTAGGTAGAATTCCCTTTCTTACCTCAACCATAGGATCAATCTTTGCATGCTAACATTAGGATCTAGTTTCCCCTTAGCATTTTTCTCTCAAACCTTGAGTCTTTCATCTTCTTATCTCAAAGAAAATTAAAAATATCTAATAAAGGTAGGCACTTATTGCATTTAGGCCTTTCATATAAAGAAAAGATTATAAGGGGTCTTCTCTTATAATCTTAGAATGTGTAGCATATGCCCCATCTTGGGTCAATGTGTTAAACATTTGATCTTGTATGAGGGACTTAAATGCAATACTTGTTGAAGATACAAATAAAAAACATTTCTTCATCTCATAATCAACAAAAACACTTAATAAACACAAGTATGCTAGTGTGTTTGAACCTTGATAATTGGAACTAAGTGTGATGGTCTTCTTCACCCTTAGTGTATTTTCTTACTCATTCCATCTTGGAATGTGAGGATGAATACATTCCAATGATTAAGATTTAGATACACTATCATACGCAAACAAATAATAAACATTTTTCTCTAAAAGACAAAAACAAACAATAACGTCTTTCCTCCGGGATTTCTCTCCTCATCTCATTCACTCATTCCTTATGGATGCGTCATTTCTGTGCTACCGCAAACAGGTAACGCCTAAGTCTCCATACAGCGAGCTGCAACACCTAAACTGCTAGGACGCGAACGTTGACGTATTCCACTAAAAAACACAAACGACTTTCCCTTAGGTGAGGGGAACTACGTCGCTTTGATTCTCATGTTCCCGATGAGATACGTAGGCAGTGGGGTAGGGCCCATTCGAGCACTTCTTTTATTTTCCCTACATTTGTTTCTCGTTCCTTTTTCATTCTTTCTCCTTTCTTTCTTTCAGTTCCTTTTCCAATATCCTTTCCTTACACCCTTTGATTGAGACAAGCAAGCGTGGATCCCATCGGGTACGATGGACGCGTGGGGGTGCTAATACCTTCCTCTCGCGTAACCGACTCCCGAACCCAGTTCTCTTGGTCGTAAGACCATGCTCTATCCTTCTTCTCAGGTTTACGCAGTGTTTCCTTTCCCTCTCTTGGGATAAATACACATTGTTGGCGACTCTGTTTCGGTGCCACTTTCGCGTTTGAACCAGGATGAAAATCCCGGGAGCGATAGTTTGTATTGGACCTGTCTGTTGTTATCAGGAGAACTACTGTTGTAAGTTTGATTTGTTGGCACTTGGTTTATGGTGATGGTGTGCAAGGATTATTGAGTAGTGCCTGAAGGTTGTTGAGGAGTTGTTGTGTGTTCCGCTGCATGGTATCTGATGTAACCCTGGTTAGTTCTTGTATCTCTGGTGGTGAGATTCTAGGAAGGTATTCTCTTGGAAAGACATTAGGGTTTGGTCTCCTCAGCAGGATATTCTATGATGTTGTAGTTTATGCAAGACAGCTTCAACCGTTTGGTTAGAGATGCCAAAGGTACTTGAGGATTATCTCATATCTTTGTTTTGGAAAATAAGTGATCAAAAGGTGAATGGATCTTATTAAATACTGTATGACATGGAAGTTTCAGTTTTTTTTAGAAGAAAAATATATTTCAAATCAGGCATTGAAGACCAATCTGTCCAGAACATTGATTCCTTCTTTATCAATATTCTTGATGGTGAAAGAAGAGGGTGGAGCCAAAGCAAAAGAGTATCACTGTCAAATCTTTCATGCGGGAGTGAAGATCTTGATAAGTTATCTCTTAAGCTTAGTTGTGGTAACCTAATTAGGAGGATCTTCCTGGTTATGATGTCAAATGTAGTTCTGGTATATCTGAAGATGAATTCTCTTGTGAAGATACATGTTTCTAATTTTCAAAATCATGAACTGGAGGAAGTTTTATCAAGAAAGAAGCTGAGCTTAATATGTCAATTCTAATGTCTCGACATCGCACTACACATCAGCAGTTTATGGTAAATGCTAAGTCAAAGACCTATTAGATTGTAGCTGTTTTGAAGGATCACTGAAGCTATGAAGTTGAACAATTTTTGAGATGCTGTTCATAATGTCATAGCATTTCAGTTGGAGCTGGTTGAAGAAAAGGTAGCTATCTTGATAGCAGAAGAGAAGGAAATGATCCTTGTTTAAACTAAAATGTCTGAGGACAATTTTATAGGGAAAATGCATCCAAGAGTTTGTGTGCAGTAGCAGTGTAAATCAGCCTGTGGTCAATTGGTGTTTGCATGAGCTCTTTCAGTTTTGTGGCTTGAAGGATTGGAAGTAGCAGATCGTCTATGGTATGTTTATGCAGAAGGATGGTAGTTATCACTCTTAAGTTAGACAAGAGGTCTGATCCTTGTGCTTATAAGAAGAAGCTTCTGGAAGAGTGTGTTATGCAAGTTACTGCAGTTTTGTTGGTCTGATCTTGGAAGTTGATCAGATGTTGATATGTTCTCGTGTGTTCACTACAAGAGATATGTGTGGATTAATATGGTCGTAGTCTCCAAATCCATAGGATATGTTTAATGTGATTTAGACTAATGTCAGAACTGATGTTGAAACATCATTTCAGTTCTTTGCTCAGGGTGGAGTAAAAGATCAAGACACTGACCTAACCTGGAAGGCTTTTGTGGTATGAATGGTTGTCATAATGGTCTATCATGAAGAAGATTCAGAAGATGCTGGAATCTGAAGAAGGGTTAAACCACAGGGATCAATTGCTATTCACAAGTATTTAATTGATTATCCTTGAAAGACAAGATTAAGGATGTTCTGTTTATTGTTTTATCATCTTTTCATCAGAGGTTTGGAGAATCATGGGAGGGGCTCTACATTCGCTCACAAGTCACCTAGGTGTTGACCTGGGATTATTGCTTAGCATCTGTTCCTAGAAAGTATTGTGAATGACTTGTCCAGATGGTGGTGCTGTTGAAGATGAAGATGGAAGACTATGAAGACATCATAATCTTGATGGTTACAACTTGGATCAGTTTATTTCTGATCTAAGTGGTTTGGAGCATGGTGTTTGCTCTGGTTGTGAAGGTCGAGGATAAGTGGCAGTTATCTCTGGCTTTCTACTGACGGCTCTACTAAGGGAAGTGACTTTCTTTAGTATTGCTATGGGGTAGTCTTGGACTACTTATTTTCTGAAGATTCAGATGTGGTAGGTTTGAAGTCTTTGGAGTTTCTAAGCAGGATGTAGGTTGTCTACTCAAACTTGATTGTTGAATCAAGTCTATGAGAGCATGGAAATCTATTTCTACAAAGGGAGGAGGTTCTTCTGAGTGGCAGAAGGTAGAGCTGAATTCAACAGTTGGATGACATAATATTCTGACATCTAGCTTAACATCAGGAGTCTCAGCTGGTGATGTGGCACATCAGCTAATGATAGGGTGATCTACAGGAATGAATAATAGGATGCTTCAAAAAGATCATTCTCATGGCAGTTTGCGGGAGCTGCAGGAAGGAGAAGATGTTACATGACCACGGCTTAGGGAGTCTAAGTGTGTTTGCTTTTGAGGAAGTGGAACATGTGACTTGAAGATCAAGTTTCCTTGGTGGATCAAGATATCTTTGTGAGAGTTCTGACAAACGTGAAAAAGGTCAAAATGTGGCATTTGGTTGTTTTCATATGAGGATTCATGAATGAGGTGATCAAACTGTGGCATTTGGTTGATCTCAGAAGTGGATTCGAAGAATCAAGATAATCAGAGTGTGGCAGCTGGTTATTATTGAGGATTGTCTTGGAACAAGTTACTCTTAGGCAGAAGGGTGATGAGTTGAAGACTCAAGGAGATTATTCTTCTTGAAGGTGGATGAGAGTTTTATTCTCTAGTTCTTTGGATTACTATGCAATAGTAAGTCCAGTTGGTGGAGCATATCAAGAATCATGGTGATGATATCTTGGTGTGTGGCAAATGTTCTAACTTGTGTTGGGACATTATCTGGTTGAATATCCTTGGTGAAGGATGATTTTGTTCTGGTTCTGAAGCTTGGTGCATACATTATGCCTAAGGAGCGTCTACATAGTCATACGGGAGAATGATGAAGTAGAAGGTCTGCCTTGGATGGAGAATGTACAAAAGACTGAAGTAGATCAGGTATTGATTGATTGGAATTCTGAAGATGAAGAGTATGATAGGGAATGACTGCCTTTGGAGAAAGGGACAATGGTACCAAAATGCATGTGCTCAACAAGTGTGCTCAAATGTTCATCTTCATCTAGAGCATTAGTTAACCATGACTGGGGGAGTACTTGTCTATGGATTTTGCTGCAAAGGTACATATATTGTGAAGATTGCATGCTGATCAAGATTGAGAAGATTGGTTGAATCTTATGAGGATATAATGTCAGATAACATGTTATGACATTAGGCTGTTGGATGACATGTTGGTGTGGACATGAATGGTTCTAGCCATGTTTGTATCATGTGCGCACATGCTTCTGAGGAGAAGTCTGAAGACAATTTTATGCAGTTTTGGAAAAACTTTGTGAGGGTCTTTGTTGATGGGAGATGTCACACTTGTCTTGATGTGTGTTATTAATTCTAAGTAAGAGGAGTTTACTTAGAGTTCAGTGGAAGGCATTGTGAGTGTGCTTCAGAACTTGTGGATGATTGTGTGAAGCATTCCTGACTGGATGAATGAAGACTGTGTCTGGATTTTCCAAATGCTATGATGTACTGGTCAAGGAGCATCAGTTGTGAAATATAAGGGGAGAACTTCTGTCTGTACTAGTGTGGTACTTGGATTGTTTGAGGATTAAGCATTTTGTGAATGCGTTCAGCAGGTGTGTTGAACAGAGGGTGCGCTCTTGAAGACATGAAGATGAGTCTTATGTTTTCCATTCATTTAAGGTGTTCTTCTTGCAAAGGAGCACCGGTTATCTTAGATAGGGAGAGTTGATCTTTTGTGGAAAAAGTGGTTTATCCAGATTGTAATGTCAGACAAGATGTCGTGACATTGTGTTACTGGTGAAGTTCATGGTGTACTTGACAGTTTAGACCTGGTTCTATAGATTTGTGTATCAATGGATTGAATCAGAAGTATACATTTTCACCAATGTTGTCAATTTTTGGCCAAAAAAAAGGGGAGAGAATGTGCAGTAGTAGCTGCTGAGTCTGGATTTTGTTCTGAGTATGTTGGTTGGCAGATTCAGAGTTTGTCCAATTGTGGCTAAAAAGGGGGAGAGTTAGCCTAGTTGTTGCCTAGTTGTCTGTTGTGGTTCTAGGCTTGAGGGGGAGTGTGTAGTTTGTGCAGCTGTTTTGCTGCTTGCAGATTTGAGGGGGAGTTGCTGCTGCTAGTTGTGTGCTGATGTTAGTTTGTATGCAGCTGGTATCTCTGGTGTAGGCTGAGGTTGTTTTAGCCAAAATTAGCCAAAGGGGAAGATTGTTAGTTCTTGTATTGGCTGGAATTTTGGTAAAACAATGGTGTTGTTAATGATGTCATATGTCTGATGTCTTAACATGAGTTCTTAACATTGAGTTGATGTTAAGTTCAGAAGGGTTGCAGTTTTGTATGCTGATGTTAAAACCTGATGTCTTGACATCAGTTGACAGAACATCAGAACATCAGTCTGATGTGTTTTATTAGGGCTGCATGTTTCTGTTATTGGAGAGATATTCTGCTGAAGAGAGTGAGAGATTGTAGCTGAATATCTTAGTAAAGATATATTCAGTTGCAATCAGATTTGGAGCAGATCTTGTTGTTGTTTTTAAGGCTAAAAGATTTGAAGATTTAATTGAAGATTTAATTGAAGATTTGATTGAATATTTAATTGAAGATCTATTTAGTAGCAGAATCTTCTGCAGATTTGTAGCAGTTAATATGCTGAGATTTAAAGCCCAAATCCAGTTGGGAAAAAGGTTATAAGTAGAAGCATTGTAACCTAGTTTAAGTTAAGCCAGCCATCATGTAAATTCTAAGGGATGAGTTTGTGAACCACTCTCTAGGAGAGTTGGTATGTGTGAACCACTCAGATTGTGAGATGGTCATTGTTCTTAGAGGAAGCTGTTAAGCAACTCTAAGTATTGTTCTTAGTCGTGAGGGTCATGTCTAGGTATTGTTATAGGAGTGTGTCTTCTACGTGTTTGGAGAGTCTTTGGAAATCAAGCTGTTGATGCAGTGACTGAGATGTTGACTGCTAGACATCATTGCGATGATTGGAAGTGAGATGGAGTCTCTTATCTAGGGAGGACATAGATAGAAGGGTCATTGGGTAGTGATTAAATAAGGTAGATTGTCAACTGGTTTGTTGAGTCTGTAACTTGATACTACAAATAGTGGACTTCCTTCCTGGCTTGGTATGCCCCCAGATGTAGGTTGTTAGACCGAACTGGGTGAACAATTTTGTGTGTGCTTTTCAGTTCTGTTATTGTCTTGTTCATACAGTAGATATTGATGTTGTGACATCACACTTAACATCACATATCTGATACCAGAATTTCAGGAAATAAAAGTTATCAATCTATATGATAAAGAACTAGTACTAAATCATATAACATATACAATAACGGTCCGACCCTCGGTCCGACCCGGTTAGACCTTAAAACCTTAAACCCCAGCCTATACCGGTTCAATAGCCGGTCCGGTTTTAATTACCTTGATAGTTACTGTTATTGGATATGAACAAAATATGGCTGGTAGGAATGATGCTGCTCTTGATGCTGCTATGCAAGCTATGGCTCAGGTTGTGCGGAATACACCTAATTCTGGGGGGAATGATGAGTTCAGGAAGAACAAACTTCCTGTCTTTAAAGGAAGACATGATCCTGATGGTGCCCAGATTTAGCTTAAGGAGATTGAAAGAATCTTTCAAGTGATGGACTGTGCTGAGGAACAGAAGGTGAGACTGGGTACTCACATGTTAAAGGAGGAGGCAGATGATTGGTGGGTTAGTACGTGTCATGTGTGGAAAGCTACAAGTGAAGTTGTCACTTGGGCTTTCTTTAGCAGTGAGTTTTTGAGGAAGTATTTTCCTGAAGATGTTAGAGGAAAGAAAGAAATAGAGTTCTTGGAGTTGAAATAGGGTAACATGTTTGTTACTAATTACACTGCTAAGTTTGTGGAGCTTGTTCAGTTTTATCCACATTATGCTGAAGCAACTGCGGAGTTTTCCAAATGTGTGAAGTTTGAGAACGGGTTGCGTCCTGAGATCAAACAGGCAATTGGTTATCAAAGAATTAGGAGGTTTTCAGATTTGGTGGATTGTTGTAGAATTTATGAGGAGGATAGAAAAGCTCGTTCTACTCATTATAAGAGTGTGAACGAAAGGAAAGGAAAGCAACCGTTTCGTGGTGGTCCTTATGTGGCACCAGTTGACAAGGGGAACCAAAGGGCTAATTTTGCTAAAAGGCCAAGTGGGGGAGATATGTATAATCCTCTGAGATGTTTTAAGTGTGGTGACTTAGGACATCAGCAGTTTGAATGTAGAAAGGATATTAGGAAATGTTCCAATTGCGGAGGTATAAGACATGTAGCAGCTGATTGCAAGAGGAATGTGGTGAAGTGTTTCAACTGTGGTGAATCTGGTCATGTTAGTACGAGGTGTCCGAAATCAAAGCAAGCTCAAGCTGGAGGGAAAGTATTTGCATTGGCAGGAACTCAGCCTACTAGTGCAGATCGTCTGATCAGAGGTACTTGTTTTATTAATAGTACGCCTTTAGTTGCTATTATTGATACCGGAGCGAGTCATTCATTTATTTTGTCTGAGTGTACGCTGCGTTTGAATCTTTTGTTGTCGTCGTTGGGTGGAGAGATGGTTATCGATACTCCAGCATTGGGGTCGGTAACTACTTCTCTGGTTTGTTTAAGTTGTCCTTTGACCATTTATGGTAAGGATTTTGCTATGGATTTGGTGTGTCTGTCGTTGGAGGGTTTAGACGTAGTTCTGGGAATGAATTGGTTGCAGTTTAATCGAGTTCATATCGATTGTTATCATAAGTTGGTAAGATTTCCTTCTCTTGAAGAAGACGAGGAATCGAGTTTCTTATCTACCAAAGAGTTGAAGAAACTTTTGGTGGATGAAGCTCAGTTGTTCGGGTTGTTTGCATCGTTGACTGTGGATAGTCAAGTTGCAATTGATGTGTTTCCAGTCGTGTGTGATTTTCCGGAGGTGTTTCCGGAGGATATTTCTGATGTGCCGCCAGAAAGAGAGGTGGAGTTTTCTATAGATCTAGTTCCTGGTACTAGACCTGTGTCTATGGCACCATATCGTATGACGGCATCTAAGTTGGTTGAGTTGAAGAAGCAGTTGAATGAATTGTTAGTAAAGAGGTTTGTGAGGCCTAGTGTATTGCCTTGGGGTGCTCCAGTTGTCATACCCCAAATTTTGACCACTAAGATTTCCCATCATTGTTCAAATCATCATCACAATATGGATGAACCATCATGCCTCATCAAATGCCTCAAGGGTTGTTGAGCATTCACTACAATCAAAATTAGGGTTTTAAACCCTCTCAGAGCCTTAGACAAAGGATCAATCAAGGAATGACATGATCTTCAACTTGTTTAACCTCTCAAACATCCACAATGGATCAAAAGGACTCCCACATCAAGGATTAAGCACAAAGCTGCTCCCTTCTAGGTGGATCAAGTCTCAAGATTGCCAGTGTCACCAAATTAGGGTTTTGGTCGACCAGGGCCTCCAGATGGAAATTCTCCTCTGGGCATGAGCCAATGCTTCAAGACATAACCTATGATGCTCCAAGGGACATCATAAACCCAATTATCAAGTCAATTGTGCCTCAGGGGATGCATACATCAAAAATCAAGAATTAGGGTTTCTTGACCTAATTCACCCCTAAGTTGACTTTTGGGACAAATCAAGAGCCAAGACCTCAAGACATGATTTAAGGGTCTTTAATGGACTATATTGATCCATTTGGAACAATGGATTAATCCAAGAAGCTTGAGTAACAAGTCTCAATTTCATCTGCACCACAATTAGGGTTTCGAGAGGAAAGTCAACTGTAACTTTGACTTTTGACCAGGACATGCTCCCAAACCCTAGGACATGCCTCAATATACCCTATGACACCCATGGAATATGTCCATCAAGTTTGATTTAGGTCAAGGACATGATTTCCTGAAGAATTGCACAATTTGGAATTCATCTGATAAAAAGTCAACTATGCACAAAAGTCAACTTTGACTTTTTGAGATTTTTCACCAAAATGGATTTTTAACCCTAAAATGATGTTAATGTATGATTTGAATCATCATTCATCAAGAAAAATCAAAGGAAATGGGATAACTTGTAAAAGGGGTAACCATAAAACTTAGAAATTTTTCTAAGTTATGGAAAAAGTACCACTAATGCACTAACTTTGGAGGATCATAACTCCTAAACCACATGGCCATTTTTTCTCATCCAAAGATGGATTTGTAGCCCTCATTACCCTCTACAAAAACTTCAACTAGACCTAAGGCCAATTCATTAAGGATTTTGAGTTATGGAGTGATCAAAATCAAGAAATCACACTTTGTTCCAACACTTAGTGAAAATTTCATTAAGTCAGATTTTGCTTCACATTTTGCCAAATGTAGAGGGATTTTTCACTTGGAATCAAAAGAGATCAAAACAAAACTTGTTCAAACAGCTGTTGTATCATGTAAGGGCTTTCCAAAATGGCCAAGAACATTGCCAAATTCAACTTACACCATGAGATATGACATTGTCAAGTTGCCTTGCTGAAATCTGTCAAAGGCAAGGCAGATTTTGCATTTTGGCTCGATTTGCCAAAATCAGCCAAATTCAAATGCTCCTATCCACTTGGACACATCTGAGGATTGAATCTAAAGGGGACAATCACTGATCCAAGCCTCCAAAGTCCATGGAACAAGAAATAACATGTTGAACCTAGAATGGCCAAAATAGGGACAAGACTCCAAATTTGGATTGAAGCATTCAATGGAAGCATCAAGGTGGCATAGACTGAGCCATTCTCATCTAAAATCAGTCAAGACTTATCCAAGACCAAGGGAACCAAAGCTCTGTGCCCTAACCTCTAGTCAATGGCTAGAGGAGACTTGCATTTCCATTGGACAACATTGGCCAAACCTACTTACCAGCTGCCATTCACTATTCCTTGCAAAACAAACTTGCTCTACTATAAATAGAGCTCAATTGTGATTAGTTTGAGTACACCAAAGCCATCAAACAGATGCTTTCCTCAAAATCTCTTCTTTCACTCCAATTTTGCCTTCTAAGGCAAGTCACTATCGGGTTTTGAGTTTGAGAGCAATTCCAATCAAACCAATCACTCACACACCTCACATACATCACATATGAGCTGATCAAACACTTAGATCACTTCTGAAACACCAATTTCACAAAATCACCAGCTGGTTGCTCAAATTTTCAACCAAGTTGCAGCTGAGGTACCACAAATTGATCCAGCCAATTTCAATCAAGTCCAACCATTCAAACACACTCCATAGGGTGTAGGGAAGCTGTTCAGATCATCACCACTCATCTGTAACACCTCCAAATCAAAAATCACATTGCACTTGCTGTCACGGCTTAGAGGTAAGCACATACTTGGTCATCTCTCAATCTATGCATATTTCCTCGCACAATAATTTGGCCATATGTTCATAATCATGCATGGAATGTTTTCCCTCAATTAATTGCATTGTTTGAATCGTGTATCAAAAATCCTAGCCTTCATGCAGAAATTAGGGTTCTTGAGGTTTCTTCATGATTTCATGTTTTATGTTTAATTTAAATGAAATTAAGTGTTATAGACATGATCGTGAGGTTGAGACGAGCATAATGATATGTGGATTGCATGATATAATCAAGTATTCAGTGAGATTGAGGAGAAAATGCAAATCAGCCAAACCCAGAACACGCGCGTGTTCTTGGTGTGTTCTTGGCGCCATTTTTGAATAATTCAAATATTTGAATTTTGTGATTTTATTTAATTGATTCAAAAATTAATTTCTCTCTGAGTTTTAATGATTTTGAGTTGATTCTTTTTTTAATAATTCACAAAAATGTTAAAATATTTTATTTTCTCAAAAAATCCCAAAAATATTATTTATTTCATATAATTGATATTTTTGCAAAGAATTAATATTTTAATTGTTTTTAACATATTAAATATTTTTTCTACATTAATTTTGCAACTTTTAATGCTTTCTAATTATTTTGTAGGTCAATACTTAATTTTTGAAGCATTAATCCAAAAACACAATTTGTTTTTCACATGTTAAACAATTTTGATCATTTTAATTGAATTTTTATTCAATGAAATACATTTTTGAAAACAAATTAGGGTTTTTGGATTAATTCAACCCTCATAAATCATTTTCAAAACTTTTTGGGCCTCTAATAGAGTGTAAGACCCAATCCTTTCTTGACCAAAACATTTTGGGCCTCAGTGTATTGTATAAGTCCCGATACTGTCAAAAATAAATGGCGCGATCGTCGCCTTTTGAAAAATAACCTTAGGCCTCTCCTCGAGCTATAAGACCCATTCAAAACACTTTGGGCCTCTAATAGAGTGTAAGACCCAACCCCCTTTTAACCAAAATCATTTTGGGCCTCACTTATTGTATAAGTCCCTCTGCGTTAAAAGAAAATCTCGGCGCGATCGCCATTTTAAACGAAAAAATCAATTGGGTCTACCCTCGCGTTATAAGCCCCACTCTTTTTCTTTAAACCCTTTGGGCCTCTTGAGAGAGTGTAAGACCCATCCCTTTGTACAGAAAACCTTTTTGGGCTTCAGTCACTTGTATAAGTCCCTCTGTACAAATTCAAACAGTGCGCTCACTGATAAAACCTTGGGCCTCTCCTTGAGCTGTAAGCCCCAAAACTTTATTTTTCAAAGCACTTTCTCCTTTGATTTTGAATATACTGTTGTTTTCAATCTTTCTTTGTTGAACAACTAACCAAACAGCATGGAAGCTCTATAACCGAGTAAGTGGTTATCGCTTTCATTTACCGCTTTCATATACATATAAACTGTATTCTGGGGCTGTTTCACTGTAAGTCTTCTTTCATAAACTCATATCGATTGTGTAATAATAGTATAGATATTTAGAGTTTCCCCAGCAACTACGTCTAGAACTAAGTGACGCCGTTTCGTTTAGTCATAGAAATATACAACTAGATCCCCAATAGGATCACCAGATACAGTCTTCTCTTCGGCTGTCCTCATTAGGAACTGTCAAGAAACTCTACTCCCAAAGATGAATGTATTCTCCGTGAATGGCATCTTTGAGTTTCTTCCAAATTCTCAAACTTTCCTGACTTTGATCTATTCTCGGTGAATAGCATTGCCTTGAATTTCTTGGGGTTTGGGGACCCATCAGCTTCTTAAAAGCATCGGCCTCCTCTTGGGCATCGTACAAGGACCCACGGGCTTCCTAAAAGCAACCCAGCCTCCTCTTGGGCTTAGTACAAGGACCCTACGGCTTCTTAGAAGTATTCACAGCCTCCTCTTAGGCTTCGTATAATGATCTCTTCCTCCGGAAATGATAGCCTCCTCTTGAGCTTAGTACAAGGACCCGTCGGCTTCTTAAAAGTTTCCAGCCTCCTCTTGGGCTTCGTATAAATTGTCCCGACGACCTCCTGGAGGTATAGGAACAGAACTTAGTCATCTTCATAAAACAGTCCTTTCATAGAGTCTACTACTGTTTCTTAAAACACAGTATAAAAGATGAAACTCTAGACTTGGACAGTATAATCTCCTTGAGTCTCAAAGACATTCTCAAGTGACCCCTTCATTAAATAGGAAGGAAACCCGCAGACTCGGACAGTCTCAATACCCTTCGGATTTCCCGCTTCCTTAAAGAACAGGAATAACCCGGATCTTTGAATCAAACCCAGGAGTACAATGTTGCTCATATAAGAACTGATTTTCTCTTTCAAAATCAGTATATCGGACCTGTCACTTAACTGAACAGTCATCATAGCCTCCTCTTAGGCTTTGTATAATGATCCTTCTCCAGTGAAGTTAGCCTCCTCTTGGGCTTTGTACAATGATTCTTCCCAGCGAAGCAAACGTTCGGCCTCTCTCTCGGGCTTTGTACGAGACACATAAGAGACTCCCTCGTTGAGTCAATCACCCCTTTAGCCTCTATCTCGGGCTTCGTACGAGATACAAAAACACTCTCTTGTTGAGTATAAAAGACTCTCTTGTTGAGTCAATCCCTTTCGCCTCCATCTCGGGCTTTATATGAGATACAAAAAGGTTCTTATTGAGCCAAAAAAACAACAGCCTCCATCTCGGGCTTCGTACGAGATACAAAAAACTCTCTTGTTGAGTCAAATAGCCTTCATCCCGGGGTTTATACGAGATACCAAAAGACTCCATCGTCAGGTCAAAACCTTTTAGCCTCTCCTCTAAGGCTTTGTATAAGAAAACCACTGGTTAATCCAATTAACCTTTTAGCATCAAAACTGTGCCTCGTTCACAGTACACAAACATCAAACAACTCCCTTCATCTAATCGCTATAAGCGGCAAGCCTCTGGATCATCTACATCCATGCCACTGTCCCTCTTTTAGCATGAGAAATTCCTAAGGAAAGATAGCATTGCTCTACACTGAGTTAAAGTCTTCCCCTTCAGGTTAAAACCTCCTATAAAGGAAATTATGGCATTGCTAGGATCCGCGTATCCCGGTTAAAGTAATTCTCCATTATAAACAGTCGTAACAGACAAATCCCCCTTTAGAGATGACAAATTCTCTCTAAGGTCAACACTTTTAGCTTCACATCTTGGGCTTTGAACAAGATACAAATAGACTTTTCAGCTTCACATCTTGGGCTTTGAACAAGATACAAATCACCTTTCGCTTCACGTCTTGGGCTTTGAACAAGACACCAGAAACAACCATTTCCTCCCATAGAATAGGAGGAACTATGAACGCTCTGATTTACCTGTTTTGGATAAACGGGAATACGTAGGCATAAGATTGAAAGAAAAATCTTAACGAGCACACTAAACAAAAAACCCAAAATCCCATATCAAAAGCAGTAATTCAAAAGCATCAGTCCTAACATCCTAATCCTTGTTCCCCGACAGAAACCCTCTGTCTAGATAAAAAAGAAGAAGAAAATAGTATTGGCGAAAATACAAATAACCAGTACAAAGGCCCCCCACATTGATAGCATTCGTAACCTAACAGACCGCTGTTTAAACTCAGTATGCAAAGCAGGGTTAATTGGAGACATCTATTTCCCTTCCTTCATCAGCTTTAATAGGATAAAAAATGAATCGACCTGTAGTTTTAAGCTCAACCGCAGAGAGCGACCAGCGCTTAAGAACCGCGTCCAAAATCGCTCGCTACACCAGTATTATTGGTGAAGAAGAAAGATGGAAGTATGCGATTGTGTATTGATTATCGCCAGTTGAATAAGGTGACGATTAAGAATAAGTATCCTCTTTTGAGAATTGATGATTTGATGGACCAGTTGGTAGGTGCGTGTGTGTTTAGTAAAATTGATTTGAGGTCAGGCTGTCATCAGATTAGAGTGAAGGAGGAAGATATTCAGAAGACGGCTTTTAGGACACGATAGGGAAATTACGAATATTCTGTGATGTCGTTCGGGGTTTCTAATGCGCCGGGAGTGTTTATGGAGTATATGAATCGCATATTCCATGAGCATTTGGATCAATTTGTTGTTGTGTTTATCGATGACATCTTGATTTATTCTAAGTCCCGGGAGGAACATGCGGAACATTTGCGTATTGTGGTGCAAATTTTGAAGGAGAAGAAACTTTATGCCAAGTTGTCCAAGTGTGAGTTCTGGTTGTCAGAAATGAGTTTTCTTGGGCATGTGATTTCAGGTAATGGTATTGCTGTGGATCCATCCAAAGTAGATGCAGTTCTACAATGGGAGGCTCCTAGATCTGTTACTGAAATTAGAAGCTTTTTGGGTTTAGCTGGATATTATCGAAGATTCATTGAAGGATTTTCCAAGTTAGCACTTCCATTGACCCAGCTGACTTGTAAAGGTAAGGCGTTTATTTGGGATATTCAGTGTGAGGAAAGTTTTAGTGAGCTGAAGAGAAGATTGACTACAACTCCGATTTTGATCTTACCGAATCCTAGTGAACCATTTGTGGTGTATTGCGATGCGTCTTTGAGTGGTTTAGGTGGAGTGTTGATGAAAAAAGGTAAGGTTGTGGCTTATACTTCGAGACAATTAAGGGTTCATGAGAAGAATTATCCTACTCATGATTTGGAATTAGCTGCGGTGGTTTTTGTATTGAAAATTTGGAGGCATTATCTCTACGGTGCAAGATTCAAAGTCTTTAGTGATCATAAGAGTTTAAGATACTTGTTTGATCAGAAAGAGTTGAATATGAGGCAACGGAGATGGTTGGAATTTTTGAAGGACTACGATTTTAGCTTGAATTACCATCCTGGTAAAGCTAATGTGGTAGCCGATGCGTTAAGCCGGAAATCTTTGCATATGTCTGCTTTGATGGTTAAAGAGTGGGAATTTTTGGAAGAATTTAGAGATTTGAGTTTGGTGTGTGAATTGACTTCTAATAGTGTGAGGCTTGGTATGTTAAAGGTTGCTAATGATTTTCTGTTGACCGTTAGTGAGAAACAGAGGTTGGACGTGAAATTTGTTGATCTGATAACGGTTGGAGGTAAAGGTGTGAATGGTGACTTTAAAGTGGATGATCAGGGTATTTTGAGATTCCGTGGTAGAATTTGTATTCCTGATGATTCAGAATTGAAAAAGATGATTTTAGAGGAAGGACACCGGAGTAGTTTGAGTATACATCCGGGAGCTAATAAAATGTATCAAGATTTGAAGAAGATCTTTTGGTGGTCCGGATTGAAGAGGGATGTGGCTCAGTTTGTTTATGCGTGTTTGACGTGTCAGAAGTCAAAGGTAGAAAATCAGAATCCTAGTGGATTATTGTAACCGTTGGATATTCTCGAGTGGAAATGGGACAACATTTCTAGGGATTTTGTGACAGGGTTGGCAAATACTCAGAGGGGACATAATGCCATTTGGGTGATTGTGGATAGGCTGACTAAATCGGTGCATTTCATTTGGATTGACATCAGTTTTTCTTTGGAGAGGTTGACTGAGATTTATATCCGTGTGATTATGAGATTTCATGGTGTTCCGTTGTGTATTGTTTCAGATCGAGATCCGAGGTTTACTTCCAGATTTTGGGAAAGTTTGCAAAAGGCGTTAGGTTCCAAGTTGAGACTGAGTTCTGCTTATCATCCTCAGACGGATGGTCAGACCGAGAGAACTATTCAGTCATTGGAAGATTTGCTGAGAGCTTGTGTTCTTGAGCAAGGTGGTGCTTGGGATAGTTATCTTTCATTGGTTGAGTTCACGTATAACAACAGTTTCTATTCGAGTATTGGAATGGCACCTTTTGAAGCGTTGTATGGAAGAAGATGTCGAACACCTTTGTGTTGGCATGAATCTGGTGAGAGTTCGGTGGTTGGACCGGAGTTAGTTCAACAAACTACAGAAAAGTTGAAACTTATTCATGAAAAGATGAAGGCTTCTCAGAGTAGGCAGAAGAGTTATCATGATCGAAGGAGGAAAGATCTTGAGTTTCGAGAAGGCGATCATGTATTTTTGAGAGTTACGCCGGTGACGGGTGTTGGACATGCATTGAAGTCGAAGAAACTTACTTCTCGGTTTATTGGTCCTTCTCAGATATCCGGGAGAGTGGGTGTTGTGGCTTATCGGGTGGCGTTGCCACCAAATCTTTCAAATTTTCATGATGTGTTCCATGTTTCACAGCTTCGGAAGTATGTTCCGGATCCGCCGCATGTGATTCCGATGGATGAGGTTGAGGTACGGGAGAACCTTACGGTTGAGGCATTACCGATGAGGGTTTTGGATCGCGAGTTGAAGTGGTTAAGAGGCAAATATATTGCGCTTGTGAAAGTAGCGTGGGGAGGCGCTGCTGAGCGCAATTTAACTTGGGAGTTGGAGAGTCGGATGCGGGAATCGCATCCAGAGTTGTTCGTATCAGGTAATATTTTTTAGGATGAAAATTTCTAAGTGGGGGAGAGTTGTAATGCCCCGGTTTTTGTTAGATTTATTTAATCGAGTCGATTTAATTATTTTTGTTTTTATATTATTTGATTCTTGGTTTTTATTTGGTAAATATGTTATGTTTATCGCTATTATGTTTTATCGCTTTTTGGGAACGTTTGCGAGGAATTGAGTGTAGGGGTACTTTGGTCATTTTGCTTGGTTAGATATTATTGTTTTTCTTAAAATAGAAACATAGAGATTAGAAAGAGAGAAAAGAAAGTTTAAGAGATATAGGGAGAAAGAGAAGAAGAAAAAGAGGAAAACTTGGGGTTTAAGAAATCGATTCAACCGACACTTCAAAACACAATTAATCGGGTAAGGGTGCGAAACTCGATTACTATATGCTTGTGTATGAATATGTATGTGTGTGTTTGAATGTTTACTTGTTTCTCATAGTTTTTAAATTATAGGTTGAAATGAGAAAAATGAATAGAAATCGATGTTTTCACGGTCGGAAATCGCTATAAATCACGTAGTATGATCGTATTATATGTATGAACATTGTTGATACTTGTTTTGATTGATTGAAAACATTTTGGTTGGAGAAAGTTGGATTTTTGGGTTTTGGAACCATGTAACCCACAGTAGAAAATTCTGGTTCTGGTGCAATTCGCCAGGCGAATTGTAGATTCGCCAGGCGAATTAGGTCTCGCCAGTAGTTTGCCAGGCGAAGTGCTGGCGAAGGGGGATTCGCCAGGCGAAATCGTAAGTCGCCAGGCGAAAACGGGGAGACAGAAATGTGTTAGCTACTGGAACTCTTGGGTTTTTTCTAAAATGGTGGTTCTCCACTAGTTCGCCAGGTGAAGTGCTGGCGAAGGGGTATTCGCCAGGCGAAATCCTAAGTCGCCAGGCGAATCTGGCTGTTTCTCAATAAATTCTTTTCTTTGAAAATTCATAAATTTTGATCCGTAACTCGGATCGAGACATTCTTAGTACCGTTGGAAAGCTAATGAGATGTTCTTTCTTATAAAAATGGTTTTGAGATTAGTGGCTAATTTAATTGTGTCGGGAATGTGGAAACATGTCATTTTGTCGACTTTTACCGTCGTAATTGTGTGCGATTGATGTGTTATCATCCGATGTGCTTTTGATATATAACGTATAGCTTGTGTGCTGTTATATGATGTGAATGCATGCGATGAAATGTTGTGATGGTGGTTTGTGGCCTTATGGCAAATAAATACAATGTTTTGGGTTTGATTGCAATGCATGATTATTGATGTTGAGATGGTTCACATGGTTATATATGTATATGCATTTGATTGTCATGAGTAATTAGTATGCCATGCATCATGATATGCATCTTGTGATGTCGTGTGCCCTTGTGGGGTGTGAGCGACGAAATGATTCCAGAGGGAATCTGCTGTAACGATCGTGTGCCTTATACAAAGAGGACCTAAAGCAACGTTATAGACGATCGTGTGCCTTATGCAAAGAGGACCTAAAGCGATCGGATCATGTGCCTTATACAAAGATGACCTAAAACGATCCATAAACGTCGTGTGCCTTATACAAAGAGGACCTAAAGCGATGGGGAACATCATTTTCCCGACGGGGAGTTACACTAAGTAACAAGCGATGGTTCCAATAATTCCTGAGTGAATTAATGATGATGAGAATGATGGATGGAATGGTACTGCATGCATAGAGTCGTTGTGTCCATCTCTGTGCATTTACATAAGTTATGAATGGATTGATTATGTGTGGGAAATTGTGAATGGGATTGATGAGTTGATATATATATTGGTGATAAATGTATTGAGCATGATTGATATGCCTTTGTGATGGATGCATGAGTTATGAATTATTTTGTTTTGTATTTGAACTATGGTGTAAGTTGTATTGAGAATGTTCTGCATGCGTATTTCATGTTATTACATAATTTTATGCAACTTTATTATAATTTTGTTTCTCACCCTTCTGCTATTTTGAATACTCTATGAGGCATTGCAGATTAGATGATAAATGTATTTTTGTGAAGATTATGTCTTCATTCTTTTGTCGGTCGGCTCTGATATGTGGCACCGGGTAGTCGGGGAGATCGTTATGTGATTATATGTATATATATCTTTTTGGATTGTACATGTATGACTCTGTATATGACAGACAAACTTTTATTATTATATATCAGATTTCAGTTGCAGATTTTCCGCTTTTATTCTGTATATGAATTGTGGGTGTTAGGAACTGAGTTTTTCTGTTTATGTTGCTACCTGATTGTTGCATATCTATATGAGCAGGTTGTTATATTTCATTACTTTGATGTGACGCTCCCGTCTATGCCATGAATGTTTTAATTATACTCTGATTATTTGTTATCGCTTTAATTGCTCGGGGTATAGATTGGGGGGTGTCACATTAAGTGGTATCAGAGCCAGTCCGTGTCGGTCAGTTTGACCAAGTTGTTTGTTGTGCGATACCGGCCTATACCGGTTCAATAGTCAGTCCGGTTTTAATTACCTTGATAGTTACTATTATTGGATATGAACAGAATATGTCTGGTAGGAATGATGCTGCTCTTGCTGCTGCTATGCAAGCTATGGCTCAGGCTGTGCGGAATACACCTAATTCTGGGGGGAATGAAGAGTTCAGGAAGAACAAATCGCCTGTCTTCAAAGGAAGACATGATCCTGATGGTGCCCAGATTTGGCTTAAGGAGATTGTAAGAATCTTTCGAGTGATGGACTGTACTGAGGAACATAAGGTGAGACTGGGTACTCACATGTTAAAGGAGGAGGCAGATGATTGGTGGGTTAGTACGTGTCATGTGTGGGAAGCTACAGGTGAAGTTGTCACTTGGGCTTTGTTTAGCAGTGAGTTTTTGAGGAAGTATTTTCCTGAAGATGTTAGAGGAAAGAAAGAAATAGAGTTCTTGGAGTTGAAACAGAGTAACATGTCTGTTACTGATTACTGCTAAGTTTGTGGAGCTTGTTCAGTTTTATCCACATTATGCTGAAGCAACTGCGGAGTTTTCCAAATGTGTGAAGTTTGAGAACGGATTGCGTCCCGAGATCAAATAGGCAATTGGTTATCAAAGAATTAGGAGGTTTTTAGATTTGGTGGATTGTCGTAGAATTTATTAGGAGGATAGAAAAGCTCGTTCTACTCATTATAAGAGTGTGAACGAAAGGAAAGGAAAGCAACAGTTTTGTGGTGGTCCTTATGTGGCACCAGCTGACAAGGGAAAGCAAAGGGCTAATTTTGCTAAAAGGACAAGTGGGGAAGGTATGTATAATCCTCCGAGATGTTTTAAGTGTGGTGACTTAGGACATCGTCAGTTTGAATGTAGAAAGGATATGAGGAAGTGTTCCGATTGCGGAGGTATAGGGCATGTAGCAGCTGATTGCAAGAGGAATATGGTGAAGTGTTTCAACTGTGGTGAACCTGGTCATGTTAGTACGAGGTGTCCGAAACCAAAGCAAGCTCAAGCTGGAGGGAAAGTATTTGCATTAGCAGGAACTCAGCCTACTAGTGCAGATCGTCTGATCAGAGGTACTTGTTTTATTAATAGTACGCCTTTAGTTGCTATTATTGATACCTGTCGTACCTCGAAAAATACGATCCTCGCGATGGACGCGGAAAAAACTGTTCGAAACAGAGTCGCCACCGAACTTTATTCATTCCAAGGAAGGAATAGGAAAATACCGATAAAACCTTTAAAGGGAGATAAGAACATGGTCGTCGCAACCAAATTCGGGTCGGGAGTCGGTTACGCAAGAGGGAAGGTATTAGCACCCTCTACGTCCGTTGTACTCAACGAAAACCTCTTGATTCGATCCGAGAGAAAGTTAGCTACGTTTGTTTGTTATCTTTTAAAGGATTATTGCTTTCTAAGGGGGGAAATGGGGTGGTTTTTTATTAGGGTGATCGACAAGGATTAGAACCCTTGTGCCTACGTATTCCCTCGTGCAATGGGAAAGTCAGAGCATTCGTAGTTCGTGGGACTACGGTTGTTTGGTTTGTGTTTTTTATAGGCGCCAATTGTCCACACACGAGTAAGAGAACTCGCACCCAAACAATTGAGGAAAAAGGTCAAAGACTTGGCCCCCCTCACATCACCTTTTAGGAAGTTGTATTTGAATATATGATTAAGTGTGTTAAAGAGATTGATTAAGAAAAGAGGATTTGATTTGTATGTTTTTTAGGGCTTCGATCGCACGGGGGCGAGAAAAGGAGTTTTAGATGTTTTAGAGGTGACAATTGTTCACACACGAGTAAGAGAACTCGCACCCAAACAATTGAGGAGAAGGGCCAATGGCTCGACCACCCTCACTTCACCTTTCAGTAAAAATGTGTTTTGATATGGATTAAATATTTTAATGATTACTTAGAAAATGGTTTGAATGTAGTCGAGTTACAAGTGTTTTAGAGGCGTCAATTGTCCACATACGAGTAAGAGAACTCACACCCAAACAATTGAGGAGAAAGACCAAAGACTTAATCCCCCTCCTTTTCACCTTTTAAGAACCGATGTTTAAATATGGTTAAGTGTATTGATTTGATTTGAAAAATGCTCGATGTTGATCGAGGTTTGAATTTGCGTGCAAAATGGTTAAAGGATTGAACTAATGGAAAGGAGGTCCTAATGGTTCAAGGTAAGGTCGATTGCGAGGCATAAGCGCTTGACTTACAAATAAAGTAAAGGGACTTGATATGTGGATCAAGTGAATGCTTGAGGATGAATTAATTAATTGAATTTATTTTGAAAAATGCTTGACGTTGGATCAAGGTTATTTATTCTTTTGAAAAGGTTGATTTTAATCTTATGGGAGAGGGATACAATTACTCAAGTGGGAATAATCAAGCCATAATTAAAGTGAGCCAATCACACATACACATACAAACCAAAGTGAAATGTGCAACAAGTATCGTTGTATAAAGCCCAAGAGGAGGCTATGTGAGGTTGATTGCGATCGTGAAAACAATCGACTTACAAGGTATTGAAAAGGGCTTGACACTAAGTCAAGGTATTAGTTTGAAAAGAATTTTTGGTTTGGACTAGCATATAATGAAAGACAAATATAATCGAGGCATGATAACAATTCTCATGAGAGAAAATGTAAACATCACATAAAGATTAAGAAACCAAACAAAATTGGGGAGAAAGTAAAATCAAACATGTTAGTAAAGTTAGTAACCTAATCCTAAGGTTAGTCTAAAGAGGGGAAATTCTCAACTCAAATTGTTTTAGATTTTTTTTAGAGAAAAAGGAAATTCAAATAATTAATTAAATTAAAATAAAATATTTAATAAAATTAACTATCAAAGTTAATTAATATTAAATAAAATGGTTTAATAGAATTAATTGAGATTTTATTAGTAAGAGATGAAAAAAGGATTAATATAATTAATTAAACTAAAATCAAATGTTTAATAAAACTAATTGTCAAATTAATTAGCTAATATTAAATAAATGATTTTAATAAAATTAATTAACAAACAAATTTTAATATTTAAAAGAAATTAAAGTATTTTCTTTTGGTTTTTATTACTAAATAGTATTATTAAAAAAAACTAAACTAAAAAACAAGAATGGACCAGGAATGCTAGAAATTAGGGGGTGTGGTTATCAATAGTCCCCCAGGCCCAAATCAACAGAGCCCAACGAAGGGAGGGGTTCACCAAGAACCCTAGTCAACTCGGTTGACCACAGAAAGAGACTAGGACGTTGGATCAGGGGAGAGTCAAGGCTGACTTTAAATCCAACGGTTGTCAAGTTGGCGGTGAATGATAAAGATGATGGAAAGCCATAGGCAGGATAAACGACACTTCAATGGACCGGTGACACTTGTCACCGGTGGGTGAAGACACCCAATCCCTCACCAACCATCACCTATCCTTAAAGAAGAGAATGAGAAACAAAGTCTCACAATCTGTCTCACGTTCATCCCTCCCTCTTCGTTTCTCTCTCAAACACCCTCACCGGAAACCTAAGCTTCGCCGGAGAAGGAGGTGGTTGGCGGCGGCGCCGCCCCTCCTCTCCGGCCAAACACCATGAAATAAACCTAAACCCACTTAAAACGAAACCCTGAATCCAAATCCGGCCTTAATTTTCCCTAAAGCACCCTATAAATCCCAAAATCGAACACCACAGAAAAGCCTAGATCTACCTAAACGCGACGAAATCAAGCAATAACAAAAGGGATTCGAGTCAGAAGCACCCAGCAAGCAAGAATATCACATCAAAATGAGCTAAGAAAGAGGTTTTTTTACCAAATCGGAGCAAGTCTGAGTTTCGACTCCGGTAAAGGTCAGGTTCTACGCTCTTTGCTCTTGTTCCTTCTTCTACTTGTATTCTTCTGTGCTCTTTAGATCTTTATGCGTGAAATTTCTTTTGTTGAGGTAATATGAGGTTTAGCTCACATTAGCTCAGAGTTCCAAGGTGAAACTCAGAGTAATTTTTGATATTTGGAGCTTTAGTGATTTTTGGGTTAGGGATTTTTTTTTGCAGAAACGGCTAGGGTTCTTCCTCCCCCTTCTCATATGAACAGTAGTAAATATATAGGAGCTTGATACGTGCGAATTAGGGTAGGATTCAGAGATGTACGTGTGATTCTGTTAAGGAATTGTGAGGTGTCCTCAATGCAAATCAAGCCGTTAGAGAATGTTGTACGACCCTGATTCTGTGGGATACTGAGAAAGTGGGATGAATTTCTGCTGTGTGAAAATTGTTGGACTTTGTCTTATTTTGATGTACCTCTGATCCTTTGCAATTGTGTGGTCCCCATGAGTTTTACACTGAACATTTTGTGCCATAAACTTGGACTTTTCTTTGTGTTGTTGTTTGTTGCCATGTGCATTTTTGTATGCTCTCAAATTGTTGTTTGCTCTTGAATCTTCCATACATTGCTTGCTGTACTAGTTCTTGATTCCCTTTTGTGTATATTTTGGCATCAGGCATTTGGAGCATAGCATGAAGAAGAATTGATGATGGCAGCTTGTATGGCATAAGCACGGATGAAGAAAAGTGGTTGAAAGCTTCTTGGATTAATGAAGACTTGAAAGAGTCTTACATTGGTAAGACTTTAATAACATTTGCATTAGAATCATAATACCGCTTGTGCTAATGACCTTCTTGTAACTTATTCTCTATCAATTTACTTGGATCTAATGTTTGATTCTCACATTGTTTATGCTCACTCGAATGAATTTGATGATGTTGTTAAAATTCTATTTTTTACTTTGTAAAATCAATCCATCTCTTGAATCCACTGCCCAGGATGTTGTTTATTGATTGGCTTGCATTTGTGAACTTGCTATGGTAACGTGCTCTTTTCACTTTCCTTGTATGCACTGTATTTTTCTTTGTGTGAAATGTGATGTTGCAGTTGTGTTACTACTGATGTTCACTAATATAGGCCTTCAAACTCTGAACTTCTTGCAGCAACTTGTAGTTTAAACATTGCTTGGTGGTAATACACATTGTGCTCATACGAGAAATTGAAATAATGGCCTTGGTTTTGTACTTCTGCAACAGCTGCTCATTAGCCCTAGTGCCTGACCATTTTCTTTGTGAATTGAACTCTTCTAATGATGTGTTTCGTTCAACCTTTGGCTGAATCAGGTACAAGGTGACTTTAAAGTATGATTTAAAATAAATTTGGCTTGGATCCTCATACTGTCAAGTAGTTTTTTTTCAACTAGTGTTTTCATAATTTAAGCTGACTTGTTGATTTTGTTATTTGATTTTCATGTGCACGAGCTTTGGACGTTTGGCATAAAGAATGGAGCACGGAATTTGGATGAAGATGCTGTTATTATTGTACTCATTTTCTTCTTTTTCATGGCACCCTGTTTGGCATGGAGCTTTCAACTTCATAGTTTGGCTTGGAAGAAACTCATGGGATGAAGTATTCAAGGCTGCTCATAGACTTTGAGGAATGAAGCATGAAAACTCCGTTTCTTAGGCATGGTGTAGATTGTGTTAAGCATTTGAACCGCATGTATTTCCCACAAAAAATGTGCCATTATAGTCAACTTTTTGTAACTCTGTATATTACTTCCTTTGTAATAAATTAATAATATTTAAAGCCTACTTGTT
The DNA here is from genome assembly GCA_022829125.1 of Lathyrus tuberosus. Classification (NCBI taxonomy): domain Eukaryota; kingdom Viridiplantae; phylum Streptophyta; class Magnoliopsida; order Fabales; family Fabaceae; genus Lathyrus; species Lathyrus tuberosus. The sequence continues at coordinate 972,808 of JALAZF010000241.1, read as the reverse complement.
GGTGCTTTTAATTCTGAACTCCATTGCATTGTATCCTTCGTAAATTTACAATTTAGACTTGGGAACCGAACTTGCCATTTTGAAAAGCACAATGGTTTAGTAACTCCAACGACCCTTCTGTTACCAATTCTTGAATGGTTAAAATCTTGGCCAAGGGTAGCAGCATGCATATGATTCTCGACATGTTTTTTTTACCTTTTCATAGCAACATTAAGCCTTGAACAACTGGACACCTTGTACTTGTTTAAAATGGGGTAGCTTTGTAACCTTTGTAACAAAGACTTGGTATCCAAGTAGTGTCTTTTGCTTTTCAAAATGATTCACATATGATTCTAACAATTATGGCATGGGTTGGTAAGCATCATGGCATGAGATAAGACCATTTTCATGACTAATACTTTCAATATGGTTTATCAGCACAATACAACCAAGACCATTTTCATGACCAATAACTTCAATATGGTTTGTCAACACAATACAACCATGGTCTTTATTTTAGAAACTTCCTTAGTAAGATCACACCTTGAAAAAAACTTGCCTTGATTTTGACACCACTCGACCATTTAATCATCACTTGAACACTTTACTCCACCAAGTCTTGGATTAAACATAAGTTTTAATCACGTATTGGTTATACCAACCAATTAAATCAACTTGAATCTTGACTTGGCTATTCACTTGAATTCAACCAATTAAGTCAAATCTTGCTACCAATCTTGAAACCAACCACAACATGACTTGAGGATAAATAATCATATGGTTTAAAATCTACCTGAAACCAATTGATCGTGCCCTGAAGTGAATCCATTATATAACTTAGACTATTGGCCATGTTTTGACAAATTGAGCATGAGGGTGAGGGCACATGTTTCATTTATCTCCACCTGAAATAAAACTCCCTTGCTCACACAAGTCCTCCATGATCACCTGGAGCAAGACCATGAATCCACACCAATACTTAGCATAAAAGAATGAGAGGGTAGGAAAAATTTGGGGTATGACAGATGCCCCTATCTAATTACCTTGAACCCGAGAGAATGAACTGCTGTATAGCGTTTATTTTAAGGGTAGAAGTCAATTAGATACAAGAAGACCCCAAAATTTTTCCGACAAAAGGTAAAGTGCCATGGAGTAAGAGTTGACAGAATGAAGTAGCGGTGTACAAAAATGAACAGAATAACTTAAGATTCTTTGGGTGGTCGAAGCAGTCCCTTATCCACTAAGGTTCTCCGATGATACAAAAGTTGTATCCTTGAAAAGGCAGAGGATTCTCTGGGTGGTCGAAGCAGTCCCTTATCCATTAAGGTTCCCCGATGATACCAAAGCAGTATCTCTGAAGGCAGACGATTCTCTGGGTCGTCGAAGCAGTCCCTTATCCCTTAAGGTTCCTCGATGATACCAAAGTAGTATTTTTGAGAGCAGAAGATTCTCTGAGTCGTCGAAGCAGTCCCTTATCCACTAAGGTTCCTCGATGATACCAAAGTAGTATTTTTGAAGGTAAATTTGCTGGGGGATAGTTGAGCAAGATTCCTGTCAGAGGAAATGTGCTGGCTTTGCAGGGGAAAGCTCACAAGAAACTTTCTAGGATAGCCTCTGCTTGGGGAGTAAGAATAGCAACAGCTGCTGGGGATTCAACATCGACTGCATGGCTGAAGAATGACTTGCTGGGGAATAGAATTCCTTGAGCACATGCGAGGTATCCACCTCTCTTTAGAAGAACATTGCTGACTTTGATGGAGGACTGGCCACGATGCTTACAAACTGATACTGGATTCTACTATGCTATGCTGGGGATGGATATGACATGCATACAGGAATGCAAATGAACTTGTTTTTTATGAGATTTCTTATTTCTGCGGGAATGCTATGCAGGTATGATTGGATTGATATGCAATGTATGCGGGAATGCAACTGGGCAAGGCTTCACTTCTGGTTTCCAAAGAAGGATTAATGGGGATTAGATGGAGAAAGGTGAAAGACTCACTGGGAATACTGGCATATCAACTCGGGGGTTGAGAAAAGGAAATACACTATCGACTCGGGGGTTGAGAAAAGGAAATACACTATCGACTCGGGGGTCGAGAAACATTAAGATAAATTGTCGTCAACTCGGGGGTTGGAAGAAAGGTAAAGGTAATATCGACTAGGGGGTCGAGGAAATAAAGACAATATCGACTCGGGGGTCGAGAAAATAAAGGCAAGGTAATCTATCAACTCGGGGGTTAAAGGAAATAACAAAATATCAACTCGGGGGTTGAAGGTAAAAGCAAATATCGACTCGTGGGTCGAGGGCAGAGATAAAGGCAATATCGACTCGGGGGTCGAGGAAATAAAGACTATATCGAATCGGGGGTTGAAAGAAAGGTAAATATCGACTCGGAGGTCGAGAAAGGAAATGATTATGTTATGTATGCATATGGGGCATGCTAATTATATGTGATGCATATGCGAATGCGAGCAGGGGATTGGTTTTATGAAGGTGCCAGTAGGGTGGAATTTAGGAGGTGATGCCAGCAGGGTGGGCTTTTGGTAGTTGCCAATATGAATTGGACTTTAGGAGGTGCCAAATAGGGTTGGACTTTATTTGATGGTGATGCCAGCAGGGTGGACTTTTGGTAGTTGCCAAGCAAGGTTGGACTTTGATTTGATGGAAAGATTTGATTTCCCGACACTCGAAAATGGAAGATATTATGATCAGTAAGCCAATATGATTCTCTTGTTGCGACTAGTTTGATCCTTTGCAGAAATTACGTGCCTGGTTCATGAGAGAACCTCACTTCTAGCTGATATGCCATGAATGGTTGTATGAGCGCAACGAAGTAACCAATGCATGTTGATTGTATGAGCGTAGCGACTTATCCAATGCATTCTGATTGTGCATTTGCTCTGCCCCAAGGCTTTTAATACTTGTTGAATTCAAGGATTGCTTAGTGCATGAAATGGCCAGCTTGACCAACTTGAATATATGAAGGGAATATGCCCCTTTGCAACCTGTCTGCCCCAGTCTGTAGGGTTTTTGAAGGGTTTTTCCTTAAAAGGTTTATACCATGACATAGTGTGAGATGATTTGCCCCAGTGTCTGAATCTGGAAGTGGTCTGCCCCTGTTTTGGCCTTTGGAGGACTTGCCCCAGATTGACTAAGTATTGATTTGAAGGACTTGCCCCAGATTCACAAGGTTATGAGATAGTCTCGATTCGGGTCAGTGCCAACGAATGCTCAAATTTTTCTCTGATTGCACTTTGTCGGAATTTCCAAACTGTCAAGTACTGATTTGTAGCTAAACTTGATCATTCAGAAATGGTAATTTTAATGTGACATTCATGCACGTTTTGAAAAATCATTTGTTGGAATGGTGTGTCGGTGTGTGACGAGTGAACCATTAGTCCAAACGCATTGCTAATTTACCGGTGTGTGAAAGATATAGCAAAAAAAATGACACCAATACAGAAGATTAGCAAATTCGTAGGAGTCAGTTTACGCAACCTTGCTGTAGTATGCTTTCAGAATAAACCCCGCTTCAATTAGGTCTTTTGAGGGTTGTAACGTGGTCTGGTTCACGGTTATAGAAACAAAGGATATAAGGCTCAAAGTTATATCTGTACCCACCCCTTCTTCGTGATGATCTCCAGTCTTACTTTCAGTTAAATCGACACACGTACATAGATTTTGTCGGTGTAAGAATGAAGATGAAGGTTCAAGATTCGCTTGAAATGGCAGTCATCTTATTTTGTTTTTGATGGACGTCAGTGACCTTTTGATTTTGATTTGGCGGTCACTGAATCTTATTTTGCTTCGCTTGAGGATTTAAAGATCTTTTTTTGTTTTTTTTTTTCGTTTTTTATTTTTGATCCCTAATTTTGCATGGACTGATTTTATTCTACGAGTCCATCGGGATTGCCCTAATTTTCTCCTTTTTGAGGTGTTTGACTTAGCGGGCTCTCTTCTTTTTTTTAGAGTAAAGCTTGTGACTGCCAAGTCAGTAGTCATTGAAGAACAACCATCATAACTTCTGGATTTTGCATGATTTCTTCGTCACCTCAGGACGTGTACAAAGAATACGGAGTCAGATTAACTGAACACTACCCTGCCCTGGGTTGAGTGTAAGGGTTTGAATATCCGAAGGACACTTCTACTTCTCGGCTCGAAGTGGTGAACTAGGGATTAACTCCTTATTTCTCCAGTGTTTAGGAATTTGAAACAATGCCTGTACATCCTTGGCAGGATTCTATCCGAAAGCATACCATCAGCAATTATGGGTATCTCGTTTTCGTCATCCTCCCTCCAATCTTTGCTAAACAACAATTTGGTAAAGAAAGTGGACGAGAGGTATATGGATGAATTTTTTTTGTTTTTTTTATATAAGTGAAGAAAATGTGAGCGAATGCGACATGATTAGTTCAAAAAATGCATGAACACTTCATTAATATTACCATTAATAAACAACAATGTCTAAAAGCAAATAGTGCATAACATAAAGAAACTACAAATGCATAGAAACAACATGATCTAAAAATTGCCAGCATTGGGGACTGGGCCTTTCTTTCTTGACCCACTGTTGGACTAGCATTCTTGTTCATCGAGACCACTATGATAGCCTTCTTCACACCTACTCTCAGTAACTTCTTCCATAACATGGGCGGATGGACCCACCCGATCAAGTGAAGGATTGACGTTGACTTGAAGACCTCGAGGCGTAAATGAGATTAGCTTGGACTCAATCAGATCTTGGATCTTGTTTTTGAGCTATTTGCAATTCTCAGTTGAATGCCCTATGGCTCCAGCATGGTATCCACATCGTGCATTGGCGTCGAAGCCTGGTGGGTATGGAGGAATAACAGGATCCAAGCCCTTTGGCACTATTAACCCACTACTAATCAAACATGGCAATATATGACTGAATGGCACTGGCAAATGATCTAAATGCCTTTTTGGTATTTGACTATAGTAGCGCCGAGGTTGTGAAGAGTGTTGTTGTGCAATCTGTTGTTGACGAGGGGGACCTCTATTGGCAGGAGTATATTGACCATGTGGAGAGAATGGAATCGCACAGGGAGGCCCATGGGATTGCTGACTTTGAACATTTGAGATGCTTGGGTATTGAGGATAAGGTACCGGAGACGGAGCTTGTAAAGTGTCCCAGATTGCATTGATTTCATTCTCCTCTTCCTCTTGAGAACTGACAATGGATTCACTCTCACTAGCATGGATGCTCGAGGCATTTAGGATCTTTCCACTCTTGATATGACTCTCAATGCATTCTCCTACTAAAACCAAGTCAGAGAAGTTTGATGTCCCATTGCTCATCAATTTTTCTAGGTAAGGGCCTTGCAAAGAATCTATGAACAGGTCAACCAATTCTCTATCTAAAAGTGGTGGTTGAACGCGAACAGCTACCTCTCTCCATCTCTAAGCATACCCCCTGAAGGATTTGTTCTCCTCTTGAGATAAGCCTTGCAACTGTATGCGGTTGGGAGCCATGTCAAGATTGTATTGGTATTATTTCACAAAGGCGTTGGCTAAGTCCAACCACAACTGGATATGGCTACTCTGTAGCTGCATGTACCAACTCAACGATGCCCCACTCAGACTATCTTGGAAACAGTGGATCATAAGTTTATCATTGAGGGCATTGGAGGTCATCTTTCTACAAAACATCACCAAATGCTGCTTTGGACAACTATCTCCTTTGTATTTCTCAAATTTTGGCATCTTGAACTTTGGAGGTAATACAAGTCCGGGTACCAAACACATGTTCAAAGCATTCAGATCAAAAGCATCACGCCCCTTTATGGTTTCAAGCTTCTCTTCCAACACACGACATCTTTCAACAAACTCAATATTTTGAGGTCGTTCAGTATTCACCACCAGGCTTGTCCCTCGGGAATTCGGTGTAGTGAATGCAAAGTTATGGTATTCAACTGCATCATGAGACGAGGCATGTTCATCTTGAATAGTGTGACATTCTTGTATAACTTGGTTCCCAACAAGAATCCGCACAGGCTGAAATTGGGCAAGATTATTCACTTGAGGCAGAGTGACGTTCTCAATGAATGTAGGCCTTTGAATGTTGTCCTCTTTCCTTGCCAAGGCTATCATAGCTTCCACAAGTTGGTCTAACTGGTTCTTCATCAAGTAAACATCTGCTCTGGACGAAAACTGGTTCTGTTCTTCTGAGTCCATGATTCTTCCAAAAGCAGCTTCAAATCCGATACGGGTGTCGGGAAATCAACTGCGGGTTATGGACAAAGGATGGTTGAGTTTTTGGTTTTGGAAGATGATATGCAATGCTGGTGAATGCAAATGCAACGGTATGCAAGTTACCCACATAAGAGGCAACATTTCCAAGCAGGCAGGGTGAGAAACCATAATTCATTATAGTAATATAAAGACTTGGAAAATAAACAGAATAAGTAACAACAACATCGTATCATCATCAAATCCTTCGCAACACAATCACAAATACCTCATAAAATGCAATGTCAAATATAATAAAATGCAAGGAATGCATGTGGTACCGATTTCTCCATTTGATGGACACTGGCCATCAACCCTCCACAAGGGAGCACAACATAACAACATATCACTTCAATCCGCACAATGGGATTGAAGCTACCAATAGGCCGAAGCCCCAACATAATAAAATGCCATGAAATGCAATGATGCTAATTCTCCTCATTTCATCCAAATATCAACATGTGCATCATTCATTTCATTTTTCAGCAACATTCATCATAAATTCATGTTTTATCATCCATATATCAGCAACAACTCGACCACAAGGAATCAATACGAGAAAACATCAAGAAACCTCAAGAAACAGCAAAAACAAAACAAACAGTAGTCTGTGACACGGCCAGTGTCAGAAAACCTGAGACACGATTCCAAAACAACAAAAGTGTAGCAGGACAGCAACTTGACACGGTCACCCGTGTCTTGTGACACCGCCCGTGTCAGAAAGTCTGAGACAAAATTCCCAAAAACCAAAAAAATTATACAGGAACAGTAGTCTGACACGGCTGCCCGTGTCCTGTGACACGGCCCGTGTCAGGCAACCTGTTAATAAAAATTTTCATACGCCCAACCAGAAAGCTGACACGGGTGCTCGTGTTGTGTGACACGGCCCGTGTCAGGGTGCGACAAAACCCAACTTTTCTCGAAAAGTGATTTTCTGCGTTTTTGACTTTGATTACCCCAAAAATTAGTTTTCCCCCACGAAAATTCGATCAAAAGGCTCACATAATACACATATATCAACACATACCACTCAATTTCATCATATTCTCATCAAATCATTCATTCTACATCAACATTCACCACAATTATACACAATTCATGAATACCTAATCTATTCATAACCATGTCCTAAAGAACTATAAGAAATTATGAAATCTCCCCATACCTTAGAGTAATCCGAAGCTTTTTTTTCCTTCTTTCTCCAAGATTCTCCTAGCAATCCTTCAAAACCCTAGGTTTTCTCCTCCTCTTCTCTTCTTCAGCGTTCTTCACAAAAATACGACCAGTTAGAAAATTGATCGATCTTTCTTCTTTAGTTACATTATCCCAGTTTATGAACTTCCAACTTTACCCTTACTCATTTTCCTTTATGACCACCTTGCCCTTTTCTTATTATTTTTAATAATAGTAATAATCTAAATAATACATGATTATTCACTTTATTAAAATTATTTAAAAATACTCTTTTAATCCATAATTCTCCAAATTACTAAAAACCTCTTAATTCCTTCTAAATTAAATAAATAAATAAATAAATGATTAATATAGATTTTCAGGTCGTTACAGGTACCCTGAGGTGTTATGATGATTGCCCAAATTCCATTTCCGTAATGATTGACAGCTCCGTCAAAATTAGTCCCCACTGGGAACCTGGTTCTGGCCCTTCACTGGGTAGCGGTTCATCACAATCTTTCATTTTTAAATACATGACATCTTCGTCTGGGAAGTTAAACCCGATTGATTCTTTATCGTCAATCGGTTGATGAGCCAAATGATCGGCTAAAATACTCCCCTTAACGACTTTCTGAGCGTGGTACTCAATGTCATATTCCGATAACAACATCTGCCAACGGGCAATTCTTCCCGTGAGAGCAGGTTTTTCAAAGATATACTTGATTGGATCCATTTCTGAGATTAACTAAGTAGTGTGACGAATCATGTACTGGCGAAGACGTTTGGCTGCCCAAGCCAAAACGCAGCAAGTTTTCTCAAGCATAGTGTATCGAGTCTCGCAGTCGGTGAATTTCTTGCTCAAATAGTAGATGGAAGACTCTTATTTTTGTTTCGTCTTGTTGGCCAAGCACACAACCCATTGAGTCTTCCAAGACTGTGAGGTAGATGATCAGTGGTCTTCCTTCCACTGGAGGTGATAGAATCGGTGGGTTCAACAGATATTCCTTGGTACTGTCGAAGGCAGTTTGGCAGTCTTCTGTCCAAACGTAGTCCTGATTCTTTTTGAGTAATTTGAAAATTGGCGCACACGTAGCGGTCATGAGGAATATAAATCTGGAAATGTAATTCAATGTCCCAGGAATCCTCTGACTTGTTTTTCAGTTTTCGGAGAAGGAATTTCTTGAATGGCCTTGACCTTGTCAGGATCAACCTCAATTCCTTTTTGGCTGACGATGAACCCTAAGAGTTTCCTTGAACGGACACCGAATGTGCACTTACTGGGATTCAAGCAGAGTTTATACTTTCTCAACCGCTCAAATAGTTTTGACAGGTGGGTTACATGCTCCTCTTCCGTCTTAGATTTGGCAATCATGTCATCGACATATACCTCGATTTCCTTGTGTATCATGTCATGAAACAGAGTAGTCATGGCCCTTTGATAGGTTGCCCCGACGTTCTTCAAACCGAATGGCATTACCTTGTAACAAAAGGTACCCCATGGGGTAATGAACGAAGTTTTCTCCATGTCTTTTGACGCCATTTTGATTTGATTATAGCCCGAGAATCCATCAATGAAGGAGAAGACTTTGAACTTTGTTGTACTGTCAACTAGCATGTCAATGTGTGGTAAAGGAAAGTCATCCTTTGGACTAGCCTTGTTCAGATCTCTGTAATCGACACACATTCTGACATTTTCGTCCTTTTTTGGAACTGGTACTATGTTGGCTAACCATTGAGGATATTCTGATGTGGCGAGGAAACCTGCGTCAATCTGTTTCTGTGCCTCCTCTTTGATTTTGATGGCCATGTCTGGATGAGTTCGTCTCAACCATTGTTTTACTAGTGGACATTCTGATCTCAACGGTAGATGGTGTTCCACGATGCTTATATCCAGCCCTGGCATGTCTTAGTAGGACCAAGCAAACACATCGGGAAATTCTTTGAGAAGCTTTGTCAAACTCTCTTTGGCAGTGGGACTGAGCAGTGCCCCAATCCTGATTTCTTTTCTCTCTTTTTCTGACCCCACGTTGATCGTTTCCAACGTCTCTTTGTGAGGTTCAATGGACCTTTCCTCTTGTCGGAGTAATCGGGAGATCTCTTCTGGAATTTCGTCGTCAACTTCTTCTTCAGCCCCAAATACCGGGAGCTCAAAGTTGGGAGAAGGCATTGGATCGTATGTTTCAACGAGGTTTAAAACAAGCAATCTGCATAACGTGATGATTTGTGTTTAGAATAGATAGAGAAAATGCAAGTGTGTGCAGTGTATTTTTTTTGAAAAACTGCGTATTTATTTTGAATTGTTTTTTAGGATTACCATTTTCTGAGAAAAGCGAAAAGAGAAAACATCAATTAATGCGGAGATTACAGAACGGCATTATTTTATTTATGAACAAGTCGACTCTTGAAACTACAGCCCTATAAAACAAAACTCTGTCGCTTTGGGCAAAGCGATGAGGGATATTTACAGAAAGTGAGCCCTATCAAAACATCCGTTTCACCTGGGCAGGGTGAAAGGTTAAAGACGACAATTACTTTGACTTATGAACAATCTTCGGAACATCGACAGCAACCCATTGGCGGCGAACTCCTCGGTGAATCACAAAGTCTGGTACCTTCCTTGGTTTGTCTTCAGAAATAACGCTGATTTCTGGCTGAGCAGGATCATTGGAATCTGTTTCCCAGGCAGAGTTATCTTAGGAGGATTCCTCAGTTGTATTTTGCAGAGTATTTGTGCTCTCAGGCAAATCTCCCCATCCAGTTGGCTGGATGTCTTCGAGCCTGATGCGAGAGCTTTCAGGAGTGGTGTACTTGACCATGAAGTCGAATTTACCACTCGGTTGTCCCAAGGTGTCCCATACTTCTTTGGAACTGGAGGAGTCATCTCTCTCGATGACGTTGACCTTGGGAAAAGCGTAGTTGATGAATTCTAATCCAGCGAACTTTGCGAATTAATCGTCGTGCGGGATATTTTCTGAATGACCTGAATGTTGATCCCACGACATGGCAGGGACGCAGGTATTCTTTCCAATGACGATCAGCTGATTTTCATTGTTCGGCTGATTTTCTTGCCCCAAGTCTCCTGGGTACGGCTGCCAGATAGGCAGGCCATCCATCGGGCCATAATAGTCGTGGTCAAAGTTGTCTTTCATCAGAGTGTCCTCCTCTAATGAGTTTGGTGGAGCACGACATCCTTCCGGATCACAATCTCCATATATCATTTTGACGTCTGACCTTGGTATAAATCTCGGACTCTGTGCGGGATAGCAAAATGGCGTAGGCAATTCTTCCTGAGACATATAACCGTCCTCGTTTAGATAGGACTTCCACTCCTCATCTGTATCAGAGGGATCTCCCTCATTGATGGTATGGACTACTTAAGGTATTGGGTGAAGGAAACCTCCATTGTGGAAGAAGTCCTGAATGGGATGAAGACTTTCATTGTTAGCAGCTGTCTGGGTACAGGTCGCAGAAAAACCAAGACCCTTCTTTGTTTTGTTATCTGTAGGAATGACAAGTTGTCCCCATCCTTTTGTATTGTTATTTTTTATCACTTCGAGAGCATCTCTGTATGAGGAAATCGAGGTTACTTCCTCTGATTGATTCTTATTGCTCACCGAAAGTGCTTGGAACTGAGTCCCAACAACCTCCTCGGGTTCTATACAAGTAGATAATGACAGGTTACTCACGATCAAGGCTTGTTCTCCACAGATCGTGACGAGTTGATAATGGAGAAGAATTTTCCTACCCCACAAATGTTGACGTAGTCAAGAAATACTTCACTTAAAAAAAACATCTCGGTGGATTGAAAACCCGAAAGGGCGGTCCAGGCAAAAATCAGAGACATAATCCAAAGTCATCCCGGTGGGTTGGAAATCTCAAAGTACAATCCAGGCAAAAGTTAGGGATTAATGGCAAGTAACTACGTCCAACAAGGGAAAATCCCTCAACAACTATCATGCCATCCATCAGAAAATCTCGATCAAGGTCATCTTCGACAGAAGCTCAGGATGTCCCGAATTCAAAGTTGGTAGAAGGATAATGGTCGTTATGTTTCAATGTAGCCCTTTTCCCTTAAATTACCATTTTCTAACTTTGTAAATACTCTATGAAATCACGAGTTTGGCTGATTTCCATCCTATCAATAAAATTTGAGCCCTTATGCTTTTGTTTGCAACTCTTATTTGTTTTAGCTTTACAGAACGACATTTTAACATGAATAACAATTCTTGAAGCGAAACAGAAATGAATTTACCTGTCAAACTTTTTCTGCTTTTAAAATAAAGATGGCAATTTCTTTTGACTGTTGAACATCGAAAGAACATCGATCGCTTCGCCAAAAGTAACCGAGCTTCAAAGTGCAGAATCAAAGTACTCCTTCTAAGCCAGTGGGCTTGAATGAAGGATCAGCTGTATAAGATGCGACTTTCCCATCTGATACCCCCGACAGAGTTCTTATCTCCTAAGCCCGACCAACGTATCTCCCCAGGAGGACTACTTCACCTAAGTAAGGCAGAATTGCTATCATGAACCAGTGATACTTTTCATCACCCACTGTGGCTGAGTATCCAGTCGTGTTCATCTACTAGTCTGTATGTCGCGTTAGTTTTGTCAGCATATACATACATACACCATGCATTATTGATTCATATGCATAATCATATTGCATCACTATCACTCTCGTCGGTGTTATCCCTAGTGATAACAATCCTCTCAATCGAGTTGTCAGTTCTTTCCTCGTCAGGAAATGTTGCGTCTGCACTACCTCTCTCCTCCAGTTTATTTCTGGGATGAAGTCGGCCCTTGGCCACTTTGATAACTTGAACCTCTGAAAAACCAGAGAACCCTCAGCCAACATTATTCTTCGCCATTGAAGATGATGTCTTCGCTTTCCCGGATTAAGGAAAATCCCTAGAGAAAGCCTCTCAACTAAAGACTTTCGGCAACACATTGGTCCTTCTCTCCAGAATGTCAATGTCAACAAAGTCATCGGCACCTCAAAATTGGATCACGTCATATGGCATTTCTCCGAGAAGATCTCCGAGAAAAGTATGATGAAATATCCCCAAACAAGAAAAGTCTCTCAAAGAGGTTCGTTTTCCCTAGTAGAGTCGACAAACATCGTCTCCAAACAAAGAAGTTTGTACACCTCTACAATTCAGATAGATGGGTTCCCCAGCAAGTCTGACATCAAAAGTTTTTCCCATCAAATGGCATCTCCCTAGGAAAATTCGGCGAGAAGTTTGAGGAAAACCGCTACACATAGCGTCCCTCGTCAATAAAGTTTATTGACAAAAGAAACTTAGACCAGTTCCTTGGTAGGAAACTAGGATCGAGGGGAAGTTTATTTCAGAAACTTAGACCAGTTCCTTGGTAGGAAACCAGGATCGAGGGGAAGTTTATTTCAGAAACTTAGACCAGTTCCTTGGTAGGAAACCAGGATCGAGGGGAAGTTTATTTTAGAAACTGAGACTAGTTTCTTGGTAGGAAACCAGGATCGAGGGGAAGTTTACTTTTTCTAATCATCATTGCTTAGCAAAAGAGGAAGGATGCGCAAACTGCCATTCATAACCACCATCAAAATTTTGGGTTTTCCGATATTTAATCCTCTTGCACCCCGAATGCCCGAATACCTTCGCCATTCACACCTTCGGGTCCAAGAAGATTAAATAGGGGCATCTGTCATACCCCAAATTTTGACCACTAAGATTTCCCATCATTGTGCAAATCATCATCACAATATGGATGAACCATCATGCCTTATTAGTCTCCCTAAAGATGAGTGAGCATTCACTACTATCAAAATTAGGGTTTCAAGCCCTCTCAGAGTTCTTAGACAAAGGATCAATCAAGGAATGACATGATCTTCAACTTGTCTAGCCTCTCAAACATCCACAATGGATCAATAGGACTCCCACTTCAAGAATCAAGCACAAGGTTTCAACATTCTGAGTGGATCAAGCCTCACGATCGATAGTGTCACCAAATTAGAGTTTTGGTCGACCAGGGCCTCCAGATGGAGATTTCCTCTGGGCATGAGCCAATGCTTCAAAGCATAACCTATGATGCTCCAAGGGACATCATGAACCTAATCATCAAGTCAATTTGGCTTTAGGGGAGGCATTCATAAAAAATCAGGAATTAGGGTTTCTTGACCTAATTCACCCCTAAGTTGACTTTTGGGACAAAACATGAGCCAAGACCTCAAGGGGGAGTTTAGGGTCTCAAATACATCACATTGATCCATTTGCAACAATGGATTGATCCAAGAAGCTTGAGCAACAAGTTTCAATTTCATCTGAACCACAATTAGGGTTTCGCGGGAAAAGTCAATTGTGCCTTTGACTTTTGACCAGGACATGCTCCCAAACCCTAGGACATGATTCAATACACCCTATAACACCTATGAAATCAATCCATCAAGTTTGATTTAGGTCAAGGACTTGATTTCATAGAGGATCACACAGTTTGGAATTCATTTGACAAAAAGTCAACTGTGCATAAAAGTCAACTTTGACTTTTTGAGATTATTCACAAATATGGTTCTTTGACCCTAAAATGATGTTAATGTGTGATTTGGATCATCATTCATCAAGAAAAATCAAGAAAAGTGGGATAACTTGTAAAAGGCGTAACCATAAAAAACTTATAAAATTTTCTAAGTTATGGAACAAAGTGGCTAGGGTACAAACTTTGGAGGATCATAACTCCTAAACCATATGGCCATTTTTTCCCATCCAAAGCTTAATTTGTAGCCCTCATGGCCCTCTACAAAAGCTTCAACTACACCTCATTCCAATTCATTATGGATTTTGAGTTATGGAATGATCAAAGTGGCTGAAAACATGAAATGCCACTTTTTCCGACACTTAGTGAAATTTTCACTAAGTCAGAATCTGCCTTCACTTTTTTCCAAATGTAGGGGCATTTTTCACTTAGATCCAAAAAGTGTCAAAACCAATTATGATCAAACAGTTATTGTATCATATGAGGGCTTTCCAAAATGGCCAAGAACTCCATCAAATTCCACTTGAGCCATGAGATATGACAATGGCAATATACCTTGCTGAAAACTGCCAAGGCTAGGCAGAATTTTGTACTTTTGCTCGATTTGGCAAAATCAGATAATTCCAAGCCTTGTCATTACTTTGGACACATTTGAGGATCAAATCTAAAGGGAACAAACACTGATCCAAGCCTCCAAAGTCTTTGGAACAAGAAGTAGCATGTCAAACCTAAAAATCCCTAAAAGAGGGACAAGACTCCAATTTTGGATTGAAGCATTAAATGGATGCACCAAGGTGGCATGGACTGACACATTTGCAATTGAATTCAGTCAAGAATGATCCAACAACTAGGGAACCACAGCTCTGTCCTCTAACCTCTAGTCAATGGCTAGAGGAGACTTGGATTCCTATTGATCAACATTGGCCAAACCTCTGCTGCAGTTGCCATTCACTATTGATCCTAAAAAAAACTTGCTCTACTATAAATAGAGCTCATTTGTGCTCAGTTTGAGTACACCAAAGCCATCAAACAGATGCTTTCCTCAAAATCTCTTTCTCTAGGCAAAAATACCTTCTTTAGCAAGGTAACTCTGAGTTTTTGAGTTAGAGAGCAATTCCACCACATCTTATGATCGAAACACATCCAATATGTCATACCTAAGCTGTCCAAACTCACACAAGTGACCTGTAATCCTTAAATCTCAAAGTCACCTCTCAAAACCTCAAAATAGGCCTTTTGTGCATTTTTCAAGCCATGTCTTGAATCAATCACTTTCCAAACCAGATAAAACCACAAACACACTCCAAATATCATCCTTGAACTGTCCCAAATGGTTCCCCCCATATGGAACATCATTTGAGGGAGTTTCTATTTTGGCCACTTTTACCCCTTTTGCAAGAAAGAGCTCAAACTCATCCCTAAGGTTTCCAGCTGATTCCAACCATCCTAAAAGCTTCTAAAAGATCATTTGAGAGTGTCCAAAGCATCAAACCATTTCTGGAAAAAGAAACTTGGCAGATTGCACAAAAAACTCCAAAAGCTCAAAAAGAGGTAAGCATCATGACTTGAACTTTCCAAAATATGCATTGCTTTGAGGTCCACTGATCATGCACATCTTGTACATGTTATATGTGTTATGTTTGCACCAAATTTTCATGCAATTTTTTCCTGTATCATGAGATAGCATAGAAAATGCAATTGGAGGCCTATTTCAAAACCACTATCGGGTTTTAAAATGGGGACATGATCTTGAAAAACTACCACCACCATTGGATTCCTTGTGAAATTCTAGGCAGGATAGACCTAAATTTTGTCTCAATCCATGGAGAAATGAGAAAGTTATGGCCTTCACGTTTCTGAGTCAAAACTTGCCTTGCCTTGCCTTGGCCAGGCCTAGAAAACAAGGCAAGCCTTGCGTATTTGTTGGTTTGTTTCAATCAACGGATGTATCACCACCCCAGTGGTAAGGCGCACGCCCTATAACTTGGAGGTCGTGGGTTCAAACCCCACCCAGACCATTTTGTGTTTTCTCACATTTTTGCTATTTTTTCCAATATTTTCATGTTTTATTAATTAATTCGAAAATTAATAACTCCTTCAATTTTAATTATTTTTTATTGTTTCTTTTTTCAAAAAATCACAAAAATATTGAAATATTTTATTCCACAAAAAAATCAGATTTATATTATTTATTTAATATAATTAGTATTTTTGTGAATAAATTCCTTTTTAATTGTGTTTTAAACATTTAAAAGTGAATATTTACTTTGAAAATCAAAACCAAATGAGTTTTAATTCATCTTGTGATTAATCCCTCATTTTTCAAACCTTAAACAAAAATCACAAATGGTTTATTCAAACTTATTTGGCATTTTTATCATTTTTATTTGATTTTTCTTTAAATATTTACTTTTAAAGAAAAGCAAAATTAGGGTTTCTTTGATTTTCACCCTCACAAAACATTTTCAAACTTTGGGCCTCTATTAGAGTGTAAGACCCAACCCCCTTTGAAAATCAAAACCATTTTTGGGCCTCAGTCATTGTATAAGACCCGCTGCATTTTCAAAAAATCCTGGCGCGATCGTCCGTTTAAAACATACCATTTGGGCTTCTCCTTGAGCTATAAGACCCATCTTTGTTCACTTTCAATCATTTTTGGGCCACTTGAGAGAGTGTAAGACCCATCCCCTTGTACAGAAAACCTTTCTTGGGCCTCAGTCACTTCTATAAGTCCCTGTACAAAACGACAGTGTGATCACTGATAAAATCCTGGGCCTCTCCATGAGCTATAAGCCCCAATTTTCCTTTCAAAAAGCACTTTATCCTTTGATTTTGTAACATACTGGTGTTTTCAATCTCTTTGTTGAACAACTAACAATACAGCATGAAAGCTCTACAACCGAGTAAGTGTTTAACCGCTTTCATTTACCGCTTTCATATGTATATAACTGTATTATGGGGCTGTTTCACTGTAAGTCTTCTTTCATAAACTCATATCGACTGTGTAATACTAGTATAGATATTTAGAGTTTCCCCGACAACTATGTCTAGAACTAGACAAAACCTCGTCTCCTTACATCCGATGTTCTCCCGGATATTTCAACATAACCTAAACCATGAGAATTTTCTTTTACAACAATTTTAGATAACTAGATCTAAGAAATCTCCCCCTTGAACAGCTCATATACAGAAGGCCAATATTCCAAGTGAAACCCCTTCTGGAACTGTTCATCAGCCTCCTCTTGGGCTTAGTGCAAGGACCCACAGGCTTCCTAAAAACATCCCTGCCTCCTCTTGGGCGTTGTACAAGGACCCGCCGGCTTCTTAGAAGTTTTCACAGCCTCCTCTTAGGCTTCGTATAACGATTCTTCCTCTGGGAAGATGGCCTCCTCTTGGGCTTCGTACAAATTGTCCTGCTGGCTTCTTAAAAGTTTTTCTCGCCTCCTCTTGGGCTTCGTACAAATTGTCCCGACGACCTCTTAAAGGTATAGGAACAGAATTTAGTCATCTTAATAGAACAGTATTTCAAAGAGTCTAGATCTTCCTACGGCGAATGTACTATCTCTTGATCTCTCTTAAGCATAGTACGAAAGATAAAACTCTAGACTTGGACAGTCTAATCTCCTTGAGTCTCGAAGACATTCTCAAGTTCCTTTCAAAAATAGGAAAAAACAGCTGTAGACTTGGGCAGTCTCAATACCCTTCGGATTCCCCGTTTCCTTAAAGAACAGGGAATAATCCCGATCCTCAGATCAAATCCATGAGTACAACATTACCCATATAAGAACTGATTTTCTCTTCTAACCAATATACTGGACCTGTCACTCAACTGAAATAGTAACCCTAGCCTCCTCTTGGACTTTGTACAATGATTATCCCCAGCGGAGCTAACATTGTTAGCCTCCATCTCGGGCTTTGTACGAGATACAAAACACTCTCTTGTTGAGTATAAAAAGACTCTCTTGTTGAGTCGATCACCCTTAGCCTCCATCTCGGGCTTCGTACGAGATACAAATCACTCTCTTGGTGAGTATAAAAGACTCTCTTGTTGAGTCAAACCCTTTTAGCCTCCGTCTTGGGCTTCGTACAAGACACATATAAAAACACTCTCTTGTTGAGTCAAGCCCTTTTAGCCTCCGTCTTGGGCTTCGTACAAGACACATATAAAAACACTCTTTTGTTGAATCAACCCTTTTAGCCTCTATCTCGGGCTTCGTACGAGACACAAAAGCATCCTCTTGTTGGGTCAATAGCCTCCTCTTAGGCTTTGTATAAAGAAACCCCCGTTTGATTCAATCAACCTTTTAGCATCAAATTATGCTTTGGTCACAACATACAAACATCAACAACTCCTTTTCCCTCATCTAATTGATGTAAGCGGCAAGCCTCTGGATTATTTACATCCACGCCACTGTCCCTCTTTTAGCATGAGAAATTCCTAAGGAAATATGGCATTGCTCTACACTGAGTTAAAGTCTTATCCTTCAGGTTAAAAATCCCCTATAAAGGAAATTATGGCATTGCTGGATTCACATATCCCAGTTAAAGTAATTCTCCTTTATAATCAGTCACGCAACAATTGTGACAAACAGACCCCTTTAGAGATGACAAATTCTCTCT
The DNA here is from genome assembly GCA_022829125.1 of Lathyrus tuberosus. Lineage (NCBI taxonomy): Eukaryota > Viridiplantae > Streptophyta > Magnoliopsida > Fabales > Fabaceae > Lathyrus > Lathyrus tuberosus. Next base: position 954,276 of record JALAZF010000241.1, on the reverse strand, counting down.
AAAGTTAACATCCTTCAGCTTCACATCTTGGGCTTTGAACAAGATATAAACCACCTTTAGCTTCATGTCTTGGGCTTTGAACAAGACACCAAAACACCATTTCCTCCCATAGAATAGGAGGAACTACGATCGCTCTGATTTCCCTATCCCGGGAATACGTAGGCATAAGATTGAAAAAGAATCTTAGCGAGCACACTAATCGAAAAACCCCAAAGTCCCCTACCTCCAGCCAATCTAGCACAGTATCCCAACAAATTCCCCATGAATAATACCGGTATTTCGTTCTGAACAAAATAAGCAGAGAGAGACCCACGAACTAAAGCCGCATCTGTAAACCAACAGTTTTGACTGTTTAACCTCAGTTTGCAAGCAGGGTTAATTGGAGACATCTATTTCCCTTCCTTCATCAGCTTCAATAGGATAAAAAATGAATCGAACTGTAGCACCAAAGCGATAATGATTCGAAACCACAAAAACCGCGCTACACCGTTTCATCAAAAACAATCTCATCTATCGTTATGGTGTTCCAAGCCAGATCATTACTGATAATGATCTAACTTGAACAACAAGATGATGAAAGAGTTATGCGGTGAGTTCAAGAAGATTGTTCAAAATATGGTTGTAACCTACAAAGACTGGCACGAGATGCTACCCTTTGGCCTTCACGGTTATCATACATCTGTCCGCACTTCAACAGGGGCAACCCCTTTCTCTCTAGTATATGGCATAGAGGCAGTGCTTCCCATATAAGTAGAGATCCCATCAATCTGGATATTGATGGAAGCTAAGCTAAAAGAAGTAGAATTGTGTCAAAGTCGACATGACGAATTGAATCTGATCGAAGAAAAGCGAATAATGGCTCTATGCCACGGTCAGTTGTATCAGCAAAGAATGAATAAAGTGTTCGATAAAAAGGTCCGACCTCGCGTCTTCAGAAAAGGAGACCTTTAGCTCAAGAAGATACAATCATTTCTCACTGATTCCCGGGGCAAGTGGACTCCGAGTTATGACGGCCCCTATGTGGTCAAGAAAGCCTTCTCATGCGGCGCCTTGACACTTGCAACCTGTCATACTTCAAATTTTGACCAACAAGATTTCCCATCATTGTGAAAATTATCATCACAATATGGATGTACTTTCATGCCTCATCAATCTCCTCAAAGATGGTTGAGCATTCACCACAATCAAGAATTAAGGTTTTGAGCCCTCTCAGAGCGCTTAGACAAAGGATAAATCAAGTAATGACATGATTTTCAACTTGTCTAACCTCTCAAAGACCTATAAGGGATCAAGAGGACTCCAACATCAAGAATCAAGCACAAGGTTGCAACATTCCAAGTGGATCAAGCCTCAAGATCGACAGTGTCACTAAATTAGGGTTTTGGTCGACCAGGGCCTCCAGATGGAAATTTTCATCTGGGCATGAGCCAATGCTTCAAAGCACAACCCAAGATACTCCAAGGGATTTCATGGACCCAATCATCAAGTCAATTTAACCTCAGGGGATGTATTTACCAAAAATCAGGAATTAGGGTTTCTTGACCTAATTCACCCCTAAGTTGACTTTTGGAGTAAAACATGAGCCAAGACCTCAAGAAATGGTTTGAGGGCCTCCAATACACTACATTGATCCATTTACAACAATGGATTGAGCCAAGAAGCTTGGTCCACAAGTTTCAATTTCATCTGGACCACAATTAGGGTTTTGAGGAAAAAGTCAACTGTACCTTTGACTTTGGACCAAGACATGTTCCTAAACCTTGGGACATGATTCAATACAACCTATAACACCTATGGAATCCATACATTAGGTTTGATTTAGGTCAAGGACTTGATTTCACAAAGGATCGCACAGTTTGGATTTCATCCGATAAAACGTCAACTGTGCACAAAATCAAATTTGACTTTTTGGAATTTTTCACAAATATGGTTCCCGTAAGTAAAAAATAATGTTAATGTATGGTATTGATCATCATTAATTAATAAAAATCAAGAAAAGTGAGGTTTCTTGCAAAAGAGGCAACCTTGAGAAACCAAAATTTTTCCAAGTTATGGAACAAAAGTGATTTTGGTACCAACTTCCAAGGATCATAACTTGAGATCCAAGCAGCCATTTTGGGTGATCCAAAGCCTGATTTGTAGGTCTTCCTACACTCTACAAAAGCTTCAACTACAAGAAACTCCAATTCCTCATGGATTTTGAGTTATTGATTGATCAAAATCACAAAAACATGAAAATGACAGTTTTTCCAACACTTAGTGAAAATCTACCTAAGTTACCAACCTTGGACATCAATGTTCATGAGGATTTTTCAGTTAGATCCAACTAGTTTCGAAACAAACTATGATCACACATGTATTGTATCATATGAGGGTTTTCTAAAAAGCACAAGAGCCTCCTATAACTCAACCTAAGCAGGGAGATATGATCCCCTCAAAATCACCATTTCCAACTGTCTTGTACAAGGCAAAATTTGGTGTTTTGCTTGATTTGGAAAGTTTGGACAACTCCAAGCCTTGTCATCCATTTGGACACATCAGAGGATGAAATCAAAAGGGAATGATCTGATTCCCAAGCCTCCCAAGTCCAAGGATATACACTTAACCATAACAAACCTAAAAAGGCTAAAAAGTGCCAAGACTCCAATTTTGTTTCAATGCATTCAATGGATGCATCAAGTTGGCATGAACTGAGGCAAGTTTAACTAAATGAGTCAAGCCTTATATCTGAACCAAAAGACCATAGGCTTGTGCTCTAACCTCAAGTCAATGGCTAGAGGAGACTTGAGATTCCATTTGATCCACATTGGCCACAGACTTGCTGCAGTTGCCATACACTATTGCTGCTAAAACAAACTTGACACACTATAAATAGACCTCAATTGTGATCTTTTTGAGTACACCAAAGCACCCAAACTGATGCTTTCCTCAAAATCTCCCTTTCATTCCAATATTGCCTTCTAACTCAAGTCACTATCGGGTTTTGAGATTGAGAGTGATTCCAACCAAACCAATCACACACACACCTCATAAACATCATGTATGAGTGATCCATAACACAAAATCACATCTGGAACATCAAATTCACAAAATCACCAGCCAATTGCTCAAGTTCTTGACAAAGTTGCAGTTGAGATACCACAACCAGTTCCAGCTCATTTTAATCCACTCCAAGCATTCAAACACACTCCTTGGCACCTAAGGAAGCTGTCCAGATCATTGGAACCTAGCTGCAACACCTCCATCACCAAACTCGATCACCAGCTACAAGAGGTAAGCCTGACACCTTCAAACTCTATGTTCCATGCATCATAAATGAATTTGTGAGTTACCATCTTGTTCCTACATGTATATAGAGTAATAACTCTCAATCAATTGCCATGAATCAATCGTGTATGGAATTTCATTGTGTTCATGCTGAAATTAGGGTTCTTGAGGTTATCTTCTGATTTTTCACTCCATGCTTAATATAAATGCAATTAATCTATATGGTTGTGATCCTTGTTCAAAAACGAACAAGATTGGTGTTTCAATCGTGCAAAACCATTGAGTAGTCGGAGAGAAAAGTGAGAAAACGTAAATCATCCATGGCGCGGTCACGAGGAAGAAGAAGGTGACCCTTGGCGCCATAATTCAAATTATTTGAATTTTTGAATTTGGGTTATTTTGTTTAATTGATTCAAAAATTAATTTCTCTCTGAATATTTGTGTGTTTTAAATTGATTCTTTTTCTCAAAATTCACAAAAATGTTTAAATATTTTATTTTACAAAAAAATCCAATTTATATAATTTTTTTAATATAGTTAGAATTTTTGTAATTAATTTCATTTTTATTTGTTTTAAAATTTTTTAAATGAAATTCCCACTTTGATCTTTCAAAACCAATTGAATTTCAAACTTTCATGTAATAAAACATGATTTTTCAAAATATTTTTCAAAGTGTACAACTTGTTTTTGAATATATTTGGTATTTTATATCATTTTTTCATTTAATTTCCTTAGAAAAATAACATTTTAATTTAAAATTAGGGTTTCCTCTCGATTTTAAATTTTCAAACATTTTGGGCCTCTAATAAAGTGTAAGGCCCATCCCTTGTCACATAAACCATTTTGGGCCTCAGTCATTGTATAAGTCCTGATACGATTTTAAAAAATCCCGGCGCGATCGTCGCCTTTTAAAAAAAAACATCTGGGCCTCCCTTTGGTTGTAAGTCCCATTTTTCTTCTTTTTCAAACCTTTGGGCCTCTAAAAGAGTGTAAGACCCAACCTCCTTTTATATATAAGTAATTTTGGGTCTCAGTCATTGTATAAGTCCCAGTACAATTTTCATAACAACGGTGCAATCACTGTCTTCCCATGGGCCTCTCCTTGAGTTGTACCCCATCTCTTGTATAAAAATAACCTTTGGGCCTCTTGATAGAGTGTAAGTCCCATGCCTTTGTTAATACTAACATAATTTGGGCCACAATCGTTGTATAAGTCCCACTGTGTTTTCAAAATCTCAGCACGATCGTCGCTTTTCAAAACATTTTCATCTGGGTCTCTCCTTGAGTATAAACCCCAACAATATTTTCAAAAACAACTTTCCTTTTGATTTAGGTTCAAATCCATAGTTGTTATCAAAACTTTCTTTAATTTCTTGAACAACTAACCATACAGCTGTTACAATGGAAGCTTGCTCGCTTGTAAGTTTTATCAACTTTCTTTACATGTTTTCATATATATATATATATATATATATATATATATATATATATATATATATATATATTTGTCTGTATTGCTGAAAGCTTGCTCACCTGTAAGTCCTTCTTTCATATCCTTTTAAATACTTGTCATATATCAACTGTATATATACTTGTATACCTGCTTAGAGTTTTCCCCGGCAATTAGGTCTAGAGATAGATAAAGCCAGTGGTCACTCTTTCAACAGTCAAAACTATTTCTCCATAGGAATTCCAGATACAGTCTTGCCTTCTCTTGGGCTTATACAATATGGAACAAAGAGAAAGGCATTATTCCCGGTGAAACTTTTCTCAGACTGTCCCTATTAGAAAAATTTTCAAAGAAGTTCATTCCCCAGAGAGGATTAATTCTCAGTGAAACCTCTCTTGAATTTCTTCAAAACCTAGAACTGTTCACTAAAGAAAATATTATTCCCGGTGAAACTTTTCTTGAACTCTTCTTAAGTTTGGACCCACAGGCTTCCTAAAAGCATCCCCGCCTCCTATTAGGCTTTGTACAAGGACCCTCCAGCTTCTTAGATGCCTTCTCTTGGGCTTAATACAAGGACCCTGAAGACCTCTTAAAGGTATAGGACAGAACTTAGTCATCCTTTTCTAGAGCAGTCTTTCCAGAGTCAAATCTCAGACCAATTTTAGGGTTGACACTCATCCCTTAAAACCCCAGCCTCCTCTTCGGCAACATACAAAGATAAACTCTCCCATATTAGTAGACTTAGACAGTCTGATCATTTAATCAATCTCTGATAGAGTTAAAACCCTCCTCTTACGCTTTGTATAATGATTTTCCTTAGCAGAATTAGCCCCAACAACACCCTTTTGTTGAGTCCACCTTCTCTCTTAAAACTCTCTTGTTAAGTCAAATCTTTTTTAGCCTCAATCTTGGGCTTTGTACAAGGCAAACAAAGTACTCTCTTGTTGAGTAAATCACCTTTCCACACTCTCCTGTTGAGTCAATGGTACAAAACATAAACACTTTCTTGTTGAGTCATTCTTTTTAGCCTCAATCTTGGGATTTGTACAAGACAAACAAAATACTCTCTAGTCGAGTCAGTCATTCCTTTTTTAGCCTCAATCTTGGGCTTTATGCAAGACACATATAAACTTTCTCCAACAAAGTCAAAATCTTCATAACCTTCTCTTAAGCTCCGGATAAATGTCTTCCCCAGCGGAGTCAATTCCTCCCAGCCTTCTTTTAGGCTTTGAGAAATAATATACCTAAGCAGAATCAATCTTCTTTTCAGCCTCCTCTTAGGCTTTGTATAATGATTTCTCCAGTAAGGTCAGCCTCAATCTTGGCCTTTCTACAAGACACCTAAAAATCCTCAGCTGAGTCAGTCAACTACCTTTCAGCCTCAATCTTGGGCTTTGTACAAGACACCCATAAATAAAACACTCTCTTGTTGAGTCAGTATCCTTTAGCCTCAATCTTGAGCTTTGTACAAGACACATATAATTTTCCCTAAACAGATTCAGTCTCATTTCAGCCTCAATCTTGGGTTTTGTACAAGACACCGTATAAATCTCTCCAGCAGAGTCAATCTTCTTTTAGCTTCAATCTTGGGCTTTGTATAAGACAGATAAAACCTCTCACCAATAGAGTCAGTTTCCTTTTTCAGCCTCAATGTTGGGCTTTGTTCAAGACAGACAAAATATTCCTCCGGAAAGTCAACTTTTAGCCTCCTCTTAGGCTTTGTATAATGATATCCCCAAAAGAGTCAGTCTCTTTCTAGCCTCAATCTTGGGCTTTGTACAAGACAGATAAACACTCTCTTGTTGAGTCAGCCTTTTTTAGCCTCCTCTTTGGCTTGTATAAGGACTTCCCTAATGGAGTCAATCAATCTCTTAGCTTTATCCTTGGGCTTTGATCAAGGCACACAAAAATCAACATCCCCTCAGAGGAAATCAAAATTTCTCTGCAGGAAGACATTTCTCTGTGTTATCACACATCAAAACAAACAAGTCAAAGCAAACCCTATTCCCAGATATATGTTATAAGTGGCATACTCGTTGATTCAAATATCCAAGTTGCTGTCCATCTCTTATCCTGGTAAACCTCTTCTTTCATCTAATCGCTGTAAGTGGCAAGCCTCTGGATTATTTACATCCACGCCACTGTCCCTCTCTTAGCATGAAAGATTCCTAAGGAAAAATGGCATTGCTCAATACTGATTAAAGTTTTCTCCTTCAAGACAAATCCCTCATAAAGGAAATTATGGCATTGATGGATTCATATATCCCGATTAAAGTAATCCTCCTTTATAATCAGTCACCCAACAATTGTGATAAACAGACGAGATGTCTCCCTTTAGAGATGACAAATTCTTTCTCAGTCAAACCTTTAGCTTCAATCTTGGACTTTGAACAAGACACAAATACAACCCTTTAGCTTCAATCTTGGGCTTTAAACAAGACACTAAACATCTTTTCCTCCCATAGAATAGGAGGAACTACGATTACGCTGATGTCCCTGTTTCTTTAAACGGGAATACGTAGGCATAAGATTGCGAAATCTTAGCGAGCATACCAATCAAAAACTCTAGCTCCAGTACCTTCACACCAATCAAAACTTAGGTCCAGTACCTCACCAAAATCATCAAAACTCTATCTCTCTCTCTCTCAAACATCTCCTAAAGAAGAAACTTTCCCATTTTACAGATAAAAACCATCAAGTACAAAGCAAAACCTATTGCTAACAACCTGTGGATAACCACATATAGGATGGATAATTGACAACTCCCTATTGTATAACCTGACCCCGAACTCCCCGAATCTCTTAAGAGTTTGTTCAGTTAAACATTGGCGTGCAAGGTTAGTTTTAGATAGTTTCCCTTTCCTTTCCAGCTTCACCGGATAAATAAGAAATCAGAAAGTAGCACCCCACTCCTACCATTGCGGTGAGGAGAACCCCATGACGATAAGGTGGTTGCGTCACCGACAAATATCGCACGCTACAGTAAAATGGCGACTCTTCTAGGGAGTCATTTTGTTTGTTTAGGATTAAGACTAGAATTCCTAAAAGGTCTAGGACGTTAGTTTTAGGAATTATACTATATATATATGTATATATATATATCGCTTTTCCTACTTGATTTCTGTGTTTATTTTTCTGTCAATGGGAATGCGAGTGATGTCGCATGTGGAAAGTATGAGAGATCCCTAAGATAGGTGATGGCATAGACGGGTGGTCTTACAGAGAGTGATTCCCGAATAAGCAATCCTGGTAGACCATCAAATCAGTGGAGGTACCCTTTGTGGATTCAATGCTTAACGACTCCGTCGTGAAGGCAGATTGTCCCAATGTGGCATCCGTGAAATTGAGGATTTAGTAGACATTAACCATGTGGCCATTTGGTAGTGCGGTATCCATCGGAAATAGCTGACACGTGATACTAGACTCAATTGAGATTACCCTAGGATACTACAGCTCGCTCGGGTGAACCAGCTTGCTGTTGTTATTCCTGAGGGGGTCAATGATTTTGGGAACTTTTAACCTGTTCTACATGTACAAAAATTCACCAGAATACAACCTTTGGGGATGGGTAGAGCCATGACTCCATGCTCGTGACGTTGAACCCTTGAACCCATGTTTTTTCAATGTTTTTGTGTGCTGCATTCATGCATTCATCTAAAAAACTCTTAAACAAAGAAAAAAATCTTCTTTTCTCTCCTCTCTTTTTTGTCAAATTAAACTGAAACAATGATTGTAAATATCATAGAGAAAGATTGTGTTATGGATTTTGGTAGAAGGAAGACGCACAAATACACCTTCAAGGCTTCAAAACTAGAGGATTTAAGAGGGTTGGCAAGGATGATCACCAACCCTGATGCTTTTAGAGCTAAGTACGGAGGGTTGTTGTCTCTGTTAATTATCCATGTAGTTGAAGGAATCCTGTCTACACTGATTCAGTTCTACGATCCGGTTTATCATGTTTCACATTCCCGAATTATCAGCTAGCACTGACGCTAGAAGAGTACTCTCACCTGACTGATTTACCCATCACTGACCAAGCTCCCTTTTCTGGACTGGAAGAAATTCCAAAGGATCAAACCATTGCAAGAGCAATTTATTTGGACGAGTCAGAAGTCAGGACTCACATGACCACTAAGGAAGGAATCCAAGGTTTACCGGCCAAGTTTTTGGTAGAGAAAGCCCTATACTTTTCCAGTATAGGAAACGTTACTGCTTTCGAAGATATCTTTGTTCTGCTCATATATAGGTTCTTCCTTTTTCCCAACATCTATAACTTCGTCGATACCAATGCCATTAAGATATTTTTGATTGGAAATCCCGTACCAACCTTGCTTGCAGATGCTTATCATTTTGTACACTTAAGGAATTTATACAGCAGAGGAATGATCACATGCTATGTACCCCTGTTTTACAAATGGTTCACTTCCCATTTACCCAAGTCTGCTGCTTTTTGGGATCATAAGAGTACTCTACGTTGGTCATAGAGAATCATGTCTCTTACCAACTCTGACATAGATTGGTACAATCGGATCTATGACGTGATAAGGATCATCGACAACTTTGGAAACTTCCCTAATGTACCCTTCATAGGAACTAAAGTCGGAATCAACTATCATCCAATTTTAGTTCGTCGTCAACTCGGATACCCAATGAAGAATATCCCGCATAATGTTCATCTGGAAGGTCTTTTCTTCAAGGAAGGAGAAAATGACAGGGCACTAAAGAAAGAAATAGTGCATGCCTGGCAACATATTCACAGGAAAGGAAGAGAATCTCTAGGAAGACCAGATTGTATCTCCGTGGAAGCTTATCTCCAGTGGGTACAAACTAGAGCTCTCAAGCTGAAGATACCCTACCTCTGTAGCGCGATTTTTGTGGTCCTGAGTCACGATCGCTTGGGCACTACAGTTCGATTAATTTTTTATCCTATTGAGCTGATTAAGGAAGGGAAATAGATATCTCCAATTAACCCTGCTTGCATACTGAATTTGAACAGCGGTCTGTTAGGTTACAGATGCTATGTGGATGCGGGGCCCAATCTTCGGTTATTTTGGTAAAAACACAGTGTCTGGATTATTTGTGAGGTTTTTGGTAATGTGTTTATATTTGCTGCTTTTGGGTTGATTTGGTGGAGATACTGGGTTTTGGGTTTTTGATTAGTATGCCCGCTAATATTTTTTTCAATCTTATGCCTACGTATTCCCGTTTGATGAAACAGGGAAATCAGAGCGATCGTAGTTCCTCCTATTCTATGGGAGGAAAAGAGGTTGTTTTGGTGTCTTGTTCAAAGCCCAAGACATGAAGCTAAAGGTGATTTGTATCTTGTTCAAAGGCCAAGATGTGAAGCTAAAGGGTTTATGGATGAGAGAGAATTTATCATCTCTAAAGGGGGATATTTGGTCTGTTTATCACAACTGTCGGGTGACTGATTATAAAGGAGAATTACTTTAACTGGGATATGTGAATCCAGCAATGCCATAATTTCCTTTATAGGGGATTTTTTAACCTGAAGAAGAAGGCTTTAACTCTGTTTAGAGCAATGATACCTTTCCTTAGGAATTTCTCACGCTAAAAGAGGGACAGTGGCGTAGATGTGAATAATCCAGAGGCTTGCCGCTTACAGCAATTAAATGGGGGGGGGGGAAAGGAGTTGTTGATGTTTGTATGCTGTGAGCAAGGCATAGATTTGGATGCTAAAAGGTTGATTGACTTAACCCCGTTTTTCTTATACAAAGCCTAAGAGGAGGCTAGTGACCCAACAAGAGGGTGCTAACAAGTGACTGACTCAAAAAGAGGGTGCTTTTATGTGTCTTGTACGAAGCCCAAGACTGAGGCTAAAAGGGAAGTGACTCAATAAGAGAGTCTGTTTTACAGGTGATTGACTCAACAAGAGAGTCTTTTATACTCAATAAGAGAGTGTTTTGCTGTCTCGTACGAAGCCCGAGATAGAGGCTGAAAGGAGATTGACTCAACAAGAGAGTCTTTTATACTCAACAAGAGAGTGATTTCTATCTCGTACGAAGCCCGAGATGGAGGCTAAAAGTGGTTAACTCAACAAGAGAGTCTTTTATATTCAACAAGAGAGTGATTTCTATCTCGTACGAAGCCCGAGATGGAGGCTAAAAGTGGTTGACTCAACTAGAGAGTCTTTTATACTCAACAAGAGAGTGATTTCTATCTCGTACGAAGCCCAAGATGGAGGCTAAATGTGGGTGACTCAACAAGAGAGTCTTTTATACTCAACAAGAGAGTGTTAAAAGGTTAGCTCCACTGAGGAGAATCATTTGTACAAAGCCCAAGAGGAGGCTACATATACTGGTGACTGTTTCAGTTTAGTGACAGTTCCAGTATGTTGGATAAAAGAAAAAATCAGTTCTTATAAAAGGAAAGATTAAAGGTATGGTTGTGCCTTGGCACTGATCAGAGGATCAGGGTTATTTCCTGTTCTTTAAGGAAATAAGAAATCCAAAGGATATTGAGACTGTCCAAGTCTACTAGTGTTCTGAGAAATCGATTCTCAAATAGTGAATTATCTTTGTATAACGCCTAAGAGAAGGCTGGTATGTTAAGGGATGAAGGTCAACCCATTAACTGGCCTGACACTTGACTCTGAAAGACATCTCTAGCAAATTGATGACTAGGTTTTGTTCCTATACCTGTAGAGGTATCTAGGTCCTTGTACTAAGCCCAAGAGAAGGCATGGGAGCTTTTAAGAAGCCGAAGGGGCCTTGTACAATGCCCAAGAGGAGGCGGGGATGCTTTTAGGAAGCCTGCGGGTCCCTAAACCCTGAGAAGTTCAAGACATGCCATTCACCGAGAATAGATCAAGCCAGGAAAGTCCGAGAATTTGGAAGAAACTTAAGAGATGCCATTCACAGAGAAAAGATCATCTCTGGGGAGTTAGAGTTTCTTTGACAATGTCTAAGGGTGATAGTTTGAGAAAGGGTTCACTGAGAATGCTGCCTTTCACGTCTCCATATTGTTTAACCCAAAGAGGAGGGAAGACCGTGTATGGTAATCTTATGGGGATCTAGTTTTGTTTGTATTTAAGAGTGACCAACATGGCTTTACCTAGTACTAGACGTAGTTGCCAGGGAAAACTCTAAATAACTATACTAGTATTACATAGTTGATATGTGATAAGCATATAAAAGTTTGTTAAAGAAGACTTACAATGAAACAGCCCTACAATACAGTTATATATGTGAAAGCGGATAAAGAAAGCGGGTAAACACTTACTCGGTTGTAGAGCTTCCATGCTGTTTGGTTAGTTGTTCAACAAAGAAAGCTTTGATAACAATATTATATTCAAAATCAAAGGAGAAACTGCTTTGAAAAGATGGTTGGGGATTACAGCTCAAGGAGAGGCCCAAGGTTTTATCAGTGATTGTACTGTTTGTACAGGGACTTATACAAGTGATTGAGGCTGAAAATGGTTTTCTGTACAAAGAGATGGGTCTTACACTCTCTCAAGAAGCCCAAAGGGTTTAAAGAAAATGAATGAGGCTTATAACACGAGGGTAGGCCCAAAGGGTTTGATTTTTGAATTGGCGATCGCGCCGAGGTTTCTTTACCGTACTGGGTCTTATACAATGCATCGAGGCCCAAAAAGGTTTTGGTTAAAAAAGGGGGTTGGGTCTTACACTCTATTAGAGGCCCAAAGGGATATTTTTGTACAAGTGGTGGGGCTTACAGCTCAAGGAGAGGCCCAAAAGTTTTTGTTAAAAAGGCGACGATCGCGCCGAACTTTTTGATGGTGTGGGGACTTATACAATACACTGAGGCCCAAAAAGGTTTGTATTTACAAAGGATTGGGTCTTACACTCTACCAAGAGGCCCAAAGAGTTTTGAAAATGATTGATGAGGTTTGAAATCAAAGAAACCCTAATTTTCTTTCCCTTTAAAATTAAATATTTAAAGAAAATCAATAAAAAATGATAAAAATACCAAATGAGTTTGAATAAACCACTTTTGATTTTTGTTTAAGGTTTGAAAAATGATATTTTAATCACAACACGAATTAAAACTCATTTGGTTTTGATTTTCAAGGTAAATATTCACTTTTAAAATGTTTAAAATCAATTAAAAAGGAATTTATTCACAAAAATACTAATTATATTAAATAAATAATATAAACTTTATTTTTTGTGGAATAAAATATTTCAACATTTTTGTGATTTTTTGCAAAAAGAACCAATAAAAAATAATTAAAATTGAGAGAGTTATTAATTTTTCAAACTATTAAAAATAATAAGAAAAATAGTAGAAAAGTGGAAAAAATAGCAAAAAGAGGGTCTGGGGCGAGGGGGATTCGAATCCCAGACCTCTTGTGTATAGGGCGCGCGCCTTACCACTGGGTATTCGAATCCGTTGATTGAAACACAACCACAAATATACAAGGCTTACCTTGTTTTTGGCCTGGCCCAAGGCAAGATTTTGTTTAGAAACGTGAAGGCCATAACTTTCTCATTTCTCCATGGATTGGGACAAAATTTAGGTCTATCCTGCCTAGAATTTCACAAGGAATCCAATGATGGTGGTGTTTTTTTCAGATCATGCTCCTATTGAAAAACCCGAAAGTGGTTTTGAAATAGGCCATGATTTGCATTTTCTATGCTATCTCTTGGTACAGACATGAATTACATGATGAATTGGTTTAAACACAAAATATATAACATGTACAAGATGTGCATGATCAGTGGACCTCAAAGAAATGCATATTTCAAAGAGTTCAAGTTGTGATTCTTACCTCTTTTTGGAGCTTTTGTGCAATCTGCCAAGTGCTTTGTTTCTGAAATGATTTAATGCTTTGGACACCCTCAAATGATGTCTTAGAAGCTTTTAGGATGGTTGGAATCAGCTGGAAACCTCAGGAACAAGTTTGAGCTCTTTCTTGCAAAAGGGGCAAAAGTGGGCAAAATAGCAACTCTCTCAAATGGTGTTCCAGATGGGGGGAACCATTTGGGACAGTTCAAGGATGATATTTGGAGTGTTTTTGAGGTTTTATCTGGTTTGGAAAGTGACTGAATCAAGACATGGCTTAAAAAACGCACAAAAGTCCAAATTTGAGGTTTTGAGAGGTGACTTTGTGATTTTGGTGTTACAGATCACTTGTGAGTGTTTGGATCACCTCTATATGATATTTATGAGGTGTGTGTGTGATTGGTTTGGCTGGAATTGCTCTCAAACTCAAAACCCAATAGTGACTTGCTTTGGAAGGCAAATTTGGAAGTGAGAAGGTAATTTTGAGGAAAGCATCTGTTTGATGGCTTTGGTGTACTCAAACTGATCACAAATGAGCTCTATTTATAATAGAGTAAGTTTGTTTTAGGAGCAATAGTGATTTCCAACTGTAGCAGAGGTTTGGCCAATGTTGATCAATGAGAATCCAAGTCTCCTCTAGCCATTGACTAAAGGTTAGGGCATAGGCTGCTGGTTCCCTTGGTCTTGGATATGTCTTTACTAAATTCAGTTGGAAATGGCTCAGTCCATGCCACCTTGGTGCATCCATTAAATGCTCTAAACCAAAATTGGATTCTTGTCCCTCTTTTAGGCATTTCTAGGTTTGGCATGCTACTTTTGGTTCCAAAGAATTGGGAGGCTGATGGATCAGTGTTTGTCCCTCCTTGGTCTCCACCTGAGGTGTTTAGATGGATAAGTGTGTTTATCATTTGGACAAATTTGGCAAATCGAGCAAAATGCACAAATCTGCCTTGCTTTGACAGTTTTTAGCAAGGCATGTTGCCATTGTCATATCTCATGGCTCAAGTGGACTTTAATGGAGTTCTTGGCCATTTTGGAAAGCCCTCATATGATACAACAACTGTTTGATCATAATTGGTTTTGATACCTTTTGGATCCAAGTGAAAAACGCCCCTACATTTGGAAAAAAGTGAAGGCAGATTCTGACTTAGTGAAAATTTCACTAAGTTTTGGAAAAAAGTGACATTTTCACTTTTTGCGATTTTGATCATTCCATAACTTAAAATCCATGAGGAATTGGAATGAGTTGTATTTGAAGCTTTTGTAAAGGGCCATGAGAGCTACAAATATAGCTTTGGATAGGGAAAAATGGCCTTGTGGTTTAGGAGATATGATCCTCTAAAGTTGGTACCCTAGCCACTTTGTTCCATAACTTAGAAAAATTTCTAAGTTTTAATGGTTACCCCTTTTACAAGTTATCCCACTTTTCTTGATTTTTCTTGATGAATGATGATTCCAACCACACATTAACATCATTTTGGGGTCAAAGAACCATATTTGTGAAAAATCTCAGAAAGTCAAAGTTTGACTTTTGTGCACAGTTGACTTTTCGTCAGATGAATTCCAAATTGTGCGATCCTCTATGAAATCAAGTCCTTGACCTAAATCAAATTTGATGGATTGATTTCATAGGTGTTATAGGGTGTATTGAATCATGTCCCAAAGTTTGGGAGCATGCCTGGGTCAAAAGTCAAAGGCACAGTTGACTTTTCTCGCGAAACCCTAATTATGGTTCTGATGAATTTGAAACTTGTTGCTCAAGCTTCTTGGATCAATCCATTGTTGCAAATGGACCAATGTGGTGTATTAGAGACCCTCAAATCCTCCTTTGAGGTCTTGGCTCATGTTTTATCCCAAAAGTCAACTTAGGGTGAATAAGGTCAAGAAACCCTAATTCCTGATTTTTTATGAATGCATCCCCTGAGGCAAAATTGACTTGATGATTGGGTTCATGATGTCCCTTGGAGCATCATGGGTTATGCTTTGAAGCATTGGCTCATGCCCAGAGGAAAATTTCCATCTGGAGGCCCTGGTCGACCAAAACCCTAATTTGGTGACACTGTTGATTTTGAGGCTTGATCCACTCAGAATGCTGCAACCTTGTGCTTGATTCTTGCTGTGGGAGTCCTCTTGATCCATTGGGGATATTTGAGAGGCTAGACAAGTTGAAGATCATGTCATTCCTTGATTTATCCTTTGTCTAAGAACTCTGAGAGGGCTTGACCCTAAGTTTGATTGTAGTGAAGGCTCGCCCATCTTTGGGGAGACTAATGAGGCATGATGGTTCATCCATATTGTGATGATGGTTTGCACAATGATGGGGAATCTTAGTTGTCAAAATTTGGGATATGACAGATGCCCCTATTTAATCTTCTTGGACCCGAAGGTGTGAATGGCGAAGGTATTCGGGCATTCGGGGTGAAAGAGGATTAAATATCGGAATACGGGAAATTTTGACGGTGGTTATGAATAGTGGCCTACGCATTCATCTTCTTTTGCTAAGAAATGATGCTTAGAAAAGGTAAACTTCCCCTCGATCTTGGTCTTTGTACCAAGGAACTGGTCTCAGTTTCTGAACTAAACTTCCCCTCGATCCTGGTTTCCTACCAAGGACCTGGTCTCAGTTTCTGAACTAAACTTCCCCTCGATCCTAGTCTTTGTACCAAGGAACTGGTCTCAGTTTCTGATATAAACTTCCCCTCGATCCTGATTTCCTACCAAGGAACTGGTCTTAGTTTCTGATACAAACTTCTCCTCGATCCTGACTTCCTACCAAGGAACTGGTCTCAGTTTCTTTTGTCAATAAACTTACTTGACAAGGGACGCTATTTGTAGCGATTTTCCTCAAACTTCTCACCAAATTTTCCTGGGGAGATGCCATTTGACGGAAAAAGTTTTGATGTCAGACTTACTGGGGAAACCCATTCGTCTGAGATGTAGAGGTGGTCAAACTTCTCTATTGAAGATACCATTTGTTGACTCTACTGGGGAAAACGGGTCTCTTGAGAGACTGCTTTCGTTTGGGGACATTACATCATACTTTTCCTTGAGGTCTTCTCGGGGAAATGTCATATGATGTACCACAATTTTGAGGTGCTGATGACCTTTTCGTCAGCGGATCTTTCAGAGAAAAACTGTTGTATTTCCAAATCTTTGATTAAGAGGGCTTTCTCTGGGGATTTTTCTTAATCCGGGAAAGCGAGGATATCATCTTCAATGGCGAAGAGTGATGTTTGTTGAAAGTTCTCTGGTTTTTCAGAGGTCCAAGTTATCAAAGTAGTCGAGGACTAACTTCATCCTAGAAATAAACTGGAGGAGAAGTTGCTCAGACGCGACATTTCTTGACGAGGAAAGAACTGACAACTCGATTGAGAGGACTTTTATCACTAGGGGATAAGACTGACTAAAGTGATAGTGATGCAATATGAATATGAATGTAAATCAATAATGCATGATGTATGTATGTTTATGCTGACAAAACTAACGCGACATACAGACTAATGGATGAACACGATTGGATACTCGGCCACTGGGGGAGACGAAAAGTATCACTGGTCCAAAAGTAACAATTATGCCTTGCTTAGGAGAGATAGTCCCTGTGGGGAACACCGTTGGTTGGCTTAGTTGATAAGAACTCTGCTGGGGGTGTCAGACGGAATATTTGCATCTGACACAGCTGATCCTTCATTTAGGTGCACTGGTTTAGAAGAAGTACTTTGATTCTGCACTTCGAAGTTCAATTACTTCTGGAGAAGTGATCGATATTCTTTCGATGTTCAACAGTCAAAAGAAACTGCCATCTTTATTTAAAAGCAGAAAAATTTTATCAAGTAAATTCATTTTTGTTTTATTTCAAGAATCGTTGATCATGTTAAAATGTCGTTCTGTAAAGCTAAAACAAATAAGAATTGCAAACAAAAGCACAAGGGCTCAAATTTTATTGATAGGATGGAAATCAGCCAAACGCGTGATTCCATAGAGTATTTACAAAGTTTAGAAAATGGTAATTTAAGGGAAAAGGGTTACATTGAAACATGGAGACCGCTATCCTTCTACAAACTTTGAATTCTGGGCATCCTGAGCTTTTGTCGAAGATGACCTGGACTGGAGTTTTTCTCGGATGGTGTAACTGCTGCGGAGTTGAACTGATCAGACGTAGTTACTTGCTATTAATCCCTAACTTTTTCCTGGATTGTGCCTTGAGATTTCCAATCCACCGAGATGATTTTGATTATGTCTCTAATTTTTTCCTAGACCGCCCTTTTAGGTTTTCAATCCACCGAGACGTTTTGTTTTTATTTAGGCGAAGTATTTCTTGACTATGTCAACATTCGTGGGATAGGAAAATTCCTCTCCGTCCATGGTTGTGAGTCTCAAGGTGCCACCTGAGAAGGCTTTCTTGACCACATAAGGGCCGTCATAATTCGGGGTCCATTTGACCTGGGAATCAGTGAGAAATGATTGTATCTTCTTGAGCACGAGGTCTCCTTTCCTGAAGACGCGAGGTCGAACCTTTTTGTCAAATGCCTTTTTCATTCTCTGTTGATACAACTGACCGTGGCATAGTGCCATTATTCTCTTTTCTTCGATCATATTCAGTTCGTCGTGTCGACTTTGACACCATTCAGCTTCTGTAAGCTTAGTTTCCATCAATACCCGGATTGATGGGATCTCTACTTCGATGGGGAGCACTGCTTCCATGGCATACACTAGAGAGAAAGCAGTTGCCCCTGTTGAAGTGCGGACAGATGTACGATAACCGTGAAGAGCAAAGGGTAGCATCTCATGCCAGTCTCTGTAGGTTACAAGCATCTGTTGAACGATCTTCTTGATGTTCTTATTAGTCGCTTCTACCGCTCCGTTCATCTTAGGCCGGTAGGGAGATGAGTTATGGTGTTCGATCTTGAACTCATCGCACAACTCTTTCATCATCTTATTATTTAAGTTAGATCCATTATCAGTAATGATCTAGTTTGGAACACCATAAAAGCAGATGATATTATTTTTGATAAAGCAGACCACCACTTCTCGGGTTACATTGGCGTACGACGCTGCTTCGACCCACTTGGTGAAGTAATCAATGGCTACCAGGATGAACCGATGTCCATTTGAATCCTTGGGTTCAATCATGCCAATCATGTCGATTCCCCATATGGAAAAAGGCCACGGGGAAGAGAGAACTTTGAGATGCGTTGGCGGTACATGGATTTTATCTGAGTATATCTGACAATTATGACATCTCCTCATGTACTTGTAGCAGTCGGATTCCATGGTCAACCAATAGTACCCTGCTCTTAGAATTTTTCTCGCCATTGTGTGTCCGTTGGCATGAGTGCCAAAGGATCCTTCATGAATTTCTTTTATCAGCATGTCTGCTTCTGGTCTGTCTACGCATCGGAGCAAAACCATGTCGAAATTTCTCTTATAGAGGGTATCACCACTCAAGAAGAAACTGCCAGCCAGCCTTCTGAGGGTCTTTCTGTCCTTTCTTAGTGCCCCAAGTGGGTACTCTTATTTCTGAAGGAAGCATTTGATATCATGATACCAAGGTTTGTCATCTATGACTGCTTCAACCGTGAAGATGTAAGTGGGCCGTTCAAGGTGCATTATGTCGATCTTAGGTAGGTCGTTCCATTGACCTACACTAATCATGGAAGAGAGGGTGGCTAATGCATCAACCATGTGATTCTCTTCACGAGGGATATGATGAAACTCGATTCTGTTGAAGAAAGGTAACAACCTTCTTGCATAATCTTTGTAAGGAATCAGTCTTGATTGGTATGTGTTCCAATCTCCTTTGATCTGATTGATAACCAGGGCTGAGTCGCCATATACATCCAAGTTTTTGATCCTTAAGTTGATCGTTTCCTCGAGACCCATGATACAAGCTTCGTATTCGGCCTCGTTGTTTGTACACTTGAATGTAAGTCTGGCGGTGAAAGGAATGTGGGTACCCTGAGGTGTTATGATAATTGCCCCAATTCCGTTTCCATAATGATTGACAGCTCCGTCAAAAACTAGTCCCCATTGGGAACCTGGTTCTGGCCCTTCACTGGGTAGCGGTTCATCACAATCTTTCATTTTCACGTACATGACATCTTCGTCTGGGAAGTCAAACCCGATTGATTCTTGATCGTCAATCGGCTAATGAGCCAAATGATCGGCTAAAATACTCCCCTTAATAGCTTTTTGAGCGTGGTACTCGATGTCATATTCTGATAACAACATCTGCCAACGGGAAATCCTTCCCGTGAGAGCAGGCTTTTCAAAGACGTACTTGATTGGATCCATTTCGGAGATTAACTAAGTAGTGTGATGAATCATATACTGGCGAAGACGTTTGGTTTCGTCTTGTAGATGGCAGACTCTTTCCTTTTGGTTTCGTCTTGTTGGCCAAGTACACAACCCATTGAGTCCTCTAGGACTGTTAGGTAGATGATTAGTGGTCTTCCCTCCACTCGTGGTGATAGAATCGGTGGGGTCAACAGGTATTCCTTAATACTGTTAAAGGCGCTTTGACAGTCTTCTGTCCAAATGTAGTCTTGATTCTTTTTGAGTAATTTGAAGATTGGCGCACACGTCGCGGTCATAAGGAATATGAATCTGGAGATGTAGTTCAAACGTCCCAGGAATCCTCTGACTTGTTTTTGAGTTTTCGGAGAAGGCATTTCTTGAATGTCCTTGACCTTGTCAAGATCAACTTCAATTCCTTTCTGGCTGACGATGAACCCTAAGAGTTTCCCTGAACAGACACCGAATATGCACTTATTGGGATTCAAGCGGAGTTTGTACTTTCTCAGCCGCTCGAATAGTTTTGACAAGTAGGTCACATGCTCCTCTTCTGTCTGAGATTTTTCAATCATATCATCAAAATATACCTCGATTTCCTTGTGTATCATGTCATGAAACAGAGTAGTCATGGCCCTTTGATAGGTTGCCCCGGCGTTCTTCAAACTGAACGACATTACCTTGTAGCAAAAAGTACCTCATGGGGTAATGAACGAAGTTTTCTCCATGTCTTTCGGCGCCATTTTGATTTGATTATAGCCCGAGAATCCATTCATGAAGGAGAAGACTTTGAACTTTGTTGTACTGTCTACCAGCATATCAATGTGTGGTAAAGGGAAGTCGTCTTTTGGACTAGCCTTCTTTAGATCTTTATAATCGACACACATTCTGACCTTTCCGTCCTTTTTTGGAACGGGTAGGATATTGGCTAACCATTGAGGATATTCTGATGTGGCGAGGAAACCCGCGTTAATCTGTTTCTGTACCTCCTCTTTGATTTTAATGGCCATGTCCGGGTGAGTCTGTCTCAACCTCTGTTTTACTGGCGAACATTCCGATTTCAATGATAAACGATGTTCCACGATGCTGGTATCCAACCCTGGTATGTCCTGATAGGACCAAGCAAATTCATCGGGGAATTCTCTGAGAAGCTTTGTCAAACTCTCTTTTGCAGTTGGACTGAGCAGTGCCCCGATCCTGACTTCTTTTCTCTCTTTTTACAAACCCGAGTTTACTGTTTCCAACGGCTCCTTGTGAGGTCTAATGGACCTTTCCTCTTGTATGAGTAGTCGTGAGATCTCCTCTGGAATTTCTTCGTCATCCTCTTCTTCAGCCCCAAATACCGGGAATTCAAAGTGGGAGAAGGCATCGGATTGTACGTTCCAAAGGGGTTTAAAACAAGCAATCTGCATGACGTGATGATTTGTGTTTAGAAGATATAGAGAGAATGCAAGAGTGTGTGCAGTGTATTTTCCGATAACTGCTTGTTTTTATTATTGAGTTTGTTTTTTAGGATTACCATTTTCTAAAAAAGCGAAAAGAGAAAACAGCAATAAATGCGAAAATTACAGAATGACATTATTTTATTTATGAGCGATCGATTCTTGAAACTACAGCCCTATAAAACAAAACTCTATCACTTTGGGCGGAGTGAAGAGGGATAATTACAGAAAGTGGGCCCTATCAAAACATCTGTTTCACCTGGGTAGGGTGAAAGGTTAAGATAAAGACGACAATTACTTTGACTTATGAACGATCTTCGGAACATCGATAGCAACCCATTGGCGGCGAACTCCTCGGTGAATCACAAAGTCTGGTACCTTCTTTCTTGGCTTGTCCTCAGAAATGACGCTGATTTCTGGCAGAGCAGGATCATTGGAATCTGTCTCCCATGCAGAGTTGTCGTAGAAGGATTCCTTTGTTGTATTTTCCAGAGTATTTGTGCTCTCAGGTGGATCTCCCCACCCAGTTGGCTAGATGTCCTCGAGCCTGATACGAGAGCTCTCAGGAGCGGTGTACTTGACCAAGAAGTCGAACTTGCCACTCGGTTGTCCTAAGGTGTCCCACACTTCTGTGGAACTGGAGGAGTCATCCCTTTCGATGACGTTGACCTCTGGAAAAGCATAGTTGATGAATTCTAGTCCAGAAAACTTTAAGAATTCATCGTCGCACTGGATATTTTCTGAATGACCACAGTGTTGATCCCATGACATGGTGGGGATGCAGGTATTCCTTTCAATGATGCTCAACTGATTTTCATTATTCGGCTGATTTTCTTGCCCCAAGCCTCCTGGGTACGGCTGCCACATAGGCAGGCCATCCATCGGGCCGTAGTAGTCGTGGTCAAAGTTGTCTTTCATCAGAGTGTCCTCCTCTAATGAGTTTGGTGGAGCACGGCATCCTTCCGGATCACAATCTCCATATATCATTTTGACGTCTGACCTTGGTATAAATCTCGGACTCTGTGCGGGATAGCAAAATGGCGTAGGCACTTCTTCCTGAGACATATAACCGTCCTCGTTAAGATAGGACTTCCACTCCTCATCTGTATCAGAGGGATCTTCCTCTTTGATGGTATGGACTGCTTGAGGCACTGGGTGAAGGAAACCTCCACTGTGGAAGAAGTCCTGAATGGGATGAAGACTTTCATGCTTAGCAGCTGTCTGGGTACTTGTCGCAGAAAAACTAAGACCCTTCTTTATTTTGTTATCGGTAGGAATGACAAGCTGTCCCCATCCTTTTGTATTGTTATTTTTGATCACTTCGAGAGCATCTCTGTATGAGGAAATCGAGGTTTCTTCCTCTGATTGATTCTTATTACTCACTGAAAGTGCTTGGAACTGAGTCCCAACAACCTCCTCGGGTTCTATACAAGTAGATAATGACAGGTTACTCACGATTAAGGCTTGTTCTCCACAGATCGTGACGAGTTGATCGTTCTTGACGAACTTCAATTTCTAGTGCAGCGTCGAAGTGACTGCCTCAGCCTGGTGTATCCAAGGTCTTCTTAATAAACAGTTGTACGCTGCCCGGACGTCCATGACCTAGAAAGTGATTAAGAAAGTGTGAGGACCAATAGTTATGGGAAGGTTGACTTCGCCGATAACTGCTTTCCGAGATCCATCAAAGGCTTTGACGATAACCTCGCTGCCCCCCATCGGGGATCCTTTGAATGATAGCCGCATTAAAGTGGACTTCGGCATAGCGTTGATGGCCGATCCTGTGTCTACTAGTACGCTGGCTAAAGCATCGTCCTGGCAGTTTACTGTGATATTGAGTGCCATGTTATGACTTTTACCCCCTCTGGCAAATCCTCATCACTGAATCCTAAGTTGTTGCAGGAAGTGATGTTAGAGATGATGCTATTGAACTGTCGTATTAACACATCCTGTTCCACAAAGGCCTGCTCTAAGACTTTCTGTAGAGCCTCTGTGGGCTTCGGAATTGAGTAAAAGTGATAGCATTGAGATCTTTGAAGGAGTTTGTAACAGTTGATCAACAATGTTGTATTCACTCCTTTGGATGAGCTTCAGCATCTCATCATTGTTCTTTGAAAGGTCGGGATTACTGGATTGACCAACTGGTGGATTAGGAGCTTCTGTCTGAAGTTCATTTTCTTTTGTAGGTTCTCCAACCCCTCGGTTAAAGATTCGACCGCTCCGTGTTACTCGACTGATGTCTGCAATATTCACGATGGAGGGTAATGGAAGTTCCTTTCCATTCTCAATTACTGTTGCACCGTATTTGTAAGGGATCGCCTTAGCTGATTCATACAGTAATGGTCCTGGAAAATAAATAACTACAGGAGCCTTCTGATTTTTCTGACTGTCGTAAGTAACTTTAATCAGTTCCTGGCTAGGAACTTTTGATTCATCCAGTAGAGGGATGATGGCACGAACATCCTTGGTCCCTTCGTGATCAGAGATTACGACGACATCCTTAATCTGATCAGCGAAATAGTCCGGCGTCCAGTTGATTGGCTCGGAACTCGGACATGGATGAATCTCTTTTCGGTCCAACTGACCTTGAAGGGATGCTCGCACGAGGTAACATCCTTGATTATTTTTCGAGCAGACTCTACAGCATTCGTAATTGTGTGGTGGCATTTGGCCACGTCCGCTTCGAATTCAGTGCAACCTTACCAAGTCAGTTTCCATAGATCGGACATCCTGTCTTTGATGCCGAATAGGGTTCCCGTCAACCACACTAATTTGTTACGTGTCTTCATCCATATAGATTGGAAGCCACCAGTGGTTTAACAAGTGTTGCAAAGTTCTTTGAACGAGAGTGCACCCTTGGTTACTCTCACAACATCCTTTACAGCTCAGATACTCGTGAAAAGTGAGAAAATCGAGTTAGACTTACCTGGCGTGTAACTCCACCAAGCTGGTATTCATCAAACGAATATCGAAGATTTGAATCATGTTGATCTGATAGGGATTTCTATCATGGTATTCCTGGATCCACCCAAGATCCATCTAACGCTGGAGGGCCTCTTGTATAAAAGAGCATCCCTGTTTGTTTACCGAGCAAGTCAGACAGGAATTGTAATCGTGTCGCGGCAAATTATGATACTCGCTTTGCCTTGAGTGCATCGCCACCAAGTTGGAATTCATTGCACGGATGTCATGGTTCTGAATGATGTTGGAATTCGTATAGGTCATGTTGACTCCACGAACTCGATGCTCTTGGATCCACTCGAGATCCAACTGTTCCTGTAGATCTGATTGCACCACAGAACATCCCTGATTATTTTTAGAGCAGATATCACATTGGTGATAGTTATGAGGTGGCACATGGCCGTATCCGCTCTGTCTACAATGCATCTTGACCAAATTGGCCCTTAATAAGAGTACATCATGAATTTGATAGATGTTGTTAGACTCTCCCTCTATCAAATTGACTGTAGCTTTGTCATGTTGAGGCAGCGGGTTTGTGAGAACATTAGGATTCGTATCTTTGAAAGATAAGACCCCGCTCCTAACAAGCTTTTGCACATCGGATTTAAAACTGAGACAGTTTTCTATGTTATGCCCTGGTCCTCCTTGATGGTAAGGACAAGTCTGATCCGTTTTGAACCAAAAAGGCAGATTTTCCGGTACTGTAAGAGGAGACTTGGTTTGGACATGCCCCTTGACCAGTAATAATGGAAACAATTATGTGTGAAAGATGGGTATAGGGTCAAACCCTGGTGGTCGCGTTGTACGGTTGTTGTTATATGGAGGACGAGCCTGCTGAAGAGGCTGTTCTGTCCTTTGATGATATTGTTGTTGACTAGGTTGGCTTTGCACAACCTGAGGTTGATACGTAGGAACAGGCGCAGGATTGATAGCAGGAATTACAGCTGCTACTGGTTGATATCGTCGCCTTTGCTTTTCGAGAGAGATATTCCCGATATCTTGCTCTTTTTTCTTAGGGAGATCACTACCGTATCGTTTTGTGCTACTTGATGATCCAGCGTCTTTAACTAAACGTCCTTCTCGGACTACTTCCTCAAGACGAACTCCCATGCCCACCATCTCGGTGAAGTCACTGGGTGCACTAGAAACCATTCTGTCGTAGTAAAATGAGCTTAAGGTCTTTAAGAAGATCTTTGTCATCTCTTTTTCCTCTAGAGGTGGACAAATCTGGGCGGCAATTTCACGCCATCTCTGCGCGTACTCCTTAAAGGTTTCCTTGTCCTTTTGTGACATTGATCTGAGTTGATCTCTGTCTGGTGCCATGTCCAAATTGTATTTATATTGTTGAACGAAAGTAGCACCAAGATCTATGAATGTGCCGATCGTAGCGCGGTTTAAACCCATGTACCATTTTAATGCGGCACCGGTTAAACTATCCTGAAAGTAATGAATTAGTATCTCCTGGTTCTTTGTCTGAGCTGACAATTGCCGAGCGTGCATCACCAAATGGCTTTGAGGGCAAGAGTTACCCTTGTACTTTTCAAAGTCGGGTACCTGGAACTTGTGTGGAACTTTCACATTAGGGACCAAACAAAGGTCTGTGGCATCCTTTCCAAATAGATCCTGGCCGCGAAGGGCTTGCAGTTCTTTCTGCATCTCCAGGAATTATTCCTGGAATTCATTCATTCTGTCGAACATGCTGTCGTTTCCACTAGAATGTATCTGTGGAATCTGTCCTTCCGGGACAGTGTGTACCACGGGCGGTGGTATAGTCATTATGGCCGAGACTCTCGGTGCCTCCCGAAGTTTGTAACCTTCAGGAGTTGCTGTCATTCCTCTGGCATCTTTGCTTTCCCGAAGTTTGTAACCTTCAGGCCCAGCGGCTCCTGCTACGGTTCCTTGATCCTCATTGATCGGCGGAACATATCCTTCCGGGATATAGTTGATAGGCATGCCCCTGGGAAAATCTTTTGACATTTTGTACCTTGGATCATACTTCTCCACTATGGGCATAGATGTGATCTCTAAGATCACAGTCCTTTGTTGTTGCATCTGAGCCTCTACTAGAGCTTGCATGTCGTTATGAAGCTTTCTCAGATCCTATTTCAGAGTGTCGATCTCTTCTCTCAACTCTCTATTCTCTTCCTCGAGATTATCCATCTTTTTCTGACTATTGGCTCGAGTATTGTACGAATGAGACAGTTTGACTCTAGAATCGAGATGCAAACGTGAGATTCGTAGGTAAGAAGAACGCGTGAAGTGAGAATGTTGAATGATATGCAATGATTATATTAATTGTATATATTTTTGTTTATTCAAAGTAAACTTTGACAATTAGATTGTAAATATCAAACAGTGGGGAAGATCCCGTTTTATTGAATTAAAAGAATTGCAGAAATGGAAATACAGTAATTTACATTGTACTACGAAAGGAAATCTAAGCTAATGGATCCTGAGTCCTCTCTGAGGAGAGCTCAGGTGCTGGTTCTGGTATTTTCCTTTTCTTTGACCGGGGCTCTTGGGCCGTTGTTGGGTTGTCATCCCTTCGCCAAGTGAAAGGAGCGAGCAAATTCCTTTGGTCTTCTTGATTCACTACAGCGTGTAGCTCTAAAATCTCAATCAGAGCATCCTTTTCTTTTAACAGTTGCTGTGTTTTCTTACACTCCACATTGAGAATATGGTACTTGTTCCTCCAAGACCTCTTATCCTGCTGAACTTTGCTGAGAGTAACCTGATGTTTTTCCGTCTCAGACATAAAATAAAGGACAGAGTCCCTTAATGGAAGAACTTCCTGACGAGGGTAAGGCATCCCTAGCTTGAGAGCTCTAGTTTGTACCCAGTGGAGATAAGGCTCCACCGAGACACAGTCTGGTTTTCCTAGTGACTCTCTTCCTTTCCTGTGAATGTGTTTCCAGGCATGCACTATTTTCGTCTTTAGTGCCCTGTCATTTTCTCCTTCCTTGAAGAAAATACCTTCCAGATGAGCATTACGCGGGACATGCCTCATCGGGCATCCTAATTGACGACGAACAAGAATTGGATAATAGTTGATTCCTCCCTTAGTTCCTATAAGGGGTACATTTGGGAAATTCCCACAATGGTCAATGATTCTGATCCCATCATAGATTCGATTGTACCAATCGATGTCAGAGTTGGTAAGAGACATGATTCTCTGTGACCAACGTAAAGTATTATTTTGATCCCAAAATACAGCAGACTTGGGCAAGTGAGAAGTGAACCATTTGTACAGCAAGGGTACACAACACGTGATCATTCCTCCGCTATACAAATTCCTTAAGTGTACCGAATGATAAGCATCTGCGAGCAAAGTCGGTACAGGGTTTCCAATCAGAAAAATCTTAATGGCGTTGACATCTACGAAGTTATCGATGTTGGGAAACAAAAATAACCCGTAGGTGAGCAAAACAAAGATGCTCTCGAAAGCGGCCACGTTCCCTATACTAGCAAAGTATAGAGCTTTCTTTATCAAGAATTGGGCTGGCAAACCTTGGATCTCACCCTTAGTGATCATGTGAGTCCTGACTTCTGACTCGTCCAGATAAATTGCTCTTGCAATGATTTGATCCTTTGGAATTTCTTCTAGTCTAGAAAAGGGAGCTTGATCAGTAATATACAAACCAATCAGGTGAGAGTACTCCTCCAGCGTTGGTGCTAGCTGATAATCCGGGAATATGAAACAGTGATAGACCGGATTGTAGAACTGGATTAATGTGGACAGGATTCCTTCGATTACATGAACCCTTAACAAGGATAGTAATCCTCTATACTTGGGTCTTAAAGCCTCGTGGTTGGTGATCATTCTCGCTAGACCTCTCAAATCCTCTAGTTTTGGAACCTTGAAGGTGTACTTATGAGTTTTCCTTCTACTGAAATCCATTAGTGCAATCTCCTTTTTCTGACATTTGCAATTATTGTCTTAGTTTAATTTGAAAAAGAGAGACTAGAAGAGAAGATTTATTTGAATTTTTTTTAAATGAATCTATGAATGCAGCACACAAAAACATAGAAAAAACATGGGGTCAAAGGGTCGGTGTCATGAAGTCAAGGCTTTATCCCCCCTCCCCCCAAAGGTTTATATTGGTGATTTTTTGTACCTGTCCGCAAAATCATTGATCCCTCTTGGGATAACAACTGCAAGCGGATCGCCAGCGAGCAGATGCATCTTAGAGTGATCTCATATGAGGGTAGTATCGCGTGACAACTATTTCCGATAGCTTCCGCACTACAAAATGGCTTAAGTCTACTAAAAAACTCAACTTCTCCGATAACCCAGTCGACCACACTACTTTCAACAACCGGAGTCGTATATACAATGTATCTGTAAAGGGAGTCTCCACTGAGTTTGATGGTCGATCGGGGACTCTTAACTGGGATTCACTCCCCGCAATATTACCCACATTGCCATCACCTATCTTAGGTGTATACTCAATCTTTCCACATGCGGCATCACACGCTTTCCCATTAGCAGAAAAATAAACACATATATCAATTAGGAAAAGCAGTATATATATTTGTCTTAATCATCTTAGACCTCTAGTCTTATGATCCTATATAGACAATGACTCCCCATCAGAGTCGTCATTTCTGTGCTATTTTGGTGAACTCAAGGTTTTCACCGAAGATTGTAAGAAAGAGAAGACGGGCCTCACGGTGGGCGCCATTTTCTCTGTAGCGCGATTTTTGTGGTCCTGAGTCACGATCGCTTGGGCACTACAGTTCGATTCATTTTTTATCCTATTGAGCTGATTAAGGAAGGGAAATAGATGTCTCCAATTAACCCTGCTTGCATACTGAATTTGAACAGCGGTTTGTTAGGTTACAGATGCTATGTGGATGCGGGGCCCAATCTTCGGTTATTTTGTTAAGAACACAGTGTCTAGATTATTTGTGAGGTTTTTGGTAATGTGTTTAGATTTACTGCTTTTGGGTTGATTTGGTGGAGATATTGGGTTTTGGGTTTTTGATTAGTATGCTCGCTAAGATTTTTTTCAATCTTATACCTACGTATTCCCGTTTGATGAAACAGGGAAATCAGAGCGATTGTAGTTCCTCCTATTGTATGGGAGGAAAAGATGTTGTTTTGGTGTCTTGTTCAAAGCCCAAGACATGAAGCTAAAGGTAATTTGTATCTTGTTCAAAGCCCAAGATGTGAAGCTAAAGGGTTTATGGATGAGAGAGAATTTGTCGTCTCTAAAGGGGGATATTTGGTCTGTTTATCACAACTGTCGGGTGACTGATTATAAAGGAGAATTACTTTAACTGGGATATGTGAATCCAACAATGCCATAATTTCCTTTATAGAGGATTCTTTAACCTGAAGGAGAAGACTTTAACTCAGTTTAGAGCAATGCCATCTTTCCTTAGGAATTTCTCATGCTAAAAGAGGGACAGTGGTGTGGATGTAAATAATCTAGAGGCTTGCCTCTTACAGCAATTAGATGGGGGAAAAGGAGTTGTTGATGTTTGTATGTTATGAGCAAGGCACATATTTGGATGCTAAAAGGTTGATTGACTCAACCGAGGTTTTCCTTATACAAAGCCTAAGAGGAGGTTAGTGACCTAACAAGAGGGTGCTAACAAGTGACTGACTCAAAAAGAGGGTGCTTTTATGTGTCTTGTACGAAGCCCAAGACGGAGGCTAAAAGGGAAGTGACTCAACAAGAGAGTCTGTTTGACAGGTGATTGACTCAATAAGAGAGTCTTTTATACTCAGTAAGAGAGTGTTTTGTTGTCTCGTACGAAGCCCGAGATAGAGGCTGAAAGGAGATTGACTCAACAAGAGAGTCTTTTATACTCAACAAGAGAGTGATTTCTATCTCGTACGAAGCCTGAGATAGAGGCTAAAAGTGGTTGACTCAACAAGAGAGTCTTTTATACTCAACAAGAGAGTGATTTCTATCTCGTACGAAGCTCGAGATGGAGGCTAAAAGTGGTTGACTCATCAAGAGAGTCTTTTATACTCAACAAGAGAGTGATTTATATCTCGTACGAAGCCCGAGATGGAGTCTAAAAGTGGTTTACTCAACAAGAGAGTCTTTTATACTCAATAAGAGAGTGTTAAAAGTTTAGCTCCGCTGGGGAGAATCATTTGTACAAAGCCCAAGAGGAGGCTACTTATGTTGATGACTGTTTCAGTTTAGTGACAGGTCTGGTATGTTAGATAAAAGAGAAAATCAGTTCTTATAAAAGGAAAGATTAAAGGTATGGTTGTGCCTTGGCACTGATCAAAGGATCAAGGTTATTTCCTGTTCTTAAAGGAAATGGGAAATCCAAAGGGTATTGAGGCTGTCAAACTATACTGGTGTTCTGAGAAATCGATTCTCAGATAGTGAATGATCTTTGTATGACGCCCAAGAGAATACTGGTATGTTAAGGGATGAAGGTCAACCCATTAACTGGTCTGACACTTGACTTAGAAAGACAACTCTTGCAAATTGATGACTAGGTTATGTTCTTATACCTGTAGAGGTCTCTGGGTCCTTGTACTAAGCCCAAGAGAAGGCATGAGAGCTTTTAAGAAGCCGAAGGGTCGTTGTACACCGCCCAAGAGGAGGCGGGATGCTTTTAGGAAGCCTGTGGGTCCCCAAACCCCGAGAAGTTCAAGACATGTCATTCACCGAGAATAGATCAAGCCAGGAAAGTCCGAGAATTTGGAAGAAACTTAAGAAATGCCATTCACGGAGAAAAGATCATCTCTGGGGAGTTAGAGTTTCTTTGACAATGTCTAAGGGTGACAGTCTGAGAAAGGGTTCACTGAGAATGCTGCCTTTCACGTCTCCATATTATTTAACCCCAAGAGGAGGGAAGACCGTGTCTGGTAATCCTACGGGGATCTAGTTTTGTTTCTATTTAAGAGTGACCAACAGGGCATTTCCTAGTGCTAGACGTAGTTGTCGGGGAAAACTCTAAATAAATATACTAGTATTATACAGTTGATATGTGATAAGCATATAAAAGTTTGTGAAAGAAGACTTACAGTGAAACGGCCCCACAATACGGTTATATATATGAAAGCAGATAAAGAAAGTGGGTAAACACTTACTCGGTTGTAGAGCTTCCATGTTGTTTGGTTAGTTGTTCAACAAAGAAGGCTTTGATAACAATATTATATTCAAAATCAAAGGATAAAGTGCTTTGAAAAGATTGTTGGGGCTTACAGCTCAAGGAGAGGCCCAAGGTTTTATCAGTGATTGCACTGTTTGTACAGGGACTTATACAAGTGACTGAGGCCCAAAAAGGTTTTCTGTACAAAGGGATGAGTCTTACACTCTCTCAAGAGGCCCAAAGGGTTTAAAGAAAAGGAATGGGGCTTATAACACGAGGGTAGGCCCAAAGGGTTTGATTTTTGAACTGGCGATCGCGCCGAGGTTTCTTTACCGTACTGGGTCTTATACATTGCATTGAGGCCCAAAAAGGTTTTGGTTAAAAAAGGGGGTTGGGTCTTACACTCTATTAGAGGCCCAAAGGGATATTTTTGTACAAGTGGTGGGGCTTACAGCTCAAGGAGAGGCCCAAACATTTTTGTTAAAAAGGCGACGATGGCGCCGAACTTTTTGATGGTGTCGGGACTTATACAATACATTGTGGCCCAAAAAGGTTTGTATTTACAAAGGATTGGGTCTTACACTCTACCAAGAGGCCCAAAGAGTTTTGAAAATGATTGATAAGGTTTGAAATCAAAGAAACCCTAATTTTCATTCCCTTTAAAATTAAATATTTAAAGAAAATAAATAAAAAATGATAAAAATACCAAATGAGTTTGAATAAACCACTTGTGATTTTTGTTTAAGGTTTGAAAAATGAGATTTTAATCACAAGATGAATTAAAACTCATTTGGTTTTGATTTTCAAGGTAAATATTCACTTTTAAAATGTTTAAAAACAATTAAAAAGGAATTTATTCACAAAATTACTAATTATATTAAATAAATAATATAAACTTGATTTTTTTGTGGAAAAAAATGTTTCAACATTTTTGTGATTTTTGCAAATAGAACCAATCAAAAATAATTAAAATTGAGAGAGTTATTAATTTTTCAAACTATTAAAAATAATATGAAAAATAGTACAAAAGTGGAAAAAATAGTAAAAAGAGGGTCTGGGGCGAGGGGGATTCGAACCCCATACCTCTTGTGTATAGGGCGCGCGCCTTACTACTGGGGTGGTGATACATTCGTTGATTGAAACACAACCACAAATATACAAGGCTTGCCTTGTTTTTGGCTTGGCCCAAGGCAAGGCAAGGCAAGATTTTGGTTAGAAACGTGAACGCCATAACTTTCTCATTTCTCCATGGATTGGGACAAAATTTAGGTCTATCTTGCCTAGAATTTCACAAGGAATCCAATGGTGGTGGTGTTTTTTTTTTCAGATCATGCTCCTATTGAAAAACCCGATAGTGGTTTTGAAATAGGCCATGATTTGCATTTTCTGTGCTATCTCTTGGTACAAACATGAATTACATGATGAATTGGTTAAAACACAACACATATAACATGTACAAGATGTACATGATCAGTGGACCTCAAAGCAATGCATATTTCAAAGAGTTCAAGTTGAGATGCTTACCTCTTTTTGGAGCTTTTGTGCAATCTGCCAAGTGATTTGTTCCAAAAATGATTTGATGCTTTGGACAGCCTCAAATGATCTCTTAGAAGCTTTTAGGATGGTTGGAATCAGCTGGAAACCTCAGGAACAAGTTTGAGCTCTTTCTTGCAAAAGGGGCAAAAGTGGCCAAAATAGCAACTCTCTCAAATGGTGTTCTAGATGGGGGGAACCATTTGGGACAGTTCAAGGATGGTATTTGGAGTGTGTTTGAGGTTTTATCTGGTTTGGAAAGTGAGTGAATCAAGACATGGCTTGAAAAATGCACAAAAGTCTAATTTTGAGGTTTTGAGAGGTGACTTTGTGATTTTGGTGTTACAGGTCACTTGTGAGTGTTTGCATCACCTCTATATGATATTTATGAGGTGTGTGTGTGATTGGTTTGGCTGGAATTGCTCTCAAACTCGAAACCCGATAGTGACTTGCTTTGGAAGGCAAATTTAGAAGTGAGAAGGCAAATTTAGTTGGAAATGGCTCAGTCCATGACACCTTGGTGCATCCATTAAATGCTCCAAACCAAAATTGGAGTCTTGTCCCTCTTTTAGGCATTTCTAGGTTTGGCATGCTACTTTTGGTTCCAAAGACTTGGGAGGCTAATGGATCAGTGTTTGTCCCTCCTTGGTCCCCTATGAGGTGTTCAGATGGATAAGTGTGTTTGTCATTTGCACAAATTTGGGAAATCGAGCAAAATGCACAAATCTACCTTGCTTTGATAATTTTCAGCAAGGCATGTTTCCATTGTCATATCTCATGGCTCAAGTGGACTTTGATGGAGTTCTTGGCCATTTTGGAAGCCCTCATATGATACAACAACTATTTGATCATAATTGGTTTTGATACCTTTTGGATCCAAGTGAAAAATGCCCCTACATTTGGAAAAAAAAGTGAAGGCAGATTCTGACTTAGTGAAAATTTCCCTAAGTGTTGGAAAAAAGTGACATTTTCACTTTTTGTGATTTTGATCATTCCATAACTTAAAATCCATGAGGAATTGGAATGAGTTGTGTTTGAAGCTTTTGTAGAGGGCCATGAGAGCTATAAATCTAGCTTTGGATGGGGAAAAATGGCCTTGTGGTTTAGGAGATATGTTCCTCCAGAGTTAGTACCCTAGCCACTTTGTTCCATAACTTAGAAAAATTTTCTAAGTTTTTATGGTTACCCCTTTTACAAGTTATCCCACTTTTCTTGATTTTTCTTGATGAATGATGATTCCAACCACACATTAACATCATTTTGGGGTCAAAGAACCATATTTGTGAAAAATCTCAGAAAGTCAAAGTTTGACTTTTGTGCACAGTTGACTTTTTGTCAGATGAATTCCAAATTGTGCGATCCTCTATGAAATCAAGTCCTTGACCTAAATCAAACTTGATGGATTGATTTCATAGGTGTTATAGGGTGTATTGAATCATGTCCCAAAGTTTGGGAGCATGCCTGGGTCAAAAGTCAAAGGCACGGTTGACTTTTCTCGCGAAACCATAATTGTGGTTCTGATGAACTTGAAACTTGTTGCTCAAGCTTCTTGGATCAATCAATTGTTGCAAATGGATCAATGTGGTGTATTAGAGACCATCAAATCCTCCTTTGAGATCTTGGCTCATGTTTTGTCCCAAAAGTCAACTTAGGGGTGAATTAGGTTAAGAAACCCTAGGTCCATTAGAGCATCATAGGTTATGCTTTTAAGCATTGGCTCATGCCCAGAGGAAAATTTCCATCTGGAGGCCCTGGTCGACCAAAACCCTAATTTGGTGACACTGTTGATTTTGAGGCTTGATCCACTCAGAATGCTGCAACCTTGTGCTTGATTCTTGCTGTGGGAGTCCTCTTAATCCATTGGGTATGTTTGAGAGGCTAGACAAGTTGAAGATCATGTCATTACTTGATTAATCCTTTGTCTAAGAACTCTGAGAAGGCTTGACCCTAAGTTTGATTGTAGTGAAGGCTCACCCATCTTTGGGGAGACTAATGAGGCACGATGGTTCATCCATATTGTGATGATGGTTTGCACAATGATGGGGAATCTTAGTGGTCAAAATTTGGGGTATGAAAACCTCGTCAAGAAGTTCTTCCGTTAAAGGAATTTGTCCTTTATTTTATGTCTGATACGGAAAAACTCCAGGTCGCTCTCAACAAAGTTCAACGGGAAAAGAACTCTTGGAAGAAAAAATACCGCATTCTCAATGTGGAGTGTACTAAGATTCAAGAACTATTAAAAGAAAAGGATGCTCTGATTAGGATATTAGAGCAGCATGTTATAGAGAATCAGGATGACCGAAGAAATATGCTCGCTCCTTTCACTTGGCAAAAGACTGACAACCCAACAACGGCTGAAGAGCCCCGGTCAAAGAAAGGAAAAATACCAGAACCAACATCTGAGTTCTCCTCAAAGAGGACTCAGGATCCATAAGTTCAGACATTTCTTTTACAGTACTTTGTAAAATATTGTATTTCCCTTTCTGTAATCTTTCAAATTCAATAAAACGGGGTCTCCCCACTGTATGATATTTGCAATCTATTTGTTGAAGTTTCTTTTTTATTAAAGCAAAAACAAAAAAATTAATATATATCATTACATATCATTCATCATTCTCACATAACGCATTCTTCTTACCTTCGAATCTCACATCTGTGTCACGATTCTAGAGTCAAACTGTCTCATTCATACAATACTCGGGCCAATCGACAAAAGAAAATGGACGATCTCGAGGAGGAGAACAGAGAGCTGAGAGAAGAAATCGACGCTCTGAAAGAAGATCTGAAAAAAGTTCACAGTGACATGCAATCCCTGGCAACAACTCAAAGACAACAACAAAGGACTGTGATCTCGGAGATCATATATACGCCCATAGTGGAGACGTATGATCCTCGGTATAACATGCCTAAAGATCGTCCCTGGGGCATGCCTATCAACTGTATCCCTGAAGGATATATCCCGATGGTCACTGAAGACCCAGAAACTGTAGCAGGAACCGCTGGGCGTGAAGGTTACAAACTTCGGGAAAGCGAAGACGCAAGAGTGATGATAGCAACTCCTGAAGGTTACAAACTTCGGGACAGAGAAGCACCAAGAGTCACCACCGTAATGACTATACCACAACTCGTGGTACACACTATCCCGGAAGGACAGTTTCCACAAATAATTTCAGGTGGAAACGAAAACATGTACGAAAAAATGAATGAGTTCCAGGAGTAATTCCTGGAGATGCAGAAGGAACTGCATGCCATTCGCGCTCAGGATTTATTCGGAAAGGACACCGCAGACCTTTGTCTGGTCTCAAATGTGAAAATACCGCACAAATTCAAGGTGCCTGACTTTGAAAAATACAAGGGTAACTCTTGGCCTTGAAGTCATTTGGTGATGTACGCTCGAAAGATGTCAACTCAAACAGAGAATCAACAGCTACTGATCCATTATTTCCAAGACAGTTTAATCGGTGTCGCACTCAAATGGTACATGGGTTTAAACTGCACCAAGATCGTCACTTTCAGAGATCTTGGTGCTGCCTTCGTTCAACAATATAAATATAACCTGGACATGGCACCAGACCGAGATTAACTCAGAGCGATGTCGCAGAAAGACAGAGAAACTTTTAAGGAATATGTGTAGCGAGCGATTTTGGACGCGGTTCTTAAGCGCTGGTCGCTCTCTGCGGTTTGAGCTTAAACTACAGGTCGATTCATTTGTTATCCTATTGTGAGCTGAATAAGGAAGGGAAATAGATGTCTCCAATTAACCCTGCTTGCATACTGAGTTTAAACAGCGGTCTGTTAGGTTACGAATGCTATCAATGTGGGGGGCCTTTGTACTGGTTATTTGTATTTTCGCCAATACGGTTTCTTTCTTTTTATCTGGGCAGAAGGTTTCTGGCGGGGAACAAGGATTAGGATGTTAGGACTGATGTTTTTGAATTACTGCTTTTGATTGATGGAGATATGGGATTTGGGTTTTTTTGTTGATTGCGCTCGCTAAGATCTTTTCTTTCGATCTTATGCCTACGTATTCCCGTTTACCGAAACAGGGAAATCAGAGCGTTCGTAGTTCCTCCTATTCTATGGGAGGAAATGGGTGTTTTGGTGTCTTGTTCAAAGCCCAAGACGTGAAGCGAAAGGTGATTTGTATCTTGTTTAAAGCCCAAGATGTGAAGCTGAAAGGTCTCGGCTTTAGAGAGAATTTGTCATCTCTAAAGAGGGAGAAGGAGAATTACTTTAACTGGGATACGCGGATCCGAGCAATGCCATAATTTCCGAAGAAAGGGTTTTAACCTGAAGGAGAAGACTTTAACTCAGTGTAGAGCAATGCCATCTTTCCTTAGGAATTTCTCATGCTAAAAAAGGGACAGTGGCGTGGATATAGATGATCCAGAGGCTTGCCGCTTACAGCGATTAGATGAAGGGAAAGGAGTTGTCGATGTTTGTGTACTGTGAACGAGGCACAACTTTGATGCTAAAAGGTTGATTGGATCAACCAGTGGTTTTCTTATACAAAGCCTAAGAGGAGGCTAATTTCCGCTAGGAAAATCATTATACAAAGCCTAAGAGGAGGCTATTTTGTGTCCCGTACAAAGCCCGAGAGAGAGGCTAAAAGGTTTTTGACTTGACGATGGAGTCTTTTGGTATCTCGTATAAAGCCCGAGATGGAGGCTTTTTGACTCAACAAGAGAGTTTTTGTATCTCGTACAAAGCCCGAGATGGAGGCTAAAAATTTGACTCAACAAGAGAGTCTTTGTATTTCGTACAAAGCCCGAGATGGAGGCTGTTGTTTATTTGGCTCAATAAGAACCTTTTTGTATCTCGTATAAAGCCCGAGATGGAGGCGAATGGGTGATTGACTCAACGATGGAGTCTCTTATGTGTCTCGTACAAAGCCCGAGAGAGAGGCTAAACGTTGTTTGACCCCGCTGGGGAGAATCATTGTACAAAGCCCAAGAGGAGGCTATTGTAACTGTTTCAGTTAAGTGACAGATCCAATATACTGATTTTAAAAGAGAAAATCAGTTCTTATATGAGCATCACTGTACTCATGGGTTTGATTTGAGGATCAGGGATATCTCCTTCTCTTTGAGGAAACGGGAAATCCAAAGGGTATTGAGACTGTCCGAGTCTGCGGGTTTCCTTCCTATTTTTGAAGAGTGCTTGAGAATGTCTTTGAGACTCAAGGAAGTTAGACTGTCCATGTCTAGAGTTTCATCTTTTGTACTATGCTTTGAGAAACAGTAGTAGACTCTATGAAAGGACGGTTCTATGCAGATGACTAAGTTCTGTTCCTATACCTCTAGGAGGTCGTCGGGACAATTTGTACGAAGCCCAAGAGGAGGCTGGAAACTTTTAAGAAGCCGACGGGTCCTTGTACAAAGCCCAAGAGGAGGGTATCATTCCCGGAGGAAGAGATCATTATACGAAGCCTAAGAGGAGGCTGTGAATACTTCTAAGAAGCCGTAGGGTCCTTGAATAATGCCCAAGAGGAGGCGGGGTTGCTTTTAGGAAGCATGTGGGTCCTTGAACAATGCCCAAGAGGAGGCCGATGCTTTTAAGAAGCCCGTGGGTCTATCATCTCCTTTCCATTAGGAGAGATAACTCTTTTAAAGATAAAAACCACTGGTAAACGTGTGAGGTTTACTATCCAGCGACTTTTAGCTTTTGAAGAGGGTTCCTTAGTTAAGGTCCAAGATTATGACCGTAGTGGGTACCCAAACCCCGAGACATTCAAGGCAAGCCATCCACAAGGAATAGATCAAGTCAGGAAAGTTTGAGAATTTGGAAGAAACTCAAAGATGCCATTCACGGAGAATACATTCATCTTGGGGAGTAGAGCTTCTTGACGATTCCTAAGGAGGACAGCCGAAGAGAATACTGTATCTGGTGCTCCTATTGGGGATCTAGGCGTCTATTTCTACGAATAAATGAAACGGCGTCACCTAGTTCTAGACGTAGTAGTCGGGGAAACTCGAAATATCTATACTATTATTGCACAGTAGATATGAGTTTATGAAAGGAGACTTACAGTGAGCAGCCCCACAATACAGTTTATAATATGAAAGCAGTAAACGAAAGCGATAACCACTTACTCGGTTGGAGTGCTTCCATGCTGTTTGGTTAGTTGTTCAACAAAGAAAGATTGAAAACAACAGTATATTCAAAATCAAAGGAGAAAGTGTTTTGAAAAAGAAAGATTTGGGGCTTACAGCTCAAGGAGAGGCCCAAGGTTTTATCAGTGAGCGCACTGTTTGACTTTGTACAGAGGGATTTATACAAGTGACTGGGGCCCAAAATGGTTTTCTGTACAAAGGGATGGGTCTTACACTCTCTCAAGAGGCCCAAAAAGGTTTAAAGGAAAAAGAGTGGGGCTTATAACACGAGGGTAGGCCCAAATGATTTTTCGTTTAAAAATGACGATCGTGCCGAGGTTTTCTTTTAACGCGGAGGGACTTATACAATAAGTGAGGCCCAAGATGTTTTGGTTAAAAGGGGGATTGGGTCTTATACTCTAATAGAGGCCCAAAGTGTTTTTGAATGGGTCTTATAGCTCAAGGAGAGGCCCAAAATGATTCTTTTATTTTAAACGGGCGACGATCGCGCCGTTTACTTGTACAGAGGGACTTATACAATGAGTGAGGCCCAAAAAGTTTTTGTACAAGGGGGGATGGGTCTTACACTCTCTCAAGAGGCCCAAAATGTTTTGAAAATGATTTATGAGGGTTGAATTAATCCAAAACCCTAATTTGTTTTCAAAATGTATTTAATTGAATAAAAATTCAATTAAAATGATCAAAAATTGTTTAACACATGGAAAACAAATTGTGATCTTGGATTAATGCTTCAAAAATTAAGTATTGACCTACAAAATAATTAGAAAGCATTAAAAGTTGCAAAATCAATGTAGAAAAAATATTTAAAATGCCAAAAACAATCAAAATATTAATTCTTTACAAAAATATCAATTATATGAAATAAATAATATTTTTGGGATTTTTTGGGAAAATAAAATATTTTAACATTTTTGTGAATTATTAAAAAAAGAATCAACTCAAAATCATTAAAACTCAAAGAGAAATTAATTTTTGAATCAATTAAACAAAATCACAAAATTCAAATATTTGAATTTCTAAAAATGGCGCCAAGAACAGCTGAAGAACACGCGCGTGTTCTTGGTTTCTCAGATTTGCATTTTCTATCCAATCTCCATGAATACGTAATCATATCATGCAATCCACATATCATTATGCTCGTCTCAACCTCACGATCATGTCTATGTACTTTAATTTCATTTAAATTAAACATACAACAAGAAATCACGAAGAGACCTCAAGAACCCTAATTTCTGCATGAAGGCTAGGATTTTTGATACACGATTCAAACAATGCAATTAATTGAGGGAAAACATTCCATGCATGATTATGAACATATGGCCAAATTATTGTGCGAGGAAATATGCATAGATTGAGAGATGACCAAGCATGTGCTTACCTCTAGGCCATGACAGCAAGTTCAAAGTGATTTTTGATTTGGAGGTGTTACAGATGAGTGGTGATGATCTGAACAGCTTCCCTACACCCTATGGATTGTGTTTGGATGGTTGGACTTGATTGAAATTGGCTGGACCATTTTGTGGTACCTCAACTGCACTTTGGTTAAAACCTTGAGCAACCAGCTGGTGATTTTGTGAAATTGATGTTTCAGAAGTAATCTAAGTGTTTGATCAGCTCATATGTGATGTATGTGAGGTGTGTGAGTGATTGGTTTGATTGGAATTGCTCTCAAACTCAAAACCCGATAGTGACTTGCCTTAGAAGGCAAAATTGGAGTGAAAGAAGAGATTTTGAGGAAAGCATCTGTTAGATGGCTTTGGTGTACTCAAACTAACCACAATTGAGCTCTATTTATAGTATAGCAAGTTTGTTTTGCAAGGAATAGTGCATGGCAGCTGGTAAGTAGGTTTCGCCAATGTTGTCCAATGAAAATCCAAGTCTCCTCTAGCCATTGACTAGAGGTTAGGGCACAGAGCTTTGGTTCCCTTGGTCTTGGATAAGTCTTGACTGATTTCAGATGAGAATGGCTCAGTCCATGCCACCTTGATGGTTCCATTGAATGCCTCATTCCAAATTTGAAGTCTTGTCCCTATTTTGGCCATTCTAGGTTCACCATGCTATTTCTTGTTCCATGGACTTTGGAGGCTTGGCTCAGTGATGGTCCCCTTTAGATTTAATCCTCTGAGGTGTCCAAGTGGATAGGAGCAATTGAATTTGGCTGATTTTGGCAAATCGACCAAAGTTGCAAATTCTGCCTTGCCTTGACAGATTTCAGCAAGGCAACTTGCTAATGTCATATCTCATGGTGTAAGTTGAATTTGGCAATGTTCTTGGCCATTTTGGAAAGCTCTTACATGATACAACAACTGTTTGAACAAGTTTGGTTTTGATCCCTTTTGATTCCAAGTGAAAAATCCCCCTACATTTGGCAAAAAGTGAGGTAGAATCTGACTTAGTGAAAATTTCACTAAGTGTTGGAAAAAGTGACATTTTCACTTTTCAGCCACTTTGATCACTCCATAACTCAAAATCCTTAATGAATTGGAATGACTTTTAGTTGAAGTTTTTGTAGGTGATAATGAGGGCTACAAATCCATCTTTGGATGAGAAAAAATGGCCTTGTGGTTTAGGAGTTATGGTCCTTCAAAGTTGGTACCCTTGCCACTTTATTTTTAACTTAGAAAAATTTCTAAGTTTTATGGTTACCCCTTTTACAAGTTATCTCACTTTTCTTGATTTTTCTTGATGAATGATGATTCAAATCATACATTAACATCATTTTAGAGTTAAAAATCCATTTTGGTGAAAAATCTCAAAAAGTCAAAGTTGACTTTTGTGCACAGTTGACTTTTTATCAGATGAATTCCAAACTGTGCAATTCTTCAGGAAACCATGTCCTTGACCTAAATCAAACTTGATGGACATGTTCCATGGGTGTCATAGGGTATATTCAATCATGTATTAGGGTTTGGGAGCATGTCTTGGTCAAAAGTCAAAGTTACAGTTGACTTTTCCCTTAAAACCATAATTGTGGTGCAGATGGAATTGAGACTTGTTGCTCAAACTTCTTGGATCAATCCATTGTCCCAAATGGATCAATATGGTATATTAGAGACCCTCAAATCATCTCTTGAGGTCTTGGCTCATGATTTGTCCCAAAAGTCAACTTAGGGGTGAATTAGGTCAAGAAACCCTAATTCCTGATTTTTGATGAATGCATCCCTTGAGGCAAAATTGACTTGATGCATGGGTTCATGAGGTTCCATGAAGTATATTAGGTCATGTTTTGGATCAATGGCTTGTGCCCAGATGAAACTTTTCATCTGGAGGCCCTGGGTGATCAAAACCCTAATTTGGTGACACTGGCGATCTTGAGGCTTGATCCACCTAGAAGGGAGCAACCTTGTGCTTAATCCTTGAAGTGGGAGTCCTTTTGATCCTTTGAGGATGTTTGAGAGATTAGACAAGTTGAAAATCAAGTCATTTCTTGATTGAGCCTTTGTCTAAAGCTCAGAGAGGGCTTGAAACCCTAATTTTGATTGTAGTGGATGCTCACCCATCTTTGGGGAGACTAATAAGGTACAAAGGTACATCCATATTGTGCTGATGATTTGCACAATGATGGGAAATCTTAGTGGTCAAAATTTGGGGTATGACAATATGCTCAGAGATGGCGTGAAATTGCCGCCCAGATTTGTCCCCCTTTTGAGAAAAAAGAGATGACAAAGATATTTTTGAAGACCTTGAGCTCATTCTATTACGGCCGAATGGTCGCCAGTCCCCCCAACGACTTCACTAAGATGGTGAATATGGGAGTACGCCTTGAAGAGGCAGTCCGAGAAAGACGTTTAGTCAAAGATGCAGAGCCATCAAGCAGTGCCAAGAGATACGATATGCTTTCCCTAAGAAAAAAGAGCAAGATATCGGTAATATCTCTCTCGAAAAGCAAAGGCGAAGGTATCAACCAGTAGCAGCGGTAACTCCTGCTATCAACCCAACGCCGGCTCCAACGTATCAACCTCAGGTTGCTCAGAGCCAACCGAATTAACAACAGTATTAGCAAAGGACACAACAACCTCGTCAGCAAGCTCGTCCACAGTACAACAATAACAATCGTACAACACGACCACCAGAGTTTGACCCTATACCGATGTTGTACGCAGAACTATTTCCACGACTACTGGTCAAGGGGAACATCCAAACCAGCTCTCCTCTTGTGGTACCAGAAAATCTGCCTTTTTGGTTCAAAGCAGATCAAACATGCCCTTATCATCAAGGAGGACCGGGGCACAACATTGAAAACTGTCTCAGCTTCAAATCTGATGTGCAGAAGCTTGTCAGGAATGGGGTCTTATCCTTCAAGGATACAAATCCAAATGTTCAGATGAACCCGTTACCCCAGCATAAGAAGACTGCTATAAATTTGATAGAGGAAGAATTTAACCACAATTATCAAATTCACGATGTACTCCTATTAGGAACCAATCTGGTCAGGGTGCATTGCAGACAGAGCGGGTACGGTCATGTACCGTCTCACAATTATCACCAGTGTGATATCTGTTCAAAGAATAATCAAGGATGTTCTGTAGTGCAATCAGCTCTACAAGAACAGATGGATCTCGGATGGATCCAAGATCATCGAATTCGTGAGGTCAATATGGCCTACGCAAATCCCAACATTGCCCAGAACCACAACTTTCTGGCAATGAATGTCAACTTGGTGGCAGTGCACTCAAGGCAAAGCCAACACCATGATCTGCCACGACACGATTACAATTCCTGTCTGATATGCTCAATAAACAATCAGGGATGCTCTTTTGTACAAGAGGCCCTCCAGCGTCAGATGGATCTCGGATGGATCTAGGATTACCGTGATAGAAGTAGCCATCAAGTTAATATGATTCAAATATTTGATATTCGCTTGATGAATACCAGTCTGGTAGAATTACATGCTAAGCAAGTCAGGCTCGGTTTTCTGGCTTCACATGATTATCAGGATTGTAAAGTGTATCATGAAGACGACCAAGGATATGCACTTGTCCAAAGAACACTTCAACACTTGTTGGACCACTGGTGGCTTCCAATCTACTTGGATGAAGCTACACAACAAATCAGTATGACTAACGGGAATCTGTAATACCCCAAAATTTGCCCTCTTATTTTTCTCAATAATTGGCTTATGCTTCACATTCATCTGCATCTCCATTAGGTCATAACATTCACGATCATACATTTGCATGTGCTCCTGGGGCGTGGGATAATGGTTCCTTATCTTCGGTGCGACTTGGTTGATGTTCATCAATTGAAGATGGTGGTTAAGGTTCATGGGAAAAGCATCTTTACATGGGATCCACTTATGGATTCATATTATGGGCAGGGCAATGTTATTCTCTCAGTTACTTATGGTTCGTTGCTTATAATACCAGTTGATGAGGGTTGATATTGAAGTTGGCTGGAGTTGGGAATTCATTGAATATTTGAGTTTTGATTCGGATGTGAATTTTGATTGATCAAAGTTTAAGCATGTGAAGTTTGAAAACAGGATTCATGTGGATTACTTGGAATTCAAAATACAAGTTCATTAAGTCATATCCAAACCTCTATTCATATCCATTTCTATGTCATCGTCCATAGCATTTTCTTTTTGTCCGATTCAATATCCAAGGTTAACCCATAACCATTTTTGACCTATTGTCCACTTTTAGATTCATTCTTGGGTCATGTCCATTTTAGACTCATTTTCATCTATATCCAAAGTAAAATCCATGTCCATTTCCTAAGTCACATATTCATATCCATATTCAAATTTTAAATCCATATTCAATTTTTCAACTCATTTTTCACTAACCATTTCCATCTAAATTCAATGTCTAATCCATGTTCAAGAGTCCTTAAACCATTTTTTGTCATAATCCATATCCATTTAAATCCATTCTCTTAACCAATTCCTAAATCCACATTTAAATGTTAGGTCCAATTCATCCATTTTCCTTTTAACCAGTAACTATTTG
Organism: Lathyrus tuberosus; assembly: GCA_022829125.1. Taxonomy (NCBI): domain Eukaryota; kingdom Viridiplantae; phylum Streptophyta; class Magnoliopsida; order Fabales; family Fabaceae; genus Lathyrus; species Lathyrus tuberosus. The sequence goes on along the minus strand of JALAZF010000241.1, from coordinate 909,445 downwards.
AAATATCCAAAAACCACATTTCAAATGTCCAATTCAATTTCCAAATTCAAATGACCAAGTCCAAAATCCATACCAAGATCACATTCTAAATCATTTTCAATATTACACTTCAATTTAAAACCAAACACAAGCCATAAGCCAAATTCCAACAGTTGAAGACAATTTGGGGTTTAGACATTCTTTTTCTAGCCTATCATGACCCGTTTTGTGCGTGTGGTAGTGGGATATGGAAGGAGTTTGGTTCTATTCACATGGAGATACACAACCTGCTTTAGTCCAAGGAAGCTACAGTGCATAAACACAGAATATTATGTCACAACACTGCAAGGATAGCGCAAGAGATTTCATAATAGAAAATCATTACAACAGAAAAGAATTCACACCAGTTGGAATAAAAAAAGATTATAACAGTTTTCTTCTAACAAATTCCCCTAACAATTACAAAACCTCCGAACCATTCTTTCTAACGGAGTTTCATAACTGACTCTAGAAGAACCTAACAATCTCTAACAGTTTCTAACTAACACCATAACCAACTCATCATTCTTCAAGATCTGCAAATCTTCAATCTCTATCTCCAACTTCAAACAACAATTCACCAAGCTTCACCTTCAATTCCTTCCAATCTTCTCCTAATAACCTCAATTTTCTGCAACCACCTTATCAGCCTTCAACCATCACCTTCAAATTCTTCACCTGCAATTGAATCAAGAAAAAACTCAGTTCTACAGATTCAAGCTTTACCACTCAAGAATTCTCGCATTGATTTCACACAACGGATTCGTAAACAATCCCAACTCTGCCCAAGAATTCATTAACAACAATGACAAATCCAAGAACGTGACTCACGCAACTCACCATCAACAAGGTTCAACAGCTCGCATCGTGAACAACTTACAAGCAACTTCGAATCACAACCGCGATCTTGTGAGTCCACGTCAAAGTCACCTTCGCAACGTCAAAAATTCGTTGATGATTCCTACGAATTCACATCAATGACGATGATTTGAAGTTATACACAGAAGATGGAAGAAGAACGAAGAAGGTCGAGCAAGAGGAGGACGAAGTGATACCTGCAAACTTCAGCAGTCTAACCACTATGTTGGAGTCCACCTCAAAATCAAGAAAATGATTTGAAGCTCTACGATCACGAGCAATCAGCAATTTGAAGAACCTGCAACAAACCATAACCTTCAATTTCACGAGAGTCATCGAATTGAGAACCTATTCTTCCTCTTCACCTTCAACCTACTCTTCTCACGAGGCATCTTAAATCTGTAACTGTGAGTTAAGCTACCTCAATTACGTCTCGTTTTCGTCATCATCCATACGCTTCAGGTCCTTACAGAACCTATGAAAATCAAGATTCAACTTCATCAACAATAAATTCACAAGCAGAAAAAATAGAACGCAGTAGAGCAATTCAAATAAGGAAGACGAAGAAGAGCGAAGTGCGAGCATTACCTGAGAAGTCTTCGACGTCATCGAAACCACACCAGATTTGAACAGCGTTTGAAGGTGGCGATCCTCGAAATCGCGGTTGAATGAAAAGCGATTCTCATAATCGCGTTTGAAGAAGCACTTATGGTGACTGTCGTGTTTAGAATCGCGTTGAAACCTAGTGTCTAGGAAGGTTGGAAGAAGGTGAGAACGAAGGATAACGTGGTGAGAAGAGAACGGAGGAGCTGGAAGGAGAAAGGAGGTTGACGGCGCCTGGGAAGAGAAATAGAGAAGAGGATGGTAGTCTGAAAGAGTTAGGGTTTTTTAATCCTTTGTGAAGTGATGTGGTTTGGGCATTATGTCCCATGGAAAAGCTGTTTACACCATCAAAATCATTCCCTGCACCCCCTGTTACGGGTTTCTCTTTTGTATTAATCTCTTTCTAGTCTTTTTAGATTTTAGGTTCTGTTAATAGGTTGTAATTTTGACTAATTAAGTTTAGATTTTCTTAATTGATTTTTTTTAGCTTAATTGCTTAATTGTTTTCGGCTTAATTGCTTAATTGAATTTTTAGCTTAATTGCCTAATCGAGTTTTTAGCTTAATTGCTTAATTGTTTTTGCCTAATTGTTCATTAATCATTTTCGGCTTGATTGCTTGGATAATCTAGTTGTTGACTAATTGTTTTTTAAGCTAGATTAATCTTAGTTGATTTGGGTATTAGAATTAGAATTTAGGAATTAATCTTAGCCTAATTAGATTTTGGCCTAAATTTGAGATTTATCTTGACTTCTCCTTGACATTTTAATATAGTTTAGTGATTTATGCTAATTAGGTTTAGAATCCTCAATTGACGATATTGCTTAATCATATCCTAATTGATGTTTTTGCTTAATGGTTCACTAATCGGTTTTTAGCTTAATTGCTTGATAGTTATTTTGTAGCTTGATGACTTGATAATATGTTTTGGCTTAATTGGTCACTAATTATTCATTAATCATTTTAGCATTAGAAATTAACTTTGGACTAATTGATATTGACATAGTTTGAATTGATTTTGTTCTTACATTGACTTTACTTAGATTTTAATGATAACATTGATTAATCATTTTAATAGTTTCATTTGGTAACTTTGTTAATAGTCTTTAATATGTTTTGCATAGATTTTTGACTAATTGTTGTTTACATTTAGTATTGATTTCAATTACTTCTTATTGACATTTCCTTTTGATCTTAGTTGCTCACTTTGGTTATTTCCATTTGAATTTGGACTAACCTTTGAGTTTGTTTTGTAGTGTTTTACACTTGATTAGCTAAATGTAGAAGCTGTTGTATACATAGCTGCTGTGAACAAAGAGTGCTGTAGAATGTTGTTATCCTGGCTGGCTGCATATACACCCATTATGTTCTGGAAATAGTAGTTGTTATAGACTATTTTTACTTGTTGCTAGTTTTTACAGCTATGCAGGTGCTGGAGCGCTGTTGTTGTTGCTGTTTATGGCTTATGACCTTGTTTTATTGTCTTAAGAGCATTTGGTTCCATGCCTTTCACGGACCCGTTTCACTTTCTAACACTTTTGCTCATTTATGCTAGATCGCTAGAAGTTGGCCGGTTTGCATATACTTTGCTTGCGTTGCTACGGATTGATATCCGTTCGGTATCACTTCACTTCTCTTTTACTAATTCCACATTTTTCCTTTTTATGCCATGAGAAGTAGGATTGGGAGTCCGTGCCACTTGGCCGGCAATGATGGAAGTCCTCAAAGGAGACTCTGTTTGTGATTGTTTAATATTGTGCCTGAAGACCTCTATGAGGCATCCCATTCCCATTTCCCCTGGTAAGACCTCCAAGGAGGCAATTGACGGAAGGTAGGGTTCGCAATCAACCCCCGTTATTCTAGTTGAGTTGTTCTTAGCTCTCATTACATGATTGAAGCTTTGAACATCACCTGCTCCTGTTATCGAGTCGGTCAAGTGGAAGATAGGGTTCGTAACCAACCCCCACGCTTTGTCTTTAGCTCGCATTGACCAATGCTGATGCTTATGTGATCTGATTCACATCTTCCCCTTTCTTATTCTTCTCTCCATGATTCTTGATACCATTGGGTGAGCACCCATACTTCCCACACTTAGCTTGTTTGCCTCGGTTGATATGACCCCTTGGCTAAAGTTCCCCTCTTTTTTCTACTTTGATTGTGTGACATCGCTGTTTATTGACACTGTTTACTCTTTCATTGCTTTCATTTCATTTTGTGATTGATTCATCCTGTGTTTACTTGTCTGATGACATGATCCCGTAAGATTCCTAGCTCCACTTAATTTTTTATTAAGTCGGAGGTAGGAGATACATTAGGATAGCAATCCATGTATGCTAACATTAGGTAGACTTCCCTTTATTACCTCAACCATAGGGCCATCATTGTATGATAACATTAGGACCTAGTTTCCCCTTAGCATTTTTTTTCAACCCTTTGAGTTCTTCTTTCTCATCTCAAAACAAAAAGCAAAAAAAACACTCAATAAAGGCCTAACACATATTGTATTTGAGCCTTTCATGTGGAAACAAGGAGGTGAGGGGTCTTCTCTCATTTCCTTGGAATGTTTAGTGTACGTCCCGTCTTGGGTCGATATGCGAGGCATTCGATCCTATATGAAAGACTTAACTACAATGTGTGTTACAAAACACAAAACAATCAAAACACTTCTTTCTTAAAGGACAAAAACAAACAAATGACGTCATTCCTTCGGGAATTCTCTTCTCATCTCACTCACTCTCGACGTACGAACGTGCTTCTCCTCGTTCTCTCGCAAGACGGTAACGCTAAGTCGCCATACAGCGAGCTGCAACACCTGAGCTAGAACATTAGTCGTTCCATTAAAAAGCACAAACAAAGCATCCCTAGTGAGGGGAACTACGTCGCTCTGATTCTCATGTTCCCGATGAGATACGTAAGCAGTGGGGTAGGGCCCATTCGAGCACTTCTTTTATTTTCCCTACATTTGTTTCTCTTTCTCTCTCCTTTCCTTTTCCAATTCTCCAGCTAGCAGTTTTTTTTCCAGTATCCTTTCTTTACACCCTTTGATTGAAGCAGCAAGCGTGGATCCCATCGGGTACGATGGACGCGTGGGGGTGCTAATACCTTCCTCTCGCTTAACGGACTCCCGAACCCCAGTTCTCTTGGTTGCAAGACCATGCTCTTTCCTTTCCCCAGGTTTATGCGGTGTTTCCTTTCCCTCTCTTGGGATAAATACACATTGCTGGAGACTCTGTTTCGTGCCACTTTCGCGTTTGTACCAGGATGAAAATCCCGGGAGCGACAGCTGGCGACTCTGCTGGGGACAGATTGACCTCTTCCTGGTTCATCCCTAAGCAAGTCGGTCCTAACGCTTGTTTGTTTTTCTTTCTTTCATTTGGTGTTTATGTTTATTTACTTTACTGTATTTACTGCATTTTAGCATTACATATCATATTATTACTAGTGTGCTGGACTGGTTTTCTGTTTGGCGGGATGGGATTTCTGAGAGATAAGCCCATTACACAGGCTTTAGTATACACTTAGAATTAGAGTGGAGAGTAGTGGGACCTACGTGTCGTCTGGAGTACATTTGGTGTTCACGAAATTCACATCCAAACGAGGCTATCTTGGGAGATATTCTGACGTGCGTGTCTTGCGTATTTCAGAATGTTGATCTAGAGAGCTGTCGACTCTGGTGACCATTCCCGTGGACTCAGTTGCTGCACTCCTCCCGAGTTGTGACAGTGGCAGACCACACTTTGTGGCAAACCCATTGCACATTCTTGATCCGAGGGCCCAATGCTGGGAACTCGCTATAGGATATCTTTTTTGAAAGTGAATCAGTGGAGGCACTCCTCGATTGGCGATAGTACTGTACCCCGAGGGATGAATGTACTATTGCTTCTCGACCTCAGTGCCAGAAGCTGAGGACCTTTCGTTTTGGAGAATCAGTTGAGGCCTCCTCGATTGATGATGATGCCAAACCAAAAATGGTGAACGTATCATCATTTCTCGACCTGAGAGCCCGGGATACTGAGGACCCTAGTACCCACATGTGAGAGGGCGGGTTGTTTACAGGTCTGCAGGTAACCTTGACCTTCAACCTACCCGGTATTCTGGTTTTCCTATCAGTGTGGACTCATCAGCCTGGTATTATGGTATTCTGACATTGTGACTATCTCGGTATTCTGATTAGGTCGGCACTCTGATTATGCCGATATTCTGGCATTTTGGTATTCTGATTATTCTGGTATTCTGATTATGCCGATATTCTGGCATTTTGGTATTCTGATTATTCTGGTATTCTGATTATGCCGATATTCTGGCATTTTGGTATTCTGATTATTTGGATATTTTGGTATTCTGGTATTTCTCTTCAGAGCAGACCTGTGAACTTATTCATTCATCGGCACAGCACAACACTTATTCAGACTATATGGAAGCTTTGATCCCATGTCTTATTGCATTCATATTATTGCATTGCATTTGCATCTCGCATCATTTTGCATATCTTTCTCCAGACTAGACCAGTGAGCTCATCCATCCTTTGACTCGACTTGCAGTTGGTTTCCTGACTTTCGTATTGGACTGGAATTAACTTTTGGGAGCATCATGAACTCAGAAGAGCAGAATCAGCTTGTGACCAGGGCCGATGTTGAATTGATGAAAACTCAGTTGGACCAACTAATGGAAGTTGTGGCCGCCATGACAAGGGGAGGGGCCAATATTTAGAGAATTGAGAATGTTATTCCACCTCTAATGAATAATGTTTCTCAAGATCAGCCGGTGTGAATCCCTGTTGAGAATCAAGTTATGCAAGGACGTCCTTTTGTCCGAGGCGAACATTTGTCTTCTCTCGATGATGCTGATTAAAATAGTTTTGCATTCTCTGTGCCAAATGTCCAAGGGGTAGTTCCAAAAATGAAGCCTAAGGATCCACGATCTGTTGATGACGAAAAATACTGTGTATTGGACGAGAAACTTAAAGCCCTGGAGAGGCGTGATATGCTTGAGTTGATTGCTTCGAGCATGTGTTTGGTGCCCGGCCTGGTAACGCCTCCAAAGTTCAAAACGCCGAAGTCTGAGCAGTACAAAGGGAATGCTTATCCAAAGCAACATTTGGTGATGTTTTGCCGAAGAATGACCTGTCCAAAATGAAAAACTCATGATTCAATGTTTCCAAGACAGTCTGAGTGGGGCATCAGTGTATTGGTATATGCAGTTAAAGAGTGGTTGCATCTAGTCACGGTCAGATTTAGCCAACGCCTTCGTGAAGCAATACCACTATAATCTTGACATGGCTCACAGCCGAATGCATTTGCAAGACTAGTCTCAAGCAGATAATGAATCATTCAGAGGGTATGTTTAGAGATGGAGAGAGTTAGCTACTCGTGTTCAACCACCACTTTCGGATAGAGAATTGGTAGATTAGTTCAGGGATACCTTGCAAGGTGCGTACTTGGAAAAGATGATTGTCAATAGAGCGGCAAAATTGTCTGACCTGGTAATGGTGGGAGAACGTATCGAGAGCCTGCTCAAGTATGGAAAGATGCAAGACGTCTCGAACTTCCAAGCTAATGAAAGTGCATCAGTTGTCAGTCCTCAAAATCAACTGTCATATCACCGTTAGTCGCGTCAGCACGCCTGACAAAGAACAAGAAAGCCGAGAGGCATTTCACTCAGTTGCCAATATCGTACAGTCGGATATTGCAAGATTTGATTAAAGGTGGATTAATAGTGTCGAAGAAATTGAGCCAGTGCCTTTTCCATTACCCACCAGGTTTTGATGTCAACGCCCATTGTGACTACCATACTGGGGCACAGGGGCATTCAACTGAAGGTTGTAAGGTAGGTGGGTCCATCAGTCCAAGTTATGGAAGAAGGCACCGAGAGCAGTTGTGCAGGTGGTTATTAGAGTGACTTCAAAGAGCAATTCTGAAGACGGCTAGCTCATTAGCGAATCATGCTTGGAAAGTCCCAGTTCCTCGAAGCTGGCAATCATTATATCATGTCATTTCTTTGCATTTGTAGTTTCTTTTCTATTAAAGTACAAACTCATTTGTAAAACTTGTCTATTTTTAATTGATAATGGTAATGAAATGAATATGCATGTTATGATTAAATCAAGTCGTGTTCACTCATATTTTTTATCGATATCATATGCTTGTTTAAGCAGGAGCCTAGGGAGGATGACGAAATCGAAGATGCAAAAACTTCCGATTGTATGCTTTTGAACAAAAACCCTGTTGATGATGTACAGGCATTATTTCAAATCCCCAAACACTGGAGATATAAGGGAGATAGACCCTCATTAACCCCTTTGAGCCTTGAAGTAGGAGTTTCTTTTCGTATGAAAAAACCCTCAATCTTAACCTAGGGCAAGGTAGGTGTCAGTTAATTTGACCAAGCGTTCAAATTTCAAAAGGAGTGTGCATCTGAGGATCCATTACCTTCTATTCCACCGTCAAGAGGTCAAGAAATAAGAAACCACAATGGTTATCCATCAACAATCAAGGAGTGAGGCAGTCACAACCCTTTCAACAAAGTCAAGACAAGCCAGTGTCACACGATTTGTTCCAAAAAAAAAAGAATAAAAAAAAGAAAAAAAAAAGCCCGCTAAGTCGAAACTTGAAAACAAGCGACTTAGGCAAAAGTCAGGGCATCCCGCTGGACTTCAAAATCTAAAGATTCAAAAGAATCAGTCCAGGCAAAAATTAGGGATCAAAAAGCAAAAGAATGAGAAAGTGAAAAACAAGGCATTCCAAAAGAAAATCCTCGAGCAAGAACAAAGTCGTGTGACTACGAACAAAAGACAAAAGGGGTGAATGTTACTCCAAAACCTCATTGGGTCTCAAATTATCAGTTTCTTGGGTTCCTTAAAGATCACAAATTCTTTTTGAGAGGCGAGCGCTTGTGCAAATTAGCTGAACGTAGGACTGGAGAACATCAAGAAGAATGGGTGGGTTAAAATAAAACTTTGAGCCTTATATCCCTTCTTTCTCAAACCGTGAACCAGGCCATGTTACAACCTTTAAAAGTCCTAATTGAAGTAGGGTTGTTTCGAAAGCATACTTCGGTTAATATCGCGTCAGTTCTGACTCCCAAGAGTATCTTTCTTACCATTCATGGTGGTATCGATGTGACAGTCAGATAAGTGATTCGTTCACTATATGTCACCATATGTTTCCAGTGAACAGACTTGGATCTCAAAACTGTCATATGCATTGCATTAAAATTGTCATTTTCAAAACGATCAGTTTTGCTTGCGAGTAAGTACAGGACATCAGGAAAGTTTCTACAATGGAAAGATTGATCAAGATGAGATGCAAAAGCCAGAAGACTTCGTTGAGCAGGGGCAAGCCATTAAACGATCACGCCAAATGGGCAAGCCATTCCAAGACTCATCTAATATGGGGTAATCACGTCGATAAATCTCTTCAATGTGTAGCCAAGCCGGGGTAGTCATATTGAGAAAGTCTTTTCAGAGAGCGGTCAATCATAGGCAGTCACGTCGAGAAATCTCTAAAAGTTCAGCCAAACTGGTGGCAATCACGTTGAGATCCGTTGAATCTCTCTAAAAGCATTCAAACTGGGGCAATTATGTCGGGATCCGATAAATCTCTCCACAAATGGGTAATATGGGGCAATCAGCTCAATTTGACAAATCTCTCTAAGATCAGTCAGGGGCAAAATCACTGCAAGGATTATATTGAGGCAAGCCACCTCAAGAGCACGAGAAGCTATCCTATTCCAAAAGATAGTTAATCAAAAGCACCTCTTCAAGATTCGGTATACTGAGGCAGAGTATTTCAAATCTTTACGAATTTTGTCGAGACAAATCCTTTCATACATTATGCAGTTTGGGGCAGTTACGTCGAGATCTATAAATCTCTCTGAGAGTTTGAATACCCTGGGGCATTTTGAATGCCAGGTTTTCTGTAAAATCCTCTTGAGATGATTTTTCCCAATAGACCATGTGGTACGAGGCAAGTCGGGAGTTCGCTTGTGATATCTGGCATGTAGTCGATCAGTAGAAGTGTGAAGTGCCAAAGTAGCTCCCAACATGGACTTTATTTTCCTCGGCAAGGCGCCAGAGGGTATCGTTCCCCAGTGAGTTATTAACGTTGCTAGTTTCCCCCGACAGAGATAGCCAAGACGGCATTGTCCTCGGCAAAGTATCCTCCCTAGCGAGAGACATAAGGTTTGGTTTCCCCAACCCGAGTTAGATTTGCCTTTCTCCAGCAAGAGTTCGAGTCCCTAGACAGGGTAGAGATGGTTTGATCTTCCCCTCTAAGCAGGTGGGTATCCTTTTACAAAGCTCCAATGATCGTTCCGCCCCAAGCAGAGACGGTTTCTTAGCAGGAAAGTACTTCCGGGAGGTGGTCATCCCCAGCGTATTGATAGAGCTTCATGATCCCCAGTAATATCGTCAAATGGTAGTACTGTAGCCAGCATGTTCAGAAAAAGATTCTCATTTCACTCTTTTGCCACAACGTTTACTGATTGAATCCATGGTCTGGCCGACGGTCGCGCACGACGATTCGATATTAACAAGTCAGTTTCAAATGGGCAGGGTTGTATCTTATTAAGTCGATTCTCCTATTCAGTAATTCCAACAGCTACAATCTTTTTTGTGTCGATAACGGTTGCAAATTCCCCAGCAGAATGGCCTCGCAGCTAATGTTTAAGACTCAGTAAGTGTCCAAGAGTTTGGAGATGTTGAATCTTCTGTAAAATCCTTCTGGGATGTTTTCTTCAAATCAGCCTGGTATCATGGGGCAAGAGCAAGAGGTTGACCATCCCAAGCATGGAGCATTTTGAAAATTCCCCAGCAGGAGGTGTTCCAAATCTATTATCCCCAGTAGAGTTTAAAGAGGCGCGGTCTTCTGTAAAATCCTCAAGGGACATGTCCAGCACGAGACGCTCTGAAGTGGTTTTCCCCAGCAGGGTTGGTTATAACTCATTATCCCCCAGCGGAGTTCTATGGTTATAGTTATTCCCCAAGAAGACTGGTTCAGATGATGCCTCCCCAGCAAAGTTATCATTTCCTACAGCAACCTCAACAGGTTTGTCAGGTCAGTGCCCAGATCAGGAGGTCAGGGCAATTTGTCTTCCCCAGTACGGTTTGTGACCACGAAGTCAATCCAGCTTGTTATCCCCAGCGGAGTTGCCTACCTTTCCTCAGCATTTATTTTGCTGAGAACCTCTTTGCATTTTGCATATAGTATGCATGGCATCCTCAAAATGCGTAGCATTTCCATTGAGATGGAGCATTACGCCATGGAAAAATTCAAACATACGCATGTGAAGCATAAGCCAGTTTTGATAACTCGTGCGAGGGTCCAAAGCTTTGCTCCTTATATCATTGACAAAGCCAGAAAGAATTCCTAGTTCATTCCCCGACAGGCATTGCGAAACGGTACAAAGGGTTTCATCATTTTTCTCCCCACAGAGTCATATCTCTCAACTTGCTAGTTTCTTGGAACCATCCTCGATAGGATTACTGTAGCCGTCCCCGACAGCACTTTTGAGTTTTAACCATACCAGTTCCCGACAGGTCCATTTACCCATCCCCGATAGGTAAGCCTTGGTTATAAACTGTAGCCGTCCCCGACAACACTTTTGAGTTTTAACCATACCAGTTCCCGACAGGTCCATTTACCCATCCCCGATAGGTAAGCCTTGGTTATAAACTGTAACCGTCCCCGACAACACTTTTGAGTTTTAACCATACCAGTCCCTAACAGGTCCATTTACCCATCCCCGATAGGTAAGCCTTGGTTATAAACTATAGTCGTCCCCGACAGCTCCCTTTAGTTTGAACCTTACCAGTTCCCAACAGGTCCACTTACCCATTCCCGATAGGTAACCCAGGTCCAAGCTTACCAGTTCCCGACAGGTATTTCACCAGTTCTCGACAGGTAGTTTCACCAGTTCCCGACAGGTAGTTCACCAGTTCCCGACAAGTTTCCTATGGAGTCCAATGGTTCCAAATTCTTTCTCACAAGCTTTTCTTCCTTACCATTGCTTCATTTACAACATTTTTCTTTATCCACACAATGCAAATTTTCTCGGTTATTTTTGTATTCAATCCCTATGTATCTCGAATTCCTGATAGTCGTTGCTTTCATCCATTCAAGTCCACAGTGATTGAATAGGGGCAGCTGTAACACCCCAAAATGTGCCCTCTTATTTTTCTCAATAATTGGCTTATGCTTCACATTCATCTGCATCTCCATTAGGTCATAACATTCACGATCATACATTTGCATGTGCTCCTGAGGCGTGGGATAATGGTTTCTTATCTTCGGTGCGACTTGGTTGATGTTCATCAATTGAAGATGGTGGTTAAGGTTCATGGAAAAAGCATCTTTACATGGGATCCACTTATGGATTCATATTATGGGCAGGGCAATGTTATTCTCTCAGTTACTTATGGTTCGTTGCTTATAATACCAATTGATGAGGGTTGATATTGAAGTTGACTAGAGTTGGGAATTCGTTGAATATTTGAGTTTTGATTGGGATGTGAATTTTGATTGATCAAAGTTTAAGCATGTGAAGTTTGAAAACAGGATTCATGTGGATTACTTGGAATTCAAAATACAAGTTCATTAAGTCATATCCAAACCTCTATTCATATCCATTTCTATGTCATCGTCCATAGCATTTTCTTTTTGTCCGATTCAATATCCAAGGTTAACCCATAAACATTTTTGACCTATTGTCCACTTTTAGATTCATTCTTGGGTCATGTCCATTTTAGACTCATTTTTATCTAAATCCAAAGTAAAATCCATGTCCATTTCCTAAGTCACATATTCATATCCGTATTCAATTTTTAAATCCATATTCAATTTTTCAACTCATTTTTCACTAACCATTTTCATCTAAATTCAATGTCTAATCCATGTTCAAGAGTCCTTAAACTATTTTTTATCATAATCCATATCCATTTAAATCCATTCTCTTAACTAATTCCTAAATCCACATTTAAATGTTAGGTCCAATTCATCCATTTTCCTTTTAACCAGTATCTATTTGAAATATCCAAAAACCACATTTCAAATGTCCAATTCAATTTCCAAATTCAAATGACCAAGTCCAAAATCCATACCAAGATCACATTCTAAATCATTTTCAATATTACACTTCAATTTAAAACCAAACACAAGCCATAAGCCAAATTCCAACAGTTGAAGACAATTTGGGGTTTAGATATTCTTTTTCTAGCCTATCATGACCCGTTTTGTGCGTGTGGAAGTGGGATATGGAAGGAGTTTGGTTCTATTCACATGGAGATACACAACCTGCTTTAGTCCAAGGAAGCTACAGTGCATAAACACAGAATATCATGTCACAACACTGCAAGGATAGCGCAAGAGATTTCATAATAGAAAATCATTACAACAGAAACGAATTCACACCAGTTGGAATAAAAAAAAGATTCTAACAGTTTTCTTCTAACAAATTCCCCTAACAATTACAAAACCTCTGAACCATTCTTTCTAACGGAGTTTCACAACTGACTCTAACAGAACCTAACAATCTCTAACAGTTTCTAACTAACACCATAACCAACTCATCATTCTTCAAGATCTGCAAATCTTCAATCTCTATCTCCAACTTCAAACAACAATTCACTAAGCTCCACCTTCAATTCCTTCCAATCTTCTCCTAATAACCTCAATTTTCTGCAACCACCTCATCAGCCTTCAACCATCACCTTCAAATTCTTCACCTGCAATTGAATCAAGAAAAAACTCAGTTCTACAGATTCAAGCTTTACCACTCAAGAATTCTCGCATTGATTTCACACAACGGATTCGTAAACAATCGCAACTCTGCTCAAGAATTCATTAACAACAAAGACGAATCCAAAAACGTGACTCACGCAACTCACCATCAACAAGGTTCAACAGCTCGCATCGTGAACAACTTACAAGCATCTTCGAATCACAACCGCGATCTTGTGAATCCACATCAAAGTCACCTTCGCAACTTCAAAAATTCGCTGGGGATTCCTACTAATTCACATCAACGACGACGATTTGAAGTTATACACAGAAGATGGAAGAAGAATGAAGAAGGTCGAGCAAGAGGAGGACGAAGTGATACCTGCAAACTTCAGCCGTCTAACCACTGTGTCGGAGTCCGCCTCAAAATCAAGAAAACGATTTAAAGCTCTACGATCACGAGCAATCGGCAATTTGAAGAACCTGCGACAAACCATAACCTTCAATTTCACGAGATTCATCGAATTGAGAACCTATTCTTCCTCTTTACCTTCAAGCTACTCTTCTCGCGAGGCATCTTCAATCTGTAACTGTGAGTTAAGCTACCTCAATTACGTCTCATTTTCTTCATCATCCATACGCTTCAGGTCCTCACAGAACCTATGAAAATCAAGATTCAACTTCATCAACAACAAATTCACAAGCAGAAAAAACAGAACGCGGTAGAGCAATTCAAATAAGGAAGACGAAGAAGAGCGAAGTGCGAGCATTACCTGAGAAGTCTTTGACGTCATCGAAACCGCACCAGATTTGAACCGCGTTTGAAGGTGGCGATCCTCGAAATCGCTGTTGAATGAAAAGCGATTCTTAGAATCGCGTTTGAAGAAGCACTTATGGTGACTGTCGTGTGTAGAATCGCGTTGAAACCTAGTGTTCTAGGAAGGTTGGAAGAAGGTGAGAACGAAGGATAACGTGGTGAGAAGAGAACGGAGGAGCCGGAAGGAGAAAGGAGGTTGACGGCGCCTGGGAAGAGAAATAGAGAAGAGGATGGTAGTCTGAAAGATTTAGGGTTTTTTAATCCTTTGTGAAGTGATGCGGTTTGGGCATTATGTCCCATGGAAAAGCTGTTTACACCATCAAAATCACTCCCTGCCCCCTGTTACGGGTTTGACTTTTGTATTAATCTCTTTCTAGTCATTTTAGATTTTAGGTTCTGTTAATAGGTTGTAATTTTGACTAATTAAGTCTAGATTTTCTTAATTGATTTTTTTTAGCTTAATTGCTTAATTGTTTTCGGGTTAATTGCTTAATTGAATTTTTAGCTTAATTTCCTAATCGAGTTTTTAGCTTAATTGCTTAATTGTTTTTGCCTAATTGTTCATTAATCATTTTCGGCTTGATTGCTTGGATAATCTAGCTGTTGACTAATTGTTTTTTAAGCTAGATTAATCTTAGTTGATTTGGGTATTAAAATTAGAATTTAGGAATTAATCTTAGCCTAATTAGATTTTGGCCTAAATTTGAGATTTATCTTGACTTCTCCTTGACATTTTAATATAGTTTAGTGATTTAGGCTAATTAGGTTTAGAATCCTTAATTGACGATATTGCTTAATCATATCCTAATTGATGTTTTTGCTTAATGGTTCACTAATCGGTTTTTAGCTTAATTGCTTGATAGTTGTTTTGTAGCTTGATGACTTGATAATATGTTTTCGCTTAATTGGCCACTAATTGTTCATTAATCATTTTAGAATTAGAAATTAACTTTGGACTAATTGATATTGACATAGTTTGAATTTATTTTGTTCTTACATTGACTTTACTTAGATTTTAATGATAACATTGATTAATCATTTTAATAGTTTCATTTGGTAACTTTGTTAATAGTCTTTAATATGTTTTGCATAGATTTTTGACTAATTGTTGTTTACATTTAGTATTGATTTCAATTACTTCTTATTGACATTTCCTTTTGATCTTAGTTGCTCACTTTTGTTATTTCCATTTGAATTTGGACTAACCTTTGAGTTTGTTTTGTAGTGTTTTACACTTGATTAGCTAAATGTAGAAGCTGCTGTATACATAGCTGCTGTGAACAAAGAGTGTTGTAGAATGTTGTTATCCTGGCTGGCTGCATATACACCCATTCTGTTCTGGAAATAGTAGCTGTTATAGACTGTTTTTACTTGTTACTAGTTTTTACAGCTATGCAGGTGCTGGAGCGCTGTTGTTGATGCTGTTTATGGCTTATGACCTTGTTTTATTGTCTTAAGAGCATTTGGTTCCAGGCCTTTCACGGACCCATTTCACTTTCTAACACTTTTGCTCATTTATGCTAGATTGCTAGAAGTTGGCTGGTTTGCATATACTTTGCTTGCGTTGCTACGGATTGATATCCGTTCGGTATCACTTCTCTTCTCTTTTACTAATTCTGCATTTTTCCTCTTTATGCCATGAGAAGTAGGATTAGGAGTCCGTGCCAATTGGCCGGCAATGATGGAAGTCCTCAAAGGAGGCTCTGTTTGTGATTGTTTAATATTGTGCCTGAAGACCTCTATGAGGCATCCCATTCCCATTTCCCCCTGGTAAGACCTCCATGGAGGCAATTGACGGAAGGTAGGGTTCGCAATCAACCCCCGTTATTCTAGTTGAGTCGTTCTTAGCTCTCATTACATGATTGAAGCTTTGAACATCACCTGCTCCTGTTATCGAGTCGGTCAAGTGGAAGATAGGGTTCGTAACCAACCCCCACGCTTTGTCTTTAGCTCGCATTGACCAATGTTGATGCTTATGTGATCTGATTCACATCTTCCCCTTTCTTATTCTGCTCTCCATGATTCTTGATACCATTGGGTGAGCACCCATACTTCCCACACTTAGCTTGTTTGCCTCGGTTGATATGACCCCTTGGCTAAAGCTCCCCTCTTTTTTCTACTTTGATTGTGTGACATCGCTGTTTATTGACACTGTTTACTCTTTCATTGCTTTCATTTCATTTTGTGATTGATTTATCCTGTGTTTACTTGTCTGATGACATGATCCCGTAAGATTCCTAGCTCCACTTAATTTTTGATTAAGTTGGAGGTAGGAGAGACATTAGGATAGCAATTCATGTATGCTAACATTAGGTAGACTTCCCTTTCTTACCTCAACCATAGGGCCATCATTGTATGATAACATTAGGACCTAGTTTCCCCTTAGCATTTTTCTTTCAACCCTTTGAGTTTCTTCTTTCTCATCTCAAAACAAAAAGCAAAAAAAACACTCAATAAAGGCCTAACACATATTGTATTTGAGCCTTTCATGTGGAAACAAGGAGGTGAGGGGTCTTCTCTCATTTCCTTGGAATGTTTAGTGTACGTCTCGTCTTGGGTCGATTTGCGAGGCATTCGATCCTATATGAAGGACTTCACTACAATGTGTGTTACAAAACACAAAACAATCAAAACACTTCTTTCTTAAAAGACAAAAACAAACAAATGACGTCTTTCCTTCGGGAATTCTCTTCTCATCTCACTCACTCTCGACGTACGAACGTGCTTCTCCTCGTTCTCTCGCAAGACGGTAACGCCTAAGTCTCCATACAGCGAGCTGCAACACCTGAGCTAGAATATTAGCCATTCCATTAAAAAGCACAAACAAAGCATCCCTAGTGAGGGGAACTATGTCGCTCTGATTCTCATGTTTCTGATGAGATACGTAGGCGGTGGGGTAGGGCCCATTCGAGCACTTCTTTTATTTTCCCTACATTTGTTTCTCTTTCTCTCTCCTTTCCTTTTCCAGTTCTCCAGCTAGCAGTTCTTTTTCCAGTATCCTTTCTTTACACCCTTTGATTGAAGCAGCAAGCATGGATCCCATTGGGTACGATGGACGCGTGGGGGTGCTAATACCTTCCTCTCGCGTAACCGACTCCCGAACCCAGTTCTCTTGGTCGCAAGACCATGCTCTTTCCTTTCCCCAGGTTTATGCGGTGTTTCCTTTCCCTCTCTTGGGATAAATACACATTGTTGGTGACTCTGTTTCGTGCCACTTTTGCGTTTGTACCAGGATGAAAATACCGGGAGCGACAGAATCCTAATAGGCATCAAAGTCAGGATGTTCGCTCAATGGAAACAGATCTAGTAAGGTTGCACTGCATACAAAGCGGACGTGGCTGAGTGCCACCACACAACTATGAGCGTTGTAGAGTTTGCTCAGAGAACAACCAAGGATGCTACCTTGTATGGTCAGCTCTTCAAAGTCAGTTGGACCGAAAAGAGATCCGACCATGTTTAAGTTCTGGTTCGATCAACGTAATGCCCGACTATCTTCCTGATCAAAGCAAAGACGTTGTCTTAATCTCTAAACATGAAATGGCCAAAGACGTATGCGCCATAATCCCTCTACTCTATGAATCAAGAGTTCCTCTTGATGGTAGAAAGATTCTCAACCTCGAACCAATTGAGGCTGCCTACGATGGTCAGAAAAATCAAAAGGGTCATGTGGTTATCTATCTGCCAGGACTAATACCGTACAAATCCGATAAGGCTATCCCTTACAAGTACAATGCAACAACAATTGAGAATAGAAAGGAAACTCCATTACCCTCCGTCGTAAACATGGATGACATCAGTCGAGTAACACGGAGCGGCCAGATCTTCAACAGAGGAGTTGGAGAACCCACCATAGAAAAGGAACCTCAATCAGAAGTTCCTTATTAACCAGCCGAGCAATCCAGTAATCCAGACCTTTCAAAGAACAACGATCAGATGCTGAAGCTCATCCAGAAAAGCGAGTACAACATTGTGGACTAATTGTTGCAAACTCCATCTCGAATCTCTGTGATGTCTCTCCTGCTTAGTTTAGAGGCTCATTGGGAAGCTCTGCAGAATGTATTAGAGCAAGCCTTTGTGGAACAAGATGTGACGATAAGACAATTTGACAACATCATCTCCAACACCACTTCCTGCAACAACTTAGGATTCAGTGATGAGGAACTGCCGAAAGAAGGCAAAAATCACAACATGGCGCTTAACATTAAAGTCAACCGCCAGGACGATGCTTTAGCCAGGATACTGGTAGATACCGGATCAGCTCTGAATGTTATGCCAAAATCAACTATGATGCGACTATCATTTCAAGGATTTCCGATGAGACGCAGTGAGGTCATTGTCAAAGCATTTGACGGTTCCAGAAAAACAGTTATCGACGAAGTTAATCTTCCCATAACTATCGTTCCTCACACTTTCCAAGTCACTTTCCAGGTCATGGACATCCGGGCAGCATACAGTTGTTTATTAGGAAGACCTTGGGTACACGAGGCTGGGGCAGTCACTTCGACACTTCACCAGAAGATGAAGTTCGTCAAGAATGACAAGCTAGTCACAGTCTATGGAGAGCAGGCCTAGATCGTGAGCAACTTATCATCATCATCCTGTGTAGAACCAGAGGAGGTCGTTGGAACTCAGTTTCAAGCACTCTCGGTATGCAATGAGAATCGATCAGAAAAAGGAACGTCGATTTCCTCATACAAAGATGCTCTCAAAGTGATCGAGAGTAATAATGCAAAAGGATGGGGACAGCTTGTCATTCCTATGGATAACAAGACAAAGAAAGGTCTTGGTTTTTCCTCAACCTGTACCCAGAATGCTACTAACGGTGAAAGTTTTCATCCCATTCAGGGCTTCCTCCACCCAGTGTCTCAAGAAGTACATACCATCAATGAAGGAAATTCCTTCGTTACAGATGAAGAGTGGAAGTCCTATCTCTACGAGGACGGTTATATGTCTCAGGGAGAGGCACATACGCCATTTTGCTTTCCCACGTAGAGTCCGAGATATATACCAAGATCAGATGTCAAGATGATGTACGGAGATTGTGATCCTGAAGGATGTCGTGCTCCGCCCAACTCATTAGAGGAGGACACTCTGATGAAAGACAACTTCGACTATGACTATTATGACCCAATGGATGACTTGCCTATCTGGAAGCCGTACCCAAAAGACTTGGGGCAAAAGAGTCAGCCAAATGATGCATATCAGCTGAGCATCATTGAAAAGAATACCTGCGTCCCCACCAAATCATGGGATTATTACTCAGGGCATTCAAAAAATATCCAGCACAACAATGAATCTGCAAAGATTGCAGGACAAAAGTTCATCAACTATGCTTTTCCAGAGGTCAACGTCATCGAGAAGGATGCATCCCCATCAGGCTCGAAGACATCCAGCCAACTGGATGGGGAGATCCGCCTGAGAGTGAAAACACTGTGCAAGATACAATAGAAGAGTTCGTCTATGACAAATCTGCATGGGAGGAAGACTCCAATGATCCTGCTCCGCTAGAAATCAACGTCATTTCTAAGGACAAACCAAGAAAGAAGGTACCAGACTTTGTGATTCACCGAGGAGTTCGCCGCCAATTGGTTGTTGTCGATGTCCCGAAAGTCGTTCATAAGTCTAAGTAATTGCCATCTTTATTTTAACCTTTCACCCTGCCCAGGTGAAATGAATGTTTTTATAGGGCTCACTTTCTGTAAATGTCTCTCTTCGCTTCGCCCAAAGCGACAGATTTTTGTTTTATAGGGCTGTAGTTTCAAGAATCGACAACATCATAAATAAATAACGTCATTCTGTAATTTCTGCATTTTATTGTTGTTTTCACTTTTCGCTTTTTCAGAAAATGGTAATCCTAAAACAACCCAAAAATAAAAACAAGCATTTTTCAGAAAATACACTGCACACACTCTTGCATTTCTCTCTATCTCTTCTAAAAAACAATCATCACGCCATGCAGATTGCTTGTTTTAAACCCCGTTGAAACATACGATCCAATGCCTTCTCCCAACTTTGAATTCCCGGTATTTGAAGCTGAAGAAGAAGAAGACGAAGAAATTCCCTAAGAGATCTCCCGATTACTCAGACAAGAGGAAAGGTCCATTGAGCCTCACAAAGAGCCGTTGGAAACGGTCAACTTGGGTACAGAAGAAGAGAGGAAAGAAGTCAAGATTGGGGCACTGCTCAGTCTGACTGTCAAAGAAGATTTGATAAAACTTCGCAAAGAGTTTCCAGATGTTTTTGCTTGGTCTTATCAGGACATGCCAGGGTTGGATACCAGCATCGTGGAACATCATCTACCATTAAGATCAGAATGTCCACCGGTAAATCAAAGACTAAGACGGACTGATCCAGACATGGCCATCAAATTCAAAGAGGAAGTGCAGAAACAGATTGACGCGGGTTTCCTCGCCACCTCAGAATATCCTCAATGGTTATCCAACATAGTACTAGTTCCGAAAAAGGACGGAAAGGTCAGAATGTGTGTAGACTACAGGGATCTGAACAAAGCAAGTCCAAAGGATGACTTTCCCTTACCACACATAGACATCCTGGTAGACAGTACTGCAAAGTTCAAAGTCTTCTCCTTCATGGATGGATTCTCGGGCTATAATCAAATCAAAATGGCGCCGGAAGACATGGAGAAAACTTCCTTCATCACTCCATGGGGCACCTTTTGTTACAAGGTAATGTCGTTCGGTTTGAAGAACACCGGGGCAAACTATCAAAGGGTCATGACTACTCTGTTTCACGACATGATGCACAAAGAAATAGAAGTATATGTCGATGAATTGATTGCCAAATCTAAGACAGAAGAGAAGCATGTGACCCACCTGTCAAAGTTATTCGAGCGTCTGAGGAAGTACAAACTCCGCTTGAATCCTAACAAGTGCACGTTCGGTGTCCGCTCAGGAAAACTATTAGGGTTCATTGTCAGCCAGAAAGGAATTGAGTTTGATCCTTACAAGGTCAAGGCCATTCAAGAAATGCCTTCGCCAAAGACTGAGAAACAAGTTAGAGGGTTCCTGGGACGTTTGAATTACATTTCCAGATTTATATTCCTCATGACCGCGACATGCGTGCCAATGTTCAAACAACTCAAAAAGAATCAGGACTGCGTATGGACAGAAGACTGCTAAATCGCCTTCGACAGTATCAAAGAGTATATGTTAAATCCACCTATCATGTCACCTCCAGTGGAGGGAAGACCACTAATCATCTATTTAACAGTATTGGAAGACTCAGTGGGCTGTGTACTTGGTCAACAAGACAAAACAAAAAGAAGAGAGTCTGCCATCTAATATCTGAGCAAGAAGTTCACCGACTGTGAAACTTGGTACACTATGCTCGAGAAAACTTTTTGTGCTCTGGCTTGGGCAGCCAAACGTCTTCGCCAGTACATGATTTGTCACACTACTTGGTTAATCTCCGAAATGGATCCAATCAAGTATGTCTTTGAAAATCCTGCTCTCACGGGAAGGATTGCCCGGTGGCAGATGTTGTTATCAAAATACGACATTGAGTACCATGTTCAAAAAGCCATCAAAGGGAGTATTTTAGCCGATCATTTGGCTCATCAACCGATTGACGATCAGGAATAAGTCGGATTTGACTTCCCAGACGAAGATGTCATGTAATTGAAAATGAAAGATTGCGATGAACTGCTACCCAGTGAAGGGCCAGAACCAGGTTCTCAATGGGGACTAATTTTTGACGGAGCTGTCAACAATTATGGAAATAGAATTGGAGCAATCATCATAACACCTCACGGTACCCACCTTCCTTTCACTGCCAGATTGACATTCAAGTGCACAAACAACGAGGCCAAATATGAAGCATGTATCATGGGTCTCGAAGAAGCAATTGACTTAAGGATTAAGAACTTGGATGTGTATGGAGACTCAACCCTCGTTATCAATCAGATCAAAGGATATTGGAACACATACCAATCAGGACTGATTCCTTACAAAGACTACGCGAGAAGACTGTTACCATTCTTCAATAGAATCGAGTTTCACCATATCCCTTGTGAAGAGAATCACATGGCTGATCCACTAGCCACTCTCTCTTCCATGATTAGTGTAGGTCAATGGAACAACGTACCTAAGATTGACATAATGCGCCTTGAAAGGCCCGCCTACATCTTCACGATCGAAGCAGTCATAGTCGATAAACCTTGGGATCACGATATCAAATGCTTCCTTTAGAAACAAGAGTACCCACCTGGGGCATCCAAAAAAGACAGGAAAACCCTCAGAAGGCTGGCAGGCAACTTCTTTCTGAGCAGTGATATACTCTATAAGAGAAACTTTGACACGGTCTTGCTCCGATACGTAGACAGACCAGAAGCAAACATGCTGATGAAAGAAATTCACGAAGGATCCTTTGGCACTCATGCAAACGGACATATAGTGGCGAGAAAGATTCTGAGAGCAGGGTACTATTGGTTGACAATGGAATCTGATTGCTACAAGTACATGAGGAAGCGTCACAAGTGTCAGATATAGGCTGACAAAATCCATGTACCACCAACACTTATCAAAGTTCTTTCTTCTCCATGGCCTTTTTCCATGTGGGGAATCGACATGATTGGCATGATCGAACCCAAGGCTTCAAACAGACACCGGTTCATTCTAGTAGCCATTGACTACTTCATCAAATGGGTCGAAGCAGCGTCATACGCCAATGTAACCCGACAACTGGTAGTCCACTTTATCAAAAACAATCTCATCTGTCGTTATGGTGTTCCAAGCCAGATCATTACGGATAATGGATCTAACTTGAACAACAAGACGATGAAAGAGTTATGCGTTGATTTCAAGATCGAACACCATAACTCATCTCCCTACCGGCCTAAGATGAACGGAGCGGTAGAAGCGGCTAACAAGAACATCAAGAAGATCATTCAAAATATGGTTGTAACCTACAAAAACTGGCACGAGATGCTTCCCTTTACTCTTCACGGTTATCACACATCTGTCTGCACTTCAACAGGGGAAACCCCTTTCTCTCTAGTATATGGCGTGGAGGCAGTGCTTCCCATAGAAGTAGAGATCCCATCGATCCGGGTATTGATGGAAGCTAAGCTAACAGAAGCTGAATGGTGTCAAAGTCGACACGATGAACTGAACCTAATCGAAGAAAAACGAATAACGGCTCTATGCCATGGTCAGTTGTATCAGCAAAGAATGAAGAAAGCGTTTGACAAAAGGTTCCGACCTCGCGTCTACAGAAAAGGAGACCTCGTGCTCAAGAAGATATAATCATTCCTCACTGATTCCCGGGGCAAATGGACTCCGAATTACAATGACCCCTATATGGTCAAGAAAGCCTTCTCAGGTGGCGCCTTGAGACTCACAACCATGGATGGAGAGGAATTCGCCTACCCCACGAATGTTGACGTAGTCAAGAAATACTTTTCCTAAACAAAAAAAAACATCTTGGTGGATTGGAAACCCGAAAGGGCGGTCCAGGCAAAAATTAGAGACATAAGCAAAAATCATCCCGGTGGATTGGAAATCTCAAAGTACAATCCAGGAAAAAGTTAGGGATTAATGGCAAGTAACTACGTCCGACAAGGATAAATCCCCAGCAGTAATGCCATCCATCAGGAAAACTCCACTCAAGGTCATCTTCGACAGAAGCTCAGGATGTCCAGAATTCAAAGTCGGTAGAAGGATAACGGTCGTTATGTTTCAATGTAGCCCTTTTCCCTTAAATTGCCACTTTCTAACTTTGTAAATACTCTATGGAATCACGCGATTGGTTGATTTCCATCCTATCAATAAAATTTGAGCCCTAGTGCTTTTGTTTGCAATTCTTATTTGTTTTAGCTTTACAGAATGACATTTTAACATGATCAACGATTCTTGAAATAAAACAAAAATGAATTTACTTGTCAAAATTTTTCTGCTTTTAAAATAAAGATGGCAATGCTTTTGATTGTTGAACATCGCAAGAACATCGATCGCTTCTCCGAAGGTGGTTGAACCTCAAAGTGCAGAATCAAAATACTCCTTCTAAACCAGTACACAGAATGAAGGATCAATTGTATCAGATGTGATTTTCCCATCTGATGTCCCCGAAAAAGTGCGTACCTCTTAAGACTGATTGAACAATTCTTTCTCCCACAAGGATCGTCTCTCCTAAGCAAGACAGGATTGTTATCTCGGAACATTGATACTTTTCATCCCCCATAGTGGCCGAGTATCCAATCATGTTCATCTATTAGTCTGTATGTCACGTCAGTTTTGTCAGCATAAACATACATACATCATGCATTATTGATTCACATTCATATTCATCTTGCATCACTATCACTCTAGTCGGTCTAGTTCCCAAGTGATAAAAGTTCTCTCAATCGAGTTGTCAGTCCTTTGCTCGTTAGGAAATACAGCGTCTGAGCAGTTTCTCCCCAGTTTATTTCTGGATTGGAGCCGGTCCTCGACCACTTTGATAACTTGAACCTCTGAAAGGCAAGAAAGCATTCAATAAACGTCACTCTTCATCCTTGAAGATGATGTTCTCGCTTTCCCGGATTAAGGAAAATCCCCGGAAGAAGCCTTTTAACCGAAGACTCTCGGAAATACAACAATTTCTCTCTGAAAATTTCCTATCAAATGAGGTCATCAGCACCTCCAATTTGGATTGCATCACATGGCATTCCTCCGAGAAGATCTCGAAGAAAAGTATGATGTAATATCCCCGAACAGAAAGCAGTCTTTCAAGAGACTCATTTTCCCCCAGTAGAGTCAACAAATGGCGTCTCCAACAGAGAAGTTTGCACACCTCTACAGTTCAGACAAATGGGTTTCCCCAGCAAGTCTGACATCAAAACTTTTTTCCATCAAATGGCATCTCCCCGGGAAAATACGGCGAGAAGTTTGATGAAGGCCGCTACAAATAGCATCCCTTGTCAAGGAAGGAACTTGACAAAAAAAATATAAAAAAATAATAATAACTTAGACCAGTTCCGTGGCTGAAGACCAGGATCGAGGGGAAGATTATTTCAAGAAGAAACTTAGACCAGTTCCTTGGCTGAAGACTAGGATCGAGGGGAAGTTTATTGATAAAAGAAACTGAGACCAGTTCCTTGGCTGAAGACCAGGATCGAGGGGAAGTTTATTGACAAAAGAAACTGAGACCAGTTCCTTGGCTGAAGACCAGGATCGAGGGGAATTTTATTTAAGAAACTTAGACTAGTTTTATGGCTGATGACTGGGATCGAGGGGAAGTTTTACCCTTTTCTAAGCAGCATTGCCTAGCAAAAGAAGATGGACGGGTAAATTACCATTCATAACCACTGTCAAAATTTCGGGTATTCCGATATTTAATCCTCTTGCACCCCGAATGCCAGAATACCTTCGCCATTCACACCTTCGGGTCTAAGAAAATTAAATAGGGGCATCTATCATACCCCAAATTTTGACCACCAAGATTTCCCATCATTGTGCAAATCATCATCATAATATGGATGTACTTTCATGCCTCATCAATCTCCTCAAAGATGGTTGAGCATTCACCACAATCAAGAATTAGGGTTTTGAGCCCTCTCAGAGCACTTAGACAAAGGATCAATCAAGGAATGACATGATTTTCAACTTGTCTAACCTCTCAAACACCTATAAGGGATCAAGAGGACTCCCACATTAAGAATCAAGCACAAGGTTGCAACATTCCAAGTGGATCAAGCCTCAAGATCGACAGTGTCACCAAATTAGGGTTTTGGTCGAGCAGGGCCTCCAGATGGAAATTTTCATCTGGGCATGAGCCAATGCTTCAAATCACAACCCAAGATACTCCAAGGGACCTCATGGACCCAATCATCAAGTCAATTTAACCTCAGGGGATGCATTTACCAAAAATTAGGAATTAGGGTTTCTTGACCTAATTCACCCCTAAGTTGATTTTTGGAGCAAAACATGAGCCAAGACCTCAAGATATGATTTGAGGGCCACTAATACACTACATTTATCCATTTACAACAATGGATTGAGCCAAGAAGCTTGGTCCACAAGTTTCAATTTCATCTGGACCACAATTAGGGTTTTAAGGAAAAAGTCAACGGTACATTTGACTTTGGACCAAGACATGTTCCCAAACCTTGGGACATGATTCAACACACCCTATAACACCTATGGAATCCATACATTAGGTTTGATTTAGGTCAAGGACTTGATTTCACAAAGGATCGCACAGTTTAGATTTCATCCGATAAAAAGTGAACTGTGCACAAAATCAAGTTTGACTTTTTGGAAATTTTCACAAATATGGTTCCCCTAAGTCAAAAATAATGTTAGTTTATGGTATTGATCATGATTCATTAAGGAAAATCAAGAAAAGTGGGGTTTCTTGCAAAAGGGACAACCTTGAGAAACCAAAATTTTTCTAATGGAACAAAAGTGATTTTGGTACCAACTTCCAAGGATCATAACTTGAGATCCAAGCAGCCATTTTGGGTGATACAAAGCCTGATTTGTAGGTCTTCCTACACTCTACAAAAGCTTCAACTACAATAAACTCCAATTCCTCATGGATTTTGAGTTGTGGATTGATCAAAATCACAAAAACATGAAAGTGACACTTTTTCCAACACTTAGTGTAAATCTGCCTAAGTTACCAGCATCGGACATCAATGTTCATGAGGATTTTTCAGTTGGATCCAAATAGTTTCGAAACAAACTATGATCACACATGTATTGTATCATATGAGGGCTTTCTAAAAAGCACAAGAGCCTCCCATAACTCAACCTGAGCAGGGAGATATGATCCCCTCAAAATCATCATTTCCAACTGTCTTGTACAAGGCAGAATTTTGTGTTTTGCTCAATTTGGCATATTTTGACAACTCCAAGACTTGTCATCCATTTGGACACATCAGAGGATGAAATCAAAAGGGAATGATCTGATCCCTAAGCCTCCCAAGTCCAAGGATCTACACATAGCCATAACAAACCTAAAAAGGCTAAAAAGTGCCAAGACTCCAATTTTGTTTCAATGCATTCAATGGATACATCAAGGTGGCGTGAACTGAGGCAAGTTTAACTGAATGAGTCAAGCCTTATCTCTGAACTAAAATACCATAGTCATGTGCTCTAACCTCAAGTCAATGGCTAGAGGAGACTTGAGATTCCATTTGATCCACATTGGCCACAGACCTGCTGTAGTTGCCACACACTATTGCTGCCAAAAAAAACTTGACACGTTATAAATAGACCTCAATTATGATCAGTTTGAGTACACTAAAGCACCCAAACTGATGCTTTCGTCAAAATCTCCCTTTCACTCCATTTTGACTTCTAACTCAAGTCACTATCGGGTTTTGAGATTGAGAGTGATTCCAACCAAACCAATCACACACACACACCTCATAAACATCATATATGAGTGATCCATAACACAAATTCACATCTGGAACATCAAATTCACAAAATCACCAGCCAATTGCTCAAGTTCTTGACAGAGTTGCAGTTGAGGTACCACAACTAGTTCCAGCTCATTTCAATCCACTCCAAGGATTCAAACACACTCTTTGGCACCTAAGGAAGCTGTCCAGATCATTGGAACCTAGCTGCAACACCTCCATCACCAAACTTGATCACCAGCTGCAAGAGGTAAGCCTGGCACCTTCAAACTCTATGTTCCATGCATCATAAATGAATTTGTGAGTTACCATCTTGTTCCTACATGTATATAGAGTAATAGCCCTCAATCAATTGCCATGAATCAATCGTGTATGGAATTTCATTGTGTTCATGCTGAAATTAGGGTTCTTGAGGTTATCTTCTGATTTCTCACTCCATGCTTAATATAAATGCAATTAATCTATATGGTTGTGATCCTTGTTCAAAAACGAACAAGATTGGTGTTTGAATCGTGCAAAACCATTGAGTAATCAGAGAGAAAAGTGAGAAAATGCAAATCATCCATGGCGCGGTCACGAGGAAGAAGAAGGTGACCGTAGGCGCCAAAATTCAAATTATTTGAATTTTTGAATTTTGGTTATTTTGTTTAATTGATTCAAAAATTAATTTCTCTCTGAATATTTGTGTTCTTAATTTGATTCTTTTTCTCAAAATTCACAAA
The DNA here is from genome assembly GCA_022829125.1 of Lathyrus tuberosus. NCBI lineage: Eukaryota > Viridiplantae > Streptophyta > Magnoliopsida > Fabales > Fabaceae > Lathyrus > Lathyrus tuberosus. The sequence continues at coordinate 881,351 of JALAZF010000241.1, read as the reverse complement.
AATGTTTAAATATTTTATTTTACAAAAAAATACAATTTATATTATTTTTTTAATATAGTTAGAAACCAATTGAATTTTTTTAATACAATTTATTCTTTCAAAACCAATTGAATTTCAAACATTCATGTAATAAAACATAATTTTTCAAAATATTTTTCAAAGTGTACAACTTGTTTTTGAATATATTTGGTATTTTATATCATTTTTTCATTTAATTTCCTTTGAAAAATGACATTTTAATTTAAAATTAGGGTTTCCTCTCGATTTTAAGTTTTCAAACATTTTGGGCCTCTAATAGAGTGTAAGACCCATCCCTTGTCACATAAATCATTTTGGGCCTCAGTCATTGTATAAGTCCTGATACGATTTTAAAAAATCCCGGCGCGATCGTCACCTTTTAAACAAAAAACATATGGGCCTCCCTTTGGTTGTAAGTCCCATTTTTCTTCTTTTTCAAATCTTTGGGCCTCTAATAGAGTGTAAAACCTAACCCCCTTTTGTACATAATTAATTTTGGGCCTCAGTCATTGTATAAATCCCAGTACAATTTTCAAAACAACGGTGCGATCATTGTCTTCCCATGGGCCTCTCCTTGAGTTGTAAGCCCCATCTCTTGTATAAAAATAACCTTTGGGCCTCTTGATAGAGTGTAAGTCCCACCCCTTTGTAAATACTAAAATAATTTGGGCCTCAATCGTTGTATAAGTCCCACCGTGTTTTCAAAATCTCGGCGCGATCGTCGCTTTTCAAAACATTTTCATCTGGGCCTCTACTTGAGTATAAGCCCCAACAATCATTTCAAAAACAACTTTCCTTTTGATTTAGGTTCAAATCCATAGTTGTTATCAAAACTTTCTTTAATTTCTTGAACAACTAACCATACAGCTGTTACATTGGAAGCTTGCTCACCTGTAAGTTTTATCAGCTTTCTTTACATGCATTCATATATATATATATATATATATATATATATATATATATATATATATATATATATATATATATATGAAATTCTGGTATCAGACGTGTGATGTTAAGGTGCGATGTCACAACAACACACTCTGCACAATGGACAGAATAAACAGCAAAATAACACCAAGAATTGTTGACCCAGTTCGGTTACAACCAACCTACTATGGGAGCTACCAAGCCAGGGATGGAATTCACTACTTGTAGATATAATTTACAGACTCAACAACCCATTGACAGTCTCCTAAACTTATACTCTACTAATGACTTCCTACCTAAGAAACCACCTAGGTATGAGAACACCACTCAATCCCTTACAAACTCTCAAAGAAACCACTTTGAGTAACCTTGATCTTACTTCACAGCTTCGATCAACCAACCACTCTCTATTGCTTCACAGCTTCTAGAGAGGACAGAAACACAACACCTATTCAAACCCTAGAATAGTGTAAATACAAGCACTCTAAACAAACTCTAGACACTAAGCCTCCAGCTCCTGATCTTCTGAATGTTTTCTGTCGCTTTTTCCTTTGGTCTTGTGCGCTTTATATAGCTCCTTGAATTGGTCTTGGACCTGCTACAATATCTCCCAGATTTGTTATTTAAAACTGAATATTTAAAACAGATTTTCTCCTAAAATCTTTTTAAATCTTCAACCTTTTAAATCTCCTACAAATCTGCACCAGATCTCCTATGCAGCAGAAAATACTTATCCCAAGATATTCGCATCCAATGAGACAACTTGCTCTCCACAATTCCAGCTAATACGCAACCCTAACAACATCACTACCTGCTGTTGTTAATTCTGCAGATCTGATGTTACAACATCGCCATGTGACATCAGACATCCAACTTCAACAATTAATTACTTAACACAACCCAGTGTTAAACTTCAATGTTGCAACATCAGTACCTTGACATCAACATTGAATATACTTTGTTTTACCAAAATTCCAGCCAATCCAAGAACTAACAATCTCCCCCTTTGGCTAATTTTGGCTAAAACAAACTCTGCACTCTGCACCTTCAGAGACTTTAGCTGCGGAAAAACTTCAATCAATAATTTTGAAACCTTCATCAGCAGCAATTTGACAATTTTCATAGTCTTCATCACTTGATCTGCTGCAGCACCATCTTCATTATTGACAACAGCCAATAGGTGCTCCCCCTCAAAAATATGAACCAGCATCACAGCTGTTCAGTAGCTCACAATGTGCAGCACTTCTCTCACCCTTGATGTCTGCTTGGCTGCACTCTTCAAATGCTATGATATCTTCATTAGCTCAGTCTACACTCCCCCTCAATAACTGCATCAGCATTTTAGCAGCAATTGGCATTCTCTGATACTCTAGACTCTCTTGGCTATTTTCTCCCCCTCTTTAGCCACAATTAGACAAGCTTCAATCAGAAGCCCTATGAACTACAGTCAGTACACCCTAGCTCTCATTGTTAGCCTCACAGTTAGCAACCAGGCAAAACAAATCATAGAAGGAAAAACATAAAGAGTGCATATAACAACACAATATTCAAATTACATAACCAAGCACACAAAGTGCTGAACCAAAGACAGAAAATAAAACTAAGACTACTAATTAGGAAGGCAAACATTAAAAGCTTGAGTCATTTGAGCTGAGACCATCATCATCTTCTCCATCATCATTGGTACTTGCATCAGGTCCATCATCAACATCCTTACTTGTGTTGGCTGCTTCACCTTCCTTTGCTACCAATCTCAGAGTCATGACAAGTCTTTCAAATTTTTGTTTCCTTTCTGTACTAACTCTTATGACTTCATCTAACTCCTTGCAGGCCTCCTCTAGTTCAGTAATCAACCCAATCTTGGCTGGTGACTATTGTGATGTTGAAGCAGATGTCTTGACACTGTCAGGAACAAGTTTCCTTTCAAACATCTTGCAATGGACTGACAAGGCATACTTCCTTTTGCAAACAACATCTGAATGCTGTAGAATTCCAGGATGTTGAGACAAGATAATCCCACAAATAAGAGAGGGAAAGCAATGGGCATCTTCACCGCATTTGTAGCATTATGCTTAATAGTATGATCATAGATGTAGGAGCCATAGTCAATTCTTTGCTTTGTCCCAACTGCATAAATTATCTTCCCCAATCCAACAGAAATTGTGGTCCTGTGACTAGTAGGAACCTAGTTGACAACACCTATTCTGTGCAGAATAGCATATTTGACACTTAACAACCTGGCTAACAGCTTTCCTTTTACGGGCCAAACATCTACCTGACCACCAGTGATTTCTTTGCATACAACATTATTGGAGACTTCTAATTCTCCATAATCTTCCTCACTTCTTCCTAAGTAGGCATTGATCACTTTAGGAGAGAACTAGACACACTTACCCCTGATGGTAACTCTTCTGAAGGTCAGGCTCTTGCTGTCATTTATAGATTCAGGGATATTAACTATGAATTCTCTGACCAGTCTATCATAGCAATTAGTTAAACCTGACATAGTCCTTATGAGACCAGCAAACTTAATTAGGTCTACTATTTCAGTAGACTCTAAGTCTTCTGCTACTACCTCTATTTCCAGAGCTATCCTTCTTTGGCTCACACACTTCCACATGGATGAACTTCTAGCACAGTGAGATGAGATGTTATCAAGCACTTGATTAGTAGCAGGGTTGATGTCTTGAGCATCACACTCAGTATCTGACTCTTCCCTGACTCTCCTCTTCTTGCCAGACCTGGCAACTTTGCTCCACGACTTGGGAGAGTCTGTAACTAAAGTCATTTTCTTATCCTTCCTTCCTCCAATTCTGTCATCATCAGATGAGTCCTCAATCTCTATAACCTCAACCTGATCCTTCCCTTTACCCCTATGACTCTCATTCCTAGGGGACGATGTTCTGACATCAAAGATGACATCAGTATCATCAGGATATTCTCCTTCAGCTTCTTGACTCAGGGCCTGTCTTTGAAGGTTTTTGTCCTCACCTTGAGAGTCGACCTGTTCAGCAGGCATTTGCCTTAAAGGAATAGAAATCCCTTTCACACGTATTCCCTTCTCAAGGATTTTAGTGGCAATCTGCTCCAAATGCATGTCTACATCATACTTCTCCTCAACATCTTGAGAGGATGATGTCCTAGCTTCAGTTCTATTCACTGTGGTTGAGGGTTTAGGGTTACCTGACTTGGGAAGAGCAATAGAGATGTGTTCTAGTTCTTTTTCAAAAGAAACCCTAGTTTGGACCTGCTCAGGTTTTTGAGACTCAGAGTTCTTGGAAGGGGAAGACATCGTTCCTTTGCAACAGACTAGGTTTAGAGAAGAACTTTCTATTCTGTTGCGATTTGGGGAGATGAAACGTTGCGATGAGAATGCTTTGGTAAATCTTGATGTAGTATCAATATGGTAAGGCGCCTGATTTTGAATACCTTTTAAAGGCCAATCACTAATGTTTTCCCTCCACAAAGACTTTCCTTTTAAACAATTCACATCAGGACTCATTAACTCTGAGTGACCTTTCAGCATCCTGATGTCATAGTCTGATGTTATAACATCAACTTAAACATCATTAGTTGAATTTCCTTCAAGAGAAATCCACTGATAGCAGTTATCCTTGGTTACGGCACCCTTCATAACAATCTAATTATGCTCATCAAAAACCACACACTCATGCTTAGTGTAGTTTACCTTGTAACCTTTATCACACAACTGGCTTATGCTGATCAAATTTGCATTTAAACCACTGACCAACAGAACATTGTCAAGTTCAGGTCTACCATCACCTTGCACTTTCCCAACTCCTGCAACAACACATATTTCTCCATTGCCAAATATAACCTCATGAGAGGGACAATGACTGACTTCAGCAAACATGGATCTACATCCAGACATGTGTTTGGAACACCCACTGTCAAAATACCATGTTCCTTCTTTAAACTCTCTGTCAGCCATGTGAGCCAATAAGCACTTCACCTTCTCCTTAGGTACCCATTGTTTAACAACTTTGGGCCTGTACTCTCTCCATCTGTTTTGAGGTTGAGGGTATCCATGCAGCTTGTAGCACGAGTACTGAATATGTCCAAACCTTCCAAAATAATAGCATCTCACCCTTTCATCTCTGAATCTTCTGCCATGATGAGATTGCTTAGGCTGCCAGCCATAATGTGGTCTCCTCCTACCATAACTGGTCTGCCTTCTATTATGCTGGTATCTTCTCCCATAAGAAGACTGAGAATGCTGTTTCCTGGATTGTCTCCCATGATGGTGTGGCTTCCTTCTCCTATAGTGATGAGGCACAACATTGTTGTATCCATATCCATAACCATACTAGTTGTCCTGATGTTGAGACACCTGATGTGACATGTCCTATTTGAACCTTGCAGCTTGCATGCTCTTGTGATATTGGGGAGGCATATACTGACTAGCTCCTTGAGGATGCATCTTCCTCTGTTGGGGACCATCCTTTTTCTCAACATTCTGAGGCTGTGCAACCTTCTTAGGGGTAGAATCTTGTCTCTTTGTTTGAGATATAGGTTGGGACACCTCCTCCTTTGCTCCTGAGGTGCTTGCCACATATCCTATACCAGACTTATCACCTGCAACCTTTTCTGTCTGAAGGATCTTGTCAAGTGTGTCTGTACCACAACTCAGCATCCTAACAGACTTGGTCATTTGATCCAGGTGAGCTCTAACTAGTACAACTTCATTTTCTAGATCAGTCTTTTCATTCTCTAGCTGAGCAATCTGTTGCTTGTGGCACTTGTTTTCTTGACAAATGTCAGCACTTTTTACACACAGCTCTTGATAAGTAGATGCTAACTCCTCATAAGTTATTTCTCCATCACTAGAATCATCATCAGAAACAACAACTCCTGTTAAAGCTCTAACATGCTTTGCTGACTCACCTTCACTTTCACTATCTGAGTCAGACTAGGAAACTGTCATGCCCTTCTTCTGCTTTTTCAAGAAGGTGGGACATTCTTTCTTGACATGCCCATATCCTTCACACTCAAAGCATTGAACTCCTTTATCTTGGGCAGTTTTCTCTTCATCCTTCTCTTTTGACTTGCTGATGTCAGAAGATATGTTCTTGACATTAGGCCTGGAGTTATTATTCATTCTCTTGAATACTTTGGTGAACTGTCTTCCCAACATCACTATGGCTGAGATAGATCCTCCTGCGATTCAAAACTCTTTCCTTTTTCTTCTGCATCATTTGACACCAAGGCTATACTCTTTGGCTTCTTTTCTGGTTCTTCCTCATTCAACCCAAGCTCAAAAGTTTGAAGAGATCCAATGAGCTCATCAACTCTCATCTTGCTGATGTCTTGTGATTCTTCAATGGCAGTTACCTTCATCTTATACTTCTTAGGTAGGGACCTAAGGATCTTTCTAACAAGCTTTTCATCTGACATCTTCTCACCAAGAGCACTGGATGCAATAGCTAGCTCCAGAACATTCATGTGGAAGTCATGAATTGTCTCATCTTCCTTCATCTTCAGGCTTTCAAATTTTGATGTTAAAATCTGAAGTCTCGACATCTTAACTCTAGATGTTCCTTCATGTGTAGCCTGCAAGATATCCCACGCTTCCTTAGTAACTTCGCAGGTATTGATTAACCTGAAGATATTCTTATCCACTCCATTGAAGATTGCATTCAGAGCTTTGGAATTTCCAAGGGCAAGCTCATCTTCCTCCTTGGTCCACTCTTCTTCAGGCTTTGGCTTAGAGGTGCCTTCTTTATCTTTGCCAGCATCATCCTTCTCACACATGACAGGAGCTTTCCATTCTTTAATAACAGCCTTCCAAGCCCTACTGTCCAAGGATTTTAAGAAAGTGGTCATCCTTGGCTTCCAATAGTCATAATTGGATCCATCCAAAATAGGGGGTCTGTTGACGAATCCTCCAACTTCTTTGTCCATCTTTACACCAGAAAGTAACTTCTCTAGATCTCACCCAGAGACAGACAGGATGCCTGCTCTGATACCAATTGAAATTTTGGTATCAGACGTATGATGTTAAGGTGCGATGTCACAACAACACACTCTGCACAATGGACAGAATAAACAGCAAAATAACACCAAGAATTGTTGACCCAGTTCGGTTACAACCAACCTACTATGGGGGCTACCAAGCCAGTGATGGAATTCACTACTTGTAGATATAATTTACAGACTCAACAACCCATTGACAATCTCCTAAACTTATACTCTACTAATGACTTCCTACCTAAGAAACCACCTAGGTATGAGAACACCACTCAATCCCATACAAACTCTCAAAGAAACCACTTTGAGTAACCTTGATCTTACTTCACAGCTTCGATCAACCAACCACTCTCTATTGCTTCACAGCTTCTAGAGAGGACAGAAACACAACACCTATTCAAACCCTAGAATAGTGTAAATACAAGCACTCTAAACAAACTCTAGACACTAAGCCTCCAACTCCTGATCTTCTGAATGTTTTCTGTCGCTTTTTCCTTTGGTCTTGTGCGCTTTATATAGCTCCTTGAATTGGTCTTGGACCTGCTACAATATCTCCCAGATTTGTTATTTAAAACTGAATATTTAAAACAGATTTTCTCCTAAAATCTTTTTAAATCTTCAACCTTTTAAATCTCCTACAAATCTGCACCAGATCTCCTATGCAGCAGAAAATACTTATCCCAAGATATTCGCATCCAATGAGACAACTTGCTCTCCACAATTCCAGCTAATACGCAACCCTAACAACATCACTACCTGCTGTTGTTAATTCTGCAGATCTAATGTTACAACATCGCCATGTGACATCAGACATCCAACTTCAGCAATTAATTACTTAACACAGCCCAGTGTTAAACTTCAATGTTGCAACATCAGTACCTTGACATCAACATTGAATATACTTTGTTTTACCAAAATTCCAGCCAATCCAAGAACTAACAATATATATATATATATATATATATATATATATATATATATATATATATTTGTCTGTATTGCTGGAAGCTTGCTCACCTGTAAGTCCTTCTTTCATATCCTTTTAAATACTTGTCATATATCAACTGTATATATACTTGTATACCTGCTTAGAGTTTTCCCCGACAATTAGGTCTAGAACTAGATAAAGCTAGTGGTCACTCTTTCAACAGTCAAAACTAGTTCCCCATAGGAATTCCAGATACAGTCTTGCCTTCTCTTGGGATTATACAATATGGAACAAAGAGAAAGGCATTATTCCCGGTGAAATTTTTCTCAGACTGTCACAATTATAAAAATTGTCAAAGAAGTTCATTCCACAGAGAGGATTAATTCCCGGTGATACCTCTCTTGAATTTCTTCAACACCTAGAATTGTTCACTAAAGAAAAGATTATTCCCGGTGAAACTTTTCTTGAACTCTTCTTAAGTTTGGACTCACAGGCTTCCTAAAAGCATCCCCGCCTCCTCTTGGGCTTTGTACAAGGACCCTCCAGCTTCTTAGAAGTTCTCATGCCTTCTCTTGGGCTTAATACAAGGACCCTGAAGACCTCTTAAAGGTATAGGACAGAACTTAGTCATCCTTTGTGAGAGTAGTTTTTCCAGAGTCAAATCTCAGACCAATTTTAGGGTTAACACTCATCCCTTAAAACACTAGCCTCCTCTTGGGTATCATACAAAGATAAACTCTTCCATACCAATAGACTTGGATAGTTTAATCCCCTCTTGGATCTCAAAGACATTCTCAAGTTCCCTACAAACCCAGGAAAAAACCCTGATTATTTAATCAATCTCCGGTAGAGTTAAAACCCTCATAGGATCTAAAACTCAGTTTTTTATCCTATAATTCCCCCAGCTAGGGTCAGCTTATAATCAGAACCTCAAGTAATCTGATACCTTAACTCTTCTGTAACCCTCAGCAAGAGTTAATTCCCCGACTTGGACCTGCCTCTGGATCTCAATAATCCTTAGCAGAAGCCAACCTCCTCTTAGGCTTTGTATAATGATTTTCCTCAGCAGAATTAGCCCCAACAACACCCTTTTGTTGAGTTCACCTTTTCTCTTAAAACTCTCTTGTTGAGTCAAACCTTTTTCAGCCTCAATCTTAGGCTTTGTAGAAGACAAACAAAGTACTCTCTTTCTGAGTCAATCACCTTTCCACACTCTTTTGTTGAGTCAATGGTACAAAACATGAACACTCTCTTATTGAGTCATTCTTTTTAGCCTCAATCTTGGGATTTGTACAAGACAAACAAAATACTCTCTAGTTGAGTCAGTCGTTCCTTTATTAGCCTCAATCTTGGGCTTTGTGCAAGACACATATAAACTTTCTCCAACAAAGTCAAAATCTTCATAACCTTCTCTTATGCTCTGGATAAATGTCTTCCCCGGTGGAGTCAATTCCTCCCAACCTTCTTTTAGGCTTTGAAAAATAATATCCCTAACCAGAATCAATCTTCTTTTCAGCCTCCTCTTAGGCTTTGTATAATGATTTTCTCCAGTAAGGTCAGCCTCAATCTTGGGCTTTGTACAAGACACCTAAAAATCCTCAGCTGAGTCAGTCAGCTACCTTTCAGCCTCAATCTTGGGCTTTGTACAAGACACCCATAAATAAAACACTCTCTTGTTGAGTTAGTATCCTTTAGCCTCAATCTTGGGCTTTGTACAAGATACATATAATTTTTCCTAAACAGATTCAGTCTTATTACAGCCTCAATCTTGGGCTTTGTACAAGACACCGTATAAATCTCTCCAGCAGAGTCAATATTCTTTTAGCCTAAATCTTAGGCTTTGTACAAGACAGATAAAACCTCTCACCAATAGAGTCAGTTTCCCTTTTCAGCCTCAATCTTGGGCTTTGTACAAGACAAACAAAATATTCCCCCGAAAAGTCAACTTTTAGCCTCCTCTTAGGCTTTGTATAATGATATCCCCAAAAGAGTCAGTCTCTTTCTAGCCTCAATCTTGGGCTTTGTACAAGACAGATAAACACTTTCTTGTTGAGTCAGCCTTTTCCAACCTCCTCTTGGGCTTTGTATAAGGACTTCCCCAGTAGAGTCAATCAATCTCTTAGCTTCAACCTTGGGATTTGATCAAGGCACACAAAAATCAACATCCCCTTGGAGGAAATCAAAATTTCTCTGCAGGAAGACATTTCTCTGTGTTATCACACATCAAAACAAACAAATCAAAACAAACCCTAATCCCAGATAACTGCTATAAGTGGCATACTTGTTGATTCAAATATCCAAGCTGATGTCCATCTCTTATCTTGGTAAACCTCCTCTTTCATCTAATCGATGTAAGTGGCAAGCCTCTGGATTATTTACATCCACGCCACTGTCCCTCTCTTAGCATGAAAGATTCCTAAGGAAAAATGGCATTGATTAATACTGAGTTAAAGTTTTCTCCTTCAAGACAAATCCCGCATAAAGGAAATTATGGCATTGCTATATTCGTATATCCCGGTTAAAGTAATCCTCCTTTATAATCAGTCACCCAACAGTTGTGATAAACAGACGTGATGACTCCCTTTAGAGATGACAAATTCTTTCTCAGTCAAACCTTTAGCTTCAATCTTGGGCTTTGAACAAGACACAAATACAACCCTTTAGCTTCAATCTTGGGCTTTAAACAAGACACCAAACATCTTTTCCTCCCATAGAATAGGAGGAACTATGATTGCTCTGATTTCCCTGTTTCTTTAAACGGGAATACATAGGCATAAGATTGCGAAATCTTAGCGAGCATACCAATCAAAAACTCTAGGTCCAGTACCTTCACACAAATCAAAACTTAGGTCAAGTACCTCACCAAAATCATCAAAACTCTATCTCTCTCTCTCAAACATCCCCTAAAGAAGAAACTTTCCTATTTTACAGATAAACACCATCAAGTACAAAGCAGAACCTATTGCTAACAACCTGTGGATAACCACATATATGATGGGTAATTGACAACTCCCCATTGTATAACCTGACCCCGAACTCCCCGAATCTCTTAAGCGTTTGTTCAGTTGAACATTCGCGTGCAAGGTTAGGTTTAGATAGCTTCCCTTTCCCTTCCAGCTTCACGGGATAAATAAGAAATCAGAAAGTAGCACCCCACTCCTACCATTGCGGTGAGGAGAAACCCATGGCGATAAGGTGGTCGCGTCACCAGCAAAAATCGCACGCTACACAACCATGGATGGAGAAGAGTTTGCCTACCCCACAAATGTTGACGTAGTCAAGAAATACTTCCCCTAAATAAAAAGACAACATCTCGGTGGATTGAAAACCCGAAATGACGGTCCAGGTAAAAATTTGAGACATAATCAAAAATCATCCCGATGGATTGGAAATCTCAAAGTACAATGCAGGCAAAAGTTAGGGATTCATGGCAAGTAACTACGTTCGACTAGGTTAAATCCCCGGCGATAACACTGTTCGTCAAAAAACTTCAAGTCAAGGTCATCTTTGGCAGAAGCTCAGGATGTCCAGAATTCAAAGTTGGTAGAAGGATAACTAGCCCCTTTCCCTTTAAATTACCATTTTCTAAACTTTGTAAAAAACTCTATGGGATCACGCGCTTGGCTAATTTCCATCCTATCAATAAAATTCGAGCCCTAGTGCTTTTGTTTGCAATTCTCATTTGTTTTAGCTTTACATAATGACATTTTTAACATGATCAACGATTCTTGAAATAAAACAAAAATGAATTTACTTGTCAAATTTTCTTCTGCTTTTAAAATAAAGATGGCATTTATTTTTTCTGCTGAACGCAAAAAAGAACATCGATGGCTTCTCTAGAAGTGATTACATTTCAAAAAGCAGAATCAAAGTACTCCTTCTAAACCAGTACACCTGAGCGAAGGATCAACAGTTTCAGATGCCATGTTTCTTCTGATATCTCCTGCAGGGTTCTTACCTCTTAATACCGATTGACAATTCTTTCTCCCCATAGGGTCTACTTCTTCTAAGCAAGATAGGATTGCTATCTTGAACCAGTGATACTTTTCATCCCCCGCCGTGGCCGAGTATCCAGTCATGTTCATCCACTAGTCTGTATGTCGTGTCAGTTTTGTCAGCATAAACATACATACATCATGCATTATTGATTCATATTCATATTCATATTGCATTACTATCACTTTGGTCATATTCATCCCCCAAGTGATAAAAGTCCTCTTATCAATCGAGTTGTCAGTTCTTTCCTCGTCAGAAAATGTTTTGTCTGAGTAATCTCTCCCCAGTTTATTTCTTGATTGGAGACGGTCCTCGACCACTTTGATAACTTGAACCTATGAAAGGCAAGAAGACATTCGAAAAACGTCACTCTTCACCATTGAAGATGATATTTTCGCTTTCCCGGATTATGGAAAATCCCCAGAGAAAGCCCCTCAACCAAAGACTCTCAGCAACACATTGAGTTTTTCTCCCAAGAAAGTCAATGTTAATGAAGTCATCAACACCTCAAAATTGGATCACATCACATGGCATTTCTCTGAGAAGATCTGGAATAAAAGTATGATGTAATACCCCCAAGCAAAAGACAGTCTCTCAAGAGACTCATTTTCCCCAATAGAGTCAACAAATGGAATCTCTAACAGAGAAGTTTGCACACCTCTACAGCTCAGACAAATGGGTGCCCCTCAGCAAGTCTGACCTCAAACCTTTTCCATCAAATGGCATCTCCCCAGTAAAACTCGATGAGAAGTTTGATGAAAACTGCTACAACGGATAGCATCCCTTGTCAAGAAAGAAACTCGACAAGAAGAAACCGAGACCCGTTCCTTGGATGAAGACTAGGATCGAGGGGAAGTTTATTTCAGAAACTGAGACTAGTTCCTTGGCTGAAGACCAGGATCAAAGGGAAGTTTATTTCAGAAACTGAGACCAGTTCTGTGGCTAAAGACCAAGGATCGAGGGGAGGTTTATTACAAAAAAGAAACTAAAACCAGTTCCTTGGCTGAAGACCAGGATCGAGGGGAAGTTTTACCCTTTTCAAAGTATCATTACTTAGCAAAAGAAGATGGATGAGTAAACTTCCATTCATAATCACAATCAAAATTTTGGGTATTCCGATATTTAATCATCTTGCACCCTGAATGTCCGAATATCTTCGCCATTCACACCTTCGGGTCCAAGAAGATTAAATAGGGGCATCTGTCATACCCCAAATTTTGACCACTAAGATTTCCCATCATTGTGCAAATCATTACCACAATATAGATGTGCCATCATGCCTCATCAATTTCCTCAAGGATTGTTGAGCTTTCACTACAATCAAGAATTAGGGTTTCAAGCCCTCTCATAGCACTTAGACAAAGTATCAATCAAGAAATGACATGATCTTCATCTTTTCTAACCTCTCAAACACCCATAAAGGATCAAGAGGACTCCTACATCAAGAATCAAGCACAAAGTTGCAACATTCCAAGTAGATCAAGTCTTAGGATCGCCAGTGTCACCAAATTAGGGTTTTTGTCGACCAAGGCCTCCAGATGGAAATTTTTCCTCTGAGCATGAGCCAATGCTTCAAAGCACAACCCAAGATACTCCAAGGGACCTCATGGACCCAATCATCAAGTCAATTTAGCCTCAGGGGATGCATTCATCCAAAATCAGGAATTAGGGTTTCTTGACCTAATTCACCCCTAAGTTAACTTTTGTGACCAGACATGAACCAAAACCTCAAGACATGATTTGAGGGCCTCAAATATACCATATTGTTCCATTTACAATAATGGATTGATCCAATAAGCTTGATTCACAAGTTTCAATTTCATCAGGACCACAATTAGGATTTTGAAGAAAACGTCAATTGTGCCTTTGACTTTTGACCAAGACATGCTCCCAAACCTTGGGACATGATTTAATATACCCTAAAACACCTATGGAATCCATTCATTAGGTTTGAATTAGGTCAAGAACTTGATTGCACAAAGAATCACACAGTTTGGATTTCATCTGATAAAAAGTCAACTATGCACAAAATCAAGTTTGACTTTTTTGGAATTTTTCACAAATATGGTTCCCCTAAGTCTAAAACAATGTTAATGTATGATATTGATCATCATTTATCAAGAAAAACCAAGAAAAGTGAGGTTTATGGCAAAAGGGGCAGCCATTATAAACCAAAATTTTTCTAAGTTATGCAACAAAAGTGGTTTTATACCAACTTTGCAAGGTCATAACTCCTAAACCATAAGGCCTTTTACTTCCATCTAAAGCTCAAATGAAAGTTCATCTTACATACTTTAAAAGTGTCAACTACAAGCAATTCTAAATCCTCATGGATTTTGAGTTACAGATTGATCAAAATCACAAAAACATGAAAATGCCCACTTTTCCAACACTTAGTGAAATTTTCAATAAGTCAGAATCTGTCTTACTTTTTCCAAAATGTAGAGGCATTCTTCACTTTGATCCAAGTAGAACCAGGTCCATTGGTGAAGAACAAAGTTAAAGTATGTCATGAGAGCTTTCCAAATTGATCAAGAACTCAATCAAATTCCATTTGAGCTAGGAATTATGGATCTCCCAAGTTGCCTTGCCGCAACTGTTTTCAAGACAGATTTTGGTGCAAACTTGCACCCCACGATTCTTTAAACTGATTTTGGACACCTTGATCATTCAAATCCTATCCAAATTCAACATAAATGATGAGTGATCTGATCCATAACACAAAATGCCAAGAACCTAGCCATGGCATATGCAAAATCATCATGACATGAACCTTGAATTTCAAATTTGGCATCAAGCATTTAATGGATTCATCAAGGTGGCATGAACTGAAGCAAACCTAACTGAATAAGTCAAGCCTTATCCCTGCAACAGAAGACCATAGGCATGTGCTCTAATCTCAAGTCAATGATCATGGAAGACTAGAATTCCTTTATGCAACCATTGGCCAAAGGACTGTCCAAGTTGCCATTCACTATTGCTTGCAAAAAAAACTTGCTCTACTAAAAATAGAGCTCATTTGTGATCAGTTTGAGTACACCAAAGCACCCAAACTGATGCTTTCCTCAAAATCTCTCTTTCACTCCCAAAATGCCTTCATTTGCAAGTCATCACTGAGTTTTTGAGTTAGAGAGCAATTCCACCACAGCTCATGATCCAAACACATCTAATGTATCATATATAAGCTGTTCAAACACTCATCCTTGATCTGAAACACCAAAATCAGAAAGTCAACCTCCAAAATCTCAAATTTTGACTTTTTTGCATTTTTCAAGCCATGTCTTGATTCAGTCACTTTCAAAACCAAACAAAGCCTCAAACACACTCCAAATATCATCCTTAAACTGTCCCAACTGGTTCCCCTCAACTGGAACACCATTTTAGTGAGTTACCATTTTGGTCACTTTTGCCACTTTTGTAAGAAAGAGCCAATTCTTGTTCCTGAGTATTCCAGCTGGTTTTGATCATCCTAAAAGCTTCTAAGGGATCAATGAAGAGTGTCTAAAGCATTGGATCACTTCTGGCACAAGGATCTTGACAGTTAGCACAAGGAGCTTCAAGAGGTAAGTGTATCACAACTTGAACTTTTTAAATCATGCATTGCTTTGATGTCCATTGATCATGGACATCTCATACATATCATATGTGTAGTGTTTGAACCAATTTGACATGCTATTGTTGCCTGTATAATGAGATAGCATAGAACATGCAAATCTAGGCCTATTTTGAAACCACTATCGGGTTTTAAAATAGGAACATCTTTAGAAAAATCTAAAAGCACCATTGGATTCCTCATGAAATTCTAGACAAGATACACCTAAATTTTGTCCAAATCCATGGAGAATTGAGGAAGTTAGAACCTTCATGCAAATCCACCAAAACTTGGTTTTTTCCTTGGTCAGGCCTAAAAACCAAGTAACCCTTATGTATTAATGGGGTGGCTTTGATACACGGATGTATCACCACCCCAGTGGTAGCGCGCATGTGTTTTTGGTTGGGAGGTCATGGGTTCAAGACCCACCCAGACCATTTTGCCATTTTGCCATATTTTGCTATTTTTCACATTTTTCATGGTTTTTATTAATTAATTCCAAAATTAATTTCTCTCTCAATTTTAATTATTTTTTATTGGTTCTTTTTTTGAAAATTCACAAAAATATTAAAATATTTTATTCTACAAAAATTTAACAAAAATATTATTTATTTCACATATTTGGTATTTTTGTAAAGAATTATGTTTTATTTGTTTTTAGGCATTTAAAAATATTTCTTTCTCTTGATTTTTCAACTTCCAATGAATTTCAAGCTTTCATGTGATTAAACATGATTTTTCAAACATTAATCCAAAATCACAATTTGTTTTTCACACATGTTGATAATTTTAATTGAATTTTATTCAATTAAAATACATTTTAAAATCAAATTAGGTTTTGATTATTACACACCCTCACAAATCTTTTTCAAACACTTTGGGCCTCTAATAGAGTGTAAGACCCAACCCCCACTTGTACATAAAATAATTAGGGCCTCAGTCATTGTATAAGTCCCTCTGCGATTCTTAAAACGATGGTGCGATCAATGTTATTTTTGGGCCCCTCCTTGAGCTATAAGCCCTAACTCTTGTACAAAAATAAACTTTGGGCCTCTAATAGAGTCTAAGACCAAACCTCTTTGTAAAATAAAAATAATTTAGGCCTCAGTCATTGTATAAGTCCCTCTGTTGTTCTCAAAACTACGACGCGATCGTCGCCTTTTCGAAAGAATTCATCTGGGCCTCTCCTTAAGTATAAGCCACAAACTTTCTTTCAAAACAACTTCCCTTTTGATTTAGATTCAAATTCATAGTTGTTATCAAAATTTTCTTCAATTTCTTGAATAATTAACCATGCAGCTGTGTTTATAAAACTGAAAGCTTGCTCACCTGTAAGTTCTACCAGCTTTCTTTTATATACTTGCTTATATATTTCATCTGTATATATATATATATATATATATATATATATATGTCTGTATATTACTTGCTTAGAGTTTTCCCCAGCAATTAGGTCTAGGATTAGATCAAACCAGTTGTCACTCTTTTAACATAGTCAAAACTAGTTCCCCGTGGGAAATTCTAGATACATTCTTGCCACCTCTTGGGCTTATACAATATGGAACAGAGAAAGGCATTATTCCCAATGAAACTTTTCTCAAGACTGTCACTATTAGAAATTTGTCAAAGAAATTCATTTCCCCCAGAGAGGATTAATTCCCGGTGAAACCTCTCTTGAATTTCTTCAAACCTTAGAACTGTTCACTAAAAAAAGGATTATTCCCGGTGAAACTTTTATTGAACTTTTCTTAGGTTTGGACCCTCAGGCTTGCTAAAAGCATCCCCAACCTCCTCTTGGACTTTGTACAAGGACCCTCAGGCTTCTTAAAAGTTCTTATGCCTTCTCTTGGGCTTAGTACAAGGACCCAAAGACCTCCTACAGGTATAGGATAGAACTTAGTCATCCTTTGTTAAAGCAGTCTTTCCAAAGAGTCAAACATCAGACCAATTTAGGATAATTCTCATCCCTTAAAACATCCGCCTCCTCTTGGGCATCATACAAAGATAAAACCTTTCATACCAGTAGACTTGGACAGTCTCATCTCCTCGAGGAAAAAGAGAAACCCTGATCATTCCATCAATCACTAGCAGAGTTAAAACCTCCATAGGTTTTAAAAACTCAATCTTTAAACTCTCACTTTAATTTTCCCTAGCTAGGGTAAAAATGTTATCAATAAACCCTTTATCAGAACCTCAAGGCATCTGATATTTCAACTCTTCTGTAATCCTCAACAAGAGTTGATTCCCCAATTTGGACCTGCCTTTGGATCTCAATAATCCTCAGCAGAAGTTAGCCTCATCTTAGGCTTTATATAAGAAATTCCCCAACCAGCCTCCTCTTAGGCTTTGTATAATGATTTTTTCCTCAGCAGTTTCAGCCTAAATCTTGGGCTTTGTACAAGACACCCACATAAATATCTCTCCAGTAGAGTCAGTCATAACTTTCAGCCTTAATCTTGGGCTTTGTACAAAACACCAAATAAAACACTCTCCTGTTTAGTCATGTCTCTTTTTAGCCTCAATCTTGGGCTTTGTACAAGACAGATAAAAAATTCTCCAAAAGAGTCAGTTTCTTTTTAGCCTCAATCTTGGGCTTTGTACAAGACAGATAAAAAATCCCTAAGCAGAGTTAACCCCTTTAGCCTCAATCTTGGGCTTTGTACAAGACACATAAATAAAAACCTTCCCCAGAAGAATCATTTCTTCTCAGACTCCTCTTAAGCTTTGTATAATAATCTCCCCAGTGGAGTCAATCAACCTTTTAGCTTCAACTTTGGGCTTTGATCAAGGCACACAAAAAATTAATATCCCTTCAGAGGAAATCAAAACCTCTCTGTAGGAAGACATTTCTTTGTACATCACACATCAAAACAGACACTCAAAACAAACCTTAATCCCAGATAACTGTTGTAAGTGGCATACTTGTTGATTCAAAAATCCAAGCTGTAGTCCATCTCTTATCTTGGTAAACTTCCTCTTTCATCTAACAGCTGTAAGTGACAAGCCTCTGGATTATTTACATCCACGCCAATGTCCCTCTCTTAGCATGAAAGATTCCTAAAGGAAAAATGGCATTTCTCAAGACTGAGCTAAAGTTTCCTCCTTCAGGATCAATCCCCTATAAAGAAAATTACGGCATTGCTGGATTCATATATCCCAGTTAAAGTAATTCTCCTTTATAAACCAGTCACCCAACAGTTGTGATAAACAGATGAGATGTCTCCCTTTAGAGATGACGAATTCTCTCTCAGTCAAACCTTTTAGCTTCAACTTGGGCTTTGAACAAGACACAAATCACCTTTTCCTCCCATAGAATAGGAGGAACTACGATTGCTCTGATTTCCCTATTTTATTTAACGGGAATACGTAGGCATAAGATTGTGAAATCTTAGCGAGCACACCAAATCAAAAACTTTAGGTCCAGTACCTTCACACAAATAAAAAAAAACCTTAGGTCCAGCACCTTACCAAAAACATCAACAAAAACTCTCTCTCTCAACACTCCAAAAGGAGAAACTTTCCCAACCCACATCAGACAAACACCAGTAAGTAGAAAGCAGTAGAAATTGCTAATAACCTATGGATAACCACATATAGGATGGATAATTGAAAACTCCCCATTGTATAACCTGACCCCAAACTCCCCAATCTCTGAAGCATTTGTTAAAGAAAACATTTGCGTGCAAGGTTAGTTTTAGATAGCTTCCCTTTCCTTTCCAGCTTCATAGGATAAATAAGAAATCAGAAAGTAGCACCCAATTCCTACCATTGCGGTTAGGAAAAACCAATGGCGATAAGGTGATCGCGTCACCGAAAAAAATCGCACGCTACAGTATGGTCACTATGAATACACTGTGATGCCATTTGGTGTATCCAATTCACCTGGTGTGTTCATGGAGTATATGAATCGGATTTTCCATGAGTATTTGGATAAGTTTGTGGTGGTTTTCATTGATGATACCCTTATATACTTTAAATCTGAAGAAGAGCATGCTGAGCATTTGAGGACTGCGTTGCAAGTATTGAAAGAGAATAAGCTATATGTAAAACTGTCGAAGTGTGAGTTTTGGTTGAAAGAGGTGAGTTTTCTTGGCCATGTGATTTCAAGTGGTGGAATTGTTGTTGATCATTCTAAGATCGATGATGTGCTACAGTGGGAGACTTTGAAGTCTGCTACTGAGATACGAAGTTTTCTTGGATTGGCAGGCTATTATCGCAAGTTCATAGAAGGTTTTTCTAGGTTGGCATTACCGTTAAAGCAGTTGACTCGTAAGGGTCAGGCTTATGTGTGGAATGTTGCATGTGAAGAGAGTTTTGTGGAATTAAAAAAGAAATTGACGACCGCTTCGGTTTTGATTTTGCATAATCCGAATGAATCTTTTGTGGTGTATTGTGATGCGTCAAAGATGGGTCTTGGTGGAATGTTGATGCAGAATAGACAAGTTGTTGCTTATGCTTCGAGACAATTGAGAGTTCATGAAAGGAATTATCCTACGCATGACTTAGAATTGGCAGTTGTGGTGTTCGTGTTGAAAATTTGGATACATTACCTTTTTGGCTCTAAATTTGAAGTGTTCAGTAATCATAAGAGTTTGAAGTACTTATTCGATCAGAGAGAGTTGAATATAAGGCAGAGAAGGTGGTTGGAATTGTTGAAGGACTATGACTTTGATTTGAGAAACGACCCTGGTAAAGCAAATGTAATGGCTGAGGCATTGAGCCGAAAGTCATTGCATATGTCGATGCTTATGGTGAGAGAGTTGGAATTAATTGAGCAATTCCAAGATTTGAGTTTGGTATGTGAAGAGACTCCTGACAATGTGAAGTTGGGTATGTTGAAGTTGACTAGTGGTATTCTGGAAGGAATCAGTGTGGGACTGAAATCTGATTTAAAGCTGGTTGATAAGTCGGTTTTAGTTAACTAAGGTAACGGAGGTGAATTCCGGATTGATGAGAATGGTGTGATGAGGTTCAGAGACAGAATTTGTGTCCCAGATGTTCCCGAAATTAAGAAGAGTATTCTTGAAGAAGGACATCGAAGTAGATTGAGTATTCATCCCAGTGCTACGAAGATGTACCAAGATTTGTAGAAATTGTTTTGGTGGCCGGGTATGAAGAAGGATATTGTTGAGTTTGTTTACGCGTGTTTGACTTGTCAGAAGTCGAAGATTGAGCATCAGAAGCCTTTGGGTATGATGCAACCATTGAATATTCCAGAATTGAAATGGGATAGTATTTCCATGGATTTTGTGTCGGGATTGCCGAAGACTACGAAAGGAAATATTATATCTAGGTGATTGTAGACAGGTTGACTAAATTGGCTCATTTATTGCCGATGAAGATTAACCATTCTTTGCAGAAGTTAGTTGAGATGTACATTTAGGAGATTGTGAAGTTGCATGGGTTTCCTTCAAGTATTGTGTCGGACAGAGACCCGAGATTTATGTCGAGGTTCTGGAAAAGTTTACAAGGTGCTTTGGGTACTAAGTTGAGGATGCGTTCTGCATATCATCCGCAGACGGATGGCCAGACAGAGAGGACTATCCAGTCTTTGGAGGATTTTTTTAAGGCTTGTGTGTTGGATCAAGGAGGATCTTGGGATAGCCATTTGTCGTTAATTAAGTTCACATACAACAAAAAATTTCATGCTAGTATTGGGATGGTTCAGTATGAAGCTTTGTATGGAAAGAGGTGTAGAACTCCATTGTGTTGGTATGAATCGGGCGAGAGTGTTGTACTCAGACCTGAAATTGTGCAGGAGACGACTGAAAAGATTAAGATGATCCAAGAAAAGATGAAAGCTTCACAGAGTCGTCAGAAGAGCTACCATGAAAAGAGGAGGAAAGCACTTGAGTTACAAGAGGGAGATCACGTGTTTTTGAGGGTTACGCTGGTGACTGGTGTAACATCCTTCTACCCCACATACAATTTTAGGAAAAACACTTAATATTATCAGAGTAAAAATCAGCAAGAAAGGTGCCACATATATTCAAACGACATTCAAAATCATTGTCCTGTCCCGTAACACGGGTTATTCATTCTTCATTAACATAAATTAGCAACTACACAGCGGAATCAAACTTTTTAATTCAGGTTAACAAAAATACTTCGTGGATAAACTATCCAATTCAAAATGGCATCGACAATATAAGAAAAATTGCAACATAAAACCAAAAGGAAAACACGAGGTTCACAACTAAACCCAACCCGATGTTACATGATACAGAGCAGGACACCACTTAAGACACGACTAAAATGACTAAAGAACGCTCCAAGACTCAATCCTCCAGCACCGCAAGTCTACTCTTGGTTATCTGCAAGTTACCCACATAAGAGGCAACATTTTCAAGCAGGCAGGGTCAGTAATCACAATTCATTATAGTAATATAAGGAAATGGAAAATAAATAGAAAAGCAACAACAACATCATAGCATCATTAACAACAACATCATAGCATCATCAACAAAAATCATATGCATCATCAACAACCACATCATAGCATCGTCAACAACAACATCATAGCATCGTCAACAAAAACATCATAACATCATCAACCACAACATCATAGCATCATCAACCACAACATCATAGCATCATCAACAACAACATCATAGCATCGTCAACAACAACATCATAGCATCATCAACAAAATATCATAGCATCGTCAACAAAAACATCATAGCATCATCAACCACAACATCATAGCATCATCAACAACAACATCATAGCATCGTCAACAACAACATCATAGCATCATCAACAAAATATCATAGCATCGTTAACAAAAACATCATAGCATCATCAACCACAACATCATAGCATCATCAACAACAACATCATAGCATCGTCAACAACAACATCATAGCATCATCAAAAAAATATCATAGCATCGTCAACAAAAACATCATAGCATCATCAACCACAACATCATAGCATCATCAACAATAACATCATAGCATCATCCACAACAACATCATAGCACCGTCAACAAAAACATCATAGCATCATCAACCACAACATCATAGCATCATCAACAACAACATCATAGCATCGTCAACAACAACATCATAGCATCATCAACAAAATATCATAGCATCGTCAACAAAAACATCATAGCATCATCAACAAAATATCATAGCATCATCAACAAAAACATCATAGCATCATCAACCACAACATCATTTATATGCAATGTCAATTATAATGGAATGCAAAGAATGCATGTGGTACCGATTCAACGTGGATGGACACTGGCCATCAACCCTCCAAAAGGAGCACAACATAGTCAACGTATCACTTCAATCCGCACAATGGGATTGAAGCTACCAATGGACCGAAGCCCCAACATAAAATGCTATGAAATGCAATGATGCTAATTCTTCTCAATTCAACAAAAATCAATGTGTGCATCATTCATTTCATATTCAACAAGTATTTATCATATAATCATGTTTTATCATCTTACATCAACAACAACTTCAAAACAAAAGATCAGCACGAGAAAACGTCACGAAACCTTAAGAAAAACAACAAAAACAGCAAAACAGTTGTCTGACACAGCCACCCGTGTCCTGTGACACGGCCCGTGTCAGGATACGAAAACTTAGAATTTTTCAAAAGATTTTTCTGCTGCGTTTTGACTTCCAATACCCAAAAAATTCAGTTCTTCCAAAACAAAAATTTTACCAAGATATTTACACAATACACATACATCAACATATATCATTCTATCTCATTATTTTCCATCGAATCAATCATCCCTAACTCATTCTACATCATCAAACACCACACCTCTCAAAATCCACAAATACCTAATCTATTTATAACCAAATCCCATAGAACTATAATAAACCATGAAAACTCCCCATACCTTAGAGAAATTCAGTAGATTTCCTCCTTCTCTAAGATTCTTTAGCAACCTTCAAGTCTTAGGGTTCTTCTCCTCTTCCCTCCTTCAGCGTTCTTCACAAAACACGATCCCTTAGAAGAGATGATCGGTCTTTTCTTCTTTAGTTAAAATATCCCAGTTTATGAACTTCGAACTCTACCCTTACTCTTTTTCCTTTAAGACCATCTTGCCCTTTTCTTAATATTTTTAAATAATAAATAATAATCTAAATAATACATGATTATTCACTTGATTAAAATTATTTAAAAATACTCTTTTAATCCATAATTCTCCAAATTACCAAAAAAACCTCTTAATTCCTTCTAACGTAGTTAAATAAATAAATAAATGATTAATTTAGATTTTTGGGGTGTTACAACTCTCTCCTACTTTAAGAATTTTCGTCCTCGAAAATTTACTTGATACAGACCACTCCTGATACGTTATCACCTCCGACTAATCAACCCTCATGCCATGTGTGGCAATACCACGAATAACGCAATACAACAATACACCTTATCAATGCCAACGACAACCAGATGAAATGCTCACGCGATGTACTCGACGACCAACTCAAAATACCTAGAATAATCAGGTTAGGAACACACAGGTTCACTATGAACAAGAATACAACACGATCGCTACCATCACCATAGGCAACGAGGCAACAACAAAGGTAAGATCACAAAGGCCCAAAGCACAATTTCAACGTAACCAACTACCGACATCGTTGATACCCACATAAGAACCAACTACGCTACCCACGCTTTCGCTGCGCACTCTGAGTACTCGTAACTATCTAATCTACCAGGTTTACATCAACTTCCGACCATCAAAGCAGACATAAGAAAAGACCTTTCAACTAAACTCATCGGAAATTCCATCCAAACAGGCATTCTATACTCTTGTGATTACTGAATACTCCGAACTCCGATTACGTAAAAAAAAAATAAGAGCTCCGACTATTCAACACAACTACAACCGTAGCCAATTCTAAATCTTGAATAGAATAAATACTTTCACGAATCTCCAATTACCGTAAAACATAAGCTACAACCTTACCATCTTGTATTAACACGATGTCCAAACTCATCATAACCACTTACCAATGCCATAACAGCAACAGTACAGCGTTCCAACAGTATAAGCTACATGTGCCCAATTAATCTCAATAAGATAAATTATCTCTTTCACCCCCAGACCGTGCTAAGCGGGATCTGTGAATTCTGCAGGAAAACCCTGCGGAAAACACATGCCCTGCTACGACTTAACACTTTCCAAATAGTTCTTTAACACCAACTAACCACAGATTGTTCATCCATACTCCACACTCAACCTATGCACATTACCAAATCAGTCCAACAACTAATGCATCAATTTCTACTCATACTAACATAATTCTTCGTAAAACGTCATCTGAATTAACACAACCAAGTAAAATCATCTTTACTAACCAAAAAATCACACTTCGATAACTTAACATATAACTTCGCTTCTTTCAACACTTGTAACTCGATCCTCAAATTTTCTACGCGCTCTTCTTGTGATTTTATACCAGGTCAGAAACATCCACAATGAACATCGGTTCCCACTTATCCGAACAAGTATTGAAGATATGATTCATATTCCTTATATACGTTTTAAGGCATACAAGCCACTACTATTCTCTATCCGACATCCTTGGTCAACTCGTGGCCTTACATTTCCACTTGCTTCCCCCTTGGTTCGTCTCTAAAATGCTTCAAGTGTCATGTCAATCGGATTCTCGACCCATCGCAAATAAAAACTCAGGTTATCCCGAATACAACTGTGAGTTTCCATACTACTCATCGATCAATTCGCAACCTCATACTAACATCCTCAAGTCTGCCTCATTTCAATTCATAAGCACTTGGCTCAACCCCAAACAATTCACTGTGCATACTATTCTAGTTGGCAAGACACGTCTACTCCATCCAACATGATTCCGTCGACTATCAACAAGAGATTAAGGGTGATCAGTTCCTCAATTTGTCAATAGACAGCCGGCAACCATGGTGGCATAAATCATCATTATCCAACTAAAATAGCGTATTCTTCCTCGTGCTCAAAGTTATCTAAGCATACTGCTCTACCATTTCTCTAAGGCTTACAAACTTTTTTTCTTAATTTCCTTATTTCCAAGAACGCACAAAATCCAACACATATATTCTTATATACACTTGTTGCACAACCTAATTATCGAATATCCTTCTGATACATCAAGTACAATCCAAATCGGCCCACTTCGATCGAAACATTTATCCAAGTCCAAAACTTTTGACAACCCTAACCAATCCTTCGTCTTTCTTTTTAATCTCACAACTTCGATGATCCGTATAGTCCCACACTTGATTCTCATTCCAATCACCATCTCAACAATACCATCTCATCATCTGGTTGGTGATATAACTTCCAAAAATTTCTGACTCATGCAGACACATCTCGCCAACAACACACCATCCACTTTACTATTTAACATTCCTCAAATATTTCTATACTTTAATCATTCTCAACTATCATACGCCGCACTTCCATGTGCTTCTCCGATATTCTTCTTCTTATTACTAAATATTTCATGCTTGACTTCATCTTACTATTTCCAGCAAGAATTGTCCAACTTCAAACACGATTATCTTCTTCAATACAGACCTCCCAGACACAAAATTATATTTCAAAATAAAGGGAATTTCGTGTAGATTCCAGAACTTCGAGAATCGCTCAAATCTGAATTACGAGTAAAAAGTTATCGTCCTTGCAATGGGACTGGTCAAGAAATCCCATATACAAACTTCCACCAAACAAAATCAGCATCAGACCCAACTATTCAAACGCGTCTTTCTCTCTGCTCAAAAACATGCCGAAGAAAAAATTTATATGCAAACTATAGGGAATTTCGTAAACTTTTCGAAAAGTCCAGAATCACTTTCATCAGAGTTACGAGTAGAAAGTTATGCCTCTTTTACTGAAGGCTATTCCATAAATGTGAAAATAAAAACCGAAATTGGTGAACATGAGTTCTACCTCTTTCTCTTGCTTCTAAACCCTTCCAACAATCCTTGTTTTTCACCCAACTCTGAAAATCATCCGACCTCACTCCAGATATACTCCACTTGCATATCCCTATTCCTCACATTGCCCTCTCTTCTCCGAGAAGCAAACATGAATCATACTGACTCGTCCTCCTTCAAATGTCTCAACTAGACCGACAGATAAAATCATGAGTCCATACTCTCGTCGATTCGCAACAACACAGTTCTGACAACACTTGTACTCCTGCAATCAATATCACTTTGATTCAACTCCTCACACCAGAAACATCTCCGAAAGCAAACTCCTCCCCCACTTGTTTCAAACCAACATCGGGAGCCAACGGTTAGAAAATAAACAAGTACCGACAGTGTTCCACAGACATGTCGCGTACCAAGGGATAAACGACATTAGACAACTAGGCCGGACAGACCGACCTGCTCTGATACCACTAATGTAACACCCTTCTACCCCACATACAATTTTAGGAAAAACACTTAATATTATCAGAGTAAAAATCAGCAAGAAAGGTGCCACATATATTCAAACGACATTCAAAATCATTGTCTTGTCCCGTAACACGAGTTATTCATTCTTCATTAACATAAATTGGCAACTACAAAGCGGAATCAAACTTTTTAATTCAGGTCAACAAAAATACTTCGTGGATAAAATATCCAATTCAAAATGGCATCGACAATATAAGAAAAATTGCAACATAAAACCAAAAGGAAAACACGAGGTTAACAACTAAACCCAACCCGATGTTACATGATACAGAGCAGGACACCACTTAAGACACGACTAAAACGACTAAAGAACGCTCCAAGACTCAATCCTCCAGCACCGCAAGTCTACTCTTGGTTATCTGCAAGTTACCCACATAAGAGGCAACATTTTCAAGCAGGCAGGGTCAGAAATCACAATTCATTATAGTAATATAAGGACATGGAAAATAAATAGAAAAGCAACAACAACATCATAGCATCATTAACAACAACATCATAGCATCATCAACAAAAATCATATGCATCATCAACAACCACAACATAGCATCATCAACAACATCATCATAGCATCGTCAACAAAAACATCATAGCATCATCAACCACAACATCATAGCATCATCAACCACAACATCATAGCATCATCAACAACAACATCATAGCATCTTCAACAACAACATTATAGCATCATCAACAAAATATCATAGCATCGTCAACAAAAACATCATAGCATCATCAACCACAACATCATAGCATCATCAACATCAACATCATAGCATCGTCAACAACAACATCATAGCATCATCAACAAAATATCATAGCACCATCAACAAAAACATCATAGCATCATCAACCACAACATCATAGCATCATCAACAACAACATCATAGCATTGTCAACAACAACATCATAGCATCATCAACAAAATATCATAGCATCGTCAACAAAAACATCATAGCATCATCAACCACAACATCATAGCATCATCAACAACAACATCATAGAATCATCCACAACAACATCATAGCATCCTCAACAACATATCATAGCATCGTCAACAAAAACATCATAGCATCATCAACCACAACATCATAGCATCATCAACAACAACATCATAGCATCGTCAACAACAACATCATAGCATCATCAACAAAATATCATAGCATCGTCAACAAAAACATCATAGCATCATCAACAAAATATCATAGCATCATCAACAAAAACATCATAGCATCATCAACCACAACATCATTTATATGCAATGTCAATTATAATGGAATGCAAAGAATGCATGTGGTACCGATTCAACGTGGATGGACACTGGCCATCAACCCTCCAAAAGGAGCACAACATAATCAACGTATCACTTCAATCCGCACAATGGGATTGAAGCTACCAATGGACCGAAGCCCCAACATAAAATGTTATAAAATGCAATGATGCTAATTCTTCTCAATTCAACAAAAATCAACGTGTGCATCATTCATTTCATGTTTTATCATCTTACATCAACAACAACTTGATAACAAAAGATCAGCACGAGAAAACGTCACGAAACCTTAAGAAAAACAACAAAAACAGCAAAACAGTTGTCTGACACGGCCACCCGTGTCCTGGGACACGGCCCGTGTCAGGAAACCTGCACTCAAAACATGAAACAGACAAAATACAACAAATACTGTAGTCTGACACGGCCGCCCGTGTCCTGTGACACGGCCCGTGTCAGGAGCTCTGTAGCACAATTCCAACAAAAGCAAAATACAACAGAAACAGAGGACTGACACGGCCGCCCGTGTCCTGTGACACGGCCCGTGTCAGGATGCGAAAACTCAGAATTTTTCAAAAGATTTTTCTGCTGCGTTTTGACTTCCAATACCCAAAAAATTCAGTTCTTCCAAAACAAAAATTTTACCAAGAGATTCACACAATACACATACATCAACATATATCATTCTATCTCTTTATATCTCATCGAATCAATCATCCCTAACTCATTCTACATCATCAAACACCACAACTTCTCAAAATCCACAAATACCTAATCTATTCATAACCAAATCCCATAGAACTATAATAAACCATGAAAACTCCCCATACCTTAGAGAAATTCAGTAGCTTTCCTCCTTCTCTAAGATTCTTTAGCAACCTTCAAGTCTTAGGGTTCTTCTCCTCTTCCCTCCTTCAGCGTTCTTCACAAAACACGATCCCTTAGAAGAGATGATCGGTCTTTTCTTCTTTAGTTAAAATATCCCAGTTTATGAACTTCCAACTCTACCCTTACTCTTTTTCCTTTGAGATCATCTTGCCCTTTTCATAATATTTTTAAATAATAAATAATAATCTAAATAATACATGATTATTCATTTTATTAAAATTATTTTAAAATACTCTTTTAATCCATAATTCTCCAAATTACAAAAAAAAACCTCTTAATTCCTTCTAACGTAATTAAATAAATAAATAAATGATTAATTTAGATTTTCGGGGTGTTACAACTCTCTCATACTTTAAGAATTTTCGTCCTCGAAAATTTACTTGATACAGACCACTCCAGATAAGTTATCACCTCCGACTAATCAACCCTCATGCCATGTGTGGCAATACCACGAATAACGCAATACAACAATATACCTTATCAATGCCAACGACAACAAGATGAAATGCTCACGCGATGTACTCGACGACCAACTCAAAACACCGAGAATAATCAGGTTAGGAACACACAGGTTCACTATGAACCAGAATACAACACGATCGCTACCATCACCATAGGCAACGAGGCAACTGTAACGCCCCGATTTATTTAACCGTATTTAATTATTCCATTTATGTGAAATTTTGTGAATTGCGTGATTTATTGTGTTTCATGTTAATGCATCATGTTTGGGCATTAAGAGTTTTGTGGCATAAATGTGTCATATTTTGAACTAACATTCACTGGTGGAAGTTAGTGTTATTTTGGCCTTTTTTGGTTATGTCACATTTTGAACTAACATCCACTGGTGAAAGTTAGTGTTATTTTGGCCTTTTTTTTTGTTATGTCACGTTTTGCACTTGACTTTCACTGGTGGAAGATTAGTGCAAAAACTGACCAAAAGCATTTTCAGCCAGATTTTAAAGGTAACTTCCACTGGTGGAAGTTAGTGAGTTTTTGGCATTTTTTTGAATTGTGTAAATTAAATGAGTTTTACCTGTTAATTGGATAATTTCTCTGATAGGTAAAATATTTGCAAAAAATTATAATTTCTTTTCAACTTTTATTTTCCGAAATATATTTAATCGGTATGTTTAAGTTTTATCGCATTTTGAGAGCGTTTGGGAGATATTTGAGCTGAGGGGTATTTTGGTCATTTGGGTAGTAGATATTTTATATAAATAGAAAGTGGAGAGAGAAAAGATAGAAAGGAAAAGAAAAAGAGAAAGAGAAGAGAAAAAGAGAAAAGAAGAGGAAGAGAAGAAAGAAGAGGAAAAAGAGGAAAATCAAAGATTACTCCGTTTCAATCGCAAATAATCGGGTAAGGGTGAGAAGTTTCAATTATATTTCGATTGTATATGTATATGTGTGTGATTGTGTGAATGTTTCCTTGTTTTTTTCATAGTTTTCACTTTTAGGTCGAAACGGTAGAAATCGATAGAAACCGATGTTTTAACGGACGAAAGTCGGAATAAATTGTGTAGATGTGTCGAGTGAGGTTAGGCCGTGATCGAGTATGCTTGTTTTATCGAATTTGGTTGATTTTGTAAGTTTTTGCATTTTTGGAGAATTGAGAGTTTAAGATTCGGAGTGAAATCGAAAGTCGTAGAAAATGGTTCCAAATCACTACTATATGTTTGGTATGAATGAGTATGTGTTCGTTTCGAAGAAAATAATTGAATCGGTCGGATTTTCGGACGAAAATGCATGAACCCGTAGGGCTGTTAGCAGAAAAATTCTGGTTTTTGCAAAACTTCAAAAATTCATAACTCTTGAACCGTAAGTCGGTTTTAACCCCCGTTCGAAGCGTTGGAAAGCTAACGAGATGTTCTTTCTAGGAAAAATAGTTTTGAGGTCTGTATATGGTTCAATTATAGCAGAAAATTGAAACCGTATTGTTGTGTTAATTTTTATCGTCGTGAATGCGTGCGATTGAGGTGTTATCGTGCAATATGCTTTTGTTATATAACGTATAGCTTGTATGTGTTGTTATACGATGTGTTGTGGGTAGCCTTATGGTGTGAATCCTAGATTGTGGAATTTATTGTGAATTGTGGCCTTTTGGCAAATAAATGCATTGTTTAAATTAAATGTAAATGCATGTGAATTGTGAAAGAGTTTGTTGCCGTTTAGGTGGTAAAGCGATGCTCGTTGCCGTTTGGCGTAATTGATGTGAATGTATATAAATTGTATGGGATTGAATGAGATGAATGCATGATTATATTGTGAATATGTATGCATTTCAAGAATGTCTCGAGTCATTTGCATGTGAAGCATAATGATGTGCATTCTTGTGTTGAGGGATTCTAATGAGAACCCGTTGTAACGTCGTGTGCCCGTGTGGGGTGTGAGCGATGGTTATAGACGATCGTGTGCCTTATACAAAGAGGTGTGAGCGATCGGGTCGTGTGCCTTATACAAAGAGGTGTGAGCGATCCATAAACGTCGTGTGTCTTAAAAATAAGAGGTGTGAGCGATCAGATCGGATCGTGTGCCTTAAAAATAAGAGGTGTGAGCGATGGGGAACATCGTAGGCCCGACGGGGAGTTACATTGGTAACGAGCGATGATTCCAATGAGTTCCTGAGTGAAATTGTGATGAGACATGAAATGTTGGAAGTCGGTACCGCATGGCATTTGCATAGAGTCGTTGTGTCGGTCTCTGTGCATTTGCATAAATTATGGATTCATTATGTGTGAGAATTGTGAATGGATGCATTATGTGTGGAAACTCATGAATGGATTGATTGTGTGAATATGTTATTATGTGGGCATAACTGATATATGTTATGTGTTCGGATTGTCGGAAATATGTTATGCATCTGTGGTTTGCTATATGTATTGGTATGTGATGCGTGAGGTGAGAATAACTTTGTATGTGATTTTTATGTGTGTTTGCATATTATTATGCAATCTTGATTTTAGTTGTTATTTCTCACCCTTCTGCTGTTTTATAATACTCTATGAGGCATCGCAGATTAGTGTTGCTGGAGGTCTTTGGTGAAGCTTATGTCTTCATTCTTTTGTCGGTCGACTCTGATATGTAGCACCGGGTAGTCGGGAGATTGATTAGCATTATTTTGTGATGTTGTGTATATGCATCTTTATCTCTTGGGAGTTGTATATATACATGATTCTGTCGATAACAGATGGACCTTTATGTGATATACATGTATGATATTCAGTTTTAGATTTTCCGCTTTTATTCTAAAATCTGAAATATGGGTGTAAGGAACTGAGTTCCTCTGTTGATTGCTACCCCACTGTTGCATATCTTTATGAGCAGGTGTTGTATGTTTTGTTTCAATATAATGTGATTCTCCCTGTCTATGCCATGATAATTTAAATATACTCTGACGAAATTTTATTAAGTGTTTATTGTTTTATTATTAATTTTGGGGGTATAGATTGGGGGTGTTACATTAAGTGGTATCAGAGCAGGTAGGTACGTCCGCCCAAGTTGTTGAGTCAGTTGGTGTGACAGTTGAATACTGTCGTTGTTATTTGTCCCTTAGTACGTGTTAGGTGTGTGGAACACTGTCAGTACTTTCTGGTTTTCTAATCCTTTGTTTGCAGGAGTTAGAATGAGATAAGTTGGGGAGAAGCTTGTACTTCTCCCAGTTGCTTTGGTTGTGTGCCGTTGGTTGCAAGGTTGTGAGTGCTATTTGGACAGTGTTGTTCCGGTTTCAGAGGGAATGCGGAGGTAAGGTTTATGTGAACTAAGGATTTGTGCTTTAGGTAGTTTTGTGCACAGGATGTAAGAAATGCTATTATAGTTTGGTAAAGATGGTTTATGCCCCATCATGATTGTCGGCTGTCTATTGGCAAATTGAGGAACTGATCACCCTTAATATCTTGTTGATAGCAGACGGGAATTATGTTGGATGGAATAGACGTGTCTTTCCGGCTTTGATAGCGTGTGAAATGAATTGTTTAGAATTTAAGGAAATGGTTACGGGTTGTTTTGATGAGTTGATGAAGATTCTAATATCGGAAGATGAGACGGATTAGAGGTTTTAATATGTTGGTTAGGTTGGGAAGTCATTGAGAGAGAATGATTGGGTTTTATTTAAGGACTGCTTCTCAGAGCATAGAGATTGAACTTAATTTGACGAAGGTGAATAGTTGAGGTTTATATCTGCTAAGTAAGTAGGAAACTCTTAGTAGATGGGACTAAGATGTTTGTTTTGTCTGTGATGATAGTGTTCTGGGAAATTGGCAGGAAGTCATAGTGATGGGCCGTCAGTTGTGCACGGTTTTCAGATGTGTTTTTGGATGGAGCATTAAGGTGTTGTCTTAGAAGAGCTCCAGCTTTGTCAGTAACAAAAAGGAATGGATGATTGAACGGAATAACAAGTATAACGGTATTGAGATTATGGAAAGCAAAACTTAAAGTTCTGGAGAGGTTTGGAGTCTTTGGAATTATAGAGCATTAATGGGAATTTTGAGAAAACCTTAAGGGTGGATGTAGTATTTGAGAGTTCTTTTGGATTGGCTGTATCTACACGTGGGGATTTATGGAATTTGGACTGTAAAGAGAAGAAATTGTGTATGGATTGCTAATAGTTGAATAAGGTAACGATTGAGAACAAGTGTCCACTTTCAGGAATAGATAACTGGAATGGTTTGGCTGAGTTTGAGTGAACTTGCAATTGTTTGGATTATTGGATAAGAGTGGTGAATTGTGTGAGTTAAGGCTTTGATCGATTTGATGTGACTGGTTATGTTGTTATCATCGGAATAGACTGTTAATTACTCGGTTAAGCTTGTGTGTGAGTAGCCAGTTGCCTAGTGCAAGGTTTTGAAAAAGCTTTGAAAATTGATATCTTTTGGAATTTGGTTGGGCATTACAAAGTACGGTGATGTTGCTTGGTGTTAGTAATGAATCAGTAATGTTTGTGGAGTAGATGAATCGTGTTTTCCATATTTATTTGGATAAGTTCGTAGTGGCTTTGATTGAGGATATTCGGATCTGTTATAAACTCAGAGGAAGAACAGGTAGAGGGTTTGAGAATGGAATTACAAGTGTTGAAAAGAGACGAAGTTTTATGCTAAGTTATTCGAGTGTGAATCTTGGTTGAAAAGGTTAGTTTTCTTGGATATGTCATTTCTGATTATGGTATTTTTATGGATCCATCGGAAGTAGATGTAGTTCTTCATGAGAGGCTCCGAAGTCGGTTAAGGAGATTAGAAGCTTTTTGGACATTAGTTGGTTATTACCAGAGGTTATGGAGGGTTTTTCCAATTTAGCATTTCTGTTACTTCGGTGGACTTGCAAAGGGTGAGTCGTTTGCTTTGGATGTTCATTGTGAGGAAAGTTAAGAGGGTTAAAGTGGAATTTGTCTACGACTCCAGTTTTGATTCTGCGTGATCCTGATGAATCGTTGTGAGGTATTGTGATGTGTCTTTGATGAGTTTAGGTAGTGTGTTAATGCAAGAAAGTAAATTCGCGGCTTATGCTTTACGACCATTGAGGATTCCTAAAAGGATCTATATTATTCAGGATTTGGAATTGGTTGCGGTTGTATTGTGTTGGATAATTTGGAGGTATTATCTTTTTGGTTATGGATTTGAAGTGTTTAGTAATCACAAGAATATTGAGTACTTGTTTGGTCGGAAGGAATATAGTATGAGATAGAGAGGATGGTTGGAATTTGTGATGAGTTATGACTTTAGTTGGAATTATCCCAGTGGTGAAGTTAATGTCGTGCCTGATGAGTTAAGTCGAAGGTTTTATACATGTCTGTTTGGATGGATGAGAATTATTTGAGCAGTTCAGAGACTCGTATCTGGTGTGAGAGATAATGCAGTAGAGTGTAAGGTTGGGTATATTAAAAGTGAATAGTAATTTTTGGTGAATATGAGAAAGAGTTAGACTTTGGACGTGAGGTTGATAGTTTTGATGGTTATGAGTAATCAGAGTGCGCAGCGGAAGTGTGTTGTGGCACGTTTTGTATTTGCATGTGTGACTTATAAGAATTCATAGGTTGAACATTGGGAACATGTAGGAATGGTAAGACTATTGGACACTTCAGTATGGAAGTGTTAGGCGAAAGGTTTAAAGATTAATCAGGTACTAATATGTAGTTGGGTGTTTTGGTCGTATGTTCGATTGGTGAATCGTAGCATTGTTGTAATACTGTTGTGTAACAAGGATGTTGGTATTATGGTTGTGTGGAGGTTGTGGAATCGATGTTGTGTCGTGGAACTTGTGTTCTTGTTTGTGTTGTTGCCTCGTTTCCATCGTGATGGTTCGAGTGCGTGTGGCTAATTCCTTGTGGTGAATTAGGGGAGTGTTACCTGCGGTGATGGTAACGATCTTGTTGTGTTTCGGTTCAAGAGTGAACCTGTGTGTTCGTAACTTGGGTATTCTTTGAGTTGTGAGTTGGTCGTCAAGTGCATTGTATGGGCATTGCATCTTGTCATTCTAGTCGTCATCATTGTTGTGTCGTTGTTGTAGTTGTGGTTAGCAAGGTGATTTGCCAGTTTGTGTTATTCGTGATGCGTCTTTGGTTGACATGTCGGTTTGTTAGTCGGATGCGAGAGTCGTGTCCGGGGTTGTTCGTCTCAGTTATATTTTCGAGGACGAAAATTTCTAAGTGGGGGAGAATTGTAACGCCCCGATTTATTTAACCGTATTTAATTATTCCATTTATGTGAAATTTTGTGAATTGCGTGATTTATTGTGTTTCATGTTAATGCATCATGTTTGGGCATTGAGAGTTTTGTGGCATAAATGTGTCACATTTTGAACTAACATCCACTGGTGGAAGTTAGTGTTATTTTGGCCTTTTTTGGTTATGTCACATTTTGAACTAACATCCACTGGTGGAAGTTAGTGTTATTTTGGCCTTTTTTTTTGTTATGTCACGTTTTGCACTTGACTTCCACTGGTGGAAGATTAGTGCAAAAACTGACCAAAAGCATTTTCAGGCAGATTTTAAAGGTAACTTCCACTGGTGGAAGTTAGTGAGTTTTTGGCCTTTTTTTGAATTGTGTAAATTAAATGAGTTTTACCTGTTAATTGAATAATTTCTCTGATAGGTAAAATATTTGCAATAAATTATAATTTCTTTTCAACTTTTATTTCCCGAAATATATTTCATCGGTATGTTTAAGTTTTATCGCATTTTGAGAGCGTTTGGGAGATATTTGAGCTAAGGGGTATTTTGGTCATTTGGGTAGTAGTTATTTTATATAAATAGAAAGTGGAGAGAGAAAAGATAGAAAGGAAAAGAAAAAGTGAAAGAGAAGAGAAAAAGAGAAAAGAAGAGGAAGAGAAGAAAGAAGAGGAAAAAGAGGAAAATCAAAGATTACTCTGTTTCAATCGCGAATAATTCGGTAAGGGTGAGAAGTTTCAATTATATTTCGATTGTATATGTATATGTGTGTGATTGTGTGAATGTTTCCTTTTTTTTTTCATAGTTTTCACTTTTAGGTCGAAACGGTAGAAATCGATAGAAACCGACGTTTTTACGGACGAAAGTCGGAATAAATTGTGTAGATGTGTCGAGTAAGGTTAGGCCGTGATCGAGTATGCTTGTTTTATCGAATTTGGTTGATTTTGTAAGTTTTTGCATTTTTTGAGAATTGAGAGTTTACGATTCGGAGTGAAATCGAAAGTCGTAGAATTCACGTTTAATGGCTCCAAATCACTACTATATATTTGGTATGAATGAGTATGTGTTCGTTTCGAAGAAAATAATTGAATCGGTCGGATTTTCGGACGAAAATGCATGAACCCGTAGGGTTGTTAGCAGAAAAATTCTGGTTTTTGCAAAACTTCAAAAATTCATAACTCTTGAACCGTAAGTCGGTTTTGACCCCCGTTCGAAGCGTTGGAAAGCTAACGAGATGTTCTTTCTAGGAAAAATAGTTTTGAGGTCTGTATATGGTTCAATTATAGCAGAAAATTGAAACCGTATTGTTGTGTTAATTTTTATCGTCGTGAATGCGTGCGATTGAGGTGTTATCGTGCAATATGCTTTTGTTATATAACGTATAGCTTGTATGTGTTGTTATACGATGTGTTGTGTGTAGCCTTATGGTGTGAATCCTAGATTGTGGAATTTATTGTGAATTGTGGCCTTTTGGCAAATAAATGCATTGTTTAAATTAAATGTAAATGCATGTGAATTGTGAAAGAGTTCGTTGCCGTTTAGGTGGTAAAGCGATGCTCGTTGCCGTTTGGCGTAATTGATGTGAATGTATATAAATTGTATGTGATTGAATGAGATGAATGCATGATTATATTGTGAATATGTATGCATTTCAAGAATGTCTCGAGTCATTTGCATGTGAAGCATAATGATGTGCATTCTTGTGTTGAGGGATTCTAATGAGAACCCGTTGTAACGTCGTGTGCCCGTGTGGGGTGTGAGCGATGGATATAGAAGATCGTGTGCCTTATACAAAGAGGTGTGAGCGATCGGGTCGTATGCCTTATACAAAGAGGTGTGAGCGATCCATAAACGTCGTGTGCCTTAAAAATAAGAGGTGTGAGCGATCAGATCGGATCGTGTGCCTTAAAAATAAGAGGTGTGAGCGATGGGGAACATCGTAGGCCCGACGGGGAGTTACATTGGTAATGAGCGATGGTTCCAATGAGTTCCTGAGTGAACTGGTGATGAGACATGAAATGTTGGAAGTCGGTACCGCATGGCATTTGCATAGAGTCGTTGTGTCGGTCTCTGTGCATTTGCATAAATCATGGATTCATTATGTGTGAGAATTGTGAATGGATGCATTATGTGTGGAAACTCATGAATTGATTGATTGTGTGAATATGTTATTATGTGGGCATAACTGATATATGCTATGTGTTCGGATTGTCAGAAATATGTTATGCATCTATGGTTTGCTATATGTATTGGTATGTGATGCGTGAGGTGAGAATAACTGTGTATGTGATTTTTATGTGTGTTTGCATATTATTATGCAATCTTGATTTTAGTTGTTATTTCTCACCCTTCTGCTGTTTAATAATGCTCTATGAGGCATTGCAGATTAGTGTTGCTGGAGGTCTTTGGTGAAGCTTATGTCTTCATTCTTTTGTCGGTCGGCTCTGATATGTAGCACCGGGTAGTCGGGAGATTGATTAGGATTATTTTGTGATGTTGTGTATATGCATCTTTATCTCTTGGGAGTTGTATATATACATGATTCTGTCGATAACAGATGGACCTTTATGTGATATACATGTATGATATTCAGTTTTAGATTTTTCGCTTTTATTCTAAAATCTGAAATGTGGGTGTAAGGAACTGAGTTCCTCTGTTGATTGCTACCCCACTGTTGCATATCTTTATGAGCAGATGTTGTATGTTTTGTTTCAATATAATGTGATTCTCCCTGTCTATGCCATGATAATTTAAATATACTCTGACGAAATTTTATTAAGTGTTTATTGTTTTATTATTAATTTTGCGGGTATAGATTGGGGGTGTTACAGCAACAACAAAGGTAAGATCACAAATGCCCAAAGCACAATTTCAACGTAACCAACTACCGACATCGTTGATACCCACATAAGAACCAACTACGCTACCCACGCTTTCGTTGCACACTCTGAGTACTCGTAACTATCTAATCTACCAGGTTTACATCAACTTCCGACCATCAAAGCAGACATAAGAAAAGACCTTTCAACTAAACTCATCGGAAATTTCATCCAAACAGGCATTCTATACTCTTGTGATTACTGAATACTCCGAACTCTGATTACGTAAAAAAAAATAACACCTCCGACTATTCAACACAACTACAACCGTAGCCAATTCTAAATCTTGAATAGAATAAATTCTTTCACGAATCTCCAATTACCGTAAAACATAAGCTACAACCTTACCATCTTGTATTAACACGATGTCCAAACTCATCATAACCACTTACCAATGCCATAACAGCAACAGTACAGCGTTCCAACAGTATAAGCTACATGTGCCCAATTAATCTCAATAAGATAAATTATCTCTTTCACCCCCAGACCGTGCTAAGCGGGATCTGTGAATTCTGCAGGAAAACCCTGCAGAAAACACATGCCCTGCTGTGACTTAACACTTTCCAAATAGTTCTTTAACACCAACTAACCACAGATTGTTCATCCATACTTCACACTCAACCTATGCACATTACCAAATCAGTCCAACAACTAATGCATCAATTTCTACTCATACTAACATAATTCTTCGTAAAACGTCATCTGAATTAACACAACCAAGTAAACTCATCTTTACTAACCAAAAAATCACACTTCGATAACTTAACATATAACTTCGCTTCTTTCAATACTTGTAACTCGATCCTCAAATTTTCTACGCGCTCTTCTTGTGATTTTATACCAGGTCAGAAACATCCACAATGAACATCGGTTCCCACTTACCCGAACAAGTATTGAAGATATGATTCATATTCCTTATATAGGTTTTAAGGCATACAAGCCACTACTATTCTCTATCCGACATCCTTGGTCAACTCGTGGCCTTACATTTCCACTTGCTTCCCCCATTGTTCGTCTCTAAAATGCTTCAAGTGTCATGTCAATCGGATTCTCGACCCATCGCAAATAAAAACTCAGGTTATCCCGAATACAACTGTGAGTTTCCATACTACTCATCGATCAATTCGCAACCTCATACTAACATCCTCAAGTCTGCCTCATTTCAATTCATAAGCACTTGGCTCAACCCCAAACAATTCACTGTGCATACTATTCTAGTTGGCAAGACACGTCTACTCCATCCAACATGATTCCGTCGACTATCAACAAGAGATTAAGGGTGATCAGTTCCTCAATTTGTCAATAGACAGCCGGCAACCATAATGGTGGCATAAATCATCATTATCCAACTAAAATAGCGTATTCTTCCTCGTGTTCAAAGTTATCTAAGCATACTGGTCTACCATTTCTCTAAGGCTTACAAACGTTTTTTCTTAATTTCCTTATTTCCAAGAACGCACAAAATCCAACACATATATTCTTATATACACTTGTTGCACAACCTAATTATCGAATATCCTTCTGATACATCAAGTACAATCCAAATCGGCCCACTTCGATCGAAACATTTATCCAAGTCCAAAACTTTTGACAACCCTAACCAATCCTTTGTCTTTCTTTTTAATCTCACAACTTCGATGATCCGTATAGTCCCACACTTGATTCTCATTCCAATCACCATCTCAACAATACCATCTCATCATCTGGTTGGTGATATAACTTCCAAAAATTTCCGACTCATGCCGACACATCTCGCCAACAACACACAATCCACTTTACTATTTAACATTCCTCAAATATTTCTATACTTTAATCATTCTCAACTATCATACGCCGCACTTCCATGTGCTTCTCCGATATTCTTTTTCTTCTTACTAAATATTTCATGCTTGACTTCATCTTACTATTTCCAACAAGAATTGTCCAACTTCAAACACGATTATCTTCTTCAACACAGACCTCCCAGACACAAAATTATATTCCAAAATGAAGGGAATTTCGTGTAGATTCCAGAACTTCAAGAATCGCTCAAAGCTTAATTACGAGTAAAAAGTTATCGTCCTTGCAATGGGACTAGTCAAGAAATCCCGTATACAAACTTCCACCAAACAAAATCAGCATCAGACCCAACTATTCAATCGCATCTTTCTCTCTGCTCAAAAACATGCCGAAGACAAAATTTATATGCAAACCGTAGGGAATTTCGTAAACTTTCCGAAAAGTCCAGAATCGCTTTCATTGGAGTTACGAGTAGAAAGTTATGCCTCTTTTACTGAAGGCTATTCCATAAATGTGAAAATAAAAACCGAAATTGGTGAACATGAGTTCTACCTCTTTCTCTTGCTTCTAAACCCTTCCAACAATCCTCGTTTTTCACCCAACTCTGAAAATCATCCGACCTCACTCCAGATATACTCCACTTGCAAATCACTATTCCTCACATTGCCCTCTCTTCTCCGAGAAGCAAACATCAATCATACTGACTCGTCCTCCTTCAAATGTCTCAACTGGACCGACAGATAAAATCATGAGTCCATACTCTCGTCGATTCGCAACAACACAGTTCTGACAACACTTGTACTCCTGCAATCAATATCACTTTGATTCAACTCCTCACACCAGAAACATCTCCGAAAGAAAACTCCTCCCCCACTTGTTTCAAACCAACACCGGGAGCCAACGGTTAGAAAACAAACAAGTACCGACAGTGTTCCACACACTTGTCGCGTACCAAGGGATAAACGGTATTAGACAACTTGGTCGGACAGACCGACCTGCTCTGATACCACTAATGTAACACCCTTCTACCCCACATACAATTTTAGGAAAAACACTTAATATTATCAGAGTAAAAATCAGCAAGAAAGGTGCCACATATATTCAAACGACATTCAAAATCATTGTCCTGTCCCGTAACACGGGTTATTCATTCTTCATTAACATAAATTGGCAACTACAAAGCGGAATCAAACTTTTTAATTCAGGTCAACAAAAATACTTCGTGGATAAAATATCCAATTCAAAATGGCATCGACAATATAAGAAAAATTGGAACATAAAACCAAAAGGAAAACACGAGGTTCACAACAAAACCCAACCCGATGTTACATGATACAGACCAGGACACCACTTAAAACACGACTAAAACGACAAAAGAACGCTCCAAGACTCAATCCTCCAGCACCGCAAGTCTACTCTTGGTTATCTACAAGTTACCCACATAAGAGGCAACATTTTCAAGCAGGCAGGGTGAGAAATCACAATTCATTATAGTAATATAAGGACATGGAAAATAAACAGAAAAGCAACAACAACATCATAACATCATTAACAACAACATCATAACATCATCAACAAAAATCATATGCATCATCAACAACCATATCATAGCATCGTCAACAACAACATCATAGCATCGTTAACAAAAACATCATAGCATCATCAACCACAACATCATAGCATCATCAACCACAACATCATAGCATCATCAACACAACATCATAGCATCGTCAACAACAACATCATAGCATCATCAACAAAATATCATAGCATCGTCAACAAAAACATCATAGCATTATCAACCACAACATCATAGCATCATCAAAAACAACATCATAGCATCGCCAACAACAACATCATAGCATCATCAACAAAATATCATAGCATCGTCAACAAAAACATCATAGCATCATCAACCACAACATCATAGCATCATCAACAACAACATCATAGCATCGTCAACAACAACATCATAGCATCATCAACAAAATATCATAGCATCGTCAACAAAAACATCATAGCATCACAACCACAACATCATAGCATCATCAACAAAATATCATAGCATCGTCAACAAAAACATCATAGCATCATCAACCACAACATCATAGCTTCGTCAACAACATCATCATAGCATCGTCAACAACAACATCATAGCATCATCAACAAAATATCATAGCATCGTCAACAAAAACATCATAGCATCATCAACAAAATATCATAGCATCGTCAACAAAAACATCATAGCATCATCAACCACAACATCATTTATATGCAATGTCAATTATAATGGAATGCAAAGAATGCATGTGGTACCGATTCAACGTGGATGGACACTGGCCATCAACCCTCCAAAAGGAGCACAACGTAATCAACGTATCACTTCAATCCGCACAATGGGATTGAAGCTACCAATGGACCTAAGCCCCAACATAAAATGCTATGAAATGCAATGATGCTAATTCTTCTCAATTCAACAAAAATCAATGTGTGCATCATTCATTTCATATTCAACAAGTATTTATCATACAATCATGTTTTATCATCTTACATCAACAACAACTTGACAACAAAAGATCAGCACGAGAAAACGTCAAGAAACCTTAAGAAAAACAACAAAAACAGCAAAACAGTTGTCTGACACGGCCACCCGTGTCCTGGGACACGGCCCGTGTCAGGAAACCTGCACTCAAAACATGAAACAGACAAAATACAGCAAATACAGTAGTCTGACACGGCCGCCCGTGTCCTGTGACACGGCCCGTGTCAGGAGCTCTGTAGCACAATTCCAACAAAAGAAAAATACAGCAGAAACAGAGGTCTGACACGACCGCCCGTGTCCTGTGATACGGCCCGTGTCAGGATGCGAAAACTCATAATTTTTCAAAAGATTTTTCTGCTGCATTTTGACTTCCAATACCCAAAAAATTCAGTTCTTCCAAAATGAAAATTTGACCAAGAGATTCACACAATACACATACATCAACATATATCATTCTATCTCATTATATTTCATCGAATCAATCATCCCTAACTCATTCTACATCATCAAACATCACAACTTCTCAAAATCCACAAATACCTAATCTATTCATAACCAAATCCCATAGAACTATAATAAACCATGAAAACTCCCCATACCTTAGAGAAATTCAGTAGCTTTCCTCCTTCTCTAAGATTCTTTAGCAACCTTCAAGTCTTAGGGTTCTTCTTCTCTTCCCTCCTTCAGCGTTCTTCACAAAACACGATCCCTTAGAAGAGATGATCGGTCTTTTCTTCTTTAGTTAAAATATCCCAGTTTATGAACTTCCAACTCTACCCTTACTCTTTTTCCTTTAAGACCGTCTTGCCCTTTTCTTAATATTTTTAAATAATAAATAATAATCTAAATAATACATGATTATTCACTTTATTAAAATTATTTAAAAATACTCTTTTAATCCATAATTCTCCAAATTACCAAAAAAAACCTCTTAATTCCTTCTAACGTAATTAAATAAACAAATAAATGATTAATTTAGATTTTCGGGGTGTTACAACTGGTGTGGGTCGAGCTTTGAAGTCTAGGAAGCTCACTCCACGTTTTGTTGGTCCATATCAGATTTTGCAAAGGATATGTGAGGTAGCCTATCAGATTGCTTTACCGCCGTCGCTTGCGAATTTACATGATGTGTTCCATGTGTCTCAGTTGAGGAAGTACATTCCGGATCCATCGCATGTGATTCAGATGGATGACGTACAGGTGAGAGATAATCTGACCGTTGAAGCATTAGCTGTACAGATAGATGGAAGAGAAATGAAGCAACTGCGGGGTAAAGATATATCTTTGGTGAAGGTGTTATGGGCTGGACCAACTGGTGAGAGTTGGACTTGGGAACGTGAAGATAAGATGAGGGAGTCGTATTCGACTCTGTTTCCTTCAGGTAATTTTCGAGGACGAAAATTCTTTAAGTGGGGGAGAGTTGTAACATCCTGAAATCAGTAGAATATTTATTTAATTGGTTTATTTTAAATATTCGTACTTTGGTGAATTATTTTTGGTGAATTATTGTGATGTTTGAGTATTTATGTTGTGAAATATTGACGATGTTAAGGGTGGGTTGATGATTTTAGGAGTATATGATTTATTAGGGATTATTTCGATAATAATAATAATGGAATAATGTGACAATGTTGTTTAAATTATTATTATTATTTTAAAATAAAAGGAAGTGCTAAGTGGTAATTGTGCGAGAATAAGTGAGGACAATATTGGAAAATCATATTAAGGGTCCTAGGGGTAAGTTGGACAAAAGGAAAAAGAGAGAGTAAGAAGTCATTCTTGATACGATCATTTTGGAGAAAAAAGCTTCGAGGAAAAGGAGAAGAAGGTTATGGCTCAGAGAGGTTTCGGAAGAACTCAGAGAGGACGAATCGGA
Source organism: Lathyrus tuberosus (assembly GCA_022829125.1). Classification (NCBI taxonomy): domain Eukaryota; kingdom Viridiplantae; phylum Streptophyta; class Magnoliopsida; order Fabales; family Fabaceae; genus Lathyrus; species Lathyrus tuberosus. Next base: position 836,568 of record JALAZF010000241.1, on the reverse strand, counting down.
AAGCAATTTTCTAAGGTATGGGGAGAAATCTTTTATCATTATATTTGATATAGGTGTAGAAACATGTAGGTAGTAGGTTTTCCGGGAATTTGATGAGTTCATGTCAGAATTGGGGTTTTTAGGATGTGTTCGATGTTAGAAATAAGCCTGTCTTGATGTATTGTTGTTGTTGTGTTGTTCTATGATGAATTCTGATGAAAACTGGTTGGTTTGGTGCTGGAATCGTAGACCCTTAGGGTCTGAGATAGTGCAGAATCGTAACTGAGAGTTGTGGGTTTGCACGTGTTCGTCGGGAAAAATTCCTAGCTCGTCGGGTGAAGAGAATTCGCCCCAACCTCGCCGGGCTAAAGAGGAAGTGAAGGGAAGGTGGAAAAAGGGTGCTACTGGTTTTTGTATGAGAGTTTGGGATTCGCCCCTGCTTCGTTGGGCGAAGCCTAGGCGAGCGAGTTGCTTCGCCGAGCGAAAATAGAAGCGAGGGGAGAGTGGGAAAATGGAGTTTCTGGATTTTATATGAGGAAGATGTTTTGCCCTTGCTTCGCCGGGCGAGCTCCAGGCGACCAGGAACAGTGGTTTTGTTTATTTTTTTCTTTTCTTTGTTGTTGAGTGTTGCCTTGTTCCTTGACGCTTGTATGCCTTGGATACATCTATGTGTTGTATTTGAATGAATAAAATGTGATGACTTGTGATGTGATTATGAGAATTTTGATGCATGATAATGATGTGATAACATGATGTTTTGATGGAATCTTATGAATGATGATGAGATGTGATGACTCTGTGACGATGATGATTTTGAGGTATGTTAATGATGTGTTACCATGATGCTAGAAGAGAGTTGTGTGAATGATGATGCAATTTGACGATTTTGTGACGATGACGATTATGACGTTTGCATCATGCATTCATAGCATTTTAGGACTTCAGTCCAGTGACGGTTTTAGGACTTTGGTCCAGTGGTGGCTTCAATCTCATTGTGTGGATTGGAGTGCATGACGTTGCTTCGGTTTTTGTGTAGAATCGATCCTATTGGTGGGGACCTTTGGAGGGTGATGGCTCAGTGTCCATCAAACATGACGAATTGGTACCACATGCATGAGTCTGTGTTGTGCATTTCATATTATGTGGCATTGCATGATTGTGAATGAATGATGTTGATGACATGATTTTCATGATGTATAATGATGATGATGTATAATGACGATGTTGTTACTTCGATGCATGCTACTTTATTATTTCTTATCTTATATCTTGTATAATGGTTTATGATTACTCACCCTGCCTGTTTGAATGTTACCCTCACGTGGGTAACGTGCAGGTGATCGGGATTAGCTTTTTGGTGCGTGAAGAGCTTACTTGAAGTACTTTTGATTATTTCGGTCGAGTAGGGGATCTTGCTCTGATATGTAACATCAGGTCGGGACGTTTTGAGTCGACCCATGGTGTTCTTTGGATTGATGATGTTATGATGCTTTGAAGTTGTTTTAAAAACTTTTTGATGTTATAACTTATGATGTTTTTTTTTAAGTTTTCCGCTGCGTAGCAAAAGATTTAATTTTGATGATTATAACCCGTGTTACGGAGCAGGATGTTAACATTTGATGTTTTATGATGAAATGTGACGCCCTTTTGGGATTTTACTCTAATATATTTGTTTGTATTTGTCGTGAATGCTTGTTGGGTAGAAGGGTGTTACACCATGGCCATGGCTGGGCAAGAACCAAGTTTTGGTTCAAATGCAAAAAGGTCATAACTTTCTTATTTCTCCATGAAAATGGATGAAATAAAGATGTATCCTACCCAGAATTTCATGAGGAATCCAATGGTGGTCTTGGAATTTTCTAAAAATGCCTATATTTTAAAACCCGATAGTGGTTTCAAAATAGGTCAATATTTATAAGTTCTATGCTACAACTCCATACAAGCAGTAATACCATGGTAAATTAGTTCAAACATAACAAATATGATATGTATGACATGTTCATGATCAATGTACATCAAAGCAATGCATATTTCCCAAAGTTCAAGTTGGTATGCACTTACCTCTTGAAGCTCCACTTGCTATCTTTCAAGATACTTGTGACAGAAGTAATCCAATGCCTTGGACACTCTTAATAGACCCCTTAGAAGCTTTTAGGATGATCAAAATCAAAAGGAAACCTCTGGAACAAAATCTACCTCTTTCTTGCAAAATCGGCAAAAGTGACCAAAATGGAAACTCCCTCAATTGGTGTTATAGTTGAGGAACACTTGTTGGAATAGCTTATGGATGATATTTAGAGAGTGTTTGAAGTGTTTTTTGGCTTTGAAAGTGATTGAATCAAGACATGGCTTGAAAAATGCAGAAAAGTCAAAATTTGAGGTTTTGATGGTTGACTTTCTGATTTTGGTGTTGTGAGATGAAGATGAAGGTTTGAACACCTCAATGGATGATTTATAATGTGTTTGGATGGTGGTTTGAGTGGTTCAAGCTCTGGTTTGAGAATTTCAAGTTTGATCGTTGAAATCTTGAAATTTGAAGTAAGAGAGGGAGAATGAGAAAACAAGGCTTTGGTATTGTTTTGGTGTGTTTTGAAACATCAGAAATGACCTTTATTTATAGTAGAGGAAGTTTGTTTTGCAAGGAATAGTGAATGGGGGCTGGATCACCCTATTATCCAATGTATATGGCTAGGTGTTCAAAGTCTCCTCTAGCCATTGACTTGAGTTATACTTTGCAGGTTTAGGTCTTCCGATCCTTGGATAAATCTTGACTCATTTGGGCTGATATGGCTTGGTTCATGACACCTCAATGCATCCTTTTAATGCCATATGTCACATTTGGATTTTGGATTTGCAACATTAATGATCACATGCCAAAGGGATAGGGTTCTTGACTAAATGGCCTCATGGTTCATATTCTTCATCATTTAGGTTGATATTGGACAGAAATCCAATGATGCAAGTGTCCAAAATTGGCTCAAGAAATTGTAGGATGCAAGTTATGTGCAAATGTTGTCAAAAAAACAGTTTGTATCAAGGCATATTGTGAGGTTCATAACTCCTTGCTCAAGTTGAATCAATGGATGTTCTTGTACTCTTTGGAAAGCCTGTATATCATAATTCAACTTTGATGTTTACATTTGGTCTTGAATCCTTTCGGATAATAATGAAAAATGCGTCCAAAGTTGGACAAAACATGAGACAAATTCTGCCTAAAATTTTTCTAAGTGTCAAAGTTCAAATCTTATGAAACCCTAACTTTATGGTCTTGTAACTCAAAATCTAGGCACTTTTTACCATGGATCAGTAGGACACTTTAGTAGTATGTGATGAGAGCTTTCATTTGAGCTTTGGATGGAAGAAAATGGTTGCCTGGATCACAAGTTATGGCCTTGCAAAGTTGGGTAAAAATCACTTTTTTCCATAACTTAGTGAAATTTCAAGTTTCTCAAGGTTGCCCTTTTTGCAAGTAACCTCACTTTTCTTGATTTTTCTTGATTGATCATGATCCAAATCACAAGTTAACATTGTTTTTGACTTGAAGAGGCCATGTTTGTCAAAAAATCTCAAAAGTCAAACTTGGTTTTGATCACAGTTGACTTTTTGTATCAGATGAATTTTGAACTTTGTGATCCTTTATGAAATCAAGTCCTTGGGCTAAATTGAACGTAATGGATCGATTCCATAGGTGTTTTAGAATGTCTTGAATCATGTACCAAGGTTTGAGATAATGTTTTGGTCAAAAGTCAAAGGCATGGTTGACGTTTTCTCAGAAACCTTAGTTTGTGGTTTAGATGAATTTGAATCCTTGCATTGCTTATGAACCAAGTTCTTTGAATCAATTTAAAGTTGTGAATGGATCAATATGATGCATTTGAGGTCCTTAAAGCATCTGTCGAGGTCTTGGCTCATGCCTTGCTCCAAATGTCAACTTGGGATTGAATTAGGTCAAAACCCTAATTCCTGATTTTTGATGAATGCATCCCCTGAGGCTATTTTGAACTTATGAATGGAATCATGTGGTCCTTTTGAGCTTTTTGAATCATGTTTTGAAGTATTGGCTCATGCCCAGATGAAAATTTCTCTCTGGAGACCTTGGTCGATCAAAACCCTAATTTGGTGACGCTAATGATCTTGAGGCTTGATCAACTTGAAATGTTGCAATCTTGTGCTTGATTCTTGATGTGGGAAACCTCTTGATCCTTCATGGATGTTTGAGAGGCTTGATAAGTTGAAGATCAGGTCAATTCTTGAATAATCCTTTTCCTAAGTGCTCTGTGAGGGTTCAAAAACCCTAATTCTTGGCTAGAGTGAACACTCAACAATCTTTGAGAGGATTGATGGGGTATGAAGGTACACCCATATTGTGATGATGATTTGCACAATGATGTGAAATCTTGTGGTCAAAATTTAGGGTATGACAGATGCCCCTATTTAATCTTCTTGGACCTGAAGGTGTGAATGACGAAGATATTCAGACGTTCATGGTAAAAGAGGATTAAATATTAGAATACCTGAAATTTTGATTGTGGTTGCGAATGGTAGCTGATTTGCTTATCCATCTTCTTTTACTAAGCAATGCTACTTAGAAAAGGGTAAAACTTCCCCTCGATTCTGGTCTTCAGCCACGAAACTGGTCTCAGTTTCTTTTGAAATAAACCTCCCCTCGATCCTGGTCTTCAGCCATGTAACTGGTCTCAGTATCTTTTGAAATAAACCTCCCCTCGATCCTGGTCTTCAGCCCCAGCACTGGTCTCAGTTTCTTTTGAAATAAACCTCCCCTCGATCCTGGTCTTCAGCCACAGAACTAGTCTTAATTTCTTTTGAAATAAACCTCCCCTCGATCCTGGTCTTCATCCATGGAACTGGTCTCAGTTTCTTTTGAAATAAACCTCCCCTCGATCCTGGTCTTTAGCCATGAAACTGGTCTTAGTTTCTTCTTGTCGAGTTCTTCTCTTGACAAGGAATGTTATTTGGCGATGTTCTTCACCAACCTTCTCTCTGAGGTTTATCGGGGAGATGCCACTTGATTGAAAAATGTGCTTCATCGTATCTCTCTTTGATACTTCTTTGGAGAGATGCTATATGATGAATATAGTTTTGACGTCAGACTTGCTAGTGAGGACCATTTGTCTGAACTACAGAGGTGCACAAACTTCTCTGTTGAAGATGCCATTTGCTGAAGAAATTACATCAACTTCCCTTTGAGACTTTTTTAGAGAGACGCCATGTGATGTAATTCAATTTTGAGGTTCTGAAGACTTCCTTGAAAGTAGGATAAACTTCTCTAAGAGAGATTGCCATTTGTCGACTTTATTTGGAAATCTATGAAGGCAAGAACAAACTTCCTTGTTTTTCGATTGGTAGTTATTTCTTGGAGGATGTGATATCCATGCGGCCAAGAGTTTTTTGTTGACAAGCTTCCGCGGGGGGATTTTCCTTAATCCGGGAAAGCAAAATATCATCTTCAATGGTGAAGAATGAAGTTCCAAAGGTGTTTATCCAAATGTCTTCTTGCCTTTCAGTGGTTCAAGTTGTCAAAGAGGCTGAGGACCGATTTCAATCCAAGAATACACTGGAGAGAGATTGTTTAGACGATACATTTCCTGACGAGGAAAGAACTCAAACCAGGATTTTATCCTATCAAGTGTAGAAAGGAAAACTAACAATTATAATAGAGAGATGGCATTTATCACTTAGGGATGAGTGTGACCAAAGTGATTGTAATGCAATATGAATATGAATATGAATCAATTATGCATGATGTATGTATGAAATGCTTATGCTGACAAGGCAAACATGACATGCGGACTGGTGATGAACACAACTAGATACTCGACCACTATGGGAGATGGGGGTATCACTAGAGATTTTGAAGGTAGTACTTTTGTTTGGGAACAGGGATTCCTGTGTTTGTTCTGAATTCTGGAGGTACAAACCTGCTAGGGATAGAAACTCGTTCTTGCTTTTCAAAGGTAGAATCTACTGGGGAGAAAAACCAAACATTGGTTCTCAAAGGTAAAAACTCTACCAGAGATGACAGATGGGACATTCCATATAAAGTAATTGATCCTTCATTCAGGGTGTACTGATCACAAGGAGTATTTTGATTCTGCATTTTGATGTTTGATCACTTCCGGAGAAGCCGTCGATGTTCCTTTTTGTGCTTAGTAATCAAAAGGAAATTGACATTCTTATTTTAAAAGCAGAAGTAAATTTGAAATTTCCATTTTGAAAATAAAAGTAAATTTTTTTTTTCAAGAACGTTGATCATATTAAAATGTCATTTTGCAAAACAGAATAAATGAGAATTGCAAACAAAAGGCACAAGGGCTCAAATTTATTGATAGAATTATAATCAGCCTAATGTGTGATTCCATGGAGCATTACATTGTTTAGAAAATGGTAATTTAAAGTAAAAGGGGCTACATTGAAACATAATGACCACTATCTTTCCACCAACTTTGAATTCCGGGTATTTTTGAGCTTCTGTCGAAGGTGACCTCTGATTGAGGATTTCTTAACAGATGACGTATCCTCTGATGAGCCATTCTTGTCGGATGCAGTTAATTGCCATGAATCCCTAACTTTTTCCTAGATTGCCTTTTCAGGTTTTCAATCTATCGGGATGATTATTGTTTATGTCTCTAATCTTTTCCTGGACCGTCCTTTCGGGTTTTCAGTCCACCGAGACACTCTTTTTTTCCCTAAGTCGCCCTTTTAGGTTTTCAACTTAGCGAGCTTTTTCTCTCTTTTTATTTTATTTTATTTTTAGGCGAAGTATTTCTTGACTGCATCAACATTTGTGGGATAAGTAAACTCTTCTCCGTCCATGTTTGTGAGTTTTAAGGCACCGCCTCAGAAGGCTTTCTTAACAACATAGGGGTCATCATAATTCGAAGTCCATTTTCCCCTAGAATCAGTGAGAAATGATTGTATCTTCTTGAGCCCGAGGTCTCATTCTCTGAAGACACGGGGTCGGACCTTTTTGTCAAACGCCTTCTTCATTCTTTGCTGATATAACTGTCCATGGCATAAAGCCGTCATTCTCTTTTTTTCGATTAGGTTCAGTTCATCGTATCTACTTTGACACCATTCAGCTTCTGTTAGCTTGGCTTCCATCAAGACTCTTATTGATGGGATCTCTACTTCTATGGGGAGTACTGCCTTCATGCCATATACTAGAGAGAAAGGGGTTGCCCCTGTGGAAGTGCGCACAAATGTGCGAAAACCATGAAGAGAAAATGGTAGCATCTCATGCCAATCTTTGTAGGTTACAACTATCTTTTGAATAATCTTCTTGATATTTTTGTTGGTTGCTTCTACCGCTCCATTCATTTTAGGCCGGTAGGGAGATGAGTTATGGTGTTCAATTTTGAACTCAGTACATAATTCTTTCATCATCTTGTTTTTCGGGTTTGATCTATTATCAGTAATGATCTAGCTTGGAACACCATAACGACAGATGAGATTGCTCTTAATGAATCAGACCACCACTTGCCTAGTCACATTGGTGTATGATGCTGCTTCAACCCATTTGGTGAAGTAATCAATGGCTACTAGGATGAAACGATGTCCATTTGAGGCTCTGGGTTCAATCATGCCAATCATGTCAATTCCCCATATAGAAAAAGGCCATGGAAAAGAAAGAACTTTGAGATGCGTCGGTGGTACATGGATTTTGTCGGCGTATATTTAACACTTGTGACATTTCCTCATGTACTTGTAGCAATCGGATTCCATTGTCAGCCAATAATATCCTACTCTCAGAATTTTTCTTGCCATTGTGTGTCCATTGGCATAAGTGCCGAAGGATCCTTCGTGAATCTCTTTCATTAACATGTTTGCTTCGTGTCTGCCTACGCATCTGAGCAAAACCATGTCAAAGTTTCTTTTGTAGAGTACATCATTGTTCAGGAAGAAGTTGCCAGTCAGTCTTCTGAGAGTCTTCTTATTTTTTCTTGATGTCCCAGGAGGGTATTCTAGTTTTTGAAGGAAACATTTGATATCATGATACCTTGGTTTGTCATCGATGACGGCTTCCACTACAAAGATGTAAGCGGGCCTATCAAGACGTATTATGTCAATCTTGGGTACGTCGTTCTATCGACTCACACTAATCATTAAGGATAAGGTAGCTAGTGCATCAGCCATATGGTTTTCTTCACGAGGGATGTGATGAAAATCAATCCTATTGAAGAAGGGTAACAACCTTCTTGCGTAGTCTTTGTAAGGAATCAATCCTAGTTGATATGTGTTCCACTCTCCTTTGATCTGATTTATAACCAGGGTTGAGTCTCCATACACATCCAAGTTCTTTATCCTTAAGTCGATAGCTTCTTCGAGGCCCATGATACAAGCTTCGTATTCAGCCTCATTGTTTGTACATTTGAATACCAAACTGGAAGTGAAAGGAATATGGGTACCCTGAGGTGTTACGATGATTTCCCCAATTCCATTTCCATAAGCGTTGATAGCTCCGTCAAATATTAGTCCCCATTGGAGACCTGGATCTGGCCCTTCACTTGGTAGCGGTTCATTGCAATCTTTCATTTTCAGGTACATTACATCTTCGTCTGGGAAGTCAAATTTGATAATTTCCTGATCTTCAATCAGTTGATGAGCCAAATGATCGGCTAAAACACTTCCTTTGACGGCTTTCTAAGCATGGTACTCGATGTCGTATTCGGATAACAACATCTGCCAACGGGAAATCCTTCCCGTTAAAGCAGGCTTTTCAAAGACGTACTTGATCAAATCCATTTCGGAGATTAACCAAGTAGTGTGACAAATCATGTACTGAAGAAGACGTTTAGCTGCCCAACTCAGAGCGCAGCAAGTTTTCTCGAGCATAGTGTATCGATTTTCACAGTCCGTGAACTTCTTGCTTAAGTAATAAATGGTAGACTCTTTTCTTTTTGTCTCGTCTTGTTGGCCAAGCACACAACCTATGGAGTCTTCTAAGACTGTTAAGTAGATGATCAGTGGTCTTCCTTCCACTAGAGGAGACATAATAGGTAGATTCGGCAGATATTCTTTGATGTTGTCAAAAGCCTTTTGGCAGTCTCTTGTCCATATACAACTTTGGTTCTTTCTGAGTAGCTTGAAGAATGGCGCGCATGTCACGGTTATGAGGGATATGAATCTTGAGATGTAATTGAGACATCCCAAAAATCCTCTTACTTGTTTTTCAGTCTTTGGAGCAGGCATTTCTTGAATGGTCTTGACTTTGTCGGGATCAACCTCAATTCCTTTTTGGCTGACGATGAATCCCAAGAGCTTTCCTGAGTGAACATCAAATGTACATTTGTTGGGATTCAAGGGGAGTTTGTATTTTCTCAGACGCTCGAATAGTTTTAATAAGTGTTCTACATGTTCTTCTTCTATTTTAGATTTGGCAATCATGTCATCGACGTACATTTCGATCTCTTTGTGCATCATGTCGTGAAACAGAGTTGTCATGGCCCTTTGATAAGTTGCTCTTGCATTCTTTAGACCGAACGACATTACTTTGTAACAAAAGGTTCCCCATGGGTGATGAATGAAGTTTTTTCCATGTCTTCTGGTGCCAGTCTGATTTGATTATAGCCCGAGAATCCATCCATGAAGGAGAATACTTTGAATTTTGCGGTGCTGTCAACTAGCATGTCAATGTGTGGTAGGGAAAAATCATCCTTTGGACTTGCTTTGTTTTAATCCCTGTAGTCCACATATATTCTGACTTTTCCGTCTTTCTTAGGAACTGGCACTATGTTGGCTAGCCATTGAGGATACTTTGAGGTGGCAAGGAAACCTGCATCGATCTGTTTCTGCACTTCCTCCTTTATTTTGATGGTCATATCTGGATGAGTCCTTCTAAGTTTTTGCTTGACTGGCGGGCACTCTAGTTTCAAGGGCAAGTGATGTTCCACGATGTTGGTATCCAACCCTGGCATGTCTTGGTAGGACCAAGCAAACACATCTGAAAATTCTTTGAGCAGTTCTATCAAGCCTTCTTTGACAGTTGGATGGAGTAGTGCTCCAATTTTAACTTCTTTTCTATCCTCTTCTGAACCCAAATTACCTGTTTCAAACGGTTCTTTGTAAGGTTGAATGGACTGTTCCTTATGTCTAAGTAGTCGGGATATCTCATCTGGAATTTCTTCGTCCTCTTCTTCTTTGGCTTAAAATACCGGGAACTCAAAGTCGGCAGAAGGCATTGGATCGTATGTTTCAACGGGGATCAAAACAATTAATCTGCACGATGTGATGATTCCTTTTTTTAGAAAAGATAGAGAGAATGCAAGAGTGTATGCAGTGTATCTTTTTTAAAAACGATTATTTTTATTTTGGGTTGTTTTTTAGGATTACCATTTTCTGGAAAAACAAAAAGTGAAAATAGCAATAAATGCAAGAATTCAAAATGACATTATTTATTTATTTATGATTTGTCAATTCTTGAAACACAACCCTATAAAACAAAACTCTTTCTCTCTGGGTGAAGCGAAGAGGGACATTTACAGATAAGCAAGCCTTATAAAACATCCTTTTCACCCGGGCAAAGTGAAAGGTCAAAACAAATACAAGACAATTATTTTGATTTATGAACGACATTCGGGAGATCGACCGCGAACCAGTTGCGACGAACTCCTCTGTGGATCACAAAGTTTGGTATTTGTCTTCCAAGATTGTCTTCAGTAATAACACTAATTTCTGGCGGAGTTGGATCACTATAGTCTTCTTCCCATGCAGCGTTATCATAAGAGAACTCTTCTATTGTATCTTCAACAATATTTTCATTTTCAAGAGGATCTCCCCATCATGTGGGATGGATGTCCTCATATCTGATACGAGAGCTTTCGGGGGCAGTGTACTTCACTAGGAAGTCGTACTTGCTGCTTGGCTGCCCCAAGGTATCCCAAGTTTCTGAGGGGATGGATAAGTCATCTTCTTCAATGACGTTGACCTCCGGAAATGAAAAGTTGTAAATTCTTGTCCTGCGATCTTTGCAAATTCATCAACATGGTGTTGGACATCTTTGGAATGTTTTGGGTAAGGATTCCATGACTCTAGGAGAACATGTGTATTTTTCTCAAGGTCATTCAGCAGATATGCATTATCTGGCTGACTCTTTTGCCCTGAGTCTTCCATGTAAGGTTCCAAATGGTAAAATCATCCACGGGATCATATGAGTTGTAATCTAAGTTGTCTTTCATCAGAGTATTTCCTTTAATGAGTTGGGTGGAGTACGACATCCTTCGGGATCGCAATCTCCGTAGATCATTCTGACGTTAGATCTTGGTATATATCTGGGACTTTGCTTTGGAGAGCAAAATGGCATGTATGTTTCTTTCTGAGATATATAACCTTCATCGTTGAGATAAGATTTCCATTCTTCATCTGTATCAGAAAAATTGTTCTCCTCGATGGTGTGGACTTCTTGAGAAATCGGGTGGAGGAAGCCTCCACTGTGGAAGAAATCTTGAATGGGACGAAAGCTTTCATACCTTTTTGTAGTCTTGGTAAGTGCTGGAGAAAAACTGAGACATTTTATTGTCTTGTTATCAACAGGAATCACAACTTGCCCTCATCCATTTATGTCACCACTTCCCATTATTTGGAGAGCGTCTTTGTACGAGGAAATTGACGTTCCTTTTTCTTGGAGATTCTCATTGCTCATCGAGAGTGTCTGAAATTGAGTTCCAACAACCTCCTCTGGTTCTAAATAGGTGAATGATGATAGGTTGCTTATGATTAAAGCTTGTTCTCCGCATACTGTGACCAACTTGTCATTCTTGACAAACTTCGGCTTCTGGTGAAGTGTCGAGGTGACTGCCCCTGCTTCATGTATCCAAGGTCTTCCTAATAAACAGCTGTATGTTGCTCGGATGTCCATGACTAGGAAAGTGACTTGGAAAGTGTGGGGACCAATGGTTATGGGAAGGTCGACTCCGCCGATAACTGTTTTCCTGGACCCGTCAAAGGCTTTGACTATGGTCTCACTGCCTATCATGGGAGTACCTTGAAAAGATAGACGTACCAAAGTTGACCTTGGCATGACGTTCAAGGATGAACCTGGGTCTACCATTACGCTGGCTAAAGCATCGTCCTGGCAACTGACTGTGATATTGAGTGCCATGTTATGATTCTTGCCTTCCACTGGAAGTTCTTCATCACTGAAACCCAAATTATTGCAGGAAGTGGTGTTGCTAATAATGTTGTCAAACTGACCTATTGTCACATCTTGTTCTACAAAGGCCTGTTCCAAGACTTTCTGTAGAGCTTCTCTATGAGCTTCTGAATTGAGCAAGAGAGATAACACGGATATCCGTGAAGGAGTTTGTAATAATTGATCTACAATGTTGTACTCACTCCTCTGGATGAGTTTTAACATTTCATTGTTATTTTTCACAGGTTCTGCATTGCTGGATTGACCAATTTGTTGATTAGGAACTTCAACTTGAAGTTCCTTTTCTTTTACAGGTTCTCCAACTCCTCTATTGAAGATTCGACCACTTCGGGTGACCCGAGTGATATCTGCAATGTTGACAACGGATGGCAGTGGAATTTCTTTTCCATATTCTATTGTAGTCGCACTGTACTTGTACAGAATAGCTTTCTCTGACTTGTATGGTATTGGTCCCAACAAGTAGATGACCACAGGGGCTATTTAGGTTTTTCGACCGTCATAAGTAACCTCAATCGATTCCAGATTGGGAAATTTTCTACTATCAAGAGGGATATCCACGCGCTTTGGTTCCTTGAGCAAAGGAATTATGGTGAAATAATCCTTGTTAATTATGTAATTAACAGGTTCTTTTTTATTGGAGACTGTGATAGTCCTTTTATCCAGTAGTCCTTGAATCTTATTTTGGACAAGGAGGCAACCTTACACCATGTTGATTGACTGAGAATTCAGGCGTAGTTAGGTTTCCCATTGGTCTACCTGATGCTAAAGAGTTGCTCGCACAAGGTAGCATCCTTGACTATTTTCCGAACATATCACACAGCGTTCATAATTATGAGGTGGCACCCAGCCATACCCACTCTGTATGCAGTGCATCTTTACCAAATCCGTTTCCAGCAAGCGGATGTCATAGCTTTGGCGTCTATCCAGATTTCTGTTGGTTATGCTAACTTGTTGTGTGTCCTCGTTCTGGTAGACTGGGAGCCACCAGTGGTCCAACAGATGTTGAAGAGTTCTTTGTACAAGCACGCAACCTTGATTGTTTTTGGAGAAATCTTTGCAATCTTGATAATTATGCGAGGACAGAAAACCAAGTCTGACCTGCTTGACAAGCAATTCCACTAGACTGATATTCATTAAATGAATGTCAAAGATCTGAATCATGTTAACCTGATGATCATTCCTTCCATGGTATTTTTGGATCCATCCAAGATCCATTTGACGCTGGAGGGCCTCTTGTACAAAAGATCATCCCTGATAGGGGTGTTCAAAACCGATCCAACCCAATAAAAAACCGCAAACCAAACCAAACCAAACCGAAACCGCAAAAAACCGCATTTGGTTCGGATTTGTTCGGGCCATGTTTTAACAAAACCGCATGGTTCGGTTTGGTTTGCGGTTTGTATTTTGCAAACCAAACTAAACCAAACCAAACCAAACCGCATTATGTTACAACCCAAACTTCACTTATCTCACATCTAACCCAAAACTGAAACCCATTATGCCTTAACCTTACAATTACGAAATATTTTCTCTTACTCACACTTAACTTTTCAGTTTTAATCTTCTCAAATCTCTCCTAATAGTATTGTGCATTCTTCTCATCTTCTTTGCCATGTACGTCTCGCCTCTTCTACATTAATCTCTCATCTCACATGTTCTTTCTTTTTCATCTTCTCATTTTTATGTTACTATTTTCTCTTCTAATTATATTTTTATCGCACCTTTCTTCTCTAATCTCACATCTGTTATGTTCTTTCTTTTTCATCTTCTCTAATCTCTATTCTCTTATATTTTCTATTTTATTATAATATTTTGATATTGTTTTGTGCTACTATTTTTTTTCACTTTTGTTTAAATTGATTTTTGTATATTGAATGAGAACTTTTTGTCTAAATATGATGAGTTTTGTTGTTATAGTGTAATGTATGAATGACTAAACACAAGTTATGTTGTTCTCTATATATGTAAATACCACTCAATAAAAATCTTGTAAAAAACTGAACCAACCGAACCAATCCAAACTGCATTGGTTTGGTTTGGTTTGGTTCGGATTTTTTTTAAAAGCCAACCAAACCAAACCAAACTGTATGCTTTTTTCCCTTGCGGTTCGGATAATTTTTAGCGTCAAAATCGCCCAAACCGCACCGCGAACACCCCTAATCCCTGATTGTCTTTTGAGCAGATCGGGCAAGCGTTGTAATCGTGCAGTGGCAAATTGTAGTACTGACTTTGTGTTAAATGCATTGCCACTAGATTGGCATTCATTGCGTGGATGTCATGATTTTTGAACAATGTTCGGATGTTGATAGGCCATATTTACTTCATGAATCCTGTGATCCCGAATCTAGCCTAGATCCATCTGCTCTTGATGAGCTGCTTGTACAATGACACATCCTTGATTGTTTTTAGAACAGATATCACATTGATGATAGTTGTGAGAGGGTACATGGCCATACCCGCTCTGCCTGCAATGAATTTTTACCAGATTTGTTCTGAGTAGGCGTACATCGTGAATTTGATAACTGTCGTCGGGTTCTCCTTCTATCAAGTTTACCGAAGTTTTTTCATGTTGCGGCAACGGATCCTTTTGAACATTTGGGTTTGTATCTTTGAAAAATAAAACCCTGTTTCTGACGAGCTTTTGTACATTAGATTTAAAGTTGAGGCAATTCTCAATGTTATGTCCTGGTCCTCCTTGATGGTAATGGCAAGATTGATCAGCTTTGAACCAAAAAGGTGGGTTTTTTGGTACTGTAAGAGGAGTCCTGGTTTGAACGTGCCCCTTGGCCAGCAAAAGTGGAAATAATTCTGCATATAACATTGGTATGGGGTCAAACCCTGGCGAATGTATGATACGATTGTTATTATTGCATTGCGGACGAGCTAGCTGAAAAGGCTGTTGCTGCCTTTGCTGATACTGTTGTTGATTTGCCTGGCTCTGAGCAATCTGTGGTTGATATGTTGGAGCTGGTGCTAGATTGACAGCAAGAGCTACTGCTGCTACCTTCCGAGGTTGATTCCTTCGCCTTTGTTTACCCTGAGAGATATTACTGATATCTTGCTCTTTCTTCTTTTGGAAAGCACTATCGTATCTTTTAGTACTACTGGACGACTCTGCATCTTTGACTAACCGGCCTTCTCGGACTGCTTCCTCGAGGCGTACCCCCATGTTCACCATTTCGATGAAGTCACTAGGCGCACTGGAGACCATTCGGTCATAATAAAACGAGCTTAAGGTTTTTAAGAAGATTTTTGTCATTTCCTTCTCCTCGAGAGGAGGACAGATCTGGGCGGAAATTTCACGCCATCTTTGAGCGTACTCCTTGAAGGTTTATTTATCTTTCTGAGACATTGCTCTGAGCTAAACAAAAGGTGCCACAAGATCTCTAAAAGTATTGATCTTGGTACGGTTTAAACCCATGTACCATTTGAGTGCGGCACCGATTAAACTGTCTTGGAAAAAATGGATAAGTAGTTGTTGGTTTTCCATCTGGGTAGACATTTTTTGGGCGTACATTACCAAGTGACTTTGACGGCAAGAGTTGCCTTTGTATTTTTCAAAGTTAGGAACCTTGACTTTGTGCGGTATCATTATATTAGGGACCAAACAGAGGTCATCGGCGTCTTTGCCAAACAAGTCCTGTCCGCGAATGGCATGAAGTTCTTTCTGCATTTCTAAGAATTGTTCCTGGAATCCATTCATCCTTTCATATACTTCTTTATTTCTGCCATAAATGGCCTACAGAATCTGTTCCTCTGGGATAGTATGTAACAAAGATTGTGGTATAGACATTACGGTGGTAACTCTTGGCGCTTCAGTGACCTAAAGTTTGTAACCTTCAGGTAAAGGAGTCTCCGTTGTAACCCTTGTGTCTTCATTTTCCTGAAGTTTGTAACCTTCAGGTCTGGAGGTTCCTGCTATGGCTTCTAGGTCTTAAGTGACCGGAGGTATATATCCTTCAGGTACAAAATTGAAAGGCATGCCCCAGGGAAAACCTTTGGGCATGTTATACTGAGGATGACTGCCAGGTGTCTCAAATGCTGGTGTAGACACAATCTCTGAGATCGTAGTCCTTTGAGGTGGTTGATCCTGAGCTGCTTCCAGGGATTCAATCGTGTTATGGAGTTTCTCCAAACTCTCCTTCAGAGTGTTGATTTCTTCCCTTAGTTCTCTGTTCTCTTCCTCAAGATCGTCCATTTTCTTTTACCGATTGGCCCGAGTATTGTACGAATGAGATGATTTGACTCTAAAGCGCGACACGTGTGTGAGACTTAATGACAAAGATATGTTATGTAAGAATGATGAGTGATATGCAAAGAATGAGAATGATCTTTCTGTTTTGTTTTCAAAAGAACTTTTAACAATTGTGTTGCAAATATCATACATCGGTGGAAACCTTTTATTAAATTCGAAGGATTTCAGTATCTTACAGGGAAAAGTACATTATTTTACAAAGTGCGAGAAAGAAAACTAGGCCTATGGATTCTAAGGTATTCCTGAAGAAAGCTCAGATACTGGTTGCTGAATTTTTCTCTTCTTTGATCGGGCCCCTTCAATCGTTGTCAGGTCGATGATCCTTTGCCATGTGAAGGAGAGAGCAAATTTCTTTGTTTCTCTTGACTTTCTATAGCATGTTGCTCTAATATCTCAATCATAGCATCCTTTTCTTTCAATAACTCTTGGATCTTTGTGCATTCCAAGCTGACAATCTGGTACTTGTTCTTCCAAGAGTTCTTCTCGCGTTGGACTTTATTGAAAGCGACCTGAAGCTTTTCCGTGTCATTCATGAAGTAAAGACTAGACTCTTTCAGGGGAAAAACTTCCTGACGAGGGTAATGCATCTTCAATTTGATGTCTCTAGTTTGTACCCATCGGAGGTAAGGCTCTGCAGAGATGCAGTTCGGCCTTCCTAAGGACTCTCTTCCCTTCCTATGAACATGTTGCCAGGCATGCACAAATTCTTTCTTTAGTGCTTTGTCATTTTCTCATTCCTTGAAGAAAAGAGCTTACAGATGAATGTTATGTGGTACATTCTTCATCGGGTATCCAAGTTGACGACGAGATAAAATTGAATTATAGTTGATCCCTTCTTTAGTACCAATGAGGGGTACATTGGGGAAACTTCCACATTTGTTGGTGATTTTTATTCCGTCATAGATCCGATTGTACCAATCTATGTCAGAATGAGTGAGAGACATAATCTTCTGCGACCACCGCATACCACTCTTGAGATCCCAAAAAGTAGAAGACTTGGGTAAGTGGGAAATAAACCATTTGTAGAGTAATGGTACACGGCATGTAATCATCCCTCCGCTGTACAAATTTCTTAAATGTACTGAATGATAAGCATCCGCGAGAAAAGATGGGAATGGATTCCCAATTAAGAATATCTTGAAAGCATTAACATCGACGAAGTTATCAATGTTGGGAAAGAGGAATAACCCATATATGAGCAGAACAAAGACATCCTCGAAAGCAGTTATGTTTCTTATGCTGGCAAAGTATAGGGCTTTCTCCATCAGGAATTTAGCTGGAAAACCCTGGATTCCTCCCTTGATGGTTATGTGAGTTTTTATATCTGACTCTTCCAAAGAGGTAGCTCTTGCAATGGTTTGATCTTTTGGAATTTCTTCCGGTCTAGAAAATGGATCTTGATCAATGATAGGTAAATCAATCAGATGAGAGTACTCTTCCAGCGTCGGTGTGAGCTAATAATCCGGAAATGTGAAGCAGTGGTATACTGGATCATAGAACTGAACCAATGTAGACAGGACTCCTTCCACCATGTTGACCTTCAAAAGAGACAACAGGCCTCCGTGCTTAGCTCTGAAAGCTTCGGGATTAGTAATCATCCTTCCCAATTTCCTTAGGTCTTCCAGTTTTGGATTTTTGAAGGTGTACTTGTGCGTTATTCTTCTACCGAAATTCATAGCACAACTTCTGATATTTGCAACGATTGCTTTAGTTCTTTTAGAAAAATATTTTTTTTATAAAAGTTTTTTTAATGAATGAAATGAAATGCATGGATGCATGAATGCAGCAAACAAAGACATTTGAAAACATGGGTTTAGGGGTTCATCGTCACGAGCATGGAGTCATGGATCTACCCATCCCTAAGGTGTGTACTAGGGTCCAATTCTTGTACCTGTAGAACGGGTTCTAACAAAGGTTCCCAAAATCATTGACTCCTCTCAAGAATATTAACAGCAAACCGGCTGACTCGTGAGAGCTGTAATATCCCCAAGATGAATCTCTTTTGAGTGTAGTATCGCATATCAACTTTTCCCGACAGTCTCCACACTACGTCCTAACACAGGTTAAGTGGGTAAATGTCTACTAATCCTCAGTTTCAAGGGTTCCAAGTAGAAAAAGTAATGTTTTCACGACTTGCTCGTTCAACATCAGTAATTCCAAAAGTGTACCTCCACTGATACGGTGGACTTTCAAGTTAGCTTGGTCGGGACTCACTCCCTATAAGCCTTCCTGAGTCTGCCACCACTTATCTTAATGTGCTCTCAGACTTACCACATGTGTATTAATCACATTCCCAGATAACAGTAATTTAAACAAGTATAGCAGATAAACAGATAGTATGACAACAAATGATATAAAAATGAGAAAGCAAATAAAAATAGCAGAAAAATAAATGCAAAGCAAGGCCTAAACCTCTTAGGAAATATAACAACAAATCTCCAACAGATTCGCCATTTTTCTATAGCATCGGTTTTAGTGATGTTACCACTACCGCTTTTAACGCTACTTTCGGATTTCTGTATTTATCCTATGAAGCTTAAAAGGAAGGGGAAGATATCTAAAACTAACCTTGCGCACAAGTGTTTTATTTAAAAAATGCGAAGATATCTGAAATCGAGGTTTGGTTATACAAGGGGAAGCTATTAACACCCAGAGTATCTATAGTAATGTATAGGAACCTTTGTTTGCATATATTTTCTACTGTTTGAAATGCTTTCTTAAGTCTATCTACTGTTGATTGGGGAAAGTTTCTCCTTTGTGAGGACTGAGGGAATGTTTTTATTGTTTTTGAGTTTTCTATTATTTTTGGGAAGGTGCTTAACCTGAGGTTTTTGATTTGTGTGCTTGCTAAGATTTCGCAATCTTATGCCTACGTATTCCCGTAAAGAGATTTGGGAAATCAGAGCAATCGTAGTTCCTCCTATTCTATGGGAGGAAATTGGTGTCTTGTTCAAAGCCCAAGATTGAAGCTATCAGCTGACTGAGAGAGAATTTGTCATCTCTAAAGGGAGATATCTCACCTATTCATCACAAATGTTGAGTAATTGGTTATAAGGAAAGTTACTTTAAATGGGGTGTGTGGAACCCAGCAATGCCATATCTTCCTTTATAAGAGAATTGAAATGTCATGAAGGAAGAAGCTTAACTCAGTGTAGAGCAATGCCACTTTTTCCTTTTATGAATCGTTCATGCTAAGAGAGGGACATTGGCTTGCATGTGTAGAATCCAGAGGTTTGCCACTTATATCAGTTAGATAAAAGAGAAATATTTAGCCATGATAAAGGAGGGACCCCAGCTTGGATTTTGAATCAATAAGTGTGCCACTTACATCAATTATCTGGAAAAAGGTTTTGATTGTTTCTTTTGATATGTGATGTATATAGGGGATATTCTCCTACAGAGAGGACTCATGGTCTCATCTATAGGGATAATGGATTGTGTGCCTTGATTAAAGCCCAAGGTTGAAGCTAAAAAAGGTTTGGGGATTGACTCCACTGGAGATGGTTTATTTGAGTATCTTGTTTGAAGCCCAAGATGATGAAGCTGAAGAGTTTGAGTATAGCTTTAAAGAAGACTGGCTCAACTGGGGAGTATGATATTTGTCTTGTACAAAGCCCAAGATTAAGGCTGACTGGTTAAATCATTATATGAAGCCTAAGAGAAGGTTAACTCTTGCTGAAGATTTATCAAAATCCAGGAGAAGGTCTAAACTATTTTGAGGAATCCAAAGGGGAACTAACTCTTGCTAGTGATTAGAGAAGAGTTGAATTATCAACTGCCACAAAGGCTTTGATTCTTCTGGGGTTTATTGATTATGATCTGACCCTGGCTGGGGATTTTAAGGTGAAAGTCAAGCCTTGTTGGGGGTCATAAGGGATTTAAAGATGAGTTTAAATACCTTAGAGGTTTTAACTCTTCTGGGAATTGTTGTATTGGTAAAGATGATCAGGATTTATCCTATGCTTTTAGGAAGCCTGCGAGTCCTTGTATGAAGTCCAAGAGAAGACTATGGGAGTGAGACTTTCCAATTCTACTTGTATGAAGCCCAAGAGGAGGCTGAGACTACCCAAGTCTCTTAAGAAGAGGCAGACTCTGGTTAAAGAAAGATCTTTGTATGATGCCCAAGAGGAGGCTGAGAGTTCTAGGGATGAAGATCAACCCTTGAATGATTGGATGTTCTAGAGTTTTTGACTTTCCTGATGATTGAACTAGTAGAGATGATTAAACTCTTTCCTATGCTTTTAGGAAGCCTTTGGGTCCTTGTATGAAGCCCAAGAGGAGGCTAGGATGCTTCTAGGAAGCCTGTGGGTCCTTATACTAAGCCCAAGAGGAGGCTGTGGGGAACTTCTAAGAAGCCTGTGGGTCCAAGCCTAAGAAAAGTTCAAGAAAGGTTTCACCGAGAAATAATCCTTTCTTTGTTGAACAGTTCTAAGGTTTGAAGAAATTCAAAAGAGGTTTCACCGGGAATTAATCCCCTCTGGGGAAATGAATTTCTTTGTCTAGGAATAAGCTAGTTGATTGAACTAAGTTATAAGTATCCTACTGTTGGCCTAAGTGTGAACTGAGGATCACCTAACTGCTGAGGGAACTCTAGACAGGTATGCACAAGTATATACAGATAAGTGGTTTAAAAGGTACATAAATAAGTATGCATTGAAAAGGTGATGGGTCTTATTCTCTAAATAGAAGCCCAAGTCTATTGTGATTGGTTGTATTGATTATCACTGTATAATCAGGGTTTTGAGAAATTGAAGAAAATTTTGAGAAAACTTAGGATTTTGAAATTGTGTTAAAAAGAATGTTGTTGTTATTTGAATGAATTGAAAAGAAAGTTTGGGGCTTATAACTCAGAGAGAGACCCAAGTGGTCTAAGAGAAGTTTCACTGGGAATAATGCTCCTCTTAGTACCAGTGTAAATTGAATCTTCTTTTTATTGTAAAAAAGGGAAAAGGATGGGACTTACACTCGATTAAGGGGCCCAAGTTAATATATTTTTTGAATGAAAGAATGAAAGAATAATATTGAGTCTTATACTCGGGGAGAGGCCCAAGTATTTTCAAATAGTTTAAAACAGACTGATGATTTTTGAAAACACGGGTATGGGGCTTACAACTCAAAGAGAGGCCCATGGAGGTTGTTTATTGTTTAAATCAAAGTTTATGTACAAAAGATTAGGGCTTATACTCAAGGAGAGGCCTAAATGATTTATTTTGAAAACAGTGATCGCACAGCGATATCGAAAGACATTGTGGGACTTATACTATAGCAGAGGCCCCAAATTTATTTATGTACATAGGGGGGTTGGGTCTTACACTCTAATAGAGGCCCAAGTGTGTTTAAAATAAAGTTTTGAAAGATTGAATCAAAGGAAACCCTAATTTCATTTTTAAGATATTTTTCAAAGAAAAATCAATTAAAAATGATAAAAATACCAAAAAATTCAATAAACATGTTATGAATTATGTTTAAGGTTTAGAAAATGAGGTTTTATTCACACGATGATTTAAAATCAAATTGGTTTTGAAAAATCAAGAAAAAAAAGAAATTATTTAAAATGTTTAAAACAAATAAAAATGAAATTCTTTAAAATATTTAAAAATATATCAAATAAAAATATTTTGTGATTTTTTGGTGAATAAAATATTTTTAATATGTGACTGATTTTTGTGAAAAAAATCATTTTCAAATAATTAAAATTGATTAACAAAAATAATTATTGAAAATAATATCAAAAATATCAAAAAATAACAAAAATGTGGAAAATTGGACAAAATAGCATAGGTAGGTGTTGAACCCATGCCGTCTAACACAAATATACTTGAAAATACACGCTGTTACCACTGGGGTGGTGATACATCCGTGTATCAAAACCACCCCATAAATACATAAGAGTGACAAAATGATCCAGGCCTGGCCCAAGGCGCCATGGCCATGGCTGGGCAAGTACCAAGTTTTGGTTCAAATGCAAGAAGGTCATAACTTTCTTATTTCTCTATAAAAATGGATGAAATAAAGATGGATCCTACCTAGAATTTCATGAGGAATCCAATGGAGGTCTTGGAATTTTCTAAAAATGCCTACATTTTAAAACCCGATAGTGGTTTCAAAATAGGTCAATATTTGCAACTTCTATGCTACCACTCCATACAAGCAGTAATAGCATGGCAAATTAGTTCAAACACAACAAATGTGATATGTATGACATGTTCATGATCAATGTACATCAAATCAATGCATATTTCCCAAAGTTCATTTTGTTATACACTTACCTCTTGAAGCTCCACTTGCTATCTTTCAAGATACTTGTGACAGAAGTAATCCAATGCCTTGGACACTCTTAATAGATCCCTTAGAAGCTTTTAGGATGATCAAAACCAAAAGGAAACCTCTGGAACATAATCTACCTCTTTCTTGCAAAATTGGCAAAAGTGACCAAAATGGCAACTCCCTCAATTGGTGTTACAGTTGAGGAACACTTGTTGGAACATCTTAGGAATGATATTTAGAGAGTATTTGAAGTGTTGTTTGGCTTTGAAAGTGATTGAGTCAAGACATGGCTTAAAAAATGCAGAAAAGTCAAAATTTGAGGTTTTGATGGTTGACTTTTTGATTTTGGTGTTGTGAGATGAAGATGAAGGTTTGAACACCTCCAATGGATGATTTGTAATGTGTTTGGATGGTGGTTTGAGTGGTTCAAGCTCTGGTTTTGAGAATTTCAAGATATGTAATGTCCTAGTTTTGACATCATTAAAACAAAGTAATAAAGGAACCTTGCCCTCACACTTAAAACAAATAAGTGCAAAAAAATTAAGGAAGAAAAATATGTACTAAAAGTAATATAGTGCAGGATTTGGAAACCAGAAAACTTGAAAAGAAAACTCCGAAATTAATATGGCGGAAAGCTTAAATGATGAATGATCCAAGTACAAGCATGAAAATTTTTAATCTTAAAGCTATGACGTGCTTATTACTCAATGTGAGAAATTAAGAACTTTTACAATAAGTGGCTTTTCTGCCTACTTGATACTAGCAAACTTGGATGTGAAAAACCAAGAAACTAAGAATATATATAGTGTTCCAACTAGTGAAAATAGGGTCAAGTCGTGTAGGAGTCGTGTGAGAAAAATATGGTGAAGTGGGAGAAGATTGAGCAAGTCAATTGCTAATTTTATGGACTCGAAGCCCATGGCAGACGCCATAGCCTCATGGAAAACAACGTGAATGCAAAATGGGGGACATGGCTGATGAAGGGGCCATGGCGAACACCATGCCCCTGTGGCGAACTCCATAAGTACTAATGCACTCTCCTTTGACTTTATTCATGATGGGGTGTCCTTTTTCTCTGTTTTTGGAAATTCTTTCTCTGTTTTTCTCATGTGCCAACTCCTACTTGGAAAATGAAGGTGCGAGAAACACAAGAAAGGGGGTTTGAATTGGGTTTCACCAATTATAGGCTTTTAAAACTTTTATCCACGAAAGTTAATCAAATGAAAAAAGATAAAGAACACAATCATTTTTATCCTGATTCACAGCTAACTAAGTTACTCCAGTCCACCCGCCAAGGTGATTTCGCCTTCAAAAAGGACTTAATCCAATAATCATGAAAGATTATAAACGATCGTCTAAGTGTTTAGAAAAACATCTCAGCCCTCTCAAGTATACATACTAACAGATAGTCACTTGAGGAAACATTAACTTAAAAGAGATTACATATGTGTATACAAGAATGCTTCTACATAAGCAGATTACACGGATTTTAAGCTTAATAACACAACAGTGTTAATTGCAAGATATGAATAAAATTTCCTTGTAATTTTACAAAACTATATTGTATAAATCTCACATGAGATTTTTGTGCAGCGTTTTTAGTATAAGTTTTGTAGAGCAGAATGTTTCTGCTTTTCTCCTTGTATATTTCTCTCTCTACTTTTTGCTTGTCCACTCTTTTTTTTGTTCTTCCAAGTCTTCCTTTTATAGATGATAAATATATCCGTTGAGGGGTAGAATGGGAAGTAGAAATCCAACTGTTATGTCTTCAACGGTCAATAAGGAAGAGTCAGACATCATCATATCAACAATCACTTTAACAGGATAGTAGACAATGTACTTGTAATTTTGTGTTTATCCTTTCATGCAAGTCATTTTTGATCTTTAACTTATAATCTTCAGAGGCTTCTGATATATGTGTTGATGAAGCTCATTACATAAGCATCAGAAAACTTAGTCCTCAGAAACTAAGTTACTACAAGTAAGGTTATCTTCAGAATTGAAACTTCAGAACTAATTTCTTCAGAGTCTTCAGAACTTAAGTCTTTAGAACTTGAATCTTCAGAACTATCATCTTGATTCTTCAGAATTTGGATCTTCAGAGGCTCTAGTACTAACGTTCTTTTGGAATCGTTGTATCAGAAGCATCTCAGACTCCTAACTTGAGTTTTGTAATCACCGTATGTATTCTTCTAGAATGTTATGTTCGGAGTCTGATGACATTACACGCCTTCCTATCAGTGTCAAAACCTGTTTAATAAAAAACTGTGCACTAGATAGAAAAACGGTTAGAGTATAAGATTGTTCTCTAAAATAATATGTGAAGTTATCATCAAAACATAAGGCCAGATGCAGAACCAGATCTTGTTCTTACAATCTCCCCCTTTTTTATGATGAAAAATCCATGTATTTTGATAGAACAATTTATACGGGTAATAACAGAAAATCGCAATAACAAAGGTTAAGCTAACCAGCTCCCCCTGAATCTGCCAAGCCCAAAAATTATTTATGCTTGTTCAGAGTCTCCCCCTGAGTTCAATACTTATAAAATAAATTATTGACTTACAGTATATGAGATAGAGAGGGAATACTTAATTGTTAACATCTCATTAGAGTTTGACTATTACTGCCCGATTTTCATCTCAGAGCCAGACAGACTATCATAATGTTATGATGTATCAGAACTTGATTAGTAATAGGCTAATCGCTTCACATCAAGTGTTAGAATGTGACTCTTAAGATTCTTGATCATGCCACTAGATGGTGCAAAGTATTATGTCATTTGAATATTTTAAGCTTTAATCGTAGTCTAGATGACCATGTCTTAGTCAATTCTTCAGAGGTTTGCAACTTTTGAAGAATGTGTTGCATTCAAAATTTGGCTTATCAGAACATACGTGTTCTAATCTTCAATTAACCTGTCTAAGAAGAATTAGTGAACTTTTTTACAAAGTTCCTGAATCAAGCATCAACAAAGTTAGAAGCACATGTTTATAATTAATTTTGGGTTTAAGATTATGAGAATAGATATAATCAAAATCATATAGCTTTCTCCCCCTTTGTCATAAATCAAAAAGAATTTTAGCACGCTTTTCTAAGGGAATGCGAATAGAAAGGAACATAAATAAATCAAGCGAGTAGAAGACAATAAAAGTAAGGAACAAGGAAATAACATTTTCATTCAATGATTAGAGGAGTACAAAAATAAGGGAGTACAAGAGCAAAAACAAAAGAGACATAAGGAACACATAATCAAAACCAAACACAAGGAAAAACTACATAAACAACATCAAACAACAGCAACTTATATCCCAACAGAACAAGCCACCAATCCAACTAGTATTCAAACACTTCACATCGTTTTTCGACAAGTGCATTATCTGGTTCAATCCTGCGAACCAAACCAATCATCTCTGCCTTATAGAAAAGTTCAGTTAGGACCCTTCCATATGGTATGAAAGACATGTTTTAATCTTTTGAGGTATCAATTGAGTCCTTTAGATAATTGAAAATGGTTTGAGGCAAATTAACCCTGACATTGTTCAGCATAAAGTAGATGAAGAGTCTATCCCCATGGATAGAGTATCCTTTTTCACTTCCCGAGGAAGAAAGTTAGTGAGAAGCAAATGGAACCAGATTTTGGCAATAGGAAGGAGTTTTGCTAGGTTGTAGGGTTCATAGATGTTTGAGGAGATGTCATGGATGGTGATGATATTATCAACAAAAATATGGTTGAAGCGAAACTGGTCTATGGTGACGCCGGTTTCAACGACTCCAATCGCTAGTCAAAGTGATGATAAAAGGAATGCCATAGACACTAGAGAGGATGGTACTGCCATCATCATTGATAGAAGCATACATCCAAAACTGTTTGACAAGGTTAGGATAAATAGGTCCATGCCAACGCGTAAAGTAACCAGACCACCCTTGAATCTGCATGCTCAAAGAGATATTAAGATCAACAATTCTCAGACAAGGGAGATTTGATCTTTCTTCAACAATGACTTCCAAAAGGTTTTCATCAGCGTAGAAGGTTTTGATAAACACGGTGATGAGGGAGATAAAAAGGAAACAAAGAGAGATGAAATAAGATATGATAAATGTGAATGAAATGAAAAAGTATAAATAGGAGGAAAGAAACCTATTGATAGAAGAGTAATCAAGACTCGAGACACGCAAAGAAATTAAGATGAAAAGACAAACAATAAATGTTACCATCATTTCCGAAATGAATGACATAGGAAAACCAAAAGACATAAGAGACAAGAATAGATAGGTCGTGCTAAAAGTTTATATTTTTAATAACCAAAATGACCATTAACAAATATACGTTATTCAATAATTGACAATAGTCACTTAAGTGAATACGGATATACCTGTAAACTGAAAAAAAAAATTCTTAAAAGAGATAAAGTGAGAAGATATCTTATCTAATCCCAGAGATCTCTTATCTACCCTAAGTGTCATAGTAGATACTAGGTATAACTCAGAACAAACAGTTGTCTTATTTTTGAGTTACGCGCTTTATGTTGCCCTGATAACTTATGAGGGATAAGCTTTATAGACCCATCATACAAAAGCATTCTTAAGAGAATACTCTGACTAAGGATACTTCTGAGATATGAAAATTTCACCATTCAGAAACATCATATTTCATAAGTCAAAAAAACATGTAAAACTATAGATAGAAATGTTACTTTCCCATAATTTGATAGACCTTCAGATGATTCTTTATCCATAGTGTTTCAAGTCATGAAATAAAGTTGTTACCCAGAAGCTTGGCGATATCCAAAAATGCTTTGACATTCTAGTCTGTCTTCAAAGTAATCTGCAAAACAGAAACCTTATAGCTTGTATTCTGATGTTTTCTCATACATATTCTCATACGTCAAGCCAAGTTTAGATGTTCCCTTCAGATACCTTAGGATTCTCTTAACAACAGTTAAATGAGTTTCCCTTGGATCTGATTGAAATCGAGTATAAAGACATTCACTAAATAAAATATTTGGACGAGAAGTAGTCAGATAGAGAAAAGAGCCTATCATATGACGATAGAGCTTCTGAAAAACCTTTTTACTTACCTCGCCTTTCTCCAGAATACATGTAGGATGCATGGGAGTCTTTGCTGGTTTACTATCTAACATGTCGAATTTCTTCAGGAGCTCTTTAGTGTACTTGCTTTGATGAATGTACGTGACATTTGGATTTTGATTTAGTTGTGTCACACCCTCATTTTCACCCTTACCCTAGCCTTCCATATCATTGCATTTTCATCATCTTTGCATTCCCCACTTTGTCTTATTCATTCATGCTTTGCTTTGGTTCTAAGGCTTGGGATCAAGGCATTTGGTTCACATCAATCAAGGAAGAGGAATTGTCTTTTTTTAAGACAATGAGCAAGAAGATATTCTCAACACTATGGGCTACTCAAGATACAAGGCCTTTACACACCTCAAAGTATCTCAACAAAATTCATGTGTTCACCTGGCAATTAGGGTTTCAAGGAGATTGAAGATTGATCATAGCTCCTATCTCGTGGCTCTGGATTAGGGTTTATGGGCAAATCAACCTATGGTGGAATTCTTAGGCAAGACATGTCTCCATGGTTCAACATACACCTCGAGGCATCCATACAATCCTCTTGATTCATCACAAGTCATGTCAAGAGCCTTCTAAGTGAGTAGAGGAAGGTTTGGATTCATCTGACCAAAAGTCAACTGGTGCCTTCCAAAAGTCAACCTTTGGGATTCTAGGTCATCCATGAGCTTTCCAAGTCATTATCCATGACCTCGTGAGGTTTGGTCAAGAGAAATGGAGTGGAATCATAAAACCAGAAGGAAGTGTAAAGATTAGGGTTTTTTACCCTTTATGTTAAGATTGGCAAGTGGCATTTAATTGACTTTCATTTGAGGATACCAGGTCAAGTGTGTGTTGTTTTAGTTCAGTTGGATGTTGTCATATCCTAAATTTTGACCAGGCATTTTAAACTTGCACCTTGCATCATCTATAGTATAATCCTGCATTTCATCGGGCTCATAGGCATGGGATCAAGAGGTTCTTTGAATCAGGGTTCCTATTTGATTTGAGGTACTTTCATTCAAGTTTGAAGAAAAGGTTTGAGCTCACAACATCATGAGCATATTTCTATCAAAGTTCATCCAGCTACAAGGCTTCCCTTTGCCGAGATTCATCAAGTATCCAGGTTATCTGCTTCAGGATTTCTCAACAGGCATCAGGTGATTAAGGTTTCATCATGATTCTAATTGAGAATGAGGAACTAGGGTCTTGTTAATTGTCAACATCTCAGGCTGTTTTCTTCATCAGCATGCACGCAAAGCATAAAGATTAGGGTTTTTTATCCCTTTATTGTTTGGTCATGTGTCGCTCAATTCATATTCGCTTGAAGTTATCAGGTCAAGGGTGTGTGTAGTATTGGTTGGAAATTCATTGGAAGTTTGACCTAATCTTGGTCAAACAAGTGGTTTATTTCAGGATTAAGTTATCAGGCTGTGGCAAAGGCAGTTGTTTCAAGGTGGATAATCATCAGGGCCAATTGAATTTCAATTAGGGTTTTGGTAAAGTGGCAGTGCAGTTAATATCTCAAGGCATCTATATCATGGGCTATTTTGAGGACAAGTGTGGATTGAATTCAAGTACTTGTGGTTGAAGATCCAAATCAGGGTTTTGTGCAAAGTTCAAGTTTATCTGATGAAGTCAAGCTGTAAGAGCCATCAAAAGTCAAGGTATTCGATTTCAATGCATTTCTGGTACGATTTTAATGAAGAGTTCAAGATGCTGAAATGTGGTTTCGAGGATAATTTGTTGGATCAAGTCAGGAACGTCACTTATTCAAAATAGTTTCAAGTGGTTCACTTTTTGAATTGATTCATGGTTTAGTCGAAATCCAAATATTCAAGTTCAAGATTCAATTTCAAAGTTACAACTTCATTCAAGATCCAAATGGCCAATTTTATTCAAGATTCAAAATTTCAAATTCATGACAAAGTTTCAATTTCCTTGTTTAAGATTCAATTACAAGTCATCTATGTTATGGATCAAGTGGGCAGGCTGAACCAAGTTCATCAGTGCTTCATGGTGGAGGAATCATCAGAATTCAGTTCATTTTTAATCAGGGTTTCTTGGACAGTACGTATTTCAAGTCATATTCTTGCGATTTTAGTGTTTTAAGGCCCTAGTGCATTTGAAGATCCGATTTGCTTCATGATCTTCCTTTTTCAAGATTAAATCAAGGGTCGTTGGAGCGCATTAGTGGCAAAGTTCAAGAATGGATTCAATGGTGAATTTATATGGATTCATGGGCCTAATCCATTTCAAGTGCTTAAGACTTATTCAAGATCCTCACATGGTTAATTATTAGAAAAGATTCAAACGTAAATTGTGTGGAAAATTGGTTATGCTATATCGCTTGAGGGAAGTTAGCGTTGTCAAGATTATTCCAAGTTTAAGGATCAATTCATGTCAAGAACGATAGCATTAGTTCAAAACTTAGAAATGCAAATGCAAGCTAGAATTGTTTTCCATTGATTCATGTCATTGTCTGCTTAATCAGTCAAGATCAACTTTCCTATCTAACCATATAAACTTGGCTAAGTTGAATAGAAGGATTTCTAAGTTGTAGCATGATGTATCGGACTTTGCTGATTGATAATTGAAGCCTTTTAAAAGTGAAAAAATTATCATTAACAATTGTTAGAATCTACCCAACTATACCCTGCTTTCTTTTTGACATTATTTTTTTCCATCAATACTCACTCTCTCAGCATCATCCCAATGCCCTAAATCAGCATATAACATCGCATAAGGAGCTGAACTTTCTGGTTAAAGATTGATCAATGCTTTAGTTGCTACATGGACCAATTCTACATTATTATGCACTCTACAAGCCCCTAGAAGCGCACCCCACACAGCACCTGCATAAACAAAACAAACCATCACGTTCAATAACTTTGCATAAACCGCAACAATACAAAAACCTTTTCACAAATTGCAAGCCAACGCAAATCCATAACACGCACAACCAAACCTGTCCATCACGCGACAAAACGTACAACAGCAACTAGCCATGAGCACCACAAACCGTACGACAAATATCAAACCACAAAGAAAAACTTGCAAAAACGCACACAACTCGTACATCCACACAGCACACAAAAATCTGCTCATACGAACCTGCAAGCATTGACCAATTCAGCACAATGCAGCGGAAAATTACGAAACGACAACGAAAAGAAAGCTGCAAATCTCACAAATCCTCACTCACCTCCACACTATAAAGGAACCAATATTCTTCACCCTTTGGACAAGTTCAGTGGAACCACCACAACGCTGCCAAACATCCGTCTGAAACTTCACTCTACCAAAATCGTTTTCAGGATTCTTTAACTCTCCCAACATTACGAAACAACCTTCCTCCTACTTTCTCCCTTCTCCGCGTAAACACATTCACTAAAACACACCTACCTTCAAAATTTCACGAACCAAAGCATCCAACAAAACCTTCGTCTCCTTCTTCTTCAATAACAGAACAACCTTCAAACTTTTCCTCCATTAAATCTCTTTCAACCTTCATAAACAACAACAACCCAACAAAAAAATCTTCACCACAAATCACCTCCATTCCCAAATCAAACCCACAACCCAAAATAAAAAATACAAATTGAGATGAAGCAGAGAGAACGGAGGGAAGAATGAAACGAATCACACCTGAGTTTACGAAGACGGAGACATAACCATACACGAACCAAAACAAGCTTGATTGAACGAATCTAAGTCGAGCTAATAGAGCGGAATCGCAAGGAGGTTGAATTATTTGCTCAGTTCTTCGTGATTTCTTTGTTATGTTGCTTTTGAAATTTCACAAACCGTGTTCTGCTTATTTTGACCGTGATACTGTTTGTTTTTATCTTAACCTTGCTTTCAAGTTGTTTTAAACCTGATATAGTTTTCTTCTGGTTCAATATAACTTGTTTTATCTTTAAAAAGGAAACCTAATAATGTGATTTGTTTTTAGGTTTATGTTGTTTTGGACCCGCATGGATTTTACTTCATGACCCATGATGATTCCTTCAAACATCACCCTTTTATTTTTGAAAATTTTACTCCATACCCCTACAGTTATACCAATACCCCTATAATTTTTAAAAAATGTCAATTTTGTCCTTATTTTTTTTAATTATTTATGTTTTATTGTTCGTGTCAATTTTTATTCATCGGAAGACTTGCCGAAAGTGTACCGGAACACTTAGACCAAGACTTTCGGTCTTAATAATACCATTTTGGATGTATTATTAAGACACCAAAATACTTTTTGACAGTGTTCTGGTTAAAAAAATTTCTAAATTAGTTTTAGCAACGGTTAAAAACCGTGGCCTAAAGTAATGCATATCATTCCGGAACACTTTTTGCGGCTAAAAAAATTTCTAAATGAGTTTCAGCAACGGTTAAAAACCGTGGCCTAAAATAATGAATATCCCGGCTAAAAAAATTTCTAAATGAGTTTCAGTAACGGTTAAAAACCGTGGCCTAAAATAATGAATATCATTCCGGAACACTTTTTGAAAGTGCTCCGGTTTTAAAAAAATTCTAAATGAGTTCTGCAACGGTTAAAAAGCGTGGCCTTAAGTAAAGAATATCATACCGGAACACTTTTAAAAAGTGTTCCGGAATGATATTCGTTACTTTAGGCTACGGTTTTTAACCGTTGCTGAAACTCATTTAGAATTTTGTTTAAACTGGAACACATTCTGTGTTTTAATAATACATCCAAATAGTATTATTAAGACCGGAAGTATTGGCCTAAGTGTTCCGGTACACTTTCGGCAAGTCTTCCGATGAATAAAAATTGACACGAACAATAAAAAGTAAAAAATAAAAAATAATTAAAAATAAATAAGGGTAAAATTGACATTTTAAAAAAATTGTAGGGGTATTGGTATAACTGTAGGGGTATGGGGTAAAATTTTCTTTATTTTTTAAAAGAATCCAACCGAGTTTTTTATATAGTGATGAATGGGCCTAACTAATATCCATAAGGATTCCATTCCATCTACATCACTCATGGTCCGTTTCCACACCTCCCCTTTGATTTACCTTTTCTTTATTTTTTTTATTTATTTCACTTTTGATTCTTCTCTAGGTTTTTTTATAAAATTTTGTTTTGTATCATTGAGTTTTATTAATCTTTTATGTTGCCTTATAATTTGATTTTATTTTTGATTTTTATTTTCGATTTTTGTTTTTCGA
Organism: Lathyrus tuberosus; assembly: GCA_022829125.1. Taxonomy (NCBI): domain Eukaryota; kingdom Viridiplantae; phylum Streptophyta; class Magnoliopsida; order Fabales; family Fabaceae; genus Lathyrus; species Lathyrus tuberosus. The sequence goes on along the minus strand of JALAZF010000241.1, from coordinate 803,635 downwards.
TTTTGGTTCATGAAGTCTTTAGAATCATAGACGTTGGTTATTGAAGTGGTTAACCTTTATTATTTCAAATCTGTAGTGAATGATCATTGAGATCATTTTCTATACTTTGGGATCGTGATAGGTTACCTTCGATTAATCAATAAGAGTTTGTGATTAAGACGAGACCGTCCTCTTTTTCTTTTTCGTGTGACACGGTTCTTTAAGAATTATCTATATATCATTTCTCTACCGTGTTTTAGCACAAACATCGTTGTTGAACGACCTCCTATAGCATAATCTTTCTCATAGATCGTGCTACGATGGTTTTGTTCTAAAGTTGACTCGATTCATCCGATTAATGACGATTACTAATTAACCACTAACTTTAAAATCTTTTCAATATACTCTTGCTTTACTTTTCCGTCAATATATCATTGTCCATATTATTGTCGTTGTTCATATCATATTATTATCATTGTTCATTATCATTTTTATATCTTGTCATATCATTATCACCTTGTGCATATCTCATTCAAAAAATACCAAAAACACAATAAAACTATCGAAACCATAAAAAACTTCCAATTGGTGGACTATGGTTACGATCCCCAGCATGGAGATTTTTGTCTGAACTATTGTTCATTGCTTAGTTTAGGACAACTCACACATACACGGCTTCCTCTTGGGCTACCTGATAATGACCCCATTTATTTCTCGCATTCCCGTATACTTTACATGTATCCCTCTCCCCATTACAATGTAATAGTTTAGTTCTTTTTTCTTTTTATGCTTGCTTGCTTGTTAAGAAAGATAAAAGGAACTGGGTTAGAACACCATTTCAAAATAAGAACAAATAAGCCTTGATCCAACGTCAAGTCATTTTTCAAAACCCATTAACTTGGTTTACACCTTCGGGTTTCTCCCCTCTCCTCATTCCCACTTCTCTTATCTCTTCCATTAAACCCCACACTAACCTTGTATGTATTTCACCCTTGTAAGTCAATTGCCTCACGCATCACCATCAACCTACCTTGCTCTATTCAACACCCTTTCTTTTCAAAGCCTTTTCTCTTTTTCTTTTGTCTCCTTGAGTCTAAAAAACTTGGTCTTGTACTAAGTGCATTTTCAAACTTCTTTTTCTCAATAAACTTGGATGGTTATGGAGTGGTTAGGCGAAGGCCTTGTCCTATCCCGAGTGCTTGACACTACCATTAGGGTTCACTGTCATAAAGTACTTACCATCCAAAATAAAACATCTTTAAATAAGAGAATAAGGTTCTCTTTTTATTAAATCAAAGAGAGAGGATTGAGTGAAGACTTCTTCCTTTACGAGTATTAGGATGCTCACTTTAGAGTATGTAGTCCCAATACTCGTCTTTCAATATGAAGACGTAAATATATTCGCCACATAATTTTTATAACAAATCTTTTGAGATAGAGAATTGGGTACTACCCGCAGGGGTTCCTATCCAATGACTTATTTCACCCCTACAATCAACCTTCAACAAACCAAATGTGGCATCTTGACCTGATGGCAAAAAATCATCCTTTTCAGAAAGGACATGTTACGTCCATTCTACCACAAACAAGTAATGCATAAGACTCTACGAACGAGCTTCAAAACACCTAACTGATAGAACGCGAACGTTATCATCGTCCATAAAAAGCACCAACGAACCGTAATCCCACGAACTATAGACGCTATGATTCTTCACTTCTTTCAAGTGAAGATACGTATGCACAAGGGCCCTAATCCTTGGCGAGCACCATTCTATTTTCTTCACCCGTAGTCCTCCGAACTACATTGACTCTGACTTTCGCATTGCACGAGGGAATTCGTAGGCACAGGATTGCAAAGTCCTATCGAGTCTCCTTTGTGTTTCCACCCTTTTCTTTTCCTTCTTCCCTTATTCTTTTCTTTATCTTTGTTTCAAACCCTGCTCTCTCCCTCTTAGAACACTCTTAGAAAGCAATACCCTTAGCAAACATCCTTACACATAGACAAGCGAATGGTTCCCATCGAGTGCGATGGATGTGGAGGGTGCTAATACCTTCTCTTTGCATAACCGACTTCCAAACCCATAATTTGGTTGAGAGACTATCTTATCCTTTTCTATTGGGGTTTTCTCGATGTTTTCCCTTCCCCTTTTGGGATAAATAAAGGTCGATGGCGAATCTGTTTCTTTTTCGCCTCACATCGTCTTTTTTTCGAGTAGCGACAGTTGGCGACCTTGCTGGGGACTGGTTCACCCTAGCAAGCCAAACCTAGTTTTGTTTGTCGCATGTGTAGATTGTTTGCTTTTATTATTGCTTTATTACTTTATTGCTTTATTGCTTTATCTTGTGTTCCTCGTATCTGTTGGGTATATTGGGGATGGGTTGTGAGGAGAAAGGCTTTCTACCCGAGCTTTTCCAGTATACACTAAGCTAGGAGGTGGTTGTTTTTTGATTTGCGAAACTTAGGACTCATTGAGTTGGTTTGACTTCCACCGCTCAAAGGAGGCCCCTTTGGGAATGATTATGTCTTACGAGCAGTCATAATGACACTCTTGTTTCCTACCTGGGAGTCCGTGATTATGAGGACCTTTATAGAACCCTATTCCAAAGGTTACTAAGACATAACTCTGTGCTCATCCTTTGAAGGGGTTATCGTCTTACGAATCGTCATTATGATGGAAAACTTTTGAGGGCTAAGTGCATGGGACCTTGTTTGAAAACCCTTGGAATGCCTTGTTGTAAACCAATAGATTGCCTTCCCGAGGTGAGAGATATCCTGTTGTGTAGTCCTCAGATTCTGTGACCATTGATCCTTGTGTTGTGAGATTGTTTCAAGCATGCATTCATAACATTGCATGAGCATAACATCTATGCATCATGTTGCATATCATTCTCCAAAATGACAAAATGCCTCATACCACATTCTGTTTCTAACCAGCTAGCTGAGTTCCTGACAAATGCTTAGAATTGGAAACATGTCTCAGATCACTATGGAAGAGCTTCAGAAAGGCCAAGAACTGTTGAAGGAGGAGGTCAAGTAACTAAAAACTCAGATGAACGTGGTTATGGAGATCCTACAAACACTGATGAGGAAGGAAGGTAACCCCGTACCTACTACTGCCACGGAGATGGTCGCTCCTATGAAAATGCCTAGGTCCCCCTCAAGTCAGGAGATGCCTCGTGAACATAACCCACCACTTTGATTTCCAAAGCGTCCCTATCAACGGCCATTACTTGTTCCTCAGTCAGGTCAGAGGAACTGAGCGCAGAGTCAGAATCAGTATCCAAATCAGCGACAAAACTCCGCCCAACAAGGTCAGAACAGACCAAGGAGGCCAGAGAAGCACTTTGACCCAATTTCTATATCATAAAGCCGACTTCTCCCTTTGTTGCTCAGTAACTCGTTGGTTCAGCTAAAGTAACTTGGTCCTCTTCCAACACCTCTTCCTCTAGGCTATGACGCGAATGTCATTTGTGTATTCCATTCTGGAGCACCTGGGCACACGATCGAGGATTGTAAAGCCTTGAAGTACCAAGTACAAAAGTTGATTGAGTCCAGATTGAACTCATTTACACCTTAAGGCCTTCAAATCAACGTCAATCCTTTATCTGGTCAGGCGGGCTCGTCAGTCTCTGTCATGGAAGAAGCTACTAAGAGTAGGTGTGAAGAAGGTTATCATATTGGTCTCAATGAGCAAGAAGGCTAGCCCAACAACAAATCAAGAAAGAAAAGACCAGTCCCTAATGCTGGTAATTTTTAGATCTTGTCATTTCTTTGCATTTGTTGTTTCTTTCCTGTTAAGTGCTACTTGTTTTTAGACATTGTTGCTTTCTAATGGTATTGTTAATGTGATGAACATGGTTTTTTTTAACAGGTCCATTTGTATCCACTCATCTTTTCTCATATATTGCAAAAAAAAACAAAACAAAAATAATCAATATTTCTCCACGTTTCACTCCCTTTATCAGTTGTTGTCTTAGTAAAGATTTGAGGGAGGATGACGAAAACAAAATACTCATAATTGTTGAAAGTATGCTTTTGGATAAAATCCTGCTGATGATGTACAAACGTTGTTTCAAATCCCCTAAACACTAGAGAGATAAAAAATAGTCCCTAGTTAACCACTTCGAGCCTAGAAGTAGGAGTTTTCTTCGAATTTCTAAACCCTTACGCTTAACCTGGGGCATGGGTAGTGTTCAGTTATCTTGATTACACATTTGAATTTTAAGATGAAACCTCCTGTTATGGTGGTTGTTCTTCAACAACCAGAGACTTGGCAGTCACAACCCTTCAAAAAAGAAGAGAAAAACTCGCTAAGTCGAACACCTTAAGATGAGACTTAGGCAAAATCAAGGCAATCCCGTTGGACATGAAAAACAGAAGCAGTCCATGCAAAAGTTAGGGATAAAAAATGAAAGAATAAAAGAGGTCCTCAAATCCTCAAAGCCAAACAAGATTCAGTGATCACCATCAAAGGGTCACTGACATCCATCAAGAGTAAAATAAGGTGACTTCAATTTCTTCACCATTACATCGTCAACCCTTTTGGAAGAAATGTGTGTAGTTTAATTGAACGTATGATTGGAGATCATTGCGTAGAAAGGATGGGTAAAAACAATTTTGAGCCTTATATCCTTTGTTTCATAAACCGTAAACCAGACCATGTTACAACCCTCGAAAGACCTAATTGAGGCGGGGTTTATTCTAAAAGAATACTACAACAAGGTTGCATAAACTGACTCCCCACAGATTTGTTAATCTTCAGCACTGGTTTTATTCTTCTTGCTATATCTTTCACACACCGGTGAATCAACACAACATTTGGACTAATGGTTCATTCATCACATACATTCACATTATTCCAATAGGTGATTTCTTTCAAAACCTTCATTGCATTAAAATTACCATTTCTAAGCGAACAATTTTAACTGCAAGCAAGTACTTGACATCAAAAAGATTCCAACAAGGTGCAGTCAGAGAGAAACTTGATCATTCGTTAGTGCTGACTCAAATCAAGACCTTCTCATAACCTTGGGAATTTGGGGCAAAGCATTCAAGAGTCAGTTGAACAGAGAATCATCTCAAGACTCCACCAGCCAAGCAAAGGCTGACCATTACAGATTTAGACACTGGCACAAATCATCTTAAGACATGTCATGGTATGATCATCCCTAAAGCTTCCAATCAAGGAGGATTCATTTGAAAACCCTACAGACTGGGGCAGATAAATTACAAAGGGGCAGTTTCCCTCTACACTTTCAAGATTGGTCAAGCAGACCCTGTCAGGCACTAATAAATGTTGAGTTCACAACAAGTGGAAAAAAGCCTTGGGCAGAGCAAAAGTGCAACCAACATGCATTAGTCACGTCGCTACGCTCATACTGTCGTTTTCAAAGCCATCATGGCATCTCAATTAGAAGTGAGGTTCCCTTAGGAGCAAGCACAACTTCCACAAAGGACCAAAATTGGAGCATCAAGAGCATCCGCATTTGCCGTCCGATCGTAGCATCGTCAGATTTCAAGTGTCGGGAAGTTAAGCTCATTCCCCATCCAACCCAAAGCCCAACCATAATTGGCACTTCCAACCAAAGCCCAATCTTCCTTGCCACACCAAACCAAAGCCCAACCATGCTTGGCACGACCATTACCCATAATTCGTATCCTCTTATCCCCAGTAACCCGAATATATCAACATTTTTACATACATACATTGTATACATTCTGCATCATTACATGCACGCTTAGTCAGTCGTTCTCGAAGACGCAAATTTCATGTGGGCATCCTGTCAGGATTGTTTCAGGGTGTTTATCCTTTCACTTACTATTTGCAAATCCTTCAGTGCCTTTTTTACAAGGTCTCTTCAACTTACCTTTTGTAAGTCCCGTCTGTGCCTTTTTCACGAAGTATCTCCTCCCTTCCTTTTGCATAGGAGTCACCTTACCTTTTGTAAGGGATTTCATTGCCTTTTGCGTGAAATCTTATCCTTTCGCTTTCCTTTTGTAAGCATTCTCACTGCCTTTCGCACGCGAAAGAAATTTGTATTGGGTACAAATATGGAACTAGATGAATTATCTACTCCCATTTCGATCAATTTGGATGCTTGACGCCTGTGTGGTCAAGAACTGAATGGTCGCCATAACCAGAGAATGTCATCTCCGCCGTTGTGCCTGTGAGGTCAAATGACGTTCTAATACCCTATGCAAGTTTCCTCTATCTTTTGCATGAGGATGGTTATTACCCATTCACTCGCTTATTGTAAGCCTTTTTGTGCCTTTTGCACTGGTTTTCTTCAACTTACCTTTTGTAAGTCTTGTCCGTGCCTTTTGCACGAAGTATCTCCTCCCTGCCTTTTGTATAGGAGTCACATTACCTTTTGTAAGAGATTTCATTGCGTTTTGCATGAAATCTTATCCTTTCGCTTTCCTTTTGTAAGCGTTCTCGCTGCCTTTTGCACAAGAAAGAACTTTGTATTGGGTACAAATATAGATGAATAATCTATTTCCCTTCAATCAATTGGACGCTTGACGTTTGTGTGACCAAGAACTGAATGGTCGCCATATTGATAGAATGTCATCTCCGCCGTTGTGCCTGTGAGGTCAAATGATGTTCTAATACCCTATGCAAGTTTCCTCTGCCTTTTGCATGAGGATGGTTATTGCCCTCAACTTACCTTTTGTAAGACTTTCCGTGTATTTTTCACGAAGTATCTACTCCTTGCCTTTCGCAATGGATTCAACTTACCTTTTGTAAGTCCCCCTGTTCCTTTTGCACAGGTTCTTTTCATCTTACCGATGCTCTTCGAGCATACTGACGTGTCCGTCGAATAAAGACTGCAAGTATAAAGCTGTTCGAGTAGTTTTAAATAAGGTTGTCGAACCCACAGGGAAGGGATAATCAAACTAATGCAATCTATTATTGAAGTGTAAAGCTAAGGCTAAGGATTAACAAATTTTAAATGGGAAGAAAGAATTACTAATTCTAGAGGTTTTAAGAAATAACGATAAAACGAGTCCGAAATATGGTTTCCGCGTACCTAAGGGACTTGTAGAAGTCGGGTGCTAATTACGACTGAAATTCATTCTGTAGGAAGTACTAACTTAAAGACTCTGTCTCACACTCTCGCACTATCGACAAGAACCACACCTTTCAACCACAGGATTTTGCTCTCGCTCGCGCGTTTTAATTGAAACGCGTATTTCAAAAGTTAATGAAATTCTAAACGATGCCTAAAGCGCTCTCGCTGTTTTTAGGATCGATGCCTAGTTTCCACTATCAGTTCATCCCTCACACTCTCGCACTATCGGTCCGAACTTAGTATATTCCTCACTCTCGTGTCGGAATAATAAGACATGAAAATTAGAAACAAAGACCAAAACTAACATACAATCAATAATTTTGCACCTAAATTTTCTACGGAGTCACATCGGTAACGACGGTCCTCATACGCCGAACTCAAATAATTTAGCAAGACATGGTATTTTTCATAGCATACATGTTAACGGTAATCGGAATCAAAACCAACATTGCATGCAAAATTAAAATAAATTCAAACGCTAAAGTAAAAACAAGAAATAACATGTAAAGTAAAAAACACTGAACTGAATTGAAATAATGTTGACAGGCTTGTTCAGAATCCAAAAGTACAACAACTAAAGAAATACAATAATAGTGCGACAATTACTCGATGTGAGTAATTGTCGCTTTGAAACTGAATATATGCCTAAAAATCTAAACAGAATGTTGACATAGCTTCTGCGCGAATTTGGGGTCTCTGGAACATGACCAGAGGGTCCTATATATAGAGGAAGTGAAGATAACAACTGCACAGGTCATGGTCTTGAGTGGAGGGAAAAAAGGGACTGAAGTAACTGCCCAAAACAGTTGCAGAATTTGAATTCTGCAACTGCGCTGCTATGGAGAGCGCCACCAGGCCATGGCGAACACCATGGTCTTGCTTCATTAAAATATGTGGCAGGTTGATGTATGGCAAACGCCATATGGTCATGGTGAACTCCATATCAGCAAAACGGCCAGAATTGAACTTTCTTGCTGCATTTTCCTCTTCTTTCACTCTTTTTCTGCTTCTCTCCTGATTCTGCAACAGATGAAGTTGTAAACTACAAAACACACAAAACAAAGTAAGATGTAAATAAAACGCGATAAAAATGGAAGAATAATATGCGCAATGAGCCAAAAAATATGATACGATTTCTTGTTATCACTTACCTTTTGTAAGTATCCTCTCTACCTTTTGTAGAAGGAATCATATTCTCCTAACCTTTTGTCTAGGAGTCCTCTCTGCCTTTTGCAGAAGGAACGTCTTTCTATGAACCTTTTGTTCTGGAGTTCTTTCTACCTTTTGTAGAAGGAATTTTGCTCCTAACCTTTTATTCAGGAGTCTTTTCTGCTTTTCGCAGAAGAAAGTATGATCGTCTTCTCCCGAGGGAGTCTCTTCTACCTATCGTAGAAGGAGTTTATCATTTTCTCCTAACCTTTTGTTCTGGAGTCCTCTCTACCTTTTTTAGAAGGAATTTTTTCTCCTAACCTTTTGTTCAGGAGTCCTCTCTACCTTTTGTAGAAGGAAACATATTTCTCCAAAACTTTTGTTCTAGAGTGCTCTCTACGTTTTGTAGAAGGAATGTTTTCTCCTAACCTTTTGTTATGGAGTCCTTTCTGCCTTTTGTAGAAGGAAATACGACCATCCTCTCCCGAGGGAGTCTCCTCTACCTGTTGTAGAAGGAGTTATTATGTCTCCAAACCTTTTGTTCTGGAGTCCTCTCTACCTTTTGTAGAAGGAATATTTCTCCTACCCTTTTGTTCAGGAGTCCTCTCTACCTTTTGTAGAACAAAAAATTTTTCCTAACCTTTTTTTCAGGAGTCCTCCTTGCCTTTTGCAAGAGGAAAACCAATTTCTAAAGTCTACTCTACCTTTTTAGAAGGAATATCTCTCAACCTTTTATTCTATAGTCCTCTCTACCTTTTGTAGAAGGAATATCTCTCAATCCTTTATTTCTAGGGTCCTCTCTACCTTTTGTAGAAGGTATATCTCACAATCCTTTATTTCTAGAGTCCTCTCTACCTTTTGTAGAAGGAATATCTCACAAGCATTTATTCTAGAGTCCTCTCTACCTTTTGTAGAAGGAATATCTCTCAATCCTTTATTTCTAGAGTCCTCTCTACCTTTTGTAGAAGGTATATCTCACAATCCTTTATTTCCAGAGTCCTCTCTACCTTTTGTAGAAGGAAATCTCATAACCTTTTATTCTAGAGTCTTATCTACCTTTTGTAGAAGGAATATCTCTCAATCCTTTATTTCTAGAGTCCTCTCTACCTTTTGTAGAAGGAATATCTCGTAATCTTTTATTTCTAGAGTCCTCTCTACTTTTTGTAGAAGGAATATCTCACAAACCAATTTCTAGAGTCCTTTCTACCTTTTGTAGAAGGAATATCTCACAATCTTTTATGTGTCATCAGGGTACTATAGGGATGTCTTCCATTCCAAAATTGGCAAAGCACTCGTGCTCATTCCGCATTGCATCTCAAGCATATCATCATATTCCTCATAACTAATTACCTTTTCCCAATGACAATTGCTTTTTTCAGGTCATCCAATTGATTCACTATTTACATTCCACTCCTTTTCGGCTGAAAATTATGGGTATTCTTATATTTAATCCCCTTGTACATTGACTGTAAGAGAACCTCTGTCACACCCTCATTTTCACTCTAACTCTAGCCTTGCATATCATAGCATTTTCATCATCTTTGCATTTCCCACTTTGTCTTAGTCATTCATGCTTTGCTTTGGTTCTAAGGCTTGGGATCAAGGCATCTTGGTTCACATCAATCAAGGAAGAGGAATTATCTTTTTTAAGACAATGAGCAAGAAGATATTCTCAACACTATGGCCAGCTCAAGATGCAAGGCCTTTACACACCACAAAGTATCTCAACAAGGTCACGTGTTAACCTGACAATTAAGGTTTCAAGGAGATTAAAGATTGATCATAGCTCATATCACGTGGCTCTGGATTAAGGTTTCTGGGCAAAGTAACCTATGGTGGAATTCTTAGGCAAGACATGTCTCCATGGTTCAACATAAACCTTGAGGCATCCATACAAGCCTCTTGATTCATCACAAATCATGTCAAGAGCCTCCTAAGTGAGTAAAGGAAGGTTTGGATTCATCTGACCAAAAGTCAACTGGTGCCCTCCAAAAGTCAACCTTTGGGATTCTAGGTCATCCATGAGCTTTCCAAGTCATTATCCAGGACCTCGTGAGTTTGGTCAAGAGAAATGGAGTGGAATCATAAAACCATAAGGAAGTGTAAAGATTAGGGTTTTCACCCTTTGTGTTAAGATTGGCAAGTGGCATTTAATTAACTTTCATTTGAGGATACCAAGTAAAGTGTGTGTTGTTTTAGTTCAGTTGGATGTTGTCATATCCCAAATTTTGATAAGGCATTTTAAACTTGCACCTTGCATCATCTCTAGTATAATCATGCATTTCAACGGGCTCCTAGGCATGGGATCAAGAGGTTCTTTGAATCAGGGTTCCTATTTTCTTTGAGGTACTTTCATTCAAGTTTGAAGCAATAGTTTGAGCTCAAAGCTTCAAACTTATCAAGTATCAAGTTTACCTGCTTCAGGATTTCTCAAGAGGTTCATCTGCTTCATGGATTGAGCTCATGAGTATATTTCTATGAAAGTTCATCCAGCTACAAAGCTTCCCTTTGCCGAGATTCATCAAGTATCAAGTTTATCTGCTTCAGGATTTCTCAAGAGGCGCCAGGTGATTAAGGTTTCATCATGGTTCTAATTGAGAATGAGGAACTAGGGTCTTGTTAATTGTTGTAACACCCTTCTATCCCCATAATTATTTCACATACGTATGGAAATTAAAGCAAATAAAATCACCGCTCAAGGGTGTCACACTTCACAAAGGCATCATAATTATTTTCCTGCTCCGTGACACGGGTTACAACATATAGGAATAACAACTTATTTTGGATCAACACCTCCTTTAAAACAAACACGTCGCAGCGGAATTATCGTCATAAAAATAAAATCTCCTTTATAAAACAACTCATAATAATATAATCTCATCAAAATTGGAATTTAAAACAACTCAACATCTTCAAAATCCTCATGAAACACGTTAATCAAAGTAACACAATATTTCAAACAAAAGCGTTCCCAACCCCAATGTTACATAATCAGAGCAAGACACACCCTCTACTCAACTGAAAAGAAAACTGACTCCAAAGCTAACTCTTCACGCACCACGAACTAATCTTGGTTATCTGCACGTTACCCACGTAGAGGCAACATTCAAACAGGCAGGGTGAGTAATCACAATTCAATACAAATCATATAAATAAAAGACATTAACAGGGCAGCAGTTGTTTTTATCAATTACTACAGCGACTCACCCAAAACATCATATAAAACATCACATCACCAATATCACTCATGCAATCATGCAATGGCACCAAGAATGAAATACAACATCATAAAAATGCATGTCGTACCAAATCGTCATAATAATGGACACTAGGCCATCAACCCTCCAAAGGTCCCCGTCAATAGGATCGATTCCGCATTTGGAACCGGAGCACGTCATAATTACCTCATATCCGCACAATAGGAATGAAGCGTCGTCACAGAGTATGCATATGAATGTATGATACACAACATCACTAATCATCATCATCATCAATTAAACATCATAATGTGCATCATTATTCATCAATCCTCATATACGTTATATCATCACATATTCGTCAAAAAATAATCAAAACGTCATCATATACTCATCAGTAATATCATGAAAAATCATCATATAACACGTCAACACATAGCAGCAATTTACAGCAACATCACAGCATTAATATAATATAAAACAGATATTTTCCATGAATTTTAAGTCAATAATTTATATTTTTCAGCCCAGGTCACGCTAAGCGAGCCCCACCCGCGCTAAGCGCGCTACTCACTGCCTCGAGGAGGCGAAATTCTTCCAGACCACGCTAAGCGCGCTCGACCGCGCTAAGCGCCCTCTGCGATTTTGGCAGAAAAACCCTGCGATAACAACACTTCTCCATCTGCAATTCAACACCCCTAAACCAGATTTTATCCTTAAATCATCACAGGTTATGTTATTATAACCTATATCTATCACATATACATCAATAACAACAATCATTCCATAGTAAATCATCAAAATTCATCATCCCTAACCTCCAATTCCTAGGTTTTCCCCCAAAACCCCAATCACCCACCAACACCTAATCTTTATATCAAAATATTGCAAGGTGATACTCCCCATACCTTAGAATATTGTCTCCTTCGACCTCTCTTGAAGTTTCGCCGGAATTCTTCTATGCCCTAGCCTCCTTCTCACTTGTTCTTTAGAGCACCTTTGCCTCTTCCTAAAAAATAATACGAATAATGAGTTCCTTTCACTATTTTCTCTTAAAATACCCCTAAATGTGCTCTTCCCATTATACCCTCACTTATCCATCCCTAATGACCAACATACCCTCAATACTCCCACTTCTATTATTTTAAATAATAAACAATAATCTGAATATACTATATGATTATTCTTACTATTAATATTATTAAAATAATTTCACCACAATGCATCGTGCCACATAACCACATATCATCAAAAATCACCTTATATCCTCAAATAAGCAACAATTAATCATAATCAAATTTGGGGTGTTACAAATCTCCCCCACTTAAGGAATTTTCGTCCTCGAAAATTTACCTGAAGCAAATAGAGTCGGATATGACTCCTTCATCTGATCCTCGCGCTCCCAAGTCCAACTTTCACCAGCTGGTCTTCCCCACATAACTTTCACCAAAGCAATCTCTTTACCTCGCAGTAGCTTCATTTCTCGAACATCAATATGCACCGGCAATACTTCCACAGTCAGGTTATCCTTCATTTGTACATCATCCATCTGAATCACATGCGACGGATCCGAAATGTACTTCCTCAATTGAGACACATGGAACACGTCATGCAAATTCGCAAGTGACGGCGGTAAAGCAATTCGATAGGCTACCTCTCCTATCCTTTGCGATATCTGATATGGACCAACAAAACATGGAGTGAGCTTCCTAGACTTCAAAGCTCGACCCACACCCGTCACTGGCATCACTCTCAAAAACACGTGATCTCCCTCTTGGAATTCAAGTGCTTTCCTCCTCTTATCATGGTAACTCTTCTGACGGCTCTGCGAAGCTTTCATCCATTCTTGTCTCCTCTTAATCTTCTCAGTCGTCTCTTGCATAATTTCGGGTCCGAGTACCACACTCTCGCCCGATTCATACCAACACAACGGAGTCCTACACCGTCTCCCATATAAATCTTCATAGGGCGCCATTCCAATACTAGCATGAAAACTATTATTGTACGTGAACTCAATCAACGGCAAATGGCTATCCCACGATCCTCCATGATCCAACACACAAGCCCTCAACAAATCCTCCAAACTATCTAACCGTCTGTCTGCGGATGATAGGCAGAACTCATCCTCAACTTAGTACCCAAAGCATCTTGCAAACTCCTCCAAAACCTCGATGTAAACCTCAGATCTCTATCCGACACAATACTCGAAGGTACCCCATGTAACTTCACAATTTCATCGATGTACAATTCCGCTAATTTCTGCATGGAATGATTAATCTTCATCGGCAAAAAATGAGTCGACTTAGTTAATCTATCTACAATCACCCAAATTGAATCATTTCCCTTAGCAGTCTTCGGCAACCCCACCACAAAATCCATGGAAATACTATCCCATTTCCACTCTGGAATCCTCAACGGCTGCATCATACTTAAAGGCTTCTGATGCTCAACCTTTGACTTCTGACAAGTCAAACACACATAAACAAACTTCGCAACATCCTTCTTCATACATGGCCACCAAAACAACTTCTTCAGATCCTGGTACATCTTCGTAGCACCGGGATGAATACTCAGTCTACTTCGATGTCCTTCTTCTAGAATACTCTTCTTGATTTTTGGAACATCTGGAACACATACTCTATCTCGAAACCTCATCACACCATTCTCATCAATCTAGAAGTCACCTTTGTTACCTTGGTTAATCAAAGTCAATTGGTCAACCAACTTTAAATCGGATTGTTGTCCCACTCTTATTTCTTCCAGAATACTACTAGTCAAATTCAACATTCCTAACTTCACACTCTCAGGAGTCGCTTCACATACCAAACTCAAATCTCTGAATTGCTCAATTAATTCCAATTCTTTTACCATAAGCATCGACATATGCAATGACTTTCTACTCAATGCATCATCCACTACATTTGCTTTGCCCGGATGATAACTCAAATCAAAATCGAAATCCTTTAACAACTCTAACCACCTTCTCTGCCTCATATTAAATTCCTTCTGATCAAATAAGTACTTTAGACTCTTATGATCACTGAACACGTCAAATTTAGAGCCAAACAGATAATGTCTCCAAATCTTCAACACAAACACCACCGCGGCTAATTCCAAGTCATGTGTAGGATAATTCCTCTCATGAACTCGCAATTGTCTCGAAGCATAGGCAACAACTTGTCCATTCTGCATCAATACTCCACCAAGACCTATCTTCGACGCATCACAATACACTACAAAAGACTCACTCGGATTAGGCAAAATCAACACTGGAGCAGTAGTCAATCTCTTCTTTAATTCCACAAAACTCTCTTCGCAAGCTACATCCCACACAAAAGTTTGACCCTTTCGAGTTAACTGAGTCAACGGTAGTGCCAACTTAGAAAAGCCCTGAATAAACTTGCGGTAATAACCCACTAATCCCAGAAAACTCTGTATCTCAGTAGCAGACTTAGGAGTCTCCCACTGTAACACGGCATCAATCTTAGAAGGATCAACAACAACACCACCACTAGAAATCACATGGCCAAGGAAGCTCACTTCCTTCAACCAGAACTCACACTTCGATAGCTTTACATACAACTTCTTCTCTTTCAACACTTGTAACACAATCCTCAAATGCTCGGCATGTTCTTCTTCAGATCTAGAATATATCAAGATGTCATCGATAAACACTACCACAAACTTATCCAAATACTCATGAAAAATCCGATTCATGTACTCCATGAACACACTAGGTGCATTAGATATACCAAACGACATCACAGAGTATTCATAGTGTCCATTTCTCATCCTGAAAGCCGTCTTTGGAATATCATCAGGCTTAACTCGGATCTGATGATAACCCGACCTCAAATCAATCTTGCTGAACACACATGCACCTACTAGCTGATCCATCAAATCGTCGATTCTCGGTAGCGGATACTTATTCTTGATAGTCACTTTATTCAGCTGTCGATAATCAACCCACAACCTCATACTCCCGTCTTTCTTCTTCACTAACAACACAGGAGCACCCCACGGAGAAACACTTGGTCGAACAAACCTCTTCTCAAGCAACTCTTCCAACGGTTTCTTCAATTCACTTAGCTAGGAAGTTGACATCCGATAATGAGCCATAGACACTGGACTCATACCTGGTATTAAGTCCACTGCAAACTCTACCTCATGCTCTGGAGGAAAATCACTGATGTCATCTGGAAACACCTCTGGGAATTCACAAACAATCGGCAACTCCACACTCGCAGCTTCATGATCAATTTGCAACGATGCAAACATTGCAAACACCAAAGCTTCGTCTTCTTGAAGTTCGTCTACTTGCTTAGCCGACAAGAACATTAACTCCCCACTATTATCAATCTGAGGAAACACTACAGTCTTGTTATAACAATTGATATAGACACGGTTGAACTCCAACCAGTTCATTCCAAAGATCACGTCAATTTGGTGCAAGGGTAGGCACACCAAATCCATTACAAAACTCTTCTCAAAAATCGTCACAGGACATCTCAAACACACAAGGATAGTAGTAACAAAACCATTAGCTGGAGTTTCTATTACTGTAGCGCGATTTTTGTGGTCCTGAGTCACGATCGCTTGGGTACTACAGTTTGATTCATTTTTTATCCTGTTGAGCTGATTAAGGAAGGGAAATAGATGTCTCCAATTAACCCTGCTTGTATACAGAGTTTGAACAGTGGTATGTTAGGTTACAGATGTTATTAAGATGTGGGCCTCTCTTCAGTTATTTTGTTAAGATCAGAATGTCTGGATCATTTGCGAGGTTTTTGGTAAGATGTTAGGACTTGGTACTTTTGGGTTGGTATATGAAGGTATTGGATTTTGGGTTTTTGATTAGTATGCTCGCTAAGATTTTTGCAATCTTATGCCTACGTATTCCCGAAACAGGGAAATCAAAGCGATCGTAGTTCCTCCTATTCTATGGGAGGAAAGAGCTGTTTTGGTGTCTTGTTCAAAGCCCAAGATTGAAGCTAAAGGGGTGATTTGTATCTTGTTCAAAGCCCAAGATGTGAAGCTGAAAGGTTTATGTTGAGAGAGAATTTGCCATCTATAAAGAGGAGTTTTTGATGTTTGTATGTTGTGAGCAAGGCACAATTTTGATGCTAAAAGGTTGACTGACTCAACCGGGTTTTTCTTTATACAAAGCCTAAGAGTAGGCTAGAAGTTGACTTTTCTAGGGAAAATGTTCTTTTTGTCTTGTACAAAGCCCAAGATTGAAGCTAAAAGGGATTGACTCAACAAGAGAGTTTGTCATACTCAACAAGAGAGTGATTTGGTGTCTTGTATAAAGCCCGAGACGGACGCGAAAAGGGAAGATGGACTCAACGAGAGAGTCTGAAAAGGTGATTGACTCAACGAGAGAGTCTGAGAGTTTATTAACCCAACAAGAGAGTCTTTTATACTCAACAAGAGAGTGTTTTGCTGTCTCGTACGAAGCCCGAGATAGAGGCTAAAAGGAAATTGACTCAACAAGAGAGTCTGAAAGTTGATTGACCCAACAAGAGAGTCTTTTATACTCAACAAGAGAGTGTTTTATATGTGTCATGTATGAAGCCCAAGATGGAGGCTAAAAGTGATTGACTCAACAAGAGAGTCTTTTATACTCAACAAGAAAGTGTTTTATATGTCTTGTACAAAGCCCAAGACGGAGGCGAAAAGTGGTTGACTCAACAAGAGAGTCTTTTATACTCAACAAGAGAGTGATTTTCTATGTCTTGTACAAAGCCCAAGACGGAGGCTAAAAGTTGGTTGACTCAACAGGAGAGTCTTTTATACTCAACAATAGAGTGATTTTCTATCTCGTACGAAGCCCGAGATGGAGGCTAAAAGTGGGTTGACTCAACAAGAGAGTCTTTTATACTCAACAAGAGAGTGATTTTCTATCTCGTACGAAGCCTGAGATGGAGGCTAAAAGTGGGTGACTCAACAAGAGAGTCTAAAAAGGTTTACGCTGGAAAGACTGCTCTAGCAAAGGATGACTAAGTTCTGTCTTATACCTTTAAGAGGTCGTTAGGGTCCTTGTATTAAGCCCAAGAGAAGGCATGAGAACTTCTAAGAAGTCGAAGGGTCCTTGTACAACGCCCAAGAGGAGGCGGGGGTGCTTTTAGGAAGCTTGTGGGTCCCCAAACCCCGAGAAGATCAAGACATGCTATTCACCGAGAATAGATCAAGCCAGGAAAGTCCGAGAATTTGGAAGAAACTCAAGAGATGCCATTCACGGAGAAAAGATCATCTCTCGGGAGTTAGAGTTTCTTTGACAATGTCTAAGGGTGGCAGTCTGTAGAAAGGGTTCACTGAGAATGCTGCCTTTCACGTCTCCATATTGTTTAACCCCCAGAGGAGGGAAGACTGTATCTGGAGATCCTATGGGGGATCTAGTTTTGTTTGTATTTAAGAGTGACCAACAGGGCTTTACCTAGTGCTAGACGTAGTTGCCGGGGAAAACTCTAAATAGCTATACTAGTATTACACAGTGGATATTTGACAAGTATATAAAAGTTTGTGAAAGAAGACTTACAGTGAAACAGTCCCACAATATAGTTATATACATATGAAAGCGGTAAATAAAAGCGGATAAACACTTACCCGTTGTAGAGCTTCCATGGTGTTTGGTTAGTTGTTCAACAAAGAAAGCTTTGATAACAATATTATATTCTAAATCAAAGGAGAAAGTATTTTTGAAAAGATTGTTGGGGCTTACAGCTCGAGGAGAGGCCCAAGGTTTTATCAGTGATTGCACTGTTGTTTGAATTTGTACAGTGGGACTTATACAATATGTAAGGCCTAAAAGGTTTTCTGTACAAAGGGATGGGTCTTACACTCTCTCAAGAGGCCCAAAGGGTTTTAAGGACAAGAAATGGGGCATATAACACGAGGGTAGGCCCAGATGATTTGTTTTTGAACTGGCGATTGCGCCGAGATTTTTCTTTTAACGCGGAGGGAGTTATACAATGTCAGAGGCCCAAAAAGTTTTGGTTAAAAGGGGTTTGGGTCTTACACTCTATTAGAGGCCCACAAGTGTTTTAAGAAAAAGAATTGGGACTTATAGCTCGAGGAGAGGCCCAGGGTTATTTGTTTGAAAACTGGCGATCGCGCCGAGGTTTGAAAACACAGGGGGTCTTATACGATGACCGAGGCCCAAAAGGTGGTGTATTTACAAAAGGGTTGGGTCTTACACTCTATTAGAGGCCCAAAGAGTTTAAAAAAGTTTTGCTTGGGTGAAAATCAAGGAAACCCTAATTTCATCATTTTAAAAGTAAATTCTCAAGGAAAATCAATAAAAAATGATAAAATACCAAATAAGTTTGAATAAACAACTTGTGATTTTTGGTTGAGATTTGGAAAATGATGTTTTAATCACAAGATGAATTAAAATTCATTTAGTTTTGATTTTCAACATGAGAATTCAATTTTAAAATGTTTAAAAAACAATTAAAATTAATTTATTCACAAAAATACCAACTATATTAAATAAATAATATAAACTTGATTTTTTTGTGGAATAAAATATTTCAATATTTTTGTGATTTTTTTCAAAAAGAACCAATCAAAAATAATTAAAATTGAGGGAGTTATTAGTTTTCCAAAATATTAAAATAATATAAAAATAGTAGAAAAGTGGAAAAAATAGCAAAAAGAGGGTCTGGGGCGAGGGGGATTCGAACCCCAGTCCTTCTGTGTACAGGGCGCGCGCCTTACCACTAGGGTGGTGATACATCCGTTGATTGAAACACAACCACAAATATACAAGGTTTGCCTTGTTTTTGGCCTGGCCCAAGGCAAGGCAAGACAAGATTTTGGTTAGAAACGTGAAGGCCATAACTTTCTCATTTCTCCATGGATTGGGACAAAATTTAGGTCTATCCTGCCTAGAATTTCACAAGGAATCCAATAGTGGTGGTGTTTTTTCAGATCATGCTCCTATTGAAAAACCTGATAGTGGTTTTGAAATAGATCATGATTTGCATTTTCTGTGCTACCTCTTGATACAGGTGTGAATTACATGATAAATTGGTGCAAACACAACACATATAACATGTATAAGAGATGCATGATCAGTGGACATCAAAGGAAAGCATGATTCAAAGAATTCAAGTTGTGATGCTTACCTCTTTTTAGAGCTTTTATGCAATCTGCCAAGTGCTTTTTTCCAGAAATGATTTGATGCTTTGGACACCCTCAAATGATCTCTTAGAAGCTTTTAGGATGGTTGGAATCAGCTGGAAACCTCAGGAACAAGTTTGAGCTCTTTCTTGCAAAAGGGGCAAAAGTGGCCAAAATAGCAACTCTCTCAAATGGTGTTCCAGATGTGGGGAACCATTTGGGACAGTTCAAGGATGATATTTGGAGTGTTTTTGAGGTTTTATCTGGTTTGGAAAGTGACTGAATCAAGACATGGCTTGAAAAATGCACAAAAGTCCTATTTTGAGGTTTTGAGAGGTGACTTTGTGATTTTGGTGTTACAGGTCACTTGTGAAGGTTTGGACAACTTAGATATGACATATTGGATGTGTTTGGATCATGAGCTATGGTGGAATTGCTCTCTAACTCAAAAACTCAGAGTTACCTTGCTAAAGAAGGCAGTTTTACCAAGAGAAAGAGATTTGGAGGAAAACAAGTGTTGTAGTGCTTTGGTGTACTCAAACTGAGCACAAATGAGCTCTATTTATAGTAGAGCAAGTTTGTTTTGGCTGCAATAGTGAATGGCAACTGCTGCAGAGGTTTGGCCAATGTTGATCAATAGGAATCCAAGTCTCCTCTAGCCATTGACTAGAGGTTAGGGTACAGGATGCTGGTTCCCTAGTTCTTGGATCATCCTTGACTGTATTCAGTTGGACCAGGCTTAGTCCATGCCACCTTGGTGCATCCATTAAATGCTCCAAACAAAATTGGAGTCTTGTCCCTCTTTTAGGCATTTCTAGGTTTGGCATGCTACTTTTGGTTCCAAAGACTTAGGAGGCTGATGGATCAGTGTTTGTCCCTCCTTGGTCCCCCCTTGAGGTATTCAGATAAATAAATTTGCTTGACCTTTGCAAAATTTGGGCAAATTGAGCAAAATCCCTAAATCTTCCTTGCCAGGACAGTTTGCAACAAGGCATATTGGCATGATCATACCTCATGATTTAAGTGGAGTTTCATGGAGTTCTTGGCCATTTTGGAAAGCTCTTATATGATACAACACATGTGTAATCATAGTTTGTTTTGACACTTTTTTGATACAAGGGAAAAATTCCCCTACATTTTGGAAAAAGTGAAACAGATTATGACTTAGTGAAAATTTCACTAAGTGTTGGAAAAAGTGACATTTCATGTTTTCGGCCATTTTGATCATTCCATAACTCAAAATCCATGATGAATTGGAATGAGGTGTAGTTGAAGCTTTTGTAGAGGGCCATGAGAGCTACAAATCCAGCTTTGAATATGGAAAAAAGGCCTTGTGGTTTAGGAGTTATGATCCTCCAAAGTTGGTACCCTAGCCACTTTGTTCCATAACTTAGAAAATTTCTAAGTTTTTTATGGTTACCCCTTTTACAAGTTATCCCACTTTTCTTGATTTTTCTTGATGAATGATGATTCCAATCACACATTAACATCATTTTAGGGTCAAAGAACCATAATTGTGAAAAATCTCAAAAAGTCAAAGTTGACTTTTGTGCACAGTTGACTTTTTGTCAGATGAATTGCAAACTGTGTGATCCTTTGTGAAATCAAGTCCTTGACCTAAATAAAACTTAATGGACATGTTCCATGGGTGTTATAGGGTGTATTGAATCATGTACCAAGGTTTGGGAGCATGCCTGGGTCAAAAGTCAAAGGCACAATTGACTTTTTCCGCGAAACCCTAACTGTGGTTCTGATGAACTTGAAACTTGTGAATCAAGCTTCTTGGATCAATCCATTGTTGCAAATGGATCAATGTAGCTTATTAGAGACCCTCAAATCATGTCTTGAGGTCTTGGCTCATGTTTTGTCCCAAAAGTCAACTTAGGGGTGAATTAGGTCAAGAAACCCTAATTCCTGATTTTTAGTGAATGCATCCCCTGAGGTTAAATTGACTTGATGGATGGGTTCATGATGTCCCTTGGAGCATCTTAGGTTGTTCTTTGAAGCATTTGGCTCATGGCCAGAGGAAAATTTCCATCTGGAGGCCCCAGTCGACCAAAACCCTATTTTGGTGACACTGGCGATCTTGAGGCTTGATCCACTTAGAATGCTGCAACCTTGTGCTTGATCCTTGATGTGGGAGTCCTCTTGATCCTTTATGGATATTTGAGAGGTTAACCAAGTTGTAGATCATGTCATTTCTTGATTGATCCTTTGTTTAAGAGCTCTGAGAGGGCTTGAAACCCTAAGTTTGATTGTAGTGGATGCTCACCCATCTTTGGGGAGACTAATGAGGTATGATGGTACATCCATATTGTGATGATAATTTGCACAATGATGGGAAATCTTAGTGGTCAAAATTTGGGGTATGACAGTGAAGATGGCTGGTTTACATCCTGAGTGAATCGTACACTCAAAGATACAACAGAGTCGCCACCGAACTTTATTTAGTCCCAAAGGACAGGGAAAATATCTATAAAACCCAAGGGGAAGAGAAACGAGAACGGGGGGTTGGTTATGCGAAAGGAAGGTATTAGCACCTAACGTATCCGTCGTACTCGACCGGAACCATTTCGCTTGCTTCTAGGCTTGGATGGGTTATCTATCTAAAGGCTTCTAGCTAAGAGAAAGAGGAGAGAGAGAGAGAAAGGGGAAAAAGAAAAGAAAGAAAGAAAGTGCTCGCGGAGGATTGGGGCCCCCGTGCCTACGTACCCTCATAGTTTAATGAGGAAATCAGAGCGTCGTAGTTCATGGAACCAGGGGACAGAAAAGAAGGAAGAAAAGGATAAGGAAAGAAGGGTGGAAGTGTGCTCGCCAAGACATCGCGTCTCGTGCCTACGTATCTGACATTTGAAAGAATGCGAAATCAGAGCTTCCATAGTTCGGGGAACTGAACGGAAAACAAAACAAGAAAGAAACAGGGAAACAATAGAAATGGTGTCAAAACCAAGAGCAAGAGTGAAAGAAAAACTCTACTGGGGAAGACCACACAGTAAGAGCGATTGCATAAGAGACTAGGAGAAGAATGGTGTCAAAACAATGAAGGAAAGAAACTCCACTGGGGATAACAAAAAGAAATGGTGTCGAAACCAAGAAAGTTAGAGCAAAGGCTATAGAAAAGAATCTGCCGGGGATCCAAATAAAGGGATAGTGGTGAAAACCAAGAGAAAAGGGAGACTCAGTGTATTAACTGGCTGGCAGTGGTTAACCGAAGAAAGAAAATAAGACCCTGGCGGGGAAAAGAGGTTGGTGTCAACAAACGGACTGTGATAAACCAAGAGAGAGAGTGTTGAACCAACAGAAGGTGTTTGACTCGGAGGGGGCATCAGTATGTTAACTGATAAACAGTGGTTAACCGAGGAAACAAGGATTGCAACTCTGTGGGAATAGAGAAGCATTGGTTTTAATAGAGAAAACTGTGATCAACCAGAAGAGCGGGTGTAGGACCGATCGAAGGTCGTAACCCAAAAGGGGTGTTGGTATTGACTGAACAAACAACACTTGACCAACGAAGGAGGGTATTGAACCAAAAGAGGTTACTAGCCTAAGGGTGCAAGTATTCGAACCAATAAAGGTTACCAACTGCGGGGTTCGGTCTTAACAGGAGAACTATGATTAACCGAGAAAAACGAGTGATTAACCAAGAGGAGGTGATTAACTCAAAAAAGGGATTCAGTGTTTTAACAGACGAACTGTGGTTAACTGAAAAAAAGGGTGATTAACCGAGAGAAGGTGATTAACCCATGGAAACTCAGTATTTTAACAGACGGACTGTGGTTAACTGAAGAAAAGGGTGATTTACCGAGAGAAGGTGATTAACCCAAGGAAACTCAATATTTTAACAGACGGATTGTGGTTAACTGAGGAAAAGAGAGTGCAAATTGGTGTTTTAACTGACAAGCAGTGGTTAACCAAACAAAGGGAGAAAATCCAAAAGAAGGTTGCGAACTCCTGGGGATTCGGTTTTAACAGAAAACCTGTGATTAACCAAAGAAAATGGGTTGAGACTCTTCAGGGGAATCAAAATAGTAATGATTGGCCACAAGAAAAGAATGTTGAGACAAAGGTGAAGAATTCTAAATCAAGACAATGATCTTAACCAAGAAGGATGGTGATTAATCAAGAGAGAGATTGAGAGGTGTAAAAAGTGATCAAGGGTCGACCCGACTGGGGAATGAGGAACACTATAGCTCGAGGATAGAGGTGACTATTCTCAGCGAGAGGGCCAACGCCCTTACTCAAGAAATAGTCAGAATGAGGGTAGGACAACTCCTTCCTCATTCATTCTCTAGTACTCAAAGTATAGTGCAGAAAAGGAAACAGACAGCGTAACAACCCTAATTTATACAGTGCTTCTGCGTAGAGAAACGGACAGCGTAACAACTTCAATTTTTCAGTGCTCTGATGCAAGGCACAGCGCTAAACTCCAACTCCATGGGGGATCGAGAGAGAAAGCTCTAAAGGAAGCCTAAAGAGAGGAAAGGGGAAGATCAACTAATCAAAACATGGTTTCGATCAATTAATCAAAGGGAAAGCCATGCCAATAATTTTCCAAAGGGGATGAAAAATCATTAAGGCAAAAGGGGGAATTATTGATTATACAAAATTAAGCTCATCCATGAACAATGAAACTTAATGCAAAACCAAGAAAGGAGTACAAAACAGTACCAAATGATCAACAAATATGCAACACAAAGTCATGCTATGGTGATCAAAGAGAAATGCAAGAATGATTATATTCACATGATACCAAAAGTATGAACAATTTGAATAATTAAAAGTGTGCAACAAAAGTTCATGAATAAGTTTCAAACGGAAGTTAAATGACATTTAAAACATCCATAAAATCAAGCATGACAATCAATGGAAGTTAAAATGAAGAAAGCATGGCAAACAAGCTTGAAAATGCAAGAAAATGGCCTTCTGGTTCAGTGTTAATTGATTAACACAATTGCACTGCAAAGTGTTAATCGATTAACACTTGAAAAAGTGCAAAAAAACACTGGTTAATCGATTAACACAATTGCACTGCAATGTGTTAATCGATTAACACTGGACAGAGAGCAGAAAATCAGTTTTGAAAAGTGCTTTTGGCTAACTTTTTGATTGTGCAATCACTCCAATGCTAGGGCAAATAATTATGCACAAAAAATCAAGTTTAGAAGCAATAAATGATCAACAATAGAATCAATTAAACAATCAAGATCATGGATCAAGCAAAAGTATAATCAATTCACATGCAAAAACATCGAAATTACATCGCAAACGATACGAAAACGATCGAAATGATAAAATGAAGGAGATCCACCAATCTACAAGGCTGAGATGTGCCTTGGTAAATGTTGCAATGTGATCTTGATGAAGATAATCAAAGAAAACCAGAGGAATCTTCAATTATAGCCGAAATGTATCGAAACCGATCAAATCGCCACGAAAACTCCAAAATGAGAATTATCACCGAAGAAACTTGAATCGATCTCTTGAGATGAATCCAAAAGCTACTAGAACTCCAGAAAAACCAGTATAATGGAATGGCAATGGAGATTAAGCTCAAGAAATAATCACTTTCAATGTGAAAAGTGATTATTCTTCAAGAATTAAGAGCTTTTAGTGAGGTTTTAGGAGAGAATTGAGATGAAGATGAAAATGAAGTAGTAAAAATCAAAGAGAATGTGAGAGAATTGAGAGAGAAATGTGAGAAGTTTGTGTGAATGGTTGTGCAAATGGTAGAGGAAAATGGAGCAAAATGGTAGCGAGCTTGAAAAGTGAGTGAAGGTGTGTTTATATAGATTTTAGGTTTGGAGTATGAGATGGTTTGGACTTAGCTTTGGGTTTGGAACTAGGTTAGGAGTTAGTTGGACTTGACTCACCGAGTCAACGCGGTTAACTCGGTTAGTTAGAACCAACTCGGTAGCAATCCCAAGGTGAACTTCAACATCCAAAGATCTACATTACTTGGAAAACAAGGAACATGGTGCACTTGATTTGAAGTGAAGTATTACAGCAAATGCACTTGGAATGAATTGAGATGTCTAGAATATTCCACATGCTGCTAGAATACTATAGAATCCAAGACCAAAGTGTGTGCAAAGGTGTTGTCATGAAAAAGCAGCAAATTATGCCTATTCTGCCTGTGTTAATCGATTAACACAATTGTACTGTAAATGGTTAATCGATTAACCGGGCCAAAATATGCCCAATTTGCCTAAAAAAGGTGTTGTGGTCCCGGTTTCGATTTTCCACCTCTTGTATTGATGAATAGGCATAAAAACCTTCATTTTGTGCTTGTCTTGATGATGGGATGGTCTTGTGAGGATATGATTAATCGAGATTGGAAAACCTGAATATCCTGCAACAGGAGACACACAAAGAAAAGTGCGAATGCTTATGCTAACGATGCGAATGCTTATGCTCATGCAAAAGGAAAAAGAGGGAGGTCAAATTTCGGGTTACGACAGCTACCCCTATTTAATCCGCTTGGACCTGAATGTATGAATTGCGCTAGCTTTTCAATGATTCGAGGTAAAAGGGGATTAAATAAAAGAGTACTCAAGAATTTGGCCGACGGCGACAAAAGAAGAGTGTTAAGAAAGAATAGATAAGTGCAAAGTTTGGCTTAAAATCTGATGGGAGATAAGTCAGGCAAAAAGAGAGGGAGTGTGATCGATGCATATGCTATGTATGCATTTCTACATGATGCTTGATACCATGCAATGCAAATGCGCAAGGTAAGGCACACAATGAAGCGATTAGGCAGAAATCGTAGCAAAACGACTTCGACACCCTCGGTTGTGGAGAGAATCCACAGATGAAGACAAACTCTGCTGGAGAAGAGAGTTCACAAAGGATGATGATTTCGCCGGGGAAAGATACCGAGAACACCTCAGGTTTCTAAGTCACCATGGTTGTCCCTGTTAGGGATCAAATTTGATCATTTCTACCAAGACTGGCTCTGTGTGGGGAAAAGCATCCTTCCAAATCATGTTGACTTTGCTGAGGAGAACCCACTGCTGCTGGAGACAGATAGTTTCAAATTACTGGAGAGGATGTACAACCCTTGCTGGGGAAAAGAGAGCAAAGTGACTTTGCTGGAAACACTTCGGCAACCTGCCTAGAGGCATTACAAATCGGTCGAAGAAAAGATATGTAAACAAACAAGCTTTTCAACAAATCATAATGGCACTTTCTGGGGAGAATGATGACCCTGCTAAGGAACTGCTGAAGCAATAACAACTTCTTCATAGAACCATCACACTGCCGGCCAGGCATTAGGCTTACCAATGGATATTACCGATTATCCTGTAGGAGTTACCAGTAATACATGCAATGCATAATGCTTTCTCTATTGATTTACCTTTTTATTGTTCTCAACGCTTTATAGTATTATGTGATCGCAAATAACTATTTATTTTGCAAACAAAATACTGGAATGAAAACAAATTGAGATAACAAAGAATGCATTTTATTGAATGTAAAATTTTGTACATAAAGTGTGTACAAGGATGCAAAATCCTTGATGAGGAAATTTGCAATAAAATTGAAAAACAAGTGTAAATGGCAAAGGGAAATCATGTTTTGCGTTGATTACAAAATTGGCTACCATCCACTGTAAGTCTAGGTTCCAACGCTTTACACCTGTTGATGATGAATTGAATGCTCTGTTACCGTCTGAGGTCTAGCTGTGATGAAGAGAGGCTCAAGTGTTCACAGTCAATGCCTTTATCCCTAATTTTTGCCTGGACATGTTTTTATATATTTTTTTGTCCACCAGGATACCCATTTTTGCCTAAGTCGGCCTTTCGGGTTTTCAACTTAGCTGGCTACTATTGTTTTTTTTCATTGTCCCTAACTTTTACATGGACATCTCTTTTTTTGGTCCATCGGGACGTCCATTTTTGCCTAGATTGTCCTTGCGGATGACAATCTAGCAGACTCTTATCCATTTTTTTAGGCATAATATTTTTTTACTACATCGGAGTTCACGGGCGATGGCAACTCCTCCCCATCCATTGTGGTGAGGATCTGGGCTCCGCCTGAGAAGGCCTTCTTGACAACAAAGGGTCCTTCGTACCGAGTAAACAGGTGAATATCTCTTGAGCACGAGTTCGCCTTCACAAAATGTTCAGGAAAAACTTTCTTGTCAAAAGCTCGCTTGAGGTGTCTCTGATACAATTGACCATGACAAACGGCTGTAAGGCGCTTCTCTTCGATGAGATTCAGCTGGTCGTATCTGGATTGAACCCATTCAGCTTCGTCAAGACTTGCTTCCATAATGACTCTGAGCGAAGGAATTTCGACTTCAATGGGTAGAACTACCTCCATACCATACACTAGCGAATATGGAGTTGCCCCAGTAGAAGTGCGAACTGATGTTCTATAGCTATGCAGTGCAAAGGGAAGCATTTCATGCCAATCCTTGTAAGTCTTGACCATTTTTTGGACAATCCTCTTGATGTTTTTGTTTGCTGCTTCAACGGGGCCATTCATCTTGGGCCGATATGGTGAAGAGTTGTGGTGCTCGATCTTAAATTCTTGACACAACTCCTTCATTATATTGTTGTTCAGGTTGCTTGCATTGTCCGTGATAATACGGCTAGGAATTCCATAATGATAGATTATCTCTTTCTTGATGAATCTGGCAACCACTTGTCGTGTAACGTTTGCATAGGAAGCAGCTTCAACCCACTTGGTGAAGTAGTCGATAGCAACAAGAATGAATCGATGACCGTTGGAAGCCTTCGGCTCGATCATTCCAATTATATATATACCTATAATACCACAAAATTTTCCCTCATGTTTTCTCAATAAATTGGTCTATGCTTTACTCATTTGCATTCCATAGTAGGTCATAAATTGCATATCATTAGTTGCAAGGCATGGTATCTAGTGCTTCAAGGTGTGAACAATTTAAAGCCAAAGAAAAGCAAGAGAAAAAGAACCAAGGGTCATCAAGCAAACCTCAAAGGTCTCTTATATCATATACCCTCCCATTTGATCCCACAAGTCATGAGAAGATGGGAATTCATCAAGAAGATTAGACAGTTCATCATCTCCTACACAAAACAGTCCAAAATTGGGATGTGACCCTCAAATGGGCAAGCTCTTTGAGTTTTTAGCATCTCCAAATGGCATATTTCATCACCTTGTAAGAGGATACACATCATACTCAAAGGAATTTGAATTTGGAGGATGTGTTATTTCCTCCTAACCAAAGGGTACCAAAATTAGGGTTTGACATATAATCAGTTTATTTCTGATCTTTGGGAAAAACTTGATATCATGGTATTCTACATGTCTTCAAGGGTCTAAGGATGGAAGATTGCTCATTGGTTCATTTCAGAAGAGGTTCAATTGATCATTTGCTTGAGAATCAAGAAATTGGGGAAAAAGTCAACTGTGTAGAGGAAAAAGTCAACTCCTGACTTTTTGAGGTCAAATTCATGAAATTCAAGTTACATATGTTCATTGGACAAGATTTGATCAAGAAATGATGGAGGAATCATGAAAAATCAAGAAATGTACAAAGTTTCCATTTTTAGAAACTTAGGGTTTCCAAAAATGGCAAGTTTGGACCATTTTGCACTATACTTTGAGGTATTCTTTCTCCATGATAAAAGCTCCAAACTTCAGGTCCAAGTTGAGCCAACTAAAGTTCATATTCTAAGCTTCAAATCCATATAAAGAACTCTTCCATTGGATCAAAATTGAGGGAGTTATGATCAATCAAAGTTTGACAAAACTAGGTCAAAAACCAAGTCATGACCAAGCAAGACCAGGCCCATGCGCCATAATTTTGTCAAACACATGGTGGGAAAAATGTCCACCATTTTTCTCATTGAAGGAGGCATCAAATTAAAAAATGTTGAACATCAAAGTTGTTCATCTCAATGCCCTCTTCAACTTTGATGTTGGACATTTTTCCATTTGAGCAAGTTATGATGGAGTTATGATGGTCCCAAGTTGATGTGGTCATGCTGAATTTTCCAAGTCATGTTGCCATGCCAGCCCACCACTTTCCACGCCCTTGAACCAGTCACATATTCTTGATGTTTTAAGTCATTTTTCACTACTTTACAAGCTTCCATTTAATCTCATTTCAACATCAAACATGTTATACCATGTTCCCTCTTTCCATAGCCACCAAGAATTAACCATTTCATACCTTATGCATGAAGATATTTCTCCCTAAAGATCACCATTTGCATTCTGACCTTGTTAATCCAAAAGTAGAATTGTTGTGCATTGTTGTTAATGATTCACATTAGCCACACGCATGTTTCAACACCATTCATTCCTTACTTCTTTTGGACAAACATTCCCTACACACACTATGTACTTACTATGCCATCATACATGCAAGAGGAAAATAAAACTTGTCTTGCAAGCTTCCTTGCTGCTGCATCAGTATCAACCTCACCATACACTTCATGAATTCAACCACACCATATCAAAGTCTCACTCACTCGCCCCTAACTAACTTGACTCAATTAGTTAGGGTGCACTCACTTAACTCAACTCAGAACTCATTTAACCATGGTTTAAGCTCACTTAACTCAACATATATAAATAAAAAACTCACACAGAATTCACAACACCACTTCATTTTTCACTCTCACCTCAAATCATTCTCACTCTCACTCTCTGAATTTCACTGAATTCTCTCTCTCTTTCTGCACGATTCTCTCATCATCGTCCTCCATATTTTACCTCCATCATCATCAATGGTGTATATTTGATCAAGAGCAAGAGTGGATAAGTTCAACTCATCAAGTGCAACTTCAATTTAGTTGGATTTTCAGTTTGGTTTTCTTCACGTTTTCAAGTTCCAAAGCCTTTATTTGGCCACATCTGAGCTCAAGAATTCAAGGCAATACCTCTGGCTTTCTGAAGATCCAAGACTCTTCACATTTCAGGTTTCTATTTCTCCAACTCTATTGCATCTAAGTCACTGATTATAGCTTGTGTTGTTTATTTTGAAGCTCATTAGGAGCTCTGATAATTCTGGCTAGTTGATAGGCCTCTTAGAGGCATAGATTCAAAATCTAGGGCAATTTTAATCTCTTCGATTCTCCTCATATGTGATTGATATGTGAAAAATATTGGTGGATTCGTGATGTGCGTGAGTTCCTCTTTTAAATGGTATACGGTTTGCATATTTCTGGACAATGTAAAAGTTGCAGGTGGCGGAGAGTGGCCGGAGAAGATGACCGAGGTCCTTCTCCGGCCGGTGAGGAGTGGTTAGGGTTTTTAGGCCAGATTTAAACGTGACCATTTGATCATCATCATCCAACGGTCATAACCTTGCCAGCGCATTAAAAAAAACATGTGCATCTCATGTGCATCATTTTTGGCCTGAATGACTTCTATGTGTGTGTGTGCATGTTACCTATTGTGGACCTTAGCTCTGATTAGCATGATGTGTGTACTTGCTTGATGATCTTGCATTGACCTTGATCCAACGCCAATTACGTTGCCAAAGCATTAATGAAAGTGTGGTCTTGCACGTGATATCAGTTGTTGATTACTGATGTTTGCATGTGCGTGCGTGTTTGGTGATTGTCATGTGCGTGCATTTTCATTCGTCTGATTATAATAATTTCTGGATTAATTGTTGACTGTTTGATCTAATGGCTATGATTGAATCACATGGTAACTGCACATACATGCTATCACACACATGTATGCTTTAGTGGACTTGGGTTCGTGATTGATATTGACACACTCCATATATTGAGCCCATTTCATTTTTACTATAAAATTACTCACGTTGCACCCCCTTCCCATTTCTTTCATATTTTAATTTTCTTTTCCATTTTGTTTTGGTTTTCTGATTTTTAAAATAATAAATCATTTCTAAAAATCCCAAATTAATTCATGTGTGTTCTTTATGCATTTAAATAATTTTCTTTTATTTTTAATTCTGACTTTGTGAATTTTTGAGTATAATTCCATTATTTTCTTTTAATTTCTTTTTTGAGTGAACTTTTTCATGATACTCAACTTGTGCATTTTATTTCTCCCATCTCACACAATATTTTTCATCCATTCCTTTTGCATTTGTTAGATAACACATTGAAGCATGTAATACAATTTTCATTTGAATTTTAAAGTCATTTTATCATGTGTTTTGATGTTCTTATTTGAGATTTCTTTTGAGGTGTTTCAAGGTGAATTTGTGAACTTAATTGAGCATGGTTCTTGTTGAATTTTGTGCTATGCTTTTGATATGTGATTCCATTCTGACTTAGTTGATTGGTGTTCTATTTTCATAATTTTGACAAAATCATTTGCTATTTGTTTATGCATGCTAGATTAGGAGACCTTTTGTGAAGTTTTGTTAACATCTAAACCCTAGTTTTAGATAGGCATTTGTGCCATCCTATTAGGACTTGTTTGTGCCTCTTTTGTATGTCATTTGTATGATATTGTAGGTCATCTTAGTTTCATTATAGGTCACTTTGACTTGTGTTTGCATTTGATAGGAGTTTATGCATTCTAATTTGAACTTTGACATGTTTCCACCTCTTGTCTCCTCTTGTGCTCTACATGTTTCATGTGTGCATTTTATATGACATTTCTCTCATTCCATTTACATCTCATCAATGGTAAGCCACTGCCCATATGCAATCTTTAATCATGTTACATGTTATGCATATCTAATATGTCACTTTGTGCACCTAATGGAACATGTTTCTCCTATTCTTACTTCTACTTCATCTTATTTCTCCTACTTGTATCCTTTTATTCATAAGTTGTGTGATGATTCATGAGCATTAGTAGACTTTTATAATTGGTATATGATTCTGACTTTGTTCTTTTGTGAAGAATTAATGCATGATCACTTTGCATCTCCACTCATTTTTCATCTTTCACTTCCTGCACTTCTTTGATGTTTAGGACATTTGATTGTGCATAGTTGGTGTGTGTTTAATATTTTAACATTAGAGAACACCTTTAGATATAGGTTCTGACTTTGATTGAGTGTCATCTCTTAGGATCTTTATGCCTTGGTTCTTATTTGGTTTGATCATTATTTGGTATTCTTTCTTTATTCCACTACTTGTAAATAGTTTTTGAACTAACCTTTTCATGTAGGTGCAAATGGTAAGTAAGTGTGTGGATATGCTTCCACATACACTTCTTTCTTTCATCTTCTCTTATTTCTGTTAATAATGCAACTTGTGATCATGATAAGCACTTATATGATTTCCTTGAATAACTTCTTTCTTCTCCCTTTTGAGTTACAACTCATCTTCTACTTTAGAAGTGAGTTGTTTAATTCACTCTTCTTTTCCTTTCTCTTAGGATTAGATTTCTTAAACCACATTAACTATAGGAACATCCATGAATGATAACTTTAGGGTGAGTCTTAGTCCCCTTTAGTTTTCACCTTTTGCTTTCCTTTTGAGTCTCTCTTCTTCTCATCTCATAATCTTTTTAAAATACTTAATAAAGGTTAAACATGTATTGCACATGAGCCTTAAATGTGGGAAGTGAATAATAGGGGGGTTTCCCTTCATTCTTCTAGGATACCTAGTGTAGGTCCTGTTGGGGACGATACGCGACGTATTCGTTCCTATATTTCAAGACTTGGGTGCAATGCAAGTTACAAACAACTTCAAAAACACTTCTTTCTAAAAAAATTCAAACAAACAATAATGTCTTTCCTTCGGGATTTCTATCCTCATCTCATTCACTCATTCTTTAAGGATGCGTCATTGCCGTTCTACCATAAACAGGTAACGCCTAAGTCTCCCTACAGCGAGCTGCAACAGCTAAACTGCTAGGACGCGAGCGTTGACGTTTCCACTAAAAAACACAAACAACCTTCCCTTAGCTGAGGGGAACTACGTCGCTCTGATTCTCATATTCCCGATGAGATACGTAGGCAGTGGGGTAGGGCCCATTCGAGCACTTCTTTTATTTTCCCTACATTTGTTTCTCTTTCTCTCTCCTTTCCTTTTCCAGTTCTCCAGCTAGCAGTTCCTTTTCCAGTTTCCTTTCCTTACACCCTTTGATTGAAGTAGCAAGCGTGGATCCCATCGGGTACGATGGACGCATGGGGGTGCTAATACCTTCCTCGCGCGTAACCGACTCCCGAACCTAGTTCTCTTGGTCGCAAGACCATGCTCTTTCCTTTCCTTCAGGTTTACGCAGTGTTTCCTTTCCCTTTCTTAGGATAAATACACATTGCTGGCGACTCTGTTTCGGTACCACTTTTGGATGAAAATACCGGGAGCGACAACTGGCGACTCTGCTGGGGATCGAACCCAGAATCTCTGGTTCCCTTAGCAAGTCAATCCTAGCGCTTGTTTATTTTTCTTTCATTAGGTGTTTATTGTGGTGCTGTGATTTGCTATTTTACTATTTTACTGTAATGCTATTTACTTTATTATTGCTTTACTGTACTACTGTTTTACCGCATTTATAGCATTTTCATTTCATTATTATACTGGATTGTGCTGTGCTGTGCTGGATTTTTGCTGTTTGGTGGGCAGGGTGTTCTGAGAGATAAGCCCACTACCCAGGCTTGAGCGTACACATAGGTATTAGTGTGGGTGGATGTGTCGCTTCCGTGGTGTTTGGCCACGTGTGGGTGTTCACGAGACCTACAACTAGACGAGGTTCTATTCGGAGCTATCTGCTACTGTATGTTTGATACAGGCCAGTAGATATTCTCTGGAGGAATTGTCGACTCTGGTGACCATTCTCGAGGACTCAGTTACGACACTCCTCCCGAGTTGTGACAGTGGCAGACCACACTTTGTGGCAAACCCATTGCACATTCTCGATCCGAGGACCCAATGTTGGGAACTTGCTATAGGATATCCTTTTGAGGGGAATCAGTTGAGGCCTCCTCGATTGATGATGATGCCAAACCAGAAATGGTGAACGTATCATCATTTCTCGACCTGAGAGCCCGTGATATTGAGGATCCTTACCTTTCTAGTACCCACAGGTGAGAGGGACGGGTTGTTTACAGGTTTGCAGGTAACCTTGACTTTCAACATACCTGGTACACTGGATTTCTTATCAGTATGGTTTATCTGTGTGGTTACTCTGTCGTTCTGAGATTCTGGAGAACTTGAGCCGTGAATTTATTCAACTATTTCAGTCTAGCACAAACACGTGGCACTTTGATCCCATGCTTTGCATTGCATCTTTTTCTCTAACATTCATATTTTTATTTTCCAGGTAGTATCTGATTTTGATTCCAGTCCAAGGGCAGTTATAGGGATGGATACAAAGAAGGGTAGGAAGAATATAATTGTGTACAAGTTCCCGAAGCTTATCCTGGGTCAGATTTGTAGATTACAAGAGATGGCCAGTCCGGAAGTGTTAGGAATGTTTGGAGAGAAGTATGGTTGGATCCTATCCTTTGTTCGTAACATCAGTGAATATGAATATAATGGCTTGCACACCTTGATGCAGTTCTATGATCCATCCCTGAGATGCTTTGTGTTGACAGATTATGTTTTGGTTCCCACTCTGGAGGAGTATTCTAACATCCTGGGAATTTCCATCAAAGAAGGTGTTCCTTTCTATGGGTCGAAGGCAGATCTTGATTTCCAAGCTGTGGCTGGTGCTCTTTATTTGAGCAAGTCAACTTTGGAAGCTGATATTTCTGGCAAGGGAAAGGTTCGTGGCTATCACCTATCATACTTGGCAAACAAGGCTCAAGAGGCAGCAAAGGAGGAGAGGTGGAATGTCTTCAATGCAGTGTTGGCTCTCTGTGTATATGGTATTGTCTTATTCCCGAATGAGCCTGATTTTGTTGACACGGATACTATCAAGATATTTGTAACTCAGAATCCGGTGCCGACCTTATTAGGGGATCTCCATTATGCTTTATACAACAGGAACGATAAGAAACGAGGTGGGACAGTTCATTGTTGTGCACCTCTTTTCTATAAGTGGTTTGCCAATCGTCTACCCCAGTCAGTTGCTTTCAAGGATACTAAGAATTCTCTGAAATGGAGTCAACGTCTGATGGGTCTGGACGCTAAGGATATTGTTTGGGTGAATCACGGAGTGTTGGGAAAAGACATTTTGCACAGTTATGGTGAGTACCCCAATGTCCCGTTGATAGGGAGAAAATGGGGTATTAACTATAACCCTTCCTTGGCTATCCGGCAGTTTGGATATGCCCTGAAAGGTCCCCCGGCTAAAAAGGAGTTGGAAGAGTCTTTGTATTTTCACATGGCTAGCGTTGGATTAGATGTGGCATAGAAAACTTCCAAAGCATGGCTCAGTAAACAGAAGAGAGGAAAAACCATTTGGGGTTTGCCTAATAATCAAACTTTCCCTCCATATGAGCAATGGGTAAAGAAGAGGGTCGAAGAGTATTATTTACCTTTTGATTGGGTGCCTCCCTTGTATCCCAAAGTGATAGAGGAAAGAATCACCATACCTATGGGAGAATTCGATAATCAGCGGAAATTGGTGCATGATTTGAGGGAGGAAAACGCTGGTATGAGTAGTAGACTTCAGGGCGCTTTACATGACAACTTGGAGATGAAATGGAAGGTCCAAGATTGGACAGAGCGTTTGGGAAAAAGGGAGAAGGATCTTGATGACAGAGCTCAACACTATAGAAAAATCAGTATGACTGCTGAATCATCAGGCAAAGCCTACAGGGAAACCAAAAAGCTCTTGACCAAAACTGAAGACAAGCTTGCCATGTATCAGGAGATGTGGGAAGAGCTTAAGATTGAGAATGGGGAGTTATAAGAAGAACTTCAAAGAATTAAGGAAGATAAGAAGCACTTCTAGGGTAAGTGGAAAGAAGCCCAGAAAGAAATTGAAGAGCTCAAGCTGCAAGCGGGAATCAAGAAGTCAAAGCGTGAAGGCAATGATGTTGAAGAGCAGATTGCTAGGCTGAATCAGGATATCGAGAAGAGAAACAGACTGATCAAGGGGTTGCTAGAAAGACCTACTCACCCAGACACTGTGAACCTTCTTGAGGAGATTGAAGCCAATTTGTTTGGAATCGATTTATAGTGATTCTATTGTTTGTATTTTGCTAAGATTACCATCAGGATTGTTGATGGAATCACTTTTGATTGTATCGGACCTATCTGTATGATTTCTTATGATATGATATTAAAGTATTGGGTTCGGCCATATTTGTCTCTACAGCTCTCAGTTTTTGAAAGGTGTCTTCCTTTGTTTGATTCCGCAATATTTTTGGATTCGGATTTATTTTCCGCTGTTGTGTCCAATCCCTTGCCCGATTTCAAAGCTGGAATCAAAGCAGATATGCCCTGGAAATGTTTAAATATGATTGTTTGCATTTTTTGCATTTGCATCCTCATAATCATAAGCATTTTTGCATAACAGGTACTTGTTCTGGTCCTTCCTAACCTTTATTTGGTTTAAGGCATAATAGCTGATTCCCACATTCACGGATACGCAACCAGATGAAACTAAGCTAAAGTCATGGATTAGGTACAGACAGAGTTGGCTGAGTTAAGGGCACACATGGAACAATTTATGAATTTGATGCAGGGCGTTGCCCAGGGGCAACAGGACCTCAGAGCAAGGCAAGAAGACATGCGAGCTACCATCCAGAGGTTGGAGATAGAGATTCCTACTAGTGACCATGTTAATCCCCCTAGGGTTAACCCTCCTATTGTCAATCCTTCTGTTGGTATTCCTCCTCTGGTTGGAGTTAACTTGGGTTTTGTTCCTGGCAACAATGGGCATGTGGAAGATCGTCAAGAGGACCAGTTTTCCCTACTTAATGCTGATATGGGATTCTACAATGATGACAGGAAATACGAGGGACTAGCTGAAAGAGTGAAAGCAATAGAAAGTCAGAATCCTTTGGGAATTAATGTTGAGGATATGGGACTAGTACAGGGTGTCAAGATACCCCCGAAGTTTAAACCACCTACTTTTGACAAGTACAATGGGAGCACTTGTCCTAAAACTCATCTCCAGGCATATAATCGGAAGATAGCGGCTTATTCTGATGATCAGAAGTTATGGGTGTATTTTTTTCAGGATAGCTTGTCTGGAGCCTCACTGGAATGGTATATAAAGTTGGACAGGGCTCACATCAGAAGCTGGAAAGAGTTGTGCTTGGCTTTCTTGAAGCAATACCAGTATAACATCGACATGGCACCGAATTGCACTCAGTTACAAAGCATGACACAAGACCCTAAGGAAGGCTTTAAACAGTACGCCTAGAGGTGGCGTGAACTTGCTGCTCAGGTGCAACCTCCGTTGGCAGATAGAGAAATGGCTGATATGTTCATGAATACTTTGCAAGGTCCATATCTCGATCGGTTGGCTGCTTGCCCATCCACTGGTTTTGCTAACATAGTAATTGCTGGAGAGAGAATCGAAAGTTTGCTAAAGCTGGGGAAGATTCAGGATGGAAGTGGTACAAGTTCAGCTCCCGCAAAGAAGTTTTTTGATAACAATAACAGAAAGCGTGAAGGTGATGCTAATGCTGCATATGCACAAGGGGGGAGAGGTAGAGGACGGCAGGGTCCATATCACCAAGCAGCATCTATAACTATTCCAACTCCGGGTACTGAGGCTCAACCTGCAGATCAGAGGCAGTATCACCCAAGAAAGAGAATGAATGACCGACATTTTGATGCTTTCCCTATGACATGCTCACAAATGCTATAGAATTTACTTCGTTTAAAGTTGGTACAATTGAGGACTTTGGCTCCTCCGGTTGGCAAATTACCCTTTGGGTATGATGCAAATGAAAAGTGTGAATTTCACTCAAATGCGCCAGGTCACAATGTGGAAAATTGCAAGGCTTTCAAACATGTGGTTCAAGACCTTGTTGATTCAAAGGCTATTAATTTTTCTCCGAGGCCTAATGTAATTCAAAATCCCATGCCTCCGCATGGTGGACCGGGGGTGAATTTCATTGAGGAAGATAGAAGTTTGAATCTGGTGAGGGACATTAATGATGTCAAGACTCCGTTGAAGGTTGTGAAAGACCGCCTGCTGAAAGGGGCTGTATTCCCTGGTTGTTCAGAAAGTTGTGAAGATTGTTTGATTGCTGATAATGGTTGTGTGAAGTTGAGAAAGAGCCTTCAGAGCATGATGGATGAAGGACGTTTATAATTTGATCAGTTAAAAAAGAATGATGATGAAATTTCTACTATTACAATCTACTTTGATCCTGTGGAAATTCTGGTGCCTGCTCCCGTACAGATATCTGCGCCTGAACGAGTAGCTCCTATAACTATAACTGTTCCTGGTCATGTCCCAAATGAGAACAAGGTTGCTATTCCGTGGTATTATGGAACTAATAGTCAAGGGCAGAAGCAGGAAGTGCAGACTCCTAAAGAAAGTGGTTCAAGTATCAGAAATGTTGGAGGAATGGGTAGTTTTACCCGCAGCGAAAGGCTTTTTGCTCCTCAGACACTCAGGAAAGACGATACTAAAGCATTAGTAAAGGCCAAAGGAAAACAGGTGATAAGTGATGAACCAGTGCCAGGGGCGGAATCTGATAAGTCATGGGAGAAAGATGCTGAGGAATTCATGAGAATAATCAGAAAAATCGATTATAAGATCGTTGACCACCTACATCAAACTCCTTCTAAGATCTCCATATTGTCATTGTTGCTATGTTCCGAAGCACATCGGAATGCTTTGTTAAAATTTTTTAATATGGCATACGTACCGCAAGAAATATCAGTGAACTAGCTTGAAAGTGTGATTTCCAATGTTAATGCTGGTAACGGTCTAGGGTTCACAGATTTTGACTTAACACCAGAAGGAAGGAACCACAATAAGGCTCTCCACATATCGATGGAATGTAAAGGTGCTATGTTATCCCATGTATTGGTGGACACTGGCTCGTCCCTCAATGTGTTGCCTAAGAAAGCATTGGCAAAGCTGGATGTGGAAGGGGTTATACTTAGGCCTTGTGATCTAGTGGTGAAAGCATTTGATGGTTCAAAGAGATCAGTGTTTGGAGAGTTAGAGCTGCCTGTCCAGATCGGACCCCAGGTGTTTAATACAATGCTTTATGTAATGGACATCCACCCAGCGTTTAGTTGTCTATTAGGTCATCCATGGATCCACGCTGCTGGGGCCGTATCTTCAACCTTGCATCAGAAGATAAAATTTGTAGTTGACAGTCAGGTTGTTACGATATACGGAGAGGAAGATATTTTTGTTAGTCATTTGTCGTCCTTCAAGTACGTGGAGATGGACGGAGAAATCCACGAAACTCTCTGTCAGGCATTTGAAACTATGAATATGGTGAAAGATTCTCCGTCTGGTGAGGCGAGGGTGGGAACCGCTCTGAGTTCGTATAAGAAGGCTTTGGAAGTGGTGCAGCCTGGTCGTACCAAAGGTTGGGGTCAAGTGATTGAGCTACCTTTCAAGGACGATAAGAGCGGAATTGGTTATAAATCTCCTCAAGTTCCACTACTAAAGGGTCAAGAGTGCCAAGGGCCAGTTATTTTCTCAAGTGGAGGAGTCATACATCCAATCCAGATTTGTGCAGCAGTTGAAGATGGTGAAGATAGTGACTATGACCTGGACAATTGGGTGCGCCCATGTGCCCCAGGAGTGAAGCTGAACAATTGGTTTTCAGAGGATCTCATCCAAGTTACTCTGCCGAATAAGTAATTTTCTGTGTTTTCTTTCATTAAGCATGCAAAGGTCCTATGCTCTGCCCAAGGCATATGACTTCATTGTAGGGCCCCATTTGTTCTCATACAAAATTTTATCATTAATAAAAGGACGTTTTTGTATTCAAAATTGTGTTCACTGTCTTTCATTTTATTTTTATATCAGATCAATAAAAATGGCAATGCTTTCTTCGCAGTTTTCTTGCATTTTTATTCTTTCTTTTCCTTTCAAAAAAGGCAATTTCTAAAAGCATGAATTATCATTCATGCAGAAATAATTCTTTGGATCTTGTTGATGACGACCCTGCTATGGTTTATTATGACTTTGATAATCCAATATACCAAGCTGAAGAGGGGGATGAGGAAGACTGTGAACTTCCTGAAGAGTTGGCTAGGTTATTGAAACAGGAAGAAAGAGCCATTCAGCCTCATCAGGAAGCTATAGAAGTTGTCAATCTCGGTACTGAAGAGGTAAAGAAAGAGGTCAAAGTAGGGGCAAGCCTGGAAGAGAATGTAAAGAAAGAGCTGCTTGAGATGTTGCGAGAGTATGTTGACATCTTCGCCTGGTCTTATCAAGATATACCGGGGTTGAATACGGACATCGTTGTGCACAAATTGCCACTGAAAGAGGGTTGTTTTCCTGTCAAGCAGAAACTTCGGAGAACCAAACCTGAAATGGCCATCAAAATCAAAGAGGAGGTGCAAAAGCAGTTGGATGCGGGGTTTCTAGCTATTACTAGTTATCCACCATGGGTCGCTAATATTGTTCCTGTGCCGAAGAAGGATGGCAAAGTCAGAATGTGCGTGGATTATCGAGATTTGAACAGGGCGAGTCCAAAAGATGATTTTCCATTACCACACATTGATGTGTTGGTAGATAATACGGCTCAATTCTCTGTATTTTCTTTCATGGATGGGTTTTCTGGATATAACCAGATCAAGATGGCGCCGGAGGATATGGAGAAAACTACATTTATTACCCCTTGGGGCACATTCTGCTATAAGGTGATGCCGTTTGGTTTAAAGAACGCTGGGGCAACATATCAGCGTGCCATGGTGACGCTCTTCCACGATATGATTCACAAAGAAATTGAAGTTTATGTGGACGATATGATTGCCAAATCACAAACGGAAGAAGAGCGTTTGATAAATTTGAAAAAGTTGTTTGAACGGTTGAGACAGTTCAGACTCAGGCTGAACCCGAATAAGTGTACTTTCGGGGTAAGATCTGGTAAGCTTCTGGGCTTCGTTGTCAGTGAAAAAGGAATCGAGGTGGATCCAGCAAAGGTAAAAGCCATTCAAGAAATGTCGGAGCCAAGAACAGAAAAACAAGTTCGTGGATTTTTGGGAAGACTGAATTATATTGCAAGATTTATATCTCATCTTACCAGGACTTGCGAGCCAATATTCAAATTATTGAGAAAAGATCAATCAATCCGGTGGAACAATGACTGTCAAAAGGCCTTTGATAAAATAAAAGAATATTTGCAAAATCCTCCGATTTTCATGCCTCCAGTTCCTGGGAGGCCACTGATTATGTATCTCTCTGTACGTGATGGATCAATGGGTTGTGTTCTCAGTCAACACGACGAGACAGGTAGGAAAGAGCATGCTATATACTACCTGAGCAAAAAATTCACTGATTGCGAGTCCAGGTATTTGATGCTTGAGAAGATATGCTGCGCACTAGCATGGACTGCTAAGCGATTGAGACAATATATGCTAACTCATACAACCCTGCTGATTTGGAAAATGGATCCAGTCAAGTACATTTTTGAGAAGCCAGCTCTTAATGGAAGGGTCGCTCGGTGGCAGATGGTTTTGACTGAGTATGATATACAATACACTTCCCAGAAAGCTATCAAAGGGAGTGTGTTGTCTGATTATCTTACCGAGTCACCTATTGATGATTATCAGCCAATGAGGTTTGACTTTCCTGATGAAGACATCATGTTTCTCAAGGCTAAAGATTGTGAAGAGCCTCCGATTGACGAAGGGCCGGATCCTGATGACAAATGGAAACTGATGTTCGATGGGGCCGTTAACATGAATGGAAGTGGTGTTGGGGAAGTCCTTATCACTCCAAAAGGATCACATATATCTTTCACTTCCAGGTTGACTTTTGATGTCACCAACAATGAAGCAGAATATGAGGCTTGTATCATGGGTATTGAAGAAGCCA
Source organism: Lathyrus tuberosus (assembly GCA_022829125.1). Classification (NCBI taxonomy): domain Eukaryota; kingdom Viridiplantae; phylum Streptophyta; class Magnoliopsida; order Fabales; family Fabaceae; genus Lathyrus; species Lathyrus tuberosus. The sequence continues at coordinate 761,318 of JALAZF010000241.1, read as the reverse complement.
TTGATTTAAGGATCAAGACTCTTGAGATATTTGGGGACTCTGCTCTAGTGATCAACCAGATCAATGGAGATTGGCATACCCACCAGCAAAATTTGATTCCTTACAAAGACTATGCAAGAAGACTGTTGAATTTCTTTACAACGGTAAAATTGTACTATATACCTCGTGATGAGAATCAAATGGCTGATGCTTTAGCAACATTGTCTTCCATGATCCAGGTGAATTGGTGGAACCATATACCCAAGATTGATGTGATGAGGCTAGACAGACCCGCTCATGTGTTTGCTGCCGATACGACGATTGATGATAAACCTTGGTATTTTGATATCAAACATTTCTTGAAGAGTCAAGAGTATCCGGCTGGGGCATCAAACAATGACAAGAAGACTCTGAGGAGATTAGCAGAAAGCTTCTTCTTGAAAGAGGATGTGCTTTACAAGCGAAACTTTGACATGGTCTTGCTCAGATGCGTGGATAGACACGAAGCAGACCTGTTAATGCAGGAAGTGCACGAAGGATCTTTCGGTACCCATGCCGGTGGGCATGCTATGGCGAAGAAGTTATTGTGAGACGGGTATTACTGGCTAACTATGGAGGCTGATTGCTTTAAGTATGCCCGAAAATGCCACAAATGCCAAATCTATGCTGACAAGGTGCATGTGCCACCAAATCCCCTGAATGTGATGAGTTCTCCATGGCCCTTTGCTATGTGGGGCATTGATATGATTAGGAAGATTGAGCCTACTGCTTCCAACAGACATCGATTCATTCTGGTGGCTATTGGTTACTTTACCAAGTGGGTGGAAGCTGCCTCTTTTGCAAATGTCACCAGGCAGGTGGTAACCCGATTCATTAAGAAGGAGATTATTTGCCGATATGGGGTGCCCTAAAGGATCATTACTGACAATGGTTCTAATCTCAACATTAAGATGATGCAAGAGCTATGCCAGAGCTTCAAAATTGAACATCATAATTCTTCTTCTTATCGCCCAAAGATGAATGGTGCTGTCGAGGCAGCCAACAAAAATATCAAGAAGATTGTGCAAAAGATGGTGGTGACGTATAAGGATTGGCATGAAATGTTGCCTTTTGCTTTGCATGGGTACCGTACTTCTGTCCGTACATCTACTGGGGCAACCCCGTTTTCTCTTGTATACGGTATGAAAGCAGTGCTACCGGTTGAAGTTGAGATCCCTTCTTTAAGGGTCATGATGGATGTTAAACTTGACGAGGTTGAATGGGTTCGAGCGAGGTTCAACGAGTTGAGTCTCATCGAAGAAAGACGTTTGGCTGCAGTATGTCATGGACAACTGTATCAGAGGAGAATGAAACGGGCATTTGACCAGAAAGTGCATCCTCGGACTTACCAGACGGGCGACTTAGTATTGAAAAGGATTCTTCCTCCGAATACAGATCACAGGGGCAAATGGACTCCTAATTATGAAGGTCCATATGTTGTTAAGAAGGTTTTCTCGCGCGGAGCCTTGATGCTTACAACAATGGACGGTGAGGATTTTCCGTCACCTGTGAACTCAGACGTAGTTAAAAAATACTTCGCATGATTAGACCCGCTGGACAGTAAAAAGAGAGTCTAGGCAAAAAGAGGCATCCCGGCGAACCAAAACCAAAAAAAGAAAAAAAAGAAAAAAGGGGTTCGGGCAAGAATTAGGGATAAAAATGAAAAAGAAAGTACCCCCGGTAAGTTGAAAACCCGCAAGGGCAACTTAGGAAAAAAAGGGTATCTCGGTGGATTGAAAACCCGTAAAAGGCGATCCAGGCAAAAGAGAGATTTAGCGAAAACTGCGATCTGAGTAATCTGTATTGTCTCGTCTCAATCAATAAGCATTCTGAAGGATCAGAATCCGTTCAATCGTCCCCCTTTGAAGGCAAAGTTATTGGAGAGTCTTGAAGATATATGAACCATAGCAGGGTTGAAACTCAATGGAGTTCCAGTTTCACATTGCCATTAGGACAGTTTCTTTTCCGTTTTGGCAATTACCTCTTTCCAGGAATTTCTTCTTGATGTAAATGCCTATTTTCAGGATTTTCAATTAATAAAATGGTCGTTATTCAGAATAATTCTATCTGTTTGTTTTGTTTTTATAATTTGTTTTGTTTACATAAACGTCCAAAATTTTTTGATAAACATTTGCATGTGAAAACATTGGGGTTCTACAATAACATGCATAAAAAGGAAAACATTTAAAATTGCTTTAAATGACGGGTATGCTTGGATGAATACTACGAAACCCATGTTACCCTGGGGCATATGCGCGCATTCTTTTGTTTGCAGGTGTTGAGAGTTCGCTGGATAGCTATTCAAAGATGTATGACGTCTTCAAGCCTTAATGCCAAAATCCTTTACAAACAGCAAATGATCGTTCCTCCCCAAGCAGAGACGGTTCCTCAGCAGGAAAGTATTTCTTGGAGATGGTCATCCCCAGTGTATTTATAGAGCTTCATGATCCCCAGCAACATTGTCAAATGGTAGTACTGAAGCCATCATGTTCAGAAAAAGATTCTCATTTCACTCTTTTGTCACAACGTTTACTGATTGAATCCATCGTCTGGCCGATGGTCGCGCACGACGATTCGATATTAACAAGTCAGCTTCAAATGGGTAGTGTTGTATCTTATTAAGTCGATTCTCCCATTCAGTACTTCCAACAGCTACAAGCTTTTCTGTGTCGATAACGATTGTAAGTTCCCCAGCAAGAGGTGTTCCAGATCTATTATCCCCAGTAGAGTGGCCTCCCAATTACAGCATTTTGGCTCAAGTTTTAGTTTTCGGTTAAGAGTTGGAAGATGTCGGATCTTCTGTAAAATCCTCTCAAGGGACATTTCCAACACGAGACGCTTTGAAGTGGTTCTCCCCAGCAGGAGGTGTTCTAAATCTATTATCCCCCAGTGGAGTTACTTACCTTTCCTCAGCATTTATTTTGCTGAGGACCTCTTTGCATTTTGCATATAGTATGCATAGCATCCTCAAAACGTGTAGCATTTCCATTTGAGATGGAGTATTACGCCATGGAAAAATTCAAACATATGCATGTGAAGCATAGACCAGTTTTGATAACTCGTGCGAGAGCCCAAAACTTTGCTCTTTATATCGTATTGAAAAAACTAGAAAGAATGCCTCGTTCATTCCCCAACAGACATCTCAAAGCAGCGCAAAGGGTTTCGTCACTTTTCTCCCCACAGAGTCATATCTCTCAGCTTACAAGTTTCTTAGAACTATTCCCGATAGGATTGCTGTAGCCGTCCCCGACAGCACCTTTGAGTTTTAACCTTACCAGTTCCCGACAGGTCCATTTACCCATCCCCGATAGGTAAGCCCTTGGTTATAAACTGTAGCCGTCCCCGACAGTACCTTTGAGTTTTAACCTTACCAGTTCTCGACAGGTCCATTTACCCATCCCCGATAGGTAAGCCCTTGGTTATAAACTGTAGCCGTCCCCGACAGCTCCCTTTAGTTTGAACCTTGCCAGTTCCCGACAGGTCCACTTACCCATTCCCGATAGGTAACCCAGGTCCAAGCTTGCCAGTTCCCGACAGGTAGCTTGCCAGTTCCCGACAGGTAGTTCACCAGTTCCCGACAGGTAGTTCACCAGTTCCCGACAGGTTTCTTATGGGGTTCAATGGTTCCAAATTATTTCTCATAAACTTTTCTTCCTTACCATGGTTTTATTCACAACATTCTCTTTATCCACACAGTGAAAACTTTCTCGGTTATTTTTGTATTCAATCCCTATGTATCTTGAATTCTTGATAGCCGTTGCTTTTGAAATTCTGGTATCAGACGTGTGATGTTAAGGTGCGATGTCACAATAACACACTCTGCACAATGGACAACAATAATAGTAACAAAGCAACACAAAGAGTTGTTCACCCAGTTCGGTTACAACCAACCTACTCTGGGGGCTACCAAGCCAGGGATGGAATTCACTACTTGTAGATATAATTTACAGACTCAACAACCCGTTGACAATCTCCTAAACTTATACTCTACTAATGACTTCCTACCTAAGAAACCACCTAGGTATGAGAACACCACTCAATCCCTAAAACACTCAAAGAAACCACTTTGAGTACCCTTGATCTTGCTTCCTAGCTTCGATCAAGCAACCACTCTCTATTGCTTCACAACTTCTAGAGAGGACAAAAACACAACACCTATTCAAACCCTAGAATAGTGTAAATACAAGCACTCTAAACAAACTCTAGACACTAAGCCTCCAGCTCCTGATCTTCTGAATGTTTTCTGTCGCTTTTTCCTTTGGTCTTGTGCGCTTTATATAGCTCCTTGAATTGGTCTTGGACTTGCTACAATATCTCCCAGATTTGTTATTTAAAACTGAATATTTAAAACATATTTTCTCCTAAAATCTTTTTAAATCTTCAACCTTTTAAATCTCCTACAAATCTGCCACAGATCTCCTATGCAGCAGCAAATATCTATCCCAAGATATTCGCATCCAATGAGACAACTTGCTCTCCACAATTCCAGCTAATACGCAACCCTAACAACATCACAGCCTGCTGCAGATCTGATGTTACAACATCACCTATGTGACATCAGACATCCAACTTCAGCAATTAATTACTTAACATAGCCCAGTATTAAGACTTCAATGTTGCAACATCAGCACCTTGACATCAACATTGAACATACCTTGTTTTACCAAAATTCCAGCCAATCCAGGAACTAACAATCTCCCCCTTTGGCTAATTTTGGCTAAAACAATATGTGCACTCTGCATCTTCAGAGACTTTAGCAGCGGAAAAACTTCAATCAATCAATTTTGAAACTCTTCAACAGCAGCAGTTTGACAATTTTCATAGTCTTCATCACTTGATCTGCTGCAGCACCATCTTCATAATTGACAACAGCCAATTGGTGCTCCCCCTCAAAAATATGAACCAGCATCACAGCTGTTCAGTAGCTCACAATGTCCAGCACTTCTTTCCCCCTTGATGTCTGCTTGGCTGCACTCTGCATAACTCCCCCTTAATATCTGCATCACATTAGCATCATTTGGCAGTAACATTCTTTGATACTCTTGACTCTCTTGGCTATTTCTCCCCCTTTTTAGCCACAATTAGACAAACCTCAACAAGTAAGTCCAAAACCATACTTCTTCTGTCAGCCAAATCCACATTTTGAAAATCCAGACATATTCTTTATCCATCCAGTTATGAAGGCTTCGCACAATCATCCACAAGATCTGAAACACACACACAATGCCTTCCACTGAACCCTAAGTCAACTCCTCACACTTAGAATAACACACACCAAGACAAGTGTACAATCTATTCAAGGCCGTGATTCAATCTTGTCTTCAGACATCTCCTCAGAAGCATGTGCGCACAAGATTCAAACAATTTGCTTCATATGACTAGAACCATTCAAGGCCACACCAAAACACCAATCAACAGCCTAATGTCATAACATGCTATTATATCCTCATAAGAAGCAACCAATCTCCACAAGCTTGATAAATGCACCTTTGCTGCAAAATCCATAGACAAGTACTCCCCCTGTCATGATTAACAACTGCTCTAGATGGAGATGAACATTTGAGCACATTTTCTGAGTACATGCATTTTGGTACCACTGTCCCTTTCTCCAAAGGCTATCATATAATTCATCTTCACCATCCAAGGCAAACCTTCTACTTCATCATTCTCCTGTATGATTATGTAGATGCTCCTTAGATATAATGTAAGCACTAAGCTTCAGATCCAGAACAAAGACATCCTTCACCAAGGATACTCTTGGCACTCTTGACACCAGGGTATTACATATGCTCCACTACTGGATTTACTATCAGCAAAATAATCCAAACTCAACACTGTGTCACAAACTCCACAAATTCTCAGTTTACTTATAAGCTTTACTGAGATCCAGTCTCTTCAAGAGATCACAATTCCTCCATCCTTACATCCACCAGTAGTTGTTGATACTGGTGAAGTCTTCAAATACAGTAGTCATGCTTTGCCAGAACAAGCTACTAAACACATGACCATAATCTCCACCTCTTCTGACCAAAAATGCTAGAGCATCCAACTCCACATGTCCGATCTTAACCATCTTCCAGATATAACCACCAGCAAACATGATGCTATAACATCTTTTGAGACATCAGCTTCTCATCACCATTCAAAGGACTCATTGCACAAAGAAGTCCTTTCAAGAAGCTCCCAATAAAACACAGTCAGAGCAACTTATTCATACACACCTGAATACCATAAGTTCCCACACCCTCTCTGAACCATATCTTAGCAAACTCAACCATATCCAAAGTATCTATACCAAATTATTTTTCCAGAACATACTTCCACCATTTTATGAAAAGCACAGGAATGTTATCTAGTATGGCCTTTTGAATTTTCTCAGAAGTTCTAACAACAACGACTTCCTTCATTTGAGAGATATCCTGGACATTATCATCAGACTTATCTCTGATCTTCCTATTTCTGGAAGTGATGAACACTTTACTCCTGGATTTTGTAGTACCATCCACATAGATATTCTGCTTATCAGTTCTCATCTTTGGAGGTGACTCAATAGCTTTCCTCTTCCTTGATTTCAGTCGTTTAGCAACCCTGGGAACCACTTTTGCAATTAGTTCATCATCACTCTTCTTTATTTTAAGGCTAGAAGTACCTTTCTTGGCTTGAGATGTTTTAACATCAGCTCTAGCATCTGCATCTTCCAACCTAAGGATTGTTAACTTGTGAAATTTTTCTTCTGAACTATAGGAGTCATTAGTCAGGTTGTCATCTTTCTTGGCCTTGCAAGTATTCAGCTCCCAACACTTCTTAAGGTCACAGCTTTTGATCCTTCCATCAGCATTGTTGACTCCTTCATCTTGCTCACATAACTGACTACTCAAGTTGGCTTTTAACACATCAACAACACCATAAGTCATTAACCCAGATTGACTTTTCACCATACTTTCACACTTGGTGTCACCATCTGATGTTACAGCATCAACCTTAACATCACTAGATAAGCTGTCCACTTGAGGTATCCACTGATAGCAATTATCTTTGGATCTTACTCCCTTCATCACTACCTCATTCTGCTCATCAGCTACCACATATTCATCTTTGGTGTAGCTTACCTTGTAACCTTCTTCACAAAGTTGACTTATGCTAATTAAATTAGCACTCAACCCTTGAATAAGGAGCACATTATCAAGAGTAAGACCATCATGATTCTTCACTCTTCCAACTCCTTCTACTACTCCTTTTTCACCATTGCCAAAAATAACATCATTTGCATGGCAAGGATTGAACTCTACCAAATGCTTCTTGGATCCAGTCATGTGCTTTGAACATCCACTGTCAAAGTACCATGCATCCATAGCAAACTGTCCATCTGAAGTGTGAGCCAATAGACATGTGACCTGAGCTTTAGGAACCCATTGTTTTACTACTTTGGGCCTGACCTCCTTCTGTCTGGGTTGAGGAGCAGAGTTTGGATAACCATGAAGCTTGAAGCAAGAGAACTGCATATGTCCAAATCTGCCACAGTAGAAGCATCTAATTCTGTCATCTCTAAAGTGGTTAAACCTTCTGCCACCATGATGATGATGTTGCTGGTGCTGCCATCCATAGTGTTGATTTCTTCTTCTACGATAAGGCTGTTGTCTTCTACTACCATAGTTTGACTATCTTCTATGGTAAGGATACTGTCTTTTGAACTGTCTCCTATGGTGATGAGGCTTCCTTCTTCCATAGTAATGAGGCATATCATTGTGGTATCCATATTCATACATGTTCCCCTGATGTTGATGAACCATGTTCTGATTGAACCTAGCAGCCTTCATGCTCTTGTGATATTGAGGTGGCATATACTGACTAGCTCCCTGAGACTGCATCTTCCTCTGATGGGGACCATTCTTTTTCTCAACATTCTGATGCTGAACAACCTTCTTAGGGGTAGTATCTTGTCTCTTTGTTTGAGACACAGGTTGGGACACCTCCTCCTTTGCTCCTGAGGTGCTTGCCACATATCCTATACCAGACTTATCACTTGCAACCTTTTCTGTCTGAAGGATCTTGTCAAGTGTGTATGTACCATAGCTCAACATCCTAACAAACTTGGTCATTTGATCAAGGTGAGCTCTAACTAGCATCACTTCATTTTCCAGATCAGTCTTTTCATTCTCTAGCTGAGCAATCTGTTGCTTGTGGCACTTGTTTTCTTGACAAATCTCAGCACTTTTTAAACACAGCTCTTGATAAGTAGATGTTAACTCCTCATAAGTTACTTCTCCATCACTAGAATCATCATCAGAAACAACATCTCCTGTTACGGCTCTAACATGCTTTGCTGACTCACCTTCACTTTCATTATCTGAGTCAGACCAGGAAACCGTCATGCCCTTCTTCTGCTTTTTCAAGAAGGTGGGACATTCTTTCTTGACATGTCCATACCCTTCACACTCAAAGCACTGAACTCCTTTATCTTGGGCAGTTTTCTCTTCATCCTTCTTGCTGGTGTCAGAAGTCATGTTCTTGACATTAGGCCTGGAGTTATTGTTCATTCTTTTAAACACTTTGGTGAACTGTCTTCCCAACATAACTATGGCCTGAGATAGATCCTCCTGAGATTCATAACTCTTCCCTTTCTCTTCTTCACCATTTGACACCAGGGCTATACTCTTTGGCTTCTTTTCTGGTTCTTCCTCATTCAACCCAAGCTCAAAAGTTTGAAGAGATCCAATGAGCTCATCTACTCTCATCTTGCTGATGTCTTGTGATTCTTCTATGGCAGTAACATTTATCTTATACTTCTTAGGAAGGGATCTAAGGATCTTCCTTACAAGCTTTTCATCTGACATTTTCTCACCAAGAGCACTGGATGCATTAGCCAGCTCCAGAACATTCATGTGGAAGTCATGAATAGTCTCATCATCCTTCATCTTCAGGCTTTCAAATTTTGATGTTAAAATTTGAAGTCTTGACATCTTGACTCTAGATGTTCCTTCATGTGTAGCCTGCAAAATATCCCATGCTTCCTTAGCAACTTCACAGGTATTGATTAACCTGAAGATATTCTTATCCACTCCATTGAAGATGGCATTTAGAGCTTTGGAATTTCCAAGGGCAAGCTCATCTTCCTCCATGGTCCACTCTTCTTCAGGCTTTGGCTTAGAGGTGTCTTCTTTATCTTTGCCAGCATCATCTTTCTCACACATAACAGGTGCTTTCCACTCTTTAATAATGGCCTTCCATGCCCTGCTGTCTAAGGATTTTAAGAAGGTAGTCATCCTTGGCTTCCAATAATCATAATTGGATCCATCCAAAATAAGGGGTCTGTTGACGAATCCTCCAACTTCTTTGTCCATCTTTACACCAGAAAGTAACTTCCCTAGATCTCACCCAGAGACAGACAGCATGCCTGCTCTGATACCAATTGAAATTCTGGTATCAGACGTGTGATGTTAAGGTGCGATGTCACAACAACACACTCTGCACAATGGACATCAATAATAGTAACAAAGCAACACAAAGAGTTATTCACCCAGTTCGGTTACAACCAACCTACTCTGGGGGCTACCAAGCCAGGGATGGAATTCACTACTTGTAGATATAATTTACAGACTCAACAACCCGTTAATAATCTCCTAAACTTATACTCTACTAATGACTTCCTACCTAAGAAACCGCCTAGGTATGAGAACACCACTCAATCCCTAAAACACTCAAAGAAACCACTTTGAGTACCCTTGATCTTGCTTCCCAGCTTCGATCAAGCAACCACTCTCTATTGCTTCACAGCTTCTAGAGAGGACAGAAACACAACACCTATTCAAACCCTAGAATAGTGTAAATACAAGCACTCTAAACAAACTCTAGACACTAAGCCTCCAGCTCCTGATCTTCTGAATGTTTTCTGTCGCTTTTTCCTTTGGTCTTGTGCGCTTTATATAGCTCCTTGAATTGGTCTTGGACTTGCTACAATATCTCCCAGATTTGTTATTTAAAACTGAATATTTAAAAAAGATTTTCTCCTAAAATCTTTTTAAATCTTCAACCTTTTAAATCTCCTACAAATCTGCAACAGATCTCCTATGCAGCAACAAATATCTATCCCAAGATATTCGCATCCAATGAGACAGCTTGCTCTCCACAATTCCAGCTAATACGCAACCCTAACAACATCACAACCTGCTGTTGTTAATTCTGCAGATCTGATGTTACAACATCACCTATGTGACATCACACATCCAACTTCAGAAATTAATTACTTAACACAGCCCAGTGTTAAGACTTCAATGTTGCAACATCAGCACCTTGACATCAACATTGAACATACCTTGTTTTACCAAAATTCCAGCCAATCCAGGAACTATCAACTTTCATCCATTCAGATTCACAGTTGATTGAATAGGGGCAGCTGTAATACCTCAAAATTTTCCCTCATGTTTTCTCAATAAATTGGTCTATGCTTTACTCATTTGCATTCCATAGTAGGTCATAAATTGCATATCATTGGTTGCAAGGCATGGTATCTAGTGCTTCAAGGTGTGAAAAATTTAAAGCCAAAGAAAAGCAAGAGAAAAAGAACCAAGGGTCATCAAGCAAACCTCAAAGGTCTCTTATATCATATACCCTCCCATTTGATCCCACAAGTCATGAGAAGATGGGAATTCATCAAGAAGATTAGACAGTTCATCATCTCCTACACAAAACAGTCCAAATTTGGGATGTGACCCTCAAATGGGCAAGCTCTTTGAGTTTTTAGCATCTCCAAATGGCATATTTCATCACCTTGTAAGAGGATACACATCATACTCAGAGGAATTTGAATTTGGAGGATGTGTTATTTCCTCCTAACCAAAGGGTACCAAAATTAGGGTTTGACATATAATCAGTTTATTTCTGATCTTTGGGCAAAACTTGATATCATGGTATTCTACATGTCTTAAAGGGTCTAAGGATGGAAGATTGCTCATTGGTTCATTTCAGAAGAGGTTCAATTGATCAGTTGCTTGAGAATCAAGAAATTGGGGAAAAAGTCAACTGTGCAGAGGAAAAAGTCAACTCCTAACTTTTTGAGGTCAAATTCATGAAATTCAAGTTACATATGTTAATTTGACAAGATTTGATCAAGAAATGATGGAGGAATCATGAAAAATCAAGAAATGTACAAAGTTTCCATTTTTAGAAACTTAGGGTTTCCAAAAATGGCAAGTTTGGACCATTTTGCACTATACTTTGAGGTATTCTTTCTCCATGATAAAAGCTCCAAACTTCAGGCCCAAGTTGAGCCAACTAAAGTTCACATTCTAAGCTTCAAATCCATATAAAGAACTCTTCCATTGGATCAAAATTGAGGGAGTTATGATCAATCAAAGTTTGACAAAACTAGGTCAAAAACCAAGTCATGACCAAGCAAGACCAGGCCCATGCGCCATAATTTTGTCAAACACATGGTGGGAAAAATGTCCACCATTTTTCTCATTGAAGAAGGCTTCAAATTAAAAAATGTTGAACATAAAAGTTGTTCATCTCAATGCCCTCTTCAACTTTGATGTTGGACATTTTTCCATTTGAGCAAGTTATGATGGAGTTATGATGGTCCCAAGTTGATGTAGTCATGCTGAATTTTCCAAGTCATGTTGCCATGCCAGCCCACCACTTTCCACGCCCTTGAACCAGTCCCATATTCTTGATGTTTTAAGTCATTTTTCACTACTTTACAAGCTTCCATTTAATCTCATTTCAACATCAAACATGTTATACCATGTTCCCTCTTTCCATAGCCACCAAGAATTAACCATTTCATACCTTATGCATGAAGATATTTCTCCCTAAAGATCACCATTTGCATTCTGACCTTGTTAATCCAAAAGTAGAATTGTTGTGCATTGTTGTTAATGATTCACATTAGCCACACGCATGTTTCAACACCATTCATTCCTTACTTCTTTTGGACAAACATTCCCTACACACACTATGTACTTACCATGCCATCATACATGCAAGAGGAAAATAAAACTTGTCTTGCAAGCTTCCTTGCTGCTGCATCAGTATCAACCTCACCATACACTTCATGAATTCAACCACACCATATCAAAGTCTCACTCACTCGCCCCTAACTAACTTGACTCAGTTAGTTAGGGTGCACTCACTTAACTCAACTCAGAACTCATTTAACCATGGTTTAAGCTCACTTAACTCAACATATATAAATCAAAAACTCACACAGAATTCACAACACCACTTCATTTTTCACTCTCACCTCAAATCATTCTCACTCTCACTCTCTGAATTTCACTGAATTCTCTCTCTCTTTCTGCACGATTCTCTCATCATCTTCCTCCATATTTTACCTCCATCATCATCAATGGTGTATATCTGATCAAGAGCAAGAGTGGATAAGTTTAACTCATCAAGTGCAACTTCAATTTAGTTGGATTTTCAGTTTGGTTTTCTTCACGTTTTCAAGTTCCAAAGCCTTTATTTGGCCACATCTGAGCTCAAGAATTCAAGGCAATACCTCTGGCTTTCTGAAGATCCAAGACTCTTCACATTTCAGGTTTCTATTTCTCCAACTCTTTTTCATCTAAGTCACTGATTATAGCTTGTGTTGTTTATTTTGAAGCTCATTAGCAGCTCTGATAATTCCGGCTAGTTGATAGGTCTCTTAGAGGCATAGATTCAAAATCTAGGGCAATTTTAATCTCTTCGATTCTTTTCATATGTGATTGATATGTGAAAAATATTGGTAGATTCGTGATGTGCGTGAGTTCCTCTTTCAAATGGTATACGGTTTGCATATTTCTGGACAATGTAAAAGTTGCAGGTGGCAGAGAGTGGCCGGAGAAGATGACCGGAGGTCCTTCTCCGGCCGGTGAGGAGTGGTTAGGGTTTTTAGGCCAGATTTAAACGTGACCGTTTGATCATCATCATCCAATGCTCATAACCTTGCCAACGCATTAAAAAAACATGTGCATCTCATGTGCATCATTTTTGGCCTGAATGACTTCTATGTGTGTGTGTGCATGTTACCTATTGTGGACCTTAGCTCTTATTGACATGATGTGTGTACTTGCTTGATGATCTTGCATTGACCTTGCTCCAACGCCTATTACGTTGCCAACGCATTAATGAAAGTGTGGTCTTGCACGTGATATCAATTGTTGATTACTGATGTTTCCAAGTGCGTGCGTGTTTGGTGATTGTCATGTGCGCGCGTTTTCATTCGTCTGATTATATTAATTTCAGGATTGATTGTTGACTGTTTGATCTAATGGCTATGATTGAATCACATGATAACTGCACATACATGCTATCACACACAAGTACGCTTTAGTGGACTTGGGTTCCTGATTGATATTGACACACCCCTTATATTGAGCCCATTTCATTTTTACTATAAAATTACTCACGCTGCACCCCCTTCCCATTTCTTTCATATTTTTATTTTCTTTTCCATATTGTTTTGGTTTTCTGATTTTTAAAATAGTAAATCATTTCTAAAAATCCCAAATTAATTCATGTGTGTTCTTTATGCATTTAAATATTTTTCTTTTATTTTTAATTCTGACTTTGTGAATTTTTTAGCATAATTCCATTATTTTCTTTTAATTTATTTTTTGAGTGAACTTCTTCATGATACTCAACTTGTGCATTTTATTTCTCCCATCTCACACAATATTTTTCATCCATTCCATTTGTATTTATTAGATAACACATTGAAGCATGTAATACAATTTTCATTTGATTTTTAAAGTCATTTTATCATGTGTTTTGATGTTCTTATTTGAGCTTTCTTTTGAGGTGTTTCAAGGTGAATTTGTGAACTTAATTGAGCATGGTTCTTGTTGAATTTTGTGCTATACTTATGATATGTGATTCCATTCTGACTTAGTTGATTGGTGTTCTATTTTCATAATTTTGACAAAATCATTTGCTATTTGTTTATGCATGCTAGATTAGGAGACCTTTTGTGAAGTTTTGTTAACATCTAAACCCTAGTTTTAGATAGGCATTTGTGCCATCCTATTAGGACTTGTTTGTGCCTCTTTTGTATGTCATTTGTATGATATTGTAGGTCATCTTAGTTTCATTATAGGTCACTTTGACTTGTGTTTGCATTTGATAGGAGTTTATGCATTCCAATTTGAACTTTGACATGTTTCCACCTCTTGTCTCCTCTTGTGCTCTACATGTTTCATGTGTGCATTTTATATGACATTTCTCTCATTCCATTTGCGTCTCATCAATGGTAAGCCACTACCCATATGCATTCTTTAATCATTTTACATGTTATGCATATCTAATATGTCACTTTGTGCACCTAATGGAACATGTTTCTCCTATTCTTACTTCTACTTCATCTTATTTCTCCTACTTGTATCCTTTTATTCATGAGTTGTGTGATGATTCATGAGCATTAGTAGACTTTTATAATTGGTATATGATTCTGACTTTGTTCTTTTGTGAAGCATTAATGCATGATCACTTTGCATCTCCACTCATTTTTCATCTTTCACTTCCTGCACTTCTTTGATGTTTAGGACATTTGATTGTGCATAGTTGGTGTGTGTTTAATATTTTAACATTAGAGAACACCTTTAGATATAGGTTCTGACTTTGATTGAGTGTCATCTCTTAGGATCTTTATGCCTTGGTTCTTATTTGGTTTGATCATTATTTGGTATTCTTTCTTTATTCCACTACTTGTAAATAGTTTTTGAACTAACCTTTTCATGTAGGTGCAAATGGTAAGTAAGTGTGTGGATATGCTTCCACATACACTTCTTTCTTTCATCTTCTCTTATTTCTGTTAATAATGCAACTTGTGATCATGATAAGCACTTATATGCTTTCCTTGAATAACTTCTTTCTTCTCCCTTTTGAGTTACAACTCATCTTCTACTTTAGAAGTGAGTTGTTTAATTCACCATTCTTTTCCTTTCTCTTAGGATTAGATTTCTTAAACCACATTAACTATAGGAACATCCATGAATGATAACTTTAGGGTGAGTCTTAGTCCCCTTTAGTTTTCACCTTTTGCTTTCCTTTTGAGTCTCTCTTCTTCTCATCTCATAATCTTTTTAAAATACTTAATAAAGGTTAAACATGTATTGCGCATGAGCCTTAAATGTGGGAAGTGAATAATGGGGGGGGGGGGGGGGGGGTTCCCTTTATTCTTCTAGGATACCTAGTGTACGTTGTAACGCCCCAAAAATCTAAATTAATCATTTATTTATTTATTTAATTAATTTAGAAGGAATTATGAAGTTTTGGTAATTTTGGAGAATTTTGGATCAAAAGAGTATTCTTAAATAATTTAATAGAATGAATAGTTAGTGTATTATTTATACTATTATTATCATTATTTAAAAATATTAAGAAAAAAGGGCAAGGTGGTCTTAAAGGAAAAAGAGTAAGGATAGAAGTGGAAGTTCATAAACTGGGATATTTTAACTAAAGAGGAGAAGACCGATCTATTCTAACTTATCGTGTTTTGTGAAGAACGCTGAAGAAGAGAAGAGGAGGAGAAGGAGAAGAACCCTAAGACTTAAAGGTTGTTGAAGAATCTTAGGGAAGGAGGAAAGCTACTGATTTCTCAAAGGTATGGGGAGTTTTCATGGTTTATTATAGTTCTATAGGAATTGGTTATGAATAGATTAGGTATTTGTGGATTTTGGGAAATTGTGGTGTTTGATGATGTAGAATGAGTTAGGGATGATTGATTCGAGGAAATATAATGAGATCGAGTGTTATGTGTTGATGTATGTGTATTGTGTGAGTCTTTTGGGCAAATTTTTGCATTGGAAAAACTGAATTTTTGGGATATTTGAAGTCAAAACGCAGCAGAAAAACCTTTTGAAAAATTCCGAGTTTTCGCATCCTGACACGACCGTGTCACAGGACACGGGCAGCCGTGTCAGACTACAGTTTCTGCTGTATTTTGTTTTTGCTTGGTTTTGTGGTACAGAGCTCCTGACACGGGCTGTGTCACAGGACACGGGCGACCGTGTCAGACCACTGTATTTGCTGTATTTTGTCTGTTTTGTGTTTTTGAGTGCAGGTTTCCTGACACGGGCCGTGTCACAGGACACGGGTGGCCATTTCAGACATGCTGTTTTGCTGTTTTTGTTGTTTTCTTGAGGTTTCTTGATGTTTTCTCGTGCTGATCTTTTGTTGTCGAGTTGTTGTGGATGTAAGATGATCAAACATGATTGTATGATAAATACTTGTTGAATATGAAACGAATGATGCACACGTTGATTTTTGTTGAATTAAGAAGAATTAGCATCATTGCATTTCATAGCATTTTATGTTGGGACTTCGGTCCATTGGTAGCTTCAATCCCATTGTGCGGATTGAAGTGATATGTTGATTATGTTGTGCTCCTTTTGGAGGGTTGATGGCCAGTGTCCATCCACGTTGAATCGGTACCACATGCATTCTTTGCATTCCATTATAATTGACATTGCAAATATATGATGTTGTTGTTGATGATGCTATGATGTTGTGGTTGATGATGCTATGATGTTGTTGTTGCTTTTCTGTTTATTTTCCATGTCCTTATATTACTATAATGAATTGTGATTTCTCACCCTGCCTGCTTGAAAATGTTGCCTCTTATGAGGGTAACTTGCAGATAACCAAGAGTAGACTTGCGGTGTTGGAGGATTGAGTCTTGGAGCATTCTTTTGTCATTTTAGTCGTGTTTTAAGTGGTGTCCTGCTCTGCGTCATGTAACATCGGGTTGGGATTAGTTGTGAATCTCGTGTTTCTTTTTGGTTTTTATGTTGGAATTTCTTTTTATGTTGTTGATGACATTTTGAATCGGATACGTTTATCCATGAAGTATTTTATTGACATGAACTAAAAAGTTTGATTCCGCTTCCTAGTTGCCAATTTATGTTAACGAAGAATGAATAACCCGTGTTACGGGACAGGAAAATGATTTTGAATGTCGTTTGAATATATGTGGCACCTTTCTTGTTGATTTTTACTCTGATAATATTAAGTGTTTTCTTGAAATTGTATGTGGGGTAGAAGGGTGTTACATTAGTGGTATCAGAGCAGGTCGGGTCCGTCCAGCCAAGTTGTCTAATGTTGTTTATTCCTTAGTACGCAACATGTGTGTGAAACACTGTCGGTACTTGCTTACTAGTTTTCTAACCGTTTGTCTCCAGGGGTTGGTTTGAAACAAGTGGGGGAGAAGCTTACTTCCCGAAAATGTTAATGGTATGTGAAGTTGGATCAAGGTGATATCGATTGCAAAAGTGCAAATGTTGTTAGAACTGTGTTGCGAACCGATGAGAGTATGGACTCATGATTCTTATCGGTCAAGTTTGAGATGCCTTTGAGGGAGGACGAGCCGATAATTGCAATTGCCTCTGAAGTGTAGATCAGAGTTTGGAGACAATTAGGAGATGATGTTTTTACCTACTAAGCGAGTAAGATAACTCTTATAGGATGGAGCTTATATGAGCGCATGTGGGTGATAACGGTTATTTGAGAGGTGCGTAGACTACTGACGGCGGATTAAAGAGATGATTGAGATTAAGGATCCACTCCAAAGAAAATGATAATTCGATGAATCAACTGGTAGACTAGTATGTCCTGATTATAATTGGATTGAAGTCGAGTGATTTTCAGAGTTGGGCGAAAAGCAAGGATAGTTGGAGGATCTCAGAAGCAAGAGAGGTAGAACTCATGTTCACCAATTTCAATTTTCATTTTCGCAATTATGGAACAGCATTCAGAAAAAAGGGGTATAACTTTTCACTCGTAACTCAGATGGAAGCGAATCTGGATTTTTGGAAAGCTTACGAAATTCCCTACAATTTGCATGTAAATTTTGTCTTTGGCATGTTTTTAAAGAGAGAGAAAAACGCGTTTGAATATTTGGGTCTGATGCTGATTTTGGTGGAAGTGTATATACGGGATTCTGGATCAGCCGTCATTGCACAGGCGATAACTTTTTACTCGTAACTCGGATTTAAGCGATTCTTGAAGTCCTGAAATCTACATGAAATTCCCTTCATTTTGGAATATAATTTTGTGTTTGGAAGGTCCGTATTGAAAGAGATAATTGTGTTAGAAGTTGAACAATTCTTACTAGAGACGAGTAAGATAAGATCAGATGTAAAATGTTTGGAAATTGGAAGGAGGTAAGGATATCGAAGGAGCACATAGAGATGCGGCGTATGCCAGTGGAGAATTATTAGAATATAGATTTCTTTGAGGAAGGCTAAATAGTAAAGTGGACTGTGTGTTATTGTTGATATAGTGTCGACATGTGTCGAGAAAATTTTGGGAGTTTGTATCACCAACCAGATGATGAGGTGGTACTATTGAGAGTGTGATTTGAATGAGATTCAAGTGTGAAACTATATGGATTATGGAGGTTCTTGGATTAAAGGAAAGACGAAGGATTGGTTAGTATTGTTGAAGTTCTTAACTTGAATAAAGGGTTCGATTTGGAGCAAACCGATTTGGATTGTACTTGGTGTCGTAGTAGTTCCGGTGTTGGGAGAATATTCAGCAAATGTGTTGTGCTACGAGCGTGTATAGGAGAATATGTACTGGATTTTGGACTTTTTGTATCATTGACGAGGTGGAAAATAAGAAAAAATTAAGAAAATGTTTGTAAGCCTTAGAGAGATGGTGGAGCATTATGCTTAGGTAATTTTGAGCGCAAGGTAAAGGACACTATTGTAGTTGGGTAATGAGGATTTATGCCACCGTTATGGTTGCCGGCTGTCTATTGACAAATTAAGGAACTGATCACCGTTAATCTCTTGTTGATAGTAGACAGAATCATGTTGGATGGAATAGACGTGTCTTGCCAACTGAGATTGTATGTACAGTGAATTGTTCGGAGTTGAGCCAAGTGCTTAAAGATTATTTTGATTAGTCAATGCAAATTCTTATATAGGAAGATGAGGCGAACTCGAGGATGATAGCATGAGGTTGCGATTTGATCGGTGAGTAGTATGGAAACTCACAGTTGTATTCGGGATAACTTGAGTTTTGATTTGCGATGAGTCGAGAATCCGATTGACATGAGACTTGAAGCATTATAGAGATGAACCAAGGAGGAAGTAAATGGAAATGCAGGGCCACGATTTGACCAAGGATGTCGGATAGAGAATAGTAGTGGCTGGTATGCCTTAAAGTGTATATAAAGAATATGAATCGTATCTTCAATACTTGTTTGGATAAGATGGAACTGGTGTTCATTGTGGATGTTTCTGATCTGGTATAAAATCACAAGAAGAACGCGTAGAGTATTTAAGGATTGAGTTACAAGTATTGAAAGAAGCGAAGGTATATATTAAGTTATCGAAGTGTGATTTTGGTTAGTAAAGATGAGTTTACTTGGTTGTGTTAATTCAGGTGAAGTTATATGAAGGATTGTATTAGTATGAGTAGGAATTGATGAATTAGTTTGTTGGACTGATTTGGTTAATGTGCATAGGTTGGGTGTGGAGTAAGGATGAAGAATCTGTGTTTATTAGTGTTAAAGAACTGTTTGGAAGTGTTAAGTCGCAGCAGGACATGTGTCTTCGCAGGGTTTTCCTGCAGAATTCACAGATCCCGCTTAGCGCGGTCTGGGAGTGAAAGAGATGATTTATCTTACTGAGATTAATTGGACACATGTAGCTTATGCTGTTGGAATGCTGAATTGTTGTTGTTATGGCATTGGTAGGTGTTTATGATGAGTTTGGAAATCGTGTTAATACAAGATGGTAAAGTTGTAGCTTATGTTTTACGATAATTGGGGATTCATGAAAGTATTTATTCTATTCAAGATTTGGAATTGGCTGTGGTTGTAGTTGTGTTGAATATTCAGAGGTATTATTTTTATGAAATCGGAGTTCGATGTATTCAGTAATCACAAGAGTATAGAAAGCTTGTTGGTTGGAATTTCTGATGAGTTAAGTCGAAAGTCTTTTCTTATGTCTGCTTTGATGGTAGGAAGTTGATGTGAACTTGGTAAATCAGATAGTTGCGAGTACTCAGAGTGCGCAGCGAAAGCGTGGGTAGCGCAGTTGGTTCTTATGTGGGTAACAACGATGTCGGTAGTTTGGTTACGTTGAAATTGTGCTATGGGCTTTTGTGTTCTTATCTTTGTTGTTGCCTCGTTACCTATGGTGATGGTTCGAGTGCGAGTAACTAATTCCTATGATGGGGAGTTAGGGGAGGGTTGCCTATGGCGATGGTAACAATCGTGTTGTATTCTGGTTCATAGTGAACCTGTGTGTTCTTAATTCGAGTATTCTCGGTGTTTTGAGTTGGTCGTCGAGTGCATCGCGTGAGCGTTTCATCTTGTTGTCGTTGTCATTGATAAGGCGTATTGTGGTATTGCCATACGAGGCATGAGAGTTGATTAGTTGGATGTGATAACGTATCTGGAGTGGTTTGTATCGAGTAAATTTTCGAGGAAGAAAATTCTTAAAGTATGGGAGAGTTGTAACGCCCCAAAAATATAAATTAATCATTTATTTATTTATTTAATTAATTTAGAAGGAATTACGAAGTTTTGGTAATTTTGGTGAATTTTGGATCAAAAGAGTATTCTTAAATAATTTAATAGAATGAATAATTAGTGTATTATTTATACTATTATTATCATTATTTAAAAATATTAAGAAAAAAGGGCAAGGTGGTCTTAAAGGAAAAAGAGTAAGGATAGAAGTGGAAGTTCATAAACTGAGATATTTTAACTAAAGAGGAGAAGACCGATCTATTCTAACTTATCGTGTTTTGTGAAGAACGCTGAAGAAGAGAAACGGAGGAGAAGGAGAAGAACCCTAAGACTTGAAGGTTGTTGAAGAATCTTAGGGAAGGAGGAAAGCTACTGATTTCTCAAAGGTATGGGGAGTTTTCATGGTTTATTATAGTTCTATAGGAATTGGTTATGAATAGATTAGGTATTTGTGGATTTTGGGAAATTGTGGTGTTTGATGATGTAGAATGAGTTAGGGATGATTGATTCGATGAAATACAATGAGATCAAATGTTATGTGTTGATGTATGTGTATTGTGTGAGTCTTTTGGGCAAATTTTCGCATTGGAAAAACTGAATTTTTGGGATATTTGAAGTCAAAACGCAGCAGAAAAACCTTTTGAAAAATTCAGAGTTTTCGCATCCTGACACGGCCGTGTCACAGGACATGGGCGGCCGTGTCAGACTACCATTTCTGCTGTATTTTGTTTTTGCTTGGTTTTGTGCTATAGAGCTCCTGACACGGGCCGTGTCACAGGACACAGGCGGCCGTGTCAGACCACTGTATTTGTTGTATTTTGTCTGTTTTGTGTTTTTGAGTGCAGGTTTCCTGACACGGGCCGTGTCACAGGACACGGGTGGCCGTGTCAGACGTGTTGTTTTGCTGTTTTTGTTGTTTTCTTGAGGTTTCTTGACGTTTTCTCGTGCTGACCTTTTGTTGTCGAGTTGTTGTGGATGTAAGATGATAAAACATGATTATATGATAAATACTTGTTGAATATGAAATGAGTGATGCACACGTTGATTTTTGTTAAATTGAGAAGAATTAGAATCATTGCATTTCATAGCATTTTATGTTGGGACTTCGGTCCATTGGTAGCTTCAATCCCATTGTGCGGATTGAAGTGATATATTGATTATGTTGTGCTCCTTTTGGAGGGTTGATGGCCAGTGTCCATCCACGTTGAATCGCCACCACATGCATTCTTTGCATTCCATTATAATTGACATTACAAATATATGATGTTGTTGTTGATGATGCTATGATGTTGTGGTTGATGATACTATGATGTTGTTGTTGCTTTTCTGTTTATTTCCATGTCCTTATATTACTATAATGAATTATGATTTCTCACCCTGCCTGCTTGAAAATGTTGCCTCTTATGTGGGTAACTTCCAGATAACCAAGAGTAGACTTGCGGTGCTGGAGGATTGAGTCTTGGAGCGTTCTTTTGTCGTTTTAGTCGTGTTTTAAGTGGTGTCCTGCTCTGCGTCATGTAACATCAAGTTGGGATTAATTGTGAATCTCGTGTTTCTTTTTGGTTTTTAAGTTGGAATTTCTTTTTATGTTGTTGATGACATTTTGAATCGGATACTTTTATCCATGAAGTATTTTATTGACATGAACTAAAAAGTTTGATTCCGCTGCCTAGTTGCCAATTTATGTTAACGAAGAATGAATAACCCGTGTTACGGGACAAGACAATGATTTGGAATGTCGTTTGAATATATGTGGCACCTTTCTTGCTGATTTTTACTCTGATAATATTAAGTGTTTTCTTGAAATTGTATGTGGGGTAGAAGGGTGTTACATACGTCCCGTTGGGGACGATACGCGACGTATTCGTTCCTATATTGCAAGACTTGGGTGCAATGCAAGTTATAAAAAACTTCAAAAACACTTCTTTCTAAAAAACTTCAAACAAACAATAACGTCTTTCCTTCGGGATTTCTCTCCTCATCTCATTCACTAAATCTTTAACGATGCATCATTGCCGTTCTACCACAAACAGGTAACGCCTAAGTCTCCCTACAGCGAGCTGCAACACCTAAACTGCTAAGACGCGAGCGTTGACGTTTCGACTAAAAAACACAAACAACCTTCCCTTAGCTGAGGGGAACTACGTCGCTCTGATTCTCATGTTCCTGATGAGATACGTAGGCAGTGGGGTAGGGCCCATTCGAGCACTTCTTTTATTTTCCCTACATTTGTTTCTCTTTCTCTCTCCTTTCCTTTTCCAGTTCTCTAGCTAGCAGTTCCTTTTCCAGTTTCCTTTCCTTACACCCTTTGATTGAAGTAGCAAGCGTGGATCCCATCGGGTACGATGGATGCGTGGGGGTGCTAATAACTTCCTCGCGCGTAACCGACTCCCGAACCCAGTTCTCTTGGTCGCAAGACCATGCTCTGTCCTTTCCTTCTGGTTTACGCAGTGTTTCCTTTCCCTCTCTTGGGATAAATACACATTGCTGGCGACTCTGTTTCGGTGCCACTTTCGCGTTTGTACTTGGATGAAAATCCCGGGAGCGACAATACCCCACATAGAGAATGGCCAAGGTGAAGTCAAAACATTCAATGGAGTTGGAGGCACATGGATCTTGTCTCCGTAGATTTGGCATTTGTGACATCGTTTGGCAAAGTTGTAACAATCTACCTCCATTGTCGTCCAGTAATACCCAGCCCGAAGGATCTTCTTGGCCATAGCAGGACCTTTAGCATGTACAACCTCGCAACCCTCATGTATGGACCTAATGATCGTGTTTGCTTCGTGTCTATCCACACATATGAGCAACACAGAATCATAATTCCTCTTGTACAGTATACCACCACTTAAGAAGAATTTGGCGCAAAGCCGCCTAAGAGCTTTCTTATTAGTGATAGTGATACCCTCGGGATATTCCTATTTTTACAAATATCTTTTAATGTCGTAGAACCAAGGCTTGTCATCAGACTCATCCTCGATTTCTAAACAATGTGCTGGTTCGTTCAAGTGATCAATGCGGATATGAGGAGCTTCATTCTTCCACTTGACCTTGAACATGGATGTTAGAGCGGAAAGTGCATTGGTAGTTGATTTTCCTCTCTGGGGATATGATGAAAAGAAATTTCATCAAAGTAAGGAATCAACTTCGCAATGTGTTGTTGGTACGGAACCAGCTTGGAATCCCAAGTCAGAAAATTCCCTCTGACTTGACCGATGACCAAGGCAGAATCTCCATAGACCTTAAGAATCTTGATTCTCATGTCAATAGTCGCTTCATTACCGTAGATTCATGCCTCGTATTCAGCCATATTGTTGGTGCATGCGAAGCATAATCTATCAGGGAAGGGAAGGTGGAAACCTGTTGGAGAGATGAGGATAACACCGATTCCATGACCTTTAGAATTGGAGGCACCATCGAACACGAGCGTCCATCGCGCCCCTGGTTCGGGTCATATGTCAAGGTCTGGAGTCTCATAATCTCAGATAAACAGCACATCCTCATCGGGAAAGTCAAACTTCATCTGTTGATAACCCTCTACAAGTTGATGAGCAAGGTAGTTAGACAAGACGCTCCTTTTTATTGCTTTCTTGGGTAACATGTTGGATATCATACTCAATTAATAGCATTTGCCACCGAGCAATCCTTCTAGAGACAGCAGGCTTTTCAAATATGTAATTTATCGGATCCATTTTGGATATCAACAAAGTAGTATGGCAAATCATGTATTGCGGTAGGCGTCGAGCAGCCCAAACCAGAGCACATCAAGTTTTCTCTAAGAGTGAGTATCTGGTCTTATAATCAGTGAACTTCTTGCTCAGATAGTAAATTGCATGTTCTTTTCTGCCAGTGTCATCATGTTGACCCAATACACATCCCATCGATTCATCGAGAATGGTGAGATACATGATTAAAGGCCTACCAGGAACCGGTGGTACTAAGATCGGTGGTTCTTGCAAGTATTGTTTTATTTTGTCGAATGCTTCCTGACAATCATTATTCCATTCAACCAATTGATTTTTTCTTTGTAATTTGAACATTGGTTCACAGGTAGCTGTCAAATGGGAAATGAATCTTGAAATGTAATTGAGTCTGCCCAGAAAGCCACAGACTTCTTTTTTTGTTTTGGGAGGCAGCATGTTCTGAATTGCCCGAACCTTATCAGGATCAACTTCAATGCCGTTCTGACTCACGATAAAGCCTAACAGTTTACCAGATCGAACTCTGAAGGTGCACTTCGCAGGATTCAACTGTAATCTAAACTTTCGGAGTCTGTCAAAAAGTTTCTTCAGATAAACCCGGTGATCATCCTCAGTTTTAGACTTGGCAATCATATCGTCCACGTAAACCTCAATCTCTTTATGAATCATATCGTGAAAGAGGGTTGTCATGGCACGTTGGTATGTTGCCCCTGCATTCTTTAGACCGAATGGCATGACTTTGTAACAATATGTACCCCACGGCATGATGAAAGTAGTCTTCTCCATATCGGTTGGGGACATCTTGATCTGATTATATCCTGAGAAACCATCCATATAGGAAAAGACAGAGAACTGCACTGTGTTGTCTACCAAGACATCAATATGAGGTAAAGGAAAATCATCCTTCGGGCTTGCCTTGTCGAGATCTCGATAATCCACACACATTCTGACTTTACCATCTTTCTTAGGAACCAGGACGGTGTTGGTAATCTATTCATGATATTCGAAAGTGGCCAGGAACCCAGCATCAAGCTGTTTCTTTACCTCTTCTCTGATTTTGAGTGCCATGTCGGGTTTAGTCCTTCTGAGCTTCTGCTTGACAGGAGGACATCCGGGCTTGAGTGGCAAGTGAAGTTCAACGATGTTGGTATCCAACCTAGGCATATCTTGATAAGACCAGGCGAAGATATCAACATACTCTTTCAACAACTTGACCAACTCAGAGTGTACATGCTTTGCAAGGGATGCACCAACCTTGACTTCTCTTCTGACCTCATCAGTACCAAGATTGACAACTTCCACTGGCTCTTTGTGTGGCTGAATCTCTCTACGCTTGTGCTCAAGGAGCCTTGCTAGTTCAGCCGGTAATTCACAATCTTCCTCACCATCTACTTCGGCTTGGTTAATTGGAATTCCAGAATTACAATCGATGTTTGCCATGTTGTTATCAATGCTTTTATTAATTCTGCATGTTTATGAATAGAATGACCTATTTTGAAAAGTGAAAAAGAAAAAGAAACTTTTGCCATTTATTTGTGAAAAAGTAAAATAAAGAAAGAAAATAGAGCATGATTTTGAATGCAAAAAACTTTTATTTATTGATCACATAATATTACTAAAACGTAAGGCCCTTTACAAGCTATCCACTCGTCTCGGGCGAGGACGAGGGAATGAGAAAGCAAAATGCATTACATGTTATATGGGAAAACCACAGGAATCACGGTAGATGTCCAATTGTTGAGCTTGAAACCCGGCGGACACTTGCGCACAAAGCTTGAAGTCTGATTACTGGGACCAGCAACATCAGTAGCTGCCACGATGCCACCTTGCTGGAAACCCGCGTTATGGAACTTGATTAAATTGCACTGCTTCTGACCAGAAGAACCATATTGACGACCAGGACGATAACCCAATCCGAACCAATTATGCTTCTCAACCACATCAATCACATGCCCCCAGCCAGACAAAGAACCTTTCTGGATAGTCTCCTTAGCACTCTTAGCAGACGCTAAAGTCAATTGTGGTGATCTACTTTGACTAGTTGAAGCAGAGCTGACATCCTCGAACTCGAGACACTGCAACAGTATCTCAGTTATGCCTTCCTCGGTCTCGACGTATCGGAAAGATGATAACTCGCTCACAATCATATCCTCTTCACCACAGACAATGACCAGCTGATCGTCAAACATGAATTTCAACTTTTGATGTAAAGTGGATGTAATTTCCCCTGCGGCGTGGATCCATGGACGACCCAATAGGCAACTGTATGCCGGATTGATATCCATCACCTAGAAGGTAATGGTGAACAAATACGGCCCAATATTGATGGGTAATTCCACTTCTCCAATGAACTGTCTTCGAGCATCGTCAAAGGCTCTGACAACTAAGGCACTTGGGTCTCATCTTGTTTCCTTCCACCAGTAATTGACTCAATGTGCCCTTGGGAATCACATTGAGGGAAGAACCGGTATCCACTAGAACACGAGATAACAGGGTGTCTGTGTAGGTTACAGATATGTGCAGCGCTTTATTGTGGGAAGTTTCTTCAGGAGGTAATTCTGATTCATTAAAGCCCTAATACCGACTTGCAGTTATGTTGGCCACTACATCATCAAACTTGATGACAGATATATCATGCATAACGTAAGCACTGTTCAAAACTTTCAACAAAGATGATCTGTGCGCATGCGAACTCATAAGTAAGGACAAAATTGAGATCCTCGAGGGAGTCTGACCCAGCTGATCCACAATCTTAAAGTCACTTTTCTTGATCAACTTAAGGAACTCTTGATCATCAAGGGTCTCTTTGTTCTTTGAAACATCCTCAGATGGGATAGTCGGTACTGGAATGGCAGTAGATGACGCCCCTTGTTAAACAACAGGGATTGCAGATGCAGGTGTCTCCTTGGGAGGAACAACAGTTGGAATTTGCACAGGCTTCGTAGTGACCTTCAGAGCGAACACTCGTCCACTACGAGTCACACCTCCACCGGCTGTAACATTTACAATATCAGATTTGGCGAACCTTATCTCTTGACCTCCAAAAAATATGGTAGACCCGTATTTCCACGGTACCTCTTTGGAATTCTGATACGGAAACGGCTTCGGCGGACAAACAACGATGGGCTGCACCTTCTTCTGCTTAGGGGATTCAACTGGAACCTTCCTATAGACAATGGTGAACAGATTAATGGGGGCAACTTCATCCATAGACTTAGGTCTGGCAAATTGCACTTCACCACGGTTCATCAAAATCTGGACACAACCCTTCAGCCTTCGACACTGGTTGGGATTATCGTCACAAATCTTACACTTACCATGCAATCCTTTCAATAGCCCATGTTCATTCAATTTCTTGAAAACCACAGCCATCGGAGTCTTTACTTCGTCGACATCCATGATCAATTCAGCCCTTGGACTATCCTCAATCATATTAACTGCAGGTCCACTGTGATTCGGCAACGGATTATTCTAAATGTTAGGTCCTTCCTCAGCGAAGGTCAGAACTTTCTTATCAATGAGTTCCTGAACTTTGGTTTTGAAAACAAAGCAATCCTCTATTGCATGTCCTATGTACCCAGCATGATAAGCACATGACGCATTTGGATTATGCTTCGGGCCAAATGGAGCAATTGCAGGTGCAATCTGCTTGGGGACAATTGCCCCTTGGTGAACCAAGTCAGGAAACAATTCTGTGTATGACACCAAGATTCTATCAAAATTCGGACGCTTACGGTTTCCTTGATTATTGTTGTTCTGACGGTTCTGATTCTGCTGATTTTTGTTCTGTTGAGTCTTTTACTGATTCTGAGCATTCTGAACTGGTTGTTGTGGATGATACTGATATGGAGGTTGTTGATACTGTGTAGCACCAATGTATGGATACGGATAATACGGCATGTGAGCCATGGGAGCTTGATACTGAGGAGAAACTTGAGTTGTCACAACGTTGGCTTCACCCTCCTTTTTCTTGGACTGACTATTATGAGACTTTCTGGTGGCCGGCTACTGGGAAGCAGCTCCAAGAATCTTTCCAGTCTTCAAACCATTTTTTATCCGTTCCCCAATCGTTACAACATCAGCGAAGTTCGACGAAGAACTACCCACCATTTTCTCGTAGTAAGATCCTTGTAAGGTACCCATAAAGATGTCAACTAACTCATTGTCAGAGAGAGCCGGTCGCACACGAGATGCTATCTCACGCCATATTTGTGCATACTCCTTGAATGTTTTAGCTGAGCGCTGGGACTGATTCTGCAATTGCAATCTAGTGGGCGCCAGATCAAGATTGTATTTGTATTGTTTCACGAACGCTTCAGATAGATCCCTCCAAGTACAGATTTTGCTGCGCTCCAGACCCATGTACCAATCCAATGAAGCCCCAGACAAACTATCTTGAAATCAATGAACCAATAATTCATCATTATCAATATGGGATGCCATCTTCCTACAGTACATAGTGATGTGACTACACGGGCAACTCAAACCTTTATACTTTGGCAAATCAGGTATCTTGAATTTCTGCGGTAGCACAACATTTGGAACCAAACACAAGTCCTTGGCTTCCATGCCAAAAGCATAAAACCCTTCAATAGCTCTGATACGGTCTTCCAATAACTTGTAGTCAACAGATCTACTCTGATTAACAGGCCTAACAAGAACCTGAGGATTTGGCAGCTGGGATGCGGCAGGAGCGTTCACTTGCAGAGTAGCAAACTAAGAAGGATACACCAAACCTGGATTAATCATCTGACCAACATTCTGCCCCATCGGAACACCATACGGATAATTCGGAGGAGGTACCCCAGCAGCTGAGGAAGATGCCCAAGGGTAGAACATCTCAAGATGAACATTCTGAACAGGAGTTTGAGCAGCTTGGGATGAAACCGACACATGAATAGGAGGACCTCTATACACATATTCTTCTTCATCAGGAGTTTCTGTGTCAGCCAACCCAGAAGTTTGATAAGTATGAACCTGAAGATTCTCAGGATCATCATTCAACACCGGAGGTGGGACGGGAGTAGGCATGACCCATGGATATGTGGAAGCATTCCCATTAGGCATGGGCGCAATAAAAGGCTGATATGGCATGAAGGCACTACCATTATTTGCTAGCTGAGGAGTGTAATTCGGAGGCATGCCCCAAGGAAAACCAGTGGGTATCTGGTTTAAACCGGGTTGAACAACAGGCTGATTCACAAGCTTAACTGGTACCTCAACCATAGCAGGAGAGGGAACAACAACAGCAAGAGTAGCTGTAGCAACAGGAGGAACAGTCGCAACCGGAATGACAACAGTTGCATCAGTAGGGGTTGCAACAACAGTGGCAGCAGCAGCGGCGTCCCTCTGAGCATGAAGGAGTTCCATGATAACGTCCATGTTCGTCTGGAAATGATCCATCCTACCTTGAAATTGGGCCAGGGTTTCCTTATAAGCAGCGTTCTCAACTTCAAAGTCAGCCATGATCCTGGATTTACTTGAGCAAGTGAAATAACGATGTCGAGTCGTCGTCTTTCTACAAGGAAGGCGGACAAGGATGAGCAGCGGTTTCGGATGAAGGGACGTGCATATGCGTACAAATGAATGTATGATATGCATGCAAAAATAAAGTTTTAAAATGCTTATGCAAAAATTAATTTGACATGATGAGATGATATGCAACACCAGAATCAACAAGCCAACATAGTCTGAATAGTCAAATCTGAACATCTGCAAAGGTAGTGCTGTGTTGGTGCGAGATCTGATGCAATGAGAGAACAAAGGTTGGAAGAGTCTTGGTTTCCTGCAGAAAAACCCAATATCCCCCTCACAGGTATGATATAGAAAGCGGGATTCTCAGTTTAGGATTCTCGATTTGAGAAGCAATAGTACATTCATCCCTCGGGGTACAATACTATCTCTAAACAAAGAGGTCGTCCACTGATTCCCCCAAAAAAAGGTCATCCTATGGCAAGTTCCCAGGTTTGGGTCCTCAGATCAAGACGCGTAATGGGTTTTCCATTTCTGGCCTGCCATTATCGCTCCTTGGGAGGATTGCCTCAACTGAGTCCTCGGGAATGGTCACCAGAGTCGACAGTTCCCCAGGAGAATAACTACTGGCCTGTATCAACATACAGTAGCAGATATCTCCCGATAGAACCTCGTCTGGCTGTAGGTCTCTTGAACACCCGATGTGGCCAACACTACGGGAGCGTCACGCCTGCCCAAGCTAACACCTATGTGTATGCTCAAGCCTGGGTAGTAGGCTTATCTCTCAAGTAGCAACCCAACCGACAACAGCAAAGAAAATAGCAGACATCCAGAATATACAACATATGAATATTTAAAGCAGTAAAGAAATGCAGTAAATAAACATAAGGCTAAAGCAAGTAAAATAAAGCGAGTAAATCGCGAAAGATAAACACCCAAACAAGCAAGAGAGAAAACAAAACTAGGCTAAACCCCTCAAGGGATGGACCAACAAGAGGTCAATCTGTCCCCAGCAGAGTCGCCAGCTGAAGATGGCTGGTTTACATCCTGAGTGAATCGCACACTCAAAGATACAACAGAGTCGCCACTAAACTTTATTTAGTCCCAAAGGACAGGGAAAATATCGATAAAACCCAAGGGGATGAGAAACGGGAACGGGGGGTTGGTTATGCGAAAGGAAGGTATTATCACCTAACGCATCCGTCGTACTCGACGGGAACCATTTCGCTTGCTTCTAGGCATGGATGGGTTATCTATCTAAAGGCTTCTAGCTAAGAGAAAGAGGAGAGAGAGAGAAAGGGGAAAAAGAAAAGAAAGAAAGAAAGTGCTCGCTGAGGATTGGGGCCCTCGTGCCTACGTACCCTCATAGTGCAATGAGGAAATCAGAGCGTCGTAGTTCATAGAACCAGGGGACATAAAAGAAGGAAGAAAAAGAGAATGAAAGAAGGGTGGAAGTGTGCTCGCCAAGACATCGTGTCTCGTGCCTACGTATCTGACTTTCGAAAGAATGCAGAATCGGAGCTTCCGTAGTCCGGGGAACTGAATGAAAACAAAACAAGAAAGAAACAGGGAAACAATAGAAATGGTGTCAAAACCAAGAGCAAGAGTGAAAAAAAAAACTCTATGGGGGAAGATCACACAGTAAGAGCGATTGCACAAGAGAGTAGGAGAAGAATGGTGTCAAAACCAAGAAGGAAAGAAACTCTGCTGGGGATAACAGAAAGAAATGGTGTCGAAACCAAGAAAGTAAGAGCAAATGGTATAGAAAAGAATCCGCCGGGGATCCAAATAAAGGGATAGTGGTGAAAACCAAGAGAAAAGGGAGACTCGGTGTATTAACTGGCTGGCAATGGTTAACCGAAGAAAGAAAATAAGACCCTGGCGGGGAAAAGAGGCTGTTGTCAACAAACGGACTGTGATAAACCAAGAGAGAGAGAGAGAGTGCTGAACCAACAGAAGGTGTTTGACTCGGAGGGGGCATCGGTATGTTAACTGATAAACAGTGGTTAACCGAGGAAACAAGGATCGCAACTCTATGGGAATAGAGAAGCATTGGTTTTAATAGAGAAAACTGTGATCAACCAGAAGAGCGGGTGTAGGACCGATTGAAGGTCGTAACCCAAAAGGGTTGTTGGTATTGACTGAACAAACAACACTTGACCAACGAAGGAGGGTATTGAACCAAAAGAGGTTACTAGCCCAATGGTGCAAGTATTCGAACTAATAAAGGTTGCCAACTGCGGGGTTCGGTCTTAACAGGAGAACTGTGATTAACCGAGAAAAACGAGGGA
Organism: Lathyrus tuberosus; assembly: GCA_022829125.1. Classification (NCBI taxonomy): domain Eukaryota; kingdom Viridiplantae; phylum Streptophyta; class Magnoliopsida; order Fabales; family Fabaceae; genus Lathyrus; species Lathyrus tuberosus. Next base: position 729,375 of record JALAZF010000241.1, on the reverse strand, counting down.
TTAACCAAGAGGAGGTGATTAACTAAAAAAAAGGGATTCAGTGTTTTAACAGACGGACTGTGGTTAACTGAAGAAAAGGGTGATTAACTGAGAGAAGGTGATTAACCCAAAGAAACTCAGTATTTTAACAGATGGACTATGGTTAACTGAAGAAAAGGGTGATTAACCGAGAGAAGGTGATTAACCCAAGGAAACTCAATATTTTAACAGATGGACTGTGGTTAACTGAGGAAAAGAGAGTGCAAATTGGTGTTTTAACTTATAAGCAGTGGTTAACCAAATAAAGGGAGAAGAACCAAAAGAAGGTTGCGAACTCCTGGGGATTTGGTTTTAACAGAAAACCTGTGATTAACCGCAGAAAAGGGGTTGAGACTCTTCAGGGGAATCAAAATAGTAATGATTGGCCACAAGAAAAGAATGTTGAGACAAAGGTGAAGAATGCTAAATCAAGACAATGATCTTAACCAAGAAGGATGGTGATTAATCAAGAGAGAGATTGAGAGGTACAAAAAGTGATCAAGGGTCGACCCGACTAGGGAATGAGGAACACTATAGCTCGAGGATAAAGGTGATTATTCTCAGCGAGAGGGCCAACGCCCTTACCCAAAAAATAGTCAGAATGAGGGTAGGATAACTCCTTATTCATTCCTTCTCTAGCACTCAAAGTATAGTGCAGAAAAGCAAACAGACAGCGTAACAGCCCCAATTTGTACAGTGCTCATGCGTGGAGAAACGGACAGCGTAACAACTTCAATTGTACAGTGCTCCGATGCAAGGCACAACGCGAAACTCCAACTCCACGGGGGATCGAGTGAGAAAGCTCTAAAGGAAGCCTAAAGAGAGGAAAGGGGAAGATCAACTAATTGAAACATGGTTTCGATCAATTAATCAAAGGGAAAGCCATGCCAATAATTTCCAAAGGGGATGAAAAATCATTAAGGCAAAAGGGGGAATTATTGATTATAAAAAATTAAGCTCATCCATGAAGAATGAAACTTAATGCAAAACCAAGGAAATGAGTACAAAACAGTACCAAATGATCAACAAATATGCAACACAAAGTCATGCTATGGTGATCAAAGAGAAATGCAAGAATGATTATATTCACATGATACCAAAAGTATGAACAATTTGAATAATTGAAAGTGTGCAACAAAAGTTCATGAATAAGTTTCAAACGGAAGTTAAATGACATTTAAAACATCCATAAAATCAAGCATGACAATCAATGGAAGTTAAAATGAAGAAAGCATGGCAAACAAGCTTGAAAATGCAAGAAAATGGCCTTCTGGTTCAGTGTTAATTGATTAACACAATTGCACTGCAAAGTGTTAATCGATTAACACTTGAAAAAGTGCAAAAAAACACTGGTTAATCGATTAACACAATTGCACTGCAATGTGTTAATCGATTAACACTGGACAGAGAGCAGAAAATCAGTTTTGAAAAGTGCTTTTGGCTAACTTTTTGATTGTGCAATCACTCCAATGCTAGGGCAAATAATTATGCACAAAAAATCAAGTTTAGAAGCAATAAATGATCAACAATAGAATCAATTAAACAATCAAGATCATGGATCAAGCAAAAGTATAATCAATTCACATGCAAAAGCATCGCAATTACATCGCAAACGATACGAAAACGATCGAAATGATAAAATGAAGGAGATCCACCAACCTACAAGGCTGAGATGTGCCTTGGTAAATGTTGCAATGTGATCTTGATGAATATAATCAAAGAAAACCAGAGGAATCTTCAATTATAGCCGAAACGTATCGAAACTGATCAAATCGCGACGAAAACTCCAAAATGAGAATTATCACCGAAGAAACTTGAATCGATCACTTGAGATGAATCCAAAAGCTACTAGAACTCCAGAAAAACCAGTATAATGGAAGGGCAATGAAGGTTAAGCTCAAGAAATAATCACTTTCAATGTGAAAAGTGATTATTCTTCAAGAATTAAGAGCTTTTAGTGAGGTTTTGGGAGAGAATTGATATGAGATGAAAATGAAGTAGCAAAAATCAGAGAGAATGTGAGAGAACTGAGAGAGAAATGTGAGAACTTTGTGTGAATGGTTGTGCAAATGGTAGAGGAAAATGGAGCAAAATGGTAGCGAGCTTGAAAAGTGAGTGAAGGTGTGTTTATATAGATTTTAGGTTTGGAGTATGAGATGGTTTGGAATTTGGTTTGGACTTAGCTTTGGGTTTGGAACTAGGTTAGGAGTTAGTTGGACTTGACTCACCGAGTCAAGGCGGTTAACTCGGTTAGTTAGAACCAACTCGGTAGCAATCCCAAGGTGAACTTCAACATCCAAAGATCCACATTACTTGGAAAACAAGGAACATGGTGCACTTGATTTAAAGTGAAGTATTATAGCAAATGCACTTGGAATGAATTGAGATGTCTAGAATATTCCACATGCTGCTAGAATACTGTAGAATCCAAGACCAAAGTGTGTGCAAAGGTGCTGTCATGAAAAAGCAGTAAATTGTGCCTATTCTGCCTGTGTTAATCGATTAACACAATTGCACTGCAAATGGTTAATCGATTAACCAGGCCAAAATATGCCCAATTTGCCTAAAAAAAGGTGTTGTGGTCCCGACTTTGATTTTCCACCTCTTGTATTGATGAATAGGCATATAAACCTTCATTTTGTGCTTGTCTTAATGATGGGATGATCTTGTGAGGATATGATTAATCGGGCTTGGAAAACCTGAATATCCTGCAACAGGAGCACACAAAGAAAAGTGCAAATGCTTATGCTAACGATGCGAATGCTTATGCTCATGCAAAAGGCAAAAAAGGGACGTCAAATTTCGGGTTACGACAGACAGATGCCCCTATTTAATCTTCTTGGACCCGACGGTGTGAATTGCGAAGGTATTCGGGCATTCGGGGTGCAAGATGATTAAATATCGGAATACCCAAAATTTTGATGGTGGTTATGAATGGTAGTTCACGCATCCTTCTTCTTTTGCTAAGCAATGATGCTTAGAAAAGGTAAAACTTCCCCTCAATCCTGGTCTTCAGCCAAGGAACTGGTCTCAATTTGCTTTTGAAATAAACTTCCCCTCGATCCTGGTTTCCTACCAAGGAACTGGTCTCAATTTTTGGAATATACTTCCCCTCGATCCTGGTTTTCTACCAAGGAACTGGTCTCAGTTTCTGAAATAAACTTCCCCTCGAGCCTGTTTTCCTACCAAGGAACTGGTCTTAGTTTCTGATATAAACTTCCTCTCGATCCTGGTTTTCTACCAAGGAACTGGTCTTAGTTTCTGATATAAACTTCCCCTCGATCCTGGTTTCCTACCAAGGAACTGGTCTCAGTTTCTTTTTTCAATAAACTTTCTTGACAAGAAGCGCTATTCGTAGCGGTTTTCCTCAAACTTCTCACCGAATTTTGCTGGGGCGATGCCATTTGATGGATATATGATCTGATGTCAGAGTTGCTAGGGAACCCAGCTGTCTGAGTTGTAGAAGCACACAAACTTCTCTGTTGGAGATGCCATTTGTCGCTTCTACTGGGGAAGCAGGTCTCTTGAGAGACTGCTGTCGCTTGGGGGTATTACACCATACTTTTCTAGGGATCTTCTTGGAGAAATGCCATATGATGTGATCCAATTTTGAGGTGCTGATGACCTTTTTATCAGTGGATTTTTTGGAGAAAAACTGCTGTATTGCCAAATCTTTTATTAAGAGGCTTTCTTTGGGGATTTTCCTTAATCCGGGAAAGCGAAGATATCATCTTCAATGGCGAAGAGTGACGTTTGTCGAAAGCTCTCTGGCTTCTCATAGGTTCAAGTTATCAAAGTGGTCAAGGGACCGCCTTCAATCCAGAAATAAACTTGAGGAGAGATTGTTCAGACACGACGTTTCCTGACAAGGAAAGAACTGACAACTCGATTGAGAGGACTTTTATCACTACGGAACAAGACCGACTAGAATGATAGTGATGCAATATGAATATGAATGTAAATCAATAATGCATGATATATGTATGTATATGCTGACAAAACTGACGCGACATACAGACTAATGGATGAACACGACTGGATACTCGGCCTCAGTGGAAGATGAAAAGTGTCACTGGTTCACGATAGCAATTCTACCTTGCTTAGGAGAGATAGTCCCTGTGGGGAACAACCGTTGGTCGGGCTTAGGAGGTAAGAACTCTGCCGGGGGTGTCAGATGAAACATGGTCTCTAACACAGTTGATCCTTCGTTTAGGTGCACTGGTTTAGAAGGAGTACTTCGATTCTGCACTTTGAGGTTCGATTACTTCTAGCGAAGCGATCAATGTTCTTTTGATGTTCAACAGTCAAAAGAAATTGCCATCTTTATTTTAAAAGCAGAAAAATTTGACAAGTAAATTCATTTTTGTTTTATTTCAAGAATCGCTGATCATGTTAAAATGTCATTCTATAAAGCTAAAACAAATAAGAATTGCAAACAAAAGCACAAGGGCTTGAATTTTATTGATAGGATGGAAATCAGCCAAACGCGTGATTCTATAGAGTATTTACAAAGTTAGAAAATGGTAATTTAAGGGAAAAGGGCTACATTGAAACATTACGACCACTATCCTTCTACCAACTTTGAATTCGGGACATCCTGAGCTTCTGTCGAAGATGACCTTGACTGAAGTTTTCTTTCGATGGATGGTGTAACTGCTGCTGTAGGATTTTCCCCTGTTGGAGGTAGTTACTTGCCATTAATCCCTAACTTTTGCCTGGATTGTACTTTGAGATTTCCAATCCACCGGGATGATTTTTGATTATGTCTCTAATTTTTGCCTGGACCGCCCTTTCGGGTTTTCAATCCACCGAGACGTTTTTTTTTTTATTTTTTTTTATTTTAGGCGAAGTATTTCTTGACTACATCAACATTCGTGGGGTAGGTAAATTCTTCTCCATCCATGGTTGCAAGTCTCAAGGCGCCGCCTGAGAAGGCTTTCTTAACCACATAGGGGCCGTCATAATTCGGACTCCATTTGCCCCGAGAATCAGTGAGGAATGATTGTATCTTTTTGAGCACAAGGTCTCCTTTCCTGAAGACGCGAGGTCGGACCTTTTTGTCGAAGGCCTTCTTCATTCTCTGTTGATACAACTGACCATGGCATAAAGCCGTGATTCACTTCCCTTTGATCAGGTTCAGTTTGTCGTGTCGACTTTGACACCATTCAGCTTTTGTTAGCTTAGCTTCCATCAATACCTGGATTGATGGGATCTCTACTTCTATGGGGAGCACTGCCTCCATGCCATATACTAGAGAGAAGGGGGTTGCCCCTATTGAAGTGCGGGCAGATGTACGATAACCGTGAAGAGCAAAGGGAAGCATCTCGTGCCAATCTTTGTAGGTTAGTGCCCCAGGAGGATACTATTGTTTCTGAAGAAAGCATTTGATATCGTGATACCAAGGTTTGTCGTCTATAACTACTTCAACCGTGAAGATGTAAGCGGGCCGTTCAAGGTGCATTATGTCGATCTTAGGTAAGTCGTTCCATTGACCTACACTAATCATGGAAGAGAGAGTGGCTAATGCATCAGCCATGTAATTCTCATCACGATGGATGTGGTGAAACTCGATTCTGTTGAAGAAAGGTAACAACCTTCTTGCGTAGTCTTTGTAAGGAATCAGTCCTGATTGGTATGTGTTCCAATATCCTTTGATCTGATTGATAACCAGGGCCGAGTCGCCATATACATCCAAGTTCTTGATCCTTAAGTCGATCGCTTCTTCGAGACCCTTGATACAAGCTTCGTATTCGGCCTCGTTGTTTGTACACTTGAATGTAAGTCTGGCGGTGAAAGGAATGTGGGTACCCTGAGGTGTTATGATAATTGCCCCAATTCCGTTTTCGTAATGATTGACAACTCCTTCAAAGATTAGTCCCCATTGGGAACCTGGTTCTGGCCCTTCACTGGGTAGCGGTTCGTCGCACTCTTTCATTTTTAGATACATGACATCTTCGTCTGGGAAGTCAAATCTGACTGATTCTTAATCGTCAATCGGTTGATGAGCCAAATGATCGGCTAAAATACTTCCCTTAACCGCTTTTTGAGCGTGGTATTCTATGTCATATTCTGATAACAACATTTGCCAACGGGCAATCCTTCCCGTAAGAGCAGGTTTTTCAAAGACGTACTTGATTGGATCCATTTCAGAGATTAACTAAGTAGTGTGATGAATCATGTACTGGCGAAGACGTTTGGCTGCCCAAGCCAGAGCACAACAAGTTTTCTTGAGCATAGTGTACTGAGTCTCGCAGTCGGTGAATTTCTTGCTCAAATAGTAGATGGCAGACTCTTTCCTTTTGGTTTCGTCTTGTTGGCCAAGTACACAACTCATTGAGTCTTCCAAGACTGTTAAGTAAATGATTAGGGACCTTTCTTCCACGGGAGGGGATAGAATCGGTGGGTTCAATAGGTATTCCTTGATACTGTCGAAAGCGGTTTGACAGTCTTCTGTCCAAACGCAGTCCTGATTCTTTTTGAGTAATTTAAAAATCGGCGCGCACGTCGCAGTCATGAGGAATATGAATCTGGAAATGTAATTCAAACGTCCCACGAATCCCCTGACTTGTTTTTCAGTTTTCGAAGAAGGCATTTCTTGAATGGCCTTAACCTTGTCAGGATCAACCTCTATTCCTTTCTGGCTAACGATGAACCCTAATAGTTTCCCTGAACGAACACCAAATGTGCACTTGTTGGGATTCAGGCAGAGTTTGTACTTTCTCAACCGCTCGAATAGTTTTGGCAGGTGGGTCACATGCTTCTCTTCTGTCTTAGATTTTGTAATCATATCATCGACATATACCTTGATTTCCTCAAAATGCAGCAGACTTGGGTAAGTGAGAAGTGAACCATTTGTACAGCAAGGGTACATAATAGGTGATCATTCCTCCACTATACAAATTCCTTAAGTGTACCGAATGATAAGTATCTGCGAGCAAAGTCGGTACAGGGTTTCCAATCAGGAAAATCTTAATGGCGTTGATATCTACAAAGTTATCGATTATTGGGAAACAAAAATAACCCGTAGGTGAGCAAAACAAAGATGCTCTCGAAAGCGGCCACATTCCCTATACTAGCAAAATATAGGGCTTTCTTTGTCAAGAACTGGGCTGGCAAACCCTGGATTCCACCCTTAGTGGTCATGTGAGTCCTGACTTCTGACTTGTCTAAATAAATTGCCCTTGCAATGGTTTGATCCTTTGGAATTTCTTTCAGTCCAGAAAATGGAGGTTGATCAGTAATGTGCAGATCAGTTAGGTGAGAGTACTCCTCCAGTGTTGGTGTAAGCTGATAATCCTGGAATGTGAAACAGTGATAGACCGGATCGTAGAACTGGATTAATGTGGACAGGATTCCTTCAATTACTTGGACCTTTAACAAGGACAACAGTCCTCCATACTTGGCTCTGAAAGCCTCGTGGTTGGAGATCATTCTCGCCAGACCTCTTAAATCCTCTAGTTTTGGAACCTTGAAGGTGTACTTATGAGTTTTCCTTCTACCAAAATCCATTAGCGCAATCTTTTTTCTCTGACATTTGCAATCATAGTCTTAGTTTAATTTAAAAAAGAGAGGCTAGAAGAGAAGATTTTTTTATTTTTTTAGATGAATGCATGAATGGAGCACACAAAAACATAGAAAAAAATATGGGGTCAAAGGGTCGGTGTCATGAAGTGAAGGCTCTACCCCCCCAAAGGTTTATACTGGTGATTTTTTGTACCTGTCCGCAAAATCATTGACCCCTCTTGGGATAACAACAGCAAGCGGATCGCCAGCGAGCTGATGTATCCTAGAGTGATCTCAGATGAGGGTAGTATCGCGTGATAACTATTTCCGATAGCTTCCGCACTACAAAATGGTTTTAGTCTACTAAAAACCTCAACTTCTCAGATAACCCAGTCGACCACACTACTTTCAACAACCAAAGTCGTATAGGAAATTTATCTACAAAGGGAGTCTCCACTGAGTTTGATGGTCGACCGGGGACTCTTAACTAGGATTCACTCCCCGTAAGATTACCCGCATTGCCATCACCTATCTTAGGTGTATACTCAATCTTTCCACATGAGGCATCACACACATTCCCATTAGCAGAAAAATAAACACAGATATTAATTAGGAAAAGCAGTATATATATTTGTCTTAATCATCCTAGACCTCTAGTCTTATGATCCTATACAGACAATGACTCCCCAGAATAGTCGCCATTTCTGTGACAGTTCGAGAACTTAAGGTTTCCACCGAAGATTGTAAGAAAGAGAAGAGGGCCCCACGATGGGCGCCATTTTTCCTGTAGCGCGATTTTTGTGGTCCTGAGTCACGATCGCTTGGGTACTACAGTTCGATTCATTCTTTATCCTGTTGAGCTGATTAAGGAAGGGAAATAGATGTCTCTAATTAACCCTGCTTGCATACTGAGTTTGAACAGCGGTCTGTTAGGTTACGGATGCTATTAAGATGTGGGCCTCTCTTCGGTTATTTTGTTAAGATCAGAATGTCTGGATCATTTGCGAGGTTTTTGGTAAGATTTTGGGTTGATATATGAAGGTACTGGATTTTGGGTTTTTGATTAGTGTGCTCTCTAAGATTTTTGCAATCTTATGCCTACGTATTGTCGCTCCCGGGATTTTCATCCAAGTACAAACGCGAAAGTGGCACCGAAACAGAGTCGCCAGCAATGTGTATTTATCCCAAGAGAGGGAAAGGAAACACCGCGTAAACCTGAGAGAAAGGAAAAAGCATGGTCTTACGACCAAAGAACTGGGTTCGGGAGTCAGTTACGTGAGAGGAAGGTATTAGCACCCCCTCACGTCCATCGTACCCGATGGGATCCACGCTTGCTTGTCTCGATCAAAGGGTGTAGAAAAGATACTGGAGAAAGGACTGAAAAAGGAAAGGAGAAAGAATGGAAAAAGAAAGAGAAACAAACGTAGGGAAAATAAAAGGAGTGCTCGCATGGGCCCTACCCCACTGCCTACGTATCTCATCGGGAGCATGAGAATCAGAGCGACGTAGTTCCCCTCAATAGGGATGGATTGTTTGCATTTTTTTAAGGAACGGCTAACGTTCTAGCTCAGGTGTTGCAGGCTCGCTGGTCCGAGTGCGTTACCATCTTGCAAGAGAACGAGTAGAAGCGCGTTCGTACGCTAAGAGTGAATGAGGTGAGAAAAGAATTCCCGAAGGAAAGACGTTATTGTTTGTTTTTGTCTTTTAAGAGTCTTTTCATTTGTTTGCATATGACAGTGTATCTGAATCTTAGTCATTGGAATGTGTACATTCTCACATTCCAAGATGGAATGGATAAGAAAGCACACTAAGAGTGAAGAAGACCCCCACACTTAGTTCCAATTGTCAAGGTTCAAACACACTAGCATACTTGTGTTTATTAAGTGTTTTTGTAAATCATGAAGTGAAGAAGTGTTTTTTATTATTTGCACCTTCAACAAGTATTGCATTTAAGTCCCTCATACAAGATCAAATATGTAACACATTGACCTAAGATGGGCCATATGCTACACATTTTAAGATTATAAGAGAAGACCCCTTATAATCTTTCCTTTATATGAAAGGCTTAAATGCAATAAATGCTTACCTTTATTAAGTGTTTTTGGGTTTCCTTTATAGATGAGAAGAGAGACTCAAAAGAAGGAGAAAGGTAAAATCTATGGGGGGACTAAGACACACCCTAGTATTAGCATACTTGGAAGTCCTATGGTTAGTGTGGTATGAGAAACCTAACCTAAAAGAAAAGAGAAGAAAGAGGGAAGAACACAACTTACTTCCAAGATGGAAGTTAAGTTAGTTCTAAAGAGGAAGGAGGAAAGTTATGAAGACAAAGCATTATGAAATGCTTAAACAATCACAAATTGAAAGATTAAAAGGTGAGGGAAAGGATTAGAATGTGGAAGCATATCCACACTCACATGACTTACCATTAGCCCCTGAAAAGGTTAGTACCATTATTTGCAAGTAAAGAAAGAACATAGGATGAACAAACTAAACTCAAACAAATTGAGGAACAAAGTAAAATGAGATTGAATGCTATAAGAACCTCCAAGTCAGAATGTACATCTCCAAAGGTGTTCACTAATATAAACACATCAAACACCAAACCACAAGTACACAAACAAAGAACTAAAGCACCAAGAAGTGCATTATAAAAGAAGTAGAAAAGGATGAAAGAAAATGCAAAGCAACTATGCAAGAATGCTTCATGAGAGGTTATGGTCAGAATATGGACAACTTAAACATGTGCCTAAACATGGTCTTCAAACCTCACTCAAATCATGCAAACAATTTCTCAATCCATTAAGAGGCAAAGAAGCAAAAGTGAAGTGATGTGATCATGATTCATGCTTATGCAAAAAGTGACTTAGAGTGAAAGGCAAACACAAACATGCAAAGATGAGGTTCCATTATCACAACCAGAGATCAATTAGCATGCTATCAACCCTCCAACAAGACCTCAAATTATGGCACAAGTGCCTTCATGATCAAGCAAACCAAACATGAAGCATACATTCATAAAATGAACAAGTTAGATTTCATGCTTCAAACAAATATCAAACATGCTTCAAAAATTATGACTTTCAACAATCAAACACCTTAAACATATGTCATTAACATATCAAAGCCACAAGCAATGGATCAGAACCAAAGTCATTCAACAATTAGGTCAAGACCTCATGAAAGTTTCATGCATCCATGCACAAAGCAACACATCCAAAGTCATCCAAAAAGACTTAACAAATCAAACCATAAAGCTTAAACATACTTCAACATGTTATAAGCACAATGCAAAAAGAAAGGGATCAAAACCAACTTTTATGATCAAGAACAAAAATGCACAAAATGGTATATCACAATAAGCATGCATATAAATGGAAATTCAAAAGAAATGATGGAACAGGGGCAAAATAGTCATAAAATCAGAAAATAAAAACATGAAAAATTTCCTAAATGTTTCAATGATGTTTATCAATTTTTGTAGAATTTTCCAATATGCTTTGGTATTTTTAAAAATTAGAAATGAAACATGTACAATAAAGGAAAAATGAAAATGAAATGCAAAGGGAAGGGGGTATGAACATAGCAATAATGCAGTGCAAATTAATTGGGCTTGGAAACAGGGGGGTGTGATTATCAATCTGCATAGGTCCATTTACGCGCCAAACACAATAACAAGTATGAACCCTCAGTCAACAATCTTGACTCACTCACAACCATTAGATCAAGTCCAAGTCCAGTCAAAGTCAAAGTACGCATGATCAACAAACACACGTGAAGGAACACATGACATACCATGCACCACACCACACCATGCTTAAGTGAAATCAGAAATATGACACATGCATAGCACGTGATTTTTAATGTGCTGTCACCATTGTGAGCATTAGATCAAACGAAATCAACGGCTGTGACTTAATCTGGCATGCAAAACCCTAATGTAACCTCACCGGCCGGAGAGGGACCTCCGGTCACCTTCTCCGGCCACTCTCCGGCACTGTAAATATCACATGCTTCCCAAAATCAACAAACTAGGTATCAAACGAAAGCTAATCTCATGAGGAACACAAATTCAGCAACAAAATTCACAGATCAAGCATGAATAAAGAGAATCGAAGAAGAGAAACTTTGCCCTAAGTTTCAGTTCTAAACTCCTAAGGAGCTCTATCAACTAGCCGGTTTCACATAGCTTCTAATAAGCTCAAATAACACATCAACAAGTTAAAACAGGATAAAATCGTGCAAGCAAAGTTTGAGAAATTTTGGAACCTGAAACTTGAAGATCTTTGAGTTGTTGAGAAAACCAGAGGTGAGAACTTGTTCTTGAACTTCTAGAACTTCAATTTGAGCAAAATAAATGCTATTTGGTCTTGAGAATAAGAAGAAAAACTGAATCTGAGATTGAAGCTAACTGTGCTATTCAATGCTTCAGTGAGGTATTCTTGCTTGATGGTGAAGATTGAAGAAGAACTTGAGGAATTCGTGCAGGTAGAGGGAGAGTTCAGAGAGAAAGCTTGATAGTGTTTTTTGGAGTGAGAGTGCAAAATCAGAGTTTTTTTTTCTCAGCTCCAAATTCTGTTAGAGTTATTTATATAGGTGTGGTTATGGTTTAACTCTGGTGGTTGATGGTTAGAACTCTAGTTAGAGTGAGTTAGTTAACTGAGTTTGAGTTAACTAACTGAGTCCTGTTAGTTATTGGCACGAGTTGGAGAGCTTGGTTAGAGTGTGGAAAAGCTCATGGTCACTTATGGTGAGGATAATGGAGAATGGTGATGATGGTACTGATGTTTGCATTATGACTTGCAGGGCAAGCTTCTGTTTTCCCTTTTAGCGTATGATAGCAGCATGGTATTCATGTGTGTAAGGGAATGTTGGTCTTAATGAAGTAAGGGTGGATGGTGTGTAGCATACGCGTGAACTGTCATGGACCAAACAAATGCCAAGTCACAACATTATGTTTTGGCAACCTCTCATTAGTGAAAACATGGAGATTTGGAGATGGAGTTCTTGGTGTACAATGAATGATATGAAGAGCATTTGGTGTCATTAGAAAGAGGAGACATAAGAGAACATGTTTAGTGTTGGAATTAGATTGAATGGAAGTTTGGAACATGATCAAAAATAGCTTGCAACAGAAGGAACCAAATTGGTGTATGGGCATGTGACTTGGTCTGCAGGCAAGGCCTTGGTGCCTATGGAAATTCAGTTGTGTTGACCAATCTTTGAGCTATCATAACTCCTTATCCTTTGATCAAATGAAAAAATCATGAACATCAATCTTGAAGATCTCACATAGGGGAACAACTTTAATGTTGCAAGATTTTCCATTTGAAGCCTTTAACCATGAGTAATTGATCCATACATTTTGCCCACCAACTGTTTGAGAAAATGACTGCGCGCAGACCTGGCCAAACTTGGTCATGACATGGTTTTTGGCCTACTTTCCTCCAACTTTGATCAATCATATCTCCCTCATTTTTTATCCAATGGAAATGTTCTACCCATGGATTTGAAGCTTAAAGCAAGGCCTTTCATTGAGGCAGAGTGGAATTTTCATTTGGTGCTCCAATTTTGAATGGCCTTGGTTCCAATTCTGATGCAAAATGGCCAAAAACTTGCTATTTTTAGTAACCCTACTTCATCCAAAAATGGCAACTTTCCAAATCTTGATTTTTTCATGATTCCTTTGGAGTTTCTTGATCAAATTTTGTACATTGGTCACATATAACATGAATTTCATGAATTTGGCCTTAAAAAGTCAAGGGTTGACTTTTTCCCCTGATTATTTGACTTGGCCCCCAAATTCCCTGATTTTTGATCTTTCTTCCAATTGAATCACTTCTAAAACCAATTGAGATGCAATCTTCCATACACATACACTTAAGACCATGTAGAATACCATGACATCAAGTTTTGTCCAAAAAATCAAAGATTCCCTGATTTAATGGGAAACCCTAGTTGTGGTGCCCACCTCCTAGGAGAAAAATGTGCAGTCTTCAATTTCAAATTCCTCAGAGTATGTTGTGTATCCTCTTAAAGGATGATGAGATATGCCACTTGAGGATGATCTTGAATCAATGAGCTATCTCTTTTGAGGGTTTTCCTTCAATTTTTGACCCTCTTGCATGATGAAAGATGTATTGCTTCAATCTCCCCTTGGATTTCACTTTCTTGAGATAGTGGATGATCAATTGAGGTAGTATGAGACATGAGAGACCTCTTGACTTGCCTTGAGACCACTTGATTAACCTTTTGTGCTTTGAATGGTCTCTTGATTGTCCACCTCCCACCTGACCACATGCCCTGATGGTAAGAAGGATGCCATGCTTCATTTTTCTATGTTAAATGCAATGTAATGTTAATGAGGTGGATATGATATGATAAATGATAATGCCATGCTATGATGACAAAGGGGAGAGCAAATTTTGGGGTATTACAGCTGCCCCTATTCAAGCGCTGTAGACCTGAATGCCTGAAAGCAATTGCTTTCGGACTTTCAAGGTATATAGTGATTGAATACCAAATATAACCAAAAATTTGCTCTGGATGGTGAAGAAGAAAAGGGATATAAACCCAACGAGACTGCTGGATTGAATCTTCGACGAAACGTCGGAGAGATCTGTCTTTTGAACGATGCCAGACGACTACTGGCTTGCCACGCTGCTGGTGGACTTTAAAGACGACTACTGGCTTGCCACGCTGCTGGTGGACTTTAATAATGTCTTTTATGCAACTCCAGACGACTACTGGCCTGCCACACTACTGGTGGACTTTAATAATGTCTTTTATGCAACTCCAGACGACTACTGGCCTGCCACGCTACTGGTGGACTTTAGAAATGTCTTTTGAACGACGCCAGACGACTACTGGCTTGCCACACTACTGGTGGACTTTAATAATGTCTTTTATGCAACTCCAGACGACTACTGGCCTGCCACGCTACTGGTGGACTTTAGAAATGTCTTTTGAACGACGCCAGACGACTACTGGCTTGCCACACTACTGGTGGACTTTAATAATGTCTTTTATGCAATTCCAGACGACTACTGGCCTGCCACGCTACTGGTGGACTTTGCAGCTTCGTGCCACCCGAAGATGGACTTCTGCCAATCCACTGTTGGACTTTTGCCACCCGAAGACGGACTTTTGCCAATCCACTGTTGGACTTTTGCCACCCGAAGACGGACTTTTGCCAATCCACTGTTGGACTTTTAGCTGCTTTGCCACCCGAAGATGGACTTTTGCCAATCCACTGTTGGACTTTTAGAATATGCCACCCTTAGATGGACTTTTGCCAATCCACTGTTGGACTTTTGCCACCCAAAGACGGACTTTTGCCAATCCACTGTTGGACTTTTGCCACCCGAAGACGGACTTTTGCCAATCCACTGTTGGACTTTTGCCACCCGAAGACGGACTTTTGCCAATCCACTGTTGGACTTTAAGATATGAGGGAATGATGACTCTGCCAGGAATTATTCCATCTGTTTGGGGCTGGATTCTGGTCACAGCAACTCCGCTGGGGATGAGAATTTTTAAATGACGTCCTGCTGGGGAAATGAGCCATTAAAACTCTGCTTGGGGATTTATTCAACCCAAGATCCTTTATAGGGATTATCAACCTTATAACTCGGCTGGGGAGTATTGCTGACAAGATTCGATGCTGACCTCTGTGGGGGATCATTACCAGAGACACAATCTTGTTGGGGATCATGGCTACTCTGCCAGGGATATGCAAATCCTGGTTAGAACATTCCACTGCAACTTGCTAGAAAGAGTCCTTAGAGATCTGTTGGGGAAACCCAAAGCAAATCCACAGTAGTCTGCTGAAGAATATGACTGTCGAGCTTAGGATAAGTACTACAATGCCCCATGTTAGGCGAGCTTTCCTTTAGACAATTCCGTTGGGGATGACGAGTTTATAACAAACTCTGCTGGAGAAAACTGCTTTAAAGCGTCTCGTGTTGGGGAATGCCTTTTGAGAGGATTTTACAGAAGACCAACTGTCCTCAAACTCTACTGGGGATGATCAACACTTCATGCTGGGGAACCAAACAATTTGTCCCCGAAGAGGATGTCATAAGAGGATTTTACAGAAGATTTAGCTTCTTCAAACTCCTGCGACTTCGCTGGGGATAATGACCATCAAACTCTACTGGGGGGTGATCAACACTTCATGCTGGGGAAACAACATGCCCCATGCTTAAGAAAACCAACAATTTGTCCCCGAAGAGGATGTCATAAGAGAATTTTACAGAAGATTTAGCCTCTTCAAACTCCTAGTGATTTCAACGGGGATAATGACCATCCGTTTCGGTGTCGACGAGACCACTCTTTTGGGGAACCTGTGACCGTTATCGACACAGAAAAGCTTGTAGTTGTTGGAAGTACTGAATGAGAGAATCGACTTAATAAGATACAATGGTACCCAGTTGAACTTAATTCACTGAGATCGACCCGATGAACGCCGATCTCCTTACCCATAATTGCCCCAGTCTTTTGCGTGGGGTGATTTATTGCTAGTCTTGTGCTTAAAATCATCTGCACCTGCTACCTGCAACAAAAGAATATGCCCACATGCCCCGAATATTGCGTGGCTAGAATCCACCATCCGGGAATATTCAACATTCGAAGTAATTTCAAATGTTTTTTTCTGTGCATGTTATTGCAAGGCTGCCATGTTTTCAAATGCAATGTTTTATCAAAAATTAGGACGTTTTTGCAAACAAAGCAATAAAACAAAAATAGAAAGCTTTTTATTGAAATTCAATTTATTAACCGAGAGCCCAGAATAGGCAATTACATCTGGAAGCAATCCCTGGAAAGAGGTGATCGCTGAAAATTGAGAAAAGAAACTACCCTAATGGCAATGTGAAAACGGAATTCCACTGAGTTTCCATTCTGTTATGACCAGTATGTCTTCAAAACTCCCCGACCTTGCCTTCTGAGGAATGATCGGACCGATTCCTATCCTTCAGAACGTCAGTTGTTCAAACGGTAATGGGGGATAGATAACTCAAACCGTAGTCATTCGCTTAAATCCCTCTTTTGTGTGGACCGCCCTTTCAGGTTTTCGATCCACCAGGATACCCTTTTTTGCCTAAGTTGCCCTTTCGGGTTTTCAACTTACCGGGTGTACAAATTTTTTCAATTATATCCCTAATTTTTGCCCGAACCTTATTCTGTTTTTGGTTCGCCGGGATGCCCTTTTTTGCCTGGATTTTTTTTATTTTTATTATCCAGCGGGTCTATTCATGCGAAGTATTTTTTGACTACGTCCGAGTTGACAGGGGATGAAAAGTCTTCGCCATCCATGGTTGTAAGCAATAAAGCTCCGCCCGAAAAGACCTTTTTAACCACGAATGGACCTTCATAATTAGGAGTCCATTTGCCCCTGTGATCTGTATTGGGAGGAAGGATCCTTTTGAGTACCACATCTCCGACTTTATAAACCCGAGGACGCACCTTCTGGTCAAATGCCTGTTTCATTCTGCGCTGATATAGTTGCCCATGACATACAGCCGCCAATCGCTTTTCCTCAATAAGGCTCAGCTGATCAAATCTGGCTCGTACCCATTCAGCTTCATCTAGCTTAACATCCATCATAACTCTGAGGGACGGAATTTCTACTTCAACTGGTAGCACTGCCTCCATACCATATACAAGTGAGAATGGGGTTGCCCCAGTGGACGTGCGTACCGACGTTCGATACCCATGCAAAGCAAATGGTAACATCTCATGCCAATCTTTGTACGTGACAACCATCTTCTGCACAATCTTCTTGATATTTTTGTTGGCCGCTTCGACCGCGCCATTCATCTTTGGGCGGTACGGAGAAGAATTGTGATGTTCGATTTTAAAGTCCCGGCATAACTCAGCCATCATCTTATTGTTCAAATTAGAACCATTATCAGTAATGATTCTTTCGGGAACTCCATATCGGCAAATGATATCCCGTTTTAAGAAACGAGCGACCACTTGTTTTGTAACATTGGCATAGGATGCGGCTTCAACCCATTTGGTGAAGTAATCAATTGCCACCAAGATGAAACGATGACCATTGGAAGCTGTAGGCTCAATCTTTCCGATCATATCAATGCCCCACATGGCAAACGGCCAAGGCGACGACATGATACTCAACGGATTTGGAGGCACATGCACCTTGTCTGCATAGATCTGGCATTTATGGCATTTGCGGGCATATTTGCAACAATCTGACTCCATAGTCAACCAATAATATCCCGACCTTAACAACTTTTTAGCCATTGCCTGCCCTCCGGCATGGGTACCGAAAGAGCCTTCGTGCACTTCAATCATCAACAAGTCTGCTTCATGTCTATCCACACATCTAAGCAGGACCGTGTCAAAATTTCTTTTATACAGCACGCCATCTTTGTTCAAGAAGAAACTACCGGCTAACCTTCTCAACGTCTTCCTGTCTTTGGACGATGCCCCGGACGGGTACTCTTGACTTTTCAAGAAACACTTAATGTCATGAAACCATGGCTTGTCATCAGACGTTGCATCGACCGCAAACACAAATGCTGGTCTGTCAAGGCGGGATACCTCAATCTTAGGTACATGGTTCCATCCTTGCACTTTGATCATGGAAGACAAAGTGGCCAAGGCATCAGCGAACCTATTCTCATCTCGAGGAATGTGGTACAGTTTCACTGTTGTGAAAAATGTCAGCAATCTCCTCGTATAATCTCGAGGAATGTGGTACAGTTTCACTGTGCGTGTACCAACTCCCTTTCACTTGATTGATTACCAAGGCTGAATCACCAAATATATCAAGGGTCTTAATCCGTAGATTAATCGCCTCCTCGATCCCCATTATACAAGCTTCGTACTCTGCTTCATTGTTGGTGCATCCGAAAGTTATTCGTGCAGTGAAAGGCATATGAACACCTTCCGGCGTGATAAGAACTGCTCCAACTCCGCACCCATTCATATTGACAGCCCCATCAAACATCAGACTCCATTTGGATTCAGGGTCTGGCCCCTCCTCCGGGAGTGGTTCCTCGCAGTCCTTAGCTTTGAGAAACATAATGTCCTCATCAGGGAAGTCAAACTTCATGGGTTGGTAATCATCAATCGGCTGTTGCGCGAGATAGTCGGACAAGATACTTCCTTTGATGGCCTTTTGTGAAGTGTACTGAATGTCTTACTCTGTCAAGACCATTTGCCACCGTGCAACTCTGCCTGTCAGTGCTGGTTTCTCGAAAATATACTTGATAGGATCCATTTTTGAAATCAACAAGGTCGTGTGCCTAACCATATATTGCCTCAATCGCTTAGCGGCCCATGCAAGCGCACAGCATGTCTTTTCAAGCATTGAGTATCGGGACTCACAATCATTGAACTTTTTGCTCAGGTAGTAAATAGCATGCTCCTTCCTACCTGTCTCGTCATGTTGACCGAGAACACAACCCATGGCACCTTCAAGCACTGTCAGATACATTATCAGCGGTCTCCCTTCAACTGGAGGCATTAGAATCGGAGGTTCCTGCAAGTATTCTTTTATCTTATCGAATGCCAATTGGCAATCGTCATTCCACCTGACCGTTTGATCTTTCCTTAACAATTTAAATATTGGCTCACACGTGGCTGTTAGGTGAGATATGAACCTTGCAATGTAGTTCAATCTACCCAAGAAACCACGAACCTCTTTTTCTGTTCTCGGTTCAGGCATTTCTTGTATTGCTTTCACCTTGGCAGGATCAACCTCGATTCCTCTTTCGCTCACAATGAAACCCAGTAACTTTCCAGAACGCACCCCAAACGTGCACTTGTTTGGATTTAATCTCAGACGGAACTTTCTCAACCTTTCAAACAGCTTTTTCAGGTTAACCAGATGTTCCTCTTCTGTTCTCGACTTGGCAATCATATCATCTACATAACATTCGATCTCCTTATGAATCAAGTCATGAAACAATGTTACCATCGCCCGTTGGTACGTTGCCCCTGCGTTTTTCAACCCAAAAGGCATTACTTTATAACAATATGTACCCCACGGAGTAATGAACGTGGTCTTCTCCATGTCTTCAGGTGCCATCTTGATCTGGTTGTACCCGGAGAAACCATCCATAAATGAGAACACTGAAAACTGAGCTGTATTATCGACCAGCACATCAATATGAGGTAGTGGAAAATCATCTTTCGGGCTAGCTTTATTAAGATCTCGATAATCCACACACATTCTCACTTTCCCATCTTTCTTCGGTACTGGCACGATGTTGGCTACCCATGGAGGATACTTTGTCACAGCAAGAAAACCAGCGTCCCACTGCTTCTGGACTTCCTCCTTAATCTTTAAGGCCATGTCGGGGTGAGTCCGACGAAGTTTCTGCTTGACTGGCGGACATTCTTCTCTCAATGGTAGCCTGTGCACGACAATATCCGTATCCAACCCCGGCATGTCTTGATACGACCAGGCGAAGATGTCAACATACTCGCGCAACATTTCCGTCAAAGTTTGCTTCACATCTGCTTGCAAGCTGGCACCAATCCTGATCTCTTTCTTGGCGTCCTTGGTACCAATATTGATGATTTCTACAGTCTCCTGATGAGGCTGGATGACCCTTTCCTCTTGTTTCAACAATCTGGCCAGTTCTTCAGAAAGTTCACAATCTTTCTCATCCCCTTCTTCGGCTTGATAAATCGGATTGTCAAAGTCATACATGGCCATATCAAAATCGTTATCAGTGGTATCCGGAGGATCAAGTCTGCATGAACGGGTTCATGCCTTATTTTAGAATTTATTTTTAAGCAAAACAAAAGAAAATGAAACATTGCCATTTTATATTTTTTGTGCAAAAATAAAAACTGAAAGACAGAGAACAAAA
This sequence comes from Lathyrus tuberosus, assembly GCA_022829125.1. Taxonomy (NCBI): domain Eukaryota; kingdom Viridiplantae; phylum Streptophyta; class Magnoliopsida; order Fabales; family Fabaceae; genus Lathyrus; species Lathyrus tuberosus. The sequence continues at coordinate 709,006 of JALAZF010000241.1, read as the reverse complement.
TTTGATTGCAAAACGTCCTTTATTAATGATTAAACATTGCAAATGCAACCATGGTGGCCCTACAAATGAATCTATACGCCTTGGGCAGAGCGCAAGATTTTGACATGCATTATGGTTAGAAAAAACAAAGAAAAATTACTCTGTCTGAAGAATAACCCGGATGACTTCTTCAATGAACCAGTTCTGCACTTGTTGTCCCGGAACATGAGGGCGTACCCAGTTGTCCAGGTCACAATCACTGTCAACACTATCCTCTGTGGCTGCACAAGACTGGTCCATGCAGATAATTCCCCCACTATTGAAAGTAATGGGTCCCCTGCTCCCCGCATCTGAAGTTGTAGAGGGATGATAACCAATACCAAATTTGTCTTCCTTCATTGGGGTCTCTATCAACCTGCCCCAACCTTGGGCGTTGCCTGCCCTGACGACTTCGACAGCTTGTTTGTAAGATGAAATGGAGGTACCAGCCCCAACTGGTACAGAAGAAGACTCAGGTGCATCGTCAATGTTGACTGCTTCAAATGATTGGCACAGCATCTCATGAATTTCCCCATCCATTTCAATGTACTTGAACGTGGACAGGTGACTCACAAAGATGTCTTCTTCCCCACACACTGTCACAACCTGCCCTTCAAACTCATACTTCAGCTTTTGATGTAGAGTAGAAGTAACAGCCCCGGCTCCGTGAATCCAAGGGCGTCCCAATAGGCAGCTATATGCAGGTTGTATGTCCATTACATGGAACGTGGATTTGAATACCTGTGGTCCAATTTGTACGGGCAATTCCACCTCACCAAACACAGATCGTCTAGTTCCATCGAATGCTCTGACCACCAACTCACTAGGCCTTAAGATCAAACCATCAACTTCCAGCTTCATTAATGCCTTCTTGGGCAAGACATTGAGTGATGAACCAGTGTCTACCAGTACATGAGATAACGCTGCGCCCTTACACTCCATCGTGATATGCAAAGCCTTATTATGGTTTCTTCCTTCAACCGTCAGATCTCTACTTGTAAAGCCCAAGCCATGGCTAACATTAACATTGGAGATTACGCCCTCGAGCTGATTAACAGTAATTTCTTGTGGCACGTACGCACTCTTCAACACTTTCAACAACGCCTGCCGGTGCGCATCAGAGCACATCAATAGTGACAAGATTGAAATCTTTGAAGGGGTCTGATTCAGTTGGTCCACAATCTTATAATCGCTTTTCTTGATTATTTTCATAAATTCTTCCATTTCCTTATCAAAAGTAATCTTTGTCTCTGCTTCAGGTGTAGGCGCCTTTTCAACCACCTGTTTACCTTTAGCCTTTGCTGCGGCTTCGTCCTCTTTATCACTTCTCAAGGTTTGGGGAGCGAACAACCTTCCACTCCTTGTAAAGCCCCCTACACCCCCTACATTATCAATATTCGGGCTGATTGATGATTCAACTTCCTGCTTTTTACCTTCGTAATATACATCTGCCCCATAGTGCCATGGGATAGCTTTCGTAGATGTGAACGGAATTGGTCCTGGCACCGTGATAGTGACAGGACTGGGCCTTTCTGGCGCAACACTCGCCACGGGAACTGCATTGACCGGCATTTGAATCTCAGCGGGAGTGTAATAGATGGTCACGGTTGATATCTCATCAGTGTCTTTCACGACTCTGTCGAACTGTAGACATCCTTCATCGATCAGATTCTGTAAACCCATCTTCAACTTATCACAGCCGTTCTCCTGATTCATACACTCAGAGCAATCTTGATTACAGCCCGGGAACACCTGTCCCTTCAAAAAACGATCTTTTACAACCAACAAAGAAGTTTTCACTTGATGGATATCTGTCACCAGATTCAATCTCCTCCCATCTTCAATAGCGTACACATTTGCTGCACTATGATCAGGCATGGGATGCTGAGTAATATTAGGAGCGGGAGAGAAATTGATGGCTTTAGCATCAATCAAATCTTGTACTTTATGATGGAAAGCCCAACATTTTTCAATGGAGTGCCCCTGAGCACCTGAGTGGAACTCACAACGAGCATTAGCATCGAAGTTAGGTGGCAGGTTTCCAGCAACCGGAGCTTTCATAGTACGGAGTTCTACCAACTTTAACTCGAGTAGCCGGGGCAACAGCGCGGCATAGGTCATAGGGATAGGATCCATCTTACGATCCCTCTGTCTAGACCTTTGCTGGAAAAAAGGTTGTTGCTGTTGAACTTGTTGTTGGGATTGTTGTTTCTGAACAGACGGTGTGGGGATTGTTACAGCATCTACCTGATAATAAGCTCGAGAACGCCCTCTGCCTCGTCCTCTAAACACAGCATTCGTATCACCTTCTCTTCTTTTCTGGTTACTAGCAAACGGTTTCTTCGTCCCCGAAGAGCCAGCCCCACTCACATCCTGGATCTTTCCAAGCTTTAACAGACTTTCTATTCTTTCTCCCGCAATCACAATATCAGCAAATCCAGTCGACGGACAAGCAGCTAATCTGTCAAGATAGGCCCCTTGCAAGGTGCCCATGAACATATCTGCCATTTCTCTGTCTGACAAGGGAGGTTGGACCTGGGCAGCCATTTCCCTCCACCTCTGTGCATATTCTTTGAAACTCTCTTTGGCATTTTGTGACAACCCCTGCAATTGAGTGCGGTTGGGCGCCATGTCAATATTATACTGGTATTGCTTCAGGAACGCTTCTGCCAGATCTTTCCAATTCTTCACAGCAGCTCTATTCAACTTCATGTACCAGGTCAAGGACGCCCCAGCCAGACTGTCCTGAAAATAGTGCATCCATAGCTTCTCGTCATCCGTATGGGCTGAAATCTTCCCAAAGTAAGCTTGAAGATGCGTTTGGGGACACGCATTGCCGTGATACTTATCAAAAGTGGGAGGTTTGAATTTAGGGGGAATTCTGACTCCTGGGACCAGCCCCAAGCTGGTAATATCAATACCCATAGAGTTCTTGCATTCTATGGCCCTGATCTTTTCTGCTAACTCATCATACCTTCGATCACCTTGATTACCCACATCAGCATCCAGCAGAGTAAATTGGTCTTCCAGAGTATCTTCAAGAGTAATACCAGCATGCCTACCATTTCCATTACCCCGATTGTTACCACCAGGAGGAGGGTTGCCACCGGGAGGAGGGATGCCGTGTCCCTGTGAATTGTCATGCTGATCACCTTCGGGCCCATTGTCTGGACGCTCGACCAGAAGCCTCAATCTCTCCTGATTTTGCGCCATGCCAGTCATGAGGGTCATGAACTGGTCCATACGCGCCCTCATTTCAGCCAAATCACTTTGCACTTGGTCCATGATTCTTACTTGATTCCTTCGCGTCGAATATCGGTGAATATAACTCTCCGCTATACTGCCTGAAACCAAATAAAGGTTAGAGTTCCTGCAACGAGTACCTGAAAAGCAAGTAACAAAAAATGCAAAATGATATGCAATGCCATGCAATGCCATGTTTGTCATTTCCGAGGTGCTTTATACCCTGATTCCAATCCAACCACAGAAATCTGAAGACCAGAAATTGTGATATAAAGAGACGTGTCGTGGTCATGTGCTTGTGTGCAGCTATCTGATAAGGAATAATTCTGAATAAAACTGCTCATACTCATTCAACAAAGTATTCAAGTACATTTAAGAAAGGTTCAACCGCAAATGCAATACAAGGAAAAATGGATCCATCAACAAGCCTGATGGTAACCATTAACAACAAAATATAAGGAAAAGAACATCAGTCTGACAATTCCACATCCTTCAGCTTATCACTTGAGTATTTGATCTCCTCAAAAAGTATACGGGTACGCTGGTGATTCGGCTTTTCAATCATTTCTTTGATCAAGACATCCCTTTTCTCAAGAGCTTCAGCTAAAGAACCCATATGCAGCATCAGAGCCTCGTCATCACACACTCCTTTGTGTCTCTTTATGCCAGCTTGCGTCTTGAGTATCTCCCTTTTTATCATGACTTCCTCAAGCTCTTTCTTGGTATTCCTCAGCTCACCTCTAGCTTCTTCTAGCTGTTCTTGACTCTTACCGAGGCTTTCCCGATACTTTCTCCTCTGCTCATGCGCCTTTTCAAGCTCTTCGTCCTTAATCTGCAACTGTTCCTGTAATTCAGCATTCTCTATCCTAACTTCGTCCCAAGCGTGCTGAAACTTTGTTAACTTTTCTTTGGTCTGTGCTAACGCCTGTTTGGTTTGCTTGTGGGCTTGAGTAGCATCATCAGCACCTTTACTAATCTTCCGGCAATGTTGTGCTCTTCCAGCAAAGTCTTTTTCTTTTGCAGTTAGGATTTGTTCAGCATCTTGGGCTTTCCGCTCCAGCTCTTTGTTGGCATGTAGAGCATTCTGAAGACGGCTACTCAACTCGGAATTCTCTCCTTGGAGCTTTTCCACCAAGGCTTGCAACTTGTCAACTTCTTCCACAGTAGCAGTGCTTCTTGCTTTCTCATTCTCCGGATACAAAAGGGGTGCCTTACCAAAAGGCAAGAGAAAATCTTCAACTCTTTTCTTCACCCACTCTTCATATGCTGGATAAACCCGGTTGTTAGGCTTTCCTAGAGTAACTTTCCCCTTTTTCAGTATGCTACCCCAGCTTTCAGAAGCTTTCTGTGCTGCTTCCCACCCATCTGATGTATGAAAATAGAGGGACTCCTCCACATCTCTCTTAATAGGCGGACCTGTCAGGGCATATCCAAATTGTCGAATGGCCAAAGAAGGATTGTAGTTAATCCCACCCAGCCTTCCTATCAGTGGAACGTTAGGGAACTTACCACAGCTGTGGATAATATTCTTGCCAATCAGCCCATGATCTACCCATACGATGTCCTTGGCCACCAATCCCATTAAACGCTGTTTCCACTCTAGAGAATCTTTGGAATCCACAAAAGCCCCTGATTGTGGTAAACGGCCTGCAAACCACTTATAGAACAAGGGTGCACAACAACGAATTATCCCTCCTCTTTTCTTTTCGTTTCGGTTGTACAACGAGTAGTGAAGATCTCCCAGTAGCGTTGGCACCGGGTTCTTCATCATGAATATTCGTATAGCGTCTGTATCAATGAAATCCGGCTCATTGGGAAACAACACTATGCCGTATATACAAAGGGCTAGCAAAGCATTAAAAACAAGCCAATTCTCGCCTTTAGCTGCTTCCTGGGCCTTCTTAATCAGATATTCCAGCTTGTAACCACGAATCTTTCCTTTGTTGGAGACATTGTCACTTAACTCTGATTTGCTCAAATAAAGAGCACCAGCCAACTTTCCAAAGTCAAGATCCCCCACCGATCCAAAGAAAGGGGGCTCCTCCTTGATAGCAATCCCCAACATGTTGGAATACTCCTCCAAGGTAGGAACCAACACATAGTCTGGAAATACAAAACATCTCAGAGGCGGATCATAGAACTGCATCAACGTATGGAGACCTCTGGCTTCATAATCACTGACATTACGGACCATAGATAAAATCCACCCATACTTCTCTTCAAAAGCTTCTCGTACTGCCGGACTCGCCATTCCCTTCAGCATAACAATAGGGCCCAAAGTAGGCGTAAGGAACTTATAGCTGATGATATTCTTCCTCTCTTTAGTGTTCATCTTTGCAGGGACCTGATGACTGGAATCAAGGGTAATATATACACCTGGAAATGAATAAACATGTATGTTAAAATATGATAATGCAATGCAAAGGGCAATGTGATCAGGTAATCAGGTGTCTGTGCTGAACTGTGACCGGTGTCGGTGTAGCTCTGAGACTAATATGGAACCATAGATAAGAACCATCTGAATACAATAGGATGACACTTCCTTTTGTACGATGATGATAGAAAACCGGGTATGTAGGAGGTCATGGTTACCTGCAAACCTGTAAACAACCCGCCCTTCTCACATGTGGGTACTAGGATGTTCAGTATCCTAGGCTCTCAGGTCGAGAAATGATGATACGTTCACCATTTCTGGTTTGGCATCATCATCAATCGAGGAGGCCTCAACTGATTCTCCAAAACGAAAGGTCCTCAGCTTCTGGCACTGAGGTCGAGAAGCAATAGTACATTCATCCCTCAGGGTACAGTACTATCGCCAATCAAGGAGTGCCTCCGCTGACTCTCTTTCAAAAAGGGATGTCCTATAGCAAGTTCCCAGCATTGGGTCCTCGGATCGAGAATGTGCAATGGGTTTGCCACGGAATGTGGTCTGCCACTGTCACATCTCGGGAGGAGTGCCGTAACTGAGTCCTCGGGAATGGTCACCAGAGTCGACAGTTCCTCAAGAGAATAACCACTGGCCTGCATAACATGCAGTAGCAGAAAGCTCCTGATAGAACCTCGTCTGGTTGTGGGTCTCATGAACAACAATACGTGGTCACCACCACGCAAGCGTCATGACTATCCACTCTAATACCTATGTATGTACTCAAGCCTGTGTAGTGAGCTTATCTCTCAGAACACCCCGCCCGCCAAACAGAAAACAACAGCACAGTCCAGCACAATAATGATATGTAATGCAGTAAATGTGATAAATACAGTAAAGTACAGTAAAGCAGCAATACGGTAAATAATAATACAATACAACAGTAAATACCGCAAACAAAATACACCTAATGAAAGAAAAGCAAACAAGCGCTAGGATTGACTCGCTAAGGAAACCAGAGATTCTGGGTCATTATCCCCAGCAGAGTCGCCAGCTGTCGCTCCCGGGATTTTCATCCAAGTACAAACGCGAAAGTGGCACCGAAACAGAGTCGCCAGCAATGTGTATTTATCCCAAGAGAGGGAAAGGAAACACCGCGTCAACCTGAGAGAAAGGAAAAAGCATGGTCTTACGACCAAAGAACTGGGTTCGGGAGTCAGTTACGTGAGAGGAAGGTATTAGCACCCCCTCACGTCCATCGTACCCGATGGGATCCACGCTTGCTTGTCTCGATCAAAGGGTGTAGAAAAGATACTGGAGAAAGGACTGAAAAAGGAAAGGAGAAAGAATGGAAAAAGAAAGAGAAACAAACGTAGGGAAAATAAAAGGAGTGCTCGCATGGGCCCTACCCCACTGCCTACGTATCTCATCGGGAGCATGAGAATCAGAGCAACGTAGTTCCCCTCAATAGGGATGGATTGTTTGCATTTTTTTAAGGAACGGCTAACGTTCTAGCTCAGGTGTTGCAGGCTCGCTGGTCCGAGTGCGTTACCATCTTGCAAGAGAACGAGTAGAAGCGCGTTCGTACGCTAAGAGTGAATGAGGTGAGAAAAGAATTCCCGAAGGAAAGACGTTATTGTTTGTTTTTGTCTTTTAAGAGTCTTTTCATTTGTTTGCATATGACAGTGTATCTGAATCTTAGTCATTGGAATGTGTACATTCTCACATTCCAAGATGGAATGGATAAGAAAGCACACTAAGAGTGAAGAAGACCCCCACACTTAGTTCCAATTGTCAAGGTTCAAACACACTAGCATACTTGTGTTTATTAAGTGTTTTTGTAAATCATGAAGTGAAGAAGTGTTTTTTATTATTTGCACCTTCAACAAGTATTGCATTTAAGTCCCTCATACAAGATCAAATATGTAACACATTGACCTAAGATGGGCCATATGCTACACATTTTAAGATTATAAGAGAAGACCCCTTATAATCTTTCCTTTATATGAAAGGCTTAAATGCAATAAATGCTTACCTTTATTAAGTGTTTTTGGGTTTCCTTTATAGATGAGAAGAGAGACTCAAAAGAAGGAGAAAGGTAAAATCTATGGGGGGACTAAGACACACCCTAGTATTAGCATACTTGGAAGTCCTATGGTTAGTGTGGTATGAGAAACCTAACCTAAAAGAAAAGAGAAGAAAGAGGGAAGAACACAACTTACTTCCAAGATGGAAGTTAAGTTAGTTCTAAAGAGGAAGGAGGAAAGTTATGAAGACAAAGCATTATGAAATGCTTAAACAATCACAAATTGAAAGATTAAAAGGTGAGGGAAAGGATTAGAATGTGGAAGCATATCCACACTCACATGACTTACCATTAGCCCCTGAAAAGGTTAGTACCATTATTTGCAAGTAAAGAAAGAACATAGGATGAACAAACTAAACTCAAACAAATTGAGGAACAAAGTAAAATGAGATTGAATGCTATAAGAACCTCCAAGTCAGAATGTACATCTCCAAAGGTGTTCACTAATATAAACACATCAAACACCAAACCACAAGTACACAAACAAAGAACTAAAGCACCAAGAAGTGCATTATAAAAGAAGTAGAAAAGGATGAAAGAAAATGCAAAGCAACTATGCAAGAATGCTTCATGAGAGGTTATGGTCAGAATATGGACAACTTAAACATGTGCCTAAACATGGTCTTCAAACCTCACTCAAATCATGCAAACAATTTCTCAATCCATTAAGAGGCAAAGAAGCAAAAGTGAAGTGATGTGATCATGATTCATGCTTATGCAAAAAGTGACTTAGAGTGAAAGGCAAACACAAACATGCAAAGATGAGGTTCCATTATCACAACCAGAGATCAATTAGCATGCTATCAACCCTCCAACAAGACCTCAAATTATGGCACAAGTGCCTTCATGATCAAGCAAACCAAACATGAAGCATACATTCATAAAATGAACAAGTTAGATTTCATGCTTCAAACAAATATCAAACATGCTTCAAAAATTATGACTTTCAACAATCAAACACCTTAAACATATGTCATTAACATATCAAAGCCACAAGCAATGGATCAGAACCAAAGTCATTCAACAATTAGGTCAAGACCTCATGAAAGTTTCATGCATCCATGCACAAAGCAACACATCCAAAGTCATCCAAAAAGACTTAACAAATCAAACCATAAAGCTTAAACATACTTCAACATGTTATAAGCACAATGCAAAAAGAAAGGGATCAAAACCAACTTTTATGATCAAGAACAAAAATGCACAAAATGGTATATCACAATAAGCATGCATATAAATGGAAATTCAAAAGAAATGATGGAACAGGGGCAAAAATAGTCATAAAATCAGAAAATAAAAACATGAAAAATTTCCTAAATGTTTCAATGATGTTTATGAATTTTTGTAGAATTTTCCAATATGCTTTGGTATTTTTAAAAAATTAGAAATGAAACATGTACAATAAAGGAAAAATGAAAATGAAATGCAAAGGGAAGGGGGTATGAACATAGCAATAATACAGTGCAAATTAATTGGGCTTGGAAACAGGGGGGTGTGATTATCAATCTGCATAGGTCCATTTACGCGCCAAACACAATAATAAGTATGAACCCTCAGTCAACAATCTTGACTCACTCACAACCATTAGATCAAGTCCAAGTCCAGTCAAAGTCAAAGTACGCGCATGATCAACAAACACACGTGAAGGAACACATGACATACCATGCACCACACCACACCATGCTTAAGTGAAATCAGAAATATGACACATGCATAGCACGTGATTTTTAATGTGCTGTCACCATTGTGAGCATTAGATCAAACGAAATCAACGGCTGTGACTTAATCTGGCATGCAAAACCCTAATGTAACCTCACCGGCCGGAGAGGGACCTCCGGTCACCTTCTCCGGCCACTCTCCGGCACTGTAAATATCACATGCTTCCCAAAATCAACAAACTAGGTATCAAACGAAAGCTAATCTCATGAGGAACACAAATTCAGCAACAAAATTCACAGATCAAGCATGAATAAAGAGAATCGAAGAAGAGAAACTTTGCCCTAAGTTTCAGTTCTAAACTCCTAAGGAGCTCTATCAACTAGCCGGTTTCACATAGCTTCTAATAAGCTCAATAACACATCAACAAGTTAAAACAGGATAAAATCGTGCAAGCAAAGTTTGAGAAATTTTGGAACCTGAAACTTGAAGATCTTTGAGTTGTTGAGAAAACCAGAGGTGAGAACTTGTTCTTGAACTTCTAGAACTTCAATTTGAGCAAAATAAATGCTATTTGGTCTTGAGAATAAGAAGAAAAACTGAATCTGAGATTGAAGCTAACTGTGCTATTCAATGCTTCAGTGAGGTATTCTTGCTTGATGGTGAAGATTGAAGAAGAACTTGAGGAATTCGTGCAGGCAGGTAGAGGGAGAGTTCAGAGAGAAAGCTTGATAGTGTTTTTTGGAGTGAGAGTGCAAAATCAGAGTTTTTTTTTCTCAGCTCCAAATTCTGTTAGAGTTATTTATATAGGTGTGGTTATGGTTTAACTCTGGTGGTTGATGGTTAGAACTCTAGTTAGAGTGAGTTAGTTAACTGAGTTTGAGTTAACTAACTGAGTCCTGTTAGTTATTGGCACGAGTTGGAGAGCTTGGTTAGAGTGTGGAAAAGCTCATGGTCACTTATGGTGAGGATAATGGAGAATGGTGATGATGGTACTGATGTTTGCATTATGACTTGCAGGGGCAAGCTTCTGTTTTCCCTTTTTAGCGTATGATAGCAGCATGGTATTCATGTGTGTAAGGGAATGTTGGTCTTAATGAAGTAAGGGTGGATGGTGTGTAGCATACGCGTGAACTGTCATGGACCAAACAAATGCCAAGTCACAACATTATGTTTTGGCAACCTCTCATTAGTGAAAACATGGAGATTTGGAGATGGAGTTCTTGGTGTACAATGAATGAAATGAAGAGCATTTGGTGTCATTAGAAAGAGGAGACATAAGAGAACATGTTTAGTGTTGGAATTAGATTGAATGGAAGTTTGGAACATGATCAAAAATAGCTTGCAACAGAAGGAACCAAATTGGTGTATGGGCATGTGACTTGGTCTGCAGGCAAGGCCTTGGTGCCTATGGAAATTCAGTTGTGTTGACCAATCTTTGAGCTATCATAAACTCCTTATCCTTTGATCAAATGAAAAAAATCATGAACATCAATCTTGAAGATCTCACATAGGGGAAACAACTTTGATGTTGCAAAGATTTTCCATTTGAAGCCTTTAACCATGAGTAATTGATCCATACATTTTGCCCACCAACTGTTTGAGAAAATGACTGCGCGCAGGACCTGGCCAAACTTGGTCATGACATGGTTTTTGGGCCTACTTTCCTCCAACTTTGATCAATCATATCTCCCGCATTTTTTATCCAATGGAAATGTTCTACCCATGGATTTGAAGCTTAAAGCAAGGCCTTTCATTGAGGCAGAGTGGAATTTTCATTGTGGTGCTCCAATTTTGAATGGCCTTGGTTCCAATTCTGATGCAAAATGGCCAAAAACTTGCTATTTTTAGTAACCCCACTTCATCCAAAAATGGCAACTTTCCAAATCTTGATTTTTTCATGATTCCTTTGGAGTTTCTTGATCAAATTTTGTACATTGGTCACATATAACATGAATTTCATGAATTTGGCCTTAAAAAGTCAAGGGTTGACTTTTTCCCCTGATTATTTGACTTGGCCCCCAAATTCCCTGATTTTTGATCTTTCTTCCAATTGAATCACTTCTAAAACCAATTGAGATGCAATCTTCCATACACATACACTTAAGACCATGTAGAATACCATGACATCAAGTTTTGTCCAAAAAATCAAAGATTCCCTGATTTAATGGGAAACCCTAGTTGTGGTGCCCACCTCCTAGGAGAAAAATGTGCAGTCTTCAATTTCAAATTCCTCAGAGTATGTTGTGTATCCTCTTAAAGGATGATGAGATGTGCCACTTGAGGATGATCTTGAATCAATGAGCTATCTCTTTTGAGGGTTTTCCTTCAATTTTTGACCCTCTTGCATGATGAAAGATGTATTGCTTCAATCTCCCCTTGGATTTCACTTTCTTGAGATAGTGGATGATCAATTGAGGTAGTATGAGACATGAGAGACCTCTTGACTTGCCTTGAGACCACTTGATTAACCTTTTGTGCTTTGAATGGTCTCTTGATTGTCCACCTCCCACCTGACCACATGCCCTGATGGTAAGAAGGATGCCATGCTTCATTTTTCTATGTTAAATGCAATGTAATGTTAATGAGGTGGATATGATATGATAAATGATAATGCCATGCTATGATGACAAAGGGGAGAGCAAATTTTGGGGTATTACACGTATTCCCGAAACAGGGAAATCAAAGCGATCATAGTTCCTCCTATTCTATGGGAGGAAAGAGATGTTTTGGTGTCTTGTTCAAAGCCCAAGATTGAAGCTAAAGGGGTGATTTGTATCTTGTTCAAATCCCAAGATGTGAAGCTGAAGGGTTTATGTTGAGAGAGAATTTGCCATCTATAAAGAGGAGTTGTTAATGTTTGTATGCTATGAGCAAGGCACAACTTTGATGCTAAAAGGTTGACTGACTCAACCGGGGTTTTCTTTATACAAAGCCTAAGAGGAGGCTAGAAGTTGACTTTTTCGGGGAAAATGTTCTTTCTGTCTTGTACAAAGCCCAAGATTGAGGCTAAAATGGTTTGACTCAACAAGAGAGTTTGTCATACTCAACAAGAGAGTGATTTGGTGTCTCGTATGAAGCCCGAGATGGAGGCAAAAAGGGAAGATGGACTCAACCAGAGAGTCTGAAAAGGTGATTGACTCAACGAGAGAGTCTAAGATTTTATTGACCCAACAAGAGAGTATTTTATACTCAACAAGAGAGTGTTTTGCTGTCTCGTACGAAGCCCGAGATAGAGGTTAAAAGGAAATTCACTCAACAAGAGAGTCTGAAAGTTAATTGACCCAACAACAGAGTCTTTTATACTCAACAAGAGAGTGTTTTATATATGTCTTGTATGAAGCCCAAGATGGAGGCTAAAAGTGATTGACTCAACCAGAGAGTCTTTTATACTCAATAAGAGAGTGTTTTATATGTCTTGTACAAAGCCCAAGATGGAGGCGAAAAGTGGTTGACTCAACAAGAGAGTCTTTTATACTCAACAAGAGAGTGATTTTCTATGTCTTGTACAAAGCCCAAGACGGAGGCTAAAAGTTGTTTGACTCAACAGGAGAGTCTTTTATACTCAACAAGAGAGTGATTTTCTATGTCTTGTACAAAGCCCAAGACGGAGGCTAAAAGTTGGTTGACTCAACAAGAGAGTCTTTTATACTCAACAAGAGAGTGATTTTCTATCTCGTACGAAGCCCGAGATGGAGGCTAAAAGTGGGTTGACTCAACAAGAAAGTCTTTTATACTCAACAAGAGAGTGATTTTCTATCTCGTACGAAGCCCGAGATGGAGGCTAAAAGTGGGTGACTCAACAAGAGAGTCTGAAAAGGATTTGTACAAGGCCCAAGAGGAGGCTGTCTTACCACCATGGATTCGGGAGATCCGGAGGCAGGTCCAAGTATGGGGAACTCTCATGAGAGACCCCGGGTTTCTGCCTATGTTTGAAAGGGAACTTGAGAATGTCTTTGAGACTCAAGGGTCTTAGACTATTCAAGTCTAGAGTTTTATCTTTTGTACAATGCCCAAGAGGAGGCACGAGCATTGAGGGATGAGTATCAACCCTACAACGGCCGGAGTTTTTGGACGCTGGAAAGACTGCTCTAGCAAAGGATGACTAAGTTCTGTCTTATACCTTTAAGAGGTCGTCGGGGTCCTTGTATTAAGCCCAAGAGAAGACATAAGAACTTCTAAGAAGCCGAAGGGTCCTTGTACAATGCCCAAGAGGAGGCAGGGATACTTTTAGGAAGCCTGTGGGTCCCCAAACCCCGAGAAGTTCAAGACATGCTATTCACCGAGAATAGATCAAGCCAGGAAAGCCCGAGAATTTGGAAGAAACTCAAGAGATGCCATTCATAGAGAAAAGATCATCTCTGGGGAGTTTGAGTTTCTTTGACAATGTCTAAGGGTGACAGCCTGAGAAAGGGTTCACCGAGAATGCTACCTTTCACGTCTCCATATTGTTTAACCCCAAGAGGAGGGAAGACTGTATCTGGAGATCCTACGGGGGATCTAGTTTTATTTGTATTTAAGAGTGACCAACAGGGCTTTACCTAGTGCTAGACGTAGTTGTTGGGGAAAACTCTAAATAGCTATACTAGTATTACACAGTGGATATTTGACAAGTATATAAAAGTTTATGAAATAAGACTTACAGTGAAACAGCCCCACAATATAGTTATATACATATGAAAGCGATAAATGAAAGTGGATAAACACTTACCCGTTGTAGAACTTCCATGCTGTTTGGTTAGTTGTTCAACAAAGAAAGCTTTGATAACAATATTATATTGTAAATCAAAGGAGAAAGTATTTTTGAAAAGATTGTTGGGGCTTACAGCTCGAGGAGAGGCCCGAGGTTTTATCAGTGATTGCACTGTTGTTTGAATTCGTACAGTGGGACTTATACAATATGTGAGGCTCAAAAGGTTTTCTGTACAAAGGAATGGGTCTTACACTCTCTCAAGAGGCCCAAAGGGTTTTAAGGAAAAGAAATGGGGCTTATAACACGAGCGTAGGCCCAGATGATTTGTTTTTGAACAGGCGATTGCGCCGAGATTTTTCTTTTAACGCGGAGGGACTTATACAATGTATGAGGCCTAAAAAGTTTTGGTTAAAAGGGGGTTGGGTCTTACCTCTATTAGAGGCCCACAAGTGTTTTAAGAAAAAGAATTGGGACTTATAGCTCGAGGAGAGGCCCAGGGTTATTTGTTTGAAAACTGGCAATCGCGTCGAGGTTTGAAAACACAGTCGGTCTTATACGATGACCGATGCCCAAAAGGTGGTGTATTTACAAAGGGGTTGGGTCTTACACTCTATTAGAGGCCCAAAGAGTTTAAAAAAGTTTTGCTTGGGTGAAAATCAAGGAAACCCTAATTTCATCATTTTAAAAGTAAATTCTCAAGGAAAATCAATAAAAAATGATAAAATACCAAATAAGTTTGAATAAACAACTTGTGATTTTTGGTTGAGATTAGGAAAATGATGTTTTAATCACAAGATGAATTAAAATTCATTTAGTTTTGATTTTCAACATGAGAATTCAATTTTAAAATGTTTAAAAATCAATTAAAATGAATTTATTCACAAAAATACCAACTATATTAAATAAATAATATAAACTTGATTTTTTTTTGTGGAATAAAATATTTCAATATTTTTGTGATTTTTTTACAAAAAGATTCAATAAAAAATAATTAAAATTGAGGGAGTTATTAATTTTCCAAACTATTAAAAATAATATGAAAAATAGTAGAAAAGTGGAAAAAATAGCAAAAAGAGGGTCTGGGCGAGGGGGATTCGAACCCCAGACCTCCTGTGTACAGGGCACGCGCCTTACCACTGGGGTGGTGATACATCCGTTGATTGAAACACAACCACAAATATACAAGGTTTGCCTTGTTTTTGGCCTGACCCAAGGCAAGGCAAGGCAAGATTTTGGTTAGAAACGTGAAGGCCATAACTTTCTCATTTCTCCATGGATTGGGACAAAATTTAGGTCTATCCTGCCTAGAATTTCACAAGGAATCCAATGGTGGTGGTTTTTTTTCCAGATCATGCTCTTATTGAAAAACCCGATAGTGGTTTTGAAATAGGCCATGATTTCCATTTTCTGTGCTACCTCTTGATACATGTGTGAATTACATGATAAATTGGTGCAAACATAATACATATAACATGTATAAGAGATGCATGATCAATGGACATCAAAGGAAAGCTTGATTCAAAGAATTCAAGTTGTGATGCTTACCTCTTTTTGGAGCTTTTGTGCAATCTACCAAGTGCTTTGTTCCAGAAATGATTTGATACTTTTGACACCCTCAAATGATCTCTTAGAAGCTTTTAGGATGGTTGGAATCAGCTGGAAACCTCGGGAGCAAGTTTGAGCTCTTTCTTGCAAAAGGGGCAAAAGTGGCCAAAATAGCAACTCTCTCAAATGGTGTTCCAGATTTGGGGAACCATTTGGGACAGTTCAAGGATGATATTTGGAGTGTGTTTGAGGTTTTATCTGGTTTGGAAAGTGACTGAATCAAGACATGACTTGAAAAATGCACAAAAGTCCTATTTTGAGGTTTTGAGAGATGACTTTGTGATTTTGGTGTTACAGGTCATTTGTGAAGGTTTGGACAACTTAGATATGACATGTTGGATGTGTTTGGATCATGAGCTGTGGTGGAATTGCTCTCTGACTCAAAAATTCAGAGTTACCTTGCTAAAAAAGGCATTTTTGCCAAGAGAAAGAGATTTTGAGGAAAGCAAGTGTTGTAGTGCTTTGGTGTACTCAAACCGAGCACAAATGAGCTCTATTTATAGTAGAGTAAGTTTGTTTTGGCTGCAATAGTGAATGGCAACTACTGCAGAGGTTTAGCCAATGTTGATCAATAGGAATCCAAGTCTCCTCTAGCCATTGACTAGAGGTTAGGGCACAGGCTGCTGGTTCCCTAGTTCTTGGATCATTCTTGACTAAATTCAGTTGGAAGAGGCTCAGTCCATGCCACCTTGGTACATCCATTAAATGCTCCAAACCAAAATTGGAGTCTTGTCCCTCTTTTAGGCATTTCTAGGTTTGGCATGCTACTTTTGGTTCCAAAGACTTGGGAGGATGAGGGATCAGTGTTTGTCCCTCCTTGGTCCCCCCTTGAGGTGTTCAGATGGATAGATTTGCTTGCCTTTTGCAAAATTTGGCCAAATCGAGCAAAATCCCTAAATCTGCCTTGCCATGACAGTTTGCAGCAAGGCATATTGGCATGATCATATCTCATGATTTAAGTGGAGTTTCATGGAGTTCTTGGCCATTTTGGAAAGCTCTTATATGATACAACACATGTGTAATCATAGTTTGTTTTGACACTTTTTGGATCCAAGTGAAAAATTCCCCTACATTTTGGAAAAAGTGAAACAAATTCTGACTTAGTGAAAATTTCACTAAGTGTTGGAAAAAGTGACATTTCATGTTTTCATCCATTTTGATCATTCCATAACTCAAAATCCATGATCAATTGGAATGAGGTGTAGTTGAAGCTTTTGTAGAGGGCCATGAGAGCTACAAATCCAGCTTTGAATGGGGAAAATGGCCTTGTGGTTTAGGAGTTATGATCCTCCAAAGTTGGTACACTAGCCACTTTGTTCCATAACTTAGAAAATTTCTAAGTTTTTTATGGTTACCCCTTTTACAAGTTATCCCACTTTTCTTGATTTTTCTTGATGAATGATGATTCCAATCACACATTAACATCATTTTAGGGTCAAAGAACCATAATTGTGAAAAATCTCAAAAAGTCAAAGTTGACTTTTGTGCACAGTTGACTTTTTGTCAGATGAATTCCAAACTGTGCGATTGTTTGTGAAATCAAGTCCTTGGCCTTAATCAAACTTAATGGACATGTTCCATGGGTGTTATTGGGTGTATTGAATCATGTCCCAAGGTTTGGGAGCATGCCTGGGTCAAAAGTCAAAGGTACAGTTGACTTTTTCCGCGAAACCCTAACTGTGGTTCTGATGAACTTGAAACTTGTGGATCAAGCTTCTTGGATCAATCAATTGTTGTAAATGGATCAATGTAGCTTATTAGAGGCCCTAAAATCATGTCTTGAGGTCTTGGCTCATTTTTTGTCCCAAAAGTCAACTTAGGGGTGAATTAGGTCAAGAAACCCTAATTCCTGATTTTTAGTTAATGCATCCCCTGAGGTTAAATTGACTTGATGGTTGGGTTCATGATGTCCCTTGGAGCATCTTAGGTTGTGCTTTGAAGCATTTGGCTCATGTCCAGAGGAAAATTTCCATCTGGAGGCCCCAGTCGACCAAAACCCTAATTTGGTGACACTGGCGATCTTGACGCTTGATCCACTTAGAATGTTGTAACCTTGTGCTTGATCCTTGATATGGGAGTCCTCTTGATCCTTTATGGATATTTGAGAGGTTAAACAAGTTGAAGATCATGTCATTTCTTGATTGATCCTTTGTTTAAGAGCTCTAAGAGGGCTTGAAACCCTAAGTTTGATTGTAGTGGATGCTCACCCATCTTTGGGGAGACTAATGAGGTATGATGGTACATCCATATTATGATGATAATTTGCACAATGATGGTAAATCTTAGTGGTCAAAATTTGGGGTATGACAATTACCATATTCCCATTCATATCATATAACTTCAAACTCAATCTATTACCACATTCAAGCGAGATAAAATAATGAGTAGCACCAGTATTAATAATAGCAACCAACTCGATATTATTAATAAAACAAGTACCTCTAATCAGGTTGTCCTTCTCTGGAACTTCTGCACCACTCAAAGCAAACACACATCCACTGGTCTGGGCAGCAGTAGCAGACTTCTTCGACTTTTGACATTGAGTACTGATATGACCTTTCTCACTACAATTGAAACAGTTCGGACCTTCTTCTTTGTAATCAGTAGCTCTATTCCCCTTCTTACCACATCGATAGCACCTCACCACATTATTGGTGCACGCATCAGCACGGTGACCTTGCTCACCACACTTATGACACTTTCCAGAAGTGGGAGCTGCTCCCCCACTTATCTTCTTCCCATTTAAAGCCTTCTGCTTCTCTTTGTCAGCTGAAGTTGTATAAGGCTTACCCCTATACCGCCTTTTCTTCTCACTCAACTGATTGTAGTGAGCAGATCGAGCTCGGCTGTCCTCATCGTAGATTCTGCTCTTGTCAACAAACTCAGCATACCTGCGGATCTGGTGATACCCAATACCCTACTTAATCTCTGGTCTCAGCCCATTCTCGAACTTGTGACACTTAGACATCTCAGCATCAACACGATTGTAGTGCGAACAAAACTTCACCAACTTCTCGAACTTTGCAGCATACTCTGCCACAGTCATATTCCCTTGCTTCAGCTCAAGGAATTCAACTTCTCTCTTGCCATGAGCATCCTCTGGAAAATACTTCCCCAGAAACTCATGCTTAAACACAGCCCAAGTTATCACAGTACCAACATCTGCAAGTCTCTGGCGGGTGTTATCCCACCAGTCCTCAGCCTCTTCTTCTAGCATATACGTTCCGAACTGAACCTGCTGCTCATCAGAACACCCCATCACCCGGAAGATCTTCTCGATCGCATTCATCCACCTGTGTGCACTTGCTGGATCATGCGTTCCCACAAAAGTCGGTGGATTGTTCCTTTGAAACTTCCCCAAAGCACGAAACTCATCAGGAGCTCCACCATTTGGATTCAGCTGCGCCACCACATTAGCAACCGATTCTAACGCATCAACAATTGCACGATATTTTCTTCCAGCCATCCTGTACACCACCAATAAGGCTAGAAAAACTAAAACATCGACAGTGTACACTCATTCGTCGACTGACAGGGACAGACATCAAGTAAAAACCTGGCCTGACGGACTGACCTGCTCTGATACCACTAATGTAACACCCTTCTATCCCCATAATTATTTCACATACGTATGGAAATTAAAGAAAATAAAATCACCACTCAAGGGTGTCACACTTCACAAAGGCATCATAATTATTTTCCTGCTCCGTAACACGGGTTACAACATATAGGAATAACAACTTATTTTGGATCAACACCTCCTTTAAAACAAACACGTCGCAGCGGAATTATCGTCATAAAAATATAATCTCCTTTATAAAACAACTCATAATAATTTAATCTTATCAAAATTGGAATTTAAAACAACTCAACATCTTCAAAATCCTCATGAAACACGTTAATCAAAGTAACACAATATTTCAAACAAAAGTGTTCCCAACCCCGATGTTACATAATCAGAGCAAGACACACCCTCTACTTAACTGAAAAGAAAACTGACTCCAAAGCTAACTCTTCACACACCACGAACTAATCTTGGTTATCTGCACGTTACCCACATAGAGGCAACATTCAAACAGGCAGGGTGAGTAATCACAATTCAATATAAATTATATAAATAAAATACATTAACAGGGCAACAGTTGTTTTTATCAATTACTTCAGCGACTCACCCAAAACATCATATAAAACATCACATCACCAATATCACTCATATGCAATCATGCAATGCCACCAAGAATGAAATACAACATCATAAAAATGCATGTGGTACCAAATCGTCATAATAATGGACACTAGGCCATCAACCCTCCAAAGATCCCCGTCAATAGGATCGATTCCGCATTTGGAACCGGAGCACGTCATAATTACCTCATATCCGCACAATGGGAATGAAGCATCGTCACAGAGTATGCATATGAATGTATGATACACAACATCACTAATCATCATCAATTAAACATCATAATGTGCATCATCATTCATCAATCCTCATATACATCATATCATCACATATTCGTCAAACAATCATCAAAACATCATCATATACTCATCAGTAACATCATGAAAAATCATCATATAACACGTCAACACATAGCAGCAATTTACAGCAACATCACAACATTAATATAATATAAAACATATATTTTCCATGAATTTTAAGTCAATAAAATAATATTTTTCAGCCCTAGGTTGCGCTAAGCGAGCCCCACCAGCGCTAAGCGTGCTACTCACTGCCTCGAGGAGGCGAAATTCCTCCAGACCGCGCTAAGCGCCCTCTGCGATTTTGGTAGAAAAACCCTGTGATAACAGCACTTCTCCATCTGCGATTCAACACCCCTAAACCAGATTTTATCCTTAAATCATCACAGATTATGTTATTATAACCTATATCTATCACATATACATCAATAACAACAATCATTCCATAGTAAATCATCAAAATCCATCAATTCCTAGGTTTTCCCCCAAAACCCCAATCACCCACCAACACCTAATCTTTATATCAAAATATTGCAAGATGATACTCCCCATACCTTAGAATATTGTCTCCTTCGACCTCTCTTGAAGTTTCGCCGGAATTCTTCTATGCCCTAGCCTCCTTCTCACTTGTTCTTCAGAGCACCTTTGCCTCTTCCTCAAAAATAATACGAATAATGAGTTCCTTTCACTATTTTCTCTTAAAAATACCCCTAAATGTGCTCTTCCCATTATACCCTCACTTATCCATCCCTAATGACCAACATACCCTCAATACTCCCACTTCTATTATTTTAAATAATAAACAATAATTTGAATAATACTATATGATTATTCTTACTCTTAATATTATTAAAATAACTTCACCACAACGCATCGTGCCACATAACTACATATCGTCAAAAATCACCTTATATCCTCAAATAAGCAACAATTAATCATAATCGAATTTGGGGTGTTACAATTATCAACATCTCAGGCTGTTTTCTTCATTCGCATTCACCCAAAGCATGGAGATTAGGGTTTCTTATCCCTTTATTGTTTGGGCATGCGTCGCTCAATTCAGATTCGGTTGAAGTTATCAGGTCAAGTGTGTGTGCAATATTGGTTGGAAATTCATTGGAAGTTTGACCTAATCTTGGTCAACCAAGTGGTTTGTTTCAGGATCCAGTTATTAGACTGTGGCAAAGACAGTTGTTTCAAGGTGGATAATCATCAGGGTCAGTTGAATTTCAATTAGGGTTTTGGTAAAGTGGCAATTGTAATATCCTAATTTTTACCCCTAAGATCCCACATACCATTTACATCTCATACCACAAACAAGATCACAAGCTTTGGTTCTCTTGCTTTCCTTTGTAGGTTTGTTCTTGAGGGAGATCATTGAGCACCCCTGTTTTCTTGTTTGTTTGATATTTGTTTATGTTTACTAACCCCTAATTAAAATCCAAAAATATGTTTGTTTTTTTTCTTTTTCCTTTACTAACTTTTTCAATAAGAAGTTGGAACCAAGAATATCAAATATCGGTTCCTCAGCTCGAGTGAAATTTATCTGAACAAAGTAAAAGTTCATCTGCAAACAATTCAAAATTATTTGATCAAGAGTTTCCAAGATTTAATTGATCATTATTCAAGAGACTCCAAGTTTCATGTGTTTATTTCCATGCCTTCTTTGACAAGCAAAAATAATCAAGCCATAGCCAAGACATCACATCAAAAAGCAATTTTTCACAATTTTTGCTGTGTTAATCGGTTAACACTATATGGTTAATCGATTAACCAGTGCGTTTTTGTGAAAAATAAGCCAAATTCAAATTCTGCAGCATTTTGGAACCAAATTCACTTTGCTTCATCATGAGAATATTCTAGATCATCTCATTTTAATTCCCCTACCTCATCACAATTAATTACCACCATACACCCTCATTAATCACCACTTGATTTTGATTTTGCCTCCAAATTCAAATTCCATGCCTAATTTTGGTTCCAAACCAAACTCCAATCCACCAAAATTTCCAAGGCTAGATTCTATAAATAGAGGCCTCATTTCATTCATTTCACAAGCTTTTGATAACCAAATTCACCTTGCAAAAATTTCTCTCAATTCTTCATCTACCCAAATTCACCAAAGCTCTTTCTTCCATTTAAAGTTAGTAAGTTCTACATTGGAGCTTAATAATCTTTGAGCTAAACCTCCATACAAACACTTTTTCATCATCAATTTTTGTAGATCAAGGCTTTGGAGTGTGGTTCTTGGAGTTGATTTGAAGAATTTTCAGATTTGAAGTGGTAAACTCCTGATCCACCATTGTTGTGCTTGATTCATCTTCCATAATGTGATTTATCGTTGATTCTTGTTGCTTGATCTTTGGATCTTGCAAAATGTGTTTTATTGGTGTTATTTACTATTGTTTTACTTGAATTTTCATCCTAATTCACATTCATGATCATGAGGTGTTTGAAGAAATGATAGGATCATGAATGCTGAATTTTTTTCAAATTTTGTTGTTGTTCTGTCAGGGTTAGTCGATTAACCAAATACAGAACAATTTTGTTAATCGGTTAACCAGTAGCAGAATTGTGATTTTGGTTCTATTTTGGGGCTGTTTTGGTTCCTTTCTCTTCTTCTTCCATTTCCTTTTGATTTTTGCTTTGGTTTTCACTTTAAAAGGTCCTATTCCTCTTTAAATTCATTGGACTTAGGGTGTAGATGAAGTTGGATAAACATTCACTAATTCAAATCTATCTTTAAAGTGAATTGTTCAATTCATTTTAGGTGCTTTGAGTTAATGATATGTTTAGTACTTTAATCCACCAAGATGAGTGGATGAACTTAAAGATGGAATGATCTTGAAATTGTAATTCAATTTGGTTTTCCCCTCCCTTCTTCTTCTTTTTATTTTGATCGATGAAAATCTTCAATATCATTGGAACT
This sequence comes from Lathyrus tuberosus, assembly GCA_022829125.1. Classification (NCBI taxonomy): domain Eukaryota; kingdom Viridiplantae; phylum Streptophyta; class Magnoliopsida; order Fabales; family Fabaceae; genus Lathyrus; species Lathyrus tuberosus. The sequence continues at coordinate 685,929 of JALAZF010000241.1, read as the reverse complement.
TGTTTTAAGTTCTTGATGAAGATGAGATCGTTACCACTTTTCTTTTCGTGCGGTATTGCTTTCGGAGAGTGATCTACATATCACTTCTCTAGCATGCATTAGCAGTAATATTGTTATTGACCGACCTCAGATAGTCGTGGCTTCTATATAAGTCTGATTATGATTGCTTAACATAGCGCTAAATTGTCCCTAAATCGGAAAACCATTGTGATTTGTAAGCGAATTATCATTCTCCTATTCGTCCATGGCGTAGTTTGAAATAGATTGGATTTCTCTTGTTACCCGTAGGGGTTAGTTGGCATACTCGTTGATTTTATCCGAGTTGGAGTCCTCCCCATGGTAATGTATGAGACCATGTTTTCATTCTCATGGATGTCTAGTCGAGCATTTCCGAAAACACAACAAAACTTTGTTCTCTCAATTTGGATCACAATTGCTCTCCATTCTTATATTAATTTGTGCTATGTTTATGCTTCCTTATTGCTCCATATCTCTCTTTATTTTTTATTCTTTAAGTTATCATATCATATCATATTATTTGTTTATGCTTCCGCTATTTTTCCTTTGACCACTTGGACCATTTGTTTATGTTTCCGCTATTTTTCCTTTGTCCATTTGGACCATTTGTTTATGTTTATGCTCTTTTTCTTTTGTCCATTTGGACAAAAAACATTAATAGAAGATTAAACCCCTACAAAACTTGTTCTCTTAATGGTGGATTATGATTACTATCCTTTGCATTGGATACAGAACTTTGGACTTAGAACTAGGATCTTAACCTATGCTTGGAAGTTTGTGATGGAAAACCTTGGATTTTGGGTACTTGAAGTTCTCATTTGAAAACTTATTTTGACCAAGGCCTAATCTAAAGGAAGGGATTCTTATGTTATGGAGCTTACTTTTGTGGTTAGACCGTTCTTATCCTTAGCTTTTATCTTTATGCAATAGGATAATCCCTTCTTCTCCACCCCTTCTTTAATTTTCAAAATCTTCTCCCTTTTTCAAAACCTTCTTATTTTCGAAACTTAAAACCGCTTTCATAATAAAACCTTGCCTTTGGTCAAGTGATTTTCAAACTTTGTTTTTGTTAATAAATGTCAATCCATGTTAATCATACTTTGACCATTTCAAAAATACATAAAAAATACAAAAACTCATTCAAACTTTTTGTACTTTTTTGCACTTTTTCTTTTAAAATTTTTCAAAAAGATTAGACATGAGTCATTTTCTTTGATGAGATGTATAGCTCCTAACCATGGTATTTTGTGTAAAGTATGATCATTTTCCACTATGATGTTGAAGTGATTAGTCTTGTTGATTTTTATCCAAGCAAATCCTTCATCTTAATGTGATGCAAATGCCTCTTTCACATACCATTGGGTAATTAGTTGAGTATTCTCTCTTGAGAATGTCAGGTTGTCTTTTCAAGTTAAAATGAATCATAACCAACAAATTTTTGTTAGTTGTACCATGAACTACGGGGTTTTGATCCTATATTTCACTTTGTGGGTACGTAGGCATGAAGTGATAAGTCTCTCTAAACACAAAAATCTTAAAAAAACACTTCTCTTCTCATCTCCCCAATCTCATTTCAAACAAACATTTTCAAACCAAAAAGCGTAGATATTTCAAAGGTCTCTTATAGAGTACTATAGACGTTTTGGGTGCTAACACCTTCCCTTAGCAAAACCAACCTGTCATACCCCAAATTTTGACCCTAAGTCTTCACATCATTGTGCAAATCATCACCACAACATGGATGCACTTTCATACCTCACTAATCCTTTCAAAGATTGTTGAGTATTCACCTTAACCAAGGATTAGGGGTTTTAAGCCCTCTCAGAGTATTCAGGCAAAGGATCAATCAAGATTTGACATGATGTTCAACTTGTCAAACCTCTCAAACATCCATGAAGGATCAAGAGGTCTCCTTCATCAAGAATCTAATACAAGATTGCATCATTCCAAGTTGATCAAGCCTCAAGATCATCAGTGTCACCAAATTAGGGTTTTGGTCAACCAAGGCCTCCAAAGAGAAATTTTCATCTGGGAATGAGCCAATACTTCAATATAAGATTCAAGAAGCTCAAAATAACCTCATGAGTACATTCATAAGTTCAAAATAGCCTCAGGGGATGCATCTATCAAAAATCAGGAATTAGGGTTTTGACCTAATTCATTCCTTAAGTTGACTTTTGGAGCAAGGCATGATCCAAGACTTCAAGATATGATTTAAGGATCTCAAATACATCATATTAATCTATTCACAAGATTGGATTGATTCAAAGAACTTGATTCATAAGCAATACAAGGATTCAAATTCAACTGGACCTCAAACTAGGGTTTCTGAGAAAAAGACAACCATACCTTTGACTTTTGAACAAAGCATGATCTAAAACCTTGACACATGATTCAATACATTTAAAAACACCTTTGGAATCCATCCATTAGGTTCAATTTATCCCTAGGACTTGATTTCATAAAGGATCACAAAGTTCAAGTTTCATCTAAGATAAAAAGTCAACTGTTATCAAAACTAAGTTTGACTTTTGGGATTTTTTTGGCAAACATGGACTCTTTAATTTAAGAACAATGTTAAATTGTGATTTGGATCATGATCAATCAAGAAAAGTGAGGTTACTTGCAAAAAGGGCAACCTTGAGAAACTTAAAATTTCACTAAGTTATGGAAAATAATGATTTTTACCCAACTTTGCAAGGCCATAACTTGTGATCCAAGCAACCATTTTTTCCCATCCAAAGCTCAAATGATAGATCTTTTTACATACAACAAGATTACAAAGCAGAATTACCCCCAAAAAATGCATAGATTTTGAGATATGAAGCATTAAAGTTAGGGTTTCATGAGATTTTGAACTTTGACACTTAGAATTTTTTAGGCAGAATCTGCCTTATGTTTTGTCCAACTTTGGAGGCATTCTCCATCATGATCCAAGATGAATCAAGACCAAATGTAAACATCAAAGTTGAAGTATGATATACAAGCTTTCCAAAGAGTACAAGAACACCCATTTATTTAACTTGAGCAAGAAGTTATGAACCATAACTTGCATGCAAACTGGTTTTTGACAGTATTTGGGTACATAACTTGCATCCCATGATTTTGAGTCCAAATTTGATGACTATGCAAGATTGACCCTCATCTAATTCAACAAGAATCTCATTCAATCATGAAGAACCTGTAAACTTGGGCCCTAAGTCAAGAATCCTATCCTTTGGCATGTGATAATCATGATGTCAAGCTATGGAACTTAAGTTTTGGCAAGTTTCATTAATGTGATGCATTGAATTGGTATGAAGCAAGCATAAACCAACCAAGACTCAGTCCAAAGCCATGAGTGTTCAAACCTACAAAAATTGAATTGAGTCAAGATATAGCTATGCTAGGGGAGAGTTATAGTACCTTAGACTTCAAGTCATGCTACATGACAAAATCCATTGGACAATAGCATGCTTTCTCATCCATTCATTATTCCTCCCAAAACAAACTTCTCCTCCTATAAATAAGAACCATTTCTGATTGTTTAAGACACCCCAAAACATCATAACACATGTTTCTCTTATTTCACTCTTCACTTCAAAATTCCAAAACCTTAAGAGGTGAGAATCGAATTTTCAAATAGAGAGAAATTCAATCCAAACCAATGATGCAAACACCTCACACACATCATATACGAGTGATCCAAACACTTAAACAACATCTGTAACATCAAATTCATCAAGATTACATCTCACTCAAAGCCATCTGTAGTTGGATTCAAGCCAAGCAATCCAGGAGGTTTCAACTTGTTCTAAGTATCTCAACACAATCCTTGAGGTCCAAGGAAGCTGGTAGGATTATCATTTCACATTTGTAACACCTACAACTGAGGATTTGAATTCCTCTTACACAGGTAAGCCTGAACTTCTCAAACTCCATGAATCATGCATCATAAATGTTGTTTCAAGTTACTAACATATTTCTGGACGTTCATAGAATGTTAACCCTCAATCAAATGCTATTTATCTTGCGTGTATGGGATTTCAATAGTTTTTGCATTTTTTTAGGGTTCATCTGATTATAACATAATATCTTGTGATACACTTCAAATAAATGAAATTAAAAAGAACCATTCAATTCCTTGTTAGAAAACACACAACTTTGGTGTTTACATCGTGGAAAATGGTTGCGTATTGAGAGAGATAGCATAGGTTTTGCAAAATCAGAAGTTGACTCAAGGAAGAAGATGAAGTCTGGCGCGAAATTTGTATTTTCCACGCATTTTCCATATATTATATGTTGGTTTGGTTTAGTTATCACCAACACACACTGGCTCAGTTGGCAAGGGCGTGTTTTGTGAGTTGGAGGGAGAGGACGTGGGTTCAAACCCCACCCATGTCATTTTTTCCATTTTCCCTCTTTTCATTATATTTTAATATTTTTCTTAATTATTTTAATTAATTATTTTCTATATTCAATTTTATTTATTTTCAAATGATTTTTTAAACAAATATCACTCACATATTTAAATATTTTATTCACCCAAAAAATCACAAAAAATATTTTTATTTGATGTATTTTTAATATATTAAAATATTATTTTAAATTGTTTTAAATGTTTTAAAATGATTTTTTTTTCATGATTTTTTTAACCAAAATGATTTAAAATATTCATGTGGATAAAATACTTTTTTCATAAACCTTAATCATTATTTATAACATGATTAATGATTTTATTTGATAAATTATACATATTTAATTGATTTTCCTTTTAAAAATATCTTTAAAAATGAAATTAGGGTTTTGTTTTGATTCAATCTTTCAAAACTTCATTTAAACAACTCTTTGGACCTCTATTAGAGTGTAAGACCTAACCCTCTTTATAAATAAACCAATTCACGGGCCTCTTCTATAGTATAACTCCCATTGCACTTTTCAAAATCATGGTGCGATCATTTTTTTCACAACAATCTTTGGGCCTCTGTTAGGAGTGTAAGTCCCATCCCTCTGTACATAAACGTTGTTTTAAATAACCACATGAGCCTCTAATAGAGTGTAAGACCCAACACCCCCTTTTGTAAATAGAAAGTCTTTTAGCCTAATTCATCCTGGGCTTGGTATAGGATACAAACAATCATCTGAGCCTCTATTTACAGTGTAAGACCCAACACCTTTGCTCCTCTCCTACTTAAGATCAAATCATCTTCAAACTCAAAACTTTATTCAATTTCTTCAAAACACTAACCTTTAAGAAAACATCTAATCAATCACAATACACTTGGGCCTCTATCCAGAGAATAAGACCCACCACCTTTGTCAACTCAATTCAATTCATACTTGTTTATATACTTGTTCATATATCTGTATATATACTTGTACGTATTTTGTTAATGTTTTTTTTAGCATTCAAATCATCCTTAGTTTAGACTAGTTCAAACAATAGGATCCTTTCAATCATTATAACTTAGTTCAAACAACTAGTCCCCCTGTACAAAGGAATACAGTCAGCCTTCTCTTGGGCTTTGTTCAATTTATTTCAACCTTGAAACATTTCAGTAAAGAGAGGATTATTTCCCGGTGAAACCTCTTCTTTAACTCCTTTAACCCTGGAACAGTTCAGCAAAGAAAGGATTATTTCCTAGTGAAACCTTTCTTGAACTCTTCCTAGACTTGGAAAGTCTCAATCCTTAGCATCCTCTTGGGCTTCATACAAGGACCCACAGGCTTCCTAGAAGCATTCCTCAGCCTCTTCTTGGGCTTGATACAAGGACCCTCAGGCTTGCTAAAAGCATAGGATAGATCCTAGTCATCTTTAACAGTACACCAGTCCCCAGGAGAGTTAAAACCTCTAAGGCATTCAAGCTTATCCTTTAAAACCTCTTCTGATCCTCAACAAGGTTTAGTTTTCACTTTAAAATCCCCATCCAGAACCATGTTACCAACAACAAATCCCCAAAAGAATCAAAACCCTTGTGATTTGAATAACTTCCCTTTTGATTCCTCAAATAGTTTAGACCTTCTCCTGGATTTGAATAAATCCTCAGCAAGAGTCAACCTCCTCTTAGGCTTCATATAATGATTTCCCAGTCAGCTTCAATCTTGGGATTTGTACAAGACATATATAATACTCCCCCAGTTGAGTCAGTTTTCAACTTTTTGTCAGCTTCAACCTTGGGCTTTGATCAAGGCACAAAATCCATCATCCCCACAGATGGATTCTCTGTAGGAGGAAATTTCCTCTATACATCACATTTCAAAACAAACAACCAAAACATTTTTCCAGATAATTAATGTAAGTGGCACACTTGTTGATTCAAAATCCTAGCTTGAGTCCCTCCTTTATCATGGCTAAAATTTCCCTTTCATCTAAGTGATGTAAGTGGAAAACCTCTGGATTCTACACATCCAAGTCAATGTCCCTCTCTTAGCATGCAAAGACTTTTAAAGGAAGATATGGCATTGTTGGATTCCACAAATCCCAGATAAAACAACTTTCCTTTATAAATCAATTCTTCAATGTTTGTGATGAATAAGTGAGATATCTCCCTTTAGAGATGACAAATTCTCTATTAGTCAATCTTTTATCTTCAATCATGGGCTTTGAACAAGACAGAAACACTCCTTTAGCTTCAATCTTGGGCTTTGAATAAGACACAAATACTCTTTTAGCTTCAATCTTGCGCTTTGAACAAGACACCAAAAACATTTCCTCCCATAAAATAGGAGGAACTATGAATGCTCTGATTTCCCCAGATCTCTTTACGAGAATACATAGGCATAAGATTGTGAAATCTTAGCGAGCACACTAATAAAAAATCTTAGGTTCAGTACCTTCCCAAAAACAATAGAAAACCCAAAAACAACAAAACATTTCCTCAACCTTCACAAAGGAGAAACTTTCCCTATTCAACAGCAAATGGATTTTAGCAACCAAGCAATTTAACAGTAAAAACATATGCAAATAAAGGTTCCTATAGATTACTATAGATACTCTAGGTATTAACATCTTCCCTTTGTATAACCAACCCCTGATCCCTGATCTCTTCGCATTTGTTAAGGAAAACATTTGCACGCAGGGTTAGTTTGAGATATCTTCCACTTCCTTTTAAGCTTCATAGGATAAATACAGAAATCGGAAAGTAGCACTAAATGCGGTAGTGGTCGTGTTACAAATACCGAGCTACACAACCCCTTACCCAGTCTCTGTTTATCTAATCTTGTTTTAGAACTTGTTTAGGTTTTATTCGCTCTTTTTCCTTTCCTTTTGGATAAAATAAAAGTGCGGTGGTGGCTCTTGCATTTTTGAGTTAAGTTAATCAATAGCTTACACTAACAAAGGTGTAAACCTAAAAGAGTTGATACGTGATACTAAACTCAGACAAGGTTCTCTTGAGAATATTACTGATTCACGAGTAATCGGCATGCTAGTAATATCCGAAAGAGGATTGAGGACTCTGGGAACTTTTTAGAACCTTGTTCTACAGGTGTTGAAAAACCTTAGTACATACCATTGGGGGTTGGTTCTTGTCCCTTGACTCCATGCGCGTGACTCGAACCTTTGAACCCGCGTGCTTTGTGTGATCTTGCTTGTGGGTGTTGCATCCATGCATTCATGCAGTCATAAGCATCATTTTGACCAAGTCTTCAAGGAACTTAAAGATGTTTGTTGCAAACATTGTAGGGATTTTTTACCATGGATTTTGGAAGAAGGAAAACTCCAAATTACACTTTCAAGAGTCCTAAGTTAGAAGGTCTATGAGAGCTAGGGTCTTTGGTTACTGATCCTGAGGTTTTCAAAGATAGATATGGGAGTTTGCTGTCTCTTTTAAAGATATATATTGTAAATGGAGTTCTGGCTAATTTGATTCAGTTCTATGATCCGGTGTACCACTGTTTTATGTTCCCTGATTACCAACTCAAGCCCACACTTGAGACGTATTTTGGTCTACTTGGATTGCCTATTTCTGATCGAATCCCATTTTCTGGTTTGGAAGAGACTCCTAAGTATCAAGATATTGCTAAAGCTACTCATTTGAAGGTATCTGAGTTTAAAGCTCACATGGACTCCAAGGGATGTATTCTTAGGTTACCTGCTAATTTTCTGATGGATAAGGCTCACTACTTCGCTAGCATGATGAGTGTGGATGCCTTCGAGGCTATCTCCGCCTTGCTTGTTTATGGATTATTCCTCTTTCCTAATGTTGACAACTTTGTCGACATTAATGCTATTAAGATCTTCTTGATTAGAAATCCAGTTCCCACCCTACTCGCTGATGCCTATCATTCAGTTCATCTCATGAATTCTTATGGATGAGGGATGATTACTTGTTGTGTACCGTTGTTATACAAGTGGTTTATTTCTCACTTGCCTCGGTCTATTCGTTTTTGGGACCTCAAGGATGGTCTATTATGGTCACAGAAAATCATGTCGCTTACTCATTCAGATATTGTTTGGTACAGCCGTGATTATGATGAAGTGGAGATCATTCATAGTTGTGGCAGATTCCCTAATGTACCTCTTCTTGGTAAAAAAAGGAGGTATTAGTGATAACCCGGTTTTGGCTCGTTGTCAGTTGGGGTATCCTATGAAAGGTAAACTAAGTAATATCCATTTGGAGGGTTTCTTCTTCAAGGAGGGTTAAGACAACAAAACATTCAAAGAGAAGATTGTGTAAGCTTGGAGTTACATCCATAGAAAAGGATTGGAAGATTTGGGAAAGCCAAATTGTGTTTCTTTTGAGCCTTATCTCCAATGGGTACAAGCTAGAGCTATCACGTTGAAGATGCCTTATCCACGTCAAGAGCCTTTACCTCTAGCTGCTAAAACACCCATTCTTATTTTCATGAATGATGCTGAGAAACTTCAGATTGATTTGAATGAGATGCGACAAGAGAGGGATGCTTGGAGGAATAAGTACCAGATTGTTGACATGGAGAATTCACAACTTCAAAAGCAGTTGAAGCAAAGGAATGAAGAAGAAATGGCTAACAAGAGGAGAAAAGTGCAAGAGGATTTATTTTTCTCTAGCATTCAGAGTTCAGACGCTCCCTCTACCTCAGTTGCTTGGAAGTTGGTTGTTGACAAGTGTTGTACCCCAAATTTTACCCCTTAGATGTCATAACATTTTTTTGCACTTACATTTAGGTTTCAATCATCTATGCATTGTTAACTAACCCATATCTTTGCTAGTTTGTTTCATTTGTGAAAATTAGGATTGGCACACAAAAAAGGGACAAGAGCAATAAACCAAGTTCTCATGTGTTTCAAGGTCTTCTAAGACTATTCTTGGCTCCATATCTCCATCACCAGTGTTCACCAGTTGATGGAAATTAGTGGGAAGTCATCTGTCCAAGAAGCCAACTGAGACTCCAAAGTTTCAATCATTTTTGTTCTTAACGACAAATCATGAAGTTCTCAAATCATCTGCCAGGATCTCAAGACATTGGATCAAATCAAGTCAACAAGAGACTATCAAACCAAAGTTGTGGAATTAGGGTTTTAACCTGAAGAATCACTGAAGAGGTTTGTCATGATCAGTCAAGGTTTGATTGGTTCATCAACCAATTGAACTTACTTACATTCAAGAGGTCTTACTCAATAAGAAATCAAGAGCATCTGGCTTTCATCACTAGTAGAAAGAGTCACAAGTTCATCTTGTCCCCAGATTAGGGTTTTGTCAGGAAAGTCAACCTTGGTCCTTGAATTTTGATTAAGGCATGTTCCCAAGCTTTGAGACATAGTTCCATATGTTCATAAAAATATTTGGAGGCCATCCATTGGCATTATAAGGGATTGAGGAAGCAAGATCATCAGAGATCATCCTGTGGAATTCATGAGGAAATTAGGGTTTCGACTGAAAAGTTAAACCTCTGACTATGGTTGTTATTTGCCCAATATGAAGTGTTCAAGTCACATTCTACCTTAACATGTTCAATCCTTGAATTAGAGCATGAGAGGTCACCATTTGAAAGGTTTCTTGCAAAAAGGGCAAGGTTTTGTTCTTAAATTTTTCTAAGTAAAGAAGAATTCACTCCTTGTGCAAAATTGGGAAGGTCATAACTTTCAAACCACACATCCAAATTTTGTGACTCAAAGCTCAAATTGAAGCTCTCATCATGAACTTCAAAACCTATTAGAGGGTCCTTAGCCAAATGAGGCTTGATTTTTAAGTTACAAGGATTGGAAGTTCAAAACACTTAAAGACTTAGTGAAATTTTACTACATTTTGCCTTAAAAACCAGCTGACTTCATCTCCATTTTTCACCAAGATCCCTTTTGATCCAGAATTTGGAGTGAACATGAAAGTTTTAGAGGACATTTGGGGCTTTACAAAAAGTAGTAGAACTCCTCAAATCATTGAGTGAGCTGAGAGATTCAAATGGTTGAAGTTTGGTGTTTTTCTTGAATTTCAAGTTTCACACATGATGCATAAAGATGCATTACCACTTCTAATCACCAAAATACTCACTCTTCTAATGTTTAGGTACAAGATTAGCATACTTTAAACCTCTGCCATGATTTTACCAAGTTGAAACGTTAAATTATTGATGTTTAGGCAAGTTGATGCAACTTGACACAAGGAAAGAGAAACTTTTTCAACCAAAAGCATGGCAACTCTACTTTCCTTGAAACTTGGACTCTGCCCCAATCCCATCAGAACACAAAATCAAACCAAACCCTATTCTGATCAGTGACTAGTGTTTGTGAAGACTTTTGGCTCAGGTGCTAGCTCACACGAGGGAAGTTTCCAAAAAGGGCAAAGTTGGCAAGTTATGCTATTCTCACCATGCCTCATGCCCTCAACATTTCCTATAAATAGAGGCTTGGTCTTCACTCCAAATCACACCAGATTCACCCCAAAAGAAGGATGAATACTCTCTACATTCTCCCATTCATATGTTCTTGCAAATCTGCAAAAATTCTACAAGCACTTGTTCTACTCGTGCACTTCCATCCAAACTCCACAAACCTTCTCTAAGCATTGTATAGAGAAGCTTCAAACACTTAAAACCTAACTGTAACACTTCTATCACCCTCTGCCATTTTTGAACTCCAACTTGCAAGAATGATCGAGTTCCATATTTGAAGCACTCTCCAAAGCTCTTAACCATATGTATCCTCTCTCCAAGGCTCAGTAAGGTTCCAGAAGGTTATTTTTATCCATTACAAGTGTTGTAGAAGAAGCCTTGGACTTTCTCCAAGAGGTAAGATGTCTATCTCTGAAACTCACATGTTCATACACTGTTTCAACTTCATTTGATTGTTAAAATGTAGCATGTATTGTGTTTTGTCTGTTCTGAGTGAATGCTTGTTTGTTTGGTGTAAATATCTCATGTTATAACATGTTGGAGTTTCATGATGTTGCACTGTTGTATGAGGTTTTGTGAATCATGTAATGGTTGTTAATAAAAACTAAGGACATATTCGTGTTCCTGGGACTTTTTACTCCAATTTTGATTTTTATTTCATCTAATTTGGTGGAGTAATGAGAGAGATTCGTTGGCCAGAAATTCTGGCCATTGTTGATGTTTTAGGGCACGAGCAAGAGAGTTTGAGGGGAGAAGAAGAAGTTGAGTTGGCACCCAGTCAGCCCAATGTGGCGCTGAGGTGTCCATTTGGTTTGATCCTTAAAATAAAAACAATTTGAAGCATATATTGTTTGGATGTATTAGCCACCCCAGCGGTAGAAACCTTGCCATGCCTTTCCCTTTCACTTGCCTTGCCTGGGTTCGATCCTGCGAATCAACCCTTTTGCCATTTTCTGATTTTTTCGCCTGCCTTGATATATTATTACATACTTGCATCTTGTTTTCACATTGCGCGCATAGCTCAGATGGCAAGGCTTTTGGACACCCATCCTCAGGACGTGGGTTCAACATCCATGGGGTGCATTCCCCTTTCCTTTTTATTACTTGTTCCATTTTATTTTTATGGTTTGTACCTGTCGCTCCCGGGATTTTCATCCAAGTACAAATGCGAAAGTGGCACCGAAATAGAGTCGCCAACAATGTGTATTTATCCCAAGAGAGGGAAAGGAAACACTGCATAAACCTGAAGGAAAGGAAAGAGCATGGTCTTGCGACCAAAAGAACTGGGTTCGGGAGTCGGTTACGCGCGAGGAAGGTATTAACACCCCCACGCGTCCATCGTACTCGATGGGATCCATGCTTGCTGGTCTCGATCAAAGGGGGTAAGAAAAGAATATTGGAAAAGGAACTGCTAGCTAGAGAACTGGAAAAGGAAAGGAGAGAGAAAGAGAAACGAATATAGGGAAAATAAAAGAAGTGCTCGAATGGGCCCTACCCCACTTCCTACGTATCTCATCGGGAACATGAGAATCAAAGCGACGTAGTTCCCCTCACCTAGGGAAAGTTGTTTGTGTTTTCTTTAGGGAACGACTAATGTTCTAGCTCAGGTGTTGCAGCTCGCTGTATGGAGACTTAGGCGTTACCGTCTTGCGAGAGAACGAGAAGAAGCACGTTCGTACGTCGAGAGTGAGTGAGATGATAAGAGAATTCCCGAAGGAGAGACGTTATTGTTTGTTTGGAGTTTTTTAGAAAGAAGTGTTTTTTGCAGTTATTTGTTTTTATAACGCATATTGCATTCAAGTCTATCGTATAAGATCGAATGCATCGCATGGTCGTCCTAACAGGCCGTATGCTAAACACTCTAGGAAAGTGGAGAGAATCTCCCCTCCTTCCATTTCCCACACTTTAGGTTTAAGTGCAATACATGTTATGCCATTATTAAATGTTTTTTACTTTTATTTGTAACTTGCATTGCACCAAAGTCTAGGGCATAGGGACAAATACTTAACGAATCGTCCCAAGACAGGACGCCCGCTAAGCACTCTAGAAAGATGAGAGGAAGCCCCTCATTTCTCATTCCCCACGCTTAAGGCTCGTGCGCAATACTCTTTATCTTTATTAAGTGTTTTCAAGAAGTTCTGAGATGAGAAGAAGTGACTCAAAAGGAGCAAAAGGTGAAAACTAATGAGGGATACTAAGACTCAATCTTAATGTTATCATACATGGTGATCCTAAGGTTAATGTGGTTTAAGAAACCTACCCAAAAGAAAGGAGAAGAAGAGCAAAAGAAGCATCTTACTTCCAAGGTGGAAGTTAAGTTGATCTTAAAGAGGGATGAAAAAGAAATTATTCAAGGAAAGCATATAAATGCTTATCATGATCACAATCGAATAATTAAAAGAAATAAGAGAAGATGAGAAAGAGGAGTGTGTGTGGAAACATATCCACACACATACTTACCATTTGCACCTACATGAAAAGTGTTAGTTCACAAAACATTTACAAGTAGTGGAATGAAGAAAGGATAAGAAGCAATGATCAAAACAATTAAGAACCAATGAAATAGGATCCTAAGAGATGAAACTCAATTAAGGTCAGAACCTACATCTAAAGGTGTTCTCTAATGTTAAGGTATCAAACACATACCAACTATGCACAATTACATATCCTAAACACCAAAGAAGTGAATCATGGAAGGAATAGATGAAGACAAAATGAATATGCAAAGTAATCATGCATTAATGCTTCATAAAATATCAAGGTCAGAACCAATGTCATTTAGGAATACCTCACAATGTATATGAACCATCGTACAATTCGTAAAAGAAATGATGTAAGAAGAAGAGATGAGAAAGAGAAGGAACATAGAAAAGAATCATGCTAAAACTCCAAGTTAATATGCACAAACTTATGTCACATATAAGCACATGTTAAGATGACTTATAATATCATGAGAAGTGACCTATAATATCATGAATATGACCTATAAAGTATGCACAATCAATCACAAAAAAATGGCACAAATGCTTCACCGAAACATGCTTGAATGAAGTGGAAGAAAGTACCCAAAAATACCTTCCATTACAAGGCATCAAAACAACATCAAAGCACATATGAAAATTATTAAAATATGATTCTAATCAACCTAAGGCAGAGGCTAAACACATATAAAAAGCATAGCACAAAAATCAACAAGAAATGTGCTCAAATGAGTTCACAACTTCACCTTGAAACACATCCATAGCAAGATCAATTATGCACATCAAAACACAAGAGTAAAATGAGTTAAAAATGTAAACAAAATATTTTTATATGCTTTAGTATGTTATTTAACCAATGCAAAAAGAGTGAACAAAAAATGTTGTGTGAGATGGGAGAAATAAAATGTACAAGTTTGATCATCAATGAAGAACTATATTCAAAAGAAATTAAATGACAAATTTGGAATTACGCTCTAAAATCACTAAAGTCAGAATGAAAAATTAAAGAAAATTATTTGAATGAATTAAGATGCCACATGAATTTATTTGGGATTTTTAGAAATGTTTTACTATTTTTAAAAATAGAAAACCAAACAGATAGGGAAAAGAAATCAAAATACAAAAGGAATTGGAATGGGGGTGCAGCTAAAGTAAGTTTATAGTTCAAAATGCTTGGGCCTTTAAAAAGGAGGGTACAAAAAACAATTTCAGCCCAATCCATTACAACTGTGCACATGCTTGGGTGTGGTGACGGTGCACAATCAGTGCCATACAAACTCAATCACATCCACACGATTATACCATGATGATCAAGCACAACCAATCAGCGAATCACAACGCATGCACACACGAGTCACCACGCACGCGCACACACTGGAACAATCTGAAGACACAAAATTCATCACGTGAGAGACTTGATGCTTCATTAATGCGGTGTTATCTTGCTATTGGTCCGCCGCAAAAGCTAGTAGCTGCACCAATTAAATTGCTACACACGCGGCTTCCTCTCTCACCAATTATTCATCCATCATTGCATAATCATTGTTTAATCATTGGAGTAATTAGAACACAGCAATTAGCACACGGACACCTCACCATCTTCATCATTAATTCATGCAAATGATAATAAAACTCATACAACAACCAAAAAATGCAGAAATTTTGCCAAACTTCTACCTCAAATATCTCCATCAATTCTTAACGAAAATTAACAAAATAAAATACAAAACTGAAGCCCAAACTTCATAGATCATGAATATGCTAATTAAATCTCCAAAAGATCATTCTAATATCAAGAAAAATGGCACGAAAGTGCCATATTCAACATGAATTTCATAAAAATCACAAAATCACATAAAATCCAAATTAAACAACCAATGGTGTGCCATCATTTCAGGACTTCCAGATGCAATGCATGATTACTAATTTCACATTGTAGATCCCTAAAATTATGATGAAATAAAGCCAAAGTTTCAAGATCCCTAAACTTGTGAGATGCTAATTTGTGTTTTAGAAATCCAAGAACTTCTTGCAAGATCTTCAAATCAACACTTTGAGCCAAATAAAGGCTAAAACCAGATCCAATACTTGATTAGAGTAGAAATTTGGAGTGATGAGTGAAACTTGAGATTTCTTCATTGATGGATTCAAGCAAATCTAATGCATACATTAGAAAGAGGAAGTTATGGAGGTAATGCTGCTCCAAAAATCTTCAAAAATGATGAAGAAACGAGAGAGAAATCTTGATCTGAACTCTTGAAAGTGAGAGAGAAACTTGAGATTTCTTGAGAGAGATTGTGATGAAAATGTGAGAAATGTGTGAGATTAGAGAGAGAGAGAGTGGAGAATGATTGAGAATGATTTCTGAGAATGTGGAAAAAATGAGAGAGAGGACTTGAAATTGTGCGTAAATTTGTTTATATAGTTAGGGTTAAATGTGTTTAACCATGGTCAACTGAGTTGGTTAAATGAGTTGGTGTGAGGTTAACTGAGTAGACTCTAACTAACTGAGTCATGACAGTTATAGGTGATTTGGGAAGATTGGTTAAGGTGTGGGTGAGTTTATGAAGTGTATGGTGAGGTTTAAAGTGGATGGTGGTGATGTAAGGAAATGTTTAGCTTAATGAAGTAAAAGGTGGACTGGTGTGTAGTATGTGTGTGAATATTTGAATTAGCAACAACAACAAGTGTTATTTTTTCTGATTTTATAGCAACTTGATATCAATTAAAACAAGGAAGTTTGGTGATGAATATCTCTCACTTTAATGAATGGAAATGTGTGCTTTTGGTGGCAAATGAAAGAGTAGATATAGGAGAATAAGTTTGATGTTGAAATTGAATTGAAAAGAGGCTTGTAGAGTGGTGTAAAATGACTTCAAACATCATGATTCAGAACTGGTGCATGGGCGTGGCAAGTTGGTAGGTTGGCATGGCAACCTGACTTGGAAAATTCAGCATGAACACGTCAACTTGGGACCATCATAACCCCATCATAACTTGCTTAAATGGAAAAATGTCCAGCATCAAAGTTGAAGAGGACATTGAGATGAACAACTTTGATGTTCAACATTTTTTCATTTGAAGCTTCCTTCAATGAGAAGAATGGGTGGACATTTGGCACACCAAGTGTTTGTCAAAATTATGGCGCATGGGCCTGGTCATGCTTGGTCATGACTTGGTTTTTGACCTAGTTTTGCCAAACTTTGATCAACCATAACTCTCTCAATATTGATCCAATTGAGGAGTTCTTTATATGGATTTGAAGCTTGGAATGTGAACTTTACTTGGCTCAACTTGGGCCTGAAGTTTGGAGCTTTTATCATGGAGAAAGAAAGCCTCAAAGTGTGGTGCAAAATGGTCCATACTTGCCATTTTTGGAAACCCTGAATTTCCAAAAATGGAAACTTTGCGCATTTCTTGATTTTTCATGATTCCTCCATCATTCCTTGATCAAATTTTGTCCAATGGATACATGTAACTTGAATTTCATGAATTTGACCTCAAAAAGTCAGGAGTTGACTTTTTCACTGCACAGTTGACTTTTTCCCCAATTTCTTGATTTTGAATCTTCTGACCAATTGAAACCTTTCTAAAACCAATTGATGAGCAATTTTCCATCCATATATACTTAGAAACACAAGGAATACCACGAGATCAAGTTTTGTCCAAAAAAATCAGAAATAAACTGACTTTATGTCAAACCCTAATTTTGTATCCTTTGGTTAGGAGGAAATGGCACATCCTCCAAATCCAAATTCCTCTGAATATGATGTATATCCCGTCTAACAAAGATGAGGTAGGGCATTTGGAGGTGATAAAAACTCAAAGAGCTTGCCTATTTGAGGGTCAGATCCCCATTTTAGACTGTTTTGTGTGGGAAATGATGCACTGCCCAATCTTCTTGATGAATTCTCCTTCTTTCAATGATTTGTAGGACCAATTGAGATGAAATATGATGTAATTGACCCTTTAGGCTTGTTTGAGGACCCTTGGTTTTGTTTCCTTTGCTTTGGATGATCAACACCTTTGAGAACCACCTGATCCCATGCCCTTATGCAAGATGCAATGCAATGCTTTATGTTTTGTTTTTCTATGCTTGAATGCAATGCAATGAAATGAAAGCTCATGCTAAATGATATGAAGAAATGAGAGGGAAAACTTTGGGGTATTACAGCTGCCCCTATTCAATCACTGTAGACCTGAATGGATAACAGCGATTGCTGTCAGGCTTTTAAGGTATGGAGGGATCGAATACCAAAAAATAACCAGAAAATTTGCACTCTGTGAAGAAGAAGAAAAGGGATATAAACCCAACCAAATGAACTCTGCTTGAAGAAAACTCTGATGAGAAGAATAATACCGAAGAGATGTCTTTTTGAACAACGCCAAACGACTACTGGCGTGCCACACTACGGGTGGACTTTACAATGTCTTTTAGAATGACACCAGACGACTACTGGCCTGCCACACTACGGGTGGACTTTACAATGTATTTTGGCACGACACTAGACGACTACTGGCTTGCCACACTGCGGGTGGACTTTAGCAATGTCTTTTGGCACGACGCCAGACGACTACTGGCTTGCCACTGCGGGTGGACTTTACAATGTCTTTTAGCACGACGCCAGACGACTACTGGCTTGCCACACTACGGGTGGACTGTCTTTTTGAATGGAGTCAGACGACTACTGACCTGCCACACTGCGGGTGGACTTTTGCCAATCTACGGTTGGACTTTGCAGCTGAATTGCCACACTGCGGGTGGACTTTGAATTGCCACACGGCGGGTGGACTTTTGCCAATCTACGGTTGGACTTGCTAATGATTTGCCACCCTTGGATGGACTTTTGCCAATCTACGGTTGGACTTAGCTGCAGTCTTTTAAAGGGAGTCAGATGACTACTGACTTGCAACACTGCGGGTGGACTTGTGCCAAGCTACGGTTGGCCTTGTCGATGATTTTCCACCCTTGGATGGACTTTTTCCAATCTACGATTGGACTTAGCTGCGGTCTTTTAAAGGGAGTCAGACGACTACTGACTTGTCACACCGCGGGTGGACTTGTGCCAAGCTACGGTTGGCCTTGCTGATGATTTGCCACCCTTGGATGGACTTTTTCCAATCTACGGTTGGACTTTGAGAATTTTCCACCCTTAGATGGACTTTCGCCAATATGCAGTTGGACTTTACAAAAACCTTCAACACTGGATTATGCTCTGCATCCATGTCAGACATCTCTGCTGACTCTGTTGAGGAATAATGATCAATGACTTGACCTTAGAGACTCCTGAAAAGATGATATCTCTGCTGGAGGATGAATGAACAGTCTGTTTGCTTCGAATTGTCATGTTTGCCAAAAATAAATTGGACTTTGAGATATGGAGAATGATGACTTTGCCAGAAACTACTTCATCTGACTGGGGACGAATTCTGGTCATAGCAACTCCGCTGGGGATGAGAGTTTTCTGACTTGGCTGGGTAAAGAATACGATAACACTCTGCCAAAGAAGACAAGTCATTAAAACTCTGCTTGGGGGATCTATCAAACCCGAGGAGAATATGCTAACACTCTGCGGAGATGAGATTCTGTTGACCCGCTAAACTTTTGTGGGGAAGAAAACAACTCAGTTGGGAAGTATTATTGACAAGATTCAACGCTGAACTCTGTGGGGAGTACCACTGCCAAAGATACGATATTCCTGGGGGACCAGGACTACTTTGTCAGGTATACACAAATCCTGGTTAGAAGACCTTCGATCATGACTTGCTGGAAAAGAGTCCTTATACCTGCTGGGAAAGCGCAAATCAAACGCACTGTGATCTGTTGAGGAACGAAGCTGTCAAGCTTAGAATAAGGGCCATAATGTTCCATGCTAGGCAAATCTTCTGCTTGACGACTCCACTGGGGATAATGAGTTGACAATACCCTGCTGGGGGGTAACCGCTTCAAAGCGTCTCGTGCTGGGGAATGTCTCTTAAGAGGATTTTACAGAAGACCACACATCTTCAAACTCTTAGACAAATGCCGGGACTTGAGAGGTCACTTTACTTGAGATAATAAATCTGGAACACATCTCGATGGGGAATTATATGATGCCCCAATGTTCGGGAGAGTCAACGACTGGCTTTTGCCCCATGCTGCAAGGCTGATTTGAAGAAATCGTCCCAAGAGGATTTTACAGAAGATTTGGCACCTTCAAACTCCTGGACACTCGCTGAGTCTTGAACACTAACTGCGAGGTCGGCGAAGCAACTCTACCGAGGAATTTACAACCATTATCGACACAGAAAAGCTTGTAGCTGTGGGAAGTATTTAATGGGAGAATCGACTTAATAAGATACAACATCATCCAGTTGATACTAACTTGTCGATATCGAATCGTCATGAGCGACCGACGGTTGAAAATGGACTCAATTAGTAAACGTTGTGACAAAAGGTGATGCGGGGACCCTTCTTGAACTTGGCTGCCCTGGTATTTTGCATGGGAATAAGTGATTCCTCATCTAGAGGACATGATCCCTGCTCTTAGAATACTTGTACCTGTCACCTGCAACAAAAGAATATGCACTCATGCCCCAGGATATTGCGTGGTTTGAATCCACCATCCAGGATTATTCAACATTCAGAGTGATTTTAAATGTTTTTCTGCACATGTTATTTGTAAGGCTACATTGTTTTCAAATGCAATGTTTTATAAAAAATTAGAACGTCTTTGCAAACAAAGCAGTAAGAAAACAAAATAAGAAGCTATTGACTGAAATTTAATTTATTGATTGACAAGCCCAGAATAGGCAATTATAATTGGGAAGCAAACCCTGGAAAGAGGTGAGTGTTGTACATTGAGAAAATAAACTATCCTAATGGCAACGTGAAAACAGCATTCCACTGAGTTTCAATTCTGCTATGGACAATATGTCTTCAAGACTCCCCGAACTTGTCTTCTGTGGAATGATCAGACCGATTCCTACCCTTTGGAAAGTCAGTTGCTGAAACGGTGATGGAGTACAGATAACTTAGACCGTAGTCGTTCGCTTAAATCCCTCTTTTGCATGGACCGCCCTTTCGGGTTTTCAATCCATCGGGATACCCTTTTTTGCCTGAGTTGTCCTTGCAGATTTTCAACTCACCGGGTGTACAAAATTTTTTATTTTATATCCCTAATTTTTGCCCGAACCTTTTTATTCTGTTTTTGTGGTTCGCCGGGATGCCCTTTTTTGCCTGGACTTTTCTTCTCTTTTTTTTTTGTCCAGCGGGTCTATTTATGCGAAGTATTTTTTGACTACGTCTGAGTTGATAGGGGATGAAAAGTCTTCACCGTCCATGGTTATAAGTAATAAGGCTCTGCCCGAGAAGACCTTCTTAACCACGAATGGACCTTCATAGTTGGGAGTCCATTTACCCCTGTGATCTGTACTATGAGGAATGATCCTTTTGAGTACCACGTCTCCCACTTTGTAAACCCGAGGACGCACCTTTTGGTCGAATGCCTGTTTCATCCTCCGCTGGTATAATTTCCCATGACACACAGCTGCCAGTCGTTTCTCCTCAATAAGGCTCAACTGATTAAATCTGGCACGAACCCATTCAGCTTCGTCTAACTTGACATCCATCGTGACTCTTAGGAATGGAATTTCAACGTCGACTGGTAGTACTGCCTCCATACCGTATACAAGTGAGAATGGTGTTGCCCCAGTAGACGTGCATACTGACGTTAGGCACCCATGCAAGGCGAACGGTAGCATCTCATGCCAATCTTTATATGTGACAACCATTTTCTGCACAATCTTCTTAATATTCTTGTTGGCCGCTTCCACAACGCCATTCATCTTCGGGCGATACGGAGAAGAATTGTGATGTTCAATTTTGAAGTCTCGGCACAGCTCAGCCATCATTTTGTTGTTCAAATTAGAACCATTATCAGTAATGATTCTCTCGGGCACTCCATAGCGACAAATGATATCTCGTTTCAAGAAACGAGCTACCACCTGCTTAGTGACATTGGCATAAGATGCTGCTTCAACCCATTTAGTGAAATAATCAATGGCGACCAAGATGAAACGATGGCCGTTTGAAGCAGTAGGCTCAGTCTTTCCGATCATGTTAATGCCCCACATGGCAAAGGGCCAAGGAGATGACATGATACTCAACGGATTTGGAGGAACGTGCACCTTGTCTGCATAGATCTGGCATTTGTGACACTTGCGGGCGTACTTGTAACAATCCGCTTCCATTGTCAACCAATAATACCCTGACCTCAATAGTTTCTTAGCCATTGCGTGATCTCCGACATGGGTACCGAAAGAGCCTTCATGTACTTCCAGCATTAACAGGTCTGCTTCGTGTCTATCCACGCATCTGAGCAGAACCATGTCAAAATTTCGTTTGTACAGCACGTCATCCTGATTCAAGAAGAAGCTACCAGACAACCTTCTCAACGTCTTCTTATCTTTAGTAGATGCCCCCGGCGGGTACTCTTGACTTTTCAAGAAACACTTGATGTCATGAAACCATGGCTTGTCATCAGACGTTGCATCAACAGCAAACACAAATACAGGTCTGTCAAGACGAGATACTTCGATCTTAGGTACATGATTCCATCTTTGCACTTTGATCATGGAAGATAACGTGGTTAGGGCATCTGCAAACTTATTTTCATCTCGAGAAATATGGTACAGCTTCACTGTTGTGAAAAATGTCAGCAATCTCCTTGTATAATCTCTATACGGAACCAGATTTGCTTGGTGCGTGTACTAACTCCCTTTCACTTGATTGATTACCAAAGCTGAATCACCGAAGATATCAAGGGTCTTAATTCGTCAATTAATCGCCTCCTCAATCCCCATTATACAAGCTTCATATTCTGCTTCATTGTTGGTGCATCCGAAAGTTATTCGGGCAGTGAAAGGCATATTAACACCTTCTGGCGTGATAAGAACTGCTCCAACTCCGCACCCATTCATGTTGACAGCCCCATCAAACATCAAACTCCATTTGGATTCAGGGTCTGGCCCCTCCTCCGGGAGCGGTTCCTCGCAGTCTTTAGCTTTGAGAAACATGATGTCCTCATCGGGGAAATCAAATTTCATGGGTTGGTAATCATCAATCGGCTGTTGTGCAAGATAGTCTGACAAGATACTTCCTTTGATGGCCTTTTGAGAAGTATACTGGATATCATATTCTGTCAAAACCATTTCCCATTATGCAACTCTGCCTGTTAGTGCTGGTTTCTCAAAAATGTATTTGATAGGATCCATTTTTGAAATCAACAAAGTTGTGTGCCTGATCATATACTGCCTCAATCGCTTAGCAGACCATGCAAGTGCACAACATGTCTTCTCAAGCATTGAGTATCGGGACTTGCAGTCATTGAACTTTTTGGTCAGGTAGTAAATAGCATACTCCTTCCTACTTGTCTCGTCATGTTGACCGAGAACACAACCCATAGAACCTTCAAGCACTGTCAAATACATTATCAAGGGCCTTCCTGAAACAGGAGGCATGAGGATCAAAGGTTCCTGCAAGTATTCTTTTATTTTATCGAACGCCAATTGGCAATCGTCATTCCACCTGGCCGTTTGATCTTTTCTTAGCAGTTTGAATATTGGTTCGCACGTGGCTGTTAGGTGAGATATGAACCTTGCAATGTAGTTCAATCTACTCAGAAAACCACGAACCTCTTTTTCTGTTCTCGGTTCAGGCATATCTTGTATTGCTTTCACTTTGGCAGGATCAACCTCAATCCCTCTTTCGCACACAATGAAACCCAACAGCTTTCCAGAACGCACCCCAAAAGTGCACTTGTTTGGATTCAACCTTAAACGGAACTTTCTCAACCTTTCAAACAACTTTTTCAAGTTAATCAGATGTTCCTCTTTCGTTCACGACTTGGCAATCATGTCGTCTACATAACATTCGATCTCTTTGTGAATCAAGTCATGGAATAACGTTACCATTGCCCGTTGGTACGTTGCCCTTGCGTTTTTCAACCCAAAAGGCATCACCTTATAACAATATGTACCCCATGGGGTAATGAATGTGGTCTTCTCCATATCCTCAGGCGCCATCTTAATCTGGTCGTACCCAGAGAAACCATCCATAAACGAGAACACTGAAAACTGAGCTGTATTGTCAACCAGCACATCGATGTGGGGTAGTGGAAAATCATCTTTTGGACTAGCTTTGTTAAGATCTCGATAATCCACGCACATTCTCACCTTTTCGTCTTTCTTTGGCACCGGCACGATGTTGGCAACCCAAGGAGGATAGTTAGTCACGGCAAGAAACCCTGCGTCCCACTGCTTTTGAGCTTCTTCTTTGATCTTTATAGCCATATCGGGATGAGTCCGACGAAGTTTCTACTTGAGTGGCGGGCATTCTTCTCTTAATGGCAACCTGTGCACAACAATATTAGTATCCAACCCTGGCATGTCTTGATACGACCAGGCGAAGATATCAACATATTCACACAACATCTCAGTCAAAGCTTTCTTCACATCTGCTTGCAGGCTGGCGCCAATCTTGATCTCTTTCTTAGCATCCTCGGTGCCAATGTTGATGATCTCTACGGTCTCTTGATGAGGCTGGATGGTCCTTTCCTCTTGTTTTAACAATCTGGCTAGTTCCTCAGGGAGTTCACAACCCTTCTCATCCCCTTCTTCGACTTGATAAATCGGTTTGTCAAAGTCATACATAACCATAGCATAATCGTTATCAATGGAATCCGAAGGATCAAGTCTGTACGAACGGGTTCATGCTTTATTTTAGAATTTATTTTTAAAACAAAAAGAAACAAAACATTGCCATTTTATTATTTTTGTGCAAAAATAAAAATGAAAGACAGAGAACGAAATTTGAGTGCAAAACGTCCTTTATTGATGATTAAAATTGCAAATGCAAACAGGGTGGCCCTATAAATGAATCTATACGCCTTGGGTAGAGCGCAAGATTTTAACATGCATTGTGGTTAGAAAAACAAAGAAAATTACTCTATTTGAAGAGTAACCCGGATGACTTCTTCAACGGACCAATTCTGCAATGGTTGTCCCGGAGCGCGTGGGCGTACCCAGTTGTCCAAGTCACAGTCACTGTCAACGCCATCTTCTATAGATGCACAAGAATGATCTGGGTAAATGATTCCTCCACTGCTGAAAGTGATGGGTCCACTGTTCTCTGTAACTGAAGTCATAGAGGGATAATAACCATTACCAAACTTGTCCTCCTTCATTGGTGTCTCTACCAGGTTGCCCCAGCCTTGGGCGTTGCCTGCTTTGACAACCTCGACAGCTTGCTTATAAGATGAAATGGATGTACCAGCTATATCTGGTGTAAGGGAAGATTCGGGCACATTATCAATATTTACTGCTTCAAACGACTGGCAAAGCATCTCGTGAATTTCCCCATCCATCTCAATATACTTGAACGTGGACAAATGACTAACAAAAATGTCTTCCTCGCCACACACTGTCACAACTTGTCCCTCAAACTCGTATTTTAGCTTTTGGTGTAAGGTGGATGTAATAGCCCCGGGCGTATGAATCCAAGGGCGACCTAGTAAGCAGCTATACGTAGGCTGTATATCCATCACATGGAATGTAGATTTGAACACTTGCGGTCCAATTTGCACGAGTAATTCCACTTCACCAAACACAGATCTTTTCGTTCCATCGAACGCTCGGACAACCAAATCACTTGGCCTTAAAATCAAACCATCAACTTCCAGCTTCATCAGCGCCTTTTTAGGCAAGACATTGAGCGAGGAACCAGTGTCTACCAGTACGTGAGACAACACTGCACCCCTGCACTCCATTGTAATGTGCAAAGCTTTGTTGTGGTTTCTTCCTTCAGAAGTCAAATCCCTACTTGTGAAACCCAATCCATGGCTGACATTGACGTTAGAAATTACACCCTCAAGCTGATTAACAGTGATTTCCTGTGGAACATACGCTCTCTTCAACACTTTCAATAGAGCCTCCCGGTGCGCGTCAGAACACATCAACAATGATAAAATTGAGATTTTCGAGGGCGTCTGGTTCAGTTGATCGACAATCTTATAATCACTTTTCTTTATTATCCTCATAAACTCTTCCACCTCGTTGTCAAAGGTAACCTTTGTCTCTGTTTCAGGCACATGCACACTCTCAACCACCTGTTTTCCTTTAGCTTTTGCTGCAGCTTCAGCTTCTTTATCACTTCGCAAAGTTTAGGGAGCAAACAACCTTCCACTCCTAGTAAAGCCACCTACACCACCCACATTGTCAATATTTGAACTGGTTGATGTCTCGACTTCCTGCTTTTTCCCTTCATAATACATATCTGCCCCATAGTGCCATGGGATTGCCTTCGTAGATGTAAACAGAACTGGTCCTGGCACCGTGATGGTAACAGGACTGGATCTTTCTGGCACAACACTTGCTACAGGAGCTGTACTTGCAGGCACCTAAATCTCCACGGGAGTATAATAGATGCTCACAGTTGACACCTCATCAGTATCCTTCACAACCCGGTCATACTGTAGACGGCCTTCGTCAATCTGACTCTACAAACCAATTCTCAACTTATCACAGCCATTTTCTTGGCCCATACACTCAGAACAATTTTGATCATATCCCGGGAACACCTGTCCCTTCAACAAATGATCTTTTACAACCAACAAGGAAGTCTTCACCTGACTGATGTCTGTTACCAAATTTAACCTATTTCCGTCTTCAATAGCACGCACATCTGCCACACCATGATCCGACATGGGGTTCTGGAGAACATTAGGAGGTAACGAGAAATTGATTGCCTTAGCATCAATCAAGTCTTGCACTTTATTCTGAAATGCCCAACACTTCTCAGTGGTATGCCCCTGAGCACCTGAGTGGAACTCACAGCGAGCGTTAACATCAAAATTAGGTGGCAAGTTGCCAGCGGCAGGAGGCCTCATAGTGCGAAGCTCAACCAACTTCAATTTGAGTAACTGAGGTAGCAACGCTGAATAAGTCATAGGGAAAGGGTCAATCTTACGGTCCCTCTACCTAGATCTCTGTTGGAAAGGAGGTTGTTACTGTTGTTGCTGAACTTGCTGTTGTGGTTGTTGTTGCTGAACAGATGGTGCTGGGATTGTCACTGCACCTACCTGGTGATACGCTTGAGAACGTCCTCTTCCTCGTCCTCTATACACAGCGTTTGTATCACCTTCTCTTCTTTTCTGACCACTAGCAAATGGTTTCTTCGTTCCAGAAGGGCCAGCTCCACTTACATCTTGGATCTTCCCAAGTTTCAACAGACTCTCTATCCTTTCTCCAGCAATCACTATATCAGCAAACCCAGTTGATGGACACGCAGCCAATCTTTCAAGAAATTCCCCTTGCAGGGTGCCCATAAACATATCTGCCATTTCTCTATCCAGCAAAGGAGGTTGAACCTGTGCAGCCATCTCTCTCTACCTTTGAGCGTATTCCTTGAAACTTTCCTTAGCATTCTGTGACAACCCTTGCAGCTGAGTGCGATTGGGCGCCATATCGATATTGTACTGGTACTGCTTTAGGAATGCTTCTGCCAGATCCTTCCAGCTTCTCACCGCATCTCTGTTCAATTTCATATACCAGGTCAAAGAAACTCCAGCTAGACTGTCATGAAAGTAATGCATCCATAACTTCTCATCATCTGTATGGGCTGAAATCCTCCCAAAGTAGGCCTGAATATGTGTCCGGGGACACGTATTGCCATGATATTTGTCAAAAGTGGGCAGCTTGAACTTTGGAGGAATTCTGACTCCTGGTACCAGCCCCAAACTAGTAACATCAATACCCATATAATTCTTACATTCTATAGCCCGGATCTTCTCAACCAACTCATCATACCTTCGGTCACCAGGATTACCCATATCAGCATCTAGCACGGTGAATTGGTCTTCCAGAACATCTTCTTGAATACCACCAACATTTCTGCCATTTCCATTACCCAGATTACCACCAAGAGGAGGATTACCACCAGGAGGAGGAGTGACCCTTGTCTGCAAATTGTCCACTTGATTACCTTCAGGCGTAGCTTATGGATGCTCGACTAGAAGCCTCAATCTTTCTTGAGCCTGTGCCATACCAGTCATGAGAGTCATGAACTGGTCCATGCGTGCCCTCATTTAAGCCAAATCATTCTGCATTTGATCCATAATCCTTGCTTGATTTCTTCGAGTTGAGTATCGATGAATATGATTCTCAGCTATAATGCCTGAAACCAAATAAAGGTTAGAGACCCTGCAACGAGTACCTGAAAAACAAGCAATAGAATGCAAAATGATATGCAATGCAATGCAAATACCATGTTTATCACTTCCAGGGCATTTCACACCCTGATTCCAGTCTCAATCACAAGAATCTCAAGGATAGTCACATAATATTGAGGGAGAAAATATTGCAAAAAACTGTGCCATGATGATGTGCTGGTGATTAACGTGATGCCGAAGAAACCCCTTTGGATAAACCAATCATTGAACATAAAGCTAATAAGTGCCGAAACATTTTACAATGAGTTCGTAAATGGGAAATACATCAAGAAGATGACTCCATCAACAATCCTGATGGTAGCCAACAATACATCATCAAAATTACATTGAAAAAAAAGATGGGAAAGTAATATCAAACATCTAACTCCAAATCTTTCAATTTCTCGCTAGAATGCTTGATTTCTTCAAAAAGATTCTAGTGCGTTGATGACCCGACTTTTCAATCAACTCCCTGATCAAAATGTCCCTCCTATTCAGAGCTTCAGTTAATGAATCCGCATGCATCAAGAGAGCTTCATTAGCACTTACTTCCTTAAACCTTTTGACCCCAGCTTGTATCTTGAGTCTCCCCATTTCCACCATGGCATCCTCAAGCTTTGCCTTGGACCTCTTCTGTTCATCATTAACCTTCTCCAGCTGCTCCTGGCTCTTTGTAAAGTCTTCCCGATGCTTCATGCGTTGTTCATGCGCTCTAAGCAGCTCATCGTCTTTGGCTTTTAACTGTTCCTATAACTCTGCATTCTCGATCCTGACCTCATCTCAGGCTTGCTGAAACTTGGCTAACTTCTCTTTGTTCTGCGCTAAGACTTGTTTGGTCTTCTTGTGAGCTTGAGTAGCAGCATCGGCACCTTTGCTAATTTTCTGAAAATGCTGAGCTCTTTCGGTGAAATCCTTTTCTTTTGCCGCTAAGATTTTTTCAGCTTCTTGGGCTTTCTGTTCCAACCTTCTGTTAGTATATATCGCTTCTTGCAGACGACTGTTCAACTCATAATTCTCTTCTTAAAGCTTTTCCACCGAAGCTTGCAACTTGTCGAATTCTTCCACAGTGACAGTACTTCTTTCTTTCTCATCATCTAGATACAGACGGGGCGCATCACCAAAAGCCAAGTGAAAATCTTCAACTCTTTTCTTCACCCACTCTTCATATGCTAGATGAGCCCGATTGTTGGGTTGGCCTAGGGCAACTTTCCCTTTCTTCATTACAATAACCTAACTTTCAGAAGTTTTTTGTGCTGTTTCCCAACCATCTGATGTGTGGAAATACAGGGACTCCTCTACATCTCTCTTAATGGGCGGACCCGTCAGAGCATACCCAAATTGTTGGACGGCCAAAGAAGGATTATAGTTGATTCCCCCTTTTCTTCCTATTAGTGGAACATTAGGAAACTCACCACAACTGTGGATAATGTTCTTGCCAACTAGCCCATGGTCTACCCATATGATGTCCTTGGCAACCAGTCCCATTAAACGCTGACTCCATTCTAGAGAATATTTAGAACCCACAAAAGCTCTCGATTGCGGTAAGTGACTTGCAAACCACCTGTAGAACAAAGGTGCACAGCAACGAATTATCCCTCCTCTTTTCTTCTCATTTCTGTTGTACAAAGAGTAGTGAAGATCTCCCAGCAGTGTTGGTACTGGATTTTTCATCATGAATATCCGGATAGCGTCTGCATCAACAAAATCAGGCTCATTGGGAAATAATACCATGCCATATACACAGAGGGCTAGCAAGGCATTGAAAACAACCCAATTCCCGTCTTTTGCAGCCTCCAGAACCTTCTTTATCAAATACCTAGCTTGTAACCTCGAAGCTTTCCTTTGTTGGAGATGTTGGCTTCTAACTCAGACTTGCTCAAATAAAGAGCATCAGCTACTTTTCCAAAGTCAAGATCACCCACAGACCCAAAAAAAGGAGGTTCCTCCTTAATAGCAATCCCTAACATGCTGGAATACTCCTCCAAGGTGGGTACCAACACATAATCTGGAAATACAAAACATCTCAGAGGCGGATCGTAGAACTGCAGCAACGTATGGAGACCCATGTATTCGTAATCACTGACATTGTAGACAACAGATAAAATCCACCCATATTTCTCTTCAAAAGCTGCTCGCACTTCAGGGCTCGCCATTCCCTTCAGGGCAATAATATGGCCTAGAGTAGGCGTGAGGAACTTGTAACTGATGATATTCTTCCTTACTTTAGTATTCATTCCTGCGAGAACCTGCTGACTGGAATCAGGAGTAAACTATACACCTGGAAATGAAAAACATGTATGTTAGGATATGTAAATGCAATGCAAAGGGCATGGTATCAAGGTGCCAAGTGTCTGTGCTGGACTGTGAACGGTGGAAGTGTAGCTCTGAGAACAATATAGAACCATAAATACAAACCATCTGAATACAATAGGATGAGTCCTCCTTTTGTGTAATGTCAACAGAAAACCGGGTATGTAGGAGGTCATGGTTACCTGCAAACCTGTAAACAACCTGCCCTTCTCACATGTGGGTACTAGGATGTTCAGTATCCTGGGCTCTCAGGTCGAGAAATGATGATACGTTCACCATTTCTGGTTTGGCATCATCATCAATCGAGGAGGCCTCAACTGATTCTCCAAAACGAAAGGTCCTCAGCTTCTGGCACTGAGGTCAAGAAGCAATAGTACATTCATCCCTCGGGGTACAGTACCATCGCCAATCGAGGAGTGGCTCCACTGATTCTCTTTCAAAAGGGATATCCTACAGCGAGTTCCCAGCATTGGGTCCTCGGATCGAGAACGTACAATGGGTTCCCCACAGAACGTGGTCTGCCACTGTCACAACTCGGGAGGAGTGCCGCAACTGAGTACTCTGGGAAATGGTCACCAGAGTCGACAGCTCTCTAGATCAACACCCTAACATGCACAAGACACACACGTCAGAATGCGTCCCAAGATAGCCTCGTCTGGTTGTGAATTTCGTGAACACACAAACACACCAAGATGGCACGTAGGTCCCACTACTCTCCACTCTAGTCCTAGGGTGTACTCAAGCCTGGGTATTGGACTTATCTCTCAGATCACCCATCCCGCCAAACAGAAAACAGCACAGTCCAATATAGCATAATATATCATATGAAATGAAAATGCTAAAATGCGGTAAATACAGTAATATACAGTAAAGCAGTAATACAGTAAGTAGCAATACAGTACAACAATAAATACAGTAAAAAAGTAAACACCCAATGAAAGAAAAACAGATAAGCGCTAGGATTGACTCGCTAAGGAAACCAGAGATTCTGGGTTCGATCCCCAGCAGAGTCGCCAGCTGTCGGTCCTGAGATTTTCATCCAAGTACAAACGCGAAAGTGGCACCGAAACAGAGTCGCCAGCAATGTGTATTTATCCCATGAGAGGGAAAGGAAACACTGCATAAACCTGAAAGAAAGGAAAGAGCACGGTCTTGCGACCAAAAGAACTGGGTTCGGGAGTCGGTTACGCGCGAGGAAGGTATTAGCACCCCCACGCGTCCATCGAACTCGGTGGGATCCACGCTTGCTGGTCTCGATCAAAGGGTGTAAGAAAAGAATACTGGAAAAGGAACTGCTAGCTGGAGAACTGGAAAAGGAAAGGAGAGAGAAAGAGAAACGAATGTAGGGAAAATAAAAGAAGTGCTCGAATGGGCCCTACCCCCACTGCCTACGTATCTCATCGGGAACATGAGAATCAGAGCGATGTAGTTCCCCTCACCTAGGGAAAGTTGTTTGTGTTTTCTTTAGGGAACGACTAATGTTCTAGCTCAGATGTTGCAGCTCGCTGTATGGAGACTTAGGCGTTACCGTCTTGCGAGAGAATAAGAAGAAGCACGTTCATACATCGAGAGGGAGTGAGATGAGAAGAGAATTCCCGAAGGAAAGACGTTATTGTTTGTTTGGAGTTTTTTAGAAAGAAGTGTTTTTTGCAGTTATTTGTATTTATAACGCATATTGCATTCAAGTCTATCGTATAAGATCAAATGCATCGCATGGTCGTCCTAACAGGCCGTATGCTAAACACTCTAGGAAAGTGGAGAGAATCTCCCCTCCTTCCATTTCCCACACTTTAGGTTTAAGTGCAATACATGTTATGCCATTATTAAATGTTTTTTACTTTTATTTGTAACTTGCATTGCACCAAAGTCTAGGGCACAGGGACGAATACTTAACGAATCATCCCAAGACAGGACGCCCGCTAAGCACTCTAGAAAGATGAGAGGAAGCCCCTCATTTCTCATTCCCCACTCTTAAGGCTCGTGTGCAATACTCTTTATCTTTATTAAGTGTTTTCAAGAAGTTCTGAGATGAGAAGAAGTGACTCAAAAGGAGCAAAAGGTGAAAACTAATGAGGGATACTAAGACTCAATCTTAATGTTATCATACATGGTGATCCTAAGGTTAATGTGGTTTAAGAAAGCTACCCAAAAGAAAGGAGAAGAAGAGCAAAAGAAGCAACTTACTTCCAAGGTGGAAGTTAAGTTGACCTTAAATAGGTATGAAGAAGAAATTATTCAAGGAAAGCATATAAATGCTTATCATGATGACAATCGAATGATTTAAAGAAATAAGAGAAGATGAGAAAGAGGAGTGTGTGTGGAAGCATATC
The DNA here is from genome assembly GCA_022829125.1 of Lathyrus tuberosus. Lineage (NCBI taxonomy): Eukaryota > Viridiplantae > Streptophyta > Magnoliopsida > Fabales > Fabaceae > Lathyrus > Lathyrus tuberosus. The sequence continues at coordinate 653,754 of JALAZF010000241.1, read as the reverse complement.
CACACACATACTTACCATTTGCACCTACATGAAAAGTGTTAGTTCACAAAACATTTACAAGTAGTGGAATGAAGAAAGGATAAGAAGCAATGATCAAAACAATTAAGAACCAATGAAATAGGATCCTAAGAGATGAAACTCAATTAAGGTCAGAACCTACATCTAAAGGTGTTCTCTAATGTTAAGGTATCAAACACATACCAACTATGCACAATTACATGTCCTAAACACCAAAGAAGTGAATCATGGAAGGAATAGATGAAGACAAAATGAATATGCAAAGTAATCATGCATCAATGCTTCATAAAATATCAAGGTCAGAACCAATGTCATTTAGGAATACCTCACAATGTATATGAACCATCGTACAATTCATAAAAGAAATGATGTAAGAAGAAGAGATGAGAAAGAGAAGGAACATAGAAAAGAATCATGCTAAAACTCCAAGTTAATACGCACAAACTTATGTCACATATAAGCACATGTTAAGATGAATTATAATATAATGAGAAGTGACCTATAATATCATGAAGATGACCTATAAAGTATGCACAATCAATCACAAAAAAAATGGCACAAATGCTTCACCGAAACATGCTAGAATGAAGTGGAAGAAAGTACCCAAAAATACCTTCCATTACAAGGCATCAAAACAACATCAAAGCACATATGAAAATTATGCAAATATGATTCTAATCAACCTAAGGTAGAGGCTAAACACATATAAAAAGCATAGCACAAAAATCAACAAGAAATGTGCTCAAATGAGTTCACAACTTCACCTTGAAACACATCCATAGCAAGATCAATTATGCACATCAAAACATAAGAGAAAATGAGTTAAAAATGCAAACAAAATTTTTTTATATGCTTCAGTATGTTATTTAACCAATACAAAAAGAGTGAGCAAAAAATGTTGTGTGAGATGGGAGAAATAAAATGTACAAGTTTGATCATCAATGAAGAACTATATTCAAAAGAAATTAAATGATAAATTTGGAATTATGCTCTAAAATCACTAAAGTCAGAATGAAAAGTTATCGAAAATTATTTTAATGAATTAAGATGCCACATGAATTTATTTTGGATTTTTAGAAATGTCTTACTATTTTTAAAAATAGAAAACCAAACAGATAGGGAAAAGAAATCAAAATACAAAAGGAATTGGAATGGGAGTGCAGCTAAAGTAAGTTTATAGTTCAAAATGCTTGGGCCTTTAAAAAGGAGGGTGCGAAAAACAATTTCATCCCAATCCATTACAAATGTGCACATGCTTGGGTGTGGTGACGGTGCATAATCAGTGCCATACAAACTCAATCACATCCACACGATTATACCATGATGATCAAGCACAACCAATCAGCGAATCACAACGCACGCACACACGAGTCACCACGCAAGCGCACACACTAGAACAATCTGAAGACACAAAATTCATCACGTGAGAGACTTGATGCTTCATTAATGCAGTGTTATCTTGCTATTGGTCCGCCGCAAAAGGTAGTAGCTGCAACAATCAAATTGCTACACACGCGACTTCCTCTCTCACCAATTATTCATCCATCATTGCATAATCATTGTTTAATCATTGGAGTAATAAGAACACAACCAATAGCACATGGACACCTCACCATCTTCATCATTAATTCATGCAAATGATAATAAAACTCACACAACAACCAAAAAACGCAGAAATTTTGCCAAACTTCTACCTCAAATATCTCCATCAATTCTTAACGAAAATTAACAAAATAAAATACCAAACTGAAGCCCAAACTTCATAGATCATGAATATGCTAATTAAATCTCCAAAAGATCATTCTAACATCAAGAAAAATGGCACGAAAGTGACATATTCAACATGAATTTCACAAAAATCACAAAATCACATAAAATCCAAATTAAACAACCAATGGTGTGCCATCATTTCAGGACTTCCAGATGCAATGCATGATTACTAATTTCACATTGTAGATCCCTAAAGCTATGATGAAATAAACCAAAGTTTCAAGATCCCTAACCTTGTGAGATGCTAATTTGTGTTTTAGAAATCCAAGAACTTCTTGCAAGATCTTCAAATCAACACTTTGAGCCAAATAAAGGCTAAAAACAGATCCAATACTTGATTAGAGTAGAAATTTGGAGTGATGAGTGAAACTTGAGATTTATTCAATGGTGGATTTAAGAAAATCTAATGCATACAATAGAAAGAGGAAGTTATGGAGGTGATGCTGCTCCAAAAATCTTCAAAAATGATGAAGAAACGAGAGAGAAATCTTGATCTGAACTCTTGAAAGTGAGAGAGAAACTTGAGATTTCTTGAGAGAGATTGTGATGAAAATGTGAGAAATGTGTGAGATTAGAGAGAGAGAGTGGAGAATGATTGAGAATGATTTCTGAGAATGTGGAAAAAATGAGAAAGAGGACTTGAAATTGTGTGTAAATTTGTTTATATAGTTAGGGTTAAATGTGTTTAACCATTGTCAACTGAGTTGGTTAAATGAGTTGGTGTGAGGTTAACTGAGTAGACTCTAACTAACTGAGTCATGACAGTTAGAGGTGATTTGGGAAGATTGGTTAAGGTGTGGGTGAGTTTATGAAGTGTATGGTGAGGTTAAAAGTGGACGGTGGTGATGTAAGGAAATGTTTAGCTTAATGAAGTAAAAGGTGGACTAGTGTGTAGTATGTGTGTGAATATTTGAATTAGCAACAACAACAAGTGTTATTTTTTCTGATTTTATAGCAGCTTGATATCAATTAAAACAAGGAAGTTTGGTGATGAATATCTCTCACTTTAATGAATGGAAATGTGTGATTTTGGTGGCAAATGAAAGAGTAGATATAAGAGAATAAGTTTGATGTTGAAATTGAATTGAATAGAGGCTTGTAGAGTGGTGTAAAATGACTCCAAACATCATGGTTCAGAACTGGTGCATGGGCGTGGCAAGTTGGTAGGTTGGCATGGCAACCTGACTTGGAAAATTCAGCATGAACACGTCAACTTGGGACCATCATAACCCCATCATAACATGCTCAAATTAAAAAATGTCCAACATCAAAGTTAAAGAGGAAATTGAGATGAACAACTTTGAAGTTCAACATTTTTTCATTTAAAGCTTCCTTAAATGAGAAGAATGGGTGAACATTTGGCATACCAAGTGTTTGTCAAAATTATGGCGCATGGGCCTGGTCATGCTTGGTCATGACTTGGTTTTTGACCTAGTTTTGCCAAACTTTGATCAACCATAACTCTCTCAATATTGATCCAATGGAGGAGTTCTTTATATGGATTTGAAGATTGGAATGTGAAATTTACTTGGCTCAACTTGGGCCTAAAGTTTAGAGCTTTTATCATGGATAAAGAAAGCCTCAAAGTGTGGTACAAAATGGTCCATACTTGCCATTTTTGGAAACCCTGAATTTCCAAAAATGGAAACTTTGCACATTTCTTGATTTTTCATGATTCCTCCATCATTCCTTGATCAAATTTTGTCCAATGGATACATGTAACTTGAATTTCATGAATTTGACCTCAAAAAGTCAGGAGTTGACTTTTTCACTGCACAGTTGACTTTTTCCCGAATTTCTTGATTTTGAATCTTCTGACCAATTGAAACCCTTCTAAAACCAATTGATGAGCAATTTTCCATCCATATATACTTAGAAACACAAGGAATACCACGAGATCAAGTGTTGTCCAAAAAAATCAGAAATAAACTGACTTTATGTCAAACCCGAATTTTGTATCCTCTGGTTAGTAGGGCATTTGGAGGTGATAAAAACTCAAAGAGCTTGCCTATTTGAGGGTCAGATCCCCATTTTAGACTATTTTGTGTGGGAAATGATGCACTGCCCAATCTTCTTGATGAATTATCCTTCTTTCAATGACTTGTAGGACCAATTGAGATGACATATGATGTAATTGACCCTTTAGGCTTGTTTGAGGACCCTTGGTTCTTGTTTCCTTTTCTTTGGATGATCAACACCTTTGAGAACCACGTGATCCCATACCCTTATGCAAGATGCAATGCAATGCTTTATGTTTTGTTTTTCTATGCTTGAATGCAATGCAATGAAATGAAAGCTCATGCTAAATGATATGAAGAAATGAGAGGGAAAATTTTGGGGTATTACAGTACCTCATCTTCAAACAATCATAACTTGCTCATTTTCACTCTTTTTGAGCCATTCTTTTTACAAATTGTTCCTTAACATGTCTATTTTATGATTATAAAAAGAAATTGGTAAAAATAATCATTTTTGAAACATTTATTAATGTTGAAAAGAAAGGATCTTTTTAGGGTTTCCATGTTAACTTCTTTGTCTCCTTTTGTTCTTTTGCCATACTTCTTATTTTATCTTGATAATTTAGAACCTAAAACATGTTACCTTGAACCTTACTTGATGTTGTGACTTTGTATGTTTGTGTTTCACTTTAATCCCTTGATGTTTGAGGTGTTTTTACATGAAAATATCCTTTGAAATGCCATGAGAACTCATTAGATCATTTGCCTTGTAACATGAGTTTGTTTTATCAAATATGTGACATGTTTATGTCTTGAAACTTGAATGCCATGTTTGGAACCATCTTTAAGTGCTTGTATGCCTTGGATTGTCATTTCTGATTACATGAACTTTAAGATGTTGTCACGCTCTCTTTTGTTCACCTATATCACTTATGTTTACTCATACCTCTGACATTTACTCCCCATGAAGTGTCTTGGTATTTACCTTGCTCTTGTTTCCTTCTTATTTAGGATGTTTATAATTTTGTTAAGTTCTTCCCAAGTGAGGCTAGCCCTTTAGCTTCCCGTCCTTAACCCTCATTATTCCCTTCCTTCCAAAGCAAAGACTCTCTATTGACCTCAAGGTCATAGATAGCTCATATACCATCTTGGCCTCTTTAGAGCTATCCCCCATCCTCATTAGGATCCACCCTTAGCCTCATTAGAGCCTCTTCTCCCTTTAACCACATTAGGTTCCCCCCTTTGTGAGAATTATCCTCATAGTTGCTCACTTCTCTCTTTGGCCTCCTTAGAGCCACTTACCTCATGACTTAGGTTTCACCTAGAGTTCTTCAACTCTATGTGAGCATCATCATTATGATGTTCCTTTTCCCTTTGGCCTTATTAGAGCCATTTACCTCTTAACTTAGAAATAGGCTAGAGTTCTTCAACTCTATGTGATTATCATCATCATGAGTACTCACTTACCCTTTATAACTTACACTTAGAGAGTTCTTCAAACTCTACATGAGTACCATACTCATCCCCCTTGGAACTTTGGCCATAGTCAATGGTACCTCACCCTTAGTTAGGTGAACTACAGTTGCTCTGATTCTTTAGTCAGATACGTAGGCACAAGATGCGATGTCTTGGCGAGCAAACTTAGTGTATATACCCTTAGGTCTTTACCTTACCCTTAGCAGATTTCCTTAGCAAGCAAACATAACATAACACAAATACAAACAAGAGGTTCCTGTAGAGTACTACAGATACTTAGGGTGCTAATACCTTCCCTTAGTATAACCAACCCCCGATCCCCGATCTCTTAGCTGTGTCTTCACATGGTGCACTTAAGGCTTTTCTTCGATCTTTACCCTTTCCTTTGGATAAATCAAAGCTCGGTGGTGAATTTCAAAGTTTTTTGATTCAAGTTAATTAAATAGCTTGACATCCGATTCTCACCGCAACAATAAGCTCATAGTTGAGAAGACTCAGATGGAGGAAAAAATCAAAGAGCTCGATAAGAAGCTGCGAGGAGGATATTCTTTTCATGGGATTTCTTAGGATTTCTATTGTCTTCTGTTTCTATTAGAATTCTTGAAATTATACTCCAAAAGTTGTAATCCTTTTCCATTTTCAATCAAATAAGAATTTCAGTACTTTAAATGTGTTATTGTAATATAATGTTTGCAACTTACCTTGTATCTTTGAAGTTCCTTGAAGGCTTTGCATTTTCATATTGAACATCAAGCATCATATCTTGCAGTGTTTCTTGCTTTTCCCAGGTGTCTTATGTTTCTCCTGGTCTTCATTCAGTCAAGTTGTCGCACCAGCATAACACTCGAGCTAATCTGAAGAAAAAGATGGATCAATTGCAACAAGAGAATCGTGAGATTCATGAGGAAGTGACGACATTAAAGGATAGTTTGGAAAGACTCACTGCTGTCATACCCCAAATTTTGATGACCAATATTTCCCATCATTGTGAAGATCATTACCACAATATGGATGTACTTTCATGCCTCATCAATCTCCTCAGGGATGGTTAGGCATTCCTCACAATCGAAGATTAGGGTTTTGACCTCTCTCAGAGCATTTAGACAAAAGATCAATCAAGAATTGACATGATCTTCAAATTGTATAACCTCTTAAACATCCATGGAGGACCAAGAGGTCTCCCACATCAAGAATTAAGCACAAGGTTGCAATATACCAAGTGGATCAAGCCTCAGGATTGCCTGTGTCACCAAATTAGGGTTTGGTCGACCAGGGTCCCCAAATGAAACATTTCCAACAGGGCATGAGCCAATGCCTTAATGTATGGTCAAACAAACCCAAAAGGATCTCAAGAGCCCATCCACAATGGCAAAATCACCTTGAAGGTCCATCTATCAAAAAATCAGGAATTAGGGTTTTGACCTAATTCAACCCTTGAGTTAACTTGTGAAGTGAGGCATGGCTTGAGGCTCCAAAATGAACTTCAAAGACCTCAAATACATCATAATGACATGTTTACAAAAGTTAATTGACTCAAAGAGCTCAAGTCATAAGCCACAAGAGCTCAAAACCATCTGATCACAAATTAGGGTTTCTGATGGAAAAAGTCAACCCTATCCTTGACTGTTGGCCTACCCTTGATCTCAAACCTTGGGGAGGGGTCCAAGACATTCCTAAATACCCTTGGATGTCATCCATGAAGTTTAATTGAACCCAAGGATTGATTTCACAACAGGATCACAAAGTCAAAATTTCATCTGATGAAAAAGTCAACTGTACAAAAGTCCAAGTTTGACTTTTTGGATTTTTGGTCAACCAAGGTTCCTTAACCCTAAAACAATGTTAATATGTGATTAGAATCATCATTCATCAAGAAAAATCAAAGAAAGTGAGTTAACTTGCTAAAGGGGTAACCATAAAAAAACTTAGAATTTTTCTTAGTTATGGAACAAAGTGGCTAGGGTACCAACTTCCAAGGACCATAACTTGAGATCCAAACAACCATTTCGGGTGATCCAAAGCTGGATTTGTAGGTCTTGCTACACTATACAAAAGCTTCAACTACATCAAGCTCCCATTCTTCATGGATTTTTAGTTATGGAGTGATCAAAGTGGCTGAAAATATGAAAATGACACTTTTCCAACACTTAGTGAAAATCTGCCTAATTTACCTGCCTTGAACATCAATGTTCATGAGGTTTTTTCAATTGAATCCAAATAGTTTCAAGACAAACTATGATCACACATGTGCTGTATCATATGAGAGCTTTCCAATGAGCCCAAGAACATGAGAAAACTTCATCTGAGCTAGAGATTATGACAGCTGCAACATGCCTTGCTCAAACTGTTTTTACAAGGCAGATTTGTGCCTTAGTGCTCGAATTGATCAATTTGGGAAAATTCAAGCATGGTTATCCATATGCACACCTCAAGGGGGAATAACCAAGGGACAAACACTGATTCATCAGCCTCACAAGTCCATGAATCTATGTTTAGGCATGTCATCCCTAGAATTCAAGATGCTTCAAATATTCAATTTTGTCTCAAAGCATTTAACTGATGCATAGAGGTGGCATTCATCAAGACAATGTTATCCAAGTTCAGTCAAGACTTATCCCTGAACCAAAGAACCTTAGGCCTGTGCTCTAACCTCAATTCAATGGCTAGAGGAGACTTGAGATTCCGTTTGATCACAATTGTCCAAAGGCCTGCTGCAGTTGCCACACACTGTTGCTTGCAAAACAAACTTGACACACTATAAATAGGCCTCAATTGTGATCAGTTTGAGTACACCAAAGCACCCAAACTGATGCTTTCCTCAAAATCTCCCTTTCACTCAAATTTTGCCTTCTAACTCAAGTCACTATCGGGTTTTGAGTTTGAGAGCAATTCCAACCAACCGAATCACACACACCTCATAAAAATCATGTATGAGTGATCCATAACACAAAATCACATCTGGAACATCAAATTTACAAAATCACTAGCCAATTTCTCAAGTTCTTGACAGATTTGCAGTTGAGGTACCACAACCAGTTCCAAATCATTTCCATCCATTCCAAGCATTCAAACACACTCCTTGGCCCCTAAGGAAGTTGTCCAAATCATTGGAACCTAGCTGTAACACTTCCATCACCAAACTCGGCCACCAGCTGCAAGAGGTAAGCATGAACCCTTCAAACTCTATGTTCCATGCATCATAAATGAATTTGTGAGTTACCATCTTGTTCCTGCATGTATATAGAGTGATAACCCTCAATCAATTGCCATGAATCAATCGTGTATGGAATTTCATTGTGTTCAGCTGAAATTAGGATTCTTGAGGTTTTATTCTGATTTCTCACTCAATACTTAATATAAATGCAATTAATCTATATGTTTGTGATCCTTGTTCAAAAACAAACAAGATTGGTGTTTGAATCGTGCAATACCATTGAGAAATCATGGAGAAAAGTGAGAAAACGCAAATCTGAAAAAACATAGGGTGCGGGCAAGAACCAAGTGTTCTTGGCGCCATAATTCAAATCTTTGAATTTTAGTTATTTTTGTTAATTGATTCAAAAATTAATTTCTCTCTGAATATTTATGTTTTTGAATTGATTCTTTTTCTCAAAATTCACCAAAATGTTTAAATTTTTTATTTTACAAAAAATCCAATTTATATTATTTATTTAATATAGTTAGAATTTTTGTGATTAATTTCATTTTATTTGTTTTTAAACATTTTTAAATGGAATTTCCACTTTGATCTTTCAAAACTAATTTAATTTCAAACTCTCATGTAATTAAACATGATTTTTCAAAATATTTTTCAAAGTGTACGACTTATTTTTTAATATATTTGGTATTTTATATCATTTTTTCATTTAATTTCCTTTGAAAAATAAAATTTTTATTTAAAATTAGGGTTTTCTCTCGATTTTAAATTTTCAAACTCTTTGGGCCTCTAATAGAGTGTAAGACCCAATCCCTTTATTAACCAAAACCATTTTGGGCCTCAGACATTGTATAAGTCCCAACACATTTTCAAAAACCTCGGCGCGATTGTTGTAACGCCCCGATTTTTGATTATTTCCATTTTGTCGAGTCTTTTATTTAAATTGAGTGATAAATTATTTTATTTGTTAAATTGGTGTGTTAAATGTTATTTTACCATTTTTGAGAGTTTTCGGGGAAATTAGAATGGAGGGTATTTTAGACTTTTCTCAATTAATCATAAGTTAGAAATTTATTGGAAATAGAATTATGAGAGAAAAGAAATAGAAAAGAAAGAAAAAGAGATAAGAAAGGAAAATAGAAGGAAATAGAAAGAAAAGAGAAATAGAGAGAAAAAGGAGAGAAAGAAAGAGGAGGAAGGGAAAAGAAGAGGAAAAGATGAAAACTTAGGAAATCATCAAGAACAATCATCTAGCAAGTTTGGAATCCGGGTAAGGGTGTGAAATCTTGTTATCTTATCAATGTATATGATTATGTATGATTATGTTGTTGTTATTGTTGATTTTTATGAGTTTGGGTATAAACCATTTTTGAGAAATTGATTAGAAATTGATCCAAATGTGTTAAAACTCTAGTTGTTTGTGATCTTGGTTGTCTATACATGTTTGATATGTATTGTTACACTTCAAATTGTTGTTTTTCTGAGATTTGGATGATGAATTGGAGGATTTTGGGGTGGAAAACGCAGAACTCAGTTCTGCAGAATTTTTCTGGGTTTCCCCTGGCCATACGCGTAAGGGGCATGTCCATACGCGTATGAGCCAGGCGTTACGCGTATCATTGGCCTGTTTTTAAGTCAATACGCGTATGGAATGTGGCTTTTCCCGGCCCTCTGGTGATACGCGTATGGGCATTGGGCGTACGCATATGGTTTTTTGAAAACGTGAATTTGTGGAGGAAAATGGTTCTGCCCATACGCGTATGGGCATTGGCAATACGCGTATGGATAGGAGGAATGTAAAAATGGGATTTTTCAAAATGTCGTTTTCGTTTTCGTCCGTAACTTTTGTTCCGATTATTCGATTTTTACATTCTTGGTGTCGTTGGAAAGCTTTTGAGCTGTACTTTCTTATTATGATGATTTGGAAATTGTTAGCCGATTTTATTATGTCGGAAAGTTGGGAATAGTGATATTTAGCGACTTTTACCGTTTTGACTATGTGTTTGAATGTGAATCATACAATGTGCATTGATGTGAATGTATATAGATTGTATGTGATTGTCTGAGAAGAATGCATGAATATATTGTGAATATGTATGCATTTCAAGAATGTCTTGAGTCATTTTGCATGTGAAGCATCATGATGTGCATTCTTGTGTTGTGTGATTCTAATGAGATTCCGCTATAACGTCGTGTGCCCATGTGGGGTGTGAGCGATGATTATAGACGATCGTGTGCCCGTGTGAGGTGTGAGCGATCGGGTCGTGTGCCCATGTGGGGTGTGAGCGATCCATAAACATTGTGTGCCCGTGTGGGGTGTGAGCAATGGGTGAACATCGTAGGCCCGACGGGGAGTTACATTGGTAACGAGCGATGGTTCCAGCAGAGTTCCTGAGTGAACTAGTGATGATTGAGTCGGTACCGCACTGCATTTGCATAGAGTCGTGAGTCGGTCTCTATGATTTGCATTTATCATCTTTATAATGATGCATTGGTGAATAAACATAAATGTGTACGTTTATGTGGAATGATTGAGAATTGTGAAAATATGCATGATGAATATGCTTAGTTGTGTATATATATACAATGTGATGTATATGAATGAATTGTGATAAATTGTGGTGAGAACGTGGAATATGTGTATTCTTATGCTAAGGTAATATGACTTGGGAACTAGAGAGTGGGATGCGAGAGTCGTATCCGGAGTTGTTTGTATCAGGTAATATTTCGAGGACAAAAATTTCTAAAGTGGGGGAGAGTTGTAACGCCCCGATTTTTGATTATTTCCATTTTGTCGAGTCTTTTATTTAAATTGAGTGGTAAATTATTTTATTTGTGAAATTGGTGTGTTAAATGTTATTTTACCATTTTTGAGAGTTTTCAGGGAAATTAGAATGGAGGGTATTTTAGACTTTTCTCAATTAATCATAAGTTATAAATTTATTGGAAATAGAATTATGAGAGAAAAGAAATAGAAAAGAAAGAAAAAGAGATAAGAAAGGAAAATAGAAGGAAATAGAAAGAAAAGAGAAATAGAGAGAAAAAGGAGAGAAAGAAAGAGGAGGAAGAGAAAAGAAGAGGAAAAGAGGAAAACTTAGGAAATCATCAAGAACAATCATCTAGCAAGTTTGGAATCCGGGTAAGGGTGTGAAATCTTGTTATCTTATCAATGTATATGATTATGTATGATTATGTTGTTGTTATTGTTGATTTTTATGAGTTTGGGTATAAACCATTTTTCAGAAATTGATTAGAAATTGATCCAAATGTGTTAAAACTCTAGTTGTTTGTGATCTTGGTTGTCTATACATGTTTGATATGTATTGTTACACTTCAAATTGTTGTTTTTCTGAGATTTCGATGATGAATTGGAGGATTTTGGGGTGGAAAACGCAGAACTCAGTTCTGCAGAATTTTTCTGGGTTTCCCCTGGCCATACGCGTAAGGGGCATGTCCATACGCGTATAAACCAGGCGTTACGCGTATCATTGGCCTGTTTTTAAGTCAATACGCATATGGAATGTGGCTTTTCCCGGCCCTCTGGTGATACGCGTATGGGCATTGGTGTAGCGAGCGATTTTGGACGCGGTTCTTAAGCGCTGGTCGCTCTCTGCGATTGAGCTTAAACTACAGGTCGATTCATTTTTTATCCTATTGTGAGCTGAATAAGGAAGGGAAATAGATGTCTCCAATTAACCCTGCTTTTCATACTAAGTTTAAACAGCGATCTGTTAGGTTACGAATGCTATCAATGTGGGGGGCCTTTGTACTGGTTATTTGTATTTTCGCCAATACGGTTTCTTTCTTTCTATCTGGGCAGAAGGTTTCTGGCGGGGAACAAGGATTAAGATGTTAGGACTAATGCTTTTTGATAGGTATGTGAGAGTATGGGATTTTGGTTTTTTGTTGATTGCGCTCGCTAAGATCTTTTCTTTCGATCTTATGTCTACGTATTCCCGTTTACCGAAACAGGGAAATCAGAGCGTTCTTAGTTCCTCCTATTCTATGGGAGGAAATGGTTGTTTTGGTGTCTTGTTCAAAGCCCAAGACGTGAAGCGAAAGGTGATTTGTATCTTGTTCAAAGCCCAAGATGTGAAGCTGAAAAGTCTATTTGTGTCTTGTTCAAAGCCCAAGACGTGAAGCTGAAGGACCTCGACTTTAGAGAGAATTTGTCATCTCTAAAGAAGGGTTTGTCTGTCACAACTGTTGGGTGACTGGTTATAAAGGAGGATTTCTTTAACCGGGATACGCGGATCCTAGCAATGCCATAATTTCCTTTAAAGAGGATTTTAACCTAAAGGAGAAGACTTTAACTCAGTGTAGAGCAATGCTATCTTTCCTTCAGAATTTCTCATGCTAAAAGAGGGACAGTGGCATGGCTGTAGATGATCCAGAGGCTTGCCGCTTACAGCGATTAGATGAAGGGGAAGGAGTTGTTGATGTTTGTGTACTGTGAACGAGGCACAGCTTTGATGCTAGAAGGTTGATTGGATCAACCAGTGGTTTTCTTATACAAAGCCTAAGAGGAGGCTAGTATGTGTCTCGTACGAAGCCCGAGAGAGAGGCGAGAAGGTTTTAACTTGACGATGAAATCTTTTGGTGTCTCGTATAAAGCCCGAGAGAGAGGCTAAAAGGGGTTGATCCTACAAGAGGATCTTTTATACTCAACAAGAGAGTGTTTTTTGTATCTCGTACGAAGCCCGAGATGGAGGCTAAAAGTTTGACTCAACAAGAGAGTCTTTGTATCTCGTACGAAGCCCGAGATGGAGGCTAAAAGTTTGACTCAACAAGAGAGTCTTTGTATCTCGTACGAAGCCCGAGATGGAGGCTAAAGGGGTGATTGACTCAACGAGGAAGTCTCTTATGTGTCTCGTACAAAGCCCGAGAGAGAGGCTAAACGTTGTTTGACTCCACTGGGGAGAATTTTGGTATCTCGTACGAAGCCCGAGATGGAGGCTAAACATTTGCTTCGCTCGGAAGAATCATTGAACAAAGCCCAAGAGGAGGCTATGGTAACTGTTTCAGTTGAGTGACAAATCCAATATACTGATTTTAAAAGAGAAAATCAGTTCTTATATGAGTAACACTGTACTCAGGGATTTGATTTGAGGATCAGGGATATTTCCCTCTCTTTGAGGAAGCGGGGAATTCGAAGGGTATTGAGACTGTCCGAGTCTGCGGGTTTCCTTCCTATTTAACGAAGGGGTCACTTGAGAATGTCTTTGAGACTCAAGGAAGTTAGACTGTCCGTGTCTAAAGTTTTGTCTTTTGTACTATGCTTTGGGAAATAGTAGTAGACTCTACGACAGGACTGTTCTATGGAGATGATTAAGTTCTGTTCCTATACCTCTAGGAGGTCGTCGGGATAATTTTTACGAATCCCAAGAGGAGGCTGGAAACTTTTAAGAAGCCGACGGGTCCTTGTACTAAGCCCAAGAGGAAGCTATCATTCCCGGAGGAAGAGATCATTATACGAAGCCTAAGAGGAGGTTGTGAATACTTCTAAGAAGCCGTAGGGTCCTTGTACGAAGCCCAAGAGGAGGCGGGGTTGCTTTTAAGAAGCCTGTGGGTCCTTGTACGATGCCCAAGAGGAGGCCGATGCTTTTAAGAAGCCCGTGGGTCCCCAAACCCCGAGAAATTCAAGGCAATGCTATTCACCGAGAATAGATCAAAGTCAGGAAAGTTCGAGAATTTGGAAGAAACTCAAAGATGCCATTCACGGAGAAGACATTCATCTTTGGGAGTAGAGTTTCTTGACAATTCCTAATGAGGACAGCCGAAGAGAAGACTGTATCTGGTGATCCTATTGGGGATCTAGTTCAGTCTATTTCTAAGAGTGACAGTTTGAGAAAGGGTTCAAAAAGAATCTGCCTTTCACATCTCCATATTGTTTAACCCCAAGAGGAGGGAAGACTGTGTCTGGTAATCCTATGTGGATCTAGTTTTAACTGTAAGTTCAGAGTGATCAACAGGGCTTTACCTAGTGCTAGACGTAGTTGCCGGGGAAACTCGAAATATCTATACTATTATTACACAGTTGATATGAGTTTATGAAAGAAGAGTTATAGCGAAACAGCCCCACAATACAATTATATATATATATGAGTTTATGAAAGGAGACTTACAGTGAAACAACCCCACAATATAGTTATATACATATGAAAGCGGTAAATGAAAGTGAGTAAACACTTACTCGGTTGTAGAGCTTCCATACTATTTGGTTAGTTGTTCAACAAAGAAAGATTAAAAACAACAGTATATTCAAAATCAAAGGAGAAAGTGCTTTGAAAAAGAAAGATTTGGGGCTTACAGCTCAAGGAGAGGCCCAGGGTTTTATTAGTGAGTGCACTGTTGAATTTGTACAGAGGGACTTATACAAGTGACTGAGGCCCAAAAAAGGTTTTCTATACAAAGGGATGGGTCTTACACTCTCTCAAGAGGCCCAAAAAGGTTTTAAAGAAAAAGAGTGGGGCTTATAACACGAGGGTAGGCCCAATTGATTTTTCATTTAAAATGGCGATCGCGCCGAGGTTTTCTTTTAACGCAGAGGGACTTATACAATAAGTGAGACCCAAAAATATTTTGGTTAAAAGGGGGTTGGGTCTTACACTCTATTAGAGGCCCAAAAGCTTTGAATGGGTCTTATAGCTCAAGGAGAGGCCCAAAAAGTTATTTTGAAAAGGCGACGATCGCGCCGTTTGTTTTTTACGGTATCGGGACTTATACAATACACTGAGGCCCAAAATGTTTTGGTCAAGAAAGGATTGGGTCTTACACTCTATTAGAGGCCCAAAAAGGTTTTCTGTACAAGGGTGTTGGGTCTTACACTCTAATAGAGGCCCAAAAGTGTTTGAAAAAGTTTGATGAGGGTTGAAATAATCAAAAGCCCTAATTTCATTTTTTAAAGAGCGGTTTTCAAAGAAAAATCAAGTAAAAAATGATAAAAAATATCAAATAAAATCATTAATCATGTTATAAACAGTGATTAAGGTTTATGAAAAAGTATTTTATCCACATGAATATTTAAAATCATTTTGGTTTTAAAAATCAAGAAAAAGAAATCATTTTAAAAGTATTTAAAACAATTTAAAACAATATTTTTGAATATATTAAAAATATATCAAATAATAATATTTTTTCTGATTTTTTGGTGGATTAAAATATTATGGAGTATGAATAACAAGTGTGTAAAACAGATTTTGAAAATAATGATTTTTGCTATGTAAAAGAATTGGTTGAGTTTTGAAGAAAAACTAAGAAAAAGAGGAAAGATGTCACAACATCTCATTCGACATCTTTCATGAGTTTTCAACATCTTTTTTTATCAAACTTCTAACACCCATAACTTTCTCAAATCTCAATGGTTTGAGACAAAATTTATATGCATCTGGCCCAGAATTTCACAAGGAATCCAATGGTGGTGGTAGTTTTTTCAGAACACACTCCTTCCTCAAAACCCGATAGTGGTTTTGAAAAGGACCTATAATTGCATTTTATGTGCTACAGCTTGGTACAAACATGGATTACATGGTGAATTAGCTCAAACACAACATATACAACATGTATGAGATGTGTATGATCAGTGGACTTCAAAGCAATACATGATTTCAAGGATTCTAAGTTGTGATGCTTACCTCTTTTTGAGCTTTTTGGAATTTTTGTGCAATCTGTCAAGCCTCTTGTTCCAGAAATGATTTGATGCTTTAGACACACTCAAATGATCCCTTAGAAGCTTCTAGGATGATTGGAATCAACTGGTACCTGCAAAAACACAAACTGTCCCTTTCTTGCAAAAGGGGTTAAAAGTGACCAAAATAGCAACTCTCTCAAATGGTGTTCCAGATGTTGGGAACCATTTGGGACAGTTCAAGGATGATATTTGGAGTGTGTTTGAGGTTTTATCTGGTTTGGAAAGTAATTGAATCAAGACATGGCTTGAAAAATGCAAAAAAGTGTCATTTTGAGGTTTTGAGAAGTGACTTTGTGATTTTGTGATTACAGGTCACTTGTGATAGTTTGCACAGCTTACATATGATATATATGAGGTGTGTGTGTGTGATTAGTTTGAGTGGAATTGCTCTCTAACTCAAAAACTCAGAATTGCTTTGGAAGGCAAATTTGAGGTGAAAGAAGAGATTTTGAGGAAAGCATCTATTTGATGGCTTTGGTGTACTCAAACTGAGCACAAAGGAGCTCTATTTATAGTAGAGCAAGTTTGTTTTTGCAGCAACAGTGAATGGTGGCGGCAGCAGAGGTTTGGCCAATGTTGTCCAATGAAAATCAAAGTCTCCTCTAGCCATTGACTAGAGGTTATGGCACAGAGCTTTG
Organism: Lathyrus tuberosus; assembly: GCA_022829125.1. Lineage (NCBI taxonomy): Eukaryota > Viridiplantae > Streptophyta > Magnoliopsida > Fabales > Fabaceae > Lathyrus > Lathyrus tuberosus. The sequence continues at coordinate 637,047 of JALAZF010000241.1, read as the reverse complement.
GTTCCCTACATGTTGGAGGAATGTTGACTGAATTCAGTTGCAAATGTGTCAGTCTATGCCACCTCTAAGCATCTATTAAATGCTCCAATCCAAAATTGGAGTCTTGTCCCTCTTTTAGGGATTTTTAGGAATAACATGCTACTTCTTGTTCCAAGGACTTTGGAGGCTTGGCTCAGTGATTGTCCCCTTTATATTTGATCCTCAGAGGTGTCCAAAGTGATGACAAGGCTTGGAAATTCGTGTGGCACAAGAAATGTGCAAATTTGTCCCATGAAAAATTCAGCTACAACAAGCCGTTTTGTAAAAATCATATCTCCCTGCTCGAGTATGCTACAAGGGCGTTCTACACCTTTCTGGAAAGCTGAGACAACGTACTTCAACTTTGATGTTGGACTTTGGTCTTGGTTCAGCTTACAAAGGTATCAAAAATGGCCTTGAACTTGTGTAGTCGAATCTGTCCCAAAAGCTGTCATGAAAATTCTGCATTATCAATGCTTCTTGCGAAAATCATATCTCCCTGCTCGAGTATGCTACAAGGACGTTCTACACCTTTCTGGAAAGCTGAGACAACGTACTTCAACTTTGATGTTCAAGGTTTTGCTTGAATCAACTTGGATCATGGAGAAAAACATCCTTGAAGTTGGGACATTCTTGCTGAAAAAATATTAATGATGTCCCATATGCAATGTCAGAACATCAGACATTGAACAGTAATAATTCCAAACTTGAATCACTTTTATCTTTTAATCCACTATGACATTTTGAGTTGATTCCTTCTACAATGTTGAAGTATCAAATACCCTCTTTAAAAGTAGCTCTTACTCAAAATCAATGGATGCTTGGATCAATAGTTACAACCTTGAAAAGTTGTGCACTTGAACATGATTTTAACTTAGAAAAATTTCTAAGTTTCCTTCAATTTGATCAATTTTGCAATTTTGCATGATTTCTTGATTTAAATTTGATCAAATTAAATCATCCATCATATTTTCTTGAGTAATGGCTTGTGAAGCTCAAAGTTGACCAAAAAGTCAAACTTTGACTTTCTGCGTCAGTTGACTTTGTATTAGATGAGCTTGAGGCTTGATCCACTTGAAATGTTGCACTCTTATGCTTAATTCTTGATGTGGGAGTCCTGTTGATCCTTTGTGGATGTTTAAGAGGTTAGACAAGTTGAAGATCATGTCATTCCTTGATTGATCATTTGTCTAAGGCTCTGAGAGGGCTTGAAACCCTGAGCTTGATTGTAGTGAATGCTCAACAATTCCTTGAGGAGATTGATGAGGCACAAAGGTACATCTATATTGTGATGTTGATTTGCACAATGATGGGAAATCTTAGTGGTCAAAATTTGGGGTATGACAGATGCCCCTATTTAATCTTCTTGGACCCGAAGGTGTGAATGACGAAGGTATTCGGGCATTCGGGGTGCAAGAGGATTAAATATCAGAATACCCGAAATTTTGATGGTGGTTATGAATGGTAGCTTACGCATTCATCTTCTTTAGCTAAGCGAAGATGCTTAGAAAAGGTAAACTTCCCCTCGATCCTAGTCTTCAGCCAAGGAACTGGTCTCAGTTTCTGAAATAAACTTCCCCTCGATCCTGGTTTCCTACCAAGGAGCTGGTCTTAGTTTCTGATTTAAACTTCCCCTCGATCCTGGTTTCCTACCAAGGAGCTGGTCTTAGTTTCTTTTGTCAACTTCCCCTCGATCCTGGTTTCCTACCAAGGAACTGGTCTCAGTTTCTAAAGTAAACTTCCCCTCGATCCTGGTTTCCTACCAAGGACCTGGTCTTAGTTGCTGAAATAAACTTCCCCTCGATCCTGGTTTCCTACCAAGGAACTGGTCTCAGTTTCTTTTGTCAATAAACTTTCTTGACAAGGAACGCTGTTAGTAGCGTTTTTCCTTCAAACTTCTCGCCGAATTTTCCTGGGGAGATGCCATTTGAGTGGAAAAAGTTCCGATGTCAGACTTGTTGGGGAACCCAGTCGTCTGAGCTGTAGAGGTGTACAAACTTCTCTGTTTGGAGACGCCATTTGTCGACTCTACCTGGGGAAAGCAAGTCTCCTGAGAGGCTGCTTCTGCTTGGGATCTTACATCATACTTTTCTCGGGATCTTCCCGGAGAAATGCCATATGATGGGGTCCAATTTTGAGGTGTCGATGACCTTTTCATCAGTGGTTTTTTCGGAGAAAAACTGCCGTACCGCCGAATCTCTGATTAAGAGGCTTTCTCTGGGGATTTTCCTTAATCCGGGAAAGCAAGGATATCATCTTCAATGGCGAAGAGTGACATCTGTTGAAGGTTCTCTGGCCCTTCAGAGGTTCAAGTTATCAAAGTGGTCGAGTGCCGACTCTAATCTAAAGATACACTGGTGGCGAGATTGTTCAGACACAACGTTTCCTGACGAGGAAAGAACTGACAACTCGATTAGGAGAATTCCTATCACTAAGGGACAAGACCGGCTAGAGTGATACTGATGCAATATGAAATGTAAATGCAAATCAATAATGCATGATATATGTATGTATATGCTGACAAAACTGACGCGACATACCAACTAAAAAAATGAACATGACTGGATACTCGGCCATCACGGGGCGAAGAAGTACCGCTGGTTCAGAATAGAAATTCCACCTTGCTTAGGAAAGATAGTCCCTGTTGGGGAGCTACCGTTGGTCGGGCTTAGGAGATGAGAACTCGGCCGAAGATGTCAGATGGAATAGTCGCATCCAACACTGTTGATCCTTTCATTCAGGCGTACTGGGCCTAGAAGGAGTACTTTGATTCTGCACTTTGAAGTTCGCTTACTTCTGGAGAAGCGGTTGATGTTTCTTTGATGTTCAATAGTCAAAAGAAATTGCCATCTTTATTTTAAAGCAGAAAAAGTTTTACAAGTAAATTCATTTTTGTTTTATTTCAAGAATCGTTAATCATGTTAACAACGTCGTTCTGTAAAGCTAAAACAAGTAAGAATTACAAACAAAAGCACAAGGGCTCAAATTTTATTGATAGGATGGAGATCAGCCAAACGCGTGATTCCATTGAGTATTTACAAAGTTTAAAAATGGTAATTTACAGGGAAAAGGGCTACGTTGAAACATAACGACCACTATCCTTCTACCAACTTTGAATTCGGGGCATCCTGAGCTTCTGTCGAAGATGACCTTGACTGGAGTTTTCTGACAGATGATTTAACTGTTGTTGCTGAGGGACTTGCCTCTATTGAACATAGTTACTTGCCATTATCCCTAACTTTTGCCTGGATTGTACTGTGATGTTTCCAATCCACCGGGATGATTTTTTTTCATGTCTCTAACTTTTGCCTGGACCGCCCTTTCGGGTTTTCAATCCACCGAGACGTTTTTTTTTTAGTTTAGGCGAAGTATTTCTTAACTACATCAACATTCGTGGGGTAGGCAAATTACTATCTGTCCATGGTTGCAAATCTCAAGGCGCCGCCTGAGAAAGCTTTCGTGACCACATAGGAGCCGTCATAATTCGGAGTCCACTTGCCTCGCGAATCAGTGAGAAATGATTGTGTCTTCTTGAGTAATTTGAAGATCGGCGCGCACGTCGCGGTCATGAGGAATGTGAATCTGGAGATGTAGTTTAAACGTCCCAAGAATCCTCTGACTTGTTTTTCAGTTTTCGGAGAAGGTATTTCTTGAATGGCCTTGACCTTGTCAGGATCAACCTCAATTCCTTTCTGGCTGACGATGAACCCTAGTAGTTTCCCTGAACGGACACCGAAGGTGCACTTGTTGGGATTCAAGCGGAGCTTGAATTTTCTTAGACGTTCGAACAATTTTGACAGATGTTCAACGTGCTCACTCTTTGTTTTTGATTTTGCAATCATATCATCAACATACACTTCGATTTCTTTGTGTATCATGTGATGAAACAGAGTTGTCATGGCCCTTTGATAGGTTGCCCCGGCGTTCTTCAAACCGAACGGCATTACCTTGTAACAAAAGGTACCCCATGGGGTAATGAACGAAGTTTTCTCCATGTCTTTCGGCGCCATTTTGATCTGATTATAGCCCGATAATCCATCCATGAAGGAGAAAACTTTGAACTTTGCTGTACTGTCAACTAGCATGTCAATGTGTGGTAAAGGAAAGTCGTCCTTTGGACTTGCCTTGTTCAGATCTCTGTAATCAACACACATTATGACCTTTCCGTCCTTTTTGGGAACGGGTACGATGTTGGCTAACCATTGAGGATATTCAGATGTAGCGAAGAAACCTGCGTCAATCTGTTTCTGTACTTCCTCCTTGATTTTGATGGCCATGTCCGGATGAGTCCGTCTCAACCTTTGCTTTACTAGCGGACATTCCAATCTCAACGGTAAGTGATGTTCCACGATGCTGGTATCCAACCCCGGCATATCCTGATAGGACCAAGCGAATACATCGGGAAATTCCCTGAGAAGCTTTATCAAACCCTCTCTGGCAGTTGGACTGAGCAGTGCCCCAATCCTGATTTCTTTTCTCTCTTTTTCCGAACCCAAGTTTACCGTTTTCAACGGCTCTTTGTGAGGTTCAATGGACCTTTCCTCCTATCTGAGTAGTCGAGAGATCTCTTCTGGAATTTTGTCGTCAACTTTTTCTTCAGCCCCAAATATCGGGAACTCAAAGTCGGGAGAAGGCATCGGATCGTATGTTTTAACTGGGTTTAAAACAAGCAATATGCATGACGTGATGATTCGTGTTTAGAAGAGATAAAGAAGAATGCAAGAGTGTGTGCAGTGTATTTATTTTACTGCTTGTTTTTATTTTTGAATTGGTTTTTTAGGATTACCATTTTCTGAAAAAGCAAAAAGAGAAAACAGCAATTAATGCGGAAATTACAGAACGACGTTATTTTATTTATGAACAAGTCGACTCTTGAAACTACAGCCCTATAAAACAAAACTCTGTCGCTTCAGGCAAAGCGAAGAGGGAAATTTACAGAAAGCGAGCCCTATCAAAACATCCGTTTCACCTGGGCAGGGTGAAAGGTTAAAGATGGCAATTACTTTGATTGATGAACGATCTTGGGAACTTCGACGGCAACCCATTGGCGGCGAACTCCTCGGTGAATCACAAAGTCTGACACCTTCCTTGATTTGTCTTCAGAAATGACGCTGATTTCTGGTAGAGCGGGATCATTGGAATCTGTCTCCCAGGCTGAATTGTCATAGGAGGATTCCTCTGTTGCATTATGCAGAGTAGTTGTGCTCTCAGTTGCATCTCCCCATCCAGTTGGCTGGATGTCTTTGAGCCTGATACGAGAGCTTTCGGGAGCGGTGTACTTGACCATATAGTCGAACTTTCCACTCGGTTGTCCCAAGGTGTCCCATACTTCTTTCGAACTGGAAGAGTCATCCCTCTCGATGGCGTTGACCTCGGGAAAAGCATAGTTGATGAATTCAAGTCCTGCAAACGTTGCAAATTCGTCGTCATGTTGAGTAGCTTCAGGATGACCTGAGTGTTGATCCCATGACATGGTGGGGACACAGGTATTCTGTTCAATGAAACTCAGCTAATTTTCATTATTCGGCTGACTCTCTTGCCCCAAATCTCCTGGATAAGGTTGCCACATTGGCAGACCATCCGTTGGGCCATAGTAGTTATAGTCAAAGTTGTCTTTCATCAGAGTGTCTTCCTCTAATGAATTTGGCGGAGCACGACATCCTTCCGGATCACAATCTCCATATATCATTTCGACATCTGACCGTGGTATAAATCTCGGACTCTGTGCGGGATAGCAAAATGGTATAGGCACTTCTTCCTGAGACATATAACCGTCCTCGTTAAGGTAGGACTTCCATTCTTCCTCTGTGTCAGAGGGATCTTCCTTATTGATAGCATGTACTGCTTGGGACACTGGGTGAAGAAAACCTCCACTGTGGAAGAAGTTTTGAAGGGGATGAAGACTTTCATCGTTGGCAGCTATCTGGGTACAGGTTGCAGATAAACCGAGACCCTTCTTTGTTGTATTGCTAGTAGGAATGATAAGCTGCCCCCATCCTGTCGTATCGGTACTCTCGACCGCTTTAATAGCATCTTTGTATGAGGAAATCGAGGTTCCTCCTCTGAACTGATTGTTCTTGCTCACCGATAATGCTTGGAACTGAGTTCCAATAACCTCCTCGGGTTCTATTCCAGTAGATGATGACAAGTTGCTTACAAGCAAGGCTTGTTCCCCACAAACTGTGACAAGTTGATCGTTCTGGATGAACTTTAGCTTTTGGTGGAGGGTCGAAGTGACCGCTCCAGCCTGATGTATCCAAGGTCTTCCTAATAAACAACTATACGTTGCCCGGATATCCATGACCTGGAAAGTAACTTGGAAAGTGTGAGAACCAATAGTTATGGGAAGATCAACTTCGCCGATAACTATTTTTCTGGATCCGTCGAATGCTTTGCCGACGACCTCGCTGACTCTCATCGGAGGGCCCTTGAATGATAATTGCATCAAAGTGGACTTCGGCATAACATTCAGGGCTGACCCTGTGTCTACCAGTACGCAGGCTAAAGCATCGTCCTGGCAGTTAACTGTAATGTTGAGCGCCATGTTATGACGGCGACCCTCTTCGGGTAACTCCTCATCACTAAATCCCAAATTGTTGCAGGAAGTGATGTTAGAGACAATGCTATCGAACTGTCTGATTGTTACATCCTGTTCCACAAAGGCTTGCCCCAAGATTTTCTGTAGAGCCTCCCTGTGGGCTTCTGAACTGAGTAACAGTGATAATACCGAGATCTTTGAAGGGGTCTGTAACAGTTGCTCGACAATGTTGTATTCACTCCTTTGGATGAGCTTCAGCATCTCATCATTGTTTTTTGACAGGTCGGGATTACTGGATTGACCGACTGGTGGATCGGGAGCTTCTGTCTGAAGTTCCTTTTCTTTGTTAACTTCCCCAACCCCTCGGTTGAAGATTCTACCACTCCGTGTTACACGACTGATGTCTGCAATATTCACGACGGAGGGTAATGGAATTTCCTTTCCATTTTCAAATGTTGTTGCACCGTATTTGTAAGGGATCGCCTTAGCTGATTCATACGGTAGCAGTCCCGGTAGATAGATGACTATGGGAACCTTCTGATTTTTCAGACCATCATAAGTAATCTCGATCCGTTCTCGGTTGGGAACCTTAGATTCGTCAAGTAGAGGGATGATGGCAAAAACATCCCTGGTATGGTGACGACCAGAGATGGTGACAACATCCTCAACTTGATCGGAAAGGTAATTCAGCGTCCAGTTGATGGGTCTAGAACCCGGATATGGGCGAATCTCTCCACGATCCACCTGACCCTGAAGTGCTGCTCTCACAAGGTAACACCCTTGGTTACTTTCCGAACAGACGCTACAACTGTCATAGTTGTGTGGTGGCACCTGGCCACGCCCACTTTGAATACAATGTAACCTTACTAGGTTAGCTTCCACTGATCAGAAATCCTGACTTTGACGACGAGTAGGATTCCTGTTACTGATACTAATCTGCTGAGTATCTTCATCCATGTAGATTGGCATCCACCAGTGATTTAACAAGTGCTGAAGTGCCTCCTGGACAAGGGTACAACCTCGATCATTTTTGCAACCTGCTTTATAGTTTTGATAATCATGTGATATTAAGAATCCGAGTCGGACCTGCTCAGCATGTAACTCTACCAGGCTGGTATTCATCAGACGAATATCAAAGATTTGAATCATATTGATCTGATAAGGGTTCCTATCATGGTAGTCTTGGATCCATCCAAGAGCCATCTGACGCTGGAGGGCCTCCTGTATGAAAGAGCATCCCTGTTTGTTTACCGAGCAAATCAGACAAGAACTATAATCGTGCCGCGGAAGATTATGATACTGGCTTTGCCTTGAGTGCATTGCCACCAAGTTGACATTCATTGCACGGATGTCGTGGTTCTGAATGACGTTAGAATTTGTGTAAACCATGTTAACTCCACGAACTCGGTGCTCCTGGATCCATCCGAGATCCATTTGTTCCTGTAGAGCTGCTTGCACCACAGAACATCCTTGGTTGTCTTTAGAGCAGATATCACACTGGTGATAGTTATGAGGTGGCACATGGCCATATCCGCTCTGCCTACAATGCATCTTGACCAGATTGGTCTTTAACAAGAGTACATCGTGAATTTGATAGACATTGTTAGATTCTCTCTCAATCAGATTGACTGCAGCTTTCTCGTGTTGAGGCAGCGGGTTCGTGAGAACATTGTGATTCGTATCTTTGAAAGATAAGAGCCCGCTCCTAACAAGCTTTTGCACGTCGGACTTGAAATTGAGACAAGTCTCAATGTTATGCCCTGAACCTCCTTGATGATAAGGGCATGTCTGATCTACCTTAAACCAAAAAGGCAGATTTTCCGGTACTGTAAGAGGAGATTTAGTCTGAATGTGCCCCTTAGCCAGTAGTAATGGAAATAGTTTTGCGTACGTCACGGGTATAGGATCAAATCCTAGCGGTCGTGTTGTACGGTTGTTGTTATATGGAGGACGAGCCTGCTGAAGAGGCTGTTGTGTCCTTTTCTGGTCAGGTTGGCTCTGCGCAACCTGAGGTTGATACGTAGGAATAGGCGCAGGGCTTATAGCATGAATTACAGCTGCTACTGGTTGATAACGTCGCCTTTGCTTTCCGAGAGAGATATTCCCAATATCTTGCTCTTTTTTCTTAGGAAGAGCACTACCGTATTTTTTAGTACCGCTCGTCGATCCAGTGTCTTTTACCAAACGTCCTTCTCGGACGGCTTCCTCAAGACGTACGCCCATGCCCACCATCTCGATGAAATCACTGGGCGCACTGGCAACCATTCGATCATAATAAAATGAGCTTAAAATCTTTAAGAAGATCTTTGTCATCTCTTTTTCCTCAAGAGGTGGACAAATTTGAGCGGCAATTTCATGCCACCTTTGAGCATACTCCTTAAAGGTTTCCTTGTCCTTTTGCGACATTGATCTGAGTTGATCTCTGTCGGGTCCCATGTCCAAATTGTATTTGTATTGTTGGATGAAGGCAGTACCAAGATCTCTGAATGTGCTGATCGTAGTACAGTTTAAACCCATGTACCATTTGAGTGCGGCACCGGTTAAACTATCCTGAAAGTAGTGAATCAGTAGGTCCTGATTCTCCGTCTGAGCTGACATTCGCCGAGCGTACATCACCAGATGGCTCCGAGGGCAAGAGTTACCCTTATATTTTTCAAAGTCGGGCACTTGGAATTTGTGCGGGACTTTCACATTGGGGACTAAGCAGAAATCAGCGGCGTCCTTTCCAAATAGATCTTGACCGCGAATGGCTTGCAGTTCCTTCTGCATTTCCAGGAACTGCTCCTGGAATTCATCCATTCGGTCAAACATAGTTTCCTTTTTACCAGAAGGTATTGGCGGAACCTGTCCTTCCGGGACAGTGTGCACCACAGGAGGTGGTACCGTGACTACGGTGGTGAGTCTTGGCGTTTCCCGAAGTTTGTAACCTTCAGGAGTCTTCAGTATGCCCCTGGCATCTTCGCTTTCCCGAAGTTTGTAACCTTCAGGCCCAGCGGCTTCTGTTGTGATTCCCTGATCTTCAGTGATTGGCGGAACATATCCTTCCGGGATATAGTTAACAGGCATACCCCAAGGAGGATCTTTCGGTATCTGATACCTAGGATCATACCTTTCCACTATGGGCATTGAGGTGATCTCTGAGATCACAGTTCGTTGTAGCTGAGCATCTGCCATGGCTTGCATGTCGTTACGAAGCTTTCTCATATCCTCTCTTAGAGCGTCGATCTCTTCTTTCAACTCTCTGTTTTCTTCCTCAAGATCATCCATCTTTTTCAGACGATTGGCCCGAGTATTATACGAATGAGACAGTTTGACTCTAGAATCGAGACACAAACGTGAGATTCATAGGGAAGAAGAATACGCGATGTGAGAATGATGAATGCAATGATTATATTAATTGTTCTTTTGGTTTAATCAAAATAAACTTCGATAATTAGATTGCAAATATCAAACAGTGGGGAAACCCCTTTTTATTGAAATTCAAAAGGATTACAGAAATGGAAATACAGTAGATTACAAGATGCGGAAACAGAAACCTAAGCTAATGGGTCCCGAGTCCTCTCTGAAGAGAAATCGGGTGCTGATTCTGGTATCTTCCTTTTCTTTGACCGGGGCTCTTGGGCCGTTGTCGGGTTGTCATTCCTTTGCCAAGTGAAAGGAGCGAGCAAATTCCTTTGGTCATCTTGATTATCTACAGCATGCTGCTCTAAAATTTCAATCAGAGCATCTTTCTCTTTCAGTATTTGCTGTATTTTGATGCACTCTACGTCGAGGGTGCGGTACTTGTTCTTCCAAGACCTTCTCTCCTTTTGAATTTTGTTGAGAGTAACCTGAAGCTTTTCAGTTTCCGTCATGAAGTACATGACAAATTCCCTCGGCGGAAGAATTCCGTAACAAGGATAAGGTATTTTTAGCTTGAGAGCTCTAGTTTGTACCCAATGGAGATAAGGCTCCACCGAGACACAATCCGGCTTTCCCAGAGACTCTCGTCCTTTCTTATGAACGTGTTTCCAAGCGTGCACTATTTCCATCTTTAGTGCTCTGTCACTTTCTCCTTCCTTGAAGAAAAGACCTTCCAGATGAACACCCAGTGGGATGTATCTCATCGGGTATCCAAATTGACAGCGAACCAATACCGGATGGTAGTTGATTCCTCCTTTAGTTCCTATAAGGGGTACGTTGGAGAAATTTCCACAACGGTCAATGATCCTGATTCCCTCATAAATCCTATTACACCAATCTATATCAGAGTTGGTAAGAGACATGATCTTCTGCGACCAACGTAAGGCACTTTTACAATCCCAAAAAGCAGTAGATTTGGGCAAGTGAGAAATAAACCATTTATAAAGCAGAGGTACACAGCATGTGATCTCCTCTCCACTGTACAAATTTCCCAAGTGTACAGAATGATACGCATCTGCGAGCAAAGTCGGCACAAGGTTTCCAATGAGAAAAACCTTAATGGCGTTGATATCGACGAAGTTATTGATGTTGGGAAACAAAAATAATCCGTAGGTGAGTAAAACAAAGATGCTTTCAAAAGCAGTCACGTTTCCTATACTGGCAAAATATAGGGCTTTCTTTGTCAAGAACTGGGCTGGCAAACCTTGGATGCCACCCTTAGTAGTCATGTGAGTCCTGACCTCAGACTCGTCCAAATGAATTGCTCTTGCAATGGTCTGATTCTTTGGAATTTCTTCCAGTCCAGAAAATGGAGCTCGATCAGTGATATGTAGATCGATCAGATGAGAATACTCCTCCAGCGTTGGTGCAAGCTGGTAATCCGGGAATGTGAAACAGTGATAAATCGGATCGTAGAACTGAACGAGCGCATCCATGATTCCCTCAATCACATGGACTCTTAATAGTGGTAGCAGCCCTCCGTACTTGGCTCTGAAAGCCTCTCGGTTAGTGATCATCCTTGCTAACCTTCTCAAATCCTCTAGCTTTGGAACCTTGAAGGTGTACGTATGGGTCCTCCTTCTACCGAAATCCATTAGCGTAATCCTCTTCTCTGATATTTGCAATCACAGTCTTAGTTTAATTTGAAAAACAGAGAGACTAGAAGAGATGTTTTTTGAATGTTTTATTAAATGAATGCATGAACGCAGCACACAAAAACATAGAAAAAACATGGGGTCAAAGGGTCGTTGTCATGAAGTCAAGGCTCTACCCATCCCCAAAGGTTTATACTAGGGTGATTTTTGTACCTGTACTCATTATCATCAGCTCCTCCCAGGAAAGAAAAACAACAAGCGGATCGCCAGCGAGTTGTAGAGCAATCTTAGAGTAAGTGCCATTCACCGAGAATAGATCACCAGCCTCAAATGAGGGTAGTATCGCGTAACAACTATTTCCGATAGTTTCCGCACTACGAAAGGGTTTGGCTCCTCAGCTTCTCAGGCATCACAATCGGCCCATTGGCTAGAAGAGTGAATGGTTTACGTTGGTCAGCCTCCACTGAGGTTGATGGTCGACCCTGTCGCCATCACTTATCTTAAGTGTATACTCAATCTTTCCTCATACGGCATCACCCGCATTCCCATTAGCAGAAAAATAAACACATATTCAATTAGGAAAAGCAGTATATATATTTGTCTTAAACATACTAGACCTTTAAAGCTAAGGATCCTAAGTTCCTGACAGAAAATGGGTTCCCCAGCGGAAGCCCCAATCTGTGGTTTTCACATAAGTGAAAAAAAGTTTTAGAAAGACCCGGCCCCACGGTGGGCGCCATTTTTCTGTAGCGAACGATTTTAGACGCGGTTCTTAAGCGCTCGTCGCTCTCTGCGGTTGAGCTTAAACTATAGGTCGATTCATTTTTTATCCTATTGTGAGCTGAATAAGGAAGGGAAATAGATGTCTCCAATTAACCCTGCTTTGCATACTGAGTTTAAACAGCGGTCTATTAGGTTACGAATGCTATCAATGTGGGGGGCCTTTGTACTGGTTATTTGTATTTTCTCCAATACGGTTTCTTTCTTTCTATCTGGGCATAAGGTTTCTGGCGGGGAACAAGGATTAAGATGTTAGGACTGATGCTTTTTGATAGGTATGTGAGAGTATGGGATTTTGGTTTTTTGTTGATTGCGCTCGCTAAGATCTTTTCTTTCGATCTTATGCCTACGTATTCCCGTTTACCGAAACAGGGAAATCAGAGCGTTCGTAGTTCGTCCTATTCTATGGGAGGAAAAGGTTGTTTTGGTGTCTTGTTCAAAGCCCAAGACGTGAAGTGAAAGGTGATTTGTATCTTGTTCAAAGCCCAAGATGTGAAGCTGAAAAGTCTATTTGTGTCTTGTTCAAAGCCCAAGACGTGAAGCTGAAAGACCTCGATTTTAGAGAGAATTTGTCATCTCTAAAGAAGGATTTGTCTGTCACAACTGTTGGGTGACTGGTTATAAAGGAGGCTTACTTTAACCGGGATACGCGGATCCTAGAAATGCCATAATTTCCTTTAAAGAGGATTTTAACCTGAAGGAGAAGACTTTAACTCAGTGTAGAGCAATGCTATCTTTCCTTAAGAATTTCTCATGCTAAAAGAGGGATAGTGGCATGGATGTAGATGATCCAGAGGCTTACCGCTTACAGCAATTAGATGAAGGGGAAGGAGTTGTTGATGTTTGTGTACTGTGAACGAGGCACAACTTTGATGCTAGAAGGTTGATTGGATCAACCAGTGGTTTTCTTATACAAAGCCTAAGAGGAGGCTAGTATGTGTCTCGTACGAAGCCCGAGAGAGAGGCGAGAAGGTTTTAACTTGACGATGAAATCTTTTGGTGTCTCGTATAAAGCCCGAGAGAGATGCTAAAAGGGGTTGATCCTACAAGAGGATCTTTTATACTCAACAAGAGAGTGTTTTTTGTATCTCGTACGAAGCCCGAGATGGAGGCTAAAAGTTTGACTCAACAAGAGAGTCTTTGTATCTCGTACGAAGCTCGAGATGAAGGCTAAAGGGGTGATTGACTCAACGAGGGAGTCTCTTATGTGTCTCGTACAAAGCCCGAGAGAGAGGCTAAACGTTGTTTGACTCCACTGGGGAGAATTTGGGTATCTCGTACGAAGCCCGAGATGGAGGCTAAACGTTTGCTTCGCTGGGAAGAATCATTGAACAAAGCCCAAGAAGAGGCTATGGTAACTGTTTCAGTTGAGTGACAAATCCAATATACTGATTTTAAAAGAGAAAATCAGTTCTTATATGAGTAACACTGTACTCAGGGATTTGATTTGAGGATCAGGGATATTTCCCTCTCTTTGAGGAAGCGGGGAATCCGAAGGGTATTGAGACTGTCCGAGTCTGCGGGTTTCCTTCCTATTTAACGAAGGGGTCACTTGAGAATGTCTTTGAGACTCAAGGAAGTTAGACTGTCCGTGTCTAAAGTTTTGTGTTTTGTACTATGCTTTGAGAAACAGTAGTAGACTCTACGACATGACTGTTCTATGGAGATGATTAAGTTCTGTTCCTATACCTCTAGGAGGTCGTCGGGACAATTTGTACGAAGCCCAAGAGGAGGCTGGAAACTTTTAAGAAGCCAACGAGTCCTTGTACTAAGCCCAAGAGGAAGCTATCATTCCCGGAGGAAGAGATCATTATACGAAGCCTAAAAGGAGGCTGTGAATACTTCTAAGAAGCCGTAGGGTCCTTGTACGAAGCCCAAGAGGAGGCGGGGTTGCTTTTAAGAAGCCTGTGGGTCCTTGTACGATGCCCAAGAGGAGGCCGATGCTTTTAAGAAGCTCGTGGGTCCCCAAATCCCGAGAAATTCAAGGCAATGCTATTCACCGAGAATAGATCAAAGTCAGGAAAGTTCGAGAATTTGGAAGAAACTCAAAGATGCCATTCACGGAGAAGACATTCATCTTTGGGAGTAGAGTTTCTTGACAATTCCTAATGAGGACAGCCGAAGAGAAGACTGTATCTGGTGATCCTATTGGGGATCTAGTTCAGTCTATTTCTAAGAGTGACAGTCTGAGAAAGGGTTCAAAAAGAATCTGCCTCTCACATCTCCATATTGTTTAACCCCAAGAGGAGGGAAGACTGTGTCTGGTAATCCTATGTGGATCTAGTTTTAACTGTAAGTTCAGAGTGATCAACAGGGCTTTACCGAGTGCTAGACGTAGTTGCCGGGGAAACTCGAAATATCTATACTATTATTACACAGTTGATATGCGTTTATAAAAGAATACTTACAGGGAAACAGCCCCACAATATAGTTATATATATATATATATGAGTTTATGAAAGGAGACTTACAGTGAAACAGCCCCACAATACAGTTATATACATATGAAAGCGGTAAATGAAAGCGGGTAAACACTTACTCGGTTGTAGAGCTTCCATGCTGTTTGGTTAGTTGTTCAACAAAGAAAGATTGAAAACAACAGTATATTCAAAATCAAAGGAGAAAGTGCTTTGAAAAAGAAAGATTTGGGGCTTACAGCTCAAGGAGAGGCCCAGGGTTTTATCAGTGAGCGCACTGTTGAATTTGTACAGAGGGACTTATACAAGTGACTGAGGCCCAAAAAAGGTTTTCTGTACAAAGGGATGGGTCTTACACTCTCTCAAGAGGCCCAAAAAGGTTTTAAAGAAAAAGAGTGGGGCTTATAACACGAGGGTAGGCCCAATTGATTTTTCGTTTAAAATGGCGATCGCGCCGAGGTTTTCTTTTAACGCAAAGGGACTTATACAATAAGTGAGGCCCAAAAATATTTTGGTTAAAAGGGGGTTGGGTCTTACACTCTATTAGAGGCCCAAAAGCTTTGAATGGGTCTTATAGCTCAAGGAGAGGCCCAAAAAGTTATTTTGAAAAGGCGACGATCGCGCCGTTTATTTTTGACGGTATCGGGACTTATACAATACACTGAGGCCCAAAATGTTTTGGTCAAGAAAGGATTGGTTGAGTTTTGAAGAAAAACTAAGAAAAAGAGGAAAGATGTCACAACATCTCATTCGACATCTTTCATGAGTTTTCAACATCTTTTTTTATCAAACTTCCAACACCCATAACTTTCTCAAATCTCAATGGTTTGAGACAAAATTTATATGCATCTGGCCCAGAATTTCACAAGGAATCCAATGGTGGTGGTAGTTTTTTCAGAACACACTCCTTCCTCAAAACCCGATAGTGATTTTGAAAAGGACCTATAATTACATTTTATGTGCTACAGCTTGGTACAAACATGGATTACATGGTGAATTAGCTCAAACACAACATATACAACATGTATGAGATGTGTATGATCAGTGGACTTCAAAGCAATACATGATTTCAAGGATTCCAAGTTGTAATGCTTACCTCTTTTTGAGCTTTTTGGAATTTTTGTGCAATCTGTCAAGCCTCTTGTTCCAGAAATGATTTGATGCTTTAGACATACTCAAATGATCCCTTAGAAGCTTCTAGGATGATTGGAATCAACTGGTACCTGCAAAAACACAAACTGTCCCTTTCTTGCAAAAGGGGTTAAAAGTGACCAAAATAGCAACTCTCTCAAATGGTGTTCCAGATGTTGGGAACCATTTGGGATAGTTCAAGGATGATATTTGGAGTGTGTTTGAGGTTTTATCTGGTTTGGAAAGTAATTGAATCAAGACATGGCTTGAAAAATGCAAAAAAGTGTCATTTTGAGGTTTTGAGAAGTGACTTTGTGATTTTGTGATTACAGGTCACTTGTGATAGTTTGCACAGCTTACATATGATATATATGAGGTGTGTGTGTGATTAGTTTGAGTGGAATTGCTCTCTAACTCAAAAACTCAGAATTACTTGCTTTGGAAGGCAAATTTGAGGTGAAAGAAGAGATTTTGAGGAAAGCATCTGTTTGATGGCTTTGGTGTACTCAAACTGAGCACAAAGGAGCTCTATTTATAGTAGAGTAAGTTTGTTTTTGTAGCAACAGTGAATGGTGGCTGCAGCAGAGGTTTGACCAATGTTGTCCAATGAAAATCAAAGTCTCCTCTAGCCATTGACTAGAGGTTAGGGCACAGAGCTTTGGTTCCCTACATGTTGGAGGAATGTTGACTGAATTCAGTTGCAAATGTGTCAGTCCATGCCTCCTCTAAGCATCTATTAAATGCTCCAATCCAAAATTGGAGTCTTGTCCCTCTTTTAGGGATTTTTAGGAATAGCATGCTACTTCTTGTTCCAAGGACTTTGGAGGCTTGGCTCAGTGATTGTCCCCTTTAGATTTGATCCTCAGAGGTGTCCAAAGTGATGACAAGGCTTGGAAATTTGTGTGGCACAAGAAATGTGCAAATCTGTCACATGAAAAATTCAACTGCAGTAAGCCGTTTTGTAAAAATCATATCTCCCTGCTCGAGTATGCTACAAGGACGTTCTACACCTTTCTGGAAAGCTGAGACAACGTACTTCAACTTTGATGTTGGACTTTGGTCTTGGTTCAGCTTGCAAAGTCATCAAAAATGGCCTTAAAGTTGTGTAGTCGAATCTGTCCCAAAAGCTGTCATGAAAATTCTGCATTATCAATGCTTCTTGCGAAAATCATATCTCCATACTCGAGTATGCTACAAGGACGTTCTACACCTTTCTGGAAAGCTGAGACAACGTACTTCAACTTTGATGTTCAAGGTTTGGCTTGAATCAACTTGGATCATGGAGAAAAACATCCTTGAAGTTGGGACATTCTTGCTGGAAAAATATTAATGATGTCCTATGAAATGTTGAAACATTTGACAACTTTGATCATTAATAATTCCAAACTTTAATCACTTGTATATTTTAATCCACTATGATATTTTGAATTGAAGTGAATTGCATCTTTGATGCTTGTCTTGCATGGTGACAAAGCTTGAAAATTGGGGTGGCACAAGAAAAGTGCACAAAATCTGTCCTAAAAAATCAGCTCGAGCAAGGCCTGTTGTGAGGTTCATAACTCCTTGCTCAAGTTGAATTAATGGGAGTTCAAATACATTTTCGAAAGCCCTAATGACATACTTTAACTTTGATGTTTGACTTTGGTCTTGGTTCAGCTTGCAAAGTCATCAAAAATGGTCTTGAACTTGTGTAGTCAAATCTGTCCCAAAAGCTGTCATGAAAATTCTGCTTTATCACTGCTTCTTGTGAAAATCATATCTCCCTGCTCGAGTATGCTACAAGGACGTTCTATAACTTTATGGAAAGCTGAGACAACGTACTTCAACTTTGATGTTCAAGGTTTGGCTTGAATCAACTTGGATCATGTAGAAAAACATCCTTGAAGTTGGGACATTCTTGCTGAAAAAATATTAATGATGTCCCATATGCAATGTCAGAACATCAGACATTGAACATTAATAATTCCAAACTTTAATCACTTTTATCTTTTAATCCACTATGACATTTTGAGTTGATTCCCTTTACAATGTTGAAGTATCAAATACCCTCTTTAAAAGTAGCTCTTACTCAAAGTCAATGGATGCTTGGATCAATAGTTACAACCTTGAAAAGTTGTGCACTTGAACATGATTTTAACTTAGAAAAATTTCTAAGTTTCCTTCAATTTGATCAATTTTGCAATTTTGCATGATTTCTTGATTTAAATTTGATCAAATTAAATCATCCATCATATTTTCTTGAGTAATGGCTTGTGAAGCTCAAAGTTGACCAAAAAGTCAAACTTTGACTTTCTGCGTCAGTTGACTTTGTATTAGATGAACTTGAGGCTTGATCCACTTGAAATGTTGCACTCTTGTGCTTAATTCTTGATGTGGGAGTCCTGTTGATCCTTTGTGGATGTTTAAGAGGTTAGACAAGTTGAAGATCATGTCATTCCTTGATTGATCATTTGTCTAAGGCTCTGAGAGGGCTTGAAACCCTGAGCTTGATTGTAGTGAATGCTCAACAATTCCTTGAGGAGATTGATGAGGCACAAAGGTACATCCATATTGTGATGATGATGATAATGATGGGAAATCTTAGTGGTCAAAATTTGGGGTATGACAATTGGGCGTACGCGTATGGTTTTTTGAAAACTTGAATTTGGGGAGGAAAATGGTTCTGCCCATACGCGTATAGGCATTGGCAATACGCGTATGGACAGGAGGAATGTAAAAATGGGATTTTTCAAAATGTCGTTTTCGTTTTCGTCCGTAACTTTTGTTTCGATTATCCGATTTTTACATTCTTGGTGTCGTTGGAAAGCTTTTGAGCTGTACTTTCTTATTATGATGATTTGGAAATTGTTAGCCGATTTTATTATGTCGGAAAGTCGGGAATAGTGATATTTAGCGACTTTTACCGTTTTGACTATGTGTTTGAATGTGAATCATACAATGTGCATTGATGTGAATGTATATAGATTGTATGTGATTGTCTGAGAAGAATGCATGAATATATTGTGAATATGTATGCATTTCAAGAATGTCTTGAGTCATTTTGCATGTGAAGCATCATGATGTGCATTCTTGTGTTGTGTGATTCTAATGAGAATCCGCTATAACGTCGTGTGCCCATGTGGGGCGTGAGCGATGATTATAGTGATCGTGTGCCCGTGTGGGGTGTGAGCGATCGGGTCGTGTGCCCATGTGGGGTGTGATCGATCCATAAACATTGTGTGCCCATGGGGGGTGTGAGCAATGGGTGAACATCGTAGGCCCGACGGGGAGTTACATTGGTAACGAGCGATGGTTCCAGCAGAGTTCCTGAGTGAACTAGTGATGATTGAGTCGGTTCCGCAATGCATTTGCATAGAGTCGTGAGTCGGTCTCTATGATTTGCATTTATCATCTTTATAATGATGCATTGGTGAATAAACATAAATGTGTACGTTTATGTGGAATGATTGAGAATTGTGAAAATATGCATGATGAATATGCTTAGTTGTGTATATATATACAATGTGATGTATATGAATGAATTGTGATGAATTGTGGTGAGAACGTGGAATATGTGTATTCTTATGCTAAGGTATATAATTATATGCATTGTTATTATGATAATATTTCTCACCCTTCTGCTGTTTTTTTTTATGCTCTATGAGGCATCGCAGAGTAGGTAGGCTGGAGGTCTTTTTGTGAAGCGTGTCTTCATTCTTTTGGTCGGTTGGCTCTGATATGTAGCACCGGGTAGCTAGGATGTATATGATTCTTTTGTGATACATTTGTACATGTATCTTGTTGCTGAATGTTTATATAAACATGAATTAAGTTGTTGGATTATACTCGATGATGTATATATTTGATGTATTTCAATGTTTGGATTTTCCGCTTTCATTCTAAATATTGAGATGTGGGTGTAAGGACAAGTTCCTCTGTTGCAAAGTTACCCCACTATTGCATATCAATGTTTAAGCAGGTGTGTATGTTTTAAAATCGTGTTTGATGTGACACGCCTCTTTTATACCATGTTTATAATTATACTCTGGCGAAATTTTTAATATGTGCCTAAATGATTATGTGATTATTTGGGGGTATAGAAAGGGGGTGTTATAATTGCCAGTTCAAAATCAAGTCATCTGGGGCTCTCCTTGAGCTATAAGTCCCATTTCTTTTTCTTAAAACCTTTTTTATGGGCCTCTAATAGAGTGTAAGACCCAACCGTCTATTGTGCATAAAACAATTTTGGGCCTCAGTCATTGTATAAGTCCCAGTACAATTTTCAAAACAACGGTGCGATCACTGTTTTTCATCTGGGCATCTCCTTGAGTTGTAAGCCCCATCACTTGTACAAAAATAATCTTTGGGCCTCTTGAAAGAGTGTAAGACCCAACCCTTTTGTAAATAAACCTTTATGGGCCTCAGTCGTTGTATAAGTCCCGATACGATCTTCAAAACAACGGTGCGATCACTGTTAAACCTTGGGCCTCTCTTTGAGTATAAGCCCCAACAATCTTTTCAAAAACAACTTCTCTTTTGATTTAGATTCAAATATACAGTTGTTATCAAAACTTTCTTTAATTTCTTTGAACAACTAACAATACAGCATGGAAGCTTGCTCGCCTGTAAGTTTTTACTAGCTTTTCTTTACATGCTTTTATATATATAACTGTATTGTGGGAAGTTGCTCCCCTGTAAGTCCTTCTTTCATTCTTTTAAACACATGTCAAATATATATAACTGTATTGTGGGAAGCTGCTCCCCTGTAAGTCCTTCTTTCATATCCTTTTAAATATTTATCATATATCAACTGTATATATACTTGTATATCTGCTTAGAGTTTTCGCCGACAACTAGGTCTAGAACTAGGTAAAGCCAGTTGGTCACTCTTTAATACAGTCAAAAATAGATCCCCATAGGATTTCCAGATACAGTATTGCCTTCTCTTGGGCTTAAACAATATGGAACAAAGAGAAAGGAAGTATTCTCGGTGAACCTTTTCTCAGACTGTCACTATTAGAACTTGTCAAAGAAATTCAGTTTCCCCAGAGAGGATTAATTCCCGGTGAAACTTCTCTTGAATTTCTTCAAACCATAGAATCTTCACTAAAGAAAAGATTATTCTCGGTGAAACTTTTCTTGAAATCTTCTTAAGTTTGGACTCACAGGCTTCCTAAAAGCATCCCCGCCTCCTCTTGGGCTTTGTACAAGGACCCCCCGGCCTCTTAAAGGTATAAGACAAAACTTAGTTATCCTTTGCTAGAGCAGTCTTTCCAGTGTCAAATCTCAGACCAATTGAGGGTTGATTCTCATCCCTTAAAGCACCTGCCTCCTCTTTGGCATCGTACAAAGATAAACTCTTCCACACCAGTAGACTTGGATAGTCTCAATCTCCTCTTGAGTCTCAAAGACATTCTCAAGTTCCTTACAAACATAGGAGAAACCCTGGTAATTTCTGGATCAATTTCCAACAGAGTTAAAACCCATGGGTTCTAAAACCTAGTCTCTCTTCTAAAAATCCCTAGCCAGGGTCAGTTTATCATCAGTATAACACGATCCCAAATCAGAACCTCAAGGTCTCTGATACCTCAACTCTTCTGTAATTCTCAGCAAGAGTTGATTCCCCATTTTGACCTGCCCAGGATCTCAATAATCCCCAACTGAAGATAACATCCTCTTAGGCTTTGTATAATGATCTTTTATTTCCTCAGCATAGTCAGCCTCTTCTTGGGCTTTGTGCAATGATTCTCCCCAGCGGAGCTAACCTTTTTAGACTCTCTTGTTGAGTCAATCACCTTTTCAGACTCTCTTGTTGAGTCAATCAACTTTTCAAACTCTCTTGTTGAGTTAGTCACATTTCAACACTCTCTTGTTGAGTCAACCCTTTTAGCCTCAATCTTGGGCTTTATACAAGACCGATAAAAACACTCTCTTGCTGAGTCAATCTTTTCCAGCCTCTTCTTAGGCTTGGTATAAAGATTTACCCTAGCAGAAACCAGCCTCCTCTTAGGCTTTGTATAATGATTTCTCCAGCTTGTTTAGCCACAATCCTAGGCTTTGTACAGGACAGATAAAAGCACTCTCTTGTTGAGTCAAACCTTTTCCAGCCTCAATCTTGGGTTTGTACAAGACATATATAAGCTTTCTACAACAAAGTCAAAATATTTGTAACATTCTCTTAAGCTCTGGATAAATATCTTCCCCGGCTGAGTCAATTCCTCCCAGCCTTCTTTTAGGCTTTGAGAAATAATATCCCTAAGCAGAGTCAATCCTCTCCTTTTCAGCCTCAATCTTGGGCTTTGTACAAGACAGATAACACTCTCTAGCAGAGTCAAACTCATTTCAGCCTCAATCTTGGGCTTTGTACAAGACACCTATAATACCCTCAACTGAGTCACTAAAGTCTCACTTTAGCCTCAATCATGGGCTTTGTACAAGACAAATAAAGATTTCTTTCCCATCGAGCCAGTCTTATTTTTAGCCTCAATCTTGGGCCTTATACAAGACACATACAAACCCTCCCCAGCGGAGTCAAAATCCTGTTTAGCCTTAATCTTGGGCTTTGTACAAGACATACATAATATTTTCCCCGGAAAAGTCAACTTTTAGCCTCCTCTTAGGCTTTGTATAATGATATCCCCAAAAGAGTCAGTCTCTTTTAGCCTCAATCTTGGGCTTTGTACAAGACACATATAAACACTCTCTCTTTGAGCCAGTCTTCTCTAGCCTCCTCTTAGGCTTTGTATAAGGACTTCCCCAATGGAGTCAATTAACCTCTTAGCTTTAACCTTGGGATTTGATCAAGGCACACAAAAATCAACATCCCCTCAGAGGAAATCAAAATCTCTCTGTAGGAAGTCATTTCTCTGTTTATCACTTATCAAAATAGATATTCAAAACAAACCCTAATCCCAGATAACTGCTGTAAGTGGCACACTTGTTGACTCAAATATCCAAGTTGTTGTCCATCTGTTATCCGGGTAAACCCTCTCTTTCATCTAATTGCTGTAAGCGGCAAGCCTCTGGATTATTTACATCCACGCCACTGTCCCTCTCTTAGCATGAGAAATTCCTAAGGAAAAATGGCATTGCTCTACACTGAGTTAAAGTTTTCCCCTTCAGGACAAATCCCTGATAAAGGAAATTATGGCATTGCTGGATTCTTATATCCTAGTTAAAGTAATTCTCCTTTATAAACAATCACCCAACAGTTGTGATAAACAGACGAGATGTCTTCCTTTAGAGATGACAAATTCTCTCTCAGTCAAACCTTTTACCTTCAATCTTGGGCTTTGAACAAGACACAAATACTCAACCTTTTAGCTTCAATCTTGGGCTTTGAACAAGACACCAAAACATATTTTTCCTCCCTTAGAATAGGAGGAACTATGATTGCTCTGATTTCCCTGTTTCATTTAAATGGGAATACGTAGGCATAAGATTGCAAAATCTTAGCGAGCATAATAAACAAAAACTCTAGGTCCAGTACCTTCATACTAATCAAAACTTAGGTTCAGTACCTTTCCAAAAACATCGGAAAACCCGAACATCAACAAAAACTTACTCTCACTCTCATACTTCCCAAGAAACTTTCCCAACCCATTAACGGATAAACACCATCAAGTACAAAGAAAAACCTAGAGCTAACAACCTGTGGATAACCACATATAGGATGGGTAATTGACAGCTCCCCATTGTATAAGCTGACCCCGAACTCCCCGAATCTCTCTAAGCATTTGTTCAGTTAAACATTCGCGTGCAAGGTTAGTTTGAGATAGCTTCCCTTTCCCGTCCAGCTTCATGGGATAAATAAGAAATCAGAAAGTAGTACCCCCATCTCTTCCTTGAGAAAACCCAATTCCCGCGATAAGGTGATCGCGTCACCGACAAAAAATGCTCGCTACAGAAAAATGGCGACTCTGCTGGGGAGTCATTTTATTTGTTTAGGACTAGGATTATAGCTCGTAAGAGGTCTAGGATGTTAGTTTTAGGAATGAATATATATATATATATATATATATATATATATATATATGTATATATCGCTTTTCCTACTTGATATCTGTGTTTATTTTTCTGCTAATGGGACTGCGGGTGATGCCGCACGTGGAAAGTTTGAGTGATACCTAAGATAGGTGATGGCATAGACGGGTGGTCTTACAGGGAGTAATTCCCAAATAAATGATCCCGGTAGACCATCGAATCAGTGGAGATACCCTTTGCTGATTCAATATCTAGTGACTTCGGTTGCGAAAGCAGATTGTTCGATTGTGGTATCCATGAAACTGAGGATTTAGTAGACTGAGACCATGTGACTATTTTGTTGTGCGGAAGCTATCGGAAATAATTGTCACACGATACCACCCTCATTTAAGATTACTCTAAGATACTACAGCTCGCTCGGGTGAACAAGCTTGTTGTTGTTATCCCAAGAGGGGTTAATGATTTTGAGGACAGGTACAAAAATTCACCATAGTACAACCTTTGGGAATGGGTAGAGCCATGATTCCATGCTCGTGACGCTGAACCTTTGAACCCATGTTTTTTCTATGCTTTTGTGTGCTGCATTCATGTATTCATTTAAAAAGCTTTTAAACAAAGAAAAAATCTTCTTTTCTAGTCTCTCCTTTTCAAATTAAACTAAGACAATGATTGCAAATATAAAAAAAAAGATCGTGTTATGGATTTCGATAGAAGGAAGACTTACAAGTACACCTTCAAGGTTCCAAAATTAGAGCATTTGAGAGGGTTGGCAAGCTTGATCACCAACCCTGATGCTTTCAGAGCTAAGTACGGAGGACTACTGTCTCTGTTAAGGGTCCATGTAATTGAAGGAATATTGTCTACTTTGATTCACTTTTACAATCCGGTTTATCACTGTTTCACATTCCCGGATTATCAACTAGCACCAACACTAGAGGAGTATTCTCACCTGACTGATTTACCCATTACTGACCAAGCTCCCTTTTCGTGACTGGAATAAATTCTAAAGGATCAAACCATTGCAAGAGCAATCCATTTGGACGAGTCAGAAGTCAGGACTCACATGACCACTAAGGATGGAATCCCAGGTTTACCGGCCAAGTTTTTGATAGAGAAAGCCCTGTACTTTGCCCGTATAGGAAACGTTACTGCTTTCGAAGAGATCTTTGTTCTACTCACCTACGGGTTATTCCTTTTTCCCAACATTGATAACTTCATTGATATCAATGCCATTAAGATATTTCTGATTGGAAACCCCGTACCGACCTTGCTCGCAGATGCTTACCATTCTGTACACTTAAGGAATTTGTACAGCGGAGGAATGATCACATGCTGTGTACCCGTACTATACAAATGGTTCACTTCCCATTTACCAAATTCTGTCGCTTTCTGGGATCATAAGAGTACTATGCGTTGGTCACAACGAATCATGTCTCTTACCAACTCTGACATCGGTTGGTACAATCAAAACTATGACGGGATAAGGATCATTGATCGTTGTGGAAACTTCCCAAATGTACCCCTCATAGGAACCAAAGTAAGAATTAATTATCATCTAGTTTTAGTTCGTCGTCAATTCGGATACCCGATGAGACATATCCCGCATAATGTTCATCTGGAAGGTCCTTTCTTCAAGGAAGGAGAAAGTGACAAGGCTCTAAAGACAAAAATAGTGCATGCCTGGTGTAGCACCCCAAAATTTACCATACCTTATAACAATGGCTTATGCTTCACTCATTTGCATCTTCATTAGGTCATATCTCATAATCATATCATTGCATTGGTCTTCTAAGACATGGGATTGAAGGATTTATCAGTGTACATCAAGAGCCTAGGGTTTTCCTATTTCAGAGGATTCATCAGAGGCGTTGGGTCAGGTTTTCTTGGGTGTGAATCAGGGTTTGGTTCCTTCTCTGTTCAGGACATTTCTTTCATCAGTGTACATTCAAGGAAGATCCGGTTTTCTCATTCAAGGTTGGATTTGTGGACAATTATCAATTTAAGATCATGAGATTAGGGTTACAGGTTGAGGAAATCAATGGTTATCAGGACGAAACGTCTGTGAATTGATTTGAGGAATGCAGGGTCATAGTTGATTGAATTTACTGATTGATTTTTTGGAATTCAATGAAGATGTGAGTTTCATGTGGATTGAGAATGTGATTGGAATTATAGATTTGTCGTGTGGACTACTTAGAATTCAAATTTATCCATTTAATACTATTTCCATTAATTCCAAATTCAATATCCCATACCCATTTTGTAAATCCATTTTTTTTCTAGTCCATATTCAACAAGTCCATTTCATTAAACTAATTTTTTATCCACATCCAAATACCCATTTTCTTAAACCAATTCCAATTATCCAAGTTTAATATCCATTTTATTCTTTACATTCAATACAGATTCATTGTTTTGTCCATTTAACCAAACCACCTTCTAATCTCATTCATTTCATTGTTTCATCCACATAAAAAAACCCAAGTCAAGCTGTTACTTTTCCAAGCCACACTTCACTACAAAAAGCACCTGTTACAAGCTGCTACCATACTTTAATACAAGCCAATAAATTTACAAGTCGTGCCAAGCCGCAGTAGCATTCCAAATCCACATCATGAGCTGCAAATGCTAAATTCAAAACGGCAGTGAAGCTGCAGCATCAAAAAGAAAAACGACGTGAACTTCCACCAACATCAAAACGCAAGGCACACCAAATTTTCACTTGCAAAACAATTCAAAACCAAAAATGCCTAAATTAACCTCGAACAAAAATTCATATCAAAAGCCAATTATACCCTTCATCGATTTCTATATAAAATCCTTGGAGTCTATTCCATTAGAGGGAGAATTTTCAATCGCAAATTTCTCGCCATCTTCATCAACTCACCACCTGTAGAAATAACTGCAAAATAACATCTTCATTTTCACAACCTTCACAAGCTTTAGCCATGGCTTTCCCCATAATCAATTCAAAAAACCTGGAACCAAATTAAAAACAACTCAATCAATTTCTGCAACTCAAGAATTCAGCAGGTTCACAGATCATAAGAACGAAGAATTCGCCCACGCATCGGTTTAACAACGATTTCTCAGATTCAAAACAACAACATGAAGTGAAACCGCAAGAAGAATTCAGAAACTCGTTTCAACATAGCAGCAACATTGCAACTCAAGCAGCAGAACAAAGAAAAATGAGAAGAAGTTTGAGCCGTAAAAGGAAGAAGCGGAGAAGAGCGAGGAATTGAATTTGAAGCGCAGAAGAGCGAGGAATTAAATTCGAAGCAGAGATTTAGAAAAACACGCATACCTTGTGGATTTCTTTTTTGCCCTCAGCAACTTGCTCACGGACGAAGAAGCACCAGATGTTTCTCCAGTAGGTAAGCTCTCGTATCCCTTCATTCGTCATAGTTTTCATTATGCAATCCGCAAAAGAATTTGAATCGGAATAGGAGCAAGATGTGATCGAAACTCGTTGGTTGTTGACGACGCGAAGGCTCCGCCGCTGCTGGCGAAAGGCCACGGCGCGACGGAGCGATGTTTTGTTGCGGCGAGGCACCTTGTAGAGGTCCGTGCGTTCGGTCTTGAGTGCGTTGAGGATTTCGTATGCAGCTATGTGAATTATATTGCTCTGTTCTGTTTTTTGTTGTTGTTCAACTAAGAATAAGGTTTGAGTATTGCTGTATGATTAAAGAAGAAGTAGAACGGAAGTGGATGGAGTTTTTGCAAAAACGGAGAAGAAGTCGAAGATGGTGGACGGAGCTCCGGTGGAAGCAAAGGAGAAAGAAGAGGCATTGAGGTTGGCGGCACAATGATGTTTGAGTGATGATGGATGAAGCTAACCGATTCGAACCTGTTGGATTTGATGATGAGAGACTTTGTTCAGATCATGGAGGGTAGAGATGAGACGGCGTGAGATAATCGTGGTGGATGAAAGAAGAAGAAGATCAAACCGGAGCACAGTTCAGAGTGAAGCTTTTTTTGTTGTGATTTTAGGTTAACTGCAGTGTTGGACCGGGTTGCATTCAAGGCCTTAGTTGTTTCTTTCAACACCCGGTTTTCACTTTCTGAACCTTAAGCTTCTTTTTTAAACTATTGGGCCTAGGCCGATTTCTGATTGCACTTCCCAGTCTACTTCTTGCACCCCCCAATGCACAAACCCTTGGGCCTAGGATCTCAGCCCACACTCCCAAAACCTTCTCACACCACCTGAAGCCTGCTTGTACCCCTCTCTTTGTAACACCCCAAAATTTGCTCTTTTGTTTTGGGACTAACTGGCTTATGTTTCTTTGCATTTCTTGCATTAGCATTTGTGCATAACATTGGTTCTTAGCATGGGATCATGTACTTGGTTCATCTCAAAGGAGTCTCAAGCTTCAAGGTGTTTTGTGGAGGTCATCATATCTTCCTAAGATCAAGAATGGCAAAGGATTTTAAGTGAATCTTTCCCTCATAACCAGAGGGACCAAATTAGGGTTCTTGGGTTCAAAGAGCTTCTTGAGAAAACTTTGTGGATTCAAGCATGCTCTCATGGGTTCCATATGCTCACAAACACTCATAGAGGAAGGCTTGGCTAGTGGTTCATTGTGGAAGATGTTCAGTGGATCAGTTGCTTGTGAACCAAGAAAAGTCAACTGCAAGGAGGAAAGTCAACCATGGAATTTTGAGGTCCTCTTCATGATTTTTAAGGTCTTATGCCCTCATATGGTCCTCAAAGGCTAGGATTCATAGCATTCATCAAGAGCCAAGAGTTGGTGCAAAAGTTACTATTTTTGGAAAATGACCTATAATGTGAAACTTCCATTTTTGGCAACTTTTCAAACCATCTTCAACTTGACTTTTCATCATCAAAGAAGCTTCAAATGAATTTTCCTCAAACATGAAAGTTAAAGATATCTCTCTCCCCTTATCAAAAAGTACTAGACCATCTCCATACCATTTGTGAAACTCAAGATATGACCAAAAGAAGGCAAAGTGTTTTTAAGGTTTTCACATGTATCCATTTTTTCACCTTTTGCATTTTGGTTCAAAATAACTTATAATTAGTTCTAATGCTTCAAGTCACATTGCCACATTCAAGTACACATCCTAAGGACCATTTTTGACCCTTGAATCACTCCAATCCGTGCCATGTACTTCATGAATTTCACAAAATGCAAATTCGCAAGATGGATTGAATCTCACAAATCAGACCACTACAAAGCCCAAACCCAATTCCATTATGATCAGCAAGTAAAATGGAGATGAATCATACTTATTTCATGACCCACACGCGTGTGAACAAGGGTGTGCATCACAACTTGCAATTTTGCAAATCATTTTGGATAGCCTTAATCAAGGGATTAATCAAACCCTAATCATGCTAAGAGCTCTAACCAAGTATATATAAGGAGACTCACACGTTCATTCACACCTCATGCACTCTCATTTGCTCTGAATTTCATTTTTCACTCCAAACTTTCCTTCTTCGAAACTCACTCCTCACAAGGGTTTCTAAAGAACTTTTTCCATATTCTTGATCCACATACTCCATAGAACAAGAATCAACCATTGTTTGAAGCTCTAAGCAAGGTTTTCATCAGACTCGAATTTGAGTTGCTCACTTTCAAACTTCAAGATCCAGCCTGATTCAAGCCTCATATTGCATTTATTTTGCAATCAGAAGTTCCAAGGAGTAGATCTGCAGCTTTCTGAAGGATTTCTTGGTGTATTTT
Source organism: Lathyrus tuberosus (assembly GCA_022829125.1). Taxonomy (NCBI): domain Eukaryota; kingdom Viridiplantae; phylum Streptophyta; class Magnoliopsida; order Fabales; family Fabaceae; genus Lathyrus; species Lathyrus tuberosus. The sequence goes on along the minus strand of JALAZF010000241.1, from coordinate 607,493 downwards.
GAGCTCTACAAGTTTCAGGTTAGTGTGATTTTCTTGATCATAGAAATCAGTTTTCATGTGTGCTTAATGATCCTTATGATTTCCTGATCATGCTGATATGTTTAGATTTAAATTTGGACGTGTATTATGGCTGAATCGTGGATCTGAAGTTTTTGAGTTCAAACTTTTTGTCTTCGATTTGTTTAATCTATGCATGATCTGTTGATTTGAGTGCGATATTCATGATCCTTGTTGAATTCTGAGTTGAATGATGGCGGAGTTTTTGATTTCTGGAAAATTATTGTTGGATCTTCGTTTGGTGTTGCCGGAGAAGATGACCAGAGCTAGGGCTCCGGCGTCTGGTTCATTTGCAGGTGATCTGAGTTTCAAGGTTGGAGATGAAATCATAGTCGTTGGTTGTTCAGATCTGATGGCTCATGTTTAGCCACTTCATTTAATTTTCACGTGTTTTCATTAATGTGTGTGTGTGCTAATCCATGTTTAATATCATGTGCTTCAAATCCTGACCCTTGATCTTGCATAATCTTTGATCTGTTGACTGATTGATATGCGTTAGATTGATCTGATGGTTTATGGTTTGCCAACGCATTAAAATTTCCACATGCTTCTCATGTGAGTTTTAGTTAGTCCAGGTCATGATTGTTGTGTGTCTCCCCACATTAATTACCATGCGCGTGTGATCTGAGCCTTTAATCATGTGTACCTTTGATTTTGTTGACTGATTGTGGAACGTTTGATTGATCTGGTGGGGTAGATTAAGTCCTTTAGTTGACTGAATTTCACAATTTTTATGCTGACTTGCGCTGGGTTTGGATTAGGCCTCTATTTGCTTTTCCCACCCCCTTTATCTGAGCCCATTCTTTTTTGAACATGGAAATTGCTTATGTTGCACCCCTTGGCTTCTTCATTTTCTTTTTATTTTATTTAATTGTTTCATTTTTGCATTTTAATTTTTAAAATTAGATTTATGCATCTAAAAATCACCAAAAAAATTCATGGATCATCTTTAGGATTTTATAAAATTTTGTCAAATTTTATTTTCCATTTTTATTTTATTTTGTGCCTCTGAATTAATTGTTTGATTAATTTCCTTTGGAATTGTCTAAATTGTGCACACCCTGCCTTGTTGATTTTTGTTCTCATCATTGGTGTATAATTTGCATCCCATTCTTTTTGCATATTTCAGAAGACATCTTTAGGTCCTTAAAAAAATTTTTCTCATATTTTTAAACTCATTTCATATTGCATTTTAGTCCCTCTATTTATGCATTGTTCTTCTTTGTTCTTATGCAACTTTGAAGCATTGTTTGAGGTACTTAACTTGTGAATGTTTGTGTGATCTTTTGGCATGTTGCTAGCTTCTGACTTAGGTCACTTGGGTTTTGATTCCACAATTTTTGAATGTTATTTGATATATGTTTGATTATTTGTGCTTAAGTGAATTATGCATGATCATCTCTTGACATCTCTTAACCCTAATTGTTTTGCCATGCTTGTTTGATTGAGTTTCTTTGTGATTCTTGGCATGAGTATTTGATATGATGTTTACCCCTGGTTGAGGTCCCTTATGACTAAATTTTGCAATTTGTGGATCATGTTTGGGTATGCTTTAAGTGCTTGTACTTTGACTTCCTTTTGTGGACTTTCTTTGGTGCATAATGTTTCATGTTTTGATCTTCTCTTGCACATGAGAATTGTTGATGATGGTATGATCTTGATTTTGACTTGATTTCATCTTCATCTTATTTTTCTCATTTCATCTTGATATGAAGTTCATTGGTGCTTAATTGTGCATTTCATATAAGTATGCTTGCATTCTTTCATGATTACCTTTGCATGCTTACTTGAGATGTTTTGCATGATCTTTGAGACTTGTTTATTGATGTAAGTTGGATATACTTGATATGATGTGCTTGCTGCCCTATCTTGTTTCCTATCTCATCTTTCTCTTTCTCATAAGCGTGGAGAATGAGAAATGAGGGGCTTCCTCTCATCTTTCTAGAGTGCTTAGCGGGCGTCCTATCTTGGGACGATTCGTTAAGTATTCGTCCCTGTGCCCTAGACTTTGGTGTAATGTAAGTTATGAACTAATTTAAAAAGAAAACACTTCTGTCTAAAAAACACAAAAACAAATTCAAATCTTTTTATCCTTCAGGATTGTTGGGTTTCAAATTTCATTTTCTGAAAAGAGCTCGTCGCTCATGTAAAAAACACTTACCCTATTCGTGGTCGTACCCACGAACTACATTAGCTCTGATTCCTCTCTCTCTCTCTCTCTCGTCCGATTGAGGATATGTAGGCATAAGACAACGATTGTCTTGGCGAGTAACCTTCCCCACAGTTCCCGTCCGAACTATGTTGACTCTGACTTTCTCATTGCACTGAAGGAATACGTAGGCCTAGGACATCGAATACGTCCTACCGAGTCCGTCTTAGTCACCCCCATCCTCGTTTTCCTTTGTTCAGCCATAGATAGTAGGACAACTCACCCTCTGTTTAGATAACAAGCGTGGATCCCATCGAGTACGATGGATGCGTGGGGTGCTAACACCTTCCCCTCGCATAACCGACTCCCGAACCTGGACTATGGTTGCGATGACCATGTCTTTCCCCCTTTCTCTTCAGGTTTATGCAGTGTTTCCTTTCCCTCTCTCGGGATAAATACACATTGCTGGCGACTCTGTGTTTTCTGCGCCACTCTCGCGTTTGTACCGTTGGATGCAAATCTTTCGGGAGTGACAGCTGGCGACTCTGCTGGGGACTCTGGTTGACCTCTTGTTGGTCCATCCCCTTTAGCGAGTTGATCCTAGCGCTTGTTTGTTTTTTTTGTTGGGTGTTTATTTGTTGTGCTTTATTATGTTGTATATTACTGTTTTACAGCTTTTATTGCATTGCATTTTATTACTGTCATACTGGATATTGCTGTGTTGTGCTGGCTGGTTTCTGTTTGGCAGGTTGGGTTGTTCTGAGAGATAAGCCCAATACCCAGGCTTGAGTACACCCTAGGACTAGAGTGGAGAGTAGTGGGACCTACGTGCCATCTTGGTGCATTTGTGTGTTCACGAAATTCACAACCAGACGAGGCTATCTTGGGACGCATTCTGACGTGTGTGTCTTGCGCATGTTAGGGTGTTGATCTAGAGAGCTGTCGACTCTGGTGACCGTTTCTTCGATACCTCAGTTGCGCCTCTCCTCCCGACATGTGATAATGGCAGACCAGAAGTGGCAAACCCATTACACTTGTCGATCCGAGGACCTAATGCTGAGGGACTTGCGTAGGATGACCGTATTTTTTAGGGGAATCAGTTGAGGCCTCCTCGATTGATGATGATGCCAAACAAGAAATGGTGAACGTATCATCATTTCTCGACCTGAGAGCCCGTGATATTGAGGACCCTCGCCTTTTTAGAACCCTCATGAGAGATGGGATGGGTGTTTACAGGCTTGCAGGAAACCGAAACCTTCTACCTACCCAGTTTTCTGGATTTCTCATAAGTGTTTGATTATCTGGGTTTCTGGTTATCTCAGTGGTTCGGTATTCTAGAATTCTGGTTTTCTGGGTTGTGGTTCTCATTCAGTTAACAGCACAACACATCCAACAGTGATGCCTTGATCCCATTCTTGCATGTGCATATCATTTTTCTTGCATTCTAACATGTTTGACATTTTTCAGGGCTTGCATCTTACTCTTTATTCTGGTTTTCTGAGGTTGCCTTAACATGGATGTCCAGAGAAAGAAGACTGTTGCTTATTCGTTCCCAGACCCGACCTTGACGTTGATTCACAAGCTGATTAGTATGGCTGGTCCCGGAGTTCGTACAGAGTTCGGTGGAGAGTATGGGAGACTTCTGAAGTTTGTCTACAATATCTCCAAGTATGAGAAGGATGTCATTCATAGACTTCTTCAGTTCTATGATCCGTCTTTGCGTTGCTTCAATTTCCCAGACTATATCTTGGCTCCAATGTTGGAGGAGTTCTCATTTATTTTGGGAATCCCCATCAGGCATGACATAGTATTCTTTTTTGAAGAATGCCCCGGGATAAAAGAAACGGCCATTGCTCTTCATATTGGTGAATCCGCTCTGAGCAGTAATATTGTGGAGAAACAAGGAGCTAAGGGTTTCTTATTGACGTTCTTGTTTGATCAAGCTTGCATACATGTTAAGGAGAGGAATTGGACTGCTTTCCAAGCTATTCTGGCTATGTGCATCTATGGGATTGTCCTGTTTCCCAATGTTCCTGATCTGGTGGATATGCATGCTGTCAGAATCTTTATTTCAAAGAATCCTATACCTACCTTGCTAGGTGATGTGTATCACTCAGTCCACTACAAGAATGAAAATAGGCGTGGAAAAACTGTGAGTTGCTGTGCACCACTCTTATCTACTTGGTTTCTGAGTCATCTCCCCGAAGCTGGCGCTTTAGTTGATACGAGAGATTCTCTGAAGTGGTCAAAGAGGTTAATGGGCTTGACTGCTGACAACATTGTTTGGTTCAACCATGACTTGCTAGGGATGGAGATTATTTGCAAGTGCGGAGAATTCCCTAATGTACCCTTGATAGGGAGAAAAGGTGGAATTAACTATAATCTTTCCCTTGTTATCAGGTAGTTTGGTTATCCTTTGAGAGGTCCACCTAAAGAGCGAGATATCAGAGAGTCCTTATTCTTCAATGGTACTGGGGATCAAGAGATGATAAGGAAGATTGTGAATGCTTGGAAGCAGGTGACCAAGAAGTGAAAAACTTCATTCAGGAAATGTAATAACCGGGCTTTTCCTTCCTATGAAGAGTGGATTAAGAAAAGAGTAGAAGAGGAGCTTCTTCCTTTCCCGGTGGAACCACCTTTGTATCCTTTGATGCTCGAGGCTCCCACGACTGTTGATATAGAGAAGTATGATAAGTTATGGGCTGAGAAGGAGAAACTCCGAGAGGAGAATCGTGAGCTGGGAAGAGAGGTTGGTCAGTTGAAGCACGAAAAAGGCGAAGCTATCCATGTTGCCAGGTTGAAATCAGAACTTTTGGCTGTGAAGGAGAAAGAATTGTCTAAAGAAGCCAGAGCCAGAGAGAAAGTGGCTCAAGCGTTGAAAAGTGTTAGCAAGGTCCTTTCGTCCAAAAAGAAAGAGTTGGCTTATGCTATGTCAAGAATTCACAGGTTCCGTGACCGTCGAAATACAGCAATTACTACCAACAGGTTGAAAGAGGACAAGTATCTGGAGCAGATTGAAGGTTTGAAGACAAAGCTTCAGAAAAAGGATAAGGAGATTTTATCAGGGATCTTTGAGAGGAGAGCAATTGAGGAAAAGCTCAAGGAAACCATGGCAGATATGGAACAGCTGAAGATCCAAGCCGAAGTGAAAAGAGCCAGAAGCGAAGGTCCAAGTTCAGGTGGAGCTTCTGGAGAAGATGATTGGGAATTACATAGTCGTTATTTAACAGGGATCTTGCACAGGAGGGATCTTTTGGTTCAGAAGTTGATTCAAAGACCAGAGCATCCTAATACCAAGAAGCTTCTCAAGGAAGTGTAGAATTGGTGCAAAAAGAATGATGAATGGGGAATTCTAGCACGGCTGAGTCTTGATGATATGCCTTAGTTTCCTTGCTGCTGTTTTCTTTGTATTTCCAGGATCACCGCCAGGCTTGTTGGTCGCGGTCTTTATTTATGCTTATTCAGACTTGTGTTGTAACAAATGCTTATTCTCTTTATATGATCAAGAATTCAGTTCTCTTTTATTGTTAAAACTGGAATCAAGGGATAGATCGCCTTGATAATGTTCATTCATGTTTGCATTTGCATTTGCATAATCATCTCATTTTGCATAGCAGGTTATCTCAGATTCTCCGATTTTCTTATGCTCTCTCTTTTTGACAGTCAGGATTGATCAACCAGCTCATCGGTATTCTACCAGGCTTAATCAAAGCAGAGTGATGGACAAAGTTCAGGTAGACATGGAAGTTATGCAAGCTTGCATCGATCAATTCATGGAGATGATGCAAGGTGTGGTGCAGAGCCAGAATGAACTCAGAACTCTAGTTCAGCCGTTGGTGGCGCAGGTTGATGAAAATGGTATCTTACACAGTGGTCTTCTTAATCTTGTTATTCCTCCGGGCAGAGGTGGTGATGGTATTAACATTCCTATCCCTGATACTGGTGGACAGGGTAGGATTCCTTCAGTGGTTGGAGAAGGAAGCACTATTCGAGCTATCCATGGCCATCGTTTTGATGATCAACATGATGATGTTTTTTAAGTCAGAAGCTTGGACGCTAGCCCTCCTGTGGTCAGTGATGAGAGGATCCGTTTAATCGAGGCACAACTGAAAGGGGTTGTGATACAGGATGATCTGGGAATAGATTTGGATGACCTAGGGTTGGTCCCTGATATTGTCATTCCGCACAAGATTCAGATTCCTACACTGGAGAAGTATAATAGTTCTACCTGCCCGAGAACTCATGTAAAGGCGTATACCAAGTAGATGGCTGCCCATGCCAAGGACGAAAAGCTAGTGATGCACTTTTTCCAAGACAGCCTGTCTGGCGTGTCTTTGGAATGGTATATGGCGCTAGAAAGTAGAGATGTTCGTACTTGGAGAGAGTTAGCTGCAACTTTTATCAAGCATTACCAATACAACACAGACATGGCTCCCAACAGAACTCAACTGTTGAGCATGTCCCAGAAAAATGATGAAAGTTTCAAAGAATACGCGCAAAGGTGGCGTGAATTGGCGGCTAGGGTACAGCCACCAATGCTGGAGAAGGAGATGTTGGATATGTTTATGGACACACTGCCTAAGCACTATTATGAAAAGCTATTGCCTTGTTCACTAGGCAAGTTTGCAAATGTGATTGCGATCGGACAGAAGGTAGAGGTTGTAATTAAGGCTGGAAAAGTTTCTAGTGATGACGGATCGTCCTCCGGGCATGGAAAGAAGCCATTTGATGGTTATAAGAAGAAAGGAGATGCCAATGTTGTATCATCTTACAAGGGAAAAGGGAAACAATACCAAAACAATAATCAACAAGTAGCATCGGTAACTATCCCAGCAACGTTACCTCCACCACAGCAACAAAGGAATAATGTTAATCAGAACAGGCAGCAGGGCCAGTATCATCATTTCTCGACCTAAGAGTCTGTGATATTGAGGATCCTCGCCTTTTTAGTACCCACATGTGAGAATGGGCAGGTGTTTACAGGTTTGCAGATAACCTTGACCTTTAACCTACCCCGTATTCTGGTTTTCCTATCAGTCTGGACTCATCAGCCTGGCATTATGGTATTCTGACATTCTGACTATCCCGGTATTCTGATTAGGTCGGTACTCTGATTATGCCGATGTTATGGCATTCTGGTATTCTGATTATGCCGATATCCCGACATCCTGGTATTCTGATTATTCAGATACTCTGGTATTCCGGTATTTTCTTCAGAGAAGACCTTATGAGCTTATTCAGCCATCAGCACAGTCATTATTCAGACTATACGGAATCTTTGATCCCATGTCTTATTGAATTCATATTATTGCATTTCATTTGCATCTCGCATCATTTTGCATATCCTTCTTCAGGCCAGAACAGTGAGCTCATCCATCCTTTGCCTCGACTTGTAGTTGATTTCCCGACCTTTGTATTGGACTTGAATCAGCTCTTAGAATAATGATGAACTCAGGGGACCAGAATTAGAGTGTGACTCGGGCCGACTTTGAATTGATGAAGAGTTAGTTGGACCAACTCGTAGAAGCTATGAGAGCCATGACTAGGGGAGAGGCCAATGTTCAGAGGACTTCAGTTATTGGGAATGTCATTCCACCTCTGGTGGACAATGTTGCCCAAGCTTAACTTGTACGAATTCCTGTTAAGAATCATGCTATACACGAGCGAACCATTGTCCGAGACGGACATTCACCTTCTCTTGATGCCACAGACTATCAAAGTTTTGCTTTCTCTGTGCCAAGTGTCCAAGGGGTAGTCCTAAAGATGATACCTAATGACCCACGATTTGTGGATGATGAAAGATACCGTGAGTTGGAGGAGAAAATTAAAGCCCTGGAGAAGCGTGATACTTTTGACTTGAATGCTTCGAGCATGTGTCTGGTACCTGGCCTGGTAATGCCTCCGAAGTTCAAGACACCAAAGTTTGAGAAGTTCAAAGGGGATAGCTGTCCAAAACTACATTTGGTGATGTTTTGTTGAAGAATGACCTCTCATGTCCACAATGATAAGCTCATGATCCACTGTTTCCAGGACAGCCTGAGTGGGGCATCATTGGATTGGTATATGCAGCTAGAGAGTGGTCACATCCAATCATGGTCGGATCTAAGCAATGCTTTTGTGAGGCAATATGACTACAATCTTAACTTGGCTCCCAGTCGAATGCATTTGCAAGACTTGTCTCAGGCAGATAACGAATCATTCCAAGAGTATGCTCAGAGATGGAGAGAGTTAGCCGCTCGTGTTCAACCGCCACTTTCGGATAGAGAATTGGTTGATTTGTTCATGGATACCTTGCAAGGTCCGTACTTGAAAAAGATGATTGTAAATGGGGCAGCAAAATTTTCTGACCTGGTGATGGTGGGAGAACGTATCGAGAGCCTGCTCAAGTGTGGAAAGCTCCAAGGCTTCTCGAACTTCCAAGCTAATGAAAAAGAATCAGTTGTTAGTTCTCAAGAAGGATCGGAGGAAGAAAATAGTTCCATTCAGGAATCTTCGCGCCTCATTCTCAGCATTCAAGCATATCAACTGTTCAAAGTCAGCAATCTTCTGAGTCTCCGTATCAAGGACAATATTCTTCTACAAATCAGAGACCTCCTCAGAGTCAACGATCATATCGCCGTCAGCCGCGTCAACACGCCCGACAAAGACCAAGGAAGCCATAGAGCAATTTCACTCAGTTGCCAATGTCATACAGTCTGATGTTGCCTAATTTAATTAGAGGTGGACTTATTGTGCCGAAGGAGATAGGTCCAGTGATTCCTCCATACCCACCAAGTTTTGATATCAACGCCCGTTGTGACTTCCATGCTGGGGCACAGAGGCATTCAACTGAAGACTGTAAGGTGCTCAGGAGCAAAATTCAGACACTCCTTGACTCCAATATGTTCTCATTCACGCCTCAGGGTATTCGAATCAACAATCCTCCTTCGTCCAGTCAGGTGGGTTCATCAGTCCAGGTTATGGAAGAAATCACCGAGACCAGTTGTGCGAATGATTATCAGACTGACTTTGATGAGAAATTATAAATATGGCTAGCTCATTATAAAATCAAGCTTGGAAAGCCCAATTCTTCGAAGCTGGCAATCATTATATCATGTCATTTCTTTGCATTTGTAGTTTCTTTTCTGTTAAAATGTACAAACTCATTTGTAAAACTTGTTGTTTTCAATTGATAATGATAATGAAATCAATATGCATGTTTTGATTAAATCCAGTCGTGTTCACTCATACTTTTTATCGATATCATATGCTTGTTTAAGCAGGATCTGAGGGAGGATGACGAAATAGAAGACGTAAAACTTCCGATTGTATGCTTTTGAACGAAACCCTGCTGATGATGTACATGCATTGTTTCAAATTCCCAAACACCGGAGACATAAGGAAGATAATCCCTTGTCAACCCCGTTGAGCCTAGAAGCAGGAGTTTCTTTCTGAAAACGAAAAACCCTCAATCTTAACCTGGGGCAGGGTAGGTGTCAGTTAATTTGACCGTGCATTCAAATTTCAAAAGGAGTGTCCCGTTCGAGGATCAATTACATCCATGGTTATCCCTCACCAACCGAAGAGTGAGACGGTCACAACCCTTTACAAGCCAAGACAAACCTGTGTCACACGATTAGTTCAAAAAAAAAAAAAAGGGAATCAAAAGAAAAAAGAAAAAAAAAAGCCCGCTAAGTCAAGACTTGAAAACAAGTGACTTAGGTAAATGTTAGGGCATCCCGCTGGACTTCAAAATCGAAAAATTCAAAAGAATCAGTCCAGGAAAAAATCAGGGAAATAAAAAAAAATGAAAAAACGAAAAGCTAAAAGGATTACAAAAGAAAAATCCTCGAGCAAAGAATAAGTCGTGTGACTACAGACACCAAGGACAGAAGGGGTGACTGTCACTCCGAAAATCATGTGGGTTCCTTCCATCCTCATACCATTCATTAACCTTTTTGAAAGGAGAACGTATGTGTCGAGTTAACTGAACGTAGGACGGGAGAACATCAAGGAGAATGTGTGGGTTAAAATAAAATGTTGAGCCTTATATCCTTTCTTTCTTAAACCGCGAACCAGGCCACGTTACAACCTTCGAAAGACCTAATTGAAGCAGTGTTGTTTCGAAAGCATACTTAGGTTAAAATCGCGTCAGTTCTGACTCCCAAAAGGACTTTCTTACCATTCATGTTGGTATCGATGTGACATTCTAATAAGTGATTCGTTCACTACACGTCATAACATTTTTTCAGTGAACAAACTTGGATTTCAAAATTGTCATATGCATTGCATTAAAATTATCTTTTCAAAACGAATTGCTTTACTTGCGAGTCAGTACTTGACATCAGGAAAGTTTCTACAATGGAAAGATTGATTAATCTAAGGTGCAAAGTGCCCGAGTACTCCGTTGAGCCAGGGGCAGGGCATATCAAATGGGTAATACATTCCAAGATTCAGCCAATCTGTGGCAATCAAGTCGAGATTCAACAAATCTCTCAAAGGTCAGTTAAAGGTATTCCTTCACAAATCAGTCAGTCAGGGGAAAAATCACTTTAAAGCTGGGGCAGGCCACCCCAAAGACCAGGAGGTTATTCTCTCCGGAGGACGGTTAATCAAAACCAATGGGGCAATATATGTCGGATCTTCATGAGACATCTTGAAGACAAGTTCATTTACAAGTTATGCTGCATCGGGGCACCTCTTTTGGTCATATCACATCTGCAGGGTTCATGTTGATAGTTAACACGTGACGTCCACAGTAGAGTTTCTCACCTCGGTAGAGATGGCTGAAGTTTTATCATTCAGCAGAGCATTATGAAGATTGTGAATCATTCCCCCTAGCAAGAATTCAGGGGTTCGCTCTCCCCTAGCCAGCTTGGCGAAGTTTATTGCTCTTCAGCAAGAGTTCATATTCCTGTACAGAGTGTTGGGTTTATGCTTTGCCAGTTTGTGGTAAAGTTGTTTCCGTCTCCCCAACGGAGTAAGGGTAGAAGGTAGATTCCCAACAGAGGACCAAGTCTGATCTTGTTCCCTAGCAGAGCTGATATCATCAACCATTGTCCCCAAGCATATTTTTGGGTGGTGGTTAGCTTTCCCCAGCAAGTCAAAGGTTGATCGTCATTGGCAATTTTCTTCAACAGATTCCTGGGATGTTTCTCCAGCAAACGTTTTTTGTTTGTACTTTCCTGTAGAATGGAGGTTTAGTCGGGATCTCGAGCAGTTATGACACTGAAGGCGATTCAGTTTGTTATCCCCAGGGGAGTAGGCCTCGTCTCTTTAGCATTTATTTTGCTGGAATGGTCCTGTTGCATATCCCATCATAGCATAATCATTACCACGCATATCATTAACATAGCATTGCATGAAGCCTTGTAAAACCGAACAGAAAATCCATAGCCTAACCTTGCCCGACACCTGCAACAGCCCATTTTGCTGGCATCTTTTGTAAACCTGAAGTCCTATCCCTGTTGACGTCCTCTTTAAAGCAAAAAACCAATCCCTATTGGCACCTCATTTCAAAATCCAATCCCCATTGGTACCAAGAAAGATTTCGCCTTTGAAAAAACAGTCACCATCAGGTTTAACCTGTCATAGCCAGCAAAGTCCAATCATACTTGGCACATCCTTCTTTTCCCGATAGCTCGAGCATACGTCGGCATTTTGTATATAGCAATTATAGCATCCTCAAAACGCGTAGCATTTTCATTTCGTGTGGAGCATTACGCCATAGAAAGAAAATTCAAACATATGTATGCGAAGCATAAGCCAGATTTGGTACCTTGCGCGAAAGCCCGAATCAACTTCCAGTCAAGACGGTGACATATCCCCAGCAGACATTACAATCAACCCCTCTGCTTACCTTTCTTTTGGGTCATAGATCATACGTCGATCTTACCCTCGACCAGTCATTGTCCATCAACCCCTTTGACGACGTGTTGCCTTCAGTCAGGTTTTCTTTTTGTTATCCCCATGACAATGTGCTTTCTTCGGTCATGTCTTCTTTCTGTCATCCCCATGACAATGTGTTTCCTTGGCCAGGTTTTCTTTCTCTCATCCCCATGACAATGTGTTACCCTCGGTCATCTTTCTGTCATCTCCATGACAATGTGCTTTCTTCGATCGAGTCTCCTTTCTGTCATCCCCATGACAATGTGTTTCCTCGGCCAGGTTTCCTCTCTGTCATCCCTGTGACAATGTGTTATTCATTTAGGACTTCTTTCTATCATCCCTATGACAATGTGTTTCATTCGGTCAGGTATTCTTTCCGTCAAACCCCTTTGACGATATGTGCCTTCGATGATAGTTTTTCTTCCCGTCAACCCTTTGACGACGTGTCCTCGATCAGGTTTCCTTCCCGTCAAACCCCTTTGACAAAGTGTTTCTTTGGGTTCCATCTCCTTTTCGTCAACCCTTTGACGACGTGTTTCCTCGATCGGGCGTCTTCTTTCCATCAACCCTTTGACGACATGTTTCCTTCGATTAGGTGTTCTCTTTCCGTCAAACCTTTGACGACGTGCTTTCTTCGTTCGAGTCTTCTTTCTGTCAAACCCCTTTAACGATGTGCTTCCTTTGGTCGAGTCTTCTTGCCGTCAAATGCCTTTGACGATGTGGTCTTCAGTCGGGTTCCATTTTCTTTCCGTCGAATCCCTTTGACGATGTGGTTCGCTGGGTATACTGTCTTTCTGTCAAATTCCTTTGATGAGGTGTGACTGGGTTCCAATAATATTTTCCCACCTCGCGGTCCATAAATTTTGCAGTTCTTTTTGTATTCAATCACCTTCAACCTTGAATGTCTGAAAGCCGTTGCTATCATCCTTTCAGGTCCAAGTTGATTGAATAGGGGCAGCTGTAGCACCCCAAAATTTGCCTTACCTTATACCAATGGCTTATGCTTCACTCATTTGCATCTTCATTAGGTCATATCTCATAATCATATCATTGCATTGGTCTTCTAAGACATGGGATTGAAGGATTTATCAGTGTACATCAAGAGCCTAGGGTTTTCCTATTTCAGAGGATTCATCAGAGGCGTTGGGTCAGGTTTTCTTGGGTGTGAATCAGGGTTTGGTTCCTTTTCTGTTCAGGACATTTCTTTCATCAGTGTACATTCAAGGAAGATCCGGTTTTCTCATTCAAGGTTGGATTTGTGGACAATTATCAATTTAAGATCATGAGATTAGGGTTTCAGGTTGGGAAATCAATGGTTATCAGGAAGAAACATCTGTGAATTGATTTGAGGAACGCAGGGTCATGGTTGATTGAATTTATTGATTGATTTTTTGGAATTCAATGAAGATGTGAGTTTGGTGTGGATTGAGAATGTGATTGGAATTATAGATTTGTCGTGTGGACTACTTGGAATTCAAATTTCTACCATAAACCCATTATTCATTTTTATTTTTCTAACCCATATCCATTTAATACTATTTCCATTAATTCCAAATTCAATATCCCATACCCATTTTGTAAATCCATTTTTTTCTAGTCCATATTCAACAAGTCCATTTCATCAAACTACTTTTTTATCCACATCCAAATACCCATTTTCTTAAACCAATTCCAATTATCCAAGTTTAATATCCATTTTATTCTTTACATTCAATACAGATTCATTGTTTTCTCCATTTAACCAAACCACCTTCTAATCTCATTCATTTCATTGTTTCACCCACATAAAAAAAAAACAAGTCAAGCTGCTACTTTTCAAAGCCACACTTCACTACAAAAAGCACCTGCTACAAGCTGCTACCATACTTCAATACAAGCCAACAAATTCATAAGTCGTGCCAAGCCGCAGTAGCATTCCAAATCCACATCATGAGCTGCAAATGCTAAATTCAAAATGGCAGTGAAGCTGCAACATCAAAAAGAAAAACGACGTGAACTTCCACCAACATCAAAACGCAAGGCACACCAGATTTTCACTTGCAAAACAATTCAAAACCAAAAATGCCAAAATTAACCTCTAACAGAAATTCATATCAAAAGCCAATTATACCCTTCATCGATTCCTATATAAAATCCTTGGAGTCTCTTCCATTAGAGGGAGAATTTTTAATCGCAAATTTCTCGCCATCTTCATCAACTCACCACCTATAGAAATAACTGGAAAATAACATCTTCATTTTCACAACCTTCACAAGCTTTAGCCGTGGCTTTCACCATAATCAATTCAAAAAACCTGCAACCAAATTAAAAACAAATCAATCAATTTCTGCAACTCAAGAATTCAGCAGGTTCACAGATCACAAGAACGAAGAATTCACGCACGCATCGGTTTAACAACGATTTCTCATATTCAAGACAACAACACAAAGTGAAACCGCAAGAAGAATTCAGAAACTCGTTTCAACATAGCAGCAACATTGCAACTCAAGCAGCAGAACAAAGAAAAATGAGAAGAAGTTTGAGCCGTAAAAGGAAGAAGTGGAGAAGAGCGAGGATTTGAATTCGAAGCGGAGAAGAGCGAGGAATTGAATTCGAAGTAGAGATTTAGAAAAACACACATACCTTGTGGATTTCTTTTTTGCCCTCAGCAACTTGCTCGCGGACGAAGAAGCACCAGATGTTTCTCCGGTAGGTAAGCTCTCGTATCCCTTCGTTCGTCATAGTTTTCATTATGCAATCCGCAAAAGAATTTGAATCGGAATAGGAGCGAGATGTGATCGAAACTCGTTGGTTGTTGACGACGCGAAGGCTCCTCCGCCACCGGCGAAAGGCCACGACGCGACGGAGCAATGTTTTGTTGCAGCGAGGCACCTTGTGGAGGTCCGTGCGTTCGGTCTTGAGTGTATTGAGGATTTCGTATGCAGCTATGTGAATTATGTTGCTCTGTTCTATTTTTGTTGTTGTTCAACTAAGAATAAGGTTTGAGTATTGCTGTGTGATTAAAGAAGAAGTAGAACGGATGCGGACGGAGTTTTTGCAAAAATGGAGAAGAAGTCAAAGATGGTGGACGGAGCTCCGGTGGAAGCAAAGGAGAAAGAAGAGGCATTGAGGTTGGCGGCATAATGATGTTTGAGTGATGATGGATGAAGCTGACCGATTCGAACCTATTAGATTTGATGATGAGAGACTTTGTTCAGATCATGGAGGGTAGAGACGAGACGGCGTGAGATAATCGTGGTGGATGAAAGAAGAAGAAGATCAAAGCGGAGCATAGTTCAGAGTGACGCTTTTTTTGTTGTGATTTTAGGTTAACTGCAGTGTTGGACCGGGTTGCATTCAAGGCCCTAGTTGTTTCTTTCCACACCCGGTTTTCACTTTCTGAACCTTAGGCTTCTTTTTTAAACTATTGGGCCTAGGCCGATTTCTGATTGCACTTCCCAGTCTACTTCTTGCACCCCCCAGCGCACAAACCCTTGGGCCTAGGATCTCATCCCACACGCCTGAAACCTTCTCACACCACCTGAAGCCTGCTTGTACGCCTCTCTTTAATTGTTTTTATTGTTTTGATTAATTGAGTTTTGGTTTTATTAATTGTTTTAGTTAATAAACTTAGGATAACCAAATTAGTTAATTAGATTTTAATTAGAATTCAGAATTTTAATATTAGTTTTAATTCTAGAATTAATTTTAGGATTAATTTTCTTTAGATTTAATTTAGAATTAACTTGAACTAATTTTAGGATTAACTTTAGAATTAATCTCAATAACTTGTCTTCTTAGAATTTAATCTTGCTTTTAAGTAGCATTTTAATTCTAATTCTTGACGTAGACTAATTGTTGATTAATTTCTGATTAATATTTGACTTGCTTCTGGCTTGACTTTCTTTTGTGATTGTGTAGCTTCGTGTTTACTTACCGATTACCTTTGCATTCGCATGCTCCCTTAAGGCTCCTAGTCCGACTTAATTTCTGATTAAGCTCGGAGTAGGATAGACATTAGGCTAGCAATCCAGGCATGATAACTTTTAGGACAGAGCTTCCCCTTTTCTCTCGCACCCGTGCGATTGAGACTAGTTAGACTCCTTCCTCCCTTTTCTCTCGCACCCTTGCGATTGAGACAGTTCCAATCCGTAGTAGCATGAACTACGGATGCTCTGATTCCTCTTTCTTTTCAGATTGAGGATACGTAGGCACGAGATGCGATATCTCGGCGAGCACACTAACAACTAACTTCCATTTTCTCTTATCCTTTGAGTCTCTCTTTCTCATCTCAAAACAAAAGCAAAGACATCTAATAAAGGATTAACATATATTGCACACGAGCCTTAAGTACATGGGAAATGGAAGGAGAAGGGTTTCCCTTCATCTTTCTAGAGTATTTAGCATACGTCCTGTTAGGACGACCATGCGACGCATTCGTTCCTATGTCATAGACTTTAGTGCAATACTTGTTATGAACACAAAATGATCAAAACACTTCTTCTTAAAAATCAACAAACAAACAATTCTCTTCCCATCTTCCTCACTCCACTCCTAAAGGATGCGTCACTTCTGTTTTACCGTAAACAGGTAAATGCCTAAGACTCCGTACAACGAGCTGTGACACCTAACTGCTAGAACGTGAACCTTGGCATCTTCCGTTAAAAAACACAAACAAAGCAAGGTCATCCCTAGTGAGGGGAACTACGTCGCTCTGATTCTTACGTGCGAGCGAGATACGTAGGCAGGAGATCGTGTGAGATCTCTCAGAGCACCATCCTTCTTTTCTCCCCCGAAACCGTAGTCCAAACTACGTTGACTCTGACTTTCCCATTGCACAAGGGAATACGTAGGCCTAGGACTCCGAGGACGTCCTATCGAGTCACTTCTTTTCCTCTTCTTCCGTCTCTCCTTTTTTTCCGTTCATGTTCCTTATCCTTTCCAGTAGCAGTGGAGCTCCAGACAACGACACCCTTTAATCGATAACAACAAGCATGGATCCCATCGAGTACGATGGATGTGAGGGGGTGCTAATACCTTCCCCTCGCGTAACTGACTCCCTTACTCGTTTATCTTGGTCGCGAGACCATGCTCTTTCCTTTCCCTCAGGTTTACGCAGTGTTTCCTTTCCCTCTCTTGGGATAAATACACATTGTTGGCGACTCTGTTTCCGCGCCACTTTCGCGTTTGTACTTGGATGAAAATCTAGGGAGCGACACCTGGAAACGTGTTCATCGGAATCGAAGAGAGTCTCTAGGAAAACCAAACTGTATCTCTGTGGAACCTTATCTCCACTGGGTACAAGGTAGAGCTCTTAAGCTGAGGATGACTTACCCTCGTCAAGAAGTTCTTCCGTTAAAGGAATTTGTCCTTTATTTTATGTCTGATACGGAAAAACTCCAGGTCGCTCTCAACAAAGTTCAACGGGAAAGGAAGTCTTGGAAGAACAAGTACCACATTCTTAATGTGAAGTGTACCAAAATGCAGCAACTGCTAAAAGAAAAAGATGCTCTGATCTAGATTTTAGAGCAACAGGCTGTAGAAAATCAAGAAGACCGAAGGAATTTGTTTGCTCCTTTCACTTGGAAAAGGAATGACAACCCTACAACGGTAAAAGAAAAGGAAAATACCAGAACCACCACCTGAGCTCTCCTCAGAGAGGACTCAGGATCCATAAGCTTAGACTTTTCCTTTTACAGCACTTTGTAAAATACTGTATTTCCATTTCCGTAATCTTTGAATTCAATAAAATGGGGTTTCCCCACTGTATGATATTTGCAATCCAATTGTTGAAGTTTCTTTTTATTAATAACAAATTTAAATATAATCATTGCATATCATTCATCATTCTCACGTAACGTAGTCGTCTTACTTACGAATCTCACGTTTGTGTCTAGATTCTATAGTCAAACTGTCTCATTCGTACAATACTCGGGCCAATCGACAAAAGAAAATGGATGATCTCGAGGAAGAGAACAGATAGTTGAGAGAAGAAATCGACACTCTGAAAGAAGATTTGAGAAAACTTCACAATGACATGCAATCTCTGTCAGCAGCTCAGATACAACAACAAAGGACTGTGATCTCAGAGATCACATCTACGCCCATAGTGGAAAAATATGATCCTCGGTACAACATGCCTAAAGATCGTCCCTGGGGAATGCCACTAAACTATATCCCAGAAGGATATATTTCGCCGATCACGGAAGATCCAGAAACTACAGCAGGAACCGCTGGGCCTGAAGGTTACAAACTTCGGGAAAGCGAAGATGCAAGGGGCACAACAGCAACTCCTGAAGGTTACAAACTTCAGGATAGGGAAGCACCAAGAGTCACAGCCGTAATGACTATACCACCACCCATGGTACATACTGTCCTGGAAGGACAGATCCCATAGATACCTTCTGGTGGGAACAAAAGTTTGTATGACAGATTGAATGAGTTCCAGGAATAATTCCTGGAGATGCATAAGGAACTGCATGCCATTCGTGGTCATTATCTATTCGGAAAGGATGCCGCAGACCTTTGTTTGGTCCCCAATGTGAAAATTCCGCACAAATTCAAGGTGCCCGAATTTGAGAAATACAAGGGCAACTCTTGCCCTCAAAGTCATTTAGTGATGTACGCTCGAAAGATGTCAACTCAAACAGAGAATCAATAGCTACTGATCCACTACTTCCAAGATAGTTTAACCGGTGCTGCACTCAAATGGTACATAGGTTTAAACCTCACTAAGATCATCACTTTCAGATATCTTAGCGCTGTCTTCGTTCAGCAGTATAAGTATAACCTGGACATGGCACCAGACCGAGATTAACTCAGAGCCATGTCGCAGAAGGACAAGGAAACCTTTAAGGATTATGCTCAGAGATGGCGTGAAATTGCCGCCCAGATTTGTCCACCTCTTGAGGAAAAAGAGATGACAAAGATCTTCTTGAAAACCTTGAGCTCATTCTACTACGACTGAATGGTCGCCAGTGTGCCCAACGACTTTACTGAAATGGTGAATATAGGAGTACGTCTTGAAGAAGTAGTCTGAGAATGACGTCTAGTCAAAGATACAGGACCATCAAGCAGTACTAAAAGATACAGTAATGCTTTCCCTAAGAAAAAAGAGCAAGATATTGGTAATATCTCTCTCAGAAAGCAAAGGCAAAGATACCAACTAGTAGCGGTTGTAACTCCTGCTATCAACCCTGTGCCTCTTCCAACGTATCAACCTCAGGTTGCTTAGAGCCAACCAAATCAACAACAATATCAGCAAAGGACATAACTGTCTCTTCAACAGGCTCGTCCTCAGTACAACTACAACCGTACAACGCGACCACCAGGGTTCGACCCTATACCAATGTTGTACGCATAACTGTTTCCACTACTACTGGTCAAGGGGCACGTCCAAACCAGGTATCCTCTTACAGTACTGGAAAATCTGCCTTTTTGGTTCAAAGCGGATCAGACTTGCCCTTACCATCAAGGAGGACCGGGGCATAACATAGAAAATTGTTTCAGCTTTAAATCCGATGTGCAGAAGCTTGTTAGGAGCGGGGTCTTATCCTTCAAAGATACAAATCCAAAAGTTCAGACTAACCCGCTGCCTCAACACGAGAATGATGCAGTAAATTTGATAGAAGAAGAGTCTAACAACAACTATCAAATTCGCGATGTACTCTTATTGGGAACTAACCTGGTCAAGATGCATTGCAGACAGAGTGGATACGGTCATGTACCATCTCACAATTATCACCAATGTGATATCTGCTCTAAAGACAATCAAGGGTGTTCCGTAGTACAGTCAGCTATACAAGAATAGATGGATCTCTGATGGATCCAAGACAACCGAATCCAAGAAGTCAACCTGACTTATACAAATTCCAACATCATTCAAAACCACGACATCCGTGCAATGAATGTCAACTTAGTGGCAATGTACTGAAGGCACAGCCAGTATCATGATCTGCCACGGCACGATTACGATTCCTGTCTGATTTGCTCGGTAAATAATCAGGATGCTCTTTTGTACAAGAGGCCCTCCAATGTCAGATTGATCTTGGATGGATCCAGGACTACAGAGATAGAAGTCATTATCAAGTTAATATGATTCAAATCTTTGATGTTCGCTTGATGAATACCAGTCTAGTGGAATTACATGATAAGCAAGTACAACTCGGTTTTCTGACTTCCCATGATTATCTGAACAGTAAAGTATGTCGTGAGAGTGACCAAGGATGTGCACTCGTTCAAAGAACACTGCAACACATGTTGAACCACTGGTGGCTTCCGATCTATCTAGATGAAGACACACAACAAGTCAGTATGACTAAGGGGAACCCTACTAGGCATCAAAGTCAGGATGTTCGATCAATGGAAACAGATCTAGTAAGGTTACACTGCATACAAAGCGGAAGTGGCAGGGTGCCACCACACAACTATGAGCGCTGTAGAGTTTGCTCAGAGGATAACCAAGGATGCTACCTCGTGCGAGTAGTCCTTTAAAGTCAGTTGGACCACAAAGAGATTCGGCCGTGTTCAAGCTCTAGTTCAATCAACATAATGTCAGACTATCCTCCCAAGCGAGGCAAAGAAGTTGTCTTAATCCCTAAATGAGAAATGGCCAAAGATGTATGCGCCATAATCCCTTTACTCCATGAATCAAGAGTTCCCCTTGATAGTGGAAAAATTCTCAACCTCGAATCAATTGAGGCCGACTATGATGGTCAAAAACATCAAAGGCTCCTGTAGTTATCTATCTGTCGGGACCAGTACCGTACAAATCCGATAAGGTTATCCCTTATAAATACGGTGCAACAATAATTAAGAATGGAAGGGAAATTCCATTACCCTCCGTCGTGAATATTACAGACATCAGTCAAGTAACACGGAGCGGTCGGATCTTCAACCGAGGAGTTGGAGAACCCACCAGAGAAAAGGAACCTCAAACAAAAGGTCCGAATTAACCAGTCGGTCAATCTAGTGATCCCAACCTTTCAAAGAACAACAATGAGATGTTGAAACTCATCCAAAAAAGTGAGTACAACATTGTAGACCAACTGTTACAAACTCCTCCAAAAATCTCGGTGCTATCTCTTCTACTCAGTTTCGAAGCTCACAGGGAAGCTCTACAGAAAGTCTTAGAGCAAGCCTTTGTGGAACAAGATGTGACAATAAGACAATTTGACAGCATCATCTCCAACATCACTTCCTGCAACAATTTGGGATTCAGTGATGAAGAACTTCCAGAAGAAGGCAAACATCACAACATGGCACTAAATATTACAGTCAACTGCCAGGACGATGCATTAGCCAGCGTACTGGTAGACACCGGATCAGCTCTGAATGTTATGCGAAAATCTACTCTAATGCGACTATCCTTTCAAGGATCTCCGATGAGAGGCAGTGAGGTCATCGTCAAAGCATTTGACGGATCCTGAAAAATAGTTATTGGCAAAGTCGACCTTCCCATAACTATCAGTCCTCACACTTTCCAGGTCATGGACATTTGGGCAACACACATCTATTTGTTAGGAAGACCTTGGATACACGAGGCTAGGGCACTCACTTCGACACTTCACCAGAAATTAAAGTTCGTCAAGAATGACCAACTAGTCACAGTCTGCGGAGAGCAAACCTTGATCGTGAGCAACTTATCATCGTCCACTTGTGTAGAACCAGAAGAGGTTGTTGGAACCCAGTTCCAAGCACTTTCGGTGAGCAATGACAACCAATCAGAAAAAGGAACATCTATTCCTCGTACAAAGACGCTCTCGAAGTGATCAAGAGTAACAATGCAAAGGGATGGGGACAACTTGTCATTCCTCTTGACAATAAGACAAAGAAAGGTCTTGGTTTTTCCTGAACCTCTACCCAAACTGCTACTAAAGATGAAAGTTTTCATCCCATTCAGAACTTCTTCCACAGTGGAGGTTTCCTTCACCCAGTGTCTCAAGAAGTCCATACCATCAACGAGGGTGATTCCTCTGATACGGATGAAGAATGGAAGTCCTATCTTAATGAACACGGTTATATGTCTCAGGGAGAGGTGCCTACGCCATTTTGCTATCCTGCACAGAGTCCGAGATATATACCAAGATCAGACGTCAAAATGATATACGGAGATTGGGATCCGGAAGGATTCCGTGCTCCACCAAACTCATTAGACGAGGACACTCTGATGAAAGACAACTTTGACCATGACTATTATGGCCCAATGGATGGCCTGCCTATCTGGCAGCCGTACCCAGGAGACTTGGGGCAAAAGAGTCAGCCCAACGATGCATATCAACTGAGCATCATTGAAAAGAATACTTGTGTCCCCACCAAATCATGGGATCATTACTCAGGGCATTCAAAAAATATCCAGCACGACGATGAATTTGCAAAGGTTGCAGGACAAGAGTTCCTTAACTACGCTTTTCCTGAGGTCAACGTCATCGAAAGGGATGACTCCCCTAGTTCCACTGAAGTATGGGACACTTTAGGACAACCGAGTGGCAAGTACGACTTCTTGGTCAAGTACACCGCTCCTGAAAGCTCTCGTATTAGGCTCAAAAACATCTAGCCAACTGGATCGGGAGATCCACCTGAGAGTGCAAACACTGTGCAAGATACAATAGAAGAGTTCACCTACGACAACTCTGCCTGGGAGAAAGATTCCATCGATCCTGCTCCACTAGAAATCAACGTTATTTCTGAAGACAAACCAAGAAGGAAGGTACCAGACTTTGTGATTTACCGAGGAGTTCTCCTCCAATGGGTTGTTGTCAATGTTTCGAAAGTCGTCCATAAGTCTATGTAATTGCCATCTTTATTTTAACCTTTCGCCCTGCCCAGGTGAAACAGATGTTTTGATAGCGCTCACTTTCTGTAAATGTCTCTTTTCGCTTTGCCCGAAGCGACAGAGTTTTGTTTTATAGGGTTGTAGTTTCAAGAATCGATCAAATCATAAATAAAATAATGTCGTTCTGTAATTTCCGCATTTTATTGTTGTTTTCGCTTTTTGCTTTTTCAGAAAATAGTAATCCTAAAAAATAACTCAAATAATAAAAATAAGTATTTTTTAGAAAATACACTGCACACACTTTTGCATTCTCTCTATCTCTTCTAAGAAACAATCATCACGTCATGCAGATTGCTTGTTTTAAACCCCATCGAAACGTACGATCCAATGCCTTCTCCCGACTTTGAATTCCTGGTATTTGAGGTTGAAGAAGAAAATGACAAAGAAATTCCAGAAGAGATCTCCTGATTACTCAGACAAGAGGAAAGGTCCATTGAACCTCACAAAGAGCCTTTGGAAACAATCAACTTCAGTTTAGAACAAGAGAGAAAAGAAGTTAGGATTTGGGCATTGCACAGTCAGACTGTCAAAGAAGGTTTGATAAAGCTTCTCAAAGAATTTCCCAATGTATTCGCTTGGTCCTATCAGGATATGCCAGGGTTGGATACCAGCATCGTGGAACATCATCTACCTTTAAGATCAGAATGTCCGTCGGTAAAACAAAGGTTGAGACGGACTCATCCAGACATGGCCATCAAAATCAAAGAGGACGTACAGAAATAGATTGACGGGGTTTCCTCGCCACATCAGAATATCCTCAATGGTTAGCCAACATAGTACCAGTTCTGAAAAAGGACAGAAAGGTCAGAATGTGTGTAGACTACAGGGATCTGAACAAAGTCAGTCCGAAGGATGACTTTCCCTTGCCACAAATTGACATGCTGGTAGACAGTACAACAAAGTTCAAAGTATTCTCCTTCATGGATGGATTCTCGGGCTATAATCAAATCAAAATGGCGCCAAAAGACATGGAAAAAACTTCCTTTATCACCCCATGGGGCACCTTTTGTTACAAGGTAATGCCGTTCATTTTGAAGAACGTCGGGGCAACCTATCAAAGGGCCATGACTACTCTGTTTCATGACATGATACACGAAGAAATCAAAGTGTATGTCGATGATATAATTGCCAAATCTAAAACGGAGGAGGAGCATGTTACCCACTTGTTCAAACTATTCGAGCGTCTGAGGAAATACAAACTCCGCTTGAATCCTAACAAGTGCACGTTCGGTGTCCGCTCAGGGAAACTGCTAGGGCTCATCGTCAGCCAGAAAGGAATTGAGGTTGATCCTGATAAAGTCAAGGCCATTCAAGAAATGCCTTCTCCAAATACTGAAAAACAAGTCAAAGGATTCATGGGACGGTTGAATTACATTTCCAAATTTATATTCCTTATGACCACGACATGTGCGCCAATCTTCAAATTACTCAAAAAGAATCAGGATCGAGGGGAAGTTTATTTCAGAAACTGAGACCAGTTCCTTGGTAGGAAACCAGGATCGAGAGGAAGTTTACCTTTTCTAAGTATCATTGCTTAGCGAAAGAAGATGGATGAGCAAACTGCCATGCATAACCACCATCAAAATTTCGGGTACTCCGATATTTAATCCTCTTGCACCCCGAATGCCCGAATACCTTCGCCATTCACACCTCCGGGTCCAAGAAGATTAAATAGGGGCATCTGTCATACCCCAAGTTTTGACCACTAAGATTTCCCATCATTGTGCAAATCATCATCACAATATGGAGGAACCTTCATGCCTCATCAGTCTCCACAAAGATGGGTGAGCATCCACTACAATAAAATTTAGGGTTTCAGGCCCTCTCAGAGTTCTTAGACAAAGGATCAATCAAGGAATGACATGATCTTCAACTTTTCTAACCTCTCAAACACCCATAAAGGATCAAGAGGACTCCCACTTCAAGGATTAAGCACAAGGCTGCTCCCTTCTAGGTGGATCAAGCCTCAAGATCGCTAGTGTCACCAAATTAGGGTGTTGGTCGACCAGGGCCTTCAGATGGAAATTTTCCTCTGGGCATGAGCCAATGCTTCAAAGAATATCCTAAAATACTCCATGGAACATCATGAACCCAATCATCAAGTCAATTTAGCCTCAGGGGGTGCATTCACTAAAAATCAGGAATTAGGGTTTCTTGACCTAATTCACCCCTAAGTTTACTTTTGGGACAGATCATGAGCCAAGACCTCAGGAGATGATTTGAGGGTCCCTAACACATCACATTGATCCATTTGCAATAATAGATTGATCCAAGAAGCTTGAGCAACAAGTTTCAATTTCATCTGAACCACAATTAGGGTTTCGCGAGAAAAGTCAACTGTATCTTTGACTTTTGACCAGGACATGCTCCCAAACTCTAGGACATGATTCAATACACCCTATAACACCTATGAAATCAATCCATCAAGTTTGATTTAGGTCAAGGACTTGATTTCATAAAGGATCGCACAGTTTGGAATTCATCTGATAAAAAGTCAACTGTGTACAAAAGTCAAACTTTGACTTTTTGAGATTTATCACAATTATGGTTTTTTAACCCTAAAATGATGTTAATGTGTGATTGGAATCATCATTCATCAAGAAAAATCAAGAAAAGTGGGATAACTTGTAAAAGGGGTAACCATAAAAAACTTAGAAATTTTCTAAATTATGGAACAAAGTGGCTAGGGTACCAACTTTGGAGGATCATAACTCCTAAACCATAAGGCCGTTTTCCCCCCATTCAAAGCTGGATTTGTATCTCTCATGGCACTCTACAAAAGCTTCAACTACTCCTCATTCCAATTCATCATGGATTTTGGGTTGTGGAAGGATCAAAATCACAAAAAGTGAAAATTTCACTTTTTTCCAACACTTAGTGAAATTTTCACTAAGTCAGAATCTGCCTTACTTTTTTCCAAATGTAGGGACATTTTTCACTTGGATCCAAAAAGTATCAAAACCAATTATGATCAAACAATTGTTGTATCATATGAGGGCTTTCCAAAATGGCCAAGAACTCCATCAAATTCCACTTGAGCCATGAGATATGACAATGCCAATATGCCTTACTGCAAACTGTCATGGCAAGGCAGATTTTGGAGTTTTGCTCGATTTGCCCAAATCTTGCAAAGGGCAAGCAACTCTATCCATCTGAACACCTCAAGGGGGGACCAAGGAGGAACCAACTCTGATCCCAAGCCTCCCAAGTCTTTGGAACCAAAAATAACATGCCAAACCTAGAAATCCTAAAAAGAGGGACAAGTCTCCAATTTTATTTTGGAGCATTCAATGGATGCACCAAAGTGGCATGGACTGAGCCATTTCCAACTAAATTCAGTCAAGACTTATCCAAGACCAAGGGAACCAACAGCCTTTGCCCTAACCTCTAGTCAATGGCTAGAGGAGACTTGGATTCTCATTGTTCAACATTGGCCAAACCTATGCAGCAGTTTCCATTCACTATTCCTTGCAAAACAAACTTGATCTACTATAAATAGAGCTCATTTGTGATCAGTTTGAGTACACCAAAGCCATCTAACAGATGCTTTCCTCAAAATCACCTTCTCACTTCTAATTTTGCCTTCTAAGGCAAGTCACTATCGGGTTTTGAGTTTGAGAGCAATTCCAACCAAACCAATCCCACACACACTTCATAAACATCATATAGAAGTGATCCAAACACTTAAACAACATCTGGAACACTGATTTCTCATAATCACCAGCCAGTTTCTCAAGGTTTTAACCAAGTTGCAGTTGGGATACCATCTTCAGTTCCAGATCATTTCAATCCACTCCAAGCATCCAAACACACTTCATAGCACCTAGGGAAGCTGTCCATAACCTTGGAACCAAGCTGTAACACCTCTAACACAAAACACGATCACCAGCTGCAAGAGGTAAGCTTGAGCTCTTCTAACTCTATGATCCATGCATTTTTTGCTGCACAATAATTTGGCCATATGTTCATAATCATGCATGGAGTGTTTTCCCTCAATCAATTGCATGGTTTGAATCGTGTATGGAATTTCTGAACCTTCATGCAAATTTTAGGGTTCTTGAGGTTTCTCTTTGATTTCTTATTCCATGCTTAAAATAAATGAAATTAAAGACCATAGACATGATCGTGAGGTTGAAACGAGTAGATTGATATGTAGATTGCATGATATAATCAAGTATTCAGTGAGATTGGATAGAAATTGCAAATCTGCAGAAACAGAGGGTGGCGCGTGTTCTTGCCATGTTCTTGGCGCCATTTTTGAACATTTGAATATTTGAATTTTGTGATTTTATTTAATTGATTCAAAAATTAATTTCTCTCTAAGTTTTAATGATTTTGAGTTGATTCTTTTTTTAATAATTCACAAAAATGTTAAAATATTTTATTTTCCCAAAAAATCCCAAAAATATTATTTATTTCATATACTTGATATTTTTGTAAACAATTAATATTTTAATTGTTTTTAACATTTCAAATATTTTCTCTTTCTTGATTTTTCACATTTTAGTGATTTCCAATCATTGTATGGATCAAAACCTGATTTTTGAAACATTAATCCAAGGTCACAATTTGTTTTCCACATGTTTAACAATTTTGATCATTTTAATTGAATTTTTATTCAATTAAAATACATTTTGGAAACAAATTAGGGTTTTTGATTAATTCAACCCTCATCAAACCCATTCAAAACCATTGGGCCTCCAATAGAGTGTAATACCCAATCCCCCTTTTAACCAAAATAATTTTGGGCCTCAGATATTGTATAAGTCCCTCTGCGTTAAAAGAAAACCTCGGCGCGATCGCCAGTTGAAAAAATAAACTTTTGGGCCTCTCCTCGAGCTATAAGACACATTCAAAGCCATTGGGCCTCTAATAGAGTGTAAGGCCCAATCCTTTGTAAATACCAAACCTTTTTGGGCCTCAAATGTTGTATAAGTCCCGTTGTATTTCAAAAGTTCGGCGCAATCGTCGTCTTTTTAAACAAAACTTTTGGGCCTCTCCTTGAGCTGTAAGCCCCACCACTTGTACACAAATAAATCTTTGAGCCTCTTGAGAGAGTGTAAGACCCATCCCTTTGTACAAAAAACCTTTTTGGGCCTCAGTCACTTGTATAAGTCCCACTGTACAACTTCAACAGTGCAATCACTGATAAAACCTTGGGCCTCTCCTTAAGCTGTAAGCCCCAACAATCTTTTCAAAGCACTTTCTCATTTGAATATTGAATATAATATTGTTATCAAAGCTTTCTTTGTTGAACAAACTAATCAAACAACATGGAAGCTCTACAACCGAGTAAGTGTTTACCCGCTTTCTTTATCCAATTTCATATATATATATATATAAATATATATATATATATATATATATATATATATATATATATATATATATATATATATATATATATATAACTGTATTGTGGGGCTGCTTACTGTAAGTCTTCTTTCACAGACTTTTAAATACCTGTCAAATATCAACTGTGTAATACTATTATAGTTATTTAGAGTTTTCCCCGGCAACTACGTCTAGCACTAGGTAAAGCCCTGTTGGTCACTCTTAAATACAAACAAAACTAGATCCCCAGAGGATTACCAGACACAGTCTTCCCTCCTCTTGGAGTTAAACAATATGGAGACGTGAAAGGCAGCATTCTCGGTGAACCCTTTCTTAGACTGTCACCCTTAGAAATTGTCAAAGAGACTCTACTCCCCAAAGATGATCTTTTCTCCGTGAATGGCATCTCTTGAGTTTCTTCCAAATTCTCGGACTTTCCTGGCTTGATCTATTCTCGGTGAATGGCATGTCTTGAACTTCTCGGGGTTTGGTGACCCACATGCTTCTTAAAAGCATCCCCGCCTCCTCTTGGGCGTTGTACAAGGACCCTTGGCTTCTTAAAAGCTCTCATGCCTTTTCTTGGGCTTAGTACAAGGACCCAGAGACCTCTACAGGTATAGGAACAGAACCTAGTCATCAATTTGCTAGAGCTATCTTTCTGAGTCAAGTGTCAGACCTGTTAATGGGTTGACCTTCATCCCTTAACATACCAGCCTTCTCTTGGGCATTATACAAAGATCATTCACTACCTGAGAATCGATTTCTCAAAACACCCATAGACTTGGACAATCTCCATACCTTTTGGGATTTCCCATTTCCTTAAAGAACAGGAAATAACCCTGATCCTCCAAACAATCCCTAAGCACAACATTACCCATATAAGAACTGATTTTCTCTTTATCCAACCTACTGGACCTATCACTCAACTGAAATAGTCACCAGCACCCTAGCCTCCTCTTGAGCTTTGTACAATTATTCTCCCCAGCGGAGCTACCCTTTTCACACTCTCTTGTTGACTATATAAGACTCTCTTGTTGAGTCAACCTGTTTATCCTCCATCTCGGGCCTCGTACGAGATACAAAAACACTCTCTTGTTGAGTATAAAAGGCTCTCTTGTTGTGTCACCCCCTTTTAGCCTCCATCTCGGGCTTCATACGAGATACAAAAACACTCTCTTATTGAGTATAAAAGACTCTCTTGTTGAGTCAAACATTTTCAGCCTCCATCTCGGGCTTCGTACGAGGTACAAAGACTCTCTTGTTAAGTCAAACACCTTTAGCCTCTGTCTTGGGCTTCGTACAAGACACATACAAAAAGCACTCTCTTGTTGAGTCAACCCTTTTAGCCTCTCTCTCGGGCTTCGTACGAGACACATAAAAAACACCCTCTTGTTGGGTCAATAGCCTCCTCTTAGGCTTTTATATAAGGAAACCCTGGTTCAGTCAATCAACCTTTTAGCATCAAAATTTGTGCCTTGCTCACAGTATACAAACATCAACAACTCCTTTTCCTTCATCTAATTGCTGTAAGCGGTAAGCCTTTGGATTATTTACATCCACGCCACTGTCCCTCTTTTAGCATGAGAAATTCCTAAGGAAAGATGGCATTGCTCTAAACTGAGTTAAAGTCTTCTCCTTCAGGTTAAAAATCCCCTATAAAGGAAATTATGGCATTACTGGATTCACATATCCGAGTTAAAGTAATCCTCCTTTATAATCAGTCACCCAACAGTTGTCGCAAACAGACCCCTTTTAAAGATGATAAATTCTCTCTAAAGTCAAAACCCTTTAGCTTCACATCTTGGGCTTCGAACAAGATACAAATAGACCCTTCAGCTTCACATCTTGGGCTTTGAACAAGATACAAACCACCTTTAGCTTCACGTCTTGGGCTTTGAACAAGACACCAAAACAACCTTTTTCTATAGGAGGAACTACAATCGCTCTGATTTCCCTGTTTCGTTAAACGGGAATACGTAGGCATAAGATTGAAAAATCCTAGCGAGCACACTAATCAAAATCTGAAAAATCCAGTATCTCCACCAAATCAACCCAGAAGCATCAAATCTAAACACAATATCAACAACCTCACCAATAGTCTAAACACCGTGTTCTCAAGTGAAATAACTGAAGATTGGGCCCCCACTTCCACATAGCATCTGTAACCTAACAGACCGCTGTTCAAACTCAGTATGCAAGGAGGGTTAATTGGAGACATCTATTTCCCTTCCTTCATCAGCTTCAATAGGATAAAAAATGAATCGACCTGTAGTACCCCAGAGCGACAGTGTTTAAGAACCACGTCTAAAATCGCTCTCTACAGAAAAATGGCGCCCACCGTGGGGCCTTCTTCTCTTTCTTACAATCTTCAGTGAAAACCTGAGTGCTCAAAACGTCACAAAAATGGTGACTCTGCTGGGGAGTCATTGTCTGTATAGGATCATAAGACTAGAGGTCTAGGATGATTAAGACAAATATATTTATATACTGCTTTTCCTAATTGATATCTGTGTTTATTTTTCTGCTAATGGGAATGCGTGTGATGCCGCATGTGGAAAGATTGAGTATACACCTAAGATAGGTGATGGCAATGCGGGTAATCTTACTGGGAGTGAATTCCAGTTAAGAGCCCCCGATCGACCATCAAACTCAGTGGAGACTCCCTTTGCAGATACATTGCCTATAAGACTTCGGTTGTTGAAAGTAGTGTGGTCGACTGGGTTATCTGAGAAGCTGAGGTTTTTAGTAGACTTAAGCCATTTTGTAGTGCGGAAGCTATCGGAAATTGTTGTAACGCGATACTACCCTCGTCTGAGATCACTCCAGGATATATCAGCTCGTTGGCGATCTTCTTGTTGTTGTTATCCTAGAGGGGTCAATGATTTTGCAGACAGGTACAAAAAATCACCAGTATAAACCTTTGGGGGGGGGGTAGAGCCTTGACTTCATGACACCGACCCTTTGACCCCATGTTTTTTCTATGTTTTTGTGTGCTGCATTCATGCATTCATTTAAAAAACATTAAAACATTAAAAAAAAGAATATTCTCTTCTAGTTTCTCTTTTTCAAATTAAACTGAGACAATGGTTGCAAATGTCAGAGAGAAAGAGATTGCTCTAATGGATTTCGGTAGGAGGAAAACTCATAAGTACACCTTCAAGGTTCCAAAACTAGAGGATTTAAGAGGTTTGGTGAGAATGATCACCAACCACGAGGCTTTCAGAGCCTAGTATGGAGGACTGATGTCCTTGTTAAGGGTTCACGTAGTCAAAGGAATCATGTCCACGTTAATCCAGATCTACGATCCGGTTTATCACTGTTTCACATTCCCGAATTATCAGCTTGCACCAACGCTGGAGGAGTACTCTCACCTGACTGATTTACATATCACTGATCAAGCTCCATTTTCTGGACTGGAAGAGATTCCAAAGGATCAGACCATTGCAAGAGCAATTTATTTGGACGAGTCAGAAGCCAGGACTCACATGACAACTAAGGGTGGAATCCAGGGTTTACCAGCCCAATTCTTAACAAAGAAAGCCCTGTACTTTGCTAGTATAGGGAACGTGGCCGCTTTCGAGAGCATCTTTGTTTTGCTCACCTACGGGTTATTTTTGTTTCCCAACATCGATAACTTTGTAGATATCAATGTCGTTAAGATTTTTCTGATCGGAAACCCCGTACCAACCTTACTCGCAGATGCGTATCATTCGGTACATTTAAGGAATTTATACAGCGGAGGAATGATCACGTGCTGTGTACCCCTTCTATACAAATGGTTCACTTCCCATTTGCCCAAGTCTGCTACATTTTGGGATCAAAAGAATACTTTACGTTGGTCACAGAGAATCATGTCTCTTACCAACTCTGACATCGATTGGTACAATCGAATCTACGACGAGATCAGGATTATTGACCGTTGTGAAAATTTCCCAAATGTACCCCTTATAGGAACTAAGGGGGGAATCAACTATCATCCAGTGTTAGTTCGTCGTCAATTTTGATACCCGATGAGGCATGTCCCGCGAAATGCTCATCTGGAAGGTCTTTTTTTCAAGGAAGGAGAAAATGACAGGACACTAAAGACGGAAATAGTGCACGCTTGGAAACACGTTCACAGGAAAGGACGAGAGTCTCTAGGAAAACCAGACTGTGTCTCGATGGAGCCTTATCTCCATTGGGTACAAACTAGAGCTCTCAAGCTGGGGATGCCTTACCCTCGTCAGGAAGTTCTTCCATTAAGGGACTCTGCCCTTTATTTCATGTCTGAAACAGAAAAACTTCAGGTTACTCTCAGCAAAGTTCAGCAGGAGAAGAGGTCTTGGAGGAACAAGTACAATATTCTCAATGTGGAGTGTAAGAAAATACAACAACTATTAAGAGAAAAAGATGCTCTAATTAAGATTTTAGAGCAACATGTTGTAGAAAATCAGGATGACCAAAGGAATTTGCTTGCTCCTTTCACTTGGCAAAGGAATGACAACCCGACAACGGCCCAAGAGCCCCGGTCAAAGAAAAGGAAAGCACCCGAACCAGCACTTGAGCTCTCTTCAGAGAGGACTCAGGATCCATTAGTTTAGGTTTTATTTTTTTCAGCACTTTGTAATCTACTGTATTTCCATTTCCGCAATCCTTTGAATGCAATAAAACGGGGTTTCCCCACTGTTTGATATTTGCAATCTAATTGTCGAAGTTTACTTTGAATAAACAAAAATAATTCATAATCATTGCATTCATCATTCTCATATACGCATTCTTCTTACCTACGAATCTCACGTTTGCGTCTCGATTCTAGAGTCAAACTGTCTCATTCCTACAATACTCGGGCCAATCGTCAAAAAAGATGGATGATCTCGAGGAAGAGAACAAAGAGTTAAGGGAAGAGATCAACACTCTGAGAGAGGATCTGAGAAAGCTTCATAACGACATGCAAGCTCTAGCAGAAGCTCAAATGTAACAACAAAGGACTGTGATCTCAGAGATCACATCAACACCCATAGTGGAGAAGTATGATCCTAGGTACAAGATGCCGAAAAATCGTCTCTAGGGTATGCCACTCAACTATATCCCAGAAGGATATGTTCCGCCGATCACTAAGGATCAGGGAACTGCAGCAGGAGCCGCTAGGCCTGAAGGTTACAAACTTCAGGAAAGCGAAGATGCCAGGGGCATGACAAGAACTCATGAAGGTTACAAACTTCGGGAGGCACCGAGGGTCTCGGCCATAATGACTATACCACCGCCCGTGGTACACACTGTCCCGGAAGGACAGATTCCCCAGATACCCTATGGTGGAAACGACAGCATGTTCAACAGAATGAATGAATTCCAGGAATAGTTCCTGGAAATGCAGAAAGAGCTGCAAGCCCTTCGCGGGTAGGATCTATTTGGAAAGGACGCCGCGGACCTCTGCTTGGTCCCCAATGTGAAAGTTCCACACAAGTTCCAAGTGCCCAACTTTGAAAAGTACAAGGGTAACTCTTGCCCTCAGAGTCATTTATTAATGTACGCTCGGCGAATGTCTGCTAAGACAGATAACTAAGAGCTACTAATTCACTACTTTCAGGATAGTCTAACAGGTGCCGCATTAAAATGGTACATGGGTTTGAACCGTGCTACGATCAACACATTCAGAGATCTTGGAGCTGCCTTCGTTCAGCAATATAAATACAATTTGGACATGGCACCGGACAGAGATCAACTCAGATCGATGTCACAAAAGGACAAGGAAACCTTTAAGGAGTACGCCCAGAGATGGCGTGAAATTGCCGCTCATATTTGTCCACCTCTTGAGGAAAAAGAGATGACAAAGATCTTCTTAAAGACCTTAAGCTCATTTTACTACGACAGAATGGTCGCCAGTGCGCCCAGTGACTTCACCGAGATGGTGGGCATGGGGGTTCGTCTTGAGGAAGCAGTCCGAGAAGGATGCCTAGTTAAGGATGCTGGATCATCAAGTAGTACAAAACGATACGGTAGTACTCTCCCTAAGAAAAAAGAGCAAGATATTAGGAATATCTCTCTCGGAAAGTAAATGCGACGATATCAACCAGTAGTAGCTGTAACTCCTGCTATCAATCCTACACCTGTTTCTACGTATCAACCACAGGTTGCGCAGAGCCAACCTAATCAACAGCAATTTCAGCAAAGGACACAACAGTCTCTTCAGCAGACTTGTTCCCCGTGCAATAACAACCGTACAACGCGACCACCAGGGTTTGACCCTATACCCATGTTGTACGCAGAATTGTTTCTATTACTACTAATCAAGGGGCATATCCAGACTAAGTCTCCTCTTACAGTACCGGAGAATCTTCTTTTTTGATTCAAAGCGGATCAGACTTGTCCTTACCATCAAGGGGGACCAGGGCATAACATAGAGAACTGTCTCAGTTTCAAATTCGATGTGCAAAAACATGTTAGGAGCGGGGTCTTATCTTTCAAAGATACGAATCCAAATGTTCTTACAAACCCGCTGCCTCAGCACGAGAAAGCTGCGGTCAATTTGATAGAGGGAAAGTCTAACAACATCTATCAAATTCATGATGTACTCTTATTAAGGGCCAATTTGGTCAAGATGCATTGTAGACAGAGCGGATATGGCCATGTGCCACCTCATAACTATCACCAGTGTGATATCTGCTCTAAGAACAATCAGGGATGTTCTGTGGTGCAATCAGCTCTACAGGAACAATTGGATCTCGGATGGATCCAAGAGCATCGAGTTTGTGGAGTCAACATGACCTATACGAATTCCGACATCATTCAGAACCACGACATCCGCGCAATGAATGTCAACTTGGTGGGGATGCACTCAAGGCAAAGCCAGTATCATAATCTGTCGTGGCACGATTATAATTCATGTCTGACTTTCTCGGTAAATAAACAGGGATGCTCTTTTGTACAAGAGGCCCTCCAGTGTCAGATGGATCTTGGATGGATTCAGGACTACCATGATAGGAATCCCTATTAGGACAACATGATTCAAATCTTTGATGTTCGTCTGATGAATACCAGCTTGTTGGATTTACATGCCAGGCAGGTCCAACTTGGTTTTCTCACTTCGCATAATTATCCGAATAGTAAAGGATACTGTGAGAGTAACCAAGGGTGCGCTCTCATTCAGAGAACTTTACAACACTTGTTAAACCACTGGTGGCTTCGAATCTATATGGATGAAGACACGCAACAAATCAGTGTGCTTAATGGAAACCCTACTCGGCGTCAAAGTCAGGATGTCCGATCTACGGAAACAAATCTAGTGAGGTTACATTGCATTCAAAGCGGACGTGGCCAGGTGCCACCACACAACTATGAACGTTGTAGAGTATGTTCAGAAAATAACTAAGGATGTTACCTCGTGCGAGCAGCCCTTCAGAGTCAGTTGGATCGCATGGAGATTCACCTATACCTAGCTTCGGGGTCCATTGATTGGACGCCAGACTACTTCGCCGATCAAATTAGAGACGTGGTTGTAATCTCTGACCCTGAGAGGAACAAGGATGTTTGTACCATCATCCCTCTACTGGACGGATCAAAGGTTCTTAGCAAGGAACTGATTAAAGTTACTTATGACAGTCAGAAAAATCAGAAGGCTCCTGTAGTTATCTATCTACCGGGACCATTACCGTATGAATCAGCTAAGGCGATCCCTTACAAATACGGTGCAACAATAATTGAGAATGGAAAGGAAATTCCATTACCCTCCGTCATGAATATTGCAGACGTCAGTCGAGTAACTCAGAGCGGTCGAATCTTGAACTGAGGAGTTGGAGAGCCTAACAAAGAAAAGGAACCTCAAACAGAAGCTCCTGATCCACCAATCGGTCAGTCCAGTGATCCCGAACTTTCACAGAACAATGATGAGATGCTGAAACTCATCCAAAGGAGTGAATACAACATTGTTGATCAGCTGTTACAAACTCCTTCAAAGATCTCAGTGCTATCACTTTTACTCAGTTCCGAAGCCCACAGAGAGGCTCTACAGAAAGTCTTAGAGCAGGCCTTTGTGGAACAGGATGTGTCAATACGAAAGTTCAATAGCATCATCTCTAACATCACTTCCTGCAACAACTTAGGATTCAGTGACGAGGACTTGCCAGAGGGGGGCAAAAGCCACAACATGGCGCTCAATATCATAGTCAACTGCCAGGATGATGCTTTAGCCAGCGTACTGGTAGACACAGGATCGGCCATCAACGTTATGCCAAAGTACACTTTAATGCGACTATCATTCAAAGGATCCCCCATCGGGGGTAGTGAGGTCATCGTCAAAGCGTTTGACGGATCTCGGAAACCAATTATCAGCGAAGTCGACCTTCCCATAACTATTGGTCCTCACACTTTCCTAATCACTTTCCAGGTCATGGACGTCCGAGCAGCGAACAACTGTTTATTAGGAAGACATTGGATACACCAGGCTGGGGCGGTCACTTTGACGCTGCACAAGAAACTGAAGTTCGTCAAAAACGATCAACTCGTCACGGTCTGTGGGGAGCAAGCCTTGCTCGTGAGTAACCTGTCATTATCTACTTGTGTAGAACCCAAGGAGGTTGTTGGGACTCGGTTCCAAGCACTTTTGGTGAGCAATGATAATCAATCAAAGAAAGGAACCTTGATTTCCTCATACAGAGATGCTCTCGAAGTGATCGAGAATAACAATGCAAAAGGATGGGGCAGCTTGTCATTCCTACTGATAATAAAACAAAGTCGTCCATAAGTCTAAGTAATTGTCATCTTTGTTTTAACCTTTCGCCCTGCCCAGGTGAAACGGATGTTTTGATAGGGCTCACTTTCTGTAAATGTTTCTCTTCGCTTTGCCCGAAGCGACATAGTTTTATTTTATAGGGTTGTAGTTTGAAGAATCTACCAAATCATAAATAAAATAATGTCATTCTATAATTTCCGC
The DNA here is from genome assembly GCA_022829125.1 of Lathyrus tuberosus. Taxonomy (NCBI): domain Eukaryota; kingdom Viridiplantae; phylum Streptophyta; class Magnoliopsida; order Fabales; family Fabaceae; genus Lathyrus; species Lathyrus tuberosus. The sequence continues at coordinate 570,365 of JALAZF010000241.1, read as the reverse complement.
ATTTTATTGTTGTTTTCGTTTTTCGCTTTTTCAGAAAATGTTAATCCTAAAAAATAACTCAAATAATAAAAACAAGTATTTTTCAGAAAATACACTGCACGCACTCTTGCATTCTCTCTATCTCTTCTAAAAAACAATCATCACGTCACACAGATTTCTTGTTTTAAACCCCATCAAAACATACGATCCAATGCCTTCTCCCGACTTTGAATTCCTGGTCTTTGAGGCTGAAGAAGAAAATGACAAAGAAATTCCAGAAGAGATCTCCTGATTACTCAGACAAGAGGAAAGGTCCATTGAACCTCACAAAGAGCCGTTGGAAACAATCAACTTCAGTTTAGAACAAGAGAGAAAAGAAGTTAGGATTTGGGCATTGCTCAGTCAGACTGTCAAAGAAGGTTTGATAAAGCTTCTCAAAGAATTTCCCGATGTATTCGCTTGGTCCTATCAGGATATGCCAGGGTTGGATACCAGCATCGTGGAACATCATCTACCTTTAAGATCAGAATGTCCGCCGGTAAAACAAAGGTTGAGACGGACTCATCCAGACATGGCCATCAAAAGCAAAGAGGACGTACAGAAACAGATTGACGCGGGTTTCCTCGCCACATCAGAATATCCTCAATGGTTAGCCAACATAGTACCAGTTCCGAAAAAGTGCGGAAAGGTCACAATGTGTGTAGACTACAGGGATCTGAACAAAGCCAAGCCGAAGGATGACTTTCCCTTACCACAAATTGACATGCTGGTAAACAGTACAGCAAAGTTCAAAGTATTCTCCTTCATGGATGGATTCTCATGCTATAATCAGATCAAAATGGTGCTAAAAGATATGATTGCCAAATCTAAAATGGAGGAGGAGCATGTTACCCACTTGTCCAAACTATTCGAGCGTCTGAGGAAATACAAACTCCGCTTGAATCCTAACAAGTGCACGTTCGGTGTTCGCTCAGGGAAACTGCTAGGGTTCATCGTCAGCCAGAAAGGAATTAAGGTTAATCCTGAAAAAGTCAAGGCCATTCAAGAAATGCCTTCTCCAAAGACTGAGAAACAAGTCAGAGGATTCCTGGGACAGTCAAATTACATTTCCAGATTTATATTCCTTATGACCGCGACATGTGCGCCAATCTTCAAATTACTCAAAAAGAATCAGGATCGATGGGAAGTTTATTTCAGAAACTGAGACCAGTTCCTTGGTAGGAAACCAAGATTGAGGGGAAGTTTACCTTTTCTAAGTATCATTGCTTAGCGAAAGAAGATGGATGAGCAAACTGCCATGCATAACCACCATCAAAATTTCGGGTATTCCGATATTTAGTCCTCTTGCACCCCGAATGCCCGAATACCTTCGCCATTCACACCTTCGGGTCCAAGAAGATTAAATAGGGGCATCTGTCATACCCCAAATTTTGACCACTAAGATTTCCCATCATTGTGCAAATCATCATCACAATATGGAGGAACCTTCATGCCTCATCAGTCTCCCCAAAGATGGGTGAGCATCCACTACAATCAAATTTAGGGTTTCAGGCCCTCTCAGAGTTCTTAGACAAAGGATCAATCAAGGAATGACATGATCTTCAACTTTTATAACCTTTCGAACATCCACAAAGGATCAAGAGGACTCCCACTTCAAGGAGTAAGCATAAAGCTGCTCCTTTCTAAGTGGATCAAGCCTCAAGATCGCCAGTGTCACCAAATTAGGGTTTTGGTCGACCAGGGCCTCCAGATGGAAATTTTCCTCTGGGCATGAGCCAATTCTTCAAAGCATATCCTAAAATACTCCATGTAACATCATGAACCCAATCATCAAGTCAATTTAGCCTCAGGGGATGCATTCACTAAAAATCAGGAATTAGGGTTTCTTGACCTAATTCACCCCTAAGTTGACTTTTGGGACAGATCATGAGTCAAGACCTCTGAAGATGATTTGAGGGTCCCTAACACATAACATTGATCCATTTGCAACAATAGATTGATCCAAGAAGCTTGAGCAACAAGTTTCAATTTCATCTGAACCACAGTTAGGATTTCGCGAGAAAAGTCAACTGTATCTTTGACTTTTGACCAGGACATGCTCCAAAACCCTAGGACATGATTCAATACACCCTATAACACCTATGAAATCAATCCATCAAGTTTGATTTAGGTCAAGGACTTGATTTCATAGAGAATCGCACAATTTGGAATTCATCTGATAAAAAGTCAACTGTGCACAAAAGTCAAACTTTGACTTTTTGAGAATTTTCACAATTATGGATTTTTAACCCTAAAATGATGTTAATGTGTGATTGGAATCATCATTCATCAAGAAAAATCAAGAAAAGTGGGATAACTTGTAAAAGGGGTAACCATAAAAAACTTAGAAAAGTTATGGAACAAAGTGGCTAGGGTACCAACTTTGAAGGATCATAACTCCTAAACCATATGGCCATTTTTACCCATTCAAAGCTGGATTTGTAGCTCTCATGGCACTCTACAAAAGCTTCAACTACACCTCATTCCAATTCATCATGGATTTTGAGTTGTGGAATGATCAAAATCACAAAAAGTGAAAATGTCACTTTTTTCCAACACTTAGTGAAATTTTAACTAAGTCGGAATCTGCCTTACTTTTTTCCAAATGTAGGGACATTTTTCACTTGTATCCAAAAAGTATCAAAACCAATTATGATCAAACAATTGTTGTATCATATGAGGGCTTTCCAAAATGGCCAAGAACTCCATCAAATTCCACTTGAGCCATGAGATATGACAATGCCAATATGCCTTGCTGCAAACTGTCATGGCAAGGCAGATTTTGGAGTTTTGCTCAATTTGCTCAAATCTTGCAAAGGGCAAGCAACTCTATCCATCTGAACACCTCAAGTGGGGACTAAGGAGGAACCAACTCTGATCCCAAGCCTCCCAAGTCTTTGGAACCAAAAATAGCATGCCAAACCTAGAAATCCCTAAAAGAGGGACAAGACTCCAATTTTGTTTTGGAGCATTCAATGGATGCACCAAGGTGGCATGGACTGAGCCATTTCCAACTGAATTCAGTCAAGACTTATCCAAGACCAAGGGAACCAGCAGCATGTGCCCTAACCTCTAGTCAATGGCTAGAGGAGACTTAGATTCTCATTGCTCAACATTGGCCAAACCTATGCAGCAGTTGCCATTCACTATTCCTTGCAAAACAAACTTGCTCTACTATAAATAGAGCTCATTTGTGATCAGTTTGAGTACACCAAAGCCATCTAACAGATGCTTTCCTCAAAATCACCTTCTCACTTCCAAGTTTGCTTTCTAAGACAAGTCACTATCGGGTTTTGAGTTTGAGAGCAATTCCAACCAAACCAATCACACACACACTTCATAAACATCCTATAGAAGTGATCCAAACACTTAAACAACATCTGGAACACTGATTTCTCAGAATCACCAGCCAGCTGCTCAAGGTTTTAACCAAGTTGCAGTTGGGATACCATCTTCAGTTCCAGATCATTTCAATCCACTCCAAGCATCCAGACACACTCCATAGCACCTAGGGAAGCTATCCATAACCTTGGAACCAAGCTGTAACACCTCTAACACAAAACACGATCACCAGCTGCAAGAGGTAAGCTTGAACTCTTCTAACTCTATGATCCATGCATTTTTTGCTGCACCATAATTTGGCCATATGTTCGTAATCATGAATGAAGTATTTTCCCCCAATCAATTGCATTGTTTGAATCGTGTATGGAATTTCTGAACCTTCGTGCAAATTTTAGGGTTCTTGAGGTTTCTCTTTGATTTCTTATTCCATGCTTAAAATAAATGAAATTAAAGACCATAGACATGATCGTTAGGTTGAAACGAGTAGATTGATATGTAGATTGCATGATATAATCAAGTATTCAGTGAGATTGGATAAAAAACGCAAATCTGAAGAAACAGAGGGTGGCGCGTGTTCTAGCCATGTTCTTGGCGCCATTTTTGAACATTTGAATATTTGAATTTTGTGATTTCATTTAATTGATTCAAAAATTAATTTCTCTCTGAGTTTTAATGATTTTGAGATGATTCTTTTTTTAATAATTCACAAAAATGTTAAAATATTTTATTTTCCCAAAAAATCCCAAAAATATTATTTATTTCATATACTTGATATTTTTGTAAAGAATTAATATTTTAATTGTTTTTAACATTTAAAATATTTTCTCTTTCTTGATTTTTCACATTTTAGTGATTTCCAATCATTGTGTGGATCAAAACCTGAATTTTGAAACATTAATCCAAGGTAACAATTTGTTTTCCACATGTTTAACAATTTTGATGATTTTAATTGAATTTTTATTCAATTAAAATACATTTTGGAAACAAATTAGGGTTTTTTATTAATTCAACCCTCATCAAACCCATTCAAAACCATTGGGCCTCTAATAGAGTGTAAGACCCAATCCCCCTTTTAACCAAAACAATTTTGGGCCTCAGATATTGTATAAGTCCCTCTGCGTTAAAAGAAAACCTCGGCGCGATCGCCAGTTGAAAAAAAAAACTTTTGGGCCTCTCTTCGAGCTATAAGACCCATTCAAAACCATTGGGCCTCTAATAGAGTGTAAGACCCAATCCTTTGTAAATACAAAACCTTTTTTGGCCTTAAATGTTGTATAAGTCCCGTTGTATTTCAAAAGTTCGGCGCGATCGTCGCCTTTTTAAACAAAACTTTTGGGCATCTCCTTGAGCTGTAAGCCCCACCACTTGTACAAAAATAAATCTTTGGGCCTCTTGAGAGAGTGTAAGACCCATACCTTTGTACAAAAAACCTTTTTGGGCCTCAGTCACTTGTATAAGTCGCACTGTACAACTTCAACAGTGCAATCACTGATAAAACCTTGGGCCTCTCCTTAAGCAGTAAGCCCCAACAATCTTTTCAAAGCACTTTCTCCTTTGAATATTGAATATAATATTGTGATCAAAGCTTTCTTTGTTGAACAAACTAACCAAACAGCATGGAAGCTCAAAAACCGAGTAAGTGTTTACCCACTTTCATATATATATATTTGTATTGTGGGGCTGCTCACTGTAAGTCTTCTTTCACAAACTTTTATATACCTGTCAAATATCAACTATGTAATACTAGTATAGTTATTTAGAGTTTTCCCCGGCAACTACGTCTAGCACTAGGTAAAGCCCTGTTGGTCACTCTTAAATACAAACAAAACTAGATCCCCATAGGATTACCAGACACAGTCTTCCCTCCTCTTGGGGTTAAACAATATGGAGACGTGAAAGGCAGCATTCTCGGTGAACCCTTTCTCAAACTGTCACCCTTAGAAATCGTCAAAGAGACCCTACTCCCCACAGATGATCTTTTCTTCGTGAATGGCATCTCTTGAGTTTCTTCCAAATTCTCGGACTTTCCTGGCTTGATCTATTCTCTGTGAATGGCATATCTTGAACTTCTCGGGGTTTGGGGACCCACAGGCTTCTTAAAATCATTCCCGCCTCTTCTTGGGTATTGTACAAGGACACTTCGGCTTCTTAAAAGCTCTCATGCCTTCTCTTGGGCTTAGTACAAGGACCTAGAGACCTCTACAGGTATAGGAACAAAACCTAGTCATCAATTTGCTAGAGTTGTCTTTCTGAGTCAAGTGTCAGACCTGTTAATGGGTTAACCTTCATCCCTTAACATACCAGAATTCTCTTGGGCATTATACAAAGATCATTCACTACCTAAGAATTGATTTCTCAAAACACCCGTAGACTTGGACAGTCTCCATACCTTTTGGGATTTCCCATTTCCTTAAAGAACAGGAAATAACCCTGATCCTCCGATCAATCCCTAAGCACAACATTACCGATATAAGAACTGATTTTCTCTTTATCCAACCTACTGGACCTGTCACTCAACTGAAACAGTCACCAGCACCCTAGCCTCCTCTTGGGATTTGTACAATGATTCTCCCCAGTGGAGCTAACCTTTTCACACTCTCTTGTTGAGTATAAAAGATTCTCTTGTTAAGTCAACATGTTTAGCCTCCATCTCGGGCCTCGTACGAGATACAAAAACACTCTCTTGTTGAGTATAAAAGGCTCTCTTGTTGAGTCACCCCCTTTTAGCCTCCATCTCGGGCTTCGTACGAGATACAAAAACACTCTCTTGTTGAGTATAAAATACTCTCTTGTTGAGTCAAACATTTTTAGCCTCCATCTCGGGCTTCGTACGATGTACAATGACTCTCTTGTTGAGTCAAACACCTTTAGCCTCCATCTTGGGCTTCGTACAAGACACATACAAAATGAACTCTCTTGTTGAGTCAACCCTTTTAGCCTCTCTCTCGGGCTTCGTATGAGAAACATAAAAAACACCCTCTTGTTGGGTCAATAGCCTCCTGTTAGGCTTTGTATAAGGAAACCCTGGTTGAGTCAATCAACCTTTTAGCATCAAAATATGTGCCTTGATCACAGTATACAAACATCAACAACTCCTTTTCCTTCATCTAATTTCCATAAGCGGCAACCCTCTGGATTATTTACATCCACGCCACTGTCCCTCTTTTAGCATGAGAAATTCCTAAGGAAAGATTGCATTGCTCTAAACTGAGTTAAAGTCTTCTCCTTCAGGTTAAAAATCCCTTATAAAGGAAATTATGGCATTGCTGGATTCACATATCCCAGTTAAAGTAATCCTCCTTTATAATCAGTCACCCAACAGTTGTGACAAACAGACCCCCTTTAGATATGACAAATTCTCTCTAAAGTCAAAACCCTTTAGCTTCACATCTTGGGCTTCGAACAAGATACAAATAGACCCTTCAACTTCACATATTGGGCTTTGAACAAGATATAAACCACCTTTAGCTTCACGTCTTGGGCTTTGAACAAGACACCAAAACAACCTTTTTCCTCCCATAGAATAGGAGGAACTACGATCGCTCTGATTTCCGTGTTTCGTTAAACGGGAATACGTAGGCATAAGATTGAAAAATCTTAGCGAGCACACTAATCAAAAACCCAAAATCCAGTATCTCTACCTAATCAACCCAGAAGCATCAAATCTAAACACAGTATCAACAACCTCACCAATAGTCTAAACACCGTGTTCTCAAGTGAAATAATCGAAGATTAGGCCCCCAATTCCACATACCATCTGTAACCTAACAGACCACTGTTCAAACTCAGTATGCAAGCAGGGTTAATTGGAGACATCTATTTCCCTTCCTTCATCAGCTTCAATAGGATAAAAAATGAATCGACCTGTAGTACCCCAAAGCGAAAGTGCTTAAGAACCACGTCCAAAATCGCTCGCTACAGTTATGTATTTAAAAATGAAATTTTGCGATGAACCGCTACCCAGTGAAGGGCCAGAACCAAGTTCCACATGGGGACTAATCTTTGACAGAGTTGTCAATCATTATGGAAATGGAATTGGGGCAATCATCATAACACCTCAGGATACCCATATTCCTTTCACTGCCAGATTGACGTTCAAATGCACAAACAATGAGGCCGAATACGAAGCTTCTATCTTGGGTCTCGAAGAAGCAATTGACTTAAGAATTAAGAACTTGGATGTGTATGGAGACTTAGCCCTATTTATCAATCAGATCAAAGGAGATTGGAACACATACCAATCAGGACTGATTCCTTACAAATATTACGCGAGAAGGTTGTTACCATTCTTCAACAGAATCGAGTTTCATCATATCCCTCATGAAGAGAATCACATGGCTTATGCATTAGCCACTCTCTCTTCCATGATTAGTGTAGGTAAATGGAATGACGTACCTAAGATTGACATAATGCGCCTTGAGAGGCCCGCTTACATCTTCGCGATTGAAGCAGTCATAGACGACAAACCTTAGTATCATGATATCAAATGCTTCCTTCAAAGACAAGAGTACCCACCTGGGGCATTAAGAAAAGACAGAAAGACCCTGAGAAGATTGGCCGGCAGCTTCTTCCTAAAAGACGATACACTCTATAAGAGAAACTTTGACAAGGTCTTGGTCTGATGTTTAGATAGACCAGAAGCAAACATGTTGATAAAAGAAATTCACGAAGGCTCCTTTGGCACTCATGCCAATTGTCATACCCCAAAATTTGACCACCAAGATTTCCCATCATTGTGAAGATCATTACCACAATATGGATGTACTTTCATGCCTTATCAATCTCCTCAGGGACTGTTGGGCATTCCTCACAATCGAAGATTAGGGTTTTGACCTCTCTCAGAGCATTTAGACAAAATATCAATCAAGAATTGACATGATCTTCAACTTTTCTAACCTCTAAAACAACCTTGGAGGACTAAGAGGTCTCCCATATCAAGAATTAAGCACAAGGTTGCAATATACCAAGTGGATCAAGCCTCAGGATTGCCTGTGTCACCAAATTAGGGTTTGGTCGACCAGGGTCCCCAGATGAAAAATTTCCATCAAGGCATGAGCCAATGCCTCAATGTATGGTCTAACAAACTAAAAAGGATCTCAAGAGCCTATCCATAATGGCAAAATCACCTTGAAGGTCCATCTATCAAAAAATCAGGAATTAGGGTTTTGACCTAATTTAACCCTTGAGTTAACTAGTGAAGTGAGGCATGGCTTGAGGCTCCAAAATGAACTTCAAAGACCTCAAATACATCATATTGGCATGTTTACAAAATTTGATTAACTCATAGAGCTCAAGTCATAAGCCACAAGAGCTCAAAACCATCTGATCACAAATCAGGGTTTCTGATGGAAAAAGTCAACCCTACCCTTGACTGTTGACCTACCCTTGATCTCAAACCTTGGGGAGGGGTCCAAGACATTCCTAAATACCCTTGGAGGCCATCTATGAAGTTTAAGTGAACCCAAGGATTGATTTCACAAAAGGATCACAAAGTCAAAATTTCATCTGATGAAACAGTCAACTTTACAAAAATCCAAGTTTGACTTTTTGGATTTTTGGTCAACCAAGGTTCCTTAACCCTAAAACAATGTTAATATGTGATTTGAATCATCATCCATCAAGAAATATCAAAGAAAGTGAGTTTAATTGTTAAAGGGGTAACCATAACAAAACTTATAATTTTTCTAAGTTATGGAACAAAGTGGCTAGGGTACCAACTTCCAAGGACCATAACTTGAGATCCAAGCAACCATTTTGGGTGATCCAAAGCTGGATTTCTAGGTCTTGCTAAACTCTACAAAAGCTTCAACTACATAAAGCTCCCATTCTTCATGGATTTTTAGTTATGGAGTGATCAAAGTGGCTGAAAACATGAAAATGACACTTTCCCAACACATAGTGAAAATCTGCCTAAGTTACCAGCCTTGAACATCAATGTTCATGAGGTTTTTTCAATTGAATCCAAATAGTTTCAAGAAAAACTATGATCACATATGTGCTGTATCTTATGAGAGATTTCCAATGAGCCTAAAAACATGAGAAAACTCCACCTGAGCTAGAGGTTATGACAGCTGCAACATGCCTTACTGCAAACTATTTTTACAAGGCAGATTTGTGCCTTAGTGCTCGAATTGATTAATTTGGGTAAATTCAAGCATGTTTATCCATCTGCACACCTTAAGGGGGAACAACCAAGGGACAAACACTGATTCATATGCCTCACAAGTCCATGAATCTATGTTTAGGCATGTCATCCATAGAACTCAAGATGCTTCAAATATTTAATTTTGTCTCAAAGCATTTAACTGATGCATAGAGGTGGCATTCATCAAGACAATGTTATCCAAGTTCAGTCAAGACTTATCCCTAAACCAAAGAACCTTAGGCCTATGCTCTAACCTAAAGTCAATGGCTAGAGGAGACTTGAGATTCCATTTGATCACAATTGGCCAAAGGCCTGCTGCAGTTGCCACACACTGTTGCTTGCAAAACAAACTTGACACACTATAAATAGGCCTCAATTGTGATCAGTTTGAGTACACCAAAGCACCCAAACTGATGCTTTTCTCAAAATCTCTCTTTCACTCCAATTTTGCCTTCTAACTCAAGTCATTATCGGGTTTTGAGTTTGAGAGCAATTTCAACCAAACCAATCATACACACACCTCATAAACATCATGTATGCGTGATCCATAACACAAAATCACATCTGGAACATCAAACTCACAAAATCACCAGCCAATTGCCCCAGTTCTTGACAGATTTGCAGTTAAGGTACCACAACCAGTTCCAGATCATTTCCATCCATTCCAAGCATTCAAAAACGCTCCTTGGCACCTAAGGAAGCTGTCCAGATCATTGGAACCTAGCTATAACACCTCCATCACCAAACTCGATCACCAGCTGCAAGAGGTAAGCATGAACCCTTCAAACTCTATGTTCCATGAATCATAAATGAATTTGTGAGTTACCATCTTGTTCCTGCATGCATATAGAGTGATAACCCTCAATCAATTGCCATGAATCAATCGTGTATGGAATTTCATTGTGTTCATGCTGAAATTAGGGTTCTTGAGGTTTTCTTCTAATTTCTCACTCAATACTTACTATAAATGCAATTAATCTATATGGTTGTGATCCTTGTTCAAAAACGAACAAGATTGGTGTTTGAATCGTGCAAAACCATTGAGAAATCATGGAGAAAAGTGAGAAAACGCAAATCTGAAAAAACAGAGGGCGCGGGAAAGAACCAAGTGTTCTTGGCGCCATAATTCAAATTTTTGAATTTTAGTTATTTTTGTTAATTGATTCAAAAATTAATTTCTCTCTGAATATTTATGTTTTTGAATTGATTCTTTTTCTAAAAATTCACTAAAATGTTTAAATATTTTATTTTACAAAAAAATCCAATTTATATTATTTATTTAATATAGTTAGAATTTTGTGATTAATTTCATTTTTATTTGTTTTTAAACATTTTTTTATGGAATTCCCACTTTGATCTTTCAAAACCAATTGAATTTCAAACTTTCATGTAATTAAACATGATTTTTCAAAATATTTTTCAAAGTGTACAACTTATTTTTGGATATATTTGGTATTTTATATCATTTTTTCATTTAATTTCCTTTGAAAAATAACATTTTTTATTTAAAATTAGGGTTTTCTATCGATTTTAAATTTTAAAACTCTTTGTGCCTCTAATAGAGTGTAAGACCCAATCCCTTTCTTAACCAAAACCATTTTGGGCCTCAGACATTGTATAAGTCCCAACACATTTTCAAAAACCTCGGCGCGATCGCCAGTTCAAAATCAAATCATCTGGGCCTCTCCTTGAGCTATAAGTCCCATTTCTTTTCTTAAAACCTTTTTATGGGCCTCTAATAGAGTGTAAGAGCCAACCCTCTTTTTGTAAAATAATCAGGGCCTCAGCCATTTGTATAAGTCCCAATACGATTTTTAAAACAACGGTGCAATCACTGTTAAACTTTTGGCCTCCCCTCGTGTTGTAAGTCCCATCTTTCTTTTTCAAAACATCTTTGGGCCTCTTAAAAGAGTGTAATACCCAATTCTTTTGTAATTAAATCTTTTTGGGCCTCAGTCATTTGTATAATTCCCAATACAATTTTCAAAACAATGCTGCGATCACTGTTAAACCTTGGGCCTCTCCATGAGTATAAGCCCCAATAATCTTTTCAAAAAACATTTTCTCTTTTGATTCAGATTCAAATATATAGTTGTTATCAAAACTTTCTTTAATTTCTTTGAACAACTAACAATACAACATGGAAGCTTGCTCACCTGTAAGTTTTTATCAGCTTTCATTTAATTGTTTTCCTGTATATATCTGTATTGTGGGAAGCTGCTCCTCTGTAAGTCCTTCCTTCATATCCTTTTAAATACTTGTCATATATCAACTGTATATATATATACTAGTATATTTACTTAGAGTTTTTCCCGGCAACTAGGTCTAGACCTAGGTAAAGCCATTTGGTCACTCTTTAATACAGTCAAAACTAGATCCCCATAGGATTTCCAGATATAGTCTTGCCTTCTCTTGGGCTTAAACAATATGGAACAAAGAGAAAGGCAGTATTCTCGGTGAACATTTTCTCAGGCTGTCACTACTAGAACTTGTCAAAGAAATTCAGTTTCCCCAGAGAGGATTAATTCCCGGTGAAACCTCTCTTGAATTTCTTCAAACTCTAGAACTGTTCTTTAAAGATAAGATTATTCCCGGTGAAACTTTTCTTGAACTCTTCTTAAGTTTGGGACCCACAGGCTTCCTAAAAGCATCCTCGCCTCCTCTTGGGCTTTGTACAAGGACCCTCCGGCTTCTTAGAAGTTCTCATGCCTTCTCTTGGGCTTAATACAAGGACCCTGAAGACCTCTTAAAGGTATAAGACAGAACTTAGTCATCCTTTGCTAGAGCAGTCTCTCTAGTGTCAAATATCAGACCAATCTAGGGTTGATTCTCATCCCTTAAAACACTTGTCTCCTCTTGGGCATCATACAAAGATAAACTCTTCCATATCAATAGACTTGGATAGTCTAAATCTCCTCTTGAGTCTCAAAGACATTCTCAAGTTCCCTACAAACATAGGAGAAACCCCGGCCATTCTGGATCAATTTCCCGTAGAGTTAAAACCCATGGGTTCTAAAACCCAGTCTCTCTCCTAAAAATCCCCTGCCAGGGTCAGTTTATCATCAGTATAATACTACCCCATATCAGAACCTCAAGGTCTCTGATCCCTCAACTCTTCTGTAATCCTCAGCAAGAGTTGATTCCCCGTTTGGACTTGCCTCGGGATCTCAATAAAACCTAGCAGAAGATAGCCTCCTCCAAGCTTTGTATAATGATCCTTCCTTTCTTCGTATAATGATTCTCCCCAGTGGAGCTAACCTTTTCAGACATTTTTGTTGAGTCAATCACCCTTTCAGACTCTCTTATTGAGTCAATCACCTTTCAACACTCTCTTGTTGAGTCAACCCTTTTAGCCTCAATCTTGGGCTTTGTACAAGACAGATAAAACCATTCTCTTGTTGAGACAATCTTCCAGCCTCCTCTTATGCTTTGTATAATGATTTCTCCAGCTTGTTTAGCCACAATCCTGGGCTTCATACAGGACAGATAAAAACACTCTCTTGTTGAGTCAAACCCTATTAGCCTCAATCTTGAGCTTTGTACAAGACATAAATCTTCATAACCTTCTCTTAAGCTTGGGACAAATATCTTCCCCAGCGGGGTCAATTCCTCTCCGCCTACTTTTAGGCTTTGAGAAATAAATTTCCTAAGCAGAGTCAAACTTATCTCCGCCTCAATCTTGGGCTTTATACAAGACACCTATAATACCCTCAGCTGAGTCAGTAAAGTCTCATTTCTGCCTCAATCTTGGGCTTTGTACAAGACAGATAAAAATTTCTTCCCCACAGAGTCAGTTTCTTTTTAGCCTCAATCTTGGGCTTCGTACAAGACAGACAAAGTATTTCCCCGAAAAAGTCAAACTTTTAGCCTCCTCTTAGGCTTTGTATAATGATGTCCCCAAGAGAGCCAAATCTCTTTTAGCCTCCTCTTAGGCTTTGTATAAGGACTTCCCCAGTGGAGTCAATCAACCTCTTAGGTTCAACCTTGGGCTTTGATCAAGGTACACAAAAATCAACATCCCCTCAGAGGAAATCAAAATATCTCTATAGGAAGTCATTTCTCTGTTTATCACTTTTCAAAACAGACATTCAAAACAAAACCTAATCCCAGATAACTGCTGTAAGTGGAACACTTGTTGATTCAAATATCCAAGTTATTGTCCATCTTTTATCCTGGTAAACCCTTTCTTTCATCTAATTGCTGTAAGCTACAAGCCTCTGGATTATTTAAATCCATGCCACTGTCCCTCTCTTAGCATGAGAAATTCCTAAGGAAAAATGGCATTGCTCTACACTGAGTTAAATTTTTCCCCTTAGGGACAAATCCCTCATAAAGGAAATTATGGCATTGCTAGATTCTCATATCCCAGTTCAAGTAATTCTCCTTTATAAACAGTCACCCAACAGTTGTGATAAACAGAAGAGATATCTCCCTTTAGAGATGACAAAATCTCTCAGTCAAACCTTTTAGCTTCAATCTTGGGCTTTGAACAAGACATAAATAAACCTTTTAGCTTTAATCTTGGGCTTTAAACAAGACACCAAAACATCATTTTTCCTCCCTTAGAATATGAGGAACTATTATTGCTCTGATTTCCCTGTTTCATTTAAACGGGAATACGTAGGCATAAGATTGCGAAATCTTAGCGAGCATACTAATCCAAAACTCTAGGTCCAGTACCTTCATACCAATCAAAACTTAGGTCCAGTAACTTACCAAAAAACATCGGGAAAACCCGAACATCAACAAAAACTCACTCACTTTCTCATATTTCCCAAGAAACTTTCCCAACCTATTAACGGATAAACACAATCAAGTACAAAGCAAAACCTGAAACTAACAACCTGTGATAACCACATATAGGATGGGTAATTAACAACTCCCCATTGTATAACCTGACCCCGAACTCCCCGAATCTCTCTTAGCGTTTGTTCAGTTAAACATTCGCGTGCAAGGTTAGTTTTAGATAGCTTCCCTTTCCCTTACAACTTCACGGGATAAATAAGAAATTATAAAGTAGCCCCCCCTCCTCTTCATTGAGGAGAAAACCTAAATTCCGCGATAAGGTGGTCACGTCACCGACAAAAATCGCGCGCTACAGTGAAATGGCAACTCTGCTGGGGAGTCATTTTGTTTGTCTAGGATTATAGACTAGAACTATTAAGAGGTTTAGGATGTTAGTTTTAGGAATGAATATATATATATATATATCTCTTTTCCTACTTGATATCCGTGTTTATTTTTCTGCTAATGGGACTGCGGGTGATGCCGCATCTGGAAAGTTTGAGTGATACCTAATATAACTGATGGCATAGACGGGTGGTCTTACAGGGAGTGATTCCTGAATAAGCGATCCTGGTAGACCATCGAATCAGTGGAGATACCCTTTCTGGATTCAATGTCTAGTGACTTCGGTTGCGAAAGCAGATTGTTCGATTGTGGTATCCATGAAACTGAGGATTTAGTAGACTGAGACCATGTGACTATTTTGTAGTGCGGAAGCTATCGGAAATAGTTTTCATGCGATACTATCCTCATTTGAGATTACCCTAAGATACTACAGCTCGCTCGGGTGAACCAGCCTGTTGTTGTTATCCCAAGGGG
Source organism: Lathyrus tuberosus (assembly GCA_022829125.1). NCBI lineage: Eukaryota > Viridiplantae > Streptophyta > Magnoliopsida > Fabales > Fabaceae > Lathyrus > Lathyrus tuberosus. The sequence continues at coordinate 555,256 of JALAZF010000241.1, read as the reverse complement.
GACAATGATTTTGAGGACAGGTACAACCCATGTTTTTTCTATGTTTTTGTGTGCTGCATTCATGCATTCATTTCATTAAAAGAACTTTAAACATAGAAAATTTTTATCTTCTAGCCTCTCTCTTTTTCAAATTAAACTAAGACAATGATTACAAATATCAGAGAGAAAGATCGCGTTATGGATTTCGGTAGAAGAAAGACTTACAAGTACACCTTCAAGGTTCCGAAACTAGAGGATTTAAGAGGTTTGACAAGGATGATCACCAACCCTAATGCTTTCAGAGCTAAGTACGGAGGACTGCTGTCTCTGTTAAGGGTCCATGTAATTGAAGGAATCCTGTCTACGCTGATTCAGTTCTACGATCCGGTCTATCACTGCTTCACATTCCCGGATTATCAACTAGCACCGATGCTGGAGGAGTACTCTCACCTGACTGATTTACCCATTACTGACCAAGCTCCCTTTTCTGGACTGGAAAAAATTCCAAAGGATCAAACCATTGCAAGAGCAATCTATTTGGACGAGTCAGAAGTCATGACTCACATGACCGCTAAGGATGGAATCCCAGGTTTATCTGCCAAGTTTTTGATAGAGAAAGCCCTGTACTTTGCCAGTATAGGAAACGTTACTGCTTTCGAAGAGATCTTTGTTCTACTCACCTACGGGTTGTTCCTGTTTCCCAAAATTGATAACTTCGTTAATATCAATGCCATTAAGATATTTATGATTGGAAACCCTGTACCGATCTTTCTCGCAGATGCTTATCATTCTGTACACTTAAGGAATTTCTACAGCGGAGGAATGATCACATGTTGTGTACCCCTGCTATACAAATGATTCACTTCCCATTTACCTAAGTTTGTTGTGTTCTGGGATCATAAGAGTACTCTACGTTGGTCACAGAGAACCATGTCTCTTACCAACTCTAACATAGATTGGTACAATTGGATCTATGATGGGATAAGAATCATTGACCGTTGTGGAAACTTCCCTAATGTACCCCTCATAGGAACCAAAGGAGGAATCAATTATCATCCAGTTTTAGTTCGTCGTCAATTCGGATACCCAATGAGACATATCCCGCGTAATGCTCATCTGAAAGGTCTTTTCTTCAAGGAAGGAGAAAGTGACATGGCACTAAAGACATAAATAGTGCATGCCTGGCAACATATTCATAGGATAGGAAGAGAGTCTCTAGGAAAACCAGACTGTGTCTCTGTGGAAACTTATCTCCACTAGGTACAAGCTAGAGCTCTCAAGCTGAGGATGTCGTACCCTCGTCAAGAAGTTCTTCCGTTAAAGGAATCTGTCCTTTATTTTATGTCTGATAGGGAAAAACTCCAGGTCGCTCTCAACAAAGTTCAACGGGAAAGGAAATCTTGGAATAACAAGTACCGCATTCTCAATTTAGAGTGTACAAAATTCAGCAACTATTAAAATAAAAATATGCTCTGATCGGGATTTTAGAGCAACATGATGTAGAAAACCAAGAAGACCAAAGAAATTTGCTCGCTCCTTTCACTTGGAAAAGGATTGACAACCCGACAACGGCTCAAGAGCCCCGGTAAAAAGAAAGGAAAATACCAGAACCAGCACCTGAGCTCTCTTCAGAGAGGACTCAGGATCCATAAGCTTAGACATTTCCTTTTACAACACTTTGTAAAATACTGTATTTCCATTTTTGTAATCTTTGAATTCAATAAAATGGGGTTTCCACACTGTGTGATATTTGCAATCCAATTGTTGAAGTTTCTTTTGGTTAAAATAACAAATTTAATAATTATTGCATATTATTCATCATTCTCACATAACGCATTCTTCCTCCCTACGAATCTCACGTTTGTGTCTCGATTCTGGAGTCAAACTGTCTCATTCGTACAATACTTGGGCCAATCGACAAAAGAAAATGGATGATCTCGAGGAAGAGAACGGAGAGTTGATAGAAGAAATCGACACTCTGAAAGAAGATCTAAGGAAACTTCACAATGACATGCCATCTCTGGCAGCAGCTCAGATACAACAACAAAGGACTGTGATCTCAGATATCACATCTATGCCCATAGTGGAAAAGTATGATCCTCAATATAACATGCCTAAAGATCGTCCTTGGGGCATGCCACTAAACTATATCCCGGAAGGATATATTCTGCCGATCACAGAAGATTCGGAAACTACAGCAGGAACTGCTGGGCCTGAAGGTTACAAACTTCGGGAAAGCGAGGATGCATGGGGCACGACAGTAACTCCTGAAGGTTACAAACTTCGGGATAGGTAAGCACCAAGAGTCATAGCCGTAATGACTATACCACCACCTGTAGTACACACTGTCCCGGAAGGACATATTCCACAGATACCTTCTGGTGGAAACGAAAGTATGTATGTCAGATTGAATGAGTTCCAAGAACAATTCCTGGAGATGCAGAAGGAACTCTATGCCATTCGCGGTCAGGATCTATTTGGAAAGTACGTCGCAGACCTTTGTTTGGTCCCCAATGTGAAAATTCCGTACAAATTCAAGGTGCCCGAATTTGAGAAATATAAGGGCAACTCTTGCCCTCAAAGTCATTTGGTGATGTACACTCGAAAGATGTCAACTCAGACGGAGAACCAACAGCTACTGAGCCACTATTTCCAAGATAGTTTAACCGGTGCCGCACTCAAATGGTACATGGGCTTAAACTGCACCAAGATTGTGACTTTCAGAGATCTTGACGCTGCCTTCGTTCAACAATATAAGTATAACCTGGACATGGCACCGAATAGAGATAAACTCAGAGCCATGTCGCAAAAGGACAAGGAAACCTTTAAGGAATATGCTCAGAGATGGCGTGAAATTGCCGACTAGATTTGTCCACCTATTGAGGAAAAAGATATGACAAAGATCTTCTTGGAAACTTTAAGCTCATTTTATTACGATCGAATGGTCGCCAGTGCGCCCAGCGACTTCATTGAGATGGTGAGCATGGGAGTACGTCTTGAGGAACCAGTCCGAGAAGGACGTCTGGTCAAAGATGTTGGACCATCAAGCATTACCAAAAGATACGGTAGTACTTTCCCTAAGAAAAAAGAGCAAGATATTGGTAATATCTCTCTCGGAAAGCAAAGGCGACAGTACCAACTAGTAGCAGCTGTAACTCCTGCTATCAACCCTGCGCCTGTTCCAACGTATCAACCTCAGGTTGCTCAAAGCCAACCGAATCAACAATAATATCAGCAAAGGACACAACAGCCTCTTCAGCAGGCTCGTCCTCAGTACAACAACAACTGTACAACGCGACCACCAGAGTTTGCCCCTATACCAATGTTGTACGCAGAACTGTCTCCACTACTACTGGTCAAGGGGCACGTCCAAACCAGGTCTCCTCTTACAGTACCGGAAAATCCGCCTTTTTGGTTCAAAGCGGATCAGACTTGCCCTTGCCATCAAGGAGGACCAGGGCATAACATAGAAAATTGTCTCAGCTTCAAATCCGATGTGCAGAAGCTTGTCAAGAACGGGGTCCTATCCTTCAAGGATACAAATCTAAATGTTCAGGCGAACCCGTTGCCTCAACACGAGGAAGCTGCAGTAAATTTGATAGAGGAAGGATCTAACCACAACTATCAAATTCACAATGTACTCTTGTTGGGAACCAACCTGGTCAAGATACATTGCAGACAAAGTGGATACGGTCATGTACCGTCTCATAATTATCACTAGTGTGATATCTGCTCTAAAAACAATCAAGGATGTCCTGTGGTACAATCAGCTCTACAGGAACAGATGGGTCTCAGATGGATCCAAGATCACCAAATTCGTGAAGTCAACAAGACTTATGCAAATTCCAACATCATTCAAAACCACGACATCCGTGCAATGAATGTCAACTTGGTGACAATGCACTCAAGGCAAAGCCAACATCACAACCTGCCGCAACACGATTATGATTCCTGTTTGGTCTGCTCGGTAAACTATCAGGGATGCTCTTTTGTACAAGAGGCCCTCCAGTGTCAGATGGATCTAGGATGGATTTAGGATTACCGTGATAGAAGTCATTATCAAGTTAATATGATTCAAATCTTTAATATTCGCTTGATGAATACCAACTTGGTGGAATTACATGCTAAGCAAGTCCAGCTCGGTTTTCTGACTTCGCACGATTATCAGAACTGTAAGGTATGTCGTGAGAGTCACCAAGGATGTGCACTCGTTCAAAGAACGCTTCAACACCTATTGAACCACTGGTGGCTTCTGATCTATCTAGATGAAGACATACAACAAGTCAGTATGACTGACAGGAACCCTACTAGGCATCAAAGTCAGGATGTTCGATCAATAGAAACAGATCTAGTAAGGTTGCACTGCATACAAAGCGGATGTGGCCAGGTGCCACCACACAACTATGAGCGCTGTAGAATTTTCTTAGAGATCAATCAAGGATGCTACCTCATGCGAGAAGCCCTTCAAAGTCAGTTGGACCACAAAGAGGTTCGACCATGTTCAAGCTCTGGTTCAATCAACATAATATCACACTATCTTCCCAATCGAGGCAAGGATGTTGTCTTAATCCCTAAACGAGAAGTGACCAAAGATATATGCGCCATAATCCCTTTACTCCATGAATCAAGAGTTCCTCTTGATAGTGAAAAGATTCTTAACCTCGAACTAATTGAGGCCAGCTATGACAGTCAGAAAATTCTAAGGCTCCTGTAGTTATCTATCTGTCGGGACCAGTTCTGTACAAATCCAATAAGGCTATCCCTTACAAATACGATGCAACAATAATTGAGAATGGAAAGGAAACTCCATTACCCTCCGTCGTGAATATTGTAGACATCAGTCGAGTGACACGGAGCGGTCGAATCTTCAACCAAGGAGTTGGAGAACCCACCAGAGAAAAGGAACCTCAAACAAAAGTTCCCAGTCAACCAGTCGGTCAATCTAGTAATCCCGACCTTTAAAAGAACAACGATGAGATGCTGAAGCTCATCCAGAAAAGTGAGTACAACATCATTAATCAACTGTTGCAAACTCCTTCAAGAATCTATGTGCTATCTCTTTTACTCAGTTCCGAAGCTCACATGGAAGCTCTACAGAAAGTCTTGGAGCAAGCCTTTGTGGAACAAGATGTAACAATAAGACAATTTAACAGCATCATCTCCAACACCACTTCCTGCAACAACTTAGGATTCAGTGATGAAGAACTATCGAAAGAAGGTAAAAATCACGACATGGGGTTAACATTACAACCAACTGCCAGGACGATGCATTAGCCAGCGTACTGGTAGATACCGGATTAGCTCTAAATGTTATGCCCAAGTCTACTCTGATGCGACTATCATTTCAAGGATCTTCGATGAGAGGTAGTGAGGTCATCGTCAAAGCATTTGACGGATCCCGAAAAAAAGTTATCGGCGAAGTCGACCTTCCCATAACTATCGGTTCTCACACTTTCCAAGTCATGGACATCCGGGCAGCATACAGTTGTTTGTTAGGAAGACCTTGGATACACGAGGCTGGGGCAGGCACTTCGACACTTCACCAGAAGCTGAAGTTCGTCAAGAATTACCAACTAGTCACAGTCTATGGAGAGCAAGCCTTGATCGTGAGCAACTTTTCGTCATCCACTTGTGTAGAACCAGAAGAGGTTGTTGGAACCCAGTTCCAAGCACTTTCGGTGAGCAATGAGAATCAATCAGAAAAAGGAACATCGATTTCCTTATATAAAGATGCTCTCAAAGTGATCAAAAGTAATGACGTAAAAGGATGGGGGAAACTTGTCATTCCTACTGATAACAAGACAAAGAAAGTTCTTGGTTTTTCCTCAACCTGTACCCAGACTGCTACTTGCAATGAAATTCTTCATCCCATTTAGGATTTCTTCCACAGTGGAGGTTTTCTTCACCCAGTGTCTCAAGAAGTCCATACCATCAACGAGGGTGATTCCTCCGATACAGATGAAGAATGGAAGTCCTATCTTAACGAGGACGGTTTTATGTCTCATGGAGAGGTGCATACGCCATTCTGTTATCCTGCAGAGAGTCCGAGATATATACCAAGATCAAATGTCAAAATGATATACGGAGATTGTGATCTGGAAGGATGTCGTGCTCCACCAAACTCATTAGAGGAGGACACTCTGATGAAAAATAACTTTGACTATTATGGCCCAATGGGCCTATCTGGCAGCCGTACCCAGGAGACTTGGGGCAAAAGAGTCAGCCCAGCGATGCATATTAGCTGAGCATCATTGAAAAGAATACCTGTGTCCCCACCGAATCATGGGATCATTACTCAGGGCATTCTGAAGATATCTCGTACAACGATGAATTTGCAAAGAGCGCGGGACAAGAGTTCCTTAACTACGCTTTTCCCGAAGTCAACGTCATCGAAAGGGATGACTCCTCTAGTTCCATGGAAATATGGGACACTTTAGGACAACCGAGTAGAAGGTACAACTTCTTGGTCAAGTACACTGCTCCTGAAAGCTCTCGTATCAGGCTCGAAGACATCAGCCAACTGGATGGGGAGATCCACCTGAGAGTGCAAAAACTGTGCAAGATACAACAGAAGAATTCGTCTATGACAATTCTGCCTAACGATCCTGCTCCACCAGAAATCAGCGTTATTTCTGAAGACAAACCAAGAAGGAAGGTACCAGACTTTGTGATTCACCGAGGAGTTCGCCGCCAATGGGTTATTGTCAATGTCCCGAAAGTCGTTCATAAGTCTAAGTAATTGCCATCTTTGTTTTAACCTTTCACCCTGCCCAGGTGAAACCGATGTTTTGATATGGCTCACTTTCTGTAAATGTCTCTCTTCGCTTCGCCCAAAGCGACATAGTTTTGTTTTATAGGGCTGTAGTTTTAAGAATCGACAAGATCATAAATAAAATATCGTCGTTCTGTAATTTCTGCATTTATTGCTGTTTTCTCTTTTCGCTTTTTCAAAAAATGGTAATCCTAAAAACAACAAATAATAAAAACAAGCCATTTTCAGAAAATACACTGCACACACTCTTGCATTTTCTCTATCTATTCTAAAAATAAATCATCACGTCATGCAGATTGTTTGTTTTAAACCCCTTTGAAACATACGATCCAATGTCTTCTCCCAACTTTGAAGTCCCGGTATTTGAGGCTGAGAAAGAAAATGACGAAGAAATTCCAAAAGAGATCTCTCGATTACTCAGACAAGAGGAAAGGTCCATTGAACCTCACAAAGAGCCGTTGGAAATGGTCAACTTGGGTTCAAAAGAAGAGAGAAAAGAAGTCAAGATTGGGGCACTGCTCAGTCCGACTGTCAAAGAAAGTTTGACAAAGCTTCTCAAAGAGTTTCCCGATGTATTCGCTTGGTCCTATTAGGACATGCCAGGGTTGGATACCAGCATTGAAATTCTGGTATCAGATATGTGATGTTACGTGAGATGTCACAACATCAATATATGTTGTATGAACAAGACAGTAAAAGAACAGCACAGAGGAGCAATAAATAAACACAGAGAATTGTTCACCCAATTCGGTCTAACAACCTACGTCTGGGGGCTACCAAGCCAGGGAGGAAATTCACTATTAGTAGTATTAATTCATAGACTCTATAATCAACACACAAGTTGACAATCTATTCACTTAATCACTACCCAATGACACTTCTACCTAAGACACTCTTAGATATGAGACACCTCTCACTCCCCCTCAATCACAGCAGTGATGACAATTGAAAGATTACAAATATTAGAAGATCACACTTCAAAGACAATACTTGATCTTGCTTAAAAACTTCAATCAAGAACAAACACTCGTGCTTAAAAGCTTAGAGTGGACAAATTACAACTCAAACAAACATTCCAATTCAAACATTAAAGAGATGAATGAATGGCTCACACTACATAGTCAAAAACACAAACCCTAATACTTGACACTCAGTACACAATCTCTTGTCTTCGTTACTTCCAAGTAGGTTTGAGACTCCTTTAAATAGAAATAGATTCTTGGGCTTGGGCTCTTTGAAAAACTCAGATTTGATGCACAATAAAAACAGATTTTATCTTTAAATCTTATCGCCCTAAATAGAGAAACAAATGATTGCATCTGAATAAAACTTCTCCAAGAATTTTGCCTGCAATCTCTCAAACAGAAACTCTCAAATCATAACAATAAACACGCAACGCTAAAACAAATAACAGACTGAACATGAAGTTCTGTCAACAGATGTTAAGACATCAGTCTTGACATCATGCACAACAACTGCAATACTAAACCATATACCACATGCAGAATGTTAAAAGCACATGTTAAGACATCATACATGACATCTTGAACACCCACATTATTTTACCAAAATTGCTGCCAATCACAGAACTAACAATCTCCCCCTTTGGCTAATTTTGGCTAAAACAATATCAGCACACAACAGAGATACACATCAGAGATACCTGCAGCAGAAACACACCATAACACATAACACCAACATTCAGCAGTTGCGCACAAAGCAAAACTCAAAACTCACACCAATCAAAACTCCCCCTCAAGCCAAGAAACCACAACTCCCAACAACTAGAAGAACAACTAGGCTCTTACACAGAGATAGGAAAATAGTTAGTCAGTATCAAGACCTCACAGTTCGTCATACTAGCTACCGTCAGTCAAATTAGCTCTCCCTTGTTAGCTACAGTATGTAACACTTGTCAATACATGTCATGGAACATCCATACAAGATAACCATATAAGAGCAAAGGAACCAATATCCAAGGTATTCAGATTACATAACAAGCACACAAAAAACCAAAAAAAAACAAAAGAACCATCAAAGAACACCAGCAACACCAACAACAGTCCACAGCAGAGTCCTTTTCAAAACCAGATGTAGACCCAGAAATAAATCATTTAAGATCATCAGTCTCCTCACTAGAGGTACCAGCTTCCTCTTCCCCATCATCTTCAACCTGTTCCAACCTTTTGATCAAGGCCTCTAATTTCATCTTCCTATCAGTATTTATGCTGATCACTGTTTCCAGCTCCTTGCATGTCACCTTCAACTCACTGATTAACTCATCTTTGGTGGTGTTCTTGTTGTCAACAGTTGCAGATGTTGAAACAATATCAAGAACATGTTGTCTTGCAAAGAGTTTGTTGTGGGGAGACAATACAGACTCCCTTTTGCAAGCAATATCTGCAGCAGCCAAAATCCCAGGATGTTGATTTAAAATAATTCCACAGATTAAGGATGGAAAAGCAATTGGCAATTTCACAGCCATTGTTCCAGTATGTTTGACTGTTTGATAAAAAATATAAGAACCATAATCAAAATCCTTCTTGGTTCCAACTGCAAAGATGAACTTTCCCAACCCAACAGAGATTGTAGTATTATGGTTGGTAGGAACCCAATTGGCAGCTCCAATCCTGTGTAATATAGCATACTTAACACTCAGAAGTCCACCCGTCAATTTTCCCTTCAAAGGCCATGCAGTCACTTGATTTGCAGTAATCTCCTTGCAAATCTGATTGTCAGTGACCTCCAACTCACTCTCAGCTTGATCACTCCTTCCCAAGTATCTGTTAATAACAGTAGGAGAAAACTCAATACACCTACCCCTTACATAAACCTTTCTAAAATCCACACTTCTGCTATCAGTAATATCTCCAGGGATGTTCACAATGAACTCCTTGACAAGCATATCATAACATTTTGAAAAACCACACACAGTCTTCATTAACCCAGCATAATTGATCAAATCCGTAACCTCCTTCATCTCAAGAGCATCTCTACCTAGTTCTCTTTCCATGGCAACCCTTCATTGATAAACATACTTCCATTTTTGCACACTAATAATAGAATTAAAAGAAACATTATATAGAGGAGCATCAGGAACTTTATCAGCAGTTCTATTCACAACAGGATTTTTCACTTGAGATATGTCCTGGACATCATCCTCAACATCATAATCTGAGTCAGACTCAATCCTGATCTTCCTCTTTTTGGAAGAGATAGACACTTTGCTCCAAGACTTTGTAGGTCCAACAACAGGAGTCTTCTTCTTACTGATGTTAGTTCTCACCTTTGAAGGTGAATCTACAGCTTTCTCTTTTCTTGACTTCAACCTTTTAGCAATGCCAGGGTGTACACTTGCAATCAGATCATTATCAAATGGAACATCAACCAGATTCACAATATCTTCATCATTAACAGTCTGCTTTCCTTTAAGACCTAAAGCATCAGACTTGTTAGGGGAACTTCTCTCAGCAGTAGATGTCCCAACATCAGGTTCAACATCATTTCCTACTTCCTCCAGAACTGATATAGCCAATCTATGAAGATTTTCCTCTGAGTTATGTGTGTCAGAAGGATCAGCAGTTTACCTAGCATCTTGCTTAGCCTCAGAGTGAGGGGAAGAAATTTGAGCAAGTGGCCTAGATATCCCAGCCACAGAAATACCCTTCTCCCGAACCTTAGTAACGATCTGGTCTAGACTCTTATCCATAGAGAACTCTTCTTCCTCTCTTCTATTTTTATCAACTTGAGAGATTGGATTAGAATTTCCAGGAATAGATTTGTCTCCATACAAAATACCCGTCACAACACTCCTAACTGCACTATCATCATACTTTCTACACTCAGAAGAATCAGAGGATTTACCTGCAGGAGTACGTTTAGAGCTCTTCGCCTGCAGTTTGCTTGGCCTTGTCTTTTTAGAATCAGAAAGAGGAATCATGGATAGAGGAGAAATGTCAAGAGCATCACCAGGGGAGGCCTCTTCCGAAGAAACCCTAGATTTTGAATGCGTAGGATTCTTGGTAGTTGATTTCTTGGATGGTGATGGCTGTTGTTGAGACACTGTACCCTTCTTGCAACTGATTGACAAAGGAGTGGAAAGACTTCTTTTCTTGAGAGAGAAGATGAACCAACAGTGTGAATCAAAATGGAGGTAGCGTGTGAGAGCAGGGATATGAAATGATTGCCTATGTTAAGAGGGCTGCTTTTGTTGGACACTTAAAAGGCAATAAATGAAATTTCCACAACAAAATAAATGACTTTTTAAATTTTTGAATTTTAATGAATGTAGACCATACGCAATTAACTGCTGTTGACCTTCATATCTACACATGCCCAATTCTTCTCTTATGGTTTCACATTGACTCGCATCCATATCCTTAGAGAGAATGTCAGCACACATCTTTTCTGTAGTGACATGTTCAAACTCAATGGCCTTGTTTTCTTCAAGTCTTCTTCTGAACAGATGATGAATATTAATGTGCTTAGTGCTCCTTGGGTTGTCACAGTAAGATGTCATGACATCATGCTTGACATTGTACTTAGTCGATCTTTGCTTTACCCCTTTCAAATCATCATCTTTGGAGTAGCAGCTAAAAACCTTGAGGAATCCACACGTAGCAGTTGTCTTTAGATTTGACTCCCTTCATCAAAACTTCACTCTTTTCATTAGTCACTAAACATTCAGATTTTGTATAGCTGGCCTTGAAACCTTCATCGCACAATTGACTAATGCTAATTAAATTGGCAGTCAATCCTTTAACCAGCAGCACATTATCAAGGTTAGGCACTCCTGAATAGTTCATCTTTCCAACACCTTTAATTTCTCCCTTGGCTCCATCACCAAAGGTCACATAACTTGTGGAGTAAGATTTGATATCCACCAAAAAATTCTTGACACCTGTCATATGTCTAGAACATCCACTATCAAAATACCAATCTCCTATGGTAGAATCTTCTAGAGTCATGTGAGCTATCAAGCTGTTTGCAGCAACCTTGGGAACCCATTGATTTGATCTAGGTTGAGGGTCAGGCTCAGGAAATCCATGTAGTCCGAAGAAAAATGGTTTTATGTGACCAAACCTTTAACAATAATGACATCTCCATCTTTGAGATCCTCCTCTGAAATGGTTGGGATGTCTTCTCCCTTGAGGATGTCTTCTCCCATGATGTTGAGGTTGTCTTCTGCCATGATGATGAGGTTGTCTTCTCCCATGATGTTGAGGTTGTCCTCTCCCATGATGTTGAGGCACAAAATGATTAGGTCCAAAAACATGAACATTCCCATGATGTTGAGACATCTGATGGGACATGTTTTGTTTAAGTCCAGATGAACTAGCATCTGTAATGGGTTTCTTCTTATTATCATCAAATCCCAGCCCTGTCATATCTCCTGCCATCTTTCCAGCTTGAAGGATTTCATCCAAAGTGTCAGTTCCATTATTCAGCATCCTAACAGATTTGGACATTTGATCAAGTTTGGAGTTCAGCTGAGTGACTTCATTCTCCAGTTCAGCCTTGTCTGCCTTTAGTTGGATTATGAGTTCCTTTTGCTTCTCCCTTTCTTGACACACTTCATCACTTCTGATACATAGCTCTCTATATGATGCAGCTAGTTCCTCATAGGTAATCTCTCCATCCCTTGAATCAACATCAGACTCACATATTCCAGTCATAGCTCTGCCATGCTTGGCAGATTCATCTTCACTTTCAGTGTCCTCATCAGACCAAGTGACAGACAAACCATTTTTCTGTTTAAGTTATGTAGGACATTCAGCTCTGATGTGACCATACCCTTCACAGCTATGGCATTGGATTCCTTTGTCATTATTAGGCTTCTTCTCTGCTTTGGTTTTCTTCATCTGATCACCTGACCTATTGATGTTAGATGTGATGTTTGTGACATAAGGTTTATAGCTCCTATCCATTCTTTTCAACACCTTGTTAAACTGCCTTCCCAGCATCACGATTACATTGGATAACTCCTCCTGGGTTTCAACATCACACTCTTTCTCCTCATCTTCTGTACTAGACACCAAAGCTATGCTTTTGGCCTTGTTTTTAGATCTGTCAGTCAACCCTAATTCAAATGTCTGAAGGGAACCAATCAATTCATCTACCCTCATCTGGCTGATGTCTTGAGCTTCCTCTATAGCAGTCGCCTTCATTTCAATTCTCTTGGGGAGAGATCTGAGATTTTTTCTCACCAGCTTCTCATCAGACATTCTCTCTCCTAGGGCACTAGAAGCAATTGACAGTTCAAGTATATTCATGTGAAAGTCATGAATGGTCTCTTCATCTTTCATCCTCAAACTTTCAAACTTTATTGTTAGCAGCTGAAGTCTTGACATCTTGACCTTGGAGGTTCCTTCATGAGTTGTTTTCAGGATATCCCATGCCTCCTTAGCTATTTCACATGTGTTGACCAGCCTGAAAATATTCTTGTCAATACCATTAAATAAGGCATTCAAGGCCTTAGAATTCCCAAGAGCAAGCTCGTCTTCTTCTTTGGTCCACTCCTCTTCAAGTTTCAGCTTTGACACACCATCTTCTCCCATAATGACAGGATGTTTCCATTCTTTCAAAACAACGTTCCAAGTCGTACTGTCTAAAGACTTCAAGAAGGTAACCATGCGAGGTTTCCAATAGTCATAATTTGATCCATCTAGAATAGGGGGTCTATTCACAAATCCACCACTCTCCTTGTCCATAGCACCAGAAAGTAACAGCCCTAAAATCTCACCCAAATACAGAGCAGGATGCCTGCTCTGATACCAATTGAAATTCTGGTATCAGATATGTGATGTTAAGTGAGATGTCACAACATCAATATCTATTGTATGAACAAGACAGTAAAAGAACAGTACAGAGGAACAATAAATAATCACAGAGAATTATTCACCCAGTTCGGTCTAACAACCTACGTGTGGGGGCTACCAAGCTAGGGAGGAAATTCACTATTAGTAGTATTAATTCATAGACTCTACAATCAACACACAAGTTGACAATCTATTCACTTAATCACTACCCAATGACACTTCTACCTAAGACACTCTTAGATATGAGATACCTCTCACTCCCCCTCAATCACAGCACTGATGACAATTGAAAGATTACAAATATTAGAAGATCACACTTCAAAGACAATACTTGATCTTGCTTAAAAGCTTTAATCAAGAATAAACACTCGTGCTTAAAAGCTTAGAGTGGACAAATTAAAACTCAAACAAACAGTCCAATTCAAACATCAAAGAGATGAATGAATGGCTCACACTACACAGTCGAAAACACAAACCCAAATACTTGACACTCAGTACACAATCTCTTGTCTTCTTTACTTCAAAGTAGGGTTGAGACTCCTTTAAATAGAAATAGATTCTTGGGCTTGGGCTCTATGAAAAACTCAGATTTGATGCACAATAAAAACAGATTTTATCTTTAAATCTTATCGCCCTAAATAGAGAAACAAACGATTGCATCTGAATAAAACTTCTCCAAGAATTTCGCCTGCAATCTCTCAAACAGAAACTCTCAAATCATAACAATAAACACGCAGCCCTAAAACAAATAACAGACTGAACATGAAGTTCTGTCAACAGATGTTAAGACATCAGTCTTGACATCATGCACAACAACTGCAATACCAAACCACATACCACATGCAGAATGTTAGAAGCATATGTTAAGACATCAGACATGACATCTTGAACACCCACATTGTTTTACCAAAATTGTTGCCAATCACAGCACTAACAAGCATCATGGAACATCATCTACCGTTAAGATCAGAATGTCCGCCAGTGAAACAAAGGTTGAGAAGGACTCATCCAGACATGGCCATCAAAATCAAAGAGGAAGTACAGAAACAGATTGGCGCGGGTTTCCTCGCCACCTCAGAATATCCTCAATGGTTAGCCAACATAGTACCAATTTCGAAAAAGGACGGAAAGGTCAGAATGTGCGTAGACTACAGGGATCTGAACAAAGCCAATCCGAAGGATGACTTTCCCTTACCACACATTGACATGCTGGTAGACAGTACAACAAAGTTCAAAGTCTTCTCCTTCATGGATGGATTCTCGGGCTATAATCAAATCAAAATGGAGCTGGAAGACATGGAGAAAACTTCATTCATCACCCCATGGGGAACCTTTTGTTACAAGGTGATGTCGTTCGGTTTAAAGAACGCAGGGGCAATCCCTTTCTCTCTAGTATATGGCATGAAGGCAGTGTTTCCCATAGAAGTATAGATCCCATCAATCCAGGTATTGATGGAAGCCAAGCTAACAAAGGCCGAATGGTGTCAAAGTCGACACGATGAACTAAATATGATTGAAGAAAAGCGAATTATGACATTATGCCATGGTCAGTTGTATCAGCAAAGGATGAAGAAAACGTTTGAAAAAAAGGTCTGACCTCGCGTCTTCAAGAAAGGAGACCTTGTGCTCAAGAAGATACAATCATTTCTCACTGATTCCCAGGGCAAATGGACTCCTAATTATGATGGCCCCTACGTGGTCAAGAAAGCTTTCTCAGGCGGCGCCTTGAGACTCGCAACCATGGACGGAGAGGAATTTGCCTACTCTACAAATGTTGACGTAGTCAAGAAATACTTCGCCTAAACAAAAAAAAAAGTCTCGGTGGATTGAAAACCCGAAAGGGTGGTCCAGGAAAAAATTAGAGACATAAGCAAAAATTATCCCGATGGATTGGAAATCTCAAAGTACAATTCAGGCAAAAGTTAGGGATTAATGGCAAGTAACTACGTCCGACGAGGTTAAATCGCCTGTAGTAATGCCATCCATCAGGAAAACTCCAGTCAAGGTCATCTTCGACGAAAGCTCAGGATGTCCAGAATTCAAAGTTGGTAGAAGGATAACGGTTGTTATGTTTCGATGTAGCCCTTTTTCCTTAAATTACCATTTTCTAACTTTGTAAATACTCTATGGAATCACGCGCTTGGTTGATTTCAATTCTATTAATAAAATTTGAGCCCTAGTGCTTTTGTTTGCAATTCTTATTTGTTTTAGCTTTACAGAATGATGTTTTTAATATGATCAACGATTCTTAAAATAAAACAAAAAATGAATTTACTTGTCAAACTTTTTCTACTTTTAAAATAAAGATGGCAATTCTTTTGACTGTTAAACATCGAAAGAACATCGATCACTTATCCGAAAGTAATTGAACCTCAAGGTGCAGAATCAAAGTACTCCTTCTAAACCAGTGCGCCTGGATGAAGGATTCGTCCGACATCCCCGGCAGAGTTCTTACCTCCTAAGTCCGACCAACGTTTTTCCCCACAGGGATTATCTCTCCTAAGCAAGGCAGAATTGCTATATTGGACCAAATGGTACTTCTACGTCCCCAGCAGTGGTCGAGTATCCAGTCGTGTTCATTCACTAGTCTGTATGTCGTGTCAGTTTCGTCCGTATAAACATACATACATCATGCATTATTGATTTGCGTCCATATTCATATTGCATCACTATCACTCTGGTCGGTCTTGTCCCCTAGTGATAAAAGTCCTTTCATCAATCGAGTTGTCAGTTCTTTCCTCGTCAGGAAATGTTGCGTCTGAACAATCTCTCTTCTAGTTTATTTCTGGATTAGAGTTGGTCCCTTGACCACTTTGATAACTTGAACCTCTAAAAAGCAAGAAGACATTCGACAAGCATCACTCTTCTCCATTGAAGATAATATCTTCGCTTTCCCGGATTAAGGAAAATCCCCAGAGAAAGCCTTATCACCAAAGACTCTCAATAACACATTGATTTTTCTCTCCAATAAAGTCAATGATAATGAAGTCATCGAAACCTTAAAATTGAATTGCATCACATGGCATTTCTCCGAGAAGATCTCGAGGAAAAGTATGATGTAATATCCCCAAGCAAAAATCAGTCTCTCAAGAGACTCGTTTTACCCAGTAGAGTCGACAAATGGCGTCTCCAACAGAGAAGTTTGTACACCTTTATAGCTCAGACGAATGGGTTCCCCAGCAAGTCTGACAACAAAGCTTTTTCCGTCAAATGACATCTCCCCAGGAAAATTCAGCGAGAAGTTTGAGGAAAAACCGCTACAAATAGCGTCCCTTATCAAAAAAGTTTATTGACAAAAGAAACTGAGACCAGTTCAATGGCAAAAGACCAGGATCGAGGGGAAGTTTATATCAGAAACTTAGACCAGTTCCTTGGATGAAGACCAGGATCGAGGGGAAGTTTATTGACAAAAGAAACTGAGACCAGTTCCTTGGCTGAAGACCAAGACCGAGAAAGAGTTCTTACCTTTTCTAAGCATCATTGCTTAGCAAAAGAAGATGGATGAGCAAACTGCCATTCATAACCACCATGAAAATTTCGGGAATTCCAATATTTAATCCTCTTCCAATATTGACATGATCTTCAACTTGTCTAACCTCTCAAACATCCATGGAGGACTAAGAGGTCTCCCACATCAATAATTAAGCACAAGGTTGCAATATACCAAGTGGATCAAGCCTCAGGATTGCCTGTGTCACATAATTAGGGTTTGGTCGACCAGGGTCCCGAGATGAAAAATTTCCATCAGGGCATGAGCCAATGCCTCAATGTATGGTATAATAAACTTAAAAGGATCTCAAGAGCCCATCCACAATGGCAAAATCACCTTGAAGGTCCATCTATAAAAAAATCAGGAATTAGGGTTATGACCTAATTCAACCCTTGAGTTAACTAGTGAAGTGAGGCATGGCTTGAGAATCCAAAATGAACTTCAAATACATCAAAGACATTATATTGGCATGTTTACAAAATTTGATTGACTCAAAGAGCTCAAGTCATAAGCCACAAGAGCTTAAAAGCATCTTATCACAAATCAGGGTTTCTGATGGAAAAAGTCAACCCTACCCTTGACTGTTGACCTAACCTTGAACTCAAACCTTGGGGAGGGGTCCAAGACATTCCTAAATACCCTTGGAGGCCATCCATGAAGTTTAAGTGAACCAAAGGATTGATTTCACAAAAGGATCACAAAGTCAAAATTTCATCTGATGAAAAAGTCAACTGTACAAAAATCCAAGTTTGACTTTTTGGATTTTTGGTCAACCAAGGTTCATTAACCCTAAAACAATGTTAATATGTGATTTGAATCATCATTCATCAAGAAAAATCAAAGAAAGTGAGTTTACCTGTTAAAGGGGTAACCACAACTTGAGATCCAAGGACCATAACTTGAGATCCAAGCAACCATTTTGGGTGATCCAAAGCTGGATTTGTAGGTCTTGCTACACTCTACAAAAGCTTCAACTACATCAAGCTCCCACTATTCATGGATTTTTAGTTATGGAGTGATCAAAGTGGCTGAAAACATGAAAATGACACTTTTCCAACACATAGTGAAAATCTGCCTAAGTTACCAGCCTTGAACATCAATGTTCATGAGGTTTTTTCAATTGAATCCAAATAGTTTCAAGACAATCTATGATCACATATGTGCTGTATCATATGAGAGCTTTCCAATGAGCCCAAAAATATGAGAAAAATCCACTTGAGCTAGAGGTTATGATAGCTGCAACATGCCTTGCTGCAAACTGTTTTTACAAGGCAAATTTGTGCCATAGTGCTCGAATTGATCAATTTGGGAAAATTCAAGCATGGTTATCCATCTGTACACCTCAAGGGGGAACAACCAAGGTACAAACACTGATTCATCAGCCTCACAAGTCTATAATTCTATTTTTAGGCATGTCATCCCTAGAAATCAAGATGCTTCAAATATTCAATTTTGTCTCAAAGCATTTAACTGATGCATAGAGGTGGCATTCATCAAGACAATGTTATCCAAGTTCAGTCAAGACTTATCCCTGAACCAAAGAACCTTAGGCTTGTGCTCTAACCTCAAGTTAATGGCTAGAGAAGACTTGAGATTCCATTTGATCACAATTGGCCAAAGGCCTGCTGCAATTGCCACACACTGTTGCTTGCAAAACAAACTTGACACACTATAAATAGGCCTCAATTGTGATCAGATTGAGTACACCAAAGCACCCAAACTGAAGCTTTCCTCAAAATCTATCTTTCACTCCAATTTTTCCTTCTAACTCAAGTCACTATCGGGTTTTGAGTTTGAGAGCAATTCCAACCAAACCAATCACACACACACATCTCATAAACATCATGTATGAGTGATCCATAACACAAAATCACATCTGGAACATCAAATTCACAAAATCACCAGCCAATTGCTCAAGTTCTTGACAGATTTGCAGTTGAGGTACCACAACCAGTTCCAGATCATTTCCATCGATTCCAAGCATTCAAACACACTCCTTGGCACCTAAGGAAACTGTCCAGATCATTGGAACCTAGCTGTAACACCTCCATCACTAAACTCGATCACCAGCTGCAAGAGGTAAGCATGAACCCTTCAAACTCTGTGTTTCATGCATCATAAATGAATTTGTTGTGAGTTACCATCTTGTTCCTGCATGTATATAGAGCGATAACCCTCAATCAATTGCCATGAATCAATCGTGTATAGAATTTCATTGTGTTCATGCTGAAATTAGGGTTCTTGAGGTTTTCTTCTGATTTCTCACTCAATACTTAATATAAATGCAATTAATCTATATGGTTGTGATCCTTGTTCAAAAACGAACAAGATTGGTGTTTGAATCGTGCAAAACATTTGAGAAATCATGGAGAAAAGTGAGAAAACGCAAATATGAAAAAACAGAGGGTGCGGGCAAGAACCCAGTGTTCTTGGCGCCATAATTTAAATTTTTGAATTTTAGTTATTTTTGTTAATTGATTCAAAAATTAACTTCTCTCTTAATATTTATGTATTTGAATTGATTCTTTTTCTCGAAACTCTCTAAAATGTTTAAATATTTTATTTTACAAAAAAATCCAATTTATATTATTTATTTAATATAGTTAGAATTTTTGTGATTAATTTCATTTTTATTTGTTTTTAAACATTTTAAAATGGAATTCCCACTTTGATCTTTCAAAACCAATTGAATTTCAAAATTTCATGTAATTACACATGATTTTTCAAAATATTTTTCAAAGTGTAGAACTTATTTCTGGATATATTTGGTATTTTATATCATTTTTTCATTTAATTTCCTTTGAAAAATAACATTTTTATTTAAAATTAGGGTTTTCTCTCGATTTTAAATTTTCAAACTCTTTGGGCCTCTAATAGAGTGTAAGACTCAATCCCTTTCTTAACCAAAACGATTTTGGGCCTCAGACATTGTATAAGTCCCAACACATTTTCAAAAACCTCGGCGCGATCGCCAGTTAAAAATCAAATCATCTGGGCCTCTCCTTGAGCTATAAGTCCCATTTCTTTTTCTTAAAACCTTTTTATGGGCCTCTAATAGAGTGTAAGACCCAACCCTCTTTTTGTAAAATAATCTGGGCCTCAGTCATTTGTATAAGTCCCAATACGATTTTTAAAACAACGGTGCGATCACTATTAAACTTTGGGCCTCCCCTTGTGTTGTAAGTCCCATCTTTCTTTTTCAAAACATGTTTGGGCCTCTTGAAAGAGTGTAAGACCCAATTCTTTTGTAATTAAATCTTTTTGGGCCTCAGTCATTTGTATAAGTCCCAATACAATTTTCAAATCAATGGTGCGATCACTGTTAAACCTTGGGCCTCTCCTTGAGTATAAACCCCAATAATATTTTTTAAAAACAACTTCTCTTTTGATTCAGATTCAAATATACAGTTGTTATCAAAACTTTCTTTAATTTCTTTGAACAACTAACAATACAGCATGGAAGCATGCTCACCTGTAAGTTTTTATCAGCTTTCATTTAATTGCTTTCCTACATATATCTGTATTTTGGGAAGTTGCTCCTCTGTAAGTCCTTCCTTCATCTCCTTTTAAATACTTGTCATATATCAACTGTATATATATACTAGTATATTTACTTAGAGTTTTCCCTGGCAACTAGGTCTAGACCAAGGTAAAGCCAGTTGCTCACTCTTTAATACAGTCAAAACTAGATCCCCATAGGATTTCCAGATACAGTCTTGCCTTCTCTTGGGCTTAAACAATATGGAACAAAGACAAAGACAGTATTCTCGGTGAACCTTTTCATAGGCTGTCACTATTAGAACTTGTCAAAGAAATTCAGTTTCCCCAGAGAGGATTAATTCCCGGTGAAACCTCTCTTGAATTTCTTTAAACCCAGAATTGTTCATTAAAGAAAAGATTATTCCCGGTGAAACTTTTCTTGAACTCTTCTTAAGTTTGGGACCCACAGGCTTCCTAAAAGTTCCCTCGCCTCCTCTTGGGCTTTCTACAAGGACCCTCCAGCTTCTTAGAAGTTCTCATGCCTTCTCTTGGGCTTAATACAAAGACCCTGAAGACCTCTTAAAGGTATAAGACAGAACTTAGTCATCCTTTGCTAGAGCAGTGTTTCCAGTGTCAAATCTCAGACCAATATAGGGTTGATTCTAATCCCTTAAAACACTTGTCTCCTCTTGGGCATCATACAAAGATAAACTCTTCTATATCAATAGACTTGGACAGTCTAAATCTCCTTTTGAGTCTCAAATACATTCTCAACTTCCCTACAAACATAGGAGAAACCCCGGCCATTCTAGATCAATTTCCCATAGAGTTAAAACCCATGGGTTCTAAAACCAATTCTCTCTCCTAAAAATCCCCTGCTAGGGTCAGTTTATCATCAGTATAATACTACCCCAAATCAGAACCTCAAGGTCTCTGATCCCTCAACTCTTCTGTAATCCTCAGCAGGAGTTGATTTCCCGTTTGGACCTGCCTCGGGATCTCAATAATCCCTAGCAGAAGATAGCCTCCTCTTAGGATTTGTATAATGATCCTTCCTTTCCTCAGCATAGTTATCCTCCTCTCGAGATTTGTACAATGATTCTCCCCAGTGGAACTAACCTTTTCAGACTCTCTTGTTGAGTCAATCACCCTTTCAGACTCTCTTGTTGAGTCAACCACCTTTCAGCACTCTCTTGTTGAGTCAACCCTTTTAGCCTCAATCTTGGGCTTTGTACAAGACAAATAAAACCATTCCCTTGTTGAGACAATCTTCCAGCCTCCTCTTAGGCTTGATATAATGATTTCCCCTAGCAAAAGTCGGGCTCCTCTTAGGCTTTGTATAATGATTTCTCCAGCTTGTTCAGCCATAATCCAGGGCTCCGTATAGGACAGATAAAAGCACTCTCTTGTTGAGTCAAACCCTGTTAGCCTCAATCTTGGGCTTTGTACAAGACATAAATCTTAATAACCTTCTCTTAAGCTTGGGACAAATATCTTCCCCAGCGGGGTTAATTCCTCTCAGCCTACTTTTAGGCTTTGAGAAATAAATTTCCTAAGCAGAGTCAAACTTATCTCCGCCTCAATCTTGGGCTTTATACAAGACACCTATAATACCCTCAGCTGAGTCAGTAAAGTCTCATTTTAGCCTCAATCTTGGGCTTTGTACAAGACAGATAAAGATTTATTTCCCACAGAGTCAGTTTCTTTTTAGCCTCAATCTTGGGCTTCGTACAAGACAGACAAAGTATTTCCCCGAAAAAGTCAAACTTTTAGCCTCCTCTTAGGCTTTGTATAATGATGTCCCCAAGAGAGCCAAATCTCTTTTACCCTCCTCTTTGGCTTTGTATAAGGACTTCCCCAGTGTATTCAATCAGCCTCTTAGCTTCAACCTTGAGCTTTGATCAAGGTACACAAAAATTAACATGCCCTCAGAGGAAATCAAAATATCTCTGTAGGAAGTCATTTCTCTGTTTATCACTTTTCAAAATAGACATTCAAAACAAAACCTAATCCCAGATAACAGTTGTAAGTGGCACACTTGTTGATTCAAATATCCAAGCTGTTGTCCATCTTTTATCCTGGTAAACCCTCTCTTTCATCTAATTGTTGTAAGTGGCAAGCCTCTGGATTATTTACATCCATGCCACTGTCCCTCTCTTAGCATGAGAAATTCCTAAGGAAAAATGGCATTGCTCTACGCTGAGATAAAGTTTTCCCCTTAGGGACAAATACCTCATAAAGGAAATTATGGCATTGCTGGATTCTCATATCCAGTTCAAGTAATTCTCCTTTATAAACAGTCACCCAACAGTTGTGATAAACAGATGAGATATATCCCTTTAGAGATGATAAATTCTCTCTCATTCAAACCTTTTAGCTTCAATCTTGGGCTTTGAACAAGACACAAATAAACCTTTTAGCTTCAATCTTGGGCTTTAAACAATACACCAAAACATCATTTTTCCTCCCTTAGAATAGAAGGAACTACGATTGCTTTGCTTTCCCTGTTTCATTTAAACGGGAATACATAGGCATAAGATTGTGAAATCTTAGCGAGCATACTAATTAAAATCTCTAGGTCCAGTACCTTCATACCAATCAAAACTTAGGTCCAATACCTTACCAAAAAACATCGGAAAAACCCGAACATCAACAAAAACTCACTCACTTTCTCATATTTCCCAAGAAACTTTCCCAACCCATTAATGGATAAACACAATCAAGTACAAAGCAAAACCTGAAACTAACAACCTGTGGATAACCACATATAGGATGGGTAATTGACAACTCCCCATTGCATAACCTGACCCCGAACTCTCCGAATCACTCTTAGCATTTGTTCAGGTAAACATTCGTGTGCAAGGTTAGTTTTAGAAAGCTTCCCTTTCCCTTCCAGCTTCTCGGGATAAATAAGAAATCAGAAAGTAGCACCCCCTCCTCTTCATTAAGGAGAAAACCCAAATTTTGCGATAAGGTGGTCGCGTCACCGACAAAAATCACGCGCTACACCAATGGACATACAATGGCGAGAAAAATTTAAAGAGACGGGTACTATTGGTTGATAATGGAATCCTATTGCTACAAGTACATAAGGAGATTTCACAAGTGTCAGATATACTCATATAAAATCCATGTACCGCCAACACATCTCAAAGTTCTTTCTTCCCCATGGCCTTTTTCCATATGGGGAATCGACATGATTGGCATGGTCAAACCCAAAGCTTCAAACGGACATCGGTTCATCCTGGTAGCCATTTATTACTTCACCAAATGGGTCAAAACAGCGTCATACGCCAATGTGACCCGACTGGTGGTAGTCCGTTTCATCAAAAACAATCTCATATGTCGTTATGGTGTTCCAAGCTAGATCATTACTGATAATGGATCTAACTTGAACAATAAGATGATGAAAGAGTTGTACGCTGAGTTCAAGATCGAACATCATAACTCATCTTCCTACCGGCCTAAGATGAACGGAGCGGTAGAAGCGGCTAACAAGAACATCAAGAAAATTGTTCAAAAGATGATTGTAACCTACAAAGACTGGCACGAGATGCTACCCTCTACTCTTCACGGTTATTGCACATTTGTCCGCACCTCAACAGGGGCAACCCCTTTCTCTCTAGTATATGGCATGGAGGCAGTACTCCCCATAGAAGTAGAGATCCCATCAATCTGGGTATTGATGGAAGCTAAGCTAACAGAAGCTGAATGGTGTCAAAGTCGACACGATGAACTGAACCTAATCGAAGAGAAACGAATAAAGACACTATGCCACAGTCAGTTGTATCAACAAAAAATGAAGAAAGTGTTTGACAAAAAGGTTCGACCCCGTATATTTTGAAAAGGAGACCTCGTGCTCAAAAAGATACAATTATTTCTCACTGATTCCTGGGGCAAATGGACTCCGAATTATAACGGCCCATATGTGGTCAAGAAAGCCTTCTCAGGCGACGCCTTGAGACTTGCAACCATGGATGGAGAGGAATTTGCCTACCCCACAAATATTGATGTAGTCAAGAAATACTTTGCCTAAACAAAAAAAACGTCTCGATGGATTGAAAACCCGAAAGGGCGGTCCAGGAAAAAATTAGAGACATAAGCAAAAAAATCATCCCGATGGATTGGAAATCTCAAAGTACAATCCAGGAAAAAGTTAGGGATTAATGGCAAGTAACTACGTCTGACAAGGTTGAATCCCTCAGTAGTAATGCCATCCATTAAAAAAACTCCAGTCAAGGTCATCTTCGGCAGAAGCTTAGGATGTCCAGAATTCAAAGTTGGTAGAAGGATAATGGTCGTTATGTTTTGATGTAGCCCTTTTCCCTTAAATTACCATTTCTAGACTTTGTAAATACTCTATGAAATCACGCGCTTGGCTGATTTCCATCCTATCAATAAAATTTGAGCCCTAGTGCTTTTTTTTGCAATTCTTATTTTTTTTAGCTTTACAGAATGATATTCTTAACATGATCAACGATTCTTGAAATAAAATAAAAAAATGAATTTACTTGTCAAAATTTTTCTGCTTTTAAAACAAAGACGACAATTTCTTTTAACTGTTGAACATCGAAATAACATCAATCGCTTCTACGAAGGTGGTTGAATCTCAAAGTGCAGAATCAAAGTACTCATTCTAAAACCAGTACTCCTGAAGGAAGGATCAACTGTATTAGATGTGATTTTCCCATCTGATATCCCTGGCAGAGTTTTTATCTCCTAAGCCCGACCAACATTTTTCCCCGCAAGGACTATATCTCCTAAGCAAGACAGAATTACTATCTTGAACCAGTGATACTTTTCATCCCCTGCAGTGGCCGAGTATCCAGTCATGTTCATCCACTAGTCTATATGTCGTGTCAGTTTTTTCAGCATAAGCATACATACATCATGCATTATTAGTTCATACTCATATTCATATTGCATCACTATCACTCTAGTCGGTCTTAGATCCTAGTGATAAAAATCATCTTATCAATCGAGTTGTCAGTTCTTTCCTCATCAGGAAATGTTGTGCCTGAACAATTTCTCCCCAGTTTATTTCTGGATTGGAGACGGTCCCCAGCCACTTTGATAACTTGAACCTCTAAAAGGCAGGAAGACATTCGACAAACGTCACTCTTCTCCATTGAAGATGATATCTTTGCTTTCCCGGATTAAGGAAAATCCCCAGAGAAAGCCTCATCACCAAAGACTCTCAGCAACACATTGATTTTTCTCTCCAAGAAAGTCAATGATAATAAAGTCATCGACACCTCAAAATTGGATTGCATCACATGGAAGTTCTCCGAGAAGATCTCGAGGAAAAGTATGATGTAATATCCCCAAGCAGGAAACAGCCTCTCAAGAGACTAGTTTTCCCTAGTAGAGTCAACAAATGGCATCTCCAACAGAGAAGTTTGAACACCTCTACAGCTCATACGAATGGGTTCCCCAGCAAGTTTGACAGCAAAACTTTTCCCATCAAATGGCATCTCCCCAGTAAACCCGGCGAGAAGTTTGATGAAAACCGCTACACATAGCATCCCTTGTCAAGAAAGTTTATTGACAAAAGAAACTGAGACCAGTTCCGTGGCTAAAGACCAGGATCGAGGGGAAGTTTATATCAGAAACTAAGACCAGATCTTTGGTAAAAGACCAGGATTGAGGGGAAGTTTATTGACAAAAGAAACAGAGACCGGTTCCACGGTTGAAAACCAGGATCGATGGGAAGTTTGTTTCGAAAACTAAGACCAGTTCCTTGGCTGAAGACCAGGATCGAGGGGAAGTTCTTACCTTTTCTAAGCATCATTGCTTAGCAAAAGAAGATGGATGAGCAAACTGCCATTCTTAACCACCATCAAAATTTTGAATATTCTGATATTTAATCCTCTTGCACCCTGAATGCCCGAATACCTTCGCCATTCACACCTTCGGGTCCAAGAAGATTAAATAGGGGCATCTGTCATACCCCAAATTTTGACCACCAAGATTTCCCATCATTGTGAAGATCATTACGACAATATGGATGTACTTTCATGCCTCATCAATCTCCTCAGGGATTGTTAGGCATTCCTCACAATCGAAGATTAGGGTTTTAACCTCTCTCAGAGCATTTAAACAAAAGATCAATCAAGAATTGACATGATCTTCAACTTGTATAACCTCTCAAACATCCATGGAGGACCAAGAGGTCTCCCACATCAAGAATTAAGCACAAGGTTGCAATATACCAAGTGGATCAAGCCTCAGGATTGACTGTGTCACCAAATTAGGGTTAGGTCGACCAGGGTCCCCAGATGAAAAATTTCCATCAGGGCATGAGCCAAAGTCTCAATGTATGGTCAAACAAACTCAAAAGGATCTCAAGAGCCCATCCACAATGGCAAAATCACCTTGAAGGTCCATCTATAAAAAATTCAGGAATTAGGGTTTTGACCTAATTCAACCCTTGAGTTGACTTGTGAAGTGAGGCATGGCTTGAGGCTCTAAAATGAACTTCAAAGACCTCAAATACATAATAATGACATGTTTACAAGATTTTATTGACTCAAAGAGCTCAAGTCATAAGCCACAAGAGCTCAAAACCATCTGATCACAAATTAGGGTTTTTGATGGAAAAAGTCAACCCTATCCTTGACTGTTGGCCTACCCTTGATCTCAAACCTTGGGGAGGGGTCCAAGACATTCCTAAATACCCTTGCAGGCCATCCATGAAGTTTAATTGAACCCAAGGATTGATTTCACAAAAGGATCACAAAGTTAAAATTTCATCTGATGAAAAAGTCAACTGTAGAAAAGTCCAAGTTTGACTTTTTGGATTTTTGGTCAACCAAGGTTCCTTAACCCTAAAACAATGTTAATATGTGATTTGAATCATAATTCATCAAGAAAAATCAAAGAAATTGAGTCAACTTGCAAAAGGGGTAACCATAAAAACACTTAGAATTTTTCTAAGTTATGGAACAAAGTGGCTAGGGTACCAACTTCCAAGGACCATAACTTGAGATCCAAGTAACCATTTTGGGGGAATCAAAGCTGGATTTGTAGGTCTTGCTACACTCTACAAAAGCTTCAACTACATCAAGCTCCTATTCTTCATGGATTTTTAATTATGGAGTGATCAAAGTGGCTGAAAACATGAAAATAACACTTTTCCAACACTTAGTGAAAATCTGCCTAAGTTACCAGCCTTGAACATCAATGTTCATGAGGTTTTTTCAATTGAATCCAAATAGATTCAAAACAAACTATGATCACACATGTGCTGTATCATATGAGAGCTTTCCAATGCGCCCAAGAACATGAGAAAACTCCAACTGAGCTAGAGGTTATGACAGCTGCAACATGCCTTGCTGCAAACTATTTTTGCAAGGCAGATTTGTCCTTAGTGCTTAAATTATTCAATTTGGGCAAATTCAAGCATGGTTATCCATCTGTACACCTCAAGTAGGAACAACCAAGGGACAAACACTGATTCATCAGCCTCACAAGTCCATGAATCTATGTTTAGGCATGTCATCCCAAGAATTCAAGATGCTTCAAATATTCAATTTTGTCTCAATGCATTTAACTGATGTATTGAGGTGGCATTCATCAAGACAATGTTATCCAAGTTCAGTCTAGACTTATCCCTGAACCAAAGAACCTTAGGCCTGTGCTCTAACCTTAAGTTAATGGCTAGAGGAGACTTGAGATTCCATTTGATCACAATTGGCCAAAGGCCTGCTGGAGTTGCCACACATTGTTGCTTGCAAAACAAACTTGACACACTATAAATAGGCCTCAATTGTGATCAGTTTGAGTACACCAAAGAACCCAAACTGATGCTTTCCTCAAAATCTCTCTTTCACTCCAATTTTACCTTCTAACTCAAGTCACTATCGAGTTTTGAGTTTGAGAGCAATTCCAACCAAACCAATCACACACACACCTCATAAACATCATGTATGAGCGATCCTTAACACAAAATCACATCTGGAACATCAAATTCACAAAATCACCAGCCAATTGCTCAAGTTCTTGACAGATTTGCAGTTGAGATACCACAACCAGTTCCAGATCATTTCCATCCATTCCAAGCATTCAAACACACTCCTTGGCACCTTAGGAAGCTGTCCAGATCATTAGAACCTAGCTGTAACACCTTCATCACCAAACTCGATCACCAGCTGCAAGAGGTAAGCATGAACCCTTCAAACTCTATGTTTCATGCATCATAAATGAATTTGTGAGTTACCATCTTGTTTCTGCATGTATATAGAATGATAACCCTCAATCAATTGCCATGAATCAATCGTGTATGGAATTTCATTGTGTTCATGCTAAAATTAGGGTTCTTGAGGTTTTCTTCTGATTTCTCATTCAATACTTAATATAAATGCAATTAATCTATATGGTTGTGATCCTTGTTAAAAAACGAACAAGATTGGTGTTTGAATCGTGCAAAAAAATTGAGAAATCATGGAGAAAAGTGAGAAAGCGCAAATCTAAAAAAACAGAGGGTGCGGGCAAGAACCAAGTGTTCTTGGCGCCATAATTCAAATTTTTGAATTTTAGTTATTTTTGTTAATTGATTCAAAAATTAATTTCTCACTGAATATTTATGTGTTTGAGTTGATTCTTTTTATCAAAATTCACTAAAATGTTTAAATATTTTAATTTACAAGAAATTCCAATTTATATCATTTATTTAATATAGTTAGAATTTTTGTTATTAATTTCATTTTATTTGTTTTTAAACATTTTTCAATGGAATTCCCAGTTTGATCTTTCAAAACCAATTGAATTTCAAACTCTCATGTAATTAAACATGATTTTCCAAAATAATTTTCAAAGTGTACAACTTATTTTTGAATATATTTGGTATTTTATATCATTTTTTCATTTAATTTCCTTTGAAAAATAACATTTTTATTTAAAATTAGGGTTTTCTCTCGATTTTAAATTTTCAGACTCTTTGGGCCTCTAATAGAGTGTATGACCCAATCCCTATCGTAAACAAAACCATTTTGGGCCTCAGACATTGTATAAGTCCCGACACATTTTAAAAAACCTCAGCGCGATTGCCTGTTCAAAATCAAGTCATCTGGGCCTCTCCTTGAGCTATAAGTCCCATTTCTTTTTCTTAAAACCTTTTTTATGAGCCTCTAATAGAGTGTAAGACCCAACTATCTATTGTGCATAAAATAATTTTGGGCCTCAGTTATTGTATAAGTCCCAGTACAATTTTCAAAACAACGGTTCAATCACGATTTTTCATCTGGGCCTCTCCTTGAGTTGTAAGCCCCATCACTTGTACAAAAATAATCTTTGTGCCTCTTGAAAAAGTGTAAGACCCAACCCTTTTGTAAATAAACCTTTTTGGGCCTCAGTCGTTGTATAAGTCCCGATACGATCTTCAAAACAACGGTGCGATCACTGTTAAACCTTGGGCCTCTCTTTGAGTTTAAGCCCCAAATTTTTTTTCAAAAACAACTTCTCTTTTGATTTAGATTCAAATATATAGTTGTTATCAAAACTTTCTTTAATTTCTTTGAACAACTAACAATACAGCATGGAAGCTTGCTCGCTTGTAAGTTTTTACTAGCTTTTCTTTACATGCTTTTATATATATAACTGTATTGTGGGAAGTTGCTCCCCTGTAAGTCCTTCTTTCATTCTTTTAAACACATGTCAAATATATATAACTGTATTGTGGGAAGCTGCTCCCCTGTAAGTCCTTCTTTCATATCCTTTTAAATACTTGTCATATATCAACTGTATATATACTTGTATATCTGCTTAGAGTTTTCCCCGACAACTAGGTCTAGAACTAGGTAAAGCCAGTTGGTCACTCTTTAATACACTCAAAACTAGATCCCCATAGGATTTCCAAATACAGTCTTGCCTTCTCTTGGGCTTAAACAATATGGAACAAAGATAAAGGAAGTATTCTCGGTGAACCTTTTCTCAGACTGTCACTATTAGAACTTGTCAAAGAAATTCAGTTTCCCCAGATAGGACTAATTCCCGGTGAAACTTCTCTTGAATTTCTTCAAACTTTAGAACTGTTCACTAAAGAAAATATTATTCTCGGTGAAACTTTTCTTGATTTCTTCTTAAGTTTGGACCCACAGGTTTCCTAAAAGCATCCTGGCCTCCTCTTGGGCTTTGTACAAGGACCCTCCGGCTTCTTAGAAGTTCTCATGCCTTCTCTTGGGCTTAATACAAGGACCCGACGACCTCTTAAAGGTATAAGACAGAGCTTAGTCATCCTTTGCTAGAGCAGTATTTCCAGTGTCAAATCTCAGACCAATTGAGGGTTGATTCTCATCCCTTAAAGCACTTGCCTCCTCTTGGGCATCATACAAAGATAAACTCTTCCACACCAGTAGACTTGGATAGTCTAAATATCCTCTTGAGTCTCAAAGACATTCTCAAGTTCCTTACAAACATAGGAGAAACCCTGGTCATTTATGGATCAATTTCCAACAGAGTTAAAACCCATGGGTTCTAAAACCCAGTCTCTCTCCTAAAAATCCCTAGCCAGGGTCAGTTTATCATCAGTATAACACTATCCCAAGTCAGAACCTCAAGGTCTCTGATACCTCAACTCTTCTGTAATCCTCAGCAAGAGTTGATTCCCTATTTGGACCTGCCCCGGGATCTCAATAATCCCCAACAGAAGATAGCCTCCTCTTAGGCTTTCTATAATGATCTTTTATTTCCTCAGCAAAGTCAGCCTCCTCTTGGGCTTTGTGAAATGATTCTCCCCAGTGGATCTAACCTTTTTAGACTCTCTTGTTGAGTCAATCACCTTTTTAGACTCTCTTGTTGAGTCAATCACCCTTTCAAACTCTCTTGTTGAGTCAGTCACATTTCAGCACTCTCTTGTTGAGTCAACCCTTTTAGCCTCAATATTGGGCTTTGTACAAGACAGATAAAAACACTCTCTTGTTGAGTCAATCTTTTCCATCCTCCTCTTAGGCTTGGTATAAAGATTTCCCCTAGCAGAAACCAGCCTCCTCTTAGGCTTTGTATAATGATTTCTCCAGCTTGTTCAGCCACAATCATGGGCTTTGTACAGGATAGATAAAAGCACTCTCTTGTTGAGTCAAACCTTTTCCTGCCTCAATGTTGGGCTTTGTACAAGACATATATAAGCTTTCTACATCAAAGTCAAAATCTTTGTAACCTTCTCTTAAGCTATGGATAAATATCTTCCCCAGCTGAGTCAATTCCTCCCAGCCTTCTTTTAGGCTTTGAGAAATAATATCCCTAAGCAGAGTCAATCCTCTCCTTTTCAGCCTCAGTCTTGGGCTTTGTACAAGACACCTATAATACCCTTAGCTAAGTTAATAAAGTCTCACTTTAGCCTCAATCTTAGGCTTTGTACAAGACAGATAAAGATTTCTTTCCCATCGAGTCAGTCTTCTTTTCAGCCTCAATCTTGGGCCTTATACAAGACACATACAAACCCTCCCCAATGGAGTCAAAATCCTATTTAGCCTCAATCTTGGGCTTTGTACAAGATAAATAGAATATTTCCCCTGAAAAGTCAACTTTTAGCCTCCTCTTAGGCTTTGTATAATGATATCCCTAAAAGAGTCAGTCTCTTTTAGCCTCAATCTTGGGCTTTGTACAAGGCACATATAAACTCTCTCTTGTTGAGTCAGTCTTCTCTAGCCTCCTCTTAGGCTTTGTATAAGGACTTCCCCAGTGGAGTCAATCAACCTCTTAGCTTCAACCTTGGGCTTTGATCAAGGCACACAAAAATCAACATCCCCTCAGAGGAAATCAAAATCTCTTTGTAGGAAGTCATTTCTCTGTTTATCACTTATCAAAACAGATATTCAAAACAAACCCTAATCCCCGATAACTACTGTAAGTGGCACACTTGTTGACTCAAATATCCAAGTTGTTGTCCATCTGTTATCCGGTAAACCCTCTCTTTCATCTAATTGTTGTAAGCGGCAAGCCTTTGGATTATTTACATCCACGCCACTGTCCCTCTCTTAACATGAGAAATTCCTAAGGAAAAATGGCATTGCTCTACACTGAGTTAAAGTTTTCCCCTTCAGGACAAATCCCTCATAAAGGAAATTATGGCATTGTTGGATTCTCATATCCTAGTTAAAGTAATTCTCCTTTATAAAAAGTCACCCAACAGTTGTGATAAACAGACGAGATGTCTCCCTTTAGAGATGACAAATTCTCTCTCAGTCAAACCTTTTAGCTTCAATCTTGGGCTTTGAACAAGACATAAATACTCAACCTTTTAGCTTCAATCTTGGGCTTTGAACAAGACACAAATACTCAACCTTTTAGCTTCAATCTTGGGCTTTGAACAAGACACCAAAACATCTTTTTCCTCCCTTAGAATAGGAGGAACTACGATTGCTCTGATTTCCCTGTTTCATTTAAATGGGAATACGTAGGCATAAGATTGCAAAATCTTAGCGAGCATAATAAACAAAAAATATAGGCCCATTACCTTCATACCAATCAAAACTTAGGTCCAGTACCTTACCAAAAACATCAGAAAACCCGAACATCAACAAAAACTCACACTCTCTCTCTCTCATACTTCCCAAGAAACTTTCCCAACCCATTAACGGATAAACACCATCAAGTACAAAGCGAAACCTAAAGCTAAAAACCTGTGGATAACCACATATAGGATGGGTAATTGACAACTCCCCATTGTATAACCTAACCCCGAACTCCCCGAATCTCTCTAAGCGTTTGTTCAGTTAAATATTCACGTGCAAGGTTAGTTTTAGATAGCTTCCCTTTCCATTCCAGCTTCATGGGATAAATAAGAAATCAGAAAGTAGCACCCCCTTCTCTTCATTGAGAAAACCCAATTCTCGAGATAAGGTGGTAGCGTCACCGACAAAAATCGCGCGCTACAACTGCTATGATGGAACCATTGGTGGCTGCACAAGACTCAGTCCAAAGCTAAGACTCAGTCCACAACCATGGGTGTTCAAACCTGCAAAAATTGAATTGAGTCAAGATATAACTATGCTAGAGGAGACTTATAGTACCTTAGACTTCAAGTCATGCTATAACGCAAAATCAATTGGACAATAGCATGCTCCCTCATCCATTCACTATTCCTCCGAAAACAAACTTCTCCTTCTATAAATAGGTGCCATTTCTGATTGTTTAAGACACCCCAAAACATCACAACACATGTTTTCTCTCATTTCACTCTTCACTTCAAAATTCCAAAACCTTAAGAGGTGAGAATCAAATTCTCAAATAGAGATCAATTCAATCCAAACCAATAATGCAAAGACCTCACATACATCATATATGAGTGATCTAAACACTTAAACAACATATGTAACATCAAATTCATCAAGATCACATCTCACTCAAAGCCAGCTGCAGTTGGATTCGAGCCAAGCAATCCAGGAGGTTTCAACTTGTTCTAAGCATCTCAACACAATCCTTGAGGTCCAAGGAAGCTGTTAGGATCATCATTTCACATCTGTAACACCTATAACTGGGGATTTGAATTCCTCTTACACGGGTAAGCCTGAACTTCTCAAACTCCATGAATCATGCATCATAAATGTTGTTTCAAGTTACCAACATGTTTCTGGATGTTCATAGAATGTTAACCCTCAATCAATTGCTATTTATCTTGCGTGTATAGGATTTCATATAGTTTTTACATTTTTTAGGGTTCATTTGATTATAACATGATATCTTGTGATACACTTAAAATAAATGAAATTAAAAAGAACCATTCAATTCCTTGTTAGAAAACACACAACTTTGGTGTTTACATCGTGGCAAATGGTTGCGTATTGAGAGAGATAACATAGGTTTTGCAAAATCAGAAGTTGGCTCAAGGAAGAAGATGAAGTCTGACGTGAAATTTGAATTTGCCACGCATTTTTCATATATTATGTGTTGTTTTGGTTTAGTTATCACCGGCACACACTGGCTCAATTGGCAAGGCCGTGTTTTGTGAGTTGGAAGGAGAGTGTGTGGGTTCAAACCCCACCCATGTCATTTTTTCCATTTTCCCTATTTTTCATTATATTTTAATATTTTTCTTAATTATTTTCATTAATTAATTTCTATATTCAATTTTATTTAGTTTCAAATTATTTTTTAAACAAATATCACTCACATACTTAAATATTTTATTCACCCAAAAAATCACAAAAAATATTTTTATTTGATATATTTTTAACATATTAAAATATTATTTTAAATTGTTTTAAGTGTTTTAAAATGATTTATTTTCTTGATTTTTTTAACCAAAATGATTTAAAATATTCATGTGGATAAAATACTTTTTTCATAAACCTTAATCATTGTTTATAACATGATTAATGATTTTATTTGATAAATTATACATATTTTATTGATTTTCCTTTGAAAAATATCTTTACAAATAAAATTAGGGTTTTGTTTTGATTCAATCTTTCAAAACTTCATTTAAACAACTCTTTGGGCCTCTATTAGAGTGTAAGACCTAACCCTCTTTGTAAATAAACAAATTCATGAGCCTCTGCTATAGTATAAGTCCCATCGCGCTTTTCAAAATCACGGTGCGATCATTTTTTTCACAACCATCTTTGGGCCTCTGTTAGGAGTGTAAGTCCCATCCCTCTATACATAAACTTTGTTTTAAATAACCAACTGAGCCTCTGATAGAGTGTAAGACCCAACATCCCCTTTTGTGAATAGAAAAACTTTTTGCCTCATTCATCCTGGGCTTTGTATAGGATACAAACAATCATCTGGGCCTCTATTTAGAGTTGTAGCGTGATTTTTGTGGTTTCGAATCACTATCGCTTTGGGGTGCTACAATTCGGTTTATTTTTTATCCTGTGAAGCTGATTAAGGAAGGGAAATAACTGTCTCCAATTAACCCTACTTCCATACTGATTTTAAACAGATGACTGTTGATTTATTGATGCTAGCAAAATCATGGGTATCTTTTAGGTTATTTGGCTTAATAATAGAGTTTCTTGACTATTCACGAGGCTTTTGGGAAGGTACTATATCTAAAAAAAATTGATTGATGTATGAAGGTACTGGACCTAGAGTTTTTGATTTGTATGCTCACTAAGATTTCACAATCTTATGCCTACGTATTCTCGTTTAAATGAAACAGGGAAATCAGAGCAATCGTAGTTCCTCCTATTCTAAGGGAGGAAAAAGATGTTTTGGTGTCTCGTTCAAAGCCCAAAACAGAGGCTAAAAGGAGTATTTGTGTCTTGTTAAAAGCCCAAGATTGAAGCTAAAAAGGTAATTGAGAGATTCTTGACTTTTGTGTGCCTTGATCAAAGCACAAGGTTGATGCTAAAAGGTTGATTGACTCCACTGGGGAAGTCCTTATACAAAGCCTAAGAGGGGGCTAGGGATGACTGACTCAACAAGAGAGAATTTATATATGTCTTGTACAAAGCCCAAGATTGAGGCTAAAAGAGACTAACTCTTTGGGGATATCATTATACAAAGCCTAAGAGAAGACTAATAGTTTGACTTTTCCGGGGAAAATGCTCTTTCTGTCTTGCACAAAGCCCAAGATTGAGGCTAAAAGGGATTTTTGACTCCGTTGGGGAGGTTCATATGTGTCTTGTACAAAGCCCAATAGGGAGGCTAAAATGAGTTTGTCTCAACAAGAGAGTGCTTTTATATGTCTTGTACAAAGCCCAAGACGGAGGCTAAAAGAGTTGACTCAACAAGAGAGTCTTGCAAAGGTGATTGACCCAACAAGAGAGTTTGAAAGTTGATTGACTCAACAAGAGAGTCTTTTATACTCAACAAGAGAGTGATTTGCTGTCTCGTACGAAGCCCGGGATTGAGGCTAAAAGGAGATTAACCCAATAAGAGAGTCTTTTATACTCAACAAGAGCGTGCTGAAAGGTGATTGACTCAACAAGAGAGTCTGAAAAATGATTGACTCAATAAGAGAGTCTGAAAAGTGATTGACTCAACACGAGAGTCTGAAAAGGTTAGCTCCGCTGGGGGAGGATCATTGTACAAAGCCCAAGAGGAGGCTGACTGTGTTGAGGAAAGATCATTATACAAAGCCTAATATGAGGCTATCTTACTGTTGAGGATTAGATCCATAGGTAGGCCCAAGGGTAGGGAACTCTCATGAGAGAGACCGGGTTTCTGCTGGAGATTTATCCAGAGTGATCGATGTTTTTTTCCTATGTTTGAAAGGAACTTGAGAATGTCTTTGAGACTCAAAGGGGGTTTAGACTGTCCAAGTCTACTGGTGTTGAAGAGTTTTATCTTTTATAGGATGCCCAAAAGAGGGAAAGGGCCTTAAGGGATGAGAATCAACCCTAAAGTGGCCTGAGGTTTAACACTGGAAAGACTGCTCTAGCAAAGGATGACTAAGTTCTGTCTTATACCTTTAAGAGGTCGTTAGGGTCCTTGTATTAAGCCCAAGAGAAGGCATGAGAACTTCTAAGAAGCCGTAGGGTCCTTGTACAAAGCCCAAGAGGAGGCGGGGATGCTTTTAGGAAGCCTGTGGGTCCCCAAACCAAGAGAAGTTCAAGAAATACAATTCACAGAGAAGAGATCATTCAAGAAAAGTTCGAGGGTTTGGAAGAAACTCAAGAGATGCTATTCACGGAGAATAGATCAACTCTAGGGAGTATTATTTCTTTGACAATTTCTAGGGGTGACAGTCTGAGAAAAGGTTCACCGAGAATACTACCTTTCTCTTTGTTCCATATTGTTTAACCCCAAGAGAAGGGAAGAATGTATCTGGAATCCTATGGGATCTAGTTTTGTTTGTATTTGAGAGTGACCAACAAGGCTTTACCTAGTTCTAGACCTAGTTGCTGGGGAAAACTCTAAATAACTATACTAGTATATATACAGTTGATATATGACAAGTATTTAAAAGGATATGAAAGAAGACTAACCATGCACAGCTTCCCACATTACAGTTATGTATATGAAAGCATATAAAAGAAAGCGGATAAACACTTACCCGTTGTAGAGCTTCCATGTTGTTTTGTTAGTTGTTCAACAAAGAAATTAAACAAAGTGTTTATAGCAACTATACATTTAAATTCAAAATCAAAGGAGAAAGTATTTTGAACAGAGATCGGGGCTTACAGCTCAGGGAGAGGCCCAAATTTTAACAGTGATGGCACTGTTGTTTTGAATATCGTATCAGGACTTATACAATGACTGAGGCCCAAAAAGTTTTGGTCAAAAGGGGATTGGGTCTTACACTCTATTAGAGGCCCAAAGAGTTTGGAAATGAATAAAGATGGGTCTTATATCTCAAGGAGAATCCCAGTTGATTTTGTTAAAAAGGCGACGATCGCGCCGAACGTTTGAAAATATACAGAGGGACTTATACAATGTGTGAGGCCCAAAATGGTATTATTTACAAAGGGGTGGGGCTTACACTTTATCAAGAGGCCCAAAAGATTTTTTAAGAAAAGGAATGGGGCTTATAGCTCGAGGAGAGGCCTAGATGATTATTTGTTTGAAAAATGGCGATCGCGCCGAGGTTTGAAAACACAGTGGGTCTTATACGATGACCAAGGCCCAAATTATTTTGGTTTTCAAAAGGGGTTGGGTCTTACACTCTATCAGGAAGGAAAAAATATTTTAAATGTTAAAAAACAAATAAAAATTAATTCTTTGCAAAAATATCAAATATATGAAATAAATAATATTTTTGGGAAATTATTGTAAAATAAAATATTTTAACATTTTTTTGAATTATTAAAAAAAGAATCAACTCAAAATCATTAAAAACCATAGAGAAATTTATTTTTTATTCAATTAAATAAAATCACAAAAATTCAAATATTTAAAAATTCAATAAAGGGCGCCAAGAACACCAAGTTCTTGCCCGCGCCCTTTGTTTCTTCAGATTTACGTTTTCCTCTCAATCTCACTGAATACTTGATGAAATCACACAATCTACATATCAATCTACTCGATTTCACCTCACGATCATGTCTATGGTTTTTAATTTCATTTATTTTAAGCATGGAATAAGAAATCAAGACAAAAACTCAAGAACCCTAAATTGTGCATGAAGGATGGGAATTTGATACACGATACATACAAAGCAAGTAATTGAGGGGAAACCCTCCATACATGATTATGAACATATGGCAAAATTATTGTGCGAGGAAATATGCATGAATCATGAGATGACCAAGTTGAGGCTTACCTCTTGCAGCTGGTGATCGTGTTTTGGGTTAGAGGTGTTACATCTTGGTTCCAATGATTTGGACAGCTTCCCTAGGTGTAATGGAGTGTGTCTGAATGCTCGGAGTGGTTGGAAATAAGTTGGAACTTAAAATGGTACCCCAAATGCAAGTCTGCTAAAAGCTTGAGCAGTTGGATGGTGATTTTGTGAAATTGGTGTTCCAGATGTTGTTTAAGTGTTTGGATCACTTCTATATGATGTTTATGAGGTGTGTGTTTGATTGGTTTGGTTGGAATTGTTCTCAAACTCAAAACCCGATAGCGACTTGCTTTAGAAGGTAATTTTGGAAGTGAGAAGGTGATTTTGAGGAAAGCATCAGTTTGGGTGCTTTGGTGTACTCAAACTGAGCACAAATTAGCTCTATTTATAGTAGAGCAAGTTTATTTTGCAAGCAATAGTGTGTGGCAACTACAGTAGGCTGCTGGCCAATTGGATCACTTTGGAATCTTAAGTCTCCTCTAGCCATTGACTAGAGGTTAGAGCACAGGTCTATGGTTCTTTGATTCAAGGATAAGGCTTGACTGAAGTGTTCATCTTTGCTCTGATACATGCCACCTCTAAGCATCCATTGAATGCTCCAAAACAAAATTGGAGTCTTGAGGCATCTTTAGCTTTTAGGGGTGCCAAACCTATATGTAGTTCCAAAGACTTGGTAGGCTTATGGATTAGTGTTTGTTCCTCCTTGGTCCCCCCCTGAGGTGTGCATGTGGATAAACTTGTTTGTTATTGGCACAAATTGATCAAATCGAGCCCTAATGCACAACCTGCCTTGCCAAGACAGTTTGCAACAAGGAATGTTGCAGCTGTCATAACTCCTAACTCAGATGGATTGTGATGGAGTTCTTGTACATTTTGGAAAGCCCTTATGTGACACAACACATGTGTGATCATAGTTTGTCTTGAAACTTTTTGGATCCAAGTGAAAAATGCCCCTACATTTTGAAGAAAAGCAAGACAG
Organism: Lathyrus tuberosus; assembly: GCA_022829125.1. Taxonomy (NCBI): domain Eukaryota; kingdom Viridiplantae; phylum Streptophyta; class Magnoliopsida; order Fabales; family Fabaceae; genus Lathyrus; species Lathyrus tuberosus. The sequence goes on along the minus strand of JALAZF010000241.1, from coordinate 515,572 downwards.
ATTCTGACTTAGTGAAAATTTCACTAAGTGTTGGAAAAAGTGTCATTTCATGTTTTCAGCCATTTTGATCACTCCATAACTAAAAATCCATGAAGAATTGGAATGAGGAGTAGTTGACACTTTTAACGTAAGCCATGAGAGCTACAAATACATCTTTGGACCATCCAAAATGGTTGCTTGGATCTTGAGTTATAATCCTTGGAAGTTGGTACCCTAGCCACTTTGTTCCATAACTTAGAAAAATTCTAAGTTTTTATGGTTACCCCCTTTTACAAGTTATCCCACTTTATTTATTTTTTTTATGAATGATGATTCAAATCACACATTAACATTGTTTTAGGGTTAAAGAACCATAATTATGAAAAATCTCAAAAAGTCAAACTTGAGTTTTGTGCACAGTTGACTTTTTATCAGATGAATTCCAAACTATGCGATCCTTTATAAAATCAAGTCCTTTACCTAATTCAAACTTGATGGATATGTCCCATAGGTGTTATAGGGTGTTTTGAATCATGTCCCGAGGTTTGGGAGCATGTCCTGGTCAAAAGTCAAAGGTACAGTTGACTTTTCCCTCAAAACCCTAATTGTTGTCCTGATGAAATTGAAACTTGTGGATCAAGCTTCTTGGATCAATCCATTGTTGCAAATGGATCAATGTAGTGAATTGGAGTCCCTCAAATCATGTCTTGAGGTCTTGGCTCATGTTTTGTCCCAAAAGTTGACTTAGGGGTGAATTAGGTCAAGAAACCCTAATTCCTGATTTTTTGGTGAATGCATCCCCCGAGGTAAAATTGACTTAATGATTGAGTTCATGAGGTCCCTTGGAGTATCTTGGGTTGTTGTGTGAAGCATTGTCTCATGCCCAGAAGAAAAGTTTCATCTGGAGGCCTCAGTCGACCAAAACCCTAATTTGGTGACAATGGCGATCTTGAGGCTTGATCCACTTGGAATGATGCAACTTTGTGATTGATTCCTGTTGTGGGAGTCCTCTTGATCCTTTATGGATGTTTGAGAGGTTATAAAAATTAAATATCATGTCATTTCTTGATTGATCCTTTGTCTAAGAGCTCTGAGAGGGCTTGAAACCCTAATTCTTGATTGTGGTGAATGCTCAAACATCTTTGAGGAGATTGATGAGGCATGAAGGTACATCCATATTGTGATGATGATTTACACAATGATGGGAAATCTTAGTGGTCAAAATTTAGGGTATGAAAGATGCCCCTATTTAATCTTCTTGGACCTGAAGGTGTGAATGGCGAAGGTATTCGGGCATTCGAGGTGCAAGATGATTAAATATCGGAATACCCGTAATTTTAACAGTGGTTATGAATGGTAGTTTAGGCATCCTTCTTCTTTTGCTAAGCAATGATGCTTAGAAAAGGTAAAAACTTCCCCTCAATCCTAGTCTCCTACCAAGGAACTGGTCTCAGTTTCTGATACAAACTTCCCCTCGATCCTGGTTTCCTACCAAGGAACTGGTCTCAGTTTTCTTTTGGACTAAACCTCCCCTCGATACTGGTTTTCAGCCAGAGAACTGGTCTTAGTTTCTGATGTAAACTTCCCCTCGATCCTGGTTTCCTACCAAGGAATTGGTCTTAGTTTCTTTTGTCAATAAACTTTCTTGACAAGAAACGCTATTCGTAGCGGTTTTTCCTCAAACTTCTCGCCAAATTTTCCTGGGGAGATGCCATTTGATGGAAAAAGTTTTGATGTCAGACTTGTTGGGGAACCCATTGGTCTGAAATGTAGAGGTGTTCAAACTTCTCTGTTAGAGACGCCATTTGCTAACTCTAATGGGGACAACGAGTCTCTTAAGAGACTGCTTTCACTTGGGGATATTACATCATACTTTTCTTCGAGATCCTTTCGGAGAAATGCCATGTGATGTAATCCCTGTTATACCCCAAATTTTGACCACCAATATTTCCCATCATTGTGCAAATCATGATCACAATATGGGTGAACCATCATGCCTCATCAGTCTCCCCAAAGATGGGTGAGCATTCACTATTATCAAATATTAGGGTTTCTAGCCCTCTCAGAGTTCTTAGACAAAGGATCAATCAAGAAATGACATGATCTACAACTTTTCTAATCTCTCAAAAAGGATCAAGAGGACTCCGACTTCAAGGATCAAGCACAAGGCTGCAACCTTTTGAGTGGATTAAGCCTCAAGATCGCCAGTGTCACCAAATTAGGGTTTGGTCGACCAGGGCCTCCAGATGGAAATTTTCCTCTGGGCATGAGCCAATGCTTCAAAGCCTAACACATGATGCTCCAAGGGACATCATAAACCCAATCATCAAGTCAATTTTACCTCAGGGGAGGCATTCATAAAAAGATCAGGAATTACGATTTCTTGACCTAATTCACCCCTAAGTTGACTTTTGGGACAAAACATGAGCCAAGACCTCAAGAGGGGATTTGAGGGTCTCAAATACATCATATTTATCCATTTGTAACAATGGATTGATCCAAGAAGCTTAATTCACAAGTTTCAGTTTCATCTGAACCACAGTTAGGGTTTCGCGGAAAAAGTCAATTGTATCTTTGACTTTTGACCAGGACATGCTCTCAAACCCAAAGACATGATCCAATACACCCTATAACACCTATGGAATCAATCCATCAAGTTTGATTTAGATCAAGGACTTGATTTCATAAAGGATCGCACAGTTTGGAATTCATCTGACAAAAAGTCAACTGTGCACAAAAGTCAAACTTTGACTTTTTGAGATTTTTCACAATTATGGTTTTTTAACCCTAAAATGATGTTAGTGTATGATTGGAATCATCATTCACCAAGAAAAATCAAGAAAAGTGGGATAACTTGTAAAAGGGGTAACCATAAAAAACTTAGAAAATTTTCTAAAGTTATGGAATAAAGTGGCTATGGTACCAACTTTGGAGGATCATAACTCCTAAACCACAAGGCCATTTTTCCCATCCAAAGCTGGATTTGTAGCTCTCATTACCCTCTATAAAAGCTTTAACTACACCTCATTCCAATTCATCATGGATTTTGAGTTATGGAATGATCAAAATGGCTGAAAACATGAAATGCCACTTTTTCCAACACTTAGTGAAATTTTCACTAAGTCAGAATCTGCCTTCACCTTTTCCCAAATGTAGGGGAATTTTTCACTTGGATCCAAAAAGTATCAAAACTAACTATGATCAAACAGTTGTTGTATCATATAAGGGCTTTCCAAAATGGCCAAGAACTCCATCAAATTCCACTTGAGCCATGAGATATGACAATGGCAACATGCCTTGCTGAAAACTGTCAAGGCAAGGCAGATTTTGGAGTTTTGCTCGATTTGCCAAATTTGTGCAATTCAAAGCAACTTTATCCATCTGAACACCTCAAGGGGGGACCAAGGAGGAACCAACTCTGATCCCAAGCCTCCCAAGTCTTTGGAACCAAAAATAACATGTCAAACCTAGATTTGCCTAAAAGAGGGACAAGACTCCAATTTTGGATTGCAGCATTCAATGCATACACCAAGGTGGCATGGACTGAGCCATTGCCAACTGAATTCAGTCAAGACTTATCCAAGACCAAGGGAACCAGCAGCCTGTGCCCTAACCTCTAGTCAATGGCTAGAGGAGACTTGGATTCTCATTGCTTAACATTGGCCAAACCTATGCAGCAGTTACCATTCACTATTCCTTGCAAAACAAACTCGCTCTACTATAAATAGAGCTCATTTGTTGTCAGTTTGAGTACACCAAAGCCATCAAACAGATGCTTTCCTCAAAATCCCTTCTTTCACTCCAATTTTTCCTTCTAAGGCAAGTCACTATCGGGTTTTGAGTTTGAGAGCTATTCCAACCAAACCAATCACACACATACCTCATAAACATCATATAGAAGTGATCCAAACACTCACATAACATCTGGAACACCAAAATCACAAAATCACTAGCCAATTGCTCAGGCCTTTGACAGATTTGCAGTTGAGGTGCTAAATCAAGTTCCAGCTCAAATCAATCCACTCCAAGCATCCAAACACACTTCATAACACCTAGGGAAGCTGTTCATAACCTTGGAACCAAGTTATAACACCTCTAACACAAAACACGATCACCGGCTACAAGTGGTAATCATGAGCTCTTCTAACTCTATGATCCATACAATTTTTGCTGCATAATAATTTGGCCATATGTTCATAATCATGCATGGAGTGTTTTCCCTCAATAATTGCATTGTTTGAATCGTGTATGGAATTTCTGAACCTTCATACAAATTTTAGGGTTCTTGAGGTTTCTCTTTGATTTCTTACTCCATGTTTAAAATAAATGAAATTAAAGATCATAAGCATGATCGTGAGGTTGAAACGAGTAGATTAATATGTAGATTGCATGATATCATCAAGTATTCAGTGAGATTAGATAGAAAATGCAAATCTACAGAAAAAGAGGAAGGGCGCATGTTCTTGCCATGTTCTTAGCGCACTTTTTCAAATATTTGAATATTTGAATTTTGTGATTTTATTTAATTGATTCAAAAATTAATTTCTCTCTGAGTTTTAATGATTTTGAGTTGATTCTTTTTTTAATAATTCAAAAAAGTGTTAAAATATTTTATTTTACCAAAAAAATCCCAAAAATATTATTTATTTCATATAATTGATATTTTTTCCAAGAATTAATATTTTAATTGTTTTTTACATTTAAAATATTTTTTCCTTCTTGATTTTGCAAATTTTAATGATTTCTAATCATTTTGTAGGTCAAAACATGATTTTTGAAACATTAATCCAAGATCACAATTTGTTTTCCACATGTTTAACAATTTTGATAATTTTAATTGAATTTTTATTCAATTAAAATACATTTTGGAAACAAATTAGGGTTTTTGATTAATTCAACCCTCATCAAACTTTTTCAAACTTTTTGGGCCTCTAATAGAGTGTAAGACCCAATCCTTTGTAAATACAAACCTATTTTGGGCCTCAAATGTTGTATAAGTCCCGTTGTATTTCAAAAGTTCGGTGCGATCATCGCCCGTTTAAAACAAACCATCTGGGCCTCTCCTCGAGCTATAAGACCCATTCAAAATCATTTTGGGCCTCTAATAGAGTGTAATACCCAATCCCCTTTTGAAACCAAAAACTTTTGGGCCTCAGTCATTGTATAAGACCCACGGTGTTTTCAAAACCTTGGCACAATCGTCGCCTTTTTCAAAATAAACCATTGGGCCTCTCCTCGAGCTATAAGACCCATCTTTGTTCACTTTCAATCATTTTGGGCCTCTTGAGAGAGTGTAACACCCATCCCCTTGTACATAAAATCTTTCTTGGGCCTCAGTCACTTGTATAAGTCCCTGTACAAAACGACAGTGCGATCACTGATTAAACCCTGGGCCTCTCCTTGAGCTATAAGCCCCAATTTTCCTTTCAAAAAGCACTTTCTCCTTTGATTTTGTAACTTACTGTTATTTTCAATTTCTTTGTTGACAAACTAACCAAACATCATGGAAGCTCTACAATCGAGTAAGTGTTTACCCACTTTCATTTACCGCTTTCATATGTATATAACTGTATTATGAGGCTGTTTCACTGTAAGTCTTCTTTCATAAACTCATATCGACTGTGTAATACTAGTATAGATATTTAGAGTTTCCCCGACAATTACGTCTAGAACTAGACAAAACCTCATCTCCTTACATCCGACGTTCTCCCGGATATTTCAAACATAAACTAAACCATGAGAATTTTCTTTTACAACAATTTTAGATAACTAGATCTAAGAAATCTCCCCCTTGAACAGTTCATATACAGAAGGACAATGTTCCAAGTGAAACCCCTTCTGAAACTGTTCATCAGCCTCCTCTTGTGCTTCGTGCAAGGACCCACAGGCTTCCTAAAAGCATCCCCGCCTCCTCTTGGGCGTTGTACAAGGACCCGTCAGCTTCTTAGAAGTTTTCACAGCCTTCTCTTAGGCTTCGTATAATGTTTCTTCCTCCGGGAAGATAGCCTCCTCTTGGGCTTCGTAAAAATTGTCCCTTCGGCTTCTTAAAAGTTTTTCTCGCCTCCTCTTGGGCTTCGTACAAATTGTCCCGACGACCTCTTAAAGGTATAGGAACAAAAATTAGTCATCTTAATGGAACAGTCTTTCAAAGAGTCTAGATCTTTCTACGGCGAACATACTGTCTCTTGATCTCTCTTAAACATAGTACAAAAGATAAAACTCTAGACTTGGACAGTCTAATAATCTCCTTGAGTCTCGAAGACATTCTCAAGTTCCTTTCAAAAATAGGGAAAAACACCCGTAGTCTTGGGCAGTCTCAATACCCTTCGGATTCTTTGTTTCCTTAAAGAACAGGAAATAATCCCGGTCCTCAGATCAAATCCATAAGTACAACATTACCCATTTAAGAACTGATTTTCTCTTTTAACCAACATACTGGACCTGTCACTCAACTGAAACAGTAACCCTAGCCTCCTCTTGGGCTTTATACAATGATTCTCCCCAGCGGAGCTAATCTTTTCAGCCTCCATCTCGGGCATCGTACGAGATACAAAATCACTTTCTTGTTGAGTATAAAAGACTCTCTTGTTGAGTCATACATTTTTTAGCCTTCATCTCGGGCTTTGTACGAGATACAAAAACACTCTCTTGTTGAGTATAAGAAGACTTTCTTGTTGAGTCGATCACCTTTAGCCTCCATCTTGGGCTTCGTACGAGATACAAATCACTCTCTTGGTGAGTATAAAAGACTTTCTTGTTGAGTCAAACCCTTTTAGCCTCCGTCTTGGGCTTCGTACAAGACACATATAAAAACACTCTCTTATTGAGTCAACCCTTTTAGCCTCTCTCTCGGGCTTCATACGAGACACATAAAAACACCCTCTTGTTGGGTCAATAGCCTCCTCTTAAGCTTTATATAAGGAAACCCCGGTTAAGCCAATCGACCTTTTAGTATCGAAAGTTGTGCCTCGTTCACAGTATACAAACATCAACAACTCCTTTTCCTCGTCTAATTGCTGTAAGCGGCAAGCCTCTGGATTATTTACATCCACGCCACTGTCCCTCTTTTAGCATGAGAAATTCCTAAGGAAAGATGGCATTACTCTACACTGAGTTAAAGTCTTCTCCTTCAGGTTAAAAATCCCCTATAAAGGAAATTATGGCATTGCTAGACTCACATATCCCAGTTAAAGTAATTCTCCTTTATAATCAGTCACCCAACAGTTGTGACAAACAGACCAAATACCCACCTTTTAGAGATGACAAATTCTCTCTAAAGTCAACACCCTTTTAGCTTCACATCTTGGGCTTCGAAAAAGATACAAATAGACCCTTCAGCTTCACATCTTGGGCTTTGAACAAGATACAAACCACCTTTTGCTTCATGTCTTGGGCTTTGGACAAGACACTAAAACACCATTTTCTCCCATAGAATAGGAGGAACTACGATCGCTTTGAATTCCCTATCCCGGGAATACATAGGCATAAGATTGAAAAAAGAATCTTAGCGAGCACACTAATCAAAAAACCCCAAAGTCCCCTACCTCCAGCCAATCTAGCACAGTATCCCAACAAATTCCCCATGAACAGTCCCGGTAATTCGTTTTGAACAAAATAAGCAGAGAGAGGCCCACGAACTAAAACCGCATTTGTAAACCAACAATTTTGACTGTTTAACCTCAGTATGCAAGCAGGGTTAGTTGGAGACATATATTTCCTTTCCTTCATCAGCTTCAATAGGATAAAAAATGAATTGACCTATAGTACCCCAGAGCGACAGTGCTTAAGAACCACGTCCAAAATCGCTCGCTACAGAAAAATGGCGCCCACCGTGGGGCCCTTCTCATCCTTCTCATCTTTCAGCCGAACGATGAAAATCAGCTGAGCATCATCGAAAAGTATACCTGTGTCCCCACCATGTCATGGGATCAACACTCAGGTCATTCCGAACTTATCCAGTACGATGATGAATTGGAAAAGCTTGCCAGACTAGAATTCATCAACTATGCTATTCCCGAGGTCAACGTCATCGAGAGGGATGATTCCTCCAGTTCCAAAGAAGTGTGGGACACCTTGGGACAATCGAGTGGAAAATACGACTTCAAGGTCAAGTACACCGCTCCTGAAAGCTCTCGTATCAGGCTTGAAGACATCCAGCCAACTGGATAGGGAGATACAGCTGAGAGTACAAATACTACGCAAAATAGAACTGAGGAATCTTCCTACGACAACTCTGCCTGGGAGACAGATTCCAATGATCCAACTCCACCAGAAATCAACGTCATTTCTGAAGACAAATCAAGGAAGGTACTAGACTTTGTGATTCACCGAGGAGTTCGCCGCCAATGGGTTGCTGTCGATGTTCCGAAGATTGTTCATAAGTCAAAGTAATTGCCATCTTTACTTTAACCTTTCACCTTGCCCAGGTGAAACAGATGTTTTGATAGGGCTCACTTTCTGTAAATATCCCTCTTCGCTTCGCCCAAAGCGACAGAGTTTTATTTTTTAGGGCTGTAGTTTCAAGAATCGACTTGTTCATTAATAAAATAACGTCGTTCTGTAATTTCCGCATTAATTGCTGTTTTCTCTTTTCGTTTTTCAGAAAATGGTAATCCTAAAAAACAACTCAATAATAAAAACAAGCAGTAAAAGAAATACACTACACACACTTTTGCACTACTTCTAAGCCCGACCAACGTAGCTCCCCACGAGGACTACTTCTCCTAAGCAAGGCAGAATTGCTATCATGAACCAGTGATACTTTTCATCCCCCACTGTGGCTGAGTATCCAGTCGTGTTCATCTACTAGTCTGTATGTCGCGTCAGTTTTGTCAGCATATACATACATACACCATGAACTATTGATTCACATGCATAATCATATTGCATCACTATCACTCTCGTCGGTCTTATCCCATAGTGATAATAGTCCTCTCAATTGAGTTGTCAGTTCTTTCCTCGTCAGGAAATGTTGCGTCTGCACTACCTCTCTCCTCCAGTTTATTTCTGGGATGAAGAGAGGTTGAGACGGACTCACCCAGACATGGCTGTCAAAATCAAAGAGGAGGTACAGAAACAGATTGACGCGGGTTTCCTCGCCATGTCAGAATATCCTCAATGGTTAGCCCACATTGTACCAGTTCTGAAAAAGGACGGAAATGTCAGAATGTATGTCGACTACCGAGATCTGAACAAGGCAAGTCCAAAGGAAGACTTTCCCTTACCACACATTGACATGCTGGTAGACAGTACAATAAAGTTCAAGAAGATATAATCATTTCTCAATGATTCCCGGGGCAAATGGACTCTGAATTATGATGGGTCCTATGTGGTCAAGAAGGCCTTCTCAGGCGGCGCCTTGAAACTCGCAACCATGGATGGAGAGGAATTTACCTACCCCACGAATGTTGATGTAGTCAAGAAATACTTTGCCTAAATAAAAAAAACGTCTCGGTGGATTGAAAACCCAAAAGGGCGGTCCAAGAAAAAATTAGAGACATGATAAAAAATCATCCCGATGGATTGGAAATCTCAAAGTACAGTCTAGGCAAAAGTTAGGGATAATGGCAAGTAACTACGTCCAGCAAGGGGCACATCCCTCAGCGGTAGTCATGCCATCCATCAGGAAAACTCCAGTCAAGGTCATCTTCGACGAAAGCTCAGGATGCCCAGAATTCAACGTTGGTAGAAGGATAGTGGTCGTTATGTTCCAATGTAGCCCTTTTCCCTTAAATTACCATTTTCTAAACTTTGTAAATACTCCATGGGATCATGTGCTTGGCTGATTTCCATCCTATCAATAAAATTTGAGCCCTGGTGCTTTTGTTTGCAATTCTCATTTGTTTTAGCTTTACAGAATGACATTTTAACTAATCAACGATTCTTGAAATAAAACAAAAAGGAATTTACTTGTCAAAGTTTTCTATGCTTTTAAAATAAAAATGGCAATTTCTTTTGACCGTTGAACATCGAAAGAACATCGATCGCTTCTCTAGAAGCAATTGAGCTTCAAAGTGCAGAATCAAAGCACTCCTTCTAAATCAGTACGCCTGAACGAGGGATCAACTGTGTCAGAGACCGTGTTTCATCTGACACCCCCCGACCGAGTTCTTATCTCCTAAGCCCGATCAATGGTGTTCCCTGTAGGAACCATCTCTCTCCTAAGCAAGGCAGAATTGCTATCTTGAACCAGTGATACTTCTTCATCCCCCATGGTGGCCGAGTATCCAGCCGTGTTCATCCACTAGTCTGTATGTCGCGTCAGTTTTGTTAGCATATTCATACATACATCATGCATTATTGATTTACATTCATATTCATACTGCATCACTATCACTCTAGTCGATCTTACCCCCTGGTGATAAAAGTCTTCTCAATCAAGTTGTCAGTTATTTCCTCATCAGGAAACGCCTCATCCGAGCAATCTCTCCTCCAGTGTATTTCTGGGATGGAGAAGGCCCTTGACCACTTTGATAACTTGAACCTCTGAAAAACAAGAAAACTCTCGACGAACGTCACTCTTCTCTATTAAAGATGACATCTTTGCTTTACCGGATTAAGGAAAATCCCCAGAGAAAGCCTTTCAATTAAAGCTTCGGCAATATAGCAGTTTTTCTTTGAAAGTTTCGCTGACAAAAAGGTCATCAGCACCTCCAAATGGGATTGTAGCGAGCGGTTTTGGACGTGGTTCTTAAGCACTGTCGCTCTGGGGTACTACAGGTCGATTCATTTTTTATCCTATTGAAGCTGATGAAGGAAGGGAAATAGATGTCTCCAACTAACCCTGCTTGCATACTGAGGTTAAACAGTCAAAACTGTTGGTTTACAGATGCGGTTTTAGTTCGTGGGCCTTTCTCTGCTTATTTTGTTCAGAACGAATTACCGGGACTGTTCATGGGGAATTTGTTAGGATACTGTGCTAGATTGGCTGGAGGTAGGGGACTTTGGGGTTTTTTGATTAGTGTGCTCGCTAAGATTCTTTTTTCAATCTTATGCCTACGTATTTCCGGGATAAGGAAATCAGAGCGATCGTAGTTACTCCTATTCTATGGGAGGAAATGGTGTTTTGGTGTCTTGTTCAAAGCCCAAGACATGAAGCTAAAGGTGGTTTGTATCTTGTTCAAAGCCCAAGATGTGAAGCTGAAGGGTCTATTTGTATCTTGTTCGAAGCCCAAGATGTGAAGCTAAAAGGGTGTTGAATTTAGAGAGAATTTGTCATCTCTAAAATGGGGTATTTGGTCTGTTTGTCACAACTGTTGGGTGACTGATTATAAAGGAGAATTACTTTAACTGGGATATGTGAGTCCAACAATGCCATAATTTCCTTTATAGGGGATTTTTAACCTGAAGGAGAAGACTTTAACTCAGTGTAGAGTAATGCCATCTTTCCTTAGGAATTTCTCATACAAAAAGAGGGACAGTGGCGTAGATGTAAATAATCCAGAGGCTTGCCGCTTACAGCAATTAGACGAGGAAAAGGAGTTGTTGATGTTTGTATACTGTGAACGAGGCACAGTTTTCGATGCTAAAAGATCGATTGGCTCAACTGGGGTTTCCTTATACAAAGTCTAAGAGGAGGCTATTGACCCAACAAGAAGGTGTTTTTATGTGTCTCGTACGAAGCCTGAGAGAGAGGCTAAAAGGGTTGACTCAATAAGAGAGTGTTTTTATATGTGTCTTGTACGAAGCCTAAGACGGAGGCTAAAAGGGTTTGACTCAACAAGAGAGTCTTTTATACTCACCAAGAGAGTGATTTGTATCTCGTACGAAGCCCAAGATGGAGGCTAAAGGTGATCGACTCAACAAGAAAGTCTTCTTATACTCAACAAGAAAGTGTTTTTGTATCTCGTACAAAGCCCGAGATGAAGGCTAAAAAATTTATGACTCAACAAGAGAGTCTTTTATACTCAACAAGAGAGTGATTTTGTATCTCGTACGAAGCCCGAGATAGAGGCTGAAAAGATTAGCTCCGCTGGGGAGAATCATTGTACAAAGCCCAAGAGGAGGCTAGTGTTACTGTTTCAGTTGAGTGACAGGTCCAGTATGTTGGTTAAAAGAGAAAATCAATTCTTATATGGGTAATGTTGCACTCATGGATTTTATCTGAGGACCGGGATTATTTCCTTTTCCTTAAGGAAACGAAGAATTCAAAGGGTATTGAGACTGCCCAAGTCTACGGGTGTTTTTCCCTATTTTTGAAAGGAACTTGAGAATGTCTTCGAGACTCAAGGTGATTAGATTGTCCAAGTCTAGAGTTTTATCTTTTGTACTATGCTTAAGAGAGATCAAGAGACAGTATATTTACCGTAAAAAGATCTAGACTCTTTGAATGACTGTTCTATTAAGATGACTAATTTCGGTTCCTATACCTTTAAGAGGTCGTCGGGATAATTTGTACGAAGCCCAAGAGGAGGCGAGAAAAACTTTTAAGAAGCCAAAGGGACAATTTGTACGAAGCCCAAGAGGAGGTTATCTTCCCGGAGGAAGAATCATTATACGAAGCCTAAGAGGAGGTTGTGAAAACTTCTAAGAAGCCGATGGGTCCTTGTACAATGCCCAAGAGGAGGCGGGGATGCTTTTAGGAAGCCTGTGGGTCCTTGCACGAAGCCCAAGAGGAGACTGATGAACAGTTCCAGAAGGGGTTTCACTTGGAACATTGGCCTTTTGTATATGAACTGTTCAAGGGGGAGATTTCTTAGATCTAGTTATCTAAAATTGTTGTAAAAGAAAATTCTCATGGTTTAGGTTATGTTTGAAATATCCGGGAGAACATCGGATGCCAGTAGACGAGGTTTTGTCTAGTTCTAGATGTAATTGCCGGGGAAACTATAAATATCTATACTAGTATTACACAGTCGATATGAGTTTATGAAAGAAGACTTACAGTGAAACATCCCCATAATACAGTTATATACATATGAAAGCGGTAAATGAAAGCGGGTAAACACTTACTCGGTTGTAGAGCTTCTATGCTGTTTGGTTAGTTGCTCAACAAAGAAATTGAAAATAACAGTATGTTACAAAATCAAAGGAGAAAGTGCTTTTTGAAAGGAAAATTGGGGCTTATAGCTCAAGGAAAGGCCCAGGGTTTAATCAGTGATCGCACTGTCGTTTTGTACATGGACTTATACAAGTGACTGAGGCCCAAGAAAGATTTTATGTACAAGGGGATGGGTCTTACACTCTCTCAAGAGGCCCAAAATGATTGAAAGTGAACAAAGATGGGTCTTATAGCTCGAGGAGAGGCCCAATGGTTTATTTTGAAAAGGGCGACGATCGCGCCGAGGTTTTAAAAACACCGTGGGTCTTATACAATGATTGAGGCCCAAAAGTTTTTGGTTTCAAAAGGGGATTGGGTCTTGCACTCTATTAGACGCCCAAAATGATTTTGAATGGGTCTTATAGCTCGAGGAGAGGCCCAGATGGTTTGTTTTAAACGGGCAATGATCGCGCCGAACTTTTGAAATACAACGGGACTTATACAACATTTGAGGCCCAAAATAGGTTTGTATTTACAAAGGATTGGGTCTTACACTCTATTAGAGGCCCAAAAAGTTTGAAAAAGTTTGATGAGGGTTGAATTAATCAAAAACCCTAATTTGTTTCCAAAATGTATTTTAATTGAATAAAATTCAATTAAATGATCAAAATTGTTAAACATGTGGAAAACAAATTGTGATCTTGGATTAATGATTCAAAAATCATGTTTTGACCTACAAAATGATTAGAAATCATTAAAATTTGCAAAATCAAGAAGGAAAAAATATTTTAAATGTCAAAAACAATTAAAATATTAATTCTTGGAAAAAATATCAATTATATGAAATAAATAATATTTTTAGGATTCTTTTGGTAAAATAAAATATTTTAACATTTTTGTGAATTATTAAAAAAAGAATCAACTCAAAATCATTAAAACTCAGAGAGAAATTTATTTTTGAATCAATTAAATAAAATCACAAAATTCAAATATTCAAATATTTGAAAAAGGGCGCCAAGAACATGGCAAGAACACGCGTCCTTCATCTGTTTCTGCAGATTTGTATTATCTATCCAATCTCACTGAATACTTGATGATATCATGCAATCTACATATCAATCTACTCGTTTCAACCTCACGATCATGTCTATGGTCTTTAATTTCATTTATTTTAAACATGGAGTAAGAAATCAAAAGAAACCTCAAGAACCCTAAAATTTGCATGAATGTTCAGAAATTCCATACACGATTCAAACAATGCAATTGATTGAGGGAAAACACTCCATGCATGATTATGAACATATGGCCAAATTATTGTGCAGCAAAAATTGTATGGATCATAGAGTTAGAAGATCTCATGATTACCACTTGCAACTGGTGATCGTGTTTTGTGTTAGAGGTGTTACAGCTTGGTTCCAAGGTTATGTACAGCTTCCCTAGGTGCTATGGAGTGTGTCGGATGCTTGGAGTGGTTGATTTGAGCTGGAACTTGATTTGGCACATCAACTGCAAATCTATCAAAGGCCTGAGCAATTGGCTAGTGATTTTGTGATTTTGGTGTTCCAGATGTTATGTGAGTGTTTGGATCACTTCTATATGATGTTTATGAGGTGTGTGTGTGTGATTGGTTTGGTTGGAATAGCTCTCAAACTCAAAACCCGATAGTGACTTGCCTTAGAAGGCAAAATTGGAGTGAAAGAAGAGATTTTGAGGAAAGCATCTTGTTACGGTGAAAATCGGATAACAAGTTATTAATTAACTTGCATCATTTTCTTTTACAACCGACTTTGATTTATCCAAAGGAAAGGTTCAAGATCGTTAAAAAAAATCTAAAGGGGAGATCTAAGGTTCGGGGGTTGGTTACGCCTAGGGAAGGTATTAGCACCCTAAACGTCCGTAGTACTCTACGGGAACCTCTTATTTTAATTTGTTAAATCTTACTCGCTTGCTAAGGGTGCTATGCTAAAGGTTGAAACCCTAGGGGTTTGATTCTAAGTATACTCGACAAAGCATCGCACTTTGCGCATACGTATCCTTACGGGAGTGGAATCAGAGTATCCGTAGTTCACCGATCTAAGGGTGAGGGATAGGAACCATTGACTATGGCCAAAGTTCCGAGGGGAAATGAGTATGACTCATTTTTAGAGTTCACGATAACTCTCTAAATCTACGTTATACGGGAAAGTGAGTTCTCATGATGATGAGAATCACATGGAGTGTAAGAACTCCAACCTACTTCTAGTTATGATTTCATTGGCTCACGATAGCCAAGAAATATGGGTGAACCTAGAAGGATAAGGTAAAATGACTTCAAGAATCAATTTAAGGTGTTCTCCCTTTGGAATGGGGGGAAAGATAACAGTTATAAAAAAACTACGAGATAACAAGTTATAATGCAAATATGATGATACAAAAGACATGGATAAGATGAGATGAAATAATATAGAAATAGTCTCGTCTTAATCATGATTTAATCGAGAAATCGATAATCAATGATTCTTGACTTTCATCGACCAAATAGGTGAATAAAATTTAAATAAAGAGAAAGTGGTCTCGTGTTGATCAAAGTTTTGTCCACTCAATGAAATCAACCAAACCAATGAGGTTTGTTATGTCATCGACCAAAATAAAGAAAGTGGAATCAAAATGAAAAATAAAAATCGGTCTCGTCTAAATCAAGATATAATCGATAAATTGATAATCTTAATATTTAACTTTCATTGACCAACAAACATAAATAAAAAGTGGCCTCACATTCATCAAGACTTTAATGATTTGAAATGATCAAAATCGAGATTTGTGTAACGTCATCGGCCTAAACAAAGATTGCGAAATGAAAATAAGGTTGATCTCGTCTTAATCAAGATTTAAATCGGTAAATCGATAATCTTGACATTTGACTTTCATCGATCAAAATAGAATCAGAATGAAAATAAAGTTGGTCTCGTTTAAATCAAGATTTAATCGATAAATCGATAATCTTGGATTTTTGACTTTCATCGACCAAAATAGAATCGGAAGTGAAAATAAAGTTGGTCTCGTTTAAATCAAGATTTAATCGATAAATCAATAATCTTGGATATTTGACTTTCATCGACCAAAATAGAATCGGAACACTAGTCTCGTCAAAATCAAGATTTAATCGAAGAATCGATAATCTTGGATTTTTTACTTTCATCGACCAAAATAGAATCGGAATAAAAATCAAGTTGGTCTCGTTTAAATCAAGATTTAATCGATAAATCGATAATCTTAGATTTCTAACTTTCATTGACCAAAAAAAATGAAATAGAAAGTGGCCTCCTACAAATCTAGATTTTAGTGATTTGAAATAAACCACCAAATCATGATTTTTATATATCATTGGCCCTAAAATAATTAAAAGCAGAATGAGAAATAAAAATACAAGTTGCTAAATATTAAAACATCCACCATTTTTTAGAAAAACTTCTAAAAATCTTTGAAAGAGACAAACCACAAAAGTAAATTAAAACTTTCCTAAAACAAATAAAAAGAGGGAGAGGCGGCTGAGAAAAAAATGGAAACGCATGAGGATCATGTGGGCTCAAAGCCTATCACCTCTCTTTAAAAGAGCACGGGCTAACGAATGAAACAAGGATGGTAAGAACACAAATGGGAACCTTGATCATGGACTCACCAAGGCCCACTGTCCAACAGCACGGATCAAAAAAGCCGCAACAACAACATTTTACAAACAAAACAACATAAGTCAAAAAGTGAAACACATATGAAAACAAAGACCAGAATAAACAAATGTGTGAAAAAAACAAAGGGGAGATAGGGTATGTTTCAAGAAAAAAAAAAAAGAAAGGAACGGCGTCGAAGAAACAAAGTGGCAAAAAAAGCTCAAACGATTCTCAACTTTCTTCGTGCGATCCCATCTCAATCTCTTCTTCCAATATCAGTTTCTCACTTATTCAACGGCGGTGATGGATGTTGTGCAGGTTTAAATTTATGATTTGGGTTTCATTTCGATTTTATCTTCTTCTTCTACTTCTGAATCGGTTTGGTGTTCATTGGTTTCATTCTCTTCCTCTCGCTTTTTCTATGTTCTGAATATGGGTTTGGGGTTCTTAAGTTGAATCGTGGTGGTGGTTTGCAAAAGGGTTTGGTGGCTGAGTTATGGTGAGGAAAATGGGTTGATGATTTTCTGGGTTTTGATTTGAAGAGGGTTTAGAGGGTGTTTGTGGTTGCTGTTGTTCTTGCTTGCTGAGTTATTGTTGTGGCCCAGTTGTCGATGATGTTGAATTCATAGTCGTTCAACTCTCTCTTAGTTTTCATTTCTCCCCTTCTGATTCTATTTTGTTTTCGGTGTTGTCAAAGGTGGTGTTGAGGTGCGTTGACGAAAGGGATCGTCGGCAGTAAGATGGAAGGGTTCGCGATGGGCGGTTAGGAGAGTGAGGCTCGTAGGTGGTGGTGAAAGATGTTGGGTGATTGAAGTTTAAAGGGTGGGGTTATGGAAGGTCCTGTGAGTGGCTAAGTATAGTTGGAGAAGTATTATTGAAGGGCGGGATTGAAGAGGTTGAAGAAGGTTGATGTTTGTGGTACCCACCGGATTGGTGGCGGACGAGAGATTAAGTGTGGTTGGCCGTTCCAACTTCCCCCCTTTTGATTTCTCTTCTTCTGCTATTTATTCTCCAAAAAACAGAATTTGTTTCTTAAATTTTATTTTGAAATTTTGATCGTTGGTGTCTTGTCATTTTCAGGCTGCAGAGGGAGCGTATTCGTACAAGCAGGTTCGACCTTTTTGGAGCATTGTCTTCTTCACTGAGTTGTTGTGTACAGACCATAGAAGTGGCAGCTGGCAAGGGTGGACTAGATTCCTATATTTTGTTGATTTTTTTGTAAACAAATGATATGTAACTTCATGCCAAAAACCAACTCAAAGAAGCTTTTGGGCCCTTTGTTGAACATGACCCAACGTAACATTAATATTCAAATATGTAGTCAAAAGTTCAGCATATTCAAACAAAGGATTTTGTTTAATTGGATTTGAATAAATATGGGTTAAAATGGAAAATTATTTGAAAATGATACAATGGTTTTCTAAAAAGGTTTTAAACGGATAATGATTAATATTATAAATTAAAATGGATATTTGAATGGAAATTAAAAGACAAGTTTATAGAATTGATGTGGACTAAGAATGAAAACGGTTCTAAAAAAAAGGGTAATTGAATTGAAAATATGGATATGGATAAATTGAGAAATTGGTTAATTTGATAATTGAAATTGGTGTGAAATGGATACTGATAGAAGTTGAAATAGATATTTGAATATGGATAAAAGGAAATTTGGATAATTGGAAATGAGAAATGGTTAATAAAAGATTATTGAAATTGGTGTGAAATTAAAGGTGCCAAATTAGGGTAAAAAAATTGGTGAGAGGGTCATGGAGAGGGTTATGGAGACAATCTCATAGAGACTTGCTTGATTCAATACTCCACCCAAGATCTTGATTAAACACTCCTGAATCTCCTTAAGATAAAACCTGATAAAAATAAAACAAACACAAACAACCTGATAAAAGGGTTAGTTATGCAATATGCTTGACCTATTATGATATGCAGAAGATCAATTAATCTAAGGGAAAAAATTTGGGGTACAACAGTTGCCCATATTTAAATATCTTCACCGGATGGCACGAGGAACGACGATCCTCGGGACATCAAGGTGAAAGATATTTAAATATAGAAAACCGAAAATTTTGCCCTTAGATACAAAGACGTGCAATGCTACTAATATGTGATATGATGCCATGCAAAAATGCATGAATGCAGACAAAACAAAACAACAAAGAAAGAAGAGCCACCAAACACAGATGAGCTTCACTGGGGAAGCCAAAAAGAAGGTTAGTATCCACGAGGAAAAGACTCCTTGGGGATGCAGGCTAACCAACAAAAGAGATTCAGTGGGGAGACTCAGAGGAAACACCGGGGATAGAAAACAAAAGGGGATCTCCACTGGGGAAGGATCCAGGGATATGGACGACAGGTTTAAACATGACCGGACGACACTGGGGAAAAGAACACATTCTTACTGGGCAAGAAACCAAAAAGAATACATGATTTCCACTGGAGATCAGTTGAAATAAAAAGATAGAAACCCGAAGAAAGATTTTATGGGGATTTCTTATGTCGAAGAGTTCACACGGGATCTTCAAGAAAAGCTAGAAAAGACAGAGACGAACTCTGCACGCCAGATAAAAACACCTGGAGTTAGCAATACAGGTTCAAGATAACCTGATATAAGCAAACAGTTCACGATAACCGAAGATAAACAACTGGAGTTTAAATGGGAACAAAGTTAATGAGCCAAGAATAGACTTTGGTATTCCTGAGAGTTGGTTGAAATAACACATAATCTGCTTCATGAGGAAAATCGGTAGGAGCCAGAAAGTAACCTTATTGGAAGTAGAACCAAGAAATGGGCTCCAATAAAAGTATCTAGAATGATTGATCATCAAGTCAAAACATGACTAGATGACATTCTAGAAAGGATCCGCAATGAAGGTTGAACTGGAGAAACGGTCTTTGTTGGAAAAAAAAAACATCCAAAGTGATGGAACAACAAGTTCACGTATGACCGGTTGGAACTTTAGAAGAAGAAGTACCTCATTGGAGTAAAACCAAAAGATGGGCCCCAATAAAGGTATCTAGAATGATTGATCATCAAGGCTAGATGATATTCTAGAAAATATCCGCAATGAAGGTTGAACTGAAAAACGGTCTTCATTGGGAAAAGACATCCAAAGTGATGGAACAACAGGTTCAAGTATGACCGGTTGGCACTTTAGAAGGAAAACAACCTTATTGGAGATAGAACCAAAAAATGGGCTCCAATGAAGGTATCTAGAATGATTGATCATCAAGGCTAGATGACATTCTAGAAAGCATCCGCAATGAAGGTTGAACCGAAAAATGGTCTTCATTGGGAAAAAACATCCAAAGTGATGGAACAACAGGTTCAAGAATGACCGGTTGGCACTTTAGAAAAAGAAACCTTATTGGAGATAGAACCAAGAAATGGGCCCCAATAAAGGTATCTAGAATGATTGATCATCAAGGCTAGATGACATTCTAGAAAGGATCCGCAATGAAGGTTGAACCGAAAAACAGTCTTCACTGGGAAAAATACATCCAAAGTGATGGAACAACAGGTTCAAGCATGACCGTTTGGCATTTTAGAAAGAAAAATAACCTTATTGGAGATAGAACCAAAAATGGGCCCCAATAAAGGTATCTAGAATGATAGGTTAGCACCGGGGTTGCATAACTGAAGATAAGGCTTCCTGGGGAATACCCATTATGGTTGCAAGAAGGTTGAATAGTACCAGAGATAGATAAGTTGCTCATAAGAGACTGCCAAGCTTCTTCAAGAGATTGTTACTTCAAAGATATGATGATATCACAACACTGTTGGAGAAATAATCTTGTCTTCAATGAGGATCTGTGAAAGATGCTTCTTGTGAGAAACGGTGAAAATAAATGCATGTTCAAAGATAGGTTTGAAAACCACACCTGCTAGGGACCAAAGTTCAATCTAGGGATAAGCTAGAAAGAAACGATCAAACAAGACTCCAATTTAGGAATGAACTCAAATGGGGATTTATCTTATCAGAATGTGGAAAAGATAACTGAACCAACCATCATCCACGAGAATCAAACCCTGTGGGAAATTCAGAAAAGATGAGCACTTTATGCCTAGGGCTGACTTCTATTGGAGTGAATAGACAAACCCAGTCACTTGGGGAGACAAACACCAAAGTGAACCAAAACAGGTAAACACCAGAAAAGGAAACAAAAATGTTAATATGCTATGCATATGAATGCTTATGCCATGCTTATGCTTATGCTGACAAAACATACAGAAAGCAAAACTGGAGATGAAATAAACGTCTCGACAAGGATACCCAGCCAAACTCATCAGATTGGACCAATACTGGGGGTGAAGAAGAAGAATCAACAACTTCACTGGTGAAAAGAGTATTCCACTTGAGGTATAACATCATAAGGATTGCCATCATGAGCTTGATTTCTTTGTTGGAGGAGAATCCATGGAGAAATGTCAAGATTAGCTGAAGTAACAGCTTATTGGGGAGCTAGCAAGGATATCATAAGAACAAAGTAGTTATGCATCCCACTGGCAATGATCATCTTCAAATCTTATCTACCCCAGGCTATATGGTCTGTCAGAAGATGATAACAAGAGGTTTTTGTAGAAGAATTGGCATGCAAGGTGTTTCAATATCTTCAAACTCTTGGAGAAATCTCGGCGTAACTGCCCCAGATTTATTGCATTCACACAACAAGGTCCTTAAACTTGCTTCAGCCTGGTTATTTGACAATTTGGGGAACAAACTTGCCCCTGTCAACTTGGTTGATCTGTGACGGAGATGTCCCTGACTCACTGTTTTTTAGAGATTTGCCGAATCTCGACCTGATTGCCCCTAATTAACTAATAGGTAATCAAAAGGATTTTACAGAAGAATTGGCATACCAGATGCTTCAATGTCTTCAAACTTTTGAAAAGAAATGAACCTAGACACAATTGCCTCTATTCAGCTGTATTCATAATACTCAAACTATTGTAGAAACGACTGGGGAACAGAACTTGTCCCTGCTGATAGGTCACTGGAGCCCACACTTGTCATAAGATGATCTGGAGATGACTGGCTCTAGTATCTTGAACTTTGACGAATTCTGCCCCTGATTTGATAGATTGACAAATCTTTCCGCTTGGTTGCCCCTGATTGAGATTCCTTTGTCAAGTCAAATCCCTTAGCTGGCTGCGTTCATTGGGATTCCTTTGATATTGAATTGTTTATACAAACAAGTATTGTTCATCAAAAATTGGCAATTTCAATGCGATATTCTTGCAAGCTTTTTGAAATCAAGTTTTATTGATGAAAACACACATAGTGGAATGATTAAAGTGAATCTAGTCATTAACAGAATGACAGATGAAGTGATCAACACACGCAAATAGCAAAGATCATTAGGAGTCAGGTTAATCAACCTTGCTGTAGTATGCTTTCAAAATAACCTTACCTCAATTAGGTCTTTTAAGGGTTGTAACGTGGCTTGGTTCATAGTTCATGAAACAAAAGATAAAGGCTCAAAGTTTATTTGTCCCACCCAATCTTCGTGATGAACTCCAATCCTACACTCAGTTAACTCAAGCTATACATTCAAGTTTCCAAAAGCTAGGAAGTCACTTGATTTGAGAGAGCTGATTGACGCCTTACACGAAGCGTTTGCATTCGATTGCATAACCAAGTTAAACTGAGAACTACCCTGCCCCAAGGTTGAGATTTAAGGGTTTTTTGTGTAAGAAAAGGAAGCTCCTACTTCTAGGCTCGAAGGGTTAACAAGGGATTATCTTCCTTATTTCTCCAGTGTTTAGGAGTTAAAACAATGCCTTATATCATCAGTAAGGGTTGAATCGGCAGCATACCATAGCAATTATGAACACGAGGTTTTCATCATCCTCCCTAATCCTTGCTTAACAATAAGTTTGATAAATGGAAAAGAAATAAGATGAAGATATTATTATATTTTTTGTGTGGCGATAAAAGTAGATGAGTGAAACGAATGGACTTAATCCAAAAGATGCACAAACATTTCATTAATCTTGCCGATTTGAAATAACAATAGCTTATAGGCAAATACAAATTCAAAGTGCAAAGGAAATACAATAAAAATTGCTGAAAAATCCAAAAGATTGCCAGCTTTAGGGAATCAAATACAGCAAATCAAAGAGGAGCTCAATCATAGACCCCTAATCCATCTTTGTCTTGATGCATCCTTTACTTATCTCGTGAGCGGGTAAGGATTGTTCCTGATATTAGGCTGGGAGCCATCGAAAGACAAAATGTTTCTCTCTACTAAGTCCTTCACAATATGCTTCAAAGCAAAACAACCTTCTAAATTATGGCCTGGTGCACCTTCATGGAATGCGCAATGGGCGTTGGGATTGTAAGAAGGTGGAAGCGGATTAGGAGGTGGGCCTGACGACCTTGTAGTTATTAATCCTTGTTGCACCAAAACAGGATACAATGTTGTATACGTCATAGGAATCGGAGGAATCGGAGGCCTTCCACCCTTTCTTTTGCCTGGAATGTTCTGACGAGAAACTTGAGTCCGTTGGCGATAAGCAGGAGCGTTGGGCGCTCGTTGATACACTGGTGGTTGAGGAACCGGCTGATAAACAGAAGCTTGGCGATTGAACGTTGGCGCAATGGCGGCCACATAAGGTTGCTGAATAGAATAACACTGTTGTCGCTCCTGACGTTTCCAGAACTGATTTTTCTTCTTTTTGTTTGTCATCACCACACTGGTATATCCTTCCCTTTTGAAGGATTTCTTGGCATCGTTGCTCGAACTATCAGCTCTCTTGGTCATTTTCCCACTCTTCAGACCAAGCTCTACTTTAACCCCCACAGCCACAATATCGCAAAAATTAGCAGACACACTACTGATCATCCTTTCATAGAATTTCGGTCTCACCGTGTTGACAAACCAATCCGTTAACTCTTTTTCAGATAAAGGTGGCTCTACCTGTGAATCCAACTCTCTCCATCTCTGTGCATACTCTTTAAAAGACTCAGTATCGTTCTGAGACATACTCAGTAGTTATCTGCGATCTGGCGCTAGGTCCATGTTATATTTGTAATGCTTTACAAAAGCATCAGATACATCTTGAAAGCGTTGGATCCTAGATTGGTCCAAAGTCAAATACCACTTTGCAGCTGCTCCTTTCAAACTATCTTGGAAGAAGTGGATCATCAACTTATCATTATCCATAAATGCAGCCATTCGTCGGAAATACATGACCAAATGTGACTTAGGATAGGTCGCACCTGAGTATAGGTCGAAATTGGGTAGTTTTAACTTGGGTGGAATTACCAAGCCTGAGACTAAGCACATATCCTTAACATTAGTATTAAATACATTGCTCTCTTCCATTGCTTTCAATTTCCTCTGAATTATCTCTACACTTTCCTTCAGCCTTTCATGTCGATTATCCCCTTCTTCGGACATATTGACATAATCATAAACCGGATGTGGGTTCTGAAAAACTGGGTGCAGCTGAGCTTGCACTGCTACTGGAGTGAAGGTAGGAATGGCGTGAAAAGCCTCATTAACCAAAGGAACAGCTTGTTGAGTAGAAGTGACGGCCGGAGCACGTATAAAGTTAAAAGGCATGCCCAAAGTGGGGTTCACGGTAGTAAAGGGAGGTTCTACAGTTGTAGTGATAATCTCGGAGACCACTGTCGCTTGTGTATCCATCTTTGCCCTTATAACTTGAATTGCTTCCAGAATCTACCCCATTCCTCCTCGGAGCTCGCTCAATTCATTGTTGACTCTGTCCATTTCACAGTACTGTTCAGACATCCTTTGTCGAGTTTGGCTTGAGTGTTGTCGATTCAAAGATGATTCTGAAGGGAAAACGACGACATGAGAAGAGGACAAGGAAGAATGCACATGCTATGACATGATTCAAATGAGATGCTAATGCAAGCCAAATGGTTTCAAGGAACTCAAAGGCAAGTTGCAAAACTTTTTTGGAAAATTGAAGAAGTTTTATTTTAAAATCCCTGATCTCTATTGATCTTTGTAAAGGAAACAAACATTTGAGTTCCTCGAAACCAAAGGGCTAAGGATGCTTGAATTTATGGATGCATAAAGCACACGAGCACAAACATATGTACGCACCACAAAACATACAAATCCTAGGTTTTGGGGTTCACATGAATGGAGCCAAGGTTTACCCATCCCAATAGGTATGTACCACTGGTTTTCACCTGCTGAACGGCGTTCTAAGAAGTTCCCAGAGTCGACAACCCATCTTTCGGATTTTATCAACTTCCCAATTGCTCGGTGATTAATAAAATTCTCAAGAGAGTCTCGTCTGAGTGTAGTATCACGTAGCAACCATTTAGGATTACTCCCTCATAGTCATCGCACTACATCCTAAATAGGCCAAGTGGGGTAAAAGGGTAACTAAAGGTCATCAGTGTCACGGGCTCCTAGGTCAAAAGTAGTAACGCATTCACGATTGCTCGTTCAACATATACCAATTCCGAGAGGGCCTTAACTGAGTGTAGACTTCAAGTTCCCTCCTTTGGGATTTCTCCCTCGAAGTTCCCTTGACTATGTCCACGGTTCCTAAACAAATGTGTTCTCTCAAGTCCGGGTTAGGACTTATCTCACTCATAGATACCATGTCAACCCATAGAACAGATATACAAATATATAGGCAAGTATAACAGGTATATAAGCAGATATAAGTAAAACAAGCAACATAATAACATGAATGCAAGATAGGCTTAACCCTCTAAAATGATGTTTCCCCAGTGAAGTTGCCATTTCTGTTGCGGTGAAAATCGGATAACGAGCTATTAATTAACTTGCATCATTTTCTTTTACAACCGATTTTGATTTATCCAAAGGAAAGGTTCAAGATCGTTAAAAAACCTAAAGGGGAGATCTAAGGTCCGGGGGTTGGTTATGCCTAGGGAAGGTATTGGCACCCTAAACGTCTGTAGTACTCTATGGGAACCTCTTGTTTTAATTTGTTAAATCTTACTCGCTTGCTAAGGGTGCTATGCTAAAGGTTGAAACCCTAGGGGTTTGATTCTAAGTATACTCGACAAAGCATCGCACTTTGCGCCTACGTATACTTACGGGAGTGGAATCAGAGTATCTGTAGTTCACTGATCTAAGGGTGAGGGATAGGAACCATTGACTATGGCCAAAGTTCCAAGGGGAAATGAGTACGACTCATTTTTAGAGTTCACGATAACTCTCTAAATCTACGTTATAGGGGAAAGTGAGTTCTCATGATGATGAGAATCACATGGAGTGTAAGAACTCCAACCTACTCTAGTTATGATTTCATTGGCTCAAGATAGCCAAGAAATATGGGTGAACCTAGAAGGATAAGGTAAACTGACTTCAAGAGTCAATTTAAGGTGTTCTCCCTTTGGAATGGG
This sequence comes from Lathyrus tuberosus, assembly GCA_022829125.1. Taxonomy (NCBI): domain Eukaryota; kingdom Viridiplantae; phylum Streptophyta; class Magnoliopsida; order Fabales; family Fabaceae; genus Lathyrus; species Lathyrus tuberosus. The sequence continues at coordinate 489,596 of JALAZF010000241.1, read as the reverse complement.
GGGAAAGATAACAGTTATAGAAAAACTACGAGATAACAAGTTATAATGCAAATATGATGATACAAAAGACATGGATAAGATGAGATGAAATAATATAGAAATAGTCTCGTCTAAATAATGATTTAATCGAGAAATCGATAATCAATGATTCTTGACTTTCATCGACCAAATAGGTGAATAAAATTTAAATAAAGAGAAAGTGGTCTCGTGTTGATCAAAGTTTTGTCCACTCAATGAAATCAACCAAACCAATGAGGTTTGTTATGTCATCGACCAAAATAAAGAAAGTGGAATCGAAATGAAAAATAAAAATCGGTCTCGTCTAAATCAAGATATAATCGAGAAATCGATAATCTTAATATTTGACTTTCATTGACCAACAAACATAAATAAAAATTGGCCTCACATTCATCAAGACTTTAATGATTTGAAATTATCAAAATCGAGATTTGTGTAACGTCATCGGCCTAAACAAAGATTGTGAAATGAAAATAAGGTTGATCTCGTCTTAATCAAGATTTAAATCGGTAAATCGATAATCTTGACATTTGACTTTCATTGATCAAAATAGAATCGGAATGAAAATAAAGTTGGTCTCATTTAAATCAAGATTTAATCGATAAATTGATAATCTTGGATTTTTGACTTTCATCGACCAAAATAGAATCAGAAGTGAAAATAAAGTTGGTCTCGTTTAAATCAAGATTTAATCGATAAATCAATAATCTCGGATTTTTTACTTTCATCGACCAAAATAGAATCGGAACACTAGTCTCGTCTAAATCAAGATTTAATCGAAGAATCGATAATCTTGGATTTTTTATTTTCATCGACCAAAATAGAATCGGAATAAAAATTAAGTTGGTCTTGTTTAAATCAAGATTTAATCGATAAATCGATAATCTTAGATTTCTAACTTTCATTGACAGAAAAAAATGAAATAGAAAGTGGCCTCCTACAAATCTAGATTTTAGTGATTTGAAATAAACCACCAAATCATGATTTTTATATATCATTGGCCCTAAAATAATTAAAAGCAGAATGAGAAATAAAAATACAAGTTGCTAAATATTAAAAGATCCACCATTTTTTAGCAAAACTTCTAAAAATATTTGAAAGAGACAAACCATAAAAGTAAATTAAAACATTCCTAAAACAAATAAAAAGAGGGAGAGGTGGCTGAGAAAAAAATGGAAACGCATGAGGATCATGTGGGCTCAAAGCCCATCACCTCTCTTTAAAAGAGCACGGGCTAACGAATGAAACAAGGATGGTAAGAACACAAATGGGAACCTTGATCATGGACTCACCAAGGCCCACTGTCCAACAACACGGATCAAAAAAGCAGCAACAACAACATTTTACAAACAAAACCACATAAGTCAAAAAGTGAAACACATATGAAAACAAAGACCAGAATAAACAAATGTGTGAAAAAAACAAAGGGGAGACAAGGTATGTTTCAAGCGAAAAAAAAAGAAAGGAACGGCGTCGAAGAAACAAAGTGGCAAAAAATGCTCAAACGATTCTCAACTTTCTTCGTGCGATCCCGTCTCAATCTCTTCTTCCAATCTCAGTTTCTCATTTATTCAACAGCGGTGATGGATGTTGTGAAGGTTTGAATTTATGATTTGGGTTTTGTTTCGGTTTTATCTTCTTCTTCTACTTCTGAATCGGTTCGGTGTTCATTGGTTTCATTCTCTTCCTCTCGCTTTTTCTATGTTCTGAATATGGGTTTGGGGTTCTTAAATTGAATCGCGGTGGTGGTTTGCAAAAGGGTTTGGTGGCTGAGTTATGGTGAGGAAAATGGGTTGATGATTTTCTGGGTTTTGATTTGAAGAGGGTTTAGAGGGTGTTTGTGGTTGCTGTTGTTCTTGCTTGCTGAGTTATTGTTGTGGCCCGGTTTTCGACGACGTTGAATTCATAGTCGTTCAACTCTCTCTTAGTTTTCATTCCTCCCCTTCTGATTCTATTTTGTTTTCGGTGTTGTCAAAGGTGGTGTTGAGGTGCGTTGACGAAAGGGATCGTCGGCAGTAAGATGGAAGGGTTCGCGATGGGCGGTTAGGAGAGTGAGGCTCGTAGGTGGTGGTGAAAGATGTTGGGTGATTGAAGTTTAAAGGGTGGGGTTATGGAAGGTCCTGTGAGTGGCTAAGTATAGTTGGAGAAGTATTATTGAAGGGCGGGATTGAAGAGGTTGAAGAAGGTTGATGTTTGTGGTACCCACCGGATTGGTGGCGGACGAGAGATTAAGTGTGGTTGGCCGTTCCAACTTCCCCCCTTTTGATTTCTCTTCTTCTGCTATTTATTCTCCAAAAAACAGAATTTGTTTCTTAAATTTTATTTTGAAATTTTGATCGTTGGTGTCTTGTCATTTTCAGGCTGCAGAGGGAGCGTATTCGTACAAGCAGGTTCGACCTTTTTGGAGCATTGTCTTCTTCACTGAGTTGTTGTGTACAGACCATAGAAGTGGCAGCTGGCAAGGGTGGACTAGATTCCTATATTTTGTTGATTTTTTTGTAAACAAATGATATGTAAATTCATGCCAAAAACCAACTCAAAGAAGCTTTTGGGCCCTTTGTTAAACATGACCCAACGTAACATTAATATTCAAATATGTAGTCAAAAGTTCAGCATATTCAAACAGAGGATTTTGTTTAATTGGGTATGAATAAATATGGGTTAAAATGGAAAATTATTTTAAAATGATACAATGGTTTTCTAAAAAGGTTTTAAACGGATAATGATGGATATTATAAATTAAAATGGATATTTGAATGGAAATTAAAAGACAAGTTTATAGAATTGATGTGGACTAAGAATGAAAACGGTTCTAAAAAAAAGGGTAATTGAATTGAAAATATGGATATGGATAAATTGAGAAATTGGTTAATTTGATAATTGAAATTGATGTGAAATGGATATTGGTAGAAGTTGAAATAGATATTTGAATATGGATAAAAGGAAATTTGGATAATTGGAAATGAGAAATGGTTAATAAAATATTATTGAAATTGGTGTGAAATTAAAGGTGCCAAATAAGGGTAAAAAAATTGGTGAGAGGGTTATGGAGACAATCTCATAGAGACTTGCTTGATTCAATACTCCACCCAAGATCTTGATTGAACACTCCTGAATCTCCTTAAGATAAAACCTGATAAAAATGAAACAAACACAAACAACCTGATAAAAGGGTTAGCTATGCAATATGCTTGACCTATTATGATATGCAGAAGATCAATGGATCTAAGGGAAAAAATTTGGGGTACAACACATTTGTTTGATGGCTTTGGTGTACTCAAACTGATCATAGATGAGCTCTATTTATAGTAGAGCAAGTTTGTTTTGCAAGGAATAATGAATGGCAACTGCTGTATAGGTTTGGCAAATGTTGACCAATGAGAATCCAAGTCTCCTCTAGCCATTGACTAGAGGTTAGGGCACAGGCTGCTGGTTCCCTTGGTTTTGGATAAGTCTTGACTGAATTCAATTGGCAATGGCTCAGTCCATGCCACCTTGGTGTATGCATTGAATGTTCCAATCCAAAATTGGAGTCTTGTCCCTCTTTTAGACAATTCTAGGTTTGGCATGCTATTTTTGGTTCCAAAGACTTGGGAGGCTTGGGATCAGAGTTGGTTCCTCCTTGGTCCCCCCTTGAGGTGTTCAGATGGGTAGAATTGCTTGGAAGAAAATGATCTCCACTGGGGATCCATTTGAAATAAAACGATAGACAGATTTTATGGGATTTCTTATACTGAAGAGTTCAAACGGGATCTTCAAGAAAAGCCAGAAAAGAGAGAGATAAACTCGTGTGTCAGATAATAAAATATGACTGAACGTTTTAGCTAGGAATAAGGTTAATGAGCCATTAATAATGGGACTCGGGTACCAATATGAGTTGGACTCCAATACGAGTTGGAAAAGACACCAGTTTGGGGTGATAGTTTAGATACCAGTATGAGCTGTATTTTGAATGTTAGTATGAGCCGGATTTTTGGATACCAGTATGAGCTGGATTTTTGGATACCAGTATGAGCTGGATTTTTGATACCAGTATGAGCCGGATTTTTGGGTACCAGTATGAGCTGGATTTTTGGGTACCAGTATGAGCCGGATTTTTGGATACCAGTATGAGCTGGATTTTTGGATACCAGTATGAGCTGGATTTTTGGGTACCAGTATGAGCTGGATTTTTCGGTACCAGTATGAGTTGGATTTTTGGATACCAGTATGAGCTGGATTTTTGGATACCAGTATGAGCTGGATTTTTGGATACTAGTATGAGCTGGTTAAATATCTGGTAGGTTAATACCGGGGTTTGTAGGTTAGACTTCCTGGGGAATAGTGATCAAAGAGTCAAAAACCTGGCGCATGCAGGTAAAGACCGGACGCAAACAAGACAACAGACTAAAAGTATGCAAACCAGCAAAAAAGAGGTATCGGGAGATAAGGACCCAACAAGCAAAACGCACACAAATGCCAAGATGTACAATGCTATGGTATGATGCGAATGTCAAATGATATGCAAGAGACAGCTGAGACGACGGACTGGGAAAAATGAGTGGAAGGAGAGACACATCCACTGCAAGGAGTCACGCTGAAATCTAGAGGTAATCAGTCTTAGGGCCAATCCAGGAATGTCCTTACTTTACTGGGGAAATGAAATTTCACATTTTCAACAGACATCTGTGAAGGTACACGGGAGAATCCCTTTATATCGTGGCATCAGGTCATTACTGAGATGTTCTAATTCAGGGGAGTATTTGTCAATTTTTCTTCAATGACAAGCCTGGATGATTTATCAATGTTTTCGTCATAACCAGAGTTTTGAGGGAAGTAATTTATTTCACTGAGTTGTCCCTAATGCCAAAGCAAAAATTTATATTTTCATTATGTTTTCTCAAAATATTTTTTTTCAAAACATTTTCCGCTTTCAAAACCATTATTGATGAATAAGTTAAGTTTTGCATAACAAGGAAAATAACAGAGCAATGATAAACGTCAAACAAAGAATGGCTCAAAAATCTGATTTCATTAGAATGGTAACTTGCCAATAGCGAAGTTCCATGGAACATTACAATTGAAAAATGGCAATTTGGGAAAAGGTTACATCATATTCAGTGACCACTATCCTCCCTAATAACTAAGAGTCCTAAAATCTTTGCTGCTGATGAGGATCAACGAAAACTGAGCTTCTTCCAGAATTCTTGGAGGTAGGTGACAACCCGGTCTGACACGGTGAAACACCTTTGTCCCTAACTTTTGCCTGGACCGCCTTTTCGGGTTTTCAGTCCAACGGGACGCTCTTTTTTTCCTAGGCCGCCCTTTCGGGTTTTCGAACTAGCGAGCTCTTTCTGTTTTATTTGATCCCTAACTTTTGCCTGAGTCTCCTTCATAGGTTATAACCCACCGGGATACCCTAATCTTGCCTAAGTCGCCATTTCTGGTTTTTGACTTAGCGGGTTTTTTAGGCGTAATATTTTCGTACTGAGTCAGCGTTCACAGGGTGTGCGAGTTGTTCACCATCCATCGTTTTGAGGAATAAGAAGCCTCCTGAGAACACAGTTTTTACCACAAACGAACCCTCATAGTTAGGTGCCCATTTTCCGCGAGCATCCCTTTGATACGACAGGATTTTATTGAGTACAAGTTCGCCTTCTCGAAATTATCGAACACGGACCTTCTTGTCGAATGCCCTCTTCATTCTCTTCTGATACAAGTACCCATGACACATGGCGGTCAGTCGATTTTCGTCAATGAGGTTCAGTTGGTCATATCTCTCTCTGACCCATTCCGCTTCATCAAGCTTGGTTTCCATCAGGATTCTCAGAGATGGTATCTCTACTTCAATGGGGAGGACAACATCCATTCCATATACCAGAGAAAAGGGAGTCCCTGTCGAAGTTCGAACCGAAGTTCTCTATCCGTGTAACGCAAATGGTAACATTTCATGCCAATCCTTATAAGTCTTGACCATTTTCTGCAGGATCTTTTTGATGTTCTTGTTGGCAGCTTCGACAGCTCCATTCATCTTGGGACGGTAGGGTGAAGAATTGTGATGCTCAATTTTGAAATTGTCACATAACTCTTTCATTGTCTTGTTATTCAGATTTGTCCCATTGTCGGTTATGATCTTGTTGGGGATTCTATAACGACAGATGATATTGTTTTTGATGAAACGAGCAACCACTTGCTTGGTCACGTTGGCATAAGAAGCAGCTTCAATCCACTTGGTAAAATAATCGATGGCCACTAGAATAAAACGATGACCATTAGAAGCTTTCGGCTCAATAGCTCCGATCATGTCAATGCCCCACATGGAAAAAGGCCAAGGAGATGATAATACATTTAGCAAGGTCGGAGGAACATGCATCTTATCAGCATAGATCTGGCACTTATGACACTTTTTAGCGTATTGGATACAGTCAGCTTCCATAGTCAACCAATAATACCCAACCCTTAAGATCTTCTTAACCATAGCATGCCCATTGGCGTGAGTGCCAAAGGCTCCTTCATGAATATCGTGCATCAACAGGTCCGCTTCTCGTTTATCAATACATCTTAGCAGGACCATGTCGTGATTTCTCTTGTAAAGCACATCATTGCTGAGGAAGAATTTAGATGACAACCTCCGCAAGGTTTTCTTATCAAGACTGGAAGCATTGGCAGGATACTCTTGAGTCTTCAGATAATTCATGATGTCGTGAAACCACAGTTTTCCATCCATCTCTTCTTCAACTGACTGGAAGTAAGCGGGTCCGGTCTTACGCTCGATACTGATGAGAGGCGCTTCATTGAAAAACCTGACTTGCCACATCGAAGCTAGCATTGCTAGGGAGTCAGCTATGTGATTCTCAGAGCGAGGAACATGACGAAATGTAATCTCATCAAAGTACTTGATCATTTCCACAATATAAGCACGATATGGGATCAGTTTCTTATCTTTAGTTTCCCATTCGCCTTTGACTTGATAAATAACCAAAGCCGAATCACCCATAACTTCTAGAATCTTGATTCTGAGATCAATTGCAGCTTCTAAACCCAAAATACAAGCTTCATACTCGGCAACATTGTTCGTACATTCAAAGTTTAACCTTGCTGTAAAAGGAGTATAACCGCCGGCAGGGTTCATCAGTACAACACCCACACCATGTCCTTTGAAGTTGGAAGAACCATCAAACATCATCTTCCATCTGGAACCGGGTTCAGGACCTTCGTCGGGGCCTGACTCTTCCAATCTTTTACTACCATGATATCTTCGTCAGGGAAGTTAAACTTGAGAGGTTCATATTCTTCGACAGGTTGATCTGCAAGATATTCCGATAACACACTCCCCTTGATAGATTTCTGAGCAACGTACTGGATATCGTATTCTGACAGCAGCATGTGCCATCGAGCAAATCTTCCTATTTGAGCAGGCTTCTCGAAGATGTACTTTATTGTATCCATTTTGGAGATCAGCAAAGTAGTGTGGCAAATCAGATATTGCCTTAGACGTTTGGCAGCCCATGGTAAAGCACAGTAGGTCTTCTCAAGCAGTGAGTATCGACTCTCGCTCTCAGCGAACTTTTTACTTAGATAATAGATAGCATGCTCTTTGCGACCAGTTTCTTCGTGTTGTCCCAAAACACAACCCATGGATCCTTCTAAAACCATCATGTACATGAAGAAAGGTCTTCCAGGAACAGGAGGAACCAAAATAGGCGGTTCTTGCAGATAGTTCTTGAGTTTTTCAAAGGCTTGTTGGCAATCAGCACTCCACTCTACTGTCTGATTCTTGCAGAGCAACTTGAAAATTGGTTCACAAGTAGGAGTCATGTTGGAGATGAATCTGGAGATATAGTTTAAACGGCCTAAAAATCCTCTTACTTGCGACTCAGTCTGCGGAGCTGGCATCTCTTGAGTGGCTCGCACCTTATCAGAATCTACTTCAATTCCTCTTTGACTGACGATAAAACCGAGCAATTTCCCTGATATGACATCGAAGGTACATTTGGCAGGATTCAACTTTAGCTGGTATTTCCGAAGCCTTTTGAATAACTTCAGAAGATGGTCCAAATGTTCATCCTCACTCCGGGACTTAGCAATCATATCATCCACGTACACTTCAATTTCTTTATGGATCATGTCGTGGAATAAAGTCACCATGGCTCTTTGATAAGTTGTCCCTGCATTTTTTAAACCGAAGGGCATGACTTTGTAGCAATATGTTCCCCATGAAGTGATGAACGTAGTTTTATCCATATCGGCCGGATCCATTCTGATCTGATTGTAGTCTGAGAAGCCATCCATAAATGAGAAGACTGAAAATCGAGCTTATTATCCACAAGAGTGTCTATATGCAGAGGAGGGAAATCATCCTTAGGACTGACATTGTTGAGATCCCTGTAGTCTACGCACATTCGTACTTTACCGTTCTTCTTCATCACTGGCACAATGTTGGCTACCCATTCGGGATACTTTGAAACCGCTAGGAAACCTGCATCTAGTTGCCTTTTAACCTCATCTCTGATCTTGAGAGCCATGTCAGGTCTACTTCTGTGAAGTTTGTGCTTCACCGAAGGACAATTGGGTTTGAGCGGTAGCTTATGAACTACTATGTCTGTATCCAAGCCAGGCATATCCTGATAAGACCAAGCGAACACATCTACATATCCTTCCAAAAGCAGTACCAGCCGTCGTCTGACGTCTTCCCCAAGTGTTTCCCCAACCTTGACCTCTTTCTTCTTTTCTTCGGTACCAATGTTGATGATGTCGACTTGTTCCTCATGCGGTTGAAGATCCGTGTACTGATATTCACACATTTCTGCCAAATCATCAAGGACCTCATAGTCCTCCTCATCCTCAGCTTGATAAATAGGTGAGTCAAAGTCAATAGTGAGATTAGGATCACTGAATACAATAGGTTTGGGATCTATTATGCATGATGGAGGGATTTATTTTATTAAAATGCACAAAACTCAAATGCAAAAAGAAAATGTTTTTGTAGTTTTGAAAAGATTGCCATTTTCCTTAAAAAAACAAAAGAACAGTAAAATAAAGACAAAGAATTTAACAAAACAATCACTTTCATTGATTAATAAGAGTGAAAATTGGTGGCCCATACAAAATAATCCAATAGCCTCTAGCACAGCTACGGAATTTGAAAACATCAACAAAAGCAAGAAAATTACTCAGGCATAGGGTACAAAGTAGGGATCTCAATAGATTCCCAATTACTCAAAGTGGCGTCACACTGAAAAACCAAGTGATCGATGTCTTTGCCTTCAGCGTCTTCGATGATGGCATGGACCTGATGTCCTCCACTGACGAACATCTCTTGAATTGTCTTCAGTCTTCCCATGGTCGAAGCAGCTTTTTCCTCAGGAGTTGGTTTGTAACCCAACCCTTGGTACTTTTCTCTCCCTTGGACTTCGACGACTTTGCCCCAGCCTTCAGGTATACCATTCTGTAGGGCAGATTGAATGCACTTGAAGGAAGCAAAAGATGGGTCATTGGAGGCCACTGGCTTGTTATCCTCAATCATAACAGCATTTGCTATCTCAAGAGCTTGGAAAGAAGTTTCCAAAGCGTCTTCATCAGCCTCAATGTAACAAAAAGAGGATAAATTGCTAACCATCAGGTCTTCCTCTCCATGTATGATAACCAATTTCTCTTCAGCTACAAACTTCATTTTTTGATGTAAGGTTGATCTTACGGCGCCGGCCTCATGGATCCAAGGTCTACCTAACAAACAACTGTAGGCAGGGTTGATGTCCAGGATCTGAAAGAGGATATTGAACACCTGAGGACAAATCAAAATAGGCAACTCGATCTCTCCCATCACCAATCTTCTTGAGCCATCGAAAGCTTTAACAACAAGCGAAGTGGGTCTCATTACAGCTCCTTGGTAAGTCAGTTTTTCAAGGGTTCTTTTTGGTAGCACATTTAGAGATGAATCGGTATCCACGAGAACTTTGGCCAATGTATCTTCTTGAAACTTCACTGACACATGTAAAGCCAGGTTATGGTTCCTTCCTGCTCGAGGTAACTCCTCGTCACTGAAACTGAGAGTATTACAAGCTGTAATGTTGGCGATGACATGGTTGAATTGTTCTGCGGTTATATCTTGGGCCACGTGTGCCTGGGCCAGTACCTTTTGTAGAGCTGCTCGGTGGACAGGTGAATTCACTAGTAGAGACAAGATTGAAATCTTGGATGGGGTCTGATGAAGTTGATCTACCACCTTGTAATCACTCCTCTTGATGATTCTTAGGAACTCCTCATCTTCTTCCTTATTAACTACCTCCTTTCCTTTGTCATTAGGGGGTACAGAAACATCAGTCTCTTTGGGCATAGTTTCTTTGAATAAAGGAGTGTAAACTCTGCCGCTTCGGGTTATTTTTCCCCTTCCGACTATCTTTGTCACATCTTCAGTAGTTCCCACCTCATTCCTTGGAACTACTTCTTCAACAGCGGTTCCTACCTCATTCCTTGGAACCACTTCTCCGCGGGTTTTGTTACCCATAATGTTCTCATAGATCCATGGCACAACTTTAGTTCCTCTGAACCTAAATGGAATAGGATGTTGAGTATCGTATTGCTTGGAGTGATTGGCAGCGGTAGCAATGACAGTCTCAGGATTGTTGAAAATCGATACAGGTTTATTAACACGGGCACTACAGAATCGGACTTGAACATATGCACCTGCTCTCTTGGCTTTGGCAGGTTAAACACAGGCTCGATCACTGCAATTTCATCCTTCTTTCCTTTACTGAACACTTGTAGAAATCCTTCATTAATCAAACCCTGGATGTCGTCTCGGATCAGTTGACAACCCTTGATATTAATATTACAACCCTCACAATTACTATGACAAGCTTTGACCAACCCAACTTTGAACAACTTAGCATGGAAGATCTTCATAGGAGTCCGTATCTTTGAGGCATCCATTAATACTGCCTCATTATTCTCATCTTCAATGGCATTGGTGGCCCCATGTGTGGGCAATGGATTGCTTTTCACATTTGGATGACTATCCGCAAAAGATAAGATCTTCCTCTCCACCAAACCTTTTACTACATATTTCAAAGCAAGGCAACCCTCCAAATCATGACCAGCTGCCCCTTGGTGAAAGGCACAAGTAACATTCGGATTATGGAACATCATAGATCTCTCTGAGGGTGGACCCATAGGTCTAGTGACAATCAAACCTTGTTGAACTAGAGAAGGATAAAACTCAGTGTAAGTCATGGGTATGGATGGGAATGAAGGTTTTCCTCCTTGTCTTCTGTAAGAAGTGTTCTGCTGAGGAATTTGCTGTCTCGGTTGTTGATATTGTTGGGTATTTGGCACATGCTGATAGGCTAGCTGCTGATAAGCCGACGCCTGTTGCGCTGCTTGGTGATTAAAGGTCGGTGTTACGGCTACTATGTAAGGTTGCTGAGCATATTGAATCGGGTAGATCGGTTGCTGAGAGAAGTTAGGACCTGCCTGCTGCTGGTAAGTTGGTTGTTTCCATCTGGGGTTTTTATTCCTCCCTGCTATGACGGCATGGGTTTCTCCTTCTTTCTTCTTGTGAAAGTTACTGGGAGCCTTCTTGACATTGTTGCTGGTTGAACTGTTTGCAGAACTTACTACCTTCCCACTTTTTAACTCGGTCTCTACTTTTACGCCAACTGCGACGATGTCAGCGAAATTGGCATTGACGCTGCTGATCATTCTTTTGTAAAATTCAGGTTTCACTGTATCTATAAACCAGTATGCCAGTTCTTTCTCAGTCAGGGGTGGTTCAACTTGAGAAGCAGTTTCCCTCCACTGTTGTGCATACTCTTTAAAGGATTCGGTGCTGCTTTGGGTCATGCTTAACAATTGTCTTCGGTCAGGGGCTAGATCCAGATTGTACTTGTAATGTTTCACAAAAGCATCCATTACATCTTGGAAACAGTGGACCTGAGATTGATCCAGACTTAGGTACCACTTAGCAGCAGCGCCCTTCAAGCTATCTTGAAAACAATATATCATTAACTTGTCGTTACGCACGTGGGCGAACATTCTTCGGAAATACATGATTAAGTGTGATCTAGGACACGTGGCGCCTGAGTACAGCTCAAAGTTCGGCAGCTTGAATTTAGAGGGAATCACCAAGTCTTAGACTAGGCACATGTCCTTGACATCAGTGCTAAAGGCGTTACTTCCTTCCATAGCCTTTATTTTCCTCTGTATTGTCTCGACGCTCTCTCTTAACTTTTCATTTTGGCCATCCCCCTCTTCAGATACATCAATGTAGTCATAAGGGTGGTGATTATGGAAAACAGGACGAGCTTGTGTCTGCACCACTGGTGGAGCAAAGGTAGGAATAACCTGCTGAGTCTCATTAATCAGAGGTACTGTCTGTTGAGTAGATTGAGGAACTGTGGCGCGGATGAAGTCGAATGGCATACCCAAAGTAGGGTTTACAACAGGAATGACGGGAGGTTCTACTGTAGTGGTGATAATCTCGGAGACCACAGTGGCCTGGGTATCCATCTTTGCTCTCAAAATGTTGACAGCTTCCAAAAGCTGCCCCATTCCACCTCGTATTTCTGTTAATTCATTATTGACTCGATCCATTTCCCCATAGGCTTCTGACATCTTCAATCGAGCTTGGGCCCGAGTGTTGTATTCGTGTTTAGGATTCAGTGTGATAGTTTTGAGATAACAAGGCGACATCAGACAAAACCAAAGAGGAAAATTCACATTATATGATATGATGCACATGAGAATGCACATGAAAATGCAAGCTAAACTATCAAGAAACCAAATAAATTTTGGAAATAATATAGGCAATGTAACTTTTTGTCAAAACATTTTCTTCATTAAGAAAATCTGGCAGTCGTTACATCAAGAACAGAGTATCTTCACGCACTTACAAAAAGTAGGGACATAATCGCAATAGAAAGGAAATAACAACAACATCGAAAGGAAATAACAAAGAAAGAAACAACAACATCAACTTTTAAGGACTAGAAATTGGATCCACTAGTGGCTGTCTCTTCCACTTCATTGATCTTCTTCATAAGCTCCTCAATACAACCCTTGATCCTTTCTCTTTCAAGAAACAAATCAGTCAGAGCATCCACCATCAGTTTTTAGGTCTCTAGTGGTGCTTCGTGATGAGGAAATGGCTTCCTCATCACTCGAGCTATGTCACGGGACCATTGCAGGTGAGTCTCAGTGACAGAACATTCAGCCCTCCACAATCGCCTATTAATCTAGCGCCAAGCGCGCTCAAGTCGCATTTTCATTTCGAAACCTTCCCTTTCTTCGTAGTACATCATGTGCATGTCCTCATTGGCTGGAGGTCCTTCCTTCATGTGGCCTAGCTGGCGGCGAGCAAGGACAGGGTTGTAGTTGATACAACCATTTCTTCCCATCAAGGGTACATTGGGGCAATCCCCACAGCTAACGATCATGGTAATTCCTTCATCTGTCGGGTCATACCATTCGATATCAGTATGCTTCAATTCCATCAACTTCTTGGACCATATCTTACAGTCTTCAACACCCCAGAAAGCCAGAGTCTTTGGCAGATAAGAGATGAACCATTTGTAGAAGAGGGCTACACAGCAAACGATTGGCCCACAGCCTCTTGAGTATCTAGTCTGGATCGAGTGATAAACATCCGCAAGCAAAGTGGGGACTGGATTGTTGATTGCAAATATCTGAATGGCTTGGACATACAAAAAATGTTAGGCATTTGGAAACAGAAACAAACCGTAGATCATCAGAGCTAAGGTTGATTCAAACAGTGCTTCATTTCCTCGGTTCTTGAAATAAAGGGCTTTTGCTAGCAAGAACAAAGCATGAAGTCCGTGTCACCCTCCTTTGATGGTCAAATTAGCTTGAATTTTTTATACTCTAATCTTCGTAGCCATGGTAATTTCTTTAATGGAAGGCATTGCCTCGATTCTAGAGAAAATTAAAGCCTTCCTGATAGGGATTCCAATCATAGCAGAGAACTCTTCCAAGGTTGGAACCAGCTGGAACTCGGGAAATAGGAAGCAAAGGTAGGCTGGATGGTATAGCTGAACCAACACTTCAAGGGGCCCTTTGGTTACTGGCAGTCTCATTAGTGGAAGAAGGCACCCATACATATCACCGAAAGCTGATGGGTCTGTGACTCTGTCACCCAACTACAACAATTGTTCAAGCTCGGGAAGCTCAAAGGAGTAAGGCCAAACATTCTTTCCTGAGGCATCCATGTCTACAAAATTTGCAAAATAAAGTTAGTACCTTGATAGTTTAGCAAGAGATGCGAAGATGCAATGCAAATGATATGCGTGATTCAAGGAAACTCAAAACTTTATTTTTGCAAACACTTTTGTAACATTTAAAGAAGGATCTCATTTCATTAATAAAGGTTTTTTGGATTACAAAAAAAACATGATTACACCTTCAAAAGCCAAAATAAGAGTGCAACATAATGGGAAACGAAGCCATAGGTCCTTTGATTAGTCTTCTCCTATCAATCTCATTGTGAGCCTCTGGTTCTCCTTCTGCAATCTTTTATTCTCAAGAGTAAGTTCGTCCAAATGTGACTTCCATGGTTCTAGTGCAGCCAATATGCTAGCAGTAGATACAGGTGAAGTGCCAGGAGAAAATAAATCTCCTTGCGTCTTCCTTTTCCTAGCAGATTCTTCCTCCTTATTCCTAAGACTCTTTTGAAGTTCATTCATCTCAAATTCAAGAATTTGGTACTTGTTCGTCCATGCATTCCTTTCTTGTTCTGCCTGAGCCAGTCAAATCTTCAATTCATCCTCATTGCTCGTGAAGAATAGAACAGGGTCTCGAGGAGCTAGTGGAATAGGCTCATGACATTTGTATGGTATCTTCAAATTAATAGCCCTTTCCTGCACCCAACTAGTATAAGATTCTAAAGCCAAACACTCAGGTTTTCCTAGGGCTGAAATTCCTCTCTTGTGGACATGACGCCGAGCGTGCACCATCCTCTCTTTGAGCACGGGGTCCTTGTTTTCTTCAAAGAACAGTCCCTCCAAGTAAATGTTATTTGGCTTAGCCTCCATAGAGTAACCATGTTTACGATAAGCTAAGGCTGGATTGTAGCTTATACCCCCTTTTGTACCAAGAAGAGGTACGTTAGCGAAACTCCCACAGCTAACGATCTTGTCTCTGCCCTTGAGTGTCGGATTATACCACTCAAAATCAGTGTTCATGAGGGACATAATCTTTTCTGACCATAGAAGCCCATGTTTGAGATCCCATAAGGTTTCCGAACGAGGTAAGTGAGAAATGAACCACTTATATAACAATGTAGCACAACATGTTATCATTATCCCTTCATGGGAATTCCTTAGGTGTACTGAATGGTAAGCGTCGGCAAGCAGAGTAGGAATCAGATTTCCAAGGATGAAAATTTTGATTGCATTCATGTCGACGAAGTTCTCGATGTTGGGAAACAGAAATAGCACATAAATGAGTAGAGCCATAAGAGCTTCATAGTCCACCATGTTCTTTGTACTGGCATAATGACGGGCTTTCTCCATCAAGAACTTGGCGGGCAATCCAAAAAATCCTCCTTTGATAACCAAGTTAACTTTGACATCTGACAACTTGAGGTGAGCGGCTTCTGCAATGTCCTTCTCCTTAGGTGTCCTTTCCAAACCAGAGTAAGGAGGATCTGAAGTGATGGGAATGCCAACCAAGATAGCATATTCCTCAAGAGTAAGCATTAACTGATAATCTGGGAAAGTAAAGCAGTGGTACAAAGGATCATAAAACGGTACAAGAGTGGGAAGCAACCCATCTACCATCTTTAACTTCATCAAGGCGAAAATCTTCCCATACTTGCTTCGGAATGTTGATGATTCGTTGATCGTCTCACCTAGACTCTTCAGATTTTCCAACTTTGGACTAATGAAGGTGTACTTCTTCGTTTTCCTTCTTCCAAAATCCATCCTAATAGGTTTTCAACACAAATTCGAGTTCCTTGAATGTGGCATGATGTATGGATGAATGTATGCAACATAAACACACATAAACAGATAGGTACATATACACACAACACAACAAAGCCTAGGGTCGGAGGTCATGAGCGTGGAGCCATGGTCTACCCATCCCGAGAAGTGTGTACTATGGGTTCTCAGTTTGCAGAACAGGGTTCTAAGAAGTTTCCAGAGTCGACAACCCATCTTTCGGATTTTATCGACTTCCCAATTACTCGGTAATCAATAAAATTCTCAAGAGGGTCTTGTCTGAGTGTAGTATCGCGTAGTAACCATTTAGGATTACTCCCTCATAGTTATCGCACTACATCCTAAATAGGCCAAGTGGGGTAAAAGGGTAACTAAAGGTCATCAGTATCCCTGGCACCAAAGTTGAAAGTAGTAACGCATTCACGATTGCTCGTTCAACATATACTACTTCGAAGAGGGCCTCAACTAAGTGTGGAACTTCAAGTCAACTCCTTTGGGATTTCTCCCTCGAAGTTTCCTTGACTATGTCCATGATCCTAATCAAATGTACTCTCAAGTCTGGGTTAGGACTTATCTCACCACTCAATAGTACCATGCCCACAGAAGGAACCAAACAAACATACAGATATATGTATATATACAGATATGTACAAGTATAGTAAATAAGCATATAAACAAAACAAGGTGGGCTTAACCCTCAAACTATGTTTCCCAGTGAATTCGCCATTTTTGTTGCGGTGAGAATCGGATAACAAGCTATTGATTAACTTGCATCGTATTTCTTTGAATTCACCACCGACTTTGATTTATCCAAAGGAAAGGTTCAAGATCGAGAAAACCTAAAGGGGGGAGATCTAAGGTTCGGGGGTTGGTTATACTAAGGGAAGGTATTAGCACCCTTAATATCTGTAGTACTCTACAGGAACCTCTTGTTTAGTTTGTGTTATGTTATATTTTCTTGCTAAGGGTAAGGTATAGATGTTACCAATGAGTATGAGGTCAAGGGCTACCTATGACTATGAGGTCAAGGGTAAAATAGCTATGAGGCCAAGGTGATAATGAGCTATCTATGACTATGAGGTCAGTAGAGAGACTTTTCTATGACTATGAGTTTGATAGAGGATGGCTATGAGGCCAAGGGAGAGGGGCTATGACTATGAGGTCAAAGTTGTGCCTATGACTATGAGGTCAAAGGTTAGATGGCCCTATGACTATGACGTCAAGAGGGAATCCTATGACTATGAGGTCAAAGGATGGTAATGAGCTTTCTATGACTATGAGGTCAATAGAGAGACTTTGACTATGAGGTCAAAGGGAGAAGAGCCATGACTATGAGGTCAAGGTTTTACCTATGACTATGAGGTCAAGGTTGAATAGTTTACTCTATGACTATGAGGTCAAGAGGGGATCCTATGCCTAAGAGGTCATGGAGGGAAGGATGCCTAAGACTATGAGGTCCAAGATAGCAATGAGCTTTCTATGACTTTGAGATCAATAGAAAAACTTTTCCTTTGGAAGGAAGGGGAAGAATAACATCTTGTAAACAAGAGTTATAATGGGGTTGAAATACAATGAAGCATATGAGTTCAAGAATTCCAAACAGTAAGCATTTAATCAACACATGAAGTGAACTTTAAATGTGAACATAGTAAACAACAAGAGTAATTGATCAAATAAATGTAACAATTATGGCAGAGAAAACATTCACAATTTGAAGCAAATGCATTTGGAGTCATGTAACTTAGCAATAGGGGTCAGACAACATTCTCATGATGAGGTTTTGTTAAGGCCAGGAAACAAAGTTTCACAAATCACAACATATTCCAAAGAAAACTCACTTTAAAGTCAGTGGTCACATAAATAAACCGATCATGGCAGAAAAGGCATTCTTATATTTTGAAAACAAATACATTTGGAGTTATGTAACTCAGCAACAGAGGTAAAAAAATAGACAACACTCTAATCGTGAAATTTGTTAAAGTCCGGAAACGAAGTTCCAACAAAATTCACAAGTTACAGCAATACTTCAAAGACACATTTTTTAACATCTTCCCGAAAAAGAGTTGATTTTATTTACAAAAAGAAGTCTAAGAAAATAAAATGAAATAATGAATATTTTTATTGCCCCTTTTTTGAAAATGTTTAGAAAAAAGAAAAAATAAAATGCCATAGCAAACGGATTGCATAAAATAAATGAACTAAAAAAAGAAAGAGAGAAAACAACAAAAAAACAAAACCAACAAGGTGGCTCTCGCCACCTTCTCACATGGCTGGCGCCACATGCAATGTGGCTTGCACCACCCTTTTACGTGGCTGGCACCATGGTGTCCTCTTTTTCTCCTTTTTTTAGTTTTTTGTGTGGTGTGGGTTTTTTAATTATTTCTTTTGCATGCACCATTTTATTTTATTATATTTTTCTTTAGAAAGGGTGTGGCGGACGCCACTTAAACAATGCTGGCGAGTGCCATTCCAAGCTCTTATTTTTTTTTTAGTTTTCTTTTAAACCAACACAAATCCAGTTAACGATTAACAAAACAAAACTAACATGTTAACGATTTTTATCACAGAAACACGCAATAACCAAACGATAATGAATATAACAACATGATAACAAAATGGAGCAAAATGACCACAGGATCAGACAATAATGAGATAACAAATATGATAACAGTATGGTTTAAATATGAAACAAATGATCATCGTGTATAAAAAACAGAGTGAAATAGAGTGATACCTAGTGGAGAGAGTCCACTGCTTCTTCACAGGTACGGGTTTCTGGAAATGGTGGATGTGATTTCCTTTCTCAACTGCTACATAGCCAACCCTATCAGAAAGAAACACGAGCTTTGGTGGTTAAGATGTTGGAGGTTTGAGGGTTTGAAGTGTTTACAGGAGGATTGAAAAGTGGTGAATTCCTTTGCAAGTTTTTAAAGGTTACTTGCAGGAATATGGAAGGGAGAAGTGGAGAGAAATTTTCTTGGTAATTTCTGGTGTCTTGAACAAAGGAGAAATGGTCTCCTTTTATAGGCGAAGCAAATTGATCCGTGCCTTGGAGATACAGTGGGTAATTGATTTGTCCACAGGAGAAAAAAGTAGGGTTTGTGTATCACTCCTTTCAGCCGTTGGTCTTAGTCAACCTTGGAGATCGTTGTGCTTCACTTACTGGAAAAATACAGTGGAGGACATGGTGCAGGTCTGCTCCTTTCATCCTTTAATGTTTATTCCAAAACCTCTTTTATTTGTGTCATGGGAGAGAAGATAGAAAGAGGTAATATTTAGTGACCTCACAAAAATTGTCTTACAAGCAAAGCATCTTCAGATTTTTCAAATAACAAGTGGCACATGGACTAAACTAGATGCACAATGCCTTGTTGCTTAACCATACGGGAGCACCATTTTGAATTTTCATAATTTTATGGCCTTTGATCCAAATGACACATTTTGGGCCCAATAGAACTTTGAGATAAATCATATGTCCGTGAACAAAAGGAAATGTCACGGGAACAAACTTAGGAAATTCCAAGTTGCAAAATTAAATCCTCCCATGGCACCAATTTGAGATGTTGCACCTTGGTGAATATTTATCCCAATGAAAAATTCTTGCACTTAAGAGAAAAATCTTTAAGGCCCAAAGGTGGATTCCAAGGATGTTTATTAACACATGGCATAATTTCTCAAAACTTGGGATCACACTTTGCTTGACATGAAGGGTAATGGTTGACTTGTCTTGGTGAAAAAATTGATTTCTTGTAAAAAAAGACTTCTTGGATGCATGTAGATTCAAATGGTTGCATTTGGCCAAAAGATGTCTTAGGGAGACCTCCCGATCGTGACCAGCTTTGAGCGATGGCTTAGAAAGATAAGGAGACACTCAAAGAATACACGCAGAGGTGGCGCGAGATTGCTGCTCAGATTAATCCTCCTTTGGAAGAAAAAGAGATGACTAAGATCTTTTTGAAAACTCTGAGTCCTTTCTATTATGAGCGTATGATTGCTAGTGCCCCGAGTGACTTCATTGAGATGGTGAATAAGGGGATGAGATTGGAAGAAGGTGCCCATGAAGGACGTTTGTCAAAAGATGGTAATTCTGCTGGAAGTTCCAAGAAATATGGTGGAGGACTTGCCAAGAAGAAAGAAGGAGAAACTAATGCCATTTCTCGAGAGAAATATAGAAGACCTAGAAACACTCATCAACAACATGTTGCTTCTGTTACTCCAGTAATCAACTCAACTCCAGTTGCTCATCAACAATGTTCTAATCAATAAAACAATCAACGGGGCCGTTATCAGAAGGATTTTTACCCAATTCCGATGATATACACAGAAATTCTTCCCGGTTTAATTCAGAAGAATCTCGTTCAGACTCGTGCACCACTTGCTGCTCCAAACGATTCGTCGTGGTGGTATAAGCCTGAAGCTCATTGTGCTTTTCATCAGGGAGTAGTTGGGCATGACACTGAGAAATGTTATCCATTAAAGATGGAGGTACAAAGATTGGTTAGAAGTGGTCTTTTGTCTTTCGAATATACCAACCCTAATGTGCAATCGAATACGTTGCCTAATCATCATAAGGCGTCTATCAATATGGTTCATGGTTGTCCTAGTACATTCAAGATTTATGATATCCGTTGGATTCAAAGATCGCTTGTGGAAATGCATGTAGTCTTGAGTGAATACCATGATATTGATCATGATTATGCAGCTTGTTGCATCTGTTCTGTGAATCTGCATGGTTGTGTGATAGTGAAGAGGGACATTCAAGAGATGATGGGTCAAAATTTGATTGAGGTCACTACAAAAAGAGATGAAAATGAGAATGAGGTGAATGTTATTGTGCCACACTTTAATATTCCTGAACAATTTGTTATCTCCTATGACAGTCAGAAGTCTTCTACTACACCTTTGGTTATTCAATTACTCGGTGCAATACCCTATGAATCTGACAAGGCTATTCCGTATAAGAACAATGCTACCATGGTAGAAGATGGTAAGGAAGTGCCCATTCCTTCTTTGTCTTTTGTGGTAAGCGTCGCTGATGTTAGTAGAGTGACCCGGAGTGGTCATGTTTTTGCTTCTAAGCCTCCAAAGATTATGGAGAATGTTTTTGCTAGCAAACAACCTCAAATTGAGAGTATTGTTGATACTTTCGGTCCGTTCAGTGGTTTAAATAAGAAGGCTTGTGTGGATGAAGTATTGAAATTGATCAAGAAGAGTGAGTACAGTGTAGTAGATCAACTCTCCCCGTCCAAGATTTCAGTGTTGTCCCTATTGGTGAATTATGAGGCTCATAGGGAATCTTTACAGAAGGTACTGGAACAAGTGTATGTTGAGCATGATGTGACTGTTAATCGGTTTGATGACATTGTTGCCAACCTCACTGCATGAAATAACTTGAGTTTCTGTGATGAAGAGCTACCCGAGGAGGGGAGAAATCACAATTTGGCTTTACATATTTCAATGAACTGTCAAGAAGATGCTCTTTCCAATGTGTTGGTTGATACTGGCTCTTCCTTGAATGTGTTGCCTGTAACACCCCCAATCTAAACCACCAATTAATACAAAGCACTAGAAGAAAATTCAAAATTTCGTCAGAGTATATTTAAATTATCATGGCATAGACCGAGGGCTCACATCAATTTGAAACAATTCATACAACACCTGCTCATAAAGATATGCAACAGTGGGGTAGCAATCAACAGAGGAACTCAGTTCCTTACACCCACATTTCAGAGTTTAGAATAAAAGCGGAAAATCTAAAACTGAATAACATACATATATATATATATATATATATATATATATATATATATATATCATGAGAAGTTTGTCATACATCAGGTTATACATGCACAAGCCAAAAGATATACATATACATAATATACAATTATCACAAACGGCCTCCCTAACTACCCGGTGTCACATATCAGAGCCGACCGACAAAAGAATGAAGACGCAAAGCTTCACAAAAATACCTCCAGCAACTCTAATCTGCAATGCCTCATAGAGCATGATAAAACAGCAGAAGGGTGAGAAAAACAACCATAATATAATTGTATACAATTATATATATAACACAAAAATACACATGTATACGGTTCTCACCACTACTCACGCCATAATTCAAACACAAGGCATTACAAGACACAATACATATTTCCTTCACCAACCCATATCCATATATCAATTTATCCACAAATCCACACATAACCAACCATAAATGATTTATGCCAATGCAAGAGACCGACACAACGACTCTATGCATATGCACATGCGGTACCGACTTCCATCGTTTCTCATCACTAGTTCACTCAGGAACTCTGCTGGAATCATCACTCGTTACATCACTGTAACTCCCCGTCGGGCCTACGATGTTCCCCACCGGTCACACCCCACACAGGCACACGGTGTTTATGGATCGCTCACACCCCACACGGGCACACGACCCGATCACTCACACCCCACATGGGCACACGATCGTCTATAATCATCGCTCACACCCCACATGGGCACACAAAGTTATAGCGAATTCCCTCTGGAATCCAAACCGTCACTCAGGATGTTTCCACAATGCATATCATGATGCTTGGCATACAAAGACCCATAACATTTAATATGCACACACACACATATTCATTTACATTGATAAAATCACACTTTGCACTTATGCCCAAAACAATGCATTTAATTGCCATACGGCCACAACTCGTCACAACATCATCTAAACACATACATTTGCGTCGCACAATAGCACTTTGCATAATACACGTCAATTACGCACAATTATAATGACAAAAGTCGACAACCGACACTATTCCTGATTTTCTGACATAATTAAATCGGCTAATAATTCCAAAATCATCATAACAAGAAAGTACAACTCAATAGCTACGCAACGATACCAAGAATGTAAAAATCGAACAAACAGAACTCAAGTTACGAAAGAAAATGAAAAACGATATTTTGAAAAGTCCCATTTTGCAAAAGTCCTGTTCATACGCGTATCACCATGATCCATACGCGCATGAGCAGAGACTCATTTTTCCCCAATTCCACATTAAAGTGTTCGTACGCGTAATGACCAAAACCATACGCGTAATGCCCTAAAATGCTACGCGTATCATACGCAAATGGGCAGATGGCCGAGAAAATTGAAGACCCATACGCGTATTGGCCCATGACTCGCCCACCCATACGCGTATTGCCCAGGTCCATACGCGTATGAACATGCCCCATACCCGTATGACCTGGAAAAACCAGAAAAATTTCTGCAGAACGTGGTTCTGCATTTTCTCCCCCAAATTCATCCAAATTTCACCTACACCCAGAAAAATTACCAATACAATGCATAGCAACATGTATCTATCATATACCAACATTAAGAAACACTAAAAACATGATTTCCAACACATTTGATCAATTCCTAATCAATTTTACCAAAAATGGGTTTTACTAAATTTATTCATTTCAATCCAACAAACATCACAAATACACATACATAATCATACACAATCATACAATAGTTGAGTTTTGCACCCTTACCCGATTAAATCGATTCTAGAAGTTGATTTTTCTTTGATTTCCCAAGTTTCCTCACTATTTCTCTTCTTCTTCTCTTTTCTCCTCTTTTTCTTTCTTTTCCTTTTCTTTCTTTCTCTTTTTCTCTCTTCCTAATTCCCTTTCTATTCTAACTTAACAAAATATTGTGAAATGTCCAAAATACCCCCACACTCAAATATCTCACAAACGTTCCCAAAACCCGATAAAATATCACAACATTGAAAAATAACATATTTTCAGATAAAAGTCAAAAATAAAATAAAATAATAATATAATAATCAAACGACTCGATTAAATAAAACGCACACGAAAACTGGGTCGTTACATTGCCAAAGTCTACTTTGTCAAAGCTTTCATACCAAGATGCTCCCATGAGGTATAGTGGGGTTGTGGTTAAATCTTTTGATGGATCTAGAAAAACTGTGATTGGAAAGGTTGATCTTCCAATCAAAATAGGACAATGCTTCTTCCAAATTACTTTTCAAGTGATGGATATTCGTCCTACTTATAGTTGTCTTCTTGGCCGAACCTGGAATCATGAAGCTGGGGCAGTGACCTCAACTCTTCATCAGAAATTGAAATTTGTTCAGAATGATAAGCTGGTAATTGTTGGAGGCGAGCAAGCACTGTTAGTAAGCCATCTTTCATCTTTTTTGTAGGCTGATGCCGACAAAACTTTTGGAACTCCGTTCTAAGCTCTTTCTGTCGATGATAAAGCTGTTAAGAAGATGAACTCCCCATGTCTTCTTTGAAAGATGCTCTGCATGTATTAGAGACTGGTCGGTCTGACGGTTGGGCCCGAGTTATTGATGTGGTTGATAACCAAGGCAGAACTGGTTTATGCTTTGCGCCTGGTACAATTAGAAGAGATTTGAAGTGTATTAATGAGGCCTTTCACAGTGCCAGATTCATCAACAAAGATCATTCTACAACTGCAATTCTTAAAGATGACTCTGAAGATTACATCTCAGATGGCTCTGAAGATGATTCCATTCTTGCTCAAGATTGGGAGGCTTATTTAAAAGATCCTGAATACGGTTCTAAGACAAAAGATGCATATGTACCCTTTTATTCCCCTCGGCCGAGGCTTAAAGAACCTGAACATGAAGGCGTGACATCATTGAAGAAGATGAAGAGGAAGAATTCCCTATTTCGTGACACATGGACAGGTCTGTTGGAATTGGATAGTTGTTGACGTTCCCACTGTTATTCATATTTCAAAGTAATTTGTTTTTGTTTCTTTCAAAAATCATTTCACTCTGCCCAAGGTGAAAGTGAATTTGTGAGGGCTTTGTTTCAACTTTTATCATCATCAATAAAATGTTATTTTGTTTATCCATGTTATTTTTTTCCTTTTTGCTTTATTTCTGAAAAATGGTAACATAAAAAAACCAAAAAAAATGATAATGTGATAATCACTTTTATCTGCATGATACTTGCACTTCTTGTTCATATTCTAAAATCAGACATAAATCATTGTGCAGATTGATTAATAAACCCATTGAAAACAACGACCCTATGCCCTCTCCCAACTTTGAGTTCCCTGTGTTTGGAGATGAAGAAAAGGATATTGAGGAGATTCCAGAAGAAATTTCTTGGTTGATCGAGCACGAGGAAAAAGCCATTCAGCCTCATGAAGAGCCGGTGGAATTGGTTAATTTGGGTTCAAAGGAAAATAGAAAAGAAGTCAAGATTGGGGCACTGCTTCAGTCAGATGTTAAGAAGAGGATGGTAGAGCTTCTTAGAGAATATGTTGATGTGTTTGCTTGGTCCTATCAAGACATGTCTGGTCTTGATACCGATATTGTGGAGCATAGATTGTCGTTGAAGCCTGATTGTCCGCCAGTTAAACAGAAATTAAGAAGAACTTACCCTGACATGGCTGTGAAGATCAAAGAGGAGGTTTAGAAGCAGACTGATGTTGGTTTTCTGGTGACTGCTCAGTATCCTCAATGGGTGGCCAATATTGTTCATGTTCCAAAGAAAAATGGAAAAGTCCAAATGTGCATTGACTATAGAGATTTGAATAAAGTCAGTCCGAAAGATGATTTTCCATTACCATACATTAATATGTTGGTAGATAATACTTCTAAATTCAGTATCGTTTCTTTTATGGATGGATTGTCCGGTTATAATCAAATAAAGATGGCACCTGAGGATATGGAAAAGACAACATTCATTACACCTTGGGGAACATTCTGTTGCCAAGTGAGGCCCTTCGGTTTAAAAAATGGTTGTGCAACGTACCAGAGAGCTATGACCACTCTGTTCCATGATATGATGCATAAAGAAATTGAGGTCTATGTGGATGATATGATTTGTAAGTCGAAGACTGAAAAAGATCATATTGAGTATTTGCTGAAGTTGTTTCAACGTTTGAGAAAGTTTAAGCTCCATTTGAACCCTAATAAATGCACTTTTGGTGTCCGTTCTGGAAAGTTGTATGGGCTTTATTGTCAGCCAGAAAGGCATTGAATTTGATCCTGGTAAAGTTAAAGCTATTCAGGAAATGCCTACGCCCAAAACAGAAAAATAAGTGAGAGGATTCTTGGGGCGTTTGAACTATAACTCCCGATTTATATCTAATATGACTGCCACATGTGCGTCGATCTTCAAGCTTCTCCGCAAATATCAGAGTTATGTATGGACAGAGGATTGTCGGAAGGCCTTTGAAAGAATTAAAGAGTATCTCCTTGAACATCCGATTTTGTCTCCTTCCGTGGAAGGAAGACCGTTGATTATGTATATGACTGTGTTGGAAGAATCTATGGCCTGTGTTCTGGGTCAACAACATGAATCTGGTCGAAAAGAATTTTCAATTTATTATTTGAGTAAGAAGTTCACTGATTGTGAGTCTCGGTACTCTATGCTTGGAAAGACATGTTGTGCTTTAGCTTGGGCTTCCAAGCGCCTTCGCCAGTATTTGTTGAATCATACTACATGGCTGATATCCAAAATAGATCCAATCAAGTATACTTTTGAAAATCCTGCTTTGACTGGGAGGATCGCTCGTTGGCAAATGTTGTTGTCAGAATATGATATCAAGTACAGAACTCAAAAAGCAATCAAAGGAAGTGTTTTGGCTGATCATTTGGCACACCAGCCAATTGATGATTATCAACCTATCAGGTTTGATATTCCTGATGAGGATGTGATGTATCTGAAGGTTAAAGATTGTGAGGAACCATTACCTGAAGAAGGGCCTGAGCCTGGATCCCGATGGGGTTTGATTTTTGATGGAGCTCTTAATGAGTATGGAAATGGTATGAGTCGGGTGGTTAATCAGATTAAAGGGGAGTGGGAGACACATCAACCTGATTTGATTCCTTATCGTGATTATGCAAGAATGTTGTCAACTTTCTTCAATAAGTTTGAGTTTCACCCTATACCCAGAGTAGAGAATAGAATGGCAGATGCTTTAGCAACTTTATCCTCCATGATTGTGGTGAATCGGTGGAATGATGTGCCGAGAATCAATGTTATGCGTCTTGATAGACCAGGTCATGTGTTTGCAGTTGAAGAGGTTATTGATGATAAATCTTGGAATTATAATATTAAATGTTTTCTTCAGAATCAAGAGTACCCACTTGGGGCATCCAAGAAGGATAAGAGAACTTTGAGAAGATTGGCTTGTAGTTTCTTCTTGAATGATGATGTGTTGTATAAAAGAAATTATAACATGGTCTTGCTCAGATGTGTAGACAGGCATGAAGTAGACATGTTGAGGAAAGAAATTCATGAAGGATCCTTTGGTACACATGCCAATGGACATGCAATGGCAAAGAAGATGTTAAGAGCAGGTTACTATTAGCTGACAATGGAATCTGACTGTTGTAAATATCTGAAGAAGTTCCATAAGTTCCAGATTTATGCTGACAAAATTCATGTGTCTCTAACACCTCTCAATGTTATCTCTTCTCCATGGTCTTTCTCTATGTGGCGAATTGATATGATTGGAATGATTGAGCCTAAAGCATCGAACGGACACCGTTTCATTTTAGTGGCTATTGACTATTTTACTAAGTGGGTTGAAGCGACATCATATGCCAATGTGACCAAGAAAGTAGTGGTTCAGTTTATCAAGAACCAAATCATCCGTCGGTATGGTGTTCCGAGCAAGGTTATCACTGATAATGGTTCGAATCTGAATAACAAGATGACGAAGGAATTATGTGATGAGTTTAAGATTGAGCATCATAATTCTTCTCCTTACAGACCTAAGATGAATGAGGTTGTTGAAGCTGCTAATAAGAACATTAAGAAGATCATTCAGAAGATGGTTGTTACATACAAGGATTGGCATGAGATGCTCCCTTTTTGCTTTGCATGGGTATCGCACATCTGTCCACACTTTAACAGGGCAACCCCTTTCTCTCTTATTT
The DNA here is from genome assembly GCA_022829125.1 of Lathyrus tuberosus. NCBI lineage: Eukaryota > Viridiplantae > Streptophyta > Magnoliopsida > Fabales > Fabaceae > Lathyrus > Lathyrus tuberosus. Next base: position 461,707 of record JALAZF010000241.1, on the reverse strand, counting down.
ATCATATGGAAGCAGTGCTCCCAGTAGAAGTTGAAATCCCTTCTGTGAGAGTTTTGATGGAAGCTGAATTGTCTGAGGCTGAATGGTCCAAATCAGATAAGATGAGTTGAATTTGATTGAAGAGAAAAGAATGACGACCTTGTGTCATGGCCAACTATATCAACAGAGAATGAAGAAAGCTTTTGACAAGAAGGTTCGACATCGTGTATTCAGAGAATGAGGCCTCTTGCTTAAAAAGATCTCGACTTTTACCACTGACTCTAGGGGCAAGTGGACTCCTAATTATGAAGGCCTATATGTTGTTAAGAGAGCCTTTTCTGGCGGTGCATTACTTCTTATAACTATGGATGGTGAAGAGTTCACTCATCCTGTGAATGTCGATGAAGTCAAGAAATACTTCGCCTAAAAAAATAAAAGAACAGCTCGCTAAGTTGAAAACCCGGAAGGGCGGCCTAGGCAAAAATGAGCTTCTCGGTGGGATGAAAACCCGAAAGGGAGGTCCAGCCAAAAATTAGAGACAAAAACAGAAATAATCATCATGGTTGATTGAAAACCCGAGAGGGCAATCTAGGCAAAAGTTAGGGATTATGGCAAGTAACTGCATCTGGCCAGTCTTGATCATTTGAATCAACTTTGTCTATCAAGGGTTTTGCTTCAATCATCCTCAGCTGAAGTTTTAAGCACAGTGGAGTTCAAAGTTATTAGGAAGAATAGTGGTCATTGTATTTCAATGTAACCCTTTCCATGTATTTACCATTTTTCAAACTTTGTAATGATCCATGGAGTTATGCCATTTGCGGACTCCCATTCTATTAATGAAATATGGGCCTTTGTCCCTTTATTTGCAATTCTTACCTTGTTTCTGTTTGCAAAATTTCATTTATTGTTGATGATGATTTTTGAAACAAAATGCGAATAATTGATTTAAAATTTGAAAATTATAAAAACATTTTCCTTTGATTTATGAATACAAAAAGGAATGTCAAGGGTTATTCCAAGAATGGTAAGATTAATGTTTTCCTCAACAGGGTTCGTTCTTACTCCTCTGGTAGAATTTATTGATAGCTCCCCAGTAGAGTTTGTTGATACTTCCCTAGTAGAGTTTGTTGTTATTTCCTCGGCAGAGTTTGCCCCTGTGGATATAACCAGTTGTTGACAAGATGATGGTTTCCTTCAAAAGTTTTTTATGATGTGTTGGACTCATAAGATCCAGTATTTCTTAGTGGAATACCGGTTTGAATTTTTTTTTCTCCAGACGAGTGTTGTTTGGCTTTTCCCCAGCTAAGTATTGATTCGGATCTTCCATAGTTGATTGTGTTATGATCAGGCAGTTAAGCAGTTTTGAGGACCACCTCTCCTTGGTGTCAATCCTCACACAGAGATTCATCTTTTGTTATTCCCCAGCAAAAGTCATGTGAGGAATCCTTGCTTAGGGTTTTACCCTCTAGATGTGTTGTTGTTGCTTTGGATGTCCCCAAGTGAAGAGCAATGTTATTTATCTCTAAGGAGTATTGATATAGTCGCTGCTTGTCGGGTTTTATCTTGTCCATGATGCATTTCTCTCCAGGTTGTTCTACCCAGAGATTTATCCTTGTTGATTCCCCAGCGAAGGCAGTGCATTGTTGTTTCGATAAGATGAGGAAGATTCCATTTCCTGGGAATCCTCCTTGGTGATTTTTTTTTTATGATCCCCAGGAAGATTCATAAAGATTTGGGTTGTATGATTCCCCAATAGCTTTCCCGCCATCCTCAAAGCAGAGTTTATGTTGATTCCTCTTTGTGGATCGTTGATGTTAGAAGATTGATATTTGGGTTTTTACCCAAGGAGTATCTTCTTTTCTCCAGTAAGATTTGAGCCTTGTAGTAGGATTTATTTTCCTTTAATGGCTTTTGTTTATCTCTTGCAGGATTTCTTTAGCTAAATCCCTAGCCAAATTTCTAATGATATCTCTATCTTATTGGAATTGGCCGAGTATTTCAGTGGCGTTGTGATGTTTATTCACCCTCTGTTTATCCTTATGTCTGTTTTGTCAGCATATTCATACTCATATGCATCGCATGCGCATTCATTTGTTGTGCATAGCATGTTGTCGTTGCATTGTGCATCTTGCATCTGTGTTGGGCTTCCTTGCTCTTTGGTGCTATTATCCCCGTAGAGTGTGTGTGTCCGCTCTCCATTAGAGTGTTAGCCCGTAAGCTGAAAATGCCTATTTTTGTTGATTCCCCACTGAGTTTATGCCTCATGGAAGATATTTGTTTTAGCCTTCCTCCCTCAGTTCATTTGTCTGGATGGAATTAATCCCCAGTTGAGATATTTCCTCACCGGGTAGAGTATTGTTTGACTGTTTCTCTCTGGTTTATTCCAGGATTGAACTTTGGTCCTTTTCTCTAACAACAGAGGCTTGTTACATTTTGGTTAATTACCTCGTCGTAACTATCACTTGGTTGATAGTTGCTAATCTCTCTTTTTGTGCTTATCACCTTTGTCGTCCTGCCCATTTAGTTGGTAGTAGGTGATATAGCTGGCTTATTACCTTTATCGTCCTGCCCATTTAGTTGGTAGTAGGTAATATATCTGGGTTTGGTTACCTTGTTGTAGTTATCACTTGTTTGATAGTTGGCAATCTCTCCCTTCTTTTCGGATTTATTATGTTTGTCGTCCTGCCCTTTGTTGGTAGTAGGTAATATTTCTCGTATCCCTTTTGGTTGATTACCTCGTTGTAACTATCACTTGGTTGATAGTTGGTAATCTCTCTTTTTGAGCTTATCACCTTTGTTGTGCTGCCCATTTAGTTGGTAGTAGGTGATATAGCTGGCTTATTACCTTTGTCGTCCTGCCCATTTAGTTGGTAGTAGGTAATATAGCCAGGTTTGGTTACTTTGTTATAGCTATCATTTGTTTGATAGTTGGTAATCTCTCCCTTTTTCGAGTTTATTACCTTTGTCGTCCTGCCCTTTAGTTGGTAGTAGGTAATATTTCTCATCTCTTTTTGAGCTTATCACCTTTGTCGTCCTGCCCTTTAGTTGGTAGTAGGTGATATAGCTAGCCTATTACCATTGTCGTCCTGCCCATTTAGTTGGTAGTAGGTAATATTGCTCAGTTTGGTTACCTTGTCGTAACTGCCATTTAGTTGGTAGTTGCTAATCTTTCCTTTCGATCATGTTATTACCGGATGCCTGGTAGTGGATGATCTTTTCTCCAGCTGAGGTTGTTTCTGAAGTTTCTCATGATCCGGATATCGGTTACTTCGATATTTTGATGATTTGCTTATATTTGTCGTTTAATTTGAGTTCCCTTAGTTATTAATCATCAAACACATGCTAGAGTATTTCATCAATGCATTTATTAAGTTGAATATGTATCTTAGCTATGTGAATTGATTCAGTTGTCTTTCTGACTTGATTCAAAGCCATTTTGTGTTTCCTGACTCGATTTAAGGCTTTCATGAATCGATTCATGAAAGTGTCTCAAAAGTCCATTTAGGTTCTGTTTGCTGGAATCGAGTCAACAGTAGTTTTGAATCAAGTCACAGAACTGGAAATTCCAATTTGAATTGATTTAGTGAGGGTTACGAATTGATTCAGTGCGATAATTTGAATTGATTCATTTTAGAGTCAACTCAAGTCAACTGCCCTAACTGAATCAAGTCATGGGAACTATGAATCAAGTCACGTTGTTCATTTTAACCCACTTATCTTGCATTTTCCCTTGCATCTTTAAATAGAGATTTCATTTCCTCATTTCATAAGAGATCAAAATTTTTCTGTGAGAAAACCTTTGCAAACACAACTTCCTTCTCTCTTTCAAGTCTTCATCTTAATCATACCCATGGAAATTATTCTCTTGTGTGTGTGTGATGATTAATTGTAGGGAAACATTAGGGATCTAATTGTTCGTTGAAGTGTTCAGATTTTGCAAGAGGTATTTTGGTCTTGGAAATTTCAGGGGTTAAAATTTCTTGAAGGAAAAAGAAGAAGAAGCTTTTCTCCATTGTTGTGGAGTTTTTATGCATATTTGTCAACTTGTTGAAGATAAGGATTCAAGGCTTGTAATTTCAAGATTGGATAAAAATTAGGAAATTCATCAAGAGAGGAATCCATCAAAAGTTGAAAATCAAGATCTTGGGTAAAGATCAAGTTAGCGGTGGTAGCTAGTTACAAGCAAGTTCATACAAGAAGCAAGAAAGAAGATAATGTGGATTGTTATAATTTGTCTTTTTGCTTTTGTGAATTGTTGTAACAAGAACCAAAATTCTATATCGTTTTAATGGAAGAAATAACTCTTCGATGGTTCTCCGTCGAAGACTAGATGTAGGTGCCTACGAGGACGATAGCACCGAACTAGTATATATCCTGGTGCACTCTCTCCTTCTCTCCCTCTCTCTTTATCGTTTGAAATTGCATGCTTGGATATCTATTTAGATTCATTATTTTCATAGTTTTGATTTGTAAACGTTTAGGTTTGATTAGATTTGTTCTTCTAAAGGATCCAGTTAATTGATTATTGTAAGCACATTGAGTTTAGAATTGCCTTTAAAAATGAAGAATTGTTAAAGTCTTTAAGCATCTCGTTGAAACTTTAACCATTAATCAATTCATTGTATTCTACCTCATTACAAACCTTTGGTGTAAGTATAACTCAAATTCTCTTCCAATATCATAAAAACTTTTGTAAACGAAATTTCACCATATCCGGTCCCGCTTGTGTAATACCCCAAATTTTGACCACTAAAGTTTCCCATCATTGTGCAAATCATCACCACAATATGGATGTACCTTTATGCTTCATCAGTCTCCCCAAAGATGGGTGAGCATCCACTACAATCAAAATTAGGGTTTCAAGCCCTCTCTGAGCTTTAGACAAAGGCTCAATCAAGAAATGACTTGATTTTCAACTTGTCTAATCTCTCAAACATCCACAATGGATCAAAAGGACTCCCACTTCAAGGATTAAGCACAAGGTTACTCCATTCTAGGTGGATCAAGCCTCAAGATCGCCAGTGTCACCAAATTAGGGTTTTGATCACCCAGGGCCTCCAGATGAAAAGTTTCATCTGGGCACAAGCCATTGATCCAAAACATAACCTAATATACTTCATGGAACCTCATAAACCCATGCATCAAGTCGATTTTGCCTCAAGGGATGCATCCATCAAAAATCAGGAATTAGGGTTTCTTGACCTAATTCACCCCTAAGTTGACTTTTAGGGCAAGTCAAGAGCCAAGACCTCGAGAGATGATTTGAGGGTCTCTAATATACCATATTGATCCATTTGGGACAATGGATTGATCCAAGAAGCTTGAGCAACACCTCTCAATTCCATCTGCACCACAATTAGGGTTTTAAGGGGAAAGTCAACTGTAACTTTGACTTTTGACCAAGACATGCTCCCAAACCCTAATACATGATTGAATATACCCTATGACACCCATGGAACATGTCCATCAAGTTTTATTTAGGTCAAGGACATGATTTCCTAAAGAATTGCACAGTTTGGAATTCATCTGATAAAATGTCAACTATGCACAAAAGTCAACTTTGACTTTTTGAGATTTTTCACCAAAATGGATTTTTAACCCTAAAATGATGTTAATGTATGATTTGAATCATCATTCATCAAGAAAAATCAAGAAAAGTGAGATAACTTGTAAAAGGGGTAACCATAAAACTTAGAAATTTTTATAAGTTAAAAATAAAGTGGCAAGGGTACCAACTTTGGAGGACCATAACTCCTAAACCACAAGGCCATTTTTTCTCATCCAAAGATGGATTTGTAGCCCTCATTATCATCTACAAAAACTTCAACTACAAGTCATTCCAATTCATTAAGGATTTTGAGTTATGGAGTGATCAAGGTGGCTAAAAAGTGAAAATGTCACTTTTTCCAACACTTAGTGAAATTTTCACAAAGTCAGATTCTGCCTCACTTTTTGCCAAATGTAGGGGGATTTTTCACTTGGAATCAAAAGAGATCAAAACCAAACTTGTTCAAACAGTTGTTGTATCATGTAAGAGCTTTCCAAAATGGCCAAGAACATTGCCAAATTCAACTTACACCATGAGATATGACATTGTCGAGTTGCCTTGCTGAAATCTGTCAAGGCAAGGCAGAATTTGCAACTTTGATCGATTTTCCAAAATCAGCCAAATTCAATTGCTCCTATCCACTTGGACACCTCAGAGGATTGAATCTAAAGGGGACAATCACTGAGCCAAGCCTCCAAAGTCCATGGAACAAGAAATAGCATGTTGAACCTAGAATGGCCAAAATAGGGACAAGACTTCAAATTTGGAATGAGACATTCAATGGAACCATCAAGGTGGCATGGACTGAGCCATTCTCATCTGAAATCAGTCAAGACTTATCCAAGACCAAGGGAACCAAAGCTCTGTGCCCTAACCTCTAGTCAATGGCTAGAGGAGACTTGGATTTTCATTTGCCAACATTGGCCAAACCTACTTACCAGCTGCCATTCACTATTCCTTGCAAAACAAACTTGCTCTACTATAAATAGAGCTCAATTGTGGTCAGTTTGAGTACACCAAAGCCATCAAAAAGATGTTTTCCTCAAAATCTCTTCTTTCACTCCAATTTTGCCTTCTAAGGCAAGTCACTATCGGGTTTTGAGTTAGAGAGCAATTCCAATCAAACCAATCACTCACACACCTCACATACATCACATATGAACTGATCAAACACTTAGATTACTTCTGAAACATCAATTTCACAAAATCACCAGCTGGTTGCTCAAGGTTTTAACCAAAGTGCAGCTGAGGTACCACAAAATGATCCAGCCAATTTCAATCAAGTCCAACCATCCAAACACAATCCATAGGGTGTAGGGAAGCTGTTCAGATCATCACCACTCATCTGTAACACCTCCAAATCAAAAATCACTTTGAACTTGCTGTCACGACTTGGAGGTAAGCACATGCTTGATCATCTCTCAATCTATGCATATTTCCTCGCACAATAATTTTGCCATATGTTAATAATCATGCATGGAATGTTTTCCCTCAATTAATTGCATTGTTTGAATCGTGTATCAAAAATCCTAGCCTTCATGCAGAAATTAGGGTTCTTGAGGTCTCGTCGTGATTTCTTGTTGTATGTTTAATTTAAATGAAATTAAAGTACATAGACATGATCGTGAGGTTGAGACGAGCATAATGATATGTGGATTGCATGATATGATTACGTATTCATGGAGATTGGATAGAAAACGCAAATCAGCCAAAACCAGAAAAACGCACGTGTTCTTGCTTGTGTTCTTGGCGCCTTTTTCACAAATTCAAATATTTGAATTTTGTGATTTTGTTTAATTGATTCAAAAATTAATTTCTCTCTGAGTTTTAATGATTTTGAGTTGATTCTTTTTTTAATAATTCACAAAAATGTTAAAATATTTTATTTTATAAAAAAATCCCAAAAATATTATTTATTTCATATAATTGATATTTTTGCAAAGAATTAATATTTTAATTGTTTTTGACATTTTAAATATTTTTTCTACATTGATTTTGCAACTTTTAATGCTTTCTAATTATTTTGTAGGTCAATACTTAATTTTTGAAGCATTAATCCAAGATCACAATTTGTTTTCCATGTGTTAAACAATTCTTGATCATTTTAATTGAATTTTTATTCAATTAAATACATTTTGAAAACAAATTACGGTTTTGGATTAATTCAACCCTCATAAATCATTTTCAAAACTCTTTGGGCCTCTTGAGAGAGTGTAAGACCCATCCCCCATTGTACAAAAACTTTTTGGGCCTCACTCATTGTATAAGTCCCTCTGTACAAGTAAACGGCGCGATCGTCGCCCGTTTAAAAATAAAAAATCATTTGGGCCTCTCCTTGAGCTATAAGACCCATTCAAAACACTTTGGGCCTCTATTAGAGTGTAAGACCCAATCCCCCTTTTAACCAAAACATTTTGGGCCTCACTTATTGTATAAGTCCCTCCGCGTTAAAAGAAAACCTCGGCGCGATCGCCATTTTTAAACGAAAAATCATTTGGGCCTACCCTCGTGTTATAAGCCCCACTCTTTTTTTTCTTTAAACCTTTTTGGGGATTCTTGAGAGAGTGTAAGACCCATCCCTTTGTACAGAAAACCATTTTGGGCCCCAGTTACTTGTATAAGTCCCTCTGTACAAAGTCAAATAGTGCTCTCACTGATAAAACCCTGGGCCTCTCCTTGAGCTGTAAGCCCCAAATCTTTCTTTTTCAAAGCACGTTCTCCTTTGATTTTGAATAGACTGTTGTTTTCAATCTTTCTTTGTTGAACAACTAACCAAACAGCATGGAAGCTCTACAACCGAGTAAGTGTTTACCCGCTTTCATTTACCGCTTTCATCTATATATATAACTGTATTGTGGGGCTGTTTCACTGTAAGTCTCCTTTCATAAACTCATATATATATAACTGTATTGTGGGGCTGCTCACTGTAAGTCTCCTTTCATAAACTCATATCTACTGTGTAATAATAGTATAGATATTTCGAGTTTCCCCGGCAACTACGTCTAGCACTAGGTAATGCCGTTTCGTTTATTCGTAGAAATAGACACCTAGATCCCCAATAGGAGCACCAGATACAGTCTTCTCTTCGGCTGTCCTCCTTAGGAATCGTCAAGAAGCTCTACTCCCCAAGATGAATGTATTCTCCGTGAATGGCATCTTTGAGTTTCTTCCAAATTCTCGAACTTTCCTGACTTGATCTATTCCTTGTGGATAGCTTGCCTTGAATGTCTCGGGGTTTGGGTACCCACTACGGTCATAACCTTGGACCTTAACTAAGGAACCCTCTTTAAAAGCTAAAAGTCGCTGGATAGTAAACCTCGCACGTTTACTAGTGGTTTTTATCTTTAAAAGAGTTATCTCTCCTAATGGAAAGGAGATGATAGACCCACGGGCTTCTTAAAAGCATCGGCCTCCTCTTGGGCATTGTTCAAGGACCCACAGGCTTCCTAAAAGCAACCCCGCCTTCTCTTGGGCTTAGTACAAGGACCCTACGGCTTCTTAGAAGTATTCACAGCCTCCTCTTAGGCTTCGTATAATGATCTCTTCCTCCGGGAATGATAGCCTCCTCTTGGGCTTCGTACAAGGACCCGTCGGCTTCTTAAAAGTTTCCAGCCTCCTCTTGGGCCTCGTACAAATTGTCCCGACGACCTCCTAGAGGTATAGGAACAGAACTTAGTCATCTTCTTAGAACAGTCCTTTCATAGAGTCTACTACTGTTTCTCAAAGCATAGTACAAAAGATAAAACTCTAGACACGGACAGTCTAACTTCCTTGAGTCTCAAAGACATTCTCAAGCGACCCCTTCATTAAATAGGAAGGAAACCCGCAGACTCGGACAGTCTCAATACCCTTTGGATTTCCAGTTTCCTCAAAGAAAAGGAAACAACCCCGATCCTCAGATCTAACCCATGGGTACAGTGATGCTCATATAAGAACTGATTTTCTCTTTCAAAATCAGTATACTAGACCTGTCACTTAACTGACACAGTAACCTTAGCCTTCTCTTGGGCTTCGTACAATGACTCTCCCTAGCGGAGTCAAACAACGTTTTAGCCTCTCTCTCGGGCTTCGTACGAGACACATAAAAACTCCCTCGTTGAGTCAAACAAACAATAGCCTCCATCTCGGGCTTCGTACGAGATACAAAGACTCCATCGTCGGGTCAAAAACTTTTAGCCTCTCTCTCGGGCTTTGTACGGGACACAAAATAGCCTCCTCTTAGGCTTTGTATAATGATTTTCCTTGCGGAAATTAGCCTCCATCTCAGGCTTCGTACGAGATACAAAGACTCCATCGTCGGGTCAAAAACTTTTAGCCTCTCTCTCGGGCTTTGTACGGGACACAAAATAACCTCCTCTTAGGCTTTGTATAATGATTTTCCTAGCGGAAATTAGCCTCCTCTTAGGCTTTGTATAAGAAAACCACTGGTTGATCCAATCAACCTTTTAGCATCAAAGTTGTGCCTCGTTCACAGTATACAAACATCAACAACTCCTTCCCTTTCATCTAATCGCTGTAAGCGGCAAGCCTCTGGATCATCTATATCCACGCCACTGTCCCTCTTTTAGCATGAGAAATTCCTAAGGAAAGATGGCATTGCTCTACACTGAGTTAAAGTCTTCTCCTTCAGGTTAAAACCCTTTCTTCGAAAATTATGGCATTGCTCGGATCCTCGTATCCCAGTTAAAGTAATTCTCCTTATCCCCTCTTTAGAGATGACAAATTCTCTCTAAAGCCGAGGTCTTTCAGCTTCACGTCTTGGGCTTTAAACAAGACACAAATAAGACCTTTTCAGCTTCATATCTTGGGCTTTGAACAAGATACAAATCACCTTTCGCTTCACGTCTTGGGCTTTGAACAAGACACCAAAACACCCATTTCCTCCCATAGAATAGGAGGAACTACGAACGCTCTGATTTCCCTGTTTCGGTAAACGGGAATACGTAGGCATAAGATTGAAAGAAAAATCTTAGCGAGCGCAACCAACAAAAAAACCAAATCCCATATCTCCATCAATCAAAAGCAGTAATTCAAAAACATCAGTCCTAACATCCTAATCCTTGTTCCCCGCCAGAAACCTTCTGCCCAGGTAAAAAAGAAAGAAAACCGTATTGGCGAAAATACAAATAACTAGTACAAAGGCCCCCCCACATTGATAGCATTCGTAACCTAACAGACCGCTGTTTAAACTCAGTATGCAAGCAGGGTTAATTGGAGACATCTATTTCCCTTCCTCATTCAGCTCACAATAGGATAAAAAATGAATCGACCTGTAGTTTAAAGCTCAAACCGCAGAGAGCGACCAACGCTTAAGAACCGCGTCCAAAATCGCTCGCTACAGAAAAAAATGGCGCCCACCGTGGGGCCGGTCTCTGTTTTCCTTTTTCCTTTTCATCTCTTGTGTGATACCACAGATTGGGGCTTCCGCCGGGGAACCCATTTCTGTCAGGAACTTAGGATTCTTAGTTTTATAAGTCTAGGATGATTAGGACAAATATATATACTGCTTTTCCTAATTGCTATATGTGTTTATTTTTCTGCTACTGGGAATGCGTGTGATGCCGCATGTGGTGAGAATGAGTATACACTTAAGATAAGTGATGGCGACGGGTTCGACCATCAACCTCAGTGGAGGCTGACCAACGCAACCCATTCACTCTTCTAGCCAATGGGCCGATTGTTAAGTCTGAGACTCTGAGGAGCCAAACCCTTTCGTAGTGCGGAAACTATCGGAAATAGTTGTTACGCGATACTACCCTCATTTGAGGCTGGTGATCTATTCTCGGTGAATGGCACTTACTCTAAGATTTCTTTACAACTCGCTGGCGATCCGCTTGTTGTCTTGCTTTCCTGGGAGGAGCTGATGATAATGAGTACAGGTACAAAAATCACCCTAGTATAAACCTTTGCGGATGGGTAGAGCCTTGACTTCATGACAACGACCCTCTGACCCCATGTTTTTTCTATGTTTTTGTGTGCTGCATTCATGCATTCATTTAATAAAACATTAAAACATTCAAAAAACTTCTCTTCTAGTCTCTCTGTTTTTCAAATTAAACTAAGACTGTGATTGCAAATATCAGAGAAAAAGATTGCATTAATGGATTTTGGTAGAAGGAGAACTCACCAGTATACCTTCAAGGTTCCAAAGCTAGGGAATTTGAGAAAGTTAGCGAGGATGATCGTTAACCCAGAGGCTTTCAGAGCCAAGCACGGTGGTTTGCTACCACTGTTAAGAGTCCATGTGATTAAGGGGATCATGGACGCGCTCATTCAGTTCTACGATCCGGTTTATCACTGTTTCACGTTCCCGGATTACCAGCTATCACCAACGCTGGAGGAGTATTCTCATCTGACTGATTTACATATCACTGATCGAGCTCCATTTTCTGGACTGGAAGAAATTCCAAAGAATCAGACTATTGCAATAGCAATTCATTTGGACGAGTCTGAGGTCAGGACTCACATGACCACTAAGGGTGGCATCCAAGGTTTGCCAGCCCAGTTCTTGACAAAAAAGGCTCTATACTTCGCTAGTATAGGGAACATGACTGCTTTTGAAAGCATCTTTGTCTTCCTCACCTACGGGTTATTTTTGTTTCCTAACATCAATAACTTCGTCGATATCAACGCTATTAAGGTTTTTCTCATTGGAAACCCTGTGCCGACTTTGCTCGCAGATGCGTATCATTCTGTACACTTGGGAAATTTGTACAGCGGAGGGGAGATCACATGCTGTGTACCTTTGCTCTACAAATGGTTTATCTCTCACTTGCCCAAGTCTGCTGCTTTTTGGGATTGCAAGAGTGTCTTACGTTGGTCGCAGAAGATCATGTCTCTCACCAATTCCGATATAGATTGGTGTAATAGGATTTATGAGGGAATCAGAATCATTGACCGTTGTGGAAACTTCCCCAGCGTACCCCTCATAGGAACTAAAGGAGGAATCAACTATCATCCGACATTGGTTCTTCGTCAATTTGGATACCCGATGAGACACATCCCACTGGGTGTTCATCTGGAAGGTCTTTTCTTCAAAGAAGGAGAAAATGACAGAGCACTAAAGATGGAAATAGTGCAAGCTTGGAAACATGTTCATAAGAAAGGACGAGAGTCTCTGGGAAAACCGGATTGTGTCTCAGTGGAGCCTTATCTCCATTGGGTACAAACTAGGGCTCTCAAGCTAAAGATGCCTTATCCTCGTTACGGAATTCTTCCGCCGAGGGAATCTGTCATGTACTTCATGACAGAAACTTAAAAGCTTCAGGTTACTCTCAACAAAGTTCAAAAGGAAAGAAGATCTTGGAAGAACAAGTACCGCACCCTCGACGTAGAGTGTATCCAAATACAGCAACTACTAAAAGAGAAAGATGCTCTGATTGAAATTTTGGAGCAGCATGCTGTAGAGAATCAAGATGACCAAAGGAATTTGCTCGCTCCTTTCACCTGGAAAAGGAATGACAACCCGACAACGGCCCAAGCGCCCCGGTCAAAGAAGAGGACTCGGGACCCATTAGTTTAGGTTTCTGTTTCTGCACTTTGTAATCTACTGTATTTCCATTTCTGTAATCCTTTGGAATTCAATAAAAAGGGGTTTCCCCACTGTTTGATACTTGCAATCTAATTGTCGAAGTTTATTTTGATTAAAAAAAAACAAAAAACAATTAATATAATCATTGCATTCATCATTCTCACATCGCGTATTCTTCTTACCTACGAATCTCACATTTGTGTCTCGGTTCTAGAGTCAAACTGTCTCATTCGTATAATACTCGGGCTAATCGTCAGAAAAAGATGGATGATCTTGAGGAAGAAAACAGAGAGTTGAAAGAAGAGATCGATGCTCTGAGAGAGGATATGAGAAAGCTTCGTAACGACATGCAAGCCATGGCAGAAGCTCAGCTACAAAGAACTGTGATCTCAGAGATCACCTCAACGCCCATCATAGAAAAGTATGATCCTAGGTATCAGATGCCGAAAGATCGTCCGTGGGGCATGCCTGTTAACTATATCCCAGAAGGATATGTTCCGCCGATCACTGAAGATCAGGGAATCGCGACAGAAGCCGCTGGGCCTGAAGGTTACAAACTTCAGGAAAGTGAAGATGCCAGGGGCATACTCAAGACTCCTGAAGGTTACAAACTTCGGGAGGCGCCAAGACTTACTGCCGTAGTCACGGTACCACCCCCTGTGGTGCACACTGTCCCGGAAGGACAGATTCCACAGACACCTTCTGGTAAAAAGGAAACTATGTTTGACCGAATGGATGAATTCCAGGAGCAGTTCTTGGAAATGCAGAAAGAGCTGCAAGCCATTCGCGGTCAGGATCTATTTGGAAAGGACTCCGCAGACCTCTGCTTGGTCCCAAATGTGAAAGTCCCGCACAAGTTCCAAGTGCCCGACTTTGAAAAATACAAGGGTAACTCTTGCCCTCAGAGCCATCTGGTGATGTACGCTCGGCGGATGTCAGCTCAGACAGAGAATCAGGACCTGCTGATTCACTACTTCCAGGATAGTTTAACTGGTGCCGCACTCAAATGGTACATGGGTTTAAACCGTACTACGATCAGTACATTCAGAGATCTTGGTACTGCCTTCGTCCAACAATACAAGTACAATTTGGACATGGCACCCGACAGAGATCAACTCAGATCAATGTCGCAAAAGGACAAAGAAACCTTTAAGGAGTATGCTCAAAGGTGGCGTGAAATTGCCGCTCAAATTTGTCCGCCTCTTGAGGAAAAAGAGATGACAAAGATCTTCTTAAAGACCTTAAGCTCATTTTACTATGACCGAATGGTTGCCAGTGCGCCTAGTGATTTCACCGAAATGGTCGGCATGGGTGTACGTCTTGAGGAAGCCGTCCGAGAAGGGCGTTTGGTAAAAGACACTGGATCAACGAGCGGTACTAAAAAATACGGTAGTGCTCTCCCTAATAAAAAAGAGCAAGATATTGGGAATATCTCTCTCGGAAAGCAAAGGCGAAGTTATCAGCCAGTAGCAGCTGTAACTCCTGCTATTGGCCCCGCGCCTGTTCCTATGTATCAACCTCAGGTTGCGCAGAGCCAACCTGACCAACAAAGGACACAACAGTCTATTCAGCAGGCTCGTCCTCCATATAACAACAACCGTACAACACGGCCACCAGGATTTGATCCTATACCCGTAACGTACGCAGAGTTGTTTCCGTTACTGCTGGCTAAGGGGCACATTCAGACTAAGTCTCCCCTTTCAGTTCCGGAAAATCCGCCTTTTTGGTTTAAGGCGGATCAGACATGCCCTTATCATCAAGGAGGATCAGGGCATAACATAGAGACTTGCCTCAATTTCAAGTCCGACGTGCAAAAGCTTGTTAGGAGCGGGCTCTTATCTTTAAAAAATACGAATCCCAATGTTCTCACGAACCTGCTGCCTCAACATGAGAAAGCTACAGTCAATCTGATTGAGGAAGAGACTAACAATGTCTATCAAATTCACGATGTACTCTTGTTGAAAACCAATCTGGTCAATATGCATTGTAGACAGAGTGGATATGGCCATGTGCCACCTCATAACTATCACCAGTGTGATATCTGCTCTAAAGATAACCAGGGATGTTCGGTAGTGCAATCGGCTCTACAGGAACAGATGGATCTCGGATGGATCCAAGAGCACCGAGTTCGTGGAGTTAACATGTACGAACTCCAACGTCATTCAAAACCACGACATCCGTGCGATGAATGTCAGCTTGGTGGCGATGCACTCAAGGCAAAACCAGTATCATAATCTGCCACGGCACGATTACAGTTCCTGTCTGATTTGCTCGGTAAACAAACAAGGATGCTCTTTCATACAAGAGGCACTCCAGCGTCAGATGGATCTTGGATGGATCCAAGACTACCATGATAGGAACTCCTATCAAATCAACATGGTTCAAATCTTTGATATTCGCGTGATGAATACCAACCTGGTAGAGTTACATGCTGAGCAGGTCCGACTCAGATTCTTAATATCACATGACTATCAAAATTGTAAAGCAGGTCGCGAAAACGATCAAGGTTGTACCCTTGTACAGGAGGCACTTCAGCACTTGTTAAATCACTGGTGGATGCCAATCTACATGGATGAAGATACTCAGCAGATTAGTGTCAATAACAGGAATCCTACTCATTGTCAAAGTCGGGATGTCCGATCAATGGAAGGTAACCTAGTAAGGTTACATTATATTCAAAGTGGGCGTGGCCAGGTGCCTCCACACAACTATGACAGTTGTAGCGTCTGTTCAGAAAGTAACCAAGGGTGTCACCTTATGAGAGCAGCTCTTCAGGGTCAGGTCGATCTTGGAGAAATTCGTCCATATCCGGGTTCAGGACCCATCATTTGGTCGCCGAATTACCTTGCCGATCAAGTTGAGGATGTTGTCACAATCTCTGGTCATCATAGGACCAGGGATGTTTTTGCCATCATTCCTCTACTTGACGAATCTAAAGTTCCCAACCGGGAATGGATCGGGATTACTTATGATGGTCAGAGAAATCAGAAGGTTCCCATAGTCATCTATCTGCTGGGGCCACTACCGTATGAATCAACTAAGGCAATCCCTTACAAATACGGTGCAACAATAATCGAGAATGGAAAGGAAATTCCATTACCCTCCGTCGTGAATATTGCAGACATCAGTCGAGTAACACGGAGTGGTAGAATCTTCAACCGAGGGGTTGGAGAATCCAACAAAGAAAAGGAACTTCAGGCAGAAATTCCTGATCCGCCAGTCGGTCAATCTAGTAATCCTGACTTTTCAAAAGACAAAGATGAGATGCTAAAGCTCATCCAAAGGAGTGAATATAACATTGTTGATCAACTATTACAGACTCCTTCAAAGATCTCAGTATTATCACTGTTACTCAGTTCAGAAGCACACAGGGAGGCTCTACAGAAAGTCTTGGAGCAAACCTTTGTGGAACAGGATGTAACAATCAGACAATTCGATAGCATTGTCTCTAACATCACTTCCTGCAATAATTTGGGATTTAGTGATGAAGAATTACCTGAAGAGGGTCGCCGTCATAACATGGCGCTCAACATTACAGTTAACTGCCAGGGCGATGCTTTAGCCAACGTACTGGTAGACACAGGGTCAGCCCTGAATGTTATGCCGAAGTCCACTTTGTTGCAATTATCATTCAAGGGCCCTCCGATGAGAGTCAGTGAGGTCGTCGTCAAAGCATTCGACGGATCCAGAAAAACAGTTATCGGCGAAGTTGATCTTCCCATAACTATTGGTCCTCACACTTTCCAAATCACTTTCCAGGTGATGGACATCCGGGCAACATACAGTTGTTTATTAGGAAGACCTTGGATACATCAGGCTGGAGCGGTTACTTCGACCCTCCACCAAAAGCTAAAGTTCGTCAAGAACGATCAACTTGTCACGGTTTGTGGGGAACAAGCCTTGCTTGTAAGCAACTTATCATCATCTACTTGTGTGGAACCCGAGGAGGTTATTGGAACTCAGTTCCAAGCGCTATCGGTGAGCAAGGACGATCAGTCCCAAGGAGGAACCTCGATTTCCTCATACAACGATGCTATCAAAGCGGTCGAGAGTACTGATACAACAGGATGGGGACGGCTTGTCATTCCTATTGACAATAAAACAAAGAAGGGTCTTGGTTTTTCTGCAACCTGTACCCAGACAGTTGCCAACGATGAAAGTCTTCATCCCCTTCAAAACTTCTTCCACAGTGGAGGTTTTCTTCACCCAGTGTCTCAGACAGTTCATGCTATCAATGAGGAAGATCCCTCTGACACGAATGAAGAATGGAAGTCATATCTTAACAAGGACGGTTATATGTCTCAGGAAGAGGTGCCTATGCCTTTTTGCTTTCCTACAGAAAGTCCGAGATTTATACCAAGATCAGATGTTGAAATGATCTACGGGGATTGTGATCCGGAAGGATGTCGTGCTCCGCCAAATTCATTAGAGGAAGACACTCTGATGAAAGACAACTTTGACCACAATTACTATGGCCCGATGGATGGCCTGCCAATGTGGCAGCTTTACCCAGGAAACTTGGGGCAAGAGAGTCAGCCGAACAATGAAACTCAGCTGAGCGTCATTGAACAGAATACCTATGTCCCCACCATGTCATGGGATCAACACTCAGGTCATTCGGAAATTACTCAACGTGACGATGAATTCGCAACGTTTGCAGGACTAGAATTCATCAATTATGCTTTTCCCGAGGTCAACATCATCGAGAGGGATGACTTCTCCAGTTCCAAAGAAGTTTGGGACACTCTGGGACAACCAAGTGGAAAATACGACTTTATGGTCAAGTACACTGCTCCCGAAAGCTCTCATATCAAGCTCGGAGATATCCAGCCAACTGGATGGGGAGATACAGCTGAGAACACCAATGCTATGCAAAATGCAACAGAGGAATCCTCCTTCGACAATTCTGCCTGGGAAACAGATTCCAATGATCCTGCTCCACCAGAAATCAGCGTCATTTCTGAAGACAAATCAAGGAAGGTGCCAGACTTTGTGATTCACCGAGGAGTTCGCCGCCAATGGGTTGCCGTCGAGGTTCCGAAGGTCGTTCATCAGTCAAAGTAATTGCCATCTTTAACCTTTCACCCTGCCCAGGTGAAACGGATATTTTGATAGGGCTCGCTTTCTGTAAATTTCCCTCTTCGCTTTGCCCAAAGCGAGTGAGTTTTGTTTTATAGGGCTGTAGTTTCAAGAGTCGACTTGTTCATTAATAAAATAACGTCGTTCTGTAATTTCCGCATTAATTGCTGTTTTCTCTTTTTTGCTTTTTCAGAAAATGGTAATCCTAAAAAACATTCAATAATAAAAACAAGTAGTAAAATCAAAACACTGCACACACTTGCATTTTTCTCTATCTCTTCTAAACACAAATTATCACGTCATGCAGATCGCTTGTTTTAAACCCCGTTGAAACATACGATCCGATGCCTTCTCCCAACTTTGAGTTCCCGGTATTCGAGGCTGAAGAAGAAGTTGACGACCAAATTCCAGAAGAGATCTCCCGACTACTCAGACAAGAGGAAAGGTCCATTGAACCTCACAAAGAGTCGTTGGAAATGGTAAACTTGGGTTCAGAAAAAGAGAGAAAAGAAATCAGGATCGGAGCACTGCTCAGTCCAACTGCCAGAGAAGATCTGATAAAGCTTCTCAAAGAATTCCCCGATGTGTTCGCTTGGTCCTATCAGGATATGCCAGGATTGGATACCAGCATCGTGGAACATCACTTACCGTTAAGATCGGAATGTCCGCCAGTAAAGCAAAGGTTGAGACGGACTCACCCGGACATGGCCATCAAAATCAAGGAGGAGGTACAGAAACAGATCGACGCGGGTTTCCTCGCTACATCTGAATATCCTCAATGGTTAGCCAACATCGTACTCGTTCCCAAAAAGGACAGAAAGGTCAGAATGTGTGTTGATTACAGAGATCTGAACAGGGCAAGTCCAAAGGACGACTTTCCTTTACCACACATCGACATGCTGGTTGACAGTACAGCAAAGTTCAAAGTTTCCTCCTTCATGGATGGATTCTCGGGCTATAACCAGATCAAAATGGCGCCGAAAGACATGGAGAAAACTTCGTTCATTACCCCATGGGGTACCTTTTGTTACAAGGTAATGCCGTTCGGTTTGAAGAATGTCGGGGCAACCTATCAAAGGGCCATGACTACTTTGTTTCATGACATTATACACAAAGAAATCAAGGTATATGTCGATGATTTGATTGCAAAATCAAGAACAGAGGATGAGCACGTTGAACATCTGTCAAAATTGTTCGAACGTCTAAGAAAATTCAAGCTCCGCTTGAATCCTAACAAGTGCACCTTCGGTGTCCGTTCAGGGAAACTACTAGGGTTCATCATCAGCCAGAAAGGGATTGAAGTTGATCCTGACAAGGTCAAGGCCATTCAAGAAATGCCTTCTCCGAAAACTGAAAAACAAGTCAGAGGATTCCTGGGACGTTTGAACTACATCTCCAGATTCATATTCCTTATGACCGCGACGTGTGCGCCGATTTTCAAGTTACTCAAAAAGAACCAGGATTGCGTTTGGTCAGAAGATTACCAAACCGCCTTCGACAGTATTAAGGAATATCTGTTAAATCCTCCGATTCTATCACCTCCAGTGGAAGGAAGACCACTGATCATTTACCTCATAGTCCTAGAGGACTCAATGGGATGTGTACTTGGCCAACAAGACGAAACTAAACGGAAAGAGTCTGCCATTTACTATCTAAGCAAGAAATTCACCGACTGCGAGACTCGGTACACAATGCTTGAGAAAACTTGTTGCGCTTTGGCTTGGGCAGCCAAACGTCTTTGCCAGTACATGATTCGTCATACTACTTGGTTGGTCTCCGAAATGGATCCAATCAAGTACGTTTTCGAAAAACCTGCTCTCACGGGAAGGATTGCCCATTGGCAGATGCTACTATCAGAATATGACATAGAGTACCACGCTCAGAAAGCCATTAAAGGAAGTATTTTAGCCGGTCATTTGGCTCATCAACCGATTGACGATCAAGAATCAATCGGGTTTGACTTTCCAGACGAAGATGTCATGTATCTAAAAATGAAAGATTGCGATGAACCGCTACCCAGTGAAGGGCCAGAACCAGGTTCCCAGTGGGGACTTATCTTTGACGGAGCAGTCAATCATTATGGAAACGGAATTGGGGCAATCATTGTTACCCCTCAGGGTTCCCACATTCCTTTCACTACCAGACTTACGTTCAAATGTACGAACAATGAGGCCGAATACGAAGCATGTATCATGGGTCTCGAAGAAGCGATTGATTTAAGGATCAAAAACTTGGACGTATACGGCGATTCAGCCCTGGTTATTAACCAGATAAAAGGAGATTGGAACACATACCAATCAGGATTGATTCCTTCCAAAGACTATGCAAGAAGGTTGTTACCTTTCTTCAACAGAGTCGACTTTCATCACATCCCTCGTGATGAGAATCACATGGCTGATGTATTAGCCACTCTTTCTTCCATGATTAGTGTAGGTCGATGGAATGACATACCTAAGATCGACATCATGCGCCTTGAACGGCCCGCTTACATCTTCACGATTGAAGCAATCATAGACGACAAACCTTGGTATCACGATATCAAATGCTTCCTTCAGAAACAAGAGTACCCATCTGGGGCACTCAGAAAAGACAGGAAAACCCTCAGAAGATTGGTTGGAAACTTCTTCCTGAGCGGTGACACTCTTTATAAGAGAAATTTTGACATGGTCTTGCTCCGATGCGTCGACAGAACAGAAGCAGACATGCTCATGAAAGAAATTCATGAAGGATCCTTTGGTACTCATGCCAACGGACACACAATGGCGAGAAAAATTCTCAGGGCCGGGTACTATTGGTTGACAATGGAATCCGACTGCTACAAGTACATGAGGAGGTGTCACAAGTGTCAGATATACTCCGACAAAATTCATGTATCGCCATCACATCTCAAAGTTCTTTCTTCCCCGTGGCCATTTTCCATATGGGGAATCCACATGATTGGCATGATTGAGCCCAAGGCTTCAAACGGACACCGGTTCATCCTGGTAGCCATTGACTATTTCACCAAGTGGGTCGAAGCAGCGTCATTCGCCAATGTAACCCGACAAGTGGTGGTCCGATTTATCAAAAACAATATCATCTGCCGTTATGGTGTTCCAAGCGAGATCATTACTGATAATGGATCTAACTTGAACAATAAGATGATGAAAGAGTTGTGTGCAGAGTTCAAGATCGAACACCATAACTCATCTCCCTACCGACCCAAGATGAACGGAGCGGTAGAAGCGGCTAACAAGAACATCAAGAAGATCGTTCAAAAGATGGTTGTAACCTACAAAGATTGGCACGAAATGCTACCCTTTACTCTTCACGGTTATCGAACATCTGTCCTCACTTCAACAGGGGCAACCCTTTTCTCTCTAGTATATGGCATGGAGGCAGTTCTCCCCATAGAAGTAGAGATCCCATCAATCCGAGTATTGATGGAAGCTAAGCTCACCGAAGCTGAATGGTGTCAAAGTCGACACGACGAACTGAACCTGATCGAGGAAAAACGAATCACGACACTATGCCACGGTCAGTTGTACTAACAGAGAATGAAGAGGGCGTTTGACAAAAAGGTCCGACCTCGTGTCTTCAGGAAAGGAGACCTTGTGCTCAAGAAGATACAATCATTTCTCACTGATTCTCGGGGCAAATGGACCCCAAATTATGATGGCCCCTATCTGGTCACGAAAGCTTTCTCAGGCGGCGCCTTGAGACTTGCAACCATGGACGGAGAGGAATTTGCCTACCCCACGAATGTTGATGTAGTCAAGAAATACTTCGCCTAAAACTAAAAAAAAAACAACGTCTCGGTGGATTGAAAACCCGAAAGGGCGGTCCAGGCAAAAGTTAGAGACATGAAAAAAATCATCCCGATGGATTGGAAATCTCATAGTACAATCCAGGCAAAAGTTAGGGATAATGGCAAGTAACTATGTTCAACAGAGGCAAGTCCCTCAACAGCAGTTGCATCATCTATCGGAGGAAATCTCCAGTCAAAGGTCATCTTCGACGGAAGCTCAGGATGTCCCGAACTCAAAGTTGGTAGAAAGATAGTGGTCGTTATGTTTCAACGTAGCCCTTTTCCCTGTAAATTACCATTTTCTAACTTTGTATATACTCTCTGGAATCACGCGTTTGGCTGATCTCCATCTTATCAATAAAATTTGAGCCCTTGTGCTTTTGTTTGTAATTCTTTACTTGTTTTAGCTTTACAGAACGACGTTGTTAAACTTAATCAGCGATTCTTGAAATAAAACAAAAATAAATTTACTTGTTAAACTTTTTCTACTTTTAAATTAAAGATGGCATTTCTTTTGACTGTTGAACATCAGAAGAACATCGATCGCTTCTCCCGAAGTAAGCGAACTTCAAAGTGCAGAATCAAAGTACTCCTTCTAACCCAGTACGCCTGAGTGAAGGATCAATAATGTCAGAGACCATGTTTCGTCTGACATCCTCGGCCGAGTTCTCATCTCCTAAGCCCGATCAACATAGCTCCCAATGGGACTATCTCTCCTAAGCAAGGTGGAATTGCTATTTTGAATCAACGGTACTTCTTCGCCCCGCGATGGCCGAGTATCCAATTGTGTTCATCCATTAGTCTGTATGTCGCGTCTGTTTTGTCAGCATATACATACATACATCATGCATTTTTATTTGCATTCACATTTCATATTGCATCACTATCACTCTAGTCGGTCTTGTCCCCTAGTGGTAGAAGTCCTCTCAATCGAGTTGTCAGTTCTTGCCTCGTCAGGAAATACTGTGTCTGAACAACCTCGCTTCCAGTTTAATTCTGGAAAGAAGTTGGTCCTTGACCACTTTGATAACTTGAACCTCTGAAAAGCCAGAGAAAACTTTCAATAAACATCACTCTTCGCCATTGAAGTTGATATCCTTGCTTTCCCGGATTAAGGAAAATCCGCAGAGAAAGCCTCGTGATCAGAAATTCGGCAGCACGCTAGTTTTGCTCCGAAAAACCACTGATGAGAAGGTCATTGGCACCTCAAAATTGGATCCCAAAATATGGCATTTCTCCGGGAAGATCCCGAGAAAAGTATGATGTAACCCCAAATGAAAACAGTCTCTCAAGAGACTCGCTTTCCCCAGTAGAATCGACAAATGGCGTCTCCAAAACAGAGAAGTTTGTGTACCTCTACAATTCAGACGAATGGGTTCCCCAGCAAGTCTGAGATCAAAACTTTTTTCACTCAAATGGCATCTCCCCAGGAAAATTCGGCGAGAAGTTTGAAGGAAAACCGCTACTAACAGCGTTCCTTGTCAAGATAGTTTATTGACAAAAGAAACTAAGACCAGGTCCTTGGTAGGAAACCAGGATCGAGGGGAAGTTTATACCAGAAACCGAGACCAGGTCCTTGGTAGGAAACCAGGATTGAGGGGAAGTTTATATCAGAAACCGAGACCAGATCCTTGGTAGGAAACCAGGATCGAGGGGAAGTTTACTTCAGAAACTGAGACCAGGTCCTTGGTAGGAAACCAGGATCGAGGGGAAGTTTATATCAGAAACCGAGACCAGATCCTTGGTAGGAAACCAGGATCGAGGGAAAGTTTAATCCAGAAACTGAGACCAGTTCCTTGGCTGAAGACCAGGATCGAGGGGAAGTTTACCTTTTCTAAGCATCATCGCTTAGCTAAAGAAGATGAATGCGTAAGCTACCATTCATAACCACCATCAAAATTTCGGATATTCCGATATTTAATCCTCTTGCACCCCGAATGCCCGAACACCTTCGTCATTCACACCTTCGGGTCCAAGAAGATTAAATAGGGGCATCTGTAATACCCCAAATTTTTACCACTAGAGTTTCCCATCATTGTGCAAATCATCACCACAATATGGATGTACCTTTATGCTTCATCAGTCTCCCCAAAGATGGGTGAGCATCCACTACAATCAAAATTAGGGTTTCAAGCCCTCTCTGAGCTTTAGACAAAGGCTCAATGAAGAAATGACTTAATTTTCAACTTGTCTAATCTCTCAAACATCCACAATGGATCAAAAGGACTCCCACTTCAAGGATTAAGCACAAGGTTGGTCCCTTCTAGGTGGATCAAGCCTCAAGATCGCCAGTGTCACCAAACTAGGGTTTTGATCACCCAGGGCCTCCAGATGAAAAGTTTCATCTGGGCACAAGCCATTGATCCAAAACATAACCTAATATACTTCATGGAACCTCATGAACCCATGCATCAAGTCAATTTTGCCTCAAGGGATGCATCCATCAAAAATCAGGAATTAGGGTTTCTTGACCTAATTCACCCCTAAGTTGACTTTTAGGGCAAGTCAAGAGCCAAGACCTCAAGAGATGATTTGAGGGTCTCTAATATACCATATTTATGCATTTGGGACAATGGATTGATCCAAGAAGCTTGAGCAACATGTCTCAATTCCATCTGCACCACAATTAGGGTTTTAAGGGGAAAGTCAACTGTAACTTTGACTTTTGACCAAGACATGCTCCCAAACCCTAATACATGATTGAATATACCCTATGACACCCATGGAACATGTCCATCAAGTTTGATTTAGGTCAAGGACATGATTTCCTGAAGAATTGCACAGTTTGGAATTCATCTGATAAAAAGTCAACTGTGCACAAAAGTCAACTTTGACTTTTTGAGATTTTTCACCAAAATGGATTTTTAACCCTAAAATGATGTTAATGTATGATTTGAATCATCATTCATCAAGAAAAATCAAGAAAAGTGAGATAACTTGTAAAAGGGGTAACCATAAAACTTAGAAATTTTTCTAAGTTAAAAATAAAGTGGCAAGGGTACCAACTTTGGAGGACCATAACTCCTAAACCACAAGGCCATTTTTTCTCATCCAAAGATGGATTTGTAGCCCTCATTATCATCTACAAAAACTTCAACTACAAGTCATTCCAATTCATTAAGGATTTTGAGTTATGGAGTGATCAAGGTGGCTAAAAAGTGAAAATGTCACTTTTTCCAACACTTAGTGAAATTTTCACTAAGTCAGATTCTGCCTCACTTTTTGCCAAATGTAGGGGGATTTTTCACTTGGAATCAAAAGAGATCAAAACCAAACTTGTTCAAACAGTTGTTGTATCATGTAAGAGCTTTCCAAAATGGCCAAGAACATTGCCAAATTCAACTTACACCATGAGATATGACATTGTCAAGTTGCCTTGCTGAAATTTGTCAAGGCAAGGAAGAATTTGCAACTTTGGTCGATTTTCCAAAATCAGCCAAATTCAATTGCTCCTATCCACTTGGACACCTCAGAGGATTGAATCTAAAGGGGACAATCACTGAGCCAAGCCTCCAAAGTCCATGGAACAAGAAATAGCATGTTGAACCTAGAATGGCCAAAATAAGGACAAGACTTCAAATTTGGAATGAGACATTCAATGGAACCATCAAGGTGGCATGGACTGAGCCATTCTCATCTGAAATCAGTCAAGACTTATCCAAGACCAAGGGAACCAAAGCTCTGTGCCCTAACCTCTAGTCAATGGCTAGAGGAGACTTAGATTTTCATTTGCCAACATTGGCCAAACCTACTTACCAGCTGCCATTCACTATTCCTTGCAAAACAAACTTGCTCTACTATAAATAGAGCTCAATTGTGGTTAGTTTGAGTACACCAAAGCCATCAAACAGAAGCTTTCCTCAAAATCTCTTCTTTCACTCCAATTTTGCCTTCTAATGCAAGTCACTATCGGGTTTTGAGTTTGAGAGCAATTCCAATCAAACCAATCACTCACACACCTCACATACATCACATATGAGCTGATCAAACACTTAGATTACTTCTGAAACATCAATTTCACAAAATCACCAGCTAGTTGCTCAAGGTTTTAACCAAAGTGCAGCTGAGGTACCACAAAATGATCCAGCCAATTTCAATCAAGTCCAACCATCCAAACACAATCCATAGGGTGTAGGGAAGCTGTTCAGATCATCACCACTCATCTGTAACACCTCCAAATCAAAAATCACTTTGAACTTGCTGTCACGACTTGGAGGTAAGCACATGCTTGGTCATCTCTCAATCTATGCATATTTCCTCGCACAATAATTTGGCCATATGTTCATAATCATGCATGGAATGTTTTCCCTCAATTAATTGCATTGTTTGAATCGTGTATCAAAAATCCTAGCCTTCATGCAGAAATTAGGGTTCTTGAGGTCTCGTCGTGATTTCTTGTTGTATGTTTAATTTAAAAGAAATTAAAGTACATAGACATGATCGTGAGGTTGAGACGAGCATAATGATATGTGGATTGCATGATATGATTACGTATTCATGGAGATTGGATAGAAAACGCAAATCAGCCAAACCCAGAAAAACGCGCGTGTTCTTGCTTGTGTTCTTGGCGCCTTTTTCACAAATTCAAATATTTGAATTTTGTGATTTTGTTTAATTGATTCAAAAATTAATTTCTCTCTGAGTTTTAATGATTTTGAGTTGATTCTTTTTTTAATAATTCACAAAAAATGTTAAAATATTTTATTTTATAAAAAAATCCCAAAAATATTATTTATTTCATATAATTGATATTTTTGCAAAGAATTAATATTTTAATTGTTTTTGACATTTTAAATATTTTTTCTACATTGATTTTGCAACTTTTAATGCTTTCTAATTATTTTGTAGGTCAATACTTAATTTTTGAAGCATTAATCCAAGATCACAATTTGTTTTCCATGTGTTAAACAATTTTTGATCATTTTAATTGAATTTTTATTCAATTAAATACATTTTGAAAACAAATTAGGGTTTTGGATTAATTCAACCCTCATAAATCATTTTCAAAACTCTTTGGGCCTCTTGAGAGAGTGTAAGACCCATCCCCCCTTGTACAAAAACTTTTTGGGCCTCACTCATTGTATAAGTCCCTCTGTACAAGTAAACGGCGCGATCGTCGCCCGTTTAAAAATAAAAAATCATTTGGGCCCCTCCTTGAGCTATAAGACCCATTCAAAACACTTTGGGCCTCTATTAGAGTGTAAGACCCAATCCCCCTTTTAACCAAAACATTTTGGGCCTCACTTATTGTATAAGTCCCTCCGCGTTAAAAGAAAACCTCGGCGCGATCGCCATTTTTAAACGAAAAATCATTTGGGCCTACCCTCGTGTTATAAGCCCCACTCTTTTTTTCTTTAAACCTTTTTGGGCCTCTTGAGAGAGTGTAAGACCCATCCCTTTGTACAGAAAACCATTTTGGGCCCCAGTCACTTGTATAAGTCCCTCTGTACAAAGTCAAACAGTGCGCTCGCTGATAAAACCTTGGGCCTCTCCTTGAGCTGTAAGCCCCAAATCTTTCTTTTTCAAAGCACTTTCTCCTTTGATTTTGAAAGCACTCTCTCTCGGGCTTCGTACGAGACACATAAAAACTCCCTCGTTGAGTCAAACAAACAATAGCCTCCATCTCGGGCTTCGTACGAGATACAAAGACTCCATCGTCGGGTCAAAAACTTTTAGCCTCTCTCTCGGGCTTTGTACGGGACACAAAATAGCCTCCTCTTAGACTTTGTATAATGATTTTCCTAGCGGAAATTAGCCTCCATCTCGGGCTTCGTACGAGATACAAAGACTCCATCGTCGGGTCAAAAACTTTTAGCCTCTCTCTCGGGCTTTGTACGGGACACAAAATAGCCTCCTCTTAGGCTTTGTATAATGATTTTCCTAGCGGAAATTAGCCTCCTCTTAGGCTTTGTATAAGAAAACCACTGGTTGATCCAATCAACCTTTTAGCATCAAAGTTGTGCCTCGTTCACAGTATACAAACATCAACAACTCCTTCCATTTCATCTAATCGCTGTAAGCGGCAAGCCTCTGGATCATCTATATCCACGCCACTGTCCCTCTTTTAGCATGAGAAATTCCTAAGGAAAGATGGCATTGCTCTACACTGAGTTAAAGTCTTCTCCTTCAGGTTAAAACCCTTTCTTCGGAAATTATGGCATTGCTCGGATACGCGTATCCCAGTTAAAGTAATTCTCCTTCTCCCCTCTTTAGAGATGACAAATTCTCTCTAAAGCCGAGGTCTTTCAAATTCACGTCTTGGGCTTTAAACAAGACACAAATAAGACCTTTTCAGCTTCATATCTTGGGCTTTGAACAAGATACAAATCACCTTTCGCTTCACGTCTTGGGCTTTGAATAAGACACCAAAACACCCATTTCCTCCCATAGAATAGGAGGAACTACGAACGCTCTGATTTCCCTGTTTCGGTAAACGGGAATACGTAGGCATAAGATTGAAAGAAAAATCTTAGCGAGCGCAACCAACAAAAAAACCAAATCCCATATCTCCATCAATCAAAAGCAGTAATTCAAAAACATCAGTCCTAACATCCTAATCCTTGTTCCCCGCCAGAAACCTTCTGCCCAGGTAAAAAAGAAAGAAAACCGTATTGGCGAAAATACAAATAACCAGTACAAAGGCCCCCCCACATTGATAGCATTCGTAACCTAACATACCGCTGTTTAAACTCAGTATGCAAGCAGGGTTAATTGGAGACATCTATTTCCCTTCCTCATTCAGCTCACAATAGGATAAAAAATGAATCGACCTGTAGTTTAAAGCTCAAACCGCAGAGAGCGACCAGCGCTTAAGAACCGCGTCCAAAATCGCTCGCTACAGCTTGCGTAATCTGATTTTTTTAAAAGAAGGGATTTTTTTAATTGTCTATTCAACCCCCCCCCCCCCCCCCCCTTCTAGACAAGTTACTCCATATTCAAACCAACAATTGGCATTGAGATCTGCTTATTTTGATAAGGTTTAACAACCTCAAAAGTTTATTGAATATGTCGCAAATTGATTTGAAGGAAGCGTATAATAGAGCCCCGATTTTCACCAGTGAAAACTATGCATATTGGAATGAGGCCGAAACTAAAAAGGCGTCTTATGACTTGAAGGCGAGAAATAGACTTATCTCATCATTGAGCATGAACGTATATTTTTCTATTTCACATTGTAAGACAGCTCAGGCAATGTGGAACGCTCTTAAAGTTCTCTATGAGGGAACCGAAGACGTGAAGCAATCTAAAATCAATTCTCTAACAAAGGAATTTGAACTTTTCCTCATGGAACTCGGTGAAACCGTGGCCTCCATGCAGATGAGATTTTCCCATGTAATCAATAAACTTAAGAATTTGGGTAAGACCACTTATAATCAAGATTGTGCAAATAAGATTTTGAGGTCTATGTGCAGGGAATGGAAGCCAAAAGTAACGGCTATCAACGAATCTCATGACCTAAAAACCTTAGACATGTCAACCTTATTTGGTAAGCTCACCGAACATGAGCATGAACTAAAGAGACTTGAAGCAAGTGAAAGTAAAACTAAGCGCAAGGATAAAAACAAAGATGAGAAGAAGAACATCTCCCTAAAATCCTCCACTTCCAAAGAAAATTTAGAGGTAGATGATGACTCGAGTGACTCTTCGGAAGACGAAGAGATGGGATTGTTTGTAAGGCGCTACAACAAGTATATGAGGAGAAATGGTCTAAAACACTCAGATAAGAACTTAATAAAGTTTAGGAAATCAAATCACTCAAAGAAATGGGATGATAAGAAGAAAGAAGAAAAACAAGTCACATGCTTCAAATGCGGAAAAATTGGTCACTACAAGAAGGAGTATCCAAGTTTGGTAAAGCACAAATGAAAGAAACATTACCACAAGTCAAAAAGTCAAGGCAAGGGAAGACGTGCATACAACGCTTGGGAAGAAGATGAAGACTCATCATCATCTTCCTCTAGTTCGGATGAAGAAGTAGCTAATCTTTGTTTGATGGCTCGAAACAAGCACAAAGACTCTGATGTAAGTGACTTCGATTCTAACTCCTTACCTTCTTATAATGAATTATCCAAGGCGTTCCATGAGATGCATTAAGATGCATTAAAAGCTTTTAAGAAAATCTCCTCTCAAAAGAAAAATATTTTAAAACTTGAGGGATAAATCTTAAAACATAAAAATGCTCTTGAATCCTTGAAAGAGGACCATGCATCTTTAGTAAACGATCAATTGTGTGTTCCTCCAACTCTAGATGAAAAGAAAATTTTAGTTGAATGTATTACTTGCCCTTGTTTAAAAAGTGAAATAGAAGATTTAAAGGGTCAAATAATATAATTAACTAGAGCTCCTACCGTTACATCTATTAGTTCAAGCGATGATGAGCAAAACTTTAGAAAACAAAGTAAGAAAAATGCTCATGTCACTAGAAAGAATAAAAAGAACGGTTTCTCTAGAGTTATGTGTCATTATTGTTGTGAAAAAGGATACATTAGGCCTAAATGCCACATTAGGAATGTGAAAATTCCAAATGGTCTTATGGCATGGAGACCTAAGAGTCCTAGTGCTAACCCCCAAGGACCCAACACTTGTTGGGGACCTAAAATTCCTTGTTGATTATCTTGTAGGAATGTCTTACAGCAGCAAAAAGGATGTGGTTCCTAGATAGTGGTCGTTCAAGGTATATGACGGGAGACGCGTCATTGTTTATTGACTTCGTCAAGAAAGAGCGCGGCTTCGTTACATATGGAGATAACAACAATGGTAAAATACTAGGAGAAGGTATTGTGGGAAATCCCTCCACAATCACCATAGACGGTGTTTTATTTGTAAAAGGGCTTAAACATAATCTCCTTAACATAAGTCAATTATGCGATAAGGATTACTCCATATTCAAACCAACAATCTCCTTTTGTTTATTTTTTTTGGTTTTTCTTTTTTTCTCTTTCTATTCTTGTTTCTTCTCCTCTCTCCATTTCATTTTCATTTCTTCTTGTTTCTACTGCTCTATTCATTCTTCCTTACCTCTCTTTTCTCTCATCTCATATTATATTACATCTCTTACATATACTATCATTTACATTCTCATTATCATACACATCCTTCATCTCATTTCCTCCATTCTCTTGGCCTCAAGTTCATTATACACCATGTCTCAGCAACTTGGTTCCTCTACGTTAACTAAGAAAAGATCTGCCATTGTAAGACCATCTCGAGCTGAAGCCTCTACAAGCTCTACTCTGACAGATACCACAGTTAAGCTCCACAAGGTTCAAGCCTTAATACCAGACATCCTTCAAAAAATGTACCTTGACCAATTCTTTGATAAACACTTGTCTGGTGCAAACTACATTACCAAAGAGGTTGCATCTAAACCCGGTCTAACTTTCTTTAAGGTTCTTGAAGATCACAACTTGGCCACATTTTTAGATTTATCCCACAAGTTTAATGTGGATCATGTTTGTGCTTTCTAGGTTTGGATAACTCTAGTTATGAGTTTACTCGGTCGACTATGGAATCAGCTTACCAACGTACACCTACTGTTACACAGATATCAAAACTGGTATATCACAATGACATGTAGTATTCAAATTTTACTGTGGGACAGTTGAACGCTGACTGTCGCATTCTCCATTGGGTGATAACAAAAATCTTAGTTCGTTGCAAGGACAATTTTGGTCGTGTCGATGATTTTGATCTGTTTCTGCTTTGGGTGATTCTGAACAAAGAAAAAGTGAATTGGGTTAAGTTCATTGTCAACATGATGATGGAGTGTAAGTCAAGTGATTCAAAGGCCCTCTATTATCCCTCATTCATCCAATTCATACTGAACAAGGGAGGAGTGGCTTCTACACTTAGCGATTTGTCTGGTGTGCCATCTTCGTTCAATGACTCCACTCTCCATCAATTTAAATACCTCTTCAATTCTGAAAGGAATGACTGGATTTTCGAGAAAAATTTGCTCGGGTATATGAAACTTTTTCTGTGAACAGTGCAAATGCTCCTCCAGACCATAATCTTGCTGCCTCCTCTCGTCTGACGGTTGCCTCCTCATCCGCTGCTCGTAACACCGAAGTTGTTACTCATGCCGACTTGGATCATTGGGGCGATCGAATCTTGGCAGAACAACATAATTTATCTGCTCAACAACATGTTAAGCTTGATCTCATTCTTGCCAAACTTGCTGCGTACAACATTGGACCGTCCGAGGCATCCGCTGACCCTGAGGACCTTGACATGGAGGATCCCTAGTGCATCATTCTGCATTCTCTCATTGTTGCATGATTATTTATCTTTAGTTATGATTAAAACATTTTGAATTGTATTTTGGTTGTACCAATTGTGACCTTTCTACCTTTTTATATTATCTTCTTATGTCCTAACTATTCAAATTTGCATGAAATGTTTATTGTATTGTTACATGTTGACTTTACTGGATTTTGTCGTGTGATTGGCTATGTGTTATTACTTGTTGTTTTTTATGTTTTTCGTCCCTCTTCATTTTTGATATCGTCAAAGGGGGGGGAAAGGATTATCGTTTGACAACAATAATTTGTGTGGTTAAGTAATTGTTATAGTGGGAGCATGGCTCCGCTTCACTCAAATTAATCGGATTCCTAAGCATCAAAAAAGAGGAGAATGAAGTTGCTCATGATCCGGATATCGGTTACTTCGCTATTTTGATGCTTTGCTTATATTTGTCATTTAATTTGAGTTTCCTTAGTTATTAATCATCAAACACATGCTAGAGTATTTCATCCATGGATTTATTAAGTTGGATATGTATCTTAGATGTATGAATTGATTCAGTTGTCTTTCTGACTTGATTCAAAGCCTTTTGTGTTTCCTAACTGGATTCAAGGCTTTCATGAATCGATTATGAAAGTGTCTCAAAAGTCCATTTAGGTTCTGTTTGCTGGAATCGAGTCAACGGCAGTTTTGAATCAAGTCACAGAACTGGAAATTCCAATTTGAATTGATTCAGTAAGGGTTGCGAATTGATTCAGTACACTAATTTGAATTGATTCATTTTAGAGTCGACTCAAGTCAACTGCCCTAACTGAATCAAGTCATGGGAATTATGAATCAAGTCACGCTGTTCATTTTAACTCACTTATCTTGCATTTTCCCTTGCATCTATAAATAGAGATTTCATTTCCTCATTTCATAAGAGATCAAAATTTTTTCTGTGAGAAAACCTTTCCAAACACAACTTACTTCTCTCTTTCAAATCTCCATCTTAATTATACCCATGGAAATTATTCTCTTGTGTGTGTGTGATGATTAATTGTAGGGAAACATTAGGGATCTAATTATTCGTTGAAGTGTGCAGATTTTGTAAGAGGTATTTTGGTCTTGGAAATTTCAAGGGTTGAAATTTCTTGAAGGAAAAAGAAGAAGAAGCTTTTCTCCATTGTTGTAGAGTTTTTCTGCAGATTTGTCAACTTGTTGAAGATAAGGATTCAAGGCTTGGAATTTCAAGATTGGATAAAAATTATGAAATTCATCAAAAGATGAATCCATCCAAAGTTGAAAATTAAGATCTTGGGTAAAGATCAAGTTTGTGGTGGTAGCTAGTTACAAGCAAGTTCGTACAAGAAGCAAGAAAGAAGATAATATGGATTGTTATAATTTGTCTTTTTACTTTTGTGAATTATTGTAACAAGAACCAAAATTCTATATCATTTTAATGGAAGAAATAACTCTTCGATGGTTCTCCGTCGAAGACTAGATGTAGGTGCCTGGGAGGACGATAGCACCGAACTAGTATATATCCTGATGCACTCTCTCCTTCTCTCCCTCTCTCTTTATCGTTTAAAATTGCATGCTTGGGTATCTGTTTAGATTCATTGTTTTCATAGTTTTGATTTGTAAATGTTTAGGTTTGATTAGATTTGTTCTTCTAAAGGATCCAGTTAATTGATTATTGTAAGAACATTGAATTTAGAATTACCTTAAAAATTGAAGAATTTTTAAAGTCTTTAAGCATCTCGTTGAAACTTTAACCATTAATCAATTCATTGTATTCTACCTCATTACAAACCTTTGGTGTAAGTATAATGCAAATTCTCTTCCAATATCATAAAAAATTTTCTAAACGAAATTTCACCATATCCGGTTCTGCTTGCGTAATTTTATTTTTTGAAAAGAAGGGATTTTTTTAATTGTCTATTCAACCCCCCCCCCCTTCTAGACAAGTTACTCCATATTCAAACCAACAGTTTCCTCTCATGTCGGGATGTGTTTTCCTTCTGCTCTGGTGTTGGTAATTTTCCCTCGGTGGAATCTTACTCTTTTATTGTCCCCATCGGAGATTGTTTCCTCCCCTGTTGGGATGTGTTTTCCCTTTTTTGTTTTCCCCTGTGGAGTATGTTCTCTTTTCTTTTGCTCCTCAGCCTTTTATTTGTTTCCTGCGGCATTTTCTCCCCACAGAGGTCTTGTGTCTGCATATCATCCGCATAATCATATCATTTCGTGGTCTCTTAGGACCAAAAATTGGGTTTATTGTTATATTTATGTCTCTTTTATCTCTTCGAGACAAAGATGTCAATCTTCTTATCTCCGAATAGAAGAAACTTAAATAGTGGCAGCTGTAATACCCTAATTTTTACCCCTAAGATCCAACATACCATTTGCATCTCATACCATAAACAAGATCTCAAGCTTTGGTTCTCTTGCTTTCCTTTGTAGGTTTGTTCTTGAGGGAGATCATTGAGCACCCTTATTTTCTTGTTTGTTTGATATTTGTTTATGTTTATGTTTACTAACCCCTAATTAAAATCCAAAAGTATGTTTGTTTTTTTTTTCTTTTTCCTTTACTAAATTTTTCAGGAAGAGGTTGGAACCAAGAATATCAAATATCAGTTCCTCAGCTCGAGTGAAATTTATCTGAACAAAGTCAAAGTTAATCTGCAAATAATTCAAAATTATTTGATCAAGAGTTTCCAAGATTTAATTGATCATTATTCAAGAGACTCCAAGGTTCATGTGCTTATTTTCATGCCTTCTTTGACAAGCAAAAAGAATCGAGCCAGAGCCAAGACAACACATCAAAAAGCAAATTTTCACAATTTTTGTTGTGTTAATCGGTTAACACTATATGGTTAATCGATTAACCAGTGCGTTTTTGTGAAAAATGAGCAAAATTCAAATTCTACAGCATTTTGGCACCAAATTCACTTTTTTTCATCATGAGAATATTTAGATCACCTCATTTTAATTCCCCTACCTCATCACAATTAATTCCCACCATACACCCTCATTAATCACCACTTGATCTTGATTTTGCCTCCAAATTCAAATTCCAAGCCTAATTTTGGTTCCAAACCAAACTCCAATCCACCAAAATTTCCAAGCCTAGATTCTATAAATAGAGGTCTCATTTCATTCATTTCACAAGCTTTTGATAGCCAAATTCACCTTGCAGAAATTTCTCTCAATTTTTCATCTACCCAAATTCACCAAAGCTCTTTCTTCCATTGAAAGTTAGTAAGTTCTACATTGGAGCTTACTAATCTTTGAGCTAAACCTCCATCCAAACACTTTTTTATCATCAATTTCTATAGATCAGGGCTTTGGAGTGTGGTTCTTCGAGTTGATTTGAAGAATTTTCAGATTTAAAGTGGTAAACTCTTGATCCACCACTGTTGTGCTTGATTCATCTTCCACAATGTGATCTATTGTTGATTCTTGTTGCTTGATCTTTGGATCTTGCAAATTGTGTTTTATTGGTGTTATCTGTTGTTGTTTTACTTGAATTTTTGTGTTAATTCACATTCATGATCATGAGGTGTTTGAAGAAATGACTGGATCATGAATGCTGAATTTTTTCAAAATATTTTGTTGTTCTGTCATGGTTAATCGATTAACCAAATGCAGTACAATTTGGTTAATCGGTTAACCAGTAGCAGAATTGTGATTTTGGTTCTTTTTTGGGACTATTTTGGTTCCTTTCTCTTCTTCTTCCATTTCCTTTTGATTTTTGCCTTGGTTTGCACTTTTAAAGGTCATATTCCTCTTTAAATTCATTAGACTTAGGGTGTAGATGAAGTTGGATAAACATTCACTAATTCAAATCTATCTTTAAAGTGAATTGTTCAATTCATTTTAGGTGTTTTGAGTTAATGATATGTTTTGTGCTTTAATCCACCAAGATGAGTGGATGAATTTAAAGATGGAATGATCTTGAAATTGTAATTTAATTTGGTTTTCCCCTCCCTTCTTCTTCTTTTTCTTTTGGTCGATGAAAATCTTCGATATCATTGGAACTTATTTCAAGTTCTTGATGAAGATGAGATCGTTACCACTTTTCTTTTCGTGCGGTATTGCTTTCGGAGAGTGATCTACATATCACTTCTCTAGCATGCATTAGCACTAATATTGTTATTGACCGGGCACAGATAGTCGTGACTTCTATATAAGTCTGATTACGATTGCTTAACATGGCTCTAAATTGTCAAGAAATCAGAAAACCATTGTGATTTGTAAGCGAATTATCAGTCTCCTCTTCGTACATGGCGTAGTTTGAAATAGATTGGCTTTCTCTTGTTACCCGTGGGGGTTAGTTGGCATACTCGTTGATTTTATCTGAGCTGGAGCCCTCCCCATGGTAATGTATGAGACCATGTTTTCATTCTCATGGATGTTTAGTCGAGCATTTCTGAAAACACAATAAAACTTTGTTCTCTCATATTGGATCACAATGGCTCTCCATTG
Organism: Lathyrus tuberosus; assembly: GCA_022829125.1. Taxonomy (NCBI): domain Eukaryota; kingdom Viridiplantae; phylum Streptophyta; class Magnoliopsida; order Fabales; family Fabaceae; genus Lathyrus; species Lathyrus tuberosus. Next base: position 425,074 of record JALAZF010000241.1, on the reverse strand, counting down.
TTATATTAATTGTGCTATGTTTGTGCTTCCTTCATGCTCCCCATCTATCTTTGTTTTTATTCTTTTAAGTTATCATATCATATCATATTATTTTTTTATGCTTCTGCTATTTTTCCTTTGTCCACTTGGACCATTTGTTTATGATTCCGCTATTTTTCCTTTGTCCATTTGGACCATTTGTTTATGTTTATGCTCTTTTTCTTTTGTCCATTTGGACCAAAAAACATCAATAAAGGATTAAACCCCTAAAAAACTTGTTCTCTTAATGGTAGACTATGTGTCATGCCCTAAATTTTAACCTTAAGACTTTACATCATTGTGAAAATCATCACCACAATATGGATGTACTTTCATACCTCACCAATCCTTTCAAAGATTATTGAGTGTTCACCTTGACCAAGAATTAGGTTTTTTTAAGTCCTACAGAGGATTCAGGCAAAGGATCTATTAAGAATTGACATGATCTTCAACCTATCAAGCCTCTCAATCATTCATGAAGGACAAAAGGTCTTCAACATCAAGAATCAAGCACAAGATTGTATCATTTCAAGTTGATCAAGCCTCAAGATCTTCAGTGTCACCAAATTAGGGTTTTGGTCGACCAAGGCTTCCAGAGGGGAATTTTCATATGGGCATGAGCCAAGACCTTAAGATATGTTTCAAGGACCTCAAATACATCATATTAGTCCATTCATATGATTGGATTGATTCAAGGAACTTGATTCACAAACAATGCAAGAATTCAAATCCATCTGAGCCACAAACTAGGGTTTTGATGAAAAGTCAACCATACCTTTGACTTTTGGCCAAGACATGATCTTAAACCTTGGGATATGATTCAAGACACTCAAATATACCTTTGAAGACCATTCATAAGTTTAAAATGACCTTGGGACATCCATTCATTGAAAATCAGGAATTAGGGTTTCTCTGCAAAAAATTCATCTGAGACCCAAAGTCAAAGTTTGACTTTTTGGCCAAAAATGTTCATCATGAACCATTACACAATAAAATATGATCCATTGTTGAATTTAAACAAGATTTGATCAAGAAATCAAGGTTACTTGTTAAAAGGGCAATGTTGAGCAAATGAATATTTCACTAAGTTATGGAAAAAAGTATTTAAGTACCCAACTTCCATAAGCCATAACTTCCAAACTAAGGAACCATTTTCTTGGATCCAAAGCTCAAATGATAGATCTCATCACAAACTACAAAAGTGCAAAACTGAGCCATGGTCAAAAAATGCATGGATTTTAAGTTATGAAGTGATCAAAATCAAGAAAAGTATGAAATGAACTTCAACACTTAGTGAAATTCTGCCTAAGGTAAGATCAGTCAAAACATCAAAATGTGGAGGGATTTTTCACCATGATCCAAGATGCATCAAGTCCAATGGTGAACATCAAAGTTGAAGTACATCATCCCAGCTTTCCAAAGAGCCCAAGAGCATGAGATAACTCCACTTGAGCAAAGGGTTATGGAGGTCTCAATACACCTTGCTGCAAACTGTTTTGCAAAATCAGTTTTGGTCATTTCTTGCACTACACGATTTTGAAGTCAATTGCAATGATCTTGATCATACCAATTTAACATGGATCAGAATGAGTCACCACAAACCTGCAAGATCAAGTGATGAGTCAAGAAGAATCACATTTGGAATGATGAAGCTTTGTCACATATGCCTTGAATTCAAAGTGCATTTATGTGCAATAGTGCACATTCAACAAAGGTATTCTTTTCAGTCAAGATACATGCATAAACAACAATAAAAACATTTGAGGAATGTGGAATTGGTCAAAAGTTAGCTATGCTACTTAGAAGTGACAATGTACCTTGGCATGGAAGTAATTGTATGTTGCCAAAAACATTGAATGAGCTATTATCCTTCAAGCTATCACTATTTAGCCAAGATAAACTCATTCACCTATAAATAGAACTCATTTCTGATCATTCAAACCATCCCAAAACAACACAACACTTGTTTTCTCTCATTTATTTCTTTCAATCCAAGTTTCAAAATTTTCAAAAGTGAGAATCTTGTTTTCAAAACCAGAGCTTCTTGGCTCAAACTTTTGGTTCAAACACATCATATACATCACGTATGAGTGATCCAAACACTTAAACATCATCTGTAACATCAAATTCATCAAGATCATAGTTCATCCCAAGAAAGTTGCAGTTGGAGTCGAGCCCTTCAATCTAGAAGGTTTCAATCCATTCTAAGCACATCAACACATTCCTTGAGGTCTAGGGAAGCTATCCAGGTCATCATTTCACATCTGTAACACCTACAACTGACGATTCGATTTCCTCTTGCACAGGTAAGCCTGAACTTCCCAAACTCCATGAAACATGCATCATTTTTTATATTTCAAGTTACCAACATGCTTCTGCACATATATAGAATGTTTTCCCTCAATCAATTGCTATGTATCAATCGTGTATAGGATTTCATATTGTTCTTGCAAAAATTAGGGTTCATTTGTTCATCACTTGACAACTCACTCCACACTTAAAAGAAATAAAATTAATTACCACCATTGAATTCCTTGTTCAAAAACGAGCAATTTTCATGTGTACATCTTTTAAAATCATTGCGTATTGAGAGAGATAAGGGAGGTTTTGCGAATCTAATGATGGTGGTGTGCGCTAGTGGCCTTGGCGCCATAATTCAAAATTTTGAATTTTTAAATATTTTTAATATTTCCATATTATTTTCAAAAATTATTTTCTATATTCAATTTTAATTATTTTAAAATGAATTTTGGCACAAATATCATTCACATATTTAAATAATTTATTCACTAAAAAAATAAAAATAAAAATATTTTGTATTTGATATATTTTTAATATATTTAATATATTATTTTTAATTGTTTTTTAAAATAATTTCAAATTTTGATTTCTCCTATCAAATTAATTATTTTTAATCCCAATTTTTCACACATATCATTTAAATACCCTTTTATTTTAATCAACATAAAAATCACAAAAATAATTTTTATTTGATATATTTTTAATATATTAAAAATATTATTTTAAATTGTTTTAAATATTTTAAAATGATTTATTTTCTTGATTTTTCTTAAACCAAAATGATTTTAAATATTTATGTGGATAAAATATCTTTTTCATAAACCTTAATCATTGTTTATGACATGGTTAATGGATTCATTTGATAAATTATACATTTTTTATTGATTTTTCTTTGAAAAATATCTTTAAAAAATGAAATTAGGGTTTTACTTTGATTCTATCTGTCAAACTTCATTTCAAATCTTTGGGCCTCTATTAGAGTGTAAGACCCTACCCTCCTTGTAAATAAACCACTTCATGGGCCTCTGCTATAGTATAAGTCCCATTGCGCTTTTAAAAATCACGGTGCGATCCTTGTTTTCACAACAATCGTTGGGCCTCTGTTAGGAGTGTAAGTCCCATCTCTCTGTATATAAAATTTGTTTTAAATAATCATCTGGGCCTCTGATAGAGTGTAAGACCCAACAGCCCCTTTTGTAAATAGAAAATCTTTTAGCCTCATTCATCCTAGGCTTTTACAGGATACAAGCAATCATCTAGGCCTCTATCTAGAGTGTAAGACCCAACACTTTTGCTTCTCTCTTACTTAAGATCAAGTCATCTTCAATTTCAAAACTTTCTTCAATTTCCTCAAAAACACTAATTCAATCTTGAAGAAGGTATCCAATCAATCATAATACACTTGGGTCTCTATCCAGAGAATAAGACCCACCACTTTTCTCAATTCAATTCATGCTTGTTTATATACTTGTTCATATATTTGTATATATACTTGTACATATCTTATTAAGTTTCTCTTAGAATTTAAATCATCCTCAGTTTAGACTAGTTCAAACAATAGGATCCTTTTCATCAATATAACTTAGTTCAAACAACTAGTTCCCTCTTGTACAAAGGAATTCTTCTCCCCATTACAATCAGCCTCCTCTTGGGCTTTGTTCAATTTATTCAACCTTGAAACAATTTAACAAAGAGAGGATTATTTCTCGGTGAAACCTCTTTTTTAACCCCTTTAACCCTGGAACAGTTCAACAAAGAAAGGATTATTTCCCGATGAAACCTTTCTTGAACTCTTCCTAGACTTGGAAAGTCTCAACACCTAGCCTCCTCTTGGGCTTCATACAAGGACCCACAGGCTTCTAAGAAGCATCCTCAGCCTCCTCTTGGGCTTCATACAAGGACCCCCATGCTTCCTAAAAGCATAGGATAGATCTTAATCATCTTTATCAATACACTAATCCCCAGGAGAGTCAAAACCTCTAAGGAATTCAAACCCATCATTTAAGTCTCTTCTGATCCTCAACAAGGTTTGGTTTTCACTTTAAAATCCCCATCTAGGGTCAGGTTACAATTAATAAATCCCTAAAAGAATCAAAGCCTTTGTGGCATTTAATAATTCAACTCTCTTAAGCAAGAGTTAGTTTCCCTTTTTGATTCCTCAGAGCAGTTTGAACCTTCTCTTGAAATTTAAATTTCGCTCAGCAAGAGTTAGTCTCCCCTTAAATTCCCTCAGCCTCCTCTTAGGCTTCATATAATGATTTCTCCAGCCAACCTCAATCTTGGGCTTTGTACAAGACAGATATAATACTCCCCCAGTTGTAGCGAGCGATTTTGGACGCGGTTCTTAAGCGCTGGTCGCTCTCTGCGGTTTGAGCTTTAAACTACAGGTCGATTCATTTTTTATCCTATTGTGAGCTGAATGAGGAAGGGAAATAGATGTCTCCAATTAACCCTGCTTGCATACTGAATTTAAACAGCAGTCTGTTAGGTTACGAATGCTATCAATGTGGGGGGCCTTTGTACTGGTTATTTGTATTTTCGCCAATACGGTTTTCTTTCTTTTTTACCTGGGCAGAAGGTTTCTGGCGGGGAACAAGGATTAGGATGTTAGGACTGATGTTTTTGAATTACTGCTTTTGATTGATGGAGATATGGGATTTGGTTTTTTTGTTGGTTGCGCTCGCTAAGATCTTTTCTTTCGATCTTATGCCTACGTATTCCCATTTACCGAAACAGGGAAATCAGAGCGTTCGTAGTTCCTCCTATTCTATGGGAGGAAATGGGTGTTTTGGTGTCTTGTTCAAAGCCCAAGACGTGAAGCGAAAGGTGATTTGTATCTTGTTCAAAGCCCAAGATATGAAGCTGAAAAGGTCTTATTTGTCTCTTGTTTAAAGCCCAAGACGTGAAGCTGAAAGACCTGGGCTTTAGAGAGAATTTGTTATCTCTAAAGAGGGGAGAAGGAGAATTACTTTAACTGGGATACGCCGATCCGAGCAATGCCATAATTTCCGAAGAAAGGGTTTTTAACCTGAAGGAGAAGACTTTAACTCAGTGTAGAGCAATGCTATCTTTCCTTAGGAATTTCTCATGCTAAAAGAAGGACAGTGGCATGGATATAGATGATCCAGAGGCTTGCCGTTTACAGCGATTAGATGAAGGGGAAGGAGTTGTTTATGTTTGTGTACTGTGAACAAGGCACAGCTTTGATGCTAAAAGGTTGATTGGATCAACCAGTGGTTTTCTTATACAAAGCCTAAGAGGACGCTAATTTCCGCTAGGAAAATCATTATACAAAGCCTAAGAGGAGGCTATTTTGTGTCCCGTACAAAGCCCGAGAGAGAGGCTAAAAGTTTTTGACCCAACGATAGAGTCTTTGTGTCTCGTACGAAGCCCGAGATGGAGGCTATTGTTTGTTTGACTCAACGAGGGAGTCTTTGTGTGTCTCGTACAAAGCCCGAGAGAGAGGCTAAAATGTTGTTTGACTCCGCTAGGGAGAGTCATTGTACAAAGCCCAAGAGGAGGCTAGAAACTTTTAAGAAGCCGACGGGTCCTTGTACGAAGCCCAAGAGGAGGCTATCATTCCCGGAGGAAGAAATCATTATACGAAGCCTAAGAGGAGGCTGTGAATACTTCTAAGAAGCCGTAGGGTCCTTGAATATTGCCCAAGAGGAGGCAGGGTTGCTTTTAGGAAGCCTGTGGGTCCTTGAACAATGCCCAAGAGGAGGCCGATGCTTTTAAGAAGCCCGTGGGTCTATCATCTCCTTTCCATTAGGAGAGATAACTCTTTTAAAGATAAAAACCACTGGTAAATGTGCGAGGTTTACTATCCAGCGATTTTTAGCTTTTAAAGAGGGTTCCTTAGTTAAGGTCCAAGATTATGACCGTAGTGGGTACCCAAACCCCGAGACATTCAAGGCAAGCTATCCACAAGGAATAGATCAAGTCAGGAAAGTTCGAGAATTTGGAAGAAACTCAAAGATGCCATTCACGGAGAATACATTCATCTTGGGGAGTAGAGCTTCTTGACGATTCCTAAGGAGGACAGCCGAAGAGAAGATTGTATCTGGTGCTCCTATTGGGATCTAGGCGTCTATTTCTACGAATAAATGAAACGGCGTCACCTAGTTCTAGACGTAGTTGCCGGGGAAACTCGAAATATCTATACTATTATTACACAGTAGATATGAGTTTATGAAAGGAGACTTACAGTGAGCAGCCCCACAATACAGTTTATAATATGAAAGCAGTAAACGAAAGCGATAACCACTTACTCGGTTGGAGTGCTTCCATGTTGTTTGGTTAGTTGTTCAACAAAGAAAGATTGAAAACAACAGTATATTCAAAATCAAAGGAGAAAGTGCTTTGAAAAAGAAAGATTTGGGGCTTACAGCTCAAGGAGAGGCCCAGGGTTTTATCAGTGAGCGCACTGTTTGACTTTGTACAGAGGGACTTATACAAGTGACTGGGGCCCAAAATGGTTTTCTGTACAAAGGGATGGGTCTTACACTCTTTCAAGAGGCCCAAAAAGGTTTAAAGGAAAAAGAGTGGGGCTTATAACACGAGGGTAGGCACAAATGATTTTTCATTTAAAAATGGCGATCGCGCCGAGGTTTTCTTTTAACGCGGAGGGACTTATATAATAAGTGAGGCCCAAAAAATGTTTTGGTTAAAAGGGGGATTGGGTCTTACACTCTAATAGAGGCCCAAAGTGTTTTGAATGGGTCTTATAGCTCAAGGGGAGGCCCAGATGATTTTTTTATTTTTAAACGGGCGACGATCGCGCCGTTTACTTGTACAGAGGGACTTATACAATGAGTGAGGCCCAAAAAGCTTTTGTACAAGGGGGGATGGGTCTTACACTCTTTCAAGAGGCCCAAAGAGTTTTGAAAATGATTTATGAGGGTTAAATTAATCCAAAACCCTAATTTGTTTTCAAAATGTATTTAATTGAATAAAAATTCAATTAAAATGATCAAAAATTGTTTAACACATGGAAAACAAATTGTGATCTTGGATTAATGCTTCAAAAATTAAGTATTGACCTACAAAATAATTAGAAAGCATTAAAAGTTGCAAAATCAATGTAGAAAAAATATTTAAAATGTCAAAAACAATTAAAATATTAATTCTTTACAAAAATATCAATTATATAAAATAAATAATATTTTTGGGATATTTTATAAAATAAAATATTTTAACATTTTTGTGAATTATTAAAAAAAGAATCAACTCAAAATCATTAAAACTCAGAGAGAAATTAATTTTTGAATCAATTAAACAAAATCACAAAATTCAAATATTTGAATTTGTGAAAAAGGCGCCAAGAACACAAGCAAGAACACGCGCGTTTTTCTGGGTTTGGCTTATTTGCGTTTTCTATCCAATCTCTATGAATACGTAATCATATCATGCAATCCACATATCATTATGCTCGTCTCAACCTCACGATCATGTCTATGTACTTTAATTTCATTTAAATTAAACATACAACAAGAAATCACGACGAGACCTCAAGAACCCTAATTTCTACATGAAGGCTAGGATTTTTTATACACGATTCAAACAATGTAATTAATTGAGGGAAAACATTCCATGCATGATTATGAACATATGGCAAAATTATTGTGCGAGGAAATATGCATAGATTGAGAGATGACCAAGCATGTGCTTACCTCCAAGTCGTGACAGCAAGTTCAAAGTGATTTTTGATTTGGAGGTGTTACAGATGAGTGGTGATGATCTGAACAGCTTCCCTACACCCTATGGATTGTGTTTGGATGGTTGGACTTGATTGAAATTGGCTGGATCATTTTGTGGTACCTCAGCTGCACTTTGGTTAAAACCTTGAGCAACCAGCTGGTGATTTTGTGAAATTGATGTTTCAGAAGTAATCTAAGTGTTTGATCAGCTCATATGTGGTGTATGTGAGGTGTGTGAGTGATTGGTTTGATTGGAATTGCTCTCAAACTCAAAACCCGATAGTGACTTGCCTTAGAAGGCAAAATTGGAGTGAAAGAAGAGATTTTGAGGAAAGCATCTGTTTGATGGCTTTGGTGTACTCAAACTGACCACAATTGAGCTCTATTTATAGTAGAGCAAGTTTGTTTTGCAAGGAATAGTGAATGGCAGCTGGTAATTAGGTTTGGCCAATGTTGGCAAATGAAAATCCAAGTCTCCTCTAGCCATTGACTAGAGGTTAGGGCACAGAGCTTTGGTTCCCTTGGTCTTGGATAAGTCTTGACTGATTTCAGATGAGAATGGCTCAGTCCATGCCACCTTGATGGTTCCATTGAATGCCTCATTCCAAATTTGAAGTCTTGTCCCTATTTTGGCCATTCTAGGTTCAACATGCTATTTCTTGTTCCATGGACTTTGGAGGCTTGGCTCAGTGATTGTCCCCTTTAGATTCAATCCTCTGAGGTGTCCAAGTGGATAGGAGCAATTGAATTTGGCTGATTTTGGAAAATCGACCAAAGTTGCAAATTCTGCCTTGCCTTGACAGATTTCAGCAAGGCAACTTGACAATGTCATATCTCATGGTGTAAGTTGAATTTGGCAATGTTCTTGGCCATTTTGGAAAGCTCTTACATGATTCAACAACTGTTTGAACAAGTTTGGTTTTGATCTCTTTTGATTCCAAGTGAAAAATCCCCCTACATTTGGCAAAAAGTGAGGTAGAATCTGACTTAGTGAAAATTTCACTAAGTGTTGGAAAAAGTGACATTTTCACTTGTTAGCCACCTTGATCACTCCATAACTCAAAATCCTTAATGAATTGGAATGACTTGTAGTTGAAGTATTTGTAGATGATAATGAGGGCTACAAATCCATCTTTGGATGAGAAAAAATGGCCTTGTGGTTTAGGAGTTATGGTCCTCCAAAGTTGGTACCCTTGCCACTTTATTTTTAACTTAGAAAAATTTCTAAGTTTTATGGTTACCCCTTTTACAGGTTATCTCACTTTTCTTGATTTTTCTTGATGAATGATGATTCAAATCATACATTAACATCATTTTAGGGTTAAAAATCCATTTTGGTGAAAAATCTCAAAAAGTCAAAGTTGACTTTTGTGCACAGTTGACTTTTTATCAGATGAATTCCAAACTGTGCAATTCTTCAGGAAATCATGTCCTTGACCTAAATCAAACTTGATGGACATGTTCCATGGGTGTCATAGGGTATATTCAATCATGTATTAGGGTTTGGGAGCATGTCTTGGTCAAAAGTCAAAGTTACAGTTGACTTTTCCCTTAAAACCCTAATTGTGGTGCAGATGGAATTTAGACTTGTTGCTCAAGCTTCTTGGATCAATCCATTGTCCCAAATGGATCAATATGGTATATTAGAGACCCTCAAATCATCTCTTGAGGTCTTGGCTCTTAACTTGCCCTAAAAGTCAACTTAGGGGTGAATTAGGTCAAGAAACCCTAATTCCTGATTTTTGATGAATGCATCCCTTGACGCAAAATTGACTTGATGCATGGGTTCATGAGGTTCCATGAAGTATATTAGGTTATGTTTTGGATCAATGGCTTGTGCCCAGATGAAACTTTTCATCTGGAGGCCCTGGGTGATCAAAACCCTAATTTGGTGACACTGGCGATCTTGAGGCTTGATCCACCTAGAAGGGAGCAACCTTGTGCTTAATCCTTGAAGTGGGAGTCCTTTTGATCCATTGTGGATGTTTGAGAGATTAGACAAGTTGAAAATCAAGTCATTTCTTGATTGAGCCTTTGTCTAAAGCTCAGAGAGGGCTTGAAACCCAAATTTTGATTGTAGTGGATGCTCACCCATCTTTGGGGAGACTGATGAAGCATAAAGGTACATCCATATTGTGGTGATGATTTGCACAATGATGGGAAACTTTAGTGGTCAAAATTTGGGGTATTACAGATGCCCCTATTTAATCTTCTTGGACCCGGAGGTGTGAATGACGAAGGTGTTCGGGCATTCGGGGTGCAAGAGGATTAAATATCGGAATATCCGAAATTTTGATGGTGGTTATGAATGGTAGCTTACGTATTCATCTTCTTTAGCTAAGCGATGATGCTTAGAAAAGGTAAACTTCCCCTCGATCCTGGTCTTCAGCCAAGGAACTGGTCTCAGTTTCTGGATTAAACTTTCCCTCGATCCTGGTTTCCTACCAAGGATCTGGTCTTAGTTTCTCTTGTTAACTTCCCCTCGATCCTGGTTTCCTACCAAGGAACTGGTCTCAGTTGCTGAAATAAACTTCCCCTCGTTCCTGGTTTCCTACCAAGGATCTGGTCTCGGTTTCTGATATAAGCTTCCCCTCGATCCTGGTTTCCTACCAAGGATCTGGTCTCGGTTTATGATATAAACTTCCCCTCGATCCTGGTTTCCTACCAAGGACCTGGTCTCAGTTTCTTTTGTTAATAAACTTTCTTAACAAGGAACGCTGTTAGTAGCGGTTTTCCTTCAAACTTCTCGCCGAATTTTCCTGGGGAGATGCCATTTGAGTGAAAAAGGTTTTGATGTCAGACTTGTTGGGGAACCCATTCGTCTGAATTGTAGAGGTACACAAACTTCTCTGTTTTGGAGACTCCATTTGTCGATTCTACTGGGGAAAGCGAGTCTCTTGAGAGACTGTTTTCGTTTGGGGTTACATCATACTTTTCTCGGGATCTTCCCGGAGAAATGCCATATGATGGGATCCAATTTTGAGGTGCCAATGACCTTCTCATCAGTGGTTTTTCGGAGCAAAACTGGCGTGCTGCCGAATTTCTGATCACGAGACTTTCTCTGCGGATTTTCCTTAATCCGGGAAAGCAAGGATATCAACTTCAATGGCGAAGAGTGATGTTTATTGAAAGTTTTCTCTGGCTTTTCAGAGGTTCAAGTTATCAAAGTGGTCAAGGACCAACTTCTTTCCAGAATTAAACTGGAAGCGAGGTTGTTCAGACACAGTATTTCCTGATGAGGCAAGAACTGACAACTCGATTGAGAGGACTTCTACCACTAGGGGACAAGACCGACTAGAGTGATAGTGACGCAATCTGAAATGTGAATGCAAATAAAAATGCATGATGTATGTATGTATATGCTGACAAAACAGACGCGACATACAGACTAATGGATGAACACAATTGGATACTCGGCCATCGCGGGGCAAAGAAGTACCGTTGATTCAAAATAGCAATTCCACCTTGCTTAGGAGAGATAGTCCCGTTGGGAGCTATGTTGATCGGGCTTAGGAGATGAGAACTCGGCCGAGGATGTCAGACGAAACATGGTCTCTGACATTATTGATCCTTCACTCAAGCGTACTAGGTTAGAAGGAGTACTTTGATTCTGCACTTTGAAGTTCGCTTACTTCGGGAGAAGCGATCGATGTTCTTCTGATGTTCAACAGTCAAAAGAAATGCCATCTTTAATTTAAAAGCAGAAAAAGTTTAACAAGTAAATTTATTTTTGTTTTATTTCAAGAATCGCTGATTAAGTTTAACAACGTCGTTCTGTAAAGCTAAAACAAGTAAAGAATTACAAACAAAAGCACAAGGGCTCAAATTTTATTGATAAGATGGAGATCAGCCAAACGCGTGATTCCAGAGAGTATATACAAAGTTAGAAAATGGTAATTTACAGGGAAAAGGGCTACGTTGAAACATAACGACCACTATCCTTCTACCAACTTTGAGTTCCGGACATCCTGAGCTTCCGTCGAAGATGACCTTTGACTGGAGATTTCCTCCGATAGATGATGCAACGGCTGTTGAGGGACTTGCCTCTGTTGAACATAGTTACTTGCCATTATCCCTAACTTTTGCCTGGATTGTACTATGAGATTTCCAATCCATCGGGATGATTTTTTTCATGTCTCTAACTTTTTCCTGGACCGCCCTTTCGGGTTTTCAATCCACCGAGACGTTGTTTTTTTTTTTAGTTTTAGGCGAAGTATTTCTTGACTACATCAACATTCGTGGGGTAGGCAAATTCCTCTCCATCCATGGTTGCAAGTCTCAAGGCGCCGCCTGAGAAAGCTTTCGTGACCAGATAGGGGCCATCATAATTTGGGGTCCATTTGCCCCGAGAATCAGTGAGAAATGATTGTATCTTCTTGAGCACAAGGTCTCCTTTCCGGAAGACACGAGGTCAGACCTTTTTGTCAAACGCCCTCTTCATTCTCTGTTGGTACAACTGACCGTGGCATAGTGCCGTGATTCGTTTTTCCTCGATCAGGTTCAGTTCGTCGTGTTGACTTTGACACCATTCAGCTTCGGTGAGCTTAGCTTCCATCAATACTCGGATTGATGGGATCTCTACTTCTATGGGGAGAACTGCCTTCATGCCATATACTAGAGAGAAAGGGGTTGCCCCTGTTGAAGTGCGGACAGATGTTCGATAACTGTGAAGAGCAAAGGGTAGCATTTCGTGCCAATCTTTGTAGGTTACAACCATCTTTTGAACGATCTTCTTGATGTTCTTGTTAGCCGCTTCTACCGCTCCGTTCATCTTGGGTCGGTAGGGAGATGAGTTATGGTGTATGATCTTGAACTCTGCACACAACTCTTTCATCATCTTATTGTTCAAGTTAGATCCATTATCAGTAATGATCTCGCTTGGAACACCATAACGGCAGATGATATTGTTTTTGATAAATCGGACCACCACTTGTCGGGTTACATTGGCGAATGACGCTGCTTCGACCCACTTGGTGAAATAGTCAATGGCTACCAGGATGAACCGGTGTCCGTTTGAAGCCTTGGGCTCAATCATGCCAATCATGTCGATTCCCCATATGGAAAATGGCCACGGGGAAGAAAGAACTTTGAGATGTGATGGCGGTACATGAATTTTGTCGGAGTATATCTGACACTTGTGACACCTCCTCATGTACTTGTAGCAGTCGAATTCCATTGTCAACCAATAGTACCCAGCCCTGAGATTTTTTCTCGCCATTGTGTGTCCGTTGGCATGAGTACCAAAGGATCCTTCATGAATTTCTTTCATGAGCATGTCTGCTTCTGGTCTGTCGAAGCATCGGAGCAAGACCATGTCAAAATTTCTCTTATAAAGAGTGTCACCGCTCAGGAAGAAGTTTCCAGCCAATCTTCTGAGGGTTTTCCTGTCTTTTCTGAGTTCCCCAGATGGGTACTCTTGTTTCTGAAGGAAGCATTTGATATCTTGATACCAAGGTTTGTCGTCTATGACTGCTTCAATCGTGAAGATGTAAGCGGGCCGTTCAAGGCGCATGATGTCGATCTTAGGTATGTCATTCCATCGACCTACACTAATCATGGAAGAAAGAGTGGCTAATGCATCAGCCATGTGATTCTCATCACGAGGGATGTGATGAAAGTCGACTCTGTTGAAGAAAGGTAACAACCTTCTTGCATAGTCTTTGTAAGGAATCAATCCTGATTGGTATGTGTTCCAATCTCCTTTTATCTGGTTAATAACCAGGGCTGAATCGCCGTATACGTCCAAGTTTTTTATCCTTAAATCAATCGCTTCTTCGAGACCCATAATACAAGCTTCGTATTTGGCCTCGTTGTTCGTACATTTGAACGTAAGTCTGGCAGTGAAAGGAATGTGGGAACCCTAAGGGGTAACAATGATTGCCCCAATTCTGTTTCCATAATGATTCACTACTCCGTCAAAGATAAGTCCTCACTGGGAACCTGGTTCTGGCCCTTCACTGGGTAGCGGTTCATCGCAATCTTTCATTTTTAGATACATGACATCTTCGTCTGGGAAGTCAAACCCGATTGATTCTTGATCGTCAATCGGTTGATGAGCCAAATGATCGGCTAAAATACTTCCTTTAACGGCTTTCTGAGTGTGGTACTCTATGTCATATTCTGATAGTAACATCTGCCGACGGGCAATCCTTCCCGTGAGAGCAGGTTTTTCGAAAACGTACTTGATTGGATCCATTTCGGAGACCAACCAAGTAGTATGACGAATCATGTACTGGCGAAGACGTTTGACTGCCCAAGCCAAAGCGCAACAAGTTTTCTCAAGCATTGTGTACTGAGTCTCGCAGTCGATGAATTTCTTGCTTAGATAGTAAATGGCAGACTCTTTCCGTTTAGTTTCATCTTGTTGGCCAAGTACACATCCCATTGAGTCCTCTAGGACTGTGAGGTAAATGATCAGTGGTCTTCCTTCCACTGGAGGTGATAGAATCGGAGGATTCAACAGATATTCCTTAATACTGTCGAAGGCGGTTTGGCAATCTTCTGACCAAACACAATCCTGGTTCTTTTTGAGTAACTTGAAAATCGGCGCACACGTCGCGGTCATAAGGAATATGAATCTGGAGATGTAGTTCAAAAGTCCCAGGAATCCTCTGACTTGTTTTTCAGTTTTCGGAGAAGGCATTTCTTGAATGGCCTTGACCTTGTCAGGATCAACTTCAATCCCTTTCTGGCTGATGATGAACCCTAGTAGTTTCCCTGAACGGACACCGAAGGTGCACTTGTTAGGATTCAAGCGGAGCTTGAATTTTCTTAGACGTTCGAACAATTTTGACAGATGTTCAACGTGCTCACCCTCTGTTCTTGATTTTGTAATCAAATCATCGACATATACCTCGATTTCTTTGTGTATCATGTCATGAAACATAGTAGTCATGGCCCTTTGATAGGTTGCCCCGACATTCTTCAAACCGAACGGCATTACCTTGTAACAAAAGGTACCCCATGGGGTAATGAACAAAGTTTTCTCCATGTCTTTCGGCGCCATTTTGATCTGGTTATAGCCCGAGAATCCATCCATGAAGGAGAAAACTTTGAACTTTGCTGTACTGTCAACCAGCATGTCGATGTGTGGTAAAGGAAAGTCGTCCTTTGGACTTGCCCTGTTCAGATCTCTGTAATCAACACACATTCTGACCTTTCCGTCCTTTTTGGGAACGGGTACGATGTTGGCTAACCATTAAGGATATTCAGATGTAGCGAGGAAACCTGCGTCGATCTGTTTCTGTACCTCCTCCTTGATTTTGATGGCCATGTCCGGGTGAGTCCGTCTCAACCTTTGCTTTACTGGCGGACATTCCGATCTTAACGGTAAGTGATGTTCCACGATGCTGGTATCCATCCCTGGCATATCCTGATAGGACCAACCGAACACATCGGGGAATTCTTTGAGAAGCTTTATCAGATCTTCTCTGGCAGTTGGACTGAGCAGTGCTCCGATCCTGATTTCTTTTCTCTCTTTTTCTGAACTCAAGTTTACCGTTTCCAACGGCTCTTTGTGAGGTTCAATGGACCTTTCCTCTTGTCTGAGTAGTCGGGAGATCTCTTCTGGAATTTGGTCGTCAACTTCTTCTTCAGCCTCGAATACCGGGAACTCAAAGTTGGGAGAAGGCATCGGATCGTATGTTTCAACGGGGTTTAAAACAAGCGATCTGCATGACGTGATAATTTGTGTTTAGAAGAGATAGAGAAAAATGCAAGTGTGTGCAGTGTTTTGATTTTACTGCTTGTTTTTATTATTGAATGTTTTTTAGGATTACCATTTTCTGAAAAAGCAAAAAAGAGAAAACAGCAATTAATGCGGAAATTACAGAACGACGTTATTTTATTAATGAACAAGTCGACTCTTGAAACTACAGCCCTATAAAACAAAACTCACTCGCTTTGGGCAAAGCGAAGAGGGAAATTTACAGAAAGCAAGCCCTATCAAAATATCCGTTTCACCTGGGCAGGGTGAAAGGTTAAAGATGGCAATTACTTTGACTGATGAATGACCTTCGGAACCTCGACGGCAACCCATTGGCGGCGAAATCCTCGGTGAATCACAAAGTCTGGCACCTTCCTTGATTTGTCTTCAGAAATGACGCTGATTTCTGGTGGAGCAGGATCATTGGAATCTGTTTCCCAGGCAGAATTGTCGTAGGAGGATTCCTCTGTTGCATTTTGCATAGCATTGGTGCTCTCAGCTGTATCTCCCCATCCAGTTGGCTGGATATCTCCGAGCTTGATATGAGAGCTTTCGGGAGCAGTGTACTTGACCATAAAGTCGTATTTTCCACTTGGTTGTCCCAGAGTGTCCCAAACTTCTTTGGAACTGGAGAAGTCATCCCTCTCGATGACGTTGACCTCGGGAAAAGCATAATTGATGAAGTCTAGTCCTGCAAATGTTGTGAATTCATCGTCACGTTGAGTAATTTCCGAATGACCTGAGTGTTGATCCCATGACATGGTGGGGACATAGGTATTCTGTTCAATGACGCTCAACTGAGTTTCATTGTTCGGCTGACTCTCTTGCCCCAAGTTTCCTGGGTAAGGCTGCCACATTGGCAGGCCATCCATCGGGCCATAGTAATTGTGGTCAAAGTTGTCTTTCATCAGAGTGTCTTCCTCTAATGAATTTGGCGGAGCACGACATCCTTCCGGATCATAATCCCCGTAGATCATTTCAACATCTGATCTTGGTATAAATCTCAGACTTTCTGTAGGAAAGCAAAAAGGCATAGGCACCTCTTCCTGAGACATATAACCGTCCTTGTTAAGATATGACTTCCATTCTTCATCCGTGTCAGAGGGATCTTCCTCATTGATAGCATGAACTGTCTGAGACACTGGGTGAAGAAAACCTCCACTGTGGAAGAAGTTTTGAAGGGGATGAAGACTTTCATCGTTGGCAACTGTCTGGGTACAGGTTACAGAAAAACCAAGACCCTTCTTTGTTTTATTGTCAATAGGAATGACAAGCCGTCCCCATCCTGTTGTATCGGTACTCTCGACCGCTTTGATAGCATCGTTGTATGAGGAAATCGAGGTTCCTCCTTGGGACTGATCGTACTTGCTCACCGATAGCGCTTGGAACTGAGTTCAATAACCTCCTCGGGTTCCACACAAGTAGATGATGATAAGTTGCTTACAAGCAAGGCTTGTTCCCCACAAACCGTGACAAGTTGATCGTTCTTGACGAACTTTAGCTTTTGGTGGAGGGTCGAAGTAACCGCTCTAGCCTGATGTATCCAAGGTCTTCCTAATAAACAACTGTATGTTGCCCGGATGTCCATGACCTGGAAAGTGATTTGGAAAGTGTGAGGACCAATATTTATGGGAAGATCAACTTCGCCGATAACTGTTTTTCTGGATCCGTCGAATGCTTTGACGACGACCTCGCTGACTCTCATCGGAGGGCCCTTGAATGATAATTGCAACAAAGTGGACTTCGGCATAACATTCAGGGCTGACCCTGTGTCTACCAGTACGTTGGCTAAAGCATCGCCCTGGCAGTTAACTGGAATGTTGAGCGCCATGTTATGACGGCGACCCTCTTCAGGTAATTCTTCATCACTAAATCCCAAATTATTGCAGGAAGTGATGTTAGAGACAATGCTATCGAATTGTCTGATTGTTACATCCTGTTCCACAAAGGCTTGCTCCAAGACTTTTTGTAGAGCCTCCCTGTGTGCTTCTGAACTGAGTAACAGTGATAATACTAAGATCTTTGAAGGAGTCTGTAATAGTTGATCAACAATGTTATATTCACTCCTTTGGATGAGCTTTAGCATCTCATCTTTGTCTTTTGAAAAGTCGGGATTACTAGATTGACCGACTGGCGGATCAGGAATTTCTGCCTGAAGTTCCTTTTCTTTGTTGGATTCTCCAACCCCTCGGTTGAAGATTCTACCACTCCGTGTTACTCGACTGATGTCTGCAATATTCACAACGGAGGGTAATGGAATTTCCTTTCCATTCTCGATTATTGTTGCACCGTATTTGTAAGGGATTGCCTTAGTTGATTCATACGGTAGTGGCCCCTGCAGATAGATGACTATGGGAACCTTCTGATTTCTCTGACCATCATAAGTAATCTCGATCCATTCCTGGTTGGGAACTTTAGATTCGTCCAGTAGAGGAATGATGGCAAAAACATCCCTGGTCCTATGATAACCAAAGATTGTGACAACATCCTCAACTTGATCGGCAAGGTAGTTCGGCGTCCAGTTGATGGGTCCAGAACCTGGATATGGATGAATTTCTCCATGATCGACCTGACCCTGAAGAGCTGCTCTTACAAGGTAACACCCTTGGTTACTTTCCGAACAGACGCTACAACTGTCATAGTTGTGTGGAGGCACCTGGCCACGTCCACTTTGAATACAATGTAACCTTACTAGGTTACCTTCCATTGATTGGACATCCCGACTTTGACGACGAGTAGGATTCCTGTTATTGACACTAATCTGCTGAGTATCTTCATCCATGTAGATTGGCATCCACCAGTGATTTAACAAGTGCTGAAGTGCCTCCTGGACAAGGGTACAACCTCGATTGTTTTCGCAACCCGCTTTACAATTTTGATAGTCATGTGATATTAAGAATCCGAGTCGGACCTGCTCAGCATGTAACTCTACCAGGTTGGTATTCATTACGCGGATATCGAAGATCTGAACCATGTTGATTTGATAGGAGTTCCTATCATGGTAGTCTTGGATCCATCCAAGATCCATCTGACGCTGGAGGGCCTCTTGTATGAAAGAGCATCCTTGTTTGTTTACCGAGAAAATCAGACAGGAACTGTAATCGTGCCGTGGCAGATTATGATACTGGCTTTGCCTTGAGTGCATCGCCACCAAGCTGACATTCATCGCACGGATGTCGTGGTTTTGAATGACGTTGGAGTTCGTATAGACCATGTTAACTCCACGAACTCGGTGCTCTTGGATCCATCCGAGATCCATCTGTTCCTGTAGAGCCGATTGCACTACCGAACATCCCTGGTTATCTTTAGAGCAGATATCACACTGGTGATAGTTATGAGGTGGCACATGGCCATATCCACTCTGTCTACAATGCATCTTGACCAGATTGGTTTTCAACAAGAGTACATCGTGAATTTGATAGACATTGTTAGTCTCTTCCTCTATCAGATTGACTGCAGCTTTCTCATGTTAAGGCAGTGGGTTCGTGAGAACATTGGGATTCATATTTTTGAAAGATAAGAGCCCGCTCCTAACAAGCTTTTGCACGTCGGACTTGAAATTGAGGCAAGTCTCTATGTTATGCCCTGATCCTCCTTGATGATAAGGGCATGTCTGATTCGCCTTAAACCAAAAAGGCGGATTTTCCGAAACTGAAAGGGGAGACTTAGTCTGAATGTGCCCCTTAGCCAGCAGTAACGGAAATAGCTCT
Organism: Lathyrus tuberosus; assembly: GCA_022829125.1. Lineage (NCBI taxonomy): Eukaryota > Viridiplantae > Streptophyta > Magnoliopsida > Fabales > Fabaceae > Lathyrus > Lathyrus tuberosus. The sequence continues at coordinate 405,641 of JALAZF010000241.1, read as the reverse complement.
GCGTACGTTACGGGTATAGGATCAAATCCTGGTGGCCGTGTTGTACGGTTGTTGTTATATGGAGGACGAGCCTGCTGAATAGGCTGTTGTGTCCTTTGTTGGTCAGGTTGGCTCTGCGTAACCTGAGGTTGATACATAGGAACAGGCGCGGGGCCGATAGCAGGAGTTACAGCTGCTAATGGCTGATAACGTCGCCTTCGCTTTCCGAGAGAGATATTCCTAATATCTTGCTCTTTTTTCTTAGGGAGAGCACTACCGTATTTTTTAGTACCGCTCGTTGATCCAGTGTCTTTTACCAAACGTCCTTCTCGGACGGCTTCCTCAAGACGTACACCCATGCCGACCATTTCGGTGAAATCACTGGGCGCACTGGCAACCATTCGGTCATAGTAAAATGAGGTTAAGGTCTTTAAGAAGATCTTTGTCATCTCTTTTTCCTCAAGAGGCGGACAAATTTGAGCGGCAATTTCACGCCACCTTTGAGCATACTCCTTAAAGGTTTCTTTGTCCTTTTGCGACATTGATCTGAGTTGATCTCTGTCGGGTGCCATGTCCAAATTGTACTTGTATTGTTGGACGAAGGCAGTACCAAGATCTCTGAATGTACTGATCGTAGTACGGTTTAAACCCATGTACCATTTGAGTGCGGCACCGGTTAAACTATCCTGGAAGTAGTGAATCAGCAGGTCCTGATTCTCCGTCTGAGCTGACATCCGCCGAGCGTACATCACCAGATGGCTCTGAGGGCAAGAGTTACCCTTGTATTTTTCAAAGTCGGGCACTTGGAACTTGTGCGGGACTTTCACATTTGGGACCAAGCAGAGGTCTGCGGCGTCCTTTCCAAATAGATCCTGACCGCGAATGGCTTGCAGCTTTTTCTGCATTTCCAAGAACTGCTCCTGGAATTCATCCATTCGGTCAAACATAGTTTCCTTTTTACCAGAAGGTGTCTGTGGAATCTGTCCTTCCGGGACAGTGTGCACCACAGGGGGTGGTACCGTGACTACGGCAGTAAGTCTTGGCGCCTCCCGAAGTTTGTAACCTTCAGGAGTCTTGAGTATGCCCCTGGCATCTTCGCTTTCCCAAAGTTTGTAACCTTCAGGCCCAGCGACTTCTGTTGCGATTCCCTGATCTTCAGTGATCGGCGGAACATATCCTTCCGGGATATAGTTAACAGGCATGCCCCACGGACGATCTTTCGGCATCTGATACCTAGGATCATACTTTTCTATGATGGGCGTTGAGGTGATCTCTGAGATCACAGTTCTTTGTAGCTGAGCTTCTACCATGGCTTGCATGTCGTTACGAAGCTTTCTCATATCCTCTCTCAGAGCGTCGATCTCTTCTTTCAACTCTCTATTTTCTTCCTCAAGATCATCCATCTTTTTCTGACGATTGGCCCGAGTATTATACGAATGAGACAGTTTGACTCTAGAACCGAGACACAAACGTGAGATTCGTAGGTAAGAAGAATACGCGATGTGAGAATGATGAATGCAATGATTATATTAATTGTTTTTTTTTATTTTTTAAATCAAAATAAACTTCGACAATTAGATTGCAAATATCAAACAGTGGGTAAACCCCTTTTTATTGAATTCCAAAGGATTACAGAAATGGAAATACAGTAGATTACAAAGTGCAGAAACAGAAACCTAAACTAATGGGTCCCGAGTCCTCTTCTTTGACCGGGGTGCTTGGGCCGTTGTCGGGTTGTCATTCCTTTGCCAGGTGAAAGGAGCGAGCAAATTCCTTTGGTCATCTTGATTCTCTATAGCATGCTGCTCCAAAATTTCAATCAGAGCATCTTTCTCTTTTAGTACTTGTTGTATTTGGATACACTCTACGTCGAGGGTGCGGTACTTGTTCTTCCAAGATCTTCTTTCCTTTTGAACTTTGTTGAGAGTAACCTGAAGCTTTTCAGTTTCTGTCATGAAGTACATGACAGATTCCCTCGGCGGAAGAATTCCGTAACGAGGATAAGGCATCTTTAGCTTGAGAGCTCTAGTTTGTACCCAATGGAGATAAGGCTCCACCGAGACACAGTCCGGTTTTCCCAGAGCTCTCGTCCTTTCTTATGAACATGTTTCCAAGCTTGCACTATTTCCATCTTTAGTGCTCTGTCATTTTCTCCTTCTTTGAAGAAAAGACCTTCCAGATGAACACCCAGTGGGATGTGTCTCATCGGGTATCCAAATTGATGAAGAACCAATGTCGGATGATAGTTGATTCCTCCTTTAGTTCCTATGAGGGGTACGCTGGGGAAGTTTCCACAACGGTCAATGATTCTAATTCCCTCATAAATCCTATTACACCAATCTATATCGGAATTGGTGAGAGACATGATCTTCTGCGACCAACGTAAGACACTCTTGCAATCCCAAAAAGCAGCAGACTTGGGCAAGTGAGAGATAAACCATTTGTAGAGCAAAGGTACACAGCATGTGATCTCCCCTCCGCTGTACAAATTTCCCAAGTGTACAGAATGATACGCATCTGCGAGCAAAGTCGGCACAGGGTTTCCAATGAGAAAAACCTTAATAGCGTTGATATCGACGAAGTTATTGATGTTAGGAAACAAAAATAACCCGTAGGTGAGCAAGACAAAGATGCTTTCAAAAGCAGTCATGTTCCCTATACTAGCGAAGTATAGAGCCTTTTTTGTCAAGAACTGGGCTGGCAAACCTTGGATGCCACCCTTAGTGGTCATGTGAGTCCTGACCTCAGACTCGTCCAAATGAATTGCTATTGCAATAGTCTGATTCTTTGGAATTTCTTCCAGTCCAGAAAATGGAGCTCGATCAGTGATATGTAAATCAGTCAGATGAGAATACTCCTCCAGCGTTGGTGATAGTTGGTAATCCGGGAATGTGAAACAATGATAAACCGGATCGTAGAACTGAATGAGCGCGTCCATGATCCCCTTAATCACATGGACTCTTAACAGTGGTAGCAAACCACCGTGCTTGGCTCTGAAAGCCTCTGGGTTAACGATCATCCTCGCTAACTTTCTCAAATCCCCTAGCTTTGGAACCTTGAAGGTATACTGGTGAGTTCTCCTTCTACCGAAATCCATTAATGCAATCTTTTTCTCTGATATTTGCAATCACAGACTTAGTTTAGTTTGAAAAACAGAGAGACTAGAAGAGAAGTTTTTTTTTTTGAATGTTTTAATGTTTTATTAAATGGATGCATGAATGCAGCACACAAAAACATAGAAAAAACATGGGGTCAAAGGGTCGTTGTCGTGAAGTCAAGGCTCTACCCATCCCCAAAGGCTTATACTAGGGTGATTTTTGTACCGGTACTCATTATCATCAGCTCCTCCCAGGAAAGCAAGACAACAAGCGGATCGCCAGCGAGTTGTAAAGCAATCTTAGAGTAAGTGCCATTCACCGAGAATAGATCACCAACCTCAAATGAGGGTAGTATCGCGTAACAACTATTTCCGATAGTTTCCGCACTACGAAAGGGTTTGGCTCCTCAGCTTCTCAGACTTAACAACAGGCCCATTGGCTAGAAGAGTGAATGGGTTGCGTTGGTCAGCCTCCACTGAGGTTGATGGTCGACCCCGTCGCCATCACTTATCTTAAGTGTATACTCATTCTCACCACATGCGGCATCACACGCATTCCTAGTAGCAGAAAAATAAACACATATAGCAATTAGGAAAAGCAGTATATATATTTGTCCTAATCATCCTAGACTTATAAAGCTAAGAATCCTAAGTTCCTGACAGAAATGGGTTCCCCGGCGGAAGCCCCAATCTGTGGTATCACACAAGAGATGAAAAGAAAAAAGGAAAACAGAGACCGGCCCCACGGTGGGCGCCATTTTTTCTGTAGTGAGCGATTTTGGACGCGGTTCTTAAGCGCTGGTCGCTCTCTGCGGTTTGAGCTTTAAACTACAGGTCGATTCATTTTTTATCCTATTGTGAGCTGAATGAGGAAGGGAAATAGATGTCTCCAATTAACCTTGCTTGCATACTGAGTTTAAACAGCGGTCTGTTAGGTTACGAATTCTATCAATGTGGGGGGGCCTTTGTACTGGTTATTTGTATTTTTGCCAATACGGTTTTCTTTCTTTTTTACCTGGGCAGAAGGTTTCTGGCGGGGAACAAGGATTAGGATGTTAGGACTGATGTTTTTGAATTACTGCTTTTGATTGATGGAGATATGGGATTTGGTTTTTTTGTTGGTTGCGCTCGCTAAGATCTTTTCTTTCGATCTTATGCCTACGTATTCCTGTTTACCGAAACAGGGAAATCAGAGCGTTCGTAGTTCCTCCTATTCTATGGGAGGAAATGGGTGTTTTGGTGTCTTGTTCAAAGCCCAAGACGTGAAGCGAAAGGTGATTTGTATCTTGTTCAAAGCCCAAGATATGAAGCTGAAAAGGTCTTATTTGTGTCTTGTTTAAAGCCCAAGACGTGAAGCTGAAAGACCTCGGCTTTAGAGAGACTTTTTCATCTCTAAAGAGGGGAGAAGGAGAATTACTTTAACTGGGATACGCGGATCCGAGCAATGCCATAATTTCCGAAGAAAGGGTTTTTAACCTGAAGGAGAAGACTTAACTCAGTGTAGAGCAATGCTATCTTTCCTTAGGAATTTCTCATGCTAAAAGAATGACAGTGGCATGGATATAGATGATCCAGAGGCTTGCCGCTTACAGCGATTAGATGAAGGGGAAGGAGTTGTTGATGTTTGTGTACTGTGAACAAGGCACAACTTTGATGCTAAAAGGTTGATTGGATCAACCAGTGGTTTTCTTATACAAAGGCTAAGAGGAGGCTAATTTCCGCTAGGAAAATCATTATACAAAGCCTAAGAGGAGGCTATTTTGTGTCCCGTACAAAGCCCGAGAGAGAGGCTAAAAGTTTTTAACCCGACGATAGAGTCTTTGTGTCTCGTACGAAGCCCGAGATGGAGGCTATTGTTTGTTTGACTCAACGAGGGAGTCTTTGTGTGTCTCGTACAAAGCCCGAGAGAGAGGCTAAAATGTTGTTTGACTCCGCTAGGGAGAGTCATTGTACAAAGCCCAAGAGGAGGCTAGAAACTTTTAAGAAGCCGACGGGTCCTTGTACGAAGCCCAAGAGGAGGCTATCATTCCCGGAGGAAGAAATCATTATACGAAGCCTAAGAGGAGGCTGTGAATACTTCTAAGAAGCCGTAGGGTCCTTGAATAATGCCCAAGAGGAGGCGGGGTTGCTTTTAGGAAGCCTGTGGGTCCTTGAACAATGCCCAAGAGGAGGCCGATGTTTTTAAGAAGCCCGTGGGTCTATCATCTCCTTTCCATTAGGAGAGATAACTCTTTTAAAGATAAAAACCACTGGTAAACGTGCGAGGTTTACTATCCAGCGATTTTTAGCTTTTAAAGAGGGTTCCTTAGTTAAGGTCCAAGATTATGACCGTAGTGGGTACCCAAACCCCGAGACATTCAAGGCAAGCTATCCACAAGGAATAGATCAAGTCAGGAAAGTTTGAGAATTTGGAAGAAACTCAAAGATGCCATTCACGGAGAATACATTCATCTTGGGGAGTAGAGCTTCTTGACGATTCCTAAGGAGGACAGCCGAAGAGAAGACTGTATCTGGTGCTCCAATTGGGATCTAGGCGTGTATTTCTACGAATAAATGAAACGGCGTCACCTAGTTCTAGACGTAGTTGCCGGGGAAACTCGAAATATCTATACTATTATTACACAGTAGATATGAGTTTATGAAAGGAGACTTACAGTGAGCAGCCCCACAATACAGTTTATAATATGAAAGCAGTAAACGAAAGCGATAACCACTTACTCGGTTGGAGTGCTTCCATGTTGTTTGGTTAGTTGTTCAACAAAGAAAGATTGAAAACAATAGTATATTCAAAATCAAATGAGAAAGTGCTTTGAAAAAGAAAGATTTGGGGCTTACAGCTCAAGGAGAGGCCCAAGGTTTTATCAGTGAGCGCACTGTTTGACTTTGTACAGAGGGACTTATACAAGTGACTGGGGCCCAAAATGGTTTTCTGTACAAAGGGATGGGTCTTACACTCTTTCAAGAGGCCCAAAAAGGTTTAAAGGAAAAAGAGTGGGGATTATAACACGAGGGTAGGCCCAAATGATTTTTCATTTAAAAATGGCGATCGCGCCGAGGTTTTCTTTTAACGCGGAGGGACTTATACAATAAGTGAGGCCCAAAAAATGTTTTGGTTAAAAGGGGGATTGGGTCTTACACTCTAATAGAGGCCCAAAGTGTTTTGAATGGGTCTTATAGATCAAGGAGAGGCCCAGATGATTTTTTTATTTTTAAACGGGCGACGATCGCTTCGTTTACTTGTACAGAGGGATTTATACAATGAGTGAGGCCCAAAAAGCTTTTGTACAAGGGGGGATGGGTCTTACACTCTTTCAAGAGGCCCAAAGAGTTTTGAAAATGATTTATGAGGGTTGAATTAATCCAAAACCCTAATTTGTTTTTAAAATGTATTTAATTGAATAAAAATTCAATTAAAATGATCAAAAATTGTTTAACACATGGAAAACAAATTGTGATCTTGGATTAATGCTTCAAAAATTAAGTATTGACCTACAAAATAATTAGAAAGCATTAAAAGTTGCAAAATCAATGTAGAAAAAATATTTAAAATGTCAAAAACAATTAAAATATTAATTCTTTGCAAAAATATCAATTATATGAAATAAATAATATTTTTGGGATTTTTTTATAAAATAAAATATTTTAACATTTTTGTGAATTATTAAAAAAAGAATCAACTCAAAATCATTAAAACTCCGAGAGAAATTAATTTTTGAATCAATTAAACACAATCACAAAATTCAAATATTTGAATTTGTGAAAAAGGCGCCAAGAACACAAGCAAGAACACGCGCGTTTTTCTGGGTTTGGCTGATTTGCGTTTTCTATCCAATCTCCATGAATACGTAATCATATCATGCAATCCACATATCATTATGCTCGTCTCAACCTCACGATCATGTCTATGTACTTTAATTTCATTTAAATTAAACATACAACAAGAAATCACGACGAGACCTCAAGAACCCTAATTTCTGCATGAAGGCTAGGATTCTTGATACACGATTCAAACAATGCAATTAATTGAGGGAAACCATTCCATGCATGATTATGAACATATGGCCAAATTATTGTGCGAGGAAATATGCATAGATTGAGAGATGACCAAGCATGTGCTTACCTCCAAGTCGTGACAGCAAGTTCAAAGTGATTTTTGATTTGGAGGTGTTACAGATGAGTGGTGATGATCTGAATAGCTTCCCTACACCCTATGGATTGTGTTTGGATGGTTGGACTTGATTGTAATTGGCTGGATCATTTTGTGGTACCTCAGCTGCACTTTGGTTAAAACCTTGAGCAACCAGCTGGTGATTTTGTGAAATTGATGTTTCAGAAGTAATCTAAGTGTTTGATCAGCTCATATGTGATGTATGTGAGGTGTGTGAGTGATTGGTTTGATTGGAATTGCTCTCAAACTCAAAACCCGATAGTGACTTGCCTTAGAAGGCAAAATTGGAGTGAAAGAAGAGATTTTGAGGAAAGCATCTGTTTGATGGCTTTGGTGTACTCAAACTGACAACAATTGAGCTCTATTTATAGTAGAGCAAGTTTGTTTTGCAAGGAATAGTGAATGGCAGCTGGTAAGTAGGTTTGGCCAATGTTGGCAAATGAAAATCCAAGTCTCCTCTAGCCATTGACTAGAGGTTAGGGTACAGAGCTTTGGTTCCCTTGGTCTTGGATAAATCTTGACTGATTTCATATGAGAATGGCTCAGTCCATGCCACCTTGATGGTTCCATTGAATGCCTCATTCCAAATTTGAAGTCTTGTCCCTATTTTGGCCATTCTAGGTTCAACATGCTATTTCTTGTTCCATGGACTTTGGAGGCTTGGCTCAGTGATTGTCCCCTTTAGATTCAATCCTCTGAGGTGTCCAAGTGGATAGGAGCAATTGAATTTGGCTGATTTTGGCAAATCGACCAAAGTTGCAAATTCTGCCTTGCCTTGACAGATTTCAGCAAGGCAACTTGACAATGTCATATCTCATGGTGTAAGTTGAATTTGGCAATGTTCTTGGCCATTTTGGAAAGCTCTTACATGATACAACAACTGTTTGAACAAGTTTGGTTTTGATCTCTTTTGATTCCAAGTGAAAAATCCCCCTACATTTGGCAAAAAGTGAGGCAGAATCTGACTTAGTGAAAATTTCACTAAGTGTTGGAAAAAGTGACATTTTCACTTTTTAGCCACCTTGATCACTCCATAACTCAAAATCCTTAATGAATTGGAATGACTTGTAGTTGAAGTTTTTGTAGATGATAATGAGGGCTACAAATCCATCTTTGGATGAGAAAAAATGGCCTTGTGGTTTAGGAGTTATGGTCCTCCAAAGTTGGTACCCTTGCCACTTTATTTTTAACTTAGAAAAATTTCTAAGTTTTATGGTTACCCCTTTTACAAGTTATCTCACTTTTCTTGATTTTTCTTGATGAATGATGATTCAAATCATACATTAACATCATTTTAGGGTTAAAAATCCATTTTGGTGAAAAATCTCAAAAAGTCAAAGTTGACTTTTGTGCACAGTTGACTTTTTATCAGATGAATTCCAAACTGTGCAATTCTTCAGGAAATCATGTCCTTGACCTAAATCAAACTTGATGGACATGTTCCATGGGTGTCATAGGGTATATTCAATCATGTATTAGGGTTTAGGAGCATGTCTTGGTCAAAAGTCAAAGTTACAGTTGACTTTTCCCTTAAAACCCTAATTGTGGTGCAGATGGAATTGAGACTTGTTGCTTAAGCTTCTTGGATCAATCCATTGTCCCAAATGGATCAATATGGTATATTAGAGACCCTCAAATCATCTCTTGAGGTCTTGGCTCTTGACTTGCCCTAAAAGTCAACTTAGGGGTGAATTAGGTCAAGAAACCCTAATTCCTGATTTTTTATGAATGCATCCCTTGAGGCAAAATTGACTTGATACATGGGTTCATGAGGTTCCATGAAGTATATTAGGTTATGTTTTGGATCAATGGCTTGTGCCCAGATGAAACTTTTCATCTGGAGGCCCTGGGTGATCAAAACCCTAATTTGGTGACACTGGCGATCTTGAGGCTTGATCCACCTAGAAGGGAGCAACCTTGTGCTTAATCCTTGAAGTGGGAGTCCTTTTGATCCATTGTGGATGTTTGAGAGATTAGACAAGTTGAAAATCAAGTCATTTCTTGATTGAGCCTTTGTCTAAAGCTCAGAGAGGGCTTGAAACCCTAATTTTGATTGTAGTGGATGCTCACCCATCTTTGGGGAGACTGATGAAGCATAAAGGTACATCCATATTGTGGTGATGATTTGCACAATGATGGGAAACTTTAGTGGTCAAAATTTGGGGTATTACACCAGTTGAGTCAGTTTTCAACTTTTTTCAGCTTCAACCTTGGCCTTTGATCAAGGCACAAAATTGAACATCCCCACAGATGAGACTACGAGTCCTCTCTGTAGGAGGATATTTCCTCTATACATCACATTTCAAAATAAACAATTAAAACTTTTTTCCAGATAATTTATGTAAGTGGCACACTTGTTGATTCAAAATCCAAGCTGAAGTCCCTCCCTTATCATGGCTAAAGTTCTCTTTCATCTAAGTGATGTAAGTGGCAAACCTCTGGATTCTACACATCCAAGTCAATGTCCCTCTCTTAGCATGAAAGATTCATAAAGGAAAAAGTGACATTGCTCCACACATCCCAGTTAAAGCAACTTCCCTTATAAATTAATTCTTCAAAGTTTGTGATGAATAGGTGAGATATCTCCCTTTAAAGATGACAAATTCTCTCTAAATCACTCTTTTAGCTTCAATCTTGGGCTCTGAACAAGACATAAACACTCATTTAGCTTCAATCTTGGGCTTTAAACAAGACACAAATACACTTTTAGCTTCAATCTTGGGCTTTAAACAAGACACAAATACTCTTTTAGCTTCAATATTGGGCTTTGAACAAGACGCCAAACAATTTCCTCCCATAGAATAGGAGGAACTACGAACGCTCTGATTTCCCAAAATCTCTTTAAGAAAATACGTAGGCATAAGATTGTGAAATCTTAGCGAGCGTACTAATAAAAAATCTTAGGTCAAGTACCTTCCCAAAAACAATAGAAAACCCTAAAACAACAAAAACATTTCCTCAGCCTTCACAAAAGGAGAAACTTTCCCAATCAATAGCAAATGGATTTAAGTAACCAAGCAATTCAACATCAGAAACATATACAAATAAAGGTTTTTATAGATTACTATAAATACTTAGGGTGTTAATAGCTTCCCTTTGTATAACCAACCCCCGATTCCAGATCTCTTCGCATTTGTAAAGGAAAACATTTGCGCGCAGGGTTAGTTTAAGATATCTTCTCCTTCCTTTTAAGCTTCATAGGATAAATATATAAATCAGAAAGTAGCACTAAAAGCGGTAGTGGTCGTGTCACAAAAAACCGGAGCTACACCTAGGCCACGCAACAATCTAGAAAGAAGAAATGCTCCTCTAGGTCTAATGCCTATGTTATACAGTCAGCTTCTGCCATATCTAATCTGAAACTTGCTGGTAGAGCCCAAGTCTCTGAAGCCTGTTCCAAATCCATACCCGTCTGGGTACGATCCCTATGTGCAGTGTGGATATCATGGAGGATCAATGGGGCACTCAACTGAAGATTGCAAAGCCTTCCAAGCCAAAGTATAATAGTTGATTGACAAAAAGTACATATCCTTTCTAGAAGGAAGCTTGGTTGTGCACGTTAACCTCTCGTCTGATTGAAATCAATGACTTCAAAGAGATCTCCTAAAGCCAGTGGTTCAGTCAGGAAGACATCCTCAGCATTGGCAATCGTTGGACATTTATCATTCGCATTTGTATTTTCTTTCCTTTTAATTGCTACTTGTTTTAAACATTGTTGTTTTGAATGGTAATATTAATGAAGAGATCATGCATTTTCTGAACTAATCATGTCGCATTCGCTCATTTTTTTCTCTTATATAAATATATATAGATATATATATATATATATATATATATATATATATATATATATATATATATATATATATATATAAATATATACCTCTCGTCCACTTTCTTTATCAAACTGTTGTTTTAGCAAATATTGGAGGGAGGATGACTAAAACAAAATACCCATAATTGCTAGTTGTATGCTTTCGGATAAAATCATGCTGATGATTTACAGCCATTGTTTCAAATCCCCAAACACTAGAGAGATATGGAGTTAATCCCTAGTTAACCACTTCGAGCCTAGAAGTAGGAGATTCTTTCGGATCTACAAACCCTTACGCTTAACCCGGGGCATGGGTAGTGTTCTGTTAATCTGGCTACACATTCAAACCTATAAGATGAAACATCCTATCTAAGGATCAGCCACCTGATATTCTTCACACATATCCTGAGGTGTCGAAGAAACCATGCAAAATCCAAAAGTTATGTCGGTTGTTCTTCTATGACCCTTAACTTGGAAATCACAAGCCTTTCCAAGAAAAAGAGAAAAAAAAAAGAAGAAAACCCACTAAGTCGAACACCCAAAGAGGCGACTTAGGTAAAAAAAAATAGGGCAATCCCGGTGGACTTGAAAAACAAAATCAGTCCAGGCAAAATTAGGGATCAAAAAGCAAAACAAGAATAGGAAAAGAGGTCATTAAATCCTCAACAAAACAACAAGACAAAATAAGGTGACTGTCGTTTCAAGAAAATCTTGAATCATCATCTTCACTCTTACTCCGCCAAACTCTAGATACGTGTGTTGAATAACTGAACGTAAGACTGGAGATCATCACGAAGAAAAGGTGGGTTAAAATCAAGTTTTGAGCCTTGTACCCTTTGTTTCTATAACCGTGAACTAGACCACGTTACAACCCTCAAAAGACCTAATTGAAGTAGGGCTTATTCTAAAAGCATACTACAACAAGGTTGCGTAAACTGACTCCTACAAGATTTGCTAATCACCTATATTGGTGGCATATTCTTGTCGTATCTTTTATTAGCTAAATCATCACTGTGTTTGGACTAATGGTTTGTTCGTCACACACTATCACATCATTCCAATAATGATTAATTTTTTTTTAAATCTACATGAGCATCACATTAAAATTACCATTTGTGAATGAACAGTTTTAACTATAAGACAGTACTTGACATCAAGAAAATTCCAACAAGGAGAAATATGAGAAGAACTTGATCATTCGTCAAAGTTGACCCGAATCAAGAACACCTTGTAGCCCTATGGATCAAGGACATTACATCCAATGATTATGTTGGCCAAAAAACAATCCAGTCTAAATCAAGTCCCCAAGCATCAGTTATTATGGGGCAAATCATTCAAGAATCGGTTGATCAGAGTGAATCATCTCAAGACTCTTCCATTCAGGGGCAGGCCACCCAGAGATTCTTTTGATTAAGGGTAAATCCCTCCAGCGCTCAATCAGCAAAAGTTAAGTCGCTTCAGCGCTCATTCTGGGGCAAGTTACCTCAAGAGTACATTGAAGCCAACCACTCCAAGAGTCATTTAATCGAGGACAAATCCTTTCATGACTCGAAATTCTGGGGCTAGCCATTGTGAGAGCAAGAGTTGTCTCTACAAGTCAACCTATGTTTTGATGATAACAATACATATTTGTGAAAGAACTATTTTATGTTCTAACATGTGTTGTGTGCAGATCATAATCATAGAAGATATCAGATCCAACAAGCACCAGCCAGATGTGCGTAAATGATTATATGCGAAGTTACTATGAGTGACACAAGTCGCAAGAAGCAAGAATGCTTCTGTATCTGATCGTGATCAGTCAGATCCAAGGATGTCGATATTGCTGTTGCAATGCTCTTGTGGATGCTCTCTGAAAGTGGTCGAGATTCTGAAGATTGCGAAGCTTCTGAAGAAGAGAACCGAAGTGCTGAAGACTCTCATGACTTGAAGTTCTGAAGGTGGCAGGCTTTGAAGACCAAGTGTAGAAAGACTCTGAAGACTTATGTGTTCTGAAGTTTACGGTTCCAAAGGTCAATTGCTGAAGACTCTGAAGACGGATTCCTAATGGACAAGTTCTGAAGTTTCGGAAGACTTGAAGAAGTAAAGGATAATGTTCTTAAACACAAGTGTTGAAGTTCTGAAGACTGATTCCTAATGGACTTCTTCAAATGACTGAAGACTTGACATATCAGATATCCTGTTAAGAAGACTCTACTCATGCTTCATCAATTTACCATCAGAAGCCTCTGAAGTTTGGAAGTCAAATATTACCGTTGTGAGTAACTGTACACAGCGCCCAAGGAAGATATATCCCATCACTTCTCCCAAAGCAAAAAGGAGATGTGTCAGTACAGCTAATTATTACACAACGTCTCTTTTCCAACAGCCAACAGTATTTCAAATGACTATATTTCTACTAGGCTATTTAAAAGAAAGAGTATTCGTTCTGAAGGTATCGATTCATTCCATCAAAGGTGAATTGATTAAGTCATTGTGTGAAGATAGCAACAACGATGAGTTCTCGTTGTAACACTTAGAATATCCAAAGCTATCATTAATTTACACATGCCACTGTTGTTGAAGCTCAAAGATCATCATTCAACACAACAACAATGAATTGGTACAGAAGTTGTTGATGAAGAAGTCAACATTGCAAATCATTCAAGTCATCAACCACCTTCTCGTCAGCGCTACATTGAAGATCTGAAGCAAGGAGTTGTTGCTCAAAGCTTGCTCACCCAAGAAGATGAAGAAGAAGAAGATCTACAAGATATCAACAACTGTCAAATCATTATACATCTTTGTAGTTTCTTAGGATAGCAAGGAGCTGTTGCTCACATCTTGCTTGAACACTTGTGTGTTCTTTGTACTTAAACTTAGGAGTAATCTGCTTGTTAAGAAGCATCTTTATAATCTCCTCTAAAACTAATTCTTGGTGAATTAGGATTCCTTGAGTGGTCAGTGTGACCGGAGACTCGAGAAGACAATGGCGAGATGTCATTGTGGGAAAACCCTGAAATAGGGTCAGTAGCGTTATATTCATTGCGATGAATCCCTGAAAGTCTAGCTATGAAAGCCTAGCAGTAGATCTTGAGAGATTCGAACCTGCAGGTCAATGTTCGTTATATTCATTAAGTTGAATCCCTGAACGGTTCATTGCATGTTGGTCACAGTGCAGCTATGCAAGTGGTTAGTCACCGGCTGTTGCCCGTGCGTCTGTAATCGAGATTGATTATAGTGGATTAAGACCTTGTGTTCAAGGCAAAATCACCTGAGGAGGGTGGACTGGATTAGCCTTTGTGGTGAACCAGGATATATCGTGTGTTCTTTACTCTTATGCTTAACGTCTTGTTTATGTTTCTATATTGAGTATCAGAACCTTACATAAGCAAGTCAGAACCTTGCAACTCTGATAAGCTTCCGCTCTGCAAGTTCTGAATGTTGTACATATCGCTCAGACTCTTATTGGTTCTCACGCTCTAAGCATTGCCAAGTCTGAATATAACTTCGCAAGTCAGAGTCTCTCAACGAACTCTGATGTAACGTAAGTGTCTTATTGAAAAGAAGCAAAAAGTTGTTAAAAGAGTAAATACACAATTCAAACCCCCCTTTCTTGTGTCTTTCTCGCACCTTCAATTGGTATCAGAGCCCCGGTTCTGTTATTGATGGATATCAAACACTTAACAGTGTCAGAAAAAGATCCAGATGCGGTGCGTAGAATTCATCTGGGTGAGATTGAAATCCACTTACAATTTCTGTAACAGTTCAGAAGATGACTGTGTACAAAATTGTAATTAATCTGAGTACTTGAGCAAATCACTGATTTTGAAAGTTTTGCAGTTGTCAAACAACTAAATATTCCTCACTTAAGTTTTAATTAAGATTGAAGAATCAGCTGATAAGATAGGTTCATCAGATAAGAAGTAGTATCTGTTGAATGCTTATCTTGAAAGATACGTGTGGATGAACCACATATCTGCTCAAAGTTGAATCATCAGAAAATAAGAAGTCTTGTTTGCTGAAGATTAATTCTTTATGAGTTTTTGAGATGTTTTCAAGAAACGGATTAGGTCCACCCTTGACTTTCTCGTATAAGAACTCATTCAGAACTTCTTCATGTAAAGAAGAAAAATTGTTGTTCTATGATTTTGAACTTCAGAGTGAAGTCTGTTGAAGTCAGAAAATCTGAAGAATTCAAACTCTTAGAAATGATTCAACATTTGAATCTTGAATGATCTAGAAGTTAAAAGATTCATGAAGAACTGAATATTGTTTTCTTGGTGAGACGTACAGAAAATTAATAGAATATTCAGAAAGAAGAATTTCAAAGATTCATCAAGCACTTGATCAAATATGAACTCTTAAGTCTTGACTGAATCAGCACAACTAAGTTCTGATAACTTGAGAATCTATCTCAGTTGAACCATTTGTGATTGATCAGATTTTATCTGATAAGTTTCTCAGAACCTCCTTAATCAGAAACTAGAATGCAAGTGAATTTTGAAGAATCCAAGAACCCACAGTAGTTCACTCAGAAATTCCTTAGAAAGAAAGATCGGAGTCAAAATGGAATGCATTCAGATAAGTCTGTAAAGATCTGAGTTTTTCCTTTGGCTGAAGAAACAAGCCAGAAAATGTTGTGAGATCCAAAATGTCACTTCCGAAGTCTTGGAAATATCTAGGTAAATAATCTCTGTAAAAAGATTTATGTACCCCTAAGGTATGGTTTCTTTTATTCATGTTTATTTTTAAATTCAAACACTAACTGTCTACTAGTAGTTCTTTAAGATTCATAAGAATAATTAAAATAAAGTTAGATCCTCAAGCGTTATGATTAAATGATTTTCAAAGATTAAATAAACAATCATGATTACGTTGTGTCAGCTACTACACCCCTACCCATATGTATACAGCGATTTAAGGCTATCATGTGTCCTTTCAGTTGACCGCCACAGCTATTCATAGCTTGTATAGGAAATTATGACCACGCGTGTTCCAAGCTTGATAAATAGCTATCATTCCTTAGTTCTCCTCACAACCTTACCTCCTTCCTGGAAAGAATCACTATCCAAACTACCTAGTAGATTAGAACTTCCTTCCTCAAAATGTCTTCACACAATATCAGAGGAGAAATCACTGATCTTGAACTCCTAATGGAATACACTCTAAACCTGAACCATCTACCTCAACTCAACAAAACAAGCGTCTTCTCAGGAATTAATTTCAGAACTGGGAGAATTATTTATCCATGCTTGTTGGACCTGTCTTCCCTGAACTGGTGACTGAGTTTTGGGCAAACGCTCGGACACTAGAATATGATCTTGGCAAGAATGCTATTTTGTCTGTAGTTACTGGATGTCCAGTCTTGATCAACCCCACCATCATAGCTAAAGCCATTAGGTGTGTCGAAGATGGTGTGACTGTCGAAAGAAATATCAACAACCATAGTTTCGACAGGCATTTTCACGTCATTTTCAAAACAGAGGGGCGTCCCACTCAACCTTGCACCCTCACTCCAATTGCTAAAGATTGGTACAATCTAATGATAACTAATTTAAGACCAAGAGAAAGAAGAGGAGGATGGTTGTCTGGCAAAGAAAGATTATCCTTTTTTTTAGTGTCTAGGATCAAAATAAACCTACCCCAATCCATGTATAATCATCTAAAGGAAGAAATCAATTTGTTGAGGGAAGACACAATCTATCAAATTCCATTCTGTAGGGTCATCTCCCACATTCTTGATCTACAGGGAGTAGTTAGTCATTGCAGAAGGAATGAAATGACTAAGAAGATCCTTCCTGAGTTCTGTCGATCTATGACATTCTCAGTCTAAGATAGGAAGTCAGTCCTTCTAGAATCATAGGTTAATTAAGGTTCCTATTTGATTATACTTATGTGTTTAAAATGGATATGTAGCTTCATGATCAATTATTAAAATATTCCTAACTATGAATTGCTCATCCTCTTGAATGTCTCTCTATTGCTGATTAACTTATTGGAAATTAAAAATAAATAATTAAGCATCATAATTGACTAATAAAATTCACCGAAAAAGTATGGATTATCTAGAAACCACGAATCCCTCTTAGGTCATAATTGAGCAACAGTTACCATTATCACTCACTAGAGTTAATTCACGACTCTTGATTGGATAATTTATCCTCATTAAAGAAGTTAATCATTAAACCTCCTTTCCCACGTTACTTAGTGCTTCTAGGAAAAATCAACTATTGCCCTCTCAAATTCTCCAAAGAAAATACTTTGCTCATTCATCTATAAAAGCATCAAACCCTAAATCACCAACTCAACTCTTACTCATCTGAATCCTCTGCCTAAACACCTTATATTTTCTTCATCCTATCATCCTCTACAATGGCCTTCGTTTCCCAAAATGCTTCAACTCCCACAACCATACAAATTCCAGTTGACAATCTCGTCATTTTGTCAGAAACGATTGTAAACTTTAACAATCTAAAGTCGAATGGATGTAATATTACTCCCTCAAAGGAAACTCAAGGATGGAGTAATTACTTCAAGTGGTTGGAAGGACCAACTTAGAGTCATCTAGTTAAGAATTTCTGGATCCACGCTAACACATCCAACACCCTCATTGTCTCCTTTGTTTTTGGAAGGAAAATCGTCATATCTGAGAAGACTATTTCAGACCTTCTGATGCATGACAACAGTGGTGTGAGAATCACTAAGAACCAACTAAACGAGGAAAAAGAGGCTAAGGTTCTGGCTAGCATTTTCAAAGAAAACGATGTAGCTGATGCAGAGAACTCAATATTCTCTAATCTAAAAGATTCTCTACAAGTATGGTTTAGAATCCTCCAAGGAAGTGTGTTTCACCATCTTCCCTCAAACCAACTCAACGACACTCAAAAATGTGTCCTATTTCTCCTTCTTAAGGGAATCACGATGCATCTTCCTGCAATTCTCTTCAAACTTCTGAAGGAAGCCATAAGAAACTCCATAACAGGTTCTGTCACGGAGGACAGACATATTCCGTATGGAAGACCTATTTCTGACATCTTGGTGGAATCAGGAGTAGTTGACGATATTCTGATTAATGAGGGAGAATCAAGAAAATTGCTTAAAAGCGCTGGAAAAATTCTCAGGTTTGAGAATCTTAAAAGAGAAAACTTCACTCTGGATAACACATCTTTTAGGAAATTAACATTGACACCAAGGGTTCCGATTGAAGGATTTCCAAAATTCACCACTCACAATCAGAGAGAAGCCGGGAACTATCTGAAACAATTTAAGGATGAAGACATCAGTGTATGGATTAACATGGAGAATATTACTAATGTACTTCAAGAGCTTTCAGATTGGAAGAGAGTAAGTAAGAAGCAGAAGGATACTGATGATGGAGAACCTTCATCAAAAAGATCAAAAATAGTGAATGATGCATTAACATCCTTTAAGGATAATGTAATCACAAAAATCCATGGCTTAGTGGATGCTTCCAGTTCCTGTGAGGACCCCATGGAAATAAGAAATATCTGGACTGATTTCCATGAATGGATCTCAGATGAAATTATGAAGAGCAAGAGGCTGGCAATTACTCAAGCAGGAGAAAAACTGCATGCCTCAAGAATTGATGATTCTGAAAGCTTACTATCACCTTCCTCATCATCATTAGGCTCCTATTAGTCTAACCCTTAGGAACCTATCCCCATTAGATTTGTGTTTTGATTACCTTGAACCTTTTAGGATTAAGCTCAACCTATGCTTTAAACTTTAAAACTATTTTATGGTTCAGTATTGATGCTTCCATCTAATCGTCCATCATTGAAAATGCTATGACTAATCTCTGAAGATGTTGATCACTAGAACTGTTTCTTTAATGCTTTAATGATAACATCCTTTGAGTTTATTTATGTTCACTATCATATTAATCTACATATGCTTAAATGCTCAGATGCTCTAAAACTTTTTGATGATGTCAAAAAGGGGGAGAAATATAATATTATTTTGATTGGAAAGAAAGAAATCTTAAAAGAAAAAAATGCAACTCAAATCTTAAAGGAAAAGAATGCAACTCAAACAAGTAATCAATCATATAAAATGTGTTACTACTAACGTTTGTTGTTTGATGTTTAACCGAGGAACTCTAAACAAGTTCATTAGGCATTCTAAGAACAGGTTAAGAAAGAAGAACTCGGTTAGAAGTTCTTATGAACTGTTGGTCATATGATAGAAGTTGTACACTTCGTGAACAAGTGTTCAGAATCAGATCTACCCAGTACTGTTCAAAAGTTGAGAACTGTCTGAAAGTCAAAGTTTATCTTGATCTCTGTCTTACTTGGTTCGGAAGCTGTAAGCTGTCTAAGAATATGAGATTCAGAACGTAAGAATCAGAAGAAGGAAACTCTGAAAGCAGTCAAGACAAAGTATACATCTCAAGATGCTTATTCAGAAGAACTGTGCAAATCATAAGTCAAAGAACTATCTGAAGATTCGAATTGAAGATCCAAGAACAAGCAGTTCTGATGTCTACCAAGAATCAATTAAGAAGAAAATGATTTGGTATCAGACTAAATCAACAAATGGTAATCAGACTCAGTATACACAAAGATTGGTATCAGACTCAGTCTGCAGTAATATCAATCAGAGCTAAGCTGTGAAATGTTTTCTATACCTTCATTGGTATTAATCCCAGCACACTAAGAAAATACCCTTCAAGTGGTATGAAAAGAATTCCTTCAGTTGGAATCAGACACAACATACTCAGGTATAACTCAATATCAGACTAAGATTAAAACATGTGTACTAGTTTTCAAAATCAAGCGTTGATTGATCACAAAAATTAACCTTCAATTGGTATCTGATCAAAAATCAGACTTTGATGAACCACTGAGTTGTGACAGTAACAAGGTTCTGAGATGAAGACCTGTGTTTAGAAGTCAAACTCTGAAAAAGTCATGTTCCATATTGGTGATTAAAAACTTATATTTCTGAATTACGATTCTGAAGATCCCAATATCTGACTTATGGAAATTAGGGGGAGACTACCCAGAAGATTCAATTTCAAAATCTATAATCTTCACAAAGTCTGAAACTCAGAGGGAGTTTCTTAAAAGACAGTGTATGTCTCTGATGAATAGCGAGACTATGTTATCAGATAAGAACTGATCTGTTTCTGCTTAAATGAATCTGCTGAAAAGTAGAAATGCTTCAGATGTCTCTGAAGATTATAAGCTCTGATACGACTACAAAGGAACTGAGTTCTGAAGATCTGAAGATGGAAGTTCTGATGAACTAGTCCAGATGCTGAAGACTTTTGTCTCCTTAAAGACAAGATAGAGAAGTAGTCCTTTTCTATTCTTTGTTCTGGCAACTCAAGTTGTTATTCTGTATATCTTTGGATCATATAAAATTCTAGACGATCACAGATAAAACTTTGAGGATAACACATTCAGGGGGAGCTGTTGTTCCAGAATCTGAATATGTTTGTTTTGGTGATTACCTTGTATAAAATGTTCAATCAAAATACTTGGTTTTGTCATCATCAAAAAGGGGGAGATAGTGAGAGCAAGAGTTGTCTCTACAAGTCAATCTATGTTTTGATGATAACAATACGTATTTGTGAAAGAACTATTTTATGTTCTAACGTGTGTTGTGTGTAGATCATAATCATAGAAGATATCAGATCCAACAAGCACCATCCAGATGTGCGTAAATGATTATATGCGAAGTTACTATGTGTGACACAAGTCGCAAGAAGCAAAAATGCTTCTGTATCTGATCGTGATCAGTCAGATCCAAGGATGATGATATTGCTGTTGCAATGCTCCTGTGGATGCTCTCTGAAAGTGGTCGATATTCTGAAGATTGCAAAGCTTCTGAAGAAGAGAACTGAAGTGCTGAAGACTCTCATGACTTGAAGTTCTGAAGGCGGAAGGCTCTGAAGACCAAGTGCAGAAAGACTCTGAATACTTATGTGTTCTGAAGTTTACGGTTCCAAAGGTCAAGTGTTGAAGACTCTGAAGACGGATTCCTAATGGACAAGTTTTGAAGTTTCGGAAGACTTGAAGAAGTAAAGGATAATGTTCTTAAACACAAGTGTTGAAGTTCTGAAGACTGATTCCTAATGGACTTCTTCAAATGACTGAAGACTTGAAGTATCAGATATCCTGTTAAGAAGACTCTACTCATGCTTCATCAATTTACCATCAGAAGCCTCTGAAGTTTGGAAGTCAAATGTTACCGTTGTGAGTAACTGTACACAGCGCCCAAGAAAGATATATCCCATCACTTCTCCCACAGAAAAAAGGAGATGTGTCAGTACAGCTAATTATTACACAATGTCTCTTTTCCAACAGCCAACAGTATTTCAAACAACTATATTTCTACTGGGCTATTTAAAGGAAAGACTATTCGCTTCTGAAGGTATCGATTCATTCCATCAAAGGTGAATTGATCAAGTCATTGTGTGAAGATAGCAACAACGATGAGTTCTCGTTGTAACACTTAGAATATCCAAAGCTATCATTAATTTACACAGGCCATTGTTGTTGAAGCTCAAAGATCATCATTCAACACAACAACAATGAATTGGTACAGAAGTTGTTGATGAAGAAGACAACATTGCAAATCAGTCAAGTCATCAACCACCTTCTCGTCAGCGCTACATTGAAGATCTGAAGCAAGGAGTTGCTGCTCAAAGCTTGCTCACCCAAGAAGACGAAGAAGAAGAAGATCTACAAGATGTCAACAACTGTCAAATCATTATACATCTTTGTAGTTTCTTAGGATAGCAATGAGCTGTTGCTCACATCTTGCTTGAACACTTGTGTGTTCTTTGTACTTAAACTTAGGAGTAATCTGCTTGTTAAGAAGCATCTTTGTAATCTCCTCTAAAACTAATTCTTGGTGAATTAGGATTCCTTAAGTGGTCAGTGTGACCGGAGACTCGAGAAGACAGTGGCGAGATGTCATTATGGGAAAAGCCTAAAATTGGGTCAATAGCGTTATATTCATTGCGATGAATCCCTGAACGTCTTGCTGTGAAAGCCTAGCAGTAGATCTTGCGAGATTGGAACCTACAGGTCAATGTTCATTATATTCATTAAAAGTTGAATCCCTGAACGGTTCATTGCATGTTAGTCACAGTGCGACTGTGCAAGTGGTTAATCACCGGTTGTTTCCCGTGCATCTGTAATCAAGATTGATTATAGTGGATTAAGACCTTGTGTTCAAGGTAAAATCACCTGAGGAGGGTGGACTGGATTAGCCTTTGTGGTGAACCAGGATATATCGTGTGTTCTTTACTCTTATGCTTAACGTCTTGTTTATGTTTCTATATTGAGTATCAGAACCTTACATAAGCAAGTCAGAACCTTGCAACTCTGATAAGCTTCCGCTCTGCAAGTTCTGAATATTGTACATATCCTTCAGACTCTTATTGGTTCTCACGCTCTAAGCATTGCCAAGTCTGAATATAACTTCGCAAGTCAGAGTCTCTCAACGAACTCTGATGTAACGTAAGTGTCTTATTGAAAAGAAGCGAAAAGTTGTTAAAAGAGTAAATACACAATTCAAACCCCTCTTTCTTGTGTTTTTCTCGTACCTTCAGCCATCTCGAGGTCATCTCATGGTACATCTGCTTCCAGACTTCCTTTCAAGGAAAAATTCTTCAAAGACCCAAACTGGGGCAAGATGAGCTACAGAGGGCCAAATCCTCTCCAAGCTTTCAAGCTGCTCAAGCAAGCAATTTTTTTCAATAACCACCGAGTTCAAGATGAGTGTCGGGGAATCATGTTATCACCCCATCAAATAACCTTTTTCCTTCTAACAAAACAAGAAGCCTTGCTGCCAAAAAACCATTCCATCCATTATCCACAAAGGAGCATCTTAGAAACTATCATATCATTTCATAAATCATCCTCATGCATTATTCATGTCACTTCGCTCAAGCATAAATCCATGCATATCATCTCATTCATTGAGCCTAACCTCACAACATGAACCTGACATAGAAATGCCTTGTAACCTAAAACACTCCAAAACCTAGTTCTCATCTGGAAAATCATTTACAAAATATCAATTCTCGTCTAGTAGACAACTTTTAAACCAGTTTTCGTCTGGTAAACACCATTTCAAAGTCCATTTCTCATCTGGCAGACCCTTTAAAAGTCAATTCTCGTCTGATAAATAAAATAAGAAGTCAGTTCTCGTCTGACAACTTAACCTTTTGCCACCAGTTCTCGTCTGGTAGTCTACCCCTTAAAAACCAGTTCTCGTCTGGTAATTCACCTTCAAAGTCCACATTTCATTGGCAACAAAGAATAAAATCCCTAAAAAAATTCAGTCACCATCAACCTAATCCTCCAAAACCAAAGCCCAATCATACTTGGCACCCTAAACCAAAGCCTAACCATACTTGGCAACCTAAACCAAAGCTCGACCATACTTGGCACAATCATCACCCATGGATCACATATCCTCATATCCCCAACAGACCGAGCATACATTGGCATTTTGCATACATAAATCATCATTACATGCACGCCTAGCCAGCACGAGTTCATATGAACATCCTAGCAGGATTCTTTCAGAGGATTCCTCTTTCCACTTACCTTGTGTAAGTCCCTTCGCTGCCTTTTGCAAGCATCCTACGCCTTTGGGAAAACACACCTATTTTTGCTTACCTTTTGTAAGTGTCCCCATCATTAAGTTCACCCCTTTGCTGCCTTTTGCACGCCCTTCAAATTTGCCCAGCCTTTTGCTGAGGATCTTCCTTGCCTTTTGCAAGAGGAAATAAATTCAGTTAATATCTCTCTCCTAACCTTTATTCCGGAGTCCTCTCTACCTTTTGTAGAAGGATTAAACGTCATCTACTTTCTCCTAACCTTTTGTTCAGGAGTCCTCCTTGCCTTTTGCAAGAGGAAAACCAATCATATCTCTCTCCTAACCTTTTGTTCAGGAGTCTTCTCTTCCTTTTACAGAAGGAAATCACATCTCATATTTCTCTCCTAACCTTTTATTCAGGATTCCTCTTTTCCTTTTGCAAAAGGAAATCATATCATAATTTCTCCTAACCTTTGGTTCAAGAGTCCACTCTGCCTTTTGGAGAAGGAAACATCATTTATCTCTCTCCTAACCTTTTGTTCAAAAGTCCTCTCTTCCTTTTGCAAAATGAAATCACATCTCATATCTCTCTCCTAACCTTTTGCTCAGAAATCCTCTCTGCCTTTTGCAGAAGGAAAACCAATCATATCTCTCTCCTAACCTTTTGTTCAGGAGTCCTCTCTACCTTTTGTAGAAGGAAACATCTGCTATCTCCTAACCATTTGTTCAGGAGTCCTCTCTGCCTTTTGCAGAAGGAATTTACATCCATATTTTCTCCTAACCTTTTGCTCAGGAGTCCTCTATGCCTTTTGTAGAAGGAAAAATAATCATACTTTCTCCTAACATTTTGTTCAATGGTCATCCTTGCCTTTTACAAGAGAAATTTATTCTCTCAATTGCCTTTCGCAAATATCCTCTACCTTTTTGTAGCAGGAAACCTTATCATCCCCCAACCAAGTCACACTTGCCTGTCACAAGGCGCCTCTCTGCCTTTTGTAGAAGGAAATTGATATTACAATTATACCACTGTACCAGATTTTCTTCTTTTGGAATCCTGCAAGGATGTCTCTTACCAAGATTGGCAAATCATACTATTTGCATTTCAAGCATGCCATCCATTTGCATTTCAAGCAGACCATCTGTTTGCATCTCAAGCATATCACTGCATTCATCCCTTCTCTACGTGGCCAAAAATTATGGGTATTCTATTATTTAATCTTCTTCTACCTCGAATGTCTGAAAGTTGTTGCTATTCATACCTTCAGGTCCAAGAAGATTCAATATGGGCAACTGTTATACCCCAATTTTGACCGGGCATTTTAAAACACTCATTCATCTGACTTCATTTCCACATTGCATCATCCACTAAGTCATAACATTTACAATCATGCATTTCATTGAGCTCCTAAGGCATAGGATCAAAGATCTTCTTATGATTTTGGTTTTCCCTATCTTCAAAGGTGATTCATTTGGTTGTCGTATTCATCAAGGCTCATCAACTTATCAAGTCGTGTTCCTCAAGTTTTCTCAAGAAGCATCAAGCTAGTGTTTCATCATGGTTTTAACCGAGGCTTGCTCTGGGCAAGAGTTTTCATGGTCCTCCATATCTCAAGCTTATGATCTCCATTAATCTCAAGTGATTAGGGTTTCATCATTTCATTGGTTCAAGATGGTTTACCAGTTTCTTTTTCAATTGCTCAAGATTAGGGTTTTGGTCAAAGTCATTTAGAGGTTGACTTTTTGACCAAAACTTGATTCCATGGCTTGAGGTATGATTCAAGTGTTCTTGGTACACCTTATTGGCCTTCTCAAAGTGATTCAAGTGGACTCAAGATGATATTTGAAATGGATTAATTCATTTACAAAAAAGTCAACAAAATGCTCAAAGTCGAAGTTTGACTATTAGGGTTTTTGGTCAACCATGAACATTTCAATTAAAATCTCAAGAGGTTGAAGAATTTGGATAAGTTTAATCAAGGGAACTTATGAAATTCAAGAGAAATGAGGAAAATTGTGAAATTGGGGAAGTTGAAAAATTTTCTAAGTGTCAAAAGTCATGTTTATTTGGTCAACTTTGCAAGATTGTATCTCATTTATTTGTGCACCAAAATTGGAAAACAAGGGCTGCAATTGAAGCTTGCATTTGATACTACATGATGGTGGAAGATTTGAGTTCAAAAGCAATTTCCAAGTGGTAGAAATTTGGAGCCAAAGTGGAGGTTTCAACCATGTGGAAAATGATAAATACTTAGAATTTTTCTAAGTGTCAAAACAGTTGTGATGTCATGACTTTGCACCAAGTTATCTGAGCCTACAAGCATTTTCTCAAGTTGGTTCCAACATGAAAGTTGTTCCTTGCCATGAGATCTTTCCAATGGTACCAAGTTTGTACCATTTGAGTCATTACACACCACGTTAGACTAGGACAAAGTAGCACACATGAAGGCTGCATCATCCATTTCAATGACCATTTCATTTAAACCAAAACTTCTCCAAGTTTTGTCAATTATGTGTGCACATTACCTGATCATTCTTGCTTGGTCCCCACTTCATTCCACTCAAAAACTTGCCCAAAATAACTAATCACATGCCAACACAACAAGACAAAAGGCACTTGTACCTTAAACTTAATCAACAAGAATTGGTTTAGGTTGAAATGCCCATTCCACCCTTCATGAAAAAAAGGCAAAAAAACCATATAACACACGAGCCTCAATTCCTTCAAAAACGATTTTCTCATTTTTCTGCTACTACATACCAATAGACATGGAAAAGCTATTTCATTTTTGACCTTCCACCAACATCACAACAAGACCTCCTACAAATACCATAGAAATCTCACCATCTATTCTCCCATACTCGATCCATCTACACACCAACATCCACACAACAACTTAAAACTCAACACTCAAACTTGCCTTACTTCTCTTCCCTTTGATTTGCTTCGGCTACTCTATACAACCACTCTTTTTCCATTTTTTTTCAATTTTTAGCCTCTCCCTATTCAACCTCCTTTAACTTTCAACCACACCACCACTATGAACACAAAAGAACAACCATACAATGAAATATAAAAACCTTAACCTCCACCTTGTTTCTCATCACTTACACATTGCATCACCGCCATGTAAAATTGAACACCACACAAACATATATTCCGCGCCTGCTACTGTTCACAAAAGCCACATACCTACCCGTTTTTTTACAACACCATAACACAATGGAAATGAAGCAAAGAGTGAAAAGATGAAGATTTAGAATTCAAAATACAACTTTCATCTTCATTTTTCTATCTAACCTTCACACATAAAATCACCATGTAAAACACACAAAGAAAACTATATTCATCATTCTAGTATATCCACTTGTATGGATTTCTCTCTCTTTTTTTTAAAGAAAAATGGAAAAAGTAACAAAGCAGGAAAGGTGTTTTTGGGACCACCTTTTGTTTGTCTTATTTCGTAGAATGCAAACTAATTCCTCTCAACTATATTTTCCACTGCTACTTCTTTCACCACTCTCGTCCTCCCTCAACCTCTTCTTTTTCCTTCCAACCTATCTTCTTCTACTAAACAACACATCACCATACAACAACACCTCCATTACTTGGCAACTTTTCTTCCTCCACTCCACATTTGAACTCCAACCTTTTCTCCCACTCACCTCGTATTTTTTTCCCTCCGATCACCCTCTAGAACCAACATTCATAACCAGTTCCTCTCCAAGCTTGAATCACGATCCAAATATGAAATAATAACACCATAACCTTAACCTCTCATTCACCTCTGTCAAAAAACAATCAGCCACACCAAGGTATGACTAGTTAACTACGGCAAGCTTCGCAACAAGATCGTACGCGAATACGGTTGTCAGCTTCGTTTCGGTCTTCAAACAACTACGGCGATTACTGCAGGTTCTATTTTCATTTGATATATTGCTATTATTTACGGTTTTGATGCATTTTCGGTTCAGTTGCACTGCATTACTGTTTTATGCGGGATAATGTTTTGATTTTCACTGAGTTGTTGAGTAAATCTTGTAACAAATTGTGTTGCTGTTGCGATTTGAGATTCGATTTCAGTGTATTGCTTTTGATACTGTGTTTTGGATTGTCTTAGCTTAACTGTTGTGATGCTGCATTTTGATTTGCATGTTTTGTTAGTCCATGAACATTTTGGTGTAAAAGTGCATATTATGAATGTTGTTGTTGGTTGTTCTTTCTATCTTATGTGGTTGTCATGTTAATCATGTTGGTTTGGTAATACTTGTTATCATGTTAATCATGTTCTATTCTATGCGGCTATCACATTTTTTCTTTGTGATGCTATGCTTTTGTATGACGTTTCTGTTCTATTTTCAAAAGAAATAAGAGGGTTTTACGTGAGAGAAAAGGAAAGTACCGAATGTGGATTTTTTTTAAACTAACACACTTTTTTAAAAAAAATTCCAAAAAAACCAACTTTTCAGATTAATTACAAAAATGACTGGATTTAAAAACCCAATACAAGGGTGGCGCCATATGAAATGGCGCCTCAGTCAGAGGCCACAAGCCATTTCATATGGCGCCTCAGGCCATATAAATTTGCCCTAAAAAATTCCTGAGGTCAAGCCATATGAAATGGAGCCTCAGGCAATTTTTTTTTTTTTTTTTATGTTTAATTTATATTTTTTTAATATACTAAAAATTATATTATTTTATATGTTATGTTGTGCCTATAAATAAGGGCTCTCCCTCACTTGTTTTTGCACAACAATTGTCACCCAAATCCTAATTGCCTCCCTTCCCTCACCAATATTCCAAACTCTCCCAAACTTTCCCTTACTCAACACGATGTCTTCATCCTCAAATAGCCGGCCCTCGTCGTCATCAGCAACGGAGGAAAAGTGGTCAGAGTTTCCACTGATGAAACGAAATGCCTTAATTATATATTTAGCTGTCAAGCCTCCGTTGGAGATGCTACTCTGAAACACCCAGACGTTGGAGCATTTGCACAGGGAACTTCGTCGCTGGCTACCAGAAGAATTTCGGGCAGGTGAAAAGATCAGGAAGATAGAGAGGCAGGTTGAGAAGTCTGGTCCAGACGGAGTCACCCGGACTTGGAGGAAAGTGAAAAATGATGTTGGCGTCCTCATGATGATGATGTTAAAACTGGAAATTAAGTTGATGGTTGTAATTGCCTAGATAAGCTGCTTTTATGTGTTGTTATTGTTATTGTTGTTGTTATTATTATTGTAATTGTTATTTTATGATTTGGTAATAGGTTTCGGTTAGTGATGCTTCGTTTAGGTTTGTTATGTTGTTGTATTAAGTTATGTATGCCATCAATGAAATGAAATTTGTTCTTATTATAAATAGACAAGATTACATAAGTAATTATGCCGCTGCGCTAGGACCTAATACATTTGGACACTTAGTGTGATTGTGGCCTGGCTGGCGGCACAAACTACACAACCTCACCATTTTTTCACATGTATCCATCTCCGTTTGAATCCGGCTGCTGATAGGGCGACCCTTTTTATTTCTTCGCATCAAGTCGTTATGCCACACAATTTCGCCTTCGTATGCAGGCCAGTAGTCCTCCTTTGCGACTACTTGAAAGCTTTTACGGTACACATTACATAGAGTACTGACTTGGTGAAGAACATGGAGATAGTTGGTTGGGTCCAGTCGGACCTTGGAACAGGCTGCTATGACATGGGAGCAAGGCATACGAAATGCCTGAAACTTTCCACAGTCACACCAACTCCTATCTAGTTCCACTCGATAAGATCCCCTAGGCAATCCTTCGTTGTGATCAATAGACTCTGCAATACTGAAGTTTCCTGCAAAACGGTTGAAGACCGTGACGACGTGTGTGTTAGCCTTTGCAGACTCGTCCTTCATGAATTCCATGGAATAGTCACTAAACAGCTGCCCAGATTGTATGACCGAAACCCACTTAGTACGTCTGGTATCAAAGAGCACAGCGAGCCTAAAATAAGTTGACCTCACAAGAGCGGTTACCGGCAGGAATCGCTTCGCTTCCAGAAAGATGCCGTTAGTCTAAAGGGGCAGGCCTCGTTGCGGCAATATATCTTGTATAGAGTCGGATTTGTTCGATCGACTCTATAATCTGCAGCCAAGGTCATATGGTATTGTTTAATTGCTCGAACACAATCTTCTTTTGTACGAAAATTGTCTCCAACTTTTAGTACTCCATTCATCTGTTTGTATGGGTTGTAAAAAATATTTGTTGATGGTTGATCGTCGCCTAGGCTTAGTGTTGTCATGTGTTGGGGTGGGCGATAAACATGACTGTCTGGCAATTGGTCTGCCTCGTCGCCGTTTATCATTTCGTCAACAACGTCCTCCGCTTCTTCTTCCTCATCGTCAACTGCATCCACCTCAGCTTGTTCGTTGTCAGAATCGTTGAAAACCTGCGATACCTCAAGTTGTTGAGACAATGGTTGATTTTGAAACGTAACATATAACTCAACCTCATTGAAACCGGAATGCTCATGGCTGAGAAACATATTACGCACATCTTCATCATCCCGTATTTTCATCTGAAAAAATTTACACACATCATGCCCCTCAAAAAAGATAGGGTTTTTGTATATAATTTGCCCAACTGGACCGCACTGCAATTTCTTCTCTAACCGGGCTTTCAAATGATAGAAATTTGTTCTTCTATCAATTAAAAACCTAGTCACTTCTGTATCCCGAAAATTGAAACCACTCATTGGACAATCAAATATCTCACCAAAGATATGTGCAGTTATCAAATATTGTGGTCTTTGAGCCATATCTGAATTTGTGTTAGGAAGAAATGAGTTACAAACTGAAGAAAAATAGTTTGTAGATTGTAAATGGTTTGAATGTAAGTGATGATAGGATGTATATTTCATGTGCATTAATAGGCAGAAAAATATTACAAGAAACATGCCTCTTTAGTCTAATTGCTTCAGAAAAGCATTGCTAAAGAGCCATGTGCTGCTCTGCATGCCTACACACTATCATTGACATGACCACACAAGACTGCATGCCTGCACTAAGCTTGACAAGACCACCCAACTCTGCATGGCTACACTATTGACAAGATCACACTCTGCATGATTCAAGAATGCATGCCTACACTCTTTTTCTACTGTTTCTACCCATACCTCTGCACAAATTTAAAAACAAACATAAAAAAAAATTATAAAAAAAAATGGCCTGAGGCGCCATTTCATATGGCTTGACCTCAGGAATTTTTTTAGGAAATTTATATGGCCTGAGGCGCCATATGAAATGGCTTGTGGCCTCTAACTGATGCGCCATTTCATATGGCGCCACCCTTGTATTGGGTTTTCAAACCCAGCCATTTCTGTAATTAATCTGAATAGTTGGTTGTTTTGGAATTTTTTTTGAAAAAATGTGTTAGTTTAAAAAAAAATCACCGAATATTTTGTTTGTTTCCTATGCCATATGTCATTATACAATTGGATGTTAGAAAAATTTGAAGAAAAAAACTCTCTTTCCTGTTCCAAATACAGCGCAGGCTTCTTATGTAAGTTTTTTTTTTGTGTTTTGACTTTTATTAAATGCCTTGTGTGAGTTGAATCTAAAATTTGATTTTTTTTTTTGTTGTAATTTTTCTTAAATTAAGATAATGAGAATTATGGTTGTTAGGCTAGTGTAGTAGATTTAAGCCCATATTTTATTTTTTTACACCCCATGTTCATAAAAGCAATTTTTATATTTATCTTCTTTTATTTGATTAGTTTAAATTAGAGAATAATAAGTTGATTGGACTTTTAATTTATTAGCTGATTATAGTTTTATTTATTTATTTGCTAATTATTGAGTGTAGTGTTTAATTATTTATGTACAGGTAGTTTCTCAATCCATGTCTATGTCCTAACACTGTAAATAATTATCTCACTAGCATTGCATCCAAACTATTTCTCAAAATCATATCAAACCATTTTCAAAATAAATTCTCGATATATCGAGCCATCTTTTACACCTTGTAAGTCGATTGTCTTGCGCATTGCCATCAACCTTACCATACACAATTAGGATCTCCTTCCCATTTAGTTCCAACCCTTACACCGCTTCGCACACAAACTTCAAACCTCGATTAACATCGAGTACTTTTCAAATTAAATTAAAACACTTAATAACTATGAAACACTTTTCAATAAAAGATGAAAAGAGAGTTGGACAGGAGCCTTTGAGTCCTCTCTTCGATTGTTTGGGTATAAGGAGCCTTCCTTGCACTCGAACAATTGTCTTCTCTAAAAGACTTATAATCTTATTCACACCAAACTATTTTCATAACAAATCAAATCAAACCTTTTTTCAAATTAATTAAGGTTGAAAAAGAGAGAGAGTTGAGTCTTTGATTCAATCTCCCGAATACTTAGATACGAGGAGCTTCCTTGGCGTTTGAGTACTCGTCATCCATTTAAAACACTTTAACTATATTAAACCCTTCTACAATTAAGGTTGAAAAACAGAGAGAGTCGAGCCTTCAATATACTTTCCAGATTATGTGGATATGAGGAGTCTTTCTTGGCGTCCAAATGATCGTCATCCAAATAAAACACCAACATATTAACTCAACTTCTCGCCTCCGCGCAATTAAAATTTTTTCCCCAAAAAGGACATGTTACTTCCATTCTACCGCAATACAAACAACTCTTAAGTCTCTCATGCACGAGCATACAAGCTATGTTTAACTGCTAGAATGCGATCCAATCGCATCCATTCTACCACAAACAAACAAATGCTTAGGTCTCCCATGCATGAGCATACAAGCAACGTTTAACTACTAGAACACAAATGTTAACATTGTTCAATAAAACAAACCAACCAACCGTAGTCCCACGAGCTACGAACGCTCTGATTTCTCATTCCTGTTGAGAATATGTAGGCACAAAGACCCTAATCCTTGGCGAGAAACCTTCCCTTTTAACCGTAGTCCCATGAACTATGGACGTTTTGATTCTTCATTTCTTTTAAATGAAGATACGTAGGTACAATGGCCCAAATCCTTGGCGAGCACCCTATTAAAACCCACCCATTTTCTCCCTTAGAAAACAAAAATCCTTTTCTCATTCTTTTCGCTTTATGTGTGGAGGATGAAATATTTATGACCAGATGAAATGGATATAAGGAATCAATTCAGATAATGAGATGTAGATGAATGAATGGTTATAGATGAAATAGTGCCCATGAATGAATGCAGATGAATGAAACATAAGGAATTGTTGCAGATGAATGAAGTGGGGCAAAATTTAGGGTATGACAGTTGGCTTCCACACAACACTACCAATGTAATTTTGGTGGGAATAACCTCCTTCTTTTCCGTTGGACTTGTCAAAACCAGCCGCAACCACGCACACTATTCATACCTCTAAAAAATTAATAAATCTTCAAAGATACTTTAACCACAATAGCATAATCTCCTCAAAATCACACACCTCAAAAGATGATATTTAGATCCACACAAAAATGGAAAAGGAATGAGTTAGAAGATGAAAGAATTAGTTTACAAAACACTTGTAACAAATTCAAAACTCTTTTGAAAATGAAAGAACAAGTGTGTTATGAAATTTCAAATCAATAGTGGAAGTGTATGTTTTATAACATTGTGAAAGATTTTGAGTGAGAAAGATTTTAAAAGTGTTGGAGATTTAGCACAAAAATGAGTGAAACATAGTACTTTATTTGAGTCATAGGCAAGAGGTATGATTCGAGTCAAAGGATCAAGTGATTTGAATCAAGAGCTAAAAACTTAAATAACCAACTTTTTTATTCAAGTCACACTTTATGTGATTTGAATTACATGATTCAAATCATGTAAATGAGTGATTCAAATCAAGCTCACAAAATCAAATCTAAGGAAAATTTGTTTCAGTTTGATTCGAATCAAGCAATCTATGATCTGATTCAAGCAGGTGTGATTCGAATCATGGATGTTGTGATTCAAATCATGGCTATATGAAAACATTTCCTGAATTCCCTGTTGCCCTGATTCAAGTCGTGGAAGTGTGTGACACACTTCCAGAATCTCAATTTTGCAAAATCAAAAGTGTTTTTGTGATTCTAACATTGTCATGACATGAACGATTCTCAACTATAGTTCTTGATTCAAAAACTTAACAAATTGACTTGAAGCATATTTCTTACACTATAACCAAACAGTTTGATATATGCATGCGTAAAAACTAATTTAAAATTCAATCCTAATGTGCACAATCGAGAGGAGACTCAATAGCAACATAAACAAAACCAAAAGCTAAAAGACAAGCAATCAGAATATAAACCCAAGAGGTAGAGACAATGCAACTTCACCTTTAATTAGTTTTCCACGGTTAAATTATAGCTACCATACACAAAGTCTCCAAAAACTTTAGGCGTCATTGACTCACATGATTTCTTATTGTGGAAATTTGTCTTATAAAACAAAACAAAACACCAATTTTAATGTTTCATATATGAGGTGCTTAATTGAGATCGTGATCAGATTGATGATGTAAATAAGATTATTTCATTTTTGCTCAAATGCGAGGCGGTTTTGAAGAGGCACATGACGGGTGAATGTTACCTTAATATACATGAGCATTCACGTCATCGATTCTTGTATCATATTTAAAATACTTTTTGTAATTTGATTAGATTGGATTTTAATGACGAACTAATATATTAATAGAAAGGTGATAACTACAAAAGTATAAATAATTTAAAGCACAAGAAGCGTCTAATAGATTACTAAGAATACAAATAAAAGTCCAATAAAAAATAACAACCAACAAATCAATAAAACAAAAAAACGACTAAGAAAAACACTCAAGTAGCTAAAAATCAACCCCGTAAAATTCAGGTTAGAGCTCACACCCTCAGAACCACCACCAACAGATCAAAACCAACCAAAAGAACAGCAAAACCACAAACAAATACCTACCTCACAAGCAAGACAAACACACTATCCACCATTGATTAAAACAGATGATAGGGTTTTGAAGGCATTCAGAAAAAGTACATGAGTTCACCCTATCTAAAAACCATTTTTAGGCACACACAAAAAAACTCTTCTACTCCACCCTTTTCATAGTTTTTGAAACACAATTATAAAGATGACCTCATTAAGGCTCTCTAAATGATCCAAATTACAGGGTGGTAGATCATAACAAAACCTCCCTTAGACTAAGCTCTACCACCTAATGTGAGAGAAACAAATTCAAAGAAATATATATTCTTTAGAAATAACTTTGTGTCAACCCAACCACTTCAAAATCTTATATTCACATACATGACGAACACAAATAATAAAAAGATAGAAGACCGACTCAACTGAATTCCTACCTAAGGTTAGGTTGAAAGATTTCTAGTCAAAGAAGCATTGAAAAGATAAAAAAGAATTCTTAGAAGTCATTCTAAGAGTTTGGATATCTTTCGTTAATTTAAATATTGAAAAAAAAAAAAAAACACCTTCTACACATGTTTGAGTTAAGTGACTCGTGTATTAAAGGGAAAGAAGAATTTTCATGAACTTGTTGAAGTTCAATAATTCAACACTCATCAAACAAAATGGATGTGTACGGTGGAGGTGGGGCTTAGATCCCCTAGGGGCCACGCTCGGATATGTCCCTATGGAAATAACAATACATATATACTCATACAAATTGCATGTGTGCTTGGTGGAACCTATCATTACAAAATAAAATGTCAATGAAGACCCCCCATTTTTATTGAAAAATTATTAAAACTCAAGGAAGATAATTGACACTTTATGAATCACTTATTAGACACTGTTTGATTTATACTTAATAAATGTGAACATTAAAAAAATCTGTAGAATCAGTATTTAATAGATGCAAGGTTCATGTGGCCTTTTTTCTTTTTTAAGTGAACAGAAACCATATCAGTAGAATCAATCAAATTTTCATAGTTTCTCATAATTTTTTATTTTCATAGTATTATATATTTTTGTTAAAATAAAATCTCAAATAAAATTTATTTTAAATAATTTCTCATAAAATTATTTTTTGTATTTCATTGGCTTGTTATATATTTTTATGATGCAATTTAATAAAAAAAAGTATAATGATGAAAAGGTATTTTGATTAGCTTCTTATAAAAGTCATTTAAAAAAATATTTTTTTAAGCAAATATGTGATGTTTATTGTTTTCAAATATCTTATGATGAATATTTAAATTTCTCAAAGTCATAATTTATATTTTAATTTAAAATTAATAAATTAAAATAACTTTTTACTAATTTTAATTAAAATTTCATTAAATAAATTAAATTAAATTTTTTTAATTTTTTATTAAAAATAACGTGGAATTTAAGACTATATAATTGTGCCATTTCTTTCATTTCCTAGTCTGTCATGCATTGTTTTTTAAAGTAATTTACAGTCATTTTTATTAAGAGAAGTTCGAAACATTTTAAATATTTAAGAGAAAAAAATACGCATTTTCATAGTTTGTCCTCATTCTTCTCTTATATAAAGTATTTTAGAAAAGATTATACTATCATTTCCTAAGAGATGATTGAATTATAATTCTCTTCCCTCTTACGTTAAAATCTACAAATCTTTCCTTTGTTAAACAATTTAGTCTATTTTAATAGGACTAAACTTAAAATCCATATTATTTTTATATCATTTTTATTTACAATACCGATAACACCATATTTTAAACTTTAAAATAATACAATATAAGTTTAAAATATTGGATTTTATCAAAAATAAAAATATTGAAAAAATTATGAAAATTGATTAAATGGGCTATTAAATTAAAATTTTATATCATGCAATCATAAAATTAAGGGTGAAATATATTTTTGTCCCCTTTCGCTTTAATATATCAATTTTCGTGTTTAGTCGCTCAAAATAGTTATTTGAACATTCATCCTACTAATAATTCTTAAAGTTAAATTATAGTAACAAAGTTGATATATAAGCGAAGTTATTAAATTTTAGTAAAGGGTAGCCGTCTCGCTCAAAACATAAAAATCCTAACATCTTTCTCTCTTTCACATTCAGCAAACTTGTTTCTCTTCTTCTTTCACATAACTCGTCTTTTTTCTTCTTCATACTAAAAGGTGATCAAGTTCAACATTGTTTCTTCTTTATCTTTCTTCTTCTTCTTCTTCTAAAAGTAATCATGTTATTCATACACTATATTTCATTTTTCTTTGTATATGTTCTAATATTCATATTTTTGAAAAACTTTCAAGGCACATCATTCCTCCATACACTTTCTTTCATTTCGGTTTCACAGGATTTTCGTATTTTTTGGGTTGTCTCTACTTGGATCTTTGTTTTTGAAATGGTCAATTCATGTTTAACCGATCAAAAGACAATATAAATGGGAAAGTAGTTACCATATTTGTTCCAAGTATGATTGTGTTCTTCTTAAAAAAATTCAAACTTTCCAAATCTCATTTATGTGTTCTTTTATGTTTAACATGCTATTTATTGGATTACAATATTCTGCTAGTTTATGCTTCCAAATCTGGTTAACATGTTGTTTGTAGGATTACAATGTCATGTTAGTTTATGTTACCAAATCTGGTTAACATGTAGTTTGTCAGATTTCAATGTCATGCTAGTTTATGTTATTAAATTTGGTTGACATGTTGTTTGTAGGATTATAATATAATGCTAATATATTTTGACTTGTACGGAAGGTGAATGAAAAAAAATTAACTTAAAAAAGCGTATACTATGGGTGTGGTTCATAAATTGTTTATGTTTCTATGAAAAAAATACAAGGAGGAAGAAATGGAAGTTGAAGCAGCAAATTTGTGTGAAAGACTTAAAATGACATCCATTCAAAGTTAACAGAAGTTTACAACTCTCAATTCAACTTCATCATCCTTTCATTTTGGATGTCATTATGAGACAAGTAGATCATTTCTTTGTCTTCATTCTCCATGAATCTTTCCAATAAAAGATACATTTGTGAAAAAATTTATATCGTCATGTTTTTGTATGTCCTATAACAAACTTGTTTTGTGCAACTAGATGTGATTTAGTTTGGCTCTAATTCCACTTGAGTTTATTATATTGTATATGTAGATTGCTTCTTTCACTAACCCCTCATTGAACATATGCATTCATTCAAATTGATTTAAAAATGATAATTTGACAATTAAGTTATATTTGAAAACCAACCTAGATTAATCAATGTTTTTCGAATTGTGTGCATCTTGTAATTCATCTTTCGCTCTTTAACATATAAATTTTGGTTCAATGCTCCAAGTTATTCAAATAAAGAGTTCATTTTCTTTTAGTTTATTTTGAAAAACATCAAATTTATTGAGAAATTATGATTCATTGTCATCACTGTCATCATAATAATCATCATTGTCATTTAAGATAATGATGATGATAGTGATGATGATGAATCTGAATTAGCCAATAAATTTATGCTTTTTGAAATAAACTAGAAGAGACTGAATTATTGCTTTGAAAAACTTGGAGCATTGAACCAAATTCTATATGTTAAAAAGCGTGAGATGAATTACAAGATACATGCAATTCGAAAAACAGTGGCTTGTCTAAGTTGTTTTTCAAGAATTATTTAATTTTTTAGATTATTATCTTTAAATTAATTTGAATGAATGTATATGTTTATTGAGGGCTAAGGAAAAATAAGCAATCCACATATTTTATAATAAACTCATATACATTCCACCATGGTTGGAATATATAATCGTGATAAAATGTTAATATTACGCGCGCTTTAATTAAATTGATGTTGTTGGTTTTTAATCAATGAACTATATATATATCACAATGGTTATTTACTATAACTGTTGTGATAGGTAGCGCACTACTTAATTTATCACTAGGGTCAATCACCTATGGGGTAAAGCAACATATTTACAATCACACCCTACCTAACCACTGTTGGTTAATCGTCATGGTATCCCTTTTTAAAGCATGGTGAAAATTACGTAGTAGTGTGTCGTTGAAATTCAGAGCCTAGTCAAATGTTGCAGAAAGTAGAACAAAAATTGTAGTATTTTTACTTTTATAGTAATTTTTGTAATGAAAAAAATATGAGTTCAATGTATTTAATGTTTTGAAATTTAATTAGCTAGAGTTTTCCTTATAAATTGGTCATAATTTACTTTATAAATTGTCTCTAAATTGACATGTTTAAATTGCACAGATGTTAATTCAAACTAAACATATTCATTGCGATAGACTTTTATATATCAAACCAGTTATCTTCATTTTCCTAATTGAATCACACGTGTTCCAAACTTTGGTACATGTGTATAATTTTCATCATCTTTTTCTATAATTAAAAATAGGACAAGCAAAATATTTTTCATGACCAACAATTGCATGAGTTTTGAAGGTCATTATTAGTTCATTCTTTCTAGTTTCATCTGTCACATCTTTCTTTAGTTTATTTTTAATTTAAATCTCTTCCCTGTACTAAAATAAGATTAATTCGACATCATTTTTAATTCAAATCAATACTTTTAAAAAAATAAATAAAAGATTTATTCAAATTTAACTCACTAAATCACTAAGACATTTACACATGGCTTGTCTTCAATAAGCTTGACTAGGTCTGGTGATTTCAATGCAGTAGGCCTAGCAACTTTGAGCCTAACACCACTAGAATCTGATTCAATGGGCTTACCTTCAATATGCTTAAGTGGAATGGTTAGGATAACTTTAGTAAGTTTGAGTGGAGGGGTTGGGTTAACTTTAATAGGCTTGAGTGGAGGGGTTAGGTAATCCTCAGTAGGCTTGAATAAATTGTTGGGTTAATTGCAAAGGCAACATTGATTATGTTTGCAATGGATTGTATTTTAACTTCTTAGCCTTAGTTTGTTTACTTTGTCTGTTTTTTTTCTAAGAAGTTTCTTAGGCCACCTTGGACCATAATCATATTGTGGAGGAAAATTTTCAAGATCACTGATCTTTGACTATTTGTTTTAACCATTTATATGTGTGATTCCTTTATCATAACACTAGACATATGTTTTCCTATGATAATACATATGGACGTACTTAATAGGATTGTCTAATTTTCTAGTGATTGTAGCTACTACATGACTGCAAAGTATGTCAATCAACTCTCAAAAGTTGCAAGAACATGTATGTTTTGTCAAATTAACAAGAAAGTTATCAATTAATAGTACATGTGTACCTTGAAATGATAATCTAACAACATATGTTCTAGTCTAGTTGCTAATATTTTCTATTTTTTATCAAGTCTCCTTAGTGGTTTAGATATAATCTCCTTTTCATATCCCTCTACTTTTTTCCTAAGTGCTGCAAACTAATCCATAAGATAATTTCTAACCCACTCAAGCATTGTTATAATGAGTTTGTCTCATTATAGTAGAATGGTGACATTAAAATATTCACTAAGTTAAATCATGAGAACATGACATTTAGAATATATTAGAAATGCATGCTTACACCATTTTTGTTTAGAAATAACTATTAACCCGTCATAAGTGTTTGACTTTGTGATGGCTAATCAATAGGAAATTCAACCATTTTTCTCATAATTATATTATCTTATGAAACTTTTTACATTAATGTGATAATATGGGGCAAGGAAATGAATTCTAAGTGATTATTTGAGTTGCGATAGAATTATAACAACATAAAATTTAGAAAAAAATTGATGGAAAAAAATAGAAGTATGGCGCCACACTCTTTCGGTGAATTAGAAAGGATGGTAAACCTAAGTGAAGATCACCTCAAGAAACTTAGTTTCATGATAAGATAAGACAAACTTGGCCAAATCCAAAACCAAAGAAGCAAAGCTCATAAATTCACACGATGTGTTTGTTTAACAAAATTCAACTTCCTTTTCTATTCATGATTAACTCCCTCTTTATAGGTAAATGGTAGCTTGCTGAATTTACAATAATAACTCATGAAATGCTAATTTTAGTCTACTATTCTATTAATAATGGCTTGAGAATGAAATATCACACACTAAAAGGCGGTGGAGGAAATGAATGTTTATTGCCTTGATGAATTATATATATTTATAGTTAATTTTATCAATGTATCCCCACTTTTCTCTCTTTTCCTCCTTCAATACTTTGCCTTTTCTTTTCTTCAGTCCATTTTGCTAAGAAATAAAAGGCACAAAATTTTAAAGCTCTAGAATCTTTAAAATGGTTAAAAACACACACACACACAAAATAAAAAACAAGTGTTTTTGGTCAAAATTAGACAAGTTGGGCCTTAACACATTTTATTACAACGTGGTTAATTAAAAAAAATTAAATGGCACAACAAGCCTACATGTCACTCCCTCTTCATGAGGTTGAATCAAAATGACAATTCTTGTCTCATTTTCTCTCAATTGGTCTCTCGCTTCCATTGGTTTGGTCATGAATTGTATTAAGGCACCATTGACTCTCCTACCACGTGCATTTGTCATAGGACCTTCAAATCTTTGGCTTACTTCATTTAAGTTTTGGTGTTAATTTATTATTATCGAAGAAAAATAAAATCATGAATTAAAATGAATGAAATACTTTTTTGTGTGCATTTTTTTTAGAATTTTTCTCCCACATGCTTAATGAGCACTTGATCTCATCATTCTCTCATTCTTCAAGAGGATTTGCTCAAATCCACGCCTACGCAATCAATTAATGGGTTAAAATAAAATTATTTCTTTTTTTTCTTCTCATTTTTTGAAAGATATAGTTTTTCTCAATCTCCTCTTTTGGTTTTCTTTCATATATATTTTTATTCTCATCTCTCTTTGTTTTCTTTTCTCTCACATCTTCTTTTTTCTCAATATTTTCCTTCCTTTTTACTTCCTCTTAACTTTCTTTTTCTCTTTTTCGTATATTTTCACTTCCTTATGACTTCTATTTATTTTTTCAATCACTCTCACTCTCTCTTTCTTTTCCTCATTGACACAACTTCCCTT
Organism: Lathyrus tuberosus; assembly: GCA_022829125.1. Lineage (NCBI taxonomy): Eukaryota > Viridiplantae > Streptophyta > Magnoliopsida > Fabales > Fabaceae > Lathyrus > Lathyrus tuberosus. The sequence goes on along the minus strand of JALAZF010000241.1, from coordinate 364,114 downwards.
TACAATTTTTTTTGTTTTCTATTGTTTGAATTTGATTATTTTTTTCTAGAATAAGAGCAATTTGGCAGTTGTCAAATAATAATAAGTATTTGTTGGTGAGAAAATAATGCTTTGATCGAAGTTGTTGCTGCCATGGAAGCCCGATTAACAAATATCTCGTTTTGGAAGGCACCACATCACATAGTACATCATCATTATATTCTCTAAGCATGAATGAAGCTCTGATACCACTTGATGACTAACCAAACTGAAATTCAGCCATTTTTCTCATTATTTGATTAATTTATGAAACTTTTGATTTTAATGTGGTAATTTGGGTAAGGACACGAATTTTAAGTAATAATTTGAGTTGGGACACAATTGTAACAATATAAAATTTAGAAAGAATTTAATGAAAATGATAGAAATGGAGTAAAGCTCAATCTAGAAAATGATAGAAAATGAAAATGATAAAATTTAGAAAGAATTTTGTAATAAGATCAAAAACTTGGTTCAATCTAGAACCAAAGGAGCAAAGCTCACAAATTCACATAATGTGTTTGTTTAACAAAATTCAACTTACTTTTCTATTCATGATTAGCTCCCTATTTATAAGTAAATGGTAGCTTGTTGAATTTACAATAATAATTCAAGAAATGCTAACATTTCAGCCTACTATTTTTTTAATAATTGCTTGAGAATGAAAGATCACACACTAAAAGTTGATGGAGGAAATTGATATTTACTTTCATGATGAACTATAGAAATTTATAGCAAATTTGATTAATGCATCCCCACCTTTCTCTCTTTCCCTCCTTCAATGTTTTGTCTTTTATTTTCTTCAGCCCATTATTTGCCTGAAAATAAAAGGCACAAATTTTTTAAGCTCTAGCAGCTTTAAAATGGTTAAAAACACACAAAAAATTAAAAACATGTGTTTTGGGCCAAAATTAGACAAGAACACATTTTATTGCAACATGATTAATTAAAACAATTAAACTGGTGAAACAAGCCTACATGTCATGCTCTCTTCATGAGTTTGAATCAAAATGATATGTCTTCGCTTATTTTCTCTCAATTATTCTCTTCTCTTTCTTCCATTGGTTTGATTATGAATTGTATTAGGATACCATTAACTCTCCTAGCACGTGCCCTTATTATAGGACCTTCTAATCTTTGGATTACTTCATATAAGTCTTGGTGCTAATTTATTATTCATTGACTAAGAAAAATAAAACCATGAATTAAAATGAATAAAACAAATGAAACATCATGTTTTTGTGCATTTTTTATAAGTTTCCTTCCACATGCTTAATGAGCTCTTGATCTCATCACTTTGCCTTTTTTATTTTCATCATATTTTCTTCAAGTGTTTCTAAGTGTGTTTCCTTAACTGCGACCATCAACACGCCTCCCTATAGAGTACATCCAATGGAGATGGTAACACCTAAGGTAGAAGGCATAATCTATCAAACTTTTACCAAACTTTGTAAGACTTGTACACTTACCCTAGCAATTCATAAAGCTTGGAGTGTTCACTACTACGGAAAACATATACAACAACGGTTGGAAAAGGGATACCATCACGCGTGATGTAATACCCTTCTAACCCCAAAGAATAATTTATGAAATATTAAGGATAATTCAACATATTTCACCACTCAAGGGTGACACACTTCATAGAAAACATCCATAACCATTCATCCTACTCCGTAACACGGGTTACAACATTTATAACATCATTTTCTTTTATAACTCCAACACATAAATTGAATCTTCGCAGTGGAATCATAATCATAAAATAAACTTTATTCATCTTCATAATACCAAAATATCTTAGTCTCGTCAAAATTTAAAATTTAAATCAATTTAACATCTTAAACTCATGAAGTATGTCAACCAAAATAACATAACATCAAACTCGAGCATTTTCATCCCGATGTTACATATCAGAGGAAGGCACCTCTATAAATAACAGAAATACCTTCACGCTTCTACGAGCTATTCCTGAATATCTGCGCGTTACCCACGTGGAGGCAACATTCAAATAGAATGGTGAGTAATCATAATTCATTATAAAAGATATAAGAAAATATTTAGTAGTTGAAAATATCATAACATAAATGCACTCAATCCCCACAATGGGATTAAGGCTCAGCATAAGCGGACCAACGTTCAAACAACACGGGCGGACCAACGTCCAAAATGCTATTAATGCATGATGCACAACAACATTAATAATTTGACCACGGCTAGTCAATTGCATCATCATTCACGTATTCATGATTTAATCAACATCACATAGCATGTATACACATTAAACATGCGCATCATCAATTTTAATCATCATAGCAACACCACCAACATCAACATCTTAGCAACATCATCGTAATAACATCAATATAATAACATAATCAAACTTCATCATAACATATAATATTACTCATCATTCACAATAATCAACAATCTACATCAATAGCAATAACTTTACATTTGTACAACTGTATACACTCAATCATGCTACTTCATTATAACTCCACGATTCGCTAATCGAGCATACAACAATTACAAACATCCATATAATAGACACTTTAATATTAATAAAACATTTTACCAATCATTTTCATGTTATAGCCCTGTGCGTTAGCTTTCTAACACTTCGAATGGTACTCGATTTGAACTTATGGTTCAAAAGTTATGGCCAAAACGATTTTGCAGTACAAAATCCAGGGATCTACTACGACCGCCCGTAGCAAAGGCCACGGCCCATAGCACGCCTTTGCCCGAAACTCACTTTGGGCACGTTTCTGGTGTCAAAATCCAGGTGGCTACTACGGCCACCCGTAGCAGGTACTACGGCCCGTAGCAGGGCCCAGAAAACCCCCCATTTTCTCGTGATTTTGTGTGATCTCTCCTATTTTTCAACCTTGCATCAGACCCCAAACCCCATAATTTGACCTCCAACAATCCCAAAACATGGCATATCATATAGTACATGAATCAAGGAAAGTAAACACATCACAACATCAATTCATCGTCTCTAAATCACCATTTAACACACTTAAGATCACAATATTACCAATGGTATATCAAACATCATAATCAACACTTACATCATGTTATTCATCAATTAACCCACACATACAATAACCTACATCTACCTTAATCCATATCAATCATAATAAACCATATCACCCCCCCATTACCTTAATTCTTAGTAATCGATCTCTCTTCCTTCGCGTTTCCTACGGAAATCCCCTTTTGGTTCTCTGTGCCCTAGCCCTTTCTCCACAGCTTTTCTCCAATCTCACGATCGTACATAATGAACCACCACTCTCTAATTTTCTATTTTTTCTTTGTTACACCTAGGACATTTTTTATGGTATACCTCTTATGCCCTCACTTATTCCCCACAACATTACCATCATGCCCTCATTCTCCTTTTTCACCTTAATATCTATTTTATTATTATTATTATTATTATTATTATTATTCCAAATAATGTAAACTAAATTATTTAAATCTACATAATTCTATTCATCACCCAATATTCCTCTTATTTCCCCACCACACATCAACATACATCATATAAATAAATCAGAATTCACAAATAATCACAAATAATCATTTAGATAAATAATTCTAAATTTTTGGGGTGTTACTACTCTCCCCCACTTAAAGAAATTTTGTCCCCAAAACTTACCTGAGAAAAACAGAGCCGGGTAGGACTCCCTCATCTGATCCTCGTGCTCCCAAGTCATACTTCCACCAGCTGGTCCACCCCACACTACCTTCAGCATGCCAATCTCTTTACCCCACAACTATTTCACTTCCCGACCTTCTATCCGCACGGGTGATGGTTCAACTGTCAGGTTATCTCTCACCTGTACATCATCCATTTGGATCACATGCGAAGGATCCGGGATGTATTTTCTCAGTTGTGATACATGAAACACGTCATGAAGATTCGCAAGCGGCGACGGCAAAGCAATCTGATAGGCGACTTCTCTAATCCTCTGCATAATATGATACGGACCAACAAAGCGCAGAGTGAGCTTTCTAGACTTCAAGGCTTGACCAACACTAGTTACCGGTGTAACTCTAAAAAATATGTGATCTCCCTCTTGGAATTTGTAAGACCCTAATTTTTGACCCCTAAGATTCCACATATTATTCACATCTCATTTTCCATCTTTACCACAAACAAGATCATGCTTTGGTTCCCTTGTCCCTCTTATTCTTTGAGTTTATGTCTTGCAGGGTTTACCAAGCATTCCTGGATACCTTGTTCCTCTTGTTTCTCCCAGTGCTATTCCTGGAAGTCTTTTCTCTCTTCTGTAATCCCCATTATATTTCTCTTGGATATCTTTCAGTGCCATTCCTGAAAGTTTATCTGTGCATTCAGTGCCATTCCTGGATGATTTTTCCCCTTTGCATTCAGTGTCATTCCTGGATGTCTTTCTCACTATCATTCAATGCCATTCTTGAATGAAGTGATTTACCTTTATCTTTCAGTGCTATTCCTGAAAGTTTTACCTGTTCATTCAGTGCCATTCCTGAATGAGTTTTCTCCTTTGTATTCAGTGCCATTCCTGGATGTCTTTCTCATTACCATTCAGTGTCATTCCTGAATATAGTTATTTACCTTTACCTTTCAGTGCCATTCCTGAAAGTCCCTGCTCACTTTATTCAACACCAGTCTTGGATATTGTGAACTCTTTTTATCCAATGCCATTCTTGGATACTTCTGATATATTTTCCAGAACTTTTCTCACTTCATCCAATGCTATTCTTGGATGTTGAGATTCCTTTTATCCAATGCCATTCTTGGATATCTCTTCCTCAACAGAGTCCAATGCCATTCTTGGACACCTTTTCCCCAGCTAAATCCAATGCCATTCTTGGATATTTATGATTGTTTAACCTTGCCATCCAATGCCATTCTTGGATATTTTATCCCCAATATAGTGTTTTTCACCTCCATCCAATGCTATTCTTGGATGACGCTGTTGTTTTCACCAGAAACTTTCTTGTTTCTGTCCAATGCCATTCTTGGACATCTTTTGACATACCTTTTGTCTTGCTCGTAGTTTCTATCCAATGTTATTCTTGGATGTCACCACTTGTCTTCCCAGGGTCTTGTCCCTCTCTTTCCAACTATTGATGGATACTTCTCGTCACCTTGACAGATCTCCAGAAATAGCTTGTTTTCCCCGACGTGTCTTTTGCGTCATTTCTTTCAATCTACCATAAATCCTTTGTTTCAAGTTTCCCCGCAGTCTGTTTTCATCTTTTGCATTCATGTCATCTTGTGGCATCTTAGGGCTTAAAAATGTCACTTTTTGTATTTAAGTATCTTTATATCTCCCGATAGAAGATAATTAAATAGGGGCAGCTGTAAGACCCTAATTTTTGACCCCTAAGATTCCACATCTCATTTTGCATCTTTACCACAAACAAGATCATTCTTTGGTTACCTTGTCCCTCTCATTTTTTGAGTTTATGCCTTGCAGGGTTTACCAAGCATCTGTGTGTTTCTTATTCACTTTATTGCTTTATTTGTCTATATTTTACTAACCTTAACCAAAACCCAAAAATATTTCGTTTTCTCTTTATTGACATTTTCAGGGGAAGAACAGGTCAAAAATGCCAAAATAACAGTCCCATAGCTCGAATGAATTTTAGTTGAGAAAAGTCAAAGTTGATCCGCAATCATGTCAAATTTATCTGGTCAAGGATTCCACAAGTTTTAATTGATTATTATTCAAGGAATTCCAAGGTTCATGTGTTTATTTCCATGCCTTCTTTGATGAGCAAAAGAATCGAGCCGAACCACAACAGTGCAAGAAAATGCTCATTTTTCACAAATTTTGCACTAAGTAACCGGTTAGCAGATATGCTGTAACCGGTTACCCTCGTGAAATTTTGAAAAAAATTCAGCAAATTCAAAATTCAGCAATTTGCACCAATCTCAGCCCTTGATCACATTTGGAATATTCTAGACCATCTCATTTTAATTCCCCTACACCTTCACTAATCACCACTCTTTTATGAATTTCCCTCCAAATTCAAATTCCAAGCCTAATTTTCAAATTCCAAGCCTAATTCCAAACCACCAAATTTCCAAGCCTAAATTCTATAAATAGAGGCTTCATTTCATTCATTTCACAAGCTTTTGAGAGCCAAATTCACCTTGCTAAAATTTCATACAAGCTTTTGAGAGCCAAATTCACCTTGCTAAAATTTCATACAAGCTTTTGAGAGCCAAAAAACCCCTTGCAAAATATCTCCCCAACTACCAAAATTCACCAAAAGCTCAATTTCTTCTTTCATAAGTTAGTAAGAATTCACATTGATTCTTACTAATTTAGAGCTAAACCTTCATCCATTCTTGTTTTTGTTCATAGATCAAGGCTTTGGAGTGTAGATCTTGCTGCAATTTGGAAGGATTTTCTGATTTGGAGTGGTAATCACATTTTCCACCATTGTCGTTCAATTTCATCTTTCACAATGTAGATCCTTTGTTGATCTTGTTTGCTTGATCTTTGGATCTTGCAATTTGTGTTAATTACTGGTTTTTGCTGCTGTTTTACTCAAAATTTCATGCACAATTGCATCCTTAATCATGAGGTGTTTGAATAAATGATTGATCAAGGATTATGCAATTTTCAAACTGATTTTCTGCTGTTTTTACAGTGTTAATCGATTAACCAAAACATGCACGAATTGGTTAATCGATTAACAGTTGAATTCTGCGCAAAAACTGCAAGTTTGTACTGGTTAATCGATTAACCTAATTACACTGTGAAGTGGTTAATCGATTAGCCAGCATCTAGAATGTGAAAAATGCTTGTTTTTGGGGCTGTTTTGCTTCCTTTTCCATTTTCTTCCCTCTCCTTTTGTTCTTATCTTTAGATCACATAATTGTGTGGTTTAATTTGGCCTTCTCTTCATATATTCCTCTTTTCTTTCGATCGATGAAAGTCTAAAAGATCTTGGAATTCTTTTGTTAAATTTCGATCGAGACGAGATGGCTACCTTCTTTTCTTTTCGTGCGGTATTGCTTTCGGATGACGATCTACATATCGTACATCTAGCATACATTAGCACAAAGAGCTATTGACCGGCCTCATTGTAGGGTAATTACTCCGTAAATTACTCGGCAATTGCTTAACATAGCGCTATATTTGTCCCACATCGGAAAACTATCAAGAATGGTTGATCATTTGTCTTATGGTTCAAAACTTATGAAACTTGTTGTTAGGAGGCTTTGGTCTTATCAATCCTCTAATGAGTTCTCATTAATCTTGACCTAAGTGCAATTAATCAATTGTTATTGATCACTAACTCTAACAACTAATCACTAACTTCTAACTTTTACTTTTATGCTTCCTTCTCGCTCCTTATCTCTTTTACTTTTATGCTCCATTTTTATCATTTCATATCATGTTTATGCTTCCGGAATTTTCCCTTTGTCCGTTGGACATATGTTTATGCTTCCGCAATTTTTCCTTTGTCCGTTGGACACATGTTTATGCTTATGCCTTTTTCTCTTTGTCCACTTGGACCAAAAACATTAATAAAGGCTAAAACCTCTAAAAAAACTTGTGCTTCTAATCTTGGACTATGGTTACTATCCTTTGCAATGGACATGGAGTTTTGCACCTATACCTTGGACTTTAATGCTATTCTTGAATCCTTGAACTTAGACCTTGGACATCCAATGCAATTCTTGGAACCTTGGACTTAGAAGTAGGACCTTTCTCCCTTTGCTTTGGAATTATGGTTCGAAGACTTGGAAGCTTACTTTTGTGATTAGATGTTTCTTATCCATAGCTTTTACTTTTATGCTTTAGGATAGTCACTTCTTCTCCTCCTCATTCTTCAATTTTCAAAACTCTCTCTCTTTTTCAAAACCTTCTTGATTTCAAACTTTCACCTCTTTCATAATCAAACCTTGACTTTGTCAAGTGATTTTTACTCTTTTCCTTTCATTTCTTAACAAATGCTAAACTACATAAGCATATTGACACCTTTTTTAAAAGACTTTAAAAAACATCAAACTCATCACTCTCTTTTTGTGCCCTTGTGCACTTTTCCTTTAAACTTTTTCATAAGTTTAGACATGATTCATTTCTTTAAGCGGAATTATTCGCTTGGAAATGACGACTTGTCTTTACATTTAAAATCAACCAAAACAAACAAATTTCATTCTTTGTACCATGAACTACGGGGTCTTTATCCTACATTGCACATCGTGGGTACGTAGGCATGAGACGACAAGTCTCTCCAAACACAAAAATCTAAAAAACAATTTATCTTCTCATCTTCTCAATCACTTTTCAAGCAAACATTTTCAGACCAAAAGCGGTAGATATTTCAAAGGGCTCCTATAGAGTACTATAGACGTTTTGGGTGCTAACACCTTCCCATTGCGTAACCAACCCCCCTTACCCGGACTTTCTTCACTTGTTCTTGTTTAGAGCTTGTGTAGGTTTTGTTCGCTCTTTTTCCTTTCCTTTTTGGATAAAATAAAAGTGCGGTGGCGACTCTTGCTTTTCGAGTTAAGTTAACCAATAGCTTACACTCACGATTTTGCCGCTACAGAAAAGTGGCGACTCTGCTGGGGACCCTCCCTTGAGGGGTTTAGCCTACTTTGATTTATTTACTACTTTTTGTCTGATTTGCTTGTTACTTCCTGGTTCTGTTTGGGAGTTCCTCTGTGTGAGATATGTCCTATACCCGGACCAGAGTGTACTTTGAGATAGGAGGATGGTATAGTCAAGGGAACTTTGAGGGAATCGAATCCTGAAAAAGAAGAACTTGAGAATCCATCCACTCGGTGGTTGCCTCTTTGGAATTACTGATGCCGATCGAGCGATCGTGAAGGCATTACTTTTTCCATAGAAGCCTATAACACTGAGGACCGTAGTAACCCTTAACCCATCCTAGCCATTTTAGGATCGTGGCGCGGAAGATATGAAGATGCAAATCTGACTTAGCTGTCACCGATGCCACACTCAGGTTAGATTCTCTTGAGGATAACTACCAACCTCTGAGCAAATCGGTGCGTTGGTGTGTCTGATAGTGAATTGTGGACCCTGGGCACTCTGTTAGAACCACTGTTTTTTGCATGTACAATGAAGATAAACCTTAGTACATACTATTGTGGGATTGGTTCTTAACCTTGGCTTCATGCTCGTGACTCGGACCCTTGACCCGTGTGCTTTGAGTGATCTTGTTTGTGGTTGTTGCATCCATGCACTCTTGCATCCATGAGTATACATATGCATTCCTCCCAGTTTTTCTCAGAAACTCATTTCAACTGTCTCCTTCTTCAATTATCTGTTCACCGTCAAGCTGTTTCCTCAATTCAACTACGGAACTAGAGCTGCCGTTAGATTGATAATGGAAAATCAAGAACAACACAACGTTGAAGTCAGAATGGAAATTGATGAGCTGAAGGCCGGTATGACCAAGCTCACAGAAATGCTGCAAGTTCTGATTGCTAGAGGTGAACCACCTCAGAGGACTGTGATCTCTGAAATCTTACCTTCTGTTTTTGACCCTTCACTGACTTAGCAACCAGCTTCTACTTGGCCAGAATTTGGGTTACCTCCGAATTACTCGCCACCCTTTGCGACTACTCCTGTGTTTGTCTCGCCAGTATCTTCAGCTCCATTGTTCACTGAACCTCAGCCTATTGTGCATTCTGTTGCTAAAGCTATTCTTGAGAAGCCTTTCGTGTACCATGTTGCTGGTCCACAATCTGAAAGTCAGGGAGAACCTGGATACATTGAAGAAGTCAGAGAGCAATGGAAAACTCTGGATAAAAGGATAAGAGTCGTGGAAGGGAGTGATGTCTTTAATGCTGGCGCAATGGACATGTGCTTGGTTTCCGATTTGGTTATTCCTCCAAAATTCAAAACTCCTGATTTTGAGAAATACAAGGGGCACACCTGTCCCAGAACCCACTTGGTGATGTACTGCCGCAAGATGGCTGCTCATGCCAAAAATGACAAACTGCTCATTCACTGTTTCCAAGACAGCTTGAGTGGGGCTTCAATGAAATGGTATATGGGACTTGAGAAGAACCGTATCCAAAGCTGGATGGACTTGTCTGATGCTTTCTTAAAGCAATATAAGTACAATCTGGACATGGCACCTGATCGCCGTCAATTGCAAAACACGTCTCAGAAATAAAAAGAATCCTTTAAGGAGTACGCTCAGCGCTGGAGAGAGCTAGCCGCTCAAGTGGAGCCACCATTGGCTGAAAAAGATTTGACTGGATTGTTCATGGACACTCTTCAGCCACTCTTTTGGGAAAAGATGATAGGCAGTGTATCATTTGGTTTTACTGACCTAGTCACTATTGGTTGCTTGCTCTTTGGATCTTGCAATTTGTGTTGATTGCTGGTTTTTGCTGTTGTTTTACTCAAAATTTCGCGCACAATTGCATCCTTAATCATGAGGTGTTTGAATAAATGATTGATCAAGGATTATACAATTTTCAAACTGATTTTCTGCTGTTTTTACAGTGTTAATCGATTAACCAAAACATGCACGAATTGGTTAATCGATTAACAGTTGAATTCTGCGCAAAAAACTGCAAGTTTGCACTGGTTAATCGATTAACCTAATTACACTGTGAAGTGGTTAATCGATTAACCAGCATCCAGAATGTGAAAAATGCTTGTTTTTGGGGTTGTTTTGGTTCCTTTTCCATTTTCTTCCCTCTCCTTTTGTTCTTAGCCTTAGATCACATAATTGTGTGGTTTAATTTGGCCTTCTCTTCATCTATTCCTCTTTTCTTTTGATCGATGAAAGTCTAAAAGATCTTGGAATTCTTTTGTTGAATTTCGATCGAGACGAGATCGCTACCTTCTTTTCTTTTCGTGCGGTATTGCTTTCGGATGACGATCTACATATCGTTCATCTAGCATTCATTAGCACAAAGAGCTATTGACCGGCCTCATTGTAGGGTAATTACTCCGTAAATTACTCGGCAATTGCTTAACATAGCGCAATATTTATCCCGCATCGGAAAACTATCAAGAATGGTTGATCATTTGTCTTATGGTTCAAAACTTATGAAACTTATTGTTAGGAGGCTTTGGTCTTATCAATCCTCTAATGAGTTCTCATTAATCATGACCTAAGTGCAATTATTCAATTGTTATTGATCACTAACTCTAACAACTAATCACTAACTTCTAACTTTTACTTTTATGCTTCCTTTTTGTAACGCCCCGAATGTAATTAATTAGTTAATTAAATTAGTAAAGGATTTAATTGATGGAAATAGACGAAGTTGAGAATTAATCGGAGTAGTTGGATTTGTCGGTATTATTTTAAGAGGCGTATTGGGATTATTAAGTTAAAGTCGGATTTTAGTCGGTTAAATCGGAGGAATAATATTAAGAATAATATTATTTATTTATTGGACTATCTTATTTAATTAACTAAGTTGAATTGTTGGACCATTTGGTTGATAATCGAAATTAATCTATTAAGCCGGGAGTAAGTAGTTGGTCGCGAATTATTATTTCGGTTAATTTTGTGTTTCGAAGAATTAAGTCGTTAAGTCGGAATATTAGTCGGAAAGTCGAAGAAATAATATTAGAATTATATAAGGATAATAGTTGGGCTTAATTAAGTGTTGTTAGCAGTAAAAGGTGGGTTGCGAATATTAAGCCCAATAAGAATAATGGTGTGATGGTATTATTTTATTATTAGTCATTAGAAGGAATTTGAGAAGTAGTGGTAACAGCAAGAACCAAGAGGAACGAGGGTTTTGGTGGAGAAGAGGAACGTGGAAGTTGCAGTTAAGAGGCAAGCGGAATCCGATCGAGAAATTAGAGAGCGACCTTCAATCCCAGGTAAGGGTGGGTTCGACTATTATAATCGGGTTATGATGAATGTTATGTGGGTATTAGGTTGTATTGAATTGACACTGTCTGTAATTTTGTTGAGTAATCTCTGTTTGGTCTCATACTGTCACACGATGTGAAATTGGGTTTATGGGAAATTATTGTTGTGATTGAAAATTGATGTTGCGGTAAGTATAAGTTGATTGTGTCTGAGATAGTTGATCGAAGAAAATATGTTGATGTGTTATATGTCGTAATTGGTTAAATTGATATTGAGTGGAATCTGAGCCAAAGTGTAGGAATTGGAGGCGGGGGCCTCAGAGCAATTGGAGGCGGGGGCCTCAAAGTAATGGAGGTGAGCACCCCCATTTAATTAAAGGAAGGAGGCGAGGGCCTCCAAGTATTGAGATGGGCGCCTCCAATGAAGGGGGTGGGCGCCTCCTAATGGGATTGGTTTTTGGTTTACATGAGTATTGTTTTATTAACCCAAATTAAAGGAAAGGAATAGCAGGCAATATACATGTGGCGCAGGATCTTACCCAAGAAAAGAGAAGAATTAAGTGGTGGGAGCCACATGGTGGCAATTCCCATGGTTTTAAAATAAATTACTTCTAAACTATTTACTCTGTAGTTAAGATGTTAGCTTTGGATTTCATAGTAGAAAAATAGGATAGCCACTAATAATATATTGCAGCAGAAAGTTAATAGATTTGTTAGCTGGGTAATAAATTGGAATCATGGATTACCCATGAACCTTAGCAGAAAATTGGAAAAGAAGCAGTGATAGTTTTTAACAGAAAGTGAAAATAACTGGTTTTGTTATAACAATTAGAATTTTTTACAGCAATAGGATTCATAACAATCATGACAGGAACTTGGAAATGATTTTAAGGAAATGGTAACAGAAAGTAGAAGTGTGTAATAAACTGAGATTTAATGACAGAAGTTAAAATAGTGCTGTTTTAGTCGGTTTAGCCGGTTTAGGCGAAAAACTTAGTTGTCCGGAATTTAACGAAAATTGTCGGGGTAAGTCGGGTAAATTAGTAGATGACTTTTGCTGACTTGTTTTGTTGAATTAAGTTGAACGCGTGGAATTGCAGGAAAAGTTGGATAAGTTGTATTGTCCCGATTTACGGGCGAAGTATTTAAGTTGCAGGTCTTATGACCAATGTTGTTTGAGTTGTGTTGTTGTTGATTAAGTTGTAGGTCGAATGACCAATGTTGTTTGAGTTGTGTTGTTGTTGATTAAGTTGTAGGTCGAATGACCAATGTTGGATTAAGTTGATGCTATTGATGCATGTTTGAGTTGTTGTTTTCGTTGTTGCTGTTCTGGTTGTTCTTGTTGATGATGTAGTTGATTGTATGCCTTTGATAATTGTCGCATACATTGCATTCATGAGTCGGGGATGTATGCTCACACCACGTTGGCCTTGATGGCATTGATTAAGTTGGCCTTGATGGCATTGATTAAGTTGGCCTTGATGGAACCACGTTGAAGGCTTATGCCTTGTTAAAATGCCTCGATAACCTGGCATATATTTAAGTTGGGAGTTTTACTCCGATGGTACCACATGCATGTGCATAGTTGTGTCACATTTTGAGTCGTTGTGAAGTTGTTGTTGTTCTTGATTCATTGTTGTTGTGAAGTTGCCGTTGTGGTGAAGTTGTCGTTGTTGTGAAGTTGTTGCTTGTTATAAGTTGTTATTGCTATGTCTTGTTGCTTGATATAAATTACTAATGTCGTGAGCTGTTGTTATATATGTTGTTCTTACTATAATTTCCATCTTTTATATAAGTTGTTGTTATATGTTGTGATTTGCTGTCAATACAAGTTGGGGTTGCTATTAAGTTGCTTATTTCTGGTTGTTGCATGACTGTCGTATGAAGCGGTGGAATTTATATGATTCTAATCTAGCATATTAATTATCATATTTTGTTTATAATATTCTATATCTCACCCCTTCTGTAATGATGTTACCTATTATGGGTAACTGAGCAGGTACTCAAGAATAGCTGCAGAAGTTGAGGTATAATGTGAAGTCTTAGATGCTGTTAGCTCGAGTTGGTCTTGCTCTGATACGTAGCACTCGGGGGGATGAACGATTGTTGTTTATTTGTTGTTATTGTCTTAGTAGTTGAATCTTAAATTGTTGTTATTAAAGAATTGTTGTTTCAAAGTTGTTTTGAGTTGGACATGAGGTTATGTCATTATAAGTTGAATTATGTGAAGCCGCTTATTAATAAAAGTTGTTTTGTTTTCAAAGGACAATTCAGTTTGTTATCAGTTCATCCGAATCAGTGTTATGTATCTGAATTATTTGTGATTAATATGAAGTTGTTTTCTGTTGAAAATGTGACATCCTGTTTAAGTTGAAGAATTTTTAAAATGAAAACTCTGATTTTATCACTTATCCGCCGGGTAGAAATGGGGTGTTACATTAGTGGTATCAGAGCCTGGTTGGTCTGTCCGGCCAATGTTGTCTAATGCTGTTTGTCCCTTAGTACTCGACATGTGTGTGAAACACTGCCGGTACTTGTTTGTTAGTTTCTAGTTGTTGTCTGCAGGTGTTGGTTTGAAACAAGTGGGGGAGAGGCTTGTCTCCCGGACGTGTTGTTAGTATGCAGAAGTTGGTTCAAGGTGATGTTGATAGCGAGGGTGCAAATGTTGTTGGAGCGATGTTATTGCGGACCGGCGAGAGTTTGGACTCGCGAATCCGTATCAGTCAAGTTGGAGATGTGCGTAGAGTCTGGACGGTGAATCAAGGATGATTGAAATTAAGGAATTATTCCGAATGGAATGATAAGTTGGTGGATTAATTCGGTAAGTTGTATATCTTGAGTATAGTTGGATTAAGGTTGAGTGATTTTTGTAGTTGGACGAAAAGAAGGATGTTGGTAGATCTTGGAAGCAAGGGAGGGAAGTGGAACTTATGTTCATCAACCTCAAATTCTGGTTTTTGTGATTTTGGAGCAGCTGTCAGTAAACGAGGTATAACTTTTGACTCGTGATTCGGATGGAAGCGGTTCTGGACTTTTTGGAAAGCTTACGAAATCCCCTACAGTTTTCATATAAGATTTGCCTTTAGGAAGTTTGTGAAGAGGGAGAAAGGTGCGTTTTAATATTTGGGTCTGTTGCTGATTTTTTTTGGAAAATTCTGCATACGGAAATTCTGGACCAGTCCCGTTGTGTAGCTGATAACTTTTTACTCGTAAGTCGGATTTACGCGATTCTTGAAGTTCTGAAATCTACACAATATTCTCTTCATTTTGGAATATGATTTTGTGATTGAGAGATCTGTATTGAAGGAGATATATATGGTTGAAGTTGAGTGACATTTGCTGGAAAAAATTTGGAAGGATGAAAACAAGTGTGGAATATTATTAAGAATAAAGTGTTGGTATTTGTAAGATGTGACTGTATCGGAGAATGCTTGGAGATGCAACTTATGTTGAATGAGGATGATTAAGACGATGATGCTAAGTAAAGGTAATGTTGAGAGAAATGCGAAAGTTGATTTGTGTTGCTAAGAATTTTCACCTTGGTTGAAAGTTGTAATTGGAGCAAACTGAATTGGATCGTTCTCAATGTTGTAGCGACTTCGGTATTGGAAAAATATTTAAAGTCGTGTTGTACTATGAACGTGCATAAGAGGATGCGTAATGGATTTTGAACGTTTTTGCATCGTTGACGAAGTTGAAACTAAAGAAACTAAGAGTGGCATTGGTAAGCCTTAGAAAGTTGGCGGAGCATTATGCTTACGGACTTTGGGCACAAGTTGAAGTACGCTATTGGGTTGGGTACTGATGATTTATTTCACCGTTATGGTTGTCGGTTGTCTATTGACAAATTGAGGAACTGATCACCCTTAATCTATTGTTGATAGTAGACGGAATCATAATTGATGGATAGATGTGTCGTGCCAACTAGTATAGTATGTACGTTGAATTGGTCGAAGTCAAGCCAAGTGCTTGAAGGTTGTTTGTTTTGCTGATACAAGTTCATATGTTAGAATATTAGTTGAATTTAAGGATGACAGCACGAAGCTGTGTTTGATTGATGAGTAGTATGGAAAATTTCAGTTGAGACTGGAGAATGTGAGGGTTGAGTTACAGGTAGCACAAGAAGTTAAATTATAAGTTGATTTGTAAAAGTGGAGTTTTGGTTGGTAAAGACGATTTATCTTGTTGAATTTAAGTGGACTCAGGTGTCAAATGTTGTTGTAATGTTGTTATGCGCCTAAGGTGATTTTGGGAACTATGTTGATAAAAGATAGTAAAGTTGTAATTTATGTGTGGTGTTAATGGGGAGATCCCGAAGAGTTAAGTCGAAAGCCTTGGTATTATGTCGATTTTGATGATTGGAAGTTGGAGGTCAACTGAGTAGAGTTAGTACCTTGAAAGTAATCAGAGTGCGCAGCGAACGCGTAGTGTATTGTGGTTGTTCAGAAGTGAATTGTACCGATGTTGATATTTGATTACGTTGATGTTGTGTTTAAGTTGGTATTCTTAAGTTGTTGTGTTCTGGTTCTTAAACCGGTAAATTCTTAAGTTGGTTACTTCTTGTGTTGCGACGTTAGTTGTCAATTGCATCACTTGGGTAGTATTCGCGTTGTTGTCGCCGTTGAGGTTAAGAACCGTTGTTTGTGTTATACGTGGGTTTCCTTCAGAGTATGGAGATAAGGATCGTATATGTGTTTTGGTGTTGTTTACGTTGCTGCGGTAATGATGCGATGTTGTATAGTCGAGTATAGGCAAGTGAAGGTTGTTACTATGTTGTAAGGTGATTGTTTCCAAGGTATTACTAGAATGGTTGGCGAATAGTAACGGTTATGTTGCAAGAGTAATTGAAGTATCGGAGTATACGTATTGGGTTTAAACCGTGATTGAGTTGTTGTTAAATCGAAAGATTAAAATGCGAATGTTGTGTTAAGGATGGTTGTGTCGGATAGATTTTCGAGGACGAAAATGTCCTAAGTGGGGGAGAGTTGTAACGCCCCGAATGTAATTAATTAGTTAATTAAATTAGTAAAGGATTTAATTGTTGGAAATAGACGAAGTTGAGAATTAATCGGAGTAGTTGGATTTGTCGGTATTATTTTAAGAGGCGTATTGGGATTATTAAGTTAAAGTCGGATTTTAGTCGGTTAAATCGGAGGAATAATATTAAGAATAATATTATTTATTTATTGGACTATCTTATTTAATTAACTAAGTTTAATTGTTGGACCATTTGGTTGATAATCGAAATTAATCTATTAAGCCGGGAGTAAGTAGTTGGTCGCGGATTATTATTTCGGTTAATTTTGTGTTTCGAAGAATTAAGTCGTTAAGTCGGAATATTAGTCGGAAAGTCGAAGAAATAATATTAGAATTATATAAGGATAATAGTTGGGCTTAATTAAGTGTTGTTAGCAGTAAAAGGTGGGTTGCGAATATTAAGCCTAATAAGAATAATGGTGTGATGGTGTTATTTTATTATTAGTCATTAGAAGGAATTTGAGAAGTAGTGGTAACAGCAAGAACCAAGAGGAACGAGGGTTTTGGTGGAGAAGAGGAACGTGGAAGTTGCAGTTAAGAGGCAAGCGGAATCCGATCGAGAAATTAGAGAGCGACCTTCAATCCCAGGTAAGGGTGGGTTCGACTATTATAATCGGGTTATGATGAATGTTATGTGGGTATTAGGTTGTATTGAATTGACACTGTCTGTAATTTTGTTGAGTAATCTCTGTTTGGTCTCATACTGTCACACGATGTGAAATTGGGTTTATGGGAATTATTGTTGTGATTGAAAATTGATGTTGCGGTAAGTATAAGTTGATTGTGTCTGAGATAGTTGATCGAAGAAAATATGTTGATGTGTTATATGTCGTAATTGGTTAAATTGATATTGAGTGGAATCTGAGCCAAAGTGTAGGAATTGGAGGCGGGGGCCTCAGAGCAATTGGAGGCGGGGGCCTCAAAGTAATGGAGGTGAGCACCCCCATTTAATTAAAGGAAGGAGGCGAGGGCCTCCAAGTATTGAGATGGGCGCCTCCAATGAAGGGGGTGGGCGCCTCCTAATGGGATTGGTTTTTGGTTTACATGAGTATTGTTTTATTAACCCAAATTAAAGGAAAGGAATAGCAGGCAATATACATGTGGCGCAGGATCTTACCCAAGAAAAGAGAAGAATTAAGTGGTGGGAGCCACATGGTGGCAATTCCCATGGTTTTAAAATAAATTACTTCTAAACTATTTACTCTGTAGTTAAGATGTTAGCTTTGGATTTCATAGTAGAAAAATAGGATAGCCACTAATAATATATTGCAGCAGAAAGTTAATAGATTTGTTAGCTGGGTAATAAATTGGAATCATGGATTACCCATGAACCTTAGCAGAAAATTGGAAAAGAAGCAGTGATAGTTTTTAACAGAAAGTGAAAATAACTAGTTTTGTTATAACAATTAAATTTTTTACAGCAATAGGATTCATAACAATCATGACAGGAACTTGGAAATGATTTTAAGGAAATGGTAACAGAAAGTAGAAGTGTGTAATAAACTGAGATTTAATGACAGAAGTTAAAATAGTGCTGTTTTAGTCGGTTTAGCCGGTTTAGGCGAAAAACTTAGTTGTCCGGAATTTAACGAAAATTGTCGGGGTAAGTCGGGTAAATTAGTAGATGACTTTTGCTGACTTGTTTTGTTGAATTAAGTTGAACGCGTGGAATTGCAGGAAAAGTTGGATAAGTTGTATTGTCCCAATTTACGGGCGAAGTATTTAAGTTGCAGGTCTTATGACCAATGTTGTTTGAGTTGTGTTGTTGTTGATTAAGTTGTAGGTCGAATGACCAATGTTGTTTGAGTTGTGTTGTTGTTGATTAAGTTGTAGGTCGAATGACCAATGTTGGATTAAGTTGATGCTATTGATGCATTTTTGAGTTGTTGTTTTCGTTGTTGCTGTTCTGGTTATTCTTGTTGATGATGTAGTTGATTGTATGCCTTTGATAATTGTCGCATACATTGCATTCATGAGTCGGGGCTGTATGCTCACACCACGTTGGCCTTGATGGCATTGATTAAGTTGGCCTTGATGGCATTGATTAAGTTGGCCTTGATGGCATCATGTTGAAGGCTTATGCCTTGTTGAAATGCCTCGATAACCTGGCATATGTTTAAGTTGGGAGTTTTACTCCGATGGTACCACATGCATGTGCATAGTTGTGTCACATTTTGAGTCGTTGTGAAGTTGCTGTTGTTCTTGATTCGTTGTTGTTGTGAAGTTGCCGTTGTGGTGAAGTTGTCGTTGTTGTGAAGTTGTTGCTTGTTATAAGTTGTTATTGCTATGTCTTGTTGCTTGATATAAATTACTAATGTCGTGAGCTGTTGTTATATATGTTGTTCTTACTATAATTTGCATCTTTTATATAAGTTGTTGTTATATGTTGTGATTTGCCGTCAATACAAGTTGGGGTTGCTATTAAGTTGCTTATTTCTGGTTGTTGCATGACTGTCGTATGAAGCGGTGGAATTTATATGATTCTAATCTAGCATATTAATTATCATATTTTGTTTATAATATTCGATATCTCACCCCTTCTGTAATGATGTTACCTATTATGGGTAACTGAGCAGGTACTCAAGAATAGCTGCAGAAGTTGAGGTATAATGTGAAGTCTTAGATGCTGTTAGCTCGAGTTGGTCTTGCTCTGATACGTAGCACTCGGGGGGATGAACGATTGTTATTTATTTGTTGTTATTGTCTTAGTAGTTGAATCTTAAATTGTTGTTATTAAAGAATTATTGTTTCAAAGTTGTTTTGAGTTGGACATGAGGTTATGTCATTATAAGTTGAATTATGTGAAGCCGCTTATTAATAAAAGTTGTTTTGTTTTCAAAAGGACAATTCAGGTTGTTATCAGTTCATCCGAATCAGTGTTATGTATCTGAATTATTTGTGATTAATATGAAGTTGTTTTCTGTTGAAAATGTGACATCCTGTTTAAGTTGAAGAATTTTTAAAATGAAAACTCTGATTTTATCACTTATCCGCCGGGTAGAAATGGGGTGTTACACTTTTCGCTCCTTATCTCTTTTACTTTTATGCTCTATTTTTATCATTTCATATCATGTTTATGCTTCCGCAATTTGCCCTTTGTCCGTTTGACATATGTTTATGCTTCCGCAATTTTTCCTTTGTCCGTTGGACACATGTTTATGCTTATGCCTTTTTCTCTTTGTCCACTTGGACCAAAAACATTAATAAAGGCTAAAACCTCTAAAAAAACTTGTGCTTCTAATCTTGGACTATGGTTACTATCCTTTGCAATGGACATGGAGTTTTGCACCTATACCTTAGACTTCAATGCTATTCTTGAATCCTTGAACTTAGACCTTGGACATCCAATGCAATTCTTGGAACCTTGGACTTAGAAGTAGGACCTTTCTCCCTTTGCATTGGAATTATGGTTCGAAGACTTAGAAGCTTACTTTTGTGGTTAGATGTTTCTTATCCTTAGCTTTTACTTTTATGCTTTAGGATAGTCACTTCTTCTCCTCCCCATTCTTCAATTTTCAAAACTCTCTCTCTTTTTCAAAACCTTCTTGATTTCAAACTTTCACCTCTTTCATAATCAAACCTTGAATTTGTCAAGTGATTTTTACTCTTTTCCTTTCATTTCTTAACAAATGCTAAACTACATAAGCATATTGACACCTTTTTCAAAAGACTTTAAAAAACATCAAACTCATCACTCACTTTTTGTGCCCTTGTGCACTTTTCCTTTAAACTTTTTCATAAGTTTAGACATGATTCATTTCTTTAAGCGGAATTATTCGCTTGGAAATGACGACTTGTCTTTACATTTAAAATCAACCAAAACAAACAAATTTCATTCTTTGTACCACGAACTACGGGGTTTTGATCCTACATTGCACATCGTGGGTACGTAGGCATGAGACAAAAAGTCTCTCCAAACACAAAAATCTAAAAAAAAAATTCTCTTCTCATCTCCTCAATCACTTTTCAAGCAAACATTTTCAGACCAAAAGCGGTAGATATTTCAAAGGGCTCCTATAGAGTACTATAGACGTTTTGGGTGCTAACGCCTTCCCATTGCGTAACCAACCCCCTTACCCGGACTCTCTTCACTTGTTCTTGTTTAGAGCTTGTGTAGGTTTTGTTCGCTCTTTTTCCTTTCCTTTTTGGATAAAATAAAAGTGAGGTGGTGACTCTTGATTTTCAAGTTAAGTTAACCAATAGCTTACACTCACAATTTTGCCGCTACAGAACTCAAGTGTTTTCCTCCTCTTATCATGATAACTCTTCTGATGACTCTGTGAAGCTCTCATCCTATCTTGAATCGTCTTGATCTTCTCAGTCGTCTCATGCACAATCTCAGGTCTGAGTACATCACTCTCGCTTGACTCATACCAACACAATGGAGTTTGACAACTCCTACCATACAACGCTTCGTATGGTGCCATTCCAATACTAGCATGAAAATTGTTGTTGTACGTAAACTCAATCAACGGCAAGTAGCAATCCCAAGATCCTCTTTGGTCCAACACACAAGCCCCCAGCAAATCCTCCAAAGACTGGATAGTCCTCTCTGTCTGATCGTCCGTCTGCGGATGATATGCAGAACTCAACTTCAACTTAGTACCCAAGGCATTCTGTAAACTTCCCCAAAACCTCGACGCAAATCTCGGATCTCTGTTAGACCTTGGACATCCCATGCAACTTCACAATTTCCTCAATGTACATCTCAACTAACTTCTGCATAGAATGATTAATCTTCATCAACAAGAAATGAGCCGACTTAGTCAATCTATCCATAATCACCCAAATCGAATCATTTCTCCCCACAGTCTTCGGCAAACCTGACACAAAATCCATGGAAATACTATCCCACTTTCATTCTAGAATATTCAATGGTTGCATCAAACCCAAAGGCTTCTGATGTTCGATCTTTGACTTCTGACATGTCAAACACGAGTAAACAAATTCAGCAATATCCTTCTTCATACCTGGCCACCAAAACAACTTCTTCAAATCTTGATACATCTTTGTGGCACCGGGATGAATACTCAACCTACTTCGATGTCATTCTTCAAGAATACTCTTCTTAATTTCTGGAACATCTGGAATACACAATCTATCTCTGAACCTCATCACACAGTCCTTATCAACTCGGAATTCACCTCTGTTACCTTGGTTTATTAAGGTCAACTGATCAACCAATCTTAGATCAGATTTCTGACCTCCTTTGATTTCTTCAAGAATACAACTAGTCAGTTTCAACATCCCCAACTTCACACTGTTAGAAGTCGCTTCACACACTAAACTCACGTCTCTAAATTGCTCGATCAATTCCAACTCTCTCGCCATAAGCATCGACATATGCAAGGTATTCCTACTCAAAGCATCAGCTACGACATTTGCTTTACCGGGATGATAACTCAAATCAAAATCATAATCTTTCAGAAGTTCAAGCCACCTTCTCTGCCTCATATTCAACTCTTTCTGATCGAAAAAATACTTCAGACTCTTATGATCACTGAACACCTCAAATTTAGAGCCAAAAAGATAATGTATCCAAATTTTCAACTCGAACACTACAGCTGCCAATTCTAAGACATGCGTAGGATAATTCCTTTCATTAACCTTCAGCTTTCTGGAAGCATAAGCAACGACCTGATCATTCAGCATCAGTACCCCACAAAGACCCATCTTCAACTGTCATTACCCAAAATTTGACCTCCCTTTTTGCCTTTTGCATAAGCATGTGCATTCGCATCGCTGGCATAAGCATCCACATCTTTTTCTCTGTGATTATTGTTGCAGGAATATTTCAGTTTTTTTTCAAGCCCGATTAATCGCATCCTCACAAGGTCATCAAATCCTTAAAACAAGCACAAAATAAGGGTTTCCATGATTATTCATCAAAGCAAGAGGTGGAAAATCGAAATCGGGACTTCACCACTTGTTCATAAGCAATTTGGGCAAATTTGCCTAGAGTAACCGATTACTCTATTTCTAGGCAAAAACAGGGTAATCGATTACCCTGTGCAGTTTTGCAATTCTTGCTGCATTTTTTGGATAGCAACCTGACACTTTCTTTGTTCTTGGATTCTACTTGGTTCTAGCATTGTGTGGAACATTCTAGACAGTTCAAGACCATTCAAGACATTCCACTTACATTTATTCCAATGCATCACTTTGAATTAAGTGCATCGTGTTCCTTAATTTCCAAGTATGTGAACCTTTGATTTGGATTTGCATTGGGATTGCTCCACCGAGTTAACTACCTAACTAACTGAGTTAACCGCTGACTCGGTGAGTCAAGTCTAACTAACTCCCAAGCTAGATCTAGAGCTAAATCCAAAGCATATTCCAAACCTATCAACTCAAAACCAAAACTCTATATAAACAAGGCTCCACAATTTCACAAAGGACCTTCAACCATTTCACACATTTCGCACTCTCTTCACTCTCAATTCTCCCACATTCTTTCTGAATTTTTCTTCAACTTCTTCATTTTCATCTCCATTTTCTTCCCAAACCTCATCATAGCTCAATTTCATCATTGAGGAGTAGTTACTTTCACCTTGGAAGTGATTATTTCTTGATCTTAACCTTCCTCATCTTGCAATTCTACTTGATTTTCTAGAGTTTTATTAGCTTTTGGATTCATCTAAAGTGTTTGTTTTAAGATTCTATGGTGAAATCGTATTTTGAAGATTGCGTTGCAATTTGCTCGGTTTCGGCTACAATTGAAGATTCCTCTGGTTTTCTTTGATTATCTTCATCAAGATTCATTTGCAACAACATCCAAGGCACATCTCAGCCTTGTAGGTTGGTTCTTCTTTGCACATTTTACTGTTTCGAACGTTTTCGTATCATTCACAATGTAGTTTCAATGCTTTTTTGTGTGTGTTTTGATTATGCCATAGCTTGATCCATGATCTTGATGATTTAATTGATTCCATTGCTGGTTATTTGCTGTTGTTAAACTTGATTTTCGTGCACAAGTTCATACCCTAGCATGTGGTAGTTTAGACAAGTGATTTAGGCGTTGAAAGTGCTTTTTGAAAAACTATTTTTCCACTGTTACAATGGTAATCGACTACTCATATCAGGGTAACCAATTACTCTGCACAATTTTCACTAGTTCTGCATTTTTCAAGCAAGTAACCGATTACCTGCTTTGTGGTAAGCGATTATCACTGTACAGAGTGCTTTTTTTAGTTTTTCAAGCTTGTTTGCCATGCGTTCCTCCTCTAACCTCCATGGATTGATATGATTGATTTTTATGGATATTTTAGGTGCTGTTTCACTTCACTTTGAAGCATGATTGTAAATTTTCCGATGCTCGATCTTTCGATTTGGTGATTGTGTTCATTCTTGGCATTGTATGAACGTAATCATTCTTGCACAATTTTATCCACATAATAACATGATTTGTGATGCATATTGAATGTCATTTGGCACTGTTTTTCACTTTCATTCATGTTTGAATTAAGTTTGTTCTTCAAAGAATAAGCTTAATCTTGTATAATCAATAATGCACCCTTTTGCTTTAATAATTTTTCATTTCATTTGGAAAATTATTAGCATATTACTCCCTTTTGATTAATTAATTGAAACCTCATTTCAATTATTGATCTTCCCTTTGGCGCTTCTCTTTAGGCTTCCTTTAGAGCTTTCGTTCTCTCTGTTCCCCCGCAGAGTTGGAGTTTCGTGCGACACTGGAGCACTGTACAACTTGGAGCTGTTACGCTGTCCATTTCATTTTCTGCACTACACCCTGTGTGTTAGAGAAGGAAAGGGAATGGAGAACTCCTACTCTCATTCTGACTACTTCAGGTAGGGGACGAATGACCCTGTGCCTGGCTTAGTCACCTCTATCTCCAGGAGGTAGCGTATCTCCTTCCCCAGCTGAGTCGGTCCCCAATCACTCTTACCTCTTTCAATCTTTCTTTTGATCCATCATCATTCCCTTGGTTCGCGATCCTTGGCAATCTTCAGAGAGTCAACCTCTTGCTCTTGTTTCAATACCTTTCTTTTGTTCTCTTCAAGAGAGTTTTAATTACCTTTTCTTGTGGCTAGTCCCTTCTTTTGTTGATTCCCCCAGAGAGTCGTAATCACTCGTTCTTTAGTTGATCACAGTCACACTGTTAAAACCAATTCTCTATTTCCCCTGCAGTTGCACTCTTTCTTCTGTTAAACACAGTCCTTCTGTTAAATACCAAAAATTTTGCGGAGTTTGTAACCTTCTCTTGGTTCTTCTCCCTTTGATTGATTAACTACTTCCTGTCAGTTAAAACACCAATTTTCACCTTCTTCTTAGTTAACCACAGCCTGTCTGTTAAAATACCGAGCCCCCTTCGAGTTAATCACCTTCTCTTGATTAATCTTCGTTTCTTTTCAGTTAATCACAGTTTTTCTGTTTACACCGAATTCCCAGCGGTTAGCAACCTTCTTTTGGTTCAAATACCTTTTCGTTGGTCAAGTGCTACTTGTTCAGTCAATACCAACATCCTCTGTGGGTCACAACTTTGTTTGGTTCTACACTCGTTCTTTTTGGTTGATCACAGTTTACCTGTTAAAACCTTTCTCTCCCCCAGAGTTGCAATCTTTGCTTTCCTCGGTTAACCACTGTTTATTAGTCAATATACCAAAATCCCTTTAGAGTCAGACACCTTCTCTTGGTTCAGTACTCTCTCCTTTTGGTTCATCACAGCCTGTCTATTGGCCCAATTCTTTTTCCCCACCAGAGTCGTTATACCTTTTTTCTTCTTCGGTTAACCACTGCCAGTCAGTTAACATACCGACCGCTTTTCCTTCTAGTTTCAACACCATCCCTTTGCTTATTGCCCCAGTAGGGTCGCTAACCCTCTGATCCTCAGCACAATCATTGTGTTCTTTTACTCCCCAGTGGAGTCTCTATTATCCTTTTGCTCCTTTCTCTTATTGGTTTCTACACCACTCTTGCACTTTATCTTCCGCACAATTACTATCTTTTCCTTTGCACTCCTTTCTTGGTTTTGACACCAATTCTTTTGAATCCCCAGCGGAGTTTTCTCTACTTCTTTTGCTCTTGGTTTTGACACCACTTTCCTTTTCCTTTTCCGTCTTGGTTCCACGAACTACGAAAGCTCTGATTCTGCATTCGTTCGAATGTAAGATACGTAGGCACAATATTGCGATGATCTTGGTGAGCACGCTTCCACCTTTTTACATTCCTCTTCTCTGTCCCTGGCTCCATGAGCAATGGAGCTCTGATTTCCTCATTGCACTATGAGGGTACATAGGAACGAGGGCCCTAATCCTTCGCGAGCACTCTCTTTCTTCATTTCTCTCTCTCTCTCTCTCTCTCTCTCTCTCTCTCTCTCTCTCTCTCTCTAGCTAGAAGGCTTTAGATAGATATTACATCCAAGCCTAGAAGTAAGCGAAATGGTTCCCGTCGAGTACGACGGATGTGTAAGGTGCTAGTACCTTTCTTTCGCATAACCGACCCCCTAACCCGTTTCTCTTCCCTTTGGGTTTTATCGATATTTTCCTTGTACTTTGGGACTAAATAAAGTCCGGTGGCGACTCTGTTGTATCTTTGAGTGTGCAATTCACTCAGGTATAATCCCGCTAGCTTTAGCTAGCGACTCTGCTGGGGATTCCTTACTCTTGCAAGTTGGGGTCTCGCCTAGTTTTGTTTGTTTTCTTGCTTGTTTGGGTGTTTATCTTTCGCGCTTTACTCGCTTTATCTTTATGCTTTACTTGCTTTATGTTTATTTACTGCATTTCTTTACTGCTTTGAATATTCATATGCTGCATATTCTGGATATCTGCTATATTTTTTGCTGTTGTTGGGATGGGTAGATATTATTGGAGAGAAAAGTCCTAACACCGGGCTTAGCATACACATAGGCTAGAAAGTGGCTAGTCGCGAGGCCTGCATTTTGCGCGTTGGGTTACCACGAAAGTCACATCCCAGATCGTGATTCGCTTGAGAATATTTCCGTCCTGCGAGAATTCGCTACGGCGGGGGGTTTTCATTCTGAGTCCTATGGTTTGGGCGACCTTTCTAGGGATCACATTGTTGTGTCTAGATCACACCTGTGAGTGGGTGATGGGTTTTTGCAGGAAAACAAGCCTCTTCATACCTTTGTTCTCTCACACACATCAGATTTTGCACCGACACAGAATTATATGCAGATATCCAGATTGTTCATATTTGATTATTCAGACAGTGTTGGCTTCTTGATTCTTGTGTTGCATATCATTTCATCATGTAAATTAATTTTTTCATGTGCATTTCCAGGTTATTCGAAGACTTATTATTTGTTGACTTTATCATAGAGATGAGTACTGGTTGTCGAGGTATCTTTAGCTACAATTTTGTGGAGCCTAAGCTGAATACTTTGAGAGGTTTAGCATCCCGTGTGGTTGAAGATAACAGAGGGATTTTCAAAGACAGTTATGGTAATTTGTTGGCCATCCTCAACACTAAAGTCAACATCACTGCCATTCATACACTTGTTCAGTTCTACGATCCGCCACTTAGGTGCTTCACATTTCAGGATTATCAGTTAGCACCTACACTTGAGGAGTACTCTCATATCTTGGGAGTTGATATCAAGAAGCAGGTTCCTTTTGTCTACACCAGCGGTTGTCCGAAGTTCCCCCTTATTGCTGATGCTTTTTGCATTAGTAAGAAGGATGTGGAAGCTAATATCAAGATTAAAGGGAATGGTATTCGAGGGTTTACTTCAAAGTTTCTGGTTGACAAGGCCACTTCCTTTACTGCTGATGGGAACTGGAAGGCTTTCAACGCCATTATTGCTTTGTTGATATATGGGATTGTCTTGTTTCCGAACAAAGAGAATTTCGTAGATCAGGCTGCCATCAGTATCTATTGTCCAAGAACCCTGTTCTGACACTCCTTGCTGATACCTATCATTTTATTCATTCGAGGAATGAAAAGAAGAAGGGAACCATTGTCTGTTGTGCTCCTCTGCTGTACCAATGGTTCATGTCTCACCTTCCACAGAAGGGTCCCTTTGTTGAGAATAAGGGTAATCTCAAGTGGTCTCAATGAATCATGTCTCTTACTGCTGTTGATATTTCTTGGTATTCTCGAGTCTACGATGATACTAAGATTATTCTTCTTTGTGGTAAATTCACTAATGTGCCTCTCCTGAGTACAAAGGTCGGAATTAACTACAATCCAAGACTTGCCTTTCAACAATTGGGATATCCTATGGTTACCAAGCGAGATCCAGAGGTAGTGGAAGAGTTCATATTTCATGAGGGGGCTGATGACATGGGATTACTGAAGAGGTTTAGTGCCGCTTGGAATCAGATTCACCTTGAAGGAAGAGCCAATTTGGGTAAGAAGAATTGCATAGCCAAGGAAGCTTACACACTTTGGGTCAAAGAACGCGTCAAAGAGATCTTTCTGCCCTTTTCTCCCGAGCCTTCCATGAATGCCAAGCTTCCTGAAATTGCCATTGTTCCTCCATCTGAAGTCGACCAACTCAAGAGGACTATTGAGATGTTGAGGAAGGAGAATGTTGATCTTCGTCTCAACCTTGATAGAGTCACATCCGAGAAGGAAAACCTACAGATTGAGCTCCATCAGAAGCGCGAGCATATGCTCAAAGAGGTGGAGGTTGAACAGAACAAGCGAAGAAAAGTGTGAGATGCTTTGAAGAGTACCTATGAGGGACTTACTTCAAAGAAGAGACAACTTTCCGACACTCAGTATCAAGCCTACAAGGATGAGTTGAGCTACAAGAAGCAACTTGAAGAACTTCGAGGGAAGTTGTCAGAATACAAGACAAAGCTACAAAGTGAGCAAGACCGTGCTAATCAGTTGGCAAAGAAATTTTCTCCGTGTCAATCTAAGCTCGACAAAGGCTTCGGTGAGATCCAAGAGCTGCAAGATCAATCACATCAGAGCCGAGAGCATATCAGTCAGCTCCATACGGAGAGTACTCATTGGGAGCAACAAAGTCGTCATTTGCAAGTCCTTCTGGATCAAAAAGAGGCCTTTCTTCAGGATATGCTTCAGGGACCTAACCATTCTTTGCTGCACAAGCTCATGAAGGATGCGAAGTATTGGAGTGAGAGACACGGCCGTCTAGCCAGATTTGTTAAGCACGCACTTGAGGACTTACCTGGGTTGTTGAGGGATGCATATGCTGATGTGTTGCCGCACAAGACTCCTCGGGCGGTTTTCCACTTCTTGTCTGTTTGTAGGGTGGTTTTTGATAGGATCCGAGCTGATCTTTTTATAGCCTAAAAGGAGATATTTGATTTGTACTTGACCTGTACTTCTTTCCTTTATTGTTGAATGAATGACGTTTCTTGCCAGCTTTATCTTTACTTGTATGCTTTATGATTATTGTTAACAAAGATAAGTTTACGAATTCCTGGAATTTAAAACTTTGTTTTTGCATGCATTGCTTACATTCATGCACACATATGCATGTCCCTTTGTCCCGAAAACCTTTGCTTACCATGTCCGTCTTAGCCTTGTAGAAAGACGACGACTCGACATCGCAATTTCACCCGCTCAAGTAAATCCATAATCATGGGTGATTTCGAAGTTGAGAACGCTGCCTATAAGGAAACTCTGGCTCAATTTCAAGGTCAGATGGATCAGTTTCAGACCAACATGGATGTTATTATGGAGTTCCTTCGTGCTAAGAAGGACGTTGCTGCTGCTGCTACTTCTGTCGGCGCCACTATCACCGATGCAACTGTTGTCACCCCTGTCGTGACTGTTCCTCCTGTTGTTACTTCTCCCACTACTGTTGAAGTGTCGGTTGAGCCTGTGATTCAGCTTGTTGTTCATCCATCAAATTCTCAGTCTGGTTTAAACAAGATGCCTGCTGCTTTCCCTTAGGGCATGCCTCCGAATTTCGCTCCTCAAATTGCAAATAGTGGTGCCTTCGTACCATATCAGCCTTTTGTTGTTCCCATACCTAATGGAAATGATGTTGCACATCCATGGGGTATGCCTACTCCGATACCACCTCCGGTGGTGAATGATGATCATGAGAATCTTCAGGTTCAGACTCGTCAAACTCCTGTGTTGACTGAAATTGAAGCTCCTGATAGCGATGAGCATGTGTATAGGGGTCCTCCTATTCATGTTCTGAACTCATCCTAAGCTGCTCACACTATTGTTCAAAATGTTCATCCTGGAATGCTTTACCCTGGGGCATCTTCAGCCTCCATGGTATCGCCTCCGACTTATCAGTTTGGTGTTCAGATGGGTCAGAATGTTGGTCAGATGGTTAATCAGGGATTGGTATATCCTTCTCGGTTTACTACTCCGCAAGTGCACGCTCCAGCTGCATCTCAGCTGCCAAATCCTCAGATTCTTGTTAGGCCTGCTGATCAGAGTAGACCTGTCGATTACAAGTTGTTGGAAGACTGTATCAGAGTTATTGAAGGGTTTTCTGCTTTCGGCATGGAGGCCAAGGATTTATGTTTGGTTCCAAATGTTGCACTGTCGCAGAAATTCAAGATACCTGAGCTTCCAAATTATAAAGGTTTGAGTTGCCCACGTAGTCACGTCACAATGTACTGCAGGAAGATGGCATCCTATATTAATAATGATGACTTGCTAGTTGATTGTTTTCAAGATAGTTTGTATGGTGCTTCATTGGATTGGTACATGGGCTTAAAACGCAGCAAAATCCGTACTTGGAGATATCTGTCTGAAGCGTTCTTAAAACAATAAAAATATAATCTTGATTTGGCGCCTACAAGATTACAGTTGTAAAACCAGTCTGAGCGCTCATCTGAAACATTTAAAGAGTATGCGCAAATATGGCGTGAGATGGCATCTCATGTGAGACCTGCTCTCTTTGACAACGAGTTGGTTGACATCTTTATGGGTACATTACAGGGATCCAATTATGAGAAAATGGTGGGTAGTTTTTCATCAAATTTTGCTGACATTGTAACCATTGGTGAATGAATTGAGAATGGGTTAAAGACTGGAAAGATTCCTGGAGCTGCCTCCCAGCAGCCAGCTAACAGAAAGTCTCAGAACAGTCATTCAAAGAAAAAGGAAGGTGAAAGTAATGCTGTAACAGCTAAAGTATCTCCTTAGTATCAAGCACCCATGGCTCCCGTACCATATTGTCCATATCCGTACATTGCTGTTGCACAATGCCAACAACCTCTATACCAGTATCATCCAAAACAACCAGCTCAAAATGCTCAGAATCAGCAACAACAGCAACATTAATAACAGACTCAACAAAACAGTAAAAATCAACAGAATCAAAACCGTCAAAACAACAACAATCAAGGAAATCATAAGCGCCCAAATTTTGACAGAATTCTAGTGCCCTACACTGAATTGTTCCCTTACTTGGTTCATCAAGGGCCAATTGTTCCCAAAGAGATCGCACCTGCAATTCCTAGATTCAACCTAAAGCATAATCCAAATGCGTCTTGTGCTTATCACTCTGGATACATCGGACAAGCGACAGAAGATTGTATTGTTTTCAAAACCAAGGTTCAGGAACTCATTGGTTGAAAGATTTTGACATTTGCTGAAGAAGGTCCTAACATTCAGCATAATCCATTGCCCAATCACGGTGGACCTGCGGTGAACATGATTGAGGATAATTCAAGGGCTGAATTGATCATGGATGTTGACGAGGTAAAGACCCCGATGAGTGTGGTTATCAAGAGATTGAATGAACATGGGTTGTTGAAAGGGCTGCATGGTAAATGTTAGATTTGGGACGATAATCCCAACCAATGTCGAAGGCTGAAGGGTTGTGTCCAGATTTTAATGAATCGAGGTGAAGTTCAATTTGCCAGATCTAAGCATGTTGAAGAAGTCACTACTATCGAGCCATTCACCATCGTTTATAGGAAGGTTCATGTTGAATCCCCTAAAAAGAAGATACAACCTATCATTGTTTACCCGCCAAAACTGTTTCCGTATCAGAATTCTAAGGAGGTACCTTGGAGGTATGGATCAACTGTGTTTTCCGGAGGTCAAGAGATAAGGTTTACTGCGTCTAAGATTGTGAATGTTACAGCCACTGGAGGTATGACTCGTAGTGGACGGGTGTTCGCTCCAAAGGTCACTACAAAGCCCGTGCAAGTTCCAACTGTAGTTCCTCCCAAGGAGAAGCCCGCATCTGCAACCCCTGTTGTTCAACAAGGGACATCTACTGCTATTCTAGTGCCAACTATTCTGTCTGAGGATGTTTCAAAGAGCAAGGAGACGATCGATGATCAAGAGTTCCTAAAGCTGATCAAGAAAAGTGACTTTAAAATTGTGGATCAGCTGGGGAAAACTCCCTCAAGGATCTCAATCTTGTCCTTACTCATGAGCTCGCCCGCGCACAGATCAACTTTGTTGAAAGTCTTAAACACAGCTCATGTTATGCATGATATATCCATTGTCTAGTTCGATGATGTAGTGGCCAACATAACAGCAAACAGATACTTGGGCTTTAATGAATCAGAATTGCCTCCTGAGGGAGCTGCCCATAACAGAGCATTGCACATATCTGTAACCTGCACAGACGTCCTGTTATCTCGTGTTCTAGTAGATAGTGGTTTTTCTCTCAATGTGATGTTTAAGGGCACATTGAGTCAATTACTGGTAGAAGGGAGCGAGATGAGGCCAAGCGCCTTAGTTGTCAGAGCCTTTGATGGTTCTCGAAGGCAAGTTATTAGAGAAGTGGATTTACCCATCAAGGTTGGAACGCATTTGTTCACCATTACTTTCAAAGTGATGGATATCAATCCTGCATACAGTTGCCTATTGGGTCACCCGTGGATTCACGCCGCAGGGGCAGTTACTTCCATTTTGCATCAGAAATTGAAATTCATGTTTGATGATCAGCTGGTCATCGTCTGTGGTGAAGAGGATCTGATTGTAACCGAATTGTCATCTTTCCGATATGTCAAGATCGAGGAAGGCATAACTGAGGTGCTGTTACAGTGTCTCGAGTTCGAAGATGCCAGCTCTGCTTTAACTAGTCAAAGTAGATCACCGCAAATGACCTTAGCATCTGCCAAGAGTGCTAAAGAGACCATCGAGAAAGGTGCCTTACCTGGCTGGGGGCATGTGATTGATGTGGTTGAAAAGCATAATCGTTTTGGATTGGGTTATCGTCTTGGTCGACAATCTGGCTCACATGGTCAGAAGCAGTGCAACTTGATCAAGTTCAACAGCGTGGGTTTTCGAAAGGATAACATCATGGCTGCCATTGATGATGTTAGTCATAGCAACCAGATTTCAAGCTTTGTGCGCAAGAGCCCACCGGGTTTCGAGCTCAACAATTGGACATTTATTGTGATTCCTGTGGTTTTCCCAATAAACATGTAATGCATTTTTCTTTCTCATTCCCGCGTCATCGCCTGAGACGAGTCGATAGCTTGTAAAGGGCCTCCCGCTTTTGCAATATTATGTGATCAATAAATGAAAATTTTTTACATTCAAAATCATGCTCTATTTTCTTTCTTTATTTTACTTTTTCACAAACTAACGGCAAAAGTTTCTTTTATTTTCACTTTTCAAAATAACTCATTCTAAACATATTCATAAACATGCAAAACAAATAAATGCATTGATAACAATATGGCAAACATCTATTATAATTCTGGGATTCCAATTAACCAAGCCGAAGAAGATGGTGAGGAAGATTGTGAATTACCAGCTGAACTAGCAAGGCTTCTTGAGCACGAGCATAAAGAGATTCAGCTGCACAAAGAGCCAGTGGAAGTTTTCAATCTTGGTATTGATGAGGTCAGAAGAGAAGTCAAGGTTGGTGCATCCCTCGCTAAGCATGTACGCTTCGAGTTGGTCAAGTTATTGAAAGAGTATGTTGATATCTTCGCCTGGTCTTATCAAGATATGCCTGGGTTGGACACCAACATCGTTGAACATCACTTGCCACTCAAGCCCGGTTGTCCTCCTATCAAGAAGAAACTCAGAAAGACTAGACCTGGCATGGCACTTAAAATCAGA
Organism: Lathyrus tuberosus; assembly: GCA_022829125.1. NCBI lineage: Eukaryota > Viridiplantae > Streptophyta > Magnoliopsida > Fabales > Fabaceae > Lathyrus > Lathyrus tuberosus. The sequence goes on along the minus strand of JALAZF010000241.1, from coordinate 330,271 downwards.
GAAGAGGTAAAGAAACAGTTTGACGTTGGGTTCCTAGCCACCTCTGAATATCCTGAATGGATTGCCAACATTGTCCCGGTTCCAAAGAAAGACGGGAAGGTCAGAATGTGTGTGGATTATCGAGATCTCAACAAGGCAAGCCCAAAAGATGATTTTCCTTTGCCTCATATTGATGTCTTGGTAGACAACATGACGCAGTTCTCTGTCTTTTCCTTTATGGACGGTTTTTCAGGATATAATCAGATTAAAATGTCCCCAGCTGATATGGAGAAAACTATTTTCATCATGCATGGGGTACATATTGCTACAAAGTCATGCCATTCGGTTTAAAGAATGGAGGGGCAACATACCAACGTGCCATGACAACCCTCTTTCACGATATGATCCATAAAGATATTGAGGTTTACGTGGATGATATGATTGCCAAGTCCAAAACTAAAGATGATCACTTGGTTCATCTGAAGAAACTGTTTGACAGACTCCGGAAGTTCAGACTACGGTTGAATCCTGCGAAGTGCACCTTCAGAGTTCGATCTGGTAAACTGTTGGGCTTTATTGTGAGTCAGAAGGACATTGAAGTTAATCCCAACAAGGTTCGAGCAATTCAGAACATGCCTCCTTCCAAAACAGAAAAAGAAGTCAGTGGCTTTCTGGGAAGACTTAATTACATTTCAAGGTTCATATCTCACTTGACGGCTACCTGTGAACCGATATTCAAATTACTAAGAAAAAATCAATCGGTCGAATGGAACAATGATTGTCAAAAATCTTTTGAAAAGATAAAACAATATTTGCAAGAACCACCGATATTAGTACCGTCAATTCCAGGTAGGCCTTTAATCATGTATCTCACCATTCTCGATGAATCGATGGGATGTGTATTGGGTCAAAATGACGACACTGGTGTCACTCCCGAAAGATTCGCATCCAACGGTACAAACGCGAGAGTGGCGCGGAAAACAGAGTCGCCAGCAATGTGTATTTATCCCAAGAGAGGGAAAGGAAACACTGCGTAAACCTGAAGGAAGGAAGGAAAGAGCATGGTCTTGCGACCAAAAGATCTGTGTTCGGGAGTCAGTTACGCGCGAGGAAGGTATTAGCACCCCCACGCGTCCATCGTACCCGATGGGATCCACGCTTGCTTGTCTCAATCAAAGGGTGTCGTCAACTGGAACTCCACTGCTGCTGGAAAGGAAAAGGGACGGGAAAAAGGAAAAAGAAGGAGGCGAGAGAGAGCAAGAAACAAATGTAGGGAAAATAAAAGAAGTGCTCACATGGGCCCTACCCCACTGCCTACGTATCTCATCGGGAGCATGAGAATCAGAGCGACGTAGTTCCCCTCACTAGGGGTGGATTGTGTTTTTTAGGGAACGACTTACGTTCTAGCTCAGGTGTTGCAGCTCGCTGAATCGAGACTTAGGCGTTACCGTCTTGCAAGAGAACGAGTAGGAGCACGTTCGTACGCTGAGAGTGAGTGAGGTGAGAAAAGAATTCCCGAAGGAAAGACGTTAGTGTTTGTTTGAAGTTTTTTAGCAAGAAGTGTTTTTTACAGTTATTTGTAACTTGCATTGAACCAAAGTCTTAAATACAGGAACGGATACTTTCGCGCATCGCCCCCAACAGGACGTACACTAGGTATTCTAGAAGAATGAGAGGAAGCCCCTCGTTCCCCACTTCCCACATAGAAGGCTCAAGTGCAATACACGTTAACCTTTATTACGTGTCTTGAAGAAGTTTTGAGATGAGAAGAGAAGACGACACAAAGGAAATTCTAAGGGGAAACTAAGAGTCCTAATGTTATCATGCATGGATGTCCTATGGTTAGTGAGGTTTAGGAGAAAAGAATACCTAACCTAATGCTAATCCTACTCCAAGCTTAATCAGAAATTAAGTTGGACTAGGTAGCTCTAAAGGGAAAGGAATCCAAGACTTAAACAAGTCTTGAGATTCAAGGGAAGAGAAAGAGTGAAAGAGATGAAGAAGAAAGAGAAAGATAAGAAAAGAGATGGGGCAGCAAGCACATCATAATCATCATATCCAAATCATAACATAGAACATGCTTCAAAGATCATACAAGCACATCTCAAGTACACAAGTGAAAGCACACAAAAAAGGATGCAAGCAAACTTGCATAAGAACTACAATTAAGCATCAACGAACTTTACACAAAGATGAAATGGATAAAGTAAGATGAACATGAATCCAAGTCAGAACTTAAGACATCTCATGATCTATCAATTCAAACACACAAAAGTATCTCACATCATGATGCATTATGAGCCAAAGAAGCAACAAAACATTTGATAATGATATGCATCATACAAATCATCCCAAAATGAACATGTGAAGTGAAAACCAAGTAATGAACTCAAGAGGGTAGTAGCATATGCATTAACAACATACCAAGATCAAACTCAAGTCACACAAGATGAATCATTAAGCAACACATTCCAAACATGCATCAAAATTAGACAAGACATCCACTTATCATTCATGCAAGCAAACAAAGAAACACGTGAAGCAAAAAGTGAAATGAAAATCACATGATGAACCCTAAATCAAGAGGACCAGAACCTCAAGCATGTCATGCAAATCAAATAAAAGGTTTCATACATGAATTGGATCACACAAGGAAGCAATCACAAGATTAGGTTGAGCACACCAAAGGATTCAAGTCAAAACATTGTCAACTTAGAAAATCAAGCACAAATAGGAAAACGGACAAATGAAGATGAATCCAAAGCCACAAGCAAGCTAATATAGAAAAGGATTACACCAAATAATCATTCCAAGCATCACTCAAACACAAGTAAGCAAATACACTCAAACCATGTCAAGTATCCAAGCATGCTTCAATCAAATTCAAACCACAAGTAGGCCTCAACCAAAAATAGAAAAGTGATCCAATAAATTCCCAAAAAATAATCCAAGGCAATTTTAAACATCCAATTAACATGTGCAAAAATATTGGAACAGAACTAACTCAAGAACATGTTCAAAAGTGCTTCACAAATCAAGATATGTACATAATCGTGTATGAATCGAAGAGCATCAAAAATCACATGAAAAACAATCAAAGGAGATCACCAAGGCGGAAACATGACATTAAAACATTCCTCATTTAAGTTTCAAGACATGGCAAAAAAATCAGCTCAAGAAGGCATGGCAAAGTCATCAAACATAAGCACTAATCACAAGGGTAAACATGGAAGACACTTTGGAAAAGAAAATCAGAAATAATTACTAAAATAAATGGAAAATGAAAATAAAATTCATATAAAATTAAATAAGACATTAAAATAAGTTCATGAATTTTTTTGGAATTTTTTGATAAAATAAATTATTTTTAATAATTAAAATAATGAAACAAAAATATAAAAAAAAAATAAAAAGAAGTGATTGAAATGGAGGGGGTCTGCTAACACTACAACGTTTGGGCCTGGACTGAGAGGGCGTGTGGAGAGAAAACTTGCTGGCCCATGAAGATAAGTCACATGTGTTTAGAATTTTAATATAAAAAAATAAAACAAATGGTTTTAAGTGTAACCAAAAAAAGCATGTGACTTATGTATCAATTGGTCCATTTCCTTTAAGTGACTAAAAGACAAAAAATAAAGCATGACCAACCAAACCTTGCCACATCATCACCATCAAGCTTCAGCCATGCAAATATTTCAGCACGTGAACAGTAACCCGCGGCCGGGAAAATGCAGCACCGCGCCGGCCACCGCCTGCGGCGGATGGTTCGGCCGAAAACGGAGAAACAAAGACACCCCCCCCCCCAGTTTTTCACGTAGATTTCAAAAATCGCCTTGGTTTTCTCTAAAACTTCCTCTAAACCCATGAAAAATCAGTTTCAAGAATAAACACTTATGGTTCCATAATCACAAATCAAAACAACATACATACTACAATGTAGTGCACTCCATGGTGAGTCCAAATATGCAAAAATAATTGAAAAACAACCATTAAAACTCAAGAAAAACAAGGATTCAAGTTTGCACACCATAAATGAAACTCCATTAAAACACAAAAATAATTATGCAAACATTGCCTACCCTAAGGTAGGACTTCAGATGCACCCAACATGAACATAAAACAGAGCTAAAATGCAAGCTTAGAGTTGAAGAAAGTTACTCAACGGAGTGGCTCCGTTGGCCCTTGAAACTACGTAGAAACTTCAAACAAATGCTTCCAATGGTCTCTTTGTATCTCAGTGATGAAGAACCAAGCGAAAAATGCAGAGAAACTTGGAGGAAATGAGAGTTTTTTTAGAGAGAGTTTTTTAGAGTGAGTGAGGATTCTTGAGTTTGTGGCTGCTGAGAATGTGTCTCTCATGCTAGGGTTTCACATTTAGCTTATATATGAAGCTTTGGTGTGGTAAAAACAAATGCATTGTGGTTAAAACTTAAGGTTAAAGTTTTGAGAAAAATTTGAAAATGAGTGAAAATGGTGGTGGTACAAGCTCACATGGCATGGTGTGTTTTTTCTGTCATCTTGTGTGGACAATGGCTGAGGAATTCAGAGTGGATTAGTGGAAACAACAATCCTTGTTGAACAAGTTTAGAGAATTTTCATTTTTGGCAAAAATATTCAAAAGTGTGCATGGGTGGCTCATACAAGGTTTGGTTACTTATGGCAATGTTTTGCAAGGCATTTTGGCACATAATTCGTGTGATTTAGGGCAGGTCTTGGTTGCTGCAAGATTATGGCACATAATGCATCACTTCATGCATGAGAAATAATTCCAAGTTAACAACTTTGAGCCACCATTAACCAATGAATTCTAACTCAATTTGTGCCATCAAATGCTCTTTAGAAAGCTTGCATATCAAGGAGTAATTTTGATGTCCAAGGCAAGTTGAAATGGTGCTTGGAAGTTGCTTAAAAATGAGCATGAACAATGGTGTACCAAGTTGTCTGAAAAGTAACTTAGAAAAATTCTGAGTTTTTTTCAATTTTCCAACTTGAAAACTCCATCTTTAAAACATCATAACTCTCTCAAAAATGATCCAAATGGGACAAACTTTACATGGTTGGAAAGCTTGAAATGGGCCCTATAACTTTCATGTGAAAAAGTTTTCCAAATGGAGCTTGCATCATTGTGTAAAATGGTCATGAAGATGACTGAATTTATGTTAGAACTTTCCAAAAATAGAAAGTTTCTCAAACCTATTTCCTTCCAAAAATGGTAAGTTCTCAAAATTCTTGATTTTTGACAATTCCTTGATCAAATCTCGTCTATTGATCATATTTGACTTGAAAATGATCATGTTGACCTCAAAAGTCAGGAGTTGACTTTTTCAACAAATAGTTGACTTTATTCCCAATTCTCTTGATTTTCAATCTTCCGATCAATTGAAACCCTTCTGAACCAACTTGATGGACAATTATCCAACCTTAGACACTTAGGGACATGAGGAGCAACATGGAATCAAGTGTTGCCCAAAAAATCAGAAATAAACTGATTTATGGCAAACCCTAGCTTTGGTACCCTCTGGTCAGGAGGAGATAGCACATCCTCCAAATTCAAATTCCTCTGAGTATGATGTGTGTCATGTCCACCAATGATGATAGGTGCCATTTGGAGATGATAAACAATCAAAGAGCTTATTCCTTTGAGGGTTAAATCTCAGAATCTCCAAAACCCTAATTTAAGAAATCAGGTTAGGAGAATGTGATTCCTTTGAATTCTCTTGCCAATCTTGATCTTATGATGAGATGATGGACCAAATAAGACACCTTGAGGCTTAAGGTTCCCTTGTGGCTCAAGAATTGATAGTATCAGGAATTTTGTCTCCTCTTAGCCCCTTGACAATACACATGAACTGTTGCTTGAAACCCTGAAAACCTCTTCTTCCCTTGAGTTAAACCAAGTACCTTGATCCCATGTTAAGAATCAATGATATGCAAAGGTGACGATGCAAGAATGAAATGAAACATAAGCCAGTTAGTGCTAGAAGTAATAGGGCAAATTTTGAGGTGTTACAACTGGCAAAAAAGAACATGCAATTTACTATCTGAGCAAAAAGTTCACTGATTGTGAGACCAAATACTCACTCTTAGAGAAAACTTGTTGTGCTCTGGTCTGGGCCGCTTGACGCCTAAGACAATACATGATTTGCCATACTACTTTATTGATATCCAAAATGGATCTGATAAAGTACATATTTGAAAAGCCTGCTGTCTCTGGAAGGATTGCTCAGTGGCAGATGCTGTTAACTGAGTATGATATCCAACATGTTACCCAGAAAGCAATAAAAGGGAGCGTCTTGTCTGACTACCTTGCTCATCAACCTGTGGAGGGTTATCAACAAATGAAGTTTGACTTTCCTAATGAGGATGTTCTGTTTATCAGAGATTATGAGACTCCGGACCCTGACATAGGACCCGAACCAGGGGCGTGATGGACGCTCGTGTTCGACGGTGCCTCCAATGCTAAAGTTCGTGGAATTGGTGATATCCTCATCTCTCCTACAGGTTTTCACCTTTCATTCACTGCCAGATTATGCTTTGTATGCACCAAAGATATGGTTGAATATGAGGCATGTATCTACGGTATTGAAGCGACAATTGACATGAGAATCAAGATTCTTGAGGTCTATGGAGATTCTGCTTTGGTTATTGGCTAAGTCAGAGGGAAATTTGTGACTCGAGATTCCATGCTGGTTTCGTACCAAAAACACATCGCGAAATTGATTCCTTACTTTGATGAAATCTCTTTTTACATCATATCCCCAGAGAGGAAAATCAATTAGCCGATGCTCTTGCCACCCTGGCATCCATGTTCAAGGTCGAGTGGAAAAACGAAGCTCCTTCTATCTGCATTGATCATTTGAACAAACCAGCGCACTGTTTAGCAATCGAGGACGAGTCTGACGACAAGCCTTGGTTCTACAACATTAAGAGATATCTGGAAAAACAGGAATATCTCGAAGGTATTACTATCATTGACAAAAAAGCTCTTCGACGGCTCTGTGCCAAATTTTTCTTAAGTGGTGGTGTACTGTACAAGAGGAATTATGATTTTGTGTTGCTCATATGCGTGGATAGACACGAAGCAAACACGGTCATAAGGTCCATACATGAGGGCTACGAGGGTGTACATGCTAAAGGTACTACTATGACCAAAAATATCCTTCGAGCTGGGTATTATTGGACAACAATGGAGGTAGATTGTTACAACTTTGCCAAAAGATGTCACAAGTTCCAAATCTATGGTGACAAGATCCATGTGCCTCCTACTCCCCTGAATGTTTTGACTTCACCTTGGCCACTCTCTATGTGGGGTATTGATATGATTGAAATGATCGAACCGAAGGCTTCCAATGGTCATCGATTTAATCTAGTTGCTATCGATTACTTTACCAAGTGGGTTGAAACTCAAAGGAGCGGTCGGGAACGACTGCAGTTTATAACCAAGGTTTACCTGTCGGGAATGGGTAACGGGGCCTGTCGGGAACTGGCATGGTTAAAACTCAAAGGAGCGGTCGGGAATGGCTGCAGTTTATAACCAAGGTTTACCTATCGGGAATGGGTAACGGGGCCTGTCGGGAACTGGCATGGTTAAAACTCAAAGGGAGCGGTCGGGAACGACTGCAGTTTATAACCAAGGTTTACCTATCGGAAATGGGTAACGGGGCCTGTCGGGAACTGGCATGGTTAAAACTCAAAGGGAGCGGTCGGGAACGGCTGCAGTTTATAACCAAGGTTTACCTATCGGGAATGGGTAACGGGGCCTGTCGGGAACTGGCATGGTTAAAACTCAAAGGTAGCGGTCGGGAACGGCTGCAGGAATCCTATCGGGAATGGTTCCAAGAAACTTGTGAGTTGAGAGATATGACTCTGTGGGGATAAAAATGATGAAACCCTATTTATCGTTTCGCAATGTCTGTCGGAGAATGAACTAGGCATTCTTTCTGGCTTTGTCAATGATGTAAGGAGCAAATTTCTGGACTCTCACACGAGTTATCAAAACTGGCCTATGCTTCACATGCACATGTTTGAATTTTGCCGTAATGCTCCATACGAAATGGAATGCTACGCATTTTAGAGGGTGCTATGCGTACTATATGCAAAATGCAAAGAGGTCCTCAGCAAAATAAATGTTGAGGAAAGGAAAGACAACTCCGCTGGGGATAACAAGCTGGATTAACTTCGCGGTCGCAAACCGTACTGGGCAGACAAATTGACCTGACCTCCTGATCTGGGCGCTGACCTGACAAACCTGTTAAGGCTACTGTAGGAAAAGATAACTTTGCTGGGGAGGCATCATCTGAACCAGTCTGCTTGGGGAATAACTATAACCATAGGACTCCACTGAAGATTAATGAGCTTACAACAAACTCTGCTGGGGAGATGTCCCTTGAGAGGATTTTATAGAAGACCACGCCTCTTCAAACTCTACTGGGGAACTAGGTTTACAACAAACTCTGCTGGGGAGAATCACTTCAAGGTGTCTCATGCCAGGGAATGTTTCTTGAGAGAATTTTACAGAAGATCCGACATCTTCCAACTCTTAAACTAATACCGAGACCTGAGCTAGGATGCAATAGATGGGAGGCCACCCTGTTGGGGAAAATAGATCTGGAATACTCCTGCCGGGGAATTCATGATGCTTCATGCTTAAGATGGTCAACCATTTGATTTTGCCCCAAGATACAAGTCTGATCTGGAGAAAACGTCCCAAGAGGATTTTACAGAAGATTCGACATCTCCAAACTCCTGGACACTCACTGAGTCTTGAACATCAACTGTAAGGCGTGTGAAGCAACTCTACTGGGGAGTTTATAACCGTTATCAACACAGAAAAACTTGTAGCTGTCGGAAGTACTGAATAGGATACAACACTACCCTTTTGACAATGCTGCTGGGGATCATGAAGCTCTGTAAATACGCCGGGGATGACCACCTCCAAGAATAACTCTCCTGCTAAGAAGTCCTCTCTGCCTGGAGAGGAACGATCAGTTGTACCTTGTGAAGGATTTTGGCTTGAAGGCGTCTTACATCTTTGCATGGCTATCCCGTGAAATCTCCACACCTGCAAACAAAAGAATGCGCACATATGCCCCAGAATAATATGAGGTTCGGTAGTATTCAACCAAGCACACGCGTCATTTAAAGCAATTTTCCATGTTTTTCCTTTTAGGCATGTTATTGTAGAACCCCCAATGTTTTCGCATGCAAGTGTTTATAAAAAATTTGGACGTTTGTGTAAACAAAGCAAATATAAAAACAAAACAACAAATAGAATTATTCTGAATAACGACAATTTTATTGATTGAAGAGCCTGAAAAATAGGCATTTACATCAAGAAGCAATTCCTGGAAAGAGGTAATTGCTAAAACATAAAAGAAACTGTCCTAATGGCAATGTGAAAATGGAACTTCAATGAGTTTCAACCCTGCTATGGTTCATATATCTTCAAGATTCTCCAACTGCTTTGCCTTCAAAGGGGGACGATTGAACTGATTCCTGACCTTCGGAGTGCTTACTGATTGAGACGAGGCAATACAGCTTACTCAGATCGCAGTTTTCGCTACATCTCTCTTTTGCCTGGATCGCCCTTTACGGGTTTTCAATCCACCGAGATACCCTTTTTTGCCTAAGTTGCCCTTGCGGGTTTTCAACTTACCGATGTACTTCTTTTTTATTTTATCCCTAATTTTTGCCCGAACCTTTTCTCTTTTTTTGGTTCGCCGGAATGCCCTTTTTTTCCTGGACTCTCTTTTTACTGTCCATCGGGTCTCTTTATGCGAAGTATTTTTTTAACTGCATCTGAGTTCACAGGGGACAAAAAATCCTCACCGTCCATTGTTGTAAGCATCAAGGCTCCGCCCGAGAAGACCTTCTTAACAACATATGGACCTTCATAATTAGGCGTCCATTTGCCCCTGTGATCTGTATTCGGAGGAAGAATCCTTTTCAATACCAAGTCGCCTGTCTGATAAGTCTAAGGGCGCACTTTCTGATCAAATGCTCGTTTCATTCTCCTCTGATACAGTTGTCCATGACAAACTGCAGCCAATCGTCTTTCTTCGATGAGACTAAACTCATTGAACCTCGCTCGAACCCATTCAGCCTCGTCAAGTTTAACATCCATCATGACCCTTAAAGAAGGGATTTCCACTTCAACCGGTAGCACTGCCTCCATACCATATACAAGCGAAAACGGGGTTGCCCCAGTAGATGTAAGAACAGAAGTACGGTACCCATGCAAAGAGAAAGGCAACATTTCATGCCAATCCTTATATGTCACCACCATCTTTTGCACAATCTTCTTAATATTTTTGTTGGCTGCCTCGACGACACCATTCATCTTCGGGCGGTAAGGAGAAGAGTTGTGGTGTTCAATTTTGAAGCTCTGGCATAGCTCTTTCATCATATTGTTGTTAAGATTAGAACCATTGTCAGTAATGATCCTTTCAGGCACCCCATATCTGCAAATAATCTCCTTCTTAATGAATCGAGCTACCACCTGCCTGGTAACATTTGCAAAAGAGGCCGCTTCTACCCACTTGGTAAAGTAATTAATAGCCACCAAAATGAATCGAAGTCCGTTGGAAGCCGTAGGCTCAATCTTCCCTATCATATCAATGCCCCACATAGCAAAGGGCCACGGAGAACTCATCACATTCAGGGGGTTTGGTGGCACATGCACCTTATCAGCATAGATTTGGCATTTGTGGCATTTTCGGGCATACTTAAAGCAATCAGCCTCCATAGTTAACCAATAATACCCTGCTCGTAGTAATTTCTTCGCCATAGCATGCCCACCAGCATGGGTACCAAAAGATCCTTCATGTACTTCCTGCATTAACAGGTCTGCTTCCTGTCTATCCACACATCTGAGCAAGACCATGTCAAAGTTCTGCTTGTACAACACATCCCCATTCAAAAAGAAGCTTCCTGCCAACCTCCTCAGAGTCTTTTTGTCATTGTTGGATGCCCCAGCTGGATACTCTTGACTCTCCAAGAAACGCTTGATATCAAAATACCAGGGTTTATCATCAGTCGTAGTATCAGCGGAAAACACATGTGCGGGTCTGTCTAGTCTCATGACATCAATCTTCGGGATATGGTTCCACCAATTCACCTGAATCATGGAGGACAATGTAGCTAAAGCATCATCCATCTGATTCTCATCACGAGGTATATAGTACAATTTTACTATTGTAAAGAAGGTCAACAGTCTTCTCGCGTAGTCTCTGTAAGGAATCAAGTTCTGCTAGTTGGTATGCCAATCTCCATTGATCTGATTGATCACTAGAGCAGAATCACCAAATATCTCAAGAGTCTTGATCCTCAAATCAATGGCTTCTTCAATACCCATGATACATGCCTCATATTCCGCTTCGTTGTTGGTGACATTAAAAGTTAACCTGGCAGTGAAAGGTATGTGTGATCCTTTCGAAGTAATAAGGACTGCCCCAACACTACTTCCATTCATGTTAACGTCCCCATCAAACATCAGTTTCCATTTGTCGTCAGAATCCGGTCCTTCATCAATCGGAGGCTCTTCACAATCTTTAGCCTTGAGAAACATAATGTCTTCATCAGGAAAATCAAACCTCATTGGCTGGTAATCATCAATAGGCGACTCGGCAAGATAATCAGACAACACACTCTCGTTGATAGCCTTCTGGGACGTGTATTGTATATCATATTCAGTCAAAACCATCTGCCACCGAGCGACCCTTCCATTAAGAGCTGGCTTTTCAAAGATGTACTTGATCGGATCCATTCTTGAAATCAGTAGGGTTGTATGAGTCAGTATGTATTGCCTCAATCACTTAGCAGCCCATGCTAATGCGCAGCACGTCTTCTCAAGCATCGAATACCTGGACTCGCAATCAGTGAACTTTTTGCTCAGGTAGTATATAACATGCTATTTCCTACCTGTCTCGTCGTGTTGACCGAGAACACAACCCATTGATCCATCACGTACAGTAAGATACATAATCAGTGGCCTCCCAGGAACTGGAGACATGAGAATCGGAGGATTTTGCAAGTATTCTTTTATTTTATCAAAGGCCTTTTGACAATAATTGTTCCACCGGATTGATTGATCTTTTCTCAATAACTTGAATATTGGCTCACAGGTTGTGGTGAGATGAGATATAAATCTTGCAATATAATTCAGTCTCCCCAAAAACCCACGAACTTATTTTTCAGTTCTCGGCTCCGGCATTTCTAGAATGGCTTTTACCTTTGCTGGATCCACCTTGATTCCATTTTCACTGACAGTGAAACCCAGAAGCTTACCAGATCTTACCCCGAAAGTACATTTATTCGGGTTCAGCCTCAGTCTGAAATGTCTCAACCGCTCAAACAACTTTTTCAAATTTATCAAACGCTCTTCTTCTGTTTGTGACTTAGCAATCATATCATCCACATAAACTTCAATTTCTTTGTGAATCATATTGTGGAAGAGCGTTACCATGGCACGCTGATACGTAGCCCCAGCATTCTTTAAACCAAACGGAATCACCTTATAACAGAATGTGCCCCAAGGGGTAATAAATGTAGTTTTCTCCATATCCTCGGGCGCCATCTTAATCTGGTTGTAACCGGAAAACCCATCCATGAAAGAAAACATAGAGAATTGGGCCGTATTGTCCACCAACACGTCAATGTGTGGTAACGGAAAATCATCTTTTGGACTCGCCCTGATCAAATCTCTATAATCCACACACATTCTGACTTTGCCATCCTTCTTCGGCACAGGCACAATATTAGCGACCCACGGCGGATAATTGGTAACAGCTAGAAACCCCGCATCCAACTGCTTTTGCACTTCTTCTTTAATCTTGATGGCCATTTCAGGTTTGGTTCTCCGAAGCTTCTGCTTGACAGGAAAACAACCCTCTTTCAGCGGTAATTTGTGCACAACGATGTCTGTATCCAACCCAGGCATATCTTGATAAGACCAGGCGAAGATGTCGACATACTCTTGCAACATTTCAATAAGCTCTTTCTTTACATTCTCAGCACGCTTGCCCCTACTTTAACCTCTTTCCTTACCTCTTCAGTACCAAGATTGACGACTTCTACATCTTCCTGATGAGGCTGAATGGCTCTTTCTTCCTGTTTCAATAACCTAGCCAACTCCTCCGGCAGTTCACAGTCTTCCTCTTCCCCCTCTTCGGCTTGGTATATTGGATTATCAAAGTCATAATGAACCATTGCAGAGTCATCATCAATGAGATCCAGAGAATAACTTCTGTATGAATGATAATCCATGCCTTTAGAAACTGCTCTTTGAAAGGAAAAAGGAAAAATGCAAGAAAACTGAAGAAAACAATGCCATTTTTATTTAAATGATAAATATAAAAAAAGAAAGACAGGGAGCACAATTTAAATACAAAACGTCCTTTCATTAATGATAAAAACTTGCATGAAAACAAAATGGGGGCCCTACAATGAAGTCACTATGCCTTGGGCAGAGCATAGGACTTTTGCATGCTTAATGAAAGAAAACAAAGAAAATTACTTATTTGGCAGAGTAACTTGAATGAGATCCTCCGAAAACCAATTGTTTAGCTTCACTCCTGGGGCACATGGACGCACCCAGTTGTCCAGGTCACATTCACTATCTTCACCATCTTCAATTGCTGCACAGGTATGGCTTGGATATATGACCCCTCCACTTGAGAAGAAAACTGGCCCTTGGCGCTCTTGACCCTATAGCGGAACCCGAGGAGGTTTATAACCAATTCCATTCTTATCATCCTTGAAAGGTATCTCAACCATTTGTCCCCAGCCTTCGGTATGACCAGACTGCACCACCTCTAAAGCCTGCTTATATGAAGTCATAGAGGTTCCCACTCTTGCCTCACCAAACGAAGACGGAGAGTCTTTCACCATATTCATAGTTTCAAATGCCTGACAGAGGGTTTCGTGGATTTCTCCGTCCATCTCCACATACTTGAAGGATGACAGATGGCTAACAAAAATATCTTCTTCTCCGCATACCGTAACAACTTGACCATCAACTACAAACTTTATCTTTTGATGCAAGGTTGAAGATACGGCCCCAGCAGCGTGAATCCAGGGACGACCCAATAGACAATTATAGGCCGGTTGGATGTCCATCACATAAAACACTGTATTAAACACCTAGGGTCCTATCTGGACAGGCAGCTTTATTTCTCCAAACACTGATCTCTTTGAGCCATCAAACGCTTTCACCACTAGATCACAAGGTCTGAGTATCACCCCTTCCACATCCAGCTTGGCTAATGCCTTCTTAGGCAACACATTGAGGGATAAGCCAGTGTCCACCAATACATGAGATAACATAGCACCTTTACATTCCATTGATATGTGGATAGCCTTATTGTGATTCCTTCCTTCTGGCGTTAAGTCGAAATCTGTGAACCCTAGACCGTTTCCAGCATTAACATTGGAGATCACACCTTCAAGCTGGTTCACTGATATTTCTTGCGGTACGTACGCCATATTCAAAAATTTGAGCAGAGCATTCCGATGGGCTTCGGAACATAGCAACAATGACAATATGGAAATCTTATAAGGAGTTTGATGTAGATGATCAACGATCTTATAATCGCTCTTTCTGATTATTCTCATGAATTCCTCAACATCTTTCTCAAATGACTTATCAGATCCTGCCTCTGGCACCGGTTCAGCCCCTGGCGTTGGTTCATCATTCAGTACCCGTTTCCCTTTGGCCCCCTCTAATGCTTCAGTATTGTCTTTCCTGAGTGTCCGAGGAACAAAAAGCCTTCCGCTGCGAGTAAAACCACCCACTCCTCCAACATTTCCGACACTTAAACCACTTTCTTTAGGAGTCTGCACCTCCTGCCTCTGTCTTTGACTGTTAGTCCCATAGTACCACGGGATAGCAACCTTGTTCTCATTTGGGACGTAGCTGGGAACATTTATAGTTATAGGAGCTACTCGTTCAGGTGCAGATATCTGTACAGGAGCAGGCACCAAAATTTCCACAGGATCAAAGTAGATTGTAATAGTAGAAACTTCATCATCATTCTTTTTCAACTGATTAAATTGTAAACATCCTTCATCTATCATACTCTGAAGGCCAGTTCTCAACTTTACACAACCATTATCAGCAGTCAAGCAATCTTCACAACTCTCTGAACAACCAGGAAATACAACCCCTTTTAGCAAGCGTCCCTTCACAACTTTCAGCGGAGTCTTGACATCATTAATATCCCTTACCAGATTCAGCCCTCTATCTTCTTCAATGGCATGCACCCCTGGTCCACTATGCGGAGGCATGGGATTTTGAATTACATTAGGCCTCGGAGCAAAATTAATAGCTTTTGAATCAACAAGGTCTTGCACTACATGTTTGAAAGCCTTGCAGTTTTCCACATTGTGTCCCGGCGCATTGGAGTGAAACTCACACTTTTCATTTGCATCATATCCAGCGGGTAACCTTCCCACTGGGGGAGCCAAAGTCCTCAACTGTACCAAATTCAAACGAAGTAAATTCTGTAGCATCTGTGAACAGGTCATAGGGAAAACATCAAAATGTCTGTCATTCATTCTCTTTCTTGGGTGATACTGCCTCTGAGCTGCAGGTTGAGCCTCATACCCGGAGTTGGAATAGTTATAGATGCTGCCTGGTGATGTGCACCCTGTTGTCCTCTACCTTTCCCCCTTGTGAATACACAGCATTAGCGTCACCTTCACGCTTTCTGTTATTGTTGCCAAAAAATGTCTTTGCAGGAGCTGAACTTGTACCACTTCCGTCCTGAATTTTCCCCATCTTTAACAAACTCTCAATTCTCTCTTCAGCAATTACTATGTCAGCAAATCCAGTAGATGGACAAGCGGCCAGCCTATCAAGATACGGACCTTGCAAAGTATTCATGAACATGTCAGTCATTTCTCTATCTGCCAACGGAGGTTGCACCTGTGCAGCAAGTTCACGCCACCTCTGGGCGTACTGCTTGAAACCTTCCTTAGGGTCTTGTGTCATGCTCTGTAACTGAGTGCGATTCGGTGCCATGTCGATGTTATATTGGTATTGCTTTAAGAAAGCCAAGCACAACTCTTTCCAGCTTCTGACGCGGGCCCTGTCCAATTTTATGTACCATTTCAGTGAGGCTCCAGACAAGCTGTCCTGGAAAAAATACATCCATAACTTTTGATCATCAGAATAAGCTGCTATCTTCCGGTTGTAAGCCTGGAGGTGAGTTTTGGGACAAGTGCTACCATTATACTTGTCGAAAGTAGGTGGTTTAAACTTCGGGGGAATCTTGACACCCTGTACTAGTCCCATATCCTCGACATCAATTCCTAAAGGATTTTGACTTTCTTTAGCTTTCACTCTCTCAGTCAATCCCTCGTATTTCCTTTCATCATGGTAGAATCCCATATCAGCATTAAGTACAGAAAACTGGTCATCTTGACGATTTTCCACCAGCCCAGTGTTGCCAGGAGCAAAACCCACATTAACTCCAATCGGAGGAGGAGTAACTACAGGAGGAGTAACCACAGGAGGGTTAACCACAAGAGGGTTAACCCTAGGGGGATTAATGTGATCACCAGTAGGAATCTCAGTCTCCAACCTCTGGATGGTAGCTCTCATGTCTTCTTGCCCTGCTCTCAGGTCCTGCTGCCCTTGAGCAACCCCCTGCATCAGATTCATAAATTGTTCCATGCGTGCCCTTAACTCAGCCAACTCTGTCTGTACCTGATCCATAGCTCTAGCCTGGTTTCGTCTGGTTGCGTATCGGTGAATGGGAGAATCAGCTATTGTGCCTGAAACCAAATAAAGGTTAGAGAGCTCCTGCAGCGGGTACCTGTTATGCAAAAATGCTTATGATTATGCAATGCAAATGTAAAATGCAAACAAACATATTTGAACATTTCCAAGGTATATCCTTTGATTCCAATCTTTGAAACCGGGCCAGGGATTGGACATCTCATCGAAAAATAAATCCGAGCTCAGCAATACCACAACATTAAACCAAGGAAACAAAACACAATTCAAATAAAAACCACCAAGGCACAAATATCTGAATTAAACCTCCTATTATCAAGATGGCAGAATTCATACAAATAAAGTCAATCGTAACCAGCGGTGATTCCATCAACAATCCTGATGGTAACCACAAAAAAGATACACAACTACAATTCTACCCCAAATAGACTAGCCTCCACTTCTTCTAGAAGATTCAAAGTGTCAAGATGTGCCGGTCGCATGATCAGCCCTTTGATTAACCTGTTTCTCTTCGCGATCTCTTGGTTCAGTGTTGCAATCTGCTCTTCAGCACTGCTACCTTCATGTCTCACCTTCTTGATTCCAGCTTGTAATTTGATCTCTTCAATCTCCTTTTGGGATTCTTTCCACTTGTTGAAGAAATGCTTCCCTTTTTCTTTCGCCTTTTGCAGCTCCTTATTTAATCCCTCGTTTTCAACTTGGACCTCACTCCACATCTCTTGATAAACATCAATTTCAGTTTTAGTCTTAGCTAAAAGCTTCTTAGTTATCCTAGTGGTTTTGTTGGATGTCTCTACTGCCATGCTAAGCTTCTTGAAATGCTGAATTCTGCTATCCAGATCATTTTCTGTCTTCTTCAAACGCTCAGTCGACTCTTTAACTTGCCACTTCAGCTCTGAGTTATCCTGCAAAACTCCTTGCAACTGACTACTCATACCAGAATTCTCTGCTCTCAATTCGTGCATCAACTTCTGTTGCTTGTTGAACTCTTCAATAGGCACAGTAAGTCTTTCCTCCACACCTTCTGGGTACAGCATAGGTGCTTGATCAAAAGGCAAGTAGCACTCCTCAACTCTTTGTTTTATCCAATCCACATAAGGAAGGAAAGCCTGATTGTTAGGTTTGCCCAGAATGGTCTTTCCTTTCTTCAGTATACTACCCCAAGCTTCAGAAGCTCTATGTGCCTCCTCCAATCCTTCAGATGAGTGAAAATACAATGATTCCTCCACATCTCTCTTAACAGGTGGTCCTACCAAAGCATATCCAAACTGTCTGACGGCCAAAGAAGGGTTATAGTTAATTCCTCCCTTCCTCCCTATCAAAGGAACATTAGGGTACTTACTACAGCTGTGAATGATATCCTTGCTAAGCAATCTGTGATTTATCCACACGATGTTTTTACTGACCAGTCCCATCAGGCGCTGACTCCACTCCAGGGAATCCTTAGAATCAACAAAAGCACCAGACTGAGGTAGACGACTTGTGAACCATTTATAAAACAATGGAGCGCAGCAATGAACCATCCTTCCTCTCTTCTTTTCATTCCTATTGTATAAGGCATAATGAAGATCGCCCAACAAGGTCGGCACAGGATTCCTCATCATGAATATCCTGATAGCATCCTCATCCACAAAATCAGGCTCATTGGGGAACAACACAATACCATAAACACAGAGAGTTAACAGTGCGTTGAAAACGACCCATTCTTTATCTTCTGCTGCCTTCTGAGCCTTCTTCGTTAAATACTCCAACTTGAAACCAAGGATTTTTCCTTTGTTAGAAACGTTGGCTTCTATCTCTGATTTGCTCAAATAAAGAGCACCGACCAATTTCCCACAATCCAGATCTTCTTTTGAACCAAAGAAGGGAGGAACTTCCTTGATAGCAATCCCTAGCATGTTAGAATATTCCTCCAAAGTAGGCACCAACAAATAATCCGGGAACAAAAAACATCTCAGTGGAGGGTCATAGAACTGCATCAGAGTATGAAGACCCGGAAACTCATAATCATTGATGTTGCGAACAAAAGACAGAATCCACCCATACTTCTCCTCGAAAGCATTCAACACTTCAGGACTTGCCATTCCCTTCAAGATGGTGAGAGGACCTATTGCTGGCTTGTGGAACTTGTAGATGATAATATCCTTCTTACCTCTTGGAACATCCATCCCTAATACTGCCCTCTAACTGGAATCACAGATTCGGATACAACCTGGAAATGCACAAATATGAATGTCAGAGAAAAAATGAAATGCAATGCAACACGGGATCAAGGCACCAAGCATCTGTGCTGAACTGGCTGGATAATCTTAAGGCTCTGTACAAACTCTTAAATCAAACCGGGATAACAAAATAACCACACTGATACGGCTGTAGAGACAAAGAATCCAAAAACAAACGGGTAGGTAGAAGGTCACGGTCACCTGCAAACCTGTAAACAAACCCGCCCCTCTCACATGTGGGTACTAAAATCCTCAGTATCCTGGGCTCTCAGGTCGAGAAATGATGATACGTTCACCATTTCTGGTATGGCATCATCACCAATCGAGGAGGCCTCAACTGATTCACAGAAACGAAAGATCCTCAGCTTCAGAGGTTTAAGAAGCAATAGCACATTCAGCCCGAGGATACAATGCTATCGCCAATCAAAGAGGTCGTCCGCTGATTCACTTCAAAAAGGGAAGTCCTATAGCAAGTTCCCAGCATTGGGTTCTCGGATCGAGAATGTGCAACGGGATTGCCACAGAACGTGGTCTGCCACTGTCACATTTCGGGAGGAGTGCAGCAACTGAGTCCTCGGGAATGGTCTCCAGAGTCGACAATCCCTCAAGAGAATACCTACTGGCCTGTACCAACGCACAGTAGTAGGTAGCTCTTGATAGAACCTCGTCTGGTTTGGGTCTCATGAACAACAATACATGGCCACCCCCATGCAAGCGTCATGACTATCCACTCTAAAAACTGTGTGTATGCTCGAGCCTGGGTAGTGGGCTCATCTCTCAGAACATCCCAACCCGCCAAACAGAAAACCAGCCAGCACGGCACAGTAATATCCAGTAAGACAGTAATAAAATGCAATGTAATGCAATAAAAACTGTAAATACAGTAAAATAAATAAAACAGCAAATACAGTAATATACAACAAAACAAAGCACCACAAAAACACCCAATGAAAAGAAACAGACAAGCGCTAGGATTGACTCGCTAAAAGGGATGGACCAGCAAGAGGTCAACCAGAGTCCCCAGCAGAGTCGCCAGCTGTCGCTCCCAAAAGATTCGCATCCAACGGTACAAACGCGATAGTGGCGCGAAAAACAGAGTCACCAGCAATGTGTATTTATCCCAAGAGAGGGAAAGGAAACACTGCGTAAACCTGAAGGAAGGAAGGAAAGAGCATGGTCTTGTGACCAAAGGATCTGGGTTCGGGAGTCGGTTACGCGCGAGGAAGGTATTAGCATCCCACGCGTCCATCGTACCCGATGGGATCCACGCTTGCTTGTCTCGATCAAAGGGTGTCGCCAACTGGAACTCCGCTGGTGCTGGAAAGGAAAAGGGATGGGAAAAAGGAAAAAGAAGGAGGCGAGAGAGAGCAAGAAACAAATGTAGGGAAAATAAAAGAAGTGCTCGCATGGGCCCTACCCCACTGCCTACGTATCTCATCGGGAGCATGAGAATCAGAGCGACATAGTTCCCCTCACTATGGGTGGATTGTGTTTTTTAGGGAACGACTTACGTTCTAGCTCAGGTGTTGCAGCTCGCTGAATCGAGACTTAGGCGTTACCGTCTTGCAAGAGAACGAGTAGGAGCACGTTCGTACGCTGAGAGTGAGTGAGGTGAGAAAAGAATTCCAGAAGGAAAGGCGTTAGTGTTTGTTTGAAGTTTTTTAGCAAGAAGTGTTTTTTACAGTTATTTGTAACTTGCATTGAACCAAAGTCTTAAATACAGGAACGAATACTTTCGCGCATCGCCCCCAACAGGACGTACACTAGGTATTCTAGAAGAATGAGAGGAAGCCCCTCGTTCCCCACTTCCCACATAGAAGGCTCAAGTGCAATACACGTTAACCTTTATTACGTGTCTTGAATAAGTTTTGAGATGAGAAGAGAAGACGACACAAAGGAAACTCTAAGGGGAAACTAAGAGTCCTAATGTTATCATGCATGGATGTCCTATGGTTAGTGAGGTTTAGGAGAAAAGACTACCTAACCTAATGCTAATCCTACTCCAAGCTTAATCAGAAATTAAGTTGGACTAGGTAGCTCTAAAGGGAAAGGAATCCAAGACTTAAACAAGTCTTGAGATTCAAGGGAAGAGAAAGAGTGAAAGAGATGAAGAAGAAAGAGAAAGATAAGAAAAGAGATGGGGCAGAAAGCACATCATAATCATCATATCCAAATCATAACATAGAACATGCTTCAAAGATCATATAAGCACATCTCCAGTACACAAGTGAAAGCACACAAGAAAGGATGCAAGCAAACTTGCATAAGAAGTACAATTAAGCATCAACGAACTTTACACAAAGATGAAATGGATAAAGTAAGATGAACATGAATCCAAGTCAGAACTTAAGACATCTCATGATCTATCAATTCAAACACACAAAAGTATCTCACATCATGATGCATTATGAGCCAAAGAAGCAACAAAACATTTGATAATGATATGCATCATACAAATCATCCCAAAATGAACATGTGAAGTGAAAACCAAGTAATGAACTCAAGAGGGTAGTAGCATATGCATTAACAACATACCAATATCAAACTCAAGTCACACAAGATGAATCATTAAGTAACACATTCCAAACATGCATCAAAATTAGACAAGACATCCACTTATCATTCATGCAAGCAAACAAAGAAACACGTGAAGCAAAAAGTGAAATGAAAATCACATGATGAACCCTAAATAAAGAGGTCCAGAACCTCAAGCATGTCATTCAAATCAAACAAAAGGTTTCATACATGAATTGGATCACACAAGGAAGCAATCACAAGATTAGGTTGAGCACACCAAAGGATTCAAGTCAAAACATTGTCAACTTAGAAAATCAAGCACAAATAGGAAAATGGACAAATGAAGATGAATCTAAAGCCACAAGCAAGCTAATACAGAAAAGGATTACACCAAATAATCATGCCAAGCATCACTCAAACACAAGTAAGCAAATACACTCAAACCATGTCAAGTATCCAAGCATGCTTCAATCAAATTCAAACCACAAGTAGGCCTCAACCAAAAATAGCAAAGTGATCCAATAAATTCCCAAAAAATAATCCAAGGCAATTTTAGACATCCAATTAACATGTGCAAAAATATTGGAACAGAACTAACTCAAGAACATGTTCAAAAGTTCTTCACAAGTCAATATATGCACATAATCGTGTATGAATCGAGGAGCATCAAAAATCACATGAAAAACAATCAAAGTTGATCACCAAGGCATCAACATGACATTAAAACATTCCTCATTTAAGTATCAAGACATGGCAAAAAAATCAGCTCAAGAAGGCATGACAAAGTCATCAAACATAAGCACTAATCACAAGGGTAAACATGGAAGACACTTTGGAAAAGAAAATCAGAAATAATTACGAAAATAAATGGAAAATGAAAATAAAATTCATATAAAATTAAATAAGACATTAAAATACGTTCATGAATTTTTTTGGAATTTTTTGATAAAATAAAGTATTTTTAATAATTAAAATAAAGAAACGAAAATAAATAAAAAAATAAAAAGAAGTGATTGAAATGGAGGGGGTCTGCTAACACTACAACGTTTGGGCCTGGACTGAGAGGGGGTGTGTAGAGAAAACTCGCTGGCCCATGAAGATATGTCACATGTGTTCAGAATTTTAATATAAAAAAGAAAACAAATGGTTTTAAGTGTAACCAAAAAAAGCATGTGACTTATGTATCAATTGGTCCATTTCCTTTAAGTGACTAAAAGACAAAAAATAAAGCATGACCAACCAAACCTTGCCACATCATCACCATCAAGCTTCAGCCATGCAAATATTTCAGCACGTGAACAGTAACCCGCGGCCGGGAAAATGCAGCACCGCGCCGGTCCGGCCGCCCACCGCCGGCGGCGGATGGTCCGACCGAAAATGGAGAAACAAAGACACCCCCCCCCCCCCTCAGTTTTTCGCGTAGACTTCAAAAATGGCCTTGGTTTTCTCTAAAACTTCCTCTAAATCCGTGAAAAATCAGTTTCAAGAATAAACACTTATGGTTCCATAATCACAAATCAAAACAACATACATACTACAATGTAGTGCACTCCATGGTGAGTCCAAATATGCAAAAATAATTGAAAAACAACCATTAAAACTCAAGAAAAACAAGGATTCAAGTTTGCACACCATAAATGAAACTCCATTAAAACACAAAAATAATTATGCAAACATTGCCTACCCTAAGGTAGGACTTCAGATGCACCCAACATGAACATAAAACAGAGCTAAAATGCAAGCTTAGAGTTGAAGAAAGTTACTCAACGGAGTGGCTCCGTTGGCCCTTGAAACTACGTAGAAACTTCAAACAAATGCTTCCAATGGTCTCTTTGTATCTCAGTGATGAAGAACCAAGCGAAAAATGCAGAGAAACTTGGAGGAAATGAGAGTTTTTTTAGAGAGAGGTTTTTAGAGTGAGAGAGGATTCTTGAGTTTGTGGCTGCTGAGAATGAGTCTCTCATGCTAGGGTTTCACATTTAGCTTATATATGAAGCTTTGGTGTGGTAAAAACAAATGCATTGTGGTTAAAACTTAAGGTTAAAGTTTTGAGAAAAATTTGAAAATGAGTGAAAATGGTGGTGGTACAAGCTCACATGGCATGGTGTGTTTTTTCTGTCATCTTGTGTGGACAATGGCTGAGGAATTCAGAGTGGATTAGTGGAAACAACAATCCTTGTTGAACAAGTTTAGAGAATTTTCATTTTTGGAAAAAATATTCAAAAGTGTGCATGGGTGGTACATACAAGGTTTGGTTACTTATGGCAATGTTTTGCAAGGCATTTTGGCACATAATTCGTGTGATTTGGGACAGGTCTTGGTTGCTGCAAGATTATGGCACATAATGCATCACTTCATTCATGAGATATAATTCCAAGTTAACAACTTTGAGCCACCATTAACCAATGAATTCTAAATCAATTTGTGTCATCAAATGCTCTTTAGAAAGCTTGCATATCAAGGAGTAATTTTGATGTCCAAGGCAAGTTGAAATGGTGCTTGGAAGTTACTTAAAAATGAGCATGAACATTGGTGTACCAAGTTGTCTGAAAAGTAACTTAGAAAAATTCGGAGTTATTTTCAATTTTCCAACTTGAAAACTCCATCTTTAAAACATCATAACTCTCTCAAAAATGATCCAAATGGGACAAACTTTACATGGTTGGAAAGCTTGAAATGGGCCCTATAACTTTCATGTGAAAAAGTTTTCCAAATGGAGCTTGAATAATAGTGTAAAATGGTCATGAAGATGACTGAATTTATGTTAGAACTTTCCAAAAATAGAAAGTTTCTTAAACCTATTTCCTTCCAAAAATGGTAAGTTCTCAAAATTCTTGATTTTTGACAATTCCTTGATCATTCCTTGATCAAATCTCATCCATTGATCATATTTGACTTGAAAATGATCATGTTGACCTCAAAAGTCAGGAGTTGACTTTTTCAACAAATAGTTGACTTTATTCCCAATTCTCTTGATTTTCAATCTTCCGATCAATTGAAACCCTTCTGAACCAACTTGATGGACAATTCTCCAACCTTAGACACTTAGGGACATGAGGAGCAACATGGAATCAAGTCTTACCCAAAAAATCAGAAATAAACTGATTTATGGCAAACCCTAGCTTTGGTACCCTCTGGTTAGGAGGAGATAGCACATCCTCCAAATTCAAATTCCTCTGAGTATGATGTGTGTCATGTCCACCAATGATGATAGGTGCCATTTGGAGATGATAAATAATCAAAGAGCTTATTCCTTTGAGGGTTAAATCTCGGAATCTCCAAAACCCTAATTTAAGAAATCAGGTTAGGAGAATGTGATTCCTTTGAATTCTCTTGCCAATCTTGATCTTATGATGAGATGATGGACCAAATAAGACACCTTGAGGCTTAAGGTTCCCTTGTGGCTCAAGAATTGATAGTATCAGGAATTTTGTCTCCTCTTAGCCCCTTGATAATACACATGAACTGTTGCTTGAAACCTTGAAAACCTCTTCTTCCCTTGAGTTAAACCAAGTACCTTGATCCCATGTTAAGAACCAATGATATGCAAAGGTGATGATGCAAGAATGAAATGAAACATAAGCCAGTTAGTGCTAGAAGTAAGAGGGCAAATTTTGAGGTGTTACAACTGGCAGAAAAGAACACGCAATTTACTATCTGAGCAAAAAGTTCACTGATTGTGAGACCAAATACTCACTCTTAGAGAAAACTTGTTGTGCTCTGGTCTGGGCCGCTTGACGCCTAAGACAATACATGATTTGCCATACTACTTTATTGATATCCAAAATGGATCCGATAAAGTACATATTTGAGAAGCCTGCTGTCTCTGGAAGGATTGCTCAGTGGCAGATGCTGTTAATTGAGTATGATATCCAACATGTTACCCAGAAAGCAATAAAAGGGAGCATCTTGTCTGACTACCTTGCTCATCAACCTGTGGAGGGTTATCAACAAATGAAGTTTGACTTTCCCGATGAGGATGTTCTGTTTATCAGAGATTATGAGACTCCGGACCCTGACATAGGACCCGAACCAGGGGCGTGATTGACGCTCGTGTTCGACGGTGCCTCCAATGCTAAAGTTCGTGGAATTGGTGCTATCCTCATCTCTCCGACAGGTTTTCACCTTTCATTCACTGCCAGATTATGCTTTGCATGCACCAAAGATATGGTTGAATATGAGGCATGTATCTACGGTATTGAAGCGGAAATTGACATGAGAATCAAGATTCTTGAGGTCTATGGAGATTCTGCTTTGGTTATTGGCCAAGTCAGAGGGAAATTTGTGACTCGGGATTCCATGCTGGTTCCGTACCAAAAACACATCGCGAAATTGATTCCTTACTTTGATGAAATCTCTTTTCATCATATCCCTAGAGAGGAAAATCAATTAGCCGATGCTCTTGCCACCCTGGAATCCATGTTCAAGGTCGAGTGGAAAAATGAAGCTCCTTTTATCTGCATTGATCATTTGATCAAACCAGCGCACTGTTTAGCAATCAAGGACGAGTCTGACGACAAGCCTTGGTTCTACGACATTAAGAGATATCTGGAAAAACAGGAATATCTTGAAGGTATTACTATCATTGACAAAAAAGCTCTTCGACGGCTCTGTGCCAAATTTTTCTTAAGTGGTGGTGTACTGTACAAGAGGAATTATGATTCTGTGTTGCTCATATGCGTGGATAGACACGAAGCAAACACGGTCATAAGGTCCATACATGAGGGCTACGAGGGTGTACATGCTAAAGGTACTACTATGACCAAAAATATCCTTCGAGCTAGGTATTATTGGACAACAATGGAGGTAGATTGTTACAACTTTTCCAAAAGATGTCACAAGTTCCAAATCTATGGTGACAAGATCCATGTTCCTCCTACTCCCCTGAATGTTTTGACTTCACCTTGGCCACTCTCTATGTGGGGTATTGATATGATTGAAATGATCGAACCGAAGGCTTCCAATGGTCATCGATTCAATCTAGTTGCTATCGATTACTTTACCAAGTGGGTTGAAACTGCTTCTTACACAAATGTTACACGACAAGTGGTTGCCAGATTTATCAAGAAGGAGATAATTTGTCGCTATGGTATTCCTAACAGCATTATCACTGACAATGCAAGTAACCTAAACAACAAGATGATGAAGGAGTTGTGTCAAGAATTTAAGATCGAGCACCACAACTTTTCACCATATCGGCCCAAGATGAATGGTGTCATTAAAGCAGCAAACAAAAACATCAAGAGGATTGTCCAGAAAATGGTCAAAACTTACAAGGATTGGCACGAAATGCTTCCCTTTGCACTACATGGCTACAGAACTTCAGTTCGTACTTCTACTGGGGCAACTCTGTATTCGCTTGTGTATGGTATAGAGGTTGTTCTGCCAATTGAAGTCGAGATTCCTTCACTCAGAGTCATCATGGAAGCAGATCTTGATGAAGCCGAATGGGTCCAATCCAGATATGACTAACTGAATCTCATCGAAGAGAAACGCCTTACAGCTGTTTGTCATGGTCAATTGTATCAGAGACGTCTCAAGCGTGCTTTTAACAAGAAAGTTCTCCCTCGAGCATTCAAAGAAGGAAAACTCGTGCTCAAGAGGTATTCACCCGTTCACTCAGATCCACTCGGTAAGTGGACTCCCAACTACGAAAGACCTTTTGTTGTCAAGAAGGCTTTCTCAGGCGGAGCCCTGATCCTCACCACCATGGATGGGGAAGAGTTGTAATCGCCCGTGAACTCCGATGCAGTCAAAAAATATTATGCCTAGAAAAAAATGGATAAAGAGCCCGCTAGATTGACATCCGCAAGGACAATCTAGGCAAAAATGGGCATCCCGATGGACAAAAAAAAAGAAATGTCCATGCAAAAGTTAGGGACAATGCAAAAAATAATAATGGCCCGCTAAGTTGAAAACCCAAAAGGGCGACTTAGGCAAAAATGGGTATCCCGGTGGACGAAAAAAATAGAAATATGTCCAGACAAAAGATAGGGATAAAGGCATTTAACTGTGAACACTTGAGCCTCTCTTCATCATAGTTGGACATCAGACGGTAACAGAGCGGTCAAATCATCATCAACTGGCATAAGGTGTTGAGACCTAGACTTACAGTGGATGGTAGCCAATGTTGTAATTAATGCAAAACATAATTTCCCTTTGTCGTTACTTTTGTTTTTCAATTTTATTGCAAATTTCCTCATCAAGGATTTTTGCATCCTCGTACACATCTTATGTACATATTTTTCACATTCAATAAAAATGCATCATTTGATTTCTCAATTGTTTTCTTTTCAGTATTTTGTTTGCAAAGTAAACGTTTATTTGTGATCATATAATACTATAAAGCATTGAGAATAATAAAAAGCTAAATCAATAGAGAAAGCATTATGCATTGCATATTTCGCTGGTAACTCCTACGGGATAATTGGTAATATCCATTGGCAAGCCTAATGCCCGTTTAGCACTATGGTGGTTCTTTAAAGAGGTGGTCATTTCCTCGTCAGAGCCATCACTTCCCCAACAAGCACCATTATGGTTCTTCAGAAAGGTTGTTCACCTTCCATTTCTCAGCAGATCCATAATGCCCCCAATAAAGTTTCCATGTTGTACCTCAAGTGGAGACTTGATTGTTTTCTTGTCCCCAAGCAAAAGTCAGGCATCATTTCCAGCAGATCGAAACCGTCATTCCCCAGCAGCGGTATATTTTGGTTTCTTGTCTTCCCCAAGCAGAGAAAATCCTTCAAACCTTGGAATGCCTTTGAGTAGAATATGTTAAGAATGTAAGGTTGTTCCCCAGACATAGTCAATCATGGTTTGAAGATCATCCTGGCTCTTTCGGTAATGGTGGTAATAGCTTGGAAATCTGAGATCTCTAAGTTATTTCCCCAGCGGAGTCGTCATCCGTGGATTTCTTTCCCCAGCTGAAGATGTCGAGTTCTTTTTTCTACAATCTCTGTCTAACCACCACACAATACTTCAACTAACACCTTTGCAAGACATGATATCAAGCATCATGTAGAAAAGCATATATATAACATATGCATCAAGCATACTCCCTTTTGGCCGGATCCATCTCCTTAGCAGATATTCAGCCAGACCCTCAATCAAGCTCTCACAGCATTCACCTCTACCAAACATTTCTCTTGTCGCCGTCGGCCAAATTTTTGAGCTACTCTTTTATTTAATCCCCTTCTACCTCGAATCATCAAAAAGCTGGCGCAATTTGAACATTCAGGTCCAAGAGGATTAAATAGGGGTAGTTGTTGTAACCCGAAATTTGACCTCCCATTTTCCCTTTTGCATAAGCATGTGAATTCGCATCGCTGGAATAAGCATCCGTATCTTTTTCTCTATGATTCTTGTTGCAGGAATATTTCAGTTTTTTTCCAAGCCCGATTAATCGCATCCTCTCAAGGTCATCAAATCCTCAAAACAAGCACAAAATAAGGGTTTCCATGATTATTCATCAAAACAAGAGGTGGAAAATTGAAACCGGGACTTCAACACTTGTTCATAAGCAATTTGGGCAAATTTGCCTCGAGTAACCGATTACTATGTTTCTAGGAAAAAACAGGGTAATTGATTACCCTGTATTATTTTGCAATTCCTGCTGCATTTTTGGGACAGCAACCTGGCACTCTCTTTGATCTTGGATTCTACTTGGTTCTAGCATTGTGTGGAACATTCTAGACAGTCCAAGACCATTCAAGACATTACACTTACATTTATTCCAATGCATCACTTTGAATTAAGTGCATCGTGTTCCTTAATTTCCAAGTATGTGAACCTTCTTTGATTTGGATTTGCATTGGGATTGCTCCACCGAGTTAACTACCTAACTAACTGAGTTAACCGCTGACTCGGTGAGTCAAGTGTAACTAACTCCCAAACTAGCTCCCAAGCTAGCTCCAAAGCATATTCCAAACCTATCAACTCCAAACCAAAACTCTATATAAACAAGCCTCCACAATTTCACAAAGGAACTTCAACTATTTCACACATTTCTCACTCTCTTCATTCTCAATTCTCCCACGTTCTCTCTGAATTTTTCTGCAACTTCTTCATCTTCATCTACATTTTCTTCTCATACCTCACCATAGCTCAATTTCATCATTGAGGAGTAGCTACTTTCACCTTGGAAATGATTATTTCTTGAGCTTAACCTTCCTCATCTTGCAATTCTACTTGATTATCTGGAGTTTTATTAGCTTTTGGATTCATCTCAAGTGTTTGTTTCAAGATTCCACGGGGAATTAGTATTTTGGAGATTGCGTCGCAATTTGCTCGGTTTCTTTACGATTCGGAAACAATTGAAGATTCCTCTGGTTTTCTTTGATTAACTTCATCAAGATTCATTTGCAACAACATCCAAGGCACATCTCAGCCTTGTAGGTTGGTCCTTCTTTGCACATTTTACTGTTTCGTACATTTTCGCATCATTCACGATGTAGTTTTGATGCTTTTTTGTGTGTGAATTGATTATGCCATTACTTGATCCATGATCTTGATGATTTAATTGATTCCATTTTTGGTTGTTTGCTATTGTTAAACTTGATTTTCGTGCACAAATTTATACCCTAGCATGTGGTAGTCTGGACAAGTGATTTAGGTGCTGAAAGTGCTTTTTGAAAAACTGTTTTTACCACAGTTACAGTGGTAATCGGTTACTCATATCAGGATAACCAATTACTCTGTGCAATTTTTACTAGTTTTGCCTTTTTTAAGCAAGTAACCGATTACCTGCTTTGCGGTAATCGATTACCATTGTACAGAGTGCTTTTTTTTAGTTTTTCAAGCTTGTTTGCCATGCGTTTCTCCTCTAACCTCCATAGATTGGTATGATTAATTTTTATGGATGTTTTAGGTGTTGTTTCACTTCATTTTGAAGCATGATTGTAAATTTTCCGATGCTCGATCTTTCGATTTTGTAATTGTGTTCATTCTTGGCATTGTATGAACATAATCATTCTTGCACAATTTTATCCACATAATACCATGATTTGTGATGCATATTGAATACATTTGGCACTGTTTTGCACTTTCATTCATGTTTGAATTAAGTTTGTTCTTCAAAGAATAAGCTTAATCTTGTATACTCAATAATGCACCCTTTTGCTTTAATAATTTTTCATTTCATTTGGAAAATTATTAGCATATTCTTCCCTTTTGATTAATTAATCGAAACTTTGTTTCGATTATTGATCTTCCCTTTGGCGCTTCTCTTTAGGCTTCCTTTAGAGCTTTCGTACTCTCTCTTCCCTAGCGGAGTCAGAGTTTCGCGCGACACTGGAGCACTGTACAACTTAGAGCTGTTATGCTGTCCATTTCATTTTCTGCACTACACCCTGTGTGTTAGAGAAGGAATGGGAATGGAGAATTCCTACTCTC
The DNA here is from genome assembly GCA_022829125.1 of Lathyrus tuberosus. Lineage (NCBI taxonomy): Eukaryota > Viridiplantae > Streptophyta > Magnoliopsida > Fabales > Fabaceae > Lathyrus > Lathyrus tuberosus. The sequence goes on along the minus strand of JALAZF010000241.1, from coordinate 299,428 downwards.
ATTTTGACTACTTCAGGTAGGGGACGAATGACCCTGTGCCTGGCTTAGCCACCTCTATCTCCAGGCGGTAGTGTATCTCCTTCCCCAGCTGAGTCGGTCGCCGATCACTCTTACCTCTTTTAATCTGTCTTTTTATCCATCAACATTCCCTTGGTTCGCGATCATTGGCAATCTTTAGAGAGTCAACCTCTTGCTCTTATTTCAATACCTTTCTTTTGTTCTCTTCAAGAGAGTTTCAATTACCTTTTCTTGTGGCTAGTCACTTCTTTTGTTGATTCCCCCATGAGAGTCGTAATCACTTGTTCTTTGGTTGATCACAGTCACACTGTTAAAACCAATTCTCTATTTCCTCTACAGTCGCATTCTTTCTTTGGTTAACCACAGTGCTTCTATTAAATACTAAAACTTTTGCGGAGTTTGCAAACTTCTCTTGGTTCTTCTCCCTTTGATTGGTTAACCACTGCCTGTCAGTTAAAACACCAATTTTCACCTTCTTCTCAGTTAACCATAGCCTGTCTGTTATAATACTGATCCCCTTCGAGTTAATCACCTTCTCTTGGTTAATCACTCGTTTCTTTTCGGTTAATCACAGTCTTTCTGTTCACACCGAATTCCCAACGGTTGGCAACCTTCTTTTGGTTCAAATACCCTTTCGTTGGTCAAGTGCTTCTTGTTCAGTTAATACCAACATCCCCTTTGGGTCACAACCTTTGCTTGGTTCTACACCCGTTCTTTTTGGTTTATCACAGTTTACCTATTAAAACCTTTCTCTCCCCCAGAGTTGCAATCTTTGCTTTCCTCGGTTAACCACTGTTTATCAGTTAATATACCAAAATCCCTTCAGAGTCATACACCTTCTCTTGGCTCAGTCACTACTACAAAAAACCCATTTAGCAACGGTTGGGAATGACATACAATGACGCGGGCGAAGGCGTTGTTATGTACATTATTGTTGTAAGTTCGTCGTTTCTACAATGGTCTGGAAACTGTTGTTGTATTCTGGAAGCGCGCGATATATTGCAACGGTTAGGTATTTCAACCGTTGTAATATATATTAACTATCACAACGGTTATTAGTATGAACCGTTGTCATATATGTTAACTATCACAACGGTTATTTGTCTCAACTGTTGTGGAATGTATCCTTAGTTTATTAAATACAAATGTATATTGCTTGTTTTACCATCCACCTTATTATATAAATACAACCATTAAAATTGGTAAAGAACTATATAATTTGAAAATTAAACTGTTCTTGAAAACCAACTTAAACACACCACTGTTTTCCAAATTGCATCCATTTCATTCCGCACATTTTATGTTCCTTAACATAAAATTTATGGTTCGATGGTCGGCTTCCTTCAATCCATCGATATCTTTTGTTATAGTTTACCTCATCATCGCCAAAAATCACCACGATTTTATCATCATAACAATGATCATGATCTTAACAACCACGGCGATTAGTGACGACGATGAGGTAAACTATAATAAAAGATATCGATGAATTAAAGGAAATGGACCATTGGACCATAAATTTTATGTTAAGGAACATTAAATGTGCTGAATGAAATGGATGCAATTCAGAAAACATTGACATGATAAAGGTTGGTTTTCAAATACATCCTAATTTTCAGATTATAATGTTCTATAGCAATTTAACTGATTGCATTTTCAATAAAAGGATAGTGAAACAAACAATATACATAGTATATAATAAACTAAATTTCATATACAATATCAGAATGAATTCATATATATGTACCTTATCAGAATGAATTCATATATAGGTACCACCATCATCATCACCATGTGAAACAAATCCTAAGAAGTGGGAAGCAATGATGAAAATTAGTTAGTATTAAATTTAACTATATAAAATATACATAGTATATATATAATAAACTAATGTTCTATATCAATTTTACTGATTGCATTTTCAATAAAAGGATAGTAAAACAAACAATGTACATAGTATATAATAAACTAAATTTCATATACAATATAAGAATGAATTCATATATATGTCCCTTATCAAAATGAATTCATATATATATATATGTACCCCCATCATCATCACCATGTGAAACAAACCCTAAGAAGTGGGAAGCAAAGAAGAAAATTAGTTAGTATTCAAAACAAAACAACGAAAAGTTGAAACAAAACCCTAAGAAGTGGGACTGTACCATTACAATGAAGTTCACCTTGCTTGTGAAGCATTGAAGTCGAATCTGCACAAAATGAGAACAATCAACAAAAACAACATGAAGCAAATGAGATAATATGAACTATTTAACAAAAAGATTGAAGTAGAAGACTACCTTATTTTCCATAAACAATATGTACATTACGCTTGCTACCGCCAGCATCATCACCATGTTCATCTAGTTTTAGATTCTACAGGAAGAACTACAAGGAGGAAGAAGCTTAAATCAAAAGCTTCATACTTCTTGTATTTCTTCCCGCAGATTCTAAAAAAAGATGAAGTTTGGGTGCTAGGGTTTCGCTGTGAAGGAAACGACGCGACTGTCAAAAAGGGAAAGTTAATTCCCTTATATAGGTAAATGTTTCACAACGGTTTTCTTAAATAACTGTTATGATAGATTATATATTAACTTAATAATATCACAACGGTTAGTTATAATAACCGTAGCGATACCCCTTATACGTGGTACAAGGTTCGACACCAGGCAACAACATTTTCCTGAAATTACGCCTGGATTATAAGTGATATCGCTACGGTCATTACTTATAACCGTCGTGATATTATTAACCGTTGCACTTCCCAACATATGAACGGTTTACAAGAAAATATAGTTCCAGAATATGAACGGTTTACAAGTTATCATCATTACAAGCATTAAACTATCAGTCTTTTCATCTTCAACCTCATCTATAAATAGACAATTTTACATATCTAAATAATATATTCTTCGTAACAATGAGTTCAACAAATGAGAATCCAGAAACCTTAATGAGGAACGCCATGCGCCAATCCAGGAGGTCGTCCAACCAGCAACTGCCAACTTCAGGGATGCCTTAAGGGTAAGGAAGGATAAGAAGAAGAAGAAGAAGAAGAAGAAGAAGCCGAAGAAGAAGAAGATAAAGAAGAAAAGGAGGCCTGTATATTATGATTCCGATGAGGGGAGTGAGGAGAGATGTCTAGATTATGAAGATGCAGTTTATGCTATGGGCTCTGATAATGATCTTGATATGTAATATGTTTATCAATGTACTCTTAATGGAATATTAAAATAAAATCATGTCTATATATGTTCATCTCTTACAGTTTTATTTTTAAAGTTATATATATACTCTATTGCACTTAAAAATACTAAAGAATACAGTGCTGTGAATCGAAGCGTGATACATGTAGTACAACGGTCTTCTAATACAAGCGTGTTAAAATGTAAAAAATATGGAAAAAAAAATATAGAGCTGGGAATCGAAGCTTGTTACACAGCTTGTATTACAACAATTATGTAATACAACCGTCGTTAAATATGGCGTTATAAATTTTTAATCCTGTTACAACGGTGGGATACGAAACCGTGGTAAACCTAGCGTCGTTAAATGGGGTTTTCCTAGTAGTGAGTACTCTCTCCTATTGGTTCATCACAGCCTGTCTGTTGGCCCAATTCTTTTTCCCCACCAGAGTCGTTATATCTTTTTTCTTCTTCGGTTAACCACTGTCATTCAGTTAACATACCGACCCCTTTTCCTTCTAGTTTCAACACCATCCCTTTGCTTATTCCCCCAGTAGGGTCGCTAACCCTCTGATCCCCAGCATAGTCATTGTGTTCTTTTACTCCCCAGTGGAGTCTCTATTATCCTTTTGCTCCTTTCTCTTCTTGGTTTCTACACCACTCTTGCACTTTATCTTCCGCACAGTTACTATCTTTTCCTTTGCACTCCTTTCTGGGTTTTGACACCAATTCTTTTGAATCCCCGACGGAGTTTTCTCTACTTCTTTTTCTCTTGGTTTTGACACCACTTTCCTTTTCCTTTTCCGTCTTGGTTCCACGAACTACGGAAGCTCTGATTCTGTATTCATTCGAATGTAAGATACGTAGGCTCAAGATTGCGATGATCTTGGTGAGCACACTTCCACCTTTTTCCATTCCTCTTCTTTGTCCCTAGTTCCATGAACTATGGAGCTCTGATTTCCTCATTGCACTATGAGGGTACGTAGGCACGAGCGCCCTAATCCTCCGCGAGCACTCTCTTTCTTCATCTTTCTCTCTCTCTCTCTCTCTCTCTCTCTCTCTCTCTCTCTCTCTCTCTCTCTCTCTCTCTCTCTCTAGCTAGAAGCCTTTAGATAGATAACCCATCCAAGCCTAGAAGCAAACGAAATAGTTCTCGTCGAGTACGACGGATGCGTAAGGTGCTAGCACCTTCCTTTCGCATAACCGACCCCCTGGCCCGTTTCTCTTCCCTTTGGGTTTTGTCGATATTTTCCCTGTCCTTTGGGACTAAATAAAGTTCGGTGGCGACTATTTTGTATCTTTGGGTGTGCGATTCACTCAGGAATAATCCCGCTAGCTTCATCGACACATCACAATATACTATAAAAGACTCACTCGGATTAGGCAAAACCAATACTGGAGCAGTCGTCAACTTCTTCTTCAATTCCACAAAACTCTCCTCACACGCAACATCCCACACATAAGCTTGGCCCTTTCGAGTCAATTGAGTCAAAGGTAATGCCAACTTAGAAAAGCCTTCAACAAACTTTTGATAATAACCTGCTAGCCCAAGAAAAATTTGTACTTCAGTAGCAGACTTCAGAGTCTCCCACTGTAACACATCATCAATCTTAGAATGATCAACTGCAATCCCGCAACTCGAAATCACATGGCCAAGAAAACTCACTTCCTTCAACCAAAACTCACATTTTGATAGTTTTACATACGACTTCTTCTCTTTCAACACTTGCAACACAGTTTGTAAATGCTCAACATGCTCTTCTTCTGATTTAGAGTAGATCAGAATATCATCAATGAAGACCACGACAAACTTATCCAAATACTCATTAAAAATCTGATTCATATACTCCAAGAACACACTTGGTGCATTGGATATGCCAAGCGACATCACAATGTATTCATAGTGACCATACCTCATCCTGAAAGTTGTCTTTGAAATATCATATGGTTTAACACGAATCTGATGATAACCAGACCTCAAATCAATCTTGCTGAACACACAAGGGCCTACTAACTGATCCATCAAATCGTCAATTCTCAGAAGTGGATATTCATTCTTGATAGTCACTTTATTCAACTGCCTGTAATCAACACACAACCTCATATTGCCGCCTTTCTTCTTGACTAATAATACACGAGCACCCCACGGAGAAACACTTGGTCAAACAAACTTCTTCTCAAGCAATTCTTCCAATTGTTTCTTTAATTCACCTAAGTCAGAAGTTGGCATCCTATAAGGAGCCATTGACACCGGACTAGTACCTGGTATCAATTCCACCGCAAACTCTACTTCACGCTCTGGAGGCAAATCACTTATGTTGTCTGGAAATACCTCTAAAAATTCACCTACAACAGGTAATTCAACTCTTGTAACTTCACGATCAACTTGCAACGATGCAAACATTGCAAACATCAAGGCTTCATCTTATAGAAGTTCATCCACTTGCTTAACAGACTAAAACATCAACTCTCCACTATCATCAAACTTAGGAAACCTCACGGACTTATTATAAGAGTTGATATGAACATAGTTGAACTCTAACCAATTCATTCCAAGGATGACATCAATTTGGTGCAAAGGTAGACACACAAAATCCATCACAAAACTCTTCCCAAAAATAGTCAAGGGACAACCCGAACAAACAAAAGTAGTAGTAACAGATCCATTAGCAGGAGTATCTATCACCATACTACCATTCATATCAGACAATTTTAATCCCAACATAGTGGCACATTCAAGAGAAATAAATGAATGAGTAGCACCAGTATCAATAATAACAACCAACTCAACATTGTTAATAAAACAAGTACCTCAAAACAAGTTATCCTTCTTAGGAACTTCTGAACCTTTAAAAGAAAACACTCTGCCATTCGTCTGAGCAGCAGTAGCAGTCCTCTTTGGCCTCTGACATTGGGTAGTGATGTGCCCCTGTTCACCATAATTGAAACAAGTCGGACCTTCATTCTTGCAATCAGTAACTCGATGATCTGTCTTCCCACATCTGTAACATCTCAGCATGTTATTGTTGCAACCATCAGCACGACGACCCTGCTCGCCGCACTTGAAACACTTAACAGAAGCGGGAGCCCCTCCCCCACTTATCTTCTTCCCATCTGAAACCTTCTGCTTCCCCTTGTCAGTTGGAGTTACATAAGATTTTCCTAGAAATTGTCCTTTCCCTTTCTTCTCACTAAGATTCTTGTAGTGAGCAGATCGGGCTCTACTATCCTCATCGTAGACCCTACTCTTATCCACCAGTTCAACATACTCTTTATTATTATTATAATTCCAAATAATGTAAACTAAATTATTCAAATCTACATAATTTTATTCATCACCCAATATTCCTCTTATTTCCCCACCACACATCAACATACATCATATAAATAAATCAGAATTCACAAATAATCATTTAGATAAATAATTCTAAATTTTTAGGGTGTTACACGTGACCCACTATTATGAAGTAGCATGCGGTTGTATATGCATTACTTATAATCACAGTCGTATGACCATTGTAGAAAATCTAAAAGTGCGTGACATATTACCATGGTTGCTTTAACTAACCGTTGTAATATATTAAAGGTCCCATATTTGATTCTTAGCATCGTCTTTTTGGTATATATATTATTCTGGACAACGATCACTCTACAACCACGATCATATTTAACATCTGTCATTAAATTATCTGCTTTTTTTTAAAAAAAAATATACTTTTTGATATTTTTCCATTTTTAACATGTATTTTTGTGAACTGTATCAGATCAGAAACAACAATTGTATCATAACAATAATTGTATTGTATTACATCAAATCCATATATTGGATTAAGAACTAAACATTGTATGTATATTACATCAAAAGAAAAATGGCACAAAACAAACTACAACACATTATATAACATCACATAATTGTATCTTAGTGTTTTGGTTTCTTGTCTCTTGGTGTCTTGACTTTAAACACCTACAATTTCAAATAATCATACTTATTAGTAAATATACTTAGAAATAATAACTTACATTAAATTATGAATAAAGAATAAAATACTTACTTGTTAATTTTCCCATACGCCTTCATTATGATCGATACGAATAGCATGCACACCATCTCTATCAACTTCGTCATATGTGGCAGGCACTTGTGTTATGTAAAAAGGAGTAGAAGGAATATCAAAACTTTCATCACTACTAGGAATGTATTTTCCTTGGAGAACGATTGACCATTTCCCCGATGTGTCTGAAGGGTCGGTCACATAGAAAACTTATTTTGCTTGTGAAGCCATGATGAATGGTTCGGTAATATAATTTGTCTTTCCAAGGTCAACCCGGGTGAATCCTAAATCATCAGTTTGTACACCATTAATATTATTGGGAACCACTTGCATTTAAATAAAGGAACTTTGAAGATAACATAATAAATCTCTCAAATCTCCTCAATGACACCATAGAACACACTAGATGCGAATATTGGATTCTTATCTTTCGAACTAGAGAAATACATGGATTCGGCCTCAACTATAACCCCACTATTTTTCATTGTACTACGATCATCTTTTATTTTGTATAAAAGGTATAATGACCAATATCATATGCATTCCAAGTTATCACATTAAGTTTTGGCATGTACGACAACCATCTAATTGTCTCGGATGAACTATGATCATTTGGTATCCTTTTATTAAACTAATCTAGGAATTTCTTGTTATGCTCGATCAACAACAAATTGTCACTCATTCGTGGATATATTTTCTTCAAAAGTATTTTGTGAGTAGCCATGTAAGGTTGAACTTCTTCAAGATTATTCAATATATAGAATGTGCCTGAATAACTACATCTCGAGCCATTGACTTAACATTTAAACCATGAATACCTCTACCTTCATTGTCATCATGACGAGACTTTGGAATTCCTATAGACTCTGCTTCTGACAAATAGTTTATATAAAACTCAATAGCTTCTTTTGTGATGTACCTTTCAACAATCGAAGCTTTCGGCCGGTGATGATTCTTTGTATATCCTTTAAAAATCTTCATGTATCGCTCTATTGGATACACCCACCTTAAATAAACAAGACCACAAAATTTGATTTCTCTGACTAGATGAACAAGTAACTGAACCATAATGTCAAAAAATGATAGAGGAAAATACATCTCCAGTTGACACAAGATTATGGCAGCTTCATCTTCTAATTCATCTAATTTTTGGAAATCAAGAACTTTATTACATATGGCATTGAAGAACAGACACAATCTGCTTATAGTTACTCTCACATTTTTTGGTAGGAAGCCACGGATAGCCACTGGAAGAAGTTGTTGCATCAATACATGACAATCATGAGGTTTTAAACCAATAAACTTTAGATCTTTCATTGATATGTGTTTCTTGATGTTTGATGAGTAACTTTGGGAAACTTTGATACCATGCAAACAATCTCAAAAACTTTTCTTTTCCTTTTTACATATAGTGTAACAAGCCGGAGGCAGATAAGTTCTTTTCCCTTTTCCTATTGTAACCAATTTTTTTCGTATACCCATCGCCTCCATATCGAGACAAGACTGCTTACTATATTTACTCTTTCCTTGAATGTTTAGAAGTGTTTCAATCAAACTATCACACACATTTTTCTCCATATGCATCACATCAAAACAATGCCTTATATCGAGACTTGACCAATATGGAAGATCAAAGAACATATACCTCTTTTTCCATATATTTTTCTCAATTGGCCCTTTTCCTTTTTCTCTCTTTCCGAAGACAACATTAATGTATTTCTGTCGTTGATAAACTTCATCTCTGGTTAAAGGTTTAGGAGCAATATCAAACTCTTGCTCTCCATTAAAAGCCTTCTGTAATCTACGATAAGAATGACCGGGTTTTAGAAATTTTCGATGCCCAAGGTAAACAGTCTTTTTTCCAAATTCAGGTTGGTGATAACATGTATTAGATTCACAAATAGGACACGTTTTATGTCCTTTGACACTATAACCATCCAAATTACCATATGCAGGAAAGTCGTTGATTGTGCAAAATAACATTGCACGCATCTTAAACTTTTCACCAGAATATGCATCATTACGTCAATGCCTTACTCCCACAAAAGTCTTAAATTTTCAATTAATGGACCTAGATAAACATCTATGTCGTTTCCATATTGTCGTGGTCCAGAAATTATCATACTTAATAACATATACTTACGCTTCATACACAACCAAGGAGATAGGTTGTAAATCGTGAGAAGAACAGGCCACGAAGAATGGTTAATACTCAGATTAGCAAAGGGGTTCATTCCATCGGTGGCAAGCCCAAGCCTAAGTTTTCTTGGCTCAGTGCCAAAATCCGGAAACAACGAATCAATTTTCTTCCATTGCAAAGAATCAACTACATGGTGTATGTTTCCATCACATTTTCTTTCATCTGTATGCCATCTAATATTCTTTGCGTCATTTGCATTAGCAAAAAGTCTCTTAAATTTTGAAATTATTGGCAAGTATCATAACACTTTAGCATGAGGAATCTTCCTACTAACATTGTCATTGTCATTGTCATCACCATTGTTGTCCTTCAGCTTCTAATGCAACACCCCACATTCCGGACATTGATCCAAATTTTCATACTCTTTCCTGTATAATATGCAGTCATTAAGGAATGTATATATTTTTATATACTCCAAACTCATTGGACATAATATCTTTTTGGCATCATAACAACGATCAGGCAAATTATTATCTTCTGGTAGCATTTGTTTTACCAGATAAAGCAATTCCGTGAAACTTTTATCCGATCACCCATTTTTTGCTTTCAGATTAAACAATTTTAACACCGCAGACAATCGTGTAAAACTTGTGCACCCCTTATATAAAGGGGTGTCCTTATCACTACATAAAGTATAATAAATATGTGCTTTCTTAAAATAAGATTCTTGAATATCACGAAACATATCTTCTAGTCGGTCATCCATATATCCATCTTCATCAACTTTGTGACTTTGTGGCGCCATGTTTCACTTTTTTTCCACCTCACCATGCCACGTCAATATTGTATAATTTTGACATATACCATCACAACATAGGTGATGGAATATCTCATCCTTTGTACCTTATTTATATTCCCGCAATTAACTCAAGGACAATAAAACATACCATTATTGTTGGGAAGATTTTGATCAGCGTATTCAAGGAATTCAAGAACTTCTTTCTTATATACCGGACCTAATCTATCAGCTTTCATCCAACTATGATCCATAATAAATTCTGAAATTTATATCAAAACAATGTTGTGAATGGCACAACAAAATCTAAACCTAAAGCATATTCATAACAATAATACAACTTTAAATCTTAAGCATATGGATATCCATTGTAGCAAAGTTATAATATTTTTGTTCACTGCTAAATCCAACAAAAAAAATAAAGCATTAGGAAGATGATGAAGATTATCAAGAATTAGGAAGATGAGGAAGAGAGTGAAGTTTGCACGAAACATATCATACTTCAAAGATGAAGAGACCAAGAAAGAAGATAATGAAGATTATCAAGAATGAATATTCAAATGAACGAAGATTGTGAAGATGAAGATTTCGATATCGCTATCACTGCCGTGTCTGGTTTGTCGGTTTGCTAATTAGCTTAGGGCATATTATAAAGGAAATAATGAATCTATTTTGTTTTAAATTTATCATGAAAACATTTGTCTGCGGTTGTTATATCCAACCGTGGTTAAATAGTTTTCAAATTTTTATTTATTTATGAACTTAAGTGATACGCGATTTTTGTAATAGAAAAAATAGAAAAAAAAATTAGTTGCTAGGATTCAAAGCTTATAACACTTACTTTATCACCACGGTTGTTTATCTCAACCGTGATTAAATAACTTTAATATATATATATATATATATATATATATATATATATATATATATATATATATATATATATATCAGACACATTCAGTTTGCGATGGTGGAAAGCATATATATATATATATAGTATTATATTACCGAGTATATAAGTTGTATGTTGATTGTAATATAAAGCTTAGTATTTGTGTTTAATTAGGATTTTGGATGTGAATGATTTTGGATGTGAATGATTTTGATTGTGATATAAAGCTTACTACTCACACGTGTTATATTATTTCCAACACTCCCCCTCAAGTGTGAGTCCACAATGCTCCCCCTTCCTGTGGAAACTCTTTTGTCCACATATATATGTACCGCCGTTGACACCTATTACTAGGCACCTCTTATTAGGTATTTCAAATATACCTCTTCCTTGGGCATTTCGATTTCAATGGGACACCACTTCCTGGGCATTTCGATACATGTAAGACGGTCCCTTTACGAACCAAAGGCTCATGATACCATTTGTTAGCGCGTGATACCATTTGTTGGGGAGAGTTTCACACTAGGGAGCATTGAATATTAGGCCAAGAGAAACACAAGTAAGAGACACACAACATATTCACCCAAAACCTTAAGGTGGACAAGTGGTGTGTCTCTCACAAAGGTGTCTAATCCTACACTATGTATCAATGCTCCCTAGTGAACTCCCCTCAACAGTTTGTAGTTTTTTCAATAAAAGTTATGAATTAAACTTAATTAGTATTTAAAAGTATTTATTTATTTAAGTTAATATGTATTAAAATATAATATATTTTAAATTTTTAAGAGAACAAAGTGTAACTAAAACGAGTATTACTTCTTTTTTTTATATTTATTTTTTCATAAGTGAAAAATGTATATATATATATATATATATATATATTTATTTATTTATTTATTGACTTAATATCCTTTTTGGTCCCGTATCTTAATCTCGTGGTTCATTTTCATCCCATAACTTTAAAAAGATCCATATTGGTCCCTTAACTCTTCAAAACGTTTCATATTAGTCCTTTTTGTCCTATTAGCGACGGAAAAATTCAAAAATCAGTCGCTAAATTCATCGCTAATTAGACCAAAAAAAGACTAATTTGGAACGTTTTGAAGAGTTAAGGGACCAAAATGAACTCGAGGTTAAGATACGAGACCAAAAAGGGTATTAAGCCTTATTTATTTAAGAGAGTAATGGGTAATTTAAACATCTTTTAGTGGTGAATAATATGAATTTTTTTATATATTTACTTTTGATATACTTTAACATTAAAGAGAAAAGAAATATAATTTTGATAGAATTGGTAATGGTGTTGTTCATTTCAGTTATAACAAACTTTTGATTTATTGAGTTTTGATTAGTTAGCTACAAAGAGTGAGCAACTTATTGCATTTATAGTAGCAACCAGTTAACCTATTGTAGCATATGAGATATAATTTAACCTAACACTTGTCAGTCTTGGTAGTTATGATAGTTCTAAACTAACTATCCTAACATACCTCTAATATCCCCCCAACCTGTAACGACCCGAAAATCTAAATCAATTAATTAATTATTTGTTTAATTGAATTAGAAGGAATTAAGAGATTTTTGATAATTTTGGAGAATTTTGGAAAAAGAAGGCACTTTTGAATAATTTAATAAAGTAAATGAGCATGTGTTATTTATATTATTATTATTATTTAAAATAAAATAAGAAAGGGCGAGGTAGTCTTATTGGAGAATAAGTAAGGATAGGATGGGAAGTTCATAAAATGGAATATATGACTAAAGGAGAAAAGGAACGATCATTCTAACGGGTCGTGTTTTGGGTGAAGGAAACTGAAGCAGAGAAGAGGAAGAGGAAACCTAAGGTGCTGAGGAACTTCGAGAAGAATCTTGAAGAAGGAAAAGAAAGGGTTCTGATTACTCTAAGGTATGGGGAGAATTCCTAATTCCTTGTAGTTATGAAATTGGGGATTGAATAGATTAGGATTGTGTGGAATTGTGTCTGATTTTGATGATTTTGATGTGAAATGTATGATATGATGATAATATGAGGAACTTCACTAGTATGTGTTGATATATGTGTGTCTTATGAGTATTTTGATCAAATTTCGTGTAGAACACTGGTTTTGGGGGATATGGGGATCAAAATTGCAGAAAAATCAAATTTTTGGAAAAATGGGTTTTGCCGCACTCTGACACGGGCCGTGTCACAGGACACAGGCGGCCGTGTCAGCTTTCTGATCTTGTATAAAAATTGATTTTAGGAAAATTGGTCCCAGACCTTCTGACACAGGCCATGTCACAGGACACGGGTGGCCGTGTCAGGCTGCTGACTTGTTAATTTGTTTTGATGTTTTGAAATCGTGTCTCAGGTTTCCTGACACGGGCCGTGTCACAGGACACGGGCGGCCGTGTCAGACTGATGATTGTTTTATATTTTGCTATTTTCTTGAAGTTTCTAGATGTTTTCTCGTGTTGTTTACTTGGAGTCAAGGCGTTGATGATATATAATTGATGAAACATGATTTTGTGATGAATATTATGGAGATGAAATGAATGATGCACATGTTGATAATTGAATGGAATGAGTAGTTTAGCATCATTGCATTTCATGGCAAATTTTATGTTGGGGCTTCGGCCTATTGGTAGCTTCAATCCCATAGTGCGGATTGGAGTGATATGTTGTTATGTTGTGCTCCCATTGGGGAGGGTTGATGGCCAGTGTCCATCACATGGAGAAAAGTCGGTACCGCATTGCATACGTTGCATTTTCATTAAAGTTGACATTGCATTTTCTTATGAAGTAATTGTGATGAGTCGTATTATGAATTTTAAGTTGATGATGAGGTGAATGAAGGTGGATGATAATCTGTTGTTGTTGCTGCTTAATTTATTTAATTTCCTTGTATTTTATTACAATGTCGAATTATGTTTTCTCACCCTGCCTGCTTGGAAATGTTGCCTCTTATGTGGGTAACTTGCAGATAACCCAGAGTAGCTTCGAGGTGACGAAGGAGGTAGCTTTAGAGTGTCTCGTTTATGTTGTTTAAGTTTAGCGGTGTCCTGCTCTGTGTCATGTAACATCGGGTTGGGATGAATTGCGAACTTCGTGTTCTTTTGATTTATGTTGGAATTTTATACTAATGATGTTGTTCTAAATTGGATAAGTTTCTTATGAAATGTTTAATTGAATTAATATGACAAGTTGATTCCGCTGCGAGATTATGATTTCTTTTGTCGATGTTTGAGCAACCCGTGTTACGGGACAGGACTATAAGAATTATATGATGTTTTTGAATATGTACACCCTTGATTGTGGAGTTTACTCTGATAATATGATTTATTTCTTTAAAACTGATTGTGGGGTAGAAGGGTGTTACATTAGTGGTATCAGAGCAGGTCGGTCTGTCCGACCAAGTTTTGTGTTGTCAGTCTGTTGTCAGTCGTTACTTGTTAACGATTATTTGTTTTCTGACGTGGTGAGTGTTGTACAGAATGGCTGGAAACAACACGCGCGCTCTTGCTGATGTTATTGCAGCTCTTGCTCAAAACCATGCTCCTGACGAGTTTCGTGCATTGGAGAAGTTTCAGAGGAACAACCCACCGAAGTTTGAAGGAACTCATGACCCGGCAAGCGCACAAAAGTGGCTCAAGCCAATTGAGAAGATTTTTAGAGTGATGGGGTGCTCTGATGCACAGCAAGTGCAGTTCGGAACACATATGCTGGAAGAAGAGGCTGAGGACTGGTGGGATAATACCCGTCAGAGGTTGGAAGATGTTGGCACTGCGGTGACTTGGAATGTGTTCAATCAAGAATTTCTGGGCAAGTATTTTCCTGAGGATGCTCATGGTAAGATGGAAGTGGAATTCATTGAATTGAAGCAAGGGAATATGACTGTGGCGTAGTATGCTGCCAAATTTGAGAGGCTTGTGAAGTTTTGTCCTCATTATAACCGTGCAGATGCTGAGATTTCTAAGTGTCTCAAGTTTGAGAATGGGCTGAGACCAGAAATTAAGCAAGGGATTGGATGCCAACAGATTCACAGGTATGCGGAACTGGTGGATAAGAGTAGGATCTATGATGAAGATAGCCGAGCTCGATCTTCTCACTACAAACAACTAAGTGAAAAGAAGGACAAGGGTCAGTTTAGAGGAAAACCTTATGCGACCCCATGTGATAAGGGGAAACAGAAGGTATCAGATGAGAAGAAGTCAAGTAGGGGAGCTGTTAATGCACCTACTAAGTGCTATAAGTATGGAGAGGCGGGTCACAAAGCGGATATGTGTACTAACAAAGTTCTGAGATGTTACCGTTGTGGCAAGACTGGGCATATAATTGGCGATTGTCCGAATGAGGGTCCGACCTGTTTCAACTGTGGTGAACAGGGGCATATAAGTACTCAATGCCAGAAACCAAAGAAGACTGCTACGGCTGCCCAGACTACTGGAAGAGTGTTTGCCTTGGCTGGCTCAGAAGTTCCCAAGAAGGACAACTTGATTCGAGGTACTTGTTTTATTAACAATGTTGAGTTGATTGCTATTATTGATACTGGAGCTACGCATTCTTTTATCTCTCTTGAGTGTGCTACTAGATTGGGTTTGAATTTGTCTAACATGAATGGTAGTATGATAGTAGAGACTCCGGCTAATGGTTCGGTGACTACCATGCTTGTTTGTTTGAAGTGTCCTTTGACAATCTTTGAGAAGGATTTTGTGATGGATTTGGTGTGCTTACCTTTACACCAAATCGATGTTATCCTTGGTATGAACTGGTTGGAGTTCAACTACGTTCATATTAATTGTTATAGTAAGAATGTGAGGTTTCCAGAGTTAGGTGAGGATGGTGAATTGATGTTCTTATCTCCTAAGCAAGTGGATGAACTTTTATTAGATGAAGCATTAATGTTCGCAGTGTTTGAATCGTTGCCAGTCGATGGTGAAGCCGTTAGTGCTGAGTTTCCTGTGGTTTGTGAGTTTCAAGATGTGTTTCCTGAGGATATAAGTGACTGACCTCTAAAACGCGAAGTCGAGTTTACTGTGGACTTAATATCAGGTACAAGTCCAGTGTCGATGGCTCCTTATCGGATGTCTGCTTCAGAATTGAGTGAGTTGAAGAAATAACTAGAAGAATTATTAGAGAAGAAGTTTATTCGTCCTAGTGTTTCTCCGTGGGGTGCTCCAGTGTTGCTTGTTAAGAAGAAAGGTGGTAGTATGAGACTGTGTGTCGATTATCGGCAGTTGAATAAGGTGACCATCAAGAATAAGTATCCGCTTCCGAGAATCGACGATTTAATGGATCAACTCATAGGTGCTTGTGTGTTCAGTAAGATTGATCTGAGGTCTGGTTATCATCAGATTAGAGTTAAAGCCGATGATATTCCGAAAACAGCTTTCAGAACGAGGTATGGTCATTATGAATATACAGTGATGCCATTTGGAGTTTCTAACGCGCCTGGTGTGTTCATGGAGTATATGAACCGAATCTTTCATGACTATCTTGATAAGTTTGTAATGGTTTTCATAGATGACATCTTGGTATATTCTAAATCAGAAGAAGAACATGCGGAACATTTAAAGATTGTGTTACATGTGTTGAGGGAAAAGAAATTGTATGCTAAGTTGTCAAAGTGTGAGTTCTGGTTGAGGGAAGTGAGTTTCCTAGGCCATATAATTTCAAGTGGTGGAATTTCTGTGGATCCCTCAAAGATTGATGCGGTGTTGCAGTGGGAGACTCTGAAGTCTGCTACGGAGATTCGTAGTTTTCTTGGATTGGCTGGTTATTATCATAAATTCATTGAAGGTTTTTCTAAGTTGGCTTTGTCGTTGACGCAATTGACTCGAAAAGGACAAGCGTATGTATGGGATGTCGCTTGTGAAGAAAGTTTTGTGGAACTAAAGAGAAAGTTGACGACTGCTCCGGTGTTGGTTTTGCCAGACCCGAATGAGTCCTTTGTGGTTTATTGTGATGCTTCAAAGATGGGCCTTGGTGGAGTTTTAATGCAGAATGGTAAAGCGGTCGCTTATGCTTCGAGGCAGTTAAGAGTCCATGAGAGGAATTACCCTACACACGACTTAGAGTTGGCTGCTGTAGTATTTGTGCTGAAGATTTGGAGGCATTATCTTTTTGGTTCAAAATTTGAGGTATTCAGTGATCATAAAAGTTTGAAATACTTATTCGATCAGAAGGAGTTGAATATGAGGCAGAGAAGGTGGCTAGAATTGTTGAAGGATTTTGAGTTCGATTTGAATTATCATCCCGGTAAAGCAAATGTAGTGGCTGATGCTTTGAGTAGAAAGTCATTGCATATTTCGATGCTTATGGTGAAAGAACTTGAAATGATTGAGCAATTCAGAGACATGAGTTTGTTGTGTGAGGCGACCGTTGATAGTGTGAAATTGGGCATGCTAAAGCTGACTAGTGGAATTTTGGAGGAAATTTGGGAAGGTCAGAAATCTGATTTGAAGTTAGTGGACCAACTAATGAAGATTAACCAAGGCAATGGGGGCGAGTTCCGAATTGGTGAAGATGGAGTTTTGAGATTTCGAGATAGAGTATGTATTCCGGATATTTCTGGAATCAAAAAGAGTATTTTGGAGGAAGGGCATAGAAGTCGATTGAGTATTCATCCTGGTGCTATGAAGATGTATCAAGACCTGCGTAGATTGTTTTGGTGGCCAGGTATGAAAAGAGATATTGCTGAATTTGTGTATGCATGTTTGACTTGCCAGAAGTCCAAGATTGAACATCAGAAGCCTTCAGGTATGATGCAGCCGACGAATGTTCCTGAATGGAAATGGGATAGCATTTCCATGGATTTTGTGACTGGGTTACCGAAGACTGCAAGAGGTAATGACTCGATATGGGTGATTGTGGATAGGTTAACTAAGTCGGCGCATTTCTTGCCAATGAGGATTAATTATTCTATGCAGAAGTTAGCTGAGATTTATATTAATGAGATTGTGAAGTTGCATGGAACACCTTCGAGTATTGTATCGGATAGAGATCCGCGGTTTACGTCAAGGTTTTGGAAGAGTCTACAAGATGCTTTGGGTACTAAGTTGAGGATGAGTTCTGGCTATCACCCACAGACAGATGGTCAGACGGAAAGAACAATCCAATCTTTGGAAGATTTGTTGAGAGCTTGTGTGCTGGATCAAGGAGGATCTTGGGATAGTCACTTGCCGTTGATCGAGTTTACATACAACAACAGTTTTCACGCTAGTATTGGGATGGCTCCATATGAGGCATTTTATGGTAGACGTTGTCGGACTCCATTGTGTTGGTATGAGTCGGGAGAGAGTTATGTACTTGGACCTGAGATTGTTTAAGAGACAACGGAGAAGATTAAAATGATTCGGGATAAAATGAAGACGTCGCAGAGTCGTCAGAAGAGTTACCATGATAAGAGAAGAAAGGCACTGGAATTCCAAGAAGGAGATCACGTGTTCTTAAGAGTTACTCTAATGACTGGTGTGGGACGAGCTTTGAAGTCTAAAAAGCTCACTCCGCGCTTTGTTGGTTCGTATCAGATTATGCAGAGGATAGGAGAAGTTGCCTATCGGGTGGCTTTACCACCGTCACTTGCAAATTTGCATGATGTATTTCATGTGTCGCAGTTGAGAAAGTATATTCCGGATTCGTCGCATGTGATTCAAATGGATGATGTGCAGGTAAGGGATAACCTGACAGTGGAAGCTTTGCCTGTGAGGATTGATGGTCGAGAGTTGAAGCAACTGCGAGGTAAAGAAATTGCTTTAGTGAAAGTACTGTGGGGCAGACCAGCTGGTGATAGTTGGACTTGGGAGCATGAAGATCAGATGAAGGAGTCGTATCCGACTCTGTTTACTTCAGGTAATTTTCGAGGACAAAAATTCTTAAAGTAGGGGAGAGTTGTAACGACCCGAAAATCTAAATCAATTAATTAATTATTTGTTTAATTAAATTAGAAGGAATTAAGAGATTTTTGATAATTTTGGAGAATTTTGGAAAAAGAAGGCACTTTTGAATAATTTAATAAAGTAAATGAGCATGTGTTATTTATATTATTATTATTATTTAAAATAAAATAAGAAAGGGCGAGGTAGTCTTATTGGAGAATAAGTAAGGATAGGATGGGAAGTTCATAAACTGGAATATATGACTAAAGGAGAAAACGAACGATCATTCTAACGGATCGTGTTTTGGGTGAAGGAAACTGAAGCAGAGAAGAGGAAGAGGAAACCTAAGGGGCTGAGGAACTTCGAGAAGAATCTTGAAGAAGGAAAAGAAAGGGTTCTGATTACTCTAAGGTACAGGGAGAATTCCTAATTCCTTGTAGTTATGAAATTGGGGATTGAATAGATTAGGATTGTGTGGAATTGTGTCTGATTTTGATGATTTTGATGTGAAATGTATGATATAATGATAATATCAGGAACTTCACTGGTATGTGTTGATATATGTGTGTCTTATGAGTATTTTGATCAAATTTCGTGTAGAACACTGGTTTTGGGGGATATGGGGATCAAAATTGCAGAAAAATCAGATTTTTGGAAAAATGGGTTTTGCCGCACTCTGACACAGGCCGTGTCACAGGACACGGGCGGCCGTGTCAGCTTTCTGATCTCGTATAAAAATTGATTTTTGGAAAATTGGTCCCAGTCCTTCTGACACGGGCCGTGTCACAGGACACGAGTGGCCGTGTCAGGCTGCTGACTTGTTAATTTGTTTTGATGTTTTGAAATCGTGTCTCAGGTTTCCTGACACGGGCCGTGTCACAGGACACGGGCGGCCGTGTCAGACTGCTGGTTGTTTTATATTTTGCTGTTTTCTTGAAGTTTCTCGATGTTTTCTCGTGTTGTTTACTTGGAGTCGAGGTGTTGATGATATATAATTGATGAAACATGATTTTGTGATGAATATTATGGAGATGAAATGAATGATGCACATGTTGATAATTGAATGGAATGAGTAGTTTAGCATCATTGCATTTCATGGTATATTTTATGTTGGGGCTTCGGCCTATTGGTAGCTTCAATCCCATAGTGCGGATTGGAGTGATATGTTGTTATGTTGTGCTCCCATTGGGGAGGGTTGATGGCCAGTGTCCATCACATGGAGAAAAGTCGGTACCGCATTGCATACGTTGCATTTTCATTGAAGTTGACATTGCATTTTCTTATGAAGTAATTATGATGAGTCGTATTTTGAATTTTAAGTTGATGATGAGGTGAATGAAGGTGGATGATAATCTGTTGTTGTTGCTGCTTAATTTATTTAATTTCCATGTCTTTTATTACTATGTCGAATTATGTTTTCTCACCCTGCCTGCTTGGAAATGTTGCCTCTTATGTGGGTAACTTGTAGATAACCCAGAGTAGCTTCGAGGTGACGAAGGAGGTAGCTTTAGAGTGTCTCGTTTATGTTGTTTAAGTTTAGCGGTGTCCTGCTCTGTGTCATGTAACATCAGGTCGGGATGAATTGCGAACTTCGTGTTCTTTTGATTTATGTTGGAATTTTATACTAATGATGTTGTTCTAAATTGGATAAGTTTCTTATGAAATGTTTAATTGAATTAATATGACAAGTTGATTCCGCTGTGAGATTATGATTTCTTTTGTCGATGTTTGAGCAACCCGTGTTACGGGACAGGACTATGAGAATTATATGATGTTTTTGAATATGTACACCCTTGATTGTGGAGTTTACTCTGATAATATGATTTATTTCTTTAAAACTGATTGTGGGGTAGAAGGGTGTTACACAACCCACACACACACACACAAACTCATGGGGAGTGAACAATCTTAAGTTCAAGAAACTTATAAGATGTTAGGGGCTTAGAAAACACATATTCCAGTTGATCAGACCCAAGGATGTACACAACTTTGAGATGTTTTTCCATGGCCTTTTCTCTTAAAAAGAACAAATTAATCTCAATGTGTTTTCTTTTTGAGTGCTTGATAGGGTTGTGAGCAAGCATAACATGTGACTCATTATCTTAGAGTATGACAGTAGGTTTGGTGACAATGTTTGACTCTTGAAGGAGAGTTTGAACCCAAAGTAAGTCATTAGTTTCTTAAGGTAAACTTCTGTATTGTGCTTTAGTACTTGACCTAGCCATAACATAATGCTTTTTGGACCACCATGAGACGAGATTCATGTCAAAATAAATGGCTCTTTGTGAGGTACTTCTCCTGTCATCTAGATCACAAGCCTAGTATGCATCACAAAAGACTTTCAAGGAAGGAGAAGAACTAGTTGAGATAGGAAAGAGTTGCAAGCCATGACTAATTGTACCTTTGAGGTACCTTATAATTCTCTTCACTACAACCCAATGAGTCTCAAGAGGATGGGACATGAATTGATAGACCATGTTGAATGCATGGTAATGTCAACTCTAGTGATGGTTGCATACTATAAGTCCCTTACAACTAACATGTAAAGGAAAAGATCAAATAAAGTGGCAGAATCTATTTTAGTTAACTTGCAACTGGACTGCATAGGTGTGTTGACAGAAGATGACTCAATCATGTTAATTTTCTAAAGAAGTTCCCTGATGTATTTAGAGTTAGTGAGAAAAAGAGAGTCATGCAAAGCTTGCTTGACCTCAATTCCTAAAAAATTGTCAATACCACCAAGGTACTTGAGTGAGAAGGCAAGATTTAGCTTAGTGACAATATCTTTAAGCATTACCTTAGAACTACTAGTGAGGATTATGTCATCCATATACACTAGGAGGTAAATAGTGTGGCCATTGGAGAAGTATGTGAAAAGAGAAGGATCACTTTTTATTTCCTTGAACTGGAGTTTGATAAGTTCAACTTAAAGTCTCTATATTGCTTAAGGTCATGTTTGGGGCCATAGAAAGCCTTGTGAAATTTTCACACAAGTGAGGGATCAGAACTTACAAACCTTGAGGTTGATTCATTTAAACCTATTCATCAAGGAGTCCATTTAAAAAAGCCATTATTAACATCAATTTGTTGGATTTACCATTGATGAGTAATAACAATGGTGAGAGTTACCCTGATAGTGATAGGTTTAACAACTGGAGAGAATGTCTCTATAAAATCAAACATATGGCTTTGATGAAACCCATTTGCAACTAGCCTGGCCTTAAATTTTTTAACTATCCCATAAGGGTTTTCCTTGACCCTAAAAACTCATTTGCAGCTAATAGCTTGCTTGTTATGAGGTAGGGGAATCAAGGACCAAGTTTTGTTATGGATGAAGGCATCAAATTTAGGTTGCATAGTTGACTTCCACTACAGGTCAGAAAGGGCTTGCTTAACTGTCTTTGGCTCAGAGTGTGTTAGAAGAAGCCTAGGTTCAAGTCTTGGTTGAGCAAACCCAAACATGGCTCTAGTTTGCATATTTTTAAGCTTCATAGTTTGGAAGGTACATGAATGGTCAAGGGAAGGATGGAGTGAGTTTTATCAGAGGATGATGAAGCATTGATGGGACTGGATTGGTTAGAAGGGCTAGATTAATTTGAAGGAATGAATTGACTTGAAGGAATGGATGGAGAAATTGCACCAGGTGTGAGCCTATAGAGAATATGAGAGACAAAAGACACTGAAGTGGACTCATTTATGGACTGGGACACTGAGAAGTGCTCATTAGTGGAGGCTTCTGCAGAAGTTGTTGAATTATTTGTAGGATTAGGAAGTTCATGTGACCAGGGTGGTTTAGTCTTGGAGGAAGAGAGCTCTAAAGAAGAAGAAGTAGATGGACTTAAGGATGATGGAATGTGATTAAACCCTAAAGGGGATAAATTAGTAATTTTTCTAGATGAGTGGCTAGTGGTATACTTGGAAAAGGCTCAGTATAAGGGAACATAGATCCATTAAACATAACATATTTAGAGATGTACAATAGGTCACTAAGGGATAAGTAGTTGTAGCCTTTGTGGAAGGTTGAATAACCAAGAAAGAGACACTCTTGGGACCTGAAATCAAGTTTATGGGTATTGTAAGGCCTAATAAAAGGAAAACAAGCACAACTAAAGACTTTTAAGAAAGTGTAGTTAGGTTTGAGTTTAAAAAATAGGTATAAGGAACTTGGAAGTTAATGGAGGATGAAGGTAGCCTATTGATGAGTTAGGCTGGAATGGAAAAGGAATAGTCCTAGTAGGATAAAAATAAAGAAGGTTGACTTAGGATAGTGAGGCCAAGGTCCACTACGTGTCTACGTTTTCTCTTGGCCATGCCATTTTGATGGTGTGTATGAGGACATATGACTCTGTAGATGATACCTAATTTAGTTAGGAATTTAGTCAAGGGTATAAATTCCCTTCCCTAATGTGATTGAATAGTTTTAATGGGGAAACCATGTTGAAGTTCAACCATGGTTTTGAACGGTTTAAATGTACATAGAGCCCCAGCTTTATATTTGAGTAGATAAATCCAGGTGAAATTGGAATAGGCATCTACAAATGATATTTATTAATTAAAGCCTAAGGTAGAGGAATTGGTATAGGAGCCCTATAGGTCACTGTAAACAAGTTATAAAGGTTGAGAATATGTGGTGTGTGAGGGAGATTAGTAAAGTCTATGGGTTTTACCATGCAACTGGCTGAACAAAATAGAGTATGATTTTTATTATGAAAATAAATATTATAATTTTACAACACGGGTTTTAAGGCATGAACATTGGGATGTCCTAGTCTAAGATACGACACGTTAGGAAAATTAGCATATACACTTGTAAAATAACAACTAGGTACAACCTTATTAACAGAAAAGAAAAAAGACAATAAAGTGGACTTAGCGTTATTAGACATGGCTATTGGAGGGAACTCATAAAGCCATCACTCCCAATATGACCTTCTAGAAGGACGTCATCAGATATTTATGATTTGACAAGGCATTTATCATTAATTGAATAAGAAATAAACTTTGTTATCTCTTGTGAATTTGCTAACACTCATGAGGTTTTTAGTTATGGAGGGAACAAGAAGGAGTTTACTAAGTGTTATATGTGCGTAAGGTTGACAATAAGAATGAAAAGAGCTAGAAAGAATAGATTAAATGTTCAAACCTTGGCCATTGTCTATGTAAATTTGTTCATGTCCTTTAAAGGGAGTGAGTTGATAAAGATTCTTTGCATCACTAGTAACATGATAAGATGTGTAACGCCTCGTTTTGTCCAATTTATTTAATCGAGTCGATTTAATAATTTTTGTTTTTATATTATTTTATTCTTGACTTTTATTTGACAATATATTATTTTTCATCGTTATTATGTTTGATCGCGTTTTGAGAGCGTTTGCGAGATATTTGAGCTGAGGGGTAAAATGGTCATTTTGAGGGGTAAATATTTTAGAAAAATTAGATATTTTTATAAATAGAGATTTGAGAGAAAAAGAGAGAAAAGAAAGAGAAAGGAAAGAAAGGAAGAGGAAGGAAAAAAGAAGGAGAGGAAAACTTATGGAAGAGGAAATCTTCAATACTCCGTTTCAAGCGCGATTAATCGGGTAAGGGTGAGAAGTTTCGATTATATCTTGCTTGTGTATGTATATGTGTTGTTTGTTGTAATTGTTATGGTTGTTTCACAACTTTTTCTTATTGATAATTTGTGATCAATTAGATAGAAATCAATGTTTTCACGGTTGGAAATTGATATGAATCGCGTAGTATGATCGTATTATATGTATGAACATTGTTAATACTTGTTTTGATTGATTGGAAATGTTTTGGTTGGGAAAAGTTGGATTTTGGGGTTTTGGAACCATGTAACCTGCAGCAGAAAATTCTGGTTCTGGTGTGATTCGCCAGGGGAATTGGGGATTTGCCAGGCGAATTAGGTCTCGCCACAAGTTCGCCAGGCGAAGTGCTGGCGAAGGGGGATTCGCCAGGAGAAATCGTAAGTCGCCAGGCGAAAACGGGGAGACAGAAATGTGTTAGCTAGTAGAACTTTTGGGTTTTTCTAAAATTGTGGTTCGCCACTAGTTCTCCAGGCGAAGTGCTGGTGAAGGGGGATTCGCCAGGCGAAATCCTAAGTCACCAGGCGAATCTGACTGTTTCTCAATAAATTCTTTGAAAATTCATAACTTTTGATCCGTAACTCGGATCGAGACGTTCTTAGTACCGTTGGAAATCTAATGAGATGTTCTGTCTTATAAAATTGGTTTTGAGATTGGTGGAAAATTTAATTGTGTCGGGAATTTAGAAACGTGTCGTTTTGTCGACTTTTACCGTCGTAATTGTGTGCGATTGATGTGTTATCATGCGATATGCTTTTGATATATAACGTATAGCTTGTGTGTTGTTATATGATGTTGAAGCATATGATAAGTTGTTGTAATTGTTGTGGCCTTATGGCAAAATACTTTGTTGACTTGAATACAAATGTATGGTATTAATGTATGTTGTTGTGGGTAGCCTGCGTGGCGTGAATCCTAGTGTTGTGAATATCATTGTATGATGGCAGGACTGTTGTGGTTGATGGTGAGTAATTCTTGATGTGAATTGATATGAGTGTATATGCTAAAATGCTAATTGTTGTGGTTTGTGGATTATGATGAAATGCATTGTTTATGTGAAATTCAATGTGTGTTATTTGGTGGCCTTATGGCAAGTAAAGGCATTGTTTGAATTGATTTCCAATGCATGAATAATGATGACGAAATAATTCATATTGTTGATTTGTGAATGTGCATTTGATTGTCATGAGTTTTTGATATGACATGCATCATGATATGCACCTTGTGATGTCGTGTGCCCTTGTGGGGTGTGAGTGACGAAACGATTCCAGAGGGAATCTGCTGTAACGGTCGTGTGCCTTATACAAAGAGGACCTAAAGCGACGTTATAGACGATCGTGTGCCTTATACAAAGAGGACCTAAAGCGATCGGATCGTGTGCCTTATACAAAGAGGACCTAAAGCGATCCATAAACGTCGTGTGCCTTATACAAAGAGGACCTAAAGCGACGGGGAACATCGTTTTCCCGACGGGGAGTTACACTAAGTAACAAGCGATGGTTCCAATAATTCCTAAGTGAATTAATGATGATGAGAATGATGGATGGAATGGTACCGCATGCATAGAGTCGTTGTGTCGGTCTCTGTGCATTTACATAAATCATGAATGGATTGATTATGTGTGGGAAATCATGAATGGATTGATTATGTGTGGGAAATCATGAATGGATTGATTATGTGTGGGAAATTGTGAATTGATTGAGTATATGTTGAGCTCGTGATAGCATTGGTAATTTGATATGCATTGGTTACGGATGATATGTTTTATGTATAGACATATGCTATGTTTTGTGGGGATGTTGTACATTATAATGATTGTATTAATTATCTATGATATGCTATATATGAATATATGTGATGTGGTGGTGTGTTTCCATATGTCATAACTTTGGTATGCCTTATGTGTGAATATGTGATTATGTTAGTATAATTGATATATGCTATGTGGTTGGATTATTAGAACTATGTTATGTATATGTGGCATGCTATAGGTATTAGTATGTGATGCTTGGGGTGAGAATAATTATGCATGTGAATTTATATGTGTTTGCATATTATTATGCAATCTTGATTTAGTTGTTATTTCTCACCCTCTGCTGTGGTTTGTTGCTCTATGAGGCAATTGCAGATTAGTATCTTGGAGGCTTTTGTGAAGATTAGTTCTCCATCCTTTTGTTAGTCTGTCTGCTCTGATACGTAACACGGGAGTCGGGGAACGCTTTTGTTATATATGTATACATTTGTTGGATCTATGTTGTATTACCTTTGTATGGATATTTTGATGTTATAAAACAATTTATTTGGTAAAACGAGTCAGTTATGGATCTTTCCGCTTTATTCCATAATTGAACTTTCCTTTTGTTGGAAAAAGTTTCCCTTTTATGTTTATTCCATTTTGTGTTATGTATCAAATTTATGAGCAGGGATTGTGTTTTCTTTCTTTAAATGTGGCATCCTTGTTTCTGTCTAAGAATAAAAATTTTATTTACTCTAATTTATTTATGTATTATTTATCCGCGATGGGAATTGGGGTGTTACATTAGTGGTATCAGAGTAGGTCGGTCCGTCCGGCCAAGTTGTTGAGTCAGTTGGTGTGACAGTTGAATAATGTCGATGTTGTTTGTTCCTTAGTATGTGATATGTGTGTGAAACACTGTCAGTGCTTTCTGGTTTTCTAATCCTTTGTCTTTAGGATTTAGAATGAGTTAAGTGGGGGAGAAGCTGGTGCTTCTCTAAATTGCTTCAGGTGTGGAGCGTTGGCTCAGTGTGCCGTAGATTGCAAGATTGTAAGTGTTGTTTGGACAGTGTTGTTCCCGGTTCCGGAGGGAATGCAGAGGTAAGGTTTATGTCAACTAAGGATTTGTGCCTTAGGTAGTTTTGTGCACAAGATGCAAGAAATGCTATTATACTTTGGTAAAGTTGGTTTATGCCCCATCATGATTGTCGCATGTCTATTGACAAATTGAGGAACTGATCACCCTTAATCTCTTGTTAATAGTAGACGGAATTATGTTGGATGGAATAGACGTGTCTTTCCAGCTTTGATAGTATATTTTGTGAATCGTTTGGAGCTAAGCCAGTGAGTACAGATTGTTTTGTTGAGTCGATGGGGATTCTAATATCAGGAAGATGAGGCGGATTAGAGGTTTTGGTATGTTGGTTCAGTTGGGAAGTCATTGAGAGAGAACGATTGGATATCGTTAATGGTTGTTCTCAGAGAGTAGAGTGTGAACTCAAATTTGACGAAGGTGAAGATTTGAGGTTTGGATCTGCTAAGTAAGTAGAAGAACTTTTAAGAAGTGAAACTCAGAGGTTTGTCATGTTTGTGATGATAGTGTTCTGGAAATTGGCAGGAAGCCACAATGATGGGCCGTCAGTTGTGCATGGTTTTCCGATGTGTGTTTGGATGAAACTTTAGTGTGTCGACTTGAAGAGGTCCAGCATGGTTGGTAAGGAAAAGGATGATAGCATGAGGTTGCGTGTTAATCAGTGAGTAGTATGGAAACTTGCAGTTGTTTTCCGGATAGCTCGAGTTTTGAATTGTAACGAATTGCGAATGATTTGAAGTTCCTTGATGGTATTACTTTTGTTATGGGTTGAGATCTCGTGTCTGCAGAAACCTGGAGTAAGTTGGAACCCCGTAATAAGAATTGATATGGAATGTGGTAACTAGAGATTGTTAAGCTATTTTAGATAAATTGTTTCGAGATCAGAATGAATTTTGAAGGTTGTATATGTTATGGTTGTGGAGTATATGAATCGTATCTTCCATACTTGTTTGGATAAGTTCATAGTGATGTTTATTGGATGATATTCTGATTTATTTTAAATCAAAGGATGAGTATGTAGTGTATTTGAGGATTGAGTTACAAGGGCTGAAAGAGAGAGAGCTTTCTACTAAATTATCGAAGTGAGAATTTTGATTGAAAGAGGTTAGTTTTCTTGGTTATGTTATTTCCGATGATGGTATTGTTGTGTATCTATCCAAAATAAATGCAGTTCTACATTGAGAGACTCCGAAGTCGGTTAAGGAGATTAGAAACTTTTGGGCTTAGTTGGTTGTTACTGCAGGTTATGGAAGACTTTGCTAAGTTCGTACTTCTGTTACTTCAGTTGACTTGCAAAGGGTAAGTCGTTTACTTTGGATGTTCATTGTGAGGAAAGTTTGAGAGGCTAAAGTAGAATTTGACTACGGCTCCAATTTTGATTCTGCCCGATCCTAATAAACTGTTTATGGAATATTGGGATGCGTCCTTGTTGAGTGTAGTTAGTGTGTTAATGCGAGAGGGTAAAGTCATTTCTTATGCTTTACGTCAATTGAGGATTCATGATTTCTATATGGCTGCAGTTACTTTTGTGTTGAAGAATCTAGAGGTATTATTTTGAGGGTTTTAGGTTCAAGGTGTTTGGTAATCACAAGGGTTTAGAGTAAATGTTTGGTCAGAAGGAATAAAGTAGGAGACAACGAGGATGGTTGGAATTTCTAATTAGTTATGACCTTGGCTCGAATTATCCTATTGGTAAAGTTAATGTCGTGCCTGATGAGTTGAGTCAAAATTTTTTACATATGTCTGCTTTGATGGTTAAAGAGTGGGAACTTTTGGAGGAAATTAGAGATTTTAGTTGGTGTGTGAATTGACATCTGATAGTGTGAGGTTGGATATATTAAAAGTGAACAGTGATTTTTGGCGAATATGAGAAAGAGTTAGACTTTGGACATGGGATTAATAGTTTTGATGGTTACAAGTAATCAGAGTGCGCAACGGAAGCGTGATGTGGCACAATTCGTATATGTGTGTGTGACTTGTAAGAGTTCATAGGTTGAACATTGAAAACAGGTAGGAATGATGAGACCATTAGACGTTTCAGAATGGAAGTGTTAGGTGAAAGGTTTAAATATTATTCATGGGCTACTATGTAGATGGATGTTTTGGTTGTATGTTCGATTGGTGAATCGTAGCATTGTTGTTAAGACGTTGTTGTGTCATGGGACTTTAGGTTCTTGTCTTTGTTGTTGCCTCGTTTCCATGGTGATGGTTCGAGTGTGAGTAGATAATTCCTTGTGGGGAATTAGGGGAGTGTTACCTAGGGTGAGGGTAACGATCTTGTTGTGTTTCGGTTCAAGAGTGAACCTGTGTGTTCGTAACTTGGGTATTCTTTGAGTTGTGAGTTGGTCGTCAAGTGCATTGTATGGGCATTGCATCTTACCGTTGTCGTGTCGTTGTAGTAGTTGCTGTGAGCGAGGTGTTTTGTCGGTTTGTATTATTCATGGTGTTGCCTTTAATGGCAGGAGAGTGGGTTAGTCGGATGCGAGAGTCGTATCCGGAGTTGTTTGCACCAAGTATATTTTCGAGGACGAAAATGTCTAAGTGGGGGAGAAGTGTAACACCCCGTTTTGTCCAATTTATTTAATCGAGTCGATTTAATTATTTTTCGTTTTTATATTATTTTATTCTTGACTTTTATTTGACAATATATTATTTTTCATCGTTATTATGCTTGATCGCGTTTTGAGAGCGTTTGCGAGATATTTGAGTTGAGGGGTAAAATGGTCATTTTGAGGGGTAGATATTTTAGAAAAATTAGATATTTTTATAAATAGAGATTTGAGAGAAAAAGAGAGAAAAGAAAGAGAAAGGATAGAAAGGAAGAGGAAGAAAAAGAGAAGGAGAGGAAAACTTATGGAAGAGGAAATCTTTAATACTCTGTTTCAAGCGCGATTAATTGGGTAAGGGTGAGAAGTTTCGATTATATCTTGCTTGTGTATGTATATGTGTTGTTTGTTGTAATTGTTTTGGTTGTTTCACAACTTTTTCTTATTGATAATTTGTGATCAATTAGATAGAAATCGATGTTTTCACGGTTGGAAATCGATATGAATCGCGTAGTATGATCGTATTATATGTATGAACATTGTTAATACTTGTTTTGATTGATTGGAAACGTTTTGGTTGGGGAAATTTGGATTTGGGGGTTTTGGAACCATGTAACCCGCAGCAGAAAATTATGGTTCTGGTGTGATTCTCCAGGAGAATTAGGGATTCGCCAGGCGAATTAGGTCTCGCCACTAGTTCGTCAGGCGAAGTGCTGGTGAAGAAGGATTCGCCAGGCAAAATCGTAAGTCGCCAGGCGAAAACGGGGAGACAGAAATGTGTTAGCTACTGGAACTTTTGGGTTTTTTCTAAAATTGTGGTTCTCCACTAGTTCGCCAGGCAAAGTGCTGGCGAAGGGGGATTCGCCAGGCGAAATCCTAAGTCGCCAGGCGAATCTGGCTGTTTCTCTATAAATTCTTTTCTTTGAAAAATCATAACTTTTGATCCGTAACTCGGATCGAGACGTTCTTAGTACCGTTGGAAAGCTAATGAGATGTTCTTTCTTATAAAATTGGTTTTGAGATTGGTGGCCAAATTAATTGTGTCGGGAATTTGGAAATGTGTCGTTTTGTCGACTTTTACCGTCGTAATTGTGTGTGATTGATGTGTTATCATGCGATATGCTTTTGATATATAACGTATAGCTTGTGTGCTGTTATATGATGTTGAAGCATATGATAAGTTGTTGTAATTGTTGTGGCCTTATGGAAAAATACTTTGTTGACTTGAGTACAAATGTATGGTATTAATGTATGTTGTTGTGGGTAGCCTGCGTGGCGTGAATCCTAGTGTTGTGAGTATCATTGTATAATGGCAGGACTGTTGTGGTTGATGGTGAGTAATTCTTGATGTGAATTAATATGAATGTATATGCTAATTTGCTAATTTTTGTGGTTTGTGGATTATGATGAAATGCATTGTTTATGTGAAATTCAATGTGTATTATTTGGTGGCCTTATGGCAAGTAAAGGCATTGTTTGAATTGATTTCCAATGCATGAATAATGATGATGAGATAATTCATATTGTTGATTTGGGAATGTGCATTTGATTGTCATGAGTCGTTAATATGACATGCATCATGATATGCACCTTGTGATATCGTGTGCCCTTGTGGGGTGTGAGCGACGAAACGATTCTAGAGGGAATCTGTTGTAACGGTCGTGTGCCTTATATAAAGAGGACCTAAAGCGACGTTATAGACGATCGTGTGCCTTATACAAAGAGGACCTAAAGCGATCGGATTGTGTGCCTTATACAAAGAGGACTTAAAGCGATCCATAAATGTCGTGTGCCTTATACAAAGAGGACCTAAAGCGACGGGGAACATCGTTTGCCCGACGGGGAGTTACCCTAAGTAACAAGCGATGGTTCCAATAATTCCTGAGTGTATTAATGATGATGAGAATGATGGATGGAATTGTACCGCATGCATAAAGTCGTTGTGTCAGTCTCTGTGCATTTGCATAAATCATGAATGGATTGATTATGTGTGGGAAATCATGAATGGATTGATTATGTGTGAGAAATTGTGAATTGATTGAGTATGTATTGAGCTCGTGATAGCATTAGTTATTTGATATGCATTGGTTACGGATGATATATTTTATGTATAGACATATGCTATGTTTTGTGGGGATGTTGTACATTATAGTGATTGTATTAATTATCTATGATATGTTATATATGAATATATGTGATGTGGTGGTGTGTTTCCATATGTCATAACTTTGGTATGCCTTATGTGTGAATATGTGATTATGTTGGTATAATTGATATATGCTATGTGGTTGGATTATTAGAAATATGTTATGTATATGTAGCATGCTATAGGTATTAGTATGTGATGCTTGGGGTGAGAATAATTATGCATGTAAATTTATATGTGTTTGCATATTATGATGCAATCTTGATTTAGTTGTTATTTCTCACCCTTCTGTTGTGGTTTGTTGCTCTATGAGGCAATTGCAGATTAGTATCTTGGAGGCTTTTGTGAAGATTAGTTCTCCATCCTTTTGTCGATCTGTCTGCTCTGATACGTAACACGGGAGTCGGGGAATGCTTTTGTTATATATGTATACATTTGTTGGATCTATGTTGTATTACCTTTGTATGGATATTTTGATGTTATAAAATAATTTATTTGGTAAAACGAGTCAGTTATGGATCTTTCCACTTTATTCCATAATTGAACTTTCCTTTTGTTGGAAAAAGTTTCCCTTTTATGTTTATTCCATTTTGTGTTATGTATCAAATTTATGAGCAGGGATTGTGTTTTCTTTCTTTAAATGTGGCATCCTTATTTCTGTCTAAGAATAAAATTTCTATTTACTCTGATTTATTTATGTATTATTTATCCGCGATGGGAATTAGGGTGTTATAAGGTGCACCTGAGTCAGAGAACCAAGATATAGAGTGGAAGGTAGAGTGTTGGACACATATGTTCTAGGAGAAATTAGAAGAGGAGAAGCTTGTCTTTGTGGTTGAGGTGACCTAATCCAAACATTTTTTTTGTATGGAGTAGTATAACCCTGACATGAAGTTTGATAGTAAGGATTGCCACTCAAGGAAGAAGGATGGAGCTATTGGTTAAATATATGACAAAAATTAAACTAATACCATGATAGCATTGGTAATGGTGATTTTCATTTAAGTTATAACAATCTATTCATTGATAAAATTTTGGTTATTTACAAAGAGTGGCAACCAGTTGGAAGAAAAGAAAGTTAGAGATACTCTCCTTTTTTATGTCATATTGGAGAATATCCTTTTTATGTCATATTAGAATAAAAGAAAGTTATGGATACTCTCTCTCTCTCTCTCTCTCTCTCTCTCTCTCTCTCAAATCAAACAAGCGGAAATTGGGATTATGCTCGTCTTTTCTCTCACTAATTTGTTCCTTACAAAATTCTTTATCCTATTCCACTTGAAGTTCACTCTTTTTAATTTGTCCCTCACAAACTTCTTTCTTTTTCTTCATCTCCCTCTCAATTCCTCTGCACACCGAACTCTCCCTTACACGTTACATAAAATAAAAATGAAAACATCATAACTAGATGAATTTGAAACCTTAATCAATAAGCACTCTTAAATAAGCCATTAGACCTATAACCTTATTTGACATTGATATGGATATGATTATGATTAGTCTATATAAATAAAACTAAACTGACATCAGGGCCGTCTTTGAGGGCGTATAGGGTTGGCTTTCACACATGACCTAAAATTTGTCAAAGTTAAACTGTTGTTATATAAAACTTCATAAAAATATTTGTCATGATGAAACTGTGGGAAAATAGAACCTTTATTTATTTGTCCACAATCATGCTACGGCAAAATAAAACCTTCATTTATTTGTCCATGATTATTTTATGGCTAACCTACATAAAGCCTCTAAAAACTTTAGACGGCCCTGACTCACAAGATTTTTTATTGTGGAGGTTTGTCTTATAAAAACACAACAATTCACTAATTTTTCTACTATTTCATTTGTAACGTGCTCAGTAGAAATTGTGATGTGAAAGTTCTTGTGAAAGAAATAACTAGGTTGCAAAGGAATTTTCTGTGGGGAGGGGTGAATGGTCAGAGGACGATTTGTGGGTTGAGTTGGTCAAATATTTGGAGAAGCAAAGAAGAAGGAGGCTTGAGAGTGAAACACTATGGAAATTTCAATTTGGCACTTTTGAGCAAATGGCTTTGGAATATGTTGGATAATAATAAACCCATCTGGTTTCATTTGTTGAAGTTTAGTCATGGCAACATCAAAAGTAAGATCTTCAACTATAGTTATTCCTCCTTGAGTAAAAATGAGTATCTGTGGTGGAAGGATTTGCTTTCTATTTGTCATATACCAAAGAAGGAGGGGAATTGGTTCTCAATTTCCATTAGTTGCAATCTAGGTGATGACACAGATACTAAATTTTTGAATGCTAAATGGTTGGGACAAACCCCCTTTTTTGTAGAGAATTTCTTGACATTTCTAGTCTATTTCCCATAGCAAAGGTGGTTGACATGGGGAAGTGGTAGGAAGGCACCTGAACTTGGAATTTTGACCTTTCTTTTTTTTTAATATGGTTCTTTTTTTTTTTTTTGCAGCCAGAGTTTTGATCTTGCAGAATTGCTCAAACACATTCATGTTAATCCTGAGATAAAAAATCTATTTATTTGGTGGGAAAATGTAAATGATTTTAGTGTGAAGAGCTGCTATAAAGTCATTACTAAGGTAATTGATGAAGATCATAACTTAGACGATAATGCTCTTAGTGTCTTGGCTCAGATTTGGAAAGCTAGAACACCGAGTCTTATCTAAGTTATTTGCTGAAAAATCGATCCAAATCTGCCTCCCCACTAGAGTTCAGTTGGTTAAACTTGGGATTATCAAAGGATGCTACCACATTGTTTGTCCCTTTTGTTTCAATGATGATGAGGATGAATTACATTTGTTTCTAGGTTGTCCAATTAGCATCCTCTTGTGGAATAAAGTTTACTCATGGTTAGGCATAAACTCTGTAACAGAAAGAACATTTTTATCCTCTCATTTTTCAAAATTTTCTATTTCTTTTGGATTGAAATTTAAAGGGAACATTCATGGTATCTTCTGGGATGTTGTTTATTGGAATATTTAGAATTGAGGGGAATTTTATTCTCTTTGAAGGAGGTATTATGAAGGATTGGAATATGCTGGTGTAGCGAGCGATTTGGATGTGGTTGCGAAGCACTACCGCTCTTTTGGTATCTACAGCTCGATTCATTTTTTATCCTATTGAAGCTGATGAAGAAAGGGAAATAGATGTCTAAAATTAACCCTGCTTGCAAACTGAGGTTAAACAGTCAAAACTGTTGGTTAACAGATGCTACAAAGATTCGGGGTCTCTATTAGGTTTATTTTGTTAAAAGTAGTGTTCGGTCGATGGGTGGGAGGTTAAGATGTTAGGACAGATGTATGAAAGTATGGGATTTTGGTTTTTTGTTTAGTGTGCTCGCTAAGATTTTTCTTTCAATCTTATGCCTACGTATTCACTGTTTTCCGAAACAGGGAAATCAGAGCGATCGTAGTTCCTCCTATTCTACTGGAGGAAATGGTGTTTTGGTGTCTTGTTCAAAGCCCAAGACGTGAAGCTAAAGGTAGTTTGTATCTTGTTCAAAGCCTAATATGTGAAGCTAAAGAGTCTATTTGTATCTTGTTCAAAGCCCAGGATATGAAACTAAAAGGGTTTGTCTTTAGAGAGAATTTGTCATCTCTAAAGAGGGGTTTGTATGTCACAACTGTTTATAAAGGAGAATTACTTTAACCGGGATTTGTGAATCCGGCAATGCCATAATTTCCTTTATAAGGGATTTCCAACCTGAAGGAGAAGACTTTAACTCAGTGTAGAGCAATGTTATCTTTCTTTATGAATTTCTCATGCTAAAGGAGGGACAGTGGCATGGACGTAGATGATCCAGAGGCTTGCCGCTTACAGCGATTAGATGAAGGGGAAGGAGTTATTGATGTTTGTGTATTGTGAACGAGGCACAGTTTTGATGCTAAAAGGTTGATTGGATCAACCACTGGTTTTCTTATACAAAGCCTAAGAGGAGGCTAAAAGGTTTTCCTTATACAAAGCCTAAGAGGAGGCTAATATGTGTCTTGTACAAAGCCCGAGAGAGAGAGGCGGAAAAGTTTTGACTCAACAGGAGAATCTGTTATACTCAACAAGAGAGTGTTTTTGTATCTTGTACGAAGCCCGAGATGGAGGCTAAAGATGGTGATTAACTCAACAAGGGAGTCTCTTAGTATCTCGTATAAAGCCCGAGATGGAGGCTAAAATTGTTAGCTCCACTGGGGAGAATCATTGTACAAAGCCCAAGAGGAGGATATGGTGACTGTTTCAGTTGAGTGACAGGTCCAGTATGATGATTTAAAGAGAAAATCAGTTCTTATATGAGTAATGTTGTACTCATGGATTTGATTCGAGGATCAGGGTTATTTCCTGTTCTTTAAGGAAATGGGAAATCCAAGGGTATTGAGACTGTCCGAGTCTACGGGTTTCATCTCCTAATTTTTTAGGGTGCTTAAGAATGTCTTGGAGACTCAAGGAAATTAGACTGTCCAAGTCTAAAGTTTTATCTTTTGTACTATGTTTTAAGAAACAGTAGTAGACTCTTGGAAAGACTGTTCTATTAAGATGATTGATTTCTGTTCCTATACCTTTAGGAGGTCGTCGGGACAATTTGTACGAAGCCCAAGAGGAGGCTGGAAACTTTTAAGAAGCCGATAGGTCCTTGTATGAAGCCCAAGAGGAGGCTATCATTCCCGAAGGAAGAATCATTATACGAAGCCTAAGAGGAGGCTGTGAATACTTCTAAGAAGCCGAGGGGTCCTTGTACAATGCCCAAGAGGAGGCGGGGATACTTTTAGGTATCCTGTGGGTCCTTGAACAATGCCCAAGAGGAGGCCGATGCTTTTAGGAAGCCTGTGGGTCCCCAAACCCCGAGAAGTTCAAGACAGGTTATTCACAAAGAATAGATCAAGCCAGGAAAGTTCGAGAATTTAGAAGAAACTCAAGAGATGCCATTCACGGAGAAAAGATCATCTCTAGGGAGTAGAGTTTCTTGACAAATGCTTTTAAGAAGCCTGTGGGTCCCCAAACCCCGAGAAATTCAAGACAGGTTATTCACGAGGAATAGATCAAGCCAGGAAAGTTCGAGAATTTGGAAGAAACTCAAGAGATGCAATTCACGGAGAAGAGATCATCTCTAGGGCATAGAGTTTCTTGACAACTTCTACGAGTGACAGTCTATGAAAGGGTTCACCGAGAATGCTGCCTTTCATATCTCCATATTGTTTAACCCCAAGAGGAGGGAAGACTGTGTCTAGTAATCCTATGGGGATCTAGTTTTGACTATTTAAGAGTGATCAATGGGATTAATGCTAAACGTAGTTGCCGGGGAAACTCTAAATATCTATACTATTATTACACAGTTGATATGAGTTTATGAAAGAAGACTTACAGCGAAACAGACCCACAATACAGTTATATGTATATGAAAGCGGTAAATGAAATTAAACACTTACTCGGTTGTAGAGCTTCCATGCTGTTTGGTTAGTTGTTCAACAAAGAAAGATTGAAAACAACAGTATATTTCAAAATCAAAGGAGAAAGTGCTTTGAAAAAGAAAGATTTGGGGCTTACAGCTCAAAGAGAGGCTCAGGGTTTTATCAGTGATCGCACTGTTTGAATTTGTACAGAGGAACTTATACAAGTGACTGAGGCCCAAAAATTGTTTTCTATACAAAGGGATGGGTCTTACACTCCCTCAAGAGGGCCAAAAAGTTTTAAAGAAAAGAAATGGGTCTTACTACTCGAGGGTAGGCCCAAGGTTTGTTTTTCAACGGATGATGATCGCGTCGAATTTTTTTGGAATACAACGGGACTTATACAATAAGTGAGTCCCAAAATAGGTTGTATTTACAAAGGGTTGGGTCTTACACTCTATTAGAGGCCCAAAAGAAAAAGAGTGGGGCTTATAACACGAGGGTAGGCCCAGATGATTTTTTCGTTTAAAATGGCGATGGCGCAAAGATTTTTGAAAACGCAGTGGGTCTTATACAATGCATTGAGGCCCAAAATGGTTTGGTTTACAAAGGGGGTTTGGTCTTACACTCTAATAGAGGCTCAAAAGTTCTGAATGGGTCTTATAGCTCCGGGAGAGGCCCAAAAGGTTTTTAAAAGGCGACGATCGCGCCGTTCACTTGTACAGAGGGACTTATACAATAAGTGAGGCCCAAAATTGTTTGTACAAGGGGATTTTGGGTCTTACACTCTATCAAGAGGGCCAAAAAGTTTTGAAAATGATTTATGAGGGTTGAATTAATCCAAAACCCTAATTTATTTTCAAAATGTATTTTAATTGAATAAAAATTAAATTAAAATGATCAAAATTGTTTAACATATGGAAAACAAATTGTGATCTTAGATTAATGCTTCAAAAATTAAGTATTGACCTACAAAATAATTAGAAGGCATTAAAAGTTGCAAAATCAAGGTGGAAAAAATATTCAAAATGTCAAAAACAATTAAAATATTAATTCTTTGCAAAAATATCAATTATATGAAATAAATAATATTTTTGGGATTTTTTGGGAAAATAAACTATTTTAACATTTTTGTGAATTATTAAAAAAAGAATCAACTCAAAATCATTAAAACTCAGAGAGAAATTAATTTTTGAATCAATTAAATAAAATCACAAAATTCAAATATTTGAATTTATGAAAATGGCGCCAAGAACATGGACCAAGAACACGCGCGTTTTCTGCCTTGCCCAGATTTGCATTTTCTATCCAATCTCACTGAATACTTGATTATATCATGCAATCCACATACCAATCAACTCGTTTCAACCTCACGATCATGTTTATGGCAATTAATTTCATTTAAATTAAGCATAAAACAAAAAATCACGAAAAAATCCTCAAGAACCCTAAATTCTGCATGAAGGCTAGGATTTTTGATACACGATTCAAACAAAGAAATTACTTGAGGGGAACCATTCCATGCATGATTATGAACATTTGGCAAAAGTATTGTGCGAGGAAATATGCATAGATTGAGAGATAACCAAGTTTAGGCTTACCTCTAGGTCGTGACAGCAAGAGCAAATTGATTTCTGAGTTGGAGATGTTACAGATGAGTTGTGATGATCTGAACAGCTTCCCTACACCCTATGGAGTGTGTTTGAATGCTTGGACTTGACTGAAAATGGCTGGATCACTTCATGGCATCTCAACTGCACTTTGGTCAAAACCTTGATTAATTGACTGGTGATTCTGAGAAATCAGTGTTTCAGATGTTATTTAAGTGTTTGATCAGCTCACATATGAATTATATGAGGTGTGTGTGTGTGTGATTGGTTTGAGTGGAATTGCTCTCTAATGAAAAACCCGATAGTGACTTGCTAAGAAAGGCATTTTTGAGAGTGAGAAGTGGATTTTGAGAAAGGCAAGTGTTGTAGGCCTTTGGTGTACTTAAACTGATCACAATTGAGCTCTATTTATAGTAGAGCAAGTTTGTTTTGCAAGGAATAGTGAATGGCAACTGCTGAGTAGGTTTGGCCAATGTTGGCAAATGAAAATCCAAGTCTCCTCTAGCCATTGACTAAAGGTTAGGGCACAGGCTGCTGGTCCCCTTGGTCTTGGATAAGCCTTGACTGAATTCAATTGAGAATGGCTTAGTCCATGCCACCTTGATGCTTCCATTGAATACTCCAATCCAAAATTGGAGTCTTGTCCCTATTTTGGGCAATTCTAGGTTCAACATGTTATTTCTTGTTCCAAGGACTTTGGAGGCTTGGCTCAGTGATTGTCCCCTTTAGATTCAATCCTCAGATGTGTCCAGGGTGATGCCAAGGCTTGGAATTGGCTGATTTTGGCAAATCGAGCAAAAGTGCAAAAATCTGCCTTGCCTTGGCAGATTTCAGCAAGGCAACTTGCCAATGTCATATCTCATGGCTCAAGTTGAATTTGGTGATGTTCTTGGCCATTTTTGAAAGCCCTTACATGATAAAACAACTGTTTGATCATATTTGGTTTTGATACTTTTTGGATCCAAGTGAAAAATCCCCCTACATTTGGAAAAAAGTAAGGCAAAATCTGACTTAGTGAAATTTTCACTAAGTGTTGGAACAAAGTGACTTTTCTTGATTTTGATCACTCCATAACTCAAAATCCATGAGGAATTTGGACATAGGTCAGTATGAAGCTTTTGTAGAGGGCAATGAGATCTACAAATCAAGCTTTGGATGGAAAAAAATGGCTTTGTGGTTTAGGAGTTATGATCCTCCAAAGTTGGTACCTTTGTCACTTTTTTCCATAACTTAAAAAATTTTCTAAGTTTTTATGGTTACCCCTTTTACAAGTTATCCCATTTTCTTTAATTTTTCTTGATGAATGATGATTCAAATCATACATAAACATCATTTTAGGGTTAAAAATCCATTTTTGTGAAAAATCTCAAAAAGTTAAAGTTGACTTTTGTGCACAGTTGACTTTTTATCCGATGAATTCCAAACTGTGTAATTCTTCAGGAAATCATGTCCTTGACCTAAATCAAACTTGATGGACATGTTCCATGGGTGTTATAGGGTATATTGAATCATGTCTTAGGGTTTGGGAGCATGTCCTAGTCAAAAGTCAAAGTTACAGTTGACTTTTCCCGCGAAACCCTAACTGTGGTTTAGATGAAATTGAAACTTGTTGCTCAAGCTTCTTGGATCAATCCATTGTTCCAAATGGATCAATATGGCATATTGGAGATCCTGAAATCCTCTCTTGAGGTCTTGGTTCATAATTGGTCCCAAAAGTCAACTTAGGGGTGAATTAGGTCAAGAAACCCTAATTCCTGATTTTTTATGAATGCATCCCCTGAGGCAAAATTGACTGGATGATTGAGTCCATAAGGTTCCATGGAGCATATTAGGTTATGTTTTGGATCTTTGGCTCATGCCCAGAGGAAAATTTCCATCCGGAGGCCCTGGTCGATCAAAACCCTAATTTGGTGACACTGGCGATCTTGAGGCTTGATCCACCTAGAAGGGAGTATCCTTGTGTTTAATCCTTGAAGTGGGAGTCCTTTTTGAACCTTTGTGTATGTTTGAGGGTGTAGACAAGTTGAAGATCATGTCATTCCTTGATTGATCCTTTGTCTAAAAGCTCTGAGAGGGCTTGAAACCCTAATTTTGATAGTATTGAACACTCACCCATCTTTGGGGAGACTGATGAGGCATAAAGGCACACCCATATTGTGATGATGATTTGCACATTAATGGGAAATCTTAGTGGTCAAAATTTGGGGTATGACAAATGCCCCTATTTAATCTTCTTGGACCCGAAGGTGTGAATGACGAAGGTATTCGGGCATTCGGGGTGCAAGAGGATTAAATATCGAAATACCTGAAGTTTTGATGGTGGTTATGAATGGCAGATCGCATTCATCTTCTTTTACTAAGCAATGATGCTTAGAAAAGGTAAACTTCCCCTCGATCCTGGTCTTCAGCCAAGGAACTAGTCTCAGTTTTCTTAAATAGACTTCCCCTCGATCCTGGTTTCCTACCAAGAAACTGGTCTTAGTTTCTGATTTAAACTTCCCCTCGATCCTGGTTTCCTACCAAGGAACTGGTCTTAGTTTCTGATATAAACTTCCCCTCGATCCTGGTTTCCCACCAAGGAACTGGTCTTAGTTTCTGATATAAACTTCCCCTCGATCCTGGTTTCCTACCAAGGAACTTGTCTTAGTTTCTTTTGTCAATAAACTTTCTTGACAAGGGATGCTATTCGTAGCGGTTTTCCTCAAACTTCTCGCCGAATCTTCTTGGGGAGATGCCATTTGACGGAAAAAGTTGACGTCAGACTTGCTGGGGAATCCAGTCGTCTGAGTTGTAGAGGTGCACAAACTTCTCTATTGGAGACGCCATTTGTTTCTACTGGGGAAGACGAGTCTCCTGAAAGACTGCCTTCATTTGGGGTCTTACATCATACTTTTCTCGGGATTTTCCCGGAGAAATGCCATATGATGGGATCCATTTTTGAGGTGCCGATGACCTTTTCATCAGTGGTTCCTTCGGAGAAAAACTGTCGTATCACCGAATCTCTGATTATGAGGCTTTCTCTCGGGATTTTCCTTAATCCGGGAAAGCAAGGATATCATCTTCAATGGCGAAGAGTGATATCTGTTGAAAGTTTCTCTGGTTTTTCAGAGGTTCAAGTTATCAAAGTGGTCCAGGACCTATCTTTAATTTAGAAATAACTGGAGGCGAGATTGTTCGGGTGATTCACTTCCTGACGAGGAAATAATCGACAACTCGATTGAGAGGACTTTTATCACTAGGGGATAAGACCGACCAGAGTGATGCAATATGAAATGTGAATGCAAATCAATAATGCCTGATGTATGTATGTATATGCTGACAAAACTAACGCGACATACAAACTAATGGTTGAACACAACTGGATACTCGACCATCGTGGGGCGAAGAAGTACCGTTGGTCCAATAAGTAGCAATTCTACCTTGCCTAGGAGAAGTAGTCCTCGCGGGGAACTATGTTAGTCGGGCTTAGGAGATAAGAACTCGGTCGAGGCGTGTCAGACGTAATAAGGTCTCTGACACAGTTGATCCCTTCATTCAGGCGTACTGGGTTAGAAGGAGCACTTTGATTCTGCACTTTGAAGTTTTCTTACTTCTGGAGAAGTGGCTGATGTTCTTTTGATGTTCAACAGTCAAAAGAAATTGCCATCTTTATTTTAAAGCAGAAAAAGTTTTACGAGTAAATTCATTTTTGTTTTATTTCAAGAATCGTTAATAATATTAAAATGTCGTTCTGTAAAGCTAAAACAAATGAGAATTACAAACAAAAGCACAAGGGCTCAAATTTTATTGATAAGATGGAGATCAGCCAAACGCGTGATTCCAAAGAGTATTTACAAAGTTAGAAAATGGTAATTTACAGGGAAAAGGGCTACGTTGAAACATAACGACCACTATCCTTCTACCAACTTTGAATTCGGGACATCCTGAGCTTCTGTCGAAGATGACCTTGACTGGAGTTTTCCTCCGATGGATGGTGTAACTACTGCTGCTGAGGGACTTGCCTTTGTTGAACATAGTTACTTGCCATTATCCCTAACTTTTTCCTGGATTGTACTATGATGTTTCCAATCCACCGGGATGATTTTTTTTTATTTTGTCTCTAACTTTTGCCTGGACCGCCCTTTCGGGTTTTCAATCCACCGAGACATTTTTTTTTAGGCGAAGTATTTCTTGACTACATCAACATTCGTGGGGTAGGAAAATTTTTTTCCGTCCATGGTTGCAAGTCTCAAGGCGCCGCCTGAGAAAGCTTTCTTGACCACATAGGGGCCATCATAATTCGGAGTCCATTTACCCCGGGAATCAGTGAGAAATGATTGTATCTTTTTTAGCACAAGGTCTTCTTTCCTGAAGACACGAGGTCGGACCTTTTTGTCAAACGCCTTCTTCATTCTCTGTTGATACAACTGATCGTGGCATAGTGCCGTGATTCATTTCTCTTCGATCAGATTCAGTTCGTCGTGTCGACTTTGACACCATTCAGCTTCTATAAGCTTCGC
Organism: Lathyrus tuberosus; assembly: GCA_022829125.1. Lineage (NCBI taxonomy): Eukaryota > Viridiplantae > Streptophyta > Magnoliopsida > Fabales > Fabaceae > Lathyrus > Lathyrus tuberosus. The sequence goes on along the minus strand of JALAZF010000241.1, from coordinate 255,898 downwards.
TTCCATCAATACCCGGATTGATGGGATCTCTACTTCGATGGGGAGCACTGCTTCCATTCCATATACTAGAGAGAAAGGGGTTACCCCTGTTGAAGTGCGGGCAGACGTGCGATAACCGTGAAGAGCAAAGGGTAACATCTCGTGCCAATCTTTGTAGGTTACAACCATCTTCTGAACAACCCTCTTGATGTTCTTGTTAGCCGCTTCTACCGCTCCGTTCACCTTGGGTCGGTAGGGAGATGAGTTATGGTGTTCGATCTTGAACTCTGCACACAACTCTTTCATCATCTTATTGTTCAAGTTAGATCCATTATCAGTAATGATCTAGCTCGGAACACCATAACGGCAGATGATACTGTTTTTGATAAATCGGACCACCACTTGTCGGGTTACATTAGCGTATGACGCTGCTTCAACCTACTTGGTGAAATAGTCAATGGCGACCAGGATGAACCGATGTCCGTTTGAAGCTTTAGGTTTGATCATGCTGATCATATCGATTCCCCATATGGAGAAAGGCCATGGGGAAGAAAGAACTTTGAGATGTGTTGGTGGTACATGAATTTTGTCGGAGTATATCTGACACTTGTGACACCTCCTCATGTACTTGTAGCAGTCGGATTCCATTGTCAACCAATAGTACCCTGCTCTCAGAATTTTTCTCGCCATTGTGTGTCCGTTGGCATGAGTGCCAAAGGACCCTTCGTGAATTTCTTTTATCAGCATATCTGCCTCTGGTCTGTCTATGCATCGGAGCAAGACCATGTCAAAATTTCTCTTATAGAGAGTATCACCGCTCAGGAAGAAGCTGCTTGCTAGTCTTCTGAGGGTTTTTTGTCTTTCCTTAGTGCCCTAGGTGGGTACTCTTGTTTTTGAAGGAAGCATTTGATATCATGATACCAAGGTTTGTCGTCTATGACTGCTTCAATCGTGAAGATGTAAGCGGGCCGTTATAGGTGCATTATGTCGATCTTAGGTAGGTCGTTCCATTGACCTACACTAATCATGGAAGAGAGGGTGGCTAAAGCGTCAGCCATGTGATTCTCATCGCGAGGGATGTGATGAAACTCGATTCTGTTGAAGAAAGGTAACAACCTTCTTGCATAGTCTTTGTAAGGAATCAATCCTGATTGGTATGTGTTCCAATCTCCTTTTATCTGATTGATAACCAGGGCTGAGTCGCTGTATACATCCAAGTTTTTGATCCTTAAATCAATCGCTTCCTCGAGACCCATAATACAAGCTTCGTATTCGGCCTCATTGTTTGTACCCTTGAACGTAAGTCGAGTGGTGAAAGGAATGTGGGTACCCTGAGGGGTAACAATTATTGCCCCAATTCCGTTTCCATAATGATTAACTGCTCCGTCAAAGATTAGTCCCCACTGGGAACCTGGTTCTGGCCCTTCACTGGGTAGCGGTTCATCGCAATCTTTCATTTTGAGATACATGACATCTTTGTCTGGGAAGTCAAACCCGATTGATTCTTGATTGTCAATCGGTTGATGAGCCAAATGATCGGCTAAAATACTCCCCTTAACGGCTTTCTGAGCGTGGTACTCTATGTCATATTCTGATAGCAACATCTGCCAACGGGCAATCCTTCCCGTGAGAGCAGTTTTTTCGAAGACGTACTTGATTGGATCCATTTCGGAGATTAACCAAGTAGTGTGACGAATCATGTACTGGCATAGACGTTTGGCAGCCCAAGCGAAAGCACAGCAAGTTTTCTCAAGCATCGTGTACCGAGTCTCGCAGTCGGTGAACTTCTTGCTTAGATAGTAAATGGCAGACTCTTTCCGTTTGGTTTCATCCTGTTGGCCAAGTACACACCCCATTGAGTCTTCCAAGACTATGAGGTAGATAATCAGTGGTCTTTCTTCCACTTGAGGGGATAGAATCGGAGGATTCAACAGATATTCCTTAATACTGTCGAAGGCGGTTTGACAATCTTATGTCCAAACGCAATCCTGGTTCTTTTTGAGTAATTTTAAAATCGGCGCACATGTGGTAGTCATGAGGAATATAAATCTGGAGATGTAGTTCAAACGTCCCAGGAATCCTCTGACTTGTTTTTCAGTTTTTGGAGAGGGCATTTATTGAATGGCCTTGACCTTGTCAGGATCAACCTCAATTCCTTTCTGGCTGACGATGAACCTTAAGAGTTTCCCTGAACAGACACCGAAGGTGCACTTGTTGGGATTCAAGCAGAGTTTGTACTTTCTCAGACGCTCGAATAGTTTCAACAGGTGGGTCACATGCTCCTCTTCTGTCTTAGATTTTGCAATCATGTCATCGACATACACTTCGATTTTTTGTGTATCATGTCATGAAACAGAGTAGTCATGGCCCTTTGATAGGTTGCCCCAGCGTTCTTCAAACCGAACGGCATTACCTTGTAACAAAAGGTACCCCATGGGGTAATGAACGAAGTTTTCTCCATGTCTTTTGGCGCCATTTTGATCTGGTTTTAGCCCGAGAATCCATCCATGAAGGAGAAAACTTTGAACTTTGCTGTACTGTCTACTAGCATGTCAATGTGCGGTAAAGGAAAGTCGTCCTTTGGACTAGCCTTGTTCAGATCCCTATAATTGACACACATTCTGACCTTTCCGTCCTTTTTCGGAACGGGTACGATGTTGGCTAACCATTGAGGATATTCTGACGTGGCGAGGAAACCCGCATCAATCTGTTTCTGTACCTCCTCTTTGATTTTGATGGCCATGTCCGGATGAGTGCGTCTCAACCTTTGTTTGACTGGCGGATATTCCGATCTTAACGGTAAGTGATGTTCCACGATGCTGGTATCCAACCCTGGCATATCGTGATAGGACCAAGCGAATACATCGGGGAATTCTTTGAGAAGCTTTATCAAACCCTCTCTAGAATTGGACTAAGCAGTGCCCCAATCCTGATTTCTCTTCTCTCTTCTTCCGAACCCAAGTTTACCGTTTCCAACGGCTCTTTGTGAGGTTCAATAGACCTTTCCTCTTGTCTGAGTAGTCGGGAGATCTCTTCTGGATTTTTGTTGTCATCTTCTTCTTCAGCCCCAAATACCGGGAACTCAAAGTTGGGAGAAGGCATTGGATCGTATGTTTCAACGGGGTTTAAAACAAGCAATCCACATGATGGTATGATTTGGTTTTAGAAGAGATAGAGAAAATGCAAGTGTGTGCAGTGTATTTTTTTTAATGCTTGTTTTTATTTGAATTGTTTTTTAGGATTACCATTTTCTGAGAAAAGCAAAAAGAGAAAACAGCAAATAATGTGGAAATTACAGAACGACATTATTTTATTAATGAACAAGTCGATTCTTGAAACTACAGCCCTATAAAACAAAACTCTGTCGCTTTGGGCGAAGCGAAGAGGGAAAATTTACAGAAAGCAAGCCCTATCAAAACATCTGTTTCACCTGGGCAGGGTGAAAGGTTAAAGATGGCAATTACTTTGATTGGCGAACGACCTTCGGGGTATCAACAGCGACCCACTGGCGGTGAACTCCTCGGTGAATCACAAAGTCTGGCACCTTCCTTGATTTGTCTTCAGAAATGACATTGATTTCTGGTGGAGCAGGATCATTGGAATCTGTCTCCCAGGAAGAATTATCGTAGGAGAATTCCTCTGTTGCATTTTGCATAGCATTTGTGCTCTCAGCTGTATCTCCCCATCTAGTTGGTTGGATATCTTCGAGCCTGATACGAGAGCTTTCAGGAGAAGTGTACTTGACCATGAAGTCGTATTTTCCACTCGGTTGTCCCAAGGTGTCCCACACTTCTTTCGAACTGGAGGAGTCATCCCTCTCGATGACGTTGACCTCGAGAAAAGCATAGTTGATGAATTCAAGTCCAGCAAACGTTGCAAATTCATCATCAAGTTGAGTAGTTTCTAAATGACCTGAGTGTTGATCCCATGACATGGTGGGGACACAGGTATTCAATTCAATGATGCTCAGTTGAGTTTCCTTACTCGGCTGACTTTCTGGCCCCAAGTCTCCTGGGTAAGGCTGCCACATTGGTAGGCCATCCATCGGGCCATAGTAATTATGGTCAAAGTTGTCTTTCATCAGAGTGTCCTTCTCTAATGAATTTGGCGGAGCACGACATCCTTCCGGATCACAACCTCCGTATATCATTTCGACATCTGACCGTGGTATAAATCTCAGACTCTGTGCAGGAAAGCAAAATGGCTTAGGCACCTCTTCTTGAGACATATAACTGTCCTTGTTAAGATAGGACTTCCATTCTTCATCTGTGTCGGAGGGATCCTCCTCATTGATAGCATGGACTATTTGAGACACTGGGTAAAGAAAACCTCCACTGTGGAAGAAGTTCTGAATGGGATGAAGACTTTCATTGTTAGCAGCTGTCCGGGTACAGGTTGTAGAAAAACCAAGACCCTTCTTTGTTGTATTGCTAGTAGGAATGACAAGCTGTCCCCATCCTGTTGTATCAGTACTCTCGACTGCTTTAATAGCATCTTTGTATGAGGAAATCGAAGTTCCTCCTCCGGATTGATCATCCTTGTGTAGCAAAAGTGCTTGGAACTGGGTTTCGATTGTCCCTTCTGGTTCCACATAAGTGGATGACGATAAATTGCTGACGAGCAAGGCCTGTTCCCCACAGACTGTGATGAGTTGGCCGTTCTGGATGAACTTTAACTTTTGGTGGAGGGTCGAGGTGACCGCTCCAGCCTGATGTATCCAAGGTCTTCCTAATAAACAACTGTACGTTTCCCGGATGTCCATGACCTGGAAGGTGACTTGGAAAGTGTGAGGACCACTAGTTATGGGAAGATCAACTTTGTCGATAACCGTTTTTCTGGATCCGTCGAACACTTTGACGACGACCTCCCTAGTTCTCATCGAAGGTCCTTTGAATGATAATTACATCAAAGTGGACTTCGGCATAACATTCAGGGCTGACCCTGTGTCTACCAGTACGCTGGCTAAAGCATCGTCCTGGCAGTTGACTGTGACATTGAGTGCCATGTTATGACGGCGACCCTCTTCCGGTAATTCCTCATCACTAAATCCCAAATTATTGCAAGAAGTGATGTTAGAGACAATGCTATCGAACTGTCTGATTGTTACATCCTGTTCCACAAAGGCTCGCTCCAAGACTTTCTGTAGAGCCTCCCTGTGCGCTTCTGAACTGAGTAACAGTGATAATACCGAGATCTTTGAAGGAGTTTGTAACAGTTGATCAACAATGTTGTATTCACTCCTTTGGATGAGCTTTAGCATCTCATCATTGTTTTCCGAAAGGTCAGGATTACTGGATTGACCGACTGGTGGATCGAGATCTTCTATCTGAAGTTCATTTTCTTTGTTAGACTCCCCAACTCCTCTGTTGAAGATTCTGCCACTCCGTGTTACACGACTGATGTCTGCAATATTCACGGTGGAGGGTAATGGAATTTCCTTTCCATTCTCAATTATCGTTGCACCGTATTTGTAAGGGATTGCCTTAGTTGATTCATATGGTAGTGGTCCCGACAGATAGATGACTATGGGAACCTTCTGGTTTTTCTAACCATCGTACGTAATCTCGATCCGTTCCTAGTTGGGAATTCTTGATTCGTCAAGCATAGGGGTAATGGAAAAAACATTCCTGGTCCTCTGATGATTAGAGATGACGACAACGTCCTCAATTTGATTGGCAAGGTAGTTCCGCGACCAATTGATGGGTCCGGAACCTGGATATGGTCGGATCTCTCCATGATCCACCTGCCCCTAGAGAGCTGCTCGCACAAAGTAGCAGCACCCTTGGTTACTTTCCGAACAGACTCCACAACGTTCATAATTGTGTGGTGGCACCTGGCCACGCCCACTTTGAATACAATGTAACCTCACTAGGTTAGCTTCCACGGAGCGGACATCCTGACTTTGGCACCGAGAGGGGTTTCTGTTATTGATACTAATTTGCTGAGTATCTTCATCCGTGTAAATTGGCATCCACCAATGATTTAACAAGTGCTGAAGTGCCTCCTGGACAAGGGCACATCCCTGATCGTTTTCGCAACCCGCTTTGCAGCTGTGATAATTATGTGATATCAGGAATCCGAGTCGGACCTGCTCAGCATGAAACTCTACCAAGTTGGTATTCATCAAGCGAATGTCGAAGATTTGAACCATATTGATCTGATAGGGATTCCTATCATGGTAGTCCTGGATCCATCCAAGATCCATCTAACGTTGGAGGGCCTCCTGTATGAAAGAGCATCCTTGTTTATTTATCGGGCAAGTCAGACAAGAACTGTAATCGTGCCACGGTAGATTATGATACTGGCTTTGCCTTGAATGTATTGCCACCAGGTTGACATTCATTGCATGGATGTCGTGGTTCTGAATGACGTTGGAATTCGTATAGACCATGTTAACTCCACAAACTCGGTGCTCTTGGATCCATCCGAGATCCAACTGTTCCTGTAGAGCTTCTTGCACTACAGAACATCCTTGGTTGTTTTTAGAGCACACATCACACTGGTGATAATTATGAGGTGGCACATGGCCGTACCCACTCTGTCTACAATGCATCTGGACCAGATTGGTCCTCAACAAGAGTACATCGTAAATTTGATAGACATTGTTAAATTCTTTCTCAATCAAGTTGACTGCAGCTTTCTCATGTTGAGGCAGCGGGTTTGTGAGAACATTGGGATTCGTATCCTTGAAAGATAAGAGCCCGCTCCTAACAAGCTTTTGCACGTCGGATTTGAAATTGAGACAATTCTCTATGTTATGCCCTGGACCTCCTTGATGATAAGGGCATGTCTGATCCACCTTAAACCAAAAAGGTGGATTTTCCGGTACTGTAAGAGGAGACTTAGTCTGGATGTGCCCCTTAGCCAGTAGTAACGGAAATAGTTATGCGTACAACATGGGTATAGGATCAAACCCTGGTGGCCGCATTGTACGGTTGTTATTGTATGGAGGACGAGCCTGCTGAAGAGGTTGTTGTGTCCTTTGCTGATTAGGTTGGCTCTGTGCAACCTGAGGTTGATACGTAGGAATAGGCGCAGGGCTGATTGCAGGAGTCACAGCTGCTACCGGTTGGTACCGTCGCCTATGCTTTCTGAGAGAGACATTCCCAATATCCTGCTCTTTTTCCTTAGGGAGAGCACTACCGTATCGTTTTGCACTACTCGATGATCCAGTGTATTTTATTAGACGTCCTTCTCGGACGGCTTCCTCAAGACGAACTCCCATACCGACCATCTCGGTGAAGTCACTGGGCGCACTGGCAACCATTCTGTCGTAGTAAAATGAGCTTAAGGTCTTTAAGAAGTTCTTTGTCATCTCTTTTTCCTCAAGAGGTGGACAAATCTGAGCGGCAATTTTGCGCCATCTCTGAGCGTACTCCTTAAAGGTTTCGTTGTCCTTTTGTGACATTAATCTGAGTTGATCTCTGTCTGGTGCCATGTCCAGATTGTATTTGTATTGTTGGACGAAGGCAGTACCAAGATCTCTGAATGTACTAATCGTAGTACGGTTTAAACCCATGTACCATTTGAGTGCGGTATCGGTTAAACTATCCTGAAAGTAGTGAATTAGTAAGTCCTGGTTCTCCGTTTAAGCTGACATTCGCCGAGCATACATCACTAGATGGCTCTGAGGGCAAGAGTTACCCTTGTATTTTTCAAAGTCGGACACTTGAAATTTGTGTGGAACTTTCACATTGGGGACCAGATAAATGTCTGCGGCGTCCTTTCCAAATAAATCCTGACTGCGGATGGCTTGCAGTTCCTTCTGCATTTCCAGGAATTGTTCCTGGAATTCATCCATTCTATCGAACATAGTTTCCTTCTTACCAGAAGGTATCGACGGAATCTGTCCTTCCGGGATAGTATGCACCACAGGGGGTGGTACCGTGACTACGGCAGTGAATCTTGGCGTTTCCCGAAGTTTGTAACCTTCAGGAGTCTTCAGTATGCCCCTGGCATCTTCGCTTTCCCGAAGTTTGTAACCTTCAGGCCCAGCGGCTTCTGTCATGATTCCCTGATCTTCAGTGATCGGCAGAACATATCCTTCTGGGATATAGTTAACAGGCATGCCCCAAGGAAGATCTTTCGGAATTTGATACCTAGGATCATACTTTTCCACTATGGGCGTTGAGGTGATCTCTGAGATCACAGTTCTTTGTAGTTGAGCTTCTGCCATGGCTTGCATGTCGTTACAAAGCTTTCTCATATCCTCTCTCAGAGCGTCAATCTTTTCTTTCAACTCTCTATTTTCTTCCTCAAGATCATCCATCTTTTTTTGACGATTGGCCCGAGTATTATACGAATGAGACAGTTTGACTCTAGAATCGAGACACAAACATGAGATTCGTAGGTAAGAAGAATACGCGATGTGAGAATGATGAATGCAATGATTATATTAATTGTTTTTTGGTTTAATCAAAATAAAATTCGACAATTAGATTGCAAATATCAAACAGTGGGGAAACCCCTTTTTATTGAATTCAAAGGATTACAGAAATGGAAATACAGTAGATTACAAGGTGCAGAAACAGAAACCTAAGCTAATGGGCCCAGAGTCCTCTCTGAGGAGAAACCGGTGCTGATTCTGGTACTTTCCTTTTCTTTGACCGGGGCTCTTGGGCCGTTGTCGGGTTGTCATTCTTTTTCCAGGTGAAAGGAGTGCGCAAATTCCTTTGGTCATCTTGATTCTCTACAGCATGTTGCTCTAAAATTTCAATCAGAGCGTCCTTATATTTCAGTAGTTGCTGTATTTTGATGCACTCTACGTTGAGGGTGCGGTACTTGTTCTTCCAAGACCTCTTCTCCCGTTGAACTTTGTTGAGAGTAACCTGAAGCTTTTCAGTCTCAATCATGAAGTACATGACAGACTCCCTCGGTGGAAGAACTCCATGACGAGGGTAAGGCATTTTTAGCTTGAGAGCTCTAGTTTGCACCCAGTGGAGATAAGGCTCCACCGAGACGCAGTCCGGTTTTCCTAGAGACTCCCGTCTTTTCTTATGAACATGTTTCCAAGCGTGCACTTTCTCCTTCCTTGAAGAAAAGACCTTCCAGATGAACACTTTCTCCTTCCTTGAAGAAAAGACCTTCCAAATGAACACCCCATGGGACGTGTCACATCGGGTATCCAAATTGACGACGAACGAGAACTGGATGGTAATTGATTCCTCCCATAGTTCCTATAAGGGGTACGTTGGGGAAGTTTCCACAACGGTCAATGATCCTGATTCCGTCATAAATCCTATTACACCAATCAATGTCAGAGTTGGTGAGGGACATGATTTTATGCGACCAACGTAAGGCACTCTTGTGATCCCAAAAAGCAGCAGACTTAGGCAAGTGAGAGATAAACCATTTATAAAGCAGAGGTACACAGCATGTGATCTCCCCTCCGCTGTATAAATTTACCAAGTGTACAGAATGATACGCATCTGCGAGCAAAGTCGGCACAGGGTTTCCAATGAGAAAAACCTTAATGGAGTTGATATCGACGCAGTTATTAATGTTGGGCAACAAAAATAACCTGTAGGTGAGTAAAACAAAGATGCTTTCAAAAGAAATCACGTTCCCGATACTGGCGAAGTACAGGGCTTTCTTTGTCAACAACTGGGCTGGCAAACCTTGGATGCCACCCTTAGTGGTCATGTGAGTCCTAACCTCAGACTCGTCCAAATGAATTGCTTTCGCAATGGTCTGATTCTTTGGAATTTCTTCCAGTCCAGAAAATGGAGCTTGATCTGTAATGTGTAGATCAATCAGATGAGAATATTCCTCCAGCGTTGGTGCTAGCTGGTAATTCGGGAATGTGAAATAATGATAGACCGGATCGTAGAATTGAATGAGCGCATCCATGATTCCCTCAATCAGATGGACTCTTAGCAGAGATAGCAAACCTCCGTACTTGGCTCTGAAAGCCTCTTGGTTTGTAATCATCCTCGTCAAACCTCTTAAATCCTCTAGTTTTGGAATCCTGAAGGTGTACTTATGAGTTCTCCTTTTACCGAAATCCATTAGCGCAATCCTTTTCTCTGATATTTGCAATCACGGTCTTAGTTTAATTTGAAAAACAGAGAGACTAGAAGAGAAATTTTTTGAACGTTTTAATGTTTTTTTTTAAATGAATGCATGAATGCAGCACACAAAAACATAGAAAAAACATGGGGTCAAAGGGCCGTTGTCATGAATTCAAGGCTCTACCCATCCCCAAAGGTTTATACTAGGGTGATTTTTGTACCTGTACTCAAAATCATCAGCTCCTCCCAGGATAACAAACAGAAGCGGATCACCAGCAAGCTGTATCAAATCTTAGAGTAAATGCTATTCACCGAGAATAGATCATCAGCCTCAAATGAGGGTAGTATCGCGTGACAACTATTTCCGATAGCTTCCGCACTACAAAATGGTTGGCTCCTCAGCTTCTCAGACGTCACAATCGGCCCATTGCCTATGAGAGGGAATGGGTTGCATTGGGAAGCCTCCACTGAGGTTGATGGTCGACCTCGTCGCCATCACTTATCTTAAGTGTATACTCAATCTTTCCACATGCGGCATCACACGCATTCCCATTAGCAGAAAAATAAACACAGATATCAATTAGGAAAAACAATATATATATTTGTCCTAATGTCCTAGACTTTTTTAAAAGCTATGAATCTTATGTTCCTGACAGAAAATGGCTCCTCGGCGGAGACGCCATTCTGTGGTTTCATCCCTACTTAAAGGTTTTTTTTTACCTAAGATCCTAGTGAAGTCAACAAAGAGTTCTATCCCAGAAAGAAAGACCGGCCCCACGGTGGGCGCCACTTTTAAGGTTTCCACCTAATAGATGGGAAGAGAACAAGATCTCGCTACAAAGGTGAGATAGATCCTAATGACACGTCCCCAGTGAAGTCGCCATTTTTCTGTAGCGAGCGATTTTGGATGTGGTTGCGAAGCACTATCGCTCTTTGGTATCTACAGCTCGATTCATTTTTTATCCTATTGAAGCTGATGAAGGAAGGGAAATAGATGTCTCAAATTAACCCTGCTTGCAAACTGAGGTTAAACAATCAAAACTGTTGGTTTACAGATGCTACAAAGATTCGGGGTCTCTATTAGGTTTATTTTGTTAAAAGTAGTGTTCGGTCGATGCGTGGGAGGTTAAGATGTTAGGACGGATGTATGAAAGTATGGGATTTTGGTTTTTTGTTTAGTGTGCTCGCTAAGATTTTTCTTTCAATCTTATGCCTACGTATTCCCTGTTTTCCGAAACAAGGAAATCAGAGCGATCGTAGTTCCTCCTATTCTACTGGAGGAAATGGTGTTTTGGTGTCTTGTTCAAAGCCCAAGACGTGAAGCTAAAGGTAGTTTGTATCTTGTTCAAAGCCCAAGATGTGAAGCTAAAGAGTCTATTTGTATCTTGTTCAAAGCCCAAGATATGAAGCTAAAAGGGTTTGTCTTTAGAGAGAATTTGTCATCTCTAAAGAGGGGTTTGTATGTCACAACTGTTTATAAAGGAGAATTACTTTAACCGGGATTTGTGAATCCAGAAATGCCATAATTTCCTTTATAGGGGATTTCCAACCTGAAGGAGAAGACTTTAACTCAGTGTAGAGCAATGCTATCTTTCCTTAGGAATTTCTCATGCTAAAGGAGGGACAGTGGCATTGATGTAGATGATCCAGAGGCTTGCCGCTTACAATGATTAGATGAAGGGGAAGGAGTTGTTGACGTTTGTGTACTGTGAACGAGGCACGGTTTTGATGTTAAAAGGTTGATTGGATCAACCAGTGGTTTTCTTATACAAAGCCTAAGAGGAGGCTAAAAGGTTTTCCTTATACAAAGCCTAAGAGGAGGCTAATATGTGTCTCGTACAAAGCCCGAGAGAGAGGCGGAAAGGTTTTGACTCAACAGGAGAATCTTTTATACTCAACAAGAGAGTGTTTTTGTATCTTGTACGAAGCCCGAGATGGAGTCTAAAGATGGTGATTGACTCAACGAGGGAGTCTCTTAGTATCTCGTATAAAGCACGAGATGGAGGCTAAAATTTTTTAGCTCCGCTGGGGAGAATCATTGTACAAAGCCCAAGAGGAGGCTATGGTGACTGTTTCAGTTGAGTGACAGGTCCAGTATGATGATTTAAAGAGAAAATCAGTTCTTATATGAGTAATGTTGTACTCATGGATTTGATTCGAGGATCAGGGTTATTTCCTGTTCTTTAAGGAAATGGGAAATCCAAGGGTATTGAGACTGTCCGAGTCTACGGGTTTCATCTCCTAGTTTTGGAGGGTGCTTGAGAATGTCTTGGAGACTCAAGGAAATTAGACTGTCCAAGTCTAAAGTTTTATCTTTTGTACTATGCTTTAAGAAATAGTAGTAGACTCTTGGAAAGACTGTTCTATTAAGATGATTGGTTTCTGTTCCTATACCTTTAGGAGGTCGTCGGGACAATTTGTACAAAGCCCAAGAGGAGGCTGGAAACTTTTAAGAAGCCGATAGGTCCTTGTATGAAGCCCAAAGGAGGCTATCATTCTTGGAGGAAGAATCATTATACGAAGCCTAAGAGGAGGCTATGAATACTTCTAAGAAGCCGACGGGTCCGTGTACAACGCCCAAGAGGAGGCGGGGATGCTTTTAGGAAGCCTGTGGGTCCTTGAACAATGCCCAAGAGGAGGCTGATGCTTTTAGGAAGCCTGTGGGTCCCCAAACCCCGAGAAGTTCAAGACAGGCTATTCACAAAGAATAGATCAAGCCAGGAAAGTTCGATAATTTGGAAGTAACTCAAGAGATGCCATTCACGGAGAAAAGATCATCTCTGGGGAGTAGAGTTTCTTGACAAGTGCTTTTAAGAAGCATGTGGGTCCCCAAACCCCGAGAAATTCAAGACAGGCTACTCACGAGGAATAGATCAAGCCAGGAAAGTTCGAGAATTTGGAAGAAACTCAAGAGATGCAATTCACGGAGAAGAGATCATCTCTGGGGCATAGAGTTTCTTGACAACTTCTACGAGTGACAGTCTATGAAAGGGTTCACCGAGAATGCTGCCTTTCATATCTCCATATTGTTTAACCCCAAGAGGAGGGAAGACTGTGTCTGGTAATCCTGTGAGGATCTAGTTTTGACTATTTAAGAGTGATCAACGGGCTTAATGCTAAACGTAGTTGCCGGGGAAACTCTAAATATCTATACTATTATTACACAGTTGATATGAGTTTATGAAAGAAGACTTACAGCAAAACAGCCCCACAATACAGTTATATGTATATGAAAGCGGTAAATAAAAGAATATAAACACTTACTCGGTTGTAGAGCTTCCATGCTGTTTGGTTAGTTGTTCAACAAAGAAAGATTGAAAACAATAGTATATTTCAAAATCAAAGGAGAAAGTGCTTTGAAAAAGAAAGATTTGGGGCTTACAGCTCAAGGAGAGGCCCAGGGTTTTATCAGTGATCGCACTGTTTGAATTTGTACAGAGGGACTTATACAAGTGACTGAGGCCCAAAAATTGTTTTCTGTACAAAGGGATGGGTCTTACACTCTCTCAAGAGGGCCAAAAAGTTTTAAAGAAAAGAAATGGGTCTTACTACTCGAGGGTAGGCCCAAGGTTTGCTTTTCAACGGATGATGATTACGTCGAATTTTTTTGGAATACAACGGGACTTATACAATAAGTGAGGCCCAAAATGGGTTGTATTTACAAAGGGTTGGGTCTTACACTCTATTAGAGGCCCAAAAGAAAAAGAGTGGGGCTTATAACATGAGGGTAGACCCAGATGATTTTTTCGTTTAAAATGGCTATCGCGCCGAGATTTTTGAAAACGCAGTGGGTCTTATACAATGCATTGAGGCCCAAAATGGTTTGGTTTTCAAAGGGGGTTGGGTCTTACACTCTAATAGAGGCCCAAAAGTTTTGAATGTGTCTTATAGCTCGAGGAGAGGCCCAAAAGATTTTTAAAAGGCGACGATCGCGCCGTTCACTTGTACAGAGGGACTTATACAACAAGTGAGGCCCAAAATTGTTTGTACAAGTGGGTTTTGGGTCTTACACTCTCTCAAGAGGCCCAAAAAGTTTTGAAAATGATTTATGCCGGTTGAATTAATCCAAAACCCTAATTTGTTTTCAAAATGTATTTTAATTGAATAAAACTTCAATTAAAATGATCAAAATTGTTTAACATATGGAAAACAAATTGTGATCTTGGATTAATGCTTCAAAAATTAAGTATTGACCTACAAAATAATTAGAAGGCATTAAAAGTTGCAAAATCAAGGTGGAAAAAATATTCAAAATATCAAAAACAATTATAATATTAATTCTTTGCAAAAATATCAATTATATGAAATAAATAATAGTTTTGGGATTTTTGGGAAAATAAAATATTTTAACATTTTTATGAATTACTAAAAAAAGAATCAACTCAAAATCATTAAAACTTAGAGAGAAATTAATTTTTTAATCAATTAAATAAAATCACAAAATTCAAATATTTGAATTTATGAAAATGGCGCCAAGAACATGGACCAAGAACACGCGTGTTTTCTGCCTTGCCCAGATTTGCATTTTCTATCCAATCTCACTAAATATTTGATTATATCATGCAATCCACATACCAATCAACTCGTTTCAACCTCACGATCATGTCTATGGCAATTAATTTCATTTAAATTAAGAATAAAACAAGAAATCACGAAAAATCCTCAAGAACCCTAAATTTTGCATGAAGGCTGGGATTTTTGATACACGATTCAAACAAAGAAATTACTTGAGGGGAAACATTCCATGCATGATTATGAACATTTGGCAAAAGTATTGTGCGAGGAAATATTAATGGATTGAGAGATGACCAAGTTTAGGCTTACCTCTAGGTCGTGACAGCAAGAGCAAATTGATTTCTGAGTTGGAGGTGTTACAGATGAGTTGTGATGATTTGAACAACTTCCCTACACCCTATGGAGTGTGTTTGAATGCTTGGACTTTACTGAAAATGGCTGGATCACTTCATGGCATCTCAACTGCACTTTGGTTAAAACCTTGAGCAATTGACTGGTGATTCTGTGAAATCAGTGTTCCAGATGTTGTTTAAGTGTTTGATCAGCTCACATATGATATATATGAGGTGTGTGTGTGATTGGTTTGAGTGGAATTGCTCTCTAATGAAAAACCCGATAGTGACTTGCTAAAAAAGGCATTTTTGAGAGTGAGAAGTGGATTTTGAGAAAGGCAAGTGTTGTAGGCCTTTGGTGTACTTAAACTGATCACAATTGAGCTCTATTTATAGTAGAGCAAGTTTCTTTTGCAAGGAATAGTGAATAGCAACTGCTGAGTAGGTTTGGCCAATGTTGGCAAATGAAAATCCAAGTCTCCTCTAGCCATTGACTAGAGGTTAGGGCACAGGCTGCTGGTCCCCTTGGTCTTGGATAAGTCTTGACTGAATTCAGTTGAGAATGGCTCAATCCATGCCACCTTGATGCTTCCATTGAATGCTCCAATCCAAAATTGGAGTCTTGTCCCTATTTTGGGAAATTCTAGGTTCAACATGTTATTTCTTGTTCCAAGGACTTTGGAGGCTTGGCTCAGTGATTGTCCCCTTTAGATTTAATCCTCAGATGTGTTCAAGGTGATGACAAGGCTTGGAATTGGCTAATTTTGGCAAATCGAGCAAAATTGCAAAAATCTGCCTTGCCTTGGCAGATTTCAGCAAGGCAACTTGCCAATGTCATATCTCATGGCTCAAGTTGAATTTGGTGATGTTCTTGGCCATTTTGGAAAGCCCTTACATGATACAACAACTGTTTGATCATATTTGGTTTTGATACTTTTTGGATCCAAGTGAAAAATCCCCCTACATTTGGAAAAAAGTAAGGCAAAATCTGACTTAGTGAAATTTTCACTAAGTGTTGGAACAAAGTGACTTTTCTTGATTTTGATCACTCCATAACTCAAAATCCATGATGAATTTGGACATAGGCTAATATGAAGCTTTTGTAGAGGGCAATGAGATCTACAAATCAAGCTTTGGATGGAAAAAATGGCTTTGTGGTTTAGGAGTTATGATCCTCCAAAGTTGGTACCTTTGTCACTTTTTTCCATAAACATCATTTGATTTTTCTTGATGAATGATGATTCAAATCATACATAAACATCATTTTAGGGTTAAAAATCCATTTTTGTGAAAAATCTCAAAAAGTCAAAGTTGACTTTTGTGCACAGTTGACTTTTTATCCGATGAATTCCAAACTGTACAATTCTTCAGGAAATTATGTCCTTGACCTAAATCAAACTTGATGGACATGTTCCATGGGTGTTATAGGGTATATTAAATCATGTCTTAGGGTTTGGGAGCATGTCCTGGTCAAAAGTCAAAGTTACAGTTGACTTTTCCCGCGAAACCCTAACTGTGGTCCAGATGAATTTGAAACTTGTTGCTCAAGCTTCTTGGATCAATCCATTGTTACAAATGGATCAATATGGCATATTGGAGATCCTCAAATCCTCTGTTGAGGTCTTGGTTCATAATTGGTCCCAAAAGTCAACTTAGGGGTGAATTAGGTCAAGAAACCCTAATTCCTGATTTTTGATGAATGCATTCCCTGAGGCAAAATTGACTGGATGATTGAGTCCATGAGGTTCCATGGAGAATATTAAGTTATGTTTTGGATCTTTGGCTCATGCCCAGAGGAAAATTTCCATCTGGAGGGCTTGGTCGATCAAAACCCTAATTTGGTGACACTGGCGATGTTGAGGCTTGATCCACCTAGAAGGGAGCATCCTTGTGTTTAATCCTTGAAGTGGGAGTCCTTTTTTATCCTTTGTGTATGTTTGAGGGTGTAGACAAGTTGAAGATCGTGTCATTCCTTGATTGATCCTTTGTCTAAAGCTCTGAGAGGGCTTGAAACCCTAATTTTGATAGTATTGAATACTCACCCATCTTTGGGGAGACTGATGAGGCATAAAGGCACACCCATATTGTGATGATGATTTGCACAATAATGGGAAATCTTAGTGGTCAAAATTTGGGGTATGACAGTTGGAGAAGATCAAATCCTTATTATGGGAGTGGATTCAATCAAAATTTCAAGTCGATAATTTTCCTCCTCGGATAGAGAAGAGTGTGAATCTGGAGTATGCTTTAAGTTGTTTAGCTTAAGCTCTTTTGTTTTTGTTGTTGGAGTTATTTATGGTTTTTATTCGTTTTTGACTTCCTTTTATATTAAGGGTTGAGTACCCCTTGTACTCCTCAGTAATGCATTTTTCTTATAAAAAAGGCTATGAAAATAACATTATATCATTTTTGTCTCAAATGTGAGGTGGTTCTGAAGAGTCACAGGGTGAGTGAAAGTTAACCTTAATAGACGTGAGCACTCACATCCCCAATTCTTATATTAAATTTAAGGAACTTTTGTAATTTTTATCAGTTTTTTTATTGAAAAAATAATACATTAGAAAAATGTGATAACAACCAAAGTATAAATAATTCTAGTGTATAAGAAGTATTTGATGGACTACCAAGAATACAAATAAAAATCCAATAAGAAAAATAATAATCAACAAATTAACAAAATAAACAAAGCAGACTAGGAAAAACGCCCAAGTACCTAAAGACCAATCCCCATAAGATTCATGTTAGAGCTCATACCTCCACAACCACCACCAACATGTCTGTTGTGAAAAATGATTCCAGAATAATAAAGTATAATCGGTTTCTAGATCAGCAAGAAACTCACAAGGGTAGAAAAAGAGGGAAGCAAGAAGAACATAATGAATTTGGTTATAAATCGCTATTCTTTAATTTCTCTTTGAAACAAAATTACAAGTGTTATAGAATAGCAAATAACCTCTCTCACCCTAATTAGGATTTCCATCATATCAAAGATGAGAGAATAGCATGCTATTTATAAAAAAAATAACATACTAACATAATGGGCTTTTGCACACAGACCCATTACATAAGCTAACTTACGGAATAAGCTAACTTAACCAATTAGGCATAACAAGCAGGCCCAATTTGACATGCTAACACTCCTAACATACTTCAACTACAACATATGAACAGACTTCGATGACATGCTAAGATCTTGTCGAATTGTCAAAACCAAGAAGCTACCCTTCAAACATACTAGAGTTCGATCCAATATCTCACAAATCTCCACCTTAGAATAAACTCTATAACATCAAGGGAACAAACTAGCTTTCTTCATGCAGCTTTATCAACTGCATATAGTGGAAAAACTTACAGCATGGTAATGTCTTGGTGATCATGTCAACATCATTATGATTTGTCAAAACCTTCAGCACTTGGACTTCTCCATACTCGATTACCCTTATGATGAAATGCTGCCTCACATCGATGTGCTTGGTTTGCTCATGATAGGTTGAATTCTTCGACAAGTGTATAGCACTTTGACTATCACATTTAGCATTGATAGCTCGACCTTGAAGTTCCAGCTCCTTATCAAAACCTTCAAGCCAAAATGCTTCGTTCACAACTTCAGTGAGGGTGATATATTCCACTTCAGTGGTTGATAAGGCAACAACCTTCTGAAGTTTTGCTTTCCAACTGATTGTTGTGCCAAACATAGTGAACACATATCCAAAAATAGATTTTCTGGAATCCATACAACCTGCATAATCAAAGTCGACATACCCTTCAATTTCTATTTTACTATATTCACCACATGCTCCACCATAAATCAGGACTCTGTTCAAAGACCCATTTATGTACCTTAGAATCCACTTCAATGTTTTCCAGTGAGCCTTTCCAAGATTCACCATGTACCTGCTTACAAGACTTACTGCATATGTTATATCGGATCTAGTACAGACCATATCATACATCAAAGAACCTACTATGTTAGCATATGGGATGCTATTCATATAAGCTCTTTCAACCTCAGTACTGGGACACTGATATGTACTTAGCTTGAATTAAGGGTTTGTCAGAGTCACAATAGGCTTTGAATTCGACATACAAAACTTGTCGAGAATCTTCCGGAGGTATGTCTCTTGAGATAAGCATAATTTCGACTGCTTTTTGTCTCTTCGGATGTCAATCCCAAGAATCCTCGATGCAGCTCCCAGATCCTACATATCGAACTCCTTATTGAGTTCAACCTTCACCTTTATTACATCCTCGACATTGTTGCTTGCTATGAGAATATAATCCACAAAAAGCAACAAAATAACAAATGAATTTCCATATCGAAATTTGAAGTAAACACAATGGTCGAACTGACTTCTAATGAAACCTATGTGTGCCATGAACTTGCTAAATCTCATATTCCACTGTGGAGGAGATTGTTTCAGTCCATATAGATATCTATTCAGCTTGCACATATAATCTTCCTTTCCCTTTTCTCCATACCCTTCAAATTGCCTCATCAGGATTGATTCATCTAGATCTCCATACAAGAAAGTAGTCTTCACATCCATTTGATCTAGTTCTAAGTCGAATTGTGCCACCATGGAAAGTAACATTCGATTGGACTTGTGCTTCACAACAGAAGAGAACACATCATTGAAGTCGACACCTTCTTTCTAAGTGAAACCCCTTGCGACCAATCTTGCCTTGTATCTATTCGATGTCACTCCTTCGATTCCTTCCTTAACTTTGAAAATGCACTTACAACTGACTAACCTGGCTCCAGTAGGTTTCTTGATCAGTTTCCAAGTGTGGTTATCATGAAGATACCTCATCTCATCATCCATGGCCTTCAGCCATTCAGTCTTATTTTGACTCCTCATAACTTTCTTATAGTCTATAAGTTCTTCATCTAGAACCTCACTTGCACAGATTAAGGCATAAGTTATAAGATTTGCATACCCAAGTCTTTAAGGTGGCTTGATGACTCTTCTTGGCCTATCTCTTGCCAACAGGTAGTCATCGACAGTTTCCTCAACTTCCTCAGTATCTTCAACATCTTGTATTTCTTCTTCAACTACATCTGGGTCATGCAACTTAGCATCATTATGCTCTACCTCAACAGGAATCTCTTCATGTTCCAGCTCTTCTTCAAAGATCTTCGAACTTCGACCAATGCCATCAGTTTTCTTGAAAGTCATCTCAGCTTCATTGAAAACTACATATCGACTTGTGATACACCTCTTGTGACCTGGCTCTAGGCACCACAACCTATACGCTTTGACTCCTTCAGGGTATCCAAGGAACATACATTTCAGACCTCTAGGTTCGACCATGTCTTACCTAATGTGAGGATAGGCAATGCAGCCAAATACTATAAGTTTATCAAGATCTGGTGGATGTCCCGACCAAACTTCTTCAGGTGTCTTCATATCTAACACAGTCGAAAGACATTTGTTTATCAGATATGTTGTTGTTGAAATAGCCTCTGCCCAAAACACCTTCTTTAACCCAACACTAGTCAACATGCATCTAACTCTTTCCAAAATGGTTCAATTAAACCTTTCAGCCAAACCATTTTGTCAGAGAGAACCTACAGTACTTCTGTGTCTTGCAATACCAGAGGCTGCACAAAAATTGTTGAACGCCTCATTGCAAAATTCAAGACCATTGTCGGTTCTCAACCTCTTGACCTTTCTATCAATTTGATTTTCAACCAGAGTCTTCCAACTTTAGAAATTCTCAAAAGTTTCATTCTTAGTCTTCTGGGTGAGTACCAATAACTTTCTAGAATAATCATCAACTATGGATAGAAAATACCTTGCTCCTGAATGTGATGGACACCTTACAGGCCCCCAAAGATCAGCATGGATATAATCAAGGGATCCATGTGTTCTTTGTTTGCCTTTATTGAATTTCATTCTGCAAGATTTTCCAAGTACAAAGGGTTCATAAAACTTCAGTTTTTCGACTTTGTGTCCACCAAGTAGATTTTGTTTCCTTAATTCGACCATACCGCTTTCATTGACATGGCCCAATCTCATGGGCCAAATTTCTGTCTTCGATAGAGGTTTCATGGATGTAAATCTGCAGAACCACGGGAAACTTCAGCCTCAAGGGTATACAAGCCTTGTCTCTTCACGCCTCAGGACTTCCTTCGACCCTTTCATGACTTTTAGAATACTTTTCTCTCCTTGGAAAACATATCCTTTCTTCTTGAATTCACCAAGAGAAATCAAATTTCTCTTCAAATCAGGTACATACCTGACTTCAGTCAACAACCTTATTGACTCATCATGGAGGTTGAATCTCACATATCCAACACTTGCAATCTTACAGGCTTTATTGTTTTCAAGCAATACAGATCCACCATCTTGATCACATAGTTCCTCGAACAAGTTTTTGTTTGGAGTCATGTGCCAAGTGCAACCTGAGTCCATAATCCACTCTTTACTTGAGTCGCCGCTTGAAACCATAAGAACATCAAATGAGTCAAAATCATCTAGAACAATGGTTGTGTTGCCATTATCCTTACCTTTATGATCTTTCAGGCGTTCAGGGTACACTTTTCTTGTATGACCATCCTACTTACAGTGATAATATCGAATACCATATGCATCCCCACTATAAGACTTCTGCTGACTTTTACCCTTCTTCTTGTCTAACTTGCCATCTCTCTTTGTCAATTTTACCTTAACCGACAGGCCTTCACCAGTCGAAAATGGCTTGTGCTCCTTTTGTTCGTTCAAATCCTTAGATTACAAGGTTGATTGAACTTCTTCAAAGGTGAGAGACTCTCTTCCATACAAGAGGTTTTCTTTGAAGTGAGCATGTGATATGGGCAAAGCACACAACAGCAACAGCGCTTGATCTTCATCCTCGATTTTGACATCGATATTTTCAAGATCAATGATTAGCTTGTTGAATATATCTAACTGCTCAACCAGAACTTTGTCTTCACTCATCTTAAATGTATACAGAGCTTGCTTCTGGTAGAGGTGATTGACCAACGAATTGGTCATGTACAAACTTTCGAGTTTCACCCATAACCCCAACGCCATGTACAAACATTTCAATCCACACAATGGGATTGAAGCCACCAAATGGACCGGAGTCCTAACTATGTCATGAATGCATGATGCAAGTCATCATAATAATCATCATTATAAAATCGTCATAATTGCATCATCATTCATGAATCATCATCAAACATCATTGTACAACACCAATTCGCACTCATCACTATACCTCACAATTCGTCATATTATACACGTCACATAAAAATTCCCGATTTTATCCCATTCATATCCATTACTAGTATACTCATGTTTTATTACCCCATCATGGCTTACGCCTCAAGGAAACCGCACCACAAGCGAAATCAAGACAGAAATCGCAAAAACGGACAAATCTGCCAACAGCCATGTCCATACGCGTATGGCCATCCCCCATATGCATATGGCTCAACTCCTCTCCCACTGGCCTGCGCATCATACGCATAGGGCCACCTGCCCAGGCCTCTCATACGCGTATCACCATCCCTGTTACGCGTACGAGCAGAGAGGATTCTCCTCTCAAAACTCCTTGCATTCTTCCTCTACACGTAATGACTAGCCCATACGCGTAGGACCCCTTCCCAAGAACCCCATACGCGTAATGGCTTCCCATACAAGTATTGCCACCATTCCCTTACGCGTACCCTACGCGTACTGGAAGAGGTTCGTGGTGGCCCTAGGGACGGGTGTGTATGCTTCGCGTATCGCCCTGGGTGTGTCCCCTCTTACGTGTAATACTCCCCCCGTTACGCGTATTGCCAGAAAAGCCTCCAAAACTCAGATTTCGCATCTGAACGACAAACCTCCCATTCCAACACCTTCGATCTTCCAAAATCGGACCCAAAACAGTTTCAATTCATCACAGATCTAAGTTCTAGTCTTACTTCATTATTTTCATCAATTTCTTTTTAATTATTAAGCCCTAATTCATTAATCCCGCCTTCAATTTCAGATCTGGTTTTGTTCACATATTCATCACAGCAGCAACAAATATTCACCCAATTTCACAGCAATTACAATCGCTCATACAAAACTCATGACAGAAATCATACACATACAGAGTTACAAAAATTCATCACAGATTCGTCACAAATTCAGCACAAATTCGTCAAAACGCAAACACACAAAACTACATTTACCTTAAACCCATATCAGACATATTAACCCGGATTAACCCCCCATACCTCAAATTTTTCCAGCAACAGGTCCTTCTTTGGGGTCCTACGGTTGATTCTCTCGTTCTCTGTACCCTAGCTTCCTTTCCTTAGTTTCTCTTCACTTCTTACGGTTGCACAGAATAACTCTCTAATTCCCTCTTTTCTTTTTGTTAAACCTACCTCTTGGACCCTAATTATGATTTACCCATATTATCCCCACTAACCCTTCTCAGTATTACCGTCTCACCCTTAATGTTCCTCTTAATTAATTTAAATCATAATATAGATAATAATAATCTAAATAATAATAATAATAATAATAATCTAAATAATAATCTAGTTATTCAAATTATCTTATTATTATTATCAACAAAATAATCTTAATTATATTACTAATTTCTAATACCTCAATGCTCCCCTAACTCAGACTATCTCACAACCCTACACAAGGTCACCAAGCGTCATAAAATTCACCAAAATTCACCAAAACACCGAATAATCATAATAATTCAATTAAATAAATATTATAATTATTTTGGGGTGTTACAACTCTCCCCCACTTAAAGAATTTTCGCCCTCGAAAATTACCTGAAGGAAACAGAGTCGGATACGACTCCCTCATCTGATCTTCACGCTCCCAAGTCCAACTTTCGCCAGCTGGTCCATCCCATAACACCTTCACCAAGGCTATGTCTTTACCCCGCAGTTGCTTCATTTCACGACCATCAATCTGCACAGGTAATGCTTCAACCATCAGGTTATCCTTCACCTGCACATCAACCATCTGAATCACATGCGATGGATCCGGAATATACTTTCTCAACTGAGACACATGGAACACATCATGTAAATTCGCAAGTGACGGCAGTAAAGCAATCCGATAGGCTACCTCTCCTATCCTCTGCAAGATTTGATATGGACCAACAAAACGTGGAGTGAGCTTCCTAGACTTCAAAGCTCGACCCACACCAGTCACTCGCGTCACCCTCAAAAACACGTGTTCTCCCTCTCGGAATTGAAGTGCTCTCATTCTCTTATCATTATAACTCTTCTGACGACTGTACGAAGCTCTCATCCTTTCTTGGATCATCTTAATCTTCTCAGTCGTCTCCTGCACAATTTCAGGTCAGAGTACAACACTATCGCCTGATTCATACCAATACAATGGAGTTCTACACCTTCTCCTATACAAAGCTTCATACGGCGCCATCCCAATACTAGCATAAAATTTGTTGTTGTACGTGAACTCAATCAACGGCAAATGCTATCCCAAGATCCTTTGTGATCCAACACACAAGCCCTCAGCAAATCCTCCAAGGATTGGATAGTCCTCTCCGTCTGTCCGTTCGTCTGCAGGTGATATGTAGAGCTCATCCTCAACTTAGTACCCAAAATATCTTGTAAACTCTTCCAGAACCTCGATGTAAATCTCAGGGCTCTATCCAACACAATACTCGAAGGTATCCCATGCAACTTCACAATTTCCTCAATATACATCTAAGCTAACTTCTTCATAGAATGATTAATCTTCATCGGCAAGAAATGAGCCGATTTAGTTAATCAATCCACAATCACCCAAATCAAATCAGTTCCCTTTGCAGTTCTCGGCAACCCCGACATAAAGTCCATGGAAATGTTATCCCATTTCTACTCTGGAATATTCAACGGTTGCATCATACCTAAAGGCTTCTGATGCTCAATCTTTGACTTCTGACAAGTCAAACACGCATAAACAAACTCCACAATATCCTTCTTCATACCTGGCCACCAAAGCAACTTTTGCAGATCCTGGTACACCTTCGTAGCACCAGGATGAATACTCAATCTACTTCGATGTCCCTCCTCAAAAATGCTTTTCTTAATATCTGGGACACACACCTTGTCTCTGAACCTCATCACACCATTCTCATCAACCCGGAATTCACTTCTGTTACCTTGGTTGATCAATGTCAACTGGCCAACCAACTTCAAGTCAGATTGTTGTCCCACTCTGATCTCTTCCAGAATACCACTAGTCAACTTCAACATGCCCAACCTCACTGTCAGGAGTTTCTTCACATACAAAACTCAAATCACGGAATTGCTCAAGTAACTCCAACTCTTTCACCATAAGCATCGACATATGCAATGACTTCATGCTTAATGCATCAGCCACTACATTTACTTTACCAAGATGGTAATTCAAATCAAAGTCATAATCCTTCAACAATTCCAACCACCTTCTCTGCCTCATATTCAACTCTTTTTAATCAAACAAGTACTTCAAACTCGTATGATCGCTGAACACTTCGAATTTAGAGCCAAACAGATAATGTCTCCAAATTTTCAGCACAAACACCACATTTGCCAACTCTAAGTCATGGGTAGGTTAATTCACTTCATGAACCCTCAACTGTCTGGAAGCATAAGCAACAAATTGACCATTTTGCATCAACACTCTACCAAGACCCATCTTCGACGCATCACAATACACCACAAAATATTCATTCGAATTAGGCAAAATCAACACTGGAGCGGTCGTCAACCTCTTCTTCAATTCGACAAAACTCTCTTCACAAGCTACATCCCACACAAAAGCTTGCCCCTTTCGAGTCAGCTGAGTCAAAGGTAATGCCAACTTAGAAAATCCCTCGATAAACTTGCGGTAATAACCCGCCAATCCCAGAAAACTTCGTATCTCAGTAGCAGACTTCGGAGTCTCCCACTGTAACACCGCATCAATCTTAGAAGGATCCACAGCAATCCCGCCACTTGAAATCACATGGCCCAGAAAACTCACTTCCTTCAACCAAAACTCACACTTTGACAGTTTTGCATACAACTTCTTCTCCTTCAATACTTGCAACACAGTCCTCAAATGCCCAGCATGCTCTTCTTCAGATTTAGAGTATATCAGAATATCATCGATGAAAACCATAACAAACTTATCCAAATACTCATGAAAAATCCGATTCATATACTCCATGAACACACCAGGTGCATTGGACACTCCAAATGGCATCACAGTGTATTCATAGTGACCATACCTCGTCCTGAAAGCTGTCTTCGGAATATCATCAGGCTTAACACGAATCTGATGGTAACCTGACCTCAAATCAATCTTGCTAAACACACAGGCGCCTACTAACTGATCCATCAAATCGCCGATTCTCGAAAGTGGATATTTATTCTTGATAGTCACTTTATTCAACTGCCGATAATCAACACACAACCTTATACTTCCGTCCTTTTTGTTCACTAACAACATAGGAGCGCCCCATGGAGAGACGCTCGGTCGGACAAACCTCTTCTCAAGAAATTCTTCCAATTGTTTCTTCAATTCACTTAACTGAGAAGTGGACATCCAGTAAGGAGCCAATGACACTGGACTCGTACCTAGTATTAAGTCCACTGCAAACTCTACTTCATGTTCTGGAGGCAAATCACATATGTCATCTGGAAACACATCTGGAAACACATCTGGAAATTTGCAGATAACAGGCAATTCGACACTCGCAGCTTCACGATTAACTTGCAACGATGCAAACATTGCAAACACCAAGGCTCCGTCTTCCAGAAGTTCATCTACTTGCTTAGCAGATAAGAACATCAACTCCCCATTATCACTAAACTCGGGAAACTCTACGGTCTTATTATAATAATTGATATGAACATGGTTGAACTCCAACCAGTTCATTCCAAGGATTACATTGATTTGGTGCAAGGGTAAGCACACCAAATCCATCACAAAACTCTACCCAAAAATCGTCAAAGGACATCTCAAACACACAAAAGTAGTAGTAAAAGAATCATTAGCTGGAGTTTCTATTACCATATTACCATTCATATCAGACAATTTCAAACCTAATCTAGTAGCACAGTCAAACTAAATAAACGAATGAGTAGCACAAGTATCAATAATAGCGACCAACTCAACGTTATTAATAAAACAAGTACCTCGAATCAAGTTGTCCTTCTCTGGAACTTCTGCACCACTCAAAGCAAACATTCTGCCGTTGGTCTGAGCAGCAGTAGCAGTCTTCTTCAGTTTCTGACACTGGGTACTGATGTGAACCTTCTCACCATAATTGAAACAGGTTAGACCATCATCCTTGCAATCAGTAGCTCTATGACCCTTCTTGCCACATCTGTAACATCTCAACACATTATTGGTGCAAGCCTCAGCACGGTGGCCTTGCTCGCCACACCTGTAACACTTCCCAGAAGCGAAAGCTGCTCCCCCACTTGTCTTCTTCCCATCTGAAGCCTTCTGCTTCCCTTTGTCAGCTGAAGTCGTATAAGGCTTCCCTCTATACTGCCCTTTCTCTTTTTTCTCACTAAGATGCTTGTAATGAGCAGATCGAGCTCGGCTACCCACATCATATATCCTACTCTTATCCACCAGCTCAGCATACCTGCGAATTTGTTGGTACCCAATACCCTGCTTGGTTTCCAACCTCATCCCATTCTCAAACTTGAGACACTTGGACACCTCAGCATCAACACGGTTGTAGTGAGGACATAACTTCACCAGCGCCTCAAACTTCACAGTATACTCCGCCACAGTCATGTTTCCTTGCTTCGGCTCAAGGAATTCCACCTCTCTCTTGCCACGAGCATCCTCTGGAAAATACTTTCCCAAAAATTCATGCTTGAACACAGCCCAGGTTATCACAGTACCAACATCTTCCAGTCCCTGGCGGGTGTTATCCCACCAATCCTCAGCCTCTTATGACAACATGTGAGTTCCAAACTAAACTTGTTGTGCGTCAGTACACCCCATCACCCGAAAGATCTTCTCAATCACCTTCAGCCACTTCTGTGCACTCTTTGGATCATGAGTACCCACAAAAGTCAGTGGATTGTTCCTCTGGAACTTCCCCAAAGCACGAAACTCTTCCGGAGCTCCACCATTCTGATTGTTCTGAGACATTGCTTGAGTAAGTGACTCTAACGCATCAGCGATATCATGATTATTTCTTCCAACCATCCTGCATACCACCAACAAGGTTACAAGAAACAAAACATCGACAATGTACAGACACTCGTCGACTGACAGGGGACTGACATCATGTAAAACCTGGCCGAACAAACCGACTAGCTCTGATACCACTAATGTAACACCCTTTTCTACCCAACAAACATCACGAATAAATACAAAGATTTAATCAGAGTAAAGTCCCAAAAAGGCGCCACATTTCGTCACAATACATCAAATAACCACCTGCTCCGTAACACGGGTTTTACCATCATGAATTTATTTAAACATCACGCAGCGGAAATCAAAATTTTTAAACAATTTTATAATCCAAAACTTCTTAAACAAAACATTATAAAACATCTTCATGCCAACAAATAAAAGAACGTAAATTGTTCGACTCGAACGTCCCGACCCGATGTTACACATCAGAGCAAGACCCTCTAATCGACAGAGAAATCAAAATACTTCAAAATGCAAAATATTCATGCACAAAGAAAGCTAAGCCTGATCACCTGCACGTTACCCACGTGGAGGCAACATTCAAATAGGCAGGGTGAGTAATCACGAATCTATATATAAGATATCAGCAAAAGATAAAGCATAAACACAAACATCATCAAATCATTCACCAACATAATTAATACGTCAATTACATCAATAGAATGCAATGCCACACAATATGCAAATGCAACATCATAGACTCATGCATGTGATACCAATTCTTCATAATTGATGGACATTGGGCCATCACCCTCCAAATATCCCCACCAATAGGATCGATTCTACACAAGAACCGGAGCACGTCACAAAACACTTCAATCCCCACAATGGGATTGAAGCCACCAAATGGACCGGAGTCCTAACTATGCCATGAATGCACGATGCAAGTCGCCATAATAATCATCATCATAAAATCGTCATAATTGCATCATCATTCATGAATCATCATCAAACATCATTATACAACACCAATTCGCACTCATCACGATTCGTCACTATACCTCACAATTCGTCATATTATACTCGTCACATAAAAATTTTCGATTTTATCCCATTCATCTTCATTACTACTTTACTCAAGTTTTATTACCCCATCATGGCCTTATGTCTCAAGGAAACCGTGTAGTGTGCGATTTTTGTCGGTGACGCGTCCACCTTATCGCCATGGTTGGAATTGGGTGCTACTTTCTGATTTCTTATTTATCCTATGAAGCTGGAAAGAAAAGGGAAGTTATCTCAAACTAACCTTGCATGCAAATGTTTTCTTTCACAAATACTAAGAGATTGGGGGGTCCGGGGTCAGGTTATACAATGGGGAGTTGTCAATTACCCATCCTATATATGGTTATCCATAGATCATTAGCAATTCTACTATTTTCTATTTACTGGTGTTTGTCTGTTGATTGGGAAAGTTTCTCCTTTGGGAATGTTTGAGAGAGAGAGAGAGAGAGAGAGTTTTTGTTGGTTTCAGGTTTTTCCGATGTTTTGGTAAGGTACTGGACCTAAGGCTTTTTGTTTAGTGTGCTCGCTAAGATTTCGCAATCTTATGCCTACCTATTCCCGTTAAATAAAACAGGGAAATCAGAGCAATCATAGCTCCTCCTATTCTATGGGAGGAAAAGATGTCTGGTGTCTTGTTCAAAGCCCAAGATTGAAGCTAAAAGGTTATTTGTGTCTTGTTCAAAGCCCAAGATTGAAGCTAAAGGTTTGACTGAGAGAGAATTCACCTCTGAAGGGAGATATCTCATCTGTTTATCACAGTTGTTGGGTGACTGATTGTAAAGGAGAATTACTTTAACTGGAATGTATGAAATCCAGCAATGCCATAATTTCCTTTATAAGGGATTTATCCTTAAGGAGAAAACTTTAACTCTGTGTAGAGCAATGCCATTTTTCCTTAGGAATCTTTCATGCTAAGAAAGGGACATTGGCGTTGATGTAAATAATCCAGAGGCTTGCCACTTACAGCTGTTAGATGAAAGAGGGGATTTACCAGGATAAGAGACTAACTACAACTTAGATTTTTGAATCAACAAGTGTGCCACTTACAGCAATTATCTGGGTTTAAGGTTTGTTTTGATTTATGATATACAGAGAAATGTCTTCCTACAGAGAGGTTTTTAATTTCCTCTGAGGGGATGTTGGTTTTTTGTGTGCCTTGATCAAAGCCCAAGGTTGAAGCTAAAAGGTTGACTGTATTTATGGAGTTTTATCTCTGTCTTGTACAAAGCCCAAGATTGAGGGTGAAAAGAGACTGACTCTTTTGGGGAGATCATTATACAAAGCCTAAGAGGAGGCTAAACATTGACTTTTCCGGGGAAATATTTTATCTGTCTTGTACAAAGCCCAAGATTGAGGCTAAAAGGGATTGACTCCACTGGGGATATTTTAGGTGTCTTGTACAAAGCCCAAGATTGAGGCTAAAGGCAATTTGACTGACTTGGCTGAGGAGATTTTAGGTGTCTTGTACAAAGCCCAAGATTGAGGCTGACTTTTGCTGAGAAAAAGAAGGATCATTATGCAAAGCCTAAGAGGAGGCTGATTGGGGAATTTCTTATATAAAGCCTAAGAGGAGGCTAACTTCTGTTGAGGATTATTGAAGTCCAGAGACAGGTCCAAAGTGGGGAATCAACTTTTACTGAGGATTACAAAAGAGTTGACATATCAGATGCCTTGAGGTTCTGATTTTTGGCTAATGTTGTATTGGTGGTAAGATGACCCTTAGTTGGGGAATGAAAGATGAAAGATTGAGTGTTTATGGAATGATCAAGGTTATTCCTGTGTTCCTTTGGGAAACTTGAGGGTTTCTGGAGATCCAAAAGAAGGTGAGACTGTCCAAGTCTACGGGTATGAAAGGTTTTATCTTTGTATGATGCCCAAGAGTAGGCAGGTGTCTTAAGGGATAAGGATCAACCCTTAATTGGTCTGAGGCTTTGACTCTTAGGAAGACTGCTCTAGCAATGGATGACTAGGTTCTGTCCTATACCTGTAAGAGGTCTCGGGTCCTTGTACTAAGCCCAAGAGAAGGCATGAGAACTTTTAAGAAGCTTGAGGGTCCTTGTACAAAGCCCAAGAGAAGGTTGGGGATGCTTTTAGGAAGCCTGTGGGTCCAAACTTAAGAAAAGTTCCAGAAAGGTTTCACCGGGAATTAATCATTTATGTAGTGAACAGTTCTAGGGTTTGAAGAAATTCAAGAGAGGTTTCACCGGGAATTAATCCTCTCTGGGGGAAATGAATTTCTTTGACAATTTTATAATAGTGACAAGACTGTATAAGCCCAAGACGAGGCAAGACTGTATCTGGAATTTCCTACGGGGAACTAGTTTTGACTATGTTAAAAAAGAGTGACCACTGGTTTGATCTAATCCTAGACCTAATTATCAGGGAAAACTCTAAGCAGATAATATACAGGTATATACATATGAAATATATAGACAAGTATGTTGAAGAGTGTAGAAGGACTTACAGGTGAGCAAGCTTCCAGCATTATAAACAAGTATATATAAACAAGTATTTAAAAGAAAGCTGATAAAACTTACAGGCGAGCAAGCTTCCATTGTAACAGCTGTATGGTTAGTTATTCAAGAAATTGAAGAAAGTTTTGATAACAACTATGAATTTGAATCTAAATCAAAAGGGAAACTTGTTTAAAAGAAGATTGAGGCTTATACTCAAGGAGAGGCCCAGATGAAAAACAGCGATCGTGCTATTATTCTGAAAAATTGGATCGGAACTTATACGATGATTGAGGCCCAAATTATTGTATTTACAAAGAGGTTGGGTCTTACACTCTATTAGAGGCCCAAAGTTTATTTTTGTACAAAAGATGGGGCTTACAACTCAAGGAGAGGCCCAGAAAGTTTTGTTTAAAAGGCGACGATCGCGCCGTGGTGTTAGAAAACACAGTGGGATTATACAACGACTGAGACCCAAATTTATTTTATTTACAAGGGATAGGACTTACACTCTACAAATAGGCCCAAAGTTTATTTTGAAATAAAATAGAATGGGACTTACAACACAAGGGGAGGCCAAAAATGTTTTTGAAAGCGGCAATCGCGCCAATATTTTTAAGATCGTATCGAGACTTATACAATGACTGAGGCCCAAATTGTTTTATTTATAAAGGGATGGGTCTTACACTCTAATAGAGGCCCAAAATGTTTAAAAAGGATGTTTGAAAAATCAAAATCAAAGAAACCCTAATTTCATTTTTTTAAGTAATTTTTCAAAGAAAGATTAATTAAAAATGATAAAAATACCAAGTAAGTTTAAATAAACAACTTGTGATTTTTGGTTAAGGTTTGAAAAGTGATGTTTTAATCACAAAATAGTTTAAAACTCATTTGGTTTTGAAAAATCAAGAGAAAAAAAATATGTTCAAATGTTTAAAAACAAATAAAATAAGTTCTTTATGAAAATATTAAATATATAAAATAAGTAATATCTTTGTGAAATTTTTGTAGAATAAAATATTTTAACATTTTTTATGAATTTTGAAAAAAAAACATTAATTCAAAAACATAAAAACTCAAAGAGAAATTAATTTTTCAAATCATTTATGAAAATAATATGAAAAAGATAATGGAATTGGACAAGTGATAAAAAATTGGTCATGGGTGGTGATTGAACCCACGACCTCTCGCCCTCCAACTTACAAAACACACCCATGCCAACTGAGCCAGCGTGTGCTGGTAATAAAGAATGGAAAAGTAGATAATATATGAAAAATACTTTTGAAATGGTTTAAAAAAATAAAGCCAAAAGGTCTGGGGCGAGGGGGATTCAAACCCCAGACCATTTGCTCGCTACACACACAAAACCAGTTGATCAACCACTGGGGCGCAATGCCAATTCAAGTATATAGTGGCAAGTGTATAATATATACTAAAACTAGTTGGATTTCTGAAGAATGGCACCATGGCCGTCTTCTTCCTTGGGCAAACATCAAACTTGCGTGAAGCAAGCTATCTCCCTCGTTTCTCAACCATTTTGGGAGTTGTAAAAATGAAACTTAACCAATTTTGGACGAGGAATAGAATAGCATTATTCAATTTCATTTAAATTCAAAGAATTAAGAGATAACATGTTAAAATCAGATGAACCCTAAAAAGTGCAAGAACTAAATGAAATCCTATACACGCATGATAAGTAACAGTTGATTGAGGGAAAATGATCTATGAACATCCAGAAATATAATGGTAAGTTGAAAACATGTTTATGATGCATGATTCATTGAGTTTGGTTTTAAAGAAGCTTACCTTGCAAGTGAGAATCGAATTCTGGCTTGGAGGTGTTACAGATTTGTAATGATGATCTGGACAGATTCCTTATACCTCAAGGAATGTGTTTGAATGCTTAGAGTAGTTGGAAGCTCTTTAATTTGATCAGCTCGAATCCTTCTGCAGCTGGTTGTAGATTTTGTGCAAATGGTGTACCACTTTGTGATTTTGATGTTACAGATGTTGTTTTAGTGTTTAAATCACTTACACATGATGTATGTGAGGTGTTTACATCATTGTTTTTAATGGAATTGCTCTGGTTTTGAAATTCATGATTCTCACTTTTGAAAATGTGAAAATTTGGGAGCAAGAGCAAGAAGAAAGTGAAAACAAGTATGGTATTGTTTTGGTGTGATCTGAATGAGGCAATGTGACCTCTATTTATAGGTGATCAAGTTTTTTCTTGGAGGAATAGTGAATGGCTGCAAGATCAGATCACATTCAATGGCTTTGGCTTGGTGGCATTTCTTCTTATGCAAGGCAAACTAGCCCCTACAAGTAGCAAGGCTATGTTTTGACCAATTCAACATTCCTCAGGTGTTTTTATTGTTTTTTAAGCATGAATCTTGACTAAGAAGATCAGCTATGTTATGACCTTGTAAAGTTGGTACAAAATCACTTTGGTTTCATAACTTAGAAAAATTTTGGTTTCTCATGGTTGCCCCTTTTGCAAGAAACCTCACTTTTCATGATTTTTCTTAATGAATGATGATCAATACCATACATTAACATTGTTTTTGACTTAGGGGAACCATATTTGTGAAAATTTCCAAAAAGTCAAACTTGATTTTGTGCACAGTTGACTTTTTATCAGATGAAATCCAAACTGTGTGATCCTTTATGCAATCAAGTGCTTGACCTAATTTAAACCTAATGGATGGATTATATAGGTGTTATAGAGTGTATTGAATCATGTCCCAAGGTTTGGGAGCATGTCTTGGTCAAAAGTCAAAGATACAGTTGACTTTTTCCTCAAAACCCTAATTGTGGTCCAGATGAAAATGAAACTTGTGAATCAAACTTCTTGGATCAATACATTGTTGTAAATGGATCAATGTGGTGTATTTGACGCCCTCAAATCATGTCTTGAGGTCTTGGCTCATGCTTTGCTCCAAAAGTCAACTTAGGGGTGAATTAGGTAAAGAAACCCTAATTCCTGATTTTTTATGAATGCATCCACTGAGGCTAAATTGACTTGATGATTGGATACATGAGGTCCCTTGGAGTATCTTGGGTTGTGCTTTGAAGCATTGGCTCATGCCCAGTAGAAAGTTTTCATCTGGAGGCCTTGGTCGACCAAAACCATAATTTGGTGACACTTGCGATCTTGAGGCTTGATCCACTTGGAATGTTGCAACTTTGTGCTTGATTCTTGATATGGGAGTCCTCTTAATCCCTTGTGGGGGGTTTGGGAGGTTAGACAAGTTAAAGATCATGTTATTCCTTGATTGATCCTTTGTCTAAGTGTCCTGAGAGGCTCAAAACCCTAATTCTCGGTTGTAGTGAAAGCTCAACAATCCTTGAGGAGATTGATGAGGCATGATGGCACATCCATATTATGGTGATGATTTGCACAATGATGGGAAATCTTGGTGGTTAAAATTTGGGGTATAACAGATGCCCCTATTTAATCTTCTTGGACCCGAAGGTTTGAATGGCGAAGATATTCGGATATTCAGGGTGTAAGAGGATTAAATATCGGAATACCCAAAAATTTGACGGTGGTTATGAACGTTAGCGGTTTACTCATTGTATTCTTTTTCTAAGCAATGTTACTTAGAAAAGGGTGAAACTTCCCCTCGATCCTGGTCTTCAGCCACGAAACTGGTCTTAGTTTCTTTTTTGTAATAAACCTCCCCTCGATCCTGGTTTTCAGCCACGGAACTGGTCTCAGTTTCTAAAATAAACTTCCTCTCGATCCTGGTCTTCAGCCACGGAACTGGTCTAAGTTTCTGAAATAAACTTCCCCTCGATCCTAGTCTTCAGCCAAGGAACTGGTCTAAGTTTCTTCTTGTCGAGTTTCTTCCTTGACAAGGGACGCTGTGTGTAGCGGTTTTCATCAAACTTCTCGCCGAGTATTACTGGGGAAATGCCATTTAATGGAAAAGGTTTGAGGTCATACTTGTTGGGGAAAACCCATTTGTATGAGCTGTAGAGGTGTGCAAACTTCTCTGGTGGAGACGCCATTTGTTGACTCTACTAGGGAAAACGAGTCTCTTGAAAGACCGTTTTCTGCTTGGGGATACATCATACTTTTCTTCGAGATCTTCTCGGAGAAATGCCATGTGAAGTGATCCAATTTTGAGGTGCTGATAACTTCATTAACATCGACTTTTTTGGGAGAAAAACTGATGTATTGCCAAGAGTCTTTGATTGAAAGTCTTTCTCTGGGATTTTCCTTAATCCGAGAAAGCGAGAAATATCATCTTCACTGGTGAAGAGTGACGTTCCAAAAAGTGTCCGTCGACTATCTTCTTGTTTTCAGAGGTTCAAGTTATCAAAGTTGTCGAGGACGGGCTCTAATCCAGAAATAAACTGGGGGAGAGGTTGCTCAGACGATTCATTTCCTGACTAGGAAAGAACTTAAACCGGGATTTTGTCTTATCTGACACTGAAAGGACAACTGACAACTTGATTGACAATAGGGTTTTATCACTTGGGAAATAAGACTGACCAGAGTGATAGTAATGCAATGTGATTATGAATGTGAATTAATTATGCCTGATGTATGTATGTTTATGCTGAGTAAACTGACGCGACATACAGACTAGTGGATGAACATGACTAGATACTCGGCCACTGCGGGGGATAAAAAGTATCATTGGTTCAAGATAGTAATCCTTGTCTTGCTTTGGAGAGGTAGTCCCTGAGGGGAAGAAAGAATCGTCAATCGGTCTTAAGAGGTATGAACTCTGTCGGGGAGATCAGATGGGACATTACATCTGACACAGTTGATCCTTCATTCAGGTGTACTGGTCTAAAAGGAGTACTTTGATTCTGCATTTCAAGGTTCAATCACCTTTGGAGAAACTATCTATGTTCTTTTTTGATGTTTTAAGTCAAAAGGAATTGCCAACTTTATTTTAAAAGTGGAGAGAAAGAAAAAAAATCTTGACAAGTAAATTCATTTTTGTTTTATTTTAAGAATCGTTGATCATGTTAAAAAATGTAATTTTGTAAAGCTAAAACAAATGAGATTTGTAAACAAAAGCACTAGGACTCAAATTTTATTGATAAGATGGAAATCAGTCAAGCGCGTGATCCCATAGAGCATTTACAAAGTTTAGAAAATGGTAATTTAAGGGAAAAGGGCTACATTGAAACATAACGACCATTATCTTTCTACCAACTTTGAATTCTGGACATCCTAAGCTTCTGTTGAAGATGACCTTGACTGGAGTTTTTTCGACGAATAGTGTTACCGCTGTGGATTTAACCTTGTCGAACATAGTTACTTGCCATGAATCCCTAATTTTTGCCCAGATTGTATTTATTTAGGTGAAGTATTTCTTGACTACATCAACATTTGTGGGGTAGGTAAACTCATCTCCATCCATGGTTGCGAGTCTCAAGGCACTGCCTGAGAAAGCTTTCTTGACCACATAAAGGCCGTCATAATTCGGAGTCCATTTGCCCCGAGAATCAGTGAGGAATAATTGTATCTTTTTTAGCACAAGGTCTCCTTTTCGAAAGACACAGGGTCGGACCTTTTTGTCGAACGCTTTCTTTATTCTTTGTTGATACAACTGACCATGGCATAGGGTCGTTATTTGCTTTTCTTCGATCATATTCAATTCATCGTGTCGACTTTGACACCATTCTGCTTCTGTTAGCTTAGCTTCCATCAATACCCGGATTAATGGGATCTCTACTTTTATGGGAAGCACTGCTTCCATTCCATATACTAGAGAGAAAGGAGTTGCCCCTGTTGAAGTGCAGACGAATGTGAGATAATCGTGAAGAGCAAAGGGCAGCATCTCGTGCCAGTCTTTGTAGGTTACAACCATCTTTTGAACAATCTTCTTGATGTTCTAGCCGCTTCTACCACTCCGTTCATCTTAGATTGTTAGGGAGACGAGTTATGGTGTTCGATTTTGAACTCAACACACAACTCTTTCATCATCTTGTTGTTCAAGTTGGATCCATTGTCAGTAATGACCTAGCTTGGAACACCATAACGGCAGATGAGATTGTTCTTGATAAATCGGACCACCACTTGTTTGGTCACATTGGTGTATGACGCTGCTTCGACCCATTTGGTGAAGTAGTCAATGGATACCAGGATGAACTGGTGTCCGTTAGAAGCTTTAGGTTCGATCATGCCAATCATGTCGATTCCACATATAGAAAAAGGCCATGGGGAAGAAAGAACTTTGAGATGCGTTGGCGATACATGGATTTTATCTGCGTATATCTGACACTTATGACACTTCCTCATGTACTTGTAGCAATCGGATTCCATTGTCAACCAATAATACCCTGCTCTCAGAATTTTTCTTGCCATTGTGTGTCCGTTGGCATGAGTGCCAAATGAGCCTTCGTGAATTTCTTTCATCAACATGTTTGCTTCTTGTCTGTCTACGCATCTAGGAAAAACCATGTCGAAGCTTCTCTTATAGAGTGTATGACCGCTCAGGAAGAAGTTGTCAGCCAGTCTTTTGAGAGTCTTCATGTCTTTTATTGATGCCCCGGGCGGGGTATTCTTGTTTCTGAAGGAAGCATTTGATATCGTGATACCAAGGTTCGTAGTCTATGACTGCTTCGATCGTGAAGATGTAAGCGGGTCGTTCAAGGTGAATTATGTCAATCTTAGGTACGTCGTTCCATTAACTTACAGCAATCATGGAAGAGAGAGTGGCTAGTGCGTCAGCCATGTGATTTTCTTCACGAGGGATGTGATCAAACTCGATTCTGTTGAAGAATGGTAAAAAACTTCTCACATAGTCTTTCTAAGGAATCAGTCCTGATTGGTATGTGTTCAACTCTCCTTTGATCTAATTGATAACCAGGGCTGAGTCTCCATACACATCCAAGTTCTTAATCCTCAAGTCAATTGCTTCTTCGAGACCCATGATACAAGCTTCGTATTCGGCCTTATTATTTGTGAATTTGAACGTCAATCTGGCGGTGAAAGGAATATGGGTACCCTGAGGAGTTACGATGATTGCCCCAATTCCGTTTCCATAATTTTTGACAACTCCGTCAAATATTAGTCCCCATTAGGAATCTGGTTCAGGCCCTTCACTGGGTAGTGGTTCATCGCAATCTTTCATTTTCAAGTACATGACATCTTCGTCTGGGAAGTCAGATCTGACTGATTCCTGATCGTCAATCGGTTGATGAGCCAAATGATTGACTAAAATACTTCCCTTGACGGCTTTTTAAGCATGGTACTCGATGTCGTATTCTGATAACAACATCTGCCAACGGGCAATCCTTCCCGTGAGAGCGGGTTTTTCAAAGACGTACTTGATCGGATCCATCTCGGAGATTAACCAAGTAGTGTGACAAATCATGTACTGGCGAAGATGTTTGGCTGCCCAAGCCAGAGCGCCGCAAGTTTTCTCAAGCATGGTGTACCGAGTTTCACAATTGGTAAATTTCTTGCTTAAGTAGTAAATGGCAGACTCCTTTCTTTTTGTCTCGTCTTGTTGGCCAAGTACACAACCCATAGAGTCTTCCAAGACTGTTAGGTAGATGATCAGTGGTCTTCCCTCCACTGGAGGAGACAAAATAGGTGGATTCAACAGATATTCCTTGATACTGTCGAAAGCTTTTTGACAGTCTTCTGTGCATACACGGCTTTGATTCTTTCTAAGTAGTTTGAAGATCGGCGCGCATGTCGCGGTCATGGGGGATATAAACCTTAAAGTATAATTCAGACGTCCCAAAAACCCTCTGACTTGTTTCTCAGTCTTTGGCGTAGGCATTTCTTGAATGGCCTTGACCTTGTCAGGATCAACCTCAATTCCTTTTTGGCTGATGAAGAACCCTAAAAGTTTTCCTGAGCGGACACCGAATGTGCATTTGTTGGGATTCAAGCGGAGTTTGTACTTTCTCAGACGCTCGAATAACTTTGACAAGTGGGTCACATGCTGCTCTTCTGTTTTGGACTTGGCGATCATGTCATCGACATACACTTCGATTTCTTTGTGCATCATGTCGTGAAACAGAGTCCTCATGGCTCTTTGATAGGTTGCCCCCAGCGTTCTTCAAACCAAACGGCATTACCTTGTAACAAAAGGTGCCCCATGGGGTGATGAATGAAGTTTTCTCCATGTCTTCCGGTGCCATCTTGATTTGATTATAGCCCGAGAATCCATCCATGAAGGAGAAGACTTTGAACTTTGTTGTACTGTCAACCAGTATGTCTATGTGCAGTAAAGGAAAGTCATCCTTTGAACTTGCTTTGTTCAGATCCTTTTAATCTACACACATTCTGAATTTTCCGTCCTTTTTCAGAACTGGTTTTATGTTGGGTAACCATTGAGGATATTCTGATGTGGCAAGGAAACCTGCATCTATCTGTTTCTGCACTTCCTCTTTGATCTTGATATCCATATCTGGATGAGTCTGTCTCAGCCTTTGTTTCACCAGAGGACATTCTGAGTTCAACGGTAAGTGATGTTCCACGATGCTACTATCCAACCCAGGCATGTCCTGATAGGACCAAGCAAATACATCTAGAAACTCTTTGAGAAGTCTTATCAAGCTTTCTCTGACATTCGGAATGAGCAATGCTCCAATCTTAACTTCT
This sequence comes from Lathyrus tuberosus, assembly GCA_022829125.1. Taxonomy (NCBI): domain Eukaryota; kingdom Viridiplantae; phylum Streptophyta; class Magnoliopsida; order Fabales; family Fabaceae; genus Lathyrus; species Lathyrus tuberosus. Next base: position 215,875 of record JALAZF010000241.1, on the reverse strand, counting down.
TTCTTTTCTTCCTCTGGTCCCAAATTGACTATTTCCAACGGTTCTTTGTGAGGCTCAATAGACCTTTCCTCTTGTCTGAGTAATCGGGAGATCTCCTCTGGAATTTCTACGTCCTCTTCTTCTTCAGCTTCAAATACCGGGAATTTAAAGTTGGGAGAAGGCATTGGATTGTATGTTTCAATGGGGTTTAAAACAAGCAATCTCCTGGACGTGATGATTCGTTTTTTAGAAGAGATAGAGAGAATGCAAGAGTGTGTGTAGTGCATCTTATGGAAAAAAAAACTTGTTTTTATTTTGGGTTTTTTAGGATTACCATTTTTTGAAAAACAAAAAGTGAAAACAGTAATAAATGCGGGAATTACAGAATGACGTTATTTATTTATGATTTGTCAATTCTTGAAATACAGCCCAATAAATCAAAACTCTGTTGCTTTGGGCAAAGCGAAGAGGGACATTTACAGAAAGTGAGCCCAATAAAAACATCTGTTTCACCTGGGCAGGGTGAAAGGTTAAAACAAAGATGGCAATTACTTAGACTTATGGACGACTTTCGGGACATCGACAGCAACCCATTGGCGACAAACTCCTCGGTGAGTCACTAAGTCTGGTACCTTCTTTCTTGGTTGGTCCTCAGAAATGACACTGATTTCTGGCGGAGCGGGATCGTTGGAGTCTTCCTCCCATGCAGAGTTGTCATAAATGAACTCTTATGTTGTATCCTTCGCAGTGTTTTCACTCTCAAGAGGATCTCCCCATCCAGTTGGCTGGATGTCCTCGTATCTAATACGAGAGCTTTCAGGAGCGGTGTACTTGACCAAGAAGTCGTACTTGCCACTCGGTTGTCCTAAGGTGTCCCATACTTCTGTGGGAATAGAGGAGTCATCCTTCTCAATTACGTTGACCTCAGGAAAAGCATAGTTGATGAACTCTTATCCGGTAGTCTTTGCGGATTCATCATTATGGTGAATATCTTTGGAATGTCCTGAGTAATGATCCCATGATTCGGTGGGGACGTGGGTATTCTTTTCAGTATTACTCAGCTGATAAGCATCGTTGGGCTGACTCTTTTGCCTCAAGTCTTCTGGGCACGGCTTCTAGGTAGGCAAGTCATCCAGGGAATCATAGCCACAGTTATATTTCATTAGAGTGTCTTCCTCTAATGAGTTGGGTGGAGTACAGCATATTCCAGGATCACAATCTCCATAGATCATCCGAACGTCTGATCTTGGTATATATCTCGGGCCCTGCTTTGGAAAACAGAAGGGAAAGTGAGCTTCTTCCTAAGACATATAACCGTTGTCGTTGAGATAAGATTTCCATTCCTCGTCTGTATCGGAGGAGTCACTTTTATCGATGGTGTGTACCTCTTGAGACACTGGGTGGAAGAAGCCTCCACTGTGGAATAAGTCTTGAATGGGATGAAAACTTTCATCTTTCTTTGCAGTCTGGGTATAAGCTGAGGAGAAACCAAGACCTTTCTTTGTCTTGTTATCCGTAGGATTTATGAGTTATCCCCATCCCTTTACGTTATTACTCTCGATCACTTTGAGAGCATCTTTGTATGAGGAAATCGGCGTCCCTCTTTCTGATCGATTCTCATGGCTCACTGACATTGCTTAAAACTGGGTTCCAACAACCTCCTCGGGTTCTACGCAGGAGAATGATGATAAGTTACTCACGATTAAGGCCTGCTCTCCATATACTGTGACTAACTTGTCATTCTTGACGAACTTCAGCTTCTGGTGAAGTGTCTAAGTGACTGCCCCAGCCTCGTGTATCCAAGGTCTTCCTAATAAACAGTTGTATGCTGCCCAGATGTCCATGACCTGGAAAGTGACTTGGAAAGTGTGAGGACCGATAGTTATGGGAAGATCGACTTCACCGATAACTATTTTTTTGGATCCATCAAAGGCTTTGACGATGACCTCGCTGCCTCTCATCGGGGATCCTTGAAATGATAGTCGTATTAGATTTGATTTTGGCATAACATTCAGAGCTGATCATGTGTCTACCAATACGCTGGCTAGAGCATCGTCCTGGCAGTTGACTATAATGTTAAGTGCCATGTTATAATTCTTGCCTTCTTCCACAGTTCTTCATCACTGAACCCTAGGTTGTTGCAGGAAGTGATGTTGGAAATGATGATTTCGAACTATTTTATCGTCACATCTTGTTCTACGAAAGCTTGCTCCAAAAATTTCTGCAGAGCTTCCTTGTGAGCTTCGAAACTAAGTAGGAGAGACAACACAGAGATTCGGGACGGAGTTTGCAACAATTGGTCTACAATGTTGTACTCTCTTTTCTGGATGAGCTTCAGCATCTGATCGTTGTTCTTTATAAGTTCGGGATTACTGGACTGTCTGACTTGTTGATTTGGAACTTTTGTTTGAGGTTCCTTTTCTTTGGCATGCTCTCCAACTCCCTTGTTGAAGATCCGACCGCTCCGAGTGACTCGACTGATGTCGGAAATGTTGACAACGGAGGATAATGGAGTTTCCTTTCCATTTTTGATGGTTGTTGCACCATACTTGTAAGGGATAGCCTTTTCTGATTTGTATGGTACGGGCCCTGGCAGGTAAATAACCACAGGAGCTTTTTGATTCCTCTGACCGTTATAGGCAACCTCAATCAGTTCCTGGTTGGGAACTTTTCTACTGTCCAGAGGAATTCTTGATTCATCGAGTAGAGGGATTATGGCACAAACGTCTTTGGTCCTCTCATGATCGGAGATTATGAAAATGACTTTGCTTTGATCAAGGAGATAGTCTAGTATCACATTGATCGACTCAGAACTTGAACATGGTTGAATTTGTTTATGGTCCAACTGACTTTGAAGATCCGCTCGAATGAGGTAGCATCCTTGGTTGTTCTCTAAACAAACTCTACAACGCTTGTAGTTGTGGGGTGGCACCCGGCCTCGCCCGCTTTGTATGCAGTGTAACTTTACTAGATCTGTTTCCATCGAGCGGACATCCTGACTTTGATGCCTATCAGGATTTCCATCAGTCAAGCTAACCTGTTGTGTAGCTTCATCCAAGTAAATTGGAAGCCACTAATGGTTCAACAAGTGTTGAAGTGTTCTTTGGACGAGTTCACACCCTTGATCGTCTTCACGACATTCTTCACAGTCTTGATAATCGTGTGAAGCCAGAAAGCCGAGTCTGACTTGCTTATCATGTAGTTCTACCAGACAGGTATTCATCAAGCGTACGTCAAAATCTGAACTATATTGACTTGATGGTTATTTCTCTCATGGTAGTCTTGGATCCATCCGAGATCCATCTGATGTTGGAGGGCCTCTTGTACAAAAGAGCATCCCTGATTGCTTATTGAGCAGATCGGACAGGTATTGTAATTGTGTCGTGGCAGATTATGATATTGGCTTTGCCTCGAATGCATCACCACCAAATTAATGTCCATCGCAAGAATGTTATGGTTCTGAACAATGTTGGGATGCGCATGGACCATGTTGACTTCACGAATTCTGTGATCTTGGATCCAGCCTAGATTCATTTGTTCTTGTAATGCTGATCATACTACGGAAAACCCCTGATTGTTCTTTGAGCAGATATCACGCTAGTGATAATTATGAGACGGCACATGATCGTACCCGCTCTGTCTACAATGCATCCTGACCAGATTTGTTCCTAATAGGAGTACATCGCGAATTTGATAATTGCGGCTAAATTCTTCCTCTATTAAATTTACTGCAGTATTTTCATGTTGCGGCAATGGGTTCGTCTGAACATTCGGATTAGTATCTTTGAAATATAGGATCCCGTTCCTGACAAGCTTCTGTACATCAGACTTGAAACTGATACAGTTCTCAATGTTGTGCCCTGATCCTCCTTGATGGTAAGGGCAAGTTTGATCCGCTTTGAACCAGAAAGGAAGATTTTCCTATACTGTAAAAGGATACCTGGTTTAGACGTGCCCCTTGGCCAGTAAGAGTGGAAATAGTTATGCGTACAACATCGGTATAGGGTCGAACCCTGATGGTCATATTGTATAATTATTGTTGTTGTACTGTGGACAAGCCTGCTAAAGAGGTTGTTGTATCCTTTGTTGATACGGTTATTGACTTGGTTGGCTCTGAGCAACTTGAGGTTGATAAGTCAGAGTCGGTGTTGGGTTGATAGCGGGAGTTATCGTCGTTACTGGTTGATAACTTCACCTTTACTTTCCCAGAGAGATATTACCAATATCTTGCTCTTTTTTCTTTTGGAAATCACTACCGTATTTTTTGGCACTACTTGATGGCTCTACATTTTAGACCAATCGTCCTTCTCGAACTGCTTCTTCAAGGCGTACTCCCATGTTCACCATCTCAGTGAAGTCACTGGGCGCACTTGCAACCATTCGGTCGTAATAGAATGAACTCAAGGTTTTCAAAAATATCTTTCTCATCTCTTTTTCCTCAAGAGGGGGACAGATATGGGCGGCAATTTCTTGCCATCTTTGAGCATATTCTTTAAATGTCTCTTTGCCCTTTTGCGACATTGCCCTGAGCTGATCTCTATCTGGTGCCATGTCCAAATTGTATGTATACTGCTGAATGAAGGCTGCGCCGAGATCTCTAAAAGTACTGATCTTGGTGCGGTTTAAACCCATGTACCATTTAAGTGCGGCACAGGTTAAACTGTCTTGGAAATAATGGATCAGTAGCTATTGATTTTCTGTCTAAGTTGACATTTTTCGAGCGTACATCACCAAATGACTTTGAGGGAAAGAGTCACCCTTGTATTTTTCAAAGTCGGGCACCTTAACTTTGTGCGGGATCTTTACATTAGGGACTAGACACAGGTCTGCGGCGTCCTTTCCAAATAAGTCTTGACCGCGAATGGCATGCAGTTCCTTCTGCATTTCCAAGAATTGTTCCTGGAACTCATTCATCCTTTCATACATGTCTTCATTTCTGCCAGAAATCGCTTATGGAATTTATCCTTCCGGGACAGTGTGGACCACCGGTTGTGGTATAGACATTACGGCGGTGACTCTTGGCACTTCAGTGCCCTGAAGTTTGTAACCTTCATGAGTTGCTGTCGTAATCCTTGCATCTTCATTTTCTCGAAGTTTGTAACCTTCGGGTCCAGTGGTTCGTATTACGACTTCTGGGTCTTCAATGACCGGCGGGATATATCCTTCAGGTACAAAGTTGAGAGGCATGCCCCAGGGACGGCCTTTAGGCATATTGTACCAAGGATGATTCTCATGCGTCTCTATCATGGGCGTAGATGTGATCTCTGAGATCACAGTCCTTTGTTGCCGCTGCTTCTGAGCTGCTGCCAGGGATTGCATGTCACTGTGAAGTTTTTCCAAATTTTCCTTCAGAGCGTCGATTTCTTCTCTCAGCTCTCTGTTCTCTTCCTCGAGATCGTCCATTTTATTTTGTCGATTGGCCCGAGTATTGTGTGAGTGAGACAGTTTGACTCTAGAATCGTGACACAGATGTGAGACTCGAAGATTGGAAGAATGCGTTATGCGAGAATGATGAATGATATGCAAAGATATATATTATTTTTTTATCTTTAATAAAAAAAACTCAATAAATAGATTGCAAATATCATACATTTAAGGGTGGAGACCCTGGTTTATTAAATTTGAAAGATTACAATAAGGAAAAGTACAGTATTTTACAAAGTGCTGTAAGCAAATGGCTAAGCTTATGGATCATGAGTCCTCTCTGAAGAGAGCTCAGATGCTGACTTTGGTATTTTTCTTTTCTTTGACCGGGGTTCTTCAGCCGTTGTCGGGTTGTCAGTCCTTTGCTAGGTGAAAGGAGCGAGCAAATTCTTTCGATCTTCTTGACATTCTACGACATGATGCTCTAATATCTTAATCAGAGCATCCTTATCCTTTAACAGTTCCTGAATCTTGGTACACTCCACGTTGAGGATTCGATACTTGTTTTTCCAAGAGCTCTTCTCACGTTGAACTTTGTTGAGAGTGACCTGGAGTTTTTCCGTATCAGACATGAAATAAAGGATAAATTCCTTTAGCGGAAAAACTTCTTGGCGAGGGTAAGGCATCCTCAGCTTGAGGGCTCTAGTTTGCACCCAGTGGAGATAAGGCTCCATGGAGGTACAGTTTGGTCTTCCTAGAGACTCTTTTCCTTTCCTATAAATATGTTGCCAGGCATGCACTATTTCTTTCTTTAGTGCCCTGTCATTTTCCCCTTCCTTGAAGAAAAGACCTTCTAGATGAACATTATGCGGGATATGCTTCATCGGGTATCCGAGTTGACGGCGACCTAAAATTGGATGATAGTTGATCCCTCCTTTAGTACCAATGAGGGGTACATTGGGGAAATTTCCGCAACTGTCGATGATCTCTATTCCCTCATAAATCCTATCATTCCAATCTATGTCAGAGTTGGTAAGGGACATAATCCTTTGTGACCAACGTAGAGTACTATTGTGATCCCAAAAACAGCAGACTTGGGTAAACGGGAAACGAACCATTTGTAAAGTAAGGGTACACAGCAGGTGATCATTCCTCTGCTGTATAAATTCCTTAAGTGTACAGAATGATAAGCATCTGCGAGCAGAGTTGGTACGGGGTTTCCAATCAGAAATATCTTAACAGCGTTGGTATCAACGAAGTTGTCAATGTTGGGAAAGAGGAACAACCCGTATGCGAGTAGGACAAAGATATCTTCGAAAGAAGTTACGTATCCTATACTAGCAAAGTACAAAGCTTTCTCTGCCAGGAATTTAGCTGGTAAACCCTGGATTCCTCCTTTCGTGGTCATGTGAGTCCTAACTTCTGACTCGTCCAAAGAGATGGCTCTTGCAATAACCTGATCCTTTGGAATTTCTTCCAGTCCAGAAAAAGGAGCTCGATAAGTGAATGGTAAATCAACCAGGTGAGAGTACTCTTCTAACGTTGTGCCAGTTGATAATCCAGGAATGTGAAGCAGTGATAAACCGGATCGTAGAACTGAATTAGCGTAGACATGATTCCTTCAACAATGTGGACCTTTAACAGAGACAACAATCCTCCGTGCTTAGCTCTGAAAGCCTCGGGGTTGGTGATCAGCCTTGCCAACCTCCTTAAATCCTCTAGTTTCGGAGCCTTGAAAGTGTACTTGTGCGTCTTTCTTCTACCGAAATCCATAACGCAATCTCTCTCTCTGATATTTGCAATTATTGTTTTAGTTTATTTTGAAAAAAAAAATAGAAGAGATTTTTCCTTTATTTAAAATTTTTTTAGATGAATGTATGAATGTAGCACACAAAAACATTGAAAAAACATGGGTTCAAGGGTTCAACGTCACGAGCATGGAGTCATGGCTCTACCCATCCCCAAAGGTTGTACTATTTTGTCAATTTTTGTACTTGTAGAACAGGTTCTAAGGTTCCCAAAGTCATTGACCCCCCTAGGGATATCGACAGCAAGCTTGTTCACCCGAGCGAGCTGTAGCATCCTAGGGTAATCTCATTTGAGTGTAGTATCGCGTATCAACTATTCCCGATAGTCACCGCACTACCAAGTGGTCATAAGGTTAATACCTACTAAATCCTCAGGGTCACAGGTGCCGCACTGGGAAAACTCTGCTTTCACGACCATGGGTCATTCAACAGTAAGTATCCACACGGGCCCTCGCCTGATTTGGTGGCCTACCAGGATCGCTTGTTCGGGATTCACTCCTTACAAGTTACCCCGTCTATGCCACCCCTTATCTTAGGGTTCTCTCAAACTTTCCACATGCGTATTAATCACATTCCCATTGACAGAAAAATAAACACGGATATCAAGTAGGAAAAGTAGTATATATATATATATATATATATATATATATATTATAGTATGTAGAAAAATTTCTAACAACCTAGATCTCTTAGGAATTCTAATCCTAGATCAATTTCCACAGCAGAGTCGCCATTTTTCTGTAGCGTGCGATTTTTGTCGGTGACGCGACCACCTTATCGCCATGGTTGGAATTGGGTGCTACTTTCTTATTTCTTATTTATCCTATGAAGCTGGAAAGGAAAGGGAAGCTATCTCAAACTAACCTTGCACGCAAATGTTTTCTTTAACAAATGCTAAGAGATTGGGGGGTCCGGGGTCAGGTTATACAATAGGGAGTTGTCAATTACTCATCCTATATATGGTTATCCATAGATCGTTAGCAATTCTACTGTTTTCTATTTACTGGCGTTTGTCAATTGATTGGGAAAGTTTCTCCTTTGGGAATGTTTGAGAGAGAGAGTTTTTGTTGGTTTCGGGTTTTTCCGATGTTTTGGTAAGGTACTGGACCTAAGGCTTTTTGTTTAGTGTGCTCGTTAAGATTTCGCAATCTTATGTCTACGTATTCCCATTAAATAAAACAGGGAAATCAGAACAATCGTAGTTCCTCCTATTCTATGGGAGGAAAAGATGTCTGGTGTCTTGTCCAAAGCCCAAGATTGAAGCTAAAAGGTTATTTGTGTCTTGTTTAAAGCTCAAGATTGAAGCTAAAGGTTTAACTGAGAGAGAATTCACCTCTGAAGGGAGATATCTCATATGTTTATCACAGTTGTTGGGTGACTGATTGTAAAGGAGAATTACTTTAGCTGGAATGTATGAAATCCAGCAATGCCATAATTTCCTTTATAAGGGATTTATCTTGAAGGAGAAAACTTTAACTCAGTGTAGAGCAATGCCATTGTTCCTTAGGAATCTTTCATGTTAAGAGAGGGACATTGGCGTGGATGTAAATAATCCAGAGGCTTGCCACTTGCAAGTGTGCCACTTACAGCTTGGATTTTTGAATCAACAAGTGTGCCACTTACAGCAATTATCTGGGTTTAAGGTTTGTTTTGATTTTCTGTTTTGATTTGTGATATACAGATAAATGTCTTCCTACAGAGAGGTTTTAGATTTCCTCTGAGGGGATGTTGGTTTTTTGTGTGCCTTGATCAAAGCCCTAGGTTGAAGCTAAAAGGTTGACTCTATTTATGGAGTTTTATCTCTGTCTTGTACAAAGCCCAAGATTGAGGCTGAAAAAAGACTGGCTTTTTGGGGATATCATTATACAAAGCCTAAGAGGAGGCTAAACTTTGACTTTTCCGAGTAAATATTTTATCCATCTTGTTCAAAGCCCAAGATTGAGGCTAAAAGGGATTGACTCCATTTGGGAGATTTTAGGTGTCTTGTACAAAGCCCAAGATTGAGGCTAAAGGAAATTTGACTGACTCAACTGAGGAGATTTTAGGTGTCTTGTACAAAGCCCAAGATTGAGGCTGACTTTTGCTGAGAAAAAGAAGGATCATTATGCAAAGCCTAAGAGGAGGCTGATTGGGGAATTTCTTATATAAAGCCTAAGAGGAGGCTAACTTCTTCTGAGGATTATTGAAGTCCGGAGACAGGTCCAAAGTGGGGAATCAACTTTTACTGAGGATTACAGAAGAGTTGAGATATCAGATGCCTTGAGGTTCTGATTTTTGGCTAGTGTTGTATTGGTGGTAAGATGACCCTTAGTTGGGGAATGAAAGATGAAAGATTGAGTGTTTATGGAATGATCAAGGTTATTCCTGTGTTCCTTTGGGAAACTTGAGGGTTTCTGGAGATCCAAAAGAAGGTGAGAATGTCCAAGTCTACAGGTATGAAAGGGTTTATCTTTGTATGAAGCCCAAGAGGAGGCAGGTGTCTTAAGGGATGAGGATCAACCCTTAATTGGTCTAAGGCTTTGACTCTTAAGAAGACTGCTCTAGCAAGGATGACTGGGTTCTGTCCTATACATGTAAGAGGTCTCGGGTCCTTGTACTAAGCCCAAGAGAATGCATGAGAACTTTTAAGAAGCCTGAGGCTCCTTGTACAAAGCCCAAGAGGAGGTTGGGGATGCTTTTAGGAAGATTGTGGGTCCAAACTTAAGAAATGTTCCAGAAAGGTTTCACCGGGAATTAATCCTTTCAGTAGTGAACAGTTCTAGGGTTTGAAGAAATTCAAGAGAGGTTTCACCGAGAATTAATCCTCTCTGGGGGAAATGAATTTCTTTGACAATTTTATAATAGTGACAGTCTTGAGAAAAATTTCACCGGGAATAATGCCTTTCTCTGTTCCATATTGTATAAGCCCAAGAGGAGGCAAAACTGTATCTGGAATTTCCTACGGGGAACTAGTTTTGACTGTGTTAAAAAAGAGTGACCACTGGTTTGATCTAATCCTAGACCTAATTGTCGGGGAAAACTCTAAGCAGATAATATACAGGTATATACATATGAAATATATAGACAAGTATGTTGAAGAGTGTAGAAGGACTTACAGGTGAGCAAGCTTCCACCATTATAAACAAGTATATATAAACAAGTATGTAAAAGAAAGCTGGTAAAACTTACAAGCGAGCAAGCTTCCATTGTAATAGCTGTATGGTTAGTTATTCAAGAAATTGAAGAAAGTTTTGATAACTATGAATTCGAATATAAATCAAAAGGGAAAGTTGTTTAAAAGAAGATTGGGGCTTATACTCAAGGAGAGGCCCATATGAAAAACAACGATCGTGCTATTATTATGAAAATTGTATCAGGACTTATACGATGACTGAGGCCCAAATTATTGTATTTACAAAGAGGTTGGGTCTTACACTCTATTAGAGGCCCAAAGTTTATTTGTGTACAAAAGATGGGGCTTACAACTCAAGGAGAGGCCCAGAAAGTTTTGTTTAAAAGGCGACGATCGCGTCGTGGTTTTAGAAAACACAGTGGGACTTATACAATGACTGAGGCCCAAATTTATTTTATTTACAAGGGATGGGACTTACACTCTAAAAAGAGGCCCATAGATTATTTTGAAAGAAAAGAGAATGGGACTTACAACACAAGGAGAGGCCCAAAAAGTTTTTGAAAACGGCGATCGCGCCGAGATTTTTAAGATTATATCGGGACTTATACAATGACTGAGGCCCAAATTGTTTTATTTATAAAGGGATGGGTCTTACACTCTAATAGAGGCCCAAAGTGTTTAAAAAAGATGTTTGAAAAATCAAAATCAAAGAAACCCTAATTTCATTTTTTTTAAAGTAATTTTTCAAAGAAAGATTAATTAAAAATGATAAAAATACCAAATAAGTTTAAATAAACAACTTGTGATTTTTTGTTAAGGTTTTAAAAGTGATGTTTTAATCACAAGATGATTTAAAACTCATTTGGTTTTGAAAAATCAAGAGAAAAGAAATATTTTCAAATGTTTAAAAACAAATAAAATAAATTCTTTATGAAAATATTAAATATATAAAATAAGTAATATCTTTGTGAATTTTTTTAGAATAAAATATTTTAACAATTTTTATTAATTTTGAAAAAAAGCATTAATTCAAAAACATAAAAAATCAAAGAGAAATTAATTTTTCAAATCATTTATGAAAATAATATAAAAAAGATAATGGAATTGGACAAGTGATAAAAAATTGGTCATAGGTGGGGATTGAACCCACGACCTCTCGCCCTCCAACTTACAAAACACACCCTTGCAAACTGAGCCAACGTGTGCTGGTGATAGAGAATGGAAAGAGTAGATAATATATAAAAAATCCTTTTGAAATGGTTTAAAAAAAATCAAACCAAAAGGTCTGGGGCGAGGGGGATTCGAACCCCGGACCCTTTGCTCGCTAGACACACAAAACCAGCTGATCAACCACTGGGGCGCAATGCCAATTCAAATATATAGTGGCAAGTGTATAATATATACTAAAACTAGTTGGATTTCTGAAGAATGGCGCCATGGCCATCTTCTTCCTTTGGCAAACATCAAACTTGCGTGAAGCAAGCTATCTCCCTCGTTTCTCAACCATTTTGGAAGTTGTAAAAATGAAACTTAACCAATTTTGGACGAGGAATAGAATGACATTATTCAATTTCATTTAAATTCAAAGAATTAAGAGATAATATGTTAAAATCAGATGAACCCTAAAATATACAAGAACTAAATGAAATCCTATACATACATGATAAGTAACAATTGATTTTGGGAAAATGATCTATGAACATCCAGAAATATAATGGTAACTTGAAAACATGTTTATGATGCATGATTCATTGAGTTTGGTTTTAAAGAAGCTTACCTTGCAAGTGAGAATTGAATTCTGGCTTGGAGGTGTTACAGATGTGTAATGATGATCTGGACAGCTTCCTTATACCTCAAGGAATGTGTTTGAATGCTTAGAGTGGTTGAACGCTCTTTGGTTTGATCAGCTGGAATCCTTCTGCAGCAGGTTGTAGATTTTGTGCAAATGGGGTACCACTTTGTGATTCTAATGTTACAGATGTTGTTTTAGTGTTTGAATCACTTATACATGATGTATGTGAGGTGTTTACATCATTGTTTTGGATGGAATTGCTCTGGTTTTGAAATTCATGATTCTCACTTTTGAAAATGTGAAATTTGGGGGCAAGAGCAAGAAGAGAGTGAAAAAAAGTGTGGTATTATTTTGGTGTGATCTGAATGAGGCAATGTGACCTCTATTTATAGGTGATCAAGTTTTGTCTTGGAGGAATAGTGAATGGCTGCAAGATCAGATCACATTCAATGGCTTTGTCTTGGTGGCATTTCTTCTTATGCAAGGCAAACTAGCCCCTCCAAGTAGCAAGGCAATGTTTTGACCAATTCCAAATTCCTCAGATGTTTTTATTGTTGTTTAAGCATGAATCTTGACTAAGAAGGTCATCTTTGTTGAATGTTCACTATTGCACATAAATGCATTTTGAATTCCAAGTCTTTGTACAAAGACTCATTATGCCAAAGGATCAACTTTGAAGCATTTTTGGCCTAATTCTGAAGTTTTTGATATGATTCAATCTGATCCTCATTGATTTGGGAAGATGACAAACTTACAAATGGAAATCGTGTGGTGCAAGAAAAATGTCCCAAAATTTGTCTTGAAGACAGTTGCAGCAGGGCAACTTGGGAGGATCATATCTCCCTACTCACATGGAATCTTTAAGTGTTATTGTACTCTTTGGAAAGCTAGGATAACATTCTTCAACTTTGATGTTCACAAATGGTTCTGAATCCCCTTGGATCATAGTGAAAAATGCCTCTACATTTTGGATTTTGGACTGTTTTAACATAGGCAGATTTTCACTAAGTGTTGGAAAAAGTGATATTTTCATGTTTTTAGTGACTTTGATCAATCTGTACCTCAAAATTCATGAGGATTTGGAATGAGATGTAGTTGACATATTTGAAGTATGTCAGATGGACTTTCAATTGAGCTTTGAATGGGAGAAAAAGGCCTTGTGGTTTAGGATTTATGACCTTGCAAAGTTGGTACAAAATCACTTTGGTTCCATAACTTGGAAAAATTTTGGTTTCTCATGGTTGCCTCTTTTGCAAGAAACCTCACTTTTCTTGATTTTTCTTAATGAATGATGATCAATACCATACATTAACATTGTTTTTTACTTAGGGGAACCATATTTGTGAAAAATTCCAAAAAGTTAAACTTGATTTTGTGCACAATTGACTTTTTATCAGATGAAATCCAAATTGTGTGGTCCTTTGTGCAATCAAGTGATTGACCTAATTCAAACCTAATGGATGGGTTCCATAGGTGTTATAGGGTGTATTGAATCATGTCCCAAGGTTTGGGAGCATGTCTTGGTCAAAAGTCAAATATACAGTTGACTTTTTCCTCAAAACCCTAATTGTGGTCCAGATGAAAATGAAACTTGTGAATCAAACTTCTTGGGTCAATCCATTATTGTAAATGGATCAATGTGGTGTATTTGAGGCCCTCAAATCATGTCTTGAGGTCTTGGCTCATGCTTTGTGCCAAAAATCAACTTATGGGTGAATTAGGTCAAGAAACCCTAATTCTTGATTTTTTATGAATGCATCCCCTGAGACTAAATTGACTTCATGATTGGATCCATGAGGTCCCTTGGAGTATCTTGGATTGTGCTTTGAAGCATTGGCTCATGCCCAGGAGAAAATTTTCATCTGGAGGCCTTGGTCGACCAAAACCCTAATTTGGTGACATTGGCGATCTTGAGGCTTGATCCACTTGGAATGTTGCAACTTTGTGCTTGATTCTTGATGTGGGAGTCCTCTTGATCCCTTATGGGGGTTTGAGAGGTTAGACAAGTTGAAGATCATGTCATTCCTTGATTGATCCTTTGTCTAAGTGTCCTGAGGGGCTCAAAACCCTAATTCTCGGTTGTAGTGAAAACTCAACAATTCTTGAGGAGAATGATGAGGCATGATGGCACATCCATATTGTGGTGATGATTTGCACAATGATGGGAAATCTTGGTGGTCAAAATTTGGGGTATGAAAAACCGCACCACAAGCGAAATCAGGACAGAAATCACAAAAACGGGCAAATCTGCCAACAGCCTTGTCCATACGCGTATAGACATGCCCCATACGCTTATGGCTCAACTCCTCGCCCACTGGCCTGCGCATCATACTCGTAGGGCCACCTGCCCAGGCCTCTCATACGCGTATCACCATCCCTGTTACGCGTACGAGCAGAGAGGATTCTCCTCTCAAAACTCCTAGCATTCTTCCCCTACGCGTAATGACTAGCCCATACGTGTAGGACCCCTTCCCAAGAACCTCATACGCGTAATGGCTTCCTATACGCGTATTGCCACCATTCTCTTACGCGTACTGGCAGAGGGTCGTGCTGGCCCTGGGGACGGGTGCGTATGCTACGCGTATCACCCTGGGTGTGTCCCCTCTTACGCGTAATACTCCCCCTGTTACGCGTATTGCCAGAAAACCCTCCAAAACTTAGATTTCGCATCTGAACAACAAACCTCCCATTCCAACACCTTTGATCTTCCAAAATCAGACCCAAAACAGTTTCGATTCATCATAGATCTAAGTTCTAGTCTTACTTCATTATTTTCATCAATTTCTTTCTAACTATTAAGCCCAAATTCATTAATCCCACCTTCAATCTCAGATCTGGTTTTGTTCACATATTCATCACACCAGCAGCAAATATTCACCCAATTTCACAGCAATTACAATCGCTCATACAAAACTCATGACAGAAATCATACTCATACAGAGTTACTAAAATTCATCACGGATTCGTCACAGATTCAGCACAAATTCGTCAAAACGCAAACACATAAAACTACATTTACCTTAAACTCATATCAGACATATTAACCCGGATTAACCCCCCATACCTCGAATTTTTCCAGCAACAAATCCTTCTTTGGGGTTCTACGGTTGATTATCTCGTTCTCTGTACCCTAGCTTCCTTTCCTCAATTTCTCTCCACTTCTTACGGTTGCACAGAATAACTCTCCTAATTCCCTCTTTTCTTTTTGTTAAACCTACCTCTTGGACCCTAATTATGATTTACCCATATTATCCCCACTAACCCTTCTCAATATTACCGTCTCACCCTTAATGGTCCTCTTAATTAATTTAAATCATAATAAAGATAATAATAATCTAAATAATAATAATAATAATAATCTAAATAATAATCTAGTTATTCAAATTATCTTATTATTATTATCAACAAAATAATCTTAATTATATTACTAATTTCTAATACCTCAATGCTCCACTAACTCAGACTACCTCACAACCCCACACAAGGTCACCAAGCGTCATAAAATTCACCAAAATTCACCAAAACATCGAATAATCATAATAATTCAATTAAATAAATATTATAACTATTTTGGGGTGTTACACGTTGTCTCCTTCAAAACCTGTCGAAGAACCTTATCACCAAGGCTCAATAAGATGGCGTTGTGAGCTTTCTCTACCATAGTTATTTTTTCTTTGTCCGTTAACGCAACGTCCATGGTTGTGGCTCCCTTCAATGCTTCTAAACAATCCTGCTGAATCAGTATGGCTTTCATCTTCAAGCGCCACAGACCGAAATTGTTCACTCTGGTGAACTTTTTCAATCTCATACTTTGTTGACAGCATCTTCTCCATACTCACTGCACCAATTTGTTGTGAAAAACGATGCCAAAATAACAAAGTACAGTCGGTTTATTAATCGGTAAGAAACCCACAAGGGTAGAAAAAGAGGGAAGCAAGAAGAGCACAATGAAATTGGTTAAAAACTGTTATTCTTTACTTTTTCTTTGAAACAAGATTACTAGTGTTACAGAATAACAAATAATCTCTCTCACGCTAATTAGGATTTGCATCATATAAAAAATGAGAGACTAGCATGCAATTTATAAGATAACTAACATACTAACCTAATGGACTTTTACACACAGACCCATTACCATAGCTAACTTAAACAATTGGGCATAACAAACAAGCTCAATTCGGCATGCTAACACTCATAGCATACTTCGACTACATCATGTGAACAAACTTCGACGACATGCTAAGATCCTGTCGAATTTTTGAAACCAAAAAACTATTCTTCGACCATACTAGAGTTCGATCCAATATCTCACAATATCATAATCCACCAAAAGAGCAACAAAACCACAAACAAATACCTACCTCAGAATTAAAACAAACACTCGATCTGTTATTGGTTAAGACAAATGATAAGGTTATGAAGTCACACAGAGAAAATACATGAATTGATCCCTACCTAAAAACCATTTCCCAACAAAACAAAACTCCTCTTCTCCACATCTTTCACGGTTTTTGAAACACGTTTAAGGATTACATTTTTACGGGGTCTCAAAATGATCTAGATTGCATTGTGTCAGAGCATAACAAAACTACCCCTAAATTTAGCCCTACCACTTAAAAGAGAAAGAAAAAAAACTCAAAAAAAAAAAACATATAGTCTCTAGGAAGAACTGCATGTCAACCCGACAACTTGAAAATCTTATACCATATAAACCGAACTAACTCACGAATGATAAAAAGATTGGAGATCGACTCAACCAAATCTTCGTAAAGTTAGGTTGAAAGGTTTCTAATAAAAAAATAAAAAAATAACTAGGCATGTCAAATAGAGAATTCGTAGAAGTCATTCTAAGAGTTTAGATATCTTTCATTAATTTAAAGATATGAAAACCCTTCTACACATGATGGTGTTAAGTGACTCGTGTATTAAAGGGAAAGAAGGGTTTATATGAAGTTGTTGAAGTTCAACAATTCAACACTTATCAAACAAAATGGATGTGTAAAGTGGAGGTAGGGCCTAAATCCCCCAGGAGCCCCGCTTGGATATGTCCCTATGTGAATAATAATACATATATATTCATACAATTTGCTTGTGTGCTTGGTGGAGCCTAAAAAATTACTCTATTAAAATTCAGGGAAGATAATTGACACCTTATTAGACCCCGTTGATTTATACTTAATAAATGTGAACATTAAAAAGAGTCTGTAGAATCAGTATATAATAGATGCAAGGTTCATGTGATCTTATTTTAAAGTGAACAAAAAACAATATCAGTAGAATCAATGCATAATAGATTTAGTGTATCTTTTAAATCCAAAATTTAAAAAGAGAAATTTAAGGATTCATAAAAGTGAATTTAAAATCAGTCTCTTGAATGCTAGAATCCAAAGGCAAACAAAGCCACAAGATTCTAAAGAGACTAAAGCAAACACAAAGTGAATAGAAAAACGTCAACAGAGATTTTGCCAAAGCATTCACAATATCCACTATATCTATATAATATAATGACAATGATATTAAAGTTAAGTTGTTTCCATTATGTTTGGATCAAATGCCACTGTCTTATTTATTGCTGTTTTATATATGGAACTATCATCATGAAAGTTGTTAATCAATAAAACCCTGAATTGACTTCTAACCAAACACAGCCTTAAAATGTGGCATTAAAACCTCCATGTAGTGCTTCTTTTGTGTTCTTTGATCATTTGTAGAAACAAAATCATATGCTAAATTAAATACTTGAAATCTAATTTTAGACATTTCAATTATATACATAAAATGATCAATTATCTACTAAGAATTGTTTGCTAATGAAATAAATAAAAAATCAATAAACCATGTATAACCAGAGATAGAATGTTGATCAGATACAAGCAAAACTAAACTCAACACATTTTGCTTGCAGCAGAGGTATAAGATCATTGACTCGAAATCACGACAACGGAGCATTGAATATGCAGTAGGCAAACTAAACCTATTGCACACTGTGATTGAATATGCAGTAGGCAAACTAAACCTATTGCACACTGTGATTGAATATGCAGTAGGCAAACTAAACCTATTGCACACTGTGAATAACTATAATTTAAATGGTATATATTAATTTTAAGCTAAACCTATTATATGAGAAAATAATAATCTCTTAAAATTTACAGCAGAGAAGGCTAGTCTTCCAATTGCGTTGCTTCCTGTAGCGGCTCTTGTCAGGTTTCTCCATTCTCACTGGGCTGCTATTCCATTCAGATTGCAGTCTGCAAGCACAAGATCGAAATCAAGTCCTGTTAGAACGTTATGTATAAACTATTACATTCAGATAAGTATATTGAATTAAAAGGTTTTCTGGAAGTTTACATGGGAAACGCAAAGGACCGCGTGCTGGTAGTGCTACTGTCGGATCGAATAGAGATGCTTCCAGAATAAGGTATAGAGCCTGAGTAACTTATACGACCTGATACTGCGCCTGCGGCAGAAAAACTTGACTCGCCTAAGTCACTTCGAATCTGACTTGTTTCAGGTTGAATTTCAGAAAAATCACCAGACGAACCTTCAACGGTAGTAAGAGGAAGTTGAGTTTCATCACAGTTACAGCCACCAAATTGGTGAAGTTCCTTTTTGACACAGTCCGCAGGAGCTGAAGGCCCAAAATGATAATCACTTTCTGGTTCATCAACGGTTAATCCTAAAGCAGGACTTGCCAATACTTCTTCCTCAACCATATTACTTGAGTCTTTCAACTGGGAGTGCGAATCATGTTCAACGGAAAGCTGCAGAACAATGCATAAACATCACTGCTATTTCCCAATTCCCATCACATTTATGCATGCACTACAGCACACACAAACAGATGACAAATTTCCAAACGAAGACATGACAATTTAGGCAAACAATATTTTTTCCTTAGTTGAAAGTTTTAAAAGATTCGTTATATACAAATAGATATGTTTCTTAAGCATTGAAATCTTCAG
Organism: Lathyrus tuberosus; assembly: GCA_022829125.1. Classification (NCBI taxonomy): domain Eukaryota; kingdom Viridiplantae; phylum Streptophyta; class Magnoliopsida; order Fabales; family Fabaceae; genus Lathyrus; species Lathyrus tuberosus. The sequence goes on along the minus strand of JALAZF010000241.1, from coordinate 196,855 downwards.
CAATTGATCGATTATTTCAAAAAAGCATTGGAGTATGTTTCCAAAGAAAGTACCTGTTCATCCTTGCCGCCAGTAGGTATAGAATCTTGTGTGTCTTCACGTGAATCCATCGCTTTGGTGAAGTTATCAACAAGTTCTTCAATCTCACTGTCATCTTTGTGAATCACATCATTGTGCTGATCATGATTAGAAGATGCCTCGTCAGAATCATCAGTTTCTGGTTGATTTAACACCTTCATACCAGTGTTGTCTTTTGGATTTCGGTTATACTCAAAATTCTCCAATGGGAAGAAATTATAAGCGGCTCCATCAACACTTTCGTCAAACATGAATTTATGCTTAGTAAAGGCTCCTTTATCAATGCATATATCCTTCACAACATGGTAACTATTCTCTTTGTAACAAGCTTCCATTTCTGGTTCACATTCGGCAACAGTTCGGTCCACAAAGACATCTACCGGATTCTGAAATTTATCGACTTGCTGAGGATTGGAGATTGGCGCAGCGACAGACTTTTTAACCGATTCTTTATCATTTGCAAACATCATAAATGATCCAATATCCTTTGAAGAATGAGATACAGGCTCATGTGAGTCCATCACCTGTGCTTCGTAACCCTTTTTCAAATCAACAATGCTGTCGTATGAATCGAAATCCTGTTCGTTCTTCTTCACATTCTTCGAGTCTCTGTTTTCATATTCCTTTGCCTTCTGATTCCGCGATTTGAAGCTAGGTGAGTTTTGATCACTATCATTAAATTCAAACGATTGAGATTCCACCTCGACGCCCATTTTAGAATGGCGGAAAGATAGTTCACTTTCTGTACATTCATTTTCCAACAAGTGCAAAATGAATATGTTAGGCTTAAATTTTAAATAATAAACACCGCACATACCATTCAAAACATTCCGAATTTCAGTAAAAATCATAGCAAGAATCTATGTAAAAAAATGGTAACCTAATTCAGAGTAACATTATGAAGGTATTCAAAATCCAATTGCAGTATCATAAATAAACAGTTTGTTACCTAGTTTCATGAAGTACTTATATTCGAATACATGTGTGAATTTTCCAAACTGCAACAACCAACGCTATTTTGCTTACTTTCAATCAAAGAGACTAATCTAATCATACAATACTCAACGGAAACCTGTGAATCAGCAATCAAGCAAAACTAGATTAGCAAGTAACTAACCATTAATAATCACACTTATGAAGAAAAAACTCAATAATGGAAATGTTTTAAAATAGTATCAAAAGCCAAGCACTAACGTCATGATTCTATTTCAATGCTACCAAACAATAACGAATTTTAAAAGAGTAAAAAATAAGATAAACAAGTACGAAATTAAAAAGAAAGAGAAACAAACGAATCCATCCACAGTATTGTTCAAATTTTGGATTTTGGTAGACTTTAGCTGCAAAATGCCATTGAAAAGAACCGAATTTGGTGACCCAAATTATAAGATAAACCAAAGGACTGAGAAAGTAGCATATAGAAAGTTTACCATTGGCACTAGAATCAGTAAAAATGGGGACCGTATTCTATCTTAAGCTTCTAACATGCAACCAAAAATACATCTAAACATACCAATCAAGTTCAGTTTGTTTAAGAATATGAATAGCCTATAAGAGCCTATGAAAATAAACGACTTATAAGCAAACAAAAAAGAGAAGTACCAGTAACTTTTTTTATTAAAAAAGAATTCTCACAGGTAGAATCCAAAGACAGTGCAGAAAGTGTATCAGGACAAGAAAAAAAGTTTAAAAAATCACCCAACTTTTGAAGGTTTTCAACTACAAAATTACAAATCAAAAGGCCTACTAAACCCACAAAAAAAAGCCCCTACCAATTATTTGTCTTTTAGCAGAGAATAGATCTGACTGAACAGAATAAACATGTTTGCAAGTCCAGAAAAAGTATAGTGAAAACACCAACTGGGTTGAGTTGGTTTTTTGCAAATTACACCTCAATCCCTATGAAGGAAAATTGGGGAACATGGTCAAGAAATTGAATAGAGATCCCTATCTCAGATCCCAAAGCCTTCACAACATAAAAAATTCATAAAGAAATTTCATATATACTATTCTAAATTCTAATCCCAAAAATGAAAAAGTAAAAAAAAAAAAAAATTAATTAAAAACTCCCACTATCTCTCACCTTGTGAATTAACCATTTCAGAAACTAGTTGATCATGAAGCATGGAAGACACAGAGAAAAAGAGAGAGAATTACCAAAGTCCAAAGCTAGAGAAGAAGAGAAAGCAGGAGTTTCTGGTCAAGTTGGTAACTGTGTTACATAAATTGAATTGAATGGTTATAAGAATGAAATAAAAGGAATATATAAATGGAATTAAATAAAAAAATTAATACTGAAAATAAAAGCAACCGAAGAGAGAGTATATAGTATATGAGATAATGGATGAGTTGTTGTAATTATATAAGCTTCATTATGGTCAACTGTAACACCCTTTTTTCTCTCTCTAAACCCACCACCTCTTCTTTCTTTCTTCCACCCTCCACCTTCTGTTTTCTGCAATAAATGCGTTACAAAATGAAAATACAAAGCACCAAACAGGCCCCTACCCTACCGTTCAATACCCTTAAAACCAATAGGGTATGTTACAGCATTAAATTGTCACCCTCTAACTCTTACCCCTTGCTTCTTTCTGTATTTAATTTTATACCCAAAATATCCTACTTTGGCCCCCTTTTTCTGTGTCTGTATCTTTCACTTTTCTGTCTCTCCTTCATTTCCCACTACTCTTTTTTCTCTTTTAACCAATTGAACCACTCAAACTTTCTCTTAAGCATTAACACAAACACTTCACCTTCGGCTTTAATTTCACAAAATTTAAGTCATTTCATGTGTTAATGTCGTGTCAGTGTCATGTTACACGGCTCATATGTTGATATTGTGTCAGTGTCTAATGTAAAAACTTAATTATGTGTTGATGTTTTGTTGGTGTTTAACGTTTATAAAATGTAAGAGACATGTGGTGTATAACGTTTTAAAACGTAAGAGACACATGGTTGACATGTGTTGATGTTCTGTCAGTGTCTAACGTTAACACGTTACGCGACTCATGTGTTGATTTTGTGCAAGTGTCTAACTTAAAAACATAATTATCCGTTGATAATTATCCGTTGATGTTTTGTCGGTGTCTGGCGTTTTAAAACGTAAGACACACCTGATTCACATGTGTTGATACTTTCTCAATGACTAGTAATGTTAAAACAATGTAAAACGGATTAAGTTAACTTTCTCTTAAGCACTAACACAAACATGTCACCATCGATTTTAATTTCAAAAAGATAAAGTCATGGATATGTCGTGTCAGTGACTAACATTGACATAAGAAACAAACGTTAAGACGTAAGATACAAGACATGTTGTTAGCATGTATTGATATTGTGTGAGTGTCTAACGTTTAAACATAAGAGACACGCGACTCATGTTGATTTCGTGTTAGTGTAAAACATCCACGGCACACATACACATGAGTCACGCGGCTCGTGCAAGACACCAAATGCATTGTTTATTTTTTCCTCAATTTCCAATCAAGTAAACATTACCCAGAATTTTCCCGAGAAAATTCCCACGACCAAAAAAACGACCGCATTAGCCCATAACCGCTGCCATCGAATAAAAAAAAAACTAAACACGATGATAAATCAGAGGCTCAGAATGAACATAAGATGAACACTGACACGAGAACAGGAAAAAACCTTGACTTAAACCTTAAAAAACTCGAAATGGAAAAAAGAAAACACAAACATAAACAGAAAAAAAACAACAAAAACAAATCAACTTTGTTTTCGACAACGATGGTTAAGAATTCAAACGATTCTTAAACTCACCAAAGAGAAGAAAGTATTAGTGACAATCTTAGATGAGATAGACGAGACCCCACCATAGGATCCTGAACACACACAGCTTCTGAAACTGTCGCAGGTATAAAACAACTGAGCTAATTCAACTTTCTACGTCTTCTATTTATATATAATTTTAATATTATTTATATAATATTTTTCCTTTTTTTATGAAATTCAGTTTTGACTTCTTGTTTTTTTATTTCAGGCTCACACGAATTGCCAACCAACACTTGGTTTTTAAAATGATTAAAATTAACGTTGATCGAGGGGGTGAGTATCTTGCCATAGCCTATGCTAAGAAATGCTACCATCACGTTTCTAATGCAAAGCACTAATTGCTTTTATTATTATATTTATTTGTAATTTAAAATTAAAAATAGTGAAATTTAAAAACCTTATTAAAATAAAATTAAAGAACATTTTATAACTATGTTAGTGTTAGATTATAGAATATACTCGTTCAGTATTATTTATAAATAAAAGTCTTCTAATTTATTTTACCTTAAATAAATAAATGTCAATAAATTAAAATATATTTAATATTTTTATTCCAAAACTATAATTATTTAATATTATTTATGGATGACAATTTATTTAGACAAAATTGCACTAGAGATTCTTTAAATTGTTTTTTTAACATGTTAGTCCTTTAATATTTTTTTAAATAATTTGATCTTTTAAATTATTAAATGTGTGCATTATTACCATTTTTTAACAAAAAGAATGTGATAATTATGAATGCAATTATTTTGAGTGGTATGAAAATAATAAAGTGCAAATAAAAATACAAGAGTCACACATTTAAAACTGTTCAAAATATAAGAAAAATAATGTAAACATCATCTTAAAGGATCAAATTGTTAAAAAAAAAAAACTTAATAAACCATTTTATTAAAAGTATAACTTAAAAGACCTCGTAATTTTACCATTTATTTAAGAGTAGATTAATAATTGTGTTTTTCATTTTAAATTAAATATATTTAACTATCATTCTTAATAAACATGAAAATTATCTATTTTATTTAAAAATTAAGTAACCTAAAAATGACTTTTTTATCATAATAAATTACATATTTTTTGCACATAGATTAATTGTATTTGTTTTTATTCACATTTAAATTGTAAAATTTTGATCTTATCCTTTTAGAAAAAAAAATTTAAATATTTAATGATAAATTATTTGGGGTCCATTAGTATAGTATTTATCTAAAACTTTTTTTTATCATTTTTTTGAGAAAAACATATATTATTGAAAAAAATATGACAAATATATATGTTTAAGAGGGTGTATTAATAAATTCTTTTAAATTTATTTAATTATTTAAATATAATTTTATTTTTATTTTGTAAATATTTAATCATAAACCAAGCGGATGGGATGGAAATCATGGGATATAACGGTATTGTCAGAACATAGAAAAAATGGAAGGGTAATTTTTAATATTTTAAAAGATTTTATTAAATATTAAAATTTTATAAAATACACAATATAAGGTTAAAATAACTGTATAATAAATAAAATAGTTTATTACATAAAATAATTTTACTATCAGTCTTCTAGAAAAGACAAGCACATTTATCAAAATATAAAAAAATAGAAAAAAAGTATGCACTGTTAATATAAAATAATTTTAAACTATTAAATCAACCAACAACGTATATTCCATCAAATTATATTTGTATTTTAAAATTACGCTAATGACATGTCAAATTTTACATCAAGAAAAAATTATAGACAATTATAATTGCATTGTGATCTTGTTTCCCCCTTACTTCTATTCTCAAATCTAATACAAAATATAGAATATTATTTAATCAATAAATTAATTCATCTAAATTTATTAAAATTAAAAATAAAATATTTTTATTTGAGAAGTCACATATATAATATTGTATACATGCAATTAAAAGTATTTTTCTAAAATAAATATTTAATTTAATAAAATATTATATTATCGAAAATTAGTTTGCAATTCAGTCTTCTAAAAAAGTCACATTTATCAAAATAAATAAAAATATATATTTTAATTGTGTTTCAAATTATTAAAGACTTTTTAAAACGAGACAAATTTCTAGGCACAATCCACTGAGATCACGTCAAGCATTGACATATACGTGAACTGTATTTTTTTATGCCACATAGAAACACGACACCTTTGCTACGACTAACAGTTCCCTACACTTTACGTCAAAAAAAGCTATGGACAATTATAACTACATTGTGACAGTCGTTCCCAACTTACACCTATTCTCTAATCTAATACGAATTATAGAATATTATTTAATAAACAAATTAATTAGTTTAAATTTAATAAAATTAAAAATAAATTGTTTTTAAGATATGTCATGTAGTACTTTATTATTCTAGTTTCCCATTCTATTTTAATATGCTACTTAAGTAAGGTTTTACTATAACTATTCTGGTTTTTCATACATAGATTTATTGGAACATAATGTGTTAGACTATCTCCACATGAGTTTCTTATCAACATTTGTTGTAACATGAAAATTTCAGCTTATATCGCTTCCAGTAATATGGCGTAAACTCATAATAATTTGAAGTTTGCTAGCAGGGCGAGATAGAAATATACACGTCAAACAATAAGGTCGACTAAAACTATTAATCATATATACAATATACAATTTCATGCCTATATGTATATACTTGAGATTTCTTATTTGTGGTGTAACTATTTGCTGCAGATCATTAATGAAAAGTGTCTAATTGAGAAATAACTAAGAGAAATTTATGTTCTAAAACTAGAACTTGATCAACTAAAGAAGGGAATGCTAGCTGGTGTTAGTCATGAGTAGATTATGACCTTAAAGCAAAAGGTTTCAAATTCCTCTATTGTTCATATCATGCTCTGATTGTTAAGCAGGTTTTTAGCTTCTTTAATTTGTCAATCATCAAATACTTTTTTAAATTGTTACATGTACTTCATGTTGAATTGTAGTGTGGGATGACATAATTTTTGGATAATAATGAAATATGTATTGGTCATTTTTTGCATATTGAAACTAAACCTCTCGAGCATCTTTCCCACAACAGGTATGTATTCTATCATGTGAGCTTACAGGTAATTGTAGAGACATCAAATATGTGACCTTTTGATTCAAATAGGAGAAGGAATCAAATCTTCTTTTAGCCATTGTGTATGATTTGTCATAATAAGTTAAATCTCTGACTCTTTGACTCTTTCTATCTTTGTTAAATCTCTCTATCTCTGACTCTTTCTTTCATCTTTGTTCTATAAGTTAAATCTCTTTCCCCTATGCATGTTCTGTTTTTAGGGTTTTCATTTTCGTGCTGAATTTAAGAATTGTTTGTTCTTAAGATTGCTTCAGGACTGATTCTTTGAAATTTGTTAACTGAATATGAATTTCAATTTAGGTTTATTGAATATCCAAAACCGTTTCAATGCATGAGAAAGTAGGCACAACTGAAGATGGATCCTAATAAATTGTTTAACTTTTAGAGAACTACATTTCATTTGGAGAAATATATAATGTTTGTAACATTCCTTAGCCATATACAACCTATGTTTCTGAACTGTGTAGGGTCCTCCGACTTGATAAATAATTATTTTCAAATATCCTAGATATATGCTGTTATAATGGAAAGAAAGTATTAGACAAACTTGTAGATGTAATCATGTAATATCTGCATTTTTTCCTTTAGTGGAGTCACTCACATGAGGTAAAAGTAGTTATGTTACTCCCTAGATTCAAGTTGAACATGGCATGAATGTACAGGTTACTCATTTTAGAATTATACAATTTAATTATTTTTTATTATGAAACAACTAAATATCTCATATTTTAAAGGAAAAAGTCTATTGGAGGTGAGCAATTGGAGTCAGGCATCACATTTATATTTGAAAGCTATAATATGATTTTAATTTGAAGGTTAATAAAGCAGCTTTTGATGGTGATATGTATTAGCTAAGAAATTTGATTCGAGTTGAGTTGATCCTAAGACAACAAATTATGATCAAAGATCACCTTTGGTAAAGAGTTTGAAACTTTTCTACTATGATGTTTTATTATCAATCAATGTCTTCTTTGTCATCCATGATGTGTTGGTTAATAAACTATGTCAATTACAAAAACTTTAGAAATCCTTGTCTAATACAAACCTTTGAAGTTTTTCAAATAGTATGTTGCAGAAAGCAAAAGAGATGATATAAAGCTATCGCATTTCTTCTTGTGAAGGTGTAAACATCAACATTAAAGGTTAAACTTAAATTTGAGGTAATGCAATGTGGTATTTTCATGAAATGATTTGCATTATCACATTTATTTATAAATTTGTTCATAATGGCGGCCATCCCATGTGTTTTTAATCTGGATCCGCCACTGCCAATGAGAAGAGTATATTGTGTTGTAGGATAGTTTATGAAAGTGTAAAGTGGGTTAAGCCACTAGAATACTATTACTAGCAGTGAGATTTCATGATACAACTCATTATTGTTATACATACAAATTTAGAAGAAATGGAATATTGTTTCTTTTATAAATAAACGTAATACTTCTCTCATCTTTGCTTTTGTTAAAGTGATATTTAATATTTATTTAGTTAGACTAGTTTTAAAGACTGTGTATTAGTCCTTGTGCATACATTTTTTCTTTTTATATTAGAACTTATTCCAATGTGAGGACAGAAAAAGTGAACCGAGAAAATGGAAATGATTTTAAAAGTTTTTTGTCTTAAGTGGATTAAAATTTCTAAATGAAATATAATAAACTTTTCCTCACTCATTGCATGCATACATGATTCATGTTTTTAGAATTAGTATGCCTTGATAAGTTACCTAACTGTGTTGATTTGATATCTTATTGATGTTAGCAAGTTAGCAAGATAGTCATGTCAACTTATGTCCTGTACTTTGAAAGTGTTCATGCCAATCCTAACTTCTCCAACTACCACGAAGAAAATGGCTCATGTTGAGTTCTTCTTTTGCAATATTTTGTGTGTGTGTGTGTGCGCGCGCGTGTTTGTGTGTGTGTTTGTTTGTTTTTCTACTTAAAAACCAAGATGTAATTGAAAAATCCTTTTTTCCTTCCTCTACATTTCAAATAGGTCATCAAGGATAGAAGCTGTACTTGGAAGATATACCTTAGTATAGAAATGGGATTAGCTTATCTTAATGAAGAATCAACATTAAAAAGATTATATTGATCCATTGTGGCAACTCATATATTATTTGACAAGGATCTGAATGCCTGGGGATTATTCATATTGTTTGAACTATAATAATATTAGCTAGTCTCTGCCATTTTCTTTTTGCACATGTACATACTAAGTTAGTTATTATCAACTAGCACTAGGTTGTCTTGTCTATTGCTTTGTGGAATTAGTATTTTCATTTTCATGTAGTACAAATAACTTTAATTTTTTATAATCATATCAATAGTTTCAATTTAAGTAGTTAAATAAATAAATGTGAGTGCATTCTTGTATGCTTTACAATGGCTTCATCCCATGCATCAAAAATAGACTCATATGTAGGTTGATAAATTGGTCTTTTAACTAGTCTTTGTTGTTTACATTTTGAGAAAACGGATGTGATATTTTTGTAAGATAAAAATAAAATAAAATAAAGGCCTTTAATCATAGGGTTCTAAGATAGCATTTCATGAAGAAAAAAATGATATTAAACATAGGGCCTACAATAGCGCTTTTTATAAAAGTGGTATTAAATCCAATACACAAACACATGTATTAATGCAAACTATGATAGCGCTTTAAATAGGAGTGCTATTAAAGTTCATACATTTAATAGCGCTTTAAAAGCGTTATAATAGGTAGCATACCTATAATAGCAGGGGTTTTAATAGCACTTTTAAGCGCTATTAAATGCCAAAAAAATGCTATTAAAGATGATTTTTGGCATAGTGTTTGGTTGGTTATTCCGACTCAGATTATGCAGTTTGTAAGACTGATAGAAAAATAAAAAATGGAACTTGCCACATCTTAGGAAATGCTCTAGTTTTATGGTCATGTAAGAAGCAAGCATGTGTCACTCTAAGTACAGTTGAAGCGGAATATATTGTAGTCGGAAGTTGTTGTGTTATAAGTACCAAATTGTGTTAAATATGTGTGTAGTTTTGTGGCACTTAATGACTTGTTTAATTTGAATTTCTTAGATAAACCTCAACTTTTGTGTACATATTGTGTAGTTTGATCATTTGTAACTTGTTTTGTAGGTATGCATGCATTGGTGGAGCTTTGAGCATCAAAGTACATGAGATTTGCTTCTAAATGCAATTTTTGAAGTTCATGAGCGGGCTAAGCATGGTCCTAGCGCGCCTAGAGAAGTGAAGGTAGTGGTGAAAGCACAAATTTCGCCCTAAGCACGAAGTCCATCGCGCTAAGCGCGATTTAAGGCAGTTTGAGCTTTAGTTTCCTGACCGCGTTAAGCGGGCTCTGATGGGGCTTAGCGCGATTCCACTTTTTAGCTGATGCTATTTATACTGTTTCCCTAGATATTTTGTATAACTTTTCATTCCAACTTAGAACTCAACCATTTTTCATATTCTCTTGGCACAATAACACAAGAAACCCATTTTTGGGATAGAGGAGCTTTGAAAACAACAAGAGAGTGTGCACCTTGAAGATCCTGAGCTGAATTCACTTCTATCGACAGGACACTGCGATGGATGCTTGTTCATCTTTATTCTTCTCTTTGTATTTAGATACCATGGGTAGCTAAATCCCTTTCTTCTTGGGATTGGATGTAAGTTTACTATTAAAGTATGTATTTTTGTTGATCATTGTGTTGTGTACAATCTATTTCATGAATCTATATCGATGTTATCCTTGTTTACTTGTTTTACATTTTGATTTGAACCGTGATTGAGAAATACTCTTTAAATCTCGATATAGGATAATCATCTGTTAGATTCTAAATGTTAGACATAGATTTAGATCTAACATTTACCATGGGTATTGAATCTTAATGCTCTGTATTATTTAATAGTGAGAGATCATTGATTAAACAATAAGGTAGAACTCACGACACCGGCTAGACAGCGGTGTTGATGAGCGATATGTGATGATATTGATGAATGTTTAGATAGTGCATAACTAATTGGTAGATTTACATATTTGATAAGTGGATGAAATACAACCCTGACAAGTTCTCTCCCCTCTTTAAAAACTTTATTCATTTATTCATGCGTTTTACATTCCGCATCTTTAAACTTTCAAGCACCCTCAGAAAAACAAGCTTAAAAACGTAAAAACTGTTGAATGGAATTTGATATCACACCAATCCCTATAAATACGATAAAACATATACTTACTTTTGATTGCTACTTTACTGCAGCAACATTGTGCTCAAATATTAGGGTTTAAACAACAACTTTGTGATTGTGGCGTGAACCTTTGATACATTCCCTTAAAATGTGACAACACAAATTCTATCTGCATAACCAAAAATCTAGTAATGCATTCAAGAACAAAACATATAGACATACGCCATCATTTTCTACATGATCATGTGCTTAAAGGCCATGTAAAAGTTACTTTCCTGGATACACATAACCAATTGGAGAACATTTTTACAAATCCGCTTGCTAAAGAACCATTATTTAAGATATGAAGGGATCTTGGAATTTTGGATAGACATGATGTTTAAGCAATCACAAAATCTCTACATAAAAATGTCAAGATAATGATTTTTCAAAAATATGTCAAAGGTGCATGATTCTTGTTCTTCTTATGATTAAATGGTTAATTCACAATTCCATTTGTATATTAACACGATTAATAATCTTTCATGTATTCTCTTTTATGTTAATATGTGTGTTATGTGTTACTATACCACGTGTATGTGTTTTGTTATATATTACGCCAGTGAAAATCTGAAATTTTTAAAAAATCTAAGTGTTGCATATGTTAATCGATTATACCTGTATATAATAATCAATTAACTTCCTCTTTATTTCACCAGTTTTGGAATTGAAGGTAGGGTTTATAGATTACCCCTTTAGGTATATCGATTAACTAATGCACGGGATCTTTTTATATACTCCCTCCGTACCAGTTTATAAGCAAAATTTGACCATTTTAATTGTACCAAAATATAAGCAAAAATCACTTTTTATCTCATAATTAATGATTGTATACCAAATATACCCCTAGCATTAATTAATTTAGTTTTTTTAAATGCAATTTTTTGAAAACTGTTGATTACAGTTTTTAATGTTGATTAGTCCGTTTTTTAATGTTTATAAGCAATAGTAGGTATTGTAGCGTTATACTCTTACTCCTTCCTTTTCTCTTGGTACTCATTCCTTTTTCTTCATAAAAATGGCAGAAGAAATACCATCTTTTGATTTAGGTATTGATTTTGATTCAGAAAATTTACTACTTCATGATGTTGAAGATTTACTTGAAGAAGACGGAGAGGATGACTTCCATCAAAATAACTTAGAGGATGAAGTGAACTCTCACCATGATGTTGGACATGAGGTTGAAGGTTTTGATGATAACATGCTGGATTTTGGAAATGAAGTTGAAGGTGTTGCTAATGAGATGCTGAATTTTTCTTATGGGAAGCAACCCCGGTTTCTTTTGCCCGCTTCCAAATTCGATAAATAACATCTATTGATACTTGATAGGAAGAAGCCAATTGCTTAACGATTCCTTTTTTTATTTTTCCATCAAAACATGAATTAATCAACACCTGAAAAATATTATTCTGTTGACTATTATCTAAAAAACAACGTTTTTTCTGAAATGTTTGCACCTCGTTGTGAATATCATTTCCTGTTTCATGAAATATGAAATGTATTTAAATATACGGGAAAGCATTAACATTAAGAAAATTAAATTAAAAAATAGATACTCCTCCTATTTTGCTTCTTTACTGAGACACATTAGAAACCTACTAACATATTACTACTCCATTGGAGTAACACAATAAGACAAGCATTAACATTAAAATATTGACAAAGCAATGGAGTAACATAGTAAGACACACGTAGAAGCATTAAAATAGTGTCAGAAGCATTAAAATAGTGACAGAAGCATTGCTAACATATTGCTATTTTTTTGACACGTTAATGTTTCATGCAATTGGAATGAAAAAAAAATGACATTATTATGAAAAAGAAATGTCACACATAACTTTAAAATCACAACAAGCAATACTAATGCATCCATATCTAAAGATGAAGTGTAGAATCCATACCTGCAAAAATACTTTCAATCTCATTTTCATTAAAATTGTGAATCTCATCATCACAAAGATTTTCAATTTCATCTATTTCAACCATATCTTCTTCTTCTCCGTCTCGAGATAGAGCAACTTCAAATTCACTTTCAACTATATGTTCTTCTTCTTCTACTGATGAATTCAAATCAATATTCAAAGGAGAATTCAAATCAATATTCAGAGGTGCATTAGAGATGTGGTTAGAGGTATAAAAGTCATTCAAAAGACTGTTTAAATCAATATTCAAAGGCACATTTGAGAGGTGATTAGTGGTGTTTAAGTCATTCAAAGGAGTATTCAAATCAATATTCAAAGGCATCTTGAACTATAGGTTTTCACAAGTTTAGATTTTTTTCATGTTCTTATTTCAATTTATAGAAGTGACATGAACTTTACTACTGTTTAAAATCTTTCAACAAAATTGTGAAAATTTTCTGGCGCCAATGTTTAACCTCTTTTTTTTTTAGGAAATGAAACATCAAGTGCGCCTAATGTGAAATTGTGCATTAAACATGTGAATATTCTCTATTTATTGCAAAAGAATTCAGAACGTTTTACTTAATGATGTTTGTAGTTATCTAAGGACAAAGTTGGTATTTAGATAGTTTAATAAGGACAATTTAGGTATGAAAACATGAAATTAATTATATTGACCAATTTTATTAAATAGTGTGAAAAAGTTGAATTTTGCTTATAAACTGGTACAGAGGGAGTATATATTATTGTATAAATGTGATTAAAATTATTTTGCTATTCAAGCTTCTAAAAATTAAAGGTCATGTTTATAAAAATAAGAAAACATTTTAATTGTGTTTCAGATTATTAAAGACTTTTTAAAACGAGACAAATTTCTGTGCACAATTCATTAAAACTGTGCCAAACAATAACATACATGTGAACTCTTTTTTTTCTACATCACATAAAAATACGACACTCTTTCTGCAATTAGTGGTCACCTATGATTTAGGTTAAAATAATTATAGATAATTATAACTGTATTGTGACACTCGTTTGCACCTTACCTTTATTCGCTAATCTAATGCGCAATAGAGTATTGTTTAATAAACAAACTAATTAGTTTAAATTTAATAAAATTAAAAATGAAATTATTGCATTAAAGAAAATAATATTATATTAAATTAAATATTTATTATAATAAATAATTTTAATCAAATGAATACAATATATATATATATATATATATATATATATATATATATATATATATATATATATATATATATATATATATATATTGTATAAATGTGATTAAAATTATCTTTTTGTGATAAATATTTAATTTAATAAAATATTATATTATGTAAAATTATTTTGCTATTTGGTCTTCTAAAAATTAAAAGTTACATTTATATGAATAAGAAAATATTTTAATGTGTTCCATATAATTAAAATTTTTTTAAAACGAAACAAATCTCTCGACAGAATCCATTAACACCTGCTTCAAGCAACTTGTGAACTCTCTTTTTTCTACACCACACAAAAATACGACACCATTTCTGCAATTAGCGCCTATGTTTTATGTAGGGGTGGCAAAACGGGCCCGGCTTGCGGGGAAAGTCCGTTTTATCCGTCATTTTTTGCGGGACGAGTCTGAATTTTGAACCCGCATATTTAAGGATGTCCGTCCCGCCCTGTTTTTTGCAGGTTTTTGCGGGGCGGATATGCCGGTGGGTAAAAACAACTCATTCTATCTTATATTATTATTATTATTATATCTTATATTATTATTATAGCTTGAACTTAACATCACTTTTAAACAACCTTACAGCTAATAAGGAATACATAACATCAGTATAGTATCTACGTGGTTCCATGGATGTTCATATATTATATTATTATTTTTTTTTTTTTTAATATTAGAATTTAATAGACATTCTCATTTTTCAACCCAGCACTTGGAAGAAAACGATATCATTTTTAATTAATACTACCTCCGTCCCTAAATATAAGACCCCAATAAGAAAAACACGGGAATTAAGAAAGTTGATTAGAGTATTAAACTTATTGACTATTTTGTATAATTTTACAAGTTTATCCTTAGGAGAGAGAAATAGTTAATGTGTATATAATTGTATTTATTACATAGTGCAGAAAAAGATGTAATATAATTAGGGGTATGTTTGGAAAATAATAATTAATGCACTTTGAAAGTTGAAGAGGGTCTTATAAAAATGGACAAGAAAAAAACTCAACAGAGTCTTATAATTAGAGACGGAGGTAGTATAAATTAACTGAATTGAACATATTATTATTAATATATAAATTAATTAAATTAACTGAATTGAACATATTATTATTAATATAAATTATTTTAATTAATATATTATTATTATTAAAAAAATTAAAGAGAATGGCGGGCCTGCCCGCATGCCCGCGGGCCCGTCATTAAATAGGGCGGACCTAGAAAATGAGTCCGCATCTCCACTTTTGACCGTCCCGCCCCACCCCATTTTTTTTCGGGCTTTTTGCGGGTCGGGCCTAAACGGGACGAGCATGCCCGTTTGCCACCCCTAGTTTTATGTTAAAAAAACTATGGACAATTATAACTGCATTGTGCCCATCGTTTCCACGTTACATCTATTCTCTAATCTAATAGAAAATATAGAGTATTGTTTAATAAACAAACTAATTAGTTTAAATTTAATGAAAATTACTTTTTTAGATATGTCATATATATAATATTGTATACATGTGATTAAATTTATTTTTTATGCTAAATATTTTATTTAATAAAATATTATATAATGTAAAATTATTTTGCTATTCAGTCTTCTAAAAAATATTATAAAAAAACATTTTATTTGTATTTTAGATTATTAAAGACTTTTTAAAACGAGACAAATTTCTAAGCACAATCCATTAAAACCGCGTCAAGCATTAAGATACATGTGAACTCTCTTTTTTCTATACCACACAAAAATATGACACCCTTTTTGCAATCAGCGGTCGTCTACGCTTTACGTCAGAAAAACTATGGACAACTATAATTGCATTGTAACACTAGTTTCACCTTACATCTATTCTCTAATATAATACGAAATATAGTGTATTATTTAATAATTAAACTAAATAGTTTAAATTTAACAAAATTAAAATTAAAATTATTTTTTTAGAGATGTCATATATATAATATTGTATACATGTGTTTAAAATTATTTTTTATAATAAATATTTAATTTAATAAAAAATATTATATTATGTCAAATTATTTTGCTATTCAATGTTATAAAAAATAAAAGTCACATTTATCAAAATAAGAAAACATTTTAATTGTGTTCTAGAATATTAAATACTTTTTAAAACGAGACAGATCTTTAGGCACAACCCATTAAGACCGCGTCAAGCATTGACATACATGTGAACTCTCTTTTTTCTACACCACATAGAGACACGACACTCTTTCTACAATTAACACTCACCTACTGTTAGCTCGGATTTTCGACAGGATCAAATCACAGCACAATGAGAAAAATTAGAAAAATTGGAAGTTTAATAGGATATTTCAACACAGTTTATCAATTGAGGAAGTTGAAGTATCAGATATGGGATGGAGATTGAGACATAGTATTTTCTGAAAAGAGATTTTTCTTCTAAGATTTCGACGTATGTTTGGTTTTTCGATTTTAACGAATAATAGGGAGTGCCTTTATGGCATGCCAACGTCGATGATGGTTGGCCTTCACACTAACATGTCGACATATAATGACAATTAGCCATCGTACAATCCCCATAACACCTCTACTTCGACCATAAATAATATGGTTCGACTAAGAGGGATAGGTTATATCCCTCAAGTGACATTGTCATTAAACACGAGGTCTATGATGGCTATGAGGCAGCACATGGATGAAAGCAATCTTGAAGTGGTTAATACTTTGACCTAACAAATAGGTACAATATTCAATATGTCGATTACAAATACTGGCCAAACATATGAGTTGTTAGCCAATCATATGGGTCGAATAGCCGATTTCTTCGGCACCCGTCAGGTTCAGGCTCGACTAACCCCTCAAATATCGAATGTTAAGCAGGTCAAAATGCCTGAAAATGGGATGGCCCATGTGAACCTAGGCCAACACTCGGGATTTCGACCACCAAAACTTACCCCAAATAGGGAAGACGAAGAATACATAATACATCATAATCCTAGGCATGTAATGGTACAAAATAACTTTGGTGGGTTAAATAATATAACTAATGTGGTCAAACAAATTTTGGCCCAAAACGACTTTAATGTGGGTCTCCATAGACCTAATTTCATATCCCCTCTGTCAGAATACGTTCGACAAACAGAACTTCCTAAGGGATGGAAAATGCCCAAGTTCACCAAGTTCGCTGGTGACACTAGTGAGTCTATGGTCAAACATGTCACTAGGTATCAGACAGAATCTACGGTCGAACATATCGCTAGGTATCAGAC
Source organism: Lathyrus tuberosus (assembly GCA_022829125.1). NCBI lineage: Eukaryota > Viridiplantae > Streptophyta > Magnoliopsida > Fabales > Fabaceae > Lathyrus > Lathyrus tuberosus. The sequence goes on along the minus strand of JALAZF010000241.1, from coordinate 179,314 downwards.
ACAAGCCACATGTCAAATAATGAGAATTTGAAAATGAAGTATTTTCCCAATTCTCTAACAAAAAATGCTTTCACTTGGTTTACTACACTCTCTCCACACTCTATACAAACTTGGAGTCAATTAGAAAGAGTGTTCCATGAGCAATTCTACATGGGCCGGTCAAAAATAAGCCTTAAGGAACTGGCTAGTGTTAGGCGAAAAGTTCCTGAGTCAATTGATGATTATTTGAACAGGTTCATACTTCTTAAGGCAAGATGCTTTACACAAGTCCATGAACACGAGTTGGTCGAAATGGATGTAGGAGGCCTAGATTATTCCATTAGGAAGAAATTAGACACTTCAATACCTTAGGGACATGGCAGAGTTGGCAGATAAGGTTTGCCAAGTCGAACGCTTGAAAGCCAAGAAAGCCATAACGAATAAGTACCATAAAAAAAAGGTCGTATATGTAGTGACAGATGAGTATCTCTCAGATCTAGGAGATGATTATGTCGAAGTGAGTGAAGTCAATGTTGTAGAACTTAAGCCAGGACCTCCATACGTGTGTAAATTGCTTAAATCATTAAACGGGAAGAATATTGTCTAACCCAAGAAAAACGATAAATTCGTCACAAAACATACACTTTTGATATAACTAAATGTGATGAAATATTTGATTTATTGGTTATTGATGGGCAGATTATAGTGCCTTCGGGTCTGAAAACTCCCCCATTAGAACAAAGAAAGAAGAGAAGATTTTATAAATACCACAATTTTTTAGGTCATAAAACTTCTCAATGTGTGTTTTTCAGGGATTTGGTGCAGAAAGCATTGAAGGAAGGAAGGTTGTAGTTTGGAGAAAATCCAAAAGCTTTCATGCAAGTGGACGTTGATCCACTCCATACTGAAGAAGCAAACTATGCAGAGTCGATCGAGATACTCATGGTTGAAGCTACCGACGGCTTCGACATGGATGTCGAAAAAGCTAAAAAGAGCTCTGTAGATGCTGATGAAGAAATGAAAGTGTACCCTCAGGGTGAAGAGACACTTATTGATTTCTTGGAGAGATGCAAACTAAGTGACTCCAAAAATATTATATGCCCTAGGTGTAGCGCGGTTTTCGATGAGGAAGCAACGAAAAAGGTTGAAGAAACCATAATGCATGATCAAAGGAAGGGCAAGATAAGAAGTTCGACTGCAAGGCTTGTCTTCGACAAACGAGGAGTCCCACTTAGGAACGCAGAGTATCACAGGCAGTTTCGGTAGCCTCATCAGAAGACTTACTGTCTTCCTACCAAAGTACCCTAAGGGAAATGGGTGAAGCTTGTGAACCAGAGGGGGTCGAATCAGCCAAAATGGAAGATAGTTTATCCAAAGATAGGATTTCCTAACTAGAAGAATTCCGATGTGTAAAAGGGGTACCCACATGTCCCTCATAACTATAAGGGAAAAAATCCTATGACACGAACTCAATGGAGGTGTCATCAGAGAAAAAAGAAGGCTGAACGTGAAGCCTCTAGGTCGAAACGGGAAGCCTCTAGGTCGACTACTCTAAAGAAACCTTTCATAAGGAAGATGAGTGAAGAAGACAAAAAGATAGCTAATCACAGATCATCCCTGAGAATTGCACCTCTGGGAAATGGTGGTGCTAAGTCCCAGGTACAATCGCCTGAGTATGTTCCCGAACCAGAGGAAAAGTCTCCTAAGTACGTCCCTCAACTAGAGGAAAAATCCTCTGCGTATGTTCCCCAACCAGGCGAAGAAATGGTGGATGAAAACTGCGACTCGGGATCTAAAGACTATCTCTTAATAAAATGCAGCACACTCTCAGTCCTACTGGCAGAGTATTATCATGTGTCGGAAGTATCAGAAATAGAGGAGGATTATGTGTAAAACGATGCGGCGGACCAGAAACCGCTGTGTTACTATGTCATGGATAATGGCGTTGTGAAAGAACATAAGCCCGTATTCAAAAAATAGTAACTGGAATGATGTACCACCTAAAACCCTTGTTCATAATGGCAAAGGTAGATAACATGGTTGTCAACAAAGTTTTTGTTAATGGAGGAGTGGTTGTAAACTTGATGTCACATTCCTTATTTAAGAAAATAGGGAAATCTGTTATAAATCTTCGACCTCATAATATGGTCCAGTCAAACTATAAAGACAAGACCAGCCATATCATGGGAGTCAAACAGGGAAAACTATAGTCAACAATGTTTATGGTGATTACATTTAATGCAAACTACAATTTGCTGCTTAGAAGTGAATGGATACATGGTATTGGTGCAGTTCCCTCAATTTTCACCAAAGGATTGCCACATGGCGCTTGTCATACCCTAAATTTTGCCCCACCTAAAGTCATTCATCTATATTTCACTCATCTGTATTCATTCGTTTGCATTCATTTGTTTGCATAAGTTTATTTGTATCTCATAAGATCTCATTTCCATTCATAGGTCAGAATTCATTAATCAAGGTTTAGTTAATTTTTCTTGTGTTGCTTTGTTAAGACCAGTGCATACATTCTTATTATGCATACATATTTCATTCGTACACAATTTCATTCATTTTAGAATAGTCGTAAATCTCATGCCATTTGAGTTTACCATCCATGATCATTGTCATCACAATTTCATTTTTAGAAATGAGTCTTATTTATTGAATAATGTTTGACTTTGGCTTGGAATGCAGAGTGTAGAATTTACTTAGTTTGAATCATATTTGCTTAGTTTGAATCATATTGTTGTTTTTCAAAAAAAAAAATTCATAAAAAGTTTGCAAGTTGACATTGAACTTTCACTTTGATTTTGGATGCAACATTGTGTGGCCTTTTTTTCTTCTCACTCATTTGATCCAAGTTGATTTCAATGGTACATTTCTTTTTTTAGCCTTGATTTTCATTTGGCCTCACATTCCTAATGTTGTAATTCAAGGACCAAATTGGTTTCAAATGGCACATCTACCTTCATTGATATTAAAATGGATTTCATCAAGAGTTTTTGTTAGAATTCTAGGTTTTAGTTTAATACATTAGCATGCATTTGCAATTTTTTATCACTAGCATTACATTAAGAATTCATAGTACATGGTTCCACACTTTAAGTTCTTGTTACATAAGTTGAAAGCCAAACATCTAAAGCCCTATTTTTCTAAGTTAGTCTTCAAGCAATTCAAGTATGCCTTTGGTTCTCTTGCTTGCTTCCAAACTTGTCAAGATCACCACCATGACCAAGTCTTCTAGCGTTGTTTCTTCATTTCCATGGCATGATCATCATCCACAAAGACCTAACACAAAAATCAGTCAATCAAAACACAAATCAAGTCTTCCAAATTTTCAAATTTTAAAAAAGAGGAAGTCCAATTTGTGTTACCGCAGTAGATAGAAGGAGACAAAATAATATAGTTAATTTCAGATTTCACCAAAATGGATATGTTTTCAACAACAAGTTAAAGCAACTCTGCCTTTTTCCTTTTCCATCAACAAACAACAATATCAAACCCTAATTTTTCACCCTATAAATTCAACGACAAACAACAGAAAAGAGGAGAAGAAATCTCAGTCACCAAACCCTAGTCATTTACATACAACACGCAAAAAATCCAAACAGCCAAGCACCAAAGTTCTTCACATTCATCTAAAAATTCAAAAAAACATACATCCAAAATTCTCAAATACCATACATCCAAAAATTCAAAAAAAAAAAGCAGCAACCATCATATTCATTCACATGTAACACAAACCCTAGAAACACAACAAAAGCACATATCAGAGATTCAAAAAGTTTAACAACCTTCAAAAACACATTGAAAAATCATACAGAATACAAACATTGAAAACCACTAATACATATATCACACATTATCAAACCAGAAAACCTACTACAACGTAGAGAATACACCATGACAACACATTAACTACACAACACATAGAAAAACCTTGGTCTAAATCGCAACCGCAATCAAGGAGAAGAAAGGCATTGCGCATCAATTAAAGTAGCGAGAAAGAGAAAGGTACTTGAGCATTCACGTGGATTTCTTCTTGTGTGGGTAACTTTTTTTCAATGATTCATGTTAGTTTCCTTTGCTTATCATTGCTCTTCCTTCACCTTTTTATATTTGTGATGGATATTGAAGGGATGAGGGTTCGAGTTTATTGAGAAACAAGGATTCTTACTCTGAGATCGTGAAAACTTTAGACCTTTTTTTTGTTGATGTTTGTTTAAGTTATGGTCATGCGAACTGAAAAAGGGATTTCAAAATGTTTGATTTCGCCTTCTGGAGTGTGGGATTAAGGCGGATTCCTTATGGTTTGTGTGTGTGGTTTCGATTCACAAGGTTCTTCCATGGCCTTTTTTTTCTTTCTATGAGAGGAAATGAGATAGAAATCATTAGAGAGAGTGAGCGATTAGAGACAGAGAGAAGAGATCATATGAGAGGTTTGTGTTTATGTAAATAAGCGACTGTGAGAGAAAAGAATGGAACGACTGTTTCAGCTTTTAGGGTTCTTTTTTTGTTTCATTTAGCCAAGTTCGGTCGGGTCAAAAGGGGACCCGACCTGCCCCTAGTCTAGTTCCCCAATGGGCCTTGATCTCTTGGGCTTTCATGCCCTCATACCTCCCTCTGGCCTATAAGACCCTCTCTGGCCCAATAACTCTTTTTTTTATTTATTTTAGTGAGTAGGATCCTTTTTTGTTTTAATTTTTAATTTTTTTTAAATATAAAATAGTAAAAGAAAAAAAAAATATTTCTTAGGACTATTTATTATCATTTTGATTTTTTTTATATATAAATAATAGACTTTAAGTCTAGGTTTAAAAAATAAATAAATAATGTTTATTTTAGTAGGTTCATTTAGATATTTAATTTATTTTTCCTTTAATAAATAAATATATTAAAATACATATAAAAAATATAATAAGATTTTTTTAATATAAAAAATCTAAAAATATATTAATAATGTTTTTAATTTTTATAGTGTGTTTATATTATCTAGTTTATCTTTATATCTATTGTTATTTTTGCTTTTAGTTATTATTTTGATTAACTTGTTTAATAACACTATTTTACTAGTTTTATTGCATTTTTTATTTTCCAATTGTCAAAATGTACCCCTACCCCCCTTGTTTGTAATTGTTTTTTTGATTTCTTGCTTGGTTCTTATTTAGATTAAATAGTTAGATAAAAAAACAAAAATAAAAATAATATAAAATCAATCTTTCAAAAAAATCAAAGTACTTGGTCAATACCAAGTTTCATTTTCAAAAACATTGGTGAACACCAAATTGTCACTATTCAACCTTATTCCATTATCAAACTTTTTTTAAAAAAACCTTACTCCCAATTTCAAACACCCATTAAATCATTTTCAAAACTTCAAACACCTTTTATAATCATGAATAACAGAGCTTGATCCAATGTCAAGTTTCCTTTCTTAAACCAAATTCAAAATGATTAATCATTAATAATTGTGGCTATTTTTCATAGTAAATAAGAAGAAAACGATTACCTGGGTGAAAAGTCCAGATGTAGTCTCGAGTATGAGACACAATTCGTAAAAGCTTTCCAGTCATAATTACTAGTCTTCCCAACTCTAAGACAAATCAAACTCATTCAAACCTTTTGCCTTCTGGCACAACCCAAAAAACCCTTTCAAAAACGAAAGACATTTTGTCTTAAGATGATGCAAAGAAATGCTTCATTCACAAATGTTGAGTTGAGATAAGAGGTGTGTTCTCGTGAATTAGATTTGTAAATCCATTCAATATGATGCAAATATCCGCTCCTCACCTGTTTTGGGTAAAACAATATTTCCGTCGACTAATACAAGATAGCTTTCGCTAAAATCGACCAACAAATAAACTTTTTTTACCCATAACTACATGTGCCTTCATTTCTCTTTTGAGATACGTAGGAGCAGGATTGTAAAATCTTGTCAGCCCTCCTAATAGTAAAAACCTTTATAGGCCCCCTTATTTTTTGCACCCTAAAAACTTCTTGTCCTATCCTCTTTCCTTTTAATAAACTCGAGAAGTCTAACTTTTAAGCACACACTAACACGCACAACTAACCAAACGGTTCTCATTGAATACAACGAACGTGAGGGGTGCTAATACCTTCCCCTTAAATAACCAACTCCTGAACCCTGACATTGGGTGCGATGACCGCATCCTCGTCTTTCTTTTAGGGGTCTTATTCGACATTTTCCCTTTCCCTCTATGGGAATAAAGAAATATCGGTGATGACTTTGTTAAGTCCATCCCGCGAGCGTGCTATTGCGCTTCGCGAGGCCGTGTTCTCATTTTTCAAGGTACGACAGATGGAGACTCTTCTGGGGACATTCCCATCCCTAAGTGAGTCAAGCCTAGTTAGGTTGTTGTGTGTGCTTATGTTTGTTTACTTATGTGGGTTTTCTTTATCTTATGTTTTCATTATTAATATATTGTTATATGGCTCTATTGGATCTTTGTACTTGGGTATTTTGATTGCAAACCTTGAGGGAAAGACTCTATACCCGAGTCTAGAGTGCAAACATGAGATAGGACGAGGTTGAGTAGTGTGGGTCTGTGAGATACATTTCTTGTTGGGTCGATATGAGAACCTCACTTAGAGTAGATCCTTTTGAGAATGTTGAAGTCGGGGAAGTAAATTGATGTAGGCTCCAACATTTTCATTAGGATCCATGACTTTAAGGATAATTTATAGAACCTTAACCCTTTGTCCAACTAGGAATGATGGTTGCATAGTATGGGTCTGCGAGATGCATTTCTCATTGGGTCGATACGAGAACCTCACTCAGAATAGATTCATTTGATGAAGTTGACGTCCGACAAGTAAATTATCATAGACATCAAACAGTCTTGTGGATCCATGACTCTGGGAACCTTGTTTAGAACCCCTGTTGTCGATGGTCACGTAGTGTTGGTTCGCGAGATGCATTTCTCATTAGGTCGATACGAGGACCTCACCCATAATAGAATCATTGCATGAAGTTGACACCCGTCAAGTAAGTTGTCGTAGGTGGCAAACAGTCTTGTGGGTCCATGACTTTGGGAACTTTTTGTAGTCCTAGATCACACCCGTGAGGACCTTGTTTCATGAAAGCAATCAGATTCATCTGTAATTCAGACCTTATGAACCCATATGCCTAAAAAAATAAACAAATTCATGACATCTCATTGCATCCATTCACATACCATTGCGTTTTCATTCATCAACATGCATAGTATATTATTCCAAATAAAAAGCTCATCCATCCTCTGTCCATAACCCACAGTTGATTTCCTAACACCTGCATCAGATTTGAAGCTTTTCTCAAAAGATGATGGACCCTGGAGAGCAAAATCAGACTGTGTTGAGGGAAAATGTTGTTCAGTTGAACCAACTCATAGATGCTATGACAACTTAGGAAAGGAGAGAGGATAACCATCAATGGACTGCCGTCACTGAAAATGTCATTCCACCTCAAGTTAGCAGCCATGTTCAACCTCAGCCTGTAAGGATCCCAGTTGAGGCCTTCGTTACTATAGAGCATCCTATTGTCTGAGATGGAAATTCCTCACCTCATGATGCTATCGAGTATCATAGTTTTTCATTCTCAGAGCCAAATTCCCAAGGGGTAATCCCGATGAGGAATACCAAGAGACCAGAGGTTATTGAGATAGCTAAAAAGTACCGCGTGCTGGATGAAAGACTTAAAGCTGTAGAGGGGCATGATGCTTTTAATCTGGATGCTTTAAACATGTGTTTAGTGCCTAGCCTGGCTATACCCTTAAAATTTAAGGTACCCAACTTTCAGAAGTATAAAGGGGATAGCTGCCCAAAGCACCATTTGGTGATGTTTTGCCGAAAAATGACCGCATATGCTCTCAACGATAAGCTAATGATTTGTTGTTTTCAAGACAGTTTGAGTGGGGCATCATTGTGTTGGTACATGGAATTAGAAATAAATCATATTCAGTCAAGGTCAGACTTAGCTAAAGCGTTTTTGAAGTAGTACTAATACAATTTGGATGTTGTAGCGTGCGATTCTTGTCGGTGACGCGACCACCTTATCGCAGGAATTGGGTTTTCTCCTCAATGAAGAGGAGGGGGGTGCTACTTTCTGATTTCTTATTTATCACGTGAAGCTGGAAGGGAAAGGGAAACTATCTAAAACTAACCTTGTACACGAATGTTTAACTGAATAAATGCTTAAAGAGATTCGGGGAGTTCGGGGTCAGGTTATACAATGGGAAGTTGTCAATTACCCATCCTATATGTGGTTATCCACAGGTTGTTAGTTTTAGGTTATGCTTTGTACTTGATGGTGTTTATCCGTTAATGGGTTGGGAAAGTTTCTTGGGAAATATGAGAGAGAGAATGAGTTTTTGTTGATGTTCGGGGTTTTCCGATGTTTTTGGTAAGGTACTGGACCTAAGTTTTGATTGGTATAAAGGTACTGGACCTAGAGTTTTTTATTAGTATGCTCGCTAAGATTTCGCAATCTTATGCCTACGTATTCCCGTTTAAATGAAACAGGGAAATCAGAGCAATCATAGTTCCTCCTATTCTAAGGGAGGAAAAAGATATTTGGGTGTCTTGTTCAAAGCCCAAGATTGAAGCTAAAAGGTTGAGTATTTTGTGTCTTGTTCAAAGCCCAAGATTGAAGCTAAAAGGTTTGACTGAGAGAGAATTTGTCATCTCTAAAAGGAGACATCTCGGCTGTTTATCACAATTGTTGGGTGACTGTTTATAAAGGAGAATTACTTTAACTGGGATATGTGAATCCAGTAATGCCATAATTTCTTTTATAGGGGATTTGTCCTGAAGGAGCAAACTTTAACTCAGTGTTGAGCAATGTCATTTTTCCTTAGGAATTTCTCATACTAAGAGAGGGACAGTGGCGTGTATGTAAATAACCCAGAGGCTTGTCGCTTACAGCAATTAGATGAAAGAAAGGATTTACCAGGATAAAAGATGGACGACATCTTGGATATTTTAATCAATAAGTGTGCCACTTACAACAGTTATCTGGGATTAGGGTTTTGTTTTGAATGTCTGTTTTAAAGAGTGATAAACAGAGAAATGACTTCCTACAGAGAAATTTTGTTTCCTCTGAGGGGATGTTGATTTTTGTGTACCTTGATCAAAGCCCAAGGTTGAAGCTAAGAGGTTGATTGACTCCACTGGGGAAGTCCTTATACAAAGCCTAAGAGGAGGCTATAGCAGGCTGACTCAACAAGAGAGTGTTTATATATGTCTTGTACAAAGCCCAAGATTGAGGCTAAACAGAGACTGATTCTTTGGGGGATATCATTATACAAAGCCTAAGAGAAGGATAAAAGTTTGGCTTTTCCAGGGAAAATGTCATGTCTGTCTTGTACAAAGCCCAAGATTGAGGCTAAAAGGGAATTTTGACTCCGATGGGGAGGGTTTGTATATGTCTTGTACAAAGCCCAAGATTGAGGTTGAAAAGAAGACTGACTTGATGGAAAAGAAATCTTTATCTGTCTTGTACAAAGCCCAAGATTTAGGCTAAAGTGAGACTTTACTAACTTAGCTGAGGGTATTATAGGTGTCTTGTACAAAGCCCAAGATTGGGGCTGAAATGAGTTTAACTCTGCTGGAGAGTATTATCTATCTTGTACAAAGCCCAAGATTGAGGCTGAAAAGGAGAGGATTGAATCTGCTTAGGAAATTTATATGGTGTCTTGTACAAAGCCCAAGATTGAGGCTGGAAAGGGTTTGACTCAACAAGAGAGTATTGAAAGGTGATTGACTCAACAAGAGTCTGAAAGGTGATTGACTCAACAAGAGAGTATAAAAGGTGATTGACTCAACAAGAGAGTCTAAAAAAGGTAATTGACTCAACAAGAGAGTCTGAAAGGTAATTGACTCAACAAGAGAGTTTGAAAAGTAATTGACTCAACAAGAGAGTCTGAAAAGGTTAGCTTAGCTAAGGGAGGATCATTGTATAAAGCCCAAGAGAAGGCTGACTATGCTGAGGAAATAAAAGATCATTATACAAAGCCTAAGAGGAGGCTATCCTCTGCTGGGGGATTATTGAGATCCCGAGGCAGGTCCAAATGGGGAATCAACTCTTGCTGAGGGTTATAGAAGAGTTGAGGTATCAAATACCTTGAGGTTCTGATTTGAGATAGTGTTATAATGAGGATAAACTGACCCTGGTTAGGGATTTTTAGGAGAGAGACTGGGTTTTTAGAACCCATGGGTTTTAACTCTACTGGAGATTGATCCAAAATGACCAGGGTTTCTTTTATGTTTGTAAGGTGCTTGAGAATGTCTTTGAGATCCTGAGAGGGGATTAGACTGTCCAAGTCTACTGGTATGAAAGAGTTTATCTTTGTATGATGCTCAAGAGGAGGCTGGTGTTTTAAGGGATGAGAATCAACCCTAAATTGGTCTGAGGTTTTGACTCTGGAAAGACTGCTCTAGCAAAGGATGACTAAGTTTTGTCCTATACCTTTAAGAGGTCTTCAGGGTCCTTGTATTAAGCCCAAGAGAAGGCATGGGAACTTTTAAGAAGCCGAAGGGTCCTTGTCCAAATGCCAAGAGGAGACGGGGATGCTTTTAGGAAGCCTGTGGGTCCCAAACTTAAGAAGAGTTCAAGAAAAGCTTCACCGGGAATAATCTTTTCTTTAGTGAACAGTTCTAGGGTTTGAAGAAATTTAAGATAGGTTTCACCGAGAATTAATCCTCTCTGGGGAAACTGAATTTCTTTGACAAGTTCTAATAGTGACAGTCTGAGAAAAGGTTCAGCAGGAATACTGCCTTTCTCTTTGTTCCATATTATTTAAGCCCAAGAGAAAGCAAGACTGTATCTGGAAATCCTATGGGGATCTAGTTTTGACTGTATCAAAGAGTGACCAACTAGTTTTGACTCCAAGCAAATATACTAGTATATATACAATTTATATATGACAAGTATTTAAAAGGGTATGAAAGAAGGACTTACAGGGGAGAAGCTTCCCACAATACATATATATATATATATATATATATATATATATATATATATATATAAAAGCATGTAAAGTAAAGCTAGTAAAAACTTACAGGTGAGCAAGCTTCCATGCTGTTCAAACAAATATATACATGTATATGTACAAATAAGTAAAAGAAAGCTGATAAAAACTTACAGGCGAGCAAGCTTCCATAGCTGTATTGTTAGTTTTAAAGAAATTAAAGAAAGTTTTGATAACAACTGTACATTTGAACCTAAATCAAAGGGAAGTTGTTTTTGAAAATATTGTTGGGGCTTATACTCAAGGAGAAGCTCAAATGAAAAACAATAATCGTACCGTTGATCTGAAAATTGTATCGGGACTTATACAATGACTGAGGCCCAAACAGGTTTTCTGTACAAAGGGATGGGTCTTACAACTCAAGGAGAGGCCCAAAAAAGGTTTTAAGAAAAAGAAATGGGACTTATAGCTCAAGGAGAGGCCCAAAGATTTAATTTTGAGCTGGCGATCGCGCCGAGGTTTTTGAAAATGTGTTGGGACTTATACAATGTCTGAGGCCCAAAATGGTTTTGGTTAAGAAAGAGATTGGGTCTTATACTCTATTAGAGGCCCATGAGTGTTTTGAAATATTTGATAAGGATCAAAAATCAAAGAAACCCTAATTTCATTTTCTTTTAAAAGTAATTCTTTAAAGAAAATCAATAAAAATGATAAAAATACCAAATAAGTTTAAATAAACTACTTGTGATTTTTGGTTATGGTTTGAAAAATGAGGTTTTAATCACAAGATGATTTAGAACTCACTTGATTTTGATTTTCAAGATAAAAACTCACTTTTAAAATGTTTAAAAACAATAAAAAATGAATTTATTCACAAAAATACCAACTATATTTAATAAATAATATAAATCTGATTTTTTTGTAGAATAAAATATTTTAATATTTTTGTGATTTTTCAGAAAAGAACCAATAAAAAATGATTAAAATTGAGAGAGAAATTAATTTTTCAAATCATTAAAAATAATACGAAAAATAAAATAAAATGGGACAAGTGATAAAAAAGAGGTCTGGGGCGAGGGGGATTCGAACCCCAGACCTCTCGCTCGCTCAATACACACAAACCAGTTGATCAACCACTGGGGCGCAATGCCAATTCATTTAATATATGGCAAACAATAAATATATAACAAACTTGGTTGAAATTCTGAAAAATGGCACCATGGCCATCTTCATCCTCGAGCTCGTGCAAGAAGCACCCTATCTCACTCGTTCCTCAACCAATTCTCATGATTCAAAAATGAAAATCGTGCCTTTTCAGATGAAGAACACAATGACAATACCCAATTTTATTTAAATCAAGTGAATCAAAACATAATCTGATAAAACCTGAAGAACCCTAAAATTGGCATGAACTCAATGAAATCCTATACACGAGTTGTAAACAACAATTGATTGAGGGTAAATAATCTACAAACATCCAGAAACACAATGGTAACGAGAAAACATGTTTATGATGCATGATTCATTGAGTTTGAGAGTTCAAGTTTTACCTCTGCAAGTGAGAATCGAATTCTGGTTTGGAGGTGTTACAGATGAGTTCCAATTATTTGGACAGCTTCCTTGTACCTCAATGGATGTGTTTGAGTGCTTAGGTTGATTGGAAAACCTCTGGATTGATCAACCTGATTCCTTCTGCAGCAAGTCATGAGTCTTGTGCAATTGGGTGGGCATTTGGTGATTTTTATGTTACAGATGGGATGTAATGGTTTAGATCACTCCTATATATTGTGTGTGAGGTGTGTGAATCATTGGTTTGAGTTGCATTGGCCTCCAACTCAAAACCTGATAGTGCTTTCTCAAGAACAATGAAATTTGGAGTTTAAGAAGGAAATGAGAGAAAGCAATGTTGTAAGCTGCTTTGGTGTCGTTTGAATGATCAGTTATGACCTCTATTTATAGTGGATCAACTCTTGTCTTGGAGGAATAGTGAATGGCTGCAAGATCAGATCACATTCAATGGCTTTGGCTTGGTGGAATTTCTTCTCATGCAAGGCAAACTAGCCTCTCCCAAGAGCAGGGATATGTCTTGACCAAATCCACATTCTTCAGATGTTTTAATTGTTTTTTAAGTGAGCATCTTAACTGAGTAGAGTGGATTTATTGAAAGTGCACTATTTCACATAAATGCCTTTGAATTCAAGGCATAATGTGACAAAATGCATTAACCTCAAGTTGGAAGATCCCTTGGCTTTTTGACTCAGCTTTGTAGGTTGGATCAAATGGATGAGGATCAGATTGGATGAATGTGGCATAGTGATCCTAGGCCTTGACTCAGAAATCGTGTAAAGCAAGAAAACATGCAAACTGGTTTTTCATGACAGCCTTGCCATGGTGTCTTGCAGCAGCCATAACTCTTTGCTCAAGCTGAGTTGTTTCATGCCAATAAGCTCCTTGGATTGTAGGCAATATGCACAACAACTTTTATGTTTACATCTTGAATTGATTCAGCCTAGAACTATGTGAAACAACCCTCCATGTTTTGGTGTTTCCCTTGAAATCTGCCTTGGGCAGAATTTCTTCTAAGTGTTGGAAAAATGCACTTTCATGTTTTTTAGTGATTTTGATCCAATCATAACTTGAAATTCATGAGGAATTGGAATGAGATGTAGTTGACACTTTTGAAGTATGTAATAAGAGCTTCCCTCTGAGCTTTGAATGGGAGAGAATGGCCTTAGGGTTTGAGAGATATGGCCTTGCAAAGTTTGTACTCTAGCCACTTTGTTCCATAACTTAGAAAAATTCTAAGTTTTTTATGGTTACCCCTTTAGCAAGTTTACTCACTTTCTTTGATTTTTCTTGATGAATGATGATTCAAATCACATATTAACATTGTTTTAGGGTTAAGGAACCTTGGTTGACCAAAAATCCAAAAAGTCAAACTTGGACTTTTGTACAGTTTACTTTTTTCATCAGATGAAATTTTGACTTTGTGGTCCTTTTGTGAAATCAACCCTTGGGTTTAATTAAACTCATGGATGGACCCCAAGGGTATTTAGAAATGTCTTGGACCCCTCCCCAAGGTTTGATATCAAGGGTAGGCCAACAGTCAAGGATAAGGTTGACTTTTTCCATCAGAGACCCTAATTTGTGATCAGATGGTTTTGAGTTCTTGTGGCTTATGACTTGAGCTCTTTGAGTCAGTAAAATCTTGTGGACATATCAATATGATGTACTTGAGGTCCTTGAAGTTCATTTTATAGCTTCAAGCCATGCCTCACTTCACAACTTAACCAAAGGGTTGAATTAGGTCAAAACCCTAATTCCTGATTTTTTTGATAGATGGACCCTCAAGGTGATTTTGCCATTGTGGATCGGCTCTTGAGATCCTTTTGAGCTTATTGGACCATACATTGAGGTATTGGCTCATGCCCAGATGGAAATTTTCATCTGGAGGCCTCAGTCGACAAAAACCCTAATTTGGTGACACTGGCGATCTTGAGGCTTGATCCACTTGGTATATTGCAACCTAGTGTTTAATTCTTGATGTGGGAGACCTTTTGATCCTTCATGGATGTTTAAGAGGCTAGACAAGTTAAAGATCATGTCATTTCTTGATTGATATTTTGTCTAAATGCTCTGAAGGGGGTTAAAACCCTAATCTTTGATTGTGAAGAATGCCTAACAATCCCTGAGGAGATTGATGAGGCATGAAAGTACATCCATATTATGGTAATGAGCTTTACAATGATGGGAAATCTTGGTGGTCAAAGTTTGGGGTATGACAGATGTGGCTCCCAGTCACTTCTAATTGAAAGACCTATTGTAACGCCCCGAATTTAATTAATTAGTTAATTAAATTAGTGAAGGGTTTTATTATTGGATTTAGACGAAGTTTGAGAATTAATCGAGTAATTGGGTGTTATCGGTATTATTTTAAGAGGCTAATTGGTTTGATATGTCGATCGGAATTATTAAGTTAAAGTCGGATTAATAGTCGGTTAATCGAAAAATTAATAAGTTGATTATGCTGAAGGAGTAATATTAGTAATAATATTATTATTTATTTGGGTTAGTGGTGGTGTGGTAAGTGGCAATGTGGAGGTGTGGATTAGTTGGCCCATTAAATCAAATAATAGTATTATTAGTTATTATTAGATTATTTGGAAAATAAAAGAAAAGAAGTAGCAGTAAGGTGAGAAAAGAAAATGCAGAACGAGGGTTTTGTGTGGAGAAAGAAATCGTGAAACAAAGTTGCAGTTAAAAAGGGAACGAGGGTTTTGGAAGCACCGGCGGTCGGAGAGGAGAGAACACGAGAAATTGCCGGAAAAAGTTCTAGTTTTCGACCGGAGATTCGAGCGGCCATCAATTAAGGTAAGGGTGGGTTCGACTATTATAAACGGGATTATGATAATTTTTATGTAGGATTGGGGCTATATGGATTTCTACTATCTGTGTTGAATTTGTGGTGTTGATCCTGATAAACTTATAGTGGCCTTTGATGAAATCGTGTTGAATATAAATTGTGTATATTACTGTTGTTGATATTGTGTTGCTTGGGATTTAATAGTTGATTATTATATGTCGTAATTGGTTAATTTGACAATTAAGTGGAATCTTGAAGAATAGGAATTAGAGGCGGGGCCTCAAAGTAATGGAGGTGAGCACCCCCATTAAATTAAAGGAAGGAGGTGAGGGCCTCCAAGTATTGAGGCGGGGGCCTCAGAGCAATGGAGGCGGGGGCCTCAGAGCAATTGGAGGCGGGGGACTCAAAGTAATGGAGGTGAGCACCCCCATTTAATTAAAGGAAGGAGGCGAGGGCCTCCAAGTATTGAGGTGGGCGCCTCCTAAGGTTTTTGGGTCCTTTGGATTTTGTTTGATTTTGAAGTGTGTTATATATATTAATTAATGTATTGGTTGTGAGTAGCATATGGAAAATAAGAAGACGCAAGTACAGAGCATGGAAAAGGATTTAGAGAGGTGGCGCAAGCCACTGTGTCTTTCTTAGAAAGTGATTTGCTTTTAGTTTAATTAAGATATACATGTTTCATTAGTATGATAACTTTAGAGCTTGTGGCATTAAATTAGTTCTATTTAATTAATATGGTTGATGGCAGTGGCATATTTAGCAGAGTTGTTCAAAAGTTAGCAGAGCCAATAATTTAATTAATTTAGTAGCAGTATGCATTTCAGTAGCAGTGGTAATTTGTGACAGAAAAATGAAACAATGGTAGTAAACAGGTTTTAGTAGAAAATTGAATGCATTTGTGAGGAAATAGCTACACTACTGAGTTAACAGATTTCGACAGAAAATCAGGAAATTAGCAAGTTTTGACAGAGGCAGATTTTAGGAGTTTTCATAACAAGTTTTAATAGAAAATGAAAATAACAGGTTTTGTTACATCAAAACAGAATTTTGACAGAAAACTGGAATTGTAGTGATATGTTCCAGCAGTGGTTTAACTGAATTAATAAATTAATCAGTAGTAATTAATAGAAGTTAAAAACAATACAGTTTTAGTCGGTTTAGCCGGTTTAGGCGAGAAACTTAGTTGTCCGGAATTTAACGAAAATTGTCGGGGTAAGTCGGGTAAATTAGTAGGTGACTTTTGTTGAATTGTTTGGTTGAAATTACGTTGAAAAAGTGGAATTGCAGGTACGGTTGATTAAGTTGTAGGTCGAATGACCAATGTTGTTTGAGTTGTGTTGTTGTTGATTAAGTTGTAGGTCGAATGACCAATGTTGGATTAAGTTGATGCTATTGATGCATGTTTGAGTTGTTGTTTTCGTTGTTGTTGTTCTGGTTGTTCTTGTTGATGATGTAGTTGATTGTATGCCTTTGATAATTGTCGCATACATTGCATTCATGAGTCGGGGCTGTATGCTCACACCACGTTGGCCTTGATGGCATTGATTAAGTTGGCCTTGATGGCATTGATTAAGTTGGCCTTGATGGCACCACGTTGAAGGCTTATGCCTTGTTGAAATGCCTCGATAACCTGGCATATGTTTAAGTTGGGAGTTTTACTCCGATGGTACCACATGCATGTGCATAGTTGTGTCACATTTTGAGTCGTTGTGAAGTTGCTGTTGTTCTTGATTCGTTGTTGTTGTGAAGTTGCCGTTGTTGTGAAGTTGTTGCTTGTTATAAGTTGTTATTGCTATGTCTTGTTGCTTGATATAAATTACTAATGTCGTGAGCTGTTGTTATATATGTCGTTCTTACTATAATTTGCATCTTTTATATAAGTTGTTGTTATATGTTGTTATTACTATAAGTTGCTGTCGATACAAGTTGTGGTTATGAGTTGCTGGGTGTTATAAGTGGTGGTTGCTATTAAGTTGTTTATTTCTAGTTGTTGCATGACTGTTGTATGAAGCGGTGAAATTCGTATGATTCTAATCTAGCATATTAATTATCATATTTTGTTTATAATATTCGATATCTCACCCCTTCTGTAATGATGTTACCTATTATGGGTAACTGAGCAGGTACTCAAGAATAGCTGCAGAAGTTGAGGTATAATGTGAAGTCTTAGATGCTGTTAGCTCGAGTTGGTCTTGCTCTGATACGTAGCACTCGGGGGGATAAACGATTGTTGTTTATTTGTTGTTATTGTCTTAGTAGTTGAATCTTAAATTGTCGTTATTAAAGAATTGTTGTTTCAAAGTTGTTTTGAGTTGGACATGAGATTATGTCATTATAAGTTGAATTATGTGAAGCCACTTATTAATAAAAGTTGTTTTGTTTTAAAAAGGATAATTCAGGTTGTTATCAGTTCATCCGAATCAGTGTTATGTATCTGAATTATTTGTGATTAATATGAAGTTGTTTTCTGTTGAAAATGTGACATCCTGTTTATGTTGAAGAATTTTTAAAATGAAAACTCTGATTTTATTACTTATCCGCCGGGTAGAAATGGGGTGTTACATTAGTGGTATCAGAGCAGGTCGGTCTGTCCGACCAATGTTGTCTAATGCTGTTTGTCCCTTAGTACTCGACATGTGTGTGAAACACTGTCGGTACTTGTTTGTTAGTTTCTAGTTGTTGTCTGCAGGTGTTGGTTTGAAACAAGTGGGGGAGAGGCTTGTCTCCCGGACGTGTTGTTAGTATGTAGAAGTTGGTTCAAGGTGATGTTGATTGTAAGAGTGCATATGTTGGAGCGATGTTATTGCGGACCGGCGAGAGTTTGGACTCGCGAATCCGTATCAGTCGAGTTGGAGATGTGCGTAGAGTCTGGACGGTGAATCAAAGATGATTGAAATTAAGGAATTTTCCCCAAGGAATGATAAGTTGATGGATCAAGTCGGTAGATTAATATGCCTTGAGTATAGTCGGATTAAAGTCGAGTAATTTTAGAGTGGGATGAAAAGAAAGGATGTTGGTGAATTTTGAAAGCAAGAGAGAAAGATGGAACTTATGTTCATCGATCTCAAATTCTGATTTTTGCAATTTTGGAGCAGCTGTCGGTAAAAGAGGCATAACGTTTTACTCGTGATTCAGATGGAAGCGGTTCTGGACTTTTTGGAAAGCTTACGAAATTCCCTACAGTTTGCATATAAGTTTTGTCTTCAGGAAGTTTGTGAAGAGGGAGAAAGGTGCGTTTTAATATTTGGGTTTGTTGATGATTTTTTTTTGGAAAATTCTGCATACGGAAATTCTGGACCAGTCCCGTTGTGTAGCTGATAACTTTTTACTCGTAAGTCGGATTTACGCGATTCTTGAAGTTCTGAAATCTACACAAAATTCTCTTCATTTTGGAATATGATTTTGTGATTGAGAGATCTGTATTGAAGGAGATATATATGGTTGAAGTTGAGCGACATTTGCTGAAAAATTTGGAAGGATGAAAATAAGTGTGGAATATTATTAAGAATAAAATGTTGGTATTTGTAAGATGTGACTGTATCGGAGAATGCTTGGAGATGCAATTTATGTTGAATGAGGATGATTAAGACGATGATGTTAAGTAAAGGTAATGTTGAGAGAAATGTGAATGTTGATTTGTGTTGCTAAGAATTTTCACCTTGGTTGAAAGTTGTAATTGGAGCAAACTGAATTGGATCGTTCTCAAGGTTGTAGCGACTTCGGTATTGGAAAAATAGTTAAAGTCGTGTTGTACTATGAACGTGCATAAGAGGATGCGTAATGGATTTTGGACGTTTTTGTATCGTTGACGAAGTTGAAACTAAAGAAACTAAGAGTGGCATTGGTAAGCCTTAGAAAGTTGGCGGAGCATTATGCTTACAGACTTTGGGCACAAGTTGAAGTACGCTATTGTGTTGGGTACTGGTGATTTATTTCACCGTTATGGTTGTCGGCTGTCTATTGACAAATTGAGGAACTGATCACCCTTAATCTATTGTTGATAGTAGACAGAATCATAATTGATGGATAGATGTGTCGTGCCAACTAGTATAGTATGTACGTTGAATTGGTCGAAGTCAAGCCAAGTGCTTGAAGGTTGTTTATTTTGCTGATACAAGTTCATATGTTAGAATATTAGTTGAATTTAAGGATGACAGCACGAAGCTGTGTTTGATTGATGAGTAGTATGGAAAATTTCAGTTGAGACTGATAATGTGAGAGTTGAGTTACAGGTAGAACAGGAAGTTAAATTATAAGTTGATTTGTAAAAGTGGAGTTTTGGTTGGTAAAGATGATTTATCTTGTTGAATTTAAGTGGACTCAGGTGTCAAATGTTGTTGTAATGTTGTTATGCGCCTAAGGTGATTTTGGGAACTATGTTGATAAAAGATAGTAAAGTTGAAGTTTATGTGTGGTGTTAACGGGGAGATCCCGAAGAGTTAAGTCGAAAGCCTTGGTATTATGTCGATTGGGAGTTGGAGGTCAACTGAGTAGAGTTAGTACCTTGAAAGTAATCAGAGTGCGCAGCGAACGCGTAGTGTATTGCGGTTGTTTAGACGTGAATTGTACCGATGTTGATATTTGATTACGTTGATGTTGTGTTTAAGTTGGTATTCTTAAGTTGTTGTGTTCTGGTTCTTAAATCGGTAAATTCTTAAGTTGGTTACTTCTTGTGTTGCGATGTTAGTTGTCAATTGCATCACTTGGGTAGTATTCGCGTTGTTGTCGCCGTGAGGTTAAGAACCGTTGTTTATGTTATACGTGGGTTTCCTTCAGAGTATGGAGATAAGGATCGTATATGTGTTTTGGTGTTGTTTACGTTGCTGCGGTAATGATGCGATGTTGTATAGTCGAGTATAGGCAAGTGAAGGTTGTTACTATGTTGTAAGGTGATTGTTTCAAGGTATTACTAAAATGGTTGGCGAATAGTAACAATCATGTTGTAAGAGTAATTGAAGTGTCGGAGTATACGTATTGGGTTTAAACCGTGATTGAGTTGTTGTTAAATCGAAAGATTAAAATACGAATGTTGTGTTAAGGATGGTTGTGTCGGATAGATTTTCGAGGACGAAAATGTCCTAAGTGGGGGAGAGTTGTAACGCCTCGAATTTAATTAATTAGTTAATTAAATTAGTGAAGGGTTTTATTATTGGATTTAGACGAAGTTTGAGAATTAATCGAGTAATTGGGTGTTATCGGTATTATTTTAAGAGGCTAATTGGTTTGATATGTCGATCGGAATTATTAAGTTAAAGTCGGATTAATAGTCGGTTAATCGGAAAATTAATAAGTTGATTATGCTGAAGGAGTAATATTAGTAATAATATTATTATTTATTTGGGTTAGTGGTGGTGTGGTAAGTGGCAATGTGGAGGTGTGGATTAGTTGGCCCATTAAATCAAATAATAGTATTATTAGTTATTATTAGATTATTTGGAAAATAAAAGAAAAGAAGTAGCAGTAAGGTGAGAAAAGAAAATGCAGAACGAGGGTTTTGTGTGGAGAAAGAAATCGTGAAACAAAGTTGCAGTTAAAAAGGGAACGAGGGTTTTGGAAGCACCGGCGGTCGGAGAGGAGAGAACACGAGAAATTGCCGGAAAAAGTTCTAGTTTTCGACCGGAGATTCGAGCGGCCATCAATTAAGGTAAGGGTGGGTTCGACTATTATAAACGGGATTATGATAATTTTTATGTAGGATTGAGGCTATATTGATTTCTACTATCTGTGTTGAATTTGTGGTGTTGATCCTGATAAACTTACAGTGGCCTTTGATGAAATCGTGTTGAATATAAATTGTGTATATTACTGTTGTTGATATTGTGTTGCTTGGGATTTAATAGTTGATTATTATATGTCGTAATTGGTTAATTTGACAATTAAGTGGAATCTTGAAGAATAGGAATTGGAGGCGGGGCCTCAAAGTAATGGAGGTGAGCACCCCCATTTAATTAAAGGAAGGAGGCGGGGGCCTCAGAGCAATGGAGGCGGGGGCCTCAAAGTAATGGAGGTGAGCACCCCCATTTAATTAAAGGAAGGAGGCGAGGGCCTCCAAGTATTGAGGTGGGCGCCTCCTAAGGTTTTTGGGTCCTTTGGATTTTGTTTGATTTTGAAGTGTGTTATATATATTAATTAATGTATTGGTTGTGAGTAGCATATGGAAAATAAGAAGACACAAGTACAGAGCATGGAAAAGGATTTAGAGAGGTGGCACAAGCCACTGTGTCTTTCTTAGAAAGTGATTTGCTTTTAGTTTAATTAAAATATACATGTTTCATTAGTATGATAACTTTAGAGCTTGTGGCATTAAATTAGTTCTATTTAATTAATATGGTTGATGGCAGTGGCATATTTAGCAGAGTTGTTCAAAAGTTAGCAGAGCCAATAATTTAATTAATTTAGTAGCAGTATGCATTTCAGTAGCAGTGGTAATTTGTGACAGAAAAATGAAACAATGGTAGTAAACAGGTTTTAGTAGAAAATTGGATGCATTTGTGAGGAAATAGCTGCACTACTGAGTTAACAGATTTTGACAGAAAATCAGGAAATTAGCAAGTTTTGACAGAGGCAGATTTTAGGAGTTTTCATAACAAGTTTTAACAGAAAATGAAAATAACAGGTTTTGTTACATCAAAACAGAATTTTGACAGAAAACTGGAATTGTAGTAATATGTTGCAGCAGTGGTTTAACTGAATTAATAAATTAATCAGTAGTAATTAATAGAAGTTAAAAACAATACAGTTTTAGTCGGTTTAGCCGGTTTAGGCGAGAAACTTAGTTGTCCGGAATTTAACGAAAATTGTCGGGGTAAGTCGGGTAAATTAGTAGGTGACTTTTGTTGAATTGTTTGGTTGAAATTACGTTGAAAAAGTGGAATTGCAGGTACGGTTGATTAAGTTGTAGGTCGAATGACCAATGTTGTTTGAGTTGTGTTGTTGTTGATTAAGTTGTAGGTCGAATGACCAATGTTGGATTAAGTTGATGCTATTGATGCATGTTTGAGTTGTTGTTTTCGTTGTTGTTGTTCTGGTTGTTCTTGTTGATGATGTAGTTGATTGTATGCCTTTGATAATTGTCGCATACATTGCATTCATGAGTCGGGGCTGTATGCTCACACCACGTTGGCCTTGATGGCATTGATTAAGTTGGCCTTGATGGCATTTATTAAGTTGGCCTTGATGGCACCACATTGAAGGCTTATGCCTTGTTGAAATGCCTCGATAACCTGGCATATGTTTAAGTTGGGAGTTTTACTCCGATGGTACCACATGCATGTGCATAGTTGTGTCACATTTTGAGTCGTTGTGAAGTTGCTGTTGTTCTTGATTCGTTGTTGTTGTGAAGTTGCCGTTGTTGTGAAGTTGTTGCTTGTTATAAGTTGTTATTGCTATGTCTTGTTGCTTGATATAAATTACTAATGTCGTGAGCTGTTGTTATATATGTCGTTCTTACTATAATTTGCATCTTTTATATAAGTTGTTGTTATATGTTGTTATTACTATAAGTTGCTGTCGATACAAGTTGTGGTTATGAGTTGCTGGGTGTTATAAGTGGTGGTTGCTATTAAGTTGTTTATTTCTAGTTGTTGCATGACTGTTGTATGAAGCGGTGAAATTCGTATGATTCTAATCTAGCATATTAATTATCATATTTTGTTTATAATATTCGATATCTCACCCCTTCTGTAATGATGTTACCTATTATGGGTAACTGAGCAGGTACTCAAGAATAGCTGCAGAAGTTGAGGTATAATGTGAAGTCTTAGATGCTGTTAGCTCGAGTTGGTCTTGCTCTGATACGTAGCACTCGGGGGGATGAACGATTGTTGTTTATTTGTTGTTATTGTCTTAGTAGTTGAATCTTAAATTGTCGTTATTAAAGAATTGTTGTTTCAAAGTTGTTTTGAGTTGGACATGAGATTATGTCATTATAAGTTGAATTATGTGAAGCCGCTTATTAATAAAAGTTGTTTTGTTTTAAAAAGGATAATTCAGGTTGTTATCAGTTCATCAGAATCAGTGTTATGTATCTGAATTATTTGTGATTAATATGAAGTTGTTTTCTGTTGAAAATGTGACATCCTGTTTATGTTGAAGGATTTTTAAAATGAAAACTCTGATTTTATTACTTATCCGCCGGGTAGAAATGGGGTGTTACATTAGTGGTATCAGAGCAGGTCGGTCTGTCCGACCAATGTTGTCTAATGCTGTTTGTCCCTTAGTACTCGACATGTGTGTGAAACACTGTCGGTACTTGTTTGTTAGTTTCTAGTTGTTGTCTGCAGGTGTTGCTTTGAAACAAGTGGGGGAGAGGCTTGTCTCCCGGACGTGTTGTTAGTATGTAGAAGTTGGTTCAAGGTGATGTTGATTGTAAGAGTGCATATGTTGGAGCGATGTTATTGCGGACCGGCGAGAGTTTGGACTCGCGAATCCGTATCAGTCGAGTTGGAGATGTGCGTAGAGTCTGGACGGTGAATCAAAGATGATTGAAATTAAGGAATTATCCCCAAGGAATGATAAGTTGATGGATCAAGTCGGTAGATTAATATGCCTTGAGTATAGTCGGATTAAAGTCGAGTAATTTTAGAGTGGGATGAAAAGAAAGGATGTTGGTGAATTTTGGAAGCAAGAGAGAAAGATGGAACTTATGTTCATCGATCTCAAATTCTGATTTTTGCAATTTTGGAGCAGCTGCCAGTAAAAGAGGCATAACGTTTTACTCGTGATTCAGATGGAAGCGGTTCTGGACTTTTTGGAAAGCTTACGAAATTCCCTACAGTTTGCATATAAGATTTGTCTTCAGGAAGTTTGTGAAGAGGGAGAAAGGTGCGTTTTAATATTTGGGTTTGTTGCTGATTTTTTTTTGGAAAATTCTGCATACGGAAATTCTGGACCAGTCCCGTTGTGTAGCTGATAACTTTTTACTCGTAAGTCGGATTTACGCGATTCTTGAAGTTCTGAAATCTACACAAAATTCTCTTCATTTTGGAATATGATTTTGTGATTGAGAGATCTGTATTGAAGGAGATATATATGGTTGAAGTTGAGCGACATTTGCTGAAAAATTTGGAAGGATGAAAATAAGTGTGGAATATTATTAAGAATAAAATGTTGGTATTTGTAAGATGTGACTGTATCGGAGAATGCTTGGAGATGCAATTTATGTTGAATGAGGATGATTAAGACGATGATGTTAAGTAAAGGTAATGTTGAGAGAAATGTGAATGTTGATTTGTGTTGCTAAGAATTTTCACCTTGGTTGAAAGTTGTAATTGGAGCAAACTGAATTAGATCGTTCTCAAGGTTGTAGCGACTTCGGTATTGGAAAAATAGTTAAAGTCGTGTTGTACTATGAACGTGCATAAGAGGATGCGTAATGGATTTTGGACGTTTTTGTATCGTTGACGAAGTTGAAACTAAAGAAACTAAGAGTGGCATTGGTAAACCTTAGAAAGTTGGCGGAGCATTATGCTTACGGACTTTGGGCATAAGTTGAAGTACGCTATTGTGTTGGGTACTGATGATTTATTTCACCGTTATGGTTGTCGGCTGTCTATTGACAAATTGAGGAACTGATCACCCTTAATCTATTGTTGATAGTAGACGGAATCATAATTGATGGATAGATGTGTCGTGCCAACTAGTATAGTATGTACGTTGAATTTGTCGAAGTCAAGCCAAGTGTTTGAAGGTTGTTTATTTTGCTGATACAAGTTCATATGTTAGAATATTAGTTGAATTTAAGGATGACAGCACGAAGCTGTGTTTGATTGATGAGTAGTATAGAAAATTTCAGTTGAGACTGATAATGTGAGAGTTGAGTTACAGGTAGAACAGGAAGTTAAATTATAAGTTGATTTGTAAAAGTGGAGTTTTGGTTGGTAAAGATGATTTATCTTGTTGAATTTAAGTGGACTCAGGTGTCAAATGTTGTTGTAATGTTGTTATGCGCCTAAGGTGATTTTGGGAACTATGTTGATAAAAGATAGTAAAGTTGAAGTTTATGTGTGGTATTAACGGGGAGATCCCGAAGAGTTAAGTCGAAAGCCTTGGTATTATGTCGATTGGGAGTTGGAGGTCAACTGAGTAGAGTTAGTACCTTGAAAGTAATCAGAGTGCGCAGCGAACGCGTAGTGTATTGCGGTTGTTTAGACGTGAATTGTACCGATGTTGATATTTGATTACGTTGATGTTGTGTTTAAGTTGGTATTCTTAAGTTGTTGTGTTCTGGTTCTTAAACCGGTAAATTCTTAAGTTGGTTACTTCTTGTGTTGCGATGTTAGTTGTCAATTGCATCACTTGGGTAGTATTCGCGTTGTTGTCGCCGTGAGGTTAAGAACCGTTGTTTGTGTTATATGTGGGTTTCCTTCAGAGTATGGAGATAAGGATCATATATGTGTTTTGGTGTTGTTTACGTTGCTGCGGTAATGATGCGATGTTGTATATTCGAGTATAGGCAAGTGAAGGTTGTTACTATGTTGTAAGGTGATTGTTTCAAGGTATTA
Organism: Lathyrus tuberosus; assembly: GCA_022829125.1. Classification (NCBI taxonomy): domain Eukaryota; kingdom Viridiplantae; phylum Streptophyta; class Magnoliopsida; order Fabales; family Fabaceae; genus Lathyrus; species Lathyrus tuberosus. The sequence continues at coordinate 153,500 of JALAZF010000241.1, read as the reverse complement.
CTAAAATGGTTGGCGAATAGTAACAATCATGTTGTAAGAGTAATTGAAGTGTCGGAGTATACGTATTGGGTTTAAACCGTGATTGAGTTGTTGTTAAATCGAAAGATTAAAATACGAATGTTGTGTTAAGGATGGTTGTGTTGGATAGATTTTCGAGGACGAAAATGTCCTAAGTGGGGGAGAGTTGTAACGCCCCGAATTTAATTAATTAGTTAATTAAATTAGTGAAGGGTTTTATTATTGGATTTAGACGAAGTTTGAGAATTAATCGAGTAATTGGGTGTTATCGGTATTATTTTAAGAGGCTAATTGGTTTGATATGTCGATCGGAATTATTAAGTTAAAGTCGGATTAATAGTCGGTTAATCGGAAAATTAATAAGTTGATTATGCTGAAGGAGTAATATTAGTAATAATATTATTATTTATTTGGGTTAGTGGTGGTGTGGTAAGTGGCAATGTGGAGGTGTGGATTAGTTGGCCCATTAAATCAAATAATAGTATTATTAGTTATTATTAGATTATTTGGAAAATAAAAGAAAAGAAGTAGCAGTAAGGTGAGAAAAGAAAATGCAGAACGAGGGTTTTGTGTGGAGAAAGAAATCGTGAAATAAAGTTGCAGTTAAAAAGGGAACGAGGGTTTTGGAAGCACCGGCGGTCGGAGAGGAGAGAACACGAGAAATTGCCGGAAAAAGTTCTAGTTTTCGACCGGAGATTCGAGCGGCCATCAATTAAGGTAAGGGTGGGTTCGACTATTATAAACTGGATTATGATAATTTTTATGTAGGATTGGGGCTATATGGATTTCTACTATCTGTGTTGAATTTGTGGTGTTGATCCTGATAAACTTACAGTGGCCTTTGATGAAATCGTGTTGAATATAAATTGTGTATATTACTGTTGTTGATATTGTGTTGCTTGGGATTTAATAGTTGATTATTATATGTCGTAATTGGTTAATTTGACAATTAAGTGGAATCTTGAAGAATAGGAATTGGAGGCGGGGCCTCAAAGTAATGGAGGTGAGCACCCCCATTTAATTAAAGGAAGGAGGCGAGGGCCTCCAAGTATTGAGGCGGGGGCCTCAGAGCAATGGAGGCGGGGGCCTCAAAGTAATGGAGGTGAGCACCCCCATTTAATTAAAGGAAGGAGGCGAGGGCCTCCAAGTATTGAGGTGGGCGCCTCCTAAGGTTTTTGGGTCCTTTGGATTTTGTTTGATTTTGAAGTGTTATATATATATTAATTAATGTATTGGTTGTGAGTAGCATATGGAAAATAAGAAGACACAAGTACAGAGCATGGAAAAGGATTTAGAGAGGTGGCGCAAGCCACTGTGTCTTTCTTAGAAAGTGATTTGCTTTTAGTTTAATTAAGATATACATGTTTCATTAGTATGATAACTTTAGAGCTTGTGGCATTAAATTAGTTCTATTTAATTAATATGGTTGATGGCAGTGGCATATTTAGCAGAGTTGTTTAAAAGTTAACAGAGCCAATAATTTAATTAATTTAGTAGCAGTATGCATTTCAGTAGCAGTGGTAATTTGTGACAGAAAAATGAAACAATGGTAGTAAACAGGTTTTAGTAGAAAATTGGATGCATTTGTGAGGAAATAGCTGCACTACTGAGTTAACAGATTTCGACAGAAAATCAGGAAATTAGCATGTTTTGACAGAGGCAGATTTTAGGAGTTTTCATAACAAGTTTTAACAGAAAATGAAAATAACAGGTTTTGTTACATCAAAACAGAATTTTGACAGAAAACTAGAATTGTAGTAATATGTTGCAGCAGTGGTTTAACTGAATTAATAAATTAATCAGTAGTAATTAATAGAAGTTAAAAACAATACAGTTTTAGTCGGTTTAGCCGGTTTAGGTGAGAAACTTAGTTGTCCGGAATTTAACGAAAATTGTCGGGGTAAGTCGGGTAAATTAGTAGGTGACTTTTGTTGAATTGTTTGGTTGAAATTACGTTGAAAAAGTGGAATTGCAGGTACGGTTGATTAAGTTGTAGGTCGAATGACCAATGTTGTTTGAGTTGTGTTGTTGTTGATTAAGTTGTAGGTCGAATGACCAATGTTGGATTAAGTTGATGCTATTGATGCATGTTTGAGTTGTTGTTTTCGTTGTTGTTGTTCTGGTTGTTCTTGTTGATGATGTAGTTGATTGTATGCCTTTGATAATTGTCGCATACATTGCATTCATGAGTCGGGGCTGTATGCTCACACCACGTTGGCCTTGATGGCATTGATTAAGTTGGCCTTGATGGCATTGATTAAGTTGGCCTTGATGGCACCACGTTGAAGGCTTATGCCTTGTTGAAATGCCTCGATAACCTGGCATATGTTTAAGTTGGGAGTTTTACTCCGATGGTACCACATGCATGTGCATAGTTGTGTCACATTTTGAGTCGTTGTGAAGTTGCTGTTGTTCTTGATTCGTTGTTGTTGTGAAGTTGCCGTTGTTGTGAAGTTGTTGCTTGTTATAAGTTGTTATTGCTATGTCTTGTTGCTTGATATAAATTACTAATGTCGTGAGCTGTTGTTATATATGTCGTTCTTACTATAATTTGCATCTTTTATATAAGTTGTTGTTATATGTTGTTATTACTATAAGTTGCTATCGATACAAGTTGTGGTTATGAGTTGCTGGGTGTTATAAGTGGTGGTTGCTATTAAGTTGTTTATTTCTAGTTGTTGCATGACTGTTGTATGAAGCGGTGAAATTCGTATGATTCTAATCTAGCATATTAATTATCATATTTTGTTTATAATATTCGATATCTCACCCCTTCTGTAATGATGTTACCTATTATGGGTAACTGAGCAGGTACTCAAGAATAGCTGCAGAAGTTGAGGTATAATGTGAAGTCTTAGATGTTGTTAGCTCGAGTTGGTCTTGCTCTGATACGTAGCACTCGGGGGGATGAACGATTGTTGTTTATTTGTTGTTATTGTCTTAGTAGTTCAATCTTAAATTGTCGTTATTAAAGAATTGTTGTTTCAAAGTTGTTTTGAGTTGGACATGAGAATATGTCATTATAAGTTGAATTATGTGAAGCCGCTTATTAATAAAAGTTGTTTTGTTTTAAAAAGGATAATTCAGGTTGTTATCAGTTCATCCGAATCAGTGTTATGTATTTGAATTATTTGTGATTAATATGAAGTTGTTTTCTGTTGAAAATGTGACATCCTGTTTATGTTGAAGAATTTTTAAAATGAAAACTCTGATTTTATTACTTATCCGCCGGGTAGAAATGGGGTGTTACACCTATCTCAAGAGAGTAATGAGTTGTTCAAAGAGTACGTCCAAAGATGGAGAGAGTTTGTCGCTCGCGTTTAACCGCCGCTCTCTGAGAAAGAATTGGTGGATATGTTTATGGATACCCTACAAAGCCCATACTTTGAAAGAATGGTAGGAAGTGCATCAGCAGGCTTCTTCGACCTGGTGAAAGTTAGAGAATGTTCGAGAGAGGCCTCGAAAGCGGAAGACTCCAAGGTGTTTCGAGTATACAGACTATTCAAAGTGAATTTGATCAGTGGTTTTCATACGTCATTTCGCTATTTGTTTTAATTACTATTTTGTTATTATTTATTTGTTTTACATCTCTTTTAGTGCATTTTATGCCTTGGTTGTGTTCTTTAGTGTTTTCAGGTTCACATAAACATTCAGGAAGAATCGGAGCGAAAAATCGAGAAAAATCGCAAAATTTGGAATGAAATTGGAATGAGGACAGTGGGCTGACACGGGTGCCCGTGTCAGCAGGCCTGGAGCAGCATATATTTGAAATTGAAGACTGGGCTGAAGTCAGAGAGCTGACACGGGTGCAATTGATACTGGGAGGCGATCAACGAGATTTGGAGAGAAAGATTGTTCATGCGCGGAAGCAATTGAAGGATCATTTTCAATCCGATCAAATTGTAATGTCTACTTTTAATCTTATTATTGTTTTTGTTTTGAATATTCTGAGAGGCTAAACCCCCCAATGCTAGGGGGTGTCCCTGAATTGTTATGTAATGAACATTTTCTGAATTAGTCAATGAGATTTTGCTTTCTTACCTTAATCTTTTATTATGCAAATTATTTCATACTTTTTTTGATCGTACAAATTGGGAGCGATTTACGATTAGGGATTTGGCCTGAAAAACAATCTATTGTTTTGCATAATACATTACGGTAGATATTGCCTAGGAAAAGGGATACCCCGTAGTGACTAAAAGACCTTGTCAGAACTATTGCTTGATGTTCTCTCTTGACTGCTAAGAAATAAGGGTAAAGGGGGACTATCAAAGGTTTTTCGGTTAAGGAATTTAAGAAAAATAATTGAGGGTCGGTAAAATTAAGGTTTGGAGGCATATCTCTTTGAAGATAATTTAGGGTTCTTGCTGAGCAATTCATACACCTTTCCTAGCATAATTTCTCATAATTGTTAAAGTCATTTTATTATTCTGCTTATTTCTTTCTGTCATTAGAATTAGTTTAAAAATCAAAACCCCCTAAAGGAACTTTTGTCTAATTGAAATAACATCTGCACTTACAAATTATACGCAGTCCTCGAGAGATCGATTCTGGGGATAACTCCACTTATTACTACATCGTTAAAATAGTACACTTGCTATTTTTCCGATCAGAATCCCTTAGATATACCCAAAAGGAAGAGGAAGATGAAGATGAAACTAATTCAATCTTGGAAACTCACCAGGCTCCACAAATTCAATCACTGCTGCCCTATTATGAACATCCATATGCAGAAGCTATTTAATTCCAACAACCATTACCTTCCAGTCCTCAGTACCAGCAACTGTGGCAAAGTCCACCGAATTAGCCAGCCCAGATTCCATGTCAGCATCAACGTCGGAATCATCAGGCTCGAAATCCAAATAATCAACATCGGTGTCAGAATCAGCATAGACCTCCAAACCGGCAAGAAAGAGTGACTCACCAAATCGACCTAATCCCAATGACCTACAGTAAATTGTGGTCTCAATTGGTCCAAAGCTCGTCAATAGCTCTTAGAAAGACCAGATCCATGAAGTCTTCATTCCCTCATTGGTACAACCTGGATGTCTAATGTGAGTTTCATGATGGAGTCGTGGGGCACTCAATCAAAGAGTGTAAAATCTTCTAAGAAGAAGTGCAAGATTGAATCGAAAAAGGACAACTGACTTCCGATGGCCCTAATGTGGTGAATAGTCCCTTTCCCTAATGAGCTCGAAGACTTCAGGAGATACTTCACAGAGCTAACAAGTTAAGCAGAGAAGATTGTCCTCAACACTGGCAATCCTTTGGATGTTTCAGATTTTCATTTGTATTTTCTTCACATGTTAAACATTGTTTGCTTTTAAGCATTGTTGTTTTATTTTAATGGTAATATTAATGAAGTGATCAAGCATTTTTTGAATAAATCCATTCGTATTCACTCATTTTTCATTTATGTCGAAAAAGAAAAAAAAAATATTTCTCACATCCATTTTTTTCAAACTGTTGTTTCAGTAAAGATTGGAAGGAGAATGATGAAAACCAGATACCTGAAATTGTTGTTAGTATGCTTTTGAATAAAACTTTGCTGATGATGTAAGACGTTGTTTCTAAATCCCCAAACACTGAAGATATAAGGAGTAAATCCCTAGTCAACCACTTTGAGCCTATAAGTTTGTATTTATTTCAGAATTAAAACACTTAATCTTAACCAGGGGCAGGGTAGTTGGTTCAATTGATCTGACTTTGCATTGCAAGAGAAAATAACCCACCAAAGAGGTTCAACCACGTGTTATCCTTCGCACTCACTTAAAATATCGAAGATGTCATGAAAAGCCAAAATTTACAGTGGTTGATCCTTATCCACAAATAAAATGGAAGTCACAACCTTTTAGCAAAAATCAACCAAAAAAATGAATAAAAAAGTCCGCTAAGTTGAATACCGCAAAAGATGACCTAGGCAAAATCAGGGCATCCCAATGGACTGAAAGCTTCAAATAAGTGGTCCAGGCAAAAATTAGGGATAAAAAAACAGAAAAAGTCGTCCAATCCTTAACAAAAATAAAGAAAACAAAATAAAGCGATTGTCATTTCAAGAAAAATTCATCTTGAATCCTCATCTTCACCCTCACAACTTCAAACCCTCTTGGAAATGGATTAAGTGTGTCAAATTAACTGAACGTATGAACTAGAGATCATAAAGAAGAAAAGGCAGGTTAAGATTAATTTTTGAGCCTCACATCCTTTTTTAAAAAAAAACCGTGAACCAGGCCACATTACAACCCTTAAAAGACCTAATTGAGGCAGGGTTTATTTTGAAAGCATACTACATCAAGGTTGTGTTAACCTGACTCCCTAAGGTCTTCCCTAATCCTTTGTATTGATCACATCATCTTGCATCTCGTGAATGGCTAGATCCACTTTGTATTTTGATCATTGACCCATTCACTGTATATCACCATCATTTAAATAATGATTAATTTCAAATTTTGCATAAGCACTACATTAAAATTACTATTTATGAATAAACAATTTTATCTACAAGTCGGCACTTAGCATCAAAGGAGTCCCAACAATGCACAGACATCCAAGGAACTAGATCATGTGAAAGAGGTCCAGTCAAGGGAAAATCACTAGGAGAATCAGTCAATCTAAGCCGATCACCCCAAGAGTCATTTAGTCAAAGAACAAATCCTTGCAAGACTCAGATAAAGGCAAGCCACCTAAAGAGCTCAATGAGTCCATCTCTCTAGAGATCAGTCGATCAGAGATAAATGATCCCAAGAATTGTTTAATCTGGGGTAGACCATTTCAAGGTTTTGGCAAGTTGCTTCCGAACTCCTTTCGAGGAAAGGTCCTTCAAAGACCCAACAGACTAGGGCAAGAGAACTATCGAAGGGCAAGTCCTCTTTAAACTCTCAAGATGCTCAAGCGGAACTCCTACAATGCATCAACAACTGTTGAGTTCAAAATGAGTGTCGGGAAATCATGCTGGAAATTACCTCCGGTTGCAGTGAGAATCGGATACCAAGCTATTAATTAACTTGAATCACACATCTTTGAAATTCACCACCGAGCTTTGATTTATCTAAAGGAAAGGGTAAAGATTAAAGAAAACCCTAATTGTGCTATGTAAATACACAACTAAGAGATCTAAGGTTCGGGGGTTGGTTATACCTAGGGAAGGTGTTAGCATCCTAGATATCTGTAGTACTCTACAGGAACCTCTTGTTTGTATTTGAGTTATGTTAAAGTTTTCTTGCTAAGGATAATGTGTTAAGGTAAAGACCTAAGGGTATATACACTAAGTATGTTCGCCAAGACGTCGCATCTCGTTCCTACGTATCCTAATAAGGATGGAATCAGAGCATTCGTAGTTCACCTCACTAAGGGCGAGGAACCATTGACTATGGTCAAAATTCCAAGGGGAATGAGTGTGATACTCATATAGAGTTGAAGAACTCTCTAAGTCTAAGTTGAAAGGGTAAGTCTAAGAGGTTGACTTTGAACAAAGTCAAAAGGGAAGTTAATACTCATTATGATGAGAGTCACATAGAGTTTAAGAACTCTATCCTAATTTCTAAGTTAAAAGGGTGAATGGATCTAATAAGGCCAAAGGGAAATGGAACATTATTATGAAGATGCTCACATAGAGTTTGAAGAACTCTAGGTTAATCCTAAGTTGTAAGGTAAGTGGCTCTAATGAGGCCAAGGAGGGAAGTAAGCAACTATGATGATAGTGCTTACAAGAGGGGTAAGGATCCTAACCTAAGCTAGGTCAAGGAGAAATGGCTCTAATGAGGCCAAGAGATTGATCCTAATAAGGTCAAAGGAAAGGGTTGGATCTAATGAGGCCAAGGGTAGATGATGGCTCTAATAAGGCCAAGGGGTAATGAGCTATCTATGACATTAAATTCAATAGAGAGACTTTCCTTTGGAAGGAGGGGGGCAAAGAGGGTTAAGGAGGAAAGCTAACAAGCTAACCTCAATTAAGGGGATAACTTGATAAAGTTAAAGATAACAAGGATATCCATACATGAATTTAATGATGTTGATAAACATAGCACATAGATAAAGATGGAGAATATGATGACATTCAAAGTAAGTATTCAAGAGAGTATACAAGTGTCAAGCTAATATGTTCAAGAACTATATCAATTTGGACAAGGTAAAGACCTAAAGGGAACATGATATGAGTCTTAACTAAATAGGTGATGACCTAATTTGATGGTTTTGAATTCATGGAGATAAACAAAGGAAAAAAGTCCTAATTGTAGGTGAAGACCTACCTAAGACTTTAAAGGAATGACAAAAAGTTCACAAGTTTAAACATAAATAAATGCACTTAAAAGGTATACCTAAATCAAACTATGAAAATATATGCAAGTTAAGTTATGACTCAAAGGGTTTAAAACATGTTAAACAACCTATACAAGTTTGTAGCGTGCGATTTTTGTCGGTGACGTGACCACCTTACCGCAATGGTTGGAATTGGGTGCTAGTTTCTGGTTTCTTATTTATCCTATGAAGCTGGAAAGGAAAGGGAAGTTATCTAAAACTAACCTTGCACGCAAATATTTTATTTAACAAATGCTAAGAGATTGGGGGGTTCGGGGTCAGAGTATACAATGGGGAGTTGTCAATTACCCAGCATATATATGGTTATCCATAGATCGTTTGGCATTTTCTTCTGTTATCTACTTATCAGTGTTTATCTGTCATGGGTTGGGATAGTTTCTTCTTTGGGAGTGTTGAGAGAGTGTTTTTGTTGTTTTCAGGTTTTCCGATGTTTTTGGTAAGGTACTGGACCTAAATTTTTTGTTATGTGTGCTCGCTAAGATTTCGCCATCTTATGCCTACGTATTCCCGTAATAATAACAGGGAAATCAGAGCAATCGCAGTTCCTTCTATTCTATGGGAGGAAAAAGATGTTTGGTGTCTTGTTCAAAGCCCAAGATTGAAGCTAAATGAGTATTTGTGTCTTGTTCAAAGCCCAAGATTGAAGCTAAAGGGGTATTTGAGAGAGAATTTGTCATCTCTAAATGGAGATATCTCACCTGTTCATCACAATTGTTGGGGTATTTGGTTATAAAGGATAATTACTTTAACTGGGATGTATGGGATCCAGCAATGCCATAATTTCCTTTATAAGGGATTTGTTCTGAAGGAGGAAACTTTAACTTAGTGTAGAGCAATGCCATTTTTCCTTAGGAATCTTTCATGCTAAGAGAAGGACATTGGCTTGGATGTAAATAATCCAGAGGCTTGCCACTTACAGCAATTAGATGAAAGAGGAAATTACCAGGATAAAGAGGGACTACAACTTGGATTTTCGAATCATTAAGTGTGCCACTTACATCAATTATCTGGGATTAAGTTTGTTAATTTTGTCTATTTTGATGTGTGATGTGCAGAGAAATGTCTTCCTACAGAGAAAACTCTTGATTTCCTCTGAGGGGATTTATGGTTTTATGTGCCTTGATCAAAGCCCAAGGTTGAAGCTAAAAGGTTGACTCTACTAGGGAGTTTTATATATGTTTTGTACAAAGCCCAAGATTGAGGCTGAAAAGAGACTGACTCTTTTGCGGAAATCATTATACAAAGCCTAAGAGGAGGCTGTAAGGAATTGACTTTTCTGGGGAAATATTTTGTCTGTCTTGTACAAAGCCCAAGATTGAGGCTAAAAGGGATTGACTCCACTGGGGAGAGGTTTTATATGTGTCTTGTACAAAGTCCAAGATTGAGGCTAAAAGTTATTGACTGACTCAGCGGGAGAATATTTTTATGTGTGTTGTACAAAGCCCAAGATTGAGGGTAAAACTGCTGAGGGATGATCATTATACAAAGCCTAAGAGGAGGCTGGTTGGGGAATTTCTTATATAAAGCCTAAGAGGAGGCTAGCTTCTACTGAGGATTATTGCGATCCAGAGACAGGTCCAAATTGGGGAATCAACTCTTGCTGAGGATTACAGAAGAGTTGAGATATTAGAGACCATGAGGTTCTGATAGAGGGTTTATTGATAATAATTTGACCCTAGCTGGGGATTTAGAATGGTAGCTCAAAGATTGAGTTTTTAACCTTTGGAGGTTTCAACTCTGCTGGAGAATGATTAAGTGATCAGGGTTTTTTTCTGTGCTTTTAGGAAACTTGAGGGTTTCTTTGAGATCCAAGAGGAGATGAGACTGTCCAAGTCTAATGGTATGAAAAGGTTAATCTTTATATGATGCCCAAGAGGTGGCTGATGTTTTAAGGGATGAGAATCAACCCTAAACTGATATGATGTTCTGAGATTCTGACTCTCTGGAGGATTGAACTAGCAAAAGATGACTAGGTTATGTCCTATACCTGTAGGAGGTCTTTGGGTCCTTGTACTAAGCCCAAGAGGAGGCTGAGAACTTCTAAGAAGCCTGAGGGTCCTTGTACAAAGCCCAAGAGTAGGCTGGGAACTTTTAGGAAGCCTGTGGGTCTAAACCTAAGAAAAGTCCAAGAAAGGTTTCACCGGGAATAATCCTTTCTTTAGTGAACAGTTCTAGGGTTTGAAGAAATTCAAGAGAGGTTTCACCGAGAATTAATCCTCTCTGGGGAAATGAATTTCTTGTACAAAATTCTAAGTAGTGACAGTCTTGAGAAAAGTTTCACCGGGAATAATGCCTTTCTCTGTTCCATATTGTATAAGCCCAAGAGGAGGCAAGACTGTATCTGGAATTTCCTATGGGGGACTAGTTTTGACCATGTTTGAAAGAATAACTACTGGTTTGATCTTATCCTAGACCTAATTGCTGGGGAAAACTCTAAGCAGATGTATACAAGTATATATATACAGATGAAATATATATAAACAAGTATGTAAAAGAAGACAGTAGAACTTACAGGTGAGCAAGCTTCCAGTATTGTAAATACAACTGTATGGTTAGTTATTCAAGAAATTGAAGAAAGTTTTGATAACAACTATGAATTTGAATCTAAATCAAAAAGGAAAGTTGTTTTTTAAGGAATTTTAGGGGCTTATACTCAAGGAGAGGCCCAGATGAATTCTTTTGAAAAGGCGACGATTGCGTCGTAGTTTTGAAAACAACATAGGGACTTATACAATGACTGAGGCCCAAATTTATTGTATTTACACAGGGGTGGGTCTTACACTCTATTAAGAGGCCCAAAAGTGTTTAAAAAAAGAAGAATGGGGCTTACAACTCAGGGAGAGGCCCAGATGAATAACAGTGATCGCACCGTCGTTTTTGAAAATCGTATCTGGACTTATACAATGACTGAGGCCCAAAAATAGATTGTACAACAAGGAATGGGTCTTACACTCTATTAGAGGCCCAAGAGTTTTAAAAAGAAGAGAGAATGGTTCTTACAACTCAAGGAGAGAGGCCCAGACGATTTTGTTTAAAAGGCGGCGATCGTGCTGCGGTTTTAAAAAACACGGTGGGACTTATACAATGACTGAGGCCCAAATTTATTTATGTGATAAGGGATGAGTCTTACACTTTATTAGAGGCCCTAAGTGTTTTGAATGAAGTTTGAAAAATCAAAATTTAGAGAAAACCCTAATTTTGAATTTAAAAGATATAATTTTCAAAGGAAATTAAATAAAAAAATGATATAAAATATCAAATATATTCAAAAACAAGTTATCAACTTTGAAAAATATTTTGAAAAATCATGTTTAATCACATGAAAGATTGAAATTCATTTGGAATGAAAAGATCAAAGTGGGAATTTCATTTTAAAATGTTTAAAAACAAATAAAATTAAATAAATTATAAAAATTCTAACTATATTAAATAAATAATATAAATTGGATTTATTTGCAGAATAAAATAATTTAACATTTTTGTGACTTTTTAAAAAAAGAACCAATAAAAAATGAGAGAGAAATTAAATTTTGAAATCAATTGAATAAAATATCAAAAATTCAAAAATTTGAAAATTTGAAAAAGGGCGCCAAGAACACTTGTTCTTGCCCGCATTCCCCTTTTTGCCCAGATTTGCAATTTCTCACTTTTCTCTCTGATTACTCAATGGTTTTGCACGATTCAAACACCAATCTTGCTCGTTTTTGAACAAGGATCACAACCATATAGATTAATTGCATTTATATTAAGTGTGGAGTGAGAAATCAAAGGATGAACTCAAGAACACTAGTTTCAGCATGAACACTAAGAAATTCCATACACGATTCATACATAGCAATTGATTGGGGGTTAACACTCTGTATACATGCATAAACAAGATGGTAACTCAAAAATTCATTTATGATGCATGTAATATGGAGTTTGAAGGCTTCAGGCTTACCTCTTGCAGCTGGTGAACGAATTCTATGTTGGAGGTGTTACAGATGTTGTGTAATGATCTGGGTAGCTTCAATGGACCTCAGGTAATGTGTTTGAAGGCATGGAATGGATTGAATCAGCCCAGAACTTGTTGTGGCACCTCAACTGCAAAATAACCAAAAGCTTGAGCAAATGGATGGTGATTTTGTGATTCTGATGTTCCATATGTGTTTCAGGGCCATGTATCACTCATATATGATGTATATGAGGTGTTGGCATGATTGGTTTGGTTTGAATTGCTTCCTATTTCAAAATTCGATAATGACTTGAAATAGAAGGAAAAACTGGTTTTTGAGATATGATTTTGAGGAAAGCATCAGTTTGGGTGCTTTGGTGTACTTAAACTAATCACAAATGAGCTCTATTTATAGTATAGCAAGTTTGTTTTTCAAGCAATAGTGAATGAAAACTGGTACAGGTCTTTGGGCAATGGTTGTATAAAGGAATCCAAGTCTTCTATAGCCATTGACTTGGCTGAGTGCAACAGCTTATTGTAGCTTTGGTTCAGAGATAAGGCTTGACTCAATTCAATTAGCAATGTCTTGATGCTTGCCATCTTGTGAATCTATTGAATGCATTAGAATAAAATTGGAGTCTTTGAGATTTTTAGCCTTTTTAGGGGACACATAGCTACATGTAGATCCTTGGACTTGGGAGGCTTATGGATCAGACATTGTCCCTTAGATGTTATCCCTTGAGGTGTCCAAATGGATGACAAGGCTTGTAATTGTCTAATTTAGCTAATTCTAGCAAATGACCTATAATCTGCCTTGGGAAGAAACCAGTCTTTGATGCCATGTTCCAATGGTTGTAACTCCCTTCTCAAATTGAATTGGGAGATGATCCGGTACTTGTTGGAAAGCTCTCATGACATAATTTAACTTTGATGTTCACAAATGGACATGGTTCAGCTTGGATCAAGGTGAAAAATGGCCTCAAAGTTTGGAAAAAGTGAAACAGATTCTGACTTGTTGAAAATTTTACTTAGTGTTGGAAAAAGTGGTCATTTCCACTTTTTGTGATTTTGATCAATCCATAACTCAAAATCCATGAGGATTTGGAATCTTTTGTAGTTGACACTTTTGAAGTATGTCATGTGAAATTTCATTTGATCTTTGGATGGAAGAAAAAGGCCTTAGGGTTTGGGAGTTATGACCTTGCAAAGTTGGGTAAAAACCACTTTTGTTCCATAACTTAGAAAATTTTAAGTTTTCTAAGGTTGCCCCTTTTGCAAGTTACCTCAGTTTTCTTGATTTTTCTTGATGAATGATGATCAAAACCATGCATTAAAATTATTTTGGACTTAGGGGAACCATATTTGTGAAAAATTCCAAAAAGTCAAACTTGATTTTGGGCACAGTTGACTTTTTGTCAGATGAAATCCAAACTGTGTGATCCTTTGTCCAATCAAGTTCTTGACCCAATTCAAACCTAATGGATGGATTCCATAGGTGTTTTAGGGTGTCTTGAATCATGTCCCAAGGTTTGGGAGCATGTCTTGGTCCAAAGTCAAAGGTACAATTGACTTTTTCTTCAAAACCCTAATTGTGGTCCAGATGAATTTGAAACTTGTGAATCAAGCTATCTTGGATCAATCCATTTTTGTAAATGGATCAATGTAGTGTATTTTAGGCCCTCAAATCATGTCTTGAGGTCTTGGCTCATACTTTGCTTCAAAAGTCAACTTAGGGGTGAATTAGGTCAAGAAACCCTAATTCCCGATTTTTGATGAATGCTTCCCCTGAGGTTGGTTTGACTTTAAGATTGGCTCCATAAGGTCCCTTTGAGTATCTTGGGTCATGCTTTGAAGCATTAGCTCATGCCCAGAGGAAAAATTTTATCTGGAGGCCTTGGTCGACCAAAACCCTAATTTGGTGACACTGGTGATCTTGAGGCTTGATCCACTTGGAATGTTGCAACTTTGTGCTTGATTCTTGATACGGGAGTCCTCTTGATCCTTTATGGGTGTTTGGGAGATTAGAAAAGTTGAAGATCATGTCATTTCTTGATTGATCCTTTGTCTAAGTGCTCTGAGAGGGCTGAAAACCCTAATTCTTGGTTGTAGTGAAACCTCAACAAACCTTGGGGAGATTGATAAGGCATGATGGCACATCCATATTGTGGCAATGATTTGCATAATGATGGGAAATCTTGGTGGTCAAAATTTGGGGTATGACAGATGCCCCTATTTAATCTTCTTGGACCTGAAGGTGTGAATGGCGAAGATTTTGACGGTGGTTATGAATGTTAGCGGTTTGCTCATCCATCTTCTTTTGCTAAGTAATGATACTCAGAAAAGGGTAAAACTTCCCCACGATCCTGGTCTTCAGCCACGGAACTGGTCTTAGTTTTCTTTTGAAATAAACTTCCCCTCGATCCTGGTCTTCTACCACAGAACTGGTCTTAGTTTCTAAAATAAACTTCCCCTCGATCCTGGTTTTCAACCACAGAACTGGTCTTAGTTTCTTTTGGAATAAACCTCCCCTCGATCCTGGTCTTCAGCCACGGACCTGGTCTCAGTTTCTTCTTGTCGAGCTTCTTTCTTGACAAGGGATGCTATTTGTAGCAGTTTTCATCAAACTTCTCGCCGTGTTTTGCTGGGGAGACGCCATTTGATGGAAAAAGATTTGATGTCAGACTTGCTGGGGAAATCCATTAGTCTGAGCTGTAGAGGTGTGCAAACTTCTCTGTTGGAGATGCCATTTGTTGACTCTACTGGGGAAAAATGAGTCTCTTGAAAGACCGCTTTTTGCTTGGGGATATTGCATCATAATTTTCTTCGAGATGATTTCGAAGAAATGCCATGTGATGTGATCCAAAATTGAGATGCTGATGACTTCATTTGATAGCAAACTTTTCGGGGAGAAACCGCCGTATTGCCAAGATTCTTTTAGTGGAGAGGCTTTCTCCGGGGATTTTCCTTAATCCGGGAAAGCGAGAAATATCATCTCCAATGGTGAAGAGTGATGTTCCAAAGGTGTCGTTTGAATGTCTTCTCGCCTTTCAGAGGTTCAAGTTATCAAAGTGGTCGAGGACCGTCTCCAATCCAGAAATTAATTGGGGAGAAATTGCTCAGACGATACATTTCCTGACGAGGAAAGAACTGACAACCTTACTGGAGGGAGGACGTTATAACTTGGGGATAAGACTGACCAGAGTGATAGTAATGCAATATGAATATGAACATGAATCAATTATGCATGATGTATGTATGTTTATGC
Source organism: Lathyrus tuberosus (assembly GCA_022829125.1). Classification (NCBI taxonomy): domain Eukaryota; kingdom Viridiplantae; phylum Streptophyta; class Magnoliopsida; order Fabales; family Fabaceae; genus Lathyrus; species Lathyrus tuberosus. The sequence goes on along the minus strand of JALAZF010000241.1, from coordinate 137,964 downwards.
TGACAAAACAGACGCGACATACAAACTAGTGAATGAACACGACTGGATACTCGGCCACTGTGGGGGTTGAAAAGTATCATTGGTTCAAGATAGCAATCCTGCCTTGCTTAGGAGAGGTAGACCCTGTAGGGGTGAAAGAACCATTAATTGGTCTTAAGAGGTAAGAACTCTGTCGGGGATATCAGATGGGACATTACATCTGACACAGTTGATCCTTCAATCAGGCGTACTGGTTTAGGAGGAGTAATTTGATTCTGCACTTTGCGGTTTTGATCACTTCCGGAGAAGCCCTCGATGTTCTTTTCGCGTTCAGCAGTTAAAAAGAAATACCATATTTATTTTAAAAGCAGAAGAAAATTTTGACAAGTAAATTTAATTTTGTTTTATTTCAAGAATCGTTGATCATGTTACAATGTCATTCTGTAAAGCAAAAATAAAGGAGAATTGCAAATAAAAGCACTAGGGCTCAAATTTTATTAATAGAATGGTAATCATCCAAGCGCGTGATCCCATAGAGCATTATAAAGTTTAGAAAATGGTAATTTAAGGGAAAAAGGCTACATTGAAACATAACAACCGATATCCCTCTACCAACTTTGAATTTTGGACATTCTGGGCTTCTGTCGAAGGTGACCTTGACTGAAGTTTTCCCGATGGATGGCATTACTGCTGAGGAGTCGAACTTGTCAGACGTAGTTACTTACCATGAATCCCTAACTTTTGTCTGGATTGTCATTTGAGGTTTTCAATCCATCGGGATGATTTTTGCTTATGTCTCTAATTTTTGCCTAGACCGCCCTTTCAGGTTTTTCAATCCACCGAGACGTTTTTTTTGTTTAGGCGAAGTATTTCTTGACTATGTCAACATTCATGGAGTAGGTAAACTCCTCTCCATCCATGGTTGTGAGTCTCAAGGCGCTGCCTGAGAAGGCTTTCTTGACCACATAGGGGCCGTCATAGTTCGGAGTCCATTTACCCCGGGAATCAGTGAGAAATGATTGTATCTTCTTGAGCACTAGGTCTCCTTTTCTGAAGACACGAGACCGGACCTTTTTATCGAACGCCTTCTTCATTCTTTACTGATATAGCTGACCATGGCATAGAGTCGTTATTCGCTTTTCTTCGATCAGATTCAGTTCATCGTGTCGACTTTGACACCATTCAGATTTTGTTAGCTTGGCTTCCATCAATATTCCTATTGACGGGATCTCTACTTCTATGGGGAGCACTGCCTCCATGCCATATACTAGAGAGAAAGGGGTTGCCCCTGTTGAAGTGCGGACAGATGTGCGATAATCGAGAAAAGCAAAGGGTAGCATCTCGTGTCAGTCTTTGTAGGTTACAACCATCTTCTGAATGATCTTCTTGATATTTTTGTTAGCCGCTTCTACCGCCCCATTCATCTTGGGTCGGTGGGGAGATGAGTTATAATGTTCGATCTTGAACTCAGCACACAACTCTTTCATCATCTTGTTGTTCAAGTTAGATCCATTATCCGTAATGATCTGGCTTGGAACACCATAACTGCAGATGAGATTGTTCTTGATAAATCTGGCCACCACTTTTCTGGTTACATTGGTGTATGACACTACTTCGACCCACTTGGTGAAGTAGTCAATGGCTACTAGGATGAACTGATGTTCGTTTGAAGCTTTGGGTTCAATCATGCCAATCATGTCGATTCCCCATATGGAAAAAGGCCACGGAGAAGAAAGAACTTTGAGATGCATTGGTGGAACATGGATTTTGTCTGCGTATATCTGACACTTATGACATCTCCTCATGTACTTGTAGCAATCGGATTCCATTGTCATCCAATAATACCCCGCTCTCAGAATTTTTCTCGCCATTGTGTGTCTATTGGCATAAGTGTCAAAGGAGCCTTCGTGAATTTCTTTCATCAACATGTTTGCTTCTTGTCTGTCTACGCATCGGAGCAAAACCATGTCAAAGTTTCTCTTATGGAGTGTATCACCGTTCAGAAAGAAGTTGCCTATCAGTCTTCTGAGAGTCTTCCTGTCTTTCCTGGATGCCCCTGATGGGTACTCTTGTCTTTGAAGGAAACACTTGATATCATGATACCAAGGTTTATCATCTATGATTGCTTCAAATGTGAAGATATAAGCGGGCCTTTCAAGGCGCATTATGTCAATCTTAGGTACGTCGTTCCATCGACTTACACTAATCATGGAGGATAGGGTGGCTAATGCATCAGCCATGTGATTTTCTTCACGAGGGATATGGTGAAACTCAATTTTGTTAAAGAATGGTAACAAACTTCTCACGTAATCTTTGTAGGGAATCCGTCCTGATTGGTATGTGTTCCAACCTCCTTTAATTTGATTGATAACCAGGGCTGAGTCTTCATACACATCCAAGTTCTTTATCCTTAAGTCGATAGCTTCTTCGAGACCCATGATACAAGCTTCTTATTCGGCCTTGTTGCTTGTACATTTGAGCGTTAATCTGGAAGTGAAAGGAATGTGGGTACCCTAAGGTGTTACGATGATTTCCCTAATTTCGTTTCAATAATTGTTGACAGCTCCGTCAAAAATTAATCCCCATTGGGAACCTAGTTCTGGCCCTTCATTGGGTAGTGGTTCATCGCGATCTTTCATTTTTAAGTACATGACATCTTTGTCTGGGAAGCCAAATCTGACTGATTCCTGATCGTCAATCGGTTGATGAGCCAAATCATCAGTTAAAATACTCTCTTTGACGGCTTTCTAAGCATGGTACTCGATGTTGTATTCTGATAACAACATCTGCCAACGGGAAATCCTTCCCGTGAGAGCAGGATTTTCAAAGACGTACTTGATCGGATCCATTTCAGAGATTAACCAAGTAGTGTGACAAATCATGTACTGGCGAAGACGTTTGGCTGCCCAAGCCAGAGCACAGTAAGTTTTCTCCAGCATAGTGTACCGAGTTTCACAGTCTGTGAATTTCTTGCTTAAGTAGTAGATGACAGACTCTTTTCTTTTTGTTTTGTCTTATTGGCCAAGTACACAACCCATAGAGTCTTCCAAGACTGTTAGGTAGATGATCAATGGTCTTCCCTCTACTGAAGGTGACAGAATCGGTGGGTTCAACAGATATTCCTTGATAATGTTGAAAGCTTTTTCGCAATCTTCTGTCCATACGCAGCTTTGATTCTTTCTGAGTAGTTTGAAGATTGGCGCGCATGTCGTGGTCATGAGGGATATGAATCTGGAGATGTAATTCAGACGTCCCAGAAATCCTCTGACCTGTTTTTCAGTCTTTGGTGAAGGCATTTCTTGAATGGCCTTAACCTTGTCAGGTTCAACCACGATTCCTTTCTGGCTGACGATGAATCCTAAAATTTTTCCCGAGCAGACACCGAATGTGCACTTATTGGGATTCAAACGAAGTTTAAATTTTCACAAACGCTCGAATAACTTTGACAAGTGTGTCACATGCTCTTCTTCTGTTTTAGATTTGGCGATCATGTCATCGACATACACTTCAATTTCTTTGTGCATCATGTCATGAAACAGAGTTGTCATGGCCCTTTGATAGGTTGCCCCGACGTTCTTTAGACCAAACGACATTACCTTGTAACAAAAGGTGCCCCATGGGGTAATGAATGAAGTTTTCTCCATATCTTTCGGCGCCATTTTGATTTGATTATAGCTCGAGAATCCATCCATGAAGGAGAAGACTTTGAACTTTGCTGTACTGTCAACCAGCATATCTATGTGTGATAAGGGGAAGTCATCCTTCAGACTTGCTTTGTTCAGATCCCTGTAGTCTACACATATTCTGACTTTTCTGTCCTTTTTTGGAACTGGCACTATGTTAGCTAGCCATTGAGGATACTCTGAGGTGGCCAGGAAACCTGCGTCGATCTGTTTCTACACTTCCTCTTTAGTTTTGATAGCCATATCTAGATGAGTCCGTCTCAGTCTCTGTTTCATCGGCAGACATTATGCTTTTAGTGGTAAATGATGTTCCACGATGCTGGTATCCAACCCTGGCATGTCCTGATAGGACCAAGCAAATACATCTGGAAACTCTTTGAGAAGTTTTATCAAGCTTTCTTTGACAGTCGGACTGAGCAGTGCTCCAATCTTAACCTCTTTCTTTTCTTCTCCTAAACCTAAATTGACCGTTTCCAACGGCTCTTTGTGAGGCTCAATAGACCTTTCCTCTTGTCTGAGTAATCGGGAGATCTCTTCTAGAATTTCTTCGTCCTCTTCTTCTTCAGCTTCAAATACCGGGAATTCAAAGTTGGGAGAAGGCATTGGATCGTACGTTTCAATAGGGTTTAAAACAAGAAATTTAGACTTATGGACAACTTTCGGGACATCGACAGCAACCCAGTGGTGACGAACTCCTCTGTGAATCACAAAGTCTGGTACTTTCCTTCTTGGCTTATCTTCAGAAATGACGCTGATATCTGGCGGAGTAGGATCGTTGGAGTCTTCCTCCCATGCAGAGTTATCATAAACGAACTCTTCTGTTGTATCCTCCCTAGTGTTTTTATCCTCAAGCGGATCTCCCCATCCAGTTGGCTGGATATCCTCGTATCTGATGCGAGAACTTTCGGGAGCAGTGTACTTGACTAAGAAGTCGTACTTGCCACTTGGCTGTCCTAAGGTGTCCCATATTTCTGTGGGAGTGGACGAGTAATCTTCCTCAATAATGTTGACCTCAGGAAAAGTATAGTTGATGAACTCTTGTCCTGCAATCTTTGCAGATTCGTTACCATGGCGTCGGACAATTTCGGAATGTCCTGAGTAATGATTCCATGACTTTGTGGGAACATGGGTATTCTTTTCAATATTACTCAGTTGATAGGTATTAACAGGCTGACTCTTTTGCCCCAAGTCTTCTGGGCACGGCATCCAGATAGGCAAGTCATCCAGGGGATCATAATAATCTTGGTAAAAGCTGTCTTTCATTAGGTCATCTTCTAATGAATTAGGTGGAGCACGACATCCTTCAGGATCGTAATCTCCATAGATCATCCTAGCGTCGGATCTCGGTATATACCTCAGGTTCTACTTGGGAAAACAAATTGGCATGCACGCTTCTTCAGAAGATATATAACCGTCATGGTTAAGATAAGATTTCCATTCTTCTTCTGTATCAGAGGAATCACTTTCATTGATGTTGTGTACTTCTTGAGACACGGGGTGGAGGAAGCCTCCACTGTGAAAGAAATCCTGAATGGGACGAAAACTTTTGTCTTTAGTAGTCTGGATACAGGCTGAAGAGAAACCAAGACCTTTCTTTGTCTTGTTATCAGTAGGAATTACAAGTTGTCCCCATTCTTTTATGTCGTTACTCTCGATCACTTTGAGAGCGTCTTTGTATGAGGAAATCAATGTTCCTCTTTCTGATCGATTCTCATTGCTCATTGATAGTGCTTGAAACTAAGTTCTAACAACCTCCTCGGGTTCTACACAGGAGAATGATGATAAGTTGCTCACGATTAAGACCTGCTCTCCGCATACTGTGACTAACTTGTCATTCTTGACGAACTTCAGCTTCTGGTGAAGTGGCAAAGTGACTGCCCCAGCTTCGTGTATCCAAGGTCTTCCTAATAAATAGCTGTATGCTTCCCGGATGTCCATGACCTGGAAAGTGACTTGGAAAGTGTGAAGACTGATGGTTACAGGAAGATCGACTTCACCGATAACTGTTTTTCTTGATCCGTCAAACGTTTTAACGATGATCTCACTGCCTCTCATCGGAGCTACTTAAAATGATAGTCATATCAGAGTTGATTTTGGCATAACATTCAAAGATGATCCTGTGTCCACCAGTACGCTAGCTAAAGCATCACCTTGGGAGTTGACCATAATGTTAAGTGCCATATTGTGATTTTTGCCTTCTTCCGGCAATTCTTCATCCCTGAATCCTAAGTTGTTGCAGGAAGTGATGTTGGAAATGATGCTGTCAAACTGTCTTACCGTCACATCTTGTTCCACAAAGGCTTGCTCTAAGACTTTCTATCGAGCTTCCCTGTGAGCTTCAAAACTAAGCAGAAGAGAGAGTACAGAGATTTGTGAAGGAGTTTGTAACAATTGATCCATAGTGTTGTACTCTCTTTTCTGGATGAGCCTCAGTATCTCATTGTTCTTCACAAGTTATGGATTACAGGATTGACCGACTTGTTGATTTGGAACTTCCGTTTGAGGTTCCTTCTCTTTGGCCAGTTCTCCAACTCCTCTGTTGAAGATCCGACCACTCTGGGTGACTCGACTGATGTCGGTAATGTTCACAATGGAGGGTAATGGAGTTTCCTTTCCATTTTCGATGGTTGTTGCACCGTACTTGTAAGGGATAGCCTTATCTGACTTGTACGGTACTGGTCCTAGCAGGTAGATAAGCACACGAGCTTTTTGATTTCTCTGACCATTATAGGCAACCTTAATTGGTTCGAAGTTAAGGATTCTCCTACTCTCAAGAGAGACTTTTGACTCATTGAGCAGAGGGATTATGGTACAAACATTCTCGGTCTTTCCTTGACCAGAGATTACGACGACGCTTTTGTTCTGACCAGGGAGATACTCTTGTATCATGTTGATCGACCCAGAACTTGAACATGGTCGAATCTCTTTCTGGTCCAACTGATTTTGAAGAGCTGCTCGCACAAGATAACATCCTTGGTTATTCTCTGAGCATACTCTACAGTGTTCATAATTGTGCGGTGGTACCCTACCACGCCCGCTTTGTATGCAGTGCATCTTTACTAGATCTGTTTCTGTTGAGCGGATATCACGACTCTGATGTCTACTAAGATTTCCATCAGTCATGCTAATCCGTTGTGTAGCTTCATCCAAGTAAATTGGAAGCCACCAGTGGTCCAACATATGTTGAAGCATTCTTTGTACAAGTGCACACCCCTGACTGTCTTCGCAGCATTGTTCATAGTCTAGATAATCATGTGAAGCCAGAAAACCGAGCCTGACTTGTTTAGCATGTAATTCTACCAGACTGGTATTCATCAGGTGTATGTCAAAGATCTGAACCATATTGACTTGATGGTTATTTTCTTCATGGTAATCTTGGATCCATCCGAGATCCATCTGACGTAGGAGGGCCTCTTGTACAAAAGAGCATCTCTGATTATCTGTTGAGCAGACTGGATAAGAATTGTAATCGTGCCATGGAAGATTATAATATTGAATTTGCCTTGAATGCATTGCCACTAAATTGACGTTCATCGCACTGATGTTGTGGTTTTGAACAATGTTGTGATGTAAATGGGCTATGTTGACTTCCTGGATCTTGTGATCCTGAATCCAGCCCAGATCCAATTGTTCTTGTAGAGATGCTTGCACTATGGAACACCCCTGATTGTTTTTTGAGAAGGTATCACACTGGTGATAATTGTGAGATGGCACATGAGTGTACTCACTCTGTCTGCAATGCATCCTCACCAGATTGGTTCTTAATAGGAGTATATCGTGAATTTGATAACTGCAGCTAGGCTCTTCCTCTATTAAATTCACTACAGTTTTCTCATGTTGCGGCAACGGGTTCGTCTGAACATTCGGATTAGTATCTTTGAAAGATAACACCCCTATCCTGACAAGCTTCTGTACATCAGACTTGAAGCTGAGACAATTCTCAATATTATGTCCCGATCCTCCTTGATGGTAAGGGCAAGTTTGATCTGCCTTAAACCAAAAAGACAATTTTTTTGGTACTGCGAGAGGAGTCCTAGTTTGGACGTGCCCCTTGGCCAGTAGAAGTGGAAATAATTATGCGTACAACATCGGTATAGGATCAAACCCTGATGGTTGTGTAGTACGATTATTGTTGTTGTACTATGGTCGAGCCTGCTGAAGAGGTTGTTGCGTCCTTTGCTGATACTGTTGTTGACTTGGATGGCTCTGAGCAACCTGAGGTTGATAAGTCGGAGTCGGCGCTAGGTTAATAGCGGGAGTTACCGCCGCTACTGGTTGATACCTTCGCCTTGGCTTTCCCAGAGAGATATTACTAATATCTTGCTCTTTTTTCTTTTGGAAAGCACTACTGTATCTCTTAGTACTGCTAGATGGCTTTGCATCTTTTACCAATCGTCCTTCTCGGACTGCTTCTTCAAGGCGGACTCCCATGTTCACCATTTCAGTGAAGTCACTGGGCGTACTTGTAACCATTCGGTCGTAATAGAATGAGCTCAAGGTTTTCAGTAATATCTTTGTCATCTCTTTTTCCTCAAGAGGAGGACAAATCTGGGCGGAAATTTCACGCCATCTTTGAGCATATTCCTTAAAAGTTTCTTTGTCATTCTGCGACATTTCTCTGATCTGATCTCTATCTGGTGACATGTCCAAATTGTATTTATACTGCTGAACGAAGGCTGCCCCAAGATCTTTGAAAGTACTGATCTTGGTGCGGTTTAAACCCATGTACCATTTGAGTGCGGCACCGGTTAAACTGTCTTGGAAGTAACGGATCAGTAGCTGTTAATTTTATGTCTGAGTTGACATTTTTCGAGCGTACATCACCAAATGACTTTGAGGGCAAGAGTTGCCTTTGTATTTTTCAAAGTCAGACACCTTGAATTTATGCGGGATCTTTACATTAGGGACCAGATAGAAGTCGGCGGCGTCCTTTCCGAATAAGTCTTGACCGCGAATGGCATGCAGTTCCTTCTGCATTTCCAAGAATTGTTCCTGGAACTCATTCATCCTTTCCCACATGTCATCATTTCTACAAGAAATTGCTTGCGGAATCTGTCCTTCTGGGATAGTGTGTAACACTGATTGCAGTATAGACATTATAACGGTGACTCTCGGTGCTTCAGTGCCCTGAAGTTTGTAACCTTCAGGATTTGCTCTCGTAACCCTTGCGTCTTCATTTTCCCGAAGTTTTTAACCTTCAGGTCCGATGGTTCCTGCTGAAGTTTTTGGGTCTTCAGTGACCAGTGGGATATATCCCTCAGGGAAAAAGTTGAGAGGCATGCCCCAGGGGCGTCCTTTAGGCATGTTGTACTGAGGATCATATGTCTCCAGTATGGGCGTAGATGTGATCTCTGAGATCACAGTCCTTTGTTGTCGCTGCTGAGCTGCTGCTAGGGATTGTATGTCACTGTGAAGTTTTTCCAAACTTTCTTTTAGAGCATCGATTTCTTCTCTCAGCTCTCTGTTCTCTTCCTCGAGATCGTCCATTTTCTTTTGTCGATTGGCCCGAGTATTGTATGAGTGAGACAGTTTGACTCTAGAATCGCGACACATACGTGAGACTCAAAGGTAAGAAAAAATGCGCTTATGTGAGAATGATGAATGATATGCAATGACATATTTTTAGTTTTTGTTTTAATCAAAAAAGAAACTTCAACAATTAGATTGCAAATATCATACAGTGAAGGGTGGAGACCCCTTTTATTGAATTCGAAAGACTGCGGTATTTTACAAGGAAAAGTACAGTATTTTACAAAGTGCAGCAAGGAAATATCTAAGCTCATGGATCCTGAGTTCTCTCTGAAGAGAGCTCAGATGCTGGTTCTGGTATTTTCCTTTTCTTTGACCGGGGCTCTTCAGCTGTTGTCGGGTCGTCAATCCTTTGCCCTGTGAAAGGAGCGAGCAAATTCTTTCGATCTTCCCGACTCTCTATAGCATGCTGCTCTAATATCTCAATCAAAGCATCATTTTCTTTTAACAGTTCCTGAATCTTGGTACATTCCACATTAAGGATTTGGTATTTGTTCTTCCAATAGATCTTTTCACGTTGAACTTTGTTGAGAGCTACCTGGAGCTTTTCCGCATCAGACATGAAATAAAGGACAGATTCCTTTAACGGAAAAACTTCTTGGCGAGGGTAAGGCATCCTCAGCTTGAGGGCTCTAGTTTGCACCCAGTGGAGATAAGGCTTCATGGAGGTACAATTTGGTTTTCCTAGAGACTCTCTTCCTTTCTTGTGAATATGTTTCCAGGCGTGCACTATTTCTTTCTTTAGTGCCCTGTCATTTTCCCCTTCCTTGAAGAAAAGACCTTCCAAATGAACATCATGTGGGATATTCTTCATCGGGTATCCGAGTTGACGACGAGCTAAAATTGGATGATAGTTGATTCCTCCTTTAGTTCCAATGAGGGGTACGTTAAGGAAATTTCCACATCTGTCGATGATCTCTATCCCTTCATAAATCCTATTATATCAATCTATGTCAGAGTTGGTAAGGGACATAATCCTTTGTGACCAACATAGAGTACTATTGTGATCCCAAAAAGCAGCAGACTTGGGTAAATGGGAAATGAACCATTTGTAAAGCAAGGGTACACAGCATGTGATCATTCCTCCGCTATACAAATTCCTTAAGTGTACAGAATGATAAGCATCTGCGAGCAAGGTTGGTACGGGGTTTCCTATCAAAAATATCTTAACGGCATTGGTATCGACAAAGTTGTCAATGTTGAGAAAGAGGAATAATCCATATGTGAGTTGAACAAAGACGTCTTCGAACGTATTTACGTTTCTTATACTAGCAAAGTAGAGAGCCTTCTCTATCAGGAATTTAGCTGGTAAACCCTGGATTCCTCCTTTGGTGGTCATGTGAGTCCTAACTTCTGATTCGTCCAAAGAGATTGCTCTTGCAATGGGCTGATCCTTTGGAATTTCTTCCTGTCCAGAAAATAGAGCTTGATCAGTGATAGGTAAATTAATCAGGTGGAAGTAATCTTCTAGCGTTGGTGCCAGTTGGTAATCCAGAAATGTGAAGCAATGATAAACCAGATCGTAGAACTGAATCAGCGTAGACAGGATTCCTTCAACTATGTGGACCCTTAACAGAGACAAAAGCCCTCCGTGTTTAGCTCTGAAAGCCTCGGGATTGGTAATCATCCTTGCCAACCTACTTAAATCCTCTAGTTTCAGAGCCTTGAAGGTGAACTTGTGCGTTTTTCTTCTACCGAAATCCATAACGCAACCTCTGATATTTGCAATTATTGTTTTAGTTTATTTTGAAAAAAATATTTTTTCTTGTTTTAAAAAGAGTTTTTTAGATGAATGAATGAATTTAGTACACTAAAACATTGAAAAAACATGGGTTTAAGGGTTCAACGTCACGAGCATGAAGTCGTGGCTCTACCCATCCCCAAAGGTTGTACTATTTTGGTCAATTTTTGTACCTGTAGAGCGGGTTCTAAGGTTCCCAAAAGTCATTGACCCCCCTAGGGATACCGACAGCAAGCTGATTCACTCGAGCGAGCTATAATATTGTAGGATGAATCTCATTTGAGTGTAGTATCGCGCATCAACTATTCCCGATAGTCACCGCACTACCAAATGGTCATATGGTTAATGTCTACTAAATCCTCAAGGTCATGGGTACCACACTAGGAAAGACAATGCTTTCACAAAAATCGGTCGTTTAACATCGATACTTTCGTACGGGTACCTCGACTGATTCGGTGGGCTACAGAGTTAGCTTGGTCGGGATTCACTCCCTACAAGTGTCACCTGTCTATGCCACCCTTATCTTAATGTTCTCTCAAACTTTCCACATGTGTATCAATCGCATTCCCATTTGACAGAAAATTAAACACGGATATCAAATAGGAATAACAGGAAATATATATATATATATATATATATATATATATATATATATAAATGCTAAACAACCTAGACCTCTTAGGAACTCTAATCCTAAAGAAATCCCCAGCAGAGTCGCCATTTTTCTGTAGCGTAGAATTTTTGTCGGCGACGCGACCACCTTACCGCAATGGTTGGAATTGGGTGCTACTTTCTGATTTCTTATTTATCCTATGAAGCTGAAAAGGAAAGGGGAGCTATCTAAAAATAACCTTGCACGCAAATGTTTTCTTTAACAAATGATAAGAGATTGGGGGTCCGGGGTCAGATTATACAATGGGGAGTTGTCAATTACCCAACGTATATATGGTTATCCATAGATCGTTTGGCATTTTATTCTGCTAACTACTTATCGGTGTTTATCTGTCATGGGTTGAGAAAGTTTCTTCTTTGGGAGTGTTAAGAGGGTGTTTTTGTTGTTTTTGAGTTTTCCAATGTTTTTGGTAAGGTACTGGACCTAAAGTTTTTGTTATGTGTGCTCACTAAGATTTCGCAATCTTATGTCTACGTATTCCCGTAATGATAACAGGGAAATCAGAGCAATCGTAGTTCCTCCTATTCTATGGGAGGAAAAAGATGTTTGGTGTCTTGTTCAAAGCCCAAGATTGAAGCTAAATGAGTATTTGTGTCTTGTTCAAAGCCCAAGATTGAAGCTAAAGGGGTATTTGAGAGAGAAATTGTCATCTCTAAAGGGAGATATCTCACCTGTTCATCACAATTGTTGGGGTATTTCGTTATAAAGGAGAATTACTTTAACTGGGATGTATGGAATCCAGCAATGCCATAATTTCATTTATAAGGGATTTGTCCTGAAGGAGGAAACTTTAAATCAGTGTAGAGCAATGTCGTTTTTCCTTAGGAATCTTTCATGCTAAGAGAAGGACATTAGCTTGGATGTAAATAATCCAAAGGCTTGCCACTTACAGCAATTAGATGAAAGAGGAAATTACCAGGATAAAGAGGGACTACAGCTTGGATTTTTGAATCAACAAGTGTGTCACTTACAACAATTATCTGGGATTAGGTTTGTTTAATTTGTCTGTTTTGATGTGTGATTTGCAGAGAAATGTCTTCCTATAGGGAGAACTATGGATTTCCTCTGAGGGGATTTTTGGTTTTATGTACCTTGATCAAAGCCCAAGGTTGAAGCTAAAAGTTTGACTCTACTAGGGAGTTTTATATCTGTCTTGTACAAAGCCCAAGATTGAGGTTGAAAAGAGATTGACCCTTTTGGGGAGATCATTATACAAAGCCTAAGAGGAGGCTGGAAGGAATTGACTTTTTCGGGGAAATATTTTGTCTGTTTTGTACAAAGTCCAAGATTGAGGCTAAAAGGGATTGACTCCACTGTAGAGAGGTTTTATATGTGTCTTGTACAAAGCCCAAGATTGAGGCTAAAAGTTATTGACTGACTCAGCGGGAGAATATTTTTATGTGTCTTGTACAAAGCCCAAGATTGAGGCTAAAATTGATGAGGGATGATCATTATACAAAGCCTAAGAGGAGGTTGGTTGGTGAATTTCTTATATAAAGCCTAAGAGGAGGCTAGCTTCTGCTGAGGATTATTGAGATCCAGAGACAGGTCCAAATTGGGGAATCAACTCTTGCTGAGGATTACAGAAGAGTTGAGATATCAGAGACCATGTGGTTCTGATAGAGGGTTTATTGATAGAAATTTGACCCTAGCTAGGGATTTAGAATGGTATCTCAAAGATTGAGTTTTTAACCTTTGGAGGTTTCAACTCTGCTGGAGATTGATTAAGTGATCAGGGTTTTTTCCTGTGCTTTTAGGAAACTTGAGGGTTTCTTTGAGATCCAAGAGGAGATGAGACTGTCCAAGTCTACTGGTATGAAAAGGTTTATCTTTGTATGATGCCCAAGAGGAGGCTGATGTTTTAAGGGATGAGAATCAACCCTAAACTGATATGATGTTCTGAGATTCTGACTCTCTAGAGGATTGAACTAGCAAAATATGACTAGGTTCTGTTCTATACCTGTAGGAGGTCTTTGGGTCCTTGTACTAAGCCAAGAGGAGGCTGAGAACTTCTAAGAAGCCTGAGGGTCCTTGTACAAAGCCCAAGAGGAGGCTGGGAACTTTTAGGAAGCCTGTGGGTCCAAACCTACGAAAAGTTCAAGAAAGGTTTCACCAGGAATAATCCTTTCTTTAGTGATCAGTTCTAGGGTTTGAAGAAATTCAAGAGAGGTTTCACCGGGAATTAATCCTCTCTAGGGAAATGAATTTCTTGTACAAAATTCTAAGTAGTGACAGTCTTGAGAAAAGTTTCACTGGGAATAATGCCTTTCTCTGTTCCATATTGTATGAGCCCAAGAGGAGGCAAGACTGTATCTAGACTTTCCTATAGGGACTAGTTTTGACCATGTTTGAAAGAATAACCACTGGTTTGATCTAATACTAGACCTAATTGCCGGGGAAAACTCTAAGCAGATATATACAAGTATATATATATATATATATATATATATATATATATATATATATATATATATATATACAGATGAAATATATATAAACAAGTATGTAAAAGAAGATAATAGAACTTATAGGTGAGCAAGCTTCCAGTATTGTAAATACAGCTGTATGGTTAGTTATTCAAGAAATTGAAGAAAGTTTTGATAACAACTATGAATTTGAATCTAAATCAAAAAGGAAAGTTGTTTTTAAAATAATTTTTGGGGCTTATACTCAAGGATAGGCCCAGATGAATTCTTTTGAAAAGGCGATGATTGCGTCGTAGTTTTGAAAACAACAGAGGGACTTATACAATGACTGAGGCCTAAATTTATTGTATTTACAAAGGGGTGGGTCTTACGCTCTATTAAGAGGCCCAAAAGTGTTTTAATAAAGAAGAATAGGGCTTACAACTCAGGGAGAGGCCCAGATGAATAACAGTGATCGCACCGTCATTTTTGAAAATCGTATCGGGACTTATACAATGATTGAGGCCCAAAAATAGATTGTACAACAAGGGATGGGTCTTACACTATATTTGAGGCCCAAGAGTTTTAAAAAGAATAGAGAATGGGTCTTACAACTCAAGGAGAGAGGCCCAGACGATTCTGTTTAAAAGGCGGCGATCGCGCCGCGGTTTTAGAAAATACGGTGGGACTTATACAATGACTGAGGCCCAAATTTATTTATGTGAAAAGGGATGGGTCTTACACTCTATTAGAGGCCCAAAGTGTTTTGAATTAAGTTTGAAAAATCAAAATTTAGAGAAAGCCCTAATTTTGAATTTAAAAGATATAATTTTCAAAGGAAATTAAATAAAAAAATGATATAAAATATCAAATATATTCAAAAACAAGTTATCAACTTTGAAAAATATTTTGAAAAATCATGTTTAATCACATGAAAGATTGAAATTCATTTGGAATGAAAAGATCAAAGTGGGAATTTCATTTTAAAATGTTTAAAAACAAATAAAATGAAATAAATTACAAAAATTCTAACTATATTAAATAAATAATATAAATTGGATTTTTTTTTTGCAGAATAAAATAATTTAACATTTTTGTGACTTTTTAAAAAAAGAACCAATAAAAAATGAGAGAGAAATTAAATTTTGAAATCAATTAAATAAAATATCAAAAATTCAAATATTTGAAAATTTGAAAAAGGGCGCCAAGAACACTTGTTCTTGCCCGCGTGCCCTGTTTTGCCCAGATTTGCGTTTTCTCACTTTTCTATCTGATTACTCAATGGTTTTGCACGTTTCAAACACCAATCTTGCTCGTTTTTGAACAAGGATCACAACCATATAGATTAATTGCATTTATATTAAGTGTGGAGTGAGAAATCAGAGGATGAACTCAAGAACCCTAGTTTCAGCATGAACACTATGAAATTCCATACACAATTCATACATAGCAATTGATCGAGGGTTAACCCTCTATATACATGCAGAAACAAGATGGTAACTCAAAAATTCATTTATGATGCATGTAATATGGAGTTTGAAGGCTTCAGGCTTACCTCTTCCAGCTGGTGATATAATTCTATGTTGGAGGTGTTACAGATGTTGTGTAATGATCTGGATAGCTTCAATGGACCTCAGGTAATGTGTTTGAATGCTTGGAATGGATTGAATCAGCCCAAAACTTATTGTGGCACCTCAACTGCAAAAAGACCAAAAGCTTGAGCAAATGGATGGAGATTTTGTGATTCTGATGTTCCAGATGTGTCTCAGGGCCATGGATCACTCATATATGATGTATATAAGGTGTTGGAATGATTGGTTTGGTTTGAATTGGTTCCTATTTCAAAATTCGATAGTGACTTGAAATAGAAGGAAAATCTAGTTTTTGAGATGTGATTTTGAGGAAAGCATCAGTTTGGGTGCTTTGGTGTAATTAAACTGATCACAAATGAGCTCTATTTATAGTAGAGCAAGTTTATTTTTCAAGCATTAGTGAATGGCAACTGGTGCAGGTCTTTGGCCAATGGTTGTATAAAGGAATCCAAGTCTTCTATAGCCATTGACTTGGCTCAGTGCAGCAGGTTATTGTAGCTTTGGTTCAGAGATAAGGCTTGACTCAATTCAGTTAGCAATGTCTTGATGCTTGCCACCTTGTGAATCTATTGAATGCATTGGAACAATATTGGAGTCTTTGAGATTTTTAGCCTTTTTAGGGGACACATAGCTACATATAGATCCTTGGACTTGGGAGGCTTATGGATCAGACATTGTCCCTTAGATGTTATCTCTTGAGGTGTCCAAATGGATAACAGGGCTTGTAATTTTCTGATTTAGCTAATTCGAGCAAATGACCTATAATCTACCTTGGGAAGAAACCAGTCTTTGATGCCATGTTCCAAGGGTTGTAACTCCCTACTTAAATTAAATTTGGAGATGATCTGGTACTTGTTGGAAAGCTCTCATGACATACTTTAACTTTGATGTTCACAGATGGACATGGTTCAACTTGGATCAAGGTGAAAAATGGCCTCAAAGTTTGGAAAAAGTGAAACAGATTATGACTTGTTGAAAATTTTACTAAGTGTTGGAAAAAGTTGTCATTTCCACTTTTTGTGATTTTGATCAATCCATAACTCACAATGATTTGGAATCTTTTTTAGTTGACACTTTTGAAGTATGTCATGTGAACTTTCATTTGAGCTTTGGATGGAAGAAAAAAGCCTTAGGGTTTGGGAGTTATAACCTAGCAAAGTTGGGTAAAAACCACGTTTGTTCCATAACTTGGAAAATTTTAAGTTTTCTAAGGTTGCCCCTTTTGCAAGTTACCTCACTTTTCTTGATTTTTCTTGATGAATGATGATCAAAACCATACATTAACATTGTTTTGGACTTAGGGGAACCATATTTGTGAAAAATTCCAAAAAGTCAAACTTGATTTTGGGCACAGTTGACTTTTTGTCAGATGAAATCCAAACTGTGTGATCATTTGTGCAATCAAGTTCTTGACCCAATTCAAACCTAATGGATGGATTCCATAGGTGTTTTAGTGTGTCTTGAATCATGTCCTAAGGTTTGGGAGCATGTCTTGGTCCAAAGTCAAAGGTACAATTGACTTTTTCTTCAAAACCCTAATTGTGGTCCAGATGAATTTGAAACTTGTGAATCAAGCTATCTTGGATCAATCCATTGTTGTAAATGGATCAATGTAGTCTATTTGAGGCCCTCAAATCATGTCTTGAGGTCTTGGCTCATGCTTTAATCCAAAAGTCATCTTAGGGGTGAATTAGGTCAAGAAACCTTAATTCCTGATTTTTGATGAATGCTTCCCCTGAGGTTGTTTTGAATTTAAGATTGGGTCCATAAGGTCCCTTTTAGTATCTTGGGTCATGCTTTGAAGCATTGGCTCATGCCCAGAGGAAAATTTTCATATGGAGGCCTTGGTCGACCAAAATCCTAATTTGGTGACACTGGCGATCTTGAGGCTTGATCCACTTGGAATGTTGCAACTTTGTGCTTGATTCTTTATATGGGAGTCATCTTGATCCTTTATGTGTGTTTGAGAGATTAGACAAGTTGAATATCATGTCATTTCTTTATTGATCCTTTGTTTAAGTGCTCTGAGAGGGCTCAAAACCCTAATTCTTGGTTGTAGTGAAAGTTCAACAATCCTTGAGGAGATTGATGAGGCATGATGGCACATCCATATTGTGGCAATGATTTGCACAATGATGGGAGATATTGGTGGTCAAAATTTGGGGTATGACAAAGTCCAAAAGTACAAGGGAGACCAAGTGGTATGATCATGGAGGTAACAAATTCTCCTAAGTAAACCTTAAAATAAAACTAACTTTACATATGAACAACAACCTTAAAATAAATTATTTTTGGGGAAAATTTTAATGTCAAAATAAAATAGGCAAAAAGAGTGAAAAGATACAAAAAGAATGGGTTAAAAAACCCTAAAAATGGAGAAGTTATGATCTTTTAAAATTTGTGAAGAAAACATAAAAAAAAAACAAGTGATAAAAAAATAAGGGATGGGTCCTAGAGGGATTTGAACCCACGCCCTTGGCCTTAAGTTCAAAACCAATAACCAGCTGCGCTGGTTGTTAGACTTGTATAACATGTGCACTTAGAAAAATAAAAGGAAGTTTCAAGTGAAATGTTTCAAAAATAACGCGCGTTGGCAAAAGGGTTGATGGCATGGATCGAACCCAGGTCATGAGGATCAGAAGGCAAGGCAAGGCAAGGGTTGCGCCACTGGGGTAGCCGTTACATCCAGTCATGTAATTCAATCTAAATAATAATATATGAAACGCATTTTCTAGGCCCTTGAAAGGCGCCATGCCAAGGTTCAAACCTGGTTGTGACCTAAACCGAACCAGTTGCAAAAACAAACTTATCTCTCTCAAAAATCCATGAAAATGAAAGTTGTAAAAACCTAAATTGTGTGATTTTTAACAAAAGAATCCAATGGTCCAGCTGGTTTTGGCAAAAGGTGTCTCTAATTCAAAACACGAAAGGGGTCTCAAAATGAACTCATTCTTGCATTTTCTAATACACAGTCCACTACAGCTATGCTAAGTCACATTCAATGAGCCAAACACATTATATACAACTTATTTAAGCTAATCATGTTCAGTTCACATAAAAAATCAACATGTTTCAAAGAGTTGTAGTTTGAGATGACTTACCTCTTGTAGCCAAACTTGCAGTTTCCAAAATAGGAGCTCCAGCAAGAAGCCAGTGACTTGAAAAACTCCTAAACACCTCTTTGATCCTCTCTAAATGCTTGGAAACCAATGAAAGTGACTAGACTGAGATATGCCTTCTTCTTTCAAAAACAAACAAAATGACCAAGAAGGAACTTGAAGCAAATGGTGTTACAGTTGGTGAAGTAAACTTGGGACACCTTAAGAATGATTTATGGAAGGCTTTTGAGGTGTTGGAATGAATGGAAGTGGAAGGAATCAAGACTGGTCCACAAAAGTGCAGAAAGTCAACTTTCTTTAGGTTTGAGAGTTGACTTTTGGTTCTGGGAGGTTTTTGATAGTGTTGATGATTTGAACAGCTCTAACACATGTTTTGTGATGTGTTAGAGTGGCTGGTTTAGTGATTTTGTGTTTGGAACTGGTTTTGGAAGTGTTTATGCAAATGGTGGATTCTTGGCACAAAGGAGTGACTTGCTGCAAGAACTGGTTTTGGATGGTTTGATGAGTGTCTTTGCTCTGAGTTCTTGTGTGTTTAGAAGTGTGAAATTATGCCCTATTTATAGGTACAAGGATGAGAGGGATCAGATTGCAGAATTTTAACTTGGTTGGTTTTGGTTTGAACTTGTTTTGGTTGAAATGCAAGTGGTGGTTTGCAAGAGTTTGAAGTTATAATGCCAAGTACCAGCTTTCCTAAAGTTGTTGGAAAGTTCAGACACATTACTTCGGCACAAAGAAAGGATTTGGTGCAGAGGGAACCATTTAGAGGCACAAGACAAGTTGACCTTTGGTTAAAGGGGCTTTATGTAAATGGAAGTGTTAACTTTGTGCCAAAAATAGAATGATTCATGAGGTAAAGCTTCTATTTGTTGGATAATGCTTCCAAACTCGTGCAAACCTCTGAGTAAATGAAGATTTTCAAGTAATCACATATGATTTGCAAATATTTACTGCATTGGAATGGTTTTGCTTCAAGTGCATCAAATGGAAAACATGAAAAATCAAGTTTCAACAGCCTAATTTCATGGTTTCAAAACTCACAGCTCACACATTGGATTGAGGTGTTCTATTACTTTTTGGAAAGCCCAAAGTATGCTCTACAATGTTCATGTTCACTAATGATGTAAAATGTGGTTGAAGTTGGCTGCAAATTAGGGCAAAAATGTGAAATTTCACTAAGTCCTAAACTTGACTTAAACTTCCAAGCCTCATAACTTAAAAACTAAGCCTCTTTTGGGGAATGACCCTCTAATACACTTTGAAGTTCATAATGAGGGCTTCAAATTGAGCTTTGGATCACAAAAAATGGATGTGTGGATTGAAAGTTATGACTCTTCAAAGTTCACACAAGGACTAGGTTTTTCCACACTTAGAAAAATTTCATTCATCCAACTTTGCCCTTTTTGCAAGAAACCTCTTAAATCTTGATTCCTCATGCTCTAATTCAAAGATCAAACATGTCTTGATGGAATATGGCTTGAATACTTCATCTTGGACCCAAAGTACCAAAAGTCAAAGGTTTGACTTTTCAGACAAAACCCTAGTTTCTTCATGAATTCCACTGTGTGATCCTTGATGATCTTGCTTTCTCAAACTTCCCAAACATCAATAGATGACTTCCAAGGGTGTAGTGAACATATGGAATCATGTCCCAAGACTTGGGATCATGCCTTGGTCAAAAGTCAAAGGCATGGTTGACTTTTCCTGACAAACCCTAATTTGGGGTCAGATGAACTTGAGGCTCATTGCACTTGTGATGGGAGCCAAACACTTGATTTCTTGATGGATAAGGTCTCTTGGATGTATGTAAGCTTAATTGGTTGATGAACCAATCAAGACATTGATTGATCACGCCAAGATTCCCATGCAATCCCTTAGGTCAAAACCCTAATTCCACAACTCCTGATTTTATGGTTTCTCTTTGATTTCTCTTGATCCAATCACATGAGACCATGGAACATGTTTTGAAAACCTCATGATTAGCCCTAAGATCAATGATTGAGCTTTTGGATCCTTAGTTGACTTTCTTGACCAGATGAATTCAAACACCTTTCTTGACCATCTAGTGAGCACTTGGGATGGATGTATTGAGCCAAGAAGTGTCTAAGGAAGCCTTGAAAAGCATGAGAGTTTGGCTTGTGGATCTTGTTCTTTCCTTCTACAATACCCTAGCTTTCATATAAAAGAACAAACTAGCAAAATATGATGGTTAGTTGATAATGCATAAATGATTGAACCCTAATGCAAATGCAAGATGTCATGACATCTAAGGGGTAAATTTTGGGGTATAACAGTTACCCCTATTTAAATAGCATCACCGGATGGCGCGAGCGACGATAATCCTCGCGAAATCATGGTGAAAGGTGTTTAAATATAGCAAACCAAAAATTTTGCCCTTAGATGTAATGATATGCTAAGGACAGACAGAAGTATGCAAATGCTGACATGCCATGAACTTCTAATATGATGATATGATGGCATGATGGTGCAAAATGCAGACAAAACAAGACAAAAAGGGGACAAAGGTCAAACACCCACAGATGAGACCTACCTGGGGAATGACTTAGAAGTCACTGGGATTAGAAAAAACTAAGGAGAACTCCAAAGATCTTCACCAGAGGTGGAATTGAGACAGTTGTTCTCCACTGGGGAATGATCCAGGGAGATGAGCGACAGGTTCAGATATGACCGGACAACTTCGGGGACGGAAAAAAAGGTAGACGAGCTCTTTACTGGGGATGTAACTAGAAAGAAAATATGATCGCCACTGGGGATCAATTTGAAACAAAGGATAGACACCCAACAAAAATATTTCCTGGAGATATCTTATGTTAAAGAGTTCAAACGAGATCTTCAAGAAAAACCAGAAAAGACAGAGACAAACACAAACTTGCATGCGCCAAATGATGATAATCACAAGGACTTTCAAAGAAATATTGGTGATTACCAATCTCAAGATACTAATAATGATTAGACTTAGAAAACATGCCAGTAAATACTGGACTTTTCCGAGGATATTGGTAATGACCAAACCTCTGCTGGGGATAAGATTGTAAGATGCCAATAATGATTGGACTTTTGAAAAGCATGCCAGTAATCACTGGACTTTAACACCAATAATGATTGGATGAAAAACATGTCAGTGAACACTGGACTTATACGATACCGATAATGAACGATATTGAAAATAATGCCAGTAAACACTGGACTTGAGATACCAATAGAGACATACAATTATGACTGATCAATTAAGATTGGATTTTGAACAATGCCAGTAAATACTGGACTTGAGATATCAATAATGATTGACTTTTGAGGTAATGTCAGTGGACACTGGACTTAGAGTACCGAAGAAACAGGTCTTTAGACGATGCCAGTAAACACTGAACTTTATAATACCAATAATGATTGGATTTTTTTTCAAAGCACACCAGTGAAAACTGGACTCAAACGATACCGGTGATGATCGATATTAAAACAAGGCCACTAAACACTGGACTTTATAATACCAATAATGATTGGATTTAAAACATGCTAGTAAACACTGGACTTAACGATATCGACGATGATCGATATTAAAACATGCCAGTTAACACTATACTTTTACAAATGCCGATAATGTTTGGCCTAATGACAGAGGTTAAGCAACAAATGGGACATTACCGGGGTTGCATAGTGATGACTAAGCTTCCCGGGGAATATGGATAATAACCAAACTTGACGCATGCTGGTGATAATCGAATGCAAGCAGGACATGGATGACGATCCACGAACTCAAAGAGATACTTACTATGAACAGGTTGAGGTAAAAGAAGTAAAGACCCAAAAGAAACACACCAAATGCTAAAATGCACATGATATGGTATGATGCGAATGTCCAATGTTATACAAGAGGCAACTCTGACGAGAGGCAAAAAGACTGGGGAAAAGGGGAAATGGATAACATATCCACTTCAACAAGCCATACTCAATCTAAAGAGAACAGCCGCTCAAGGGTCTAATAGGAAATGTTCTTCTTTCACCTGAGGAGGTAAAGACTTTCCAATTTCAAAAAACATCTGTGGATGATACTGGGGAGAATTCCTTTGTATCATGGTAATCAGTCATCACTGAAACATCCAATCCAAGAGGCATTGCCAGCTAATCTTGCTTCATTGGGGAATTACACGCCAGATGGTTTAACAGTGCTTTCGTCACAACATGATCCACTGGGGGAGCATTTGATTTTACTAAATCGCCCCAAGAGCCAAAGTAGATTATGTTTTCATTGTGTTTCACAAAAAAATTGTTTTTATTTCAAAATCTTTCCGCTTTCAAAACCATTATTAATGAATAAATGAAGTTTTTCATAACAAGAAAAGAGTAGAGAAATGATAAATATCAAATAATGAAAGGTTCAATAATTCTGATTTTATTAGAATGGTAACTTGCGAATGGCAAAGTTCCATGGATCATTACAATTGGGAAATGGCAATAAGAAGAAGGTTACATAGTATTCAATGACCACTACTATCCCTAATGACTAAGAATCTTTCAAAGCCTTGCTGCTGATGAGAGTTAATGAGCTTGAAATTTTGCTTGAATTTCTTGGCATTGGTGACAACCCTTCTGACACAGTGAAACGCCTGTTGTCCCTAACTTTTGCCTGGATCGCCCTTTCGGGGTTTCAACCCACCGGGACGCTCTTTTTTGCCTAGGCCGCCCTTTTGGGTTTTCAACCTAGCGAGCTCTTTTTTTATTTATTTAATCCCTAACTTTTGCCTGAGTCTCCTTCATAGGTTTTGACCCACCGGGATACCCTTTTCTTGCCTAAGTCGCCATTTCTGGTTTTCGAATTAACGAGCTCTTTAGGCGTAATATTTTCTTACTGTGTTAGCATTTACAAGGTGTGAGAGTTGTTCACCATCCATCGTCGTAAGAATTAGGGAACCTCTTAAGAATACAGTCTTCACCACAAATGGGCCTTCATAATTAGGCGCCCATTTTCCACATACATCCCTTTGAGATGGCAAGATCTTTTTGAGTACGAGTTCCCCTTCTTGGAATTCACGAACACGGGCCTTCTTATCAAATACCCTTTTCATCCTTTTCTAATACAAATGACCATGACACATCGCAGTCAGACGCTTGTCATCGATGAGGTTCAGCTGATCATATCTTTCTTGGACCCACTCTGCTTCATCAAGCTTGGTCTCCATCATAATTCTCAAAGATGATACCTCTACTTCAATGGGAAGAACATCGTTCATCCCATACACCAAAGAAAAAGGGGTTGCCCATGTCGAAGTCCGAACCGATGTTCTATACCCATGCAAGGCAAACGGTAACATCTCATGCCAATCCTTATAAGTCTTGACTATTTTCTGCAAGATATTTTTGATATTCTTGTTAGCAGCTTCGACAGCTCCATTCATCTTGGGACAGTAGGGTGAAGAATTATGATGTTCAATTTTGAAGCTATCACGCAGCTCCTTCATTGTCTTGTTATTCAAATTTTTTCCATTATCTGTTATGATCCTATTTGGAATTCCATAACGACAGATAATTTGGTTCTCGATGAAGCGGTCAACCACTTTCTTGGTCACGTTGGTGTAGGAGGCAGCCTCAACCCACTTTGTGAAGTAGTCAATAGCCACTAAGATGAACCGGTGACCATTAGAAACTTTTGGCTCAATTACTCTAATCATGTCGATGCCCCACATGGAGAACGGCCAAGGTGATGACAACACATTCAACAATGTTGGAGGTACATGCACCTTGCCAGCATAAATTTGGCATTTGTGGCATTTTCTGGCATATTGGATGCAATCAGTCTCCATAGTTAACCAATAATATCCAGCCCTCAAGATCTTCTTAGCAATGGCATGCCCATTGGCGTGAGTGTCAAATGCTCCTTCATGAATGTCTTGAATTAACAGATCTGCTTCTTGTTTGTCAACACATCTTAGTAAAACCATGTCATGATTCCTTTTGTATAGCACATCATTACTGAGGAAAAACTTGGACGACAACCTCCTCAAAGTCTTCTTGTCAAGAGTTGAAGCATTAGCAGGGTATTCTTGGTTCTTCAGATAATTTTTGATGTCATGAAACCATGGTTTCCCATCCACCTCTTCTTCAATCAACTGGCAATAGGCTGGTTCAGTCTTGCGCTCAATTCTGATTAGTGGCGCCTCATTAACAAATCTGACCTTCCACATTGAAGCTAACATGGCTAAAGCATCAGCTATGTGGTTTTCTGATCGCGGAACATGACAGAAAGTGATCTCATCAAAGTATTGGATCATCTCCATAATATAAGCACGGTACGGGACCAACTTCGCGTCTCTAGTTTCCCATTCACCTTTGACTTGATAGATAACCAGAGTAGAATCTCCACTGACTTCTAAAATCTTGATTCTATGGTCAATAGATGCATCCAACCCTAGAATGCACGCTTCATATTCAGCAATGTTGTTCGTACATTCAAAATCTAACCTTGTTGTAAACGGGGTATAACCACCATCAGGGTTCATCAACACAGCGCCTACACCATGCCCACTGTAGTTAGAAGAACCCTCAAACATCATTTTCCAATGGGAACCAGGTTCAGGACCTTCATCAGGGCCTGGCTCTTCACAGTCTTTCTTTATCAACATAATGTCTTCATCTGGGAAATCGAACTTGAGGGGCTCATAGTCTTCCAAAGGCTGATCTGCAAGGTAATCTGACAAGACACTCCCCTTGATAGACTTCTGAGTGACGTACTGAATATCATATTCTGATAAGAGCATGTGCCAACAGGAAAGTCTTCTGATTTGAGCAGGCTTTTCAAAGATATACTTTATTGGGTCCATTTTTTAGATCAATAAAGTAGTATGACATATCAGGTACTGCCTCAAACGCCTGAAGGCCCATGCTAAAGCGCAGTAAGTCTTTTCCAGGAGTGAATAATGGCTTTCGCAATCAGTAAACTTCTTGCTCAAATAGTAAATGGCATGCTCTTTACGCCCAGATTCATCATGTTGGCCCAAAACACAGCCCATTGATCCTGCCAATACAGTCAGATACATGAAGAGGGGTTTTCCTGGAACAGGTGGGACCAAGATCGGTGGTTCTTGCAAATAACTCTTGATTTTGTCAAAGGCCTGCTGGCAGTCAGAGTTCCACTCTACAGTTTGGTCTTTGCGAGGTAGCTTGAAGATCGGCTCACAAGTGGGAGTCATATTGAAGATAAACCTGGAGATGTAATTCAAACGACCAAGAAAACCTCTTACTTGAGACTCAGTTTACGGAGCTGGCATTTCTTGAATAGCTCGCACTTTGTCAAAGTCCACCTCAATTCTTTGTTGACTAACGATAAAACCGAGCAAATTTCATGATCTAACACCGAAGGTACATTTGGCAAGGTTCAACCTCAATTAATATTTCCGGAGTCTTTTGAACAGTTTCTGAAGGTGATCCAGATGGTCCTCCTCACTCTGGGATTTAGCAATAATATCGTCACATATACCTCAATCTCTTTATGCATCATATCATGGAAAACAGTTACCATAGCTCTTTGATATGTTGCCCTTGCATTTTTCAAACTGAAGGGCATGACCTTGTAGCAACAAGTCCCCCAAGGAGTGATGAACGTAGTTTTGTCCATGTCGGCAGGATCTATTCTAATTTGGTTGTAACCGGAGAAACCATCCATAAAGGAGAAAACTGCAAAACGGGCTGTATTATCCATGAGAGTGTCGATATGTGGCAGAGGGAAATCGTCCTTTGGACTTGCCTTGTTAAGATCCCTATAATCCACACACATTCGGACTTTGCCATTCTTTTTCATCATGGGCACAATGTTAGCCACCCATTCAGGGTATTTTGAGACTGCCAGAAATCCTGCATCAAGTTGTCGTTTGACCTCATCCCTGATCTTGAGAGCCATGTCAGGCCTACTTCTTCGAAGTTTCTGTTTCACTGGCGGGCACTCGGACTTGAGTGGTAGTTTATGAACTACTATGCTTGTATCCAAACCAGGCATGTCCTGATAAGACCATGCAAACACATCCACATACTTTTCAAGAAGCTTTATCAACCGTTGTCTGACCTCTGCCCCTAGCATTGCCCCAATCTTGACTTCCTTCTTATCCTCATTGGTACCAAGATTGATGGTGTCAACTTGTTCCTCGTGTGGCTAAAGATCTGTGTACTCATACTCACACATTTTTGCCAACTCATCTGGGACTTCATAATCTTCTTCTCCCTCATCATCAGCTTGGTAGATGGGTGAGTCAAAGTCAATGGTGAAAGTAGGGTCATTGAATACAACAATTTTGTGGATTATTCTACATGGTGGAGGGATTTATTTTATTAAAATGCACAAAATTAAATGCAAGAAGAATTTTTGGTATTTTTGAAAAAGATTGCCATTTTCCCTTAAAAGCAAAAAAATGGTAAATGAAAACAAGAGAGTTTAACAAAACATATTCATTGATTAATAAAAGTTGAAAGTGGTGGCCCATACAAAATAGTCTGATAGCCTTGGGCACGGCTATGGAATTGAAAACAAACAACAAAAGCAAACATATTACTCTGGCACACAGGAATCTCAATAGCTTCCCAATTATCTAGTGCGGTGTCACACTGAAATACCAAATGGCTGACATCCTCATCTTCCTCTTCTTCTATCACGGCATTGACCTGATATCCTTTGCTGACGAATACTTCCTGGATTGTCTTTGGTCGCATTGTTGTAGAAGCAGATGTTTTATCACGAGTTGGTTTGTAACCCAACCCTTGATACTTCTTCCTTTCTTGAACTTCAATAACCTTGCCTCAGCCTGCGGGCACACCTTCTTTCAGGGAAGACTGTATACTCTTGAGTGAAACAAAAGATGGATTACTCGGGACCACCGCCTCTTCAATGTCCAACATGACAGTATTGGCTATTTCAAGGGCTTAGAAAGAAGTTTCCAAAGCATCCTCATCAGCCTCTATGTAGCGAAAGGAAGACAAATTACTGACCATCAAGTCCTCTTCACCATGTATGATAACCAGCTTATCATCAATTACGAACTTCATCTTTTGGTGTAATGTTGAAGTTACAGCACCAGCTTCATGGATCCATGGCCTCCCAAGTAGGCAGCTGTAGGCAGGATTAATGTCCAACACTTGGAATGTGATGTTGAAAACATGCGGGCCAATTAAGATTGGTAGCTCAACTTCACCCATTACAGATCTTCGTGAACCATCAAAAGCTTTGACAACCAGGGAGGTGGGTTTCATTTCAGCCCCTTTGTAAGCCAACTTTTCAAGTATCCTCTTAGGTAAAACATTTAGAGAGGAGCCTGTGTCCATGAGGACTCTTGCCAAAGTGTCTTCTTGACATTTCACGGATACATGTAAAGCAAGATTCTGATTTGGACCTTCTCTAGGTAACTCCTCCTTGCTAAAGTTGAGGGTGTTACAAGCGGTGATATTTGCAATTATACTGTCAAACTGTCCGGTAGTGATATCTTGAACAACATGGGCTTGGGCCAATAACTTTTGTAAAGCAGCTCGGTGGGCAGGTGAGCTCAATAACAGAGACAAGATTGAAATTTTAGAGGGAGTCGGTGAAGCTGATCCACCACTTTGTAGTCACTTCTTTTGATAATCCTCAGAAACTCAACATCTTCTTCACTTGTAACCACTTCCTTTTTCTTGTCCTTGGCAGGCACAGGAGCAACGGTTTCTTTGGGCACGGTCCCCTTGAAGAGGGGAGTATAAATTTGACCACTTCGTGTCATCTTTCCAGCCCCAGCTATATTAGTTACTTCTTCACTAGTAGTTCCCACCTCTTTCCTTGGAACCACACTTCCAGACTCTTTGTCAATCACAGTAGCTTCATATTTCCATGACACAACATTAGAATCTCTAAAATAAAAAGGAACAGGCTGTCGAATGATTGTCGTCCTCGGTTGATTGGCAGTAGAAGTAACAACAGATTCTGACGTGTTGAACACTGACTTTGGTTTATTGAAGATAGAGACCACAGAACCTAGCTTCGGCACATTAAAGATGGGTACTTTCTCTCTTGATTCTGGTAAATTCACTATGGGCTCAATTATCGCGACCTCCTCTTTCTTCACTTTACTGACTACTTGTAGAAAACCTTCATTAATCAAACTTTGAACGTCATCTTGAACCAATTTGCATCCTCTGACACTGGCATCACAGTCTTTACAGTCATTGTGGCAAACCTTTACCAAACCAGCTTCGAACAATTTTGAATGGAAAATTTTGACAGGAGTCTTAATTTTAGATGCATCCATGATCAACACCTCGTCACTCTCACTTTTGATAGCATTTAGAGTCCCATGTGTAGGCAATGGGTTATTCTTCACATTTGGCTGATTATCCCCAAAGGACAGAATCTTCTTCTCCATTAAACCCTTCATAATATATTTCAACGCAAGGCATCCTTCTAGGTCATGACCGACAGCGCCTTGGTGGAATACATAGTGGGAATTAGGGTTATGAAATTGCACTGACTTTTCTGTAGGTGGGCCCAAGGGTCTAGGGGTGATCAAACCTTGTTGGACCAAAGAAGGGTAAAGCTCTGTGTAAGTCATTGGAATAGGAGGAAATGAAGGCTTTGCCACTTGTCTTTGGTAAGAAGCGTTTGATTGAGGGGCTGGTGGCCTCTGCTGTTGGTAAGCTGGAGCACTGGGTGCTTGTTGATAGTTGAGCTGTTGTTGATAAATGGGCGCCTGTTGTGCAGGCTGATAATTTGGAGCTTGATGATTGAAAGTTGGGGTCACAGCTACCATATAAGGTTGTGGGGCAAACTGCACAGGGTAATTGGTGGTTGAACAAAACCTGGGTTAGACTGCTATTGATAAACTGGCTGTTTCCAAACTTATTTCTTCTTTCTGCCTGTCATGACTGCATATGTCTCCCCTTTTTTCTTTTTATGGAAATTACTGGGAGGTTTCTTGTTGTTGCTATTGCTTGAATTCTTTGAAGAACTAATCACCTTGCCACTCTTCAAACTGGCTTCCACTTTCACACCCACAACCACAATGTCAGCAAAATTGGCAGAAACACTACTAATCATCCTTTCATAAAACTCGGGCTTCACAGTGTCTATGAACCAATCAGCTAGTTCCTTTCCAGACAATGGAGGTTCCACCTGGGAAGTAGTTTCCCTCCAGCGCTGAGCATATTCTTTAAAGGACTCTGAGTTGTTCTGAGACATACTTAAAAGTTGCCTGCGATCTGGGGCCAAATCCATATTATACTTGTAATGTTTCACACAAGCATCTGACAGATCTTGAAAACTGTGAATTCTGGACCGGTCCAAACCCATATACCATTTAGCAGAGGCTCTTTTCAAGCTATCTTGAAAATAATGGATCATTAGCTTGTCATTATCCACATATGCTGCCATTCTTCTGTGGTACATAATCAAGTGCAACTTTGGGCACGTCGCCCCTGAATATTGGTCGAAGCTTGAAGTCTTGAACTTTGACGGAATCACTAAACCAGATACCAAACACATATCTCTAGCATCAGTACTAAAGCTGTTACTGCCTTCCATTGCTCTCATCTTTCTTAGAATGGTTTCCACACTTTCTTTCAGCCTTTCATGACGCTCATCCCCTTCTTTAGACACTTCGGGGAAATCATAAACCGGTGGTGGATTATGGAAAATGGGGTGCACTTGAGCTTGCACGGTTGGTGGAGCAAAGGTGGGGATGGCTTGAGAGTTCTCATATCCCACAAGAACAGCCTGTTGAGTAGTTGTAGCAATTGGTGGAGGCACAAAACCAGGAGGCAAACCAAATGGTGGCACAGAAGCGGTGTTGATATTTGTAGAAGGTTCCACAGTTGGAGTGACAATCTCAGAGATTACGGTGGTCTGGGTATCCATCTTTGCCTTGATAACTTGTAGGGCTTCCATGATCTGTCCTACACTTCTTCGTAAGTCATCCAATTCATTGCTGACCCTATCCAATTCACCGTTCTGCTCAGACATCCTTTGGCGAGCTTGGGCTCTAGTGTTGTATCTGCATCGGAGATTGAGTGTGACGGTTTCTGAAGATAAGGCGACAGGATGAGACACGACAAGAAAGAATGCACATGTTATGACATAAAAGAATGATACAAATGCAAATATAGTTGGTTTTAAGGAACACATCAGAGACATTTCAAAATAAGCTTCCATTCATTAATTTTGAGAAAAGTTACAACTTTTAAAGTACATTCAAGAAGCTCAAAATACAAAGAGAGAAAAAAAAGCTAGGCCTAAAAAGTCCCAAGTAGTCCTATTTAGAAAGGCTCCACTCCATGCATCCTCTTCTATCTCTTCATCTTGTCGTTCTCCAGAATCAGCTTGTCAACAATTCCTTTCCAAGCACCAGATGTTGGGGGAATACTTGAATACTCGTGACTACTGGAAGTTGGTTGTACGCTAGAGAAAAATAAATTCTCTTGCGCCACGTGCCTCTCTATTACATGTCTCTCGAGTAGCTCAATTAAATCATCCTTCTCTTTTAGTTGTTTCTTCATCTCCATATGTTCAGCACAGATGGCATGGTATTTCCCTTCCCACGTGTCTCGCTCAAGTTTCATCCTTGCCAGAGTTTCCTGATATTCTTTCATCCGCTCAATAGGGATGGTAGAAGATGACACAATGGTAGGCTTTGGAGGTCTCTCGGGGAGGTATGGCATCTTAAGATCATGAGCTCGGGATCGAACCCACTGAAGGAATGGTTCCAAGGCTACACAATTTCTCTTTCCTAAGTCATTCTTAGTTCTCTTATGGAGCGTTCCCCAAGCATGTAAAACTCTATCCTTAGTTTCTGCACTGGCTTCCTTGTTAAGATAGAAGAAACTAGACAAAAGGATGTTCTTAGGCTTGTCTTCCATAGGGTACCCAAACTGGCGTCTAGCAAGAATAGGTTTGTAACTAATCCCACCTCTGATACCAAGGAGTGGCACATTGGGGAATTGGCCACAACTATCAATGATGACCCCTTTGTCATAAGCTGAGTCGTACCAAAACACATCAGTGTGAGTGAGAGATATGATTCTCTGAGACCAACGGAGCTTGTCTAGATTATCTTTAAAGCGTGTTGTCCGAGGCAAATGTGACAAACCACTTGTAAAGAAAAGGTGCGCAACACAAGATGGTACCATTTCCCTTGAGAGTTCTATGATGAATTGAGTGATAAGTATCACCAAGCAATGCGGGTACAGGGTTTCCACTTAGGAAGATTCGAATGGCGTTGATATCAACAAACTCTTCAACATTAGCAAACAAAACCAAACCATAGATAAGTAATTCGAAGATTGCTTCAAAGGCATCCGTGTTGTTCATCTTAGCTAGGTAGAAAGCTTTATCTATCAAGAACTTAGAGGGTAGGCCCTTGATTCCATTCTTGGTGGTAAGGTTAGCCTTGACTTCAGACATCTCCAAGTGAATAGTATCAGCAATATCCTTTGGTGAAGAATCTTTTCTAAACCACTGAAAGGCTCTTGTTCTAATACAGGTAGACCAAACCAATAAGAATACTCCTCCAATGTTGGAACAAGTTGGTAGTTGGGAAAGGTGAAGCAATGGTAAAGAGGGTCGTAAAACTATACCAACATGTCAAGAACTCCATCCTCCATCTTAGTCCTAAGGATACCAATCAACCTTCCATAGCATTTTCTGAAGTCTTCAGGGCAAGACACCAAAGCTCCAGCTTTTTCAACTCTACCAAATTGGGCTTCTTGAAATTGTACTTCTTAGTGTTCCTTTACTCAAGATTCATGATACCTATGATTTGCAAAGGAAAGGATGACTGAGTTCATTAAAACCAACAATGGATGCAAAGATGAATGTAAGCAATGCACAAAACATACAAGAACATATATACATTCAACAAAACACACAAGGCCTAGGTTTAGGGGTCACATGTGTGGAGCCATGGTCTACCCATCCCAAAAGGTTTGTACTATGGGTTTATTATCTGTAGAACAGGGTTCTAAAAAGTTCCCAGAGTCATTGATAAATCTTTCGGATATTATCAGCCTACACGACTACTCGTGCGGGTTAATAATATTCTCAAGATAAACTCGTCTGAGTGTAGTATCGCATGACAACCATCACAGGTATACACCTAGATAATCACTGCAGTATGTCCTAAAAAGGCCATGTGGGGTAAAGGGTAACTAAAAGTCCTCAGTATCACGGACTCCAAGGTCAGAAAGAGTGACATCAATACGACTACTCGTATCAGACATCAATAATCCCAAAGGGGCCTCCACTAAGCGTGGTCATCATATGCCAAACATGTTAAGACTACTCCTAACAACCGACTATTGATTACACCACAATCCTATCATATGTGTGCTCTCAAGTTCGGGTTAGGACTTATCTCACCACTCAAATGTAGCAACCCTGCCAAACAGAAGAACCCAAGCAGATACAGATATACAAATATATACATATATACAGGCAAACAAACATATAAATAACAAAAATGCAAACAAGGTAGGCTTAACCCTTTTTCAATATGAATTCCCTAGTGAAGTCGCCATTTCTGTTGCGGTGAGAATCGGATACCAAGCTATTAATTAACTTGATTCACACATCTTTGAAATTCACCACCGAGCTTTTATTTATCCAAAGGAAAGGCTAAAGATCGAAGAAAACCCTAATTACGCTATGTAAAGACACAGCTAAGAGATCTAAGGTTTGGGGGTTGGTTATACCTAGGGAAGGTGTTAGCATCCTAGATATCTGTAGTACGCTACAGGAACCTCTTGCTTGTATTTGTGTTATGTTAAAGTTTGCTTGCTAAGGGTAATGTGCTAAGGTAAAGACCTAAGGGTATATACACTAAGTATGCTCACTAAGACGTCGCATCACGTGCCTACGTATCCTAATAAGGATGGAATCAGAGCATTCGTAGTTCACCTCACTAAGGGTGAGGAACCATTGATTATAGTCAAAATTCCAAGCGGAATGAGTGTGATACTCATATAGAGTTGAAGAACTCTCTAAGTCTAAGTTGAAAGGGTAAGTCTAAGAGGTTGACTTTGAACAAATTCAAAAGGGAAGTGAATACTCATTATGATGAGAATCACATAGAGTTTAAGAACTCTATCCTAATGTCTAAGTTAAAAGGGTGAATGGCTCTAATAAGGCCAAAGGGAAATGGAACATCATTATGATGATGCTCACATAGAGTTTGAAGAACTCTAGGTTAATCCTAAGTTGTAAGGTAAGTGGCTCTAATGAGGCCAAGGAGGAAAGTAAGCAACTATGATGATAGAGCTTACAAGAGGGGTAAGGATCCTAACCTAAGCTAGGTCAAGGAGAAGTGGCTCTAATGAGGCCAAGAGATTGATCCTAATAAGGTCAAAGGAAAGGGTTGGATCTGATGAGGCCAAGTGTAGATGATGGCTTTAATAAGGTCAAGGGGTAATGAGCTAGCTATGACATTAAAGTCAATAGAGAGACTTTCCTTTGGAAGGAGGGGGGCAAAGAGGGTTAAGGAGGAAAGCTAACAAGCTAACCTCAATTAAGGGGATAACTTGATAAAGTTAAAGATAACAAGGATATCCATACATGAATTTAATTATGTTGATAAACATAGCACATAGATAAATATGGAGAATATAATGACATTCAAAGTAAGTATTCAGGAGAGTATACAAGTGTAAAGCTAATATGTTCAAGAACTATATCAATTTGGACAAGGTAAAGACCTAAAGGGAACATGACATGAGTCTTAACTAAATAGGTGATGACCTAATTTGATGGTTTTGCATTCATCGAGATAAACAAAGGAAAAGAGTCCTAATTGTAAGTGAAGACCTACCTAAGACTTTAATGGGATGACAAAAAGTTCACAAGTTTAAACATAAACAAATGCACTTAATAGGTATACCTAAATCAAACTATGCAAATATATGCAAGTTAAGTTATGACTCAAAGGGTTTAAAACATGTTAAACAACCTATACAAGTCCAAAAGTACAAGGGAGACCAAGTGGTATGATCATGGAGGTAACAAATTCTCCTAAGTAAACCTTAAAATAAACCTAACTTTACATATGAACAACAACCTTAAAATAAACTATTTTTGGGGAAAATTTTAATATTAAAATAAAATAGGCAAAAAGAGTGAAAATATACAACAAGAATGGGTTAAAAAATCCTAAAAATGGAGGAGTTATGATCTTTTAAAATTTGTGAAGAAAACATAAAAAAAATAAGTGATAAAAAAATAAGGGATGGCTCCTAGAGGGATTTGAACCCACGCCCTTGGCCTTAAGTTCAAAACTAATAACCAGTTGCGCTGGTTGTTAGACTTGTATAACATGTGCACTTAGAAAAATAAAAGGAAGTTTTAAGTGAAATGTTTCAAAAATAACGCGCGTTGGCAAAACGGTTGATGGCATGGACCGAACCCAGGTCATGACGATCAAAAGACAAGGCAAGGCAATGGTTGCGCCACTGGGGTGGCCGTTATATCCAGTCATGTAATTCACCCTAAATAATAATATATGAAACCCATTTTCTAGGCCCAGAAAGGCGCCATGCCAAGGTTCAAACCTGGTTGTGACCTAAACCAAACCAGTTGCAAAAACAAACTTATCTCTCTCAAAAATCCATGAAAATGAAAGTTGTAAAAACCTAAATTGTGTGATTTTTAACAAAGAATCCAATGGTCCAGCTGGTTTTGGCAAAAGGTGTCTCTAATTCAAAACACGAAAGGGGTCTCAAAATGAACTCATTCTTGCATTTTCTAATACACAGTTCACTACAGCTATGCTAAGTCACATTCAATGAGCCAAACATATTACATACAACTTATTTAAGCTAATCATGTTCAGTTCACATAAAAAATCAACATGTTTCAAAGAGTTGTAGTTTGAGATGACTTACCTCTTGTAGCCAAACTTGTAGTTTTCAGAATAGGAGCTCCAGCAAGAAACCAATGACTTGAACAGCTCCTATACACCTCCTTGTTCCTCTCTAACTGCTTGGAAACCAATGAAAGTGACTAGACTGAGATATGCCTTCTTCTTTCAAAAACAACCAAAATGACCAAGAAGGAACTTGAAGCAAATGGTGTTACAGTTGGTGAAGTAAACTTAGGGCACCTTAAGAATGATTTATGGAAGGTTTCTGAGGTGTTGGAATGAATGGAAATGGAAGGAATCAAGACTGGTCCACAAAAGTGCAGAAAGTCAACTTTCTTTAGGTTTGAGAGTTGACTTTTGGTTCTGGGAGGTTTTTGATGGTGGTGATGATTTGAACAGCTCTAACTCATGTTTTGTGGTGTGCTAGAGTGGTTGGTTTAGTGATTTTGTGTTTTGAACTGGTTTTGGAAGTGTTTATGCAAATGGTGGATTCTTGGCACAAAGGAGTGACTTGGTGCAAGAACTGGTTTTGGATGGTTTTATGAGTGTCTTTGCTCTGAGTTCTTATGTGTTTAGAAGTGTGAAATGATGCCCTATTTATAGGCACAAGGATGAGAGGGATCAAATTGCAGAATTTCAACTTGGTTGGTTTTGGTTTGAACTTGGTTTTGTTGAAATGCAAGTGGTGGTTTGCAAGAGTTTGATGTTCCAATGCCAACTACCAGCTTTCCTAAAGTTGTTGGAAAGTTTAGACACATTGCTTCTGCACAAATAAAGGATTTGGTGCAGAGGGAACCATTTAGAGGCTCAAGACAAGTTGACCTTTGGTTAAAGGGGCTTTATGTAAATGGAAGTGTTAACTTTGTGCCAAAAATAGAATGATTCATGAGATAAAGCTTCTATTTGTTCAATAATGCTTCCAAACTTGTGCAAACCTCTGAGTAAATGAATATTTGCAAGTAATCACATCTGATTTGCAAATATTTTCTGCATTTGAATGGTTTTGCTTCAAGTGCATCAAGTGGAAAACATGAAAAATCAAGTTTCAACACCCTAACTTCATGGTTTCGAAACTCACAGCTCACACATTGGATTTAGGTGTTCTAGTACTTTTTGGAAAGCCCCAAGTATGCTCTACAATTTTTATGTTCACTCTAAGTCTTGAATCCAAAGGGATCATGATGAAAAATGTGGTTGAAGTTGGCTGCAAATTAGGGCAAAAATATGAAATTTCACTAAGTCCTAAGCTTAACTTAAACTTCCAAGCCTCATAACTTAAAAACTAAGCCTCTTTTGGGGAATGACCCTCGAATACACTTTGAAGTTCATAATTAGGGTTTCAAATTGAGCTTTGGATCGCAAAAAGTGGATGTGTGGATTGAAAGTTATGACCCTTCAAAGTTCACACAAGGACTAGGTTTTTCCACACTTAGAAAAATTTCATTCATCCAACTTTGCCCTTTTTACAAGAAACCTCTTAAATCTTGATTCCTCATGCTCCAATTCAAAGATCAAACATGTCTTGATGGAATATGGCTTGAATACTTCATCTTGGACCCAAAGTACCAAAAGTCAAAGGTTTGACTTTTCAGACAAAACCCTAGTTTCTTCATGAATTCCACTGTGTGATCCTTGATGATCTTGCTTTCTCAAACTTCCCAAACATCAATAGATGACTTCCAAGGGTGTATGTGAACATATGGAATCATGTTCCAAGACTTGGGATCATGCCACGGTCAAAAGTCAAAGGCATGGTTGACTTTTCCTGACAAACCCTAATTAGGGGCCAGATGAACTTGAGGCTCATTGCACTTATGATGGGAGCCAAACACTTGATTTCTTGATGGATAAGGTCTCTTGGATGTATGTAAGCTCAATTTTTTGATGAACCAATCAAGACATTGACTGATCACACCAAGATTCCCTTGCAATCCCTTAGGTCAAACCCTAATTTCACAACTCCTGATTTTATGGTTTTTCTTTGATTTCTCTTGATCCAATCACATGAGACCATGGAACATGTTTTGAAAACCTCATGATTAGCCCTCAAGATCAATGATTGAGCTTTTGGAGCCTCAGTTGACTTTCTTGACCAGATGAATTCAAACACCTTTCTTGACCATCTAGTGAGCACTTGGGATGGATGTATTGAGCCAAGAAGTGTCTAAGAAAGCCTTGAAAAGCATGAGAGTTTGGCTTTTGGATCTTGTTCATTCCTTGTGCAATATCCTAGCTTTCAAATAAAAGAACAAACTAGCAAAATATGATGGTTAGTTAACAATGTATAAATGATTGAACCCTAATGCAAATGCAAGATGTCATGACATCTAAGGGATAAAATTTGGGGTATAACACCTCCCATCAAAATTCCTTTTCCCTTGACAAGAAACCATGTTGCAAAGGAATTCTTTCATCCATTACCCACCACACGGGCACTTGGAAATATCAAATCCATTGCACAAATCATTATCATGTAGTAATTATGCCGCTTTGCTCTAGCTTCATTTCATCGCATTCATCTGATATATTCCCATAGCATGAAGCCTTAAAAATAAAACATCAGTAATAAAAGACCAACCTTGCTTGGAAACTCTCAAAGTCCAAATTCTTATTGGCACGCATACATGCATTTGATCAGTCGTTACATGTCATGCGTCATTACATGTGTAGTATACCCACAAGTGTGGGGTACTACACTGAGTAACTATAACATTACATGCATTAATCAAAATGAATATCAAAGCATATTCAATCATAAGCATAACATGAACCATGTCTCATTCAAATATGAGGACAATCATTGCTACTACAGTCAACTACTTTATGCTTGTCAGTAGAATCTCGGTAGAAGATTCCTCGGCTGATCTCGGTAGAAGATTTCCTAGTTTAACCTCGACAGTATGTATTTTTCTCATTGAACCTCAATAGAAGATTCCTCGACTAATCACGGCAAAAGATTTCCCAGTATACCTTGGCAGTAGGTATTTTCTCAACAAAACCTTGACAATAGGTATTTTCTCAACAAAATTGTTGGTGTAAGCCCTAGAGGCCAATACTTTTGGTACTTGTATCGAATTACTTATTATTAATAAAAAGAATTTTTTTATTATGGTTGTTTTCCAGAATAATAAAGTCCCTAGAATAGCTAGTTCATTTAATGAAATATTAAGTGTGACTTAATCATGAGATCCTATTAAACATAAGGACATTATTCTTAAAGTATCCGTAGTCGAGCTTTACTGTGAAGTGGGATAACCTTAAATAATTAAGACTATTATGTAGATAGACTAATGATCACATCTCATGGATCAGGGATAAGGAGTTATCAAGTCTTAACATATGTATGAATATTAGGAGTAATATTTATACTGGATTGACCCGCTATGAGAGTACTACATAGAATGTTATGCAAAATGTCATAAGCTACTCTCATGGTGATAATGGTGTATACCACTCTTCGACCTGAAACCACTAATGGACCCTAGATGTAGAGTCGAGTACTTTATTACTGATCTAACATTGTCCGTAACTAGATGACCATAAAGACAATTGATGGGTACTCCACAAAGAATGTCGAGGGACATGAGTGACCTAGATAGAATTTGCCTATCCTGCATAACATGATAAATGTTTAAGGGTCCAATATTGAACTGGACAAGGATGACATGGTATATGCCTTGTGTTCAATACAGACATAAGGGTAAAAGGGCAATTATACACACAAGTATTATCACGAAAGATTTTGTTAGATCACATGACATTTTCGTGACTTAGGTAATAGTGATGTGTTGCTAGATACCGCTCACTGTTTGTTATGTTAAATGTGTGATTTAATACAATTGCCAACGTCGCGAAAACCTACAGGGTCACACACATAAAGAGAAATTGATAAGAGGTAGAGTAAATAAGGAACACCGTAAGGTACGATGTACTTAAGTAAATGTAGAACACCGTAAGGTACAATGCACTTAAGTAGAATACAGAATGTGGTAAGGTACCACGCGCTTAGGTGATATATGGTACACCATAAGATATGGTGCATTT
Source organism: Lathyrus tuberosus (assembly GCA_022829125.1). NCBI lineage: Eukaryota > Viridiplantae > Streptophyta > Magnoliopsida > Fabales > Fabaceae > Lathyrus > Lathyrus tuberosus. Next base: position 98,334 of record JALAZF010000241.1, on the reverse strand, counting down.
ACACTTAAGTGGGCTTTTTAGCTTGCATCCCACACAAGTGGTTCTATAAATAGAACCCTTGGGCGGAAGCATTCACACTTGATGAAATTTGGATTGTGAAATCCTAGCTGTATTTTTCCTTCTCTCTCTCTCTCTCTCTCTCTCTCTCTCTCTCTCTCTCTCTCTCCCTCTCTCTCTCTCTCTCACTCACTCAAAGCCTTCAATCGTAGTAGCTAACACTGAGACTGAAGGAATCTGTTCGTGTGGACTGAGTAGAGGTGTTGTTCATCATACATTGCTCGTGATCAATCCTTCGATTCAAAATCAAAGGTTTCAATGCCACAAGAGGTAATTGTTCTATCACTGATCATGACCATTCGTAAGGATCACTAAAGGGAAATTTTTTTTTTTCGCTGCGTTTTGGATTGCATATTTCCCTTCAAAAACCTCGGCAGCAGGTATTTTCTCAGCAAACCTCAGCAGTAGTTATTTTTTGAAAAAAAACCTTGGCAATAGGTATCTCTTAGTGAGTCTCAGCAGTAGACTCCCTAGTGAGTTTCTTTTGAATATTCCCCAAGGAACCTCGATAGTAGTCTTCCCCGGTGGAACTTCTTTAGAAGATTATTCTCAAAGAACATGCAAGCAATCAAAGTAGTTGATCACTTATATCTGTCGCAACGCGAAAAACAACTGGCGAAAAAACAGAGTCGCCACCGAACGTTATTTATCCCGACGGAGGAAAGGAAATGATCGAAGAAACCTCAAAAGGGAGAAGACATGGTCTCATAACCAAATCCTGGGTTCGGGAGTTGATTACGCGAGAGGATGGTATTAGCACCCCCTCGCGTCTGTTGTACTCAACCGAATCCACTCTTGTTGTTCTATTCAAAGGGTGTGTATATCTAAAACCTACTTGCTAACGAAAAGGGAAAAACAAAAGGAGACTCGATAGGACATCACCGTCCTATGCCTACGTATTCCCTCGTACAATGGGAAAGTCTGAGTCAACATAGTTCAGAGGACTACAGGTGAATGGGGGAATTATGCTCGCCAAGACATCGCCGTCTTGTGCCTACGTGTCCTCATTCGGACGAGAATGAAGAAATCAGAGCGTTCGTATTTTGTGGGACTACGGAAATGGGGGAAGTTTGCTCGCCAAGACTTCGCCGTCTTGTACCTACGTATCCTCAATCGGACGAGAGAGAGGAAATCAAAGCAATCGTAGTTCGGCCTACCACGGTTGGTTGGTATCTTTTATGAGCAATGCTAAGCTTACGTTCCAGCAGTTAGGGTCGATGCCTGTTTGCGGTAGAACGGAGGTAACATGCCCTTTCTAAAAAGGTTTGATGAAACATCCTGAGGGACAAAATGATTTGGATTTGTTCAAGGATTTTAGAGAAGTGGATTGACTTTGTTTGTGACGTGTATCGCACTAAAGTCTATGACATAGGATCGAATACTTCGCCCTAACGATCCAAGCGTCTCGCGCACAAAGTACCCTAAGATGAGGTTACAAATGCATCTGCTCATCTTTTCCCATGTGCTTAAGGCTCTTGGCGCACAATACACATCGTATTTATTAAGTATTTTGATTATTGTTTTGAAAGAGAGAAGAGAAAAAATGGAAGGTCTAAGGGGGACTTAGTCCTAGATGTTGTCATGTCAAATGGCCATATAGTTGAGGATGAGAAAGGAAAGTCTATCCTAATGTTATCATGCAAAGTATTGAAACCCAAAGTTAGGTTGAAGGGGAATAAGATCCATACAGAATATTAATATCACACAACAAATGAATCAAAACATAAATTGAAAAGAAAGGTGCACAGATTAAAATTATGACAAAAAACGTGCAAAGGCTACCACAAAAAATTACATTCGATCTAAAGATAAAGGCATTGGATCATTGAAAAATAATACAAATTAAAATAGCAAATTGCTACCGCATTAGCAGTCACCGCAATCCAAATCAAGAACAACAATATCAAAGAAAATCAAATTGTCAATCGAAACGCGAATCAGGAAGCGCAGAAAGTGGATTGTCACTACGCTAAACCGTCAGACGCGTGTAAAATCGAAATACAACAATAAATATAGAACCATACATAAATCAATGAAAATCAACCATTAGATTGCTACACTCACCATGATCATCGCAATAGGGATCAAAAACGTGCGGATCTAAATTTATCAAAAAAAAGAAAATAAAGTAAAAGGCATTTTAAATCGTGTAAAAACCAACAACGTTGCTAACGTAAAAATGCGATCATCGCAACCGGATCGAACTAAACATAGATGTCACACATTATGCACACAAATATGCGAACATCGTATTGACATAGTTCGATTTGAACAGTATAATCAAAACGAAAAAAAGCAGTGGCTATATATATATATATATATATATATATATATATATATATATATATATATATATATATATATATATATCTTAGTGACTACTTAGAAACATAAGTTCTGTAACCAAAAAAATTGAAACGTATGATATGCTTTATATATATATATATATATATATATATATATATATATATATATATATATATATATATATATATATATATATATATATATTGGTTAGTAACAATTGAAATACTAAAGCCTTCAATGAAAAATATTCTACGCATACAGTAATCTATATTGACAATTAACATATATCAGTACCGAAACTCAACACGCAGCTTTCTGTAGCGTGCGATTTTTGTCGGTAACGCGATCACCTTACCGCAATGGTTGGAATTGGGTGCTACTTTCTGATTTCGTATTTATCCTATGAAGCTGGAAAGGAAAGGGAAGCTATCTAAAACTAACCTTGCACGCAAATGTTTTCTTTAACATATGCTAAGAGGTTGGGGGTCCGGAGTCAGGTTATACAAAGGGAAGTTGTCAATGACCCAGTGTATATATGGTTATCCATAGATCTTCTTTGGCAGGTTTTAATACTTTCTGGTGTTTATCTATTATGGGTTGGGAAAGTTTCTCCTTTGGGAGTGTTGAGAGAGTGTTTTTGTTGTTTTCAGGTTTTTTCGTTGTTTTTGTGAAGGTACTGGACCTAAAGTTTTTTATTTGTGTGCTCGCTAAGATTTCGCAATCTTATACCTACGTATTCCCGTTAAAGAAAACTGGGAAATCAGAGCAATCGTAGTTCCTTCTATTCTATGGGAGGAAAGATGTTTGGTGTTTTGTTCAATACGCAAGATTGAAGCTAGATGAGTATTTGTGTCTTGTTCAAAGCCTAAGATTGAAGCTAAAGGAGTATTTGAATGAGAATTTTTCATCTCTAAAGGGAGATATCTCACTTGTTCATCACAGTTGTTGGGTAATCGATTATAAAGAGGAGTTACTTTAATTGGAATGTATGGAATCCAGCAATGCCATAATTTCCTTTATAAAGGAGAAGTCCTAAAGGAGGAAAATTTAACTCAGTAAAGAGCAATGCCATTTTTCCTTAGGAGTCCTCCATGCTAAGGGAGGGACATTGGCTTGGATGTAAATAATCCAGAGGCTTGCCACTTACAGCTGTTAGATGAAAGAGGAAGTTTACCAGGATAAAAGAGGCTCCACAACTTGGATTTTTGAATCAACAAGTGTGCCACTTACAGCAGTTATCTAGGATTGGGTTTTTTTTATTGTCTGTTTTGATGTGTGATGTACAGAGAAATGCCTTCCTACAGAGAGAACTTTTGATTTCCTCTGAGGGGATGTTGATTTTTGTGTGCCTTGATCAAAGCCCAAGGTTGAAGCTAAAAGGTTGATTCTGTTTAGGGACTTTTATATATGTCTTGTACAAAGCCCAAGATTGAGGCTAAAAGGAGATTGACTCTTCCGGGGAAAGTTTTGACTATCTTGCACAAAGCCCAATATTGAGGCTAAAAGAATTGACTCCACTGGGGAGAGGTTTTATCTGTCTTGTACAAAGCCCAAGATTGACGCTAAAAGGTTGATTGACTCAGCTGGAGAATATGATCTTTCTTGTACAAAGCCCAAGGTTGAGGCTAACTTTGCTGAGGAAAAAAGAAAATCATTATACAAAGACTAAGACGAGACTGGTTATATGAAGCCTAAGAGGAGGCTAGCTTCTGCTGAGGATTATTGAGATCCAGAGACAGGTCCAAATTAGGGAATCAACTCTTGCCGAGGATTGAAGAAAAGCATAAATCATGGAAAAAGCAAGGAAAAGTACGCGAAACATAATGAAACAATACGAAAATGTGCTAGTAAAAGCGATGCAAAACACACTTATCAAATTCCCCCAAACTTTACCTGTTGCTTGTCCTTAAGCAACAAAGCTCGAATAACACGTTTTTAAACTAAGAAATGCATCTCAAATGAGAAACTCATGAATTTAGATCATGTCGATAGTCATACGGGAGTTCTTGTTCCGATTGGCTAGTCTTAGTTCTTTCGGTACTCGTACATTGACGAAAGAATTTCAAGAACACAAACCACAGTGAAACCACAGACTTAAGTACCCCTTTCGGTCACCTCTCCAACTACGCTTTGGGCTTAAGTCTCATTTTCCATTTTTCTCCCCCTTTTGTTCGGACAATCAGTTTAAGGCATTTCATAATTATTCTTCTTCACACGCATGAGGTTGATCAAGAGCATTTTCTTCTAGGCACCATTTTCTTTCTTTTTATGCACATTGACATTTTATTTGTCCACTTTGGGACGATAATTGAGACTCAACCGCCGTTGGGCTAAGTAACCGGGTGAGGGTTACCCAAATTAGAAGGACAGTTGTCTTTATCGCTTTTATTCATGTTTTTCGGTGCCTTGATATATATTTCTCAACCAACCTTACTTTTGCAAAAATTAAAATCATGTCGTATTGTCAAAATAAACTACTCGGGGGGTACTTTTCAAATTTGAGTACTATGGCACAAATCTACGTGTTGGACTCGTGTCCTTACTCGGGGAGACCTAGGGTGTTCGAGTCATACTTAAGTTTTCGAACTTTCTTGAAGTCTCTATTCCTAGCCTCTCTTCCCTCGAACTCAATATACTTTCTCAACATTCTCTAAGATCACAAGCATTCAAATGAAATTAGAAAAAAAATTGGTCCTAATTTGGGGTGGAATTCAACAGAGGTTTTGGATTATTGAATGGAAAAAACACATAAAGAAAACAGAAGTAAATAACAAGAATAAAGAAAATATAAGCAAATAAAAAGAATTAAAAACTAAAAAAACAGGTAAAGACCTCCCCAAACTTAAGCCAAACATTATCCTCAATGTTTTAAGAAAAAAAAAAGAGGGGGACCTCACAAGGAACCTCAGTGAGGAGGTGGAGGAAATTGTAACATCATGTGCTGCATCATCTCTTGCACACTATCCAGAAGTGTACCTTGCCGGTTTTGTTCACCTCTCATGTCATCCAAGATTGTGGCCTGACGGGCTTGCTCTCTTCGCATGCCTCAGATCTCATTATGCACACAGTCCCACCTATCATGGCTTTGTGTTGAAGTACCTGTTTAAGTGTAGGTAGGACGAGGAGGCACGACGGAGTCATCGGGCACTGAGGTACCTGCATCAACGTTAGCAAAATCAAGGTCTTCGTCCTCCTCGGAATTATCCGAAGAGTAGGAAAACATAGTATATAACTAATTCCTGTTCACATCAACCCGCGATTTCCTTGGGTTTGGAAGCTTCAGGATAGTTGTGGTGCCCATCATCAATGAGTAGGTGTTACCGCCATTCCAATGAATCATGCCTTGGCAGACCAAAGATTCCATGTCCACCTTGGTCTTTCCTGGAACCATGGTTTCCTCCTCAGAACGGAAAACAAGCCCGAGGTGTTCGGCGATCAAAGTGATCATGCCGCCCACCGATATGTCACCTGTAGGAGCCTTAGCAACACGACCTAAATGGTAAGCCGTGAATGCTACAACATTGAGCAAATCATTGCTAATCATAGAAAACATGAAAAATAATTCCTTTGAGAAGCAACACCGGTAGAGTCACCGCGGCCAAACAAAGAATAGGCCAAGGCCTTTTGCAAGTACCAGAAGGTAGGATTTTGATTCCTTGAGGGCTTTGCATTAGTCGCGGAATAATCGTTACGCCCAATTATAACGTACCAAAAGCTGGTGAAATCAAACCCTTGGGGAACGTCTCCAGGTCCAAATGTAGGAAGTCGGAGAATTTCCCCTAAATCTCCAACAGACCAATATTATTCAACAGTCGGTCTATTTCATTTTTTTAAGCCTAAAGTAGTAAGGGTTTGCTCAAAGAGATACCTAGTTGGAACAATTTTCCACTTGGTGAGCACTCTGCATCGCTCCGCTTGTTTGTCATCCACGAAGACGATGCCATGGATGTTCGCAGCTCTGGTGCTCCCTCTCTTTTTGGGTCGTGATGATTCACCGGCTTCCCTTCTTTGATCATTCCTTTTTGGGGCCATGAGAGAATTTCGACGAAAATTTCTTTGAGTATTTTTGGAAAAGGAACCCGGATTGTGGATGAGGGGATTGAATGGTGATGGTTTTGTGAAGGATGTATGCGGTTTTGGGTAGTATAGGTGGGTAAAGTTTGAAGCTTTTTGTGGAGGTTTAATGGAGTTTTTGGAGGAAGGTTAAGAGAATGGAAGAGACAGAGTGAGAAAATCATAATAAAGTGGGGAGTGATGGTGGTTTATGGGGTTTAATGAGATGAGAGAGAAAAGTGGGGGTGGTTTTAATTTATAAAAAAATTGAAATTTTTTCCGTTGCAGCACATTATGGGCCATAATGCTCCACAGGTAAATGCATGTAAAAAGGGATGGAGGGTCTCGGGTACATTACGGGTCGTAGCTCCTGTTATGGTCGGCCGTAATGCCCCACAGGTTTTTGTATGCGGGGTGTGTATAGGTGGATTATGGGCCGTAATTCCCATTACGGGCGACTGTAATGCACCACGGGTTTTACAATGGGATTTTCATTTTTTTGCGGCTCTTTGGCTCGATTTTTCCAGGTTCGATTTCCTGCACTGATTTTTCCTCGATTTCTCGTCTCTTTTACCTGCTTATCTACAAAAAGGAAAACAACAAGAACAAAAAATGGATTAGCTCAAAAACGGTGGGTTACCTCTTACTAAGCGCTTCGTTTAACGTCGCATGGCTCGACGGTCCTTGAGTGTTACCACTCAGGACGATTCCTTTAGAGATGGATCCCTAACACTTCCTCTTACTAGTTTAGGGTCCCAGCCAAATACTTTCATCAAAGATAAACACCTATTCTTTTTCTCCCTTTTCAGTGGTTCCTGAATTGAACCTACTCCTTCTCTATCTTTCTCCTTAGATCCTTCCCTAGTGGTCATCTCTCTTATGAGGCTAAGATTTTGGTTCTGAGCATTGAAAAGTTGTTAGTCTTTCGGAAAATATAACCCTAATTTATCTTCCCCTACCTCGATGGTCAGTACTCCTTGCTTAACATAGATAACCATTCTGGCTGTAGCCATGAAAGGTCTCCCTAAGATAACATGCACAGTATGGTTCTCTTCTACATCCATGACCATAAAATCGGTAGGTATGAATAGATTCCCGACTTTAACAGGAATATCTTCTAAAATTCCTATCACGAGTTTCACTGTCCCGTCAGCAAGTTGTAAGCGAATGCTATAGGGTTTTAGCTCTCCTAAATTCAACCTTCTATGGATAGATAAAGGTAGTATGCTAACACTAGCACCAAGGTCACACAGGGCATTAGGACAGCTCAAGGTTCCTATCTCACAAGGTATAGAGAAATCTCTGGGGTCCCCTAATTTCGGAGGAACTGCGTGTTGGATTATCCCACTACACTTGGCAGTAAGCTTTATTGTCCCACAGTTTTTCAACTTCCCTTTCTTGGATAGGACCCTCTTTATGATTTCTTCAAAGGAAGGGACTTGAGATAATTTCTCGGGAATAGGGATATTGTCATAAAGCTTTTTCAATAACTCCACAAATTTCCCTAAACGGGTTTTCTTCTTAATCTGCGTTTTTCTGCTTCGGGACAGAATTTGGACCTCAAATGGGGATTGGGTGGTGAAATCTCCTTCTCCAACATCATCATTTTTAGGTGGCATTGTTTCGCCCTTCTCGATTTCATCCACTCTCATCTTAACATATTCCTCGGCCTTTATTACTTTCTCTTTTAAATCGGCCAATTTCTCGTCACTTAGGATGGTTACAATGTTTAAATGTCCCCTAGGATTTTGTTTGGGTTGCCCCGAGAAAGCTCTTGGAGGGACTGTTGTGGATGCTTGTTGCTGAGCAACCTGGGATATTTGGGTCTCAAGCATCTTAGAGTGTGTTGTTATATCATCCATCTTAGTGTTCAACTGCCTAAGAGTTTCATTGATTTGTAAGTTTTGATTTTTGAAATCCTCGTTTAGGTGAGTTTGGGATGCCACAAAGTTTTCCAACATCAACTTGAGATTAAATTTCTTTTGGGGAGTTGGTGCAGTATTTTGGAAGCCAGGTAGTCCAACAGCTTGTTGTGGTTAGTTTTTTTTGTAAGAGAAATTTGGGTGATTTTGCCACCCATGGTTATAAGTATTAGAATAAGGATTATTCCTTTGATTGTTCAGGAAATTCAAATTCTCTTGTGTGGATCCTCTAGTGAGAATCATTTGGCAACCACTACCCATATGCCAATTCACTCCGCAAATCTCATAGTTGACTGAGGCGGGGGCCACAGAAGCAACAGGGGTAGGGACAGCAGGAGTGATTCTTAGCTCATCAATTTTCTTATAGAGAACATCAACTTTAGCATTCATATGATCAAAGGCATTCACCTCATACATCCCCCCGGTTTTAAGGGTGGCTTTAGCGGGACCTGTCGCACGCTACCCCAGGAATGATGGTTTTTGGCCATCTCCTCGATGAGATTGTAAGCTACGTCCTTAGGACTATTCATAAAGGCTCTGCCTGAAGCCGCATCAAGGGTCAACCTAGTAAAGTGTGAGAGACCATTATAAAAGATGTGGATGATCATCCACTCTTCAAGCCCATGAAAAGGGAAAAGTCTCAGCAAATCCTTAAGTCATTCATAAGTATCGAATAAAGACTCACCATACTCTTGCTTAAAATTGTTAATCTCATTCCTAACCTGGGCGGTCTTTCTTAGCGGAAAGTACCGCGCAAGAAAGGCGGCTTTCAACTGAGGCCAAGAAGTAATAGAATTGGCAGGAAAAAATTGGATCCAATCCCGTGCTCGATATCTTAGGGAGAACAAAAAAAGTCTAAGACGAATGGCGTTCTGGTCGAAGCCATTGGATTTCACTGTACCACAATTATCAACAAATATCGACAAGTGAAGGTTTGGATTTTCAGATGCTAATCCAGAAAATTGGTTCTATTGAATAATACCTATCAATGGCGGTTTAAGCTCAAAATTATTTTCCTCAATAGGCGGGTATACAATGCTACAATGTGGTTCCTCATCGGTGGGAATCGCGTAGTCTTTCAAAGGTTTGGTATCCACGACAGGGGCAGCCATCGTAAGCTGTCTATGAGCTCGACGTCTCTATCGCAAGAAACACTCGATTTCTTCAACGGGTTCAACTGAAATATCAGCAGAACGTGTTCTTCGCATAAACAAGAAAATAAGACCCTAGTCTCTACGGTGATCAAATAAAATTCCAACATTAACGCAATTGGTCCCCGACAACTGCGCCAAAAATTTGACACACCGCAAGTGCACGACTACTGTCAGAGTAGTAAAAAGAATGTCGAACCACAAGGACCAATGGTTAACTACCGGTTTCTATTTTATTTATGTAAATCTAGGGTAATCGAAAGGTTAAGAACAGACAAACTTAAGTGAAAAAACACTTAAGCTAAAACAACTTATTTGGAAAAGCACTTTTGAAAAATAACTTAATTGAGTAAAAAATTGGAAAATAATCAAAACAAGCAGGATTGAGGGTCATAATCCCATACTCTAACATCTCTATATGATTAAATTTAGTCACGCTACAAGGATTTTCATGTGAATTGTAGAAAAATAGTTTTTGTAGATAACACCTGCTTTCGCCAGCGTGTTATCTTGGTTTCGATAAATAATTCGTCAGCTTTCGCTTGTTCGAAGTTATTTATTGAAACCTTAATGTTATGGCACGGTTTATTTAAATGGAACGTTTCTCAACTTCTTCCGAATACTTTCGTAATATCGGAATCGATTGTTTAAAAATCCATTTTCGGGTATCGATACAAGTCCTTTCAGAGCATTATCGATACCTAAGAACTTCTTACTTTCGTAACAAATTTTTAAATAAAACTCGAACTTTAAAAAAAAGACACATGAATCCTTGTATCATTTAGACTTAATCATATAGATAGTCATGAGTAGGTTTCATGACCCTTAATCCTTAAAGGACTACTCACTCATGGTGAGGAACAACATAAACAGAGGGATTAAGCAATGCATAAACATAATAATAACGATAATTAAAGAAATAGAAAGACAATATAATTAACCAAAATAGAATTTCTTGTAATAAGAACAATGTGCTCCAAAAAGAGACTTTTACAAGAAAATGTGTTCCAAGTAGAATTTCGCGGAAAGAAAAAGCGTCCAAATAAAAATGTGATCCTGAACTCCCTTTTGGAAAAGAGTTTTATAGTGTTAAAAATAAAAACATAAAAACATGAATTTATTTGAAATAAAGGTCTTCATCAGTGCTCTGTCCCAAAAGATCAGCTTCAGAATCAATGCAGAGTCTCTAGATCGGGAATACATCGAGTCGAGAAAGGAAATAAAAAATGGTGGCTTTTCGTACTCTTGTTACGGGCCGTAATGCCCATTACGGGCGCCCGTAACAGGACACTGATTTTTGTCCCAAAGCGCATAAGAGGGGGGGCTTCAAGGTGCTTGCTGTTACAGGTCGTAACACGCATTACAAGCACCTGTAACAACTCCCTGGTTTTTGTAATGGGGCTTTCCGGTTTTTGCACTTTTCTTCGATCTTTGCTCGACTTTATCACCTTTTCTTCCGATATGATTGTGGAGACCTGAAAATGACAAAATCACAATACCAAAGTGTCGCTCCCGAAAGATTCGCATCCAACGGTACAAACGCGAGAGTGGCGCAGAAAACACAGAGTCGCCAGCAATGTGTATTTATCCCGAGAGAGGGAAAGGAAACAGTGCAAAACCTGAAGAGAAAGGGAAAGAACATGGTCTTGCGACCAAGAGAAACGGGTACGGGAGTCGGTTACGCGAAGGGAAGGTGTTAGCACCCAACACGTCCATCGTACTCGACGGGATCTACGCTTGCTGTCTGCATCAAAGGGTGTTGTCGTCTGGAGCTCCACGGAGAAGAAACGAGAACGAAAAGAACGGAGAAACGAAGAAGAAAAGAAAAAAAGAAGTGACTCGATAGGACGTTATCGTAGTCCTAGGCCTACGTACTCCCTCAGTGCAATGGGAAAGTTAGAGTCAACGTAGTTCGGATGGAAACTGTGGGGGAAGGTTGCTCGCCAAGACAATCGCTGTCTTGTGCCTACATATCCTTAATCGAACGAGAGAGAGGAATCAGAGCTGATGTAGTTCATGGGTACGACCACGGATGGGTAAGTGTTTTTTATGTGAGCGACGAGCTCTTTTCTGAAAAAAGAAGTTTGAAACCCAACAATCCCGAAGGACAAAAAGATTTGAATTTGTTTTGTGTTTTTTAGACAGAAATGTTTTAAGTTAGTTCATAACTTGCATTGCACCAAAGTCTATGACATAGGAACGAATACTTCGCGTATCGTCCCCAACAGGATGTACACTAGGTATCCTAGAATATTGAAGGGAAACCCGTCATTCCTCACTTCCCACGCTTAAGGCTCGAGCGCAATACATGTTAACTTTTATTACGTGTTTTGAAGGAGTTTTGAGATGAGAAGAGAGAAGACACAAAGGAAACTCTAAAGGGAAACTAAGAGTCCTAGTGTTATCATGCATGGATGACCTATGGTTAGTGAGGCTTAGGAGAGACGACTACCTAAAGCCTAATGCTAATCCTACTCCAAGCTTAATCAAAAATTAAGTTGGACTAGGTAGCTCTAAGGGGAAAAGAATCCAAGACTTAATCAAGTCTTGAGATTCATGGGATGAGAAAGAGTGAAAGAGAAGAGACAAGCATCTTAAATGCTAAAGCAAACACAAGTATGAAAGCTTAAAAGAGAAAGGATAAGTTAGAATGTGGATAACTATCCACATCCCATTCACTTACCATTAGCCCCTACATGGTTAGCAAAAACAAACATAAGTAACAATAAGACAAATGAAACCCAAACAAGTCACAACCCAAAGAGAAATGGTTACAAACCAAATGAAACTCATCCAAGTCAGAATGTACACCTTAAGGGTGACCCATAATGTTTACCAAACAAACTCAAGCAAAGAGAATGCAAACAAGTGGCAAAACATCCAAGAAAGTCAACAAAGAAGGAATAGAAAAAGAATGAGTGGATATACAAGGTGATCATGCAATAATGCTTCAAATAAAATCCAAGTCAGAATGTGGATGACCTAAACATGTTATACAAGTGTCACACAAGGCACGCAAGCAAGTATCCAAGCATTAAGAATCATTAGAAGAAGGAGAAGGAAACATGTAAGTGAAACATGTTAAAGGATGCCAAATGAAACATGAATAGCATATGACATGAATACAAAGCTTCAAGGTCAGAAACATACATCATATGAGATGCAAAGAAGAGATATGGCATGGCATACACAAACCAAGAAGAGGCATAGATGAGAAGAAGTGAAAAGATAAGTCAAAAGAGGCATGTAAATCAAACATTGAACATGTGCACAAAATATGCAACAACCTCACACCAATGACCTACAATTACAATCAAATGACTTATAATGATTCAAACATGGTTTATGAAGTCAAAGAAACAATCCCAAACAATGGCACAAGTGCCTTCTCAAACAAGTAATCAAACATGCTCAAAGATGTGCACAAAAGAAGACCTCAAACAAAGAGCAATCAAACAATTAGAAAATCATCTTCAAAAATTACCAAATTAATTCTCCAAACACCTCAACCAGAAACAAACATCATATTAAAAACTCATGCAAAAATTCACAAGATAAGTCATTCAATCAATCATGCAAAGTCACATAGGCATTATGAACTAATATGCAAAAGAGAGGGACCAAAATGCAATATGAAAAGAGTTTTAAAATATGAGAAAAAAAATTTTATGCACTTCAAGATGTTGATGAAATAATGCAAAAAGAATGGGCTCAAAATGTGTTGTAGATGAAGAGAAATAAAATCAGCAAGTTAGGGTGTGCAAAATAAGAACAAATTAAAAAGAAAATAAAGCAACAATTAATTCAGATGCTAAAAATAAAATAAAAATGGAAAATAAAATTTTCCAAAATTTTATAAAATGCCAAACATGCTTCATGAATTTTTTTTTGGGTTTTTAAATGCATCAAACTATTTTTAAAAATTAAGAATGAAAATGCAACAATTAAATGAAATAAAATGAAAACAAAAACCAGGCAGGGGTGTATTCAGCAAGCAATTCACGTTGAAAGCAATAAATGGGCTGAAGGAGGGGGTGGGGAAAGCAAGCAGAGGCCCAACCCAAACCAAAACGCGTGCCAAACAAAAAAACCAACCCAGTCAACACTACTTGACTTCACCTCAACCACAGGATCAATCCAACGCAAGATACATAGTCAACAAAAAATCAAAGTAAGCTAGATCTGTGGCCACGATCACACACATACAATAAACAAAGTACACACGTGCACATTAAATCATTTAGTAATTAAAAAAATAAACACATGAAGGGTACATGCCATTTTAATGTGTTGTCATAATAAGAAACGTCAGATTAATCCAACAATCCAGATCAAGTCAAACAATCAACAAATTAATCATGATGAGTGGCTCAGATCACGCGCACACCACAACACACATGGGATAGCAAACACACAATTAAAAAAAATATTAGAAGATTTTAAATGAGGTGGCAACATGTGGACCATCAGATCAAAGCAATGAATGGCTAGGATTACGTCTCCTTCCTTTGCACCTCCGGCCACCTGAAAAACAACCAGACGCCGGAGCCCTAGCTCCGGTCGTCTCCTCCGGTAACCTGCATCTCAAAAAATTCCAGAAAATGCAAACAAGTATACCAATCCAACCAGATTTTCACAAGGATCATGGATATGCAAACCATTTCATCAAACCATCAACACACAAGCCAAATCGAACAACACAAGTTTCGATCCAAAACTTTCAAACTCAAAATACACACATGTTACACGTCCAAAATCAAAACAAAATAGATCAGCATCATCAGTGTACATCATAGATCCTTATGCATACCATAAAAACAAGTTCTATAATGGTGAAAATCACACTAACCTGAGAGTTGCAGAGCTCGAATTACACCAAGAACTCCTTCCAAAAGCTGCAGATCTTCCTCTTTTGAGCTCTATTTGCAAAATAAATGCAAATAGAGGCTTGAAATAGGCTGGATCTAAGACTTTGAACTTGAACCAACTTGAAATGCACTTGCTAAAAAACTCACTCTAAGCTCAAACCAATGGTAGATTCTTGTTCTACTCTCTTCACTGATCAAGAATGTGGAAAGAATTCTTCAGAAACCCTTAAGATGAGAGAGTTTCGAAGGAGAGAAAGTGAGAGTGAAATTTGGGATTCTAAGCAAATGAGAGTGCATGACCTAGCAATGAGGGTATGAGTTAGCTTATATACACTTGGTTATTCCCCTGATTATGATTAAGGTCTTGTTAATCCCTTGGTTAATGACTTTTGAAGGTTTATACAAAAATGCAATTTGAGTTGTACACCCTCCATTCACACGTGCATTGGTCACCAAGTAAGCATGATTCACCTCCATTTTACTTACTGATCACATCTGAATTGAAATTGGGCCTTGTGGTTGATTGGTTTGTGAGATTCAATCCAACTTGCAAATTTGCACTTTGTTGAATAAGTCAGAAATATGGCATGAAGTGAATTGATTCAAAGGCCAAATGTGATCCAAATGAAGTGTACTTTGATGTTGTAATGTGACATGAAGCAATAGAACCAATTACAAGTCAATTTGTGCCAAAATGCAAAAGGTGGAAAAAGTGGTACATGTGAAAAACCTCAAAAACACCTTGCATTGTTTTGACCATAACTTGAGTTCTACAAATGATATGGAAACCATATAGTACTTTTTGGAAATGGGAGAGAAAGATCTTCAACTTTCATGTTGGAGTAAAATTCATTTGAAGCTTCCTTGATGATGAAAAGTCAAGTTGAATGTAGTGGAAAAATTGCCAAAAATGGAAAGTTCTCATTATAGGTCATTTTCCAAATTTAGTAACTTTTGCACAAACTCTTGATTCTTGAAAAATGATATGAAACTTGACCCTTGAAAACCATATGAGGATGTGAGACCTTGAAAACCATGAAAAGAACCTCAAAATTCCACAGTTGAATTTCTCCTTTACAGTTGTCTTTTCTTGGTTCACAAGCAACTGATCCACTGAACATTCTTCACTATAAACCATCAACCAAACCCTCATCTATGGATACATGCAAGCATAAAGACCTCATGACACCATGCTTGAACACACAAAGCCTTACAAGAAGTCCTTTTGATTCACAAACCTTAATTGGTCCCTCTGGTTATGAGGGAAAGATTCACTTGTAATCTTTTGCCATGCTTGACCTTATGAAGATATGATGGACCCCATTGAGACACCTTGAGGCTTGAGACTTGCGAATAGGGACCAAGTACCTTGATCCCATGCTAAGAACCATGCTATGCACAAATGCTAATGCAAGAAATGCAAACCTAAGCCAGTTAGCTAAAACCAACAAGGCAAATTTTGGGGTGTTACAGCTGCCCCTATTCAATCAACTTGGTCCTGAAGGTATGATAGTAACAGATATCATGCATTCAAAGGATTCAGGGAGATTGAATACCAAAAGAAACCTGAAATTTGCAATCTTCAAAGGAGAGACGACTCCACCGTGGAACAAGCAATAAATGCTGCACTGTCACAACACGTACGAGTGTTGGAAACCAATACAAACAATGTATTGAAAAAGTCTTGAAATAAACACAAGCGAGTGTTAGCTATACTGGGGATAAACACGAACGGGTGTCAAGGAATCAAAGATATCAGATATGGACGGGTATCGAAAAGATACACGGACGGGTGTAAAAGGGGTTCAATATGGACGGGTATCGAAAAGGTACACGGACGGGTGTAAAAGGGTTCAATACGGACGGGTATCGAAAAGGTACACGGACGGGTGTAAAGAGTTCAATACGGACGGGTATCGAAAAAGTACACGGACGGGTGTAAAAGGATTCAATACGGACGGGTACTGAAAAGGTACATGGACGGGTGTAAAAGGATTCAATACGGACGGGTACTGAAAAGGTACACGAACGGGTGTCAAAGGATTCAATACAGATGGGTACTGAAAAGGTACACGGACGGGTGTAAAAGGATTCAATACGGATGGGTACTGAAAAGGTACACGGACGGGTGTAAAAGGATTTAATACGGATGGGTACTGAAAAGGTACACGGACGGGTGTAAAAGGTTTCAATACGGACGGGTACTGAAAAGGTAGCAAAGCGACTTTTATCGGGGATTAATCTCGTTGGGGAATGGAAAGCAACACGACGAGTGTCATCAAAAGATCAATACGGACGGGTATTGAAATCAAAGGTTCAAACACGGACGGGTGCCAAAGGAAACACGGACGAGTGTCTGACGGTAAAAACCTTGCGGGGATAAACTAAAGGACCACCTGGACGAAGGGGTAAAAAGAGATCACGGGTTCACAATCCTAGCAAAACAACTCTGCAAGGGAATGTCAAATATTGCCTTGAATGACCAAATCCAACACCTGTGGAGTAAAGTCAAAAGATATCTCCTGAAATCCGGCTTTTCCTAACGAAGGAAAACTCAAACCTGGCTTATGCTTCGGATGCATATGTTTGAATTTTGCCGTAATGCTCCACACGAAGTGGGAATACTACGCATTTAGGAGGATGTCATGCAAAACAAATGCTTATGCAATGCAAAAAGACCGTCCCAGCGAAATAAACGCTGAGAACAGAAGCAGCTCCACCGAGGACGACAAACTACATTGTCATCAAACCAAAGAACAATGCTGAGGAAAACTTCACCCTGCTAGGGATGATCACAATCACCAATTCTGCTGGAGATGGACGAAACTCCGATAGAATACCCACTCTGTTGGGGAATATCAAGATCAACAACTCTGCTGGAGATGGACAGAACTCTGAGAGAATACCCATTCAACTGGGGAGGGAGATGAATACTGAAGATGGAAACTCCTCCGCTGGGGATGACCAACTGTTTCAGAACTTGGATTTGATGCCTGCCAAAAACGATTGGACTTAAGACCTGCTGGGGATACCCATCACCACCAGACTCTGCTTGGGGATGTCAGCGAGCTTAATCTGCTGTTAGGGAAATGACTTTACCCTCACCCTGCTGGGGATTAGATCAAACCATTGTCGTTGAGACTATACTTTCAAACCAAACTGAGGAAAGTAGACACCAGGACTCTGTGGGGATAATAACATCTTTGTCCACGAACTTCCTGCTAGAGATACGACAACATTCACCTTAGAGCAATCATCTTCTGAATACTTGCTGGGGAATAGTAATCCAAACACAACTTCGGCTGGGTATACAATCCTCTGTACTCTGATGAGGAGGAAGATCCTCGACGACTCCGCTTGGGAGAAAAAGTAGTTGTCAACATCCACACTGCTAGGGGATAAACACCTTGTTTTCTGACTAGCTGAGGAAAAAAACAACTGCCCCATACTCTATGGGGAAACACCACTTGATGAAGAAAGGTGAGCTAAATCACAATTCTGGCTGGGGGGAAACCTCTCATATCCTGCTGAAGGGGACGATCTTCAACGACTCCGCTTGGGGAATCACTTCTCTATACTCTGTCGAGATAGACGATCCTTGATACTCTGATGGGGAAGAGTAATAAACTGTTGAGGACAATCAGACTTCAAAGTTGGGGAAAGCTCTACTCTACTGGGGAAGTACACCTGTCATCCTGCAAAACCAACAGAAAGGTCTACGTGCAAAAATGATTACTTTGATTATCATCATAGTGACTGTCGCCTAAGCAATTGCCACTGTTTTCCAACTTGTGTCATAAAGCTCAACATTTGGCATGTAATGTTTATCAAAAATATCGGACATTTTCACAAACAAAACAGGTAAAACAAAACAAAAGCTCTTTGACTGAAATGCAAACTTTATTGAATGAAATGGCCTGTAAATAGGCATTTACATCTGGAAGCAATTCCTGAAAAGAGGTAATTGCACAAAAAGCAAAAGAAAATACAAATGTCGGCAATGTGGGGAATAGACATCCACCATGACTCGACTCAGCTATAACCCATATGACTTGTTTATCCGCAGATACTTTGGCCTTTGAAGATGACTGACTGGACTGATTCCTTTCCTTCAAATTTTCCAAGTGTGAATAGTGATCACAGATCGAACGCGGATCGTAGTCTTTGCTTTTAAATCCCTAACTTTTGCCTGGATCGCCCTTTTCGGGTTTTCAATCCACCGGGATACCCATTTTTTCCAAAGTTGCCTTTTCAGGTTTTCAACCTTGTGGGTTTATTTATTTTTTCTTTTTATCCCTAATTTTTGCCCGAACCTTTTCTTTTTACGGTTTTCCAGGATGCCCCATTTTTGCCTGAACCTTCTTTTTATGTTCAGCGGGTCTCTTTTATGCAAAGTATTTTTTGACTACATCCGCGTTCACAGGGGACGTGAAATCTTCGCCATCCATAGTTGAGACTAGTAAGGCTCCACCAGAGAAAACCTGTCTTACTACATATGGCCCTTCGTAATTTGGAGTCCACTTGCCCCTGTGATCTGTTTGAGGAGGAGTGATCCTTTTCAGAACTAATTCACTAGTTTGAAAACACCGAGGATGCACTTTCTGATCAAATGCTTTCTTCATCCTGCTCTGATACAACCGGCCATGCGCAATGGCTTTCAATCTCTTCTCTTCAATGAGGTTCAGTTCATTCAGCCGGGAACGCACCCACTCAGCTTCATCAAGCTTCACGTCTGTCAGAATTCTCAAAGAAGGAATCTCAACTTCTAATGGCATGACTGCTTCCATACCATACACCAGTGAGAAAGGAGTTGCCCCAGTTGATGTGCGTACCGAAGTACGATAACCGTGCAAAGCGTAAGGCAACATCTCATGCCAGTCTTTGTATGTCACTACCATCTTCTGCACAATCTTCTTTATGTTCTTATTAGCCGCTTCAACAGCCTCATTCATCTTCGGACGATAGGGAAAAGAATTGTGATGTTCGATTTTAAAGCTCTGACATAGCTCCTTCATCATCTTATTGTTCAAATTTGAACCATTATCAGTAATGATTCTCTTTGGGACTCCATACCGGCAGATGATGTCCTTCTTAATAAATCGGGCTACCACTTGTCTGGTGACGTTGGCATACGACGCTGCTTCCACCCACTTCGTGAAATAATCAATAGCCACCAGGATAAAACGATGTCCATTCGAAGCAGTCGGCTCGATCTTTCCAATCATGTCAATGCCCCACATGGCAAAAGGCCAAGGTGACGACAAAACATTCAGAGGAGTAGGAGGTACGTGCACCTTGTCAGCATAAATCTGGCATTTATGACATTTCCGGGCGTATTTAAAACAATCAGACTCCATAGTCATCCAATAATACCCCGCTCTCAACAATTTTCTTGCCATAGCATGCCCATTGGCATGAGTACCGAAGGAACCTTCGTGAACCTCTTCCATTAACAGGCCTGCCTCGTGTTCATCAACACAACGTAGCAAGACCATATCAAAGTTTCTCTTGTACAACACATCGTCCTTGTTCAAAAAGAAGTTTCCTGATAACCTCCTCAATGTCTTTTTATCCTTGGAAGATGCCCCAGCTAGGTATTCCTGACTCTTTAAGAAGACTTTAATGTCATAATACCAAGGTTTGCCATCTGATACCCCTTCAACTGCAAATACAAAAGCAGGCCTGTCCAAGCGCATGATTCTGATTGAAGGAGTTTCATTCCAACGATTCACTTGATACATTGATGACAACGTTGCCAACGCATCAGCCATCTGATTCTCTATCCGGGGAATGTGATGGAAGTCCACTCTGTCAAAGAAAGGTAACAACCTTCTGGCATAGTTATTATATGGAACAAGATTCGCTTAACGAGTCTCCCATTCACCTGTAATCTGATTAACCACCAACGCAGAATCACCATAAACATCGAGGTTCTTGATTCTCAAATCAATTGCTTCTTCTAACCCCATGATGCATGCTTCATACTCTGCCTCATTGTTGGTGCATATAAACGCTAATCGGGCAGTGAAGGGTATATGAGAACCCTGTGGAGTCGTAATGATTGCCCCGATTCCATTACCATATGAATTAACAGCTCCATCAAAAACCATCTTCCACTGAGATCCAATCTCAGGTCCTTCATCAGGCAAAGGTTCTTCACAATCCTTCATCTTCAGATACATGATACGGTTATCCGGAAATTCAAACTTCATCGGTTGATAATCCTCAATTGGCTGTTCAGCAAGATATTCTGACAAAACACTTCCCTTAATGGATTTTTGGGAAACATACTGAATATCGTATTCTGTCAGAACCATCTGCCAACGGGCTATTCTCCCAGAAAGTGCCTGCTTCTCAAACACATACTTGATCGGATCCATCTTCGAAATCAATAGGGTTGTATGGTTTAACATATACTGCCTCAAACGCTTAGCGGCCCAAGCAAGCGCACAACATGTTTTCTCCAGCATCGAGTACCTTGACTCGCAATCAGTAAACTTCTTACTCAAGTAGTAGATGGCATGCTCTTTTCTACCTAACTCATCTTGTTGACCAAGCACACAACCCATTGAATTCTCAAGAACCGTGAGATACATAATCAAAGGCCTTCCTGGCACTGGTGGCATAAGGACCGTAGGTTCCTGCAAGTATTCTTTTATCTTTTCAAACGGCTTTTGACAGTTTTCATTCCACCTGACCGCTTGATCTTTTCTTAACAACTTGAAGATTGGTTCACACATGGCTGTGAGGTGCGAGATGAACCTAGCAATGTAGTTTAATCTCCCCAAGAAACCACGAACCTCTTTTTCTGTTTTTGGCATAGGCATTTCTTGTATGGCTTTTACCTTTGCAGGATCAACCTCGATACCCTTTTCACTAACAATAAACCCCAGCAATTTTCCTGACCTCACGCCGAAGGTGCATTTGTTCGGATTTAACCTCAGTCTGAACTTTCTCAATCTTTCAAACAACTTCTGAAGATTTACCAAATGTTCTTCTTCCGTCTGTGACTTCGCAATCATGTCATCAACATAGACTTCAATCTCTTTGTGAATCATATCATGAAAGAGAGTCACCATCGCCCGCTGGTAAGTTGCCCCTGCATTTTTCAATCCAAAGGGCATCACTTTGTAGCAGAAAGTTCCCCACGGTGTTATGAATGTTGTTTTCTCCATGTCCTCTGGGACCATCTTGATTTGGTTATACCCAGAGAAGCCATCCATGAAGGAAAACACAGAATACTGAGCAGTATTGTCAACTAGCACGTCAATGTGAGGGAGCGGGAAATCGTCCTTTGGGCTTGCTCTGTTCAAATCCCTGTAATCAACACATATCCTGACCTTTCCATCCTTCTTAGGTACAGGCACGATGTTAGCAACCCATGGAGGATAATTTGTCACGGCAAGAAAACCGGCATCTAGCTGTTTCTGAACCTCTTCCTTGATTTTGACGGACATCTCCGGTTTAGTTCTTCACAACTTTTGCTTGACCGGAGCACAACCTTCTTTAAGTGGTAGTCGGTGTACAACAATATCAGTATCGAGCCCAGGCATGTCTTGGTAAGACCAGGCGAAGATATCCACATACTCACGGAGTATTTCAATCAATCTTCCCTTGACACTGTCTTCCAATGCAGCCCCTACCCTTACTTCCTTTTTGGCGTCCTCGGTTCCCAGATTCACAATCTCAATTTCCTCCTGATGAGGTAGGATGACTCTCTCCTCTTGCTTCAACAATCTGGCCAACTCTTCGGGCAGTTCACAATCTTCGTCAGTCTCTTCTTCAGCCTGATAGATTGGATTGTCAAAGTCATACCGAGCTATAGCTGAGTCATGATCGGTGTCATCTGAACAAAAAGACCTGCATGATTGATGAGGTATGTTTTATTATGTATGCAACAAAAGAAACACATTGCCATTTTGATGTGGGTTTTTAATGCATAAAAATAAAAACAGAAAGACAGAGATCAAAATATTTGAGTGTGAAAAGTCCTTTATTGATGATAAAGCAAAACATGCAACAGTTAAAAGCCCTACAAATAAAATCACTACGTCTTGGGCAGAACGCAGGATTAACATAATAGGAAAACAAAGCAATTACTCGAAGCCAGTCACTTGAATGACTTTCTCGAAAGACCAGTTGCACAGACTTTCTCCTGGGATGCAAGGGCGAATCCAGCTATCCATGTCACAATCACTGTCCCCTTCTTCCTCAATGGCATTAACCCTGTCGAAGAAAACACCGGCACTAGTGAAACGGAATGGGCCATAGAATTTGGGAGGATCCCCGTCTCTCCTAGATGGCTTGTATCCTAATCCATAAGTATCCCTCTTCTACTAAACTTCAATCACTTGGCCCCACCTCTGTGAGCTATCAGCTTCAACCACAGCTTTGGCGTCTTTAAATGAATACATAGAAACCTCAGGTTAATCTGCCACTGTAGGCTGCTCTATAGTCTCAGACTGGACAACCTCTTCAGAAACCTTCACCTTTTCAAACCCCTGACACAACGTCTCATGGATTTCACCATCCATTTCCACGTATTTGAAGGTCGACAGCTGACTGATCATTATGTCTTCTTCTCCGCACATCGTCACTACGTGACCATCAACCATGTATTTCAGTTTTTGATGCAAAGTGGAGGTTACAGCGCCTGCTCCATGGATCCAAGGACGACCCAATAAACAGCTGTACGCTGGCTGAATATCCATAATATAAAATGTTGTATCAAAGATTTCCGGTCCAACCTTGATCGAAAGCACAATCTCACCAAAGACAGATCTCTTCGAGCCATCAAAAGCTCGCACCACCAAGTCGCTTGGTGTACAATTAAGTCCCCTGGTGTCTAACTTCATTAGTTTTCTTGGGCAATACATTCAATGATGATCCGGTATCAACCAATACATGTGACATCAGTGAACCACGACACTCAATCGAAATATGCAGGGCATGGTTGTGATTCCTCCCAGCAGGAGTCAAGTCAAGATCTGTGAAACCTAAGCCATTACCCGCATTCACGTGCACTACAACCCCTTTCAGATGGTTAACAGAAATCTCTTGAGGAACGTAGGTTGCATTCAAAAACTTTAGAAAAGAATTCCTATGAGCTTCAGAACACAATAGCAAAGATAGAATAGAGATCTTGGACGGTGTCTGATGTAACTGGTCCACGATCTTGTAATCACTTTTCCGGATGAGTCTCATAAACTCCTCTACATTTTCAGAAAAAGCATCATCAACCGGCTTTACCGTAGAATCAGTAATCACTGGAGTCTGAACAGAACCATCCATCGCCTGTTTTCCCCTATCTTGCCTAGAAGTACTGGGTTGATCATTAACAGGAGTAAGCACTCTACCACTTCTGGTTATAGCGTCAGCTTCAACCTTAACTTCAGGACTAGCACTCACTGGTGATGTATTCATTAATTCCTGCTTTTGTCCATTGACAAACACCTCTGCACCGTAATTCCAAGGAATAGCCTTAGTGCTTTCATACGGAATGGGTCCAGCCCTTGTGATAATAACTGGAGGTGGGCTTGCTGGACCAGAAATAGTAATCGTTTTGAACGGAATGGTGATAGTGGCAACCTTCTCACTAACAACCTCTTCTTGTTGATTACCTCTATCAAACTGTAAACAGCCCTCATCAATCATACTCTGGATACCCATCTTCAGCGAATCACAACCATTATCCTTTGTCAAACAATCTGAGCAATTCTCATCATAACCCGGATAGACGCCGCCCTTCAACAGCCTATTTTTAACCACAGCCAACGGAGTCTTCAGCTCCTCAACATCCATGATCAAATTCAGAGCTTCACATTCCTCAATTATCGAATTCACCCTCGGCCCATTATGATCGGGCATAGGGTTTTGAATAACATTGGGCCCAATATTCGAGAAATTGATAGCCTTGGAGTCTACAAGGTCTTGCACCTTGTGATGAAATGCCCTACACTTCTCCACAGTGTGCCCCGAAGCACCAGAATGAAAATTGCAGTGTGCGTTAGCATCGTAGCCTCGTGGGAGTTCCCCTGTTGGTGGAGCCAGGGTACGAAGCTCAACTAGACGCAACTACAGCAAATGTTGCAACAACTGTGCATATGACATTGGTGGTTGATCAAAATGCCTCTCTATATTCCTTTGTTTGTTCTGATACTGACCATGCTGCCTGTTCTGATTAGTATTATTCCTCTGTTGCTGTGGTGGAGGTAACGTTGTTGGGATAGTTACCGATGGTACTTGTTGATTATTGCCCTGACGCTGTTTCCCTTTTCCCCTGTGAGATGATACAGCGTTGGTCTCTCCTTTCTTCTTATAACCATCAAACAGCTTCTTTCCATGTCCGGAGGACGATCCGTCACCACTAAAAACTTTTCCAGCCTTAATTCCAATCTCTACCTTCTGTCCGATAGCAATCACATCTACAAACTTGCCTAGAGAACAAGGCAATAGCTTCTCATAATAATGCTTAGGCAGTGTGTCCATAAATATATCCAACATCTCTTTTTCCAGCATTGGTGGCTGCACCCTTGCCGCCAATTCACGCCACCTTTGCGCGTATTCTTTGAAACTTTCATCATTTTTCTGGGACATGGTCAACAGCTGAGTTCTGTTGGGCACCATGTCTGTGTTGTACTGGTAATGCTTGATAAAAGCTGCAGCTAACTCTCTCCAGGTACGAACATCTCTACTTTCCAGCCCCATGTACCATTCCAAAGACGTGCCAGACAGGCTATCTTGGAAAAAGTGCATCATTAACTTCTCATCCTTGGCATGGGCAGCCATCTTCCTGGTATAAGCCTTTACATGAGTTCTCGGGCAAGTA
This sequence comes from Lathyrus tuberosus, assembly GCA_022829125.1. Taxonomy (NCBI): domain Eukaryota; kingdom Viridiplantae; phylum Streptophyta; class Magnoliopsida; order Fabales; family Fabaceae; genus Lathyrus; species Lathyrus tuberosus. The sequence continues at coordinate 73,148 of JALAZF010000241.1, read as the reverse complement.
GAACCATTATACTTCTCCAGTGTAGGAATCTGAATCTTGTGTGGAATGACAACATCAGGGACCAACCCTAGGTCGTCCAAATCTATTCCCAGATCATCCTGTTTCACAACCCCCTTTAGTTGAGCCTTAATTAAACGGATCCTCTCATCACTGACCACAGGTAGACCAGCGTCCAAGCTTCTGACTGAAAAAACATCATCCTGTTGATCATCATGGATAGCTCGAACAGTGCTTCCTTCTCCAACCACTGAAGGAATACCACCCTGTCCACCAGCACCCGTGATAGGAATGTTGATACCAGCACCACCTCTGCCCGGAGGAATAACACGATTAAGAAAAACACCGTGTAAGATACCATTTTCATCAACCTGCGACACCAAAGGCTGAACTAGAGTTCTGAATTCATTCTGACTTTGCACCACACCCTGCATCATCTCCATAAATTGATCGATGCGAGCTTGCATAGCTGCCATGTCTGCCTGAACTTTGTCCATCACTCTGCTTTGATTAAGCCTGGTAGAATACCGATGAGTTGGTTGATCAATCCTGACTGACAAAAAGAGAGAGCATAAGAAAACCATAGAATCTGAGATAACCTGCAATGCAAAATGATTATGATTATGCAAATGCGAATGCAAAATGCAAACAAACATATTTGAACATTTCCAGGACATATCCGCTTTGATTCCATTCCATGAAACTGGGCAAGGGATTAGACACACTATCGGAAAATAAATTCGAACCCAGAAATACCACCGGATCAAACCACAAGAACAAACCCTCTCTGAAAACCAGAACTGCCAGAGCACAGATAATTAAACCAAATATTCCATTATCGAAAACGAAATAGTTCTTACAGACAAATTCAAGCATAATCAAAGGTGACGCCATCAACAAACCTAATGGTAATCCCAAAAAGATAAACAACAAAAACAACTACAAATCAATTCCAAACAAACTAACTTCCACTTCCTCAAGAAGGTTTATAGTGTCAGGATGTGTAGGTTGTTTTGTCAGCCCTTTGATCAACTTGTTCCTCTTTGCAATCTCTTGGTTCAATTTAACAATCTGCTCTTCAGCGTTGTTGTTCTCGCGCTTCGACCTCTTGACCTCGGCTTGCATCTTGAGCTCTTCAATTTCCTTCTGTGCTTCTTTCCACTTGGCAAAGTAACGATCTTTCCTTGCTTTCACTACCTGAAGCTCTTCTTTCAGCTCTCCATTCTCAATCTTGGCCTCCTTCCACATATCCTGATACGTGGCAAGCTTGTCTTCTGCTTTAGTCAAAAGCTTCTTGTTCTTCCTTTTAGCTTTGCCTGATGATTCAGCAGCCATACTGGCCTTTTTGAAGTGCTGAGCTCTGTCAGCAAAATCCCTCTCTCTTTTTTCTAGATGCGCAGTCATGTCTTGAACTTTCCATTTCAACTCCAAGTTGTCCTGTAGAGCACTCTGCAGCTGACTACGCATATCAGAGTTTTCCACCCTCAGATCAGATACCAACTTTCGCTGCTTGTCGAATTCTTCGAATGGTACAGTGAGTCTCTCTTCCACAATCTCTGGATACAAGGGAGGCGCCCGATCAAAAGGTAAATAGAACTCTTCTACCCTCTTCTTCACCCATTCAACATATGGAGCGAAAGCTTGATTATTGGGTTTACCCAAAACAGTTTTACCTATCTTCTTTCTGCTGAGCCAAGCTTCTTGTGCAATAGTCACACCATCAGTCATATGAAAATACAAAGATTCTTCCAACTCTTTTCCAGCTGGAGGATCTTTTAGAGCGTATGCAAACTGCCTGATAGCCAAAGACGGGTTGTAGTTAATACCTCCTTTTCTTCCGATCAAGGGTACATTAGGATACTTGCCACAGCTATGCAAAATATCAGTCCCCAATAATCCCTTATCCACCCAAAGAATATCTTTAGCAGCTAGGCCCATCAGACGCTTACTCCACTCTAAAGAAGTCTTAGAATCCACAAAAGCACCTGACTGGGGTAAACGTTTGGAAAACCACTTATAAAAGAGAGATGCGCAACAACAAACCACCCCACCTCGTCTTTTCTCATTCCTGTTGTATAGGGCGTAGTGGAGATCACCTAACAACGTCGGCACCGGATTCTGAGCTGTAAATATCTGAATAGCATCCGTATCGACAAAATCAGACTCATTAGGGAATAACACAATGCCATATATACACAGAGCCAATATTGCATTGAAAGCCATCCACCTTTTCTCCTTAGCTTCTTCTTGAGCCCTCTTCACCAAGTATTCCAAGTGATAGCCTCGAGATTTTCCCTTCTTAGAAAAGTCAACCTCCACTGTAGATCTGCTCAAATAAAGAGCCTCAGCCACTGTTTGGAAATCACAATCTCCTTGGAAACCATAGAAAGGAACACCTTCTTTGACAGGAATCTTTAAAATGTTGGAGTACTCTTCCAGGGTAGGAACCAACACATAATCTGGCATCACAAAGCACCTCAAGGAAGGATCATAAAACTGCATCAAGGTGTGTAGCCCATTATACTCATATTCACTGAGGTTCCGAACCAGGGATAATATCCAACCATACTTCTCTTCAAAGGCTCCCAAAACTTCTGGACCAGCTATACTCTGTAAACTGTTCAATGGACCAAGAGTGATCTTCAGGAACTTGTAGACGATGATGTGCTTCTTACCCCTCTTAGTGTCCATCCCTATGAACGCCCTCTAACTGGAATCAAATACTAGATACTACCTGAAAATGCACAAACATGAATGTCATAAAAATGGAATGCAATGCGAAGCATGGGATCAAGGTATCCACACAAACTGGTTGCACTGCGCTGACTGAACAAATCAAGGCTCTGTACCAAAACTCAGAACAACAACAATCATAGTGATAAAACCAGAAAACCAGGTAGGTTGAAGGTCACGGTCACCTGCAAACCTGCAAACACCCATCCCTCTCACATGTGGGTACTAAGATCCTCAATATCCCGGGCTCTCAGGTCGAGAAATGATGATACGTTCACCATTTCTGGTTTAGCATCATCATCAATCGAGGAGGCCTCAACTGATTCACCAAAACGAAAGGTCCTCAGCTTCTGGCACTATGGTCGAGAAGCAATAGTACATTCATCCCTCGGGGTACAGTACTATCACCAATCGAGGAGCGCCTCCACTGATTCACTTTCAAAAAAATATCCTATGGCAAGTTCCCAGCATTGGGTCCTCGGATCGAGAAGGTGCAATGGATTTGCCACAGAACGTGGTCTGCCACGGTCACATCTCGGGAGGAGTGTCGTTACTGAGTTCTCGGGAATGGTCATCAGAGTCGACAATTCCTCAAGAGAATAACTACTGGCCTGTATCAACATACAGTAGCAGAAAGCTCCTGATAGAACCTCGTCTGATTATAGGGATCGTGATCACCCGCAAGTGGCCAACACCACGGGAGCGTCACGCCTGCCCACACTAAAACCTATGGGTATGCTCGAGCCTGGGTATTGGGCTCATCTCTCAAAACCTCCCAACCTGCCAAACAGAAAAATAGCACAGCGCAGCACAGTCCAGCATAACAATGCAATGCAGTAAAATGCGGTAAAAATAGTAAAGCAGCAAAGCGAAAATATAGTAAATAGCAATACAGTAATATACAACAAAGCAAAGCACCACAAAAAAACACCCAATGAAATAAAACAGACAAGCGCTAGGATTGACTTGCTAAAGGGGATGGACCAGCAAGAGGTCAACCAGAGTCCCCAGCAGAGTCGCCAGCTGTCGCTCCCGAAAGATTTGCATCCAACGGTACAAATGCGGGAGTGGCGCAGAAAACACATAGTCGCCAGCAATGTGTATTTATCCCGAGAGAGGGAAAGGAAACACTGCATAAACCTGAAGAGAAAGGGGAAGAACATGGTCTTGCGACCAACAGAAATGGGTACGGGAGTCGGTTACGCGAAAGGAAGGTGTTAGCACCCAACACGTCCATCGTACTCGACGGGATCCACGCTTGCTGTCTGCATCAAAGGGTGTCGTCGTCTGGAGCTCCACTGCTACTGAACCGGAGAAGAAACGAGAACGGAAAGAACGGAGAAACGAAGAAGAAAAGAAAAAAAGAAGTGACTCAATAGGACGTTATCGTAGTCCTAGGCCTACGTACTCCCTCAGTGCAATGGGAAAGTCAGAGTCAGCGTAGTTCGGACGGGAACTGTGGGGGAAGGTTGCTCGCCAAGACAATCGCTGTCTTGTGCCTACATATCCTCAATCGAACGAGAGAGAGGAATCAGAGCTGATGTAGTTCGTGGGTACGACCACGGATGGGTAAGTGTTTTTTATGTGACCGACGAGCTCTTTTCTGAAAAAAGAAGTTTGAAACCCAACAATCCCGAAGGATAAAAAGATTTGAATTTGTTTTGTGTTTTTTAGACAGAAGTGTTTTAAGTTAGTTCATAACTTGCATTGCACCAAAGTCTATGACATAGGAATGAATACTTCGCGTATCGTCCCCAACAGGACGTACACTAGGTATCCTAGAAGAGTGAAGGGAAACCCCTCATTCCTCACTTCCCACGCTTAAGGCTCGAGCGCAATACATGTTAACTTTTATTATGTGTTTTGAAGGAGTTTTGAGATGAGAAGAGAGAAGACACAAAGAAAACTCCAAAGGGAAACTAAGAGTCCTAGTGTTATCATGCATGGATGACCTATGGTTAGTGATGCTTAGGAGAGACGACTACCTAAAGCCTAATGCTAATCCTACTCCAAGCTTAATCAAAAATTAAGTTGGACTAGGCAGCTCTAAGGGGAAAAGAATCCAAGACTTAATCAAGTCTTGAGATTCATGGGATGAGAAAGAGTGAAAGAGAAGCGAGAAGCATCTTAAATGCTAAAGCAAACACAAGTATGAAAGCTTAAAAGAGAAAGGAGAAGTTAGAATGTGGATAACTATCCACATCCCATTCACTTACCATTAGCCCCTACATGGTTAGCAAAAACAAACATAAGCAACAATAAGACAAATGAAACCCAAACAAGTCACAACCCAAAGAGAAATGGTTACAAACCAAATTAAACTCATCCAAGTCAGAATGTACACCTTAAGGGTGACCCATAATGTTTACCAAACAAACTCAAGCAAAGAGAATGCAAATAAGTGGCAAAACATCCAAGAAAGTCAACAAAGAAGGAATAAAAGAAGAATGAGTGGATATACAAGGTGATCATGCAAGAATGCTTCAAATAAAATCCAAGTCAGAATGTGGATGACCTAAAAATGTGCCTAAACATGTTATACAAGTGTCACACAAGGCACGCAAGCAAGTATCCAAGCATTAAGAATCATTAGAAGAAGGAGAAGGAAGCATGTAAGTGAAACATGTTAAAGGATGCCAAATGAAACATGAATAGCATATGACATGAATACAAAGCTTCAAGGTCAGAAAAATACATCATATGAGATGCAAAGAAGAGATATGGCATGGCATACACAAACCAAACACAAACCAAGAAGAGGCATAGATGAGAAGAAGTGAAAAGATAAGTCAAAAGAGGCATGTAAATCAAACATTGAACATGTGCACAAAATATGCAACAACCTCACACAAATGACCTAAAATTACAATAAAATGACTTATAATGATTCAAACATGGTTTATTAAGTCAAAGAAACAATCCCAAACAATGGCACAAGTGCCTTCTCAAACAAGTCATCAAACATGCTCAAAGACGTGCACAAAAGAAGACCTCAAACAAAGAGCAATCAAACAATTAGCAAATCATCTTTAGAAATTACCAAATTAATTCTCCAAACACCTCAACCAGAAGAAAACATCATATTAAAAACTCATGCAAAAATTCACAAGATAAGTCCTTCAATCAATCATGCAAAGTCAGATAGGTATTATGAACTAATATGCAAAAGAGAGGGACCAAAATGCAATATTAAAAGAGTTTAAAAATATGAGAAAAATGTTTTTATGCACTTCAAGATGTTGATGAAACAATTCAAAAATAATGGGCTCAAAATGTGTTGTAGATGAAGAGAAATGAAATCAGTAAGTTAGGGTGTGCACAATAAGAACAAATTAAAAAGAAAATAAAGCAACAATTAATTCAGATGCTAAAAATAAAATAAAAATGGAAAATAAAATTTGAAAAACATGCTTCATGCTTCATGAATTTTTTTGGGGTTTTTAAATGCATCAAACTATTTTTAAAAATTAAGAATGAAAATGCAACAATTAAATGAAATAAAATGAAAACAAAAACCAGGCAGGGGTGTATTCAGCAAGCAATTCACGTTGAAAGCAATAAATGGGCTGAAGGAGGGGGTGGGGAAAGCAAGCAGAGGCCCAACCCAAACCAAAACGCGTGCCAAACAAAAAAACCAACCCAGTCAACACTACTTAACTTCACCTCAACCACAGGATCAATCCAACGCAAGATACGCAGTCAACAAAAAATCAAAGTAAGCCAGATCTGTGGCCACGATCACACACATACAATAAACAAAGTACACACGCGCACATTAAATCATTCAGTAATTAAAAAAATGAACACGTGAAGGGCACATGCCATTTTAATGTGTTGTAACAATAAGAAACGTCAGATTAATCCAACAATCCAGATCAAGTCAAACAATCAACAAATTAATCATGATGAGTGGCTCAGATCACGCGCACACCACAACACACATGGGATAGCAAACACACAATTAAAAAAAAATATTAGAAGATTTTAAATAAGGTGGCAACATGTGGACCATCAGATCAAAGCAATGAACGGCCAGGATTACGTCTCCTTCCTTGGCACCTCCGGCCACCTAAAAAACAACCAGACGCCGGAGCCCTAGCTCCGGTCGTCTCCTCCGGTAACCTGCATCTCAAAAAATTCTAGAAAATGCAAACAAGTATACCATTCCAACCAGATTTTCACAAGGATCATGGATATGCAAACCATTTCATCAAACCATCAACACACAAGCCAAATCGAACAACACAAGTTTGGATCCAAAACTTTCAAACTCAAAATACACACATGTTACACGTCCAAAATTAAAACAAAATAAACCAGCATCATCAGTGAACATCATAGATCATTATGCATACCATAAAAACAAGTTCTATAATGGTGAAAATCACACTAACCTGAGAGTTGCAGAGCTCGAATTACACCAAGAACTCCTTCCAAAAGCTGCAGATCTTCCTCTTTTGAGCTCTATTTGCAAAATAAATGCAAATAGAGGCTTGAAATAGGCTGGATCTAAGACTTTGAACTTGAACCAACTTGAAATGCACTTGCTGAAAACCTCACTCTAAGCTCAAACCAATGGTAGATTCTTGTTCTACTCTCTTCACTGATCAAGAATGTGGAAAGAATTCTTCAGAAACCCTTAAGATGAGAGAGTTTCGAAGGAGAGAAAGTGAGAGTGAAATTTGGGATTCTGAGCAAATGAGAGTGCATGACCTAGAAATGAGGGTATGAGTTAGCTTATATACACTTGGTTATTCCCCTGATTATGATTAAGGTCTTGTTAATCCCTTGGTTAATGACTTTTGAAGGTTTATGCAAAAATGCAATTTGAGTTGTACACCCTCCATTAACACGTGCATTGGTCACCAAGTAAGCATGATTCACCTCCATTTTACTTACTGATCACATTTGAATTGAAATTGGGCCTTGTGGTTGATTGGTTTGTGAGATTCAATCCAACTTACAAATTTGCACTTTGTTGAATAAGTGAGAAATATGACATGAAATGAATTGATTCAAAGGCCAAATGTGATCCAAATTAAGTGTACTTTGATTTTTTAATGTGACATGAAGCAATAGAACCAATTACAAGTCAATTTGTGCCAAAATGCAAAAGGTGGAAAAAGTGGTACATGTGAAAAACCTCAATAACACCTTGCATTGTTTTGACCATAACTTGAGTTCTACAAATGATATGGAAACCATCTAGTACTTTTTGGAAATGGGAGAGAAAGATCTTCAACTTTCATGTTGGAGGAAAATTCATTTGAAGCTTCCTTGATGATGAAAAGTCAAGTTGAATGTAGTGGAAAAATTGCCAAAAATGGAAAGTTCTCATTATAGGTCATTTTCCAAATTTAGTAACTTTTGCACAAACTCTTGATTCTTGAAAAATGATATGAAACTTGACCCTTGAAAACCATATGAGGATGTGAGACCTTGAAAACCATGAAAATAACCTCAAAATTCCACAGTTAACTTTCTCCTTTACAGTTGACTTTTCTTGGTTCACAAGCAACTGATCCACTGAACATTCTTCACTATAAACCATCAACCAAACCCTCATCTATGGATACATGCAAGCATAAAGACCTCATGACACCATGATTGAACACACAAAGCCTTCCAAGAAGTCCTTTTGATTCACAAACCCTAATTGGTCCCTTTAGTTAGGAGGGAAAGATTCACTTGTAATCTTTTGCCATGCTTGACCTTATGAAGATATGATGGACCCCATGAGACACCTTGAGGCTTGAGACTTGAGAATAGGGACCAAGTACCTTGATCCCATGCTAAGAACCATGCTATGAACAAATTCTAATGCAAGAAATGCAAAGAAACCTAAGCCAGTTAGCTAAAAACAACAAGGCAAATTTTGGGGTGTTACACAAAGCATAAATCGTGGAAAAAGCAAAGAAAAGTACGCGAAACATAATGAAAAAATACGAAAATATGCTAGTAAAAGTGATGCAAAACACACTTATAACTTGCCCTAGCATGTTTCACATATTTGTCAAAACCAATTTACTATTCTGTTATATTTTCTCACTGTTAATTCATAATTTGCAAAACAACTTAAAACCTCCCCAATATGTTTTTTTCAATTGATGATAGTTGAACTCGATATTTATATGCAGTCCTTGAGATCGATACTGGGGATTTTCCCCTATTATTACTACATCGGCGAAAGTAGTACACTTGCTATTTTTCCGATCAAGTTTTTGGCGTCGTTGCTGGGGACTGCCAAAATATAGAGTTTGATTTGAGTTCAATTGAAATTTTGTTTCTCTGCGACAAAAATTTATTTTCTGCATATTTTTATAAAAAAAATATTATTAATCTCTTTCTAATCTGTGTATGCGAGGAAAGACCTCAGCTGAATTTCCTCTTGACGCAGAACCGGAGCGATCTTTGCACGCTAGGCTTAGAAAATCTAAACAAGCAAGACTGGCAGATTCATAAGCGGACACTTCAATTTCAAAATCCAAAAGAGAGGAAGAAGTTTCTGATCATTCCGATACAGAATCAGACAGAGAAACAATCATGGCCGAACCTCAAGAGAGACTTCTTGGGGACTATGGAGGAGCAAATACTCTAGCAGGTCAGTTGACTGTTGTGAATCAACAGGTAAATGTTGCACACTTTCAGCTGCACCCTACAAAAATCCGACAACTTGAGAAGAGACCTTTCACAGGGAAGATTAATGAAGATGCAAATAAGCATTTGCAAAGGTTTCTTTCTATGAACACTACTTTGAAGATTGAGGGGCACTCTGAAGAAGCAAAAAAATTAAGAATGTTTCTGTTCACTCTTTCTGAAGATGCTGAAGAGTGGTTCTACTCATTACCTGCTGGGAGTATTACTACTTGGGAAGAGATTGAGAAAACTTTTCTTAATGAATACTTTCCTACTTCTGTTTATATTCGAAAAAGATATGATATTGTGAATTTTAAGCAGAAGGAAAAAGATTCACTTGGTGATGCTTACAAGAGGTTTAAAAGGTTATTGGTAGCTTGTCCCACTCACAATATGGATCAAACTGAACAGATGCAAATGTTTGTAAATGGCCTCACAATGAAGACAAAGCAACTTATTGATACAACTGCTGGTGGCTCATTCAACTTTACAACAACCACTGGTATTAAGAAGATCATTGAAGCCATTGCTGCAAATGAACATCTAGAATTATATGACCGAAGTGTGACTAAACCTGAGGGAGTGATTGACTTGAAACTTGCTAATCAAGTGGTAATGATGGAAGATCAGATTGCTGCTGAAGTTGAAAGAAGACTCAAGGCTATGAATATAGGTACACAAACTGTAGTCCAAGTTCAACCTGTGCAAGCTGTTAACTGTGAGATTTGTGGTGGACCTCATCTTGCCATGTACTGCATTGCAACTGCAAAACAAATTAAAGAGATAAAAATTTTGAATCAGAACAACCCATATGCTAATACTTACAATCCAGGGTGGAAGAATCATCCCAACTTCTCCTGGAAAGATCAGAATCAACCACAATACCAACAACATCAACATGATCCTAAGAAATCAGAGTGGGAAATAGCCATTGAAAGGATGGCAACTCACAATATGCAATTTCAACAAGAGACCCAAAATCATCAAAGGAACACCACCACTTTGATCAAAACTCTTGAAGTTCAGATGGGTCAGATAGCGCAATAAATCTCCATGCAAGCTTAAGGTACCCTTCCGAGTACAACAGTACCAAATCCAAGAAATCATGAGAACATTAATGTTGTCATAACAAGAAGTCAAGAAGTTACTGAAGATAAAGAAGAAAGGGCAACAAATGGTGATCATGTTATAAAGGTAGATCTGGAAGTGAGGGAAAATAAGCAAGAACCAGAAGACATTATACCACCTGTAAAGCCAACTAACGAGAAAAAGAAAAAGAAGGCTAAACCTGTGATTAAGTTACCATACCCTCCGAGGGTGACAACGAAGGATCCAAAAGAGAAAGGCCTTGAGAAATTTATCACAATGTTCAAAAAGTTAAAGATCAATATGCCTTTCTTTGAAGCACTCGAGCAAATGCCCACATACAAAAAATTCATGAAAGAGGTAATCGGTAAAAAGAGACCAATAGGAGAGGATATGACAATGTCAACAGATAAGTGTAGTTAAATACCACAAGGTGGGAGAATCCCCAATAAGCGAAAGGATCCTGGATTTGTAGCAATCCCATGCATTATAAAAGACAGAACTTTCAATAAGGTCCTAATTGATTCTGGTGCTAGTGTGAGCCTCATGCCATTATCTATTCTTAAAAAGCTTGGTATTGGAAAGGTGAGCGATATAGAGACAAAGTTAAAATTTGTTGATCACACCATTAAGCGGCCATATGGGGTAGCAGAGGATGTACTGGTGACAATTGATAAATTTAGCTTTCCAGTTGATTTTGAGATCATGGATATTCCGGAAGATAAAGATACCCCTATCACTCTTGGTCGACCATTCTTGCTTACAAGTCGATGCAATATCGATATGGAAAAAGGCACCATGGCTTTAAAAGCATATGATGAGGAAATAACGTTGAAAGTGTTTGAGATCAAAAACCAAAGGGAGGAAAAAGATAACCGCTCTCTAATTGGCATGATCAGAAGATGGGGGGAAAGCCAAATCCCAAGACCACCACCAGAGAAAGTATCACGCATAATCTCGCAGAGGGAGCCATCGTCTTCAGCTTCAACAAGCATAACCACTCAAAGATCCGTTCCTAAAGTCGAGAGAAAGAGGAAAAAGTGGCATCGAGGCAAGGCTATAGAAGTGGGAGGTCACTTGTTGCAAAAAGGGGACTATATCTATGAAAAAGATGGTTTCCTTGTTTCAAAAAAGACAAGCAACAAGGTGTGGAAGATGAAGCATCCGCCATAACAGGGCGAATGAACCATCGAGCCATGCGGTGTTAAACGAAGTGCTACGTGGGAGGCAACCCACGCTTTTTATCATTGTGAGTTACCCTTCTCCATCTTGTTCTAAAATATTAAGGCCAATGTTTAGTTCAAGTGTGGTTTTTTTTTACTGTTTTTGTTATTTGTTTTTGTTATTTCCTTTCTTTTTACCTTTTGCTATTTATTTTTGTATCTTGTGCGTTATGTGTTTTAAGTGTTACAGGTTCTTGGCTTGATTGTCTGAATAAGTGAGGAATGTAGTGATGGTGGATGAGAAGGATCACTCCACTGGATGTGGAATTACCCCCAAAGAGTTGATACTGCTGAAGGTGATTGGACGTAACTTTATCGAGCTCGACTAACAGAAGAACCTGTGCAGCCAAAGTTAAGAGGGAAGCGACATCATACGAGAGGTACGATGGACCCTGTCAGCTTTACCCAACATGGTGAGAGCAGAAAAAAGCCAAACACAATATTCATTATGAGAGATGATTCAGGTATGTCTCTATCATTCAGAGTTTGCGTACGTTCTTTTCGAATATTACTGCATGGTTACACACACTGAGGCACTTTGTTTCTTTTTACCCCTGAGCCTTTCTAGCCATTTTTTTAATTTAATTATTATCCCTCGTTAACCCGTTGAGCCTGTATCCCTTTATTTGTTTTTATCACCGCATTATCATAACCCATGGCTAAATCACTTCATTACCCTGCTCAGATAAGTGTTGTTGTTTTTAACTCTATGGTTCATTCGAAGTTTGGGGTAGACACGCCTATGCTAAACAAGGTGAGTGCAAAAACAAAAAAAAAGAGTAAAAATGAGTAGTTAAGCTGAATAGCAAAAGATAAAGGTTGTGTTTGAAGATTCCCCACGATGACAGTTTGGAATGAACAACGGTGAATGGAAATATAACACTTACTCTGAGCCCAAAAAAAACCCGTTTTCCCTCTTTCGTATCCCACCTTAACCTAAGCCCCGTTACAACCCTAAAGACCTCAAATAGTGAGTGTTGTGTGCATGTGAAATGAAATTAGAATTTATTCAAGCTTATGAGTTGATATTGCATATTGTGAACTTTTGAGTGCAAACACTTTAACCCCGAGAATCTTGGTGAGAGTGAGAAATAAGCTGACAGGTAAAGTAGTACTTCGATGTGGAAGTGTAGCGGAATAATCGACTGAGGAACGTAAGGGACTTTGAAAGAACAAGCGAGAGTTGGTTGCGAAAAATCTCAGCGGTATTGTGGTAATCATTAAATTTTGGGGTGACATGTTGTATTGTCTTAAGCATTGCTTGAGGACAAGCAACGAGATAAGTTTGGGGTTGTGATCAGTCACCATTTGTACTATATTTTCATCACTTATTCGACAAGAATCCAGGTAATCCATAGCATTTTTCACTTATTTTGTTATTGTTTGAGTCAATTTTATTTACCGTAAGTTTTCTACTCGTTTTATTGTTTTAAGTTTTATTTCAAGTTTTCTGCATTTTATGCTTTGGTTGTCTACCTTTGATTTTCTTCAGGACCAAGTAATAGATCCAAAAGATTCGGTGCAAGAAAGTGGAAAAATTTGGAGTATTGGTGGAATTTGGCTCAACCTACAGAAGGCCTGACACGAGCCGTGTCAAGAGGGAAATTGAGACAAGTACCAAGAAAAGCTAGAGGTCATGGAACAACACGGGCGCCCGTGTCGGATCAAAACGCTGATTCTCCTATTTTCTTGTTTTTGGTCTGAGTGTTGAGCTGCGAGGGTGTTTTGGGCATTTCCAACCAGTTTTTGGATAGAAGCGAACTACACGATTCAAGATTAGCGAGAAGACAAGGTTTTTGGAGCGCGGAAGATTCTTATGAGCAGAAGCAATTGATGATCCAAGTTCACCCCAATACTTGTAATGTCTAATTTTTATCTTGTATTTCCTTTGAACAATATGAGTAGCTAAACCCCTCAATGCTAGGGGGTGTCCCTGATTTGACTCTATAAATAATTTTGAATTCTTATTTTCAGTAATATATTTGTTTTTCATAATCAATTTAATCATTCAATGTTTCTAATCTTTCTTTGTCAAACCAATAGAGATTGATTCACAATTAACATTTAGGCCGGACCGCCATTGTTAATGCTTTTGTGCGATTATGTTATAGTAGATATCACCTAGGACTAGGGATACCCTATAGCAACCGGTACATTATGGATAACAAGAATTCTTGATTTCATCATAAATTCCTATGGACTTAGAATTTAGGATGCATGATCAGAGGTTTTCCCACTGAGGACTTAGGGGAAAATAGACTAAAGAACCGGTAATTGATTATTTTGAACTTGTTAATGAAATAAGGATTTAGAGTTGTTACATGACAAATCATACACCTTGCCCTAGCATGTTTCTCATATTTTTCAAAACCAATTTACTATTTTGTTGTATTTTCTCACTGTTAATTCATAATTTGCAAAACAACTTTAAAACCCCCTAATATATTTTGTTCAATTGACGATAGTTGAACTCGGTATTTATACGCAGTCCTTGAGATCGATACTGGAGATTTTCCCCTATTATAACTACATCGGCGAAAGTAGTACACTTGCTATTTTTCCGATCAGCAAGCGGAAGCGAATCCAGATCAACTCTTGTCTATCTGAACCGTTATTGGTAGAATCCGATATGCGTACAACCATAATAGAATGTATACCAAAGATGAGAAAATCCAATCAACAAGTTTAATATAATTTGTTTGAATATAAACCACACTTAAGATGAGCGATTTCCAATGAGTAGTAAAATAAAAATTTGACTAAGGAATCTTGTCGAACACTTACTGTGCAGTAATTTTATCGAAAACTTGGTGTGCAATACACCAAGATTGATTCTCTTTGTGTTGAAGTTATGAAAATTTTATTGCAATGGTTTCACAAAAACAATTTCAAACACTTCAACACAACTATAATTTTTAACAATCCAAATTACACACTAAGTGTTATCAAAATCTAAAAAGAGATTAAGATAGATAGATATATAGTTAGATAGATAGATAGATAGGTAGGTAGAGAGAGGGTGAGAGAGAGAGAGAGAGAGAGAGAGAGAGAGAGAGAGAGAGAGCGAACACCAAGATTTGTTTAGGTAGTTCCTCAATCGTCCTCAGTATGGGTGCATTTGCCCTCAATTCGAAATCGAATTGAGATATTGTAATTAACCTTTGCAATATCATTTAACAAGAGATATAGTAGAAATTCAAACCCCAAACCCTATGTTTGATTTTGATCCTAGCTCCTTCACACAAGATTTCCAATATGATCCTCCGATTACCGCTACTCCTTTGACCAAACCACCGTTCTTCAAAGCTTTCACTTAGTTGAATCCAAATTGCAAAATCTTGCCCCAAGCCTTTCAATTGATTCTCCGGTTACCACTACTCCTTTGCAAGAACCCTTGTTCTTCAAAGCCTTCGCTTGGGTGAATCCAAGTTAACAAGACTTGTGCAAAAACCTTAAAATCAACCCTTGATCTTGGAGTAAAAACCCTAAAGGTTTTATCCTTGAATACGCCAAAGAAAACCTCAACCCAATTTGATTACACAAACCTAAATTGGACCTTATCAGTCTTGTATTGACAACAAACAACAAAAATGATTACGTGTAGTTGACGAATGCATCAAAGAAAGGTTGAAGAGGATGAGAATTATTTGTATCTTTCTGGTTTCAATTACATAGAAATGATGCATGAATGTGTATTTATGTGTGTGTGTGTGTGTGTGTAAAAGAAATAACAAATAAAACAGATTTTCTTGGCAAAAAATACAAGTTTTGAAAATATTGAGTCAATATATGTATTTGCTAGAAAACAGGATGTATTTACTCTAAATTTGAATGAGTCAATGCATAAGGCTAATGAGTCAATACGAAGCCCCAATAAGTCAATACATCAAAGGCAAAAAAATCTACAAAAAAAATTGCTTCAATATGAGTTGACTCCAAGACACGATGAGTCGACTCATTCGCAGCTTGTATCGATACATATAAGGCATAACTGATTTTAAGGACTAAAATTCAATGATTAAAGGTGATTAGATCTTTATGTCAACTCCCTTACTTATACATGTTGATGAATTGCGTATTCACTAAATTACTAATATGTTAATATCCTATTGCGAATTAACAAGACCACTGCACCCAAATTCCTTGGTGTACAACTCATTAATTTACACAATAATTTCCTAATTCCTTATACCAATTTAGAATTAAACTGGCATTCTAAGTGTATTAATTCAAAAGCCACATTTTCTAATCACATATTCTTAGTTAATTACAAAGTTGAATAATTTCCCTAGATCGGATTAGTAAACTTACGATTAATAATCCCTACTCATCTGATATCAATTTATGCATTCGTCGATACACAAAAAGCATTAAAATCAAGAACAATTAAATAATGAAAATAGCATAAAAAAATTTAATTAATCTCAATCAACCATATGATCTAACAAGGTACAAGCAGATTTGTGTCAAAAGACCTAATCTAAGGAATCTAGCTACTCATAGTGCATGTAACAATTACTATACGTTTAGATGAAGAGTACATGAAATTCAAGCAAGATAATGTCTTCAATGGCTTCCAAAACCCTCAAAATCTTTCCTTTATAACTCCAAGTCTTCATTTTCTCTATCGAATTCGGAACTCTTCAAAAAGTAGCCAAAAGCCTTATTTATAGCAATTACTGTGTGACATCTTCGCGCCCACGATGTCAGCATCGTGACCGTGTGAAATCCAGAGGCAAAACTGCATTACTTTTTTTTCCTTTTTCTTAAAATTTTCTCTAAGTCCCAATTTTCTCCCTCTTGGTAATTTTTGCTCATTTCTTCCACACTTTAGCTTGGCTTTTTCTCATTATTATTCTGATTCCATCAATTTTTCTCGTAAATATTACGTAATGACCGAGTGTCATCAGAGGTCTAGGGTTACTGCCTTTAGACCTTCTTAATTTATCAAAACAAAATGGCTCCAAGTGGAAAAATCTATCACAATAAGAAAACTTGTAAACAAGGAAATTTAATTTCTTCATATTAAAGCCTTTATAATGTGATCTACTAGATTTAAACCCTAATCCAATTTTATTCAAGGAATGTCTTTAATTTGATCAAATCAAATATATGGTTTTCTTTCCACTCAAAAAAACTAAAAATTAAAAAAAAAAACACAAGGTAGTGCCACACCATTCTTTCTGGTGATTGAGTTTAATGAAGGGCCAAAACATGAGAATATATTTCACAAATAAAAAATATCACATCTTGTAAAAGTGCGCCTTTTGCATAGAAATGTCTTGTGTTCAAACCATGACTGGTGTAAAGTTTTGTTCATTATATTTAAATATTAATGGTTAAAAATAATTAAAAATAAAATAAAAAGGCAACATCTCATTTTTTCTTAAAAACAAGAGTAATTAAAAAAAACCCAACTAGGCAGTCCACATCATTTGAAAGGAAAAAATGAGATAATGTAGTGCCACTTTATTCTTTCTGGTGACTGAGTTTAATAAAGGGCCAAAACTAGGAAATCTTTATATGGCAGAGAGGAAATCGAAACTTCATTTTTTTACAATGGCTTATTCAAATTTCACCCAAATGTTAGGGGATAATTGGCATTAACCCTTACAATAAAATTTGCAATTATTGGGCATGAATGGAATCTTGGGCGCGTCCAGGGGTCCATTTTGATATGTTTTTAGTTAGAGTAGGCATTGATAAAGCTTATAATCTTGTAACTTAATGATGCATCGATAAACTTGTTAATATTTGGAAACGGGTGAACACTTTAAGGAACGCCGAGTTTAAATTAGTGAAATCTACACATTTGCCAATTTTTAGGTTACTTTCAAACAAACACTGCATTTTCCAACAAAGTTAGATATTTGACTTCAGTTATGAAACCAACTTATTTCAGTTTCCCAACTTTTTCGTTGATGATTGCTCGCTTCTCCTTTCCCACTTTGCGTTTTCATTGCACTATTGGGTTCATTATGGAGTTAATGAAAAAGTGACGTACAAATCTGGTGTCGACTCCTGACATATTATAAGGTGTCCATGTGAATAACTCAGTGTTCCTCCAAAGCATGGCGACCAATTCCTCTTCTTCAGCTTTTGTCATGGAGGAACCCAGCTTGATGGTGTGGAATTTCTAGGGCTCAATCTAGACCTAGGATCAAAATCCACAAAGTTCACCCACATTTACACATTGTCAATAAAGAAAAAATCACTTAGTGGATTAAACACCTACATAAGTCTCAATATTAGTGACAATGCCTCTATGTGTTTCACCCATTGTCAATAGAGACATTATGGCTGATTAAATGTTTCTGATACTAGTGACACTCTAGACTTGCTTATCTCTGATAAAATGTTTCTGATGATTCATAGAACAATACCTCTAGCTGAATTTATATAGGAACATAGGTCATGCATGTGACCAAAGCAACAAAGTTCATGTAGCAAGGTGACGCCACATGAATTGGCGACCATGTTCAATGCTTAGGAAGAGTCGCCAGTCTATTTGGAGACTCCTAGGCACGTGAATAGGCTGAGAATGTAGGATGAGACATGTCCCATGCATGCATAGCAGGCTGACAATCACATGGCGACAACGTGTGCTCAGATTATACCATGTCTCCATTTCAATTGGCACTCACTTTCAAGAAATGTACCCTGTCGCCAATTCATTTGGAGACTTCATTAAATGCTCCATGCATATTTAACCAACCCCATGCATTATCATCTGAAGCAAACAAATATCGTAACTCTCTAACAAGAAGTCTCTGATGTCATCTACACCGAGATACATTATTAACGCCCACTACAACGGAGAGACATATGTCTCCGATGTATCTGGGTTTGGTTTTCAAAACACCGATGTTGTCCAATTCACAATCAATAGAAACACAAGTTTCTTGCATTTCAAAGATAGATTGAAATCTAAATTAGGGTTTGGTCCTATATCATAAATTACTTATCAAAACCCGATTTATTTTAAACCAACCACGTTAAATTTTATCCACTTAAAGTGCGAGATGATGAAGATGTTGAAAATATGTTCGTTAGTCACGAACATTATGGTTTCAACTATATTGAGTTGTATACGTTACTCCAACAAAATATTCCATCTCAGCAGTCTCAGATCATTGATCAATCAAAAGGAGCAGACTCAGATGAAACCGAAACAGAATACTCAAATCAAACCGAACTGGAGGTCAACGTCGTTGATGATGAAGAAGAAGGAAGCGAGACTTTGGTCGATCAACTGTTGAACAACACCATTTAAGATGACGAACAAGTGCCAATACCTTTAGGTCATGTATACTGTCCGCCTCAACATATGACAGACTTGGACTTGCAAGACGATGAGAGATCCTCGAATATGTTTTACAACCCGTATATGCGGTCATAGAATGAATTAAAAGTGGGAGACAAGTTTCGTACCAAGGAAGAATGTGTGTGAGCCATTAAAAAATATCACATGGATAACTCTGTTGATTTCAATGTACATCGAACTGATTCGAGAAGGTATGTCATTATTTGTCGTAATCCACTTTGCAAGTTTCGGCTTGCTACGTCTTACAGGAAGAGAAGTGATTCTTGGAAGATAACTTCCATAGAGCCACCTCACAGTTGCACTGCCATGAATATTGTTCAGAATCACCGAAAACTAAGCGCGAAATTGATATGTCAAGACATTTTGCCGCTTGTTAACAAGGATTCATCATTGAAGGTGAGTATAATAATCTCTCATATCGTTACGCGGTATAATTACACTCATTCGTACAAGAAAGCACAGATTGCAGGGACAAAGGCTATTGAACAGGTATTTGGCAACTGGGAGGATTCTTACATAGAATTACTATAATTTTTAGTAACACTTAAGACATACACACTGGGGACTGTTGCAATCATGCAGACAGTGCCGACATGTAGGCCAGATGGAACTATTGTTGATGGAAATGCCATATTGCACTGACTCTTTTGGGTGTTTCAACCATGCATAAAAGGTTTTGCATTCTGTAAACCTATTATTTAAATTGATGGAACATGGTTGTATGGAAAATAGAAGGACACCTTACTTATGGCTATTGCATAATAGACAACAATAATGTCTTTCCCATAACCTTTTCTCTAGTTAAAGGTGAGACCGCTGCTGCTTGGAGTTTCTTCCTTAAGAATCTCAGACCACATGTGGCTCCACAAGCCAATATCTGTTTGATTTCAGACATGCATGTTGCTATTGAGAGTGCTTACAATAACCATGATAACGGGTGGCATAATCCTCCTTCTACCCATGTATATTGCATTAGACATATCGCACAAAACTTCATGCGTGCAATCAAAGACAAGAACCTTCACAAAAAAGTTGTGAATGCAGGGTATGCTCTAACTCAACCATCATTTCCATACTACCTTAACAAAATTAGGATGTCAAAAGCAAATGCAGGAAGGTGGTTAGATAACATTCCATTGGACAGGTGGACAAGGGCATTTGACGGTGGATGTCATTGGGGCCACATGACAACAAACCTTGTGGAATCCATGAACGACATCTTGAAAGGAATTATAAACCTTCCAATCTTCGCATTAGTGAGATCAACCTATTATAGGTTGGTATCACTTTTCGCAATAAGAGGCGAAAGATGGAATGTTGTGTTAATGTCGGGTCAATTATTTAATGAAAGCATAATGAAAGTGATGAAAGAGGAACCTATCATAGCCAGCACACATGCAGTTACAGTCTTTGACCGTCATAGGCAAACTTTCAGTGTACAAGAAACAATGAACCACAATGAGAGGAGGCCAAATTTATCCTATGTTGTCAAACTAAACAGATGTTGATATGACTGTGGCAAGTACCAGGCCTTCCGTGTACCTTGCTCACATGTCATTGCGACATGTGCACATGCTGGTCAGGATGCTTATAGCCATCTATCTGATGTTTACAAGGCCATTAACGTTATGAATGTCTACAACGAAGGCTTCGCAGTGCTACCAATGGAGGAATATTGGCCTACATACCACAATGGGACATAGTTTGGCACAACGATGAGATGCGGAGAAAGAAAAAAGGATGCCTAAACAGCACGCGTATAAGAACAGAAAGGGATACGGCTGATAAAATGATAAGATTGTGCAGTATATGTCGTCAGCCCGAACACAATCGAAAAAATTGTCCCAATGTCGGAGCAACCTCTGCATCATAATTTAGTTTCTCATTTCAATTGTTGTAACCTTATATTTTCATATATTAATGAGTTTTTGTTACAACAATGTTAACAACAAACAACACATACAACAGATAACGGGACAGAAAAACATAACATTTTTAATTGATTACAACAATCAAACTGATGTCATTCGGTCCTAACATCACTTCCCTCGCATCTTTGTCAGTCTTAACGTGAACCCACCCACTCAGGTGATCATGTCTCTCGATATTTCTAATTTTTTCCCCTTCAGGAATTTCTCCTTCTGACCACCGATTCAACTCCCTATTTAGTTGGTTGAAATTTTGAATGTTCCAAAACAACATGTCAATCAGAGGCTTCTCTCTCGAATAGATGATTTTCCCGTAGCGGCGACGATACATGTTATTAGTAATACAAAGATATGAGATGAGCTGTGGAAATAAATGATCGAAACATCTCTATTTATAGAAAAAATTCACTTTCTAGCCTGTTTCCAGTTGAATTGACGACATCCTTGTAACTTTTACACTGTGTCGCTAATTGAATTAACAACACCATATGTTGTCTTCAATCCAATTGGCGACAATACATAATCTTTGTAAAAAATCGTCATCCCAATTGACGCCTGCATTCAATCAATATTCCAAAGTAAGATACTTTAGAAAATCATTTGAAAACTAAATTATTTTTAGAATTAAAAAAAAAAGTGGAATATTTGAGTAAAAAATTCTCATATTGTCAAACTCACGATACAATATTATACATCATGTCGTTATCATATAGTGCAACTTTTTATCATATAATAATGTCTATATTTTATTATGTGCACACTTAATTGATTAAGAGAACATAATTTAAGAAGTAAATTTGGATTTTTTTTGTTTACTCAAATGAAAAATATACACGAAGCCTCACACACTCGTACTCAAAACACACAGGCTCTCTCTCTCAAACAATGAAACCCTCTTCTCAAAGGCCACAACAACTGAAAATCCAAACAATACTCTTTCCCGCAAAACCCTCATCCTCTGTCCAATCATGTACTAATCGCCCCCAACAAAAAATCCAACCAATTCCCCCTTCCAACCCCAAACAAACACCCGCCACCTCCACCTCCACCGCCGCCACAACCTCCTCAAAATCCCGTACCAGACTCTTCAGCGCCAACGATGAAATCCTCATTCTTAAATCTCTATCAGATTACAAATCCAAAACGGGTTCCGATCCGATGACACACCTCACCGCATGTTATAACTCTTGCAAGAATTCGCTTAGTTTTGAACCTACACAGAAGCAATTTTGTAAGAGGGTTTGGAAGTTGAAGAATAAATTCGAGAAAAACAAAGGAGAAAACGAAAAAGATCGTAATTTTTCTAGACGCGAGAATGAGTTATTTGAACATTCTATAAAGTTTTGGGGACAAGACATTGCTCCTAAGCGGGAAAATCCGTCAAAGCCATCAAAACCACAACCTGTTGTTGATAAGGAATCTGCAAAGGGAGAAAGTAAGGATGAAAAGATTGATAATTGTTTGAAGGAAATGTTTCGTTTTGATAAAATGGGTTTGAATGCGTTAGAGAGAGGAATGGAGTTGATTGGGGAATCAGAGAAGTTAGAGTTGGATCGAAGATGGAAGAGGTTGAGAGTTCAAGAGAGTAGAGTGTTTATCATGCGGGCTGAGTTGGTTGAAGAGCAGGTTGATTTGATTTATAAGGAATTGCAAGGTTTGTCTTAGACAGGAAGTATGCAGGTTGGAATTGGATCATTTTTGGGTACACTTTCTTTTGGTTCGATTTGTAGTTATTTTTGTCGCTACTGTATCGTCATTTTGAATCTAATAATGAGTGGTTTTTGGTTAGATTGTGTTATTGAATTCATTTCCTGTACAGTTTTGACGGTTGCAGTAGTGCTGTATGTTTGGAAAATCTTGTCAAAGAGACATCAAACATTTGCTCAAAGTATATGCAATCATTATAGCCATCTTAAGTTTGCAGAGCCCTGTGTAGGTTATCATGATTTAGCTCTGAAAAACAAATAGGGGTTCTATTTGTCACGGTTTATCTGAGACAATATTTTATGAGACCCTATTTAATTAAGATATGTTAAATTTTAGACCTTGTGCGCTGCTTTATAAGCCCTCAAAGACGGCCCTGAAAATAATGACTTTATTATTTGTGCTCTTTCAACTATTAAGTGCTCATTATGTTATGTATGTAAAGAGTATGTGAACAAGTTCTGTTTGATATGGTTAGATGATTATTTATTTGGGTAGTAACTTTGATTTAAATTTAAGAATGTGGATGTTTTTTGTTATTGCTAAAAATTAACTTCTCATTGATCACGCCACTTGGTTAAACAAATGTGTTGGGCAATGCTTGCTCTCACATTAAAACCAATTGACATTGCAAGGTTTACTCAATTTTGAAAGATTGCAATGTTGTGCAATGTTGTTTATATACTTGTTCAAAATCTGTTTCTGGGAATTGCATTACTACATTTGCTTAATCCTTATATATGCTTATTTATTCTGTTGCCTAATATGCAAGTAATTGTATATTGTAATATCATTGCTGTGTATCCAATTCCAGGGAAAATGGACTCTAGTAATCTAGAGTTTTGCCTGGGAGGTACGAGACCTAGCCAAATATTGTTCTCACCAGGAATTCTGTTTAACTTTGAAATGGATGCTTCTTTATTGAACAGATGGTTTTTTTTTTGAACACTCATTTTTTAGATATATGCTTAGTTTAATGAACTAGTGGACTTGTAGCAAGTTAAAAATATTCATAGAAAACTATATTACAGGTTTCAAAAGTAGTGATGAAATGGGTGATTGGTGAGAAACATTCTACAAAATGTCTAAAGATTGATTCATCATTTTGGTTGTTTAATGAAACCATACATAATGTTACAATAAGGCTTTTGTATGAAGATATTATCCTTAATCTAAGTTATTTTTGTTATGTATTATTGGTACACCAAAGAGCTTTTTGTGGGTTTTTATTTTTTATTTTTTATTATTCTGTTAATTGTATTCTTGTTTGTTTTGGAGGTGGTATTTTTAATCTATTATATAAATTGTGTATACTGTGTGAGGTTGCTTTTGATTTGGATTGTAATAGCTTGACTTCTGGTTTAATATACTGTGGCATTAGGGGCATTGGGTGTGGGGGATTTTCAAATTATAATTTGTTTGTGTACATCTTGTACCGTCTTATAATGAAAGTTATATTTGATTTTGTTATAAATTTTCTGTCAAAATCATTGGTTGTTCAGTGCACTAAAATTGGACATTAAACTACTTTTGTGCCAAAATCGGCTAATCAGCTGTGTAGGGGACGACCTGGCCGGGTCATCCATCCATACATAAATACCTTAGAATGAAGGAAAAGTCATGATGATTTTAGTTAGGAGGATTTCTTATTGCGCTTTAGATGTTTCATAGGTGCCAAGTTAAATTATAAAAATATCTTTAATTTTCAGAGATGCATTTTCGGATGCACTCTAATACACATGTTTTATTCATTTTTGAGATATACCTCAATTTTGTGAATAAAATTATTCAGGAAAATCTCCGTAAAAACATTTTTGTAATTAAAAAAATAGATGAAAAGTATACTGCGTACACTTAAAAAAAATTAGATAATTTATTTTCACTTTTTTTTTTAATAAATGAATAAATAAATAGGAATGACATTTTGTCTCATATTTATTGGGTATCCGCAAAATTTTTTCATAATTGTTAGGATAAAAACTCGCAAAATAGGCCCGGGCATGGACATGGATGAATATTCACTAAAATAAGTGGGTATAAGTGCTTGTTCGGATACCTTAATATTTAACCAGCCCTATACTCGCTAAAAATGCATCTCAATCAATGTTTTTAAAATAAATATCACTTAATAAAGTATCACGCATTTTAAATATAAATGTTTGTTTATTTTATAATTTAATGATAAAATTTTTAAGTTTTTTTTAAATATTGTTAAAATTTTTAAAATATTTGAAAATGTGAATAACTGGTATGGTATTAATATAGATATTTCAATACCTACATAGTACGGAAACAAGTACATGTAGCGGATACAAGTACAAATATTAAGAAAGTAGTATAGGGTGACTTTCTCTGCTAAGAGCATAATTATAGGTAGGGGTGGACAACGGGCCGGGTTGGGCGGGTTCGGGCCCAAAAGTGCCACCCAACCCAAACCGCGGTTGATAATATAAGACCCATTTCCGCCCAAATTATCAATCGGTTTAGACGGGTTGGGTCTAGATGGGTCACGGGTTTATCCTAACGGTTTATTCGGGTTTTTGGGTTAATTAAGTTTTCAAGCCCAATAATATAATCTGCACTTTTCACAATTCTTTTACAATATACAAAATTTTTTATTTTGTATAATCTGCACTTTTCATATTTTCATTTTATTTGTTTCCTATTTCTCCTACTAAAATTTAAACATAATATTCTTAAAATTTAAGTTTGCAATTTAGTAATAACGATAAACACATAATATGGACACTAAATATACCCGTCTCTCCTTTTAGAGACACTAAATATAATACAGACAAGATAATAAAAAAATTCATCTTAAGCACGCAGCAGAATCCGTAGCAGAAGAATCGCTTCTTCTATTTTGTTTCTTGCAGTTGCTTCAATGTCAAGATTTCAATGATAAAGCAATGCCTTCTTAAATGATAAGACAACATCTTGAGGTGAACCTGCAAGATTCCAAGCTCTAGAAGCAGTTCAACCGCCTTTGTTACCGTTGCTTGTAATTTACAATTTGAAACAAAGTTTTCAGGTCAGACATCTGGTAATGCAGATTCAATAATGTCTAAAATTGTTTTACATGATTGAGCAGCTTCTGCAAATTCATTTAATTATAGTCACAAACAAAATCAGAAAGTTAAAACTAATTGTGTCAACTGTTTATTTTTCAAATGGTTAAAGAATCTACACAGAAACTTCGGCTTATGAAGCATTGACACAAACAAAGACACCATGCATACATGACACTAATATTGACACATTATATAGACAAACACAAAGACCAAACACGATATTGATATTGACAAGTCGAAAGATAATAATTGAAACGATGGATGAATATATAGTTACTTTAAGAACTACGAACTAAGAACTAAAGAAAAAAATTACCTTGAAACCTTCCAAGAGTCTTCAATGATTTAGCCTGGAGAAAAACAACTTCACAAAGTAAACTAACAGCATGTATTGACATAGAAGGCACATAATTATAAAAGCATCACAAAGAGAAGATTCTACTTCTTCAATGTTACTATTATCCACTTTAGTTTCACTTTCACCATGTATTTAAAATACAGTGAAACTAAATAGTCATTTGTCATCATTATCTCAAACAAAATGCATGCTAAACTTAAATTAATTAAGGACGCAATCTAGCACATAGTCAGTTATTATTACTTTTCAGTATAAAACAGAGTAATAAACACATTGAAAATATGAGCATGGCAGAACTTGAAATAAGTAAAATAAAGCTTAGACAAACATTTACTTTTGGAAAACCTGTGTGCTTCCAAATCACTTTGTTTCACAATGTTAGTTCATTAGTCTCTGTCTTACAATTGTTAGTATAAAACACACATAAACTACACACAATAAAAACATATCGATATAAAGTAATTATGCAGTAAACTACCACTACCATATGGCTATCAATGAACTATACACAATAAACTACACACATGAACTACACACAAAATAATCTACACACAAATCAATTTTCATATTTGCATCAGACTATCAATGAACTACACACATAAACCATACACACATTAACTACACACAAATTAATTTTCATATTTGCTTCAATTAATAATAACTATTCAGTAATTATTAATTAATTAATGTGTTAGAGAATTCAAGCTACACATAGAATAAAATAGATAAACCTGCTTAAATCTTAGAATTAATAACTCTTTCCCATATAAAATATAGAACATAGAAACAACTTAGAAATTTCAAACACAATATAGAATAGAACAAGTTGATACACTTACAATTTAGTGGATCTTGCTCTATGGTTCTTTAAGGTTTTTTTAAAGCTATTATCGCTTTGCTCCATCTGTCCAAATAAACACATCAGTATCAGAAAATAATTCAGACTTCATAGTTCAGAATTTGAAGTCAAAAGAAATAGTTCAAACTTCAAGTACTTCAATTCACATAGTTCAGTACACAGGGTTATCAACAAACCAAGTTAACAGTTACCTGCAAGTACTTCAATTCTGATATACCCTCATAAATTATCAAGTAAAGTGACCTTAAACCTACATTTAACAAACGTAAAAGTTACAATAAATGGAAACAAAGGAAATGGTGAGAGTACAAATTATAGATTTAAAGAGTATGTTAACAGTGGATGGTTTACGGTGAATGAAAGGCACAACTTCGTTTGATGGTGGTGGACCGATGATGTGTGGTAAGATTAAATATAGGGTCAGATGGTGGTGATAGTTAAAGGTGGTGGGTGGTGAATAATGGTGGTGAACCGGTGGTGAGAGCTGAAGATATAAGTGTTTCATGGTGGATCGGTGGTGCGGCTGTGGTGAATGATGGTGGTGGACCGAAAATGGGTGGTGAACTTTATATCTAGGGTTTCATGGTGGTAAGAGTTAAAGGTGGTGGGTGGTAGACCGATGGTGAGAGCTGAAGCTATGAGGTTTTCATGGTGGATCAGTGGTGCGACTGTGAGTGAGAGAACGAGAGAACGCTTGCTGCAATTGGGTGTTAGTGAGATAACGAGAAGAGAAGAATGAACTGGAATGAATTATTAACCCTAGGTATCTCAGTTGGGCGGGTCAGGGTACCTGCGGTTCAAAATTTCGTACCCGGACCGGCCATATAAACCCACTTAAAACTGTTAAATTTAACTGTTGGACCTGTTGGACCACTTGAGCCCGCCCGTTTCGATTTTCTTTTCTTAATTATTTACTTATTTTTCTTTTAATGTTTTTTTTATCAAAAAGTGTTCAAATTAATACAAATGGAAGCATATTATGTGATATGGTAGGATTTTTTAAATTTTTTTGAAGAATTATATGTATAATTAAAAAAAATATGGATGAGTTGTTTAAAAAAATTTAGAAGAGTGAAATAATATAAAAAAAAATTATGTGGGATTATTTAAAGAAGAGAAATGATACCATGACATCATATATTACACTCACACCGTACTTTGTACATTAAATAGATACTTATTATATTTTTTAATAACTTTTTATTTGGCTTTGATAATTGTACAACATAAACATTTGATACATATACGGTGTAGTTTGTATACGGTGTCATAAATGAGTGTCAACCTAGCAATGTTCTTTAAAGAACTCATGAATATCATGGATGTGGATGTTTTAAGAGCATCACAATGCTTTTGTACCATTCATTCACTCTTCCATAGGTTTCAATGTCGGTGTTTAATGAATAATTGAAACTTAAAACACGTATACAAAATTGATAATTGAAACTTAAAACACGTCCACAAAATTGTTTTTTTTTTAAATATTGGTATCCGGTCTTACGATCGATTAATTCAAAAGGGATCACTCCCATCGTCCATTAGTGGGAACCCTATTTAAAGCCAGAGCAAAGATCCGTATGGATTGATCCACACAAGAATTGATTGTACATAATAGAATTCGAACTTGAGACCTTGAGAGGAGCACACTCTCAAGACCCAAGCTTCCATCACTAAGCCAACCCTTAGGGATTACATACACAAAATTGTTAACGTTCTTTACTGAGACAACGTTCCTTTTCATTGTAGTTGGATAAAATAAATAAATAATTTATTTATTTAATTTATACACAAATATAAAGTGAATTTAATGGAATCTATTTTAATATTTTTAATAGATTGTATGGATATTTTAAAAATATAGATGAGTTATTCAAATAATTGAAAAGTGTAGAATAATATAAAAAAAATTAGTGGAGTCCATTTACAAATCCAAAATGAACTCTAAAGTCACCAAAGTCCTACTTCAAATTCACTTACATTTTGCTTTCTGCATTAAATAAATTTAATATTCTTCTTTTCTTATTTACAAAACTTAGAACAACAATCATGTCTTATCCAACTAAGGGGGTTGGTTACATGAAACAAATTTCGTCATAATGTTCTATCAGAACTATGCTTCTATACAAATCGTTAATCTCAATATTTTTCTTAATAATTTCTTTTATAGTCTTTTTAGGCCTTCTTTTTCCTCTAGTTGTTCGACATCTCTCTATTTGATTTACTCTTATACCATAAAATCTACAGGTTTCCTCTCCATATGCTAAAACCACCTAAGTTTATTTTCCACAATCTTCTTAATTATAAGTACTACTTCAACACTCTCTAATATTTTTCGTTTTTAGTCTTATTTTCTCTAGTCTTACCACACATCCAACACAACACCCTCATTTCTGCTATGCCTACTTTATTCTAGTGTTGATTCTTAATCGCTCAAAATTCTGTCTCGTACAACACTGTAGGTCGTACCGCAATCCGATAGAATTTTCCCTTAAGCTTGAGTCGTACCTTTGTGTCACATAAAACTCCTTAAGCCCTCCTTAATTTCAGTCACTCAGCTTGTATTCGATGATTTTATCCCATTTTATTTCTCCATTATTTTGTATTACTGATTCAATATATTTAAACAATGTGACTTGATGGATGACATGGTCTCCACGTTTCACCTCTAGGTTAGAAACACTTATTCTTTTGTTGAACTTACATTGCATTTACTCCGTCTTACTTTTACTTATGCGAAGATCATGTGTTTCTAAAGCTCATCTCCAACCTCTAATTTAAATCCTCCTTCGACTCTCTAAGTATAACTATGTCATATACAAAAGGCATGCATCTCGGTGCTAACTCTTGTATGTCTTTTGTAAGTACATCCAAAATTAAGGTAACAAGGTATGGGCTTAGGGTTAAACCTTGATGCAAATTTATTATAATTGGGGAAATCATCTATCTCTCTACCTCGTGTCAGCACACTAGTGGGTACCCTTTCATACATATCTTGGATAAATGAAATATATACAATCCTAGCCCTTTTCTTCTCTAGGTATTTTTACAAAATCTCTCTAGACACTATAGCATACGCCTTCTCCAAGTCAATAAAAATTAAGTGCAAGTTTTATTGCCTCATTTGATATTGCTTCATCACATATCTTAGTAGATATATCGCTTCCATGGTTGACCTTCAAGGCATAAAATCAAATTGATTCTCAGTGACTTGAGTCTTTTTTCTGCCTCTGTTCAATCATTATTTCTCATAACTTCATGGTATGACTCATAAGTTTAATCCCCCCTATAATTTGCACAATTTTGTATATCTCTATTATTCCTATAGATCAGAACTAAAGTGCTAATTCTCTATTCATCTGACATTTGCTTTGACCCCGTAATTTTATTAAAGAGTTTGATGATTCACTCAATACCTTTATCTCAAAGAATTTTCCATACTTCAATAGGTGTGTTATCTAGCCCAACCGCCTTATAGTTATTCATCTTTTTCAACACTTCATTTACCTCTTGTTTATGAATCCAACAATAGTATTTATAGTTTCTATCCTCTTCCCTAATGTCGAACCTACTAGAATCAAATGAGATATCATATCCTTCATTAAATAAATTTTATAAATACATCTTACACCTTTCCTTTATATATTTTTATTGAACTAAGACTTGCCTTCTTCATCTTTAACACACTCCACTTGATTCAAATCTGTTGTCTCTCTTTATCTTCACTTAGCAAGCCTATATATGGATTTTATCCTACCTTGGTTCTTAAATATTGGTATAATCCATCAAAAACTTGGATTCTTGCTTTACTCACTGTCTTTTTGGTCTCATTTTCATATTTCTTGTAATTTTATCACGTTTTGGCATTTTTACATCTAGACCATTATTTCAAACAATCCTTTTTTACTTTAAATTTACTCTAAACATTTTCATTCCACCACCACAATTCTTTACCCTTAGGTCCAAAACCTCTTGATTCTCCCAACGTCTCTTTAGCCACTTTTCTAATATCTTGGGTCATCTTATTCCACACATCATTTGCACTTCCTTGTGGTTGTTCAAGCTCTCCCTATAAGATCTTGTGTTGAAAAAAATTTATTTGTAACCCTTAAAATGCCACCCCTTGATTTGTGGCACTTCTGCGTGATTTATTCGATTTGTTATCATCTTGATTCTTACATCCATAACAAATACTCTATGTTGGGTAGTCAAACTCTCCTAGAATAACTTACTATTTAAGCAAATCTTCCTATGTAACTTCCTAATTAGAAAGAAATCTATCTGAGAACATGTCACTCCACTTTTATATGTGATATGATGCTCATTTCTTTTCCTAAACCAGATATTGTTATAGTAAGATCCAAAGCCGATGAAAACTCCAAGATGGATTTCCTCTATGCATTTTTATCCCTTAGATGATACCCCTCATGCATGCTCTCAAAATCTCTTGCTACACTATATACATGTCTATTTAGTTCCCCTCCAAGTAAAGGCTTATCTTCTAGGGGTATATCCTGAAGTAAGCCTTCTAACTCTTTCCAAAATTTTACCTTAAGACATTATGCTAACACAACCTGAAACGTGTAAGCACAAATAACACATCCTTGATAGAAAGTATCAATAATCACAATGCGACCACTGTTTAAAATTTGAGAATTTCTTAATGCACCCTTAATACTTCTTAGCTACCACACAAAATTATTTAAATGCCCCTAGTTTCCGGAGATGCATCTCAGGACGCACCGATTTCTGAATGAATGTTGAAATATTCTGGAGATGCATCTCCGTAACAATTTAAAACATTCAATACATCCCACTCAGAATCCATATACATTTGAATTGTACCAGAGATGCACATTCGTGAATATCCCGAAGATAAATCCTTAAAACATATCAGAACAGGTATTTTATGTTATATGTTGTTTATCTTTGTTCGTATGAAGATTTAAAATAAATCGTACAATCGAAAAATAAAAAGATAAACGTACATAATTCCAGATGGACCAAAAACACCATAAAAAAATAAAACACCAATATATGTCGAAAATGCCGTGCAATCGAGATCAATAAAGTAGTAAGATCGTCAAAATAAAGTACAAACCATATTACTACAACTATATAATAAGAGACTACTGTGTGTGTTTGACAACCTCTCATCTACCTCCTTGGCCATTAATCCCCTTGTCCTTCGACGATGTCTCCGGTACAATAGTGTCTCATATGCCTCCGTCATGATGGCATATAGGACTCGCCTGACATCAGACCCATCAGGGAAGATACCTGTGTCAATGGTTTCCTGCACAATATCCACCATACGACGGTACCTAGGCAAGATATCATCAGTATGATCTAGTTGTGCCTACTCCTCCTCTAGTATCTCCTGATGAGTCGGTCTCGCCGGAACTCCTGGAGCAGCATGCACCATGTACGAATGTGACACCTTGAAGAATCATCTAAGGTACCCTTCGACGTAGCTCCAGTCTCTCTCAGCTATAGTAGCACGTGACTCTTTCGGTACCAGATGACTCTCATCATCATCACCATGAGCTTGCTGTGCTCTCAGGATCTCAACCTCATAGATCTTCTTCAGGTATTCAAATCTAACATGAGTACCCCTGGTCTTATCCAACTCCTCATTCGCCTCCCCTAGACCAGGCCAAATATATTCTACCATCATCTCGAGTGCCTCGTTTTTTATCATCCTTCCATGATCTAGGAATCTTCCTCTAATCGAAAGATGTAGCAAACACGAGACATCATCGGGTGTTATACACATCTCACCATGCAGGAGATGAAACGTCGAGGTCTTTGAGTGTCATCTCTCCACGAATGCATTAAGCAGCCTGTGGTTGACCTTAGTGTAACCGGTCATGCACAAGTCCTTTAGGCCAGATAAGGATAGAACCGACTAAAACCAATCCTCATTCGACTGAGGCAAGGCAGCAATCTTCCTCTCGTGGTTAAGAAACTTTTAGGGATCACATTCTTGCAATTTGTCAGAAATAATCAATGTCAGAAATTAAAATTAACGTAAAAATAAATAAAAAATCCAACTAATGCTACCTCTCCGTCCTAGATATGTTTGGCAGTATGGTCTGGATACAGAGACAATAAGGACAAATTAACTGGACCTCCTCCAAAAGCCTCTACCTTGGCATCTAAAGCAGCCTCACCCTCTAGAGGTGGCACTGGATCAACAATATCATTAGTAGGAGGTAGGATTAAATAAAAAAAATCATTAGTAAGAGGTGGCACTGGTGAAATCCAACGCTTGCAGGAGGATGAGGGGAGTGTTGCGTTAGATGCTGAATCCCATCTCCTACGGGAATAAGAAGATGGAATGGTATGAGGAGAAGCATGAGCCCCAAAAGTAGACGACTCTGCATGACCAGATGGACCAAGAGCCTCTGGAACCTGTTGACTCTTCTCCCGCCAGAGGGAAGCGTGTTGAGCAACACTTCTATGTCTCATTCTATCATGTCTATCATCCATTATACCTGCAAGTTAAAGTAAGGTAGACCATTAGTGCGGGCAAACAACACATAAACAAGAAAATAAAAAAAAATACTGCAAAAAATTTCGGAGATGCATCTCCGGAATCTGGAGGAATTTAAAATGTTAAAAAATTTCGAAGATGCATCTCAGAAGTTGCGTCAATGACATAATATACCACATGAAAACTCAACAAAAGTTGTTTTGATCATCATTTTCAGTCAAGAAACAACTAATACAATATGGCTAAACTATCGTAAATGTGATTTCTAGTCATTTCTAACCCTAATCATTGATTTCTACTCATTTACACTAAAACTCAAACATGTATCGAAAACTCGAAAAACTTGTAAGAAATTGATGTTTTTGATAAAGTTGGATGATATTACAGACGAAGATTAATGTTCCTTTGAGTTCCCTTGAGCCTTGTTTAATGAAATTTGACTTGGTGTAAAGAAGAAATTTGAGAGAGGTTAAGTTGAGTTTGACAAAAATGTGAAATAAGGAAGGAGAATAGTCTGACGCGACTTAACCTCCAAAATGTTCCGATATGCATCTCCAGAGTATTTTAAGATTAACTGACATTTTGGTGCGTCGAAAGATACATCTCCGAAAATTGGAAACATTTATGAAATTTCGCATGGTGCATATGAAGCATATAGGGTGCATTAAGAAATCCTCTAAAATTTTGTGTTCGAGTCTTTATTTGTGTCTTTCTTACACTCATGGAAATTTATAGACATTTCTCCCTCTCCATGAGTGCCTATCTCTTACTATAGTTCTAAATTGTTGCTTTAAAATAATTGACCTACAGTAATATCACAACTCAATTGCAACCACATTAGTTATATTTGTCTACATATCTAGTAATGTAAAGGTTCACTGTATAATTGTAGTTGTAAATATATAAGGGGGAACATATGCAATTGTAGTCACGATTGAGAATAAGTTGCAAATAATTGATGCAGGAACTCCTAGTTAAAGAAAAAAACACGTAAAAAACAGGGTAACAAAAACATTGGTTCAGTTAAAATCGGGTTAAGGGAAAAAAAGTAAGTTTAGTTAAAACTAGATTTGGAAAAATATGGTTTTTAAACCAGTTCAAACAAAAAACTGGTTATTGATTTAAACCAATTCTGAACTAAGCCAATCCAAATAAAAATCTATTCTAAAAAATAATGAGATTAATTGGTATGAACATAATTTTTTTTACATATTCAGTGCATTACAACTATTCATAGATATTATTTTATAAATGATTAAAGCCAAAGCCAAATTATAATTAAAATCTAACATTTACAATTAATTGAGAGTGTAAAATATCTTTAAAATATATCAAAGCCAAATATCTTTGCACTGTCGGTGTATACCAATTAAATTAAAAAATATTTCAATTTCATTAAAATGGTTTTAAAAACTAAACTGAAACATATATTTGGTCAATTTGGTTTGGTTTTTAAACCACACATATGCCTACTCGAGGTGTGTGATGTTGCATGCTATCGAAATTGGCAAAGGCGGGTGTCCCCAATAACACTATTAGTTTACAAAGGTAATACATACTTATTAATGGAACAAAAGCATTTGTATTTAAAATTTAACATAGGCTCTAATTTGTACATTATGCTTACATTTTGGTTTACATCTATCATATACTTTGTGATATATGTTTTTGGTTGTCATATATTTTACTAAGTATTATATATTTGAAAGAATTATTTGTTTACATAGTCGTTTTAGTTAGTGTGTTGATGATAGTCATATTTGAAATCACCTGCTTAAGCATGTTTAGAAAGCATTCTCAATGAACATTCTGCATAACCACCATGTATATTTCATATTTGAAATTGTTTGACAATCCTGATTGTTTGAGCATTTCTAACTCCTGGTGTTGTTTGTTCTTCGGTTGTTAAACTATTGATTGTTGTGGAAACATGAATCACCTCGATTCATGAAGAGCATGTTTGTTATGTTTATGCACATATTTGTTAAAAAAGTTTATGTCACACGAGGGTCAATAAGGTATGCCTTTCTCCCAGGGTTTCCCCAAAGTTGATCAGTATTCTTACTGACCATTATGCATTTCATTTGCTACTATGTACTTTGTGTTTCTTTTGGATTTCTAGTTTATGAGCACAAGTTGTATTCTTTATTTGTTGCTCGCCAAATATTTGACAAAAACATTGAGGCAAGCTATGTTATGTTTCTACTCTTCAAATTTCTAATGTACTTGAATAAGTTTTTCATTTCAACTGAATTTGCAGGGTATCCTTCTTAAGGCAGGAGGTAGTGTCGCATATGCGAAAATCAACCGGCGGAAACAGAACATAAGAGTCGCCACTGAACGTTATTTATCCCGACGAAGGAAAAGGAAACGATCGAAGAAAACCTAAAAGAAGGGAAAGACATGGTCATCACAACCATAATCTGGGCTCGAGAGTCGGTTACGCGAGGGGAAGGTATTAGCACCCCCTCGCGTCCATCGTACTCGATGAGATCCACACTTGTTATCTAATCAAAGGGTGAGCTATCTAAAGCCTACTGCTAAACGGAAACGGGAAGGAAAAAACAAAAAAAGGACTCGCATGGATTATCGCAATCCTATGCCTACGTATCTTCGTGGACGAACGAAGAATCAGAGTCGACGTAGTTCAACGGACTACGCACTAAAGGGGGAGGTTGCTCGCCAAGACATCGCCATCTCGTGCCTACGTATCCTTAACCGGACGAGAGAGAGGAAGTCAGAGCAGTCGTAGTTCGACCTACGGGTCGATGAATGTTTTTTATGAGCGACGAGCTCTTTTCTGAAAATGATTTGAAACCCAACAATCCCGAAGGATAAAATTATTTGAACTTGGTTTGTGTTTTTTATACAGAAATGGATTGAAGTTAGTTCGAAACTCACATTGCACTAAAGTCTATGACATAGGAGCGAATGCGTCGCATGGTCGCCCCCAATGGGACATATGCTAAACACTCTAGAAAAGTGAAGGGAGACCCCTCATTTTTCATTTCCCATGTACTCAAGGCTCATGGCGTACAATACTCGTTGTATTTATTAAGTGTTTTGGACTTGTTTTTGAGATGAGAAGAGAAGACTCAAAGTTGAAAGAAAAACACTAAGGGATCTCCATCCTAGAAGTTATCATGCAACGGTGACCCTAAAGTCAGGATCAGGGAGGACGCCTACCTAATGCTGTCATGTTTGGATTGAGAGCCTAATGTCTATCCTACTCCGAGCTTAATCAAAAATTAAGTCGGACTAGGAGCCTTAAGGGACCATGTGAATACAGAGTAATCAACAAGTAAACACGAAGCATCTTAATCACAAAGAGAAAATTGAATACGAAACCAAGTTAGGAGAAATTCAAGTACAAAGAGAAAATCAAGGTCCAATTAATTCAAAATTAATTTCTAATCAAAAGTTAATCCTAAATTAATTCAAAATTAAACTTCTAAAAAAAATCTAGTTCTAAGTGAAGATTAAGTTCTAATTAAAAATTAATAACTAATCTAATTATCCTAAATAAAATATCCTAAACAATTAATAAAACCAACAATTATCAAAACACATCATCAAAAATTCACTTAAAAAATTTCATCAAAAACAAAGGGGGTGCAGCAATATTTTGGTTGTGTGAATAGATGTCCAGGCGCATGGGCCTGAAGTCTAGGCCCAAAGATTCCAGGGGTTGGGGTTTCAGCGAGTAAAGAGAGGGTGCAATGTGGAAATTAAGTGGGCTAACAAAACCCAGTCCAAGTGCAAAGGCAAGAAACCTAATTACTAACTCAATATTCAGCTGACCTAAACACCTCAATGATCCTCCTCCCCTCCATTCCGGAAACGCGCCGCTCAACCCCACTCTCAATGTTTCTCACCACTTTCCTATTCGCCACCGCCCTCTCCTTCTTACCGAAGCTCTTTCATCATCATGCTCTCAGCCTGCTTCAATCTTCGTTCTGCTCACACCTCCTACTTCTCACAGCACAACGCACTCGTCTTTCAAATCTCGCCGCCATCCTCGATGCCGTTCTCTTTCTCCGTTCTTCTCTCAACGCAACCTTCCTGCACCAAAACTCTCACGCCGGCGATACTCACACAACACCATCAATTCGTTCCTCTCCCCTTCTAACTCATCTTCTCTGATTACTAAACGCTTTCAAACAAAACAGAACACAGTGCAACCTATCGGATCAACCGCGATCGAACAACTTAACGAAGCTCAAACATACAACAAATAATTCAGCCAAATTGAACACAATCGACATTTTCGTGAAAGAAAGAAATACTTACGAATCGGAGTCGCTCCGATGGCGTCTTCGACGAAAGCAAAGCACCAACAGAAAACTAGGTATCTCGCTTCTTCTCACTTCCTCCGTTTTCTCTTCGACTCCGCTTCTGCTCCTTACATCTTCTTTTTCTTCAATTCAACTTGCTTCTTCTTACTTCTGAAATGTTGTTGAATGGCGTTGTGAAGTAATTGTATTGTTCTTGATCTTCTGCAGGTGATGATGGAGATTGAAAATGATGAGTGATGATGGAGTGTTTCTGCATATTATGAATTTGAGGAGAGTTGCAGAATTTGAAGGTAATGAGTGGTGAATTCCCTCCGAAAAAGTGTGAAGAGAGAGCAACTTTATAGGAGGAATATTGGAGGGTAGTTTGGTATTAACACTGAAATTCTGTTAGGATTGAGCTGTGAAATTCTGTTACGATTCTCTCACTGCCTTGCAACTTTTCTTTCCCGCGCGTGTACTGATATTGGTCCATCCTGTTGTGAAATTTCAATTCTATTATGCTTTTGTTTTGCTCAGAATTTTTCCTTTTGTTTTCATTGTTGTAGCGGAGGGAGTATGCGTTACCATGTGCGTGAAAAGTGGCTTGCAATGCGTAAAAACACGTTTTGGCCTTTTTTGCTTGGCTTTAGGTGTGTGACGTACAGGTTTTGGAATGATATTGTGCCGTGAATCTGTAAGTTTTGTGTGGGTCCTGCTATTGATGCAGGTTCTGTGTACGTGAATCAAGACGTTGTTGTGCTTGGCAGGAAAAAATTGTTTTGGCTTGAATTGTCTTGGCATGGGGTATATGGTGGGGTCACGCATGAGGTTTAGGTGGCTAGGAATTGATGTAACAATGAAATTTGCAACTTGAACTATTTCTCTCTCTTTTTTTTTTTAATTTTCTTGTAACATAGATTGCAAACAAAATTTAATTAGACCTTTATTGAATTCATGCGCCAATTTATTTTACTAAGGTGAAGTTATTTCCACTGCCATCCTTATAATTCTGCTGCAGTCTCCTCTTTTTTTTTTTCTATGCACCCTCTTATTGTTTTCAATGACAAGTCCCAAAGTAACTCTTCTCCTCTTTAAATTTTGAAATGGATTTTAATTGAAAGTGATGGATTATGGAAGAATTTGATCATGGGATTGGAAATTAGATATGGATTAGAAAGTGGACCTAAAATTGTGGATAACATAAATGGTTTGAAAATTAGTTTAAAATGATCTATGGATTTTGGATATGGATATCAAGAATGCGAAGTGAGTTTAACTTTGGATGTTTGGCTTTGGAAATTGGTGAAAGGGATTGAATTTGGATATGAATGATGTAATGGATAAAATGAATTTGGTTATTGGAAAATGTGGATATGGATTTGAAAAGTGGATAAATGGATTAGAAAGAAAGTGGTTATCCAAATGGATAAGTGGATCAAAACTTGGATAGAAAATGGGTTTATAATGGATATGGATAATTGAATTCGAAGTGTGAATGATGGTGAACTTGAATAATGATGATGGATATCTTAAATCCCAAGTAAATTGTATTCCATATGAATCTTGTTTTCAAACTTAACATGCTTAAACCTTGATCCGCTTGACCATAAGAATCCATACCAACTCTAAGCAACAAGTAACAACAAGGCTTTGATCACAAGGAAACCTTAATCCAATGAACTTCAACTGATAAAAATCCGTAAGCTCAACCATGAATAAGAAACCCTAATCCTCCTTGAGATACACTGATAATGATGAAATGACTTGATTTGAGAAGGAGTTAAACCCTGATTCACACTCCTGAAATCCTGACCCAATGCTTCTGATGAATTCTCTGAATGGGGAAAACCTTGGAGCTTGATGAACCTCTGAATAAGGAGATATTTGTGATAATATGAATTCAAACCTTGTTTCAACTTAACCTGAAATAGGAACCGACTGAATTACCTCCGCATGGGGCAAACACCGATAATAAGAAAATCCTTTGATCCCATGTCTTAGGAGCTCGATGCAATGTATGATTATGAATTATGACCTAATGAAGATGCAAATGAGTGCGAAACAAAAGCCAGTTAAGGTTAGAAAAAAGAGAGGGAAAATTTTGAGGGTGCAACAGGTTGTAAAAAGTAGGGAAAATTTAGAGAACCAGGCTGCATATCTCAGCAGCGCATATTCACCAAAACCAGGCTGCAAGTTTTGGGTTCAATTTTGAGGTATCAATTCTTTAAGATTACTATTCTAACATGTTAGTCTTTGCATGTGTACTTGCCAGTAGGATACTTGATTTTCTTTGATGATTTTTGTTTGGAACACATCTATATTTGCATTGCATTATGCAAAGTTGATTTTCTCGTAAATTATGGAAGTCAACATAAAATTTATTATATACCTTGTTCATTGTCTCTCTTTTATAGCATACATCCTATAAATTCAGGGAGGAATCTTAGTAACCCTTATTCCCTCTGCCTCTACAATCTTCTAAAAGTCGTGCTTGTGCAAATTGGGTGTAATAATTGGCTTATCAAACTTATTGGACTTAGGTGTCCTATCATTGTACCTCCTTCGAGGTCTTGGGTTTATCTTACAACCAGCTAACTGGAGAGATTTCATTCAATATTGGATTTTTACAAATATGGACCTTGTCATTGTCATTGCTTCGGTCTCAAAAACTCCCAAATTAACAATAAATTATTAGAGATGTTTCTTAAAGAAGTGTTAAAGAGGTTATACAAGTATCAATTCTTTACTCCAGAACTCTACAGTACTAGTACACACATGATTTAGTCAAGTAGCAAAAAAGAATCATGAAAAAAATACGTGTCAAGAACATTATGCATCTCCAACATCAAAATATCACTCTTAAAAAACACCAAAATACCCTTCTCCTCTTAGGCTTTGTTTGGATTGATGGAATCGGATGAAGCGGATGGAAATGAAATGATATTCCATTATTTGGATCATTTAAAATTTGATGGATCAGAACAAAATGGAAT
Source organism: Lathyrus tuberosus (assembly GCA_022829125.1). NCBI lineage: Eukaryota > Viridiplantae > Streptophyta > Magnoliopsida > Fabales > Fabaceae > Lathyrus > Lathyrus tuberosus. The sequence continues at coordinate 32,469 of JALAZF010000241.1, read as the reverse complement.
GGTATGGATTCAATTTCATTCCATCACTTACCACCATATTTATTCCCCTTCAATTTGGGCGGAACGAATAACTTACCCTATTCCGTTCTAAAATTTCCAAACAATGGAATGGGACATTCATTCCGCTCCGTCCCACTCCGCTCCATTTCATTCTGCTCTGTCCCATTTATGATATCCAATTTGTAGAAAAAGAAGAACCAATTTGTTGGTAAGCTAATTTGGAGCATCTCATACTAATGTTTTTGTATTTTGTGTTACACATTTTTGTGAGTGTACTTTTGGATTTTTAATGATGTCAAAACTAGGATAGTGTAGCATTAATTTGTATTGAATGGTATCCTCCAATTCTAGATGAGCATCTTAGTATTAGGAAGCACTAAAATGGTTTAGAAAATGAGTTTACATCATACATGCATTGAAAACAAGATTTTTGTGTAAAATGCATTGAAAAACAAGTTTTTGGGTGATCAACACATCTTAGGTCGACACATACGTTGATAGGTCAATCTATAGAAGTTTGAACTTCATTATAGGTCGACACATAGTTGTCTTAGGTCGGCTCCTACGCATCATTATTAAAGCCTGTAGCCACTGCCTTCAGGTCACCTCACTTAGGTTGACACAAGGTTGACACAAGACCTTCATAGGCCAACCTGAGACCTTCATAGACCAACCTGAATACCTTGATAGGCCGACCTATTGCTTTAATAGGCTGACACATACGATGCACCATCTCAAAAATTTTAGTTTTTACTCCATCCATTTGCATTCCTTTTGCCTATTTTCTCTCGTACATATATATACTCATGCATGCATCATATTCTAGTAAGGTACTAGTGTAAACCCTAAACGAAACCAGAATAACAAAGAAAACCCATCATCTTCAACCTCTTTTCTATTCATACACATAATCAAACTAAACATAGTCATTTTTTAATTGAGTGACCATCTAGATTAGGGTTGATAACGTCCAATTAGGTTGGTGTAACCGAGAATATTGGGTTGGGTTCTTTGTGTGTTTCAAATAAGAAAACCAAGCTGTAGTTTTCCTTCAAGATCACTGGGATTTGAAGGTTTTGGACAAGATCACGCAAATACAGATTCGATCGAGTGAAGAGGCCTTGATACAAGGTAGGGTGTACCTTGCAAGGGAGTAACGTGAAACGATGAATTGTGTTCATGAATCTTGGGTTCAACAAGTGCGTGCTAGGGATTAATCCGATCGAGCGAAAACCTCGAAGACGGGGAGGTCTTGTAAGCTAGTAACAATTGTTGGTTACTTGGTCAATCTTTGATCATGGGTTTTGGAGGTGGTAGAATCAACAACAAATAATAGGGTTTGTGAGGTTAGAGTTCTTCATCTCTTGTATATACATTGTTTGCAAAGTAATGTTGAATTGCAACTATCTCAATTTGAATTCGAATTGAGGGCAGACGTACCCATAGCGAGACCGATTGAGGAGCTGCCTATATATATATATATATATATATATATATATATATATATATATATATATATATATATATATATATACGCACACATAATTGTTACACTTGCAAATTATCAAATCTTTGTTGCTTAGATCAATTCGTTTGAAAATTAAACTTTTTATTATGTTTTGAATTACGATTTGTTGATATAATCATAATCACTTTAATTGTGATTAGTTTTACCATCAATAAATCAAATTAAATTTCCAAGCGTTATCGATTGCACGCAAGGTGTTCGATATATTGTTTCAATTGCTTTTACTTGAATTTTTGACAATTGGAAATAATCTCTACGTGTAGCTTAACATTTAATTGATTTATGAATTAATATTTGTTGAACAATTTATGTTCATTATCATTCATTTGGTTTACGTTACGCATATTTGAGCTTTTCGATAGTAGGTTCGGTTAGACGATTCGATTCGGGTTGTTTCTGCTGTGTCATAAAACTTTTGAAAACCATTTTTGCCAAAAGTTAATTTTTCAATTTGTGATCCATTCACCTCATCTAGATCAAAGCCTATCGTCTAACAAGTGGAATCACGAGCTCTGGTTCATTCCTTGCTTAAGATTTACTTGTTAGAAGAATGACTACAGACCTAAGGGAGCGTACAATAGAGCACCAATTTTCACTGGCAAAAATTATGGTTATTGGAAAGCTTGTATACGTATTCATGTCAACTCTATTGACAAGGGTATATGGGACGCCATCTAAAATGATCTAAATGAAATAACTATGACCAATAATGGTGTTGCATTACCCAAACCAGAAGCACAATGGGATGTCGTCGTATCTCAAAAAATGAGAACGATCTCGCGAAGCACAATCGCATGCTCGCGGGATGGACTAACAGAATCGCCATCGAAATTTATTTATTCCCAAAGCAGGAAAGGGAAAATATATATAAAACCCCTAAATGGAATGGAAAGGATATGGTCATCGTAACCAAATCAGGGTTCGGGAGTCGGTTACGCAAAGGGAAGGTATTAGGACCCCTCACGTCCATTGTACTCAACGGGAACCATTTAGTAAGTTGTGTGCGTTAGTGGTTGCTAAAAAAAAGTCAGGCTTCTCGATTTATTAAAAGGGAAAGGAATATGGACAAAATGATTTATATTTTTTATCAGGATGCTCACCAAGACCTCGCAATCTCGTGCCTACGTATCCTCATAGTGCAAGACTTCTATAGTTCAGGGTAGAAAATGTTAGTTTGTTGGTCGATTTTAGCGAAAGATATTTAGTCGCATTCGACAGAAAACATTGTTTTACCTAAAACAGGCAAGGACCAGACATTCGCATCACTTTGAATGGATTTCCATATATCAACATTCATGGGGGAAAATTCCACTTATTTCAACTCAAATAGTTGTGGACGAAGCAATGTTTTACGTCGTCTCAAGACACAATATCTTACGTTCATGAAAGGGTTTAAAGTTCCCACGACGGTGAAAAGGGTTTAAGGTTCCCATTAGATCATCAATTCTTGGAAGCAGATATTTGTTCTTGATGGTCACTTTATTCAGCTGACGATAATCAATACACAATCGCACGCTACCATCTTTCTTCTTAACCAACAATACTGGAGCTCCCCACTGCGACACACTGGGTCTTATAAATTTCTTATCAAGCAATTCTCCGAGTTGAGATTTCAACTGCGCCAATTCTGATGCTGACATTCTTTATGGTGCCATAGATACAGGTATGGTACCAAGAACAATATGAATTTCAAATTCCACCTATCGCTTCGAAGACAACTCTGAAATATCACCCGAAAACACTTCTGGAAACTCCTTTACTACAGGTAATTCATTAATCGACGTTTTTCCTTGACAGACAATGAGGCAAACACCGCGAACATTTTAGCTTCATCTTCCAACAAGGTTCTCAATTCCTTGGTAGATATAAAATTAGCCAACTCTTCCTCCTCTGGGGTAAGAAATAGTAACCTCTTCCTATAACAATCAATGTAGACATAATTGCTCTCTAGCCAATTCATCCCTAAAATAACATCCAGATCACTGAGTGGTAAGCAAATTAAATCCACTCCGAAATCTTTACCAAAGATCGACACAAGACAATTCAAACACACTATCAATGTAGTTATCGACCTAATAGATGGAGTATCGATCACCATCCTTATACTCAAAGTAGACGTCACAAGTCCTAGTTTCTTCATACAATTAACAGAAATAAACAAGTGGGTCGCACCCGTATCAATAATAACAATCAAAGGAGTGTTATGAATTTAACCAGTACCTCTGACCAAACGATCCTCACTGGTAGGCTGACCCCCCCACCAATGCAAATACCTTCCCACCGGTTGTGAGGGATATTCTTCTATCTACCTTGTTTTAATGATGTCAATAAATATGTAAGAAATTAGATTGTAATTTGAGCGGTATCACTTCACGTGTCGGGCATATTGCGTCTAATCATTATCGTTCATGTGTCTAGATGCATAGGACCTTGTCTTTCCCATAAATAAATGTCCATTATCATTTTAGTAGTGTCTAGTATGTGTTTCTGAACTTGGTTAGGTGAAAATGCGCAGAAAATTGAATTTCCTGGAAAAAATGCAGTTCATGCGCTGACCCTCCCAGTTCATGCGCTAACCCCCCAGTTCATGCGCTAACCTACAAAAACCTGCGGGAAAACGCATAACTTAAATGGCACAAAAACTTGCATTTGTGCGTCGACGCATAGGGACTGGAGGTCGACGCATAATTTCCTAAATCTGTGTTTTTCACTTAATTTTTTTTCTGTTATTTCTGTTATTATTTTGTGTGGGTCATTTTATTTTCCTATAAATAGTTTTGGTCATCTCATTATTCAAAAACAAGAAACGTGAAAAATATATGTCATTTCTCTCTTCATCTTCATCTTCCTCATTGAGTAAACAAACAATCACACATAATCATCTTTGTTTGTGTCGCCCATTGTTCGAAGTGATAACGTTTAGAATTTAGGAAGTGTGATCTTCATTTTCTGGGTTGAGAGCTTGGCAAGTGTTTCTTGAATAAAACCAGTTGGTTTTGTCCTCCAAGAATCAGATTGATTTTGGGGGTTTTTGCACAAACCTTTTCGTTCTACAGGGATTCGGCTGGGCGAAGGTAACCGGAAATTGGCGCAACTGTTCGGTTTAGTAGCTGTAATCAGAGGATCGTAGAAGAGAGGTTTGGGTTCAAATTTTTGGTAGATCGCAATTGATCGAGTGAAGGTAACCGAAGAACGGTGGATTCTTTTGGTTTAGTAGCGTGGGACGATAATTAGATCAACCATATTCGAAGGACTTGATTCATCTTGAATCAAGGGGAGAGAAAATTCTGCATCAATGATCGAAGATGTTCGAGGGTTTGGATGTTCATAGTTTTCTCTTGTAATAAACAATTTGCAAAAACTACATATATATATATATATATATATATATATATATATATATATATCTCAATTCCATTTGTGGAGTTGGGGGCAGACGTACCCAAAGCGAGGACGATTGGGGAACTGCCTAATCAAATCTTGTTTGTTCTCTTTCTCTCTCTCTCTCTCTCTCTCTCTCTCTCTCTCCTTAACTCTTTTACATTTCAGTTTGTTCGAATTTGTGAAGTCGCAAGTTATTGAAATTTCTGTCGTAGAGTAATTGTAAGCTGATAAACTGTTTTGTTAAATTGATACAATTCCTTGAATTGCATCTAGGAGCAGCTTTACATTACCCTCCATAGAAATTCTGCACTTAGTGTGTTTCACACACTAGGTGCTTGATAATTTGTTTCAAAGCAAAATTCGAACATGTGGCCTTAAATTGCTTATCACTTTACCTCATTGGATTGGAATAAACATCAAGCAAGTAATATTCTGTTGACTGCATTTTTAAGTGTAGTAATCAAACTGAATTTTTCTCTTCCATACTCATTCCCGATATATTCGTGCATATCCGATTCTTTTAGTAGAAGGTTCGTTGTAGACGATCTATCTAGTGGCAGCTTCCGTTAAACATTTTTAAAACAAAATTTTGTAATCATTTGCGTGTAAAACTCAAGGGATCTATTCAACCCCCCTTCTAGATCCATAGCCATCGTCTAACAAGTGGTATCACGAGCTCCGGTTAATTCTGGTGCTTCGTGTAACACCCCATTTTAATTATTTAGACGTCTTGTGTTATTTTATTTGTGTGACCTTGTTTGAGGGAGTGTTTTGAGTGCGTTTAAGGGTTGCCCTTAGTTAGGAAGGTGAGTTGGTGAGATAAAGTCTTTAGATTAATATTAATAGTGGTATAGTTAATAATAATAATAATATAATTAATAATAGTAATATTATTATTTTATTATTATTATTGTTATTATTACTATTATTATTAATTAATTTAATTAAAATAGGATAAAAAGAATTAGAAGAGGTTTAGGGAAAATAGAAAGGTTTTGGCACGTGAAACGAGGAATAGAGAACCAAGAGGAGAGAAAGAACAAGGTGTGTTAGGGCTTGATCTTCTTCCCCAATTGTCCATATTTTCTGTAAAGATTCGAGGTAAGGGGGAGAAACGAGTTTAATATTGGTGATTCATTCATGATAGGGTAGTGGGGACTCCTTAACCCCATAGGAATTTGTATGCAAACTGTTATGTTGTTGATCTGTTGTATATGCCTGTTATGATTCTGAAATCGTGCATGAATTGATGTGTGTTTCCATGAATTTTTGTTGTTGCTGCTGTTGTATGAACATATGTTACAGATCTGTTGTTTTTGATTCAGATTGGGAGAACGATTTGAGATTATAGACCTGTAATACTTGTAGTAATCCTAGGTACAAGAGAAAAGATGAAAATTGGACCTAAAATTCATGTAGAAAACGATTATAAGACTGGTTGGAAGTGAAGAAGTGTGGAAATCGTAGCAGAGTGCAGAATGGTGAGGCCTCTGGTGATTTGCGTAATGGATCTGGCCATACGCGTATGAGGCTAGGCCATACGCGTATGAGAGTGAAGGAGAGGGAGCCTTACGCGTAAGGGAAGCTTGAGGGGAGGGTTTGGCACGACCCTCTGCCCATACTCGTATGGTACACGTATGATTGGCATGGCAATATGCGTATGGAGTAGCCTTACGCGTATGTAGATCTGAGAGTTGGAAATTGAAGGAAAAATGGGTCTCTGCCCATACGCGTATGAAGTTGGGCAATACGCGTATGGCAGGGCGAGGCAGGAGGCCTTACGCGTATCAGATGGGGGCATACGCGTAAGGAAGGGCGAGGGAGCAAGTCATACGCGTATGACTCAGGTCAATACGCGTATGGACAGCAGTGGTGCATAATTTCATATCTTTGCGATTTCTTTCCCGTCTTCGCATCGGAATTGTTTTCTCTTGGTTTGAGAGGTTGGGAATAGGTGCCAGGTGCTGAGAAATAAGACATGGGTGATGAAAATATTAATTTTAATAATTTTAATTAATTAATTAATTAATTGGGTGTTTGGTGTGTATGAAGCAAATTACATGACGATGGTGTTGATGATATGTATGATGTGATCAGGAGGATCGTGTGCATGTATTTACACTTGTATACATGTTTTGTTGTGCATAGTTGAGTCTTGCATATTCATGGTGATTGGTGGGATGAATCATTGCTCAGGAGGAGTGTATGTGATTCATCCGTACTCCTATATGGAGAATGGTGGGGGATAGATCATTGCCAAGTAGAGGTGTATGTGATATATCCGGGGTTCGACTGAATGAACCAATGAGTCGGTACCGCATGCATGGTGTCGTGTTGCATTACATTATTACTTGATGTTGTTGATGATATTGGACAGTAGGTCGTGTTGGTGTGTTGTTGACTTAAATATGTGAATGCTACCTTGTTATCATGTATTTATTCACCGATAATATTGAATGTGATTTCTCACCCCTTTGTTGTTGTTGTGTCTGTGCTTCTTCGGAAGTACAGATAATCCAGGTACTTAGATAGCTTGGATATTGGTGTTGCTGATAGAGTCCATAGGAGTGCTCTGATACGTAACACGGGATTTTGGGGATTTCATTCTTTTTGTTATTTGTTATTCTTTTTGTTACGTATCTTTATTTTTTTGATGAACATTATGGTGAACCACGATTTTATGTGGAGTTTTGGTGTTATTGGCAGATGGCTGTAAATCGAATAATTGAATAAATTTTCCGCGTTTGATTTTATTAAAATAAAGGAGATTTGTTTTGTTGGCTCTTAATGTGACATTCCACTTGGTGAAAACTCTGATTTATCTTTAATACTTTGTTTATTTTCAAAATGGGAAAATGGGGTGTTACATTTCGGTAAAATTTCTTGGATCATAGCGAACGAACCTAAAGGGGCTTATAATAGAGCTCCAGTTTTTACAGGCGAAAGTTACAGCTACTGGAAGGATTGTATGCGCGTCCATATTAATTCCATAGATTGGAAGGTTTGGAACGTTATTTTAAACGGTCCCATGGAAATTACTATGACTAACACGGAAGGCGTTGTCGTTCCTAAACCCGAAGCTCAATGGACTGAGGAGGACGAGAAAAAGTACAACTATGATTGGAAGGCTCGTAATATGATCATCTCCTCCTTGGGGGTTGATGAGTATTATCAACAAATTGCATGTTCTTGGTAAACCAATTCCAAATGAGGTTGCTACTAACAAAATTCTGAGGTGTCTTAACAGGGAATGGCAACCGAAGGTCACCGCTATCAAGGAGGCCAACGATCTCACTACACTAGACCTCACAACACTCTTTGGTAAACTCGATGAGCATGAGCAAGTTCTCATTAGCTTGGATAAACATGAAAAGAGTATCAAGAAAGAGAAGGCAAAAGATACGGAGAAGAAGTCGATAGCTCTTAAGGCTTCTTGTTCAAAGTCCACACATCAAGAGCTAAGTGATGATGAAACCAATAATGACAAAGATGAAGAATCCGGTGATGATATGGGCTTATTTGTGAAGAGGTACAATAGATATGTTCATAAGAACGATATTCAACACTCGGATAGAAATCTAGTCAAGTTTAGAAAGCAATATAGAAGCGAAGGAAATAAAAATGGCAAGGTAAAAGGGACGTGCTACAACTGTGCAAAATCCGGGCACTACAAGCTGGATTATCCATCTCTAAAGAAAGACAAAGATAAGGATAATGACAAGAGTCGCTCAAACAAAAAGTCCAACAAGTCTCGACGAGCATACATCGCTTGGGAAAACGATAGTGAGTCAGAGAAAGTTGATTCCTCAAGTGACGAAAGTGAATCCGTTAACTTTTGTCTTATGGCATGCCACAACAAAGCAAACGAGGTAAAGCATTCTAAATATGATCATATTAATACTATGTCGCATTTAGAGTTACAAAAGGCTTTTGACATGTTACACTATGAGGCTAAGGAAGCATTTCAACGTTTAACCTCAAATAAAAGGATTTTCACGTATTTGGAGAAGAAGGTTTCCGATTCCGAAAAGGAATTGGAAGCCCTCAAAAACTCTATAGTGGACACATCAAAAGCCCAGGTTGAAGAGGACCCTACCTCTTGGTTCAATTGGGGCTGTGACACTTGTCATATTTGGCAACGAGAGGTGAGAATCCTCAAGGCCAAATTGGACAAGGCTCTTAAGCCAAAAGTTACGTTTGCTATTGATCGATCACATTTTCGTGAAAGCATGAATAATCCATATCAAAAGTATACCTATGTGATTCAAGATAGTGATAGCAAAAGTAAATTCCAAATGAACCATAATTATCTTTACTGTTGTAAGCCTGGTCATACTATTGCGAAATGCCGCTTCAGAAGGTTTCTTGTTCCGAAAGGCATCTACCAATGGTTGCCCAAGTGCGGTCTTGGTTTCACTCACCTTAAAGGACCCAATGAGAATTGGGTACCTACTCTCCCTTGATTGTTTTTGTAGGTACAAAGTCTTGAGACCATCGAAAGAAGATGGGTTCTGGATAGTGGCTGCTCGAGACATATGACCGGAGACATATCTCTTTTTATCGACTTTGTGGCGAAGAAAAAGGGGTTTGTCACCTACGGAGATAACAACAAGGGACAGATACTTGGTAAAGGTACTATAGGTAACCCCTCATCTACTACTATCTCTGATGTACTTCTTGTGGAAGGCCTTAGACACAACCTTTTAAGCATTAGTCAACTATGTGACAAGAATTATAAAGTATCTTTTTCAAAGGATTGTTGCATAGTTGAAGATAGCGACAAAAAGAATGTGTTTAAGGGATTGAGGGTGAACAACGTCTATATGCTAGACTTAAATGAGGTATCGTTGAATGGAGACAAGTGTCTAGTCACTATGAATGAAGATTCATGGTTGTGGCATAGACGGTTGGATCACATTGTAACACCCCAATTTCCATCGCGAATAAATAATACATAAATAAATCAGAGTAAGTAAAAATTTATTTTTCCGACAGAAACAAGGATGGCACAATTTAAAGAAAGAAAACACAATCCCTGCTCATATATTTTGATACATAACACAAAATGGAATAAACCTGTAGGGGAACTTTTTCCAATAAAAGGAAAGGTCAATTATGGAATAAAGCGGAAAGATCCATAACTGCCTTGTTTCACAACATAAATCATTTTATAACATTTAAAATATTCGTACAAAAGTAATACAAGATATATTCAACAAATGTATACATATATATATCTACAACGTTCCCCGACTCCCGTGTTACGTATCAGAGCGGACAGACCGACAAAGGACGGAGGACTAATCTCCACAAAAGCCTCCAAGACCACTAATATGCAATTGCCTCGTAGGGTAACAAACCAAAGCAGAAGGGTGAGACATAACAACTAAATCAAGATTGCATAATAATATGCCAACACATAAAAATTCACATGCATAGTTATTCTCACCACAAGCATCACACGCTAATACATATAACATGCCACAAATACATAACATATATCGATTATACTAACATAATCACATATTCTCACATAATGCATCCCAAAGTTATCACATATAGAAACACCCCACCACACCACGGATATTCACATATATCATACCATAGAGAATTAATACCATCAGTGTAACTCACCACGTCTCCACAAAACCTAGCACATGGCTATACATAAAACATATCATCAACAACTAATACATTTATCACATATGCACATCCATTTACCAATTCAAACATAAATCTCAATACACACTCAATCAATTCATGATTTTCCACACATAATCAATCCATTCATGATTTTCCACACATAATCAATCCATTAATGATTTATGCAAATGCAAAGAGACCGATACAACGACTCTATGCAAATGCGGTACTATCCATCCATCAATCTCAACACTAGTTCACTCAAGAACTATTGGAACCATCGCTTGTTACTTAATGTAACTCCCCGTCGGGAAAACGATGTTCCCCGTCGCTTTCGGTCCTCTTGGTATAAGGCGCACGGCGTTTATGGATCGCTTTCAGTCCTCTTTGTATAAGGCGCACGATCCGATCGCTTTCAGTCCTCTTTGTATAAGGCTCACGATCGTCTATAATCATCGCTTTCAATCCTATTTGTATAAGGCGCACGACGTTATAGCGAATTCCCTCTGGAATCGTTTCATCGCTCACACCCACTAGGGCACACGACATCACAAGAATGCATATCACGATGCTTGGCATACAATGACTCATGACATTCAAATGCACACATATATGCAACCATCTCAATCAACAATAATCATGTTTTGCAATCAAGCCCAAAACAATGCATTTATTTGCCATCAGGCCACAAACCATCATCACAACATTTAAACACATGCATTTACATCATACGACAGCACACAAATCATACTATATCTATCCAAGGTATATCGCATGATAACACATCAAATACACACTGTTAAAACGGTAAAAGTCGACAAAACGACACATTTTCAAATTCCCGACATAATTAAATCAGCCAACAATCTCGAAATCATTTTAATAAGAAAGAACATTTCATTAGCTTTCCAACGATATAAAGAACGTTCAAAATGGATAATCAGATCAAAAGTTACGGACTTAACAAGAAAAGTAATTGCGAAAAGACAACATTCTGCACCCTTGCTGGCCATACGCGTATTGCCCTGAGCCATACGCGTATTGCCCAGCCCCATATGCGTATTGCCTACTTTCCTTCCTTGCCATACGCGTATTGCCCTAACCAATACGCGTATTGCCCTACCCCATACGTGTATTGCCTTGTCCCATACGCGTATGGGCAGCGAAACCCAGAATTTTTCCTGCATCATTTTTGTTACGAATTTCACCCCAAAACCTCTCCAAATCTCATCTAAACACTTTCAAATCACAATATATCAACCCAAACATGTCCCAACATAATCAACAAGTATTCTACGCAGTTTATATCGAGTTTCAACCGCGAAAACATCGATTTCTATCAATTATTCATCAATTTATCAATTAGAGAAATATTTGTGAAACAACCAAAACAATTACACAAACAACACATATACATACACAAGCAAGATATAATTGAAACTTCTCACCCTTACCCGATTAATCGTGCTTTCAAAAGTCGGTTGATTCGATTCCTTACTCTCCAAGTTTTCTTTTTTTCTTCTTCTCCTCTCTCTTTTTCTTCTTTTCTTCCTCCTTACTATTTTTCTCTCTTTTTCTTTCTATTTTTCTATTTAAATGAAAAACATAAAACTTACCCAAGAAAAAGACCAAAATACCCCTACGCTCAATTTTCTCGCAAACGCTCCCAAAACGCGATAAAACATAAACAACGATAAAGTTGAAAAAAAATTATAATTTAATGCAAATATTTTACCTATCAGGGAAATTAACCAATTAACTCAATTAGTAGGTAAAATACAATAAATTCACACATTTCACAAAATTCACATAAATGAAATAAATAAATACAATTAAACAAAACGGGGCGTTACAACTCTTCCCCGCTTAGACATTTTCGTCCTCGAAAATATACTGATACGAACACTCGGGATACGACTCTCGCAACCGACTAACAAACTATCAGGCCTACCAAAGGCACACCATGAATAACACAATAGACAAACCACTTTGCTAAACACAACTACAACAACGACACGACAACGACGACGACTACAACGACAAGATGCAAAGCCCATACAATGCACTTGACGACCAACTCACGACTCAAAGGATACCCAAGTTACGAACACACACAGGAATTAGCTACTCGCACTCGAACCAACACGATGGAAATGAGGCAACAACACAAACAAGAACGTAAAGTTCCACGACACAACAACTTTCAACAACCTCTACGTAACCACAATACCAACATCCTTGCCACACAACAATATTACAACAATGCTACGATTCCCCAATCGAACATATAACCAAAACATCCATCTACATAGTAGCCCATGAATAATATTTAAACCTTTCACTTAACACTTCCATTCTGAAACGTCCAATGGTCTCATCATTCCTACATGTTTCCAATGTTCAACCTATGAACTCTTACAAATCCCACACGCAAATACAAAATGTGCCACATCACGCTTCCGTTGCGCACTCTGATTACTCGAAACTACCAAGTCTACCAATCTCACGTCCAAAGTCTAACTCTTTCTCATATTTGCCAAAAATCACTGTTCACTTTAATATTCCCAACCTCACACTCTCCTGTGTTATCTCACACACCAGACACAAGTCTCTGAACTGCTCAAATAATTCTAACTCCCTGACCATCAAAACAGACGTGCATAAAAACTTTCGACTTAACTCATCACGCACGACATAAACTTCACCAATAGGATAATTCCAGCTAAAGTCATAACTCATCAAGAATTCCAACCATCCTCACTGTCTCATACTGTATTCCTTCAGACCAAACAAGTACTCTAAACTCTCGTGATTACCAAACACCGCGAACCTAGAACCATAAAGATAATACTTCCAATTATTCCAACACAATACAACCACAACCAATTCCAAATCCAGAATAGTATAGACCCTTCTATGAATCCTCAATTGTCGTAAAGCATAAGCCACGACTTAACCATCTTGCATTAACACCTTGACTAAACTCATTAAAGACACCTCACAATACCTCGCCAACGGTTTGGTAGGATCACACAGAATCAAAATTGAAGCCGTAGATAAATTCTACTTTAACCCTCTCAAACTTTCCTCACAACGAACATCCAAAGTAAACGACTTACCTTTTACAAGTCATCTGTCATAACGAAAATGCTAACTTGGAAAAACCTTTCACAACCCCTGGTAATAACCAACTAAAACCGACTTCGGAGCCTCTCATTGTAGAGCTACATCTACTTCCGATGGATCCATTAACCATACTCTCATCTGAAATAACGTGTCCAAGAAAACTAACCTTTTTCAACCAAAATTCTCACTTGAATAACTTCGCATAACACTTCGTCTCTTTTCAACACTTGTAATTCAAATCTCAAACACTCTACCTGTTCTTCCTCTGAGTTTATAACAGATCCGACTATCCTCAATCAAAACCACTACGAACTTATCCAATTAAATATGGAAGATACGATTCCTCTACCCCACAACATTACAGACGCATTACTAACACCAAATAACATCACTGCATGTTGTAATGTCCAACCAAATTCCAAAAGATATAAATTCTTAAAGCTTTTGCAAAAATTTTCACTGGGCAACTGGTTACTCACATACAAGCTTAATCGAGTAAATAACAGCCTATCCCGATGATAACAAACATAACCAGTCACATTAAATCGATAAAAGCCTCAACTCACACAATTCACCACTCTTATCAAACATTCTAAACAATTGCAATTTCACTCAAACTCAGCCAAACCATTCCAGTTATCTATTCCTGAAAGTGGACACTTATTCTCAATCGTTACCTTATCCAACTGTCAGTAATCCATACACAATTTCTCCTCTTGACAGTCCAAATTCCATAAATCCCAACATGTAGCAACAACCAACCCAAAAGAACTCTCAAATATTACATCCACACCTAAGGGTTTTCTCAAGATTTCCATAGTCTTAATACTATCAAGGAATTTCAAATCGTTTGCGATTTGTCACAATTCAAAACTCAAGCTATCCAGAACACAACCGCAAGTTTCCATACTACTCACTGGTGTAGCGGTAAAATCTGTGAGTATAAGCTATTAATTAACTCAACTAAAAAATAAGCAAGAGTCGCCACCGCACTTTTATTTTTATCCATAAAGGAAAGGAAAAAAGAGCGAACAAAACCTAAAGAGATAAGGGTAAGGGGGGTTGGTTATGTAAAGGGAAGGTTTTACGCACCCAATACATCTATAGTACTCTATAGGAGCCCTTTGATGTATTCACTGCTTTTGGTCTGAAAATGGTTTGCTTGTAAAGAGATTGAGGAGATGAGAGGAGAAATATTTTTTAAGATTTTTGTGTTTGGAGAGACTTATCGTCTCATGCCTACGTACCCACGATGTGCAATGTAGGATCAAAACCTCGTAGTTCGTGGTACAAAGAACAAAAATTATTGGTTATGGTTTATTTTATCTTGAAAAAGACAACCTGTCATTCTCAAGAGAGAATACTCAACTAATTACCCAAAGGTATGGGAAAGTGGCATTTGCATCACATTAAGATGGAGGATTTGCTTGGATTAACATCAACAAGACTAATCACTTCAACATCTAAGTGGAAAACGACCATTCTTTCAACAAAATACCATGGTTAGGAGTTTTACATCTCATAAAAAAAAATGACTCATGTCTAATTCTTTTGAAAAAAAGTTTAAAAGAAAAAGGTGCATAAAAGCACAAAAAATTTGGATGAGTTTTGTATTTTTTATGTCTTTTTGAAATGGTCAAAATATGATTAAGATGAATTGACATTTATTAAGGAAAATGAAGTTTGAAAATCACTTGACCAAAGTCAAGGTTTTATTATGAAAGCGGTTTTGAGTTTGAAAACAAGAAGATTTTGAAAAAAGAGAGAAGATTTTGAAATTTTAAGAATGGGGAGGAGAAGAAGTGGCTATCCTAGTGCGTGAAATAAAAGCTAGGGAAAAGAAGGATCTAACCAAAATGAATCCACTTCAAAGCAATACTAAAAGAATTCCATCCTTAAGCAAACTGGCCAAATAAAGGCAAGTCTTCAATCAACACTCCAAGCAAAGGGATAAGAAGTCCTAATTCTAGGTCCATAAATCCAATATCACTTCAAAAGAGGCCCATAAAGAGATCACTCCAAAGCATAGGATAGTAACCAAAAGTCCAAATGAAGAGAATTAAGTTTTTTATGGTTTAAGCCTTTATTAATGTTTTAGAAGTCCAAATGGACAAAGTAAAAATCAAGCACAAAATAATAGCAATAATAAAGAAATATAAACATGAATATGGGATGATAATATGAGACATAAAAATAAAAGAGATAAGGGAGCAAGAAGTAATCACAATATAATATGTAACATTAATATATACATAATAATGGTATGGTGAACTTAATCATCCACAACCAAGAAAAAGTGGCCAAAAGAACAAAAAGATAATCGATTCCGCTTCGTGTCTTGCACTACGGCGATTAACCAATGCGATTAGGCCAAATTTAATGAAAACTTGAAAGAAGATCGGGAGACCCGAAGCAACTACGCATCAAGCTTCAAAGTTTATGGAACTAACGCAAACAATCAATCAACCTTGGGATTACGCGACTAATCAAAGTCCGGTCCACGAAACTACAAGTATCGAATTGGATTTATTCCGAATAGGGGCGAATTTTGGTCTATGTTAAGCGCACGCCGAGTAATTTGTTCGAGCAATTAACCTACTAATGAGGCCGGCCATGAGATATATGTGTTAATGCACGCGAGATAAACGATATAGAGATCGTTATCCTAAAGCGGTGCCACACGAAAAGAAAAAGTGGTAACGATCTCGTCTCGATCGAAATTCAATAAAGAAATTTCACGATCACTTCGACTTTCATCGATAAAAAATAAAAGAAATAGAAGAAAGAGGAAACCAAATTTGAATTACAAATTCAAGATAATTCCATCTTTAAGTTCATTCACTCATTTTGGTGGATTAAAGTGCTAAACATCTCACTAACTCAAAGCACCTAAAGTGAATTAAATAATTCACTTTAAAGATAGATTTGAATTAGTGAACATTTATCCAACTTCATCCACACCCTAAGTAAAAGGAAATTAAAGAGAAATAATATCTTAAAATGTGATCCAAATCCAAAATTAAAAAGAAATATGAAAAACAAGAGCAAAGGTATTCAAATAAATTTCAAGAAATTTTTCTAAAACAAAATTTAGAAGTAAAAATTAATTTCACAAGCTTACTAAAAAAAAAGAAACCAAATGGAAATAACTTTTTAAGAAAAAATAGAGAAAAAGTGAAGGAGGTTAGTTTTAGAAAATGGTGGTGGTGTAATGAATGGGCTAGGCCCAATGCTTTCCAAAAAAAGAGAAAAAAAAATGAACCAAAAGCAAAAACAAAGAAAAGGAAATGAAAAAAAAGAAAAAGTCAGAAAAGAAAATCTTCTTCTTCTACATTTCCATGCGCTACTATTCATCCAAGAACAACACCATGCTTCAAATTTTGAGTTCCGTCAAATCGGAACGACGGAGCTCAAATCATATACCGTTGCGATCGGAAAAGCGAGAGGATTTCAAATATGTAATCGATTTCAACCGTCGATGCAAGAATTGGACGAATCGGAGTTTCAAAGTTTCGACGGAAAATTCGAACTACCTTGAAAAATGGAAGCAAGACTCCTCTTCAACTTCTACTCTCTTCCTCTTGTTGTTGTATGAAGAATTTCACTCTTAGAAACGATTTTTGATGAAGATTGGAGTGGTATTTGAAGCTTTTGGAATTGGAGCTTCAATGGAGTTTTTTCTTTGAAGTTGTTTTTTGCAGAATTTTTGGAGGCTTAAGCTTGGTTTGATTTTGGCAGAGGTTTTGGGGCTGTGAAAGCTTGAGAAATGAGGAGAGGAAGGCTTTATTTATAGCCGAGAATGAGTGAAAACGATTTGCGTTTTTGGAAATTTTCTTGCGTTTCGCTCGTACTCCGCTTTTACGAAGTCGTTTTGCTCTATTCTTGTTTGCGTTTGATATGCGTGTGTGATGCTGAGCTCGGCCGGAGAATTGGCGTGTGGGAAGTTCGGCTAGAAGTGTGTTGTGTTTACGTGAGGGACGGCTTGGCTTGGTGTAGTGTGGGAGTGATGGCTGGGAAAGTTCACGGCGTGTAGGAAATTGTTCTTTTTTTTTTAATCATTTTTTTGGTTAATGGGCTTATTAAATTGATATATAAAAAAAATAGGTTCAAAAGGAAAAAAAAAAAAGAATTTTGGATTAAGAATTGGATAAAAAAGAAATGGATTAAAATGGATAATTGAATAGAAATGGATTAAAATTGGATAAAATGGATAGTAGAAGTGGGTTAGAAAAATTGTAATGGGCCTTGATGTAGTAATAGGAGGTGTGGGTAGAAAAATGGAAAATGGGCCTTAGGTATTTTTGTGATGAATTCTTGATGGATTTTGGTGTTTTGAAAGGATAAAAATGTTAAGGAATGGTATAAAAATGAATATTATATATTGAGAAAAATATGGAGAATTGGATTGGAATATGGATATATAAAAAAAAAATGGTTATATAAAAAAAAGTGGTTTGGATAATAAAAATGGAGTATGGATAAATTGGTTAGAAAAAAAAAATGGTTTAGAAGTTGGATATGATATTTGGATAATGGATTTAAGAAATGGATACAAATGTGGATTTAGAAAAAATTAAAAGAGAAAAAGAATTGGTTTAGAGAAAGAAATGGTTTAAATGGATATATGGAAAATAATGGGTACTAGTCATGGATATTGGAAATGAAATTTGGATATGAAGTTGGGTTAGAGAATTTGGGTTAGGAAAAAAAAATGGCCATGGATAAAAAAAATGGTTTAGAAATGGATAGCTAAAAAAATGGTTTTGATAGTTAAAAGTGGAATATGGAAAATTTGGTTAAAAGATGTGGATAATGGATAGCAAGTCTCTCTCTTTTTTTTTAGCCCAAAACCAATCACAAGCTTCTGATAAAATATGACACACAGCTACCACTGAACAAAACGCAACTGAAACAACGACCATTTGAATAAGTTCTGAATTACTTCAAAATTCATCTGAATCAATTATCTTGGAAAATAAATCCACAGATGAACACAATCTTGATTGATGAACTCAGATGAACCTGATGAATATCACCACACAACAACTCAACAGTCACTGCTTGAGACATAAACCGCGGCCACAAATAACTCGCACTTAGAGCAATTACTTGATAGTTTGACCAAGATGAGGTCAAACATCCATTTGAACTCAACCATTACTGAATAGCCACACAATCTCCAAGACATGTCTTTGCCATCAATTTTCTGCAAAACCTTAAACACACAAAGAAGAAGAAACAAGCAAAAATTGCAAAATATTTTTGGTATTTTGGTTAGAGGTTAGTAAACAGAAACTAACATAAAGCAAGTAATAAAAACACACGGATACGTGGGATCTTAGGGGAAAAATTAGGGTATTACAACTGGTTAACACGCAACCTCCTGCTATCATCTTTTTCCTTACCAACCATGATGGACCTCTTCAAGTCAACACACTAATGTTTCATCCAAAAACACATCTGAAAACCATGCATCACTGACGGCCTATCACTGTGACTTTCCTGCCAATTTCCAGAATACTATCATCATAAACAAGGCCAACATCTTAGTCCCATCTCCTAAGAGTTTTCTACTTACTTAGCAGATATAAACCTCAACTATTCACCTTCGTCCAATTTAAGTTCACTTTCTACTCTCTAAGAAGCAGCCATTAATAATACCCAATCATTCTCTCTCAATGACTTCCCAACTTAACCAACATACCAGAACCTCTAATCCGCCTCATCTTCTGATATAAGAATCTTCGTCGACTCAACAAAACAATCTGTAACCATTTCCTTAAATTCCAAACAATTCATTGAACACACTATCAAAGCCGGAAAGACACGTCTATTCCATCCAACATAATTCCGTCTACTATCAACAAGAGATTAAGGGTGATCAGTTCTTCAATTTGTCAATAGACAGCCAACAATCATGATGGGGCGTAAACTGTCTTTACCAAACTATAATAGCATTCCTTACATCCTGTGCACAAAACTACCTCAGGCACAAATCCTTAGTTGACATAAACCTTACCTCCGCATTCCCTCCAGAATCTGGAATAACACTGTCCAAACAACACTTACAATCTTGCAATTTACAACACACTGAGCCAACACTCCACACCTGAAGCAACTTGGAGAAGTACCAGCTTCTCCCCCACTTATCTCATTCTAACTCCTGAAAACAACGGATTAGAAAACCAGAAAGCACTGACAGTGTTTCCCACACATATCACGTACTAAGGGACAAACAACAACGATAATATTCAACTGTCACACCAACTGACTCAACAACTTGGTCGGACGGACCGACCTGCTCTGATACCACTTTGTAACACCCCAATTCCCATCGCGAATAAATAATACATAAATAAATCAGAGTAAGTAAAAATTTATTTTTCCGACAGAAACAAGGATGCCACAATTTAAAGAAAGAAAACACAATCCCTGCTGATATATTTTGATACATAACACAAAATGGAATAAACCTGTAGGGGAACTTTTTCCAATAAAAGGAAAGGTCAATTATGGAATAAAGCGGAAAGATCCATAACTGCCTTGTTTCACAACATAAATCATTTTATAACATTTAAAATATTCGTACAAAAGTAATACAAGATATATTCAACAAATGTATACATATATATATATATATATATATATATATATATATATATATATATATATATATATATATATATATATATATATATATATATATATATATATATATCTACAGCGTTCCCCGACTCCCGTGTTACGTATCAGAGCGGATAGACCGACAAAGGACGGAGGACTAATCTCCACAAAAGCCTCCAAGACCACTAATCTGCAATTGCCTCGTAGGGCAACAAACCACATCAGAAGGGTGAGAAATAACAACTAAATCAAGATTGCATAATAATATGCCAACACATAAAAATTCACATGCATAGTTATTCTCACCACAAGCATCACACGCTAATACATATAACATGCCACAAATACATAACATATATCGATTATACTAACATAATCACATATTCTCACATAATGCATCCCAAAGTTATCACATATGGAAACACCCCACCACACCACGGATATTCACATATATCATACCATAGAGAATTAATACCATCAGTGTAACTCACCACGTCTCCACAAAACCTAGCACATGGCTATACATAAAACATATCATCAACAACCAATGCATTTATCACATATGCACATCCATTTACCAATTCAAACATAAATCTCAATACACACTCAATCAATTCATGATTTTCCACACATAATCAATCCATTCATGATTTTCCACACATAATCAATCCATTCATGATTTTCCACACATAATCAATCCATTCATGATTTATGCAAATGCAAAGAGACCGACACAACGACTCTATGCAAATGCGGGTACCATCCATCCATCAATCTCAACACTAGTTCACTCAGGAACTATTGGAACCATCGCTTGTTACTTAATGTAACTCCCCGTCGGGAAAACGATGTTCCCCATCGCTTTCGGTCCTCTTGGTATAAGGCGCACAACGTTTATGGATCGCTTTCAGTCCTCTTTGTATAAGGTGCACAATCCGATCGCTTTCAGTCCTCTTTGTATAAGGCTCACGATCGTCTATAATCATCGCTTTCAGTCCTCTTTGTATAAGGCGCACGACGTTATAGCGGATTCCTTCTGGAATCGTTTCATCGCTCACACCCACTAGGGCACACGACATCACAAGAATGCATATCATGATGCTTGGCATACAATGACTCATGACATTCAAATGCACACATATATGCAACCATCTCAATCAACAATAATCATGTTTTGCAATCAAGCCCAAAACAATGCATTTATTTGCCATCAGGCCACAAACCATCATCACAACATTTAAACACATGCATTTACATCATACGACAGCACACAAATCATACTATATCTATCAAAGGCATATCGCATGATAACTCATCAAATACACACTGTTGAAACGGTAAAAGTCGACAAAATGACACATTTTCAAATTCCCGACATAATTAAATCAGCTAACAATCTCGAAATCATTTTAATAAGAAAGAACATTTCGTTAGTTTTCCAAAGATATAAAGAACGTTCAAAACGGATAATCAGATCAAAAGTTACGGACTTAACAAGAAAAGTAATCGCGAAAAGACAACATTCTGCACCCTTGCTGGCCATACGCGTATTGCCCTGAGCCATACGCGTATTTCCCTGAGCCATACACGTATTGCCCAGCCCCATACGTGTATTGCCTACTTTCCTTCCTTGCCATACGCGTATTGCCCTAACCAATACGCGTATTGCCCTACCCCATACGCGTATTGCCCTGTCCCGTACGCGTATGGGCAGCGAAACCCAAAAATTTTCCTGCATCATTTTTGTTACGAATTTCACCCCAAAATCTCTCCAAATCTCATCTAAATACTTCCAAATCACAATATATCAACCCAAACATGTCCCAACATAATCAACAAGTATTCTACGCAGTTTATATCGAGTTTCAACTGCGAAAACATCGATTTCTATCAATTATTCATCAATTTATCAATTAGAGAAAAAGTTGTGAAACAACCAAAACAATTACACAAACAACACATATACATACACAAGCAAGATATAATTGAAACTTCTCACCCTTACCCGATTAATCGTGCTTTCAAAAGTCGGTTGATTCGATTCCTTACTCTCCAAGTTTTCTCTTTTTCTTCTTCTCCTCTCTCTTTTTCTTCTTTTCTTCCTCCTTACTATTTTTCTCTCTTTTTCTTTCTATTTTTCTATTTAAATGAAAAACATAAAACTTACCCAAGCAAAAGACCAAAATACCCCTACGCTCAATTTTCTCGCAAACGCTCCCAAAACGCGATAAAACATAAACATAGATAAAGTTGAAAAGAAATTATAATTTAATGCAAATATTTTACCTATCAGGGAAATTAACCAATTAACTCAATTAGTAGGTAAAATACAATAAATTCACACATTTCACAAAATTCACATAAATGAAATAAATAAATACAATTAAACAAATTGGGGCGTTACACACATCAACTTTGATTTGCTTAACCAAATAGTCTCTAAAGACCTAGTCATCGGTTTGCCCAAAATTAAATTCACAAAGGATCACCTTTGTGATGCGTGTCAAATGGGGAAGCAAATAAGGATCTCATTCAAATCTAAAAACATCGTTTCAACTATGAGACCTTTTGAGCTCCTCCATATGGACCTCTTTGGATCATCTAGGGTTAAAAGTCTAGGTGGTAACTATTATGGGTTTGTTATAGTCGATGATTTTTCTAGGTTTTGCTGGACCATTTTTCTAGCAAATAAGAGTGATACCTTTTCGGCCTGTGAACGATTTGCTAAGTTATCTCAGAACAAGTTAAACACAAACATTGGGTCAATTAGAAGTGATCATGGGGGTGAGTTTGAAAATCATGTGTTTGAAGCATTTTGTGATTCCAACGGAATTGATCATAATTTTTCCGCACCACGCACCCCTCAACAAAATGGGGTAGTGGAACGTAAAAATAGAGTTTTGGAGGAACTTGGAAGGACTATGATCAATGATGGTGGATTACCAAAATACTTTTGGGCCGACGCCATAAGTACAGCTTGTTATGTTTTGAATAGGGTGCTCATCCGGCCTATTCTAAACAAGACACCGTATGAGCTTTTAAAAGGGCGTAAGCCAAATATCTCTCACCTTCATGTATTTGGTTGCAAATGCTTTGTGTTAAACAATGGGAAAGAGACTCTTGGTAAATTTGATGCCAAGGCCGACGAGGGTATTTTTCTTGGATACTCTCAGTCAAGTAAAGCGTATAGAATTTATAATAAGAGGTTACGTGTAGTTGAAGAGTCAGTTCATGTTACCTTTGATGAGTCTTATCCGAGAAATGTCGGAGAAGGTAGTTCTTTTCATGGTGCAGGTGTACCTCCTGAAGACATACTCAAGGACACTGATAAGGGAATTGATCAGCCTGAAGCAGTGCGTATTGAGGAGGAAAAGGATCACCAACCAGTGAAAAGTGAGGATGATCATCATGCTGATAAAGATGAACTTCCTCCAGCTTGGAAGTCTTCAAAAGACCATCCAATTGACAACATTCTCGGTGATATCTCTAAGGGAGTAACCACTCGCTCTAAACTTAGTAATTTTTGCTATTACTATGCTTTTGTGTCACAAGTTGAACCTAAAAACGCTAAGGAGGCGTTACTCGATGAGCATTGGTTTCTATCAATGCAAGATGAGTTAAACTAATTCAGGAGAAATGAGGTTTGGGACCTTGTCCCCCCTCCGCGAGATCATCGAGTAATCGGCACCCGATGGGTGTTTAGGAATAAACTTGATGAAAATGGAGTAATAACACGTAACAAAGCGCGGCTTGTAGCGCAAGCCTATAACCAAGAGGAAGGAATTGACTATGAGGAAACTTATGCGCCGGTTGCCCGACTCGAGGCTATACGCCTTTTAGTTGCGTATGCTTGCACTAAAAACTTCAAATTATTCCAAATGGACGTTAAAAGTGCATTCCTTAGCGAATATATAAATGAAGAGGTTTATGTTGCCCAACCTCCGGGTTTTGAATCTCATAAATATCCTGATCATGTCTACAAACTTAAACGTGCTTTGTACGGACTTAAACAAGCCCCTAGGGCTTGGTATGAACGTTTAAGCAAATTTCTACTTGATCAAGGGTATTCAAGAGGAAAGGTTGACACAACCCTCTTTATTAAACGTCAAGGAAAACACTTAATTTTGGTACAAATTTATGTTGACGATATTATATTTGGGTCTACTAACATGACCTTGGTCAAGGAGTTTTGTAGTTTGATGCAGGGGGAGTTTGAAATGAGCATGATGGGGGAGCTCAACTATTTCCTCGGATTGCAAATCAAACAACTTGAAGAGGGCACATTCGCGAGTTAAAAGAAATATTGTCTTGAGTTACTAAAACGTTTTGATATGCTGAACTGCAAAGCAATAGACACTCATATGCCTACAAGTGCTAATCTTGATCGTGACGAAAAGGGTAAGGATGTTGAGGTAAAGAAGTATCGAGGTATGATAGGATCTCTTCTTAACTTACCGCATCACGTCCCGATATAATGTTTAGTGTATGCATGTGTGCGAGGTATCAGGCACATCCAAAGGAATCCCACTTAAAAGCTGTTAAGCGCATACTTCGATACCTGTCTGGTACTCCAAAGTATGGGTTGTGGTATTCCAAAGGTTATTTTGTTCCTTAGTTGGCTACTCCGATTCCGACTTTGCCGGGTGCAAGTTGGATAGGAAAAGTACTAGTGGCACGTGTCACTTTTTTGCAAATTCCTTGGTGAGTTGGCATAGCAAGAAACAGGTTTCCGTTGCTTTGTCAACAGCCGGGCGGAATACGTTGCCACTGGTAGTTGTTGTGCTTAAGTCTTATGGCTTAAACAACAATTTCTTGATTTCAACTTAAAACTTGAACGTATTCCAATTTTGTGCGATAACACTAGTGCGATTAATCTAACTAAGAACCCCGTATTGCATTCACGCACCAAGCATATTGAAATACGCCATCATTTTCTTAGGGATCATGTAGAGAAAGGTGATGTTATTTTTGAGCATGTTGACACTAAGAATCAACTTGCTGATATTTTCACAAAACCGTTAGCTACAGAGCCTTTCTTTCACATCCGTAGGGAACTTGGTATTCTCGATATCTTAGATCGTGCTTAATAATCTTTTAAGATAGTGATCTCCACACATATATATATATATATATATATATATATATATATATATATATATATATATATGCTTGTTTATTCTTTTAACTAACAATGTAAAAAGATATTTAGCTATATGTGAGGGCTATTATCGTCATGACGATCAAGGTAATATCGTTCCGATTTATAGATGTTTATCATGTTTTGTGCCATATTAATTACTCTAATCTTGATGTTTATTGCATTTTGAGCACTTATCGTTCATGTGGATGTTTTGTTCTATATATGTGCTTGTTTATTTATCTTTTGGAACTTAAATTGCAAAAATTTCATTTCTGGCTCAAGTTTGCATGTGCATGCGTCAATGCATGATTTATGCGCTGACCTAGCAAAAACTTTCGGGATAGCGCATAACCAAATGTTCAATCTTTTAAGAAAATTCATGAATCATGCGCCGACGCACATATACATAGGCCGACGCATAAAAGTAACGTTCAGAATTATTTCTTTAGTGGGACGCGTGCGCCGACCTAGTGCTGCCTATTTTCACTACATATTTTCATTGCACATTGATGTATGTTTATTGCATGTCATCCCATCAGATTTTGTGGTCAATCTCTCCTTATCTTCCTCCATTAAACCTCATGAATACCCATTTTCTCCACTAAATCTTCATCAAAAACCCTAAAAATAAAAAACCCACCAAGAGTGAATTCTCTATATTACTACTACAAGGGTTTCTAAGGGTTGCACATATCTCCTCTTCAGTTTCTGCGAAAATCAAGTGTTCATCATCTTCTTTCAACTCTTCTTCAACCATGGCTTCAAGAAGAAATCCTAGTAGAAGGGGAACAAGAGGTTCATCTTCACAACCAATAACAACCAGAACATCATCTTCACAATGGGTAACCTTTAAGTCTTTAATTTCTGAAAGGCTAGCTAACCCTTTTGAGCAACAGTTCTGTAACCGTGCGGTTATAAGACAACATGGTTTTTATCCCCTGATGGGTCCAGATTTTCACATTCCTGAGATTTCTGAAATTCTGAATTTTCAAAATCTTAGTGAATTTCTAGAATGTGATGATAGGTATAGTGAATATTTGACTCGGTTGTTCTACTGTGGTATCAAGGGTAAATTTCAGGGGGCTGAATTTAGATTTTCTATGAATAATGCACAATATGAAGTGACCAATGATGTATGGTCTACACTATTTGCATTGGACACTGATGACACTCTCCTAAAGGTCACTGATAAAACTTTTGTTCGGAACTATAAGTTCAAAACTGCTCTGAATTCGATGTTACGGGAACCATATACAGATGTTGTGGAAAGTGGCTTATTTCCGAAAAGTGTCACTACCCGGCCATTGGAAATTTGAAGACCGAATTCTTCAATGGATTGTTGCTCGCATCTTGAGGCCTAAGAAAGGAGGGTACTCAAGAGTTGAGCAGACAGAGGTTCATCTCATCTATATCCTAAAGAATCGGATCAAAATCAACTGGCCATACTATTTTGCTTATAGGATGTTCGATTCTCGCAGCTCCAGCAAACTTTCGGCACTTGGTTATGCATCCATTGTTGCAAACATTTTGCATCACTTTGATATTCCTGTTCCAAAGATTTGTCACATTCATATTACAGCTGAACAACAATTCCTTGCCAAAACCCTTACCATGATTGGTTACTTTTGGGATTCACGTGAGAACAAGTTTACTTATCGACCTCGATCTTCCCATCCTGAACCTAATGAACCTGTTCACCTTGAAGGAAATGATAATGAGGATATTCCAGAAAATGCTAATCAAAATGTTAATGATGAAGATGTGGTTATGCAAGAAGAGGACAATGAGGCATGGATGGGTTATCAACCTGAAGAACCTTCTGAAAATCAGGGCTGGGGTCAGTGGAAACAAAATTCCTGGACTATTTCTGGAAACGCCTATGCTCCTCCAACCTATGGTGAGGACTATGAATGGTAGCAACCTGACAATTCTGCACCTCCAACTCCAGCCGTCTCAGCATGATCCGCAAGCTTCTGAAGAAATTCTGGCTAGGTTGAACGAATTGACTCTTCAACATCAAGAATTTCAAGCTCTGCAAGATACTCGCTACACTGCTCAGGAAGAACGGTTCACCAATCTGTCTAATCAAGTTTCATCTCATATTACCAACTTCAACAATTTTGCTAACGCCGCTATGAATCGTTTCAATCAGATGGACGCCAACTTGACTCAACAAAACCAGAACCTGGCAAATAGTCTTGGAACCCTAAATAACACGTTGCTTGAACTCAACCTACATCTAGAGGACTTCCCACCACCAAGCCCACACTATAAGGGAAGAGGTCATCCATTTAGGGGGAGATGGCCATAAAGTTTAGGGCATCATATTTCATTTGTGCTTGCATTTATGTTTTGTGGTTTTTTTTTACTGTTGCTTAACTTTGACTTTTGCTTACGTTTGTTTGCACTCTTCTGGATTGAATGTATTGCTTTTATGTTTTTGTTCCTTATTTATCCATTCCTAATTTTACATTAGCTGTATCATATGTTGATGCGTGTTGATGTTTGTATGTTGCAAATCTGTGATGATTCCTTACGTATTATAGTGTTTTATTTTGACCACCCTCTTTTCTTCTTTTGATGTTGTCAAAGGGGGAGAAGAATAACAACAAGCAGAAATTTTAACAGGGATTAACCAAGTATTAAAGACAGGGGGAGCTTTGTTCATGTTGCTCACTCTCAAATTACAAATCTCATGACAGCTAAGAAAGTGTTGCCATCATAAAAAAGGTGGGGGAGTATGTGAGGGAATATTCTTCTATCTACCATGTTTTAATGATGTCAACAAATATGTAAGAAATTAGATTGTAATTAGAGCGGTATCACTTCACGTGTCGGGCATATTGCGTCTAATCAGTATCGTTCATGTGTCTAGATGCATAGGACCTTGTCTTTCCCATAAATAAATGTACATTATCATTTTAGTAGTGTCTAGTATGTGTTTCTGAACTTGGTCAGGTGAAAATGCGCAGAAAATTGAATTTCCTAGAAAAAATGCAGTTCATGCGCTGACCCTTGGCAGTTCATGCGCTAACCTACAAAAACCTACGGGAAAACGCATAACTTAAATGGCACAAAAACTTGCATCTGTGCGTCGACGCATGGGGACTGGAGGGTCGAAGCATAATTTCCTAAATCTGTGTTTTTCACCTAATTTTTTTCTGTTATTTTTGTTATTATTTTGTGTGGGTCATTTTATTTTCCTATAAATAGTTTTGGTCATCTCATTATTCAAAAACAAGAAACGTGAAAAATATATGTCATTTCTCTCTTCATCTTCATCTTCCTCATTGATTAAACAAACAATCACACATAATCATCTTTGTTTGTGTCGCCCATTGTTCGAAGTGATAACGTTCAGAATTTAGGAAGTGTGATCTTCATTTTCTGGGTTGAGGAGCTTGGCAGGTGTTTCTTGAATAAAAACCAGTTGGTTTTGTCCTCCAAGAATCGGATTGATTTTGGGTGGTTTTTTGCACAAACCTTTTCGTTCTACAGGGTTTCGGCTGGGCGAAAGGTAACCAAAAATTGGCGCAACTGTTCGGTTTAGAGTAGCTGTAATCAGAGGATCGTAGAAGAGAGGTTTGGGTTCGAATTTTTGGTAGATCGCAATTAATCGAGTGAAGGTAACCGAAGAACGGTGGATTCTTTTGGTTTAGTAGCGTGGGACGATAATTGGATCAGCCATATTCGAAGCGACTTGATTCATCTTGAATCAAGGGGAGAGAAAATTCTGCATCAACGATCGAAGACGTTTGAGGGTTTGGATGTTCATAGTTTTTCTCTTGTAATCAATAATTTGGCAGCAACTACATATATATATATATCTCAATTCCATTTGTGGAGTTGGGGGGCAGACGTACCCAAAGCGAGGACGATTGGGGAACTGCCTAATCAAATCTTGTTTGTTCTTTCTCTCCTTAACTCTTTTACATTTCAGTTTGTTCGAATTTGTGAAGTCGCAAGTTATTGAAATTTCGGTCGTAGAGTAATTGTAAGCTAATAAACTGTTTTGTTAAATTGATATAATTCCTTGAATTGCATCTTGGAGCAGCTTTACATTACCCTCCATAGAAATTCTGCTCTTAGTGTGTTT
The DNA here is from genome assembly GCA_022829125.1 of Lathyrus tuberosus. NCBI lineage: Eukaryota > Viridiplantae > Streptophyta > Magnoliopsida > Fabales > Fabaceae > Lathyrus > Lathyrus tuberosus. The sequence goes on along the minus strand of JALAZF010000241.1, from coordinate 2,928 downwards.
ACGCACACTTGGTGTTTTGATAATTTGTTTCAAAAGCAAAATTCGAACACGTTGCCTTAAATTGCTTATCACTTTACCTCATTGGATTGGAATAAACATCAAGCAAGTAATATTCTGTTGACTGCGTTTTTAAGTGTAGTAATCAAACTGAAGTTTTCTCATCCATACTCGTTCCCGATATATTCGTGCATATCCGATCCTTTTAGTAGAAGGTTCGTTGTAGACGACCTATCCAGTGGCAGCTTCCGTTAAAAATTTTTAAAAACAAAATTTTGTAATCATTTTGCGTGTAAAACTCAAGGGATCTATTCAACCCCCCTTCTAGATCCATAACCATCGTCTAACACCGGTCTGCGACTTCTTTGGCTTCTGACAGCGGGTGCTGATGTGACCCTGTTTACCACAGTTGTAACATGTAGGTATATTGTTCATACAATCTGCCACAACATGACCTGGCTTCCCGCATTTGAAAAATTTCTTAACCTCATTCTAACATTCATTAGCACCGTGTCTCTGGTTACCTTCTTTTGTCACTCAGGGCCTTGTAGTGAGCAACCCGAGCCCTGTTATCTTCATCATAAATTTGACACCTGTTCACAAACTCAGGGAAGTATCTGATCTTCTGATAACCGATACCTTGTTTGATCTCAGGACGCGACCCATTCTCAAACTTGATACACTTCGAACTCATAGCAGCATCTGTATTATAATAAGGGCAATACTTCAACTTGGCCGCATATTCTGCAACTATCGAGTTTCCCTGCTTCAATTCCAGGAATTCAATCTCTTTCTTGCCACGAACATATTCTGGAAATGACCACTCCAGGAACTCATCCATGAACACCGTCCAAGTAATAGGACTACCTGCAGCTTCTAACCTTTGACAGGTATTACCCCACCAATCTTCAGCTTCCTCAGTCAATATATGAGTGCCAAACTGCACCTTCTAAGCCTCGGTGCATCCCATGACTCTGAAGATCTTCTCAACGTCTTTCAGCCACTTCTATGCCGCATCTCGTTTGTGCCTACCCTCGACCTTAGGTGGCTTGTTATTTTGGAACTTTTCCAAATTGCGGAACTCGACATCCTCATTCCTATTGGTATTCTGTACTGCATGCGCAACAACTTGTAATGCAACAACAATCGCAACATCATTCCTACCAGCCATACTGCTCAACACCAAAGAAAAAATAGGTTAGAAGAAACACGCGACTATATACACTCTATAGTCAGACTCTACTACGACACTGGCTGGACAGACCGACCCTGCTCTAATACCAATTGTAACACCCTACTCTACCTATTCATATAATATTTAAAAATACGAAAATAGTTTGTGGAAATTAATCAGAGTTACACACGTAGGATGCCATACAAAAAAAAATACCCATCATGAAGTATCAAATCACTTCATATCTTATTCCTTAATAAAAATAAATAATTTGATTAAACAACGGAAACTCCAAATGGTTCAGCACTAAGGCTCCAATTACATCAAACCTCCAAAAAATCCATGGTTCAACAACATTAAATAAATCATGATACGTAACAGATAACAAATAAAAAATAACATAAAGAAAATAAAAAAAAATCCCGATCCTTCCCGTGTTACATATCAGAGCGACTTCTAAGACTCGATCAATAGTAACACATGTTCCAAGCACTACTCAAGTACCTGATCATCTGTACTCCCCAAGGAGCACAGACACAAAAACAAAAAAGGGGTGAGAATTACATTCTATAATACATGGTGAAAATCACATGCTAAAGAGTAGTTATCACACAATCACACCAATCATTCCATCACAACGCACATACAAGTGCCACATCAATACTCGACATATTCAGCCCACTTTCAATTATATACACATGCAATGCAAATCAACTGACATGACACAATGCATGCGGTACCATCACAATCCATACGGTTCCTTCATTGAACCCGATTCCCTTCAGAATCCGGATAAGTCGTATACGTTCCTCTGAACTACAACTTCTCTCCACTCGACTCCCACATGGAGTCCGGACGAGACTAGGCACCCATCATGGATTCCCACCTAGCTCATCTCCACACAACATGACATGAATGCATGACAGAAAATTATGCACAATATAACAATCATTCATGCATAACTCATGATCCTCAATGATCACACGTGATCCACATACTCACCGTAATTCACTCAGGAATTACCACCACAGCCCAAAACCGTCCACATACGACGATCTCGGTGCACAAGCGTCAAACATGTCTCATACAAACAATTACATAAGATTCCATGTATTATCATATTTACTATCATTACCGGTTCCCCTATGTCCAATTATATCATTTTAGTCTTACAAATCAAGAGAAATTGCATCGTACGTGAAATCGGGGCAGTAATCGCGAAAATGGGAAAATTGCACTACAGCCCTGCCCATACGTGTATGGCACTGCCCCATACGCGTATGACCTCACTTCCTTACTCCAGGCCTGTGTATATTACACATAGGGCCTTATTTTCCTAGGCCTCACACGCGTATTGCCCTAGGCCTTACTCGTATGACCAGAGAGGATTTCTCTCCAAAACCCATCCAAAACCTCCTATACGTGTGTGGCCCCTTATGCACACCCTTACGCGTACGACCAGAGGGTCGTGCTGGCTCTGCAGACGCTGTGCGTATGCTACGCTATGCCCCCTGGGTGAGTCCCCCATACGGGTATTGCACCCTGGCATACACGTATGTCCAGTCTACCGCAGAAAAATGGGTTTTCGCATTAGTGCAATTTTCCCCCATTGGAGCACTTCCAAACTCCTAATTCAGATAAAAAATAGCATTTGCATCATTATAATCCTACAGTCTTGATTCTACTACACTAATTCATCATTTTACCCAGGTTTTCTACCATTTGAAATCTATTTCCGTTAACCCCAAAACCCCCAA